>OW618041.2:2886133-5752266 GCA_939531255.2 Thera britannica | reverse complement strand
TTATATGCACTTTGAGTTTTATTTAAATACCGAAGTTGCTATGTTCTTGATAAGTCCAGAGCAAAGAGGGAATTTACTAAATTGCCAATCTACTTTTGATGCTGACTGTACGTAGGTACCTACGTAGTCATAGCGGGCTGAAGTGGTTTTGGCAAGCGGCGAGCAACGGGCGTCTGTTCAACTTAATAAGGCTGCACCTTAACCGGCTTAAAGCTTAGGCTTGAGTGCAACTCTTAATGACTTGTAACTAAGGGTTGATAGATTACTACTAGAAAGCCAGACATTTTTATGAGAGACAATTATGTAGTAGGCATGAGCAGAAGTAGAAGATTATTGATGCTGTTTTTAATGGAAGCATACGCAGGCAGAGACGATTTCGTAAACAACTTGGACGAATTGACATAAAGAAGAATACAATGAATGGCCTGACAACCTATTGTGGTATTGTAAGAAAAGAACCTCTTTGAGGCGCACTTAGAATCCTTTCACCACACTTGGTTCGAGAGAACTAGCGACAGCTCGATTACCTACCTACTCAAAGCTGAGATATCGAATAATTTAAAACTCTGTAGTTGCTATACTGCTGAAAAACAATTGTGAACAATTCACACAGCACTATCTGGCCCCAAACTAAGGAGTGCTTGTGTGATGAGAACCAGATAGCATGATTATAAACCTTGAATAATTCTTTTCTTGTAAATACATATTCAGAGTACAATCTAACACCCAGACAGAGAACAAACATCTGTGTTCACAACACAAATATTCGTTATCGGTGAAGGCCGAGCTCAAGGCCTAAAGAAATAAAAAAACAAGTGCAGGCTTGTAAGAGAAGTAAATATTAGTAAAAATATTCGGCTTTTGGAAACCATGTAGCAACCCTACTGAAAACCAATGAGTGCTGCCTTAACATGGTTTTAATTGTTCAAGAGCCGTTATTAAAACGATTTTGTATACTGGTGAAACAGTACTGAAATATAAATTTCACCGATTTAACTGAACACTAGAAATATTTAAGCAAGTCGTGAAATAGCAAGTACGTATTTATTGCCTACTTGTAGCTTAAAACAGTATTTGGAGATTACATTTTAGGACAGCATTATACAGTATAATTTTATAGTGCAGTGGAATTAAAGCGATTTTGGGTATAAGTGCTGTTAAATTTATTCTCATAGTTTATTTTACGGCGAGTTTCCACTGCCGAAACATCTACATATTTTTTTTGCCAACGCATCGGTCCATGGTTGACTGTCATACAATTTTTTAAAGCGAAACATGTTTGAAATTTCAATTGACAAAGTCAAATCTTTCACACAGTTTTCTGAAATGTGAATAAAACAATAGAAAAAGTTGTGCTATATTTTTTTGACATTTTTAAAAACATTATTGCCATGTTTTTTGGTGCAAATTCACAGCTATTTACTGAGAGGTGAACATGAATCGGCATGTGCGTAAACCATGATAGGACCAAATAACTCGCACATAATAGGTACACAATGTACACATCCAATCACAGAAGAAGAAAAGATCTATTTTTGTGTAGTATCCAATATTTGAATGTACTTCGTCTTGGTGTAGGCTAAATCCGTTGCATTTTTTTTATTTTAGAGTGATTTCTGATAGTCAAATCTCGATATAAAATTAAGGTATCCATCAGATTCCAATGAAAACAATGATGGCCAATCTCCTCCAGCAATTAAGACTTGCCGGCACATGGACGGAACGAATGCTGCTCTTCAATCAACGAATCAATCTACAGTCAGAGTGGACGCCACTTGCTAACGACAGCTTAACAAATGCATATCGACAGATTGATAGTAATATCCGAATTTTAAGCCTGTTGATTGGAGCTACGTGTTTTTACTTAGGCTAATGACGTTTAGGTAAAGCTAGTCTTTCTCGTAAAATGTAAAGTTTATTATGTCTTAGCTTAATAGCAGTTGATTACACGAGGGCAATAGCTACTTATAAAAGAGATAAGCATTCTACTTTACGTTCATGCGAGTGTTAAAATATTTAAGACAGAAACTATATCTCTATGTCTAATGTCATCTCTATCTATGTGACCAAAAGACGCCATGACATGATAAACTTAACAAAATTAGCATAAATTGGTAACATTTTGTATTCTATGGTCGTGTACCCTATCGGAGTAAGACTAAATTCAAGAGAAAAAGGTAAAAACATAGCAGCAACAAGGAAATTCTATTCCGGGGTAACTAAACCCAAAAAACATAGGCAAAATATGATAAAAAGAAGAAATGTACAAGGATGCCTGCTCCACGCGTTAATTGAATATTCATACAGCCAAGGAAATCTGGGACGGTAAAAAATATGGGTTCATCATGGTTCCCAAGGGCAGTCCGTCAACACATATTCGTATATGTTGTTTCTCTCCATCCCTGGATTTCTTTTATTCAGCAATCTCCACCATTTCGCGAACATCGTTCAAATTTTCAAGAGGCAGTTACAATTTGTGTTTTTATATATACTGGCGCTCTACTGCATGATGCTGATGACAATATATTCAAAACTTTATGGAGATGAAAACGATCATAATTATGCAAAGCGTGCTAAAAAGGCAAGCCCATATTAAAAACTAGTTAGTAAAAGGCTAGGTTCATAGACAAAAAAACAATTGATACAGTTTGACAAGATGCAGCGGTGAGCAAATAATGGATGATATTAGCTCTAAACCGTTAAGCCAGACAAAAGGCAGTTGCCAATTTAAACAACTATGAGTTATACCACCCCGTAATACGGTGCTATTTTAAATAAACTGAGTTGTATTGCCAATATTTTTCTTAGTAGGAATTAGATCAATAAATCACTGGCTTGTTATGCGGACCAATCGGTTGAGTATACTATCGAGATCCAATATAAATGGACAAAGATAAGTAATCTGTCTTTGATGTACGCAGTTTAAATTTATAGCAGTAGGCCTACCAAAAGCTCTGTCTGGCTCTGTCTCTGGCTCTGGTTCTGGGTTTGTATGAGTGTTGACGAAATAAATCCTACGTCGAAACGTCAAACACAGAGTTGACAATTCGTAATACACTGCAATACAGTGAGCACTCACACAGACTCAAAATCAGAGCCGGGGACAGAGGCAGACAGTAGAGTCTACAGAGCAACGAACTGTATTCTTTTATTTATTATCTCAATAAAATACGTGTATATTTCCGATAGAAAAATCACGCTAATCTGAGAAAAACAACATATTTTGCGTCTAAAATCAAAATTTGATTTTAGACGCAAAATATGTTGTTTTTATCATTTAATGATACAAGAATATTAGTGATAACCAATTGATAAGGGACTTTTGTAGATTTAGCTTAACCAAATACCTTTTACTAAAGTAACACTTTCCATGTAAATATAGTGAAAATGTAGAAAATGCTAAATGAAAATTTAAAATTCATAATATTGCCTACGGGGTAAGCTGCGGTCAAGGAGCCATCCGTGAGTAAGTGGCAGCCGGGAAGCAATCCACCCTTCAATGATACTCAAAAAATCTTTCACTGACGCAAGACTTTGGTTACATCTCTTGGAAAAAACTACAGCCGTAGCCTGAATTTGCGGAGAATGTCCTTACATAATGCTGGAGAATTATTCTCTAAAAAGAACATTATTTTGTTGCACAAGTATGTTTTATTTACTTACCAAGATTTGTTTTCTTGGTTGTCTGCAAGGCCATTTACGGCGATGAGCAACAAGACTTCACGAATATAATATTTTGATAAACTTAGAATGAGTCAAAGGCAAATAAAGTCAATACTGAAGAACGTATGAGATAAATGAGATCTAAGAATGTTTTTTTGTGGCTTATAGCTATGATTTCTTTGATATTTACAAATTGTTTAAACCTATGTCTTTAATACCAACCTACAAACTGGTTGTTGTTATGATGTATGTATTTAATTGCTAACATTATTTAAACATTAATGTTGAGTAAACTGATAATGTGATTCGTGGGAAGTGGATGGATGGAGAAAAATCAAAAACGTTTTCCTTGAAAACGTATGCGGAAGTCTAGCTGTGATCTTCTTGAGGGCGATGACATGTGTAAACGTCGACCAACTCAACAAAACTACTAACTCAGTTCCACCGCAAGTTGACCACCGCGACCACCAATAAATCAAATCCATCGTTTAGTACGAAATGAAAATTCCCCAGCACCCGTTAACCCGGTCACCGTTCCTTTGCGGCGTCGTATCGGTCGTCCTTTCAATTCTTGATGGCCCTTGAGAGCGCTCCGTGGTCCACCGACGAGCATGCGGGCTGATTCAATCTGCTTGTATCAGCTATTCGCGGTGCAGCTAGCTCACTGACGTCAAGACTGTCATAATGAACATAAGCAGAAGGTATAGATAAACCTATCAGAATAAAGACTAGTAATACTAACAAAAGAAGCATAGTGTCAATAGAAAATGTCTGAATGGTTTCTTTTAAAAATCTTCTTCGATAGCCTAAACGCGTATGATTTTTTGGTAGGCGGGCCATCGCTTATTTACATTCAAAATAATACTATGTAAAATAATCTGTATCATTTACTAGCTGTTCCAAAAGCATTGGGATTGAGGAGTTATAATATTGCTGAAAAGTTATACCCAAGCAACTATAAAGTTACTTATAAACTTGTACGTATATAAGTAACTTACAAAAAAAACCAAAGGCAGCCCTGTTGGAATTTTTAAATAAAACTGAGCTAGCTGTTCATACACAAGCCATTTTTGCGGCATCCTATGTCGGATTCGGCCTCATTAACGGTTTACGAAGTGCTTTAGACGCGTTAATAATATTTTTAATGGCGCTTAAAGGACTGAAACAAACGGGTTCGGATGGGACTATGATTGCAGCATTATGGTTTAACAGGTTCCTCGAGGTGATTTTGTACTGAGGTGTCGTATTGTGGTTTTTATAAGTACAATGGAAATGGAAAATGAGCGTGATAAGTAAGTTACCTTTCTATTATCGCTAAGGCTGTATAATGATAACATTTTCTATTTAGTTAGCCTTTTCTATAAAAGGTAACAACAAGTGGCTTCTCTCTACTCTATCGTTGGAGGTAATAATATACTATGATTTTTTGGGATAATAATTTAATAGAACTTTAATTAAATAAAAAAAAACCACATCAGAGATTCAGTTGTCAAACAAATTGAAATACCAAATAGACAAGTAGGTACTTACAGATGATTTATATCGATAGTAAGTTCATAGGTCATATTATAATTATGGCAAAATAAATTTACGTTTACACCAAAATTATTCATGGAGTGATATTTGGTTATTTACACGCATTGATAAAATAAAAAAATAAGCAAAATGTCCGCATTTTCATGTAAGCACGAGTTTGAAACGCTACATTACAGTGGTTCTATAGATTAAATCGTTGTAAAGCTGCGTTAGAAACTGGTGCTTACATGAAACACATTAAACGAGAGAATGCAGCAGTGATACCTTGATTTCGCTTCGGCTTAGTCGTAGTTCCCTAATATGCCGTTAGATGGCGCTGATTTTAAATTATTTGCAGATGTTTATTTGTGTTGCTTTTTTTATATTCACCAACTTAGAATGTGATACTAAAACTGTTCACATCTCTTTTATATTTTAGCTGAATAAATTACCTCCATTATGTTAAAATCTCAAACTTCAAAGGATTTTAACTTTTCTGCTTTATCTTGCAATTTGTTAATTGCAATTTAGCAGAAAACTTTGCATGCATTCGTTAGTGAAACTTTATAGTTTCTTAAACTCGAGCCGTTAGGTGTTATAACAACGTTTAGCGTCATCTTTCACAAGTTTCATATTATTCAAAAGTTTATCTTTTAAATGTTGTTGACTGACTCAGTTGGTAGTAGCTCTGCCTTCTGCGCCGTAGGTCGTGGGTTCGATTCCACCGAGAACAAATATTTGTGTGGTGAACGCAGATGTTTGTCCTATGTCTGGATGTCATATTGTATTCCAAGGCCCATATTCAGAACCACAGGCTTGAGCACGAGTCAAGCTTCAAGCAATTTCAAGCCTAGATTTTTTTACTGTTCTTTATTGAAAAATGTCAAAAATCTATGCTTGAGGCTCGACTCAGGCTCAAACATTGTTTCTGAATTCAAGCCTTAGTATGTATTTACAAAAAAAAATATCCTCGAAAGTATTATATCAGCTATCTAGTTCCCATATAGATAGTACAAGCCCTGCCTAATTAAGCTGCATTTAAGCTGAGTGAGGACCATTTTGGCTCATAAGCACATACTTACCTTACCTAATTGGATACTGTCGGCACCCTTTTTTCAGAAATAGAACTAGGATTATGTGTGTAGGTACTTATTTCTTTCTATGTGTTTCTGTATGTGTTCTATGTTTTCTTTTTCTCTTATTATGTTTTTTTATTGTGTAGCCGTTCCTTTACTCAATGTTCTGTTCTTCTCTTTCTGTTGTTTAATTTTATTTATAGGTAAGCTGTGTTTGTTTTTTTTTGAGCCAAATAAAAAAAGTTATCTATCTATCTATCTATCTAATTTGGGGCTAGATAGCGTTGTGTGGATTGTCCGTAATATTTATTAGTTTATTAGTAGATAAATTTGTACCTACTTGTAGTGTAGAGCATTGCAGATACCTACATTAAAATGCAATAGGTTAGGTAGCATCCATGCAATAATAAACATATCTTCTACTTAAATAAAAGTAACACAGTGTTCATGTTATAAGTTTTCTCACAAATTTTAATTAAATTACATTTTCTAAATGTTAATTTATCCATTATCTCTGGCTATGAGATATGAAGGAACAAATTCAATAAAGTGGACGTCTACGGTGAATTATTCAGAGTAGCCGCGGTGTTATACATTATTTATGATGATGACACGTCCAAGAGACGTCTATACGCCGTACCGTCTATCTTTGGCCTGCGGTTTTGCATCTTGTGCGCGTACTTGCAATATACTCTTCGGGATCCGTCACGGTGTGGTGTCAAAGGGTTAACATTTTCAACTGGCTTTGAAAGCTTTTATTTTATTTGTAAGGTTTTTACTCTTCTCCTTTCACTCACTAACTACTAAGGTTGAATATATCATTAATATTAAAAATTCCAGCTGAATCTGACTGAATTGTACAACGTGAATTGCTAGAATCACTTTGAAACGTCGCGATGGCGAGGGCAATCAGTGAAACGCTGTCAAATATCGCTGTTATTTTTGGCAGCGTTTCAGTGATTGCCATGCAAATTGCTTAGATGTGCGCTAGGCTTTAAAGCTAGGTGAGTCTATGTGCTAATTCCACGTGATCAAGTCTAGAAGAACGTTTTGATTTCTTTAGGGCTAAATACCTACTGTTGTGTTACATAACAACTTTTTTTATTATATCTACATAGCTAGACACTCTAAGTAAAAACTCTAAAAATGGCGTAAGATTTTTCTAAATAAAAATTGTGAGTCCGAAACAAAAGGACTAACAAGACACTCCTGTCCACTTGCGAGTCGTTACCGTGTTCTTGTCTTGTTTCTGCTATTTCGTACCTCTTGCTGGGGCTGAGATTGTAGGTAGCTACTGCGTTTGAAACTTTAACAAAATGAAAAGTTTTTCATCGTTTACTAAGAATATCTAGGAATCGTTTTTACTCTGTATGTTGTCTTCTAGACTGTTCTGCTCTCTAAAGTGTCTAAAATTGTTGCTTACCATCAGGTGGACGCATAATAAAATAAACCAAAGATGAAAGCAAAATGTTTTTTTTATACAACTCTGTTGACAAACAAGCATACGGCCCACTTGATGGGAAGCGGTTACCGTAGCCTATGGACAACTGCAATACCAGAGGCATCACAAGCGCGTTGCTAACCCCTTAGTGCTTTGCCTAAATGCTTTTTTTGAAGAACCCCATGCTATAGTCCTTAAGGAAAACCTCAGCAGGGAGATCATTCCACAGCCTGAGTGTTCGCGTGAGGAAGTTCCTCTGAAACCAAACGGTGCGCGACCAATGCATTTCATGTACTCCATCCAACCATGCGGACTGCAACTGCGGAGCCCCACAGACTGCCTATGCCTCATCTGTTGTTTGCCCAGAGTGCCCCAATACCACTAAGGCCCGTATTCACAAAACAGTGCTTGAGTCCGAGTCGAACCTCAAGCAAAGATTTTGGTCATTTTTCAATAGAGACCTGTCAAAAATCTGTGCTTGAGGCCCGACGAGGCCTAAAAGACCTAGCTGACGCCACGGGTAATGTGACCTATTCCTGGGAAAATCACATTTAAACAAAACATACTGTACTAGCAGCCTGTCCTGGCTTCGCACGGGTGGACATTTATTTAAACACATAAATATAGCCTATGTTACTCAAGGTGAATGTAATTTTCAATTGGTGAAAGAATTTTCGAAATCGGCACAGTAGTTTTTGAGTTTATTCATTACAACCCTAATTATAAAAATACGAACCATTCCTGTTTATAATATTAGTATAGATATAGATTAAACTCTAGGGAACCATTAACACGATAAAGAAGTAGATCAATATAACGTGGACACAAACAGATCATTATTCAGTAGGTTATGATTGCAACAGCATGTGCCGTTTGATCATGAACATGTGGTGCGTTTTATGCATACGCATAGATGCAGTAACTGTCTATTGAAGCTTTGTCTACAATTTATACAAACGTTATGGTCTATTAAATTAATCTGGATTACTTGCACAAATAAAGATGGATGAAAAGTGTGAAAGATGACATAAATAAATATTAAATATTGTGGACAATTCACACAACACTACCCAGCCCCAAACTAAGTAGAGCTTGTAATATGGGAACCGGATAGCTGATATAATACATGAATACATTTTTTTTTGTAAATACATACTTAGAATACAATATAACACCCAGACAGAGAACAAATATTTATGTTAACCACACAAATATTTGTTCTCGGTGGGGATCGAACCCACGACCTACGGCGCAGAAGGCAGAGCTACTACCAACTGAGCTAGAGGCCAGACATGGCGAAGGAAGTGAATATAGAGATGACGGCAGATACCTAGGGGGACTGGAAGAGGAAAACATGTTGTGCCAACCCCACATAAAGTGAGATAAAGGCAGGAAGAAGAAGACTTGCACAAATATGCTGCGTGTCAAATATTCTTTTTGTGTCATTTATATTTCCTATTTTTACCAAGCGTACATTCCATCAAATACTCCAAGAATTATTGAAAAACATAATTTTTTATCCTAATAAGTGCTGATCAAATATTTGACAGCAGTTTATCTGCCATTTTTTTTTGAAGCAGAAATACTTTTACTAAACTTGCACTAAAGAATATTATTTATTCAAAAGCATAAGCACCTAATCATATGTCGATAGTGCTCAGAAAATGACATTGAAACGATAACATCACAATATTTCCGAGTAGCGTACATATTATTTATAATAATTGATGATGGACGTTTCATATTGATGTGTTCATAAATTGAAATACATGTCAGGTTTTTAAAATAAACACTATCATTATAGCTACGATCCAGCGATAGGAACATTATTTTTACCTCAGACTAATGTTTTATTTATTAAATTGATGGATGTTATGTAGTTTGAATGACAAAATGATGGTTCTTGGCCGTTTGATGTTCTATGATTTATGATCTCACATAACTAATCGCACGTCTAAGCGTTCTGCGGTGGGAATCAGTGAAAAGCTGCCAAATGCCGCTGTCATATTTGAAAGTTTTTTGCTGATCGCCACCGAAAAACGCTTAGATGTGGCATAACTGGTGTGGGAGGAAACAACATGACGTTTATTAGTGTTTAGTATGTCATAATTACTGGAGTCATAAAAACTACATTGGAATGAGGTATTTAAAAAGCCACAAACTAATGACTTACTTTATTTAGTATTAGGTTAGTAGGTTTTTAGGAACAAAAAGATGGCTTCTGACCAAGGAATATAATACTCTCTACGAGAGCTTCTGACAAGAGTCAACTGTCACTAATAGAAATATTTCTACTTCATACTAAACGTGAAAGTTTGTAAGAATGAATTGATGGATCGATGGATAGATGTTTGTTACTCAATAACTCAAGAATAACTGGACGGATTTGTCAAAATTAAACAGTGAATGAACGCTAGCTTATCCTTAAAAAATTTAGGACTAGCATTAGAGACAGTTTTAGCATTCTACGTAGTAAATAATAAGTATCTAGTCCACGCCAAAGTTTGGCGTGACTGATGGCGGAAAATACACAGAACTTGCATTTAACGCGATGCAAGTTCGATTTCCCCATTCATTTTTGTGATCGGGACATTGTTTCCATTCTGTTATTCTACCATTCACCATTCAGCACGGGACGGGACTGGCTAGAACCCAGTTTCTTAGAGTTTCTGTTGGTATTGGTCTAAGATAGGTCACAGATAATGTTGTATCTTCATTTTCTGCCTGTTGTCAGCTGTCCGTTCTGTGTTTTAATGTCTTTGTCTTATGCTGCCTTCCTACGGTGCGTGGTTCTGCAGATCATCACGCACCGCGCACGACGACGCACGGCAACGCACACAGAAAAGGCTCCTGTGCTACCACGCACCTCGGCGCATGAGACCGTTCCCATGGTGTGTCGTGCGAGCTGGTGCGGGCTGGTGCGCGATATCACGCACCAGTGGGAAGGGGCTATTACACGTACGCCCTTATGTCAAATAATGTATTTCCTTTCTTTTTGTCTTTCTTCTAAATTTCCCCCATCAGTCAGGCGCAGAGCTATCTGGCTCGGTCTAAAACACAAAGAGATTACATCTTGCAATGACAGCTCTGACGCAGCCAACGTCATCGACTGCGCTCGAGCTAGTCGCAAGCGCATGAAACATTGCATTGCAGACTATAAATAATTTTGCAGTTAGAATCGTGCTGTGTACACCAATCAGATTGTCTTGTAAAGACAAATGCGACGCTTTCTGTGAAACTAATCGGTTCGTTACGCGCTCAGTCTGGCATCACTTCATTTCCTAGATTGTTTACATTGGCTCTGATTGATAGTCAGATGCAATGGATGTTTGGAACTCGATGATAAAGTATTGCTATTGATCAAATATTAAACTTTGAAGACTGAGTGATACTTCACTCAGCTACACAACTACAGTCGGCATCAAAAGTATTTTTTTTTGTGTTCACATATTTCTTATTAAATTTTTGAACTGGTTGAAGATCAGCTTTGAGCCAAAACTATTTTCAAACCAAAGTTGCCAAATCTTTGACAAATACACTAAAAAGGGGAGCTTACTAACACAAATTGTAAATCGAAAAAAAATGCAATTTACTAACTGAAGTCACCATTCGAGAACGTTTATTCCCCAGCGGTTGTCGGTTCTTCGAGCTATATGACCTGCCCATTGCCACTTCAACTTACTAATTTTAAGAGCTATGTCGGTGACCTTGGTTCTTCTACGGATATCCTAATTTCTGATTCTATCACATAGTGAAACTCAATCACGTAATAGTGTTGATGATAATAATAAAATACTTAGTTTCATAATATCTCAATAATAGCTCAATTGCTTCAAAGTAAAATGCGTTTATAGACGGCCTAAGTGATAAATCAGACGGTTACTGAGACGAATTTCTTTCAACATGCCGTGACGGTGTTTAATTTATATCAGGTAATTTGTTCGTTGATTGATCATTTCAATTGAGTTGCAGTCAGCTGTGGAATAACACATTTTTCTTACACCTTTTTTATGTAAAAGTTAGACAAACGAGCTTACGGCTCACCTGATGGTAAGCGGTCACACCTACCCTGGAGGTAGGCAACATGACAGTAACATGACAGCGACACAAATATCCCTGTCATGTTACCGTGGTGTTATCGCAGATCGCTGTGTTATCGCCTTGGTGTGGCCAAGCCTTATCTTGTAACTATGCTAATGTAAACGGTCGCCAATTGCTTTTGTAAATCGTTTACTATTGGCGCTTCCAAATGAAATCCTGTGTAAATTCCTCCAAATTGCAAATTAATTTGCCCTAAAGCGCAAATCAAAATCACCTCTAAACGCAATTCTAATTTAGTTATGTACGCATCATATTATTGGTATATGATATTATTTAGGCCCGTGTTTCATAATTGCTGGTTGCATACAATTTTTTTAGTAGTTACTAGCTTTTTCGAACCAGTCTTTAGTCAATCAAGTCATTAGTCCCTCGAACTAACCCCCGAATCCTGAAACGCAACTCAGATTTAAGCACGTCTCAAGCGACGAATATTTGACAGTTTTCAATGAAAATCTGTCAAAATTAAATATTTAAATCTGAGTTGCGTTTCAGTATTCGGGGGTAAGTGTGGTGAAAGAGTTTTAAGTGCGCTTCAAATAGACTCAGTTTATTTATTATACTTTTGTATTAATTTAAGTTATTCCAAATAAAACAAGCTTTTTTATCTATTGTAAATGGTGTATAAAACAACTAGTGATTACTCAAGTAAGACATGGTCAATACGTGCAGAGTTAACTAACTAAGTTAACTAATGGGTTTCCTCGCAATGTTTTCCTTCACCGTGCTCTCAAGCACTAGCATTGCATACATACATTTTTCGGACAAAAAAATCCATAGACACGACTATACGACCACAAGGCCACAAGGCTACAAGTGAACTCCAAAACTCAAAACTTTTATTAGGTAATTGTTTCTGATTCAAATGAATGGGATTACTCCTTGCTTCTTCTTATAAAAATCTACCAGTGATTGTCACCCACACGTATATGCGTACAATGAATGCTGCAAAAAATTATAATCACTCGCATGAAACTGCAACTCTCTCAAAGCATTTTTCATGAGGAATTTACGGGCGTAAATTCGTTTGCGTGGGATTATTTTTTACTAAGGTTACATTTTACATTCTCTTTTTCATGCACCTCGGCTATAAAATTCTCAACTGGTAGCATTTTAGCAGAAATAAAGACATCTTATTATTATTATGGATTCTCATAGGGATTCATTTTATGGGTGATTACGTATCAAACATTTTAACATGGCTCAAAACTTCTATTAGACAAAAAAACAGATTGAAACAAAATCCATCTTTTACAAGGAACGATTGCAACAAGATCCGATGATTCATGTTTTTACATCATCTTACAATTTGAAGATGTAAAGAACATGAAATAGCGAATTAGGAACATCACGCTGGGTAACTAATATGGCAACAAATAGATAGCGAAAAATGATGGTTAGAAGATTAAGTAATCGCTGCTCCCAACAAATAAATGATACGTTATTTGTTACTATCAAACTTTTGATAACAATAGAATTACAAAATCTCCCGACAGCTTAATCGGCTCTCAGCAACTTTTACGAGAGGATCATAGTATTATACTATTGGGCCGGCGTGTGTTATTTTCACGAGACTTCTCAACAAGCTCGCTTATTCTGATTTCATGCAAAAACCCGCTCAAAAGCGACCTCGCACAGCACGAACGTCTGAGCGAAACGCGGAACACCGGTACTGGCTCTGTCAGTGACTGGAACAGTGTACACCGGGCCTGATGGCTGAGCATCGGTTTTCTATGATTGCAGATTAAAACTGTATCGGTCGGAGCTGTGAAAGGTTACTTAATTAACAATAGAGCAATTAAGTTCGGCAACGCAGATGGAATAATCGATGCGGTAAAATGCTTTTGGGCCGCGTTCCGCTCGCCGGGTGCATATTGCGTTTCGGTAGTGCTGACGACGCTGCAGCTGATTACTACCTTTTCTGTTGCCATCGAACAGTTATTGGGGCATATCTGGCAAACTTTCGACGTTTCGTTCCGGAATCTGCACGGTAAGGCAGTTTTGGTAGCACAAATCTACATGAAGCTTTATAAATTGTAATGTACACATCGATTTTTTTAAGTTCATCAAACTGGTCCAATCTACCAATGGACCGAAAAAGCTGGGAAAAAGGAAAGGAGGCCTTTGCCCTGTAGTGGGACAAGATAGGCTAAAAATAATTTAATAAAATAATTTGGTTCAATTTAGAAGTCGCTCAGACTTTGGACACAAGATGGTCATTGCAGAAGTATTTTGACTGCACTTACTCTTCTGTACAAAACCACTTGCACCCGAGTAAATCTGGTAAAGACAACAGATTAGGATATAGAAGCATCTAATTATAAAAGCAAATTAATTTGGGTTATAATTATGAATAATTGACACGATGAATGAAGTTCCTTGTTTCAGGCGAAATTAATTATGATTGAGCTTTAAAATTATTTAGTTAAATAAAGCAATCAAAATAAAGTAAAAGCGGTTTTGAATTTGCTACTTTGAATACCAAACATGCGAAGCCTATGGATATTTGATTATTTTATCTGTCGATATCCATTTAGCGATTTCTGGCTTTTAAGCTCAAACACAGATAATCTGATTCCCGATATCGAAGCTACTTGTTTTAAAGTTTAATTAAATGTAATAATATTGGGCGATGATAAATGTCTTTATGAGTAATCGAAAGTCCCGATTGGATATTAAATTTATGGTATGTAGATTGTAGCTATGGTAAGCTTTGTAGGTTTCATAAGAAACGGTGCCCGTCAAATCACTGCTAACTGATATCAGATGGGATTTGGCTTATAACTGTTCTTATTTAGTGTCTCTAATGAAATAACGGCCAGCGGAAACGTGGCCGGCCGAGAAAGCGTTAGCGAGACGATATCGACATCTTCGAGGAGATTGTTGCCTGGAAGAGATCGTTCTTAGCGATAAGGTCGCGAATTGTTTGACTTTTATGTCTGTACTGTATTTTTGTGTGGGTAACAATAAAGAGTTATCTATCTATCGATCTATTTATGGTGAGAAGACGCTCAGAAGAGAGATAAGTGGAAGTATTTGCCAAGCAGGACGACTGGATAAGTAAAAAAAAAAACTTCTGAGAGCGGTGAAACACAGGCATATGGATTGGCGGCCTAAGGCTCTAATCGAACTGACCAATTCAGCCATAACAAAGGCGTCGTACAAAAATACCTCACACAGCAACAGACAGATGATACCCGTGTGTATACGAAACTTTGTGTAGTGTTTAGCGGAGCATACGCCCATTCAGTAAGTATACGTTCCGTTATTACAAAAAATAACAGGAACACTAAAAGAGAATTGAATAACTTCATAAATGAAGAGGACTTCATACTTTATAACAAGTTGCCAACACTCCTTGGAGGAAGTCCTATCGCGGTTGATTTACGTAGCCATAACTTCGGGTACAGAAATCATAATAATATCTATGAGGTTAACCAGTAAAAACACTGTATTATGATCAAAAAATAACCTACTTCTTTTCTTCATGCAATATTTTTAAAGTACACTGTTTCTTATTACCTATATTTCTTTTTGTCATCTACTGAATGAAATAGCATAGGTTTTTATATATATAGGATGCTATGAGTTTTTTTTTACACTGTTGCGTCCCTAAAACACAAACAGCGTTGGTTTCATAAAAAAATCGGTTGTCTGTAAAGTCGGTTTACTGACGATAGTTGAACGTGATAACGTCATAAGAAAATACTCGCGGACTCGCGGACTCGGACTCGGACTCAGACTAGAACTCTCGGACCCGGACCCGGAACCCGACCGAACCCTTACCCTTACCCTCATTTACCCTTACCCTCATTTACCCTTACCCTCGTTTACCCTTACCCTCATTTACCCTTACCCTCATTTACCCTTACCCATTACCCGACCCGGGCTCGGGCTCAGGTAAATGGAACGACGAAACGACGTAACGACGCATGAGTCATGTTTTTTCGTGCGTGCAGCCGGCTCTATCGATTTATAAGACGTTATCACGTCAAAAGTTGTTCATATTGATGGGTGCTTTAACCTTTTAAAGTTTCGGGAGCAGCTCTAAAACACGCTGCATACTTACAGTGATTCTAGGAAATACCATTAATTACCAACACCTTTAGACGCATTCCTCACCTCTTGCGTTTTCTTAATAATTAATCAATTCATACTAGAAATGTGCAATTTATAGCAATTGCAACTCTAAGTTTATTGAGCTAAAAGCTAGGTTGGAAGGTGTAGGTTGAACATTGCATGGAACTTGTAAGCTTTTACAGACTTTAATTACATGGTGTAAACGCCACGGTGTGAATTTTAGTTGATTGAAAATAAACACTCACTTAACTATGTCTGATATCGCGTGTTTGTTTGAGTTTTTAATTGCTAACAAGCTGTTTTTTTATTGAATAACGTCGTGTCGACTAACGGACTGCACATTTTCTGTTTTTCATTTTATATAACTACGTGTTACTAAAATATTGGCAAAATGTATTTTGCTCAATGAACTTTTTTATAAAAAGAACAGTTCTTTGCCAATATCATTGAAATATACCACCATTACCCACAACCAATACATTACAGGATTTTCATTGAACCTCATAAAATATATCCTTCTTCTTTTGTGCAGGATGAAAACAAAATGAATTAATAAAGTAAGAACTTCTAGGATCAAAAAAACTTCTCAAAATTATTTTAATATCTTTTCTACCAGACCATTTTTCATCATAATATTGCTAAAATGAAAATATCAAAAAGTTTAAGAGTTAGGTATACACCGCATGTAGGTACTCGAGGGCAAAACAAATTGAAAAGCAAATAAAAAGACTTCGGTAAAAACGACCCAAACTTTTTCAATTACAAACTTGCATGGCGCGGGTAGATGTTAAGTATGGGAACTATGGAACTAACTATCACACGGCGCTTACTTTTGAAATAAGTTTTATTTTGAACTCTCTTTAGAACCCAGTATTAGAAAAATCTGTGGAGATAGGACATAATATAGTTCAAACTTATTTTGAGACTGGATAGCGTTAGGTTATAATGCGGACAAATTATTACTCATTTTAGTAGGTATAATAAATAAATATTGTAGATAATCCACACAACACTATCTAACCACAAATTAAGCAGAGCTTGTACTATGGGAACCAGATAGCTGATAATATTTTTTTGTAAATTGTTAAGTACTTAGAATACAATATTATAACACCCAGACAGAAAACAAATATCTGTGTTCACTACACATATATTTGTTCTCAGTGGGTATCGAACCCACGATCTACGGTGCAGAAGGCAGAGCTACTACCAACGTAAGTACCAACGTCAAGAAAGTGACTTAAGTTTTATCAGTGACTTTGGTGACATTTTAGGGAGAATTATTATAGCCTTATCGCGTAGCTTCTCCACGAAGGTGCCCAGATTTTTAGCAGATTGCAGTATTCTTTAATATAAACGACTCGACAAATTCACATCAAGGTGAAGATATTTTAATGATTAATCAATCATGCAGGGGTTGATTAGTTTCGAATAGGTCTTGAAATAGGTGTAGATCTTGCCCCGGAATAGCAAAAGGCTTTTTATTACGGGAATAAGACCACGGGTTATAGATAGTGAGAAATCTGTTTGCAAAAGAAAAGTCTCCCTGACACCATACAATTTTCGAACATACAGGGCACTAGCTTCAAGCAAACGAAGTAGCGCGGGTTCTCATAACTAACATTAATAATTTATCAAATTATGACGGGTTTCTAAAGCATGAAAGCCGTATAAAGTTGAACTGGAAAGCTACTGGAAACGCGCGTAAATTAGTCGCATTGTGTTCGTCGCACGCTACGAACAGCACACAGTAAAGTTAATTAAATAAAAATACCAACCGAATCCGCTGCCGCCGAGGTGTCAAACAGCAATCAGCCAATAAAGGACCGCCAATAAGTTAGCGAGGCTATTCACAAATCGAAAAGGTTCTGAATCATTGTCACGTCTCGTTTTGATTGGACGTGCTTTGATACCGATAGCTGGGATTGCGACCGTTCAAAAATTTTAATATTTTTTACTTTGCGCAAATTCTATTCTATCCACTGCGGTTTGTCGGTATTTACGTTTTTGTTTTTCAAAACTCTGGCTGGAGTGGGCGCTCTGTTGAAATATTGTATCGAATGAGGGTAGATTGAATTCACTGTGAATTATTCAGAAGTATCTAGAAATGAACTAAGGTCAAATTAAATAAGTTTTTCAGGCATACTGTTTCAGAATAGTGTTTTTATCAAGACAAAAATCATAGGCACACAGGGTAATGATAAGAAAGGAGCAGTATAATTCCAATGCTTTACATTACAAACCCACTGTATTTTGACTGCATTTAACTGTCTATAATCAGCAGTACAGAGTTATGAGGTCACAGCGTTACTCTCTGCGTCCGGTGACGCAGCATCGTGACGTTTCATTCATTATGCGGTGCTGAATGCGATCTGTTGGATAAAGCGGCTCTAATTATTTCCGTACCTCCGTCGTCATCGAAACGCTTTCATGATTATACTCTACATCGATTTTTACGCCTGCGTTTTACGTGAATAAAGATTAATGATGACGAGCTTTTCAAGAATACCGCACTATTTTTAAATGTACCTACATATATGCAAGATCCTGTAAAACTGTCAAACACATCTATTAAATTTTATATGCCTTACCCCCGAATACTGAATTGCAACTCAGATTTAAGCACGTCTCAAGCGACGAATATTTGACAGTTTTCAATGAAAATCTGTCAAATATTCGTCGCTTGAGACGTGCTTAAATCTGAGTTGCGTTTCAGTATTCGGGGGTTAAAAAATTACTTATGTCATTGTGTTTTCTATAGGTACAGATAATAATTCGAACAATTTCTGAAACTGTCAGACACACCTATATAATTTTATAACCGACGCAGGACATTATTCAACTAAAACATATTAGGAGGATAGACATGACAGACAAATGCTGCCAGACATCGCATCTATTCACGTTCCAGGATATGACATAAATAAGATCAGAACAGGTGCTCAAATGCATACAATGATAGCCATCTCAGCAGGTAAGAGTATAAGAGATATATCAACTTATTTTAGATTCGCAAGGGACGATAAAAATCTCGGGAGTAAAAATTTTACGACATGTGAAATCGCGAGTTCAGGAGAAGATAGCAGAATAATTTTATACGATATGCTTTCAAGTGTAAAATGAACATTTTTTTATCGGTAATGTATACGATATCGATTGGGAGACTTATGAATGAGATAGAGTGTAAGGATACCTGTTATAGCTGATGCGTGATAGCTTAAGTATGTTAGTAATTTTAAAACGATCATGACATCAACTGATGTAGAACCACTAAGCAATTTTTGCGCATTTTTTTAAACATTTTAGACAAAATGAACGCACTTGAGCGCAGTCATTATCTCTTTTATCACAGAAGGTTTCAAATGCATGGGTTTGCTATTTGAACGTTATGCTTTGGTTGTTGTCGTTTAATAGTTTAAGGCCCGTTATTCAGAAACAGTGCTTAAGT
This sequence comes from Thera britannica, assembly GCA_939531255.2. NCBI lineage: Eukaryota > Metazoa > Arthropoda > Insecta > Lepidoptera > Geometridae > Thera > Thera britannica. Next base: position 5,732,945 of record OW618041.2, on the reverse strand, counting down.
CTGAGTTGAGCCTCAAGCACTTTCAAGCATAGATTGTTTGACAGTTCTCCATTGAAAAATGTCAACAATCACTGCTTCTGAATACAGGGTGTCGATCCTAAAAACACAAATCACTCAAGCGATCGCGTAAATCGATGTGAATTGTCAATTTTTGTTTGAAAAATTTGAAAATGGAACGCGGATTCAGCGATCACTCGACGATCACTCAATCGAACCGTGTTGCTGGAATTGACGCCCAGGACTTAAAACGTAAATAAAGTGTGTATCATTTTAATTTATTTACGGGTTTTAATTGTCACGTTTGTCTTTTTTAATGGAATTTGAAAGTTTTAACCAACTCAAGTTCCTTTAGTCAGTGCAGTGCCCGGTTGCAATGCTCGTTACGCTTCAAAGCTACAGAAAGTTTGATATCACTATGAATAGCCTACTTGATACTGATACCAATGACACACTTGTACGAGTAATTACTCAGAATCTGACATGTGATATGACAATTTCCACCTACAGTTTACCATTATGAATTGACACTGTTGTCAGACATGTTTAGAAGCACGCTCTGATTCCGTCCAGTGCGTTTAGAAATAACTACGGACGTTGACAAATAACCGTGCGTCTTCGAATTTGCTTCGGAATGTACATACCTCAGAGAGTCAGAGTCCAGGTGTACAGGCAAGTGTACAGAGTGAACGCAAATACGAAACTATCAACTATGCTTACGACGTCCGTCGAACAACGAGTTTGAATGTATAATGTAAAACATTTTTTTTCTTCTTTTGACGTGATAACGTCTTATAAATCGATGGAGCCGGCTGCACGCACGACAAAACATGACTCATGCGTCGTTACGTCGTTTCGTCGTTCCATTTACCTGAGCCCGAGCCCGGGTCGGGTAATGGGTAAGGGTAAATGAGGGTAAGGGTAAATGAGGGTAAGGGTAAATGAGGGTAAGGGTAAATGAGAGTTAGGGTAAATGAAGGTAAGGGTAAGGGTTCGGTCGGGTTCCGGGTCCGGGTCCGAGAGTTCGAGTCCGAGTCCGAGTCCGAGTCCGAGTCCGCGAGTCCACGAGTCCGAGTCGGGTCCGGGTCCGGGTCCGGACCGGATTTTCATTCAGTTTCATTCAGTTTCATTCAGTTTCATTCAGTTTCATTCAGTTTCATTCAGTTTCATTCAGTTTCATTCAGTTTCATTCAGTTTCATTCAGTTTCATTCAGTTTCATTCAGTTTCATTCACATTCATTCAGTTTCATTCCATTTCATTTCAAATGTGTTGCTACAATACAAGGGCAATAAGTGAGCTTTTGCGCCGCCCGCATAGGGTGCTAATGGATCGAGTGTACCCAAGATATTTAGAATATAGTTCGAGGGTGCAATAAAATGCTGCTTTTCGGCAGAAATGAGCTTACAATACAACAATAACACAACATTTATACGGGCATGACAAAATGTTATTTTAAAATTAAAATTACATTAGAGAAAAATAATTATTTATTAAAATTAATAGTAAAATATTTGTACCGGTATCTGCTAAAACAGTCGCAGACGCACACTTAGGCACACATATATTATGTGAGCTACTATATTTTTTCAGTAAAAAGTTTTCATTTCATTTTGTAAGAAAAGAGATTGTTTCACCAAGCTGGTTTGCATAACTTGAACTGTAATAAACTACCCTTTACCGTCACACTTTGCTTGATAAGTAATGACTTATCAAGCATAGTGTGACGGTATATTATATCCATACAAAATATCAATCAAACAAATATTAATTAAAATTCTTTTGAAAAATGCAACCATTCCATCAGTATTTTTTTATGACGTTATCACGTTCAACTATCGTCAGTAAACCGACTTTACAGACAACCGATTTTTTATCATGACACTGGCTTTTTTGAACCAATGTGGTGAAAGAATTTTAGATACGCCTCAAACACTAAAGTAATCTCAAGTAAGTCACATAGCAATCTCACACAAAAACAATCTTACAAATCTTAACTTACGTTTCATTTTTAACAAACTTCGAAGAAAAAGGAGGAGGTTCTCTATTCGTCGTATTTTTTCATGTTTGTTATCGCATAAATTCGTCGTTTATGAGCCGATATAAAAAAATACCAAAGGTACAATAGAAATTTCATGAAAATCGGGCAAGCAATCATTTCGGCCTTGAAGTGACTTGATTCGGTCGGGTATATTATATTAAAATTGTTGTTTATTCTTTTATAACATTACAACACTCATAACTAAACATTTTATTTTCTTTTCTCTAATGATCTTCTGACCAACGCATAATGTAGGTACACGCTTTTAGCATTGTGCTCTATTGTTTATTGTTTTTCTACGATTTCACTCAACTGTGCCAGTGCTTGGAGCAATAATAGTGGTGGTTATAGTTTCAAACACACTGGATGGTTGAACCTAAATTATTGCTTTTACTACTGGGCAAATTGTAGGAATTGAAATTAAAACAAGGCGTAACGGAACGCAAAGAGTCGTTTTAGTTTGTTTTATACTAGCTTACCAGCAACTATATCACGTTCAAACCCGATAAAAAGTTGCTTTGTGTTGTCACAAGTCACAAACATATTTACTTTTTAAGCCATTGTATTAATCAGTACCTACTTGAATTTTTCGATAATAACTAAAAGCCCACTATTTGATCTTGCCCATTATACAGTCAATAAAGCGCCTCGTTAAATTAAAATAACGATGAAATCCAAGTACACTCTTGATTTTATAGATAATTAAAATGTAGTTTCATTTGGTAATTACATTTTGAAGTTGACTGTAAATGCTGCTCATAATCTTTGCATTTTTAGTTTCAATTTGAGCAGATAGATAAAAAAACATGTATGGCACAAATTCCTCCTGAACCATGGGGTTTTCAGAGACACGAACCCATCATTTGGCACATGCTCATCTAATTGCAAGAAAAATGGCCTAAACAAATGGCAGCTGATTCACTCTATTTTTCTTTGCAAATGTAGCTGGCATGCTTCGACTGGCCTCTAGTTCAGTTGGTAGTAGCTCTGCCTTCTGCCCATAGGTCGTGGGTTCGATCCCCACCGAGAACAAATATTTGTGTGGTGAACAAATGTTTGTTCTCTGTCTGGGTGTTATATTGTATTCTAAGTATGTATTTACAAAAAAAAAAAATGTATTCAAGTATTATATCAGCTATTTGGTTCCCATATTACAAGCTCTGCTTAGTTTGGGGCTGGGTAGTGTCGTGTGAATTGTCCACAATATTTATTATTATTTATTTATTAATGTAATATAATATTATATATTTTGTATTATTATAATGCACTGGAGGAGAAGAGCCGAGGACCCGGCTCAGTGGCACGTCTTGGGAGAGACCTACGTCCGGCGGCGGACTGATGATGATGATTTTTCTTTGACCAATTCTAACGTGCACAATTTTGTATGAGTAGTTTGAGTTACCTATAATAATTTTGTGTTTACTGTTTTTATATAATGTAGATTAACTATAACTAGATGCAAAAAGTGTCTCGCACCATAGAGCTTCATTTAATTAACAACTCTGTCCAAAGTAAGTGAAGGTATGAAGTTTCAAAACGTAGGTACGCCCTCTAGTGACCAAAAGGTGAAACTTGCAAAGTATCGCCGCAAGCAAAGCTATCCACACCCTTGTCGTTTAACATCAATTTGTGAAGCTTATTTAATTTTAAACAACGTTTCACTTTAATTAACCAGATGGCTTGTTCAGAGAATGTTCGAAGTTAAAGTAGGTGTAGGTGCCTAGTCGAAGCCGCCTGTTCACTTGCCTCAAACTTATAGGTTCAAATCAGCTTGCACTAAAGGATTTTCTAGTCATACCTACATAGAAAAAGTCACTTAAGTATGACTGGGTAAAAAACACCTAATTACTCATACTACGATCTTCTTGACTGCCTTCACAGCTCAGTTGGAAGTAGCTCTGCCTTCTGCGCTGGTGGGCGTGGGTTCAATCCCCACCGAGACAAATATTTGTGTGGTGAACGCAGATGTTTGTTCTCTGTCTACTATACTTTTTCCAGGAAGAACGATTCTGAGCCCTTTCCATCCATCGACTTCCCGGGATCTTAACAATGTCATCGGTCCATCTGGTGGGCGCCCTACGCTTCGTCTTCCGGTTCGTGGTCGCCATTCGAGAACCTTTATTCCCCAACGGCTGTCGGTTCTTCGAGCTATATGGCCTGCCCATTGCCACTTCAACTTACTAACTCTACGAGCTATTGATTTACCTTCGATTGAGGGTGGACAATTGTAATTGGACTCGAATGACCTGATTTAGGACAAACCTATTAGAAATTTAATATTACTACTATCGCTACTGGTATTAAATCATCAGAACCCGAAGTCGGAGTTTTGCTACCACATTTCGTTACCAAATGTTGTTTTCGTTTCGCCTTTTTGTCTCTCTCTATTGCATGGAGAAAATATGAGACGGCAAAAATACGTTACGTAGTTAGAGTTGGTGTCTCATCTTTTCTCCATACAATAGACAGAGACAAATAGGCGAAACGAAAACAACATTTGGTAACGAAATGTTGTAAATGCACTGAGACTTCGGGTACAGCTGTCAAATAATGAACTAGCTGTGTGTTTTACTCACTGTGAGATACCTAAGAATTCTGAGTAAGCTATTCAAAGTAACATGAAAGTTGTGTTGCGTAGCTCTTCTGTCTGAAAAACACATTTCCTTTGATTTAATAAACAAACTTTTCTATCAGTTACCAGTGGTTTCAAGTTTTATTATATTATACATTTAGGTATAAGTATCAAGTTTTATTATATAATTACAAGTATTAATATCTTGACTTACTGACTGATTGAAATACCACAAGCCACAAGGCCTAGACAAAATATACCTACAGGGAAAAGACAGGGAACATGTTTTTTTTATTTAACCCACTGTGTATATATTTAAGTAACCCAAGTATATATTTTTTCATTACTCATACTCTGAAAGTAGGTCTGAAGTTGCCTGAGGGGCCTAATTGAAAGTAAAACTTTCAGCCCTAGGGAGAATCGCTTTCTACTGACAGCTGTCAAATTATAAAAAAAAACAAGTTCTATTTTATTCAACCATGTTCAAACTTTCTAAAGTCTTTCTAACTGCAAGGAGGTCGTTGAACCAAATTCCAACTTTTTATTCAGCAAGTAGGTTGGAAACCCATTACAACGGTAAGAAGTTTAAAAAGTAATGCTGGCGAGCCGAAACCGAAGGCCCGCCAGAGAAAAAGAAAAAAAAAACCGGGAAGGCGGCAATTCAATCATAATTTTCACAAATTTTTCTTTCATGTTTTTATTTTTACTTTCCTTGTATTCGTAATGAAAAGCACAGTGTTTACCTCGGGTGAAAGTCTTTTAAGTCTCTCAAGCTCCATTGGCGCCCTCGCTAACGCTCTGGCGCCAAACCCGTCTCGGGACTCAAAAAACGTGACTTTCAACACTCAGGTAACAATGTACTATTAATTTAACCCATAGTAAAAATAAAAAAAGCAGCCAAGTGCGAGTCGGACTCGCCCATGAAGGGTTCCGTAGCACGACGAACTACAAAAACCTGTATATTATGTTACTTGATGTAACATAATAAGGTTCTTGTAGTTTCTTCGAAAGGTAAATTGCGGTTTACGGTTTATGACGCATAAAAAAAAAACTACTGACTAGATCTCGTTCAAACCAAAAATCGTTGGAAGTTTACATAGTAATGTACAACATATATTTTTCTTAGTATTATCATTCTCTTACTTTAGAAGTTAGAGGGGGGGGGACCAACTTTTTTCCACTTTGGAAGTGTCTCTCGCGCAAACTATTCAGTTTAGAAAAAAACTATATTAGAAATCTCAACATCATTTTTGAAGACCTATTCATAGATACCCCACACGTATGGGTTCGATGAAAAAAAAAATTTTGAGTTTCAGTTTCTAGTATGGGGACCCCCGAAATGTATAGTTTTTTTTTTATTTTTATGTTAAAATCTTAATGCGGTTCACAGAATACATCTACTCGCCAAGTTTCATCAGTCTAGCTCTTACCGTTTCGGAGAAAAATGGCTGTGACATACGGACGGACGGACAGACAGACAGACAGACAGACAGACAGACAGACAGACATGACGAATCTATAAGGGTTCCGTTTTTGCCATTTGGCTACGGAACCCTAAAAATGGTAAATTGTTTGCTCAAATCTATGTTATTTTAAATAAATAGTTGAAGCTATATATTAATCAAGTAATTTAAAAGATATATTATTTAATACTATCTTTATGTTATTTAAATTTAAATTTTACATTGCGCTCTAATTAGACTTTTTAAACTTCTTAGTTCTTACCGTTGTAATGGGTTTCCGACCTACTTGCTGAATAAAAAGTTAGAATTTGGTTCAACAACCTCTTTGCAGTTAGAAAGACTTTAGAAAGTTGGAACATGGTTGAATAAAATAGAACTTGTTTTTTTTTATAATTTGACAGCTGTCAGTAGAAAGCGATTCTCCCTAGGGCTGAAAGTATTACTTTCAATTAGGCCCCTCAGGCAACTTCAGACCTACTTTCAGAGTATGAGCAATGAAAATATGTTTTTTATGCGTGTCCTCCGTGGGATGCTAAGTTTTTTGGGATAAAGTCGCGCGTAACAGCTAGTTAGATACCGCAAAAATATCTACCTTTATAATCAAAATTCTTAGAATAATGTTTGATTGGTAAGTAATTGCTTCAACCAATTTGTTTTGTCAAGGCTTTTGGCTGAATGGCTTATTTACGTAAATACCTTCTTGTTTACCGGTCGGTAGCTACATAATACCTATAGCTATCTATTCGGGTCTCATAAAAAAGGTCTCAAATATTAATTACACTAGGTACCACGCCCTGATAATCCACTTTAAATCCTTTTCATTCAAAAAAGTCAAAAAAGTCATGAACTTATACCAATTGTTTATTAAAAACATTTTAAAATCTCTGCTCAAGTCTAACTTGCAGTTCCAGAAATCCAGATCTTAGTTCTAAACCAACTATCCCAAGGCACGTTAATGGAACGCCTTAAAACTTGTACGAGAACCGTCTTACTGGCCATAAGAACATTCAAACGGAAACTTGTGCTGTTTTCAGACTCAATAAATGGTGCGAGCTTACATCTACTGCAGTAAAGAACCAATATAGTTTCTGCTCGTTTCTATTCGTTCGTATTCTAGTGTTCTAAATTCAAATTTGTATTAAAAAGTTGCTGGCTGTGGGGTTGGAACTGGCTCGTGTTGGGATTTGATTATCTCATTTTTAAGTTTTGATCTAATCGGCTTGCAAACTTGTTCTTATCTTCAGGAGTTAGTTAAATCTATGAAGGTGTTTTTGAACATACCTCTGTTGAATTTAGAGACCACTTGTCAAATAAGAAAAACAGTGTGTTTATTTGAACAGTAAAAACAAGACAAAAAACTTAGGCTCATAGAATAAGTATTGCATCAGATATTTTGTCCTCTTTACTATGCATATTGTATACAGTATTACAATACGCCTTTTCTGTCTTTCAATAAAATACATTCTTTCAAAAGTTTATAAAATATTGCGATTCGAAACCTTTAAAGCTCTCAGATTTATCTATTTGCTAGCAGAACGTATGTAACTTGCATACAAAAGTTCAATTTGAAGCTTTTAAAATACGAATCGAAGGAAAGTGCTGCCTCGTTCCTGCATGTGCAATCACAGACCCACTTCAAACATTGAAGATTCTTTAAAACAGTTTGCCACACAAATCCCTCACTGTTTGCGGAATTATCTACAAACTCACATATCACATTTTGATCTAAACTGTGCGGGCAAGCTTCCAAGTTCGTCAAATAGTATTTTACTTTTTATCATCCTTTAGGCATTATCATCATTATTTTATTGATTTTATAGTGTTTACTACACTTGAGAAAATCACAAAAAAAATTGTAATGTCCCTACAGTTAGTGCCGAACATTCCCTAAGAGTTATTTGTCGAGTGCGATTAGGATCCTGACCGCTGCGCCCGTACCAAGGGCAAGGTTGCGGGTTCAGATCCCGCTCGGCTCATAATTTTTGGGGCATTATCATAATTATTAGGATCAGTAAAGATAGAAACTGCAAGGGCAGTGAGGTAGACATGTGTTTCACTTGAAGGTTCATTTATTCTCAGTCACTTGTATAATATGTATTTTATTAACTCAAACTTTGTTTGTTTACTAATTATAATACTGTCCAATTTTATTCTATAATAATAATTATGTTAGCTGGCACACAGACGTTTTGGCCTAGGCGGTTCGTCTGTAATGCTATTGATAAATAAAATATACACACCGCTATATCTATATCAACAATAAGTAGCAAAAGCCAAAATAAAAAACTGTTGCATGTATTTAGGTATTCCTTGTTATCTCCTCCTTGATAAACTCACGGCTAGACGCCCTTAGCGCTACAGAAAGTAAAATAAATCATGTACATGTTAGAACTTTTTGTAGGTATCTAAATATATAAAACTCTTTCGTTACTGACTGACTGACTCACTGACTGACTGACAATCAACGCACAGCCTAAACCGTTAGTCCTAGAAGCATGAAACTTGGAGGATATGTTCCTCTTATAGCGTAGAGGTGTATTAAGAAAGGAAATTGGAAAATTCTTTCCCGAAGAGGAGAAAAAGGGGAAAAAAGGTTTAAAGAAAAATCAACACACAGCCTAAACCATTAGTCCTAGAAGCATGAAACTTGGAAGGTGTGTTCCTCTTATAGAGCAAAGGTGCACTAAGAAAGAAAATAGGAAAATTATTTCCCTAAAAGAAGAAAAAAGGGAAAAATAGTTTAAAGAAAAATCACAAAAAATTGCTTTACAAAATACGCAAAAAAACAGTAAAAAAAAATCTACTACCGCAGCTTCTGTCACCAAATTTGAATACACACAAAAGTTTACATAAACCCCACCGTAACCACTAAGACAAAATTGCGGAAAACACCTATCATACCGAAACTAAACACCGCACCGCTTCAAAAAATGGCTAAAGAACATGCTCAAAACTATGGTAACCAGCTGGTCATGTCAAATTAAAAAAATCTGATTCGATTATACACCAACACGCATATGAAACCCTAAATTAGCCACTAATACAACATAAAATCACAAAAAATTGCATTACAAAATACGCAAAAAAAAACATTAAAAAATTTTCAGCTACCGCAGCATCTGTCACCAGGTTTGAATACACACAAAGGATTACAAAAAAAACAATGATAATCACTTAGACAAAATTGCGGGAATCATCTATCATACTTAAGCTAAACACCGCTGAAAAAAATCGGCTACAACAGCACTCGCCTTCAAATTCAAATAAACTCTAAAGTACATGCTCAAAACTATGGTAACCAGCAGTTGGTCACGTCAAATTAAAAAAATTGATTCGATTATACACCAACACGCATACGAAACCCAAAATTAGCCACTAATATAACATAAAACCACAAAAAATAGCTTTACAAAATACGCAAAAAAAACGTTAAAAAAATTTCTGCTACCGCAGCATTTGTCACCAGGTTTTAATACACACAAATGTTTACAAAAAAACCGATGATAACCACCAAGACAAAATTGCGGGAATTATCTATCATACTTAAACTAAACACCGCTGAAAAAAAACAGCTACAACAGAACTCGCCTTCAAATTCAAATACACTCTAAAGTACAAGCTCAAAACTATGGTAACTTGCATTTGATCATGTCAAACTAAAAAAACCAGATTCGATCATACACCAACGAATACGATAGCCCAAATTAGCCACTAAAACAAATCACGAAAACGAGCTTTACAAAATACGCAAAAAAAAACATTAAAAAATTTTCAACTACCGCAGCATCTGTCATCAGGTTTGAATACACACAAAGGTTTACAATAAAACCAAAGATAATCACTTAGACAAAATTGCGGGAACTATCTATCATACTTAAACTAAACACCTCTGAAAGAAATCGGCTACAACAGCACTCGCCTTCAAATTCAAAGACACTCTAAAGTACATGCTCAAAACTATGGTAACCAGCAGTTGGTCATGTCAAATTAAAAATTCAGATTCGATTATACACTAACATGCATACGAAACCCCAAATTAGCCACTAATATAAAATAAAATCACAAAAAATAGCTTTACAAAATACGCAAAAAAAAACATTAAAAAAAATTCAGCTACCGCAGCATTTGTCACCAGGTTTTAATACACACAAATGTTTACAAAAAAACCGATGATAACCACCAAGACAAAATCGCGGGAATCATCTATCATACTTAAACTAAACACCGCTGAAAAAAAACGGCTACAACAGCACTCACCTTCAAATTCAAATACACTCTAAAGTACAAGCTCAAAACGATGGTAACTTGCATTTGATCATGTCAAACAAAAAAACAAGATTCAATTATACACCAACGAATACGATAGCCCAAATTAGCCACTAAAACAAAATCACGAAAAAGAGCTTTACAAAATACGCAAAAAAACATTAAAAAAAAATCTGCTACCGCAGCATCTGTCACCAGGTTTGAATACACACAAAGGTTTACAAAAAAACCCATGATAACCACTAAGACAAAATCGCGGGAAGCACCTATCATACCAAAACTAAACACAGCTGAAAAAAATCGGCTACAACAGCATTTACCATCTTTCGAACACACTTTATATAGTTTTGAATGCAAACGCAAAACTAAGGTAACCAGCACTTGGTCATGTAAAACCAACGCATACATAACCCAACTTAGCCACTAAGGCAAATTCACGAAAAATAACTCTCAAAAAATACGCAAAAAACAGTGAAAACATATCAATAGCTGTCCGCTTTCCACCATAAAATAGTTTCTTTTAAACGAACTCAAACTATATCTTTATACTAACCACGCGGACGAAGTCGCGGGTGACAGCTAGTTACTTTATAAAACTGGTATTCCACTAGCGTTGAAGTAGGTAAAATCTTTATTTGATCAGCCTGTATCCACCCACTTCTGGGTATAAATATCTTCCATTCCTTGTCATCTCTCCCTGGAGTAGGCTGTCCTCATCCAAGTTCTGCTTCCTATCTTCTGCATGATATTATCATTTTGTTATGTTAAAGGATCATACAAAAAAACGGTAGGAACCCAGACGTAGTTTGTTGCATGTTCTTCTCGGCTTGGTCACGTGGAACTGGCACCTAGAATCACTTAGCTTTAGGACATTTTAAAGCGATCCTTGTGATACTACTGAATAAAGCAATATTTGACTTTGACATTGATGTTTTCGGTCTATCAGATGGTCTGCCAGCACTGCGTTTATCTACTCTAGGCTACCTTCCCGTCAGGTAGTAGGTATAGTAACTTTAATCTAAAACACACTTCACTTTTTTTATTCATGCACGCAAAGCAATATTCGTGCTGGAGCCATTGCTTTACACATGAAAGAAATATTTCAGACGGCGGCACTACTAAATCTGAATTTGAAATTAGGACCTCTCAGAGCGAACACGTGGAAATAGGGGTATATTGTGCGTCTCAGCATTATAAAGTCTGTGTAGTCCGTATTCACATTGAATGGCCTATTGTGTTGACCCTTTTCTGACTTCAATTTCATTTCACACGTTTTAAGAGAGCTATGTACCACATTGTAACTCTGTAGTATAATTCGCTGTGTTTACGCAGTAAAATATTTTTATTGACTGACGCTACAACTCTCTCAGGGGTTAGATTTTTTTGAAACATACAATTTTTTTAATCCACTTTTTTACCATAACATTACAAGAAACCATTATAATAAACTGATAAAGTACATAAATGCGTTTTCAATTCCGCAGCTCATTATAAACTTTTCAGTATCAACGCAAAAGCTTAGCTTTGTTTACAGAACGTCAGTAAAAAAAAAACAAAAGTCAAACTTATCATAATTAATTTCAAAAAAGGAACGCTTATTTCATACCACGAAGCCAGAAAAAACTAAAACTTTCGCGCTCGCCACAACAAAGCTGAAAAGAGTTAGCATAACAATGCGAACATACAAAAAGTTAAACTCACGCAATTAGGATGTTCATTTGTACATTAACCGCTGACTGCCTATTCTGGGAACTTTGTGCTTTGTGGACTATTATTCTGTGTATTGTTTTTTGTTTTCTATGAGACAGAAGAACACCACTGATCTGACTAAGTGCAAGATCTGCAATAGTGTGTTGTACCTTTAGTCATCTGGTTTATCACGTAGTTTAGAAAAAAGAGTGACCCCACGAAGCCAGGCTATTTTTAATGTTGTTTTTTCTAACGCAAAATTTAATAGTTGTATGAAGCATCTTTTTTGTTGTAAAATTTATAGGTAGGTAGGTAGGTACCGTGCTTAGAAGTAAAAAGGTTAACATGCGTTTTAACGGGTACGTTTCCTCGTAAATATGATTATAAGTATTAGCAGAGGCCAATGTTAAAATGTCTACTGCTGGACAATGGTCTCCCATAAACATAAATGACAATTTTGCGCCTATTTATTCTGTTATATAAGATCTTTTGAAAGCTCTCAGTGATTAATTTATTAATGCCATGAAGAAGCAAGTGGCTGTTGATTTGTGGTGCAACGTCGGAGCTAGTCATTCCGGAGACTGGACGGAATGCACAATACATTCCTCCTTAGTACGGATATACTAAGGCATAGCTCTAGTATGGAGCAAAAGCAACTGCCTAGCGGAAAATACGTTGTTCTACATGTTATACGTGACGTATGTGTACTACATACGTCACGTATAACTTGTAGAACAAGTTAGAGTTAGTAGTAGAAACAGAAATGAGAAATTAGTAGAAGAACTAAGTCTGTGTAAAGAACTGACGGCCGTTGGAAAATAAAGATACTCGAAATGTGGCCACGAACCAGAAGGCGAGAGAAGAAGAGAGAAGACAAAGCGTTGAATACTCCCCAAACCGATGAATCGACAACATTGTAAAGTTAGCTCAAATTCATTTTTGCCATGAAATCAGCCTATGTCTAGCAATTGCCTTCTTTAGGCTGATGATGTTAATAGCAAATTATATAACATACAGTGCAAATAAATAGATGAACAGTGTGAAAGATGACATGGATAAGAAAGAAGTGAATACAGAGATGACGGCTGATAGAAAAGAATGGAAGAGGAGAACATGTTGTGCCGACCTCACATAAAGTAGGATAAGGGCAGGAAGAAGAAAATATAACAAACAATGCTGAAAAGAACCTTTGAAAAGTTTCCATTATGTTTGTCGTGCACTAAATGACAAATACGAGCAGTGATATAAAGGTTAATGTTATTTTCGTAATGAACTTATGCTGAGCTGGGAATGTCAAAGCTTTAGGTTACAGGCCGATTAACGAGGGTTCAAAAAACTAGCCAATGGATTCACAAATTCCAATAGTGGAATTAGCGTGTGATCGTATTTTTAACAAAATACTAGTAAATATAATTAAAGCAATATTACGAACGTGTTTAAAAAAACTGTAAGCAGAAAAAGCCAGTACCATCACGAAAATTAAACAGTTGGAAGAAAATTCATGAAAACTCAATTTTCACTTTTTCTATTTGTTGACAACCCTAAGATTATCAACAACCCTACTGGTGAGCAATACAAAACGTTGTACCGGTACTCAGGGTTATCAGTTTAGTAGAGAAAATGTGGTTGTGAAAAAAAAAACGAAAACGTCGTAAAACAAACGTTGTTCACACCTCACTGCTTTCCAGAAACTGCATTAATTTATATAATCACCTACAAAGTGTAGAGAATTCCCCGAGTAAAGTTTCTTCGAATCGAAATTGCTAGAAGTAGCGATTCTCCCGTAAATCAGAATCGAACAGAAAGTCGGGACATGTGTCTCAATAACGCCTTATGCGATATGCGATACCCATCGGGCGATCTTTTATTTTCATTCGTTGGAGTGAAATCGTTTAGGTAATATATTTCGGACTACGTTATATTTTGTACCTTCTTTCTTCTTAGTACATTTTATTATATGCTAGATAATCTTGAGGTTGTGTGTGTTCTTTAATGGGACTTCATTCTACATTGTAAGAAGGTGTGTTTGCCTGAAAACTTAATCGAATGATGTCGTAAAGTTTCCAATTTAGTAGATGTCACTTATTTTAGTAAAATAGAATATTTTAGTTTTTTTGAATTTAAAACATATTTAATTACACAAAGAAACTTACAAGTATTTACAAAATGTACAAAATACACAAGAAACAGTCGAGCTATCTGCAGACGTTACAAAGGATCTAGAGATAGCTCAAATGATCAGTACGAGAGAGAGATGAATCAGTACCAAGACGGAATAGCATCCATTGCGGCATTGCCACGCTGAATAGATTGTATTATTTATCAAACAAATAATAACACTTCCTGTATAATATTGATTTGATTGATAATAATTTTATATCCTTTATGAATTTAAGAAATATACTAATATTAGAAATCAAACACCTTTATAATTATTTACCTTGAAATGTCATGCCACTTTCTATGTAAAGTTCTGTACTGTTCTGTTTATACCTACATATATAAATAAGTGTGCTATGAAATACCCTGTTTGTATCTCTGCAGATTATATTCAATGATATGAAATATTGTATTGGTCGTTTCGGAAATCGCTACTCTCAGTGCTTGGGCCGGGTCTCTGAGACAGTGGGAGGGGGGTCAGCCGACATTTACATGAGGGGTCAACCGTTACTATCTGTCTGATTTACAGCCGTATTCAATTGTTAGCCGCACTTGTATCAACAGCTGCCACCGACAAATAGATAGTTTACTCAGATATTCTGTGTCGCTTTAGTATAAGTTACTGGTTTAATAAATTGTATGGGTATTTGCATTTTGTTTTAATTTTGTATCCTTCTCATTTGAAATTGAATCTGGGGATTGGACCCTAATATGCTAAGTTAGGGGCGCTCTTTGTACTACGTAAGGTGCAGGTTCCTTTTTTACAGTCAAAGTTAGGAATAAAATACTAGAGTCCGCGCAAGACATTTTTTTTTTTTTTTCAATTTATTTATCTTCTAAAAAAATATATAATCTTATTTATTATTATAGATAGCACTAAAAAAACCACTAAGGTTTGTAGGGTAATGCTACTAGAGAGTCAAAAGTCGATAGCTTATAAGTACAGAAAAATTCTAATAAACAGGAACTAGGTAAGTAGGCATGTAAGTAATAATTATTAGTTATTGGTAGCTTTCTATGTTAGTTAAGAAGTGAGATTTTAATTTATACTTAATGTTTTTATTATTGATGCTATTGATTAGGTCAGTGGGCAATTTATTTAAAAGACGAGGAACCAGGTAAGCAGCGGTCCTCTCGCCGTAAATATTCCGTAAATTAGCGCGTTATACGGAAAATTAAAAAAAAAGAAAAACTTTTAATTATCTCTTAATCACAAATACAATGATAAAAACATGCATGCATTCCCCATTCACGTTTGTGATTATTAGATGTATTTCCAGTCCATATTATTCATGTTTTCCGTCATCTGCCACGTGCAGACATATCTTACGCAGACTCTTTGTGACAAATGGGGGTTTAAAAAGTGTCGTTTTGTATAATAATGTTATAATGATTGCATAAAGTACGGGAATCCCAGCAGTGGGGTAAATCAGGCTGTGGTTTATGATGATAAAATGTGTAAATGATGAAGAGCATCTTGAAGTTAGTCTTTGTGTTTTGCGAAAAACACGTTGATAAGTAGGTACTGCACGAACGAATACAAGTATAAATGATTTATTTATGATAAACAGACTGAAATAGTTTTAGCTTTTCAGACCAAAAACGTGCAATTATTCCTATTCACCTTCATGTTTAAATGCAAACATCTATTTTATTTCTAAACAGCTGTATAACTCAGAACTATCCCAACAAAAAACCACAACTGACGTCAATATACCCAACACCCGAATCCAAGTGGACAATTTGAAATTCAAATCTTATTAGCGATTCACCTCCACACAATTTCGAAACAGCTGTAGGTACCTACATTATGCACACAGTACACACCTAGGGCAAATTCACGCATGTTGTTTAAAACACCCGGTTTGTAGAAAGGGCCTTCCTGTTGGTTGTGCTATATGATCTCTGATGTCTAAGCAGGTCAGCACACGAAAGTCTAAACATTACGTTTTGGCACATGGCCACTTTTAGCAGTGAGATGGTTTGAATTTCAAACGTGACAGGTTGCAAGCCTATATCCGGTGTTAATTTCTAGAACACTAATTGGTTTCCCTACGATGTATTCCTTCACATTTCGAAATCACGCGCATTGAGCAAACATATAGTATTAGTCTTATATATCACATATATGTATTCATGTATGTATATACTGATATATTGTGTGTATGTTTATGTAAATTATGTGTAGGTATATTTAGTTTATCTATTGTGTTATTATTACATTAAACTTATGTTATATTAAAATTTTCAAACCCCCTTCTTGTACGAGTAACCACCTCTATTTACACATATATCTATCCTTAAAGGTTTGCTGGAAGAGAACTCTTATTAGGGTTAAGCTCGCCTTTGTACATGTATTTATTTTAAGTTTTCTAAATGTTGTCTATGTGTGTGCAATAAAGAATAAAGAATAAAGCAAATATTTTTGAAGTTAGATTTGACTATTGCTGTTGTATACGACAACTGGCTGTGGAATACGACATGGATGGAAGGCGAGGTCATGCCCAGTTAGACCAGTTCATTTCCTCGTATGCGTTTTATGAAACGCAGTTCCGTAGACGTATAAATGTATTAAAGGTAAATGCACAGAAAAGGTTTCATTCAGAGTTTCGAGGTGAAGTAGGCTGCGTTTTTCTTTGGCGGCTTTCGTAGGAAGTCTCCTCGTAGGTAAACAGGGTGGCGCGATTTATGCACAGTTTGAGCGGCATTCGCTCTTTGTTCCAGGTAATGACCCTGCTTTCAACCCGGCTTCAATGGGTCTTTGCAAAGAGGCCAGATACCCGTCGGAGGACAGTCTACACTGCGGATGTGCGACGCTTTCAAACTTATTGTAGTGGACGGCTTTTTAGATTTTCAACGGGTTTCAAGCTTGTTACAAAAAATATAGTGTACCTACTAGATAAATCAAAAACAGAGAGAGCCAATCAATCAAGAGCGGGTCGAGCGAAAATTTGAGATGCGTTTTTAGAAATTCATAACTAAATAACTTAGTGACATTTTAAAAATCGCAAAAGGACTAATTGTAGACTATACATTTGAGATTAATTCGAATTTAAGTGTGTTAAAAATATATACTATTAAACATGACATTCTATTGAACGCTGACATACGATTTTCATTAGCGTTAAATAGAATGTCATGTTAAATAGTATATTTTTTAAACGCATCTCAAATTTTCACACGACCCGCTCTTAGGGCCTTATTAATAATCCTGGCGTAGCGTTGGACTAGTTAATCCGTTTTTTGTCTCTTGCATTGACATGCAATTGTCAACTCGAACAAATGTGACAAAACACGGATTAACTAGTCCAACGCTACGCCAGGATTATTAATAACACCCTTAAAGTAGAAGGAATTTGAAAAGAAAATTGAAGGTCTGTCAAGGACCAAACCAACATGATCGAATAACTTGCAAACTCTCATTCCAAACAATAACAACCCGAGTTTATTAACACATAATGGTGTTAACAAAAATAAAGGGTAGATAGAGTACCTAAGTTGAATTTACTATTTATTGAAAGAAATAAAATAAAACTAGTGCAAGCTCACTTTACCTTGCTAGGTAAGTGAACATATTATTACTACGAACGCTATCTGTTTTCGAACAAACGATAAAACCAAGAATTTCTCACGTCTTGGCCAGAGTTCTGCTGCGCCAAAAATGTCTCACTCTGATGGTCACTCATAAAGTTCTCCTCCAAAAGCTAACTATTGTTCTGTGGCAATGCACAAACCACAGTGGTCCATAAAACCAGCACAACAAGGCGTTTTCAGTGCTGGTATCTTGAAAAATCTTGGCGGTTAGGTACGTGAGTTTGAGCGTCACTCGGCCCGGTCTCACAGTAATGACCCTATAACGCCCGCATTATTATTTATGTTGTGTAGCTGAGAACGGCATAATAGTACCATAAGAATGAAATAAATTCCAGAAAACTTTGGGCACTTGGCTTCGCTCGAAAGCTGAGACGGCACTTATTGTTTCACATTTGTGAAAATGTTCTTTCGGACGTGTTTTGCATGAGGCAATTATTTCTAAATATGTATTTTTTCTTCGGTCTCGCTAGGCATGTTTTTATTTCAAGGTCACATACACAAAAGTAAACATAATACTAATATTTCTTATGCTATAGACGTTTGTACCGCTAACGGATTGTTACAAGTCAACGAGTAAACTTATCATTTGATTTTTGACAGTTTTTTTTATAAGATGATTTGGGCTAATAGTTATATTATAGTAGTAATCTGTTTATGTTCCCTATTTACTACATCACAGACAAAAAATTACATGGAGGAAAAATGTAGTAAATTCTTATAAACAAAATTAATACACACAAAGTAATTTTCTTCTACTGACATAATTCATATTTTTTCAACAGAAAAGTAATTTAATTAGCTAGACAAAAATATAAAAAAATAAGCAGGGTTAAGGAGCCAACCCTATTAACTAAACTTGTTTCACTATTCGGAATAGAGATGGCGCCGCTAGTCCCAGCTAAGTGGCTATGAATTTATCTAAATAGGGGACACTTGCCATATAATAAAGCCTTCAGGCTCTACCTCGAGCTATTCATAGCATTAAATAGCCATTTTGGTAGCTATTGGTAATGAACCTTTTAGTTTCTAACATTAAGTAGAGCCTTCAAATCTGTAACGAGGTTTTATGTGAGACCCATAGACAATACTAGTAAACAAAAGGACTGGCATCAGTTCAGTTATCAAGAACTAAAAAATAGAAACCTGCTATTTAGCGGTAATCAGGAAACAAAAACCGATTTACCTATAGATAAGGGATAAGATAGAAAAAAGTTTATTTTTAAATTAGTGTTTGATATTTTTATGAAACATCGGATTATTTACCATGATTAAATTTTTCTGAATTTGTTTGTTTTGTTTGATTTTTCCAATAAAAGAGTGCGAAAGAGGGTAGTAAGATTTATCTGTCAATAACATTTCTTTTACTGGTGGACTTCAGTTCATCCGTGATCATGGTGCATGCAACTGTGCCGAAATATCGGAAGTCAACTCAGAAAAATTTAATCATGGTAAATATCCCGTTGTTTCATAAAAACAGTGTTAAAAACCATGATAGTTTCATAAGTTATATAGCCTATAGTTGGAACAAGCATATCGACCCTTCTGGGATCAAATGTCGTAAAAGCCAACTCATTCTGGGATCAAATGTCGTAACAGCCAACTCATGACTAGGCTGTTACGACATTTGATCCCAGAATGAGTTGGCTTTTACGACATTTGATCCCAGAAGGGTCGATATAGCCTATCTGATGTTAAGTGGCAAACATCGCCTATAACAAAGCATTGCTTCGTAGGTCACGCGCGTCAGAAATGTGATGTGCTGCTCTACGTCCATCAATTTGAGGTACACAGATGTTCAGCCTCACGTGCCAGTAGTTTCACCGGCACCACACACCCTTCAAACCAAAACACATGCAGCAATGTTGCATCACGGCAGAAATAGTCATGGTCAGTAAGGCAGGTGATAATAAAGCCAATACCTAGGCATAAAAGGAATTTAACACATTATAAACTTCCAAGGCTTTCGTCACCTAGAGCCAATTTCAATACTGTTTCAACTTTCTAATTACCTACTCCATCGGTACTTTAGCAATTTAATGGAGTTAAGGAATCGATTTCGAGACCTTTTTAAAGAACTTTTCAAGGATTCTCGAACCGATAGAGAAAATTAGCAGGCTATTACAATGGGAAGTAAAAATGAAGTAAAAGGGCACGTTAGCTATTAAAGAAACTTAACGACTCTGATCGAATGAAGAAATGATTGAATTTTCAATTAAGAATTAGAGCGAAAACGGAAACGTTGTTGATCATAATTCGCGAGACGGTGGATGATTTATTGATGAGTATTTCATTGTAATTGAAAGTTCCCACGAATTGAATGACACATTTAATAAAGAAAGTAACCTTTTAGAGAGCTAGGTCTCAAAAACTTATTCTGTTTCTTACGTCTCACTTTTCTATTTCTTGGACGGTACGATTTATTTTCCTTTTAATTAAGAATAATTTTAATTCTAAATTTAGTCACCATTTACATTTTTAATAAATATTTACTCATAAACCTGCCTGCCTGAAAACCAGCGCTGCTTGACATGGTAGCTACTACCATATCAAGCAGCAAAAAGCTGAGTCGGGGCCTATTTGACATAATAATCTCTTTAGACTTTAACCATTCAGCACAGGACGGGACTGGTTGGGACCCAGTTTTCTTGTTATTGTGATCGTAATAGCGTGTTCTGTGCCCAGTTTTGTATGTATTATTACCTTCTTAGGTAGCCTGCCTGCTTTCAGTTGTCCGTTCTGTGTGTTTTGTTTGTTTTATCTGTCTTACTTATGTCAAATAAATGTATTTTCTTTCTTTCTTTCTTTCTTTCTTTCTTATAAACGCTAGGTTATCATAGAAAGAAGTTCAGTAATACTCTAAAAAACTTTTTATTTTTTCACAAATGAAAAACTTACCTTAGCGCCATCTAGTTGAAGCTGCCGGATTCATTTCCCCTGCAATGAGACGGGACGCATAAGCCTGCATTTCAAGGCCCCGAGGCAAGGTTTGCAGAGATGAGATGAGGTTTTCAGTTCTCTGTTGGTGTTACATTTTCATTTGTTTAGGTATTTCAGAACAAAATTGTTTATGCTTTAGTTTATAAGAAGCGTGGCCTTAGGCGTGGCGTGGGCTTAGGACCTAAAAACCCAATTTTATGTATGAATGTATAACAATAAAATAAAAGAAATAAACCATTATATTGAGACAAATAGTAGACTAGAGGTTTTTATTATAGGGAACCGATAACTTAAGCGTAAGAAGATGGATCTGTGAGGTCAGTCAATAATAGAAGAAGAATATAATAAAATATAACTTTACTTTACATAGAAGTGAAAGGTTACAAAAAACAAGACGAGAATACTTTAAATAAAATTAACCTGATAATAGTACGTAGGTACTTAGTAAAATTGTTAAAAAATTACGATTATTACAAAATACAAAATTATTTAGTCGAGAGCTCACTTTTAAAAAAATCATGGTTACATTTGACCCCACACTGACTAGCCTGTATCGCGAGAGACGTCTAAAGTGCTACTAAAATATAGTAGAGTCAATTAAGTAGGTACCAAATTTCGAAGTAAAGTACAAAATGTTACGACATAATTATAACATTTTACCTACATAACGGACATTAGCCAGGCAAAAGCCGAACAAGATTTAGTTGACAACCTTTACAGCACTTGCTTGTTAACGGTAGCGACTTAGCTAAATCGGTCACGTGCAGCAAAAACTTAAAACAAGGCTCAATATCAACCTTGTTATAGTAGAAATAAAGGCGAGCGTTCACAAAGAAACCCTTAAAGGCTTAGAGCATCTATTTCGACGTGCGCCCGTACGTTGACCGACCCATTTCGTTGCAACAGTCGATAATTATGTTGTCAACTGACTAAAGCAAACGGGCCATACAAAGCGGATCTGCGCCGGATCAGTCGCTTTTTGCCCGACAAAGGCCATTACTCGATCCGTTTTCGAGCGCAAAGTCAACACTGTTATGAAGTTTTCATTGAGTTTTCGCCGGAAAATCGACTAACGTGGGAAAGCAGCGACTGCGATTTGAATGGATAATGAGCTACAGTGTTCGTTAATTGAGTCGATATGTAAATAAATAGCCGCACTGAGTCCGCTCAATCATTGCTCGCCTCAAAGGCTAGTTCTCTGTTGTATTGTTGTCCGGCTCTGATTGTTAGCAAACTCCACAGCGTGCCATGTACGTTTATTTTACAGACATTGTTTTTTATAACATGGACAGTGATACTCGCACTTCAATAAACTACCAACCGGATTCTCTACAGTAGAGAACCACACTAACCTAATACAGTGTGCTTTTTTAACTAACTGGAAACTTTTTTGTGATGCAAAATCAGGAATGCAGGCTCTTTAGGAGCCACTCGACATACGGTGTTTTTTTATTTAGATTTGTTCTCTAGGACCACTTTGGAACGACTTGAAATCAAGGCTCTAGTGACAGTTCCACGCACATGCACCAAAATTACAGCTATTATAGGTACCTTAATGAATGTGCTCGTACCTTTATTAATAAAATTGAGTACACCAGCCACACTAGGGCAAATCAGACGGCAGAACAACGAAGCCCTCAAACACTAAACAATAAGTTATGTCCTTAAACTTACAGTCACCATAGCTGCAAACGGCTAGAAAATCATCATCATACATTAGTGAAGTTCCAGTAGGGTGCCAATCGAACTTGGTCATGCGTAGACAAAACAGAAATAAGTAGAGAAATATTGTTTAGGTACTAAAAATTTAATTTTTCAATAACTACAAAAACAACACGCTTTGTGCAAAATGAAGCATCTAAATTCTGGCGCCACCTGTATCATTTCGTTCAATATGACATTACACTCAGTTATTCATTGCGTTCGCGTTTCAATTTGTGGTTTATACAGTGTAATAATTAATTTGCATTAATTTATCACCTATTTACCCATTCGAAACTGGAAGTCAAATGATAGTGAAAATGATGAACCCTTATTATAAACGAA
The DNA here is from genome assembly GCA_939531255.2 of Thera britannica. Classification (NCBI taxonomy): domain Eukaryota; kingdom Metazoa; phylum Arthropoda; class Insecta; order Lepidoptera; family Geometridae; genus Thera; species Thera britannica. The sequence continues at coordinate 5,710,182 of OW618041.2, read as the reverse complement.
ATAATATCGTCTTTACAAAACTGTCCTTATAATAAATACCCCACAATTATGTAACCTAACAGCCATCAACCTGTATCAACATTTTTACTAAAAACTGAGCTATAAAAATTGACCTGCCCCAATGACAGTTTTGTCCATGTTGCGGGTAGATAACACAAAAACTACGCGTGGAAGCCAAAATTTCAATTCGAAATTGACATCCTAGTATTTACTCGTACCTATATTGTAATCGGTTCAATGGTACTTCCCCAACATTGCCCCTTTTTCTTCTTATCGTGTCACTCGTTCTTTCAAACCATTGTGCTGAAAGGATTTTAAGTATGCCTTGGAGAGGCTCCTTTCGTGTACTCGACACGTGTTTTAGAATTTCTAGAAACACATTCTAATCTAAGAAGAAATGAATGTGTTAATCATTTGTACACTATGTCAGCCAAAGCGATAGCCATAACCAGACGTAGCTCTCGGTAGTCCTGCTGGTCTAGTTAGGTATAGAATTTGTTTGCTCATTTAATACTGTTTGGCATCAATTAAAACTCTCCACAGTGATTTATTTTATTGGTTCTACAATTGATTACATTACGCCAAATTGACCGCAACGAATTGCGATCTCACGATGTGGGAGTGAGAGGATAACAACGAAATGACGTTTATTTTCAATGTTTATCAAAGTCAAAGTCAAAGTGTATTTATTTGCCGAATCACATATACAAGGGTTGGTAAGAGTAATAATTTTGACATTCATTGTGATTCCGCCCTATTAAGGGCATGCAAAATTCGGATTCACAAATTAAAATTAAAATCTAACAATTATGAATTTATTATTTTTTATATTTTATGACATAGGTTTTGGGGGAGACCTTTGCCCAGCAGTAGGACACAATAGGTTAAACAAAAGAAATTGTACACTAGTCTGTATGTAAGTAAGTTATTTATTTCGAGTAATTTCACGTTCTTGACGTACGTGACCTACGAGGCAATGCTTTGTTATAGGCGATGGTTACAACTCAACATCAGGTGGGCCATATGCTTGTTCCATCTGTTTGTATAAATATATATTAGTAAAGGTACACGCAGATACAGTTACATTACGAGATTTGTTTTTACCTACAGAGGGAAGTTCCTGACAAAATGTATTAGATAACTACCCCGTGTTTCAGTGAAACTATCAATCACTATACTAATTGCATTTAGTATTTATCTACCCTTACAGAAAACGCGCTGTCATCGGCTTATGTAATTTCACTTAGTGGGCTCTTAGTGTGTTATTTCTTAATATTTTTCCGCTTTTCATGGCGCCGATACGAAAATAATGAAATTGGCTTTGATTTATTTTGTAGTATAATATTATACTTAAGTAGGTTATTATACTTAAGATCGAGATTGTATTTTTATATTTCAGATTTTATTAATATACATACATTTCCTGGAACCGTTATCGAAAGTAATTGATAGTTCCAATCGATACAGCCGATTTGAAAAGGGCCCAGAAGATGATTTTTTAGATTCAGAATTTCAATAACAGCACAGAAAAGTAGTCTTGCTTTCAAATCTGTTCAGTAGAACATTCTCGACTTTGCACTTTGTTTAAATACTAGTGGATCCACCCTGGCGTGGGGGAACATTATTATCATAATAAGTTAAATCGAATTCGAGATAATTATATGTAAAAAGTAAATTAACTCTGCCTCCAAAATGCAAACTATCTCTGTGATAAATTTCATTGATCACTAGTTTAACCCTGAAATCATTAAAAATACAAACAAATGCAAATAAAGAAGAAGTTATACAATAAATAAATTTGACAGTTTGACAATAGGCTCAGCACTTATTCTGTGTGTGTACTACATAAATGATGCACAGGGCTAGTTTTTAGCCTACCTCAATTATTTGCGTATTTTATAAATTTCCACTGATTATGTTCTAAGCCATAATTACCTGGAAACTCTACTTTTAATCTAAGCCATCAGTCAGCTGGGGCTTAATCATTTTTAAAGTGACAGTTTGGTTGATTATCTACTTCGTTTTACCCGTGAAGCGTCTTTCATTCATTGTGGGATACCAAAACCAGATCTAGTTAGTTAAGAGGGTTGTCAATTTCATTTTTGGCTGGCGACGGGTTAAATTTAGTTTATACAGATTGTTAGTACCAATACGTAGAGTAAAGATTACAATGAGGTACGCCTATTTCTGCCGTGAAGCAGGGTCATTGTGTTTTGGTTTGAAGGATATGGGTGCCGGTGAAATTGCTGGCACGTGATACTAAACATCATCTTCTATGTGCCCCAAGTTGATGGAGACCCTACGTGACAATACATTGTTTCAAAGTGATAAAAAGCTGATTATTATTTTTTGTATTTTGATTGCTGCTGCTGGGAAGTCTTAATACGCCGTTTATTTTGGGCCTGTCGCATCCAGTTTTACTTAAGGTCAAAAGGATATCATCCAAACATCGACGTCATTTGCAACCAATACTCATACTCATATTATTTATTGCAATTATTATACAGATACATGGTGAGGTCTTAAAGTTAGAAATGGTGAATACATAATAGGCCCTAATGTTCAGGGCATAGCAATATTTGGAGTGGAAGCGGGCCGAAGTCTGAGAAAATAGATAAATTAAAAGCTAGTTGTCAATAACGTCAGGATATTATCCATTTATCACAAAGTCTAGCTATTTCAATATTTTTTTGAATAAAAGGAAAATTGTGCATTGATATAAATAAACAGACGATACAGCAGAATGTCTAGACTCGGTTCAGGGTTACTACTCTCCCAAATAAACTTATTTATTTATTATATTCAACAGATCTCTCAGAGTTATATTTGTGGAACCAAGAGTAAGGGGATATCTACTACGACTGGGGAAAAAAGTGTTTCTGCTTCTGTTTTTTATTCTTCCGAAATTGTCACAGTGTGGCTGACGCTTTAGTCCTTTGAACTGAAGCTATGCTGCACCAAATATTTCTAATATTTCCAAATACGGGCTTTAGATAGTTGTCATCCAAGTTTAAGATAACTAAGATTATCTGGTACAAACAAACGGTTGTGGATTTCCAATTGCTTCTATACTATAACGTGAAATTTTAGTAAGAATCTATTAAGTATCTATTAAGTTGAATGATGAATGTTTATAAAACTTGACAAAACAACTTCATCACCAAACTGCAAAAGCAATTTTCATGAATTTTTTTTTTAACTAATCTAAACCTTCAAATAAAAAAAACTAATTGGCCATATTAACGAAGTTTCCAAAAAATATAACCGATTTGAGAACCTCCTCTTTTTTTATTTAGAATCGGTTAAAACTAATATGAGTGTCTGAAATAATATAAAAAGTTTTGGTGGTGGTTTTATTTTTAGGAATAAAGGCCGTGATGAATGCGATTTAACCGAGCCAAATAATATTACCACATAGTTGAAAATTCAACAGTGAAACACGGCAAGAACTCGGCGGCGGAAGGCGCTACCACGGCTATTCTTGCTTAGTTAAATATTTTCAGTAGATTCACGCAGTGAGGAGGGTCGGTAGTCGGTACCGGCCACCCCGGCCAGAATTCTGGCGATTGTGATGAAATATGACCGCGCATTATTTTCTTATCTTTCTCTTTCTAACTCCACCACCCATACTTCATTCTCACTCGTATTATAAACGTTTTACTTTTCGTATCTCATAATAGACGCCTTGGGCCCGAATGGTGTTAGTATAACGTAAATTTTGGTAATACCTATGTCGTACTGAACATCCGCTTTCGCGATGATTACGTTTTGAGAGGGAACGAAATTAATTTCTGTTTGAACGTTACTCAAACGAAATTGTTTATTTTGTCTGGTTTTTGGTGTGGAGATGAGGCTATCGTTTTAAATAGGCAGATAGATGATAACACTTAAAACTAAACCTAGAATAAAACCTGAAAAAAGTTACCAATTTTTTTTTATTGAAAATTGCCATGATAAGAATACTTCATGCTTATTTTTTTTGTTTCTGTTTATTTGCATTTTCATTACGAAGTAGCCTCATCTTTCTTTGTGGTATTTATTTATGAAACAGCTTCATTTAGTCCCAAACTAAGCAGAGTTAGTAGTATGGGAACCAGATAATCTAAAGCCACTTCATGCTTTATTATATTTGTTAGCACACACTTAAAAAAAATGATATTACACACGCATATAAAACAGACATTACGTTCAGAGCGCAATTAACGTTAGAACTTGTTAAAAATCGAACCTACAACCTACAGCACAGGAGGCAGAGCTTCACTACAAATTAAACTGTAAGCCTGTTTGTTTATTAAATTAATTAACAGCTCTTTGTACAACTAAAGTACAAATTGCTATGGCGACAGAAATTATTAAAATACAGTCTACGAATAGCATGATGGACAGCCGGCCCGTATTACCATAGTTTTAAAAGTCAAACCGCGGAGTAACAGTTATTGGTGAGAAGTAAACAAGTTGACCTTGCCGACACCTTGACTTCAATCATCTGTCCAGCTATTCAGGGAACAAGAGCTCGACCCAAATGCTAAGACTCCGAATACTGATTGGATGATCCATAAAAGATAGAAAATATCTAAATATGATTCAATAAACACGATTTTACTTTGTCCTCAATCCAGTATACCTTGTATGTAAATTGTTTATCTACCAATTTCAGGCGCTAAGTTTCTGATACATATTCAGTATTTATGAGGGCTCAATAACACACCGAAATATTTTATGGGGGTTTTATTTTTCTCGCACACAATTTATCAAACATCGTAGTTTTGATAAAATAATGTCGAGAAACAATGTGGTAGGTAATATAATGGCCAGGGGAAGCAAAATGTCTGCAAAATGTGTCGCTGTACGATCAAAACTTAATTGCATTGACCGCGCTTGGGCGACGGACATCCGGGGATCTTGTACAACGAAGAAAATGGATTAAAATAAAAATAGAAGCCACCTTTATCGACGAAACTACGGAAGCGATAGAAGCAAGTAGCGATATAGAAGGAAGCGAGTCACGGTAGGTATAGATATTGCATTCTTGTTAAATGTATTGAAAAGTAGCTTGTATCTTGTTGTCTACTTCTTCGGGAACTTTGTTGAACTTGAGCACTATTACCTCGTCTGCGGTTGTAGTTATTTTGTTAGTCATTTGTTTAGAAGGTATTTTTATTTCGTGGGACATGGTAGCTGACGACGACGACGTTTAGAAATAATACTGTTGTGTATTACGTATACACTACAGTATCTTAATGACGATTTTGTTGGGGAGGATCTGAAAAGAAAAAATAAAAAACAAAATAGTAAAAATAAATTAAAAACATCAAGGGAACGAAAACAGTTTCGAAATTGAGTTTTTTCAAGAATATTTTTTGATTACTATTTGATTATTACACAAAAGTGCGGATTCAATACCGCATTCGGAGGTATAATAATAAACTTTATGATTTTTTTATCCTCGAAACTCTAAAAAGACACAAAACAAACACGCTTTTGCAAAGTACTTTAGACGCAGCGGCAATCTGTATTTTTCATATATCTTACCTTTAGTTAGAATAAAGTCTAAAATCTCTTTAATTTCGTAGCATACCTAATAGCGTCTGGTTTTTCTGGCGAAATGTGTGAATCTTTATTTAAGTTCTAAAATGCACCATGCTCCAAGCAAATAAATCATCTCATCTCCTAAAAACAGTATGGTCTGTTAGTCAGTCATTGTATTTGTCTATATTATTGTCAAAGTTATTCGTTTTTTGCCGTGATTCCACTGTTGTCGGTACACTATCCTGGGTTGGAAGCCACAACGGAAAATAAAATTGATATCGCTGCGCCAGCCGCGAGCGCTCCGAGAAAAAGCATTTCAAAATAAATGACTTTTTAAATTTCAACGTTGCACACAGTTTCTCTATCAATTGTCGAGGCTCGCTCCACGTAACTGGATTTCGTGGCGGGCATTTATTGTGTGCGACATACGACAGGACGTCGCATCTTTTTAAATGATAATACTATATGAAATGAGGGTAGCGTGGTCTGCAGACCAGTCTTGACAATCAGTGCAATTGCATTCGACTCCTTTGTGTATCACAGTCGGAAAGGATTTTCAAATGAGTATATTATAGGTTATATGTATGAATAAGTATTTGTTTGACTTCTTCAAAATTATATTAAAAAATACAATAAATATTTATTTACACAAAGAAACTTACAATTAAACAAATATTTACAAAATGTAAAAAATACACATGAAACAGTTGAGCTATTTGCAGATCGTTACAAACGATCTAGAGATACTTTATTTTTTTTACTGACTTCTTTGTTCGTGAAATAGTAGTACAATATTTCTAAAATATAATTTATTATTCTAGCTCTAAAAGTATGTACGATGTTTGGCTTCTTAAATTGTTAAACTTGTTACGTAATTGAGAATTCCGGGCACATATCGTAAAATATGAAAAGCTTTATCAAAAATAAAAGCTTATAAGAAAGGTCATTTTGATGTGGAAAATTTTATATCACTTGTTGTTTTACGATGCAACTTTTAAGACGCAGTAAAGTGTTAGTGTTTAACAGGATGTTAAATGAACAGTGTTGCTGAATAAAGGTGAGGTGTAATTACTGAACATGATGCTTGGCTGGCATCTTAGTTTGCACCTTAGTGAGTTTATAGAAATTTCCTGCATTTATCGTTTGCACAATCTTACTAAAGTAAGCTTATCTGATTATTTTAACAAAGAAGTGAACTATAAACGAGATGTTTTGTATGTACTATACAACATACAACGTGTTACAAAATACCCCGTAAAAAATATAGGTAGTTAATTATCAAAAACAAAACCCTAAGCTGTCATGTCAGGGAACCAGATTATTTAACAGAAAAGCCTACGTGGGCCTTTCTGTATAATAGGTACGCACCTATTTTACCTAATAGTTGTCTTCTTTAATAGTTTTTCTATTTTTCATTCATAAATGTGAGTAAAAAATAACAATAATAATTGTAAATGCCTCATTTAACCTCGTTTCGGCTTTACGGGTAGTTTTGTAACACCCTGTATAATCAGCTCTATGTCCACTACTTAGCACAAATCGTCTCAAAAATTTACAGGAAGAATGACTTTGAATTTATCATCTTCGAATTTTCATTTAAAAGTAAAAAAATCCAGTGCCGCATCGTTCATTATAAATAAAATAAAAATTCTATTTGACAAAGTTTACGCGTCACTATTCTGCACGCCAGCGATATCGCATAAACAAATTACCGCTTGCATATCTCATTAACGTCACTCATATCGGCTGCGACTTGAAGGAGGAAAGCTCGCATGTTGTCGTCTTGTTAGGTGTAAGTTTCCACTGGTAATGGTCCCATTAGTGTCTGTATGCAAAGTCTTTGTCCATTTATTAGTTGAACATACTTTCTTCTTTTCCGAAATATTGTTAAAAATTTTAGAGTTATTAGGTTCATCAAAATACCGTTTAGCTTTCGAATTATATAAAAAATGATGCCTATATTATTTGCAAGACGTATCCTTGTATACTTACTATTTTGACGTTTAACATTATTATGTATATTTAACAACATATCCACAAAGACTTGAATTTTCGGGTTAATTAAATTCTGATACTTATACATACATACATATACAGGGAGTTTAGTTTAGATAAATTTAATATAAACCCTCCCGAAGAAAAGTGCATGATGCCATTTTTTTTTTGAAAATGTAAGAATTTGAATTTAAAATGGCAAAAGCTCATTAAAAACTCGATTCACCTGCGTAAAGTTCACCGAAAAATTTAGGAAGTAATCAAACGGCTAATTGTTATAGACAAAGAGAGGATCGACGTTCAGATTCGATTACAAATGCGTACCGCGGTGGTATTCTGGAGAATACGGAGATAACCTTATATCGAAGTGTTTTCGGAAGCGAACATGACAATAACAAAGCTTGATGCAATGTTTTGATAAACTGATGAAAAGAAAATTAATTTAGTTTTTGAAACACACACAAATTTGGTTTTTCCTGATAGCGTAGAAAGCACAAAAAAAATGTAAATAATAATATGAATGAACATGGATATGGAAGTCTAATAAAATAAAGGGCTGCTATAGTAAAGGCTATATATATAGTAAAGGCTACTAAAGATTGATCCGATTGACCTGATCAGATTTTTTTTGTGTTTTTTTATGTTTTTGTCTTAAACGGGACTAATTTTATGGAAACAGTTCTAGAAAATATTTCACAAGTCAACCTTGTGAAGGGTTTCCACGAGTTTAACTTACATTGTAAAGTTAGTCCCGTTTTTGGCTAAACACAGACTTCGATAACTTTGTAGTAAACAGAGATTAAAAAGTTCTGACGTTGCTCTCAGCCTCTGCTAAAAGATTCCTTTTTTTTTCCTGGTAGTCACAAAATAGGGATGCATAGAATAAGGACGTGGCTGTCACTCCACGTTCAAGATCACGGCCTCTCCGACGGGATTACGTATGTGCTCCGAATGACAAACAGCTCAGCTGCATAAGTTACATTGAACAAAATGGAACGTTTTAACTGAATTTAAAATGGAAATTAGCTCTTGTTTACTCCAAACGCGGACAACTGCGATTTTAGTTTGTTATTGAGATTTACTTTCTTACTTTAGAAGTTTGGAATTTCGTGGAAGTTAAATAACTTTGTACTATTTTTGGCTAACGGTATAGGTATTATTTTACAGAGATCAGAATACAACCTTAATGCAATAATCTAAGGTCCCACGGTTGAAAGAACTGACAACTGCTGGGGAATAGGTTTTCAAATGGCAAACACAAACCAAAAGACGAAACATTAAGACGCCTTATGTAACAGTGGATATATTTACGCTGATTTACTAGATGTAATGATAAGCATAAGCCCAACAACAAGGCACAACAAAGCGATACAATATAGCTCGCCCTGAAACCTCTTTTTTGCTCGTTACAGACTCTGAATTTAATATTATTATATGATTTCCCGGCGTCCGCCGTAAGTACGTAATGAAGCGCGTAGATCCTTGGAGGGCAGTACAAGGAGGCAGTGATGCGATGAGCTTGTCCGCATCAGGAATCAATTAGGTACGGCTTGCGGCCACGGCGTGCCTACCGCATGAATTATTGACGACGCTCCGCCAGCCGAGAGCGGCCTACTACGGCAACTCGATCCGAACTCGAGACTAAAACTTTTTTTTTGCAAATGATAGACAAATGGGCTTACGGCCTACCTGATGGTAAGCGGTGACTGATGTATGGATGGTGGTGGCTGATGGACTTCATACCTTTTTCAGATTTAAAATTACAAGGTGTAAAGATTGGTCTGTAAGTGTATAAGTAAGATCAATAAAGCGTCAGGGGCCACTTTTCACTCATAATAATGCCTCGGACAGGATTTTATTTTTTTGTGATTACCTAATTGAAACAACCGGCTTGTCTCCGAAATATGCTTTTTAATATCGATGCTTATATTTAAGCTTAAACTAAATCCTCTCCACAAGCAATGGGTAATGCAAGTAAACAATCTAGTAAAAAACTATTTACTTTTAAAGTAATTATGTACTTCTAAAAACAGGTTCTTGTTACGCAAAGTCAGTATTAAAGTAATTTATTGTACGAAACGAGTCAGAAGCCTCTTTAGGGTTCACTTTCACCACACTGGTTTGCAAGAACTAGTTACAGACACGACAGTAAAAATATTTGTAAATTTAAATGATATGAAGTCACATCCATCTACGTTCGAGTTAGTTTCGTTGCGAAGTGAAATCGACAAAACGTTGGTTTTCCACTAGAAATCGCCAACAATACCGGCTAGGCCGATTAGCGACCAAACTAGATTTCCTTGTCAGATTATCCTGTCCATCATACGCTGGGAAGTGAATTTGGCTGCCAGAATTCAGTTCAGGTGCGCTGATGTAACTCCACGGTCTAATATGTTTAAATTTAATATTCGCTGCTCTTCCCAATAGATTTGGAAGATTCAAGACTGTACCATTTGTAGGAAAGGTACTATAGTGAAAATAAGTGTTTTTTATTTAATACATTTTCCATCCAAAAATACCAAATATTTATAGGTTCACTAATAAACTTCAGTCAGAATCAAAATATCTTATTGACAAAGATACTAATATATTAACAATATATTTCTATGTGAAACGCAATACCTTGGCTCGTCAAGCGTGATATTATAATACTCAAGGTAGACCTCTCTTTTGTTTTAATAAATCAATTAGATCTTAGGTACCAGACATCAAACTTTCTCTTCAGCAATCTAGGGCATTGAATATAGTCAAAAATCAAATCATGGGGCGTAGTGTAAAATTCACGCACTCCACGAGTTTAAGAGCCATGTCATAAGAAAACTTATAATCGGCTTATTGATAAACAGCGTACTTAAAATTTCGTGTCCAGTAATATCCAATAAAGAGTTCTCTCATTCATTCATCAGAAAATTTAAATTGTGCTAACCACCGCCCAAAAGTTCCTTTATCTGGAGCCAATCCTTCATTATACAGGGTTATTCTTTATTAGCTGCAAATACTCAGGAATTAGGTTCGACAAATAGAATAAAAAATATTTATGAAATTATTTTTTTTTAGTTTGATCAAAAAATTTTTCAAGTTTTTGTATCAAAATTTTATTTCTATTAATTTCTTTACGGCTATTGCATAATGATTGCCATGGAGAACAGGACGATGACCCACCCAGGCGGTGACTGAACGCAGAGTGTCATTCACGGCGCGCGGGCGCGGATCAAAGGTCAAAATAGGTCAGGCGCCAATGATTCCTTTATCGATTTTCTCGGGATTTTCATAACAAAACTTAAAAAAAATAATTTCATAAATATTTTTTATTTTATTTGTTGAACCTAATTCCTGAGTATTTGCAGCTAATAATGAATAACCCTGTATGGAAGAAACGGGTTTTAACGCGATAATCTTTATTATTTCCCGACGTTTTGACCGTGTTACAACATCCGTGGTTGGTTATGATTAGAATACATTATCATCAAAACTGAATCAACATGTAAAATTTCAACACTATACCACACTATAGGATAAAGGAAAGTAGTTTTAATTCAGCTTGCAAGATGAATAACACAAACAGCAACAACAAACAGGCAAAGCTAAATAGAACCGTTTAAAAATATAATTGCTCAACAAAAATGTATGCATAAATATTGAAAATTTAAAACGGTATCTATTTTTATGTTAATATTTATGCATTCAATTAACGGTTTATGTAGTACGCATCTAATCTACGGCCAATATCGATGAATTTTAGTCAATTTTGCTCGTCAATATTCAAATTCGAATTTTCATTAAGCACGAATTCATATTGACGAGTTAAATAAGCAGCTAAATGTTCTGATTATGGAGGTGCAAAGCCTTTTTGCAGTTATTACTATGATTATATCAGAACTTTTAAAGGGGGTGACCCTTCAAAGCAGAGCTATACAGGGTTGTTTTTTGAGAAGGTCGGTGTTGGTTAAGTCCGTCAAAGCGTCATGTCCTCGATTTATAAGAAAACAATAACTGCATAATCTAGCTTTTTCAAAAATCTTCCTGTCGGAAATGAACCCGAACGATAAAAAAAAATGTATTATTAACCAATGGATTCTGTTGCTGATAAAGATCAATTTTTGCAAGTAAATTTACTAAAAATGAATTGAAATAGCAAATCACTATTTTATATAAATTCGTTGAGAATACTATTAGAGAATACTATTGAGAATAGTAGATTAGCTACACGAAAGAAAACTCACCTCTTATTCAAACTTTATGGTCATTATTTTGTGTGTTTCTCTCAGCTCTTCTCAAAAACACACCCTGTATACTCCCAAAAACTAAAGTGCTTGATACATTGCGAGCGCTTTTTCAGTGGTTTCGTTCTTCTTATGTAACTTTGACACATTCGAAAGTAAAATAGTCTACTAGGTACAAATTCGTTAAGGGACTATCTCCAACTTAGAGCACTTTCCTGTTGTTAATTTCTAGCTACGTCCATACTATTTTTCCTGACACACTCAATTATGTCCAGTTCTGTAAAATTAAGCTCACTGTTACCTTTTATTGCACGAACGCAGGCATCATCGATGAGCGCTTATTTTCAACAATTAAATTTAATAGTTTTATTGTTGCAATTATAAGCATTCAGGATGATGTCAGTGTTATAAGCTGCTTGCAAATGAACGGCTTTGTCATATGAATTTTAACGTTGTGAAGTAATTAATGGTAGGCTCTTTGCAGAAAAACTGATCGTGCATAAAAATATTTATTTGCAAAACAAAAATTACACTCGAAACAAATTATATAACTCTTTAGTAAAAATCAGATTAGAATTAGATCAAGATGTGCGTAAGGCGGTATAAGTAAACTAAGCATAAGAAAAACTCGAAACTTGAATACTGCCGTGATTCACATTCACGGCAGTATTCAAGTTTTTCTTTGAAAAGAGATAATAAATCTAAACCTACTTGAGGGGTCTAATTAGACATATAAATATTATGTTCATGGGTATCGCCGTAAGTAAAAAAAATAAACAGGCCTTCGCATCAAGTTTATAAGATTTATTTAACGTCTGGGACAACTGTATTTCTCATGCCCCTATTTCCGGGACGCTATAGGGCCTGGGAATTTTAGATGGGAGTAGGTTTTCCCAGCACCTATACCACCCTGACAGCTAAGTCGGCCTTATCCACAGGAAAGACACGGCCACTACGTGCGGAGCTGACTAAACCACGGGTTTCCTCTCGATGTTTTCCTTCACCGTTTGAGAGCATTGCGTACGTACATTTTTACCGCCGTAAGTAAAAACATCATTCCATGTTACGATATTTTGACCTAATTCAAAATGAAATTCACTCTATGTTTTTCTCCATACACATTTGAAGCAAGAATGTCAAGTGCATAGAAGTAGCTTCTTTGAGGCCAATTAAAAATCCTTTGACCACACTTGGTTCGAAAGATTCAGTGATATTGACTGGCCTCTAGCTCAGTTGGTGGATCTGCCTTCTGCGCCATAGGTCGTGGGTTCGATCCCCACCGAGAACAAATATTTGTGTGGTGAACGCAGATGTTTGTTCTCTGTCTGGGTGTTATATTGTATTCTAAGTACCTATGTATTTACAAAAAAAATATTTTAGTATTATATCAGCTAGCTGGTTCCCATAGTACAAGCTCGGCTTAATTTGGGGCTAGATAGTGTTGTGTGGATAGTCTACAATATTTATTTATTTGTTATTTATACGATGAGAAGAAGAAGCAAGTAGGCCGCAGAGATGCTGAAAGCCACAGCGTGTGATATAGTAGGTTCATCATTTAGGATAACCTAGTTTAGCCCGAAGCAAATGCATACGTCTACCTGGATAACAAGATCAGCGTCAGCGTCGGTTATTGTATTATGATTAGGTACATAGTTAATATAGTTTAATATACGTTATTGAATTAAATGTTATCTACATGATTAAGCAGGTAAAAGGTATTGGGTAAAATTTTAACCATTAATTTTATTTTTATTTTAGACCTTAGACGCATATAGAAAATACAGAGTCCGTAGTAAAAGAAAGTAGGCAGGTAGACATATAAAACTACAGATACAAAATAACTTTAAACAGAAACTAAAATCTAACAAACACATCACAAATACAAAACGGTCGGGTTCCTTCGTCCTTCGGCTTACCTACTGGACGAAGCAACCTACAACTTGGTTTCCACCGTTTTATATTATTGTGTAAATGTAAAAAAATTTATATTATTGTACAAAAAGCGTGGCTTGATTTTGATTGTTGTAATAGTACATTGTTACCTGAGTGTTAAAAGTCACGTTTTTTGAGTCCCGAGACGGGTTTACCGAGCTTGAGGGACTTAAAAGACTTTCACCCGAGGTAAACACTGTGCTTTTCATTACGAATACAAGGAAAGTAAAAATAAAAACATGAAAGAAAAATTTGTGAAAATGAAGATTGAATTGCCGCCTTCCCGGTTTTTTTTTTCTTTTTCTCTGGCGGGCCTTCGGCTTCGGCTCGCCAGCATTATTCAGCCATTATTTTCATTTTCATAATTTAAAAAATGGTAAATGTCAAATCTATGTTATTTTAAATAAATAGTTGAACCTATATATTAATCAAGTAATTTAGAAGATATATTATTTATTTAATACTATCTTTATGTTATTTAAATTTAAATTTTACATTGCGCTATCTTATTAGACTTTTTAAACTTCTTACCGTTGTAATGGGTTTCCAACCTACTTGCTGAATAAAAAGTTGGAATTTGGTTCAAGGACCTCCTTGCAGTTAGAAAGACTTTAGAAAGTTGAAACATGGTTGAATAAAATAGAACTTGTTTTTTTTATAATTTGACAGCTGTCAGTAGAAAGCGATTCTCCCTAGGGCTGAAAGTTTTACTTTCAATTAGGCCCCTCAGGCAACTTCAGACCTACTTTCAGAGTATGAGTAATGAAAATATTTTATCAATAGTTTATTATATCTGAAGTTATTATAAAAAGCTTTGCGTAAGCAAAAGCGTGTTTGGTGCTCTGTGATAAAAAGCACCCCACGCTTTTTTGTACAATAATATAAATTTTTCAATTGATTATTACAGTTTTATTTTTAACTTCTTAGTTCAATTAGTTATAAAAGCGTTTTTTTTTTAGTTTTTTAAACTATAATTTATTTTATTGCATCGCATAAAATAGATAGAATATTGCTGCCACACGTGCAGGCTGTCTAGTATAGTTTTCCTATGCATTTTAATTACAAACACTGCCGGTCACATCATGTCAGCAGTTGGTACGATTTAGAAGTTGCTCCCCAGACATGGTCCAAGTACTTAGAGGTGTGCCGCAGCCGTGTCTGTGCATAGTAATCTATGCATGTGAGACAGCCATCCAGTGTGCTTAGAAAACTTTTTAGTGTCGTGCATAGATTGAGCTTAAATTACACGATAGGTATTAAGCTCTTCATTGTATGGCAGACACGAATTTGTGAAATTCTATATGAATTAAGTGACTATTTGTTTTGACTGGCCTCTCAGGTCAGTTGGTAGTAGCTCTGCCTTCTGACCTGTAGGTCGTGGGTTCGATCCCTACCGAGAGCAAATATTTGTGTGGCGAACACAGATGTTTGTTCTCTGTCTGGGTGTTATATATTGTATTCGAAGTCTGTATTTACATTTAAAAAAATATATAAGAATTTTAGCTATCTGGTTTCTATAGTACAAGCTCTGCTTAGTTTGGGGCTAGATAGTGTTGTATGGATTGTCTCTAATATTTATTACTTTTTCTTATTACTTTTACTACAACTAAGTAATTTAAAGAAGCAATAATATTTATGTTCATAGGCCTATGTTTACCCTCGGATCAAAGACCTTCAACGTAGAAAGCAAAAATACTATCAACTGGAGCTGTAACCAAAAGTTGTAAAGTTATAAAGGGGTTTATGTTTCTTTCGGTGGTAATCGATCTAAAAGCTTGGTCTTGGTGTTTTCGGAAGTTGTAAATTCACACCAAAGACAAAAAATATTTTGGTGTCTGTTAAAAATGGTTAGGGCGTGGTAGCGATAACTTACAAAATGTTTGAAGATTAATATAAGATTTAAATAAATTTAATAGTAATTTTAACCTTAGTAATATAACTTATTTTTATGCAAATTCACCTCTTAAAGTCCGGAGGATTCTGAGACTTTCAATCTAGTGAAGTTTCGTCGTCAAAAACCCAAATCTTTTACGTTGCTTTTACTAGCACCAGCCAGCACTTAAAGAATTTGATCCAATAGCCTTTCTAAGATGGAATATGCGAAAATCTTCGATAAGTTATCTCGGGTTCTTTGAGTTATGTACTATGTTGAACTCGCCTCAAATATATGAGCGTTTGAGATTGAACTCGACTTTGATATACGGCCTATTGGCAAAGTTTTATTGTGTCTGTCACAGGTGCAATGATTCGTTTGTTTTACTTTTGTTTTAGTTACGAATGTAGTTTTGAATAGTTTATGATGATAGTCTTTTGTTAGTCAAAAGACTATTTTGTTTACATTTATAAAAATGAGGTTTTTGAAACTTGCAACTATAATGATATTGAAACCACTTTTAAAATAATGCAAATTAATTTTGATACATTTTAGTTTAGAATTTTGTGCATAATCAAAGACTTTCTTAACTGTATATTTCGTTTAAAAATAATAATAAAAGACAACAGATTAGTAAATAGTAACATCTACTAGGAAGTTACGTAAGGTGTTACAGAATAAACTCACGATATTTTCAATTTTACGAAACAATTATTCCACCATGTCATCAATTGGATTCCCGCTTTGATTGCGCGGCAAATTCACTTTGTTTGGATACAAAAATTGCAATATAAAGAGCCACCACATCATTCCCTTTTGGGTTAACGTATATTGCTCCCAAAATGTAATATTGTTTGCAATTCATTTTCAACGAGCGATTGCCCACTTTTATTTCATTTATTTTTGATTCCGACACTAACTTAATATCGAGCACGATCGTTATAATAGAAATCCGAGAAAAACTATACAATTGAATTCATATAATTTAATTGAACGGAAAATCTCGCCGAGGAAATTGTAAAGCAAGTTGTGGAAGGGGGAAGTGCCTGGGGCGCAATATATATTAATACTTGCGATAGAACAAATGCGAGTCCACCTTGTTGCGCCGACTTCTTTGTACAAGTCAATGATAACACTATTTATAGGCAATCACCAAGTTAAAAAACATACTTTAAAGTATCACCTAGTCATTTTCTTATATCTACAGAGAACTTATGCATAAAGAGATACAATTTAAACTTAGAATTATTAAAACTCGATTCAACCTAAAATAAGGGTTTCGATTTTACCGAAGCAAAATATTCTGGTACTAGGTATTTATAAATTTTATTCTGTTGAGTAATGTTATGAAAACTATTTTAATCTCGCAATATGAGAAGTCTGCTAATCGCGAAGACGGAGCTCTCTTCGTACGTAGCGAAGTCTCGGTGTAATCAGACTGCAGCCTCGAGCTAATCTTGATGTACTATTCGTAGACTTACTCGTCGCATATGTTCGTGTTATTGTACTCTTTCCTCGTCTGCGCTATTACAGTTCCTATGTAGTCTTATTTTCTTCACTGTGCAGTATCTGCGTCGTTAAAAACTTTCCACGCTTAATGACTTTTGACTCGGCGTTTTTTCCTTGTCGCGCATAAACTTTACAAAGTTGTCGGTGTAGTTGTCAACATCTAAATCATAAATAAAATGTTAACGCTCAAAGCGGATGAACTTTAAAGGACTTAGCGGGATGAAAGTTAAAAAGCGGTGCAATTCATGCAGCGCAGGTGACCAGAGGTTTATCAGCGCATCGCAGGCACAGGAACCGGAGCGCTGGAGTCCGCCGGCTAGCGGGATGGAGGGGGCGGGAGAGGCGAGGGAGGGGGGATGCTGGCCAGCACACACCTATCGCGAGAGGAACCTCCGCGTCGTGGATAATCGCCTCATTTATAAAGTTTAGCGGGACAAAGCTGCGCGAGTTTTTGATTGAAAACAAACTTAGAAGGGACAGCCTCATTTGAATAAGTATTCTGCGAATAAAGTGTGGCTTTATGTTTTCCTTTAGGTGTTTTTTTCTCTTTGTTATGCAAAACAATGTTCCACCTTGTTTAGGTACTACAACACGCTTTATTTTTGAGTGAAAGACTCTTTTGAAGTTAAGCTTTCCTGTATAAATTATTTTATTTTCAGTGTATTGTTCTAAAGATCCTGCCTTTTGAAAGTTTAATGGTCGTTGTGACTCTTCGTCTTGGAGTCTCAGTTTATCATTGTTGAGCCGCAGAGAACGTATCTACCTATTCTCGCTACGTACCGTGCAATTTGCAATCTTAGATAAGAGGCCTTTAGAATACGGGATGCAAAAACTTTCTTTTGTTACAACAGCCTTTCGAGTTTTTCATTAGTCCAAAGAACGGAATGTTTCTCCCGTCTACTGCGTTAGAACTCGCAGTTTTAGAGTGACAATGGACAGCTTAGCGCCTATTTAGATTTTAACTGTGGTTTAGCTGATTCTGTAAATTCTTTCTACAATTTTCATTCGTCGACAACCTTGTAAAACTGTAAAATAATACTAATACATACAACTTTCTAGAAACTTGAGAACTGCCAGCAAAACCATCATAGTATCTATATGAAAATATCAATTACTTATTACCTACCTTAGGTCATAATTATACATACTTAATAAAAAAAAATCTTCATCCAATAAAATTTATAGCCAATGATCACTATGGTTTATTCGTGGAAATAATACCGTGAATGTAGACAACACTCAATCACAATGACATGCCACAAAACACCTGTTAACTTGTGTCATGTTGCACCACATTCTTCAAACGACCAGTGTCAATTGACACGTCAATAAAATTAAAAAGCTCGGCTATTACACATGACACACACAGCCTAAGCTCGGTTTAACGATAGTCATAAAACAAAACACCTTTTACTACTAGACTATCTGATAGAAAGCAACATGTTAAGAAGTAACAATGTTTTGTAAGTAATTGACCTTTTGTAGTTTGGTTTTGTGTATAATTATGCAATTTTTAATTAAATAAATGAGTTTTATATGATTTTACTTCTGATTAAAATCATATAAAACTCACTCAAATAAATTATTTATTATGGTATAGTGTGAGAAATAAGGAGAGTTAGTGTAATGTCCCTAACAATCTAGTGATTAGTAAACACAGCCGTAGTCCAACGTGGCAAACTTTCAAAAGCAAAAATAAAAGATATTTCTTGAAATAAACTGCATGGAAGTAATATCTTTATACAACATAATACTAAACCAACATAGTAATCAATATTTATAGGTATTCCCAATGAGAATAATCAATGCCTAAACAAAATCCCTGCCTAACTAGTTATTAATCCAATGAATTTTCACCAAATCCTATAGGTAAGTAAATCACAGATAGTCGGCAAAATCCAATTATCGCCTGCACAATGGGTCACGAAACAATCTGAACTAAGAAAATTAATCTTCCGAGTC
The DNA here is from genome assembly GCA_939531255.2 of Thera britannica. Lineage (NCBI taxonomy): Eukaryota > Metazoa > Arthropoda > Insecta > Lepidoptera > Geometridae > Thera > Thera britannica. The sequence continues at coordinate 5,691,159 of OW618041.2, read as the reverse complement.
CAGAGACCGTCTGTGCAAACTTAGACAATGGATTTATAGTTCATCGATTTGAAGCCATCTTTGGACGGCTGTGAATGAATTTCTGGACACCATACTGGAGATATCCAGACCTATTGGGGAGTTTGCCACTTTGGAGTTTCAACAGCTGATGCTGGAACAATAACGCATAATTGATAAAAGCAGTGACAATGAATTTTTAATAGATCTTTGGCTAAGAGCTGATTTTTCTTTTTCTAAAGCAATGCTATCCATTCAATAATAATATTCAATTCATCTTAAATATATAATATCCAACCCGTGTTAAAAATGTTTTGTTTACTTTAAGTTTCAAATGAAAGTACATATTATAATTCGACGGATAGCGTTGCTAGAAGAAAAAATGGCACTGTAACTTAATTAACTGAATAACTTTTTGGTGTCGTCAATATCGTAATATCGACATAATTATTACCACAATATTTAAAATGTTGATTTGCAAAACTGGCTGTGCGCTTCGAATAAAAGTAAATATTATAAATTGAACGCAAAACTTCTTGGCAATACGAATCTCGTTGAAAATGAAGCAAATAAAGCAAGACGGTACATTGAGGGCTTGCAATTGCGTCGGCCTACGGTTCCGCCGGAAAATTTTGCCTTTTGATGCCGAAATATGTATATTTTTATTGTAAATCGACCGAGAGGAATATGAAGATAGATTAGTTTCGTATTTCGTTTCTTTTCCAGCAAGATAGGGATTTTTGAATTAGTTTTCGTAGATAATAACTACAAGTATAATAATAAAAACATTTTAGTATTTGGACTAAAATGATGATACATGATCTCATCATGTAGTTCTTTTATAAAACAAATTTAAGGAATTCGAAAGTAATTGTTTCATAAATAAAATGACGGGCAATACCAATACGAATGCCAATGAATTAGTAAAAGTGTTTGTTTTTCCGTCTGTATTGGTAACATGCCTAAATATTTTACAGAACCCAATGTCCGAGGTTCGTGGAATGAAAATTTCACATATTGATGATGTTGCTACATTCAAACCAAACAATGCCATAACGATTGGCTGATTTCATTCTATGAAACTGATGATTTAAATATATAAATATAAAAACAATCTTTTGTTTTGTTTTAATTGGATTTCATCGATACTGAAAGAGTGATAGGTTCCATTACCAGATTCGATTATTTTCGTAGCTCCCAGCCATTTAAAAGTTTTATAGCTTATCCATACCCACTCTTATTGTCAATTCAAACTTTGAATCAATCTACTTTGAGAAGAAACGAATCGATCTCAATTATGATTGTTATTTAAGATACGAACACTTTGAAAATAAATCGTTTTTTAACCGACTTCCAATCAAAAAGGAGGAGGTTCTCAATTCGGTTGTATTTTTTTTATGTCCCATTTTAATTTTATTAAAATCGGTGTTGCCATTTTTTTTTAAATATTTTTTTTAATGTTTGTAACTGCATGCATCCGTCATTTATGAACCGATTTAGAAAATTATTTTTTTATTTGGAAGGTTATTTTTACGTCCAGATTGTCCCAAACAAATTTCATTAAATTCGGTTTAGCCGTTTGGCAATGAACTCGGTTTCTCAAGTTTTTTAAACTTATAATTATTATACGCTTACTTCTTAAAAGTTCCGCATTATGATAATTTGTAAAACTTTGAAAAGATTAAAGGTAAGTGAGAAAAATGCTTGCATTTATATTTTCTTGTATTAAAACGAACGTTGCATTCGTGAGATTCGCTTGGCTGGGCGCGTTTCCTTCTAGCTGTCACAATTTTATCTTTGCCTAGTTTGAATTATTACTTCTTCGCGTTATTCTTTACTTTGACGTTAATTTGACTTTAAACCATTTCATCCGGTTCTGTTTTTGGTTTAAAAATGTACATTTTATTCTATTTTCAAGCTTTAAAAGAGGAAATAGAGCATCGTTGCTCACTTTCTTTATGAGAACATGTCTCCTCTTCTTCCTGCCCTTATCCCACTTTAAGTGGAGACGAACCAACATGTCTTTCTCCTCCATTCCTTTCTGTCACCAGTCATCTCTGCATTCACTCCTCTCTTATATCTCTTTCCTCTCGTATCATCAAAAAAGAATAATTTCCCAAAGTAGGACAAACAAAATTAGTTTGCATTTTTAAGTAGCCGATTTAGGCTACACAACCTATAAAAAGTAGCCCACCCACATATTTTTTGCTATGATCTACTTACAGAATGTTCGATAGCTGGAATGTAAAATATCAAATTGGTGGCTCGCTGTCCCTAGTCCCGTCATTTCGGGACATTTAATATTTTAGGTATTCGGCTCACGCTTCGTCTTCAACGGTCGTCCTGATTGCCGCTAAATTGGACTAAAAACTTCTCCAATGCTCCCAAAACGTTTCAATTATATCCTGTATTTTGGGATAACACGCTCAGTTCCACATTTTAGTCAGGATAATGAATTGTAGACAAATTGGGTCTGTTTTCTACATAAGTTTTGATTGGATTAAAGAAAGTTACTTTGTAGTTTACTTCCAGATTGTGTTCTTCGGATTTTTTATGTATGATACATACATCATTATCACTATCACATCGCTATGTCTAACTTTACAATAAATTAAGTGGAAATCAAAAACAAATAACAAAATGACTTACTTTTTATCATAGATGTATACTTATATACACATGGAATATATATGTATATGGAAACTAAAAATGCGTTGAAATATTCAAACCAAACATTTTCTAAAAATACTTGGTTTAGTTCAAATAGTAGCGACAGAACTCAACGCGGCACTGTGTTATTTGAAAACTTTTTACACTAGTGGGAAATCAGTTCGAAATCTAAACAATTTGTAAATGGCAGTGGGTGAAATACAAAAACATGAGCTTTTCTTCAACAAATACCTATTTCACACCAACTTTTGTGAATGGAGGTGTGTGAATAAAATAAATGTTCTGGGCCTAAGCTTGGTTGCGCAAGGTAGGGCTGGAGTGGCCTTGTAGACACCAAGTATCTCTTTAATGTAGATGGAAGCCCCTGACTGGATGCTTCGAACGTAATCATACGTCACTCATCACTCTTTTGATGGATGATCCAGGAATTTATAAGTTGTAGTAAAATAGGAATGCCAATAGCCTTTTGTCCAGTAGCGCTGTAAGAATCGTCAGACGATCACCAGCATTTAGTCCATTTAAAAAAAAAAATGTCAATTGCTCATCCTATTGTAAACTATTTTAAACTGTACCATTGTTATCCTCTAGCTATAAATTTCTCTCTGCATTTAGAGATTAAATTTAAAGTTTTCTTGATTGTAAGTAGTTTACCTACTCGGGGGAATTTATTGGCGTGGCGTGTAGAACTGCAAAAGGCACTAAGATGATTTCAATAGAACTTACAACGAAAGTAAAGTTTAACAACAGCACTGCGCACTCTTAGATCTCGCAATTATTGCCAACAGGGCCCTGATTGAATTCTTATGTCAAGTTTGCGCTTAAAGTTTGCATAAAAGACCGCCTGGCAAATTAACAATTTCACCCGTTTCAACTTTTGTTTTAGAACAGCTTTTTGTAATTATAAGAAAAACTAGAAAAGTTCGTTTACAACTCGTAAATCTGGCCGGTACGTTTTAATTTTGTACAAAAATTCAGCGTCTAGTATAGGTGAACTGAACACCGTATTCAGTTGTGTCGAAATTGACCAAGCGCCAGCGTTTCGTTAACACGCACGTCATGTCTGGAAGTTCAGTGCATGTTGTCGGCATCGGAAGGATATTCCGAATTTAAAATGGATTCGTTTATAAAGGCATTTGCTGGGGTTCGAATTTTCGATGAGGGAGAATCGTCAGGTGAGTGACTTGTTTGCCGCTGGGCCACGTTTGCAACAGGAGCAAAACTCTGGACAGTTCAGCCGGCGCCGCCGAAGCGGAACACCCTCTATAAATCAGCCGGCGATTGACGCCATCCTACAGGGAGTGATCTATTCTACCCCTCCATGATACAGCTTTACTTGCTTAAGGGTTTTTCTCTTATGGGATAAGTTTTGACGCTGAAAACTTGGAATTTGCAACAATGCGCTTTTATTGATCAATGCTTTTTTGTTCGACATTCTTGGGCTTATATGCATAAGATACTATTGTTTTAAATAAAAATTAAATGTCTTTTGACTTAGACTTTTCATTTTGAACTAAATAGAGCGGGCTTGGAGCGCTAAAAGTGTCGGGGGCAAAATCGAAAGATCATATTTTTTTTAACTTTTGACTTAACTGCTCACCAGTGTAGTTTCTCGAAATGTTTATATCCGATAATTTCTTAATGTGTGATAATTTATGTTAATCGGCTTTGAAATTAACATTGAAATACATCGGTATTTACGGTAACTCAGCTTAGCCGCTCTTTTGTTATCAGTAAGTACACAAGTTGTGATCCTGAACTAACAACTGGTTTAGGTTACCAAATCGCACGGACAGGGTGGGTTTTCAACTTTAATATTGAAATATACAAATGTAAACAGTATCACAGGTTAACGCTGATAATTTTTGAAATAGGGTCTGATTATTTGAATGTGGTGTGGAGTGGAGAAGGTAAAGTTGCCTGGAAGAAATCGCTTTCAGTGATAAGGCCGCCCATTGTACCTTATTTTGTTACACCTAGATTTATAATGATCCTTGTGTACAATAAAGTGTTATCTATATATCTATCTAAAATTATTAAGAGGCAGACCGCCGTCAATGACCTTATCATTCTCACACTTTGACCTTTTGAAAGGTATAAAATAACTGAACCAATTTATAGAATATCACGAGCAACTACATTTTGTGTGCAATCCGACGCACACAAACTTTAAAAAAAATATTTTGATGCCAGATTGCACACCATCAAGATGTTGCTCGCGTTTTTCGATAAATAAGTTTGATGTTTTATGTATATCTTTCAAATGGTACATTAATAATAATAATAATAAATATTGTGGACAATTCACACAACACTACCCAGCCCCAAACTAAGCAGAGCTTGTAATATGGGAACCAGATAGCTGATATAATACTTGAATACATTTTTTTTTTTTTTGTAAATACATACTTAGAATACAATATAACACCCAGACAGAGAACAAACATTTATGTTCACCACACAAATATTTGTTCTCCGTGGGGATCGAACCCACGACCTATGGCGCAGAAGGCAGAGCTACTACCAACTGAGCTAGAGGCCAGTCTCCTCAGTCATTGATGTTTTTATATCTTTCAAAAGGTACAAGAAGTACATCGACGGTTGTTTTGACCTTAATTGAATTACACATCTTGTCTTAGTCCAAACAATCAGACTACACGCAATCAAAACGAACCTTTTTGTGGTATTGAGTAATTTATTTTTACCACAAAGTATTTTCTGATCACTATCGTTTAATGGACACTTGTAATATACTAAAAATGTTTTTAATTTGTTTTAGGTACGTAAAGCGGATTACGTCAGCTTTGAAGTCTTGCAAGATCACGTAACTATTAAAATAAGCTTATTTTAAAACCCCACTTTAACACTATTTATTAAAGCACTTAAGTTAAGTACTCATTGAGGCATCCACGAAATAATGAAGTAGTGTGTAGGAATGATGAGTTTGAAAGGGGTCTAAAGTGATACGAAATTCATAGGTTACATACACTTGAGAGCAATTAATCTGTCACTAGCACAAGCCCCAAATATTTCCATAACCTAGAACTTCAGCTCATTGAATTATTTACTTCATTAGAGATTAATTTCTACCTAATTAAAATCAATTTATGTAGTGGTGATAATAATAGTTCAGTTATGTTTCACCGTATTTTTTTTATTGAAATACTAATAGGTACATCATGCAATTATTATGTTACATGCTTTAGAATATAATTTGTAAAGAACAAAACGTGGTCTTTATGTTAAAAATCTTGAGCTTAGGGCATAGCCATATTAATTGGAGTGGAAGCGAGCCGAAGTTTGAAAAAATCAATAAAAAGCTAGCTGTTAGTGTAATACTGTGATTTTTTTAGGTAAATACCTTCTTAAAATACAATAGACAGACAGAGAAAAAACATCTGCGTTCACCACACAAATATTTGTTCTCATTGGGGATCGAACCCACAACCTACAGCACAAAAGGCAGAGCGACTACAAACTGAGCTGAGAGGCCAGTCGATCAATAAATCATTTCAAAACACCACGCTCCACCATCTTACGTTGAACGCGAAAGGCAATCTTGGCGTGGTTTGAATGCGCCTGAGAAATATAATTTCTATTGGACAGCAATCAGGGCCTGTTGAAGACGGCGCGTGATTCGACTCTGTAAAATATTGAACGTACTTCGAACTGCGCTTCGAATGTGAAATTCACAAGTGATGTGTAAATATTTACGGTTTCTTTATTTGGACGGTGAATTTCGCAGTTTACTTGTTTGGGTGAAAAACTAGCTGCATTCTTTCACCCAGTTTATGACCATATGATAACGAATGTAGATGGATGAGGAAAGTACTAGATATTAATGGAGTGACTGCTGAAATTACGACTAATACAGGAGAGTGGAGAACAAAAACCTTGTGTAAACGAAGTGGGATAAAGACAAGAAAATGATTATGATGGATGAGGGTAGTCCAAGAACGTGTGAAATGGGAAGAGTAGAAGATTAAGCTAGGCTACGGGTGATGATTCAGATGATGATCAGGCTACAGGTGGTTCACTACACAAACTGACTAACTCATAGATTATTTTAATTCTTGCGAACAGCTTGTACCGCTTGCATTGCACGCATTAAATACCAACAACTGCCAAATAAGGGTCAAAAATAATGTACAGACGAGCTTTATAATACACCCCTTAGATTTATCTACTGTTTTTAAGGCTAAAATGTATTTTTCACAATAAAGGAGGACTAAACAAACACAGTGGCCAGTCTTTCTCGTCTGGATGAGGCATAGTGGGGCGTCACGCGATCCTTTTTTGGGCTGATAAAGCGGTTTTAAAGTTTATAATGCTAAAATCTGCGCTCGATCTAACCTTAAAATATAAACAAAAAAATGAAAAATCGTTCAATTAAAATGAATGAATAAGTATAAGAAGCAAAACGAGAAGAACGAAAGGTTTCATAATACCAATAAATAGTTAAATAAATATTATAGACAATCCACACAACACTGTCTAGCCCCAAACTAAGCAGAGCTTGTACTATGGGAACCAGATAGCTGATATAATACTTTTTTTTTGTAAATACATACCTACTGAAAATACAATATAATACCCAGACAGAGAACAAACATCTGTGTTCACTACACAAATATTTGTTCTCGGTGGAGAACCCATGACCTACGGCTCAGAAGGCAGAGCTACTACCAACTGAACTGAGAGGCCAGACAAAGTTTTATTTTTATTATTAAAAAATATCTATAAAATAAATTATAATTATCTATAATATCAGTATTTAAATTAATCCAGTTTAATTTATGTATCTATAAGTACTTGTTGGTAACCGAGCTTCGCTCGGAATTTTTTTCGTTAATTTGTATTTCAAGAAATCATAAGAAGCATATTATTATCTTTACTGGTTTATTCTTACTGAACAACGCCATCTACTGGACATGCTTGCAGTTAGTTGCTCACAATTGTCAATAGTAGGCAGGAGCAGTCACATATTCAGTTTATGTTTTTAGTTTTTTTTTAACGAACAGACTCATTTTCTGAAAATGAATCCTAGCTAGATCGATTTATCGCCCCCTCTGTATACTTAATTTCATGAAAATCATTGGCTCAGTTTCCAAGATCCTAAATATATTATATACAAGATTTTCTCGTTTAAAGGTATAAGATATCAAATTTTATGTTGGTTTGTGTACGCTTCAAAAACTCAAAAAGTTCTGCACCGATCGAGCTGAAATTTTAGCATGATAATATAATCCGCATCAAGGATTATTTTTTTCAATCACAATGTGCCACAGCGAAGCGCAGCATGGTACAATAGGCCTACCATGAACTCTCTCTGGCTCTGTCTCTGGCTCTGGTTTTGAGTCTGTGTGAGTGCACACCAGTGGATTTATTTAGTCAGCACTCACACAGACTCAAAATTAGAGCCAGAGACAGAGCTTGTGGTAACCTACATGATGTTTTTTCCACTCGGAATATTGAGTGGAAAAAACAGATGCTCACCAGAGCATTATAAGTACTGTATGTATGACGTTTTGACGTAGGATTTATTTAGTCAAAACTCACACAGACTCCAAAACCAGAACCAGAGACAGAGCCAGATAGAGCTCATAGTAGGCCTTCCGCTAGTTTAACATGAAATAAAATTTGAGTAATGTTTTAAAACCATTTGCATAGTTCGTAACGCAATTATGGTCCAACTGACAGTATTAGCCACATTATTGTCAAGAAAGTTCACTCTATGGGGATGCTCTTGCCACTAATGTCTTCAATAATTGGCATCCGAACTTCGAATGCACCCAATCACAAGTGGTTTACTCAGCGGAGCGGAACGTAACTTTTTATGCTTACTGCATAACAATAAGTATTCAATATTTTGTAGTAAAGACATCTCAGAAATCGGAAACAAAAGTAAAATAATAAACATAATGAGAATTAATTTTTTTAACGACATTTTAAATATGCTTATGCAAAGAACATTACAATTAAACAAATATTAACATGTACAAAATACGCAAGAAACAGTTGAGCTATCTGCAGACCGTTACAAACGATCTAGAGATCGCTCAACTGATACAAAACAGTTTTTTGAAATTCAGGCTGATCGCCATCACCATTGCCTAGATTATGTGCGGCCTTTACACTTTAATAATTATAGTTACCTACAAATATGTAATAAAGGGTTTTGGTTTAATTTTCTACCCACATTTGAATTTTCCTAAGCCTTTATAACATTTTGTGGTGTTTATAAGTCAAGGGCTTTCTGTTGGCAATTAACACTATGATCCAAGGTATCATGTAACGGACCTACATCACATTGGGTTTTGCTATATTGGTGTAATAAATTTTGAGTTAACTTCTTGTATCCTGTGTCCTTCTAAAGCCTTGCCCACATCTAGTGCGATGGCTATGGCAATCAGTGAAACGCTGTCAAATATTGCTGTTATATTTGACAGCGTTTCACTGATCGCCGTCGCCATCGCGCTAGATGTGCGCAGGCCTTAATAAGTATAATGTTTGGCACATTTACCTAAATTTTATAGTAGTTTTCCTTCACCGTTGTTAATGCTGAGAGCATGAGAGCTGAGAGAAAACATCGTGGCTCAGTAAGTTCCACACGTATGGATCATGTCTTTTGTGTGGATTAGGCCGACTGAGCTGCCAGGATGTATAGGTGCTGGGCAAGCCTATTCCATCTAAAACCCTATCCCAGGCACTTTAGTGTCCCGTAAATTGGGCATGGTGGTACTACTTTCCCGGAGGAGCAGACGACAGGACGAGGATTCAGAAAAACTGCCTCCCGCAAACTCTAAGGTTGTGGGAGGTGGCTCTTCCTGCTAAGGTTTTCCCTAGTGACTGCAGTATGGGGTTCTTCAGAAAGGGCGTTTTAAAACATTTAAAAGGTCAGCAACGTGCGAGTGATGCCTCTGGTGTTGCAAGCGTCCATAGGCTACTGCAACCACTTTCCATCAGGTGGGCCGTATGCTTGTTAGCTAACTTAGTTGCAAAAAAAAACGAGCCCTTCACAAAAAGCTATATAACTATTTAAAACAATGCTAGTGAGGCTTTACTCTAACTACTACTTTATGGTTTACTCACGATGTTTTTCTCCACCATTTGAGAGCGATGGCATTTAAATTCCTGCAAATAGCACTCCAGATGTTAATAATAAAACAAGTTGAGCTATTTTGGTACCTATTTCAATATAAGGACAGGGCTTGCAAAACTTGCCCAACTTCCGACTGAAGTTTACAAGAAACTCGGTCCTTCGCAGCATTGTCTATTTAATATACTAGGTACACTTGTAGATACCGAGATGTTTTCGAAATGTTATTCAATTCATTAATAGTTTGACTTGTTGTTCCAACTGTTCCAACAACGCAATAGAACCTTGTTGGAATTGTTTTAGATTAAGCTTTGTATGTTTTGTTTCTATTTCTAAAAACCAGAACAGTCACTCACTGACTGATTTACTTATCACGAAATCTTCAAATAATAAATATTGTGGACAATCCACAAAGCATTATTGAGCCCCAAAGCTTGTATTAAGAGAACCAGAAAGCTGATATAATACTTATATATACTTGCCTAGTTTTATTTTGTAAATGCATACTTAGAATACAATATAACACCCAGCTAAAAAGAAAAATCTGCGTTCACCACACAAATATTTTGTTCTCCGTGGAGATCAAACCCACGATCTATGGCAGAGAAAGCAGAGCTATTACTAACTATCGGCAAAGTAGTTTTTGAGTTTATTCATTACAACATACACACAAAAATACAAATCTTTCCCTGTTTATAATATTAATATTCAAACATGTTTAAAAGCTTGCGGATCATCCGAAAACATTTTATTCTTGTCGTGTCACTAGTTCTTTCAAATTAGCGTGGTGAAAGGATTTTAAGTGCGTCTTAAAGTAGTTCCATGCGTACACTTGACATGTGTTCGAACTTGGATAAATTTTAACATTGTAGCATAAAGCAACGTGCGCACGTTCTGAACTTCATCTCATAGGTGTTGGCATACCACAAGCTCTGTCTGACTCTGTCTCTGGCTCTGGTTTTGAGTCTGTGTGAGTGTTGACTTAAAGCCTGCGCTTACCTAGGTCGCTGGCGATCGCGATCAGTGAAACGCTGTCAAATTTGACAGCTATATTTTCGAAATACCACCAGCGACGTAGGTGTGCGCGGGCCTTAAAAAAATACTACGTCGAAACGTCAAACACACAGTGGTGAGGACTCACACAGTCTTAAAACCAGAGCCAGAGACAGAGCCAGGCCAAGCTTGTGGTACGCTTACTGTTCAAATTTCGGGGAAGTCCCCTACAAGTTCCGATCAAAGATCCTACGTACCATCTTGTGATGGCCTCAAGTAATTCCAGATGGTGACTTGCGGTGAATTAAAGTCACTCCGCCGAGTTGACTCGAGCACTTCGCTCGAGATTATCTATTGTCTAGACGAAGCTTAGCTTCATTCTGTTATTGAGAATGTGGATTAGATAGTTTTGATTGCAAATTATCGTGAGGACGTAAACTAACTTGAATGTTTTAAGCACGTTTTTACATGCTTAGCCGAAATTATCATTCTGAAAAAAGTCCACCACTGAATATCTTTTTTCATGTTTTCAAGAAGAGGAATTTTATTCCAAGCTTATTCATAAAATTTCCATCGGATGTCGGCTGTCCAATCTTCGTCTCTTGGTGCACAGTCATCATTCGAGAATCTTCTCCTTAGTTTCGTTTGGTTCTAACCGTGTCACTGAAGTTCGTCATCTGAAGAAGTCCCAGTGCTGAATATTATAAGCCCTTTCACATACATTTTCCGGAATAACTATTTCGAGTCTTTGCTATCCATCACATTTATTCAATCTTAAAATTGAACCAGTTGAAACGGCTACCCAATGCTTTATCTTCCGGTTCGCAGTCACCATTAAAGAACCTTAACTTTACTCGGTCAGGTAAAACCAAGTTTACCCAAGACGACCTAAATGAACCAGTTCATGACCACTTCACATCAATTCTACCTACTATTAATAATATTACTAGCTAATATTCCTCGGTGTTTCGATTTCTCGGCAGACGAGCTGACGGGCCAACTGATGAAGAACGGTCACCGTTGCCCATAGCCACTTGCAACACCAAAGGTGGTGCTGATTCGCTGCAGGCCTTTCAAGAATAGATGGACCCGTCTTTTGAAGAACTACGTTTGTTACTGTATTTGCAACTCTAATTATTTAAATCTCTAAAGAGGAACACTCCATAATCTGTAATTTATTACCAGTCACAAGAGTACAACCATGTCGCCAGGTGTAAAATCTCACGCACAAAGTCATGACATAGAAATACTCACAGTGCCTTACACAGAAGTTCACTTCAGAAGTGGAAACATAATGGTTGAATTTGCAGAATACTTGCAAAGAGATCTGTTCCTTAAATCCAGTGAACAAGAGCTTAATCTATCTACCTACTAAGGAAAGTCTATATTTATAAAAGAAAGTCGTGTTAGTTACACTATTTATAACTCAAGAACGGCGGAACCGATTTGGCAGAAAATTAGTGGGGAGGTAGCTTAAATCCGGGAGAAGGACATAGGATACTTTTTATCCCGAAAAAGCAACGGGAACGGGGTGTTACGGGAACGGGCGAGCGAAGCCACGGACGGCCACTAGTATATTTATAAAATAAAGTCGTGTTAGTTACACTATTTATAACTCAAGAACGGCTGCACCAATTTTCACCAGAACATAGGAAACAGGACTTTTTATCCCGAATAAGTAACGGGAACGAGGCGAGCAAAACTGCGGGCGGCTGCAAGTTTCACATTATAAAAAAACTCACAATCAAGTGTATCACTGCTTCTCATAATCAAATTCCTTAGATCTGAAACATTTTGAGTCTTATGCCTGCTTCTTTAAAACTTATTTTACTTTGCATCGGTTTTGGAGTAAAACAAGCTTAGTCGTAATAATATTACGTACGCGATATTCAGATACTACACTCAAGTTTACGAGTTTAAGAAGTAAAAGCTTATGGTATCTTAAAGCCTATATTTCTTGTTAGCTACCGGTGTTTATTGATGTCAGTTTTACTAAAACTTCCTTCTATAATTCATTCTATGTCTACAAATTAGTTATTACCTACAGCTAATATTATCGACTCTCAACCAAGTTTAAGCAGCGGTTAAACAACCACCCCAATCATCTAAGCATCACAGCTGACCACCAAAAACTTAAACTACCCTATAAGACTAAAAAATCACACCATAGAACTAGACATATAATTATAAAAAGAAGGGGGAAATGATCACAGAAGAAATTTTCGAACATGTCCAGCGCATGCACCAAATCTGCTTGGAAAGTCAGAAAACTGATCGCAGATAAAACAGGAAAAAAACCCACATTTCAAAACATGGCCCTATATTGACATGAACCAAAGATGCCCTACCTACACACACACACACACACCCTCTCATTTGCCTAAGTATACACACATAGTTCACATTTTAAAAAACTATGCTATCGTACAACCACCAATCATCTTACTTCTTTTCAATAAATATTGTTGGTAATCCACACAGCACTGTCTAGCCCCAAAGCAAGCAGAGCTTGTACTATGGGAACCAGGTGATATAACATAATACAATACAATAAAACACCCAGACAGAGTACAAGATCTGTGTTCATCACACTTCTCGGTGGGGATCGAACCCACGGCTTACATGCACTGTAAGCCGTGGGTTCGATCCCCACCGGAAGACAGGGCTACTATCCAATCGAAAGTTTAATAATTTAGTTTAATTATTCTAGCAGCTATAAATTTCAACTCTTACAAAGGCGTTATTTATAGCAACTGATTCAATAAACGCATTTCCTGCAACGTCTGTTCCCATTCACGTTTGCGATAGCTAAATGAATGGGTGTCACGAAATTAGCAACCTAACGTGTGCCAGCTCATATCTCATGCGGAAGACTGCGACAGTTGCAAGCTATACCTACCTACACCCTTAACCTACATACCGAGTACAAGGAATTGATATTAATCAGTGGAGACAAGACTCGTGCTATATTATTGGACAATAATAAAATATTCACAAGACAGTCTGCTTCACTATCTCTAAAGCAGCGGTATCTATGTCAGATTATAATATTACTGCCTTTGCTTTAAACAGTAACCGTAGAGAAAGAAATAGTTCTACCTGCCGCAAAGTTTATTTTAGGAACGGTGATAGGCAACTTGTGACCGCAAGCAGAAAAAAAAGCTTAAGTCTGAGTCGTGTCTCAATTATTACATATTTTAACAGTTCTCCATTGAAAAGTATTATGAATCCTACTTAATAATGTAATACTTAAGGCTCGACTCAGACTCAAGCATTGTTTTTGCATACGGCCTTTAGTAGAAAGCTCTAGAAAGAGTTTATCCGGGAAAGTAAAGTAGTACTAGTACAGTTTTAAGCCAGTATAATGCTTGAGTGACTGTGTCTTGCATTGATTTGTTGGATGTTAGGATATTAGCAATTACAGGCACATGAAGCATATTTACGTTACAGCGTGAAGTGGGGCACTTCCACGGCAGACGTGAGATGATACAAATTCGTTGAGCTTAATAATGCAATCTATACATAATATTATGAAGCTGAAGAGTTCGATTATTTGTTTGGTTGAACTCGCGGCTAATCTCGGGAACTGCTGGTCTGAATTGAAAAAATATTTTAGTGTTGGATAGTCCATTTATTGAGGAAGGCTATAATAGGCTATTATAACATCACGCTACGACTAATAGGAACAGCATCAATGCAAAATGTTGGAAAAATCTATGTTTATCCTTTCCTAGCACGTAGGAACTTTTCTAATAATTATCAATCTTGTTAGGAATAAAATGCTCCTAAGCGTTCTTGAATGATCTTTAACATTCTGGAATAAGGGTAACGCTGGGATTTGCGGCTAGTAAATAATAGTTATTTTACGGCGTGCATGTCAAACGTGACTACAATATCAAAATACCTTCAACCGGTTGACTGCTCACTGCTCAGACACTGACAATGGTATAACTGTTAATATATTGGAGGAGTCATGCAACTATCGCCCACTCAATCATTCCTGCTGACGCCACGTCAACTGATATTGTATCAGGCAGCAATTTGCATTTAGCACGCTATGTGGCTATGGAAATTGAATGTACCTGTTTATTATGTAAAATGGATTGCTGAAAATTGGTTTTGATCTTTTATTGGAAAAAGCTATTCCAAAATATCCCTGTAGGCCTACCATGAGCTCTGTCTGGCTCTGTCTCTGATTCTGGTTTTGAGTCTGTGTGAGTACTCACCAGTGCATAATACTATGCGTGTGACGTTTTAGTCGTCACTCACACAGACTCTAAACCAGAACCAGAGATAGAGCCAGACAGAGCTCATGGTAAGTCTACTGAAAGTGTGTTTTTTATGAGTTTAACATTCTCGGCACGCTTTTTTCGATCAAGGGCTGGCTGCATAATATGGTGCGATTTCATTCGATTAAATGGATTTAGTATGGGAAACTCATGTGCCAGATTCTATGCAGATAACTATAGTAATTTCCACATTAATTATGACCCAAACAGTGAACAACATTTTACAGTCCAGATTTGACCATAAAATAAAAAAAACCGTTTTAAAAGAATTAACTATACATTTACGATAGTAATTCTGGTAGGTATGTCTAATCTTTTTTATTTACCTTCATTCTGCCTTTTGTCAGCTATGGCATAAAAAAAATTACGGAAAAACAATGGAATTTGTAAAAAAAAATCGATGAAAATCACTACTAAACTAAAAATATTAACTATTTTGTTGTTTTGATAAACACAGCTTTCTCATGAATGAATGAATGGTTTATTTGTTGTGAACTAAAAAAATCATCCTTCTACGTAGCTGGTTATTAAACCCGGTTAAGTAAAAGCAGTTTTATTGCACTTTAGGTGTGATTTAGACTACTTAGTAGGGACCCGAGATCGATTACAGTTTGGCAAACACAGTAAGGTATCCCAATTATGAATAAACACAAGATCATACACAAGGATTATTTACTTTCCAAATAATGTCGAACACAAATTCGTTATGCCTTTGTCGCGTTCCCCTAGCCCCTGCTAGCTTAGAGATTAGTTGACAATGTCACGACGAACAAAGTTCCTCTAAAGTTCATCTCGAAACTTGCGCTGTGTACCCTTAAATTGAAACAGTACAACATCTGCAGTAGCTGATGGGTACGTTGGATAAAATTAATCTAGTCTTGTGAGGTTTCTATAGAAACATAAGTATAAAAAATATACTTACACGTTTTTAGAGCTCTCTATTTAAATTTTTTCATCGTATAAATAGAACAAAAAACATCATCAACTCATTTAAGGAGAAGGAAGGACAGTTCGTAAAGTTGTCCTGTGACTCCAGCATCCAGCTTCAAAATACCTAACAGTCAATTTTTTTACAATCTAAACAAACCGTTGTGTTTTGCTTGGTTTCTCACGAATATCGTGCCATCAGCACTGCAGGATTAAAGGTTCTATTTAAAGTTCATTGGAATACCCCGAAAAAATTATAACCATGTTTTTATTGCTCGCAGCACTTTATCAGCACACAACCCGGATAAAAATCGTAAAAAACAATATATTACGATCGTGTATATTATGGGGTGAATCTGAATGTGTCAGTGCGTAATTTATTGCGGTATCTACGTGTTTTTTGTGGAGGCTCTCACTTGACCTCATAAAACACAGAGCTGCAGAGCCGAATCAGAGGCGGGAGAGGCCCTTGAACGGAGCCGGCCCGCGGCGCTCATCGAAAGTGGGAAAAACAAGCTATCGCCACTCGACGGAGACGGCCCGATGACACTTCACACGTCGTCGTGATTTTTACAACGTACCCACTCTACACTGTGACGTTTTTTTACTCGTAATCACTTTGATGTACGCTTCTGTGGCGGTTGTGGGCGCGAAGTACTTTTGAGGGTAGGAAGTAAAATTGTCTTTGTAGCCTTTTATGCGAAAATTATTTTTTATGCCAAGTGACTTTCAAGTATTTTTCAATGAGGGATTTGCAAATCTCTAAAATTATGACAGTGGCGTACATTTTTTAGTTATCTTGTATAAAAAAAATCCCTCCCCTTTAAGCCCTGCTTGCAATGGCAAGAATAATAAATAAATAAATTGTTTATTTCTCTCAAACAAAGTAGGTAAACAAAAATGTTACAGAGTACATAATGCTAGCTGGAATGAAATTGGATGAATTCATATAATGCTGTGAATATTGAGCCCAAGAAAAGTTCACCCTGATAATTGATATAAAAAAAATCAAGACAGCGAATCACAATCAAAGTTGCATAAAATCTCTACGTGCCGTTCAAGCCAGTTGCGAGAGAATTATTCGATATTTATGTGTCGATTGTTGAATCGACGAGTGCAACGGGCCAAGCAAGAGATTCTCTCGTTTGGAGAGTCATGTTTCACATTGAATCAGATATCATTGCAAAATGTGCTTTATTGCAATGGCTTCAGATTCAATAAAGCATTTTCATAATTTCCAAAGTTGGGTGCACTTACGTTATTGCCGGATTTCGATGCAAGTGGAATAAACTCTGCTTCAATGTAAATTGAAATAAGGCATTAATAATCTCGCCGTGAGATAATATCTCTTCTCTCCAACATGTTATAAATTCAATAAATCCGGATTTAGTGGACAAATTCTAATTAAACTTTGGCAATAGATACAGAATATAAAGAACGTTTCCAATATATGAAATTTTAAAACTAATTTATGAGAGTTTCAGGATAATTTGCTCACCAATTATTATTAAAACTGAATCATCACTGTTTTTCATGTTACATTGCCTTACACCATTAGGCCTACAACAAGCTCTGTCTGGCTCTGTCTCTGTCTCTGGTTTTGAGTCTGTGTGAGTGCACACCAGTGGATTTATTTAGTCAGCACTCACACAGACTCAAAACTAGAGCCAGAGACAGAGCTTGTGGTAACCTACATGATGTTTTTTCCACTCGGAATATTAGCACAAGTTTTGATTGCATCTTATGGCTGATTATTTTGTTTTAAAGAACAAATACCTCCAAAATAAATAAAAAAAAAAAAAAAAAGATCGGTAGATTTATACTGTCAGTATTCGTCTCGTCAGAGTGACACTTTTACCCATACTATCATTCACTCCATGGTTTGAATATGTGGCCAAATGCGCTGGCAAGTAGCCAACCGCAATACACGAAAGGTAGACTTTGGATGTCGACGGGTAAGCTCGGCAGATGGCAATAGTAGCCGCTTAGCTAAAAAAAGTGGGGGATAACGTGTCATCGCTGAACTGAGGGGACTTTCCATGTCAGTGATTTGCAGAAGCACGTGGCACTAGCTCAGGATTTGACTTCAATATTTTGGCCAATGCTTTGAGATCGCTGCGTTTAAAATGTAAGAATTCATTTTAAACGCAGCGATCTCAAAGCTGCCACAGTCTTATTAAGACTAATCTTAATATATTTAATGCGGATTCGGCCATAGAAAATGCAACATGAAAATATGCATTCATGCATTTTCGCCTCAAAAATATCAATGCCCATAATGAATGAAGGTCACTGATTGTATTAAAAGTGCACGAAACGAGCCTCTTTGAGGCGCACTTAAAATCCTTTCGAACTAGTGACACGATAAGAAGAAGATTGTATTTCAGTCTTCTTTTACCATTCAGATTACTTATCCCATACTGACTCCTCTGTACGTGTCTTTGCAAGGCAATAGCTTCTCTACCTTGTTTTCACTTGTTTTTATTTTGGGTACTCCTAGTCATTATAATTTGCTTAAAAGTTATGCTACGACTAAATAGACCACAACATCATCTTTATTTCTAAGTTCATGCAAAATTGTGCATTTTCTACATTATTTTAAGTCGGGAACCAACTCAACTAAGAGATTGTAAAACAGGACACTATTTTAAAGTAGCCTATAAACGTTAAAAGTTACATTTAGTAAAGTAGACACTTTTTGCATTTATGGTACGATCTTCTTCCGCTCTTGGTCGTTAGAAGACGTTGTTACTTTTTCATTATGCATAGGTATTTAATAATATATTATCATATTTTTTGTCATTTTCTATTCTCATTCAAACTTCACGCACTGGTATAGGCCTCTCTTTCGTGCGTAAATATGTGAAAATGCTTGCATTTTTCTTTCTTTCTCTTTCATGCGTTTTATTTTTATGAATGATAGCTTCGCACCCTGTGTACCCAAATACATTAGTGTGTCAATTTGAGTGTATTTAGTTGTATCAACATTTATTTTAATGATCATCTATCTGCATCAAGACTTCACGTACATGCCTTTCTTTCGTGCGTGAATATTCGAAAAATATTGCTTTTTTTCTTTCTTTCTCTTTATTTTTGGGAATGATCGCTTTACACCCTGTGTACCGAAGTACATAGGCAGTATGTAAATTTTTATGTATTTAGTAATATCAACATTTTTTTCATCATTATCTATCCTCATCCAGACTTCGGCCTCTCTTTCGTGCGTGAATATTCGAAAACTATTGCTTTTTTCTTTCTTTCTCATTCATGCGTTTTATTTTTGGGAATGATCGCTTTACACCCTGTGTACCGAAGTACATAGGCAGTGTGTCAATTTTAGTGCAACCCGTCCCAAAACTATTACTGCGCCACGTTTTATTTGCTGACAGCTCTGGAAAATTTGCGTCAGGCTAAGTGCCAAATTTATAACATTCGAATAGTACGAAAGGTTTTTCGCTAATTGGTACGGTTTTGCAAGGATTGTTAAAGTTAAAATATGCGATGCGGACAGTTTTCGTTTACATTTTGATTGATTGCTTCATTACGCTCGATAGTGATGGAGTGGTAGCTGATAATAACGCAGATGATCTGTGAAGCTTTTACTAGAATTGAAAATACAGGCGGCGATACTTGAATGGATAGGTACATTTTGTTAATAATATTAGGTTTGCGCCACATCATAGCAATGGAATACACGGAAAATAATATTATAAATGTATTTAGTATATTTAGTGTCAGATCTTAGGGCTAGTTTTAAAATCAATACATAATTTACCCTGCAAGGGTGTTCCTATTTATAGATGAGCTAACTGACTAGATTTCTTGAGATGGATGATGATTGATGCTTAAGCCTTTCGCACATCTAAGCGATTTACGGTGGCGATCAATGAAACGCTGTCAAATATAGCAAATTTGACTTAGATGTGCGCAAGATTGAAGGCATCTGCAGGCCATCCTTAAAAAAAATATGATGCCTGAAGATCCTCAGCTGAAGGTGGCTTTTCCGTTTTCATTTGTTCACGCAAGAAAAAATTCAAAATGAGTTTAATGTTAAACCAAATAAATTAACTAAAAGGTACTTACTTTCCTATCAAACAACAGAATAGTTTCCCAGTTTCTGCATTCAAACAAACCGTGCATTGCATTTGAAAACAAACAGTTTACCTCCGCAATTATCTGTTTAAATTTAGTTTTTACGTACTCGAACGTAAATGTGCATGCAGCTAGTAATGGATGTCCATGCTGTCAGTTCATTTCGTCCGAGCTAGTTTAATTTTATGGTGGTTGGGCAGGTGCGTGGCCTGGCCACAGTACAAATGTTTCGCAGTGAACGGGCCTTTATATTGTGTGTAGATGATTTATATAGCTTCAGGGGCTGCTTTTTATCCATGGTCTAACAATGGATAATTTTTTAAAAGTAAAGAGAGATTTGAAACTGCAACCTTCCCCTTGGTACGAGGCTTTGCTGACTGCTGCGCCATTGGATCCTAAACATTAAAATCTTTTTGATTTCCTTATGTGTATTTTAAACACTATAAAAATGTTATTTTCATCCATTCCTCTCTATCAGCTAGCTATCAGCCGTTATCAATCTTCACTCACTCTTTTCTTATCTATGCTGTCATTCACCCAATTTATTAATTTTGATTTAAGCCTAAGTCAAAATAAATTATTCTTAACTTCGGTTTGTATATTATTGGTAGATTATGCTAAATTAATGTTAATTCCATTCTAAAATACAAATTAATCAAATCATTCAGTTCAGTCAAGTCAAAATAAATTAATAATATTTCCAGTTAGAAGGTTTGATTCGTTTCGCCACCGACCACGACAAGTTTCTACTTTTGCAGAATTCTGTACAAAAGTTAGTAGATTAAAACTGCCAATTAGAGAGCATTTGAATTCCGAGTTGTTTTAGAATTCGCGTAATTAATGTTGGGTGAACAATTACACAGAGAGCAAATAATATCATATTATTTCGGTTATTTAATTTTTCAGATTGAATTAGAGTTATGCCTTGCATGCTAATTATCTTGTAGGTGCAAAAGATAATAAATTGAAGTAATTTTCGTCAGGAGTTATTTTCACACAAATTTAAATCCCACACGTTCCAGACATGCATGGTCTAATAGCCCCTGCCCACCGCCACCGGTGCGTGATATCGCCGAAGTGCGCGGTAGCACAGGAGCCTTTTCTGTGTGCGTTGCCGTGCGTCGTCGTGCGCGGTGCGTGATGATCTGCAGAACCACGCACCGTAGGAAGGCAGCATAAGAGCAACGCTATAAGCGCTGGTGGCCTAGTCGAGAGCGCTGGTAGCCTAATTACCATTAGGCTACCAGCGCTCTCGACTAGGCCTCACCTTCCGATTCTAAAGTCGTGGGTTCAAATCCAGTCGTGTACCAATGAGTTCTGCTCAAAAATGTATGTACACTATGCCAGTGCTCTTGAACGGTGAAGGAAAACATCGTGAGGAAACCGGCATATCGCAGAACCTAAAAAGTTCGAAAACATGTGTCAAGTGCACGAAAGGAGCCTCTTTGAGGCGTACTTAAAATCCTTTCACCTCACTTGGTTCAAAAGAATCAGTGACACGATAAGAAGAAGAAGGAGAACGCTATAAGCGATGGTTACCACTTAACATCAGGGGGGCTAAATGCTTATTCAAACTATTTGTATAAAAAAACCCACGGAACGGTAAACGTCAATTGTAGAATATAATAGTAATTGTGTTCAAATCGATAGTTCTATAAATAAAACCGGTATACTTAACTCGATTGATATAATCGATGCTCGTTAAAATTGCATAGCGTTTCGTAGAACTTTGTGAGCTGATTTGTGGCACCTTTTCATATCTAATTACATAGTAACTAATAATAGAGAGAGGCTTGTTGTTTGTAGAATACAAGGCCTTTTATGAGGCGAGTATTGTTATTTTCTACATAGTTTTTAGTACATATTTGTGAGTTTTATTTGATGAAAGCCAACATTTTTTAAGCGACTTCAAATAAAAAGGAGAAGGTTCTCATCATTATCAATTTATATCAGTCCACTGCTGGACGTAGATCTCTTCCAAGACGCGCCACTGAGCCCGGTCTTCGGATCTTCTCCTCCAGTGCTTGCCAGATACATTTCTCAGATCGTCGCCGCACCTTACCTGAAGGCGTTCTACACTACGCAAACCTAAGATTCTCAATTCGGTATTATTTTTTTAGATGTTTGTTATCGCACAACTTCGTTATTTATTCACCGATTTCAAAATATTTTTTAATTTGGAAGTTAATACTTCCAGATTGGTTCCTTAATAATTTTATCAAAATCGGTGCAGCAGTGTGCCATGAAGTCGGTTTTTTAAGTTTTTTGAACTTCACTTGTTTATACAGACGAATACTTGACGCAATATCATTGTAGATAGAGCGCTGTTGGCGGCCACGCCTTCCGATCCTAAGGTTGTGGGTTCAAATCCAGAAGTGTACCAATGAGTTTTTCTGCCAAAAAAAAATGCGTGCACTGTGCCAGTGCTCTCAAACGGTGAAAGAAAACATCGGAGGAAACCGGCATATTATAGTAAAACCTAAAAGGATCGAAAATTGTGTCAAGCTCACGAAAGAAACCTCTTTGAAGCGTATTTAAAACTCTTTCACCACACTTGGTTAGAAAGAATCAGTGACACGATAAGAAGAGGAAAAATTGTAGATATCAAATCTAATAATGTGTGTTAATTTGTATGAACTTACTGAACTGAGACGTCGTCGCTAACTATTGGCCTCGTACACAAGCTCAGAGTCGCAAAACGAGCTATGCAGAGAGCTATGCTGGGAGTTTCACTACGTGATAGAATCAGAAATGAGGATATCCATCATAGAAGAACCAAGGTCACCGACATAGCTCTTAGAATTAGTAAGTTGAAATGGCAATGGGCAGGTCATATAGTTTGAAGAACTGACAACCGTTGGGGAATAAAGGTTCTCGAATGGCGACCACGAACCGGAAGACGAAAAGTAGGGCGCCCACCCACCAGATGGACTGACGACATTGTTAAGATCGCAGGATGGAAAGGGCTCAGAATCGTTCTTCCTGGAAATGTGTAGGGGAGGCCTATGTCCAGCAGTGGACTTCTTCAGGCTGATGATGATGATGATGACTTTGTATGAAATTAAACCAGAAGTGGTTATAATTTTCATGAGCAGTCAAACCCGCGGGTAAAACTAGAGATGTTATAATTCAGTAAGGTGCCAGTTCCGAAGTGAGGCTCCAATTTAATGGTAGTTGAACAACTGCTGCGTCGTCCTTTGCCTCCCTCGTAATATTAATAATTTGCAAGCTACACTTTATTGTCTAGGCAATGGAGTTGATAATGTGATACGTAGGTTTAACTTGTACTGGAATGAATTCGGAAAGTAATGATAATTAATTTAAACCTTATTTTTCAATGTTGTCACCTAGGTACATTTCTTTACAGTAATCATAGTTCATTCATAGTGCGTTTTTTATCAAAACGCACTATGAATGTTATTAAAAATAGTGGCCATCACTTTTGACTGGCCTCTCAGCTCAGTTGGTAGTATCTCTGCCTTCTAAGCAGGCAAATTGTAGGTCGTGGGTTCGATCCCCACCGAGAACAAATATTTGTGTGGTGAACACAGATGTTTGTTCTCTGTCTGGGTGTTATATTGTATTCTAAGTATGTATTTACAAAAATAAAATGTATTTGTATATGTATTATATCAGCCAGCTGGTTCCCATAGTACAAGCTCTGCTTAGTTTGGGGCTAGATAGTGTTGTGTGGATTGTCTATAATATTTATTTATTTATATAAGCAAAGCAAATGCTAAATTCTCAAAAGTTCATCATACTCTGGCCTCTTAGTTCAGCTGACAGTAGCTCTGCCTTCTGCGCCATAGGCCTCTTGTTCGATCCCCATCGAGAATAAATACTTGTGTGGTGAACACAGATGTTTGTTCTCGGAACTGTTTTTGAATGTACAAACAAAGTTCATAATATGACATGCAATTTGATTTTTTTGTCACTTTTTTTATTTTTGCACTCTTAAAAAACCCCATATCTTAATAACCCCTCATCCGATTTTACTCATATACTTACCAGTAAATTTCACAAGTACAAGCTATCGACTTATCAAATTTCATGCAGATTGGATCAACGGTTCGAAAGGTATCGTCGGAAAAACATACATAAATACATACATATATACATACGCACATAAAATGCCAAATCGTTCAAGTTGTTTGTAAGATCTTCGTTCGCTTCGCTCACTCGATCAAAAACAATCTAAGGGAATATTATATATACAAAGCTACTACCATCTGAGTTGTGAGGCATACTTATACGTTTAGAACACAAAATTTACAGCTTCCTCCAAAATAGAGCAAAATATGCAGAAAATTGTTTGTAACAACCGACTTTACCTTTCCTTATTCATAAGTAATTATTTTACTGGTAGTAATTACCTTGCATATTATGACATTCGCTCACATCGCGGCTTCTATATAAAAGAAATGAATTAAGAATGATGAACGTATAATCCGTAAAGCCGGTGCTACCCTTGTTATCTTCGTCTCGCTGAATGTATATTTTATTTAGATGACGCCTACGAGGCAATACTGCGAAGGACAGAACGGGTGGATTCGGCACAGTTGTTCAACAACCATAAAATTAGCATTTGGCTAGCTAGTAGCATTTTCATTCGCACACAAGTTGTATACCTGAATTATTCGACCGCACTTCTCAAGAAGCTACAGACTTGGTTTGGAGAGGGTTTTTAAACACTCAGAATGTAATTATTATGGTTGTGGTCGCTGCAAAGAATGCAAAAACTTTTATAAGCGAGAACGCTTATAAAAGTGCAAAAAAAAAGGAACTTTTTTCAGTATTCAGTATATTTATTGCCTTTATTAAGTATGTAAATTTAACAGTGTCAGATCTTATATAAAACTAGTTTTTGAATCAATACATAATTCACCCTGAAAGGGTGTTGCAATACTGTAGAAGCGGGCCGATATAATTATAATCACGCAGATTGTAAGCAGGTTTAGTATAAAATGATAAAAGGGTTATTTATAATTGACGTTATTCTTAAGGAAATCACAAAGATTTTTATAATGTACCAAAAGTTAAGAGCCAAGAGAGTTATATCTTTGTGATTTCCTTAATTGTAGTAAACATATAAAATCAATAAAAAATTTACGTTATTCTTTTCGTTCGTCGTTAAAGAACTCGTCTAGTGTGTAGGAAGTTTTTTGTAGAAGCATCTCTTTAATTGTATCTTTATTTTCATATTTGTAAGGTACCTGCTGAGGTGTAGGTCTACCACAAGTTCTCTTTCGCTCTGGTTTTGAGTCTGTGTGAGTGTTGACTAAATAAAACCTATGTCAAAACATCACACACAAAGTTACACTGGTGAGCACTCACACAGACTCAAAACCAGAACCAGAGACAGAGCCGGACAAAGCTTGTGGTAGGTTACAGCTGTTACCTAGTAGGTGTAGAAACTAAAAATACACACTCACATAATATGGCTTAGAGTTTGAGCTCTAAATAACTTAGTTTTTTTACCTTTATCCTATGAATATACATGTCTCATGTCACTCTTATTTAATGCGATTCTAGCATACCTTGAAATTCCATTTTTACCTTGGAAATGGAAAAATATTGCTATATTTTATGAGACAGCCATAATGAGAAATAGACAGTTGCAAGCACAAGGCATGTCTATTCTCGTATCGAAAAAACGCATTTCGTACCGTAAGCGTACTAGTGATTAATGGTGAAGTTGGCATGCAATCGTTACTTTTCATTACTGTTTGCTGTTTGGAAGTGCAGTACCGAAGGCTTGCGGTCAGATTAGAAAAGTTCCCGGCGAAACAAGTCGAAAATCGACTTTAAAAGCATGGACCAACATTTGGTTTTAGAAGCGCAACCGCTGTCGAATTGAAGGGAAGTTTAAATTGGAATGTATCCCGCAATAAGCCTCTCGTGATTGGTCTGTTTGTTCTTAATTAGTATTAATCGAAAACTTTTGCTGAGTGGTATAGATAGTTTTGTGCTACAACTGAATACCCGTCAATTTAGTTAGGATAGGAAATTCTCATCCTGTAGGATAATTGAATTTGAACTTCAAATTGCATTATTGAAATTTGAAATGATAAATTGTATTAAATTTCATTTAATACCCATCAAAAGCCCTGCGTACGCTTATGTAGGTGACTGGTTTGGTTAAAACTGGTGGTAACTGGGTAAATCATTTAATAATGAATATTACATAATAATTTGATCACTAGAGTCTGTGTGAGTGTTGACTAAATAAATCCTATTTCAAAACGGCACACACACAGTATAATACACTAGTGAGCACTCACACAGACTCAAAACTAGAGCCAGAGACAAAGCCAGATAAAGCTTATGGTAGGCCTACAGTATTCTGGATAGTGACCGAAAATTATGCAAAATATTATACCTTTTAAACAGAAATGTATATCAGCATATTCATTTTAGAGGGGTTCTCGGTTTCCATTAGCAAACTCAAAAGGTCGACAAACAAAATCTATGCATTTTCGTATTTATAAGAAAACTAAAGCATTGCGCACATCTAAGCGTTTAGCGGTGGCAATCATTGAAACGCTGCCATATGTCACCTGATTTGGTTAAATGCCGCAGAACTAACTATAAGCATATGCATCAACTAAACAATAAAAAAATTATGTCAATTATAAATTTAGTAATTACAATATTTGTTGGAAGCAGTTGTTTTTTATAAACAAAGTGCCCTCATTTTTCACCAACAATTAACAAAATTAGTAGAGACGCGGTACGAGTAGCGGGTGTACATTTTTTTTTTATTCATAAAAGTAGTCTATGTCACTCAAGGTGAATGTAGTTTTCCAATTGTGAAAGAATATTTGAAATTGGCGCAGTAGTTTTTGAGTTTATTCATTACAAACACACACACAAAAATAAAAATGTTTGTCTCTTTATAATATTATGATTAGCATATTAGTATGTATAGAGTATAGATACTACCACTTACTTTTATTATTCAAATTGTTCCTTTATTTCACAGAATAATTAATTTATTCGGTGATTTCGAAGTACATACCCCAGTAGGGTTGATTCATGCGGTCTTTGGCAAACCGTACGACATGATGTTACTTTCATCGGTATTTGAATGTTTTTCTATTCGCAAGATAGTCTTGTTCACAGTAAAAAACACTTCAGTTGGGATTCGTGTAGAAGAAAATCTGTTTTGGCTCTATAAACATTCAGAATTCTAGAGCGCCCGAACATTTGGCTGACGACTCCTTCAATCATTTGAAAGGAACGACTCTTATCGTCTTACTTTTATGGAGTGTGAATCGAAAAGGCTTCGACGTCTTATAAAGAGACCCTTCTATTGTGTGGAAGTTGCTATGGCATGAAGGTTCTAAGTACATACAGCCATGGAAAAATGTTGACCTATTTCAGATTTCTGAAGGCACATAGGATTCTTTTCGTCTTTCGATTTTTTTAAGAGTTATTCCAATTTCTTTCTCTGCTCTTCAATTTAATTTTAATCATTATTGTATTGGTCGATTTCTTAGGTCACTCGCACACATGGCAATATAGTCAGTAAATTGTATATGACAAAAATAGTATTGCGGTATTCTTCTTTTTCCTGCCCATAACACTAGATGTGTGATAGAAACAACTTGTGTCTTTTTCTTCCGTTCTCCCATCATTTGTAATCTCAACGCTCACTCCTATCTTAAACATAATATTGGCATCTTTCACACAATCCATTCTTTTTTTTCTTAGCCTTTCTAAACATCTACATTCATGCCTGACACTCTTTTCGTCAAATTACATTCTTCTCTCTTCATAACATGTCCATACCACGCTAGCCAGTTGTTTCTCATTGTCTCTGTTACTAGCGCTGCTTTAAGACTTCTGATGTACTCATTTCACGGGAGGTAGTGCAGTATTGTTCAACTGAAATCCTGTTTATACAGGGTGTCCCATAAGTCAACGTCCAGCCGAAAACGGGTGATGCGCCAAGTCATGACAGTTATCAGAAAAATATAAAAAAAAATATTTGTTATGTAACTTTCGAGTTATGAGTATTTAAAAAAAACAGAAAAAACTGACACCCTGTGATGATCTTTTAAGTCCTGTGACTACAAATATTAACTTTACATGAAACTTTTTTCTGCAACGTAAGCATGAATAACCCTTCTGTAAATTACAATTCAAAATTAAGCCATAACTGCCTCAGTTTTCAATGAAATCGTGGAGTTTTGACCAACGTTTCATTTCAGATAATTACATTACCCAACTTTAACCGTCTGTACTGCAAAAAAAATGTACTACACTATCATGGCATGTAACTTTAAAAATTGGCGCATTTATCCAGAATTCCAAAATGGTATAATACTTGCTAGAGTACTCCTTAGTTTTTGAAATAAAAAATGTTTTTTCAACTAAACCGGATTTCCAATCAATTTTATTTCAATAGATAAAATGTTTGTACCCTTTAAATGATGGACTTAAAATGCCTACGCTGTGTTTATAAGTGAAATACGTAGGCTGCCGACCGGGTTTAAAGGAAAGAAGATTTTTAATTTAAATCTATAATTAATTTTGTCAATGATTGAGTCTCTAAGTGTGAGAACAGAATGAGTACATTTCCAAAATCTTAAAACTAGGTGATTCTGTAACTGTGTCGTGCGTCGCGTTGATTGCGCTGACGCAAGCTGCAGTTCAAGGTGCGCGGTAAGTAGGTATTGTCTTGTCATCGGTTTATTCAGAGGCGCCTAGCGTAACACCTCTCCCCGAAGAACAGCGAGTATTGAAGCTTGCTGTAAATTGAGCTGGGATTGGGGTTGGAGTGCGGTCAACCCTTCCTGTAGATGGTAGGGAATAGATTGCTTGGTGATCAGGTTCAGCTTGGCTTTCACTTGCTTTCTGTTCTTTATGTGAATTATTTTTAAGTTTATACTTTCTGTATAAAAGGACGCTAGCAAGTGCACATGCACTGGATAGAACCACATACATAGGGATCGTTGTGGGGTATAGGGTATATTCGGTGTCTTTCTGCAGGTGAAGTGGGGACTGTAGCGCTATTTTCCTATTAGTGGCGTGAAGCTGGTCCAGGTTGATAGAGTTTAGTTTGAATGAAGGAGTTGCAGATGGGGTTACGACATTGTTCTTGGGCAAGTCCATTATCTTCAATACCTGACCCTTCAACCGATCATTGGTGTTGGATATCGTAAATTCTGGTGTTTCTAAGTAGCACTGCTTGGGAATTATAGCGAGGAAACTGCCTTGTAGGGTTTGGTAGAGATTTTGTCCACAGGATAGGTGTACTTTTGTTAAGATAGGGAAACTGATGGTGTAGTGTTTCTCATCGAGTTCTTCGTATGCTGGCTTGGACTGGGTGATAGTGGTAGGGCTGCATGCGTCGTTTCGCTGCTGCGTTGAGATGAGATGCTGGATGCAGTCGTCTGGTGATCGATTCTGCTGGTTTTTCTTCTCCTCGCAGAGGTACCATTTACTGGTCTTCGGGCATTCAGCCTCAATGTGCTTGAAATCTTTCTCATGGATAGCTAGGTATGGGAAAGGAGGAGTAAGGATCTCATGGTGTTTGTTAGGTATAATTGATAATTTATACATAACATACAACGATGAAAGCACTATTGGGAATTTAAAACTATAACTATATTATTTTCTACATAATATGAACCTAACTTAATTATATCAAAATATTCTCCAATGTCTAAATTGAACACTTTTTCTCTGTTAAATATCAAAGCTGGTACCAGGAGCAAGTGAATTATCACGAGGGTCTTGTAACAATTGGGCATTTTTAGGGAGACGCTTTAGCCTAGATTTGGCAATAAGACCTCGTTTTTTCTTAGTATAAATATGAATAGGGAGGTCTGCCATTACGACGTCATGTGTATAACGGGGAGCTAACTTCTGTCGGGAAGCAAACGGATTTTTCACGAAAACCTGTTGTTCAGGAGAGTACTCAACCTCTGGTTCCCGTTCTCTATTTCGGTGGTCTGTCAGGTCTTTACGAGTCGTACTACACATGTCGTGAATCGTGTTATAGGCTTTAGTCATCTTATTCTTATGATTAGTCATGTACTGTTGGATTAAATGGGCGGACAGGTCTACGTCAAAGGGATCGCGAGGGTCATAGTGTCCCGTTACTACCTCTAATGGTTTACATTTTGTGAAACTATGGATGCTACTGTTGTAAGCCAGAAGGGCATATGGCATAAGATTAATTACTGATTCAGATTTCTGTCCTAATTTTAGAATACGGAGATGTTCAAGTACCGTGGAGTGGAACCTTTCAACAATACCATTCTCATTCGGGGAATGAGGAGCCACTCTATGATGCTGAATTTTATGCATCTTCACAAATTCCGCAACCAGCTGATTTGTGAACTCGGTTCCGTTATCAGTTACTATAGTGATAGGTATACCATGATGAGTACAGTAATTCAATAGGGCTTGAACCACACTAACAGCCGTGCCGTCTCTTATATGATAGGCTTGTGCATATTTAGAGAATGCATCTACAATGGTTAAGAATTTTTCGCTTTGAATAGTCAAAAGATCTAGATGAACTAATTCAAAGGGCCGGCTAGCGGGTGGTACCACCTTAAACTGTTGCTTTATCGGACTGCGATCATATTTCGCTTGGCCGCAGATAGTGCATTGGTTTATTAATTTAGTAATGTGTTCTCGCATTTTAGGCCAGTAATATTTATTAGATAACGCTAAGTAACATTCATTGATGCCGCGATGATTGGTCTTCCCCTCATGATATTTATTAATTATTTCCTGCTGCTTTAAATATTCCCTAACGTTCTCTAATTCCGTTTTAGTTAGTGTCAGATTCATTGCCGAATTTTTGAACGTTTTTTGTATAGTAGGTACGATAGTGTACATAGCCGAATAAGGATTTATTAAAAGTCCGGTTTTTATCTTAGGGTGGACGTACTCCTTGATCGCATTTATGATATCTTCCTCTATATTAGATGCAGATATTTGAACAGATGTTCGTGTGTGCGTGTCAAACGGCTTAGTGACTACTGGTCTACTCTTAATGTCACCTACAACGTTGAAAATTAGTTGCTTCGTGAATCTATTTAGGGGGTCATCTGAAATTGGGACCTCTAAAATGGGGCTTTCGCTATTTGTATGAACAGTGGCAGATCTCGAACCAGCTTCAGTTTCTGTAGCAGTTAAAGTTCGAGATTCATCTAACTCAGGGTCAGTTTCCGATGGATTAACTGCTATCGACATGAGCTCCTCATTATTAATTTCTATTCGCGATAGCGCGTCGGCGTTAGTATTGCACTTTCCCTGTAGGTAGTCGACCTTATAGTCATACTCACTTAGCTTCAAGCGCCATCTTGTAAGCCTTGAACTAGGATCTTTTAAATTCACTACCCATTGTAAAGGCCTATGATCCGTGAGAATTAGAAATTTACGGCCATAGAGATACGGTCTAAAGTACTTAGTTGCCCAAACGATAGCTAGAAGTTCTTTTTCGATGGTGCTGTAATTCAACTCGCTGCTGTTAAGAGTCCGCGATGCATATGCAATCGGTTTATTGGAGGCCTTAGTGCCTTGTGATAAGATAGCACCTATAGCTACGTTGGATGCATCAGTCGTTAATATAAAATCACGTGTAAAATCCGGGTACTGTAAGATTGGATCATTAGTTAAGAGTGTCTTGCAATGCTCAAAACAGCTGGTGTACTTGTTGTCCAACGTGATTTTTGAACCTTTTTTTAAACATTGGGTTAGTGGTTTAGTGATACGAGCGAAGTCTGGAATAAATTTCCTATAATATCCGAGCAAGCCGAGAAAACGTTTGATTTCAGTGGTAGTCTTAGGAATGGGGTAATTTTCAATAGCTTTAATTTTATTCGGGTTTGGTTTAACGCCTTCTTTACAGATAACATGACCTAAAAACTCAGTTTCCAGCTTCAAGAATTCGGATTTATCCATTTGAATTTTGAAGTTGGATTCTCTCAATCGTTTAAATACCTTGTCGAGGTTAACTATGTGCTCCTGAAGCGAAGTACTGAAAATGATGATGTCATCAAGGTATACTAGACAAATTTCATTTTGTAAGCCCCTGAGGACATTGTCCATAACCCGTTGGAAGGTAGAGGGTGAGTTTTTCAACCCCATGGGCATTCTTAAAAACTCGTAATGCCCGTTTTCTACATTGAACCCTGTCTTATGAACATCGGAGGGGTCCATCTCAACCTGATAAAATCCACTGGCCAAATCAAGGGTCGTAAAGTACTGGCATTTACCTAATTTGTCCAATACATCTGTTATATTAGGTATAGGGTATTTGTCATCAATCGTTTTCTCGTTAACTTTCCTGAAATCCACGACAAGACGCCATTTAACTTTACCGGAGGCATCTGCTTTTTTTGGTACAATCCAGATGGGAGAGCTCCAAGCAGATTCTGATGGCCTTATAATATTTTGATCAAGCATCTTATTTATTTGATCTCTGACCTCCTGCCTGTGAACGTAAGGATAGCGATAGCTCTTGGTATGTACTGGAATTTCGTCATAAGTCCTAATCTTATGTTTGATCTTGTTGGTGAACGAAAGTGATTCGCCCTCAAGATAAAACACATCCGCGTAGTTAGAACACAAACGCTGTAAATTGGCGAGTTCTTCCGAATTAAGATGATCGGTTCGTAGACGAGATAAAACATCTTTAGCGCGGTCTGATAAAGTTTCAGTACTGTCACATTCAATATTAAATATTTCAGCTTCAATAGGACGATCCATAGAAAATATTACATCGTTAGACGTAGGGTTAGTTATTTCTACCCAGCCCCTATTATTCTGAACCGTCGTTAAACAGTCTGAAATAAGGCAATTACAAATCGTTTGGTTGCCTACTAATACTTCTCCGTCATGTGTATTAACTGGTAATCTAACTACTTTAGTCGAATTAGCTGGAATAATTTCCTCGTACAAGTTAGCGTTTCTAGAATCAT
This sequence comes from Thera britannica, assembly GCA_939531255.2. Taxonomy (NCBI): domain Eukaryota; kingdom Metazoa; phylum Arthropoda; class Insecta; order Lepidoptera; family Geometridae; genus Thera; species Thera britannica. Next base: position 5,658,151 of record OW618041.2, on the reverse strand, counting down.
ACATCTGAATAGGTATCTGTGTATAGCGAGTTTTCAGTAACCTATTTTTTAAATCAATGTTAGAGTCCCATACGTCAAGTAAATCAAAGCCTAAAAGTCCGTCAAAGTAATTATGAAACTTGTAGACGTACAAAGTTATATCATTCGAGTCATTAAATTCCTCGAAGCAAGGCATTGTTACAGAATAATTGTTTATACTAGTCGCGTGCACGTTTGTCACTTCAAATGGATCATATTTCAAAGGAACGTGACGAAAGTATTTCTCGACGGCATCAGGGCTTATAAACGATTGGTTAGCACCTGTGTCGATTAGGAACTTTAAAGGTGGATTTGCTATCTGGATGTAACCTAGTTGCCTTTGAATGTGGAAATTGACTTCTATCTTGGTTTTTCGGATTTCGACTCCTTCTGAAAATTTTCATTAGAGGCCTGATCTACAACTTCCTCTACTACTGGGGTCTCGGAGTTATAATACTGGTCTTGGTCATAGTAGTAATAATCGGGGCATTGCTCCCCCGAATAATAGTCTTGATACTCGGGGTAATAGTCATTTTCGTCAAACTCATTGAAGTTAATTTCGCGAGTTTTGAAGTAGTTAGTCGGGGGTGGATTCCCGTGTTTTCTCCAGTCATGTCCTGTCATTCCCGTCATTGGTGGACGTCTTTCTACATAGCTACTAACACCACTCATTGGAGTAGGACGCGAAGTATTACCAAAATTATTTGGTTGCTGTGGGGGTCTATAAGGCATCCTAAAAGCGTTATTTTGCGGGTTGTAATTTTGTGGAGGGGCGCGGAACATTTGCTGCGTGTGAGTGAGACCACGTAGTGGTTGCGGTTGAAATGTAGGCCTCCAACCCTGACTAGGTGAAGCTTGAATGGGGTTGGGCCTAGATGGACCAGACATGGTAAAAATGGGTTGTTTCATTGGTCCGAATCCGTCAGTCAGTCTGGGGACATAGTTGGGAATAGGGAGATTGAACTTGGCTGCATTTAAGTTTGGCTGCCGCCAGTCTTTCTTACTAGCTGAACCACTACTGCGCTCTTGCATGTAGAGAGTATTGAGCTCCTCCTGAACAAACTCTAAAGCTTTTTCCATCGAAGCGGGTCGCATGCAACGTACCCTGGATCCAAGTGGGTCCTTGAGTCCTCTTAAATAGGCCTGAAGAGTTAGTTTTTGGTATAAATCGCGTTTTGCGTCGATGGTGCTTTTCAAGTTCTCGTGAAGTGAAACATACGTCATTATGGTACTGAATAAGTTTTGGCATCGTTCATAAAATTCTTGCGGGGTACTCGAACCTTGGGTCTCTAAGGATAAATCACTGTAAAGAGCGGTCTCGTCACGGTGATCCGCAAAATTGTTCACTAAAGCGTTCCTTATACCTAACCAGTTATCTGGTATCCCGTTCGAATTTATTAATCTAGCGGCGGAACCGGAGACTTTATTTAAAATTCCGTTTACAAGCGCTAGATTGGTCAAATCGTTGCCTGGTTCTGGTTTAAAGTGAGCCAGGACCAACTGGTCGCAGAGATTTATAAATCTCGTTAATACGTGCGGATTTCCATCGAAATCTGGCACAAGTCTTAAGGACTTAAAAATTATATCAATCGGGTTACTGCCGGCGGAAGCTGGAGGCTGAGCCATGCTTTCTTCTATATCTCTATGCTCGTCTATTACACTGAGCCTACTATTTAACCTACTACCTAACCTAATATTCCTCGACTCTCTTGGATGAAAAATCTTGGAAGTTAATTACTAACGTTATAAAAAAATATGGGATACACTAAAGGAAGGACTATAGTTTAGGTAGGATTAAGCAAGGACTTGAAAGATTCAAGGACTTACTGCATTTTTCTTGTCGTCGTCGTCAGCTGCTCAGCAGAATCGATTTCTTGATTCCACTATCACCACCCGGAACAACAGCACTAGTAGGTTCTTTTTCTTAATTTTAGTAAATTAAAATATCCTACCGCCTGCGCCAAATACGTAGGCTGCCGACCGGGTTTAAAGGAAAGAAGATTTTTAATTTAAATCTATAATTAATTTTGTCAATGATTGAGTCTCTAAGTGTGAGAACAGAATGAGTACATTTCCAAAATCTTAAAACTAGGTGATTCTGTAACTGTGTCGTGCGTCGCGTTGATTGCGCTGACGCAAGCTGCAGTTCAAGGTGCGCGGTAAGTAGGTATTGTCTTGTCATCGGTTTATTCAGAGGCGCCTAGCGTAACAAGTGACTCACAATTCACAGGTACAAGTAATACCATTTCGACAATGCAAGTAAACAGATAGATCCACCATCTTGTCGAAAGAGTAATAACCATGGGTTTTCAAGTAATTTGTTAGTTTTAGGTAAAAGTTTGAAATAAAATTCAATCATAGGATTACTTCAATTGTGATTTTAATCTAAAGTTTGCCTTCGCCCATCACCGGTCTTATTACATGGTTTTTGACGTGATAACGTCTTATTATTCGATGGAGCCGGCTGCTCGTACGAAAAAACATGACTCATGCGGCGTTACCTCGCTCTGAGGCGTTCCATTTAATACTTGAAGTGCAAGTGAGAGCGCGGAATGAGCGACAAAGAGGCACAATCGGCCTCCGCGTTCGGCAGCGTTTGACATCGGTCTCTCTCCTACTTGAGTGAGCGATGCGTCGTCGTCCGCGTGGACAGCTGTATGACGTTGTCACGTTCAACTGTCGTCAGTTAACTGACTTTACAGACAGCTGTTTTTTTTTAAGGAAATGTAGAGGTTGCATTACTGCTGAAGGCTAACAGTTTGAACATTTGCTGTAAATCCTTGATGTAGTTAAATTAAAATCACGATTGAAGAAATTCTATGATTGAATTTTATTTCAAACTTTCACCTAAAACTAACAAATTACTTGAACACCCATGGTTATTACTCTTTCGACAAGATGGTGGCTCTATCTGTTTACTTGCATTGTCGAAATGGTATTTACTTGTACCTGTAAATTGTGAGCGATTTAAAAACGCAGCGTAGGCATTTTAAGTCCATAATTTAAAGGGTACAAACATTTTATCTCATGAAATAAAATTGATTGTAAATCCGGTTTAGTTGAAAAAACATTTTTTATTTCCAAAACTAAAGAGTACTCTAGCAAGTATTATACCATTTTGGAATCCTGGATTAATGCGCCAATTTTTAAAGTTACATGCCATGATAGTGTAGTACATTTTTTTTGCGGTACAGACGGTTAAAGTTGGGTGATGTAATTATCTGAAATGAAACGTTGGGCCAAAACTCCACGATTTCATTGAAAATTGAGGCAGTTATGGCTTAATTTTGAATTGTAATTTACAGAAGGGTTATTCATGCTTACGTTGCAGAAAAAAGTTTCATGAAAAGTTAATATTTGTAGTCACAGGACTTAAAAGATCATCACAGGGTGTCAGTTTTTCTTGTTTTTTTTAAAATACTCATTACTCGAAAGTTACTTAGCAAATATTTTTTTTTATATTTTTCTGATAACTGTCATGACTTGGCGCATCACCCGTTTTCGGCTGGACGTTGACTTATGGGACACCCTGTATATAATTTATTGACAATGTTGTTGACAATAACAATAACGTGTGTGCGGATGACCTAATACTATATCAAAGTCGTAACGAAAAGTAATAAGAAAAAATCTAGTTACACGAATGCTACGAGAACATTATTCATAAGTATGTTGACTTTGGAGCCTGAATTTTGTAGCCCACTGACATTGCGAACCATTCTATTTTATTGCAGAACTATTCAAATACGGAAGTAAAACTGTTTTTTATTTTGTTACAGAAAGTCTTCGTGACTACTTTGGCAAATATGGTGAAATCACAGAAGTTATGGTTATGAAAGATCCAACAACAAGGCGATCGAGGTAAGTCTATGAAGTTAAGCATACTTACGAGAAAAGTGTTAGGAATGGATGTGGATGGTGGTTATAGAAGAAGAGGTAGACCAAAGAAAAGATGGATGGAATGCGTCAGGGATGACATGAGTAGGAAAGGAGTGAGCACTGAGATAACGAATGATAGAGGTGAGTGGAAGAAGTTAAGCATACTTATATCACATTCAACTAAATTGTACAATACTAAAAAAAATCAGAATAGATAGATAGTGATGTAGTTACAAAGAAAATTTAAAAAGAAGATGAACGAATTACATATGGAACCACTGAGCTACCTGCAGCTTTTAGACAATCTAGAGATACACCAACTTATCCAAATCAGTGTCAATCGGAAGTCTCCCGAAGATTACTGGCTGTATTACCACGTTGTAATTCACAAGGTCTTATTTTCAATCTACAGATAAAATATATCCATCTCTTTATAAGTATTCGTTAGAAACAAGGACTGACATTTTTTATTCGAAGACTATTCCTTAATGATTATTCCATAGATGATAAAATCTGTTGTAATCATGTAACTGTGGAGTATCGGATTGGGTCCCACAGTGTGTTGGTCAGGTGATGCTTCTGGGTAGATGAAAGAAAGTGAAATTCTGCAGTGGACTGTATAATTGTTTTATTTTTTTTTGTTCAGGACTTCATTATTACAACTTCATTACAATTTACAACTTTGGGTGAGAGAACTGTCATGTTATGGGCGTCAACAAAACCGCATTAATAATATTGGCAAACGAGAAATAATTATCAACTAACGGTAACCATTTTGAAATATTGTTTCAATAATCAGTAACCGGAATGCTTTGTTGCATAGTTAGGAACAGTGGGCAGGCTGGCCAGTGGCATGAACTGACCAACTCCACAAAAGTTATCGGTTTGCAAATAAGTTTCATTCTATAGAGGCATACTCGTTTCCAAATTTGCGGTTACCTTTGAATTGTAAGCAGTTAAATGTTGGACTTCAAATTTAGAAACTTAACAATAGAACTCGAATTATTCCAACTAAATTAAACGTTTCAATGAGTTGAATCAGAATTTAGGTATTCACTACAATCAACTAAATTCCTTCAGTTGTTGCTGTACATAGCTTGAATTTGTTGATCTTTGTTTAATTAATTTTAAGTTTACTATACATACCGGCTACAGAAACGTGAAGATGGACGGATGACATAGTCAAAGTCGCGGGGGGAAATGGGTTAGACTGGCACAAGATCGAGGTGGATGGTACAAACTAAGGGAGGCCTATTACCCAGCAGTGGGTGAAGTCGGGCTGTGGATGATGATGATGATTCTTATTCACTTATTAATGATTCTTATTAACCCCGAACTACCGAGCTTGTACTATAGGAACCGGAAAGCTGAAATTAGTTATTCTGACTATTGTACTTTTTTTACAAATACATACATACTTACTCGAAAAAAGGCTATCAATGTAAATCACACGAATTGATTTAAAAAATAACACGAATTGACTGGCCTCTAGCTCAGTTGGTAGTAGCTCTGCCTTCTGCGCCGTAGGTCGTGGGTTCGATCCCCACCGAGAACAAATATTTGTGTGGTTAACATAAATGTTTGTTCTCTGTCTGGGTGTTTGTTATATTATATTCTAAGTATGTATTTACAAAAAAAAAAAAATGTATTCAAGTATTATATCAGCTATCCAGTTCCCATATTACAAGCTCTGCTTAGTTTGGGGCTGGGTAGTGTTGAGTGAATTGTCCACAATATTTATTTATTTATTTATTTGAGTCTGTGTGAGTGCTGCTAAGTAACTCCTACGTCGAATAGTCACACACACTGGTGAGCACTCACACGGACCCAAAACCAGAGACAGAGACAGATCCAGACAGAGCTTGTTAGGCCTACTGTACTTTTTTCATTATTTAGGTTTTAACATGAAATAACCTTGAGTCGATCGACTGCCGTAGCGAAAAATCAAGCCGCTGTGTACACAACTGAGTGGCTTACCAACTCAGTAGACAAGAAATAAGTTGTCAAAGTGTCACGGCAAAGTTGCTCGGAGCGCCTCCTGTTAGGTAAATCGTCGGTTCCACAACTCAATATTAGCACCCTCCCCTGAAATAATATACTGGGAACTGATATTGGAGAAGCTTAGCTGGAAATCACCATCTCTACTGAGCCAGTGTAAAACCCTCTTACTTATCGACACTCAGAAAAACGGTGTACTAAAATGTATACAAAGAAAGTATTTACATTTTTTTTATGGTTATTCAGCGTGGTAATGCTTGAGGACGTCTGACGACGAGATCCATCTGGTACTGATTTGGATCAGTTGAGCTATCACTAGATCGTTTGTAACGGTAAATTTGTTTAATTGTAAATTTTTTGGTGTAATTAAAACTTAAAAAAAAAAACTTATTTACAAAATGTAATACACAAGAAACAGTTGAGCTATCTGCAGACCGTAACAAACGATCTAGAGATAGCTCACCTAATCCAAATCAGTGCCCGACGGAAGCGTGTTCAAGACGCTAGCGGCATTGCCACGCTGAATAGCAATGCTTATGTACTGCGCCAGATACCCACTAGCTCTTGGGTCACGTGTCTCTTCGATGAGTCGCCTATAAAAATTTAGAGAAAAAAAAAACAAAACGACAGACTGCTATTCAGTCTGTTGCTGAAGAAGAAAAATAAAAAAATAATATTGCTTTTTCGTACATAATTGATCTATATATTTTCCGTTTATTCACTTTTTGCGAGACTTATTCGTTACAATATAGAGTTTACTATTGTCTGCGCTATGTATGTGTTGCAATATTACTTTAACCATCACAGCAATAAAACTCCCGTTCAAGTTATGCCATTACCAGCCTGTGCATGTGCAGTGTGCAGCATGCATGCATTAGGGTTCAATCTTGCAACGCCACCTAACTTCGGAAACTCCTGCAGTCTTCCAAAGTGTCCACGCACACACAAACTTTGCTCCTAATTCTTCAGATCAAAGACGCTCGTCCCCGTCCGAGTTTCCAACTACAGCTTATGCAAGCAAAGTAAATCAATATTGGAAGTCAATGAATCAAGAGTAATATATTCGGGTACATAATAAATGTGCGCTACCTGAAGGCAATATCTGAAAAATTTGCCTTCTCGATATTGCTTACAAGGGAGTTTCCTTTCTCCCCAAAATTTAATGCGTCGTTCGCATTTTTATAAAAAGAAGTAGGTAAGTGAAATAATTTGCGGTCCGTGCTTTATTTCCTTTATTTATTTTAATGGTAGGTCCCTTTCATTGTTTTTTCTTTGAGGCTTAGGAAAAGAAAGAAAATGTGCTAAATTTGCGTACTTACGTATCGTTATAAAAGTCGGTGCTTGTAGCCGACTGTTAAGGAAAATAAATTGTGTTAATTTCGATTGCACAATGAAAATTAATTAGCGCGATATTTCCTAAGAATGCCTATTATTTATAAAAATGAGACGAGAGAAGCTCTTAATCATATACACTTTAAGTAAATTATCATTAATAAATATCTTTTATCATAATTTTATCGTCAAAGTTAGGCTCGACGCCCATTTCGTGTAACAGGGTCGCGCGGATGAAATTATTATGATTTATCTACAATAATTCATTTTAAAACCGCTTTTAGAAAATGTTCAAGTATTTTTTGCGGGTATGTTGGTACGCGAAGTGGTGTCTGATATACGCGCGCTGAATGCCCATTTATATCATAGCGAGAGCTTACAGCGGCTTTGAACGCGCGTCTCCATTCACGCCAGTTTCATTCGTTTCGGTTCCCGCTAAAAATCTAAAATCAATAAAGGATCACGGCATAAATGCAAAGATTACACTGTTCACTCCTCTTGCGGCATGAAAAATGTGCGCGCTTTTATATGAGCCGTCCGAAATAAAACCGCGAATCACTAGAAGGCCCTAAGTAGACATAACACAGTTTATAATGGGCCCGGCTTCTTCATTAAATAAAAATACCGTGGAGTATTTTTAACGCAACGTCTATACATAAAAAAAAAACTTCTTGGCATATCTTAACTTACTGAGTGTATCCTACTTACCTTGTGTGTCATTGTAATAAATAAAAAGTTATCTATCTGTCTTAAATATGGTTGTGGAAGGATTATAAAGCTAGATATGCACCAATGCCAATGGTTCGGTTCAAACCATCGGGAACTAGTCCTATATTTTGTAACTCTTAAAAAAATAAAATTACCAAATGAATTCCATTTTTATGATTTTAACATTCTTAAAGTGATGACTTGATTGAATTTGATTATTTTATGACTCAATATGATGATAATGATGTATATCCCGTTCGTTCATAAAAATAGTGTTAAAAACCATGATAGTTTCAAAAGTACCCTATGAATAGTTCCAACTCTTCTTATACAATATATTCCTTCAATTCAAATGTAGTAAGTGAATAAGCGGTTCTATCTAAGCTGTAGTAGCACCATAAAGGCGGATCCTCTGAAATCGCTTCGGCAAACACCTACAGGGGAATGAGCAGTGTTAAATGAGAGGGATTGCAAAACCCTTCCTTTGCGCTCTCTGATATTTTAGACGGAAGACATCTGGTAACTATAAAATGATTGAAACTCTTTGAAAGGAATCGTTTAGCAATAGTTTGATAACAGCGCTTAAATATTTTAAGCGTTTTTGAAGTAGCTTTAAACAAAGAGTCATATTTTGTGATACACATACATAAAGTTCTATGATTTTAAAACAAAAGTCTGGTAATTAAAAAAAATATTAATTAATTGTTTGTGCGTATAGCCAACAAAGAGCTGATTTAATACTAAGACACATTTTTTTTTCGTAAGCACATAGTGATGGTGTCACTGATCGCCACCGCAGAATGCTTAGATGTGCGTAAAGCTTGAGAATTTTAAATATGATGTATTTTTGTCACTGTTCCCCTATATTTCCCTGTTCTTGTTATTTGTTCTCAATGAACCCCGGGAAGCGTAAAAACTCATGTTCCCCTGACAACAGAATACTACGGCTGTAGGCCTACCATGAGCTCTGTCTGGCTCTGTCTCTGGTTCTGGTTTTGAGTCTGTGTGAGTGTTGACTAAATAAACCCTACGTCAAAACGTCACACACAGTATAATGCACTGGTGAGCACTCACACAGACTCAAAACCAGAACCAGAGACAGAGCCAGACAGGGCTCATGGTAGGGTATACTGGTCCTGCTTATCGCATTATTACCACCAACTGCGTGGCTGTATAGCATCTATGACGGTTTAGTAGCTACATTGCTAGTTATTATAATATCCAATCTATTTTAATGATAGGCTCTAGGGATAACCTTTGCAGATTAATGCATTATTGGATATTCAATCCAACATTTAATAATTAATAAATAATCCTCGTATAAGTCTGTTACAATACGGGAAAAAAACGCATAGGGATTTTTTACGTAAGGAAATTAAATTCTAATGGTTTAAATGTTTGTGATAAAATCAAGCTGAACACTCTCTCGTGTCGTGTGTGTGTAGTGTATTGTGTCGTGTCTGTGTGTTCTTGCTGATACTCTGAACTAGTTTGGCTGAAACTTAAAATGGATTTATTTCGACACCTGGAAAACAAAATATAATGATTAAATAATACCTACTAAAACATTTTTAAATATTCATGGTAATTACTGTAATTCTACATGTATTCACCATATTTTTCCTATGAATTAAGCCGGCTAAGCTGTCAGGATGGTATAGGTGCTTGGCCTATTCCATCTAAAACTATTTTCCATGCACTAAAGCATCCTGCAAATAGGGTTTGAGTAATCACAAGTGGTCCAAATGCCTTCAAATGCTATATTAATCATCTACAATAAATGCAAAAGCCTGTGTAGTTTTTTTTTGTATTTCATAAAATTATGAATAAAGCAACCACAAAAATAAATAACCAAGAATTTTCTCGCAAATATTCCCACCGTAAAACACTAATTACACAATTTATAACGCGGCAGCGTTCATTACTAGTTCGATAATCGGTCTGGAACACCGCGGATGCATAATCAAGTAGCTGAGTGTTCGTCCGTCGGGAGAGGGAATGCCATAGAGTTACCATGTACAGAAGTGGCACTTTGTAAAAAGAAAAATAAATATTTACACAAAGAAACTACAATTAAATAAATATTTTCAAAATGTACCAAATACACGAAAACAGTGCAGACCGTTACAAACAATCTAAAAAAAAAGATAGTAAGAATGGGTCCGAAACCCCCATGACATTTGGGATATTTATAAAACTTTTGAAATATGAAATGAAATGAAATTTCTTCATATTACGATGTGTTTTTTTTGTTGTAAGCTTGAGAGACTCTGTACTAAATACTCTGTGAAGAAATGGGGAAGTTGGTCGTAAAACTATTACGGCAACGTACTGCACTTGCACTAGGTACCGGCTTCATTAATAGCCTATCGTATGAAGCTATCAGTCGGTTGTGATACGACCACAGAAGAAACAGCATTCACCAACAGTAGTTTCACTTCGTCAGTCACACGACTTGACCTAGCCAAATATAAGAAGTTAAACATTTTTTGAATCTAAAGCTGTTTGATTAAAGTCTATTTTACTTTGAACTCTAGTTTATTATGACGCAGGCCGTATTTATAATGGATGGCGATAGTAATAAGTTAGTGACGTAGATCGACTTCGCGCTACGAGGGTTACGACGTAGCGCGTAGACCCACTACGCCGTAGTAACTCAACTTGTAATTAGATTGTTGCGGATAAGTTTTTGAGTGGAAGGTATTTGCTCGATATCTATTTAAACCTGGTTAATTTTATACCATTGAAGTTATCGATATGATTTTAGCGGCTATGGGACGGTTAACAATTTTTATTTTTTTTAGATGATTGCCAAAGAGATTTTGGGTCTTCTAATTTATTTTTAAAATAAAGAAAAAAACATTCATAAAATCTCCTCTACATTGCAAAAAAAAATAATTGCAAGCCTCCTGTAGGCCTGTTGCAAGCTCTGTCTGGCTCTGTCTCTGGCTCTGTTTTGAGTCTGTGTGAGTGTTGACTAAATAAATCCTACGTCAAAACGTCACACACACAGTATAATAAACTGGTGAGCACTCACACAGTCTGAACCCCAAAGCCAGAAACAGAGCCAGACAGAGTTTGTGGTATGCTACTGGCATCCACCAACATCACGCGATCTATACAACGTCGTCGATACATTGTGTAAAGGGTTGAAATCACTAAAACCGGATTTTATACGATTAGTTGTTTTAGCTTCTTTCTGCATCTGTTAGCGCCAAAATTGGCGATAAAAGCCATTTGGTTAGATTGCAGTCCGAGCTAGCAGCTCAGGTTACGCCGATTGTGCCGCAATCTTAGCGGCCAGGAGTGGCTTATATCTGTTTCTGTTGTCGATTGTAAGGCGGTGGTCACACTGATACTTAATACCACTTTTTTTGTTGTATTCTTTTTACACTAAAAAAGTTTATCTTTTTTCTTGATGATAACAATGGTTTTTTTTCTATATTAACAACGGGATATTTGCCATAATTTTAAAGAGTTTAAAAAAAATGTTTATTTTTATAGTAATAAGAAAAAAAATCTTGATCAACAACGGAATATTTTTAAATTCACAAATAAGGCTGTGATCACGCTGATAACTGATGTCAGTTATATTAAATAATAATTATAAAATGTCATTATAATATATTTATTTTATATAATGACATTTTATAAATATTATTTGTTTCCATAGATGGTCGCCCGTAGTATAAGAGAATTGAATGATTATTATTATAAATACATATTTTCTTTTTACTTTATTCTACAAACAAAAAAGTGTAACTACAACACGAATGTGAAAAAAAACCGTGAATACGAATCATAGCTCAGTTAGTAGTTGTTCTGCCTTCTGCGCCTTAGGTCGTGGGTTCGATCCTACCGAGAAAGAATATTTGTGTGGTGAACACAGATGTTTGTTCTCTGTCTGGGTGTTATATTGTACTCTATGTATTTAAGCACAAAAAAAAGTATTTAAGTATTATATCAGCTATTTGGTTCCTATATAGTACAAGCTTAGATAAATTTGGGTTTAGTGTTGAATGTCTACAATATTATTTTTTTTACTATATGTTTTGCAATAGTGTGCACGCGTTCTTACCAGTTCAGTTCAGCGCTCATGCCAGATTGGGTCAGACCAGATTGGGTTCGCTCTAACATGCCCGTGTGCTGTTGTGTTGCATCGAGCCGACCACTCACTTCAATTACCTACCTATTTAAAGTCATTGAGTTCTGTAAGTAGAGTTACTGATTCCTAGTAACGACGTCTTTGAACGTGAGTTTGGTTCAATTATTGGATGATTTGAATGAAATATGCAAGATAGATTTCTTCGTGGAAGAATCAAAGCACTGACTGACTGACATAATAATATTTCGTGGTTTGATTTTCAATATAAATTAACAAGTTTATATCTTCAAATGAAACTACTTATATTTTATAGATCGAATAGCTTAAGTCAGAGTTCCGCTTATGAATGGAGTGACTAAAGAGTTGTTACGTTTCTTGTAGAAAGTAAAAGCTTTGTTTTTTAATACTGCTCATATAGGTTTTTTGACAAGTCTTAGTGTCTCATAAACTTAATTGAACACTACTACTGCGCTTGTTTTTTTAGCTTAGACATTACTTATGAAAATATGACGCCAAAAGATGAAATGTGCTATTGCCATCATATTGCAAAATCAAAATTTAATCAGCAATGATTAAATTTAAATTTTATTGACTTCCCGCGACCTAAACAATATCATCAGTCCATCTAGTGGGTGCCTTACGTTTCGTCTTCGGGTTCTTGGTCGCCATTCGAGAACCTTTAAAGAAAGGGCTCAGAGTTGTTCCTCCTGGAAATATGTAGGGTAGGCCTATATCCAGCTATCGACTTCATCATTCTTCTTCTTCTGATGATGATGACGACATTTAACTTGCGTTTGAAAGTATGAGTGTAAGGAAAAAAAAACAATGCATTTGGCTATTGATTTCATCCACAGCCAAAACACCCACACGATGTATAAATCAAGTCATTTTTAGGGGCATGCCTTCCACGCTATGCCAAGGATTAAGCATTGCAATGTTAGATAGGAACAAATAGATGCTATTACACATCAGTAGGTGATATATATCATGTGTCAGATCCACAATGGGATGTCCAGCCGATATTACTTATTGTCATTAGATTATGTGGGACGTTGCGATAAATGGCTGGTCGGGGACAAATGAGATGTTAGGAGTTGTTTCAATTATAACGAATTTGATCACAGTGACTGTTCGTACAGCTCAATTAAAAAAAAGAAAGGAAACATATTTGTTTAAACCACCACTATTCGTGTACATCTATATAAATAAAAGAAAGTCTGTATGAGGTTACATTTTTTTTAATCAAGAACGGCTAAGCCGATTTTGCTGAAAATTGGTGGGGAGGTAGCTTAGGACCGGAATACGGACATAGAATACTTTTATGCTAAAAAAGTAACGCGAACGCGGCGAGCAAAACCGCGGACGGTCGCTAGTAAAAGGTAAAAAGTAAACAGAATACACACTTACAAAAAAATGAAAGATACATGCAATGCATTATTTAATTCGTGGTTCTGCTTTTAGTACGGTCGCAAGTTCGATTCCTACCTATGCAAAACTCTATAAGTGATAATCAAAATAGATTTTTGTTATTTAAGTAGGATACCTAAACTGCAGTACATTTAGTTTGTTTTTAGTATCAAGTTTAAGAGTTGTGTACCACGTTACAGTGTAGTGAGCATTATTTTATTCCAATATTTTGTAGGTAAAATTTTAGGTGACAAAACAGCAAAGTGGAATATTTACAAATATTTAATAAGCTGTGCCAGCGCTAAATGCTTTATTTTTCAGATAACCTAGGCATGTATTTTTAAAATCTATTTATAAAGTCAGCAGTGAGTTTGTATTTTTAATATCTACCTTAGCGTTGAAGGGATGCTTTCGAGCGAGGATGGTGGGAAAAAAGCAAAAACGATATATAGAGACAGTTGAAAGGATTTGGGGGAGGCTGCCCAGCAGTGGCACAATATAGGTAAGAAAAAAATATGTACCTAGGTACGAGACTTAGTTTGTATAAAGCTGCATGTAAATTGGGCAAAGGATTTGAGGTAGGTTTGCTCGTTTTTCTCGACTGTTCCCATCCACCTTCGATAACGACCCCGCAGGGGGTAGTTATAAGCTTCATTCTAAAAGCCGTTAACCCTATGACTAAAAGTTTTCACTCTTACCTTACTCTGGACCAGTTACCCTAAAAATTGTTCTCGAGCATTACTATAAGGAGTCAATTTGACGGGACAATTTTTTACACGCTGTATAAGGTAGTCCAGTCGACTTCACATTTCTTATTGAAAATGAATGTATGAATATTATTTTTGATTTTAATAAAATAAAAGCCTTTTGACTGGCCTCTAGCTTAGTTGGTAGTAGCTCTGCTTTCTGCACCGTAGGTCGTGGGTTCGATCCCCACCGAGAACAAATATTTGTGTGGTGAACATAAATGTTTGTTCTCTGTCTGGGTGTTATATTGTATTCTAAGTATGTATTTACAAAAAAATTTAAAAAAATTCAAGTATTATATCAGCTATCTGGTTCCCATATTACAAGCTCTGCTTAGTTTGGGGCTGGGTAGTGTTGTGTGAATTGTCCACAATTTTTTTTTTTTTTAAGGTTTTAAGGAAATAAGATGAACTAGGAGGACTTAGATGATACCATGAAAAATATGCATACAAGTTGGAAACACAAACTCTTGTGTTGTGATCTCAAAGTGATTTATCAATTAACTAAAAATAATTTCACTAATAACTTATTAAAAAAAAACGAAAATAATTAATCCTTTTACTTAGTTATACTGAGATAGTAAAATCCACCTGTAGTATAAATAAATCAAGCAACACATCAATCTAAGTAACTTAACATAAAAGTTATATTTTATTATCAAAACGAAAATACTTACGAAAAGTTATCGAACAAAATGACACGGATAAAATTCACCGAAATTTATTGTTAAAGTTAGCGGAACAACGTAATTATTATCTTTGTTAAAATTATAATAGGTACTTAAAAGTTGACGAAAAGAAAATGGTTTTTCTTCGTGTTTTGTAACGTATTTTTATTTACTTAGATAATAAGTTCCCGTAATTGTAATTCTTCTTTTCTTTTAGATCATTACTTTTGAAACAGTGCTATTTAGCCCCAAACTAAGCAATGCTTGTACCATGGAGCCTAAGAATGAGATGGAATTTTAATTTTTGGATTTTTCAGTCTTATCCCACAATTTATTCGTCTAAAATGCAAGCTATTCCAGTGCTGAATTTCATTTCATTAGTCATCAGAAAAAACAAAGTTGTCAATTGACTTTTTAGCGATTCCGGTCAAGCTTATCCTCCCCCTGGCCGCAGACATAATAATAATTTCTTACCTAGTTTAATATTTATTCAACCACCATTGCCATACCTCTATTTTATTTAACTTAAGATTTCCACTATCGGGAAGAATGCCAATAAAAACTAGTTAATTTCACCAGTGGTTCGCACAAAATGAAAGCTCACTCTCATATTTTCTTCTCATGTTTTATTAATGACGAAGGTAACCAATCCCTCTATTTTAAGTCTAGACTTAGTGCGATATAGACCGATAATGGTGTAACTTTATTGCAATTAATAATAAATAAATACCTATTGTGAACAATCCACACAAGCTATGGGAACCAAATAGCTGTTATTATACTTAGCGATTTTTTTTGTAAATACATATAAAATACCCAGCAGAGAACAAACATCTGTGTTCACCACACAAGTATTTCGATCGAACCCATGACCTACGGCGCAGTTGGTAGAGGTACTACCAACTGAGCTGAGCTGAAAAGCTTTTACCTTCATAATTTAGAAGTTTTAAGATACCAATCGATAGAAGCACTTGTAATCAAAGTTTGTTTGATTGTTGGCCACTACTACAGCTAATAACTATTTGCAAAACTGTCAACTACAGTCTTCTAATTAATAAAAACTGATTGCAACAAAGTTATTACGTAGTTGCCATCTCTATTTTATACAAAAAAATAACACTAAACTTGAAAATTAATTTGATGGTCAAAAATTCGGTGTGTAAAGCTGGTTTACTGACGATAGTTGAACGAAAACAACTCACACAGACTCAAAACCAAAGCCAGAGACAGAGCCAGACAGAACTTGTGGTTAGGCCTACTGTTCAGCTGAAAACACTTACAATCCACGTTCTTATCTCAACTTCACATCAAAGTAGAAACGTGATACAGACAATGGAAATAGTAGTATCGCTATCGTAAAACAAACGTTCATCCGGGCCAAAAGGTAGGATTTTTGTAAGGACTGCGGGCGGCAGATTGTCGTAGATATATCACTTGGTGTCCCCACTTGGATACAGAGTCACCTTACCTCGCTCCTTTGAACGTAACTGTTGCAGTAGACTATGCCTTACATATTCTCCTATATTTTACAAGAGTTTTATTACATCAACGATCTCGAAGAAATAGAGGTTTCAAATCTCTACACGTGCCAGTCGTTACTTCACATACCCGAAGAATATTGACGTAACTCGAAACATAAAAAGAATAAGTTTTGTTCAGGTGAAGATGTAACACTAAGTTGAAATGACAGTATTTCACGAACAAAGTAAACAATGAACGAAACAAGATTAATTTTCTAGAAGATTCCCTCTGTAGATATCTCGATCGGAATATACGATTACGTGTCATAAGTTTTATGCCCCGAAAGTTTCAAAGTAAATTCGAACATCCATCGATAAATCTTGGCGACGCTCGGAACGATTTCATTTTCGAATTTCAGGAGCGATTGCCTCCACTGTTAAAGTTTGCCTGAAAAATGTTCGCGGACGATTGACTCGCTATAAACGGAAATAAAAAGTTTTGTGTTAGAGCAATGGCATTGTACCTACATCGCGCATATAACCCAAAGAGAAAACTCCGGCCAGGATCACAATTTGAACCGCTTCGGACTTCCTGGATTTAAAATGTGACTAACTTTTTACACCATCTATTGTAAAACTTAGTTCTTTAGCCGCGCTTATACTCATCTTTACGATTGTCTGAAACTCGGTCTGCATTTTAAACTCTTTCCATCGGAGATAATTATGCTATAAGCTTAGTTTAAAAACGAATTTACCCCAGCAATAAGCATAAACACGAAATTCATAGCACACAAGTTTAATTCAGTTAGGCTAGTGAAGCGAGAGCTGCGTTCCGCATTATCATTACTAAACAGCTTTTATTATTCCACGATATTTGGCTAGAGGGGTCTCACACGCGCGCTAATGGAATAAAAAGTAAGGTTACAAAGTAAAAAGATACAGAGCACCTCCCGCGGCGGCGGTTCGTGCGAATTTCGACTGAAAATTTTATACGTTCAATCTATTCTCAGCGCTTTTATGCTGTGTCTCGCGATTCCGGCGCCCCCGCGCAAAACAGTTTCGTTTTCAATTATTGCCCACTTGTAGAACGGGACCCGATGGAAAAACAAAAGAGCTCAAAATGATATTTTATAGACAAGTCGCTTTATTCGATGTTTACTGCACCGCGATTTGTTCGCGAGTGAGATCTGTGGTGTTCAAAGAAAATTATTGACGGAACGTGCCGAGATAGACTCGCTTGCTGCGATGGAGGATATAAGAGAAGCCCTCTGCCAAACTCTCTTACGATTTGATTGCTTTTAATGCTTTGCAAATATTTTGCTTGATTCGGTAATTTTGTAAAAGCTGTAATGCTAAAGTTAAAATCTCATTTTATAAGAATTCTTTTAGGGCTCATAAAATTATATTGTTCGTCGTAACTTTAATTCACGAAGCGTTAAGAGAATTAAAATTCCAGCGAGAAAATGAGCTCTGACAACTAAACGTATTAGCTTTTTAATGTTAGGCAAGGTAACCAGAACACTGGCAAAAGATTTAATTGTCCGAATATTAAAAACACCAAAATTGTACAAACTTTAAACGTTGCGTCCAAAAACATAGGAACATTTTTATTTCAAAAACACTAGCGTAAAGCCACTTTCAAACAGTATGATAAGGCAATTTTACACAATGTCATGAATTCGGTATTTGAAACACAGACAGTAATTGGATGGCACGACATTTCTAATTGTTTAATAGACTTGTCGTGCCACTAATAATAGTGCTTACCACCATTTAACATTTATAAACGTCCATAAAGTAACACCTCCGCGAATACATCATTGAGTTATGCCATGGTAACATGCAAACGTGTTAATATTAATTTCGCATACATAAATTATTTTTTCTCAAAATCCACAAGCTCTAGTTAGCTGTACATAAATTGGACTTATCGTGTTCAAAGTTTATGCTTGCCTACATACCTAATTATGGAAATGTAGGCAATCTTTTAGCGTGAATTATTTTCAATGTTTGTTAGCGAGTGGAATAAAGCAGGGGTTTCATTAGTGGATTGCACGAGTTGCTTTACATACATTTTTGAGAGATAACAATTTTCGCGTCAAACATGATAGTGTCTTTGATGGTTGTCATGTTTTCCATTAGGCTTGATACAGATTTGAGTTTGTTATTTCATTTTTAAGGTAAAAGGTAAATCTAGGACTACTTTACCGATTTATTTCAATAAAATACGGACAATATAATAAAACAGTTATAACATCTCTTCTTCTTCTTATTTTTGCCTTTATCCCACTTTATGTGGAGTTGGCACAACATGTTCTCCACTTCCATTCTCCTCTTTCAACCGTTTACCTCTGTATTCTCTTTTTTCTTACGTCTTTTTTATTTTTTTCTTAGAACAGTTATCCTAGTGAAATTAATGGAACTGATAAAAAAGCATCAGCTCAAAGCCAAATCAATCCACCAATCTTTGAGGAATATATACAAAACTAGCAATCAACTACCCTCTAATTTTGTACTTGCTGAGCGTATTAGTTAGCTGTTTGTACTGCTGGTTGTGAAAAAAAATGGCTGGGTTGTTGATGGCTTTTTTTTAATGAAGGCTCAGTTAAGTTGTTAAACATTTGAGATTAGCCAAGTAAAACTAAATAAAAACTCATTTGCGCCTTAAAAATATTTTCTCTCTAAAACGAAATTGATAAAAATGGTAATATGAATTAGATCATTTAAATATTATTCATTATAATTATTATTGATAAAAAGCAAGGTTCACTAAAAATAATGACTCGTTAGACTTTAATACCCAGACATGGAAGATATACCCTCAAAACTCTCAGTAACAAGTACCCACTCAAAATTATCTAAAGATGTCTACCGTCTAGTCAGGGTTTAATTATGACTTTGCAATAATCTAAATGCAAAATAGTATTTCGCTTACGCTATTGTAGATAGATCATTTTCAATTTAGGATGCTGTAAAGCGTTTTAGCTAAGCAGCTAAAGCTATTTCATTAATTAGTACAATGTTGTCGAGGTGCTGTCTCACGTCGTGCGATGTTGTGCACTATGACACTAGCGCACAGTTGGCTTTGCATGACATTTAATACACAGGTGTTATTAATTTGAAGGGTAAGCCAACGTGCTAAGCTATTTGCGCCCATGGTGGCAGCAATAGTGGTAATCAGTTATTTTGATTGGCCTCTCAGCTCAGTTGGCATTCGGCTTTCTGCGCCGAAGGTCGTGGGTTCGTTTTTTTTTAATTAAGAATGTATTTAAGTAGGTACCTAAGTAAGTATATCTTTAAATTAAATAAAAAAAAACTAGTGTCAAAATCCAGTACTGACTCATCACGAAATCTTCAAAACCACAGAGCTACACAGCGCTAAACAGGTTTGAAAAGCACGGTCACTTTACACTGACTTAGGAAACCGATTTGAGTTTTTCTTTTTATATGATGAGAAAGTACTATTATACCATTGCCAATTATCATAATAATTTTATGATTAAAGCTGTTAAATAAACAGATGATAAACAATCAATGTGGTCATTGCAATAACAGCACGTGGCTTGGAGCTACTTTAAACAGAAACAAACCACTTTGTTTCCCCGACAATTTTGACAGCAGCAATGTCCATCTCATTCATGGTTATGTTTATTACTCGAATGTAGACAGGATGAACATTGCCAGTGAAATTATCATCGATATGGGAGGACATTTGACTGAGTATCGATATAATGAACACGAGGTAACGATTCGATGTCGCATTGAGTTGGACCCGCAGCGGATCCCAACGCAACTACCGACCGATCAATGCAGTACAGAGTACCAACATTTTGCATAATTGATGCCCCATTCACGGCTACGGAACACTTATTCATATTCATGAATTTCACTTTTTTTTTCAATTTGTACGCTGGCAAGTGTATTTACGGTATTGCCATGTCGTATTTGCGCCAATACAATCTGTGTAAAAGTTACAAGGGGAGCGTTCGTGCCGAAGCACAAACTGGCGATAAAGCTCCTAATGCGATATTTTTGATGGCTGTCCACCATCAAACTGGTTTTGTTGTGCGTCTACTCACGTGTGTTATATTTTAGATTGCAACAGCAGTCGAACCAATTCACAATACAATTTTTCTGAAAATCCGATGCGTATATTCGCTTTACTAATAGCTCGAAAAGGGGTAGCGGTTCGAGCGTGAGTGAAGTAACATCGGTCACTACCGAAATTGATGGACCCGAACATTGCTCAAAAGGAAAATAAGAAAAAAACTAAAACGAAACTGATTCCCAGTAGCACCGAAGCCTTGGAGGTAATGGGAGATTGTAAAAGGAGGCAATAAAAGCTTAGTATTGTGTGCGAGCCGTAGGGGACTCCTTGTATTGTGTTCGGGTCCGCGGAGGCCCCTAAGAATCGTCTGACCACGAACGCGGTCAAATTGTACAGAAATGAAATTATCAAGGTACGCTGCCGATTTTCCGAACCAATGAATCAAGATCCAATTCCCTTTTGTAATAGAACATCGTCGCGAAACGCGCCTATCGAGCTACATGCCCACTCAGTGGACGCTTAAGCGCCGTCCATATTATGTGCACTGCTTGTTTTGTACATTTGTGGATTTATTTATCTTACTCGTGTGCTGCCCACATTCCAGTGGCATGTCGAATGATATTATGACACGCAATGGGAATAATAAACTGTTTTTGCAATAGTTCATTTGGCTCCCGCTAAATTGTAACATTGTGTGTGATTTCATTTTAAATTGACTGCATTTAAACTGCTTTAAATAATGACACTATAAAGCAGATTAGTGTTTATTGTACGCCGAATACGTACAAATAAATTCATTCGAAACAAACTTTGTTTAAAATGGTTCGTGTGTACTTTGAATTAGTAAAAACGTTGCGATCCAGCAGTAATCATAAAAGTGCATTATGGAAGTTCAATTTTGCAATCATTCCATATATTATTCATAACAACGTGTTCAACATTCGCGTTTAGTGGGATGGCAGTTGGCCCGTAATCTGCGTCAAATTGACTTTTCCGGGAAAGCTGACGAGTCTTCGACAGTAATATGCCATAAACGACCCGAACGTATTGGACCCGTTGCTTGAAGGTTGATAAATTCCGTTGATATTTGAATGCGTATATTCCTTTCGGTTTATGACCGACCGTCCCTTCAATAAATACTCGGCTATCGCGAAAATTATGTTGACGTTCCTTAAGCCTTTATTAATGAAAATATTTCTTGAGGATTTAAAACAAATGAGTCATTATGAAGATTTAACCTGGTAATATTTCGATAGGTTTAAAATATTGAGAGATTCAATTCCACATTTATTTTTCATTTCACTGCGATAATATTGACACGACACAATTTTATGTCACTAACACCCGAGAAAAAATAAGAAAACTTAAGCTCAAACTAAAAAAAAGTTTAATTTTATATTTGAAAGCATTTTTGGTGCTGCAAAGTTTACTAACCAACATTGAAACAGCGATGGTTACGAGATTCTTAGATTTTTCACTGTGATTTGTTTACTAAAGTCCTACATCAAATTTGGCTAGAGTAGGTATAGCTATAATGGTTGTTTGGACCCTACATATATGACAACAGGTTAATAACATTTGTTACAAAAACTTGCGCATCACCAAAGGCTAATACTATTCCAATTCGGAAAAAACAATTTTCCCCAAAGTTATAAACCTACTGATTTCCATTTCTTCGTCGAGTTGGTGGAAAGTAATTCCTTCGGTTCGAAGATAAATTTTACGTCATTTCCGGTCTTGTGGAGGCTGGGAAAAATTATCAGGCATCGGCTCGCCAGTAAGACTATTTAAAATTAATTAATAATGTTATCTTATAACGGTTTTGAGAAGTTTAATTAAAGTTTCCCTTTTTTGCCGGATTTCCCCACTTTTTGATTGTATAAATATTATCTCGTTTATTTTTCCCGGGGATTGAGATAAGCGGTTTCCTTAAAAGTTTAATCGTGTTATTTTTTCTTGAGTCAGTTGATTTTTGTGTGGAATATTTCTAAGCTGTATAATTAATTCCATCTGGGCATCTTTTCAAAAGAGATTACTGCCAGTACCTATAAGATATCAAACTTTAGCTAGAATATTCTTTGATCTACGTTTTTAGTGAACATAATATTATATGTATAAATAATAAATATTTTGGACAATCCACAGAACACTATTTGACTAAGCAGGGCTGGTGCTATGGGAACGAGCTAGCTCATTTTATAATACTTAGATACATTATTTTTGTAAATACATACATAAGATACAGTAAAACACCCAGACAGAGAACAAATATCTATGTTCACCGCACAAATATTTGTTCTCGATCGGGATCGAACCCACGACCTACGGTGCAGAAAGCAGAGCTACTACACACTGAGCTGAGAGGCCAGTCATTGGTAATATTAAAGATAGTAGTCTATTGAGGTGATATACAAAACCTAGTTGCGTCAACTTAGCATAAAATATATAAACTCATTAAATAACTCGTCGAATAAAAAAAAGAACTGTGCAATACCCCATGAATAAACTTAATTTTTACTGAACCCTATCGCTCCACAAAAGAATCCTGATGTGTGGGCTCGAAATGAATGTAGGTAAAGCCAAATACAAAGAATTCAGATCAAAAAGAACGAAACATTTGGAAAATCGCGATAACGTCTTTCAAAGGATGAGGAATGGTAAATATTATACACCTTAGAGTGAGCAAAATAAATTTCTTAGTGATCTTGAATGCATTTTCGCAATCCAGAGTATTTGCGTAGTTTTATATTGACTTGCTCGCCTTAAAACCATCTGAAAGAAAGAAAATATATTTATTTAACATAACATACACAGAACGGAACACTGACAAACATATTAGTAAAACATAACATAATAATACCTACTTATAATGAATAGGCACAAAAAAAATGAAAATAAGATAAAAATATAATCCAACAGAAATAAAAGTAGTTTGGTTAGCGTTCATTTGAAAGCACTGCAAGAAAATATCACTAGTCATTCGGGATTTACTAGATATATTAAAGAATTATTGACCGTACAAACGTTTATTTTACTGAAAAAAAAATATTTAGGATGAAATTGTAAAATATTTGTATTTAAGGAGTAACGGAATTATTTTGTGAGTGTCTTAATTTTGTAGAAGATATTGGTAGGTCCTTAATATTCTTCTAGATAATAAAAGTCAAATTTGTGACTATACATATACATACTATTTATTCTTTAGGGATTCAGCATAGAGAAAAAAAGGAATTAGAGCTACTTCTATCAACTCCTGCATAGAATTAAAAACTTAAAACTTGTACTCATTCAAAAATGATCAAGCATTTGAACTCAAATATGAAATGCCATGTGCTCTGAAAAAATGGCGTCACAAACGAAAGGGTAGGGGGTGTCGTGGTAATTGCTAGCAATTTGTAATGGCCATGTGATTGCCGGGCGAAACGTTGACTCTAAACTGTACTATTAATTTCGTACATTTGATTAACGAAACTACTTGTTATGGTAATGAGCGGGAAAGAATGCACGAGCGTGTTAACTCGACGCCTTGTCGACACGTTGTCGTGTTTGGGATATTTTCACCTTGTATACTTTCTAATTGCTATGGAGCTTTATAATTTTGTGAAAAAAATTGCTCGGTTGCTTGTTAAAATGAACAACACAAAAAACCACATATTTTTTATACAACTTGCTTATTGATAGATATACAGGGTGGTTTTTTGAGAAGAGCGGTGATGCAAAGTCCGAAACCAAAAGAGTTAGGTGAGTCGTGAAAGGAGTCATACCCTTGATTTATATGAAAACAAAAACAACACATTTATTTTTTTCAAAAATCTTTTACTTTTGGCGGTGATGAACCTGAATGATTTAAAAAAAACTACGGCCATCAACGCCGTTCTCAAAAATCCTCCCTGTATTATGACCGCTTTACCTACCACAAGGCGCACAGTGTTTTGTAATTATGCTTTTAACACTATCTAGCCCCAAATTAAGCAGAACCTATAATATGTAAACCAGACAGCTGATATAATACTTATACACATTTTTTTTGTAAATACATACTTAGAATAAAATATAACACCCAGACATAACAAACATCTATGTTCACCTACGCCGCAGAAAGCAGAGCACCAACTGAGCTGAAAGACCAGTATTTTTCAAAAATTATTATTTACCATAAGTTTCTTTCTTACCCTTAATATACCCACAATATTCTATTATTTACTCCGTCTAAGTACAAGTACTGCATCCGATATCAGAATAGACATTGTGATGTAAATTGGCATACCAAAATTTCCAATACACCGACGCCTAGTCTAAGACAAGGTGTCTAATACTATTCAAGCTGATACACTCGATTGATCTATCTTCATTGTGGCTGGAATCAATAGGAGCGGGCTACGTTGCGTTGGTACCAATCAAGGTAGGCTATACCAGTTTCCATCTTGAATTTTGACATAAATAATGCGTACTATCCACACACCACTATCTAGCCCCAAACTAAGCAGAGCTTGTAATAAGGGAACCAGAGAGCTGATATTTGTAAATAATATGTACATACCTACACGTCTTTGTAATGGTAAATCCTTTACCCATTACAAAGACGAGTGAGACAGACACACGAGCTCACAAATTTTCGCATTTATAAGTTACCTTTTTCCTTGTTAAAACCTCATTTTCGTGACTAGATATATACAGAACTATCGATCCAATCTCGATATAGAAGCACTGAAAAGTTTATAACACGGAAAGGGATCTACAAAGCACGCGAACCAAACTCGCATGTAAATAAGACTATTTCAATATATTATTTTGTCCAAATACGGCAGCCATGTCTAAATTATGCCTTACATGTTTCCATGAAATTTGGTTTTCATATTCATCAGTTATAGTCATAATATTTAAGTTTTACACGCAATACATCTCATGATTGATATTTTTTATGGTATATATTTTACATCATACATGCTCAGTAAGTAGGTTTAAGTGTTGTGCAAAAAGAGTCTGTGTAAATAGTCATTTGATACTCAATGCATTATAATTGCGTTCTATTTTCAAATCACTTTGCCGTCATATACTATGCTTGATATTATGTTATAGTTCATTTCATATAAATTACTCAAGCTATGCAAACCTCCTTGGTGAGACAATCTCTGTTGGTTTATAATGATATGAATACTTTTTAGTGAAAAATGATTGCAAAACAGAGTGATGTGCGAGAGAGTATGTGCGTCTGCGACTATTTTAGCAGACACCAGCACACCTGCAAATATTTTACTACTAATTTTAATAGATAATTATTATTCTGTGATAAAAATTACAATTTGTCATACTTATAGATACATGTTTTATTTAACTCGCATGAATGATGTACCTTGCCTCGATTTTAAATAGCTATTCCACCCACAAACTATATTCGCTTATTATAGGACACGTTCATATTGAAGGTTTGCTGTGAGGTAGTACTTTTTTTATAGGCAAAGGCCCATTGGCTGGACCATACGCTTGTTAACTCACTTGTTTTTATATAAAAACCCCATTAATTTCCAATTGTTTTTCCAACCCACAGGTTGTTCACTCGTACAAAACTACGCGTTGTTATCCTAAGTAACTGTTAAACAAACGGTAAGCGTACCCGATTTTCCAATTGTTATTTCATTTAGTTTTACAGAGGGGAGCTTGTCAAAGCCCTTCAGCGATTTCATGCATTAATTACCACAGACCGAGATTTACAATTACACGAGCTCCTATAAACAAACTTGATTGCTTACAAAAACTCAAATAACTAAGACAGTGTCTCAAGTAGAGGTTCATTTGAATATCAAAGACGAAATTCAAATTACGCCGTTTACAATAAAGGCTCAGCCGGAGCAGTATTACGAGCTGATGTAAATTTCCGATACTCATTTCGAGGATGAAGTTCTGATGTCTTAGTTGCGTTGCTGTAAACAAGGGGTTCACGAGGCTCGTTTATAAAAAGTTAGCTTTCGTTATAGCGGAGCTAGACTATAGAGATGAAAGTTTCGTTTGTTCGTCGTTTGAGGTGCTTTTTTAATCACATTTGGTTATTTCATGATGTTTTCCTACACCTTTACATTTTGTTATTACCCGACTACGGCAAGACAAAGAGGAGAGCTATGATATTGACCGTTATGTGTATTTCATTTGTTCACTTTAATCATTATAACTCAACAGCAGGTGAGATTGCGGTCAAACGAAAGCAATTATCGGTAAAAAAAATATTTAAATATTTAGTAGATCAGTAATTTGAATGAAATAAGTAGGTGGTCAATATTAAAGTAAGCTAGCTAAAAGAAACAACCGTGAAAATTCCTCCTTTATCTGTCCCTTCTGACGTACAATTTATTCGATGCTGTTACGGTTGACTAAAATGGCAAAGCATTGAGGTTAAGTCGCAAATCAAGTTTTTTAATTTTGTAGCTGGATTTTGTTTTAGGATTTGCGTGGTCATTCAGGACATTACGTCTCTAAGGGTTTATTGTACTCTGGTTAGAGCCATTGTGACGGTAGTGTAAAAAGAACAAGGCTTTGCGCTGTTCAGATGGTTCCAAAATTAAAGAGCGGGAGTTTTATTTAATAAATTACAAGGATCACAGAATTCATTTTTAAATAAATAGATCAATAGCTATTTGATCAATAGTTGCCAGTTCTACGAGACCTAGGCATAGTATGGAAATTAACAACTTTGATTCCTTGGAACAATTTTTTTTTAGGGTTTTTAGTGGCGATACTTTTTTATAGGTTATACCATTTTACAGCCATCTTATTTGCAAGTGGCATATTTTTTTTTTATATTTGTCAGGATATTTATATATATATACATATACTAGCGGCCGCCCACGGCTTCGCTCGCCCCGTGGATTTTTCTTTTAAAAGTTTTTCCTCTTTTTCTCCGCTTAGGGAAATAGTTTTCCAACTTCCTTTCTTAGTGCACCCCTATGCTATAAAACGAACATACCCTCCAAGTTTCATGCTTCTAGGACTTATGGCTTAGGCTGTGCGTTGATTGTCAGTCAGTCAGTCAGTCAGTCAGTAACGTAAGAGTTTTATATATTTAGAAGAAGATTAGTGGCTAATTTTGGGTTTCGTATGCGTGTTGGTGTATAATCGAATCAATTTTTTTTAATTTGACGTGACCAACTGCTGGTTACCATAGTTTTGAGCATGTACTTTAGAGTTTATTTGAATTTGAAGGCGAGTGCTGTTGTAGCCGATTTTTTTCAGCGGTGTTTAGCTTAAGTATTATAGATGATTCCCGCAATTTTGTCTAAGTGATTATCATTGTTTTTTTTGTAAACCTTTGTGTGTATTCAAACCCGGTGACAGATGCTGCGGTAGCTGAAAATTTTTTAATGGTTTTTTTTGCGTATTTTGTAAAGCTATTTTTTGTGATTTTATGTTATATTAGTGGCTAATTTGGGGTTTCGTATGCGTGTTGGTGTATAATCGAATCAGATTTTTAATTTGACATGACCAACTGCTGGTTACCATAGTTTTGAGCATGTACTTTAGAGTGTATTTGAATTTGAAGACCTTAGTTTTGAGTTTGCATTCAAAACTATATAAAGTGTGTTCCAAAGATTGTCAATGCTGTTGTAGCCAATTTTTTTCAGCTGTGTTTAGTTTTGGTATGATAGGTGCTTCCCGCGATTTTGTCTTGGTGGTTATCATCGGTTTTTTTGTAAACATTTGTGTGTATTAAAACCAGGTGACAAATGCTGCGGTAGCTGAATTTTTTTAAATGTTTTTTTGCGTATTTTGTAAAGCTCTTTTTCGTGATTTTGT
Organism: Thera britannica; assembly: GCA_939531255.2. NCBI lineage: Eukaryota > Metazoa > Arthropoda > Insecta > Lepidoptera > Geometridae > Thera > Thera britannica. The sequence continues at coordinate 5,629,997 of OW618041.2, read as the reverse complement.
TTAAGTGGCTAATTTGGGCTATTGTATTCGTTGGTGTATAATTGAATCTTGTTTTTTTAGTTTGATATGATCAAATGCAAGTTACCATCGTTCTGAGCTTGTACTTTAGAGTGTATTTGAATTTGAAGGTGAGTGCTGTTGCAGCCGTTTTTTTTCAGCGGTGTTTAGTTTAAGTATGATAGATGATTCCCGCGATTTTGTCTTGGTGGTTATCATCGGTTTTTTTGTAAACATTTGTGTGTATTAAAACCTGGTGACAAATGCTGCGGTAGCTGAAAATTTTTTAATGTTTTTTTTTGCGTATTTTGTAAAGCTATTTTTTGTGATTTTGTGTTATATTAGTGGCTTATTTGGGGTTTCGTATGCATGTTGGTGTATAATCGAAGCTGAATTTATAATTTGACATGACCAACTGCTGGTTACCATAGTTTTGAGCATGTACTTTAGAGTGTATTTGAATTTGAAGGCGAGTGCTGTTGTAGCCGATTTCTTTCAGAGGTGTTTAGTTTAAGTTTGATAGATAATTCCCGCAATTTTGTCTAAGTGGTTATCTTTGGTTTTATTGTAAACCTTTGTGTGTATTCAAACCTGGTGACAGATGCTGCGGTAGCTGAAATTTTTTTAATGTTTTTTTTTGCGTATTTTGTAAAGCTATTTTTTGTGATTTTTTGTTATATTAGTGGCTTATTTGGGGTTTCGTATGCATGTTGGTGTATAATCGAATCTGAATTTTTAATTTGACATGACCAACTGCTGGTTACCATAGTTTTGAGCATGTACTTTAGAGTGTATTTGAATTTGAAGGCGAGTTCTGTTGTAGCTGTTTTTTTTCAGCGGTGTTTAGTTTAAGTATGATAGATGATTCCCGCAATTTTTTCTTGGTGGTTATCATCGGTTTTTTTGTAAACATTTGTGTGTATTAAAACCTGGTGACAAATGCTGCGGTAGCAGAAAATTTTTTAACGTTTTTTTTTGCGTATTTTGTAAAGCTATTTTTTGTGATTTTATGTTATATTAGTGGCTAATTTTGGGTTTCGTATGCGTGTTGGTGTATAATCGAATAATTTTTTTTAATTTGACTTGACCAACTGCTGGTTACCATAGTTTTGAGCATGTACTTTAGAGTGTATTTGAATTTGAAGGCGAGTGCTGTTGTAGCCAATTTTTTTCAGCGGTGTTTAGTTTAAGTATGATAGATGATTCCCGCGATTTGTCTTGATGGTTATCATCGGTTTTTTTGTAAACCTTTGTGTGTATTCAAACCTGGTGACAGATGCTGCGGCAGCTGAAAAATTTTTAATGGTTTTTTTTGCGTATTTTGTAAAGCAATTTCTTGTGATTTTATGTTATATTAGTGGCTAATTTAGGGTTTCGTCTGCGTGTTGGTGTATAATCGAATCAGATTTTTTTAATTTGACATGACCAGCTGGTTACCATAGTTTTGAGCATGTACTTTAGCCGTTTTTTGAAGCGGTGCGGTGTCAGTTTCGGTACGGTAGGTGTTTTCCGCGATTTTGTCTTAGTGGTTACGGTGGGGTTAATGTAAACTTTTGTGTGTATTCAAATTTGGTGACAGATGCTGCGGTAGCAGATTTTTTTTTACTGTTTTTTTGCGTATTTTGTAAAGCAATTTTTGTGAATTTTTTATGAAACTTTTTTCCTTTTTTTTCTTCTTTTAGGTAAATAATTTTCCAATTTTCTTTTTTAATGCACCTTTGCTCTATAAGAGCAACACATCTTCCAAGTTTCATGCTTCTAGGACTAATGGTTTAGGCTGTGCGTTGATTTTTCTTTAAACCATTTTTCCCCTTTTTCTCCTCTTCGGGAAATAATTTCCCAATTTCCTTTCTTAGTACACCTCTACGTTATAAGAGGAACATACCCTCCAAGTTTCATGCTTCTAGGACTAACGGTTTAGGCTGTGCGTTGATTGTCAGTCAGTCAGTCAGTCAGTCAGTCAGTCAGTCAGTCAGTCAGTCAGTCAGTCAGTAACGAAAGAGTTTTATATATTTAGATTAGTGGCTAATTTTGGGTTTCGTATGCGTGTTGGTGTATAATCGAATAATTTTTTTTAATTTGACTTGACCAACTGCTGGTTACCATAGTTTTGAGCATGTACTTTAGAGTGTATTTGAATTTGAAGGCGAGTGCTGTTGTAGCCAATTTTTTTCAGCGGTGTTTAGTTTAAGTATGATAGATGATTCCCGCGATTTGTCTTGATGGTTATCATCGGTTTTTTTGTAAACCTTTGTGTGTATTCAAACCTGGTGACAGATGCTGCGGCAGCTGAAAAATTTTTAATGGTTTTTTTTGCGTATTTTGTAAAGCAATTTCTTGTGATTTTATGTTATATTAGTGGCTAATTTAGGGTTTCGTCTGCGTGTTGGTGTATAATCGAATCAGATTTTTTTAATTTGACATGACCAGCTGGTTACCATAGTTTTGAGCATATACTTTAGCCGTTTTTTGAAGCGGTGCGGTGTCAGTTTCGGTACGGTAGGTGTTTTCCGCGATTTTGTCTTAGTGGTTACGGTGGGGTTAATGTAAACTTTTGTGTGTATTCAAATTTGGTGACAGATGCTGCGGTAGCAGATTTTTTTTTACTGTTTTTTTGCGTATTTTGTAAAGCAATTTTTGTGAATTTTTTATGAAACTTTTTTCCTTTTTTTTCTTCTTTTAGGTAAATAATTTTCCAATTTTCTTTTTTAATGCACCTTTGCTCTATAAGAGCAACACATCTTCCAAGTTTCATGCTTCTAGGACTAATGGTTTAGGCTGTGCGTTGATTTTTCTTTAAACCATTTTTCCCCTTTTTCTCCTCTTCGGGAAATAATTTCCCAATTTCCTTTCTTAGTACACCTCTACGTTATAAGAGGAACATACCCTCCAAGTTTCATGCTTCTAGGACTAACGGTTTAGGCTGTGCGTTGATTGTCAGTCAGTCAGTCAGTCAGTCAGTCAGTCAGTCAGTCAGTCAGTAACGAAAGAGTTTTATATATTTAGATATATAGTTAGCTGTTATTGGCTGTCCTAAGCTAATGCATATGAAAATCTGGTCCTTCCAATATAAAATTAAAAAATGTTTTGTTTCTATGCGAAATATAATAAGTGAACAGTTTTGAATGATGCAGTTTTTTCTTACTTTGAGGCAATCTAAACCAAAACGTCTTTCAATGCTCTATAATCTCTATCCGCCAATGTAAAATAGACGCAGGGTTAAGCTCGCCTTTGTACATGACCTCTATTTCTGTTCTTTTCCTTTGTTTTTGTATTGTGTGCAATAAAGAATTAAGAATGCACCAACTCAATGAAGCTTCTATGATGGTCACGAGCCTTCCTTTAATTACCTACTCTCTACAGCTTTCTGAAGCTTCTTTTTATCTGAAATATTCTGTTAATTAAGGAAGGAGTGGATGCTGAAGATTTCCTGCTGGTCTAGCAGATTACAGCCGGAATCTCCGAGAAAAATGTAACTTGCGGGAGATATTCAATTCTGCAACCCTACTTTTTATAAACTTTTTAAACTCTATGATAATTTGGGTATTATCCTGCGTTATACCACTTTTTTACTCTCAATTATTATACCAATAAGAAAATGTGTCTCATTGTTTTTTCCAAGGTCAAATAAAAAAAAGGGCGCAGGCGTCAGAAATCAAAAAATTGCTTTCTGGAGACGGACAAATGCTATTTTATTCATTTAGAACTAACGCTTGCCAACATTTTTATCAAAACATGTTTGAAATTATCCTTTTGACCTGGGTCTACTTGAATCACTTCTTCGTCGTTATCTTCATACCGAAGGTCGTGTCCGTCTTGGAACACACCTTAGTCAAGCGTTGACAAGACTTGCAAGCTGCCCTATCCTCAACCTGTCTCAAGGCAACAGTGAGCACGTGGGTTTTCCTATCAACTTTCCCAGCCACAACCAGCTTTTTCGGGTCATCTGGCTGTCTACTGACTATATGTTCAAAATAACTAAAACTCGAATTAAATTCATTTTGTATTTTGGCAACATGTATTAGGTACGTGTGAATAGTTAAATTCATTTAGGTGCCAGTTTCAATCGCTTGAATCGCTTCTACGATAAGATCTTCATCGGACAATAGCGCTATTATGTGAGTGGCTTCGTCTTAGTACGTGGGGAGCTAACTGACATAATACGATCAAGTCATGAATCTGAGCTCCCAACTTGCATTGAAATGTTATTCCAGACATTGGGTTTGGTCGAAACCGACATCTATATTAATCTGGAGAGCTTACAGTTTGTATTGGAACACGATTTATCATCAATAAAGGATCAATAATTAAACTAAAAATTAACGTTTTATCAATTTTCACTGACACACTGCTCTCCAAAATATTTTTGTCATTTTCGTGCTAACAAAAAACAATGGCAAATACCATTTCATGCTATTGGAGCTGTCACTGATTAAAATAAAGAAGAGGTTTACAATTTGAATTTAAGGCGAAGACAACTGTCGATGTACTTGCTCACACATTTTGACCCGTTTAAAGATATAAAATCACTGAACTTATTTATTAAAAATCGGGAGCAAGGTATCTTGTGTGCAATTCGATTGCACATACCAAATTACACACAAACTGTATGAGCTAAAAGTTGTTTCAGCGTCTTAACATGAGAAAAAAGGTTGTAATTTTTATGTTTTTCCACCAGACCATCCGTTTTCTTTTGTACGAAAATCCCAAAGCTGTTTATTATTTTCCTTAACTCTGGAATACATTGGAGGGTGTTTTGTAGGTCCGCATCAAATTCGGTGCATTGTTATGTAAATAGTGGTGGTTCGGTTTGCCAGCGTACAAGACAAAGCGACGTTGACGACCAACGTTGGCTGTTCCTATCGACCAGGCATCGGACCCGCTCGGCCCGAATTTACGTCAGTCTATCAGCTCATACGGCACGTTATGGAAGCAGTTTCTGACAAGCTTTTGTTATTATTCTAGGGTAACCAGGCTTTAAGGAGTCCGGTTTTTTTTTCTTGTGACTTATTACATACAAGTCTCGGTACTGACAACATAATTTTATAAGAGTAATAAAATTATACCAAAGTTAATATTATTCAAGTAATTTTCTCGTTCATATAAAATATTATATAAATTCAGGAAGGTAGTATCAGTCTCATCAAAATATTCCACGAGCTCGCGCTTGTAAAACCTAACATCAGTAGAATTTGTTTCCCCGCGCGAATATACGCAGGTGCCTCTGAACGCATAGAAATTCAAATTGCGCTTACATTTTTTCTCTTGGGGCACTTCGTAGGTATCACTCAAATGCAAGCCTTGAGATGCAAAGTGCGAGAAAGCTTTTTATATTTGTGGGAAGCACGCTTGATTTGCATAATATTGCTTCGTTATTATTCCTCGTGAACTATGAAACAAAACGGTACATATCTAAAGCTTTGGGATTTATAGAAAGGAGTGGGAGCTTGGAAACATGGGCTGTGAGAATAAAACTTACTGGTGTGTTGAGCGTTGAGAAGTTTTTAGAAAAATGTGATTTAACATTTAAAATATACCAACAAAGTGATTTAAGTCTACGCAATACAGCTAAGGTTTTTACCAGTAAAATCTGCATAATATTGCTTCCTTAATATGCCAACCACCGACAAAAGACTGAGTCGAAATTGCTTTTTTCCAGAGCGAGGAGTCAATGAAGTCGTAGAATAGTGGCTCTCAGCTTGATATGTTTGTTTAGTCAAATGCGATGGAAATACGGAAGTAAAATACTCTGCAGAGCTTCTTTTAGTTTGTCAATCTTTTTACGGTTGGGTACTTTGATTTCTTGAAAGGAATGGTCGTGAAAGCTTTGTTTGTTTTGAATCAGAAATACCTATCATTTGTTTTTTTAGATTGTAAATGGCGCAACCTTTGCAAATGACGTAAATTACAAATTAAAATAAACCTTCTGTTCTGTGGGTCCAAAAGTTTAGAGCCACGAAATTTGTATTTCAGATTTTGTGGAAAATAGGTGACTGAAATCTGCTTTTGTAAGTTAATCAAAACGAGTCAGAAATCAGAGCTTAATTCCTTTATAACTGATTCAAGCCTTTTTTTCGCCAAAGGGAAATTTATACAGAGGAGGCCCAACTAACGACTTTTCAGAACTTGGATAACAACCTGATTTAATCATTGAAGTTTTCAATGAAAATAAAAATCGTAAAATACTTTCGTCGGAATCCACAATCGTAAACGTAGATTGGACTACCACCTGTCACGCTTAATGTTTACTTCGCTGTGAGCCCTGTAATGTGGCTTAATACGCACTGTGAAAAGGAATCATGTAAACTTGAACATGGAACATGTTCCTAAACTCACTTAGCTCTAAGACGATTAAAAGTAATCATTGTGATTGAAGAGAAAAAAATATCTGTGATTTTGAAGGTTTTACAATATTCTTCTAATATTATAAACGCGAAAGTTTGTAGGTATGGATGCATGGATGTTTGTTACTCTTTCACGTAAAAACTACTGAATGGATTTTGTTGAAACTTTACAATAGCTTATACATCAGAATAACACATAGGTTACAATTATTTGGTACATATAATAGCAACAGAGAACGGATGTAAGTCACGGGAACGGGGTGTAACGGGAATGGGGCGAGCGAAGCCGTGGGTGGTCGCTAGTAGTTATATAGGAGAACTAAATAACCTTATCTTGATGAATATTTAACTGACTTTCAGCCCCGTTTTTTTAGCATACCTTCATCAGTAGTAAGTTGATTTAAAAAAATATATATCTGAAAGATAACTTCTAAACTAGTCCCATGGAAATTTCATCAAAGTCTGTTTGGAAGTGTGGCCATGAAATCGGTTTTTCAAATTTTTTAAAGTTATAATTCCGTGTGGGGTGACTCATTGACTAATTTATATGTTGACATCCCAGAAAGGAAATACGAGAATAACAAAGTCAGCAACGATCTTTAATAAAATACGACGTTTGCATTAAATAACCTGTACTTAAGTATCTCTTTGAATTAATCACACTCAAAGTCTATACAGTGGCAATACACATCGATTCTTTTGTCTTTGTACTCGTACAATACCATCTACCTTTTTGTAATATTATTGTATGGAGATTGGTTACATTTTAAATCTTTTCCTACTAATAATATGTTTTCTTGGATGCCGTCTGTCTGTCAGAAAAGGGTTAACAAGAAATTGTATCTACGTATACATAAAAAGTAGGTGGTAGTAGGGGGTCTGTTATGACGAGTTAATGTTATTTAAGTAAGTAATTGAAAAAGCCAAAATTCAAGGTTCTATGTCACAGTGCGACCCAAGCAAAACTTTCGAACTTTCGTCGTTTACTTTTGCAATCGATGTTGTCAGCAAAAGCAACGTAATGGTGAACGTACCTGTAGACTCTTTTTATGACGATATCGGAACGAAATAAACCCAGCTACGTAAACATTGGAAATCCAACGAAACTTCCACCATGCAATAAAATTAGCAATAGCTAACAATCGAGGAATGCCATAAATTCCTAGCTGTCGTTAAGATGCTGCGACTTCCGCTCCCCAGTGCTCCAGAATACTGTCGAAATTCAAACATTTCCGAAAGAACGTCCCTAAATTAACAATAGTCCGACTTGTGTCACAAATGTGTCAAATATGAGCACCTGCTCTTTTTTGTGACAGGTCTCGGCACACGTGGATGTTGACGTCGTTATTTGCGCCCGGGTTTATTTATTCGAAACTTGCGACGGTTTCAGATGACCGCTGTCCAGTCACAACCTGTCGCTGTATTTTCCTGACCCTTTATTTTCACTTGCCAAGAATATTCCAGGCGTCCTCTCGATATTACATTCCGATACGACTTTTTATTCGTGATACATTTTTCCAATTGTCTCCGCTGCACGCCTGCGAACTAACGGAATAGAATTCTCAGTTTTGATTGATAAAGGTAGACAGGTTTTCGTTTTCTTTGTTTGCAAAATTAGATTTGGGAGGCGCGAAACTTCAGAGTTCAACTTGATTAATGGTGATTCAAGGAGATTCAAAAAAAGAAACGATTTCGAGTCAACCGGCTTAATATAAATTAAAATATGCGCATTATTCAGCTATTGTTCGATTTGAAGTCTTAAAGGTGCATGAGGTCATTGGTCTGCCTCTAGTTGATAGACACAAGGCAGTGCATCGTTAAGGCATGTTTCCAATAGGCGTGACCTGCGAGACGATGCTTGAAAGTAAATGGTTACCATATGGTCGGTTGTTCCTTCAGCAAATTTACCCTATCCATGTTTGTAATTCACCCAGATCCTCTTGACCAGGATTAGCAATCGTTTCAACATTATCAGTGCGGTAACATCATTAATGCTTTTTTATTCTGTCTAAAAAGCAGTGGATAACCAGAGTTTGCCCAGAAGATGCCGTCTAGGTACTTCCTAAGACATCCATGAAAGTTGTATGGATAAGTCATAATGGAGGGATCCTATTCTCGACCGAGACAACCATTAATAGCAGTTTGTGCATTTTTATCTTTCATCAGGTTCTTGTAAGGCTCGTTGTGTAGTTTTATTCAAAAAGCGTATTTAGATTTAGATGCATAAACGAGATATTATCCCATTTGTCGAAACAACGCTCGGGCTGTGTTAATATTTGATGTGTTCTCGACTTTTCTCGAATTTAACGTGCCGATTAAACAACGCGGGCGAAGAATTTTATGTGAATATTTAAAATGCTATATTGGTTCTAGTTGTACTGAAAAACAACTCATTTTGCAAATAACATCTTGTTATGCTAATTTATTGCTAATACCTACGCATAAGCTTTTATTGGTGAAATCGTGTTTTCTTTTTATTGAAATTTCTAAGTAGGCCTGATGTTCAATGCAAATAAAGTTCTTAAATCTGAAATCATGATAGGAAAGGGGTTTGTGAAGGGAAATTGAACACATTGTTGCATCCCGCAGGTTGGTGGACCATTAAAATAGAAGGATTACTTTTATAGCCCCGCTTGCCCCGCTTGAGATAATATCGGTAAATTTTATGATCGTAATAAAGGGAATTCGATTTTAGCCAGTCATCTGTATGCGATTATGTTTAGACTGGATTAAATAAAGAGCCTTTATTGTTTTAGAACAAATAAGAAAACCCGTGTATAGCATTAGTTATTTATAGTATTTTGAATCAAACAAACGCAGTACATTCAAAAGTGATTTAATTTACCCAACTCATAAAAGATTCGACTAGAGAATAAGAACTTTTCAAAGTTGACATTCACAATCGGAAAGTGGGTTAATGAGATTCCTTCAAGAAAAACATCTCGTTAAAGCATACATTATTCAAGCTTTTACGAAGTTATTCTGCGTTCACGCGTTCATTAGGCTCCGAACAAACTTGCCGTTCGCGTAGGTAACACTCGTCGACACGCCCACTTATCACCCGCGGACAAACTATTCATAAGTATTTCGGGCATCCTCGAGGACGCCCGGCGCACCCGCCTTGTTATTTAAATTTATCACTCAACTTTTATCCTCTAAATTCATTGTAACAGGTAATATTTCACAGGTTATTAATTACGCTACTCCGGCATCTCACGGTGTAACACTTATTACATTATGTCAGTTGCAAATTGAAAAATTCCCCGGGCGTGTGTCCCGTCTCTCCGAAGTATTTTGCCAAAATTATTCTCATTCATTAAGTCGAGAAGTGGAGGGCGCGTTCGCGAGATTGCCGACCTACCATTCACTTGTGAGTAACGAGGTGACTTCCTGTTATTAGTTATGTTGGCAAATTGTTTTTCTTACGCTTTCTTGCCTCTCGTTCCTATCGATTTTATATAAAAACATATAGAATTATACCTGTAATAAAACCAGTGTTACGAATAGTTTTATTTACCCCCGCACTCAATGATGCGTGAAATAGTCCTAAAACGTAAGACTGTTGGGGTTTGTGTCGTTTTTGCTCGTATTTTTTTTCAATAAAACCTTTTCGGCTTTTGTAAAAAGTTGTGAAACATATTAATTAAGGGTACTGGAGTACCGTAAAGGTCGCCTGTGGCGGTGTCCAGTTGACGCGTCCGTAACAGAATGGTGTCCCCAGCCTCCACGCGTCTCTCCAAGTGCCAATCCATTAATTAAAACTTATTTTGTAGCGGCAAACACAATTACCTACTGAGCGTCAACAAACAGGCACTTCGTGTGCCTAGTTGTGGAAGTTCAACTCACTTACGATTATGGAGCACATTCGGATAATAGATTAGCTTGATTAAGAAGGATTGGTTATAGGAAACTTGATCATTTTACGTGGTCATTGCATAGTATGGTAAAATAAGAAACTATATTGATTCAAAATCATGCAATGTACAACGTCTGTAAGTTTGTAACAGAATAAGCATGTTGTGTAGAAAAATATTAGGCACTGGTTTGGAAAATGCACTGCGTCCAATTTCGACATCCAATACAATCCACCCCAAGCTTCCGCAAAGATTGAAAATCTCTCAAAAGAATAGCGTTTAGCACGAGACAAAGACCGATCTAAATCTCCTTTGGCGAGGCTTTCGCCGGGCCACTATTTACTTTTCTCGAGGGATCTCGCACTTCGTCAGCTCGTGGCGTCCGAACCCAATTTTACAAAGCGGAAAACCGGCACTTTATCTCCACAAATCGAATACAGTGAATATTCCAGGTTGGCATTAAGCGTCTCCTTGTATAACGTACTCGACAATGAGGCAGGCCGGCGACGTGTCCTACGACCGCCTCGGGCTATAACCCCGAAGTGTTCGCGTACGTGCCACCGCTGCCATTCGAAGATAATTCCTCCTTATAATTTCCCATGCTTAAGTCGGCGTAATGAAGTTTATTCGTCGCTACTTCATTGCGAGTCGTTTGTGAGAGGCGGCGAGGAATGTAATCAGTTGCGAACTAATACCGTGTCGTTGAAGCCCCCCTCGCGTATGGAAATGCCTCGTTGGAGCCGCCGTTAGTTCTTTTGATTGCTGGCTCCTCCTTGTCGAATTAAAACCGAGATCGAGACTGGGTGATTTCAAGAAAATTAAAGGAGCGTTTCATTTTCAGCAATTGCTCCTTACGGTTAATATTAGTATGATTGTGGCTGCTCCTTTTGCTGCAAATCCGAGAACCTAGTTATTTTGCCGTCAACGTTTATTTTAACTGTGTGAATATCTTGCAGAGTTGACGTCAGCATTTGTTTACGCACATCACTAGTGGTTTCTCAATGCCTTTGATGCAGCACATAAGTTTGACCCTCAAAGAAAACGCAGACATGCGCTTGAAGCGGAAGTAAAGTAAGATATCGCATACGATACGCCCAAGTTCACGCAAGATAAAGTGCACGCGATTTTAAACTTTAAATTGTAGGGATACGATCGAGACTTTCATATCAAGGTGACTTGGTTTACTATGATTAATGCATTTAAGAAACGTTTTAGTTGCAACAGAAAACTTTGACTCGCGGAGCGTGACGAAGCGCTGCAGGAAGGTTAGCTTTGAAACTACGAGTAACTTCACTATACCAGTTTAGCATATAAATGTGTGAGTTATTTTGGAAAAATAAAAACAAAGACATTACATTACATTAGGTATAGTTGATTTCAATCAAAATTAGTTTACAAAAACACTCAAGATTTCATTTAAGTTACGTTATTTATTTCAGTGTTGCCCCTTACTTTCAAGCACGCTGTCGCCTTTGCTTCAGCCCCTATGCAAATTAAATTACACTCGAGTTTCGCTGACTTTGCCACAGCGTGGCAGGGATGGCCCATTTCTTCACAGCTACATCGGTACCTACTAAAGATAATCTCCAATGTAATGAAAGAACATGCGTGAATACTGTGTGAACTTTACATTATTTTCCCTGTTTTCCTTTCTTGTTATAACTAGTTCAAGTAAATCACCATTTCGTATCTTTTACATTTTAGAAGGTGCTTAACCTTGAATAATCACATAATGTTTGATGTTTCGGTGGATTTAAGGAAAACGATGATAAGTAATGAGTAAATGTAATAGAAACAACAGTAGGAAATAAACAAAAACCGTCTCCAATTTTTGAAATGCAAAACAAGAGCGCCTCAACCACTGAAATGAGTGTTCCTAAAGAGCCGTGAAAGTGTACTACTAAGTAAAACAGCGCAAACATTACCACAAAAGACACCGAAGGGGTGGCACACACAGAGAACAACAATAAACTTGGCCGGATTCGCTGACCACTGCAAAAAGCGCATCGTCCGTCGTGTCCCGAACACAATACCAACTTAAATTGTTCGTGAAAATGCTATGCTCTCGACGGTTTCAATTTCCTTGCGAACTGCCCTGCAGATGTTCGGACGACTCATAAATATGATTTGAAAATCGTTTTATGTATAACTCATAAAGTTTTATCTTCGCCACCGACGTCGAGGTTCTCGATCTAAACCGTTCCAGTTAGTTTCGTCCACAAAAGCTGCAGACGATTTCATATTGGACCGCACGGCATGTATCTGCCGGTGTAAATTTCGCAGCTGCAAAACGGCTCTACGGCACGCCACCTCTGGCTGGTCAAATAATACCGTCCTAATGGCTAACTATTGCTAGGTACTATTGCCGTTATTGCCTAATGTATTTTGTGGAATGGAATAATGTCGGCAGCTTCGCCGGCACCGGAGCTTGCGCTTTAGATAGTGCTTAGTACAGTTGAGTCCGTCGGAAGTGCAGCGCCGCTATTCAATTTTGGTTTATTAAAATACAGTTATTATGGTGTTATGAATAAGTCTGGCCAGACTGCAAATCTGGCTATGTGAATGCAACTTTACGAGGGCTACCCTCCGTTAAGAGAAATTTCTATTATATTAAGCTGGAGAACCTTTTGAATAATGAAACAAACCTGCGCATTCATTTCATGTATTTTGTACTTTCATTTGAATTGTTTCACCTAACTTATCCTTCAGCTAGTACCAACTTATTATATACAATATTCCTTTAGCTTTTGATGCTTACTTCGTGACGTTGAAACTAAAAAAACCGTTTGAAAAAAAAAACAAGTTACGTCATGGCATCGGCTGTGAATCAATGTATGAAAATTTTGATTTCTCATTTGTATGGGCTTTTCATTCTTGGGACCAACCCACTTGCTTCAATACTCTTCAATATAATATCAATGAAATGACATTTAGGAATCTTTTGTTCTGCATTGTTTTTGTTCATTAAAAAGCCAGCGTTAACGTAATTTGATTTCAATCGTAAATGTCGTATTGTTTGCGGTTACAAGCTGAGTGTCATGAAATAATTAAGTAGCTGCATTTTCATCAAATATGCTATTCACACAGCAAATATTTGTTGCGGTCAATAATATTGGCCAAAAATCAAGCCTTCGATATTCCATTTGCACTCAAAAGCAAATTGTATTTTTTTTTTTATAATAAAATTACAATGGTCTTTTTGAAACGTCTCATATAGGTATTACTCATGCCATTAGTAACAATTCCACGTGACCAATCTTAGAAAAGTACTTACATTTGCGTTCTTCTTACAAAAATAATATCATGTCTAATTCCTCTAACGGATTTCCATAATAATATAAGCTTTTGTAATTTTTTTCTGACATACCTACTTTACCACCTTATTTGTTCTAACTAAATATCGATAGATATCTCTTCATTTTACACAACAAATCTATTAAAAGTAAATGGCCAGCTGCCGCTAACTGTAATACTTTGCAACTTTATTATATGTGCGTTACATTTTTATATTTTATTATTTTTTGTACTTATTTTAGTACCTAAGTAATGTTCCGTTCTGTGTACTTGTATTTTGTCAAATAAACAAATTTTCTTCTTTTCTTTTCTTCTAATACACTTATCAAGCCTTGCGTAGATTTAGATTGCCTTCGATGACGATCAATGTATCTCTGTCAAAGTTTGTAGCAGTGTGTGCATATGCATACAAAACCTTATGTTGAAACTGATTGCCATCGCCATTGCAGATTGCATATTAATCCTCTATGCTTTATCTTGTTTACGGGAGAAATACCTACGATTAAAATGAAAACAAGCTGAACTAATCTAGCACCTACTTATGCATATCTAACAATGCAACACATTAGCAAATAACGGGTACTAATCAATACCACTAGCGGGTTATGTAATTATTAACTAAGTAAACATAGGCCTCTAGCCTCTATCGCGCCATCCTTGTACTCGTTCCACAAACAATGCCGGACCGTAAACAAATACTCGTGAATTATTACTCCTGCAATAATTATGACTACATGCCAATTCGATTTGGGATATTAGATTGTTTAAAACAATAGAGTAATTGGTATTTGCGAAATGCGATTTTATGGAAATCGGTTTTTGTTGCTCGAAAAGGATCTAGTATTAAAGCGAAAACTATATATACATTAGCTCAATAAGTTGTTCGCTTTACTCGTGTGAATTGTGACTTTTCTGTGCGCGCATGTGTTTGCGTAGCAATCAAGATCAAAATTGTGGTATTTTAGTTTTTATTTATTTTGTAGTTGTTGTGTGTTTTGTGCGCTTAATAAATAAAATAAAATAAAATATATCACGGCAAACCATTATCTAGGCATTACGACGCCATCTTTTTCTTTTCCCACTAGAGATGTGTCTCGTCGCCCGGTCTCAGTAGGGATGTGCTATTTCCAAAACCGGCTAACGCTAGGTACTAAAATAAATTCTAATTATGAATCAAATAAGAAGTCCAATCCTATTAGTGGTGCGAGGAAAAGGATTCCCTCGGTTCTTTTTTTTCTTTCTAAATTCGTCATACTGGCACTCATTTAAAATTGACACAGCTCAACGACGGGAAATTAGGAAAGTTATTTTTGTCAAAGTCAAATTCTTATAGGTATTTGATATAATATGTTTAGTTCTATTTGTTTTAACACAAAGTAAGTTAAAACTACACAAATATTTGAAAAATAAACAAGAAACAGTTGAGCTATCTGCAGACCGGTATTAACGATCTTTCTATGGTACTTATGGACAGCTAGTAGCATGTTTTAAGTGTGTCGGGTTTATACATTGCCTCTTCAAATCAAATCTAATAATGTGTAGGTATACCACATATCTATCAACTAATTAGGGATAGAGGTAATTACATACAACGTCACTTAGCTGTATACAAACATTAGAACTAATACTCAAGTTTAGCACTATGCTATGGCAGCTGTCACAAGCTGCTATCACATATATACAGTTCAAACATCGCAGTCAAACTTGTAACTAACTCGCAACTGTACTAGCCTTGTACATAGACAAGCTCGATGATAAATAAACAAGGCGTGTGTTGAAGCCGATAAGACTGAGAGCAACAGAGCAACGGTTTGCAACAAGCCCCCATTGGAGTTCAAGCTAGCTCCACATTCACACGATAGGGATACCTAGACATTATACAAAATTACAGTGAACCTATTGTCTTTCATTCGTGTCAGGTCGCAAAATGCAGTGGAGCGACGCAACGTCGAGATTAGGCCGTCTAAATTCAAGCTTAAATTTTAATCGCCGGTTAAAGCTCACGAACTGGGGAAGCGCCTTTAAAGAAAATTTAAGCGACGTTTTCTTGAATGTACGCCATCATACGATATTACATTTAATCAAGGTAGAATAATTAAGTTGAAACTTTTGGCTTGAATTCTTGCTCGTTAGATGTGTTGGTAAATTCATTTTATCACGTTTCTCAATGTAAAACGATTTTAGACTTTCAAATAAGTTTATTTAATTGTATTTATGCACATTTACACAGGCAGTACCATAAACAGAAGTCAGTTATGAGTTCTTTTACAGATAAAAAAACAGTGGCACTCCCGACTCGGAAGGCCGACTTATGTGAAAACATTAACAATTACGTGTGGATATGTCACTCCCTGGCTTCCTGCGGGCGGACAGACTTTTGGCGTAGTTTTTCGATCTTTGCCTAACGGTGTCGGTGACGGTGACGCGAGTTTATTGTTTCTTTTTGTACCTACTTCAAAAAATACACCAGCCTAAATAAGTTTTCACTTCATAAATAATCTATAGGTATAGTTTTCACGATAGTTTTCTTCGATAGGTATTTCTTTACTAGTATGAAGCAACACGTTAAAATCGTTTTAAACCAGACTCCGTGCACGTTTTCAGTGAGTCTATCGTTTATAGTTGGTACTTGTTTGAACTGAGATACGATCATGTTTATTAGCATAAAATAAATGAGAGTATTTGCCAAAATCGCAAAAATCGCAGGCAAAATAAGTGTTATTTTTCAGTTGGCTTTTATTTTTGCGCGCGTCTACATCGCCATCCAACATCGGTCGGGATTCTAATCAATTTAATTTATCAGGGATCCCCGGAGGCGGGCATTCACTTCATTTAATGCGCGTATTTTGCGGCTGGGTTGATTGTTTTGAACCATTCGCCTGTACGGTCCATTTAGATTAATTATTGGATTACTACATTTTGCTGAGGAGTACTTTACAGCGTGATTGGTTGCATGAATGAAGCGTGGTTAGCACGTGTGAATGGGTTTGGCCGTTTGATCTTTTCTTAATTCTTATGATTTGGATGAATCCTACTTTTTTTATAACTGATTATTTGTATTACGCGTTAAGCGTGTATTGTGAATGGGTTTGTATTTTGGTGTTTTAAAAAAAAAATATTCGTCTAAAAAAAAATATGGATATGGATGAAATTAGGCTCCGCCTGGTTTTTTGTATGCTAAGTTTTTATTTTCTTTGATAATTATCATCATCATAGTCACAAGACGAAGCAAATACAAAAAACTTGCTTGCAAACCACTATGGTTTGCTATTTTGGCATGTAACAATATAGAGTAAATAAAATACGTTCGATTAATGTTTGCATTGCAAATTGTAGGCTGATACCATTTGTAGAATGTGTATTCTGTCACATCGCTAATAGTGTTCGGAGAACTCTCATAATTTTGCCATAAACGTATCATACTCACTATTATAATGACCCCAGAAAAAAATCGATCAAATGCAATGTTGATGGACATTTTACCGAAAACAAAAGATTTTTTTTAGCCCTGAAATATGAATAAATAAATCTTGTGAAAATCAATCAAAATGTTTGTTGGCCTCTTGGCGAATTTGGCCTTTTGGCGAAGAGGGTTATCACTTCTGTCGGCATTCCTGGAGTGCCACGATTTTTTTTTTGCCTCGTCTGAAGTTAAACTTTTGTGCCAGCGCAACAATGCGAAAGAATATTCTGATTGTTATTATAATGCAGGGGCAATTTTTTGCATTTGTCTCGATTACTTTTTAAATCTTGTTGGAATACAAAGTACTGCTTGCTATTTGATAGACCATGATTTTACGCACACCAGCAAAGTCAAATTAGTGCACAGAGTTTTGTTTCCTGTTCCTCTTCGGTTCGATGGAGCTTAGACAGCTCAGTTGGCAGTACCATATACGCATATTCTTAATTTATGGGTGACATGGTCTTGATACCTACTACTACAACGACTACTTTTTTTACTAGTTACCTCAATATCATAATATTATACTGTGGTCGTTACAACATTCGTAGCACCGTTCATTTTCAGTCACAAAAATCAAATCAATAGGCATTTGGCTTTCTCGTCATATTTAAGTCAAATGACGGTAACAGTTTTTTTAGGCTATACTGGGAGCTCTGCCCACCTGTTACCAGGATAGGTTGATGCATTCAATGTATTTGATGCAGTTACAGGTTCGGGTTGTGATTCTGTTTGATATTCCCGCCTCAAAAATGCACAAAGTTTATTGGATTGGTAGGATGATTGGTTGGTTTTGCGCAAAGCAACATTTCACATCTATATTACATGAGGGGGTAAGACCGACCAAGCTCTGGAGAGAACTTACTCTAAATATTTACCTAGGTAAAATCAAAAATTTTTTTTTTAAGATTTTCAGATACAATTGCAAAATGATAAAAATCATTATCTCTCTCTTTTGTGAATTAAATAAAAAAAAACAATTAAGTAAATTTCATTCATCGATATGAGAAAATTGTTTAAAGCCTTGCGCACATCTAAGCGTCCTGCAGTGGTGATCAGTGAATCGCTTTCAAATATCGTTGTGTCAAACGCTTTGACTTCTGTGGTGTTATAAAACACCAGTAGTTCGCGAGATAAGCGCGTTCAACCAAAAAAAAAAAAACTTTTCAGCTATATAATATTACTATAGATGATTGTAGTGCCTTACACACAAGCGATCTCCAAAAATCAGAAACCTATTAATTACAAGAAATGCCAATCGAGGGCAGCATTCCCCCGGCAACTAATAAAGAAGACAATATTGCAGTCGATACGTATAAATGCGAGTAACATTTGGGCGTGATATTAATTTCGCCAGTAATTGCTATCGGCTGGGAGCCTGCAGCCATAGCCCATGAATACGGGAGTTACCGCTATTTGTTCCTGACGTTGTGGTTTAGGGTGCTTCCTATATTTATTTTCTAAGAGTCCAAGAGGCCAAACATTGCGAGTGGATTATCTGGTTTCATTATCATCAACCTACATTCAGTCCACTCTGAACGTAGATCCAAGTCGTGCCACTGAGCCCGGTCTCTCGGCTCTTCTCCTCCAGTGCTTGCCAGCTACAATTTACAGATTGGTGCCCCATCTTGCCGAAGGACTATCGGGTTTGGTTCTTGAAAATCTATCAGTGGAAACTTCCGCGACTTTGTTCGCGTGAAGCTATTTCCATATAAACTTGACGTCATTTTTCATATCCTCAACTAAGAAATTTCAAGTATCATCTGCATTTTTCCTTCACAAATATTCATAGATAACAATTTTAAACTGGTGCAGTATAAGAAATTGATTGAGAAGATGCTATACCTATAAGCACCAGACTAGTTTGCTCCATCTAAAATTTTGGTCTAGGCTTACACTCACATAAGAGATCCTAAATCATAAGGCATACAGACATTTTTATCAATAAAAAATGCGTTCACAAGCTTATTAGCAGAAATTGTAATAGAGCATTGAGATATTCTTCTATTGTAGAGGAAGAAAATAAGGCACGTCTCCTTAGAGATAAGTAGGACGTAACTCCATTCGGTAAAGGGCCTCTCCACTCGTAGCTGGCACAGTGCTTCCAACATTATAAGAGCTTCCACGCCTCTTCTATTGATGTGAAAATCAGACACGATAGGGGGTATCGAAAGGTGCGTGGTAGGTCATTTATCGCTGGTCGGTCTGTGTAGTCGGCTTGACGCGCGGTGTGAACGGGGGCCCTCGTTATTTTCAATTTCCATAGAGCGCCTACTCTATACCTTTTCACATACGGGTATGAGAATCGAGTGTATTAACCCATGAATCTTATAAAGACCTGGGCTGATTTAATACGATACGGAACGTTGCTACTATTGTTTTATCTGTAATTTTTCCTTTAAGAGGTTTATTGCGGATTGTTCCATCCTTCGATTTTACTTCATCGTAGGGCTTATTACATTTGCACCTTTGAGGAATTTTATTTGAGAATTATTACTATAAGTATTACCTAATAGATACCTACATTTTATTTCTAGATCCGCTTTAAACTAAACTTGTTTGTAGTACACATTAGTTGATTTGTTATTATAAATTTATCTTACGTCACAAAACGTACTCGTGTCGTGTGTTTGTGTTCAGTAAAACGTTTAACTCACAGTAACGTACAACAAGGGACAATTACCCGAGCTATGCTCTCATCAAAATTACTGCATAAAGCAAATAAAATTAATTCAACATTTACATAAAGCTTTGTAGATAAAAATGCCGGAATTCTGTGTCAAAAGAACTCCAACATTTTAATTCCAAGTAGGTAGCTAAAATGAAATAATGTATTTGTTTAGTACTTTTACAGAACGCCACGTGCGTTTCCTTCACTTTGCTTCCGAAAAATGTAAATGAATCGTAATGAATATTTTTACCAGCGACATGAGAAAGAACGGTTAAATAAATTTGACCAATTTTCAAAGGAAGTCCCGCTTGAAATATTAGGGGAGGTGTTGTTATTTCACGTTTCTGGCAGCACCTGTAGGTAGCGGGCCGTCCAAGTATGTACTACGAGAAAATTGTATTTCAATTTTTACAATTTCAATTTAGTATTAATTCGAGTTGGGAGCACGGTCGGGCGCGCCGCCACATGTAAAATATGGATCGGCTAAGTGAAATTAAAATGCTCTATAAATTGTGATTTTTGCAAGTCCTAAAGTGGAGAAGGCTTTTTATTATTTATCGCTCGCGCCGTGGTGGCCAGCGCTCGCTTACTGAAAATCGCTGTTATTATTCAATTTACTTGTTTGAAATATTAACTTCAATATGAATAATCTTTGCATAATCCGCTGGCCGTTGATGTGTTCATATATTTTTTCTACTTGGAATGTTGTGCCGTTCGAAATGTGCAGGTTGACATTTGGGATTTGCGGGAACGTAAAGTATGTCTGTGAAAATAATAAAACAAACACAGACTGGCGACAGTGAGTAAATATTGGGTTTAGATACTAAGCTGAATGCGTAATCATGGCTTTTCTTTTACGTTATCCGTCAAAGAAATATACCTTGTTTACTGAAGCCTAAAATTAATATTTGGACAGAGCATTTATTACTTTCATCATTCCTCCTCTATTTGCTGGTTCTACTAATTTTAACTGTATCTTTATTTAAAAGTAGGGTTATCACAGCGTATTTGACATAAACAATCTTCAATAATCAAAACTGTCAGGTTTTTTTCGAAGAGAAAATTTAAAAGCAGTTGACTTTAAAATAGACTTGAACGAAACAAATACACGTAAGCGTCGTTAGAGCTGGGGAGTTTGTCGCGCAATCAGTGAGACAGCTCCTATCGGCTCGCTCGGTACACTCAACACACTTCGTATTTTTTACTGCACTTGTAAGATAAGGACATTTTCTCCTTGTACTGCTGAAAAATTCTGGTAAAGTTATTTATTAAATTGTTACCGATTTTAGAGTAACAACTGTATAGTTGGGCGTTTATTTCATCTAGTCCCACTAATAGCTCGATTACTAAAGCCTTGCGTACATTTATGAGATCTGCGAAGGCAATCAGTGAAATGCTTCCAAAAATTACAGCGATATTTGACAGCGTTTCACTCATCACCATCGCAGATCACTAAGATGTGCGCAAAGCTTAATAATTATGTCTATCCATTGACAGTTGTCGTAGCCGAAAATGACTAGGAAATCATCATCATTGGTCCAAGCGCCATTCGGCTGTTAAAAAAATTAGTCTTCTTCTTATCGTGTCAATGGTTCACTATAGACACATGTTTTTGAACTTTTTGGGTTCTACGACATGCCGGTTTTCTCACGATGTTTTCTATCACCGTTTGAGAGCACTGGCATTGTGTTCATAAGTTTTTGGGTAGAAAAACTCATTGGTACACGTCTGGATTTGAACCCACGACCTTAGAATCCGAAGGCAGGGCTGCTACCACTTGGCCACAGCGTTAAAAAAAGTTAGTAATGAAAATACTACAGTGATTTCTAATAAATTGTTTCTTTGTTCCAGGGGCTTTGGATTCATCACATTCTCGGATCCAGCTAGCGTAGACAAAGTATTAGCTCAAGGAACACACGATCTAGATGGCAAAAAGGTGAGTCCTTCATTTAAATCTAGCCCTAGACACGTATACTTTATACCCAGAGTGTTCTAACAACTGCACGCTGAAAGATCTGCAGGCCGATCATGTAAATTTTGAAGCAATGGTTTCAATCAAAATCATATTGAAACTGTCAATTTGCGATCACTTAGTTGTTCAGGGACAAGTGGAGAATACAAGACCACGTGGAAGATCTCCTATGCGCTGGACTGATCAGGTCAAGTCAGCAGTGGGTGGATCCCTACAAGAGTGCTCCCGGATGACGACATGTAGAGAGAAGTGGCGAGATATCGTGAGGCGTGCCACAGCCCCTGATAAAAATAAATCATAAGATATTCATGATGACCACGACCGCTCTGACAAGAGTGAAGCGACTGAGAAGAAGATTAAATCAAAAATTGTCAGTTTCAATAAGATTTTGATCGAAACAGACGCCACGTAAAACGCAATTAATGTGACCCATTTCTGGGCAAAACATATAGAAAAAAATATCATGGGAACCATCGACACGATGAAAAAGAAGAATAAAATACACTAGCAAAGCCCATTTCTTCGATATACCGTTTACGCAATTTCTATGAAGTTATCACGTGTTTTCTTCAACGTGAAATCGGAGTCTACGCGCGCATATCTTTCTTGTGGGTAAGGTTGACAAGCTGTAATAATATAATAAATAATGAATTTTGGACAATCCAAACGACACTATCTAGCCCTAAATTAAACAGAGCTTGTACTATAGGAACCAGATAGCTGATATAATACTTATACACATTTTTTTTGTAAATACATACACTGTTACACATCAACATTGTCTGGGAGATATTGAACATTAATTATTATTGTTGATTTTTAGAAAAACTGAAAACAAATTTAGAAACTAGATATGGATTCTTTTATTATTTTGTGTTGTTTATTTATAATAATAAAATACAGCTGTTTGATATTATTTAATAATAAAAACTAAAGTGGGAACGAAATCTCGAAAAATCTGAAAATCTATTCGTAATAGACAATGTTGATGTGTGTACTTAGAATACCATAATAACACCAATACAAGGAACAAATAAATGTGTTCACCACACAAACATTTGTTTTTGGTGGGGATTGAACTCACGACCTATGGCACAGAAGGCAGAGCTACTATCAACTGAGCTGAGAGGTCAGTCAGATACTGCTTCCAGTAAAAATTCTTGGGTGAAAAGTTCACCATGAGGTTCAATAATTCTTCTCGAATATTATCATCATCATCATCATCAACCTATAACAGTCCATTGCTGGACGTAGGTCTCTCCCAAGACGTGCCATTGATCTTTCTTTCTAAGTGGAGATCTTACCACGCACGTTATGAATTTGCCTCACGATGCGCTACCCTCGTCCATCAACTTGAGGCATACAGATGTTCAGCCTCACGTGCCAGTAACTTCACCGGCACCCACACCTTTCAAACCGAAAAACAACGATGCTGCTTCACGGTAGAAATAGGCAAGAACTGTTTAATTATTGAGAAAGTTTGGTATTATCTCTGTTTGTCTCATTTATTCAAGATGTTCGACTTTTCAAATCTGCAGGAAATGAATCGTTTCATTCGCAATGCGCAGAGATCTAACCCATTCTGTTAGCATAAATTTTCTAGGAATAATTCATTAAATGTAACGTGAATTCCGTTTTCTTGTTCTGAAAGCTTTTATAATGCCCGTAGCACACCTCCGCTGCGGAACTGTTACTGCAGTATCGCAGAAATTTTATCATGTCTTGTCTTGTGTAAGAGATGAGACAATTAGCGAAACTGCCTGTTCTAACGCTTAGATTTGACTATACTCCATCTCTTTCTCCGCGCGGGTTCGTCGATCTGCTCCTACGCCAGCCACACTGCCGCGCTCTGGCTGCCGTTTTTTTTCTCTCTTCATCGCAACAAAATTCATCTAGCGGTGCCGCTTTAACGGTTCCGCAGCGGAGGTATGTTGCGGGCATCAGTGATCAAAAGTTCCATCTGTTCCAGCAGTTTATAAGTTTGTATGCTCTTCTTGACTAATTAGGTATCTTATTACTTAATTAACTATTTGTAAACGACGAGTGAGTCTGCATTTGTCTAAGTTTATTCAGCATTTAGCTTCGTTTTTTTAACCGACTTTAAATAAAAAAGGAGGAGGTTCTTAATCCGGTTGAAATGTTTTTTTTGTTTTTGCATAAAGTCGTGATTTAAAAATCGATTAGAATTTATTTTTTTTGTTTGATAATACTTCCGGATGGGTCCCATAACTGTGAAGTTTATGTTAAAGATAGAATTGGTCTTATGGCTCACCTGATGGTACGTGATGATGACATCTTTTTCATACAACTATTGCCCAATTGATGTTAAGTGGTAACCATCGCCTATAACAAAGCATTGCTCTTTGTAAGGGGCTCGTCCGTGGAAGTATTAACCACCATGCCTATTTCTGCCGTGAAGCAGCGGTGCTGTGTTTCGGTTTTCAGGGTGTGGGGCTGTTGAAATTACTGGTACGTGAGGTTTGACATCTGTATGCTTCAAATTGAATGGGTACCTCTTAACATCAGGTGATCCATATGCTTGTTCAATCAAGCTGCATAAAAAAATACACCAATTCTCTCCAGTAGGGCATTAATATTTGTACATTTTCCGTGATGGACCCAAATTGAAACTCGGAAACAGTAGGTACTAACATTACAAGCGCGAAATCCCAACATCACCCGCGGCCATACAGTCAGGCAAGGTGTTAAATCACAGGTGCCTTTAATATTCAGACGCAATAATATTTTACCAAAAGTTAAATTATAACATAACGAACAATTTTAATTTCCACACTTTATGCACGCGGTAAAATTACAGTTAGCGGTTCTCTCTGGCATATTATTTTATGTTTGTTGCTTGACCGTAGTGACATCACTATTCAATATTAATAATGCTTTGTAATATGTAAGTTGGATAAAGGTTTAACCTTGCGCATATAATCTAAGGTCCGGTAGCGCTGTAAGAATCGTCAGACGATCACCAGCATTTTGTCCATTCGAAAAAAAAAGAAAAAAAAAATATAACCTAAGGCCCGTATTCCGAAACAGCGCTTGAATCTGAGTCGAACCTCAAGCATAGATTTTATGACAGTTCTCCATTGATGTGTCAAAAATCTGTGCTTGAGGCTTGACTCAGACTTTGAAATGTTTCGATATACGAGCCTAAGCGTTCTTTGGTGGCAATAAGTGAAACGCTGACAAATATCGCTGTCATATTTGACGGCGTTTCACTGACAGAAGGTTGGATGCTCTAAGCTGCGACACAGTTTACTCTTGCATAGCTTTCAATGTTCACTTTTATACTCTATTCACCTGTAAGAGTTCACTCATTTATTTTATTTATTTTATTTTATTTTATTTTAATAATTTTAAGAAAACTTACAGCTAGGTACAAACATTAAATTAAGGTATAAAAACTAAAGGCCAATTAAAAGTTTCCACTGATAACTAAAACATGGTATAAACTAATAAAAACAGTAAAGTAGACGATAAAAAAGATAAACGTTAGGTAAGAAAGTAGGTACTAAAATTAATAAATATAAGTATTATTTTAACATTATTTTAAGAAAAATTGTGAAGCATCAAAATAAACCAAAGAGAAAACAGAAAAAGATTTTGCTATCGAGAATAAACTTTAAAAAATAACTAAACATTTTTGAAAAATTTGCCATTAAGCATACGTTTAAGTGTAGCTACTGAGGTATTGAAAATGTCAATATCAACGTCTGCCTTAAGCAAGGTGTTAAATGATTTGCTAGCCCTAATCATGAATGCGTTTTGCCTATAATTGGTTTTGACAAAGGGAACATTAAGTACGTTAGGTCTTCTTAAAGTGGCTGCGCTGGTTCTCAACCCTAGTAGTTCTAGTAGCTCTGGACAGTCCACTGTGCCATTTGCTATGTTCAAGAGGTACGCGAGGTCAGCTATCTCTCGACGCTCGTAGAGGGGAAGGATATGAAACTTGCGACATCTCGCGGTGTAATTAGGAAGATACACTTTTGCACGGAACTGTAGGTATCGAAGGAATCTTTTTTGAATACGCTCTAGTCTAGTAGAATAAACATTATAACGTGTGTTCCACACCTGCGAGGCGTACTCTAAGTGACTACGTACGTATGCACAATATACAATTTTGAATGTTTTTATGCTAGAAAATTCGGATGACATTCGCAGGACAAAGCCAAGCGCTCGAGATGCCTTATTAATTAAGCTGTTAATATGCTCATCAAACAAAATTTTTGTGTCAAAATTTACGCCTAAGTCCTTGATTGAGTATACTCTTGTTAAAAGTGAGCCCTGCAATGTATAATCAAATTTAAGTGGTATTGGTTTACGAGTATAAGAACAAACAAAGCATTTGGAGACATTTAAATCCAACTTATTGACAAAACAGTAATTTTGAAATCTATTTAGGTCTGCTTGTAGGTTAAATGCGTCATTCATATTTTTTAAAGGATGGAGAATTTTCATGTCGTCGGCATAAAGAATGATTTTAGAATAGAGAAAGCAAGAAGAAATGTCATTTACAAAAAGTGCAAAGAGAAGGGGTCCCAATAACGAACCCTGAGGAACACCCGAAGGTATGCTCATGGGCAAAGAGGAATACCCACTCAGAACTACAGTTTGACACCGGTTATTTACATACGAGGAGAACCATCTAAACAAGTTTCCCCTGATACCTGCGAGCTGAAGCTTATGTAAGCAAGGGCGGATCCAGGGGGGGGGTCATGGGGGTCATGACCCCCCCCTGAGCTGGTTCCAGGACTTAGGTGGACCACTAATTGTACATAATGATTTTGTATTATAGTACCTATGTATATTTTGTCACCATACAGATTTTATGTAACTACAAACCTTCAATATTTAATTATTTTAATCTAAATATATATAAAACTGTACGCTACTGACTGACTGACAATCAACGCACAGCCTATGCCGTTAGTCCTACTCGTAGAAGCATGAAACTTGGAGGGTGTGTTCCTTTTATAGTGTAGAGGTTCACTAAGAAAGGAAATTGGAAAATTATTTCGCTAAAAAGAGAAAAAGGGGAACATGGTTTTAAGAAAAATGATGATTGTAAAAATCAAAGCAAAGTTAGATGCATGAAACTTGGACAATAATACATAATTATATGTAGGAGCACAGTGTGAAAAAAAATCAGGAAATTCTTACAGTTGGTCATGTCAAACTAAACAAACCAGATTCGATTATACACCAACGCATACACAAACCCAATTTAGCCACTAAAACAAAATCACCAAAAAAAGGTTTAAAAATACACAAAAAAAAAGCTGCCAAGTGCGAGTCGGACTCGCCCATGAAGGGTTCCGTAGCAACAAGTAACATAATATAAAAGTTCTTGTAGTTCGTCGAAAGGTAAATTGCTGTTTACGGTTTTTGACGTATAAAAAAAAAACTACTGACTAGATCTCGTTCAAACCAAAAATCGTTGGAAGTTTGCATAGTAATGTACAACATATATTTTTTTTTGTTTTATCATTCTATTATTTTAGAAGTTACAGGGGGGGGGACCAACTTTTTACCACTTTGGAAGTGTCTCTCGCGGAAACTATTCAGTTAAAGTAAGAAAAAAACGATATAGGAAACCTCAACATCATTTTTGAAGACCTATTCATAGACACGTATGGGCTCGATGAAAAAAATTTTTTTGAGTGTCAGTTTCAAGTATGGGGACCCCCAAAATTTATAGTTTTTTTTCTATTTTTATGTAAAAATCTTAATGCGGTTCACAGAATACATCTACTCACCAAGTTTCATCAGTCTAGCTCTTACGGTTTCGGAGAAAAATGGCTGTGACATACGGACGGACAGACAGACAGACAGACAGACAGACAGACATGACGAACCTATAAGGGTTCCGTTTTTGCCATTTGGCTACGGAACCCTAAAAACGGTCATAAAAAATTTTGCTACCGCAGCACCTGTCACCAAATTTGAATACACACAAAGGTTTACAAAATTGGCTAATAAAGCACTTGCTTTTATATTCAAACGCATTATAAAGTTTTAAATATAAGCTCAAAACTATTAGTAACCAGCAGTTGGTAATGTGAAACTTAAACAACCAGATTCAATTATAATAATAAAATAATAATAATAAAATGCATTTATTTTCTCTCATAAAGACTAAGATTAATGTACATGTAAGGTATAATAATATAAGAATATATTAATATAAGTAGCCTTATTATAGTTGACCTTACATAAGTAGACCTGTTTTGCGAGACTGGTGCCTGAAATAGGTTTTAGTTAAACCTGTGCTACAGGACACCAGGGCCCCACTCCGCTGATTACTTAAGAGTTAAGAGTTAAGACTAATAACAATAGGTATCTGCAGCTAAATATAAATAAGTATACATAAAAAATGTGATGTGTGCGTGAGTGTGTAGTGAAAGGGTGTGTGTAGTATTGTGTTGGGTGTCGGTGTGTGTGTGTATGAGTGTAGATAGGGTGTGTGACGTGACTGGTGTTTGTGTGATGTAAGTGGATGATGTGGGTGGAAATGCGTGCATATTCTAGTTGGGAATGATAATAGGTGGATGTGGAGACAGGGATCTTCTTCTTATCGTGTCACTGATTCTTTCGAACCAAGTGTGGTGAATGGATTTTAAGTGCGCCTCGAAGAGGCTCACTTAAAATCCAGGAGACAGGCATAAGGCTTATTTAGTGGGGATTAGGAGCTTTTCTGTTTCATCGTAGGTCATAGTTTTTAGCCATTCGAATTATAATACACCAACGCATACAAAACCCAACTTAGCCACTATGACAAAATCACGAAAAATTGCTTTACAAAATACCTACGCAAAAAAACTGTAAAAAAAACTGCTACCGCAGCATCTGCCACATGATTTATACACATACAAAGGTTTAAAAAAAACCTATGTAACCACTAAGACAAATCGCGGTTTTTGTATGCGTTGGTGTACAATCGAATCTGTTTTTTTGGTTTAACATGACCAACTGCTAGTTACCTTAGTTAATTTCGTTTAAGATGAACACACCCTTCAAATTTCATGCTTCTAGGACTAACGGCTTAGGCTGTGCGTTGATTGTCAGTCAGTCAGACGACAGTGACTAACGACGTAAGAGACGTAAGAGTTTTATATAATATTTAGACTAGTTATACAGGGTGGCCAGAACATTGACGTCCAAAAAAAAAAATTTTGGTCCCTCGTATCGTGGGGTATCTGAATCACCCCCATGTATGTTCCGCGATTTTGTAGGTATAGTTTTCGAGTTATTAATTTTTATCTGAATTTACGGGGAATTTCGACACAACCACGACCAACTTAAAAAAAATTCAAAAAAAAAAAGTAGTAGACGTTTTAGTAATTTTTTTGCAACTGAATCCTCATGAGTTGTACTTTTATGCATAAAGCAATTTATGGTTCATTAAAAATACCACTTCTTATTTTAAACTTTTCTGACCAAACCTCTGAAGCTATTTCTTGGTTAATTTCCAGTATTTTCTATAAATAGTTAGCCTTAAATATGAAATATTAAAAATTTGTATCACAATTCACCAAACGTTAATTGTTCACTTTGGGTCATCATTTTCA
Organism: Thera britannica; assembly: GCA_939531255.2. Taxonomy (NCBI): domain Eukaryota; kingdom Metazoa; phylum Arthropoda; class Insecta; order Lepidoptera; family Geometridae; genus Thera; species Thera britannica. The sequence goes on along the minus strand of OW618041.2, from coordinate 5,600,825 downwards.
TAACTTTCTTTAAAGTAACAAAACTAATTGTTTTATGCATAAAAGTACAACTTATGAGAATTTTGTTGCAAAAAAAAATACCAAAATAATTCTACTTTTTTTTTAGAAATTTTAAAGTTCATTTCGAAATTTATCATAAATTCAGAAAAAAATTCATAACGCGAAAACTACACAAAATCGCGGAACATACATGGGGAAGATTCGGATACCCCACGATACGAGGGACCAAAATTTTTATTTTGGACGTCAATGTTCCGGCCACCCTGTATATTTAGATAAAATATAGGCTGCCTCATTCCGTGCGTGATAGTGCTTCTCTGGATGTCTTCAAGAGAAGATGGCAGTCGCAGTAGCCAAAAAAGCAGCCAAGTGCGAGTCAGACTCGCCTATCAAGGGTTCCGTAGCACGACGAACTACAAAAACCTTTATATTATGTTACTTGATGTAACATAATAAGGTTCTTGTAGTTCGTCGAAAGGTAAATTGCGGTTTACGGTTTATGACGTATAAAAAAAAACTACTGACTAGATTTCGTTCAAACCAAATATCGTTGGAAGTTTGCATAGTAATGTACAACATATATTTTTTTTTGTTTTATCATTCTCTTACTTTAGAAGTTAGAGGGGGGGGGGGGACCAACTTTTTTCCACTTTGGAAGTGTCTCTCGCGCAAACTATTCAGTTTAGAAAAAAACGATATTAGAAACCTCAACATCATTTTTGAAGACCTATTCATAGATACCCCACACGTATGGGTTCGATGAAAAAAAATTTTTTGAGTTTCAGTTTCAAGTATGGGGATCCCCGAAATTTATAGTTTTTTTTTTATTTTAATGTAAAAAACTTAATGCGGTTCACAGAATACATCTACTCGCCAAGTTTCATCAGTCTAGCTGTCTAGCTCTTACGGTTTCGGAGAAAAATGGCTGTGACATACGGACGGACAGACAGACAGACAGACATGACGAATCTATAAGGGTTCCGTTTTTGCCATTTGGCTATGGAACCCTAAAAAGAAGAAGTGAAGTGAAGTGAGAAGATGGCAATAACGTACGAAGTTATTATGTGTTAAGTTTTCAAGTGTACAATAAAGAATAAATATTTTTAAGTACAGTGCTTACGTACATTAATAAAATACCTACTTTTAACTTGTATCTATTGTTATCAAAATTAAATTATAAGTTCTTGGCTTGACCACGACTATGTGACCCCCTCCTGGCGCCAAAGCTGGATCCGCCCTTGTATGTAAGAGGACGACGTGGTCAATACGATCAAAACATTTGCTATAATCAGTGTATATAACATCCACCTGAGAAGGTTCCGACATATGATGACTTAAAAACTCTGAACATAAAAGTAGGTTTGATGTGGTGGATCGGCCTTTTAAAAACCCGTGCTGTTGTGGCGCAAGATCATGCTTGAGTGCGGAGTATACTTGTGCATAAACAATTTTTTCAAGGACCTTGGCAAACAAGCATAATTTCGAAATGGGCCTGTAGTTTTCCACTTGGTTTTTAGGTCCTTTTTTGTGCACAGGCGTAATAAAAGCGGATTTCCAGATATTTGGTACAACGCCTTCTGTAAGTGAGCGACGGTACAAAATAGAGAGTGGTAAAACCAGGCTTCTGGCACATTTTACTATCAAAATGGCTGGGACATTGTCAGGTCCGGCGGATTTATTCAGATCCAGAGAAGTAAATAATTTGAGCACTTCCTCAGACAGTACTTCAACCATACCTATGTCGGCAGACGACGATAAAGGACCATCAGTCATAGCTTGCGAGTTACTTGCCTGTGTGCCAAGGTTATTAAGAAAGGTCGAGTGAAAGTACTCCCCAAACATATTACTAATGTCTTCACCCCTATCAGAAGCCCGGCTTCCATACTGCATCACAGATGGATATGCATTTGACTTATTTTTACTTTTAACGAACGTCCAAAAAGTGCGAGGATTTTGTTTTATGCTAGTTTCTACATGTTTAATGTAGGTGTCATACATTTCACTTTCCATGACCCGCGCTCTTTCCCTCAACGTAATAAATGAGTCATGGTCGTAGATATTGCCATACATTTTAAACTTTTTGTGATGTTTAGATTTTTCTTTTAATATTTTTATTAAGGGTTGCTTATACCACAGTGGATACTTACGCGAGGGTGCGACCGTCTTAGAGGTAATGTAGGTATCACGGAGGTTGTACAGAGTGCCGTACATAAAAGATACAGCATCTTCTAAAGATCCACTACCTAGCTCTAATTGCCAGTCTACCGTATCAAGTTCGGAACAGATGGATTCGTAATCTCCGTTATAATAAGCAAATTTAGTGTACGATAGTGGTTTAATACTGTGGAGCTCAACGAAATTGGCAGTTACTATAATAGATCGGTGGTGGGGGTCTTCAGGTACTAATGGCGCATCACAGGAGACGACAGACACGTCGTTATTTGAAAATACTAAGTCTAACAAACGGCCATGACTAATGTCAAGAAAAGAATTATATTGAAGTAAATTGCATGTGTTAAGACTATCGAATAAATCTATTTGGTGAGAGCCTTGTAGATTACTAGGAGCAAGCGAAATACCATCATCACTTGTGGCCCACGAAATAAGGGGCATATTAAAATCACCTAATATAACTACCTTATCCAGTGGATTTTCTAAAACAATGTTGGTCAAGTTATCTGCGAAGTTGGATAATTGCAGTGCCATTGAGTTACCTAGGTTTTGATCACAAATATATACAACGCATAAATGCATCTTATAGGTAGATTTAAGCTTACGATTATGTATCTTAATGGTAACCCAAAGGTCCTCAGCTGAGGATGACCAATCACTCCGGCACTCGGCTCATCAAATAAATGAAAATTTTGAGGACGCTTATAATGTGCGCAAAGCTTAAAACTGTCAGTGGACGGTCTTAAAACTTAGATCTTGGCTTTGGGGCCGATACGATCATTATAATTGTTGACAATATTAATGGTTGTATCGGTACCAAATGTATGTAATTTGTGTAATTTGTTTTTTTGTAATATGTGTAATTTTGTTTAAATACAAAATACGCTATTTGTTCAGAGGTGCCAGGGTAACAAGCCGGGAACTGGACGCGGTAAAGTTACAATGTTAATTTTTAATCATTTTTATTTCTACTTCAACCGTAACAGTGTTAACGTTAATTCTATTACCTACCACAGAACATGAATAAATTTGAACTTATTTTAGTTATTCGTAGGTAAGATTTTTTCTAGTATTAACTAGAAAAATTATATATTATATATAATATGCACACTTAGTTACATATTTAAGTGACCAAGAAAAACTTTCGAAGCTCTAGAGAAATACATTAAGTATTCTATGTTGAATCAAAATTATCTAATTTTTTAAATCTGATTCATAAATTGATCAAGTTCTGGAAAAAAATAATTCGTTTTGTTATGGAGCCCAAATTATGGAATAACGACTTCCTCGCCATCAGCGTTAGGTATATGCACGCCCTTTTTTACGCCTCTCAGCTCTGCCTTCTGCGTCGTAGGTCGTGGGTTCGATCCCCCCCGCAAACAAATATTTATGTGGTGAACACAATGAATACCTCTATAAAATTTAACAAATTTGATTAAAATCTGGAAAAAATAATTCGATATAATTATCGAGCCCAATAATGGAATCTACACTTTTTTTTCTTATAATTAAAAGTGTGAACGCAGTTGTAACCAGAAGCTAGTATTGCATAAGAAGAATTATGCAACAGTAACATTTTACCAAATAAACGGGAGAACAGCCTCGGTTGTTAGTATAATTCATCCAGATTATCCCGATAAAAGCACATTTCCCGCTACAAATACGTATAAAATGGGGGACTACTATTTATATAAGGACATAATACAACTATGTTAATAATAATCGTCTTTGTATCTTGGAAATCGGGACACATAACGAGTTCTATTTTCTGATTTGGTTTATGGGGATGACAAAAAAGTCGATTACTATCGCTCGCCTCGAAATAATCTAGATAAATTACTTACATCGTAAAACAAAAACAAGAACCACAGTACAATGCTTTACTTTAGTGGCCAATATATGCTTGTTCGAACAGCTAGTTGCTAATAAAAACACATATTCAGCGTGGTAAAGCCGCCAACGTCTTGGGGACACTTCAATCTGGTACTGATTTGGATCAGGTGAGCTATCTCTAGATTGTTTGTAACGGTCTGTTAGCACACTGTTTCTTGTTTATTTTGTAAATATTTGTTTAATTGTAAGTTTCTTTGAGTCAATAAATAAAAAATATAAACACATAATTGGCACATAACTTTTACACACATAATTTTTTTTTCTAAGACCTGTAAGGCTTTTACACACAAACCATAAAAATAAAGAAATTTAAACAACAAGGCAAAATTAATGACAGACATTCCAGTTTTTTCACTGGTGGAGTTTAACAGTTCGTTTCAGTTTTCAGTTAAAAAATGGTTCTGACGTTCCAATTGAACCTTTTTGTTTCCTACATTTTGAAATTCAAACCCATACATACTACGTAGAACGCAGTGGTTCAATCTCCATTGCTTCATTTTAGTGTGTAAAAAAACACAATTGAACCCCAAAGTTCATAAAATAAATTAATAAATATGCATAAAATGTATAGGTACTTTTTGCACTTTAGGCCCTTATAAACAGTGTTTGAGTATGAGTCGAGCCTCAAGCATTTTCAATCATAGATTATACGACAGTTCTCCATTGAAAAGTGTCAAAAATCTATGCTTGAGGCTCGACTCAGACTCAAGCACTGTTTTTGAATAAGGGCCTGCCCTCAAAGTTGAGTAACTGTGTAAATCGACGGACTATGCCTTTCTCCGTCCTTGTTTACTTTGATTAAATTGTAGTCGACAGCGGAAGATTAGCTGAGGCTCGCGAATCGAGCGGAGACTTCTCAGTTTAAATAGAGAACGAATGCAAGGGATTTTCTCGTTGCCTAGTAAGCGTTTATTTCTGCCGACGAACTAAAAAAAATCAGGTAAAATAAGAGGTAAGAAATCTTTTGAAAAATCAAGCTTATAAATGAACCTATAAAATTTTTTTTTTATTGTTTTTTGTGTTTACTATACTTCACAAAGATTTTTTTATTAGGATTCGATGGCGCAGCGGTCAGCGCAGCCCCGTACCAAGAGGAAGGTTGAGGGTTCAAATCCCGCTCAGTTCTCAACTTTTGGGACGTTATAAATATATCAAATTATAAATATATCAAGATATAGAAAATTCTTAGTAAATTTCAATTAAATGGTAAGGATATTAATGAAGACTAAGTCTCATCGCTTTTGGAAATACCGAAATAAAATATTAATAATGTCGAGTATTAGGTACTTTCTTAAAACATAAAAAAATAAATTTGCTAACGTTAATTGGATCTTCCTCAATAGAATGTCCCTTCTTACAAAAATATTAATTATGAATAGGAATACAACCATCAGCGAAGAAAATTAAACTGTCAAAGAAGATTTCCAAAGCTTAGGATAATCGAGTTATTTTTGAACCCTTCAGTTAATACACCTGGCTTGAAAGGAAAATCTTTTGGGATTTTTATTGGAATAGACGGGGCTTAAATTTATTATTATAATATTGCGAATTTTCATTTCAATTATTTCAATACGCATGTCACTCTATCAGGCTTTTGCATCTATTGTAGTTGATTTATAATATGTCAGGGACAACTGGTGATTACACATACACAAGCTCTACTTGCGGGACGCTATAATATAGTAATATTGTTGACAATCCACACAGCACTATCTGGCCCCAAACTAAGCAGAGCTTGTACTATGGGAACCAAATAGCTGATATTATACTTATATGGCCTCTAGCTCAGTTGGTAGTAGCTCTGCCTCCTGCGCCGTAGGTCGTGGGTTCGATCTCCACCGAGAACAAAATATTTGTGTGGTGAACATAAATGTTTGTTCTCTGTCTGGGTGTTATATTGTATTCTAAGTATGTATTTACAAAAAAAAAACGTATTCAAGTATTATATCAGCTATCTGGTTCCCATAGTACAAGCTCTGCTTAGTTTGGGGCTAGATAGTGTTGTGTGGATTGTCTATAATATTTATTTTATTTATTTATATAACTTTTTTTTTAAATACATACTTTGAATACAATATATTATCACCCTGAGAACAAAATATATCTATGTTCACCACAAATTTACTTGTTTTCGGTGGGGATTAAATCCACGACCTACGGCGTAGAAGGCAGAGCAACAGAGCTGAGAGGCCAGTCATAGCAAAACATCTATAGCTATACACGACTAGATTCAAACCTGCGATCTTAGGATCAGTACCTGAAGTCGGAGTTTTGCTACAAAATTTCGTTACCAAATGTTGTTTTCGTTTCGCCTATTTGTCTCTCTCTCTACTGTATGGAGAAAATATGAGACGGCAAAAATACGTTACGTAGTTAGAGTTGTTGTCTCATCTTTTCTCCATACAATAGACAGAGACAAATAGGCAAAACGAAAACAACATTTGGTAACGAAATGTTGTAAATGCACTGGGACTTCGGGATCAGAAGGCGGGTTACTACCGGAAAAAAGTGGCATGTCTTTCCATCGTAAATATTGTGCACATTTTTGGGAGTACCACGCCTGAAAATAATAGCTTTCTGCGTCATCAATATTTATTGAGATGTTTACGAGTTAACCACTAACCGTGCACATGTGGCGTGCTTCGCTTTGTGTCGAATCAAAGTTCATTTAATGCTTTCGTGATACCGTCGTTCAAGCTTGTCTGAGACGCAGTTATGCCCTTAAATAAATTACAGTTGTAATGATTTAAAACCTATTGGGTCCAGAAAATATTTTACGAAGACAAGAAGAAGATTTAGATTAGGGTAGTTTGATTTCCAAAGAAACTGGTTTAGATAATTTATGAGCGATTAAAGAACTGTAGCTGGCTTTTGTATTGTTTTTTTTTTCCAGAAAATATTATTAAGCTGAAGAAAACTGTAGATTAACGGTATTATTATAAAAAACTTAAAAATGCATTTATTTTTATTATTGATGATGACTTTTCCATATTGTATTCGGTAATAACTTGTAAATGAAAATAAATGCATAATTTTGGTTTTTTACATAACACAGTTTAGCCACAGTTTTCTTCAGCTTAGAAATATCTACAGCTAATTGACAAAGTCAGTTACAAATCATGACGTCTTCATGTTTACGTCATGTTTCTGATAAGATAAAAAATTTGTATTACATTCTTTTAGTTTCAGAAATAAAGAGATTCTCTGAAAATAATGAAACATATTCCACGAAAGCATCTAGTTTTCATGAGGACACTTCATCTTTCAAATAGCTGGAGGAAATAAACTTTCTCCATTTATATTATTAACAGGAAGTATCGAAACTTAGTTCATCCAACTTTCATTTGAGGTTCGTCGATATTAAAATATATTTGTCTATAACAACTGCGATGGATATAAAATGAGAATTTATTAATATTTTCAAAGTTGGCTTTACTGATATTGAACTTAATTTTGAAGAATCTCTTTGAGCCATGAGTAATTCACCCCAAAGCTGTAATTTTTTTGCAAAACACTGAGAAAAAACCCATTTTTAATCTACTTTTGCCACTTATACCAGGTGTTTTTCAAATTTTCACATTTACTGAAATTGTTTTCGATATAACTGTCTACTGAGTAAAGAACAAATATCGAAATATCGGACAAAATATTGTTGACTTACTGGCACCAAAAATTAAGCACAGAGTAGCTTGTACTATGGCAACCGAATAGCTGTTACCTATATGCATAATACTTTTATAATATTTTTTTTTGTTAATTTATAGCATGAATACAATATAACACCCAGGTAGAGAACAAACATCTGCGTTAACCACACAAATATTTTGTTCTCTGTGAGGATCGATCCCACGACCAACGGCGCAGAAGGCAGAGACAGAGACAGACCAACTGGGCTGAGAGGCCAGTCAAATATGAGTAGATAATAAATAAAACTACCCACCGCTACTGACGGGTGTTTCAGCCTGTGGCACAAAACAGACACAAAATGCCTCTCATCTCCACTAAATGGCATAAATGACGTTTACGATCCTGCATTAATATATCACGCCAACTTTTAAAATATAGCGGCGGAATTTTTCGGAAAATTAAAATTTTCACTTCCCGAGGATATGTCGATGTTTTATGCGGTTTCATATCGGCTGCATGCTGTTTAAAATTATGATGCACTTTGTAACAGCGCGACCATCACGGTCGTAACTGACCAATATTTTAAAATTGCAGCTTATTTTACCTTTTTAGGGTTCAGTACTTTAAATAGAATTAATTATACCTTGTAGGGTATTTTTATTACTACCCTTTGTCCATTTACTACTATTTTTACTATTTTTATTACTACCCACTGCTGGAAAAGGTCCCCCAAAGATTTCCATCTCTATGCCAAGCCCGTCCCACCATTTCTTCGGCCCATCTCGAAGGCGCTAGGCGTCCAGATCGTCTCGCCAACGCTTTCTCGGCCGACCACGAAGCCGTCGTCCATCAGGAATACATGGGTTACTGATAGTCACCCACCTGTCGGGATGCATCCGGCTAACGTGCTCCATCCAATCCCATTTGTAGGGTATATACTTTTGAAAAGAGACCTGATTGAAAAGACGAAGGAAGAAAAGCACACGAGTCTTATTCGCACCTGTCCATTTCATTTCTTCCTCAACGTACACAAAATAAACGTAGCACTAATGGATCAAAACTCAAGAACTGCTCCAATTGTTTCAAGCTTCTTCCAAAATATGAAAGTAAAATGTCTGTTACACTAACAACTTCGTCTAATGAATAAAGTTTAAAATGGAACGCACTTTTCATTTTAACTGCCCGTTACGGCCTATCAAGCCGTTACAACTAAGTAAGAGATCCATTTTTTTCTCCTTCCATCTGTTTACTTTCTTATCTGGCATCTTGCGGCATTTGCGTAAGTATCAAGGAATAAAAGTAGCGTGTCCCCAAAATGTTCCAACATGGGATCCTTCAAAAACGGATTTACCTGTGTCCATGGGCGACGGTGACCACTTTTCATCTGCTCGTCTGTCAGTCGAGGCATAAAAAATGTTTTTAGAGAGATAGTTAAAACCAGAAGTTGGAATGAATTGTACTGTTGACCTTTTGACTGGCCTCTAGCTCAGTTGGTAGTATAGCTCTACCTTCTGCGCCGTAGGTCGTGGGTTCGATCCCCACCGAGAACAAATATTTGTGTGGTGAACATAAATGTTTGTTCTCTGTCTGGGTGTTATATTGTATTCTAAGTATGTATTTACAAAAAAAAATGTATTCAAGTATTATATCAGTTATTCGGTTCCCATATTACAAGCTCTGCTTAGTTTGGGGCTGGGTAGTGTTGTGTGAATTGTCCACAATATTTATTTATTTATATTTATATTTACTGTGACAAAAAAGCATTTTGTTTTAAGTACTCAGATAACTGAAAGAAGATTTATTTGGAGGCCAATTAAAAATCCTTTTCCACTTTTCAGGGACCTCTGGGCCTCTTTTGTCGAGGCCGGATCTGCGTGGCGCCCCGACTCACAAAGATGGCTCTTAAATTTCATCTAGTGAGCCCTAATGAGACAGCGAAACTTACTGGAATTACGCGGAGTCTATTTAAATAAAAATACTATGCTGTAACTTTTACTGGATCTGAGAAACTTTCTTGGTGAAGTTCTTGATAGTTCGTTTAATCTTGCAAGATATTTTACTTGTTTCATTTAGGTTCCGTTTAAATGGAATGCAGATGGAATTAGTTCATGTGAAAAACGCAGAACTGATCAATAGCTCATGTGGTTCTATGACCTATTTTTTGATTGGGGATTAAAGATTCTTGAATAGTGACCACGAAACGGAAGACAAAGTGAGGGTGCGCATGAAGAGCATGCAATGGAACAATGAAAATGATCCAGTCGATGGACAAGCATCTAAACCATACTTTCTAGCAATGTCTAGCAGTAGAGTTCTCTAAGCAGATTAAATGAAAGTCCTGAGAAGTATATTTTGTGCGAAATAGTGAAACGCCGGTGACCCTCTTGCACACGTAGCGATACGTCCGTACCGAGCGTCAGTGAAGTGTAAAAAGCGCTTAATTAAATTCCGATGCGTGTTCCAACGAATCACGTTCATTTTAAGCGCATTTAATTTTCCATGATCATAAATTCATATTGCCACTTTGCTACCTAACACGTCTGGCGAGCCTTGGTTGAATTCGAAAATATGATGATTGTATCGGGTCTAATTTTGGATCGCATAAGTTAAAAAAACTCGATAATCCGAGTTCCAAATCGTTACAGCAGTTAGGTAGTTAGGCTGTTACGATTTTGATGAAATTTATATAGACCGATCTGTAAGCATAACCTTTCAGATGATTAATAATGATTTTTGGGATTGTTATAACAAGTAATAAGTTTAAAAAACTTGATAAACTGCCTTCGTTGCTAAACTGCAGAACCAATTTTGATGAAATGATATGGGACCAATGTGTAAGCATAATTTTTCAGATGATTAATGTTTCATTTAATTATAATATTCAGATTGGTTCTTATATGACGAAGTTATGCGGTAGTAAACAAAAAGTTCACGCTTCGAACATTCGAACGTCATTCATCTAAGAAACAAGTAAATTCAAAAATCTCCAAACGAGATGATGCTATAAAGGGTGCCATCGAAAGGTATATAGTTGAAACTTTAGCTCACTTTATTTCTACCCTGTATACTGCCAGCGTCGTCCATAGAAATAAAAATCTATCCAATGCAGCCATTGAAGTATGTTACCGTGCAGCAGCATAAATTTGCCGTAGTACGTTATTTGAATTATTGCATAACTTGTAAACACGTTTAGACCAGGCGCGCTTGGAACGTGAAATCTCCTTTTTTTCCTTTTAACGCCTTGTAAAATATGGCGCACGCGTTTCAAGATACTCTAGTCCATGAAAATCCTTTTGATGGAAAATGCATTGACAGCGTCGGGGAGGAAATTGCTGATGCTTTTATGGTATAGCGATTGATAATCTATGCACCTACGTACATCCTCACATTATAATAAAACGAGCTGGTGTGCCCGAGCTTTGCTCGGTTTTTTAATAATATTTTTGTATACTAATTTTCATGAAATTTTCCGGAACTTTTGTGTCGAGTGTTTACGTAGAAGTTCAATAGATGGCGTTCTCCGTGACACTAATTCGTGATTTCGACTACTCGGCAAGAGATGGCGCTAAATTTTTTTATTATTAAAATAACTTTTAACCCGGGTCTTTTCTGAAAATGAAACCTAGCTAGATCGATTTATCGCCCCCGAAAACCCCTGTATACTTAATTTCATGAAAATTGTTGGCTCAGTTTCCGAGATCCTAAATATATATAGATATATACAAGATTTTCTCGTTTAAAGGTATAAGATATACACATACGAAGCATCTCAAAAAGAATCTAGCTTTAGATGGTGAAATTATAATATTATCATTTATTTTGACTGGGCCCTCAGCGCACCTAGCAACCCTAGAGAGCACTGGTGGTCTAGTGGTAGTGGCCCCGCCATCCGATCCGAAGGTCGTGGGTTCAAATCTACTCGTGTACCAATTAGTTTTTCTGTCGAAAAATTTATGTGCACTATGCCAGTACTCTCAAAGCGATGAAGGAAAACATCGTGAGGAAACCGGCGTGTTGTAGAATCTAAAATAGTTCGAGCAACACGTGTCAAGGGTCACGCAAAAAGGGCCCACCAGCGGCCTACTTGCGTAAAAACCTGCCCGCACATCAAGTGCGCATGATAAACTTGCCAACTTGCCTGGCTCCTCGGCTCAGCTGGTAGTAGCTCTGCCTTCTGCTCCGAAGGTCGTGGGTTCATGACTGAATGTTGACATATAAAACAAAAGATAGCGAATAGGAACATCGCTTTGTAAAACCTGCATGAAAACAGATAGATAGTAGTCGAAATATGATGGCACTAAGATATGCCATCGCTTGTTAGTATCAAACTTTTGATTGCAATTACAAATCGCTGATCAACCTTGACACATATCTCCTCTTCTTTTTCTTTTCTTTTGACTTCATCAGGGAGTTGTCAGTTTCCTTCTTCCGCTTTTAACATTTCACGCACATACTTTTCAAATAGAGAAATCCATAGATCTACAAACCTGAGAATAGGAAAGCAAAGCACTACTAGACCACCAGTTGCTTGGACTATACAGCACCAAAGTGCAGCGTTATATTTACGAAGGAAGAGTTAATTTCAAGTGTAACAGACTCACTCCCCGTAAACAATTTCGTTATTTTATACATCGTGCAGTTAGCGGTTAGGAGCGTCTACAACCATTTATACGCTAAGTGATTTTTATCGTCCAACGATTATGTGCCTACAATATCGAGTACCGCTCATGTTTCAACGTTGCAATTTGTAGACGCTGTTTGGAGAATGTTGGACCAGCCTCCTGTAGTGTGGAAATACTACTTAAGAAACTATGTCGCATGAATTGTCGTAACCCTTATACGTGCACAGGAGTTGACCTGAACTGCAATTCATACAAAAAATACACCTAGAGTTCTATTAGTTCCTAGTAATTACTTGCTAATTTAAGTTTCAATAAGTAGTCGAAAGGAGCCTCTTTAAGGTACATAAAAAATCCTTTCACCACACTTGGTTCGAAAAAATCTGTGACACGATAAGAAGAAGAATAATTAATCAAAATTCACACCGCAAATTGGCATCGTCATTTCGTATTTCAATAAAATCTTGTCCAACCAAAGCTTGTCTTATGACCACCCATTTTATTACGCTACAGTTTTAGTATTTGCGTTAAATATCCTATTCTTATGGCGCACAATAAAATGCCAATCTATCTATCTACAGAAAAATATGCTAACCTATAAGTTTCAGCAAAATGTCATGGTTTCTAGACGGGGTACATGTATTTTCCGAGTTACTTTTGTTCCGTTATCGGACAAAGTTTAAGCAAAGTGAAACAGCAACATCACCGCGAATTGACCAGCTTGTTTTGCGCTGGATTACCCGTTTATGCAAACAGACCGGCTGGAACACCAAATAAAGGGTAATACTAACAGGCGCACGTTATTCTTACCAAAATTAACTCATAACGCCAAGAGCTCGTTGATTTTTTCGTTTGTAATCTGCTTTAATGGGCACGGGGCCAGTCGCTTTAGCGAGTCGGTTGCACGCGACCGCGAAATGGGTATCTTTAAATAGTGTGCATACATTTTTGATGTCGCTTTTAATGACACGTCCAGGCCCGATTGCGGCGACAATTAACGTTATAATGAGTACATTAATGATGAAAATGGATACTTTTTGCCACTGATAAACAAGCTAAGCCAGCCCAACATGTCTACTTTTTTTACAGAAAACTCCGCAGAATTTAATAAAAGGATTAAGGCGTATGGTTATGTAAATGTACCTACGTGTAGGAGAAAAACACGCATCGCATGCGGCCCTCGAAATAATAAGTTGAAGTAGAGTATGTCCCGCCCACCTGAAGAGATTGGGGGGACAGGAATGCTTAATATAGAGTCCTTTACTTGCACCCGGGTCGCAAAATAACATTGCCGACTTTGCCGGCGTTACCTACACTCTACCGCGCGTACGCCGTCATTTTGTGCCCGTACCGTACACTATGGTAATAAAGGTTATATTTGATGCTTTCCGCTCATAGAGATTGAACTGCAGGGTACGATATTGGCTAGTGAGTGATATTCTTAGGATAGTATGGATATAATACACGCTACGGCGCACCGTAGCGTGTATTATATCCATACTTTGTGGTTGAACGAATTCTGATGGGTTGTGCTTGGATGGTGTATATTTTCAATAAAGTTTGTATTATGAAATTTGATTTGAACATGCTTGTTTATGCCAATTTTTGTGTCAGTACCTTGCATCCGTCTGTTTACTAAGTATTCAGTTTCCCTCGTCTGGTGAAACTTTGAACATCCAAATAAATCCATTTTATAAAATAACTACGAAACTTCTTACCCTAGCAACTGAATCCCAATCCGAAAACTAAATAATACCAAGTATTTTGGTTGCATGTTTACGTTCGGCTGACAGCTATTCATTCTATGCACGAAAAGTTTCTCTCTGTAGTGTCAGTTGCGAAGTTCCAAGCTCGGACATCAGGAACCGCGGTGGATACAGTTCTACAATGGGATAAAGTAACATCGGAAGCTCGTTGGAGTTAATAAATAATACAGAAGTAGAGTGACATGCGCAGAATGCACCCTTACAACACGGTACACACTTCCAGTAGTAATACACCTCAAAAGACTTATCAGAAAAAAATAAACGTACTAATATAACATTTATTGCAAAAAAATATCATTACATCATAACTGCCTGGGAAAAATAGCGTCTACTAAGAAAATAATAATTTTAATTCTTGACTTTTATCAAAAACTAGTGGCCGCCCGCGGCTTGGCTCGCCCGTTCCCGTAACACCCCGTTCCCGTTGCTTTTTCGGGATAAAAAGTATCCTATGTCCTTCTCCCAGTTCTAAACTACCTCCCCACTAATTTTCTGCCAAATCGGTTCCGCCGTTCTTGAGTTATAAATAGTGTAACTAACACGTCTTTCTTTTATAAATATAGATTTACGTTCTTTAAACATACGCACACACTAAACGTAGCAAATAAATTACGTAAGTAAACTTTGTATATTTTTTTGTAGTGTTAGTGTGTGTTAGTGTAATATCTAACAAACAGATCTCGTATCTTGATGCACTTATGAGTGGTTGATGAATATGCTCTGTAGGTCGTGGGTTCGATTCCCACGGAGAACAAATACTTGTGAGGTGTATGTTTGCTCTCTTGTTTGGTGTTATATTGTATTCTTGGTATGTATTTACAACAAATATATTTAAGTATTATAGCAGCTATCTACTCCCCATAATACAACCTCTGCTTAGTTTGGGGCTCAATAGTGTTATGTAGATTGTCCACAATATTTATTTATACACTCACTCGTAGTTGTGTTACTTCTTTTAGTACTATGTTTTAAGTCTGTTTTGACTGCAAATATCTGCGCCGGATGTCTGTCTGTGTTGCAGACGTGGATTGTTGGCTGGATGGGTCATTGATCAGTCGATATTGTTATGACGGGGTTAGTGGATGTGACATCGTGTACACATAAATTTTGAATTGGCTGCAGATTTGGTTGCGGCGGACTGAAGTACCACGAAGCATGCTGCACGTTTGCAACTAACGTTTGTTTGTTTACTATGTTTACATAGCTAGTAGGTACATCTACAAAATGCTATTGCCTATTAATCATAGAGCGTTTATTATATAAAATATTAATCGAAATAAACAATATGAGAATGATTCGAGAGCTTTTGACATAGGTTATTTTACTTATAAGCAATACTCAGACTCAGGTAAATGTAAATAGGAAAAACGATGACAATAATAAAACGCTGGTAAAAACTCGAATAAGGCACGTAATAAATCTTGGTATAATTATCTATGGAAATATTTTTTATGCATATTATCAAACAATTATTTAATTCGATTTAACACGAGACACAATTTTCATTACACGCAGATTTTTTAGAACTCACACCTTTACGAACTAACTATACAGGTTTTGTAACGTAAAGCTCAGCTTGCTTTTGTGCTTCAGTCGTAAACATATCCAGTGGCCTGTGAGACACTGAGCGTTATCAACGTTTTAGCCGACCGCCCTCGGACCATGGCTAAAGCGTTCTATGTCTCAAGCTTGTATTGTGCATCAGCTTTTGTTATTATTTTGCAGGAGATAGTTTTAGCAGTGGTTTTAAATTGAGTTTAAAAAAGGTGGGAATGTTTTCAGTGTGAACTGTCAAGAAAAAAAGAATTTAAAAAATACAGAAAAAGGCAGGCATCGTCATGAGACAAACTATTAGCGAACAGTACATAACATAACAGTTCATATTGTAACAGTTCATAACAGTTCATATTGTAGGTATATCATATTTTATTCAATAAGTAATGCACTAAACGCCAAAGCAAAAGCCCTAAAACGAATGCTTCTCACTAGCTTTTCCTAACCGAGGGTCACTATCTAGTAGCATTAAAGGCGAACAGCTTATTCTAAGCTCCCACCTTAATTCTGACCTGTCGATAGTAAGCCAGTTTGCAGCTTGACAAATAACCAAGTCGCTTTTCAAGTATAAAGTAGCGATATTAGCCAATGCGCCATTTTTCACTTTCAAGTATTTTTATTATTTAAATAAAGAAGCTTTCTTGAAAACGTTAAACGATGGTTACACTTAGACAAATGAAAGCAAAATTAACAAGGACATTAAGAAAAGAGAACTATGCCGTAAAGGTCCCAGGCAATTGAAGCGGACGTGTACAGCGGAGGAAAAGGGACGATGAATAAAACACACGTTAATAGGCGCGTCTCTCACAGGGCACCCACATTAGCGCACAACGAATAAGGCCTGTGATGGATAAGATTACGTCCTTGTACACTTTCCTACACAACGTTTAACCGAAAGCAATATCAGAATAAAACATTTCGGCTGCACTTAGGTGCGACCCGCCCAGGAGGCCAGCGTGTCGGTTCCCACGCGGCCGCCCGTCTCATGTTACGCCAAAAAGAATCCCATTTTTTCTCTTACAGAATTAAACGAGCGATAAAATTCTTGCGACGTCGCATGAAAATGTGCGTTACCTGCCTTGCATATTTATGCGTGGCCCAGTAATGACGTTTGTCGAGCCTCCGAGCCCGGGTTTCATTACCGCTTGTCTCGCCGAGCGTTAAAGCAACCCTATTTTATAAACAATCCGTGTCAAGTGTTTTTCGATCGCGACAACTCGTTTGCATTTTCCGTACAATGAGTAAGCTGTATTAATTAAAATAACAAGAATGCTGAGCTATTCGTCTGCTCGGAGCGCCTCGTTAAGAATCCCGCTGAGGTGTTCGGTTCTCGCCGTTCTGTAGCAGCCACGCTCGCCGGCTTACGCTAAGAATGTGGGTACATAACTCGTCACTAAACATTAACTTGGGCTTAAGTGTGCAATATCATTTATCTCGGCAGCGAGGGTAAATATTGTTCTTAATTTAATTCAAGTTGTGGAGCATGGATGACGGCGGCAGTCGCTGTGAGCCGCAAGTCGCGCGTTGCACATCGAATATTTCAGTGCAAACGGGGCACAATAATACAGTCGCAATAGCTCGCCCTAATCTTGAGCCAAGTCGAGTGTTGCACCTGCAGCCAAATTCGTTCCAATTAGGAGGAGTTAGAGTGCGCGTTGCTGACTGAACAGCAAATGATGCGGTCCCCACTTAACGCCAGGGGGCGACACTTACGTGTCTGCACGTAAATAAATTCAGTTATACCGCTAGCACTGAGTGCACGTCATTAAACTTTCTTGTCCTTGGCTCGACGGAGACGTTTGACGGTTCTTAATTATCGAAATCTACCGACAAGCCATTTTAATCGTATGACCTTGGTAACTCATTTAATTAGAGCTTGCTCTTAGTTTTCAGAATTTAACTCTTTTTTTATACGCTTAACTAATGAAACAAGCATATGGCTCACCTAATGCTAAGTGGTAACCATCGCTTATAACAAAGCATTCCCTCGTAGATCATGCACGTCAAGAACGTGCCCTACGATGCACTGCCTTGTGTCCATCAACTTCAGGCAGATATTCAGCCTCACGTGCCAGTAATTTCACCAAAACACATCAATGCTGCTTCACGGCAGAAATAGAGGCACGGTGGTAGTATTTCCCCGGGCAAGCCCTTCACAAAGAGCTCTACTAACCAAAATAAAATAATGACTATACGTTTCTTGTATTAATATCTATACATTTTTCATTCAAGTATGCAGTTATTGCGTCTCAATGATAATCAAGTACTGAAACAGCGTACTTTGCATATAAAATCATAGACATCGATATCACAAACTGTTTGTTTAATATAAAATTTAACATAATCGACTACATCGAGCGGTGAGTACATAAACCTAACATGCTCTTTACTGTAGTGATACCCAACTAATGCGCTTCGCCGACTATCTTTTCTTGCGATGACACGCCAAAAATATCAAATGCACAAACGATCTTGATTTCTACTACAACAAAAATAAGGTTGAAGTTTCAGTACGGCATGCACATGGAGTTAGGATAATTTGTAGGTAGAAGTTCCGATGTCAATCTTTATCGTAAGGGAAGTTGGGGAGGCTAGGGTGCGCCAGTGCGTCGATTGTAATCACGCAAATGGCTCCACATCAAAAAAGTTACATTCATATTCGACGTTTTCTTTTTAATTTTTCGTGGGAGCTGTATAATTCTTGGCATTACTAAATAGCGGTTATTAAATTGCTAGGTTTGGGGTTTTGATTTTCCTGGCATTAAACATGAAAGGGCAGACGGTATGTTAAAAAAAAAGTTATATAAATGTTTTTAACATTAACATATTACTTGTGTTGTTATTGCGTTCAAGTACGATAATTTTATTTATTTATAAAAAAAAATGATAATTGTTGAGTTACAATAAGGCTGCTGCATTGTTTCTATTGATGACAAATATACTTGAGAACTTTACAAAATTCAGTTTTGCAAAAAAAATATTCTTAAAGCTATTAAATTGGAGCAATAAAGTATTTGCTCAAAAATGTCGATGCAAAAAAGTGATTACCTTAAACGCTCGGGAATAAAATCAAAAAGTTACGCATTAAAAAGTCTTTTCGAGTTTGGTTTTATTTTTCTATCGAGCAGGCTGCCGGCTAGCCACTGACTGGGATCGCCTCCATTAAAATAACTCGTTAAAATTTATCATCGAGCCGCTTAATCGCTTTAGCGCCAACATCTGCTTTTATGATTTTTCTGCTTGCTCTGAATACTTTCGTGGTCATATTACACTTGTAAATTGCTTGCGTGTGGTGGCTGTAATGGTTCCTTTAGAAAAACTTAATAAAGGTTAAAAAACTTTAAAAGTTATATGACGTTCCAGTTCTATAGAACAAAATGGGACTTACCGGTCTTTCTGCAGTTTCTTTGTTCTATGGCACTGTGAAGATAATTAAATAATTAACAATGTATAAATGACGCCGTAAAACCGGTTCCTTGATATTGTAATAATGTAGTCCTCTTGGGCACAATCTTTTAAATTATTCTTCCTCGTTTTTTCTGGTAATTATTTGGCAGGAGGCCCCTACTAATCTGTAAATAGCTTTTATCATCTATAATAACAAGCATCTGCATAAAAATATCATCATCATCGTGAGGAAATCCTCTACTGGACATAGACCTGTCCCATTACACTTCCAGGAAGAACGATTCTAAGCTCTTTCCCTCCAACGACTTCCCGCGTTTAAAGTATACTTACTAGAAATTACTGGTAACCGTCGTTATAACCTTCAAATTAAATAAAAATTGATCAAAGTTTTATCCAATAAAATATCAACGATCATTTTCAATTTGAATTTGCGACACGTTTTATTTTGCTACTTACTACGAGGTACTACAAAACCTCGGCTTAATGTTTTGTAGTACCTCGTAATTCTTTTATCCTCTTGTTCTTGTTATTTTTATACCCAAGCCACCTAATTTCCGCACTAAAAATACTAAAATACCACCGCTGAATACGAAAACCAGTTCGACAAAACGGTCACCACGAGTTGAAATGAAACATTTTACCTCTAAAATGTCAAAGGTAAGTTCTTTGGGTTTATATTTTGCGTTTATAGCGGTCACCGACGCGTCGTAGATAGGAGCAAAAAGTAGGAGCGACCGCTCGCTGCCGGGAGAAAATCTGAGGGCTTAAACAGTGCCACGTATGAAATAGTGGAGCTCGGTTACATGAAAAAGACGAGAGGCGAAATCGAGTGACAGGACCGCGGCGCAGGATTTTCAGTCCGATGGTTTTTTGCAGCCGGGATTTTAGGACTGGGCACTGCAGCCGTACAGGCGATGTGAATTTATCGTGCCCACTTACATGGATGTGTGGTCCGGTCCGTCCATGATTAGTTGAGGTCGAGGCGTCTGAGTGATTCTTTTTATTTTTCGTGAGGCGAGACCATCCATCTTTTTGTTCAAGCACCGGAAGGCTAACGAGCTGTAATTGTGTTAGTACGCGATAAAGTTTTTGGAAGCTCTTCTTAATACGATTGTTTTCCATGATTTGTACTAATACTGCAAAATTTTCGACAACGTTTCATTTATATGGAAGACTTGTAAATTCACTTGATTTAATGCAGACACCCTTGTTTTAATTTGCGTAATGTTTGTTTCAGATTGATCCCAAAGTGGCCTTCCCCAGAAGAACACACCCAAAGGTAAGTTACAAACACTCCATCACGGCGCGGTTCCACGTAAATTGAAAATTAAACCTTTATAATAAACTCATTCTGACGGCGGACGGCCACAAAATGGGCAACATCGCAAAGTTACGGCACTCATAGTGTAAAACAACCCTGGTGCCATTTGTTTATTTCTAAACATTTACTCAAAATATTATTTTAGGCTGGACATAAGTCTCGCCCGCTATTAAGATGTTGGCTCATGATGCATAAATAACTAAGGGCTGATAATTTAGTATGCACGCTGTGATCCCGAGCCTTACAGGACGGCCTTTCACAAGATACTACTTTGATTGAATTGCATAACGGCCTATTTACTTCATTTTATTGTACAAGAACCAAGTGGTTGAGATTATTGTGTTGAGTTGAAAGGATTCATCCATGTTGATGAATTGTATTTATAAATGTCATTGACTCCAAGTTTTAGAGTGAAAATTATTATCACAATGTTATTTTATCGCGCCTTTATACCTTTTTGAGAGTTCAGAAACCTAGACGAGATTATTGATTAGGTACAGTTCAAGATATAAAACATGCATTGTTTCCATTATCATCGACCTATATAGTAGTAGGTCTTTCCCAAGACGCGCTACTGAGCCTGATCTTCGGCTCTTCTTCTCCAGTCCTTGCCAGATACATTCCTCAGATGCCGGAAGACGTCCTACACTACGCTTACCTAAACGCAGTCCAGTCTCCCCTCTAGTATTCGTTTGGTCCAACGATTGTCTATTCTACGGCATTGTTTTATTGACTTTCAATATAAAATAAATCTACTGCTGTAGGATCTCTCGCGATTTGCATTTCAACTAAGCTTAAAATATAAAGCTCTCGACTACACACTAGTTTTGTGGTGCCGGAGTGTAAGTTATCATTGGAGGGCGCAAGCCGCATTTAATGTAAATTAGCGTCAAGCTCACCCCGGCTCAGCCGCATCCAACGTTTTTACATTCAAGTAGCTGATACTTGAGGTTTTATTTAACCCAGCTCAGACAAGTTGGGAACCTCTTGTTTTTGTATTTGCACTGCTGAATACTAGAGTGTACACAATTGATAATTTTAGCTCAGCTAAACGGACGCGAGAGAATTTTGTGAGGTGAAATTGAGAAAGTCGATGAGCTCGCTATTTAGCTAGATGCTAACATCCTATAAACTTGAGAATAGAGTGCCTCGCAACAAGTGGATCCCCTTTGTTTCTTTAACAGGATTAAATTTAAAGTTTGCGTCAACAGTACAAGTTATGAGTTCGGAGATAGGTGTACCACGACGGCCCGAGTTGCTAGCTGAAATGATGTTATAAATTTTGAAACCGTGGCGTCCGAAAATCACAAAAAATCTGTGGATAGAGTCAGCACGCTACCTCCTTCTTTTTATATGGATATTAAACGTGATGGATGGTTTTAAAACATCACGTTATATTACTCTATCCGGGCTGGCAGTGCGGTGTTGCGTGGCCGGTCAAAGGGGATGCCAGCTATGCGAATTACATGAATACATTAAGGGAGCACCGCCTCCTACCTACACGTTACACTGTAATGCTCACGAATAAATTTAGACCATGTTCCTTCATCACTGTGCTAACAAACGGCAACTATGTATGTATGTTAATTTTGACGTACCACAAAGATTTTCCGATAGTGATGGCGCGAACGAAACGGTACTTTCACCGACGAAAATAAGTTGAAATCTAAATCAAAGAAATAAAGTTGGAAGTTTACAATAAGTCGCACGAAATTATTCGCTGACACAAACAACTTTCTGGAGAGGCAATAATGTTTTTTTGTTCGCCTAATTAATTGCTATGATAAACAAACGACGCACGAAATCAGATGATTTTGTCAGTGCCTACTTGCGGGGGTAAAATTCAAATTTCTGATTATCATTTGCCGCCGTTTCTGCTTTCCCTTCCGCAAACAATGGGAAAAGGGGACACCGCCTTACAGGCGCAAGCTAAGAACAAAACAAACGAATTTTTAATATCGTCTTTATCGATAATTGAGATTCTCTCGAAAACCTCTTATTTTGGAAAGTTGAGACTGCAAAAAAAGAATGGCGAAAGAAAATGGAATTGAAAGAAAAACTTTTTTCATCTTCTTTGTTTGACATTGACAGTCACTAAACTTTCTTATATTCTCATAAAATCTATTTAATTTCGAATTGATTCGGGGCTGTTAGTCTGTCCGGTATCTGGCAGATGACACCGGCAGATATTAATTTTGTCATTTGGAAATATTAATCTACGAGTATTCTACCAATTTTAAGCTTTTTCAACAGTCGTTTCGAACTCTTTCATAACTAATTTTCTTGCCCAAGAACAACAAGTTGTTAGCACTTCCTTAGAAACTAATTAAACTGTCACTTTGTTTCATCAAGTAAAAGTCAGTTAGGACTTTATTAAAAATGT
Source organism: Thera britannica (assembly GCA_939531255.2). Taxonomy (NCBI): domain Eukaryota; kingdom Metazoa; phylum Arthropoda; class Insecta; order Lepidoptera; family Geometridae; genus Thera; species Thera britannica. Next base: position 5,578,082 of record OW618041.2, on the reverse strand, counting down.
TTAAATACAGTCAATATCAAGACTATAAAAGTTAAAACAGTATAGATTAAAAAAAATCTAAGCACTGACTAGATTTTCCTCACGTTGAACCTTTAGCGACCACAGCTTCCAGAATATGTTCCTAAAACCGCATCATCTACAAACTAGACATTACCGGAAACGCATTGCACAGACTCCCTCCTTCGCATTGGGTTTCTTGCAAGTAAATACCGGTGGTATGGAGCAAGGAACAAAGGCTAATATGTCATCGCGGCCAACTTAATTGACGTGGTTTCCGTAGCGACGCGGGCGGAACGCAGAAGTCACTGTTTCCTTCGCTTACATATTTATACGAGCTCAAGATTATACGATGGTTAGTTGGTAAGTTGCACTGACTCCACATTTAATATTACCTTGCATGGGTGAATTTCACCCGTAATTGGATATAACGTTTTCCAAGAACAGACATATCTAACTAGTTATTCTGATATCTAGCTAGACCTTGTTTTGAACGTTTTACATTGAAGTAATCTTATACTGTGTCTACATTAAGTAAAATGAGTTTGTAAACTTTCGTAATCTTGTACAATAACAATCTATCTAATAAGTAATTTTCACAATGTGCCTTTAAAAGCACCTATTAAATTTTCCAATTACAAAATAAAGTATTCATTAAAAATAGTTTGCTGAAGAGCTCAGATGATTTCAACTAAAATAACGTTAATCGGCGCCACAACGAGAGCCTAAATCGGCTGCATTTGTAATCACCGCTCCGTGAGTTTATACTCTTTAATGGACTTGCAGAAGTAGTTTCAACTCTCTTTACGGCTAAGATATTTGAGGAAAAACTACGTACCACCTACCCGCAGTAAGTGCTGAAGTTGGTGAGTTGCCGAACTATGGCAAGCGGAGCGGTGGCGTGGCGGGCCCACTTGGCGCGATTTAACGTGTTTCATTAAAACGTTTTGTCGGTGTAATCGCAAGTAATTTAAGTGAAGAGAGCCGAGCTTCCGACTTTGTAAGTATTTTGTGTTTTCTTTTTTAATTACTTCGTTTTAACTTTGTTGTCGGGCTTTTAAAAGCTGACTGACAGCCGAATAACAAAGTTCTTTATAACTATTTAGGGTGGTTTAATGAAATCGCCGGCGATTATTAGACGGAAGCGATTCGTGGAATCGGTTATTTTCATTTGATATGAGCTCATGCGATCTTTATTATTGAAATGTTCTCGTGTTGGGCACTAGTTTTTGATTTTAAGACAGGTTCTGTCATAAACAAGTGACAAGCGCTTTTAGCTAAAAGTTATAAGTGATTTTATTATAATTGCATAGTCATATTATTATATCGGTGGATCAAACCATTAATAAAAGTTAAAATAGTCTTTATAATTTTTTTTACCGTTTTCTATAGTACTTTTAGGGTTAGCTTTTTAGCTAAGAGTTTCTCCGTAGATACAAAAAAAATATAATTCGGTGAGTATTTTACGTAGTGCTACGTAACGTTAACTAACCAGGAATTATAATAAATATAATAATTAAATACCCTAAAACTGTTAGAAGATTTAAAGACTTTGTTATGCAAACACTATACACACACGTTAAATACATAACACCCAGACATATTAATAAAACATCAACCAGACACAAACAGAAGACCCGGTATTAAAAATTCTCCATACGAATCCCCATAAATTATAAACAGAATCATGCCAGTCATACCACACAATTATCCGAACAATCTAAAACCAAAACTCCCAGAACGCATTCAAAACATTCCCTTCCGTAATTCACCGTCTAAAATGTAGCCCGACAGATGCCGTGTTATTACTAATTCAACATGAAATATCCGCGTTAAATACAACAGTGAATGATGTAAGCCGGCCGGCGTTGTGGTTGCTGGACTTATGCGCTGCTGGAACCGTCCAGCTAACGAGTTATGAGCTCCGTCCCGGTGTAAGTCACCTCTGCATCTGTGCCATCACTTCTGCGCACACCTTAATCACGTAGCCTCGCCTCATATATTATTTAAATCCTTATTTTTCGCCGACGGCCGAGCGAAATCGATATAGCTACTTTATGAAAATGTGACCGTATATAAAAATTATGACGAAAAATTACGCTTATAATTTTCCATTCGCTGGCTTTAAGCTTTGTATGAGGATCAGTTTTTTTAAGCAACTTTCTGATGGAACAGGCATGTGGCCCACTTAATGCTAAGTGGTAACCATCACCTTTATTAAATCAACTGCCCTACTGCGTCCATCAACTTCAGGCATATCTGTGTTCAGCCACACGTGGCAGTAATTTTTCCGGTACCCAAACCCTTGCAACCAAAACACAGCAATGCTGCTGCACGGCAGGAAAAGGTGGTAGTTTCTTTAAGTAGTTTTTTTTCCTGGACGAGCCCTTTACAAATAGCTTTTCTACTACTACCAGTTATTTTTTATTTTGTTTTTTACAACCGCATAGGTTTTTTCCTTCCGGACTTTTGTGTGGAGGTTACTTCTGCAAACTGCTACGAACCTTTACCAACTGCTACGAACTGCTACGGACTGCAACGTTTCATCTACGCGTAGCTAACATTGGCTATCTTGGCGATTCTCCCTGTTTTCACTTAGGTAACTCACCTCGTTCTTGAAGTATTTTAATATGCAATAGCGTAAAAGTGATATATTTTGGTGCATTACCCGTTTAAAATAAACCAAACTGCCGTGCAGGAATTGAATGCCACCGTTTGAACTTCTCTTATCAAAATGTTTTAACAAAAAATAACCCCACCATTTATCTTACCGGTATTTTTTTAAGCGAAAAGAGTTAGGTAAGTGCTTAGTTTACCAAGCTTACCTATCTGAGTTCACAAAGAAAGCAAAATGTATCACGCTAGACAAGTTTGGGGGATAGCGTGACGTTGCGAGCTTGCGGTTTGACGCTGCTTGGTTTCAACTACTTAAACGAAGTTGTACTTTGTGGCTGTCAATGGTTGGACATTTAAAAAAGGGTTTGTTGATATGAAAAACTAAGGTTTTGACGTCTAGCACCAATATCGAATAGACATTTACATGAGTATATACAACCTGCTGCACATGGAATACTATTTTCTGTACAATTTGGGAGTAACTTCTTCGTAAAAAATCTCAAATTAGGTCTGGCTATACATACGGTGAGTGCCAAGACGCATCCAGTGATCCAGTTCTTGTCAAACACTCTCAAAGATCTTTCACCACCATAGAAAGTAGTAGAGCACTTTGTAAAGGGTTCGTCCGGGGAAGTACTACCACCATGTCTATTTTTGCCGTGAAGCAGCATTGCTATGTATTGGTTTGAAGGGTGTGGGTGCCAGCAAAATTACTGGTACGTGAGGTTAAAAATCTGTATGTTTCAAGTTGATGGACGCAGGGTCAGTATATAGGGCACGTCTCTGACGTGCGGGACCTACGAGGCTATGCTTTGTTATAAGCGGTGGTTGTCATTTAAAACCAGGTGAGCAATTGTTTAATCAGCAAGTTGAATAAAAAAATAAAAAAATGCTTCAAATAAACAGTTTTCAGATAGGCACACAATAAACCCCTCACTTCTCAATGATCTCCTGACTTTCAATAGATTTGAATAAATAGTTTTAAAGTCATGAAACACGTTACCGTACCTTTGTCACCTATTGGAACCCAGCTTAAAGTCTCCCAAAGCGAAGTTCCACGTACAACGAGCATACTTTGTAAAGAAATTGCATTTAATCATGTTGAGACCCTCTCATAGTTCGCCTTTACTTCGTATATTTTATGAATTTTCGAACATACTTCGTGTCAACAATTACTTTGATACTTTTGCCATTATTTTAAGCGTTCCTTTTATGACGAATACTTGAGAGAAATTAAAAGTTTGACGGCAAACAAATAACTTGCGCGGAATTTGTCGGTGTGTGGCCTTGTTCAAAAAATATGTTTACGCATTGCGAAAAATTTGTTTATCGTTAGGTGAATATACATTCTCATTCAAAAACAGCGCCAAACTAAGCAAAGCTAGTACGATGGGAACCGATATCAAGTATTTTTTTTGTACTTAGATACATAGAATATGTAACCGGATATAAAAATAAATAAGTACAAAAACACAGCATTTAAAGAGAAGAAAAGAAACGCATTTTATTGACCCTAGCTTAAAATAGATTGTTAGATGTAGGTCACATGAACAAGAATACCTACACTTGTGTACTTACTAAGCTTTCATTATCTTGGTTAATATTATCAAGTCTCCAAAATCGAAAACTTTCTGATGTCTCCATCATTCTGAGGACGTAATCACCATTCAAATAACAACAATATTAATTAATAACTTGGAAGTCAACCCGCTTCACCCTGTCATTAGTTTGAACGTAGACGTACGAGTATATCAATCATTAGTTCCGTTATCGCGCGCGCACACGACGCCCTTCCAAACTTAGTCATCTACTTGGATTATTTACTGCAAAATTCCAGCGAGACTCAGCGTTTTCGTTCTCGATTGTCTTTCATCTAAGCGAGCTCATTTCATTAATATGAGTGTGTATCTCGCTGTTTCAGAAGCCTCCCGCAGCGTCCGGCTTGCTTCCGCTATTTAGAAGCTGATAAAAAATTACTCACCTTTGTTTTTAGTCCGAATTTAACGTTGTAAACTGGATTTGGGAACGGTCAAGGATCAGTGCGGCTTTGCGCATGCCCGCCGCTGTTACTTTTCAACCCGAAATTCCTAACCGCGAATTTAATATTTAATCTCACCCTTGTCTAGAACATTTACGGGGGTGAGTGTGTCCCGAAATACCGTTTTATGTGGGATAGCCGGTACATCGGTGAGGTACAGTTTTTTAATCGCTCTACCAGCACTTGACGTGTCGGCAGCGTGATGGATGACGGCTACTGGCGGTCATGTTTTGTCATTTTATTAATACTTAAATTGGCAGCGTGACGAGGATGAAAGGGAGGACAAAGCTTGATATAACACATTATTTTGTTTTATAGTTTGGAGGACCTTTTAAGATTGTTTACAAGAATATTTTTTTTGTAAATACATACACACAATACAAAAAACATAAAATAATAAATAGCTACACAAAATGATTGACCAAACCCACAACTTTCAACGTTCAACTAAGTATATTTTCATTTTATTTTACAACTATATCTGCCTTCTGCGCCGTAGGCCGTGGGTTCGATCCCCACCGAGAACAAACATTTGTGTGGTGAACACAGATGTTTGTTCCTGTCGGATAGTATTGTATTTTAAGTATAATCGAAAGAATCGGTGACACGACAAGAAGAAGAAGAATATGTATTTACAAAACAAATGAATAATAAGTACTATGTCAGCTATATCTGGTTCCCCTAAATCACGCTTTGCTTAATTTGAGGCTAGACAATGTAGTCCACCAACTTTATTTTGTTTATTTAATTAATTCTTGAACTCATAGGGTGTTATTAATAATCCTGGCGTAGCGTTGGACTAGTTAATCCGTGTTTTGTCTCTTGCATTGACATGCAATTGTCAACTCGAGCAAATGTGACAAAACACGGATTAACTAGTCCAACGCTTCCCAGGATTATTAATAATGTCTATAGGGTGTTATTAATAATTCAGGCGTAGCGTTGGACTAGTTAATTCGTGTTTTGTCTCATTTGCTCGAGTTGACAATTGCATATCAATGCAACAGACAAAACACGGATTAACTAGTCCAACGCTACGCCAGGATTATTAATAAGGCCCATAGGGTGTTATTAATAATCCAGGCGTAGCGTTGGACTAGTTAATCCGTGTTTTGTCACATTTGCTCGAGTTGACAATTGCATATCAATGCAAGAGACAAAACACGGATTAACTAGTCCAACGCTACGCCAGGATTATTAATAACACCCATTGGGTCTTATTAATAATCCTGGCGTAGCGTTGGAGTAGTTAATCCGTGTTTTGTCACAGTTGCTCGAGTTGACAATTGCATGTCAATGCAAGAGACAAAACACGGATTAACTAGTCCAACGCTACGCCAGGATTATTAATAAGACCCATAATGTAAATCAATAGGTACTCGTATCGTAGGTCTCATTCAATTATAACGTTGCTGCTCGTATCCTTTGTTCACTAAACGTCATACCAATTTAAAGTGCCCAGCACACAATGCAAACTTGGCCACACGACCTGCCAATAAGGACATAGCTATTATGAAGCTCCTATTAGGTACATATTCGTATGACTTGAAACATATTAGTTAGGTTAGCAAGCGCAGTCCGGTCCGCCTTCGGTTAATGGGGTGTCATAGCACATGATGGGTTGTCCGTATGAGATTGGGACACAATGAGCGGATGAGAGTGATACTATGAAAGTTGGGCTGTATGTACGAGCACTGGTGATCTAGTGGTAGCGGCTCTGCCTTCCGATCCTAAGGTCGTGAATTCAAATCCAGTCGTGTACCAATGAGTTTTTCTGTCAAAAATGTATGTACAAATGCTTGATCCCATAGAAATTTCATAAAAATCGACTTAGCCGTTTTGTTTTTTTTATGTTTGTTATCGCATAATTCCGTAATTTAGGAGCCGATTTGAAAAAAAAAATTAAGTATCTGAAAAGTAATATTTTCAGATTGGTTTCGTAAACAATTTCCTTATCAAAATCGGTTCAGCTATTTTTTTTTTTATGTTTGTTACTGCATACTTACCTCAGTCATATAGGAACCGATTTCGTATTATATTTTATCTGACAGGTAATACTTCAAAATTGGTCCCATAGAAGTTTCATAAATAATGGTAGAGTCTGTTCAGAAAGAGAACCGTCGTGGGATTGGAGGACTCTGCTGTGCTTAATCACCTTTTTTGTTTAGTGGGCAATACAATAGCGCGTCATTTGCGTTTTGATCATATCACAACTAGTGTAATATTCCTTTATTTAGTTTTTATGATGCAAAATGCTGACAGAAAGAAAGGGATGAGCTGCCATATAAAAATCGAAACGTTAGTTCTCAGTTTGGCCACGACGGTTCTCTTTCTGAACAGACTTCTATAATAGTTTGGCCATGAAGTCGGTTTCTCAAGTTTTTTAATTTCACTTGTTCTGGCTCAGTATGCCTCCATCCTAACAAGTTACTAGCTCATCAGAACCACGACCACGAACCCGACGGACAAGCTATTGACACTCGTTTTCAGAGAATTATCGATGGAGGTAGAAAATTGAGGACCTTAGCTATTATGTAACTAATAAGTAAAAGCACTTTTGTTTCTACCAAGAATAGAACATCAATTTGACATTATCGTTTAGATAGATAGATAGAAAATTCTTTATTGCATTATAACAAAAATTGCATTGTACATAGGCGAACTTAATGCTAGAGAGCATTCTCTTCCAGTTAACCTTTGTGTAATTGGGACATCATCATCATCGATCATCGTTTAATCTTTTCTTAAATACAACTAGCTAATAGAACAAGCATATGGCCCACCTGATGTTAAGTAGTAACCATTGCCTATAACAAAGCATTTCCTCGTAGGTCATGCATGTCTTGAACGTGCCCTACGATACACTTCCATGTGTCCATCAACCTGAGGAATACAGATGTTCAGCCGCACGTGCCAGCAATTTCACTGGAACCCACACCCTTCAAACCGAAACACAACAAACTACCAAACCTATTAGTCTAACACAACGCTTTCTATATGCCTATTTAGTGTCTAAAAACCTCGGCCTAACTCCATGTCACTATACCCTATACAGGGTCCATGTGATACTGACTTACACCTGGTCAAAGAACTATGAACCTTCTTAAACTAAACCATGTGATAAATATATTGAGTTCTGATCGTGTCACTTGGTCTATAAACCAGTGCGGTGAAAGGAATTCAAGTGCGCCTCAAAAAGTAAGGTTCTTACTACAATATGTGTTATGTGTTTTACACATAACACATATTGTAGTTTTTTTTAGGTTCTCTGACGCTCCGGTTTTCTCACGTTACATTATCTTGAGAATAGAACTAAAATAGATGAATATACATTTGCAAAGGAGTTCACATGTACCTGTTGTTTTTTAAATTAAAATGGAAAAAAGATCTTGTACAGTTAAAATCTATGGGTACCTAAACCTACTTACATTTTTGCTTATTCTGTTTCTTTTTGTAAAACCTGAAAGAGATTTAGTGAGGCTTCTGTCTCGACTTTTTTGTGTGACTTGTTTGCGGGGTGAGATAAATTCTTTTAGCCGACTGTTTTCAACAATATGAGTATTTGTTAATACTTACAGCTTAGTTTTTTTTTATTAGTTCGATGTATATAAGTGCTTATGGACGCAGGGCAGGGCATCAAAGGGCACGTTCCTGACGGGTGACGACGTGGCAATACTCTGTTATAGGCGATGGTTACCACTTAACATAAGGTGGGCCATATGCTTGTTCTCCTAGCTAGCTGTAAAAAAATGGAGTACCTACTTCCCGCGCAAAATACCTACTCCCCGCGCAAAGTGAAGTGTCCTCATTTGTAGAACACGCCCGCTCGCTCGATCGTTGGACACTTCTTCTGTAATAAGTTTATCGACTATCACGGGAATAAAGATTTTCTCTTTATTTTTTGAACAACTAAAAAAGAAACTTCGTTTCACGGAAGTAACCTAATTTATCAAATTAAAGGTGGGACTCACGACTTACTTTATAGACCTGCGCACATCTAGGTGATAACGACGGCGATTTTTTTAAATGCTGTCATATTTGACAGCGTTCTAACTGATCGCCATCGCCATCGTCTAGATGTGCGCAGGCCTTAAGTAATTAATCTGAAATCGATTTAATTGGTTTGTGTCAAGCCGTTTGTTTGGTCAAGTCTAGTTAACCTTGCTTACATCTAAGCGTTCTACGGTGGAGATCAGTGAAACGCTGTCAAGCATGACAGCGATATTTGACAGCGTTTCACGAAATTAGATGTGCGCGCATAGCTTTACGGGTATATTCATGGTGGTCTTAAAGCGGCTATTTAGCTTAGCAGACCAATAAAGTATTGCCATCTCTATTTGTTGACATCAAAGTGACAGTGACAAGAGATTTTAAGCGAGCCGTTAAATAGTGGGGTGAGTACGTCCCTGACCAAAAATTTCATAGATATTAAGTTTGGGAATCAGTAAATTTAAGGGTTAACTAATATGATGAAACACTAGCTTTGATATTTTATCAAATCTTGACGGTCTAACTAGTCTAAAGGTCAACGTACATAATGTTGTGTGTGTGTGCATACACACACACAACATTATGTATACACACACATCGTCTTTGAACTTTCTGTGTAAATAGTAAAATACTTGCTACAACACTAAATTCTGCTCAAAGTAGGTTGGTGACTGATATAAGTGTTTAAAATAATAATGGCTCCCATTTATTAGGCCAGTTTAGTTTGGACAAGGCGAGGTCACTAACTTTATTGGCTTTATTCATCACTAAAGACATAAAGCTCGTCTGACGCGTTTTGTTAAGCTTATTTACTATGTATTTGAACCTTAGAAGGGTTATTAACATGGACAAAATATATATTCGCAGGAGTATATTTTGAACTAATATTATGTCTGGATATTAAGTTTTTTTTTCGTTTTCAGGGTGGGTTCTAATTTTTCTGTTTCATGGTATTGCTTATGTGCTATATAAATGTGTACTTTTTTTTTCTTTTTTTGTCATTAAACTTTTTATTACAAACTCAACAGAACCTCAAAATAACAGCGCAGACAACATTTTTGTAACTTAAGCTTAAATAGAAATTAAAACGACATTGGAAAGCTTGCCAACAAGATAATACAATCTCTGCTTCATCTCTCGTACAATATAAAACTCTCAACCTCCAGACTAAATTCACCTTCAAAAAGCGACGAGTAGCAATCTAGCGAGGAATAATTTTTCCGTGCGATTTCGATGCGATGTTTTGGCGCATCGTTCGACAAATAGCGGCGCGTCGCAGTCCGCAGGCCGTCTGCTGACTGTACAATATCTCCCCGCTGGCACTCGGCGCACGGCGACTACTTGCAAGAAAAAATGTCGAGATTGGCGTACACGCTAAAGCGCAGCCTTGGGGTGTTGCTCCACGATTCGCCACGTTGCAACACGGAGATTGTGCCGTCTGTTTTGTTTGCCTCACCTTCTTATTTCCGCGAGGTGAAATTGTATGAGGACATCCGACTCCAAATTGTTATTTCACGAGTCTCCCCTAGAAATTGGCTCCCGCAAAAACCTAAAGTAACTCGAGGGAATACAAAATAAAAGGCGACAAAAAATTGAATGCGAAAAATTATACCAAACCAAATTAACGTATCTAGTAGTTAGCTCATTTTCATTCTTGGAAACGTTTCCCAACGTAATAAACGACAAGAGTAGAAAGCTTCGCGTGAAAGTTGAGAGCGTATGCTATCTCATGCAAATTACGGCAGATTTATCATAAGACGTCTCCGTAATTGCGACGTGAGGAGATACGGCGGGTGGGTTTTAAAGCGAGCTTCCAGAAAAAAAGGCAATTAAAGGGATAAACTGGAGCAGTTAAGTCGAGCGTCACGCTTGCGATATCTCTGGAGAGTGGAGCGCGGTAATGCACGGCGGCGGCGGCAGAGAGCGAGCGGGCGACAGTCGCGCGACGCGATGCGTGCCTCCGCTGCCTTCAGACTCCGCGAACATGTAAAGGGCGTGGAGCAATATCATAGACAACAGCCTGAGACGGGGTGGAACATCCGCCACTGACGCTATTGCACTTGAAGCTTTACGAAGCTAAAAGCAATACAGTTATTTGATTTAAGTCGGTGTACACCGCCGCCTTCCGCTGGATTGTGTTTGTTCTGGTTTGGCAGATGTCAAAGTATGTTTTGAAACAGAACCTCTGTTGTTTGCCTTGTTTGTTGCGAGATAGTGATATTAGTTATCTGTATATGAGAAATATGTAGGTATATGGTTTTTCACCACGAGCAATCTATTCATGGTAGGTAGATTTGAGTTGTGCGACTAACGAAAAGATAAACTGAAATGTGTGTGTAATAAAATAAATGTATTCAGCAGCATTAGACAAACTCCCAAATATACAAATTATAAATGAAATGAAATGTATTTATTCGCTTGAAGTATGGTCAATTTTGAAAAACTTCTTATTAATAATAATGTAGTACCACGTACCACATACTTCGTCGGAGACCGACATGCAAAGTTTAATGTTAAACTGCTAACATAAAGCAAAACTAAATTTAAAAACAATAATTTAAAGATTGTTTAAAGACAATAAAAAAAATACTAGAAATTTAAAGACAATTTAGGTATTCAGTACAAAACATAAAGCTAAAATGTAATCAAAAGTATTTAAAAACAAAAAAAAAACATTAGCTTCGTCTCTTATCGACTCGCCAACCGATCAGCCTCCCTCAAAACAAACAATCCCAGCACCCATCATCATCGATCGTCCAGAACAAAAACGCGGGTAGTCTATCAAAATAATCGTTTGACAGACGCGTGACATTCGGTACGGTAATTAATGCAAATCAATGGACGGGCGTGCGTTTGATTCTGGGCTAGCGGAAAGCTAAAGCAGATCAATTACGTTAATGACCTAGGCGAATTCATATCGATGGATATTATGCAAGCACCTATGCAAATGCATGTACTAAACATGGCGTAAAGCAGGCGTCGGGTACGTCAGTACCTATTACAGAATTTTGATATATTTGCTTGCAAGTTTGCACTTTACAATCTTAAAAATGACGTCATTGATTTTATATTCACGTTTCCTAGATAGATCCACTGGATCTAGAGAGTTGATCCACTGCCACTGAACGGATAAAACCCCCGTCATTCATAATGCCACTTTAAGTCTCTTGTTACTGTCACTTGCATGTCAAGAAATAGAGTTTTTCCAGTCCCTTTCTTTTACATTTTCTACCATCAGTCACGCGCAGAGTTAGCTTGCGCACACTCAAATAGATAGGTGATCCTCTTTTTAGACGAGCTTTACTAGTAAACATGCAAAACGTTGCAGAAAACAGTTCGCTTGACAGCTCCATTGAAAAACCGCAAGCCTTTTCTAACGAAAAACCAAAGCGAATCAATTACCTTGATGAGCTCCACGTACAAATAGCTGACGTATCCACATAGCTGACTTATCCACATAGCTGACGGATCCAATAGCTGACGTATCCACATAATGCGAGCGCTTACCGTTATTTGCTGAGTAATACCGCAGAGCATTCGGTGCAACTTGGAAAGGGATTTGTTGATTATTTTTTATGATATCGCTTGATTAGAGTGGCCTTCGAAATAGGTTCATTTGATGGTATAGAAAAGGTATTTTGCACGAGTAATTATGCGTAAGTTAAAAGTAATTTTGGTCTGGTATCTCAAATGTAATACATTTTTTGAATAGTTTTTTCCATCAATATTTTGACCCATTTTAAATACAATAATATATATAGCGTGATTAAATAGTCACGCTCTCAGTTTCAGACACTTATTTAGATCTACCCTGTTGAATGACCAACTAAATTTTATAAAAAACTAAATTTCACAATGAAATTTAAGCGAACACACACAAAAACCATCAAAGTCCAAGGAAACTATAAAAAGGCCAAGGGATTTTGATGGTTTTGTATGTGTTCGCTTTGGATTCATGTCCCACTGCTGGGCAAAGGTCTCCCCAAAACCTTCCACATCCCTTCCTCCCACCAAGCTTTATGATGAACATCACATAAAATAAATAAGATACATTACTTTAAAATATGTTATCCATATTTGTTCCAAGTACCGGTAAAAGCACACAGGATCCGGAACGAGGTCATTCGACAGAGGACCAAAGTTGTCGACATAGCCCAAAGAACAAGCAAGCTGAAGTGGCAGTGGGCCGGTCATGTTTGCCGAAGAACCGATAACCGCTGGGATAAACGAGTTCTGGAGTGGAGACCGCGTTTAGGCAAACGTAGTGTAGGACGCCCTCAGACTAGATGGAGCGACGACTTGCGCAGGGTGGCGGGCCACAACTGGATGGGAAGAGCCAAAGACCGGGCTCAGTGGCGCGCCATGGGAGAGACCTATGTCCAGCAGTGGACTGCAATAGGTTGATGATGATGATGATGATGACCGGTAAAAGCATAATTTTTCTATACAATTAACTGCTATGGCGAGCGCATACTCGATAATGTAAGAAAACCCTGGATGAAATACTTGAGTCAAGATCGTAAACCGATCCATGGCTAATGAGCTAGGTATATCGACCGTTTCGATATTATGCAAATACGATCAGCTAGTTGCCGGAAAGCCCCAGTTGGAAGTCTACGGTGGTTACAGACTAGCGATTTTTCGGCGCGTTTTACGTACGCGCGTTGCTCAGCATTTCGACAAGGAGTTGTCATATACGCAACTTTTACAAGCTTTGACGCTTATTATTATAAGCACTAGGGAGATGACGCTTTCTGAATGACTTAAGGCTCGAACACACCTAGTTCGCTGGCGGTAGCGATCAGTGAAACGCTGTCAAATATCGTTGTCAGATTTGAGATTTGACAGCGGTATTTGACAGAGTTTCACTGATCGCTACCGCCAGCGAACTAGGTGTGCGCAGGCCTTTAGCATTTCGACAAGGAGTTGTCATACGTATATGTATACGCAACTTTAACAAGCGTTGATGCTTATTATAAGCTTGTAATTGTAAGAACTAGCGAGAATGACGCTTTCTGAATGACTTAGTACCTGACACACTGTTTTGAGTAAACATTGGAGTAGTCGCGTGTACTAAACGTATGCATTAAATATTATATTACTTTCGTATTATAGGTATGTATTAAACTTTATGAAGCGCAAAACCAAGCGTGCATTAGTAGGTGATAATACTTTGTTATGGGCCATGGTTATCACTTATATCACGTGGGTCATAAGTGTGTTCCATCAGCTTGTTGTAAATATATACAATAATAAGCCATAAAAAAAAAAAACTTAGAAATTATAGTCAAATCATATTTTTCGCAATATATTTACTAAAATTTAAAACGCCGCGGGGTTTCGTCAGCACGATCCGGCACCGCTACATTTTTACTAGCGCCTTCAGTTCTGACATAAGTAAGTTTAACAACGTGCAAAAAACGCTCGTTTGAAAGCGCTTTTAACGCTACTTAACGGTAACTGAATCGCTTTTGATATAGAATGTTTTATACGTTCAATGGATGTTGCAATATTTCTTTACCTAATTGCTACATTAAACAGTACAATAAAGCTGCTGTGGTACTTTTATTTCTACTAGAGCTAGTTCAAAATTTATTTTCTTGGAAAAAGGTAATAGTTTCAGAGGAAAAATTAATGTATAGGTGAATGTTGACGCTTTAACGAATCATCGTTCCAGTTGTAAGAGCTCCAATAAGTGTAAATATAGCCTCATGGAATTCAAAAGATTAGTGGGGTGATTGCGTTTCTTTCGTTGCAATCAATTTCTGTTGCATCTTTCAGTTTTGTCAATATTGAGCTTCGATAAAAATTTAGTAAATGCCCTAGCTTTGGTGTAATTTCCACAAAACGTGCGATACCAAAAATATATATTTCCAAACCAATACGTTCAATCTCGTATCACCAACACGTGGATCCCCAATAAACCATTCCAAACGCAGATAACAAAAATAAAACCTGACCATCAAAACTCAACGTCGAAAACGATTGCGTACAATATAATACTTTCGTGCAATAAACTATATCAAACGAATAAAGGACTAGCTTTGTTGGGAATACCGTTAGTACGTTAGTAGTCATAAAAACTACGCGGACGGGTGTAAACAGGGGTTGGGTAAGATGTACACCGCAATGCACCAAAGTAGGTGACGTGGCTTCTGAGGGCGACACTCGGAGGCTCGTTTATCAAAGTCAATATCGACTGTCGGCGTACACACGTACCTTTTACTTGTAGTACGAGCTCCGGCGTCAAACTTCATCCTTGACCATCGAATAATAGATCGATGACCGAAAGAGAATGGAAAAGGAGAACTTGTTGTACTTCTTCTTCTTCTTATCGTGTCACTGATTCTTTCGAACCAAGTGTGGTGAAAGGATTTTAAGTGCGCCTCAAAGAGGCTCCTTTCGTGCACTTGACACATATTTTCGAACTTTCTAGGTTCTACGATATGCCGGTTTCCTCACGATGTTTTCCTTCACCGTTTGAGAGCACTGGCATAGTGTACATAAATTTTTGGGCAGAAAAACTCATTGGTACACGACTGGATTCGAACCCACGACCTTAGGATCGGAAGGCGGGGCCGCTACCACTAGGCCACCAGCGCTCTGACCCCACATGAAGTGACATGAGGGCAAACAGAAGAAGAAGAAGAAGAAGAAGAAGACGAGCTCCAGCGTCAAACTTTTCCCTTGACCATGGAATAATAGTTCGACGACGATATGACGTAATTTACACATAGCACATCATACATTCTTATTGATTTCATTTTGATTTGAATTAATGTTACATTTTCTTCTTTTTATTTGCGTGTCACTGGTTCTTTCAAACCCGTGGGGTGAAAGGATTTAAAGTGCGCATCAAAAAGTTCCAACGCGGTATAATATTGACTGTTGAAGCTTTTATTAAAACATACGCGTGATATCGCGAACTTCGTAGCCAGTTTTGGAACACGCGAGGTTGTAACTTCACGACTAAAGGTTTGGAACGTCCCTGTTGCATCAATATAGCCTGAAATGTCTGGGGCCCTACCATGAAATTTAACTAACAAAAATACCCAACACAACTCATTTTACACAGCAGTGGAATTATAACAGTTTCTGTTGCCATAATGTGAAAAAAATTAAATGTCGACTGGTCTTTAAGCTCAGTTGGTAATAGCTCTGGCTTCTGCGCCAAAGAGCAAAAATATTTGTGTGGTGATCACAGATTTTGGTTCTCTGTCTAGGTGTTGTTATATCGTGTTCAATGTACCTACAATTATTATTTTTTCAAATAACTGTATTTAAGTATTATGTACATCAGCTATCTAATTCCCATAGTACAAGCTCAGCTTAATTTGGGGCTAGACAGTTTTGTGTGGATTGTCCACTAGTCAGTTGTTAGCTGACTAATGTTTGGCGACCGTGGTAGGCCACCTAACGTGGTATTGACAGCGTGCGTGCTCTTAAAACCTCTTGTTTATGCCTGTGAACTTTAGTATCGTGATTCAGGAACTATGGGCTCGTTTGCCTTTTGATTGTGCAAGTCTGTGTAAGGATTTTTTTATTTCGATTTCAGCATGACCTCCAAAAATATTTTACTAAAACGAATAATCATGTATTAGAGAAAAAATGCTGGTTTTTTATTCTGTGTGTGTACCTCAAGAGGTGGTTCGGTCAGTCTGTGCTCTTGGCCCGAATTTGAAAGACGTCTCGTGTATAATTAAATCATATTTAAAACAACTGTGCTTTATTGAGCATTCACATGTTTTCTCCAGTTTTTGTCTGACAAAATCAGAATGTAGAATATTGAATTAAAATCCACCGTTTTCTAGTGCTACCGTTACAAATTGTGCTCAAATAAAATGTTAACTCCACTGTGCGACGTCGCAAGGGCGTTTGACAGAAACGAAATAACCGTCTGTATTGTAAGAAACAATACAAATACGACGTGCAGTGCTGAAATAAATGCGTCTGTATTTGCAATTTGAAAATGGCGAGCCACGTTCCAAAACTATTGATTCTTTTTTATTTTTATGTCAGAAGACGCTTCCTTCTGAATAGTGGTGAGCATAACCCTTACGTGTCAAAGTGATGGATACGGTATCATGCTAAGGGCAGCCTTTGGTGGACGAGCTTTAAGAAGTTATGTGTCATTGTTTTAGACAGGGGTAACTCATCAACATCAGGTTAGCTGTCTGTTTATGTCAATACTTTTATTACTGCAAAATAAGGTCATCGTCATTCGGCTTTCAGTTTGCGACAAACCTTCAAACATCATTTTTTTTCATTAATAACAGACAGCCCTCCTAGCTCAGTTGGTAGTAGCTCTGCTTTCTGCGCTGGAGGGTGTGGGTTCGATCCCCACGGAGAACAAATATTTGTGTGGTGAACGCAAATGTTTGTTTTCTATCTGGGTGTTATTTGTTATTCTAAGCATGTATTTACAAAAAAATATAAGTACTATAATCAGCTAGTTGATTCCCTTAATACTAGCTCAGCTTAGTTTGGGGCTAAATAGTGTTGTGTGGAATGTCCATAATATTTGTTTATTTATTAATAAAATGGACGAAGGCGGCTACGGATTGGTGGCCAGAGGATGCTCAAAGACACCCGCCTGGTGGTCAAACAACATTGTTGCAAGTGCTGGGAATGAGTGAGTGAGACTTGCAAAGGACCGGAAAGAATGGCGCAATAAAGAGGAGGCCTATAATCAGCAGTAGGTGCAAACGGCCTGAAATGATGATGATTTAACAAAAGTTGAAAAGTTGTTAGTAAAACTAGTAGCATACGTATTCTAGTTGTCATATCAGTAGCCAGCACTACGCCAATGGTATATAAACACGTCCCCCATTCAATCATAGAGCGATAGGCGGCGCCGACGCGAATAAATCAAGTCCAACACTTTTTCACCTGCCACACACAAAAGCTTTCGCACTGAAACTTGATTCGGGTTATTTCTGACGAAATATCAGCCTATTTGTTATACTATTGATACGAACGCACGTGCGCGGCGTAAGTTTGTACTTGTTGAGAGAGGGGATTGAGTGAAAATTGCTTTCCGACAATGTGCATAGAATTTGATGGTAACCGGGTCTTATGTTACTGCGAGCTTTTCTGGGAAAAGGTCTCTTGATTGTTCAGAATGGAATTATGCTCAGGATAAAAGTGGAAACATTTTTGTGAACAGTCATAAATTTTTTTGGCTTATCAAAATGTGTCGATACATTTTAAGAAACAAAGAAAATGTTTTTACCGTGTTTAGTCTGAAGTTGGGACCATCTTGGGTTATCATCCCAAAATGACCGAAAACGAATCCGGACATATTTAACGGGTCGCTAAGTCTCTTGTCACTGTCACTTTCATGTCAACAAATATGCCAGCAGACTTATGAGTCTGTTAAGCTAAATGACTGATATAGATATAGGACCATTATGCATATAAATAAATAAATAAATAAATAAATAATGTGGACAGTTCACACAACACTACCCAGCCCCAAACTAAGCAGAGCTTGTAATATGGGAACCAGATAGCTGATATAATACTTGAATACATTTTTTTTTTTTGTAAATACATACTTAGAATACAATATAACACCCAGACAGAGAACAAACATTTATGTTCACCACACAAATATTTGTTCTCGGTGGGGATCGAACCCACCCGTATACCCGTAGCTGCTTATACGTTCTTCAAATAATAATGTAACCACTTAAATTAATTCACGAATGCCGATAGAACTACAGATAGCCATGTTCAAGGCAGCTCATTGCGGTGTCGTAAGTGCCAATTTGAAGATACATAACATATTATTATGAAATTTATATATTTCATAAATCGGAATAATTTTGTAATTGAACTGTAAATAAATTAGATACTGAAGGTTTTTTAATGTAAATTGAGCAGTAAGTGCCAAAATTACGATTTTTTGTATAATAATTCAACTACCTTAATCTAGTCACGAATAGCGATATTGGGTGCAAGGCAACTCATTGCGGTGTTGTGCCTATTTGAGGGTACATATTACTAAATACTAGATATTTCATAAATTGGCATAATTTTGTAATTGAACTGTAAATACGCTAGATACCGAAGATTTTTTAATGTAAATTGAACAGTAAGTGCCTAAAACCCTCAAATAATAATTTAACTACCTCAATCTAGTCACAAATAGCGATAGCACTACAGATAGCCGGGTGCAAGGCAACTCATTGCGGTGTCGTAAGTGCCTATTTGAGGGTACATAGCCACTTACGCCGACAACCGATAGCACAATCCGAATCGATGTCAGACTGGTGTCACTGCGGCACAGACTTTAATGTAAAGTGAATTTTATTACCCTCAATATAATTTATTATTCTACTCAAAACATCCAAAATGTAAGCTAACATAAATAATATGATTTACACAGAAGTGATCTAAATTTAAAATTACCTCTATTTAAAGTGTGTAAGTCTGAAAAATCGCGTTGTCCAGAAATGTATGTGCAATATGCCAGTACTCTTAAATGATGAAAAAAAAACATCGTGACGAAACCGGTATGGCGTAGCACCTAAAAAAATCGAAAAACATGACGTGTCAAGTGCATGAAACCTCTTTCAAGCGCCTAAAATCTTTTCACCGATAAGAAGAAGAAGTGATGAAACTATTTTGCTCAGAATAAAGAATAAAGCATTATTTTGCATCAAATTCGTTATCTATGGAACCGTGTGAGTACAGTTATTTTTCTGTTTATGTTGTGGGAATGAAACATTCACGTAAGCACCTACTATACTCTTCTGTGTAGACATCGTATTGTGCGTCG
This sequence comes from Thera britannica, assembly GCA_939531255.2. NCBI lineage: Eukaryota > Metazoa > Arthropoda > Insecta > Lepidoptera > Geometridae > Thera > Thera britannica. The sequence goes on along the minus strand of OW618041.2, from coordinate 5,558,658 downwards.
CGATAGCGTTTGCTTACAGAATACGGCTGACGTCAAGCTGTCTATTCGGTCTAGTGGCGGTAATCTGGGAAGAAACCAAAACTTTTAATAACAGGCAACGAAATAAAATTTATTTATATGAACAATAGTTATTAAACAACCAACAACCTTGTTTATCAAACAAAAAAATGAATTAAAATATAAATAATTGTATCATGGAGTTAAATTTGTTGTACATAATAAATTCATGATTTGCCTATAAGATAGCAAAACAGTATCTTCTAATCCAATAATATTTTAGACTAGTAATAATATTAACAAACTAATCATAATCTAAAACAAAACTAATAAAGCCACTCGACTCAATTGTTATGCTAAGCCTTATCCAAAGACAATGATAACGCGCATCTAATACTACGTGTATACGACACTCAGAATAACACCGTGGCGCCGGGCAGACTATCCTCAGAGCCTATAATCTTCACAGTAAATGGATTTAATGCAAATTTCCCCCGGCCGTCTCAATGGTAGCTGATAAAAATACCTACTTAGCTCCTATTGTGTACTTGAAATTGTTTTTAAATGTGCTTTTATGTGAAGTCGCTTGAGCAGGCAGCGGGGCCAAATTCAGAGAAATTGGGCGATTCTAAATTGGCACTTAGCAATATTGCGTTATTTTTTAAACGGTTTACGGAGATTTTTTGTTCCGGGTTCGAAACATTAAGGTAGCAAGCATCCTCTTAACTATCATCATCATCATCCGCAGCCCGACTTAACCCACTGTTGGGCATAGGCCTCTCTTTGCTCCTGCCACTTACCACGATCTTGGGCTACCCTCATCCAACTGCGGCCCACGACGCTGGTAATGTCGTCAACCCATTGAGCTAATGGACGTCCAACGCGTCTCTTCCCAGTCCTCGGCCACCACTCCAACAATCTTTTGCACCACCTGTCGTCACCACGCCTTGCCAGGTGTCCTGCCCAGCTCCATTTGAGTTCCATAATTTGTATGCCGACGTCTTGGACCTTGGTACGTCCTCGGATCTCGATATTAGGAACTATGTCTAAAATCTTTATGCCGAGCATGGCACGCTCCATGGCTCTCTGTGTAATCTCATCTTGTACACAGCTGCTTGCGTGAGTGTACACAACTCCTCTTAACTAATTCGTTAGTAATTATCATTTTTATTTCGAATTTTTACTCAAATGTAAACTAGTAGAACTTGAGTGCGCGCGTCGATATTTGCAGTACTTGTAAATAATTCAAACCGTAGTCACCACTCCAATTACAAACATGCGAGTCAGCGTGCTGCAAGAGTAATCACTATACGAATTACTGAACCAGAACTGATGCCTAAATCGTATCTGCGTTTGGTGTAGGGCGATAAACTGACAGACTGCTTCAAAATGGCTAGACTATGTGCACTGTCTATAATGCACTATCTACTGTCATGTTTGTAACGTGTAAACATACCAAATCTGAATTGCAAGCAAACTGCGTGAAATGAAACGCAATCCTAAGTCGGTCGACATTACGCCTTACAATCGCGATCCATTTCACGCATTACGTAAATTATAAAAAGCATTTTTATAAATTAAAATTGATATTGGTCCTATTTCCAAATGATTAAATATTGATAATTATTGAGACTGAAAGCAAAGTTTTATTTTTCTTATTTTCACAAAACTCAAATTAAATCAAATATTTAAATATTCAATAGTATGACAAGGATCACTTTGAATCATCTTAAAGCTAATAGGTGTCTATTTTGGTGCCAGATTCACGCAACTAAGCCTAGAAGAACAGGCAACAAACTAAGACTTGGTTCCTACCTTACCAATTATATGAACATGCACCTATTCTAGTCCCAAACTAAGCAAGGATATGAGAACTAGACAGCAAAATACCTACAATTTTCATTGATCCCGTTATTGTCGTAGAGCTACTACCAATTTAGCTGCTAGGTCTATCAAGTTGCAAAAATACCTGATTTCTCATCCAGTTGGTAAGAAAAACTTAAACGCAAAAGCAGCGATCAAACCAAGCCGAGCCCAACTTTAGCTTAATCGCCCGGGAAGGGTGATAACTGAGTAAAATTTACATAAACAGCAATTGTCTTACGGCTGTTATCATTCAATTATATAAGATTTTAGAAACAGAAACTACACCTGTTTTCGGTTATTCCTCAACTTGTTTCGGATTTCACTTAATTAGAGTTGACTACGGGTTCTGATATTTTAAGTGGTCTGAAATTTGAGTTAGAAAGGTAATGTTATTCTTTGAAGATTTGATTTTGTAACTGCGATTTACAGGGTTAAAGCTTTTTAATTTATATAGACGAACTGCATACATTTCAGAGAAAAATATTAAGGTGCCAAGTTAAATTTGCATCAATCAAATTAACTATTGCACTGCTAATTCCATGTAAAGTGAAGATTTAGAGATAGGAAATCTAGAAGACTCGTAATCACTTTTGCTTTGAAGTGATTTAGGTTATACTCGGTAAAACAAAAACGGCGTTAGTGAGTTTTTCCTTTTACTTATCAGCTGTCAGAATTTTGAGATTTATTTCCAAAATCCTTTGTGGAGGGCAAAGGATTTTGGAAATAAATCTCAAAATTCTTCCTGAAGAATTCCTGAAAAAGGACATGCTACTTGCATTCGTATATTATGTACTGTTTTTAATGAGCTCATAGTCTCAACTTCCTTACCATCCACTTGTTTCAGTCTGCGTTTCAGCTGCCTACTTATGCTACAAGATTATGCTGATTTGTGTAATACGTCTTGTGTGTTACAAATAAGTTTGTCGACGGATGAAATGCGCACGACTGCTGGCGGTTTATCATCGCGTATTATACTCAGAAGCCTTATTTCAAGTACATGAAATACAGCACACAGCTTTAGGAGCTATATCTGATATAAGTACAATGCAGTTGTACAATATTTTTTCGGGACAGTAAAATAATGTGATTTATATAAATACATATTGTGGCCAATCCACACAACACTTTCTAGCCCAAAATTAAGCAGAGCTTGTTCCATGGAAACTAGATAGCTGTTAAAATATGTATATTTTTTGTAAATACATAATATAACACCTAAACCGAGAACAAACATCTACGGTCACCACACAAATATTTCTTCTCGGTGGGGATCGAACCCACAACCTACGGCATAGCTACCGACTCAGCTGAGACTAGTCACTAAATTCTACACTAGATGAACCAATTCCTACGTACAAACAAGTAAGGAGTTGGGAACAATTGCAGGCAAGTGAATGCATTTTTATCATACAATGGAGAAAAAACAACAATCTGTATCTGTATCTGTATGTAGATGAGAAAAATCAATAACATTGAAACCACTGTTATCTACATAAATATTTGCACAACCCACTATCCTTATTTCTCTCTAAAGAATATTTTTCATCCAGCTTCTTCACGTAATTCACTTTCAGTACAGCGATAAAGATAGCATGTCAACCTTATATCGTCACAGGAAAGTGTCACAAACATTCGATCAAACGTGCCAAGATTTGTTCGGAGGCTATTAAACACGTGATCACGTATGAGAAAATACTGTAGAGAATTCAGGTAGATACCAGTTTGGCGACACGCTCTTGTATGTTAAAATGTTTCTTTACCTAGATAAAAGTGATTTATAACGTAGTTTGGAGCGACAACACGCGTTGAAGAATATCATGAGCTCTATAAGTACACTTGATGTGTTTTTAAATCAAATGCTGCCTATCATTATTACTTTAAGTGTAAGGTAAAAGAGTTTATGGTAGATAACTTTGCGCGTGGTAGATATGTAAAATGTAAAAAAAGCTGTCAAGAAATAAGTTACCTCCAAATTTATTAAACGAATTGCTAAAGTTCGATTTCCCTATTCCTTTTTTTGATCGAAGATTTATCTTCAGTCCAATTTAATCATGTTTTCTGCTATCTTCCACGCGTATAGCTATCTTTCGCAGATTCTAGAACTAAATAACCATACTTCTTCTTGTTGGCAGGTCACTAAACTGTATTTTGAATAATAATCTCAAGTTTCATCCAAATCAGTCTAGTCAATGCGACGGGATTAACTTTTTTAAAATTGAGTTAACACTTTTGAATAGTTTTTTCTTTGCACACTCTATGGAATAAAATTATATTTAAACTCAAGTACAAAACCCACAATCCAGTTCACTTATTCACAGTATTTCGAACACCATTGCAAGCATTTCTACCAGATAATAAGAGCCAATCACTGCAATTTGCATTTCAGTAGCATCGATAATAATCGACTCGTGCCAACGATGTTTGTGGAATATTTACTTAAATATAACCAAAGCAGTAGTTTATAAGAAGCCAATGAAATAATAATGAACCTGTTGACTAGTTTTGTTAACTTGCTTGTCCTGGAGATTTTATAGTCTTAGGTTATTTTTCTTTCTTATCGTGTCACTGATTCTTTCGAATCAAGTGTGGTGAAAGGATTTTGAGTTTGCCTCAACGAGGCTCCTTTCGTGCACTTGACACATATTTTCGAACTTTTTAGGTTCTACGACATGCCGGTTTCCTCACGATGTTTTCTGTTATGGGAGGATGAAAGAAAAATACATGTTTTTCCGACCCCACGTAGTATAGGACAAGGGAATAAAGAAGAAGATACAGATCATAAATATTTTCAAATCATGCAAACATTTTGTCTCGCTACCAAATAACATAACAAACGCCACGAACCTAAATCAAAATCATCCAATCAGGGGCCTTATTCTCGGGCCGATCACGATCATTTTGCAATTTTATTTTATTGCTTTTTTTCACAACCCCGCACTTTTTCTACGTTTTCCGTATATTGTAGCTGTCGAGGCTTCTATGATGAGGTCGTTCATGAATTACTCAAGGAAATCTGCCATTCTCTCTTTCATTTGTTTAAGTATTCATAATAACACTGTTACTAATTTTGAACAAAATAGTAGTTTCATTATTAAACCACGCTCAGTGAAGGAAAATTCTAAACCATTTTATTGTTTCAAAACGCTTTTTAATTTCACAAGCTATTGTAATAGTCACAGCATTTTACACAAAAGAACCGCATTATTAAAGAACTATGCATAAACACCGCAAGTAATTACAATAAGAAGCGAGATCGTGGAAAATCACTGGGTAGCGAATCGCAATTAGCAGACGAACACCCAACGGAAATAAATAAGGATATTAGCTCGCCGCAGATCCGACCGAGGATAAAAATTATATTATTGCATTTTTATAGATAGGATGATTTGGTTTGGCTTGCCAATGACGTTGGCGTGCCTGCTATTAGAATATATAAAGGCCAGTTACTTACATACATTTTTATATCAGTTGAGCTATCCGTAGATCTTTTGTAACGATCTGCAGATAGCTCAACTGTTTCTTGTGTATTTTGTACATTTTGTAAATATTTGTTTCATTGTAAGTTTCTTTGTGTAAATAAAATTTTATATTAGCTCTCTATCTCGCAATAAATCTTGAACCAAATCTATGTTTATCAACGATAAATCTTATGAGTGGAGCGAGCTATTATAGGAGATTGAGTCGTGAGTTTTTTTTTTAAATTTGGCACCTCAGTTTGAAAATATTCAAAGCTTTATAAAAACTACAATAGTAATACCGCGCGGAGTTTAATTAATCAATAACACATTTAATAACAAAATAAATAGACTCAGGCAAAAAAAATGAGGACACTTTACAAAAACGGTGATGCAATAGGACGTTTTATTAGAATCACGATACTACTTATGAGAAAAATCCAAGAAAGTTTCTACCAAGAAATAGTTTTTTTCCAATTACCTTTAATTCAATTAAGTAATGAAGAAACACGATCGTAGTAATCTCGGGCTCGAAGAAATTACGCGTTCCAAGAATCCTTAATTGTCATTTACTCTACTAAGTGCACAGTAAATATAGAAAAAACGTTGATTGAATCAAACAAAAAATATATAAAACTTTTGTTTGATGTTGATGGGCATAAAGAAAACGCCAACTTTCTTCAAAACTGAACAGACGACAAAACAAACTGAAACGATTAATTTATATTTATAATTTTTATATTTTCAGCAATTGAGCGATGTCAAATTATTTCACCTTTTTTACTAGCCTCATAAACATCATCATAAGCCTCGAGAAGTCCACTGCTAGACAAAGGCCTCCCCTACACATTTCCAGGAAGAAAGATTCTGAGTCCCTTTCCATATACCGACTTCCCGCGATCTAAACAATGTGGTCGGTCCATCTGGTGGCCCTTCGTTTCATCCGTTTGCACCATATTCGCATAACGGTCGCGTTGATTTAAAAAGTGATGTTTTATCTTTAGATAAATAGATAACTCTTTATTGATTACCATGACACATAAATAAATACAGTATTTAGCTTAAAAATAAATATTCACAGTAAAACAATGGGCGGGCTTATCGGTAACAGCGATCTCTACAAGGCAACCTTGGGATGAACAGAATCGAACATAAACAAGAGAAGGGGGAATTTGATTTGATAAGATTTAATAAATAATACTCGGATACTCTGTTTTCAAAAATATAACCTACATAAAATATCTATCTTTATTTCAAACTCATCAAGTCGTTCATCCGTGATCCCTTGAACTTCATAATCTTCAGAGCGGCTGATCATCAAAGAGGTGGGCAGCAAGCTTGGGACGTACGTGATTACGTCGGGGACTGCAGCGACGCATGAGCCTTTTACAATTGTTTCAGATTATAGCTTTGTGATGTCTGGGAACTTCAAACGGAGAGTTTTCTAGTCGTTTCGTTCGGAGATAAAACCTTTTTAAATTTTTGATTTACGGTTTGCGCTATGGTTCTATTATAAAAAGGTTTATTTTATTTCTTTAACAGACTACAATTTTTTGCAAAAAACGCATCATAATTGGCGTTTGATGCGTTGTTACACTAACTTTTTTTTTGCAAAGTTTTTTTGATCAAAGTATAAAAAGTAGCTTTTTCTACGCAAGTAAAGTAAAATTTTGAAAGTAAAACATGTTGAACCGATCACTGAATTCACTGCAAAAGCACCCAAGAGGAAAAATATTTACGCTTCTTCGAAATGCAGAAATCAAGTAACAAGGAATCGGTTTTAGCGAAGAGAAGCGTTAGGGACCGAGCTGTTGAATAAAACGAAGAGCTGCAGTAATAATGCTTACCTTTCTCAAGTATGAACTGGAAATTCAAGCGGCGCATTGGCTGCCATTGTAGGAGTAATTAGAGCTACTACTTTAAGAACTGCGCTTTAATTGAGAAATGTTTTTGAAGAAAATACAAAATTTCCTCTTTTCAGTCAAATTTTTCCTAGAATCTATGAAAATTTGGCACCAAAAAGAATTTGGGTTATTTTTATCATGGTAATAACCTAACCCCTCTTTAAGCCTGTGTATGGTATTGCTACTTATGTATGTATTCATATTATTATGCTAAAAGCGTGTATAAACCCTCCAAAAATAAATCCATCGAATATTTGAATACAAATGAACACCGGCAAACTGACTAAAACAACATTCAATCTATCTAAATAAAAGAACGGATTGAAAGCCATCAATCCATCAATTTTGCAAATGATAAAAATTGAAACATATTTTGGTTTTCCAGTTAAAAGCTAGGTTCGGATGTTCAGGGTTTGCCCTGTGTTTTTTCCTTTGTAAGAGATTGTGCTAAGTGATGATCACATTTCGATATTAAACCATTTGGCGAAGGCCAGTGCCGGCTCCGTATTTCATTTAACTGAGTGTCTGACGTGAGTTTTGGAGACTTGCTTTTTGTCGATATCATTTTCCAATCTTTATATCATATCTACTGTCAGTTAGCTGTCTATTTCGCTGGAAATACGGAAAACACCGCCATTTCTGTTGCGATAAATAAACTTATAAGTTTGAAATACAACAGATTTATTTAAATAAAATTTTCGTTTAAAAGCTCAGTTGTCTCTAATTATAAATTTAATTAAACAAGGTTTACTGGGCTGTTTTAGTTTAGTTTTCGCTTATAAAATTTGAAATTACCCTGTACCCGTGGAGTGTTGGGTCGTGGATTTACCACGTTTTACACAAATCTTGCCATTACTATAGACCCAAACCTTAATCCAGGCAAAAACGAGCCGCGCACATTTGCATAACTGTGTAGTGCTTTTATGTGTAGGTAGTGCCAATAATTAAGTAGGTAGATAGTAGTCGTTTTTGCAAATGGATTTTGCTTCTATTTTCTGAAGAAACTAATACCTACAAGTACATTAAAATTAAAACTAGTGAGCTATTTATAAATCTTAATATTTCAACCATTTCAAAAACCACAACGTAGGTTCAAAACCCACCTATAGCCTCATAATTTTGTTTCGAATTTTCTAGAATACAATCTGATAGAGTATAAATTTACCTGTTTCTAGTTCATCACTTCTCGTCAATATTGTAAAAGCTATGTGCATGCAACAAACATAAAATATTAGTTTTTAACAAATAAACTACATCAAAAGCTTCTATTTACCTTGCAGGTGCTATACCATTTTCGCAAATGAAATTTTAAAACTAAGGGGATGCTAAGAGCTCAGTAATCTCTTAGTTGTTTAATAAAACCGTTCTTTGACTGGCTTGTAAAATTAGTAAACTTCGAAACTAACTTTGAAAGTTGAGGAAAAAAGTCAAACTTATTTACTACTAGAAGAATGCTCCTGACTTCAGTTACACTGAGTCAGTGTAATTTACCCCTGTAGTGGGACTTTTTAGGTATATATATTCTGTTCTAAAATATTTTGAAAAATATTTTAGATTACTTTCATATTTATACATCTTAGTACTCATAGCAAAAAAAACTCCTGTGCTTTATTTATTTATTTATTTTATTTTACTTCAGTGTCACTGACTATTTCGAGATAAAAATACGTTTTCAGACAGGAATCCCAGTAAGCTAATGGAAAGCAATATCGCGAGAACGGCTAGAGACATTGAGCATTATATTTAATTTATTGAATTTACCACCAATAAGTTTTTGCTGCTTTTGTTTTTTTAAATTTTCTTCCGGATACAATTATTGTTTCCTATGAAAAACTGTTTAAAATTAAAAACTAAATTATTTAAATCAGTTATTTAAATCTCGCCCAACAATACCCAATAGCATTTTAATTAATATATCATAATAATCGCAATACATTGTGAGTCAGTTTCGCATCAGGTTTTAATGTTTACTTTGATTCACTGCTATAAAAAGTTTGATATGAAAACATTTTTAATTAGCTTAGCTCTTTGTGAATGACATTTTGTTTTATTCCTGTAATCCACTTGAATAAAATTAACGCTTTCATTGACTTACAAAACAATTTTATTGATCACAGTTTTGGTGAAGTGAGGAATTTATTAATTTTTGACAATTGAGAAAAATAAAAGAGCAAAGAGCCACTAAAATATTGCACAGATCTAATAAATGAAGAAAATACTTTTCCGTTTGTAAAATGTGCTGCAGTTTTTCTTTAAAAACTTGATACACTTTCAAGAAAAACACACTTTGATTTGATGAAAATGCAAGCCTTATGAAAGTTGGACGAGTGCAGTCAAGTGCAGCTTGAACACCGAAATAGTCGTATTTATTTTATGACGCATTTCATTTTCTGTTGCATTTATTTGCTCGTCTCCCCTCTTTGTTGTAACAGCATTCGAATTGAAACTTCCAAGTTGCTTTTACGAACTTCCTTCGCAGCACAACTCTGTGTTTCTTCACTCATTAAGTTCATTAAACAAGATTCAGCGTATTTTTGATGCTTGCTGTTCGCATTCAATATTTTCTGTTCGTGTAATTTCTCTGTGCACACCCGACGTCTGTGTAAGCGAAAATATTCGAGAAACGCTTTGAATGTCGATGTTTTATGTTTGAGGTAAATAATTTAAGTACTTGCGAAAACTTTGAGCTCTTGATTAACGGAGCTCAATTATGTGCTTTACGTAAACATTTACAAGAGCGCTTTTGTGTAAATGTAAGATTATAAAGGAATTCATATCTGTATATACAAACACCATCACAATTTTCTGTTTATGCAGCCCGCTTCGTTTTATACAACGTCCTACAATTTCAATTTTCCAAAGTGCATAATTTAAAACCGCAACGGGCGGAAAGTAAAAAGAGTCTTGAAAAATCTTAGACACGTAATACAATGTCGAGATTTAGACTCAAATTTCGAGATTTTAAATATAACAGCGTACTTCGTCGAACTGCAGTGCGGGCCTGCGGGCTCTGTAAATTCCATTTAGCTAAATAGCTTTTGTGAGAGATAAGAATCTACCATACAATGCTTGCTTGCTTCGAGCGGGAAACTAAGAAAATTGAAAAGAGAGTCGCCAAGCAGACTGCGACGTCGATAGTCCGATTTCAGGAAACCTGAGATTTCGAATTACAAGCGCCGTAAAAATTGAACGTCTATAAACAGAGTTTGGTTGTTGGTGAAAGTTTTTGCGCGACATAGTACTCCGCTCGGGCTTGGCTCGGGCAATCTTGGTTTTAATAAGTATATAACGTTCCCGAGATGTACCTGTGAGTAGGGGATTTACATAATCATTACCATATCTGGCGCAGTGGCGCGCGTATTATGCCCGGGAGGTTAATAATGTTATTTTCTCGCCACGTTTTCACGTTGCTATTTCACGTTATCGACCTCTTTATCTGCGTCATCATTGTTACTAGCCACTGCCGGAACACCTTCTACTTAGCTTCCTTAATAGGCCGTAGGTATTTATATTTTGATCCAGGATATGGGATTACACGCACACCGTACCTACAGTCTTTTGTAAAAATAGCAAATATGAGTGACAGTAATAGTACATTGTTACCCGAGTGTTGAAAGTCACGTTTTTTGAGTCCCGAGACGGGTTTGGCGCCAGAGCGTAGCGAGGGCGCCAATGGAGCTTGAGGGACTTAAAAGACTTTCATCCGAGGTAAACACTGTGCTTTTCATTACGAATACAAGGAAAGTAAAAATAAAAACATGAAAGAAAAATTTGTGAAAATGAAGATTGAATTGCCGCCTTCCCGGTATTTTTTTTATTTTTCTCTGGCGGGCCTTCGGCTTCGGTTCGCCAGCATTATTCAGCCAAAATTTTCATTTTCATAATTTAAAAAATGGTAAATTGTTTGCTCAAATCTATGTTATTTTAAAGAAATAGTTGAACGTACGAGTACGAATATAATAATTAAGCCGTTTAAGGGATCAACACACGAGGATAGTAGGCAGTTCTAATTTTTATCATATTTTTTATAAATATTGTTGACATGGATGATATATTAATAAAGTAATTTAGAAGATATATTATTTATTTAATACTATCTTTATGTTATTTAAATTTAAATTTTACATTGCGCTCTAATTAGACTTTTTAAACTTCATACCGTTGTAATGGGTTTCCAACCTACTTGCTGAATAAAATGTTGGAATTTGGTTGAACAACCTCCTTGTAGTTAGAAAGACTTTAGAAAGTTGGAACATGGTTGAATAAAATAGAACTTGTTTTTTTTTATAATTTGACAGCTGTCAGTAGAAAGCGATTCTCCCTAGGGCTGAAAGTTTTACTTTCAATTAGGCCCCTCACGCAACTTCAGACCTACTTTCAGAGTATGAGCAATGAAAATCATATTTTTGCGTCACCATCATCATTTTCCTGCCCTTATCCCACGCTACGTAGGGTTGGCACAACAGGTTTTCTTCTTCATGTCATCTTCGACACAGTCATATTTTATTTGGTCTACCTCTTCTTTTTTAACCGCCATATACAGGGTGTCCCATAAGTCAACGTCCAGCCGAAAACGGGTGATGCGCCAAGTCATGACAGTTATCAGAAAAATATAAAAAAAATATTTGCTAAGTAACTTTCGAGTTATGAGTATTTAAAAAAAAACAGGAAAAACTGACACCCTGTGATGATCTTTTAAGTCCTGTGACTACAAATATTAACTTTTCATGAAACTTTTTTCTGCAACGTAAGCATGAATAACCCTTCTGTAAATTACAATTCAAAATTAAGCCATAACTGCCTCAGTTTTCAATGAAATCGTGGAGTTTTGGCCAACGTTTCATTTCAGATAATTACATCACCCAACTTTAACCGTCTGTACCGCAAAAAAAATGTACTACACTATCATGGCATGTAACTTTAAAAATTGGCGCATTTATCCAGAATTCCAAAATGGTATAATACTTGCTAGAGTACTCCTTAGTTTTGGAAATAAAAAATGTTTTTTCAACTAAACCGGATTTCCAATCAATTTTATTTCAATAAATAAAATGTTTGTACCCATTAAATTATGGACTTAAAATGCTTACGCTGCGTTTTTAAATCGCTCACAATTTACAGGTACAAGTAAATACCATTTCGACAATGCAAATAAACAGATAGAGCCACCATCTTGCCGAAAAAGTAATAACCATGGGTGTTCAAGTAATTTGTTAGTTTTAGGTGAAAGTTTGAAATAAAATTCAATCATAGGATTTCATCAATCGTGATTTTTATTTAACTACATCAAGGACTTACAGCAAATGTTCAAACTGTTAGCCTTCAGCAGTAATGCAAGCTCTACATTTCCTTAAAAAAAATCAGCTGTCTGTAAAGTCAGTTAGTAACTGACGACAGTTGAACGTGTCAACGTCATACAGCTGTCCACGCAGACGCATCGCTCACTCAAGTAGGAGAGAGACCGATGTCGAACGCTGCCGAATGCGGAGGCCGATTGTGCCTCTTTGTCGCTCGTTCCGCGCTCTCACTTGCACTTTAAGTATTAAATGGAACGCCTCAGAGCGAGGTAACGCCGCATGAGTCATGTTTTTTCGTACGAGCAGCCAGTTCCATCGAATTATAAGACGTTGTCACGTGTAAAACCATGTAATAAGACCGGCGACGGGCGAAGGCAAACTTTAGATTAAAATCACGATTGAAGTAATCCTATGATTGAATTTTATTTCAAACTTTTACCTAAAACTAACAAATTACTTGAAAACCCATGGTTATTACTCTTTCGACAAGATGGTGGATCTATCTGTTTACTTGCATTGTCGAAATGGTATTTACTTGTACCTGTGAATTGCGAGTCACTTAAAAACACAGCGTAGGCATTTTAAGTCCATCATTTAATGGGTACAAACATTTTATCTATTGAAATAAAATTGATTGGAAATCCGGTTTAGTTGAAAAAACATTTTTTATTTCCAAAACTAAGGAGTACTCTAGCAAGTATTATACCATTTTGGAATCCTGGATAAATGCGCCAATTTTTAAAGTTACATGCCATGATAGTGTAGTACATTTTTTTTGCGGTACAGACGGTTAAAGTTGGGTGATGTAATTATCTGAAATTAAACGTTGGCCAAAACTCCACGATTTCATTGAAAACTGAGGCAGTTATGGCTTAGTTTTGAATTGTAATTTACAGAAAGGTTATTCATGCTTACGTTGCAGAAAAAAGTTTCATGAAAAGTTAATATTTGTAGTCACAGGACTTAAAAGATCATCACAGGGTGACAATTTTTCCTGTTCTTTTAAAATACTCATAACTCGAAAGTTACATAACAAATATATTTTTTTATATTTTTCTGATAACTGTCATGACTTGGCGCATCACCCGTTTTCGGCTGGACGTTGACTTATGGGACACCCTGTATAATATTGTTGTTTATGTTTTTATTTTTCACAACATGCTGATATCACACGCATTTATTGCTGGCGTCTAGCTCAGTTGGTAGTAGCTCTGCCTTCTGCGCCGTAGGTCGTGGGTTCAAACCCCACCGAGAACTAATATTTGTGTGGTTAACATAAATGTTTGTTCTCTGTCTGGGTGTTATATTGTATTCTAAGTATGTATTTACAAAAAAAAAAAATGTATTCAAGTATTATATCAGCTATCCGGTTCCCATATTACAAGCTCTGCTTAGTTTGGGGCTGGGTAGTGTTGTGTGAATTGTCACTTATAATACCACAAGAGCTTCAAAATTATCGGATATTTCCCTCTAGGTTCCCTGCAAACAAATAATTTTGAAGCTCGTGTGGTATTCGGGGGATTATTTTTCCGTCCCAAATATCGACCAATTGCACCATTCGACGTCACGTGGTACAACCTAGAAAATTTTCAAAAAATTATCAGTATAATACCATGTAGGTTGTACCACGTGACGTCGAATGGTGCAATTCTATTGGTCGATATTTGGGTCGGAAAAATAATCCACAATATTTATTATTTATTTTTATTTATTTATGGCCTATCTGACATTTGGTTGATAAACTGTCTGGATTCACTGCGTGTGTATGCACCCGTTTGTCCTCTAACGCTGAGAATTACCTTATTATTTGGAAAGCACTGGTACAGAAGTATGATGACGCCAGACTGCTCGCTAGTATTTTCCACCACTAGATGTACACTAGACTTCAATCAATAATTGCCACCTCATGCCAAGGGCTTTCCTAGGCCCTTTAACCTGTTGGTATCCATGTGTTTTCTTCTGCAAGAGACAAATGCGCAGTAAAATAAATTATATTCTTGGCACGTTGCCGACTCTTACTGTAAGGTCAGGTGGGACAACTCTCGAAGACCAAATCCTCACATTCTTTAAATAGTTTCTCGTTCGCTATTTACCTATCTTGTTATATGTATAAACACTGTAGTGATTGCAGGTAAAAACACATGCATATTCATAAAAATATGATGCCGAAAAGCGTTTTATTTTAATCTTCATCGTAAATATTTTTGTAAAGCATAAGTAGTGAAGGGAATTAATTAAGACGTCAAATAGCATTCCAAGTTAAATATTCCGTAGGTACCGTCTTTAGAATAAATTCCGGGCTGTTTTCTTGAGTACAAATGCGAGTGAGGTGGTGCGTGCTTTTCGCACACATGCGCGGAAGTCTGCTCCACTCACTTTAAGTATATTTAACGGATCGCAGAGTGCGTTCCTTCAAAAATAGATAAGTACGCGCTCATGCGCCACGGCACTTGAAATTACTTTTGCACGGAGCACTGAATGGAAGAATTGAACCGATAAAATCGGCCGCCGCTGCTAACGAATGTGTCACTTCCAGCTGAAATGTGAGCACGAATCTTAATTTGTATTGTGACTATTCATCATATTGCACTGACGTATTTTTAACTCTTTTTGCTACGGTTGCGTCGTTAAATTGAATTAAAAGAATTTATTTAAAAAATATATCGTTACAGTTCTGTCAGTAGATTTTTTTATTTGACTAGCTGATGGAACAAACATAGGGCCAACCTGATGTTATGAAGTAACCATCGCTTATAACAAAGCATTGTCTCGTACATCAAGAACGTGCCCTATAATGCACTGCCCTGCGTTCATCGACTTGGAAGTATAGATGTTCAACCTCACGTGCAGTAATTTCACTGGCGCCTATACCCTTCAAACCAAGCAATGCTGCTTCAGGCAGAAATAGGCATGATGCTAGTACTTTCCCGGATACACCCTTCCCAAAGAGCTCTACTACTACTAGGATTAGTTAGTTAAAGTGGCAATGGGCATTTATCTAAATCTGGTGTGATTACAGCGCTATCTTATAAAATCTACTGTTTATCGTTTTCTAGTTCCGGTTCGCATCTCAGTTACTGTAATAAAATCAATTAGATTCTGTACAAAAATAGTATCAGAAAATAGTTATTTTCTGTTCGACGCCTTCTTCTTCCGGGCAGACAGAGGAAGTTCGGGAGACTGAAATAACTCACTGATTCAATTACTTTTGTTATTAATAAGTCATATCGATCTTTGAATCCGACCTAGCACAGGAGCCCCACACAAGCCTTTGTACATGCAGTTTTTCGACACCTACCTGCACAGTCAATCAATGAAAAATATTGTTTCACTTCTTTACTAGTGGCTACCCGCGACTTCGCTCGCACCGTTCCCGTTACGCCCCGATCTGGTTACTTACATCCGTTTTTAGGGTTCCGTAGCCAAATGGCAAAAACGGAACCCTTATAGATTCGTCATGTCTGTCTGTCTGTCTGTCTGTCTGTCTGTCTGTCTGTCCGTCCGTCCGTATGTCACAGCCATTTTTCTCCGAAACCGTAAAAGCTAGACTGATGAAAATTGGCGAGTAGATGTATTCTGTGAACCGCATTAAGATTTTTAGACAAAAATAGAAAAAAAACTATAAATTTTGGGGGTCCCCATACTTGAAACTGAAACTCAAAAAAAATTATTTCATCGTACCCATACGTGTGGGGTATCTATGAATAGCTCTTCAAAAATGATGTTGAGGTTTCTAATATAGTTTTTTTCTAAACTGAATAGTTTGCGCGAGAGACACTTCCAAAGTGGAAAAAAGTTGGTCCCCCCCCCTCTAACTTCTAAAATAAGAGAATGATAAAACTAAAAAAAATATATGTTGTACATTACTATGCAAACTTTCAACGATATTTGGTTTGAAAGAGATCTAGTCAGTAGTTTTTTTTTTATACGTCCTAAATCGTAAACCGCAATTTACCTTTCGCTGAACTACTAGAACTTCTATATTATATTACTTATTGCTACGGAACCCTTCATGGGCGAGTCCGACTCGCACTTGGCCGCTTTTTCTTTGCAATATCTTTATGAATTGTAGCCTATGTTTTATTCCGATGTTTAAGCTATATTATTGTAAAGCTTCTGATATTTATATATCAGATATAATAATATAGCTATATTATTGATTTTCTGTGTGCGCGGTTTGCACAAACCGTACAGCTTCATTAAAATCCATTCAGTAGTTTTTACGTGAAATAGTAACAAACATCCATCCACCCATTCATTCATCCATACCTACAAACTTTCTCGTTTATAATATTAGTAGGATTGTTCAATGTGACGTGCTACGCTTAGTTTATTTTGTTTATACAAATCATATAAAACTTACCTTACCCATATTTTATGAACGTCAGCAATGCGTAATCGCAAATATGATTTAGTATAAAGAACAAGCAGTCGGCCTACCACAAGTTCTGTCTGGCTCTGGTTTTGAGTTTGTGTGAGTTACGTCAAAATAAATCCAAACGTCACACACTTACCCCCGAATACTGAAACGCAACTCAGATTTAAGCACGTCTCAAGCGACGAATATTTGACAGACTTTCATTGAAAACTGTCAAATATTCGTCGCTTGAGACGTGCTTAAATCTGAGTTGCGTTTCAGTATTCGGGGATAAGTATAATATACTGGTGAGCACTCACACAGACTCAAAACCAGAGCCAGAGACCGAGCCAGACAGAGCTTGTGGTAGACCTACAGAGCTGCCGAACAAACTTACGCAATAGCCAATAAATCTAAACTTTGAAAGAAAGTAATTCTGTTACTGTGCTTATGCGATATTTCTGTCTCCAGAGTGGAGATAACTACTTGTAATCTGCTGAATGTGCGACGTGAAACCTATTTGTTTTGTAGCTTTATTTCACTTCGCGTGATGGGTAAATAATAGACGCAAGGAAAATCTACTTGTGATGTGGAGATAATACCTACGCAATGAGTGCTGTTTAAATATACCTTTCAGCATTTTAACTGACTGAGGAGGAGTTTTTGTGTTTCAGTGTACTTATTGTGTAAACTGTACCTAAGTATTTTCTTTATTTAGGTATATTTTCACAAAAACTTTGATCAAAATTGTGGACCGATTTTTTAAATTATGGTTTTATTTTGGTGTCTAAATTTTTCGGTAATTCTGTTGTCACCAAGTATTTGTGACTTATTTGAATCAAAGGCATTATTTAAACTTTGAATGAGCCAAATCTATAAAAAATACTTACGTTAACAAGCTAGTTTCAAAAACTAGGGAAGATATCTACTGTGTGAGATTAAGCTTCTTTATAAATAAATTTAGTACCTAACGTCTGGTTAAAAAGGTCCAAAAAAAAACTATGCTTAGCACTAAAACTATTATTATACAGAAATGAAAAAAGCTTTTTTTAAAAACCTTACATTAAATACTAGCTTAAATGATATTGGTTTGGTTAAAGTAACCTTAAACGTCAAAAGCAAAAGGTAAATCCAATTATAAGGTTGGCAAAGATTAGAGGTTAAAAGTAATAAGTACTTCTAAAATACAACAATTAACAGCAAATCACGTCTTTTGTCATCTGTATCGTTATAACTGGGGCCGTCCACCTTTATAGGGCTTTTATATTACAGAAAATGATCTAAGTATACGACCACGAGGTCCAAATTGCTGATAACAGAATAATCCAGAATGTCGTTTACGTCGCGGTCGGTAGCATGATAGCCTGCATAGCTCAGTTGGTAGTATCTAGTATGCCTTTTACGCTGTAGACCGCCGGTTCAAATGCGCTGAGTAAAACTATTTTTTGAAAAATTTGTTCTATGTCTGGATGATTTAAATTGTACTAACAAAAAAGGTATATAAAGTATTATAAAAGAAATCAGGTTCCAATAGTAAAAACTCCTTAGTTTGGGGCTAGATATTCCTGTGTGAAATGATCAGTAATATTCATTGTTTAAGTAACCTAATTCCATTTTAAAAGTTTTTGAATTTTCGTAGACAATCGTAGCTGTTTGTAGCAGTGCTACGATGCTACGATGATGTCACGTTGTTTGGAAACGAAAACGTACTACATCACCTGTGACAAATTTCATGTTGAATTTGTCCTTTTTGTTTGCATCACATTTTTACAACATTATTTTTGTCGTTTACCTGTTGTCAGTTTCTGAGCCAGAAAATAAAAATAGTGTCACAACTGTATTCCCCCCAAGCATGGTTAACATCACCTTCAATTCTTTAGTACTCGTACCTATACCTACACGTAGTACCTACTCAATATTCTGTGTGAATATCTAATGGGTCGGAGGCACTTTCAAGTATAAAATTAGTTTGTCATCGTTATCACTAAAAGAGAAGAAGTCAAAAGAATAAAAAAAAATCAACAGAAGAAATTTGACCTCTACCATACATTTATTAGTACTCGTAATGCCAATCACATTTTGTAAAAAGGTATGTTACTTCAATGCTTTGTTCTTAACTACAAATAAATTACATTACTACATTCTACTTCCTCATTGTGCTCGATTTTAAATGTTTTTATACCAAATATTGTTCGCAAAAACCCTGCCATTCATCAAAATTATGCAAACCCGAAACAAAGACACGGCACATAAATCGAATCATTGGTTTGCAATAACTCAAATTCGGTTTCCTTCGATAGCGTAGTTGATTTAACCGCTTACCGCCTTTGCTTTAGTTATGTTAATTATGTTGGCTTACGGCATAATCCCATCCATATTGAGGAGCAATCTAATTAATATTCTGTCATCTTTCGCACCTGATTTCCAGATCATGCGGATTGACTGATAGGTTAAGCGTGGCGGGTAAAGCGCATCATTATCGATTAGTGTGCATTATGCAGACAAACCACCACATACGTTCAGATATCGAACTAAGAATTCGATACCAAAGGTTCTCGAATGACGACGAATGACGACTATGAACTCAAAAACGAAGCGTAGAACGCCCCCCTTCCCCTTGCCCCCTCTCCCACCTGATTGACTGAAGTAATTGTGATGATAAATTAATTATTCTTCTTCTTATCGTGTCACTGATTCTTTCGAACCAAGTGTGGGGAAAGGATTTTATGCGCACCTCAAAAGGGCTCTTTTCGTGCAATCTATCTATATATATATAACTCAAAGGTGACTGACTGACTGACTGACATAGTGATCTATCAACGCACAGCCCAAACCACTGGACGGATCGGGCTAAAATTTGGCATGCAGGTAGATGTTAAGACGTAGGCATCCGCTAAGAAAGGAAAATGGAAAATTATTTACCGAAGAGGAGAAAAAGAGGAAAAATGGTATAAAGAAAAATCAACGCACAGCCTAAACCTCTAATAGAGCAGAGGTGCGCTAAGAAAGAAGATAGGAAAATTATTTCCCTGAAAGAAGAAAAAACGGAAAATGATTTTAAGAAAAATCACAAAAAATAGCTTTACAAAATACGTAAAAAAACATTTAAAAAAATTCAGCTACCGCATTATCTGGCACCAGGTTCGATTACACACAAAGGTTCACAAACAAACCGACGATAACCACTACGACAAAATCGCGGGAAACATCTATCATACTTAAACTAAACACTGTTGAAAAAAATCGGCTCCAACAGCACTCACCTTAAAATTCAAATACACTAAAGCGGAGGCTCAAATCTATGGTAACTAGCAGTTGGTCATGTCAAATAAAAAAAACAGATTCGATTATACACCAACGACGAATACAATAGCCCAAATTAGCCACTTCAACAAATTCACGAAAGTTCTTTACAAAATACGCAAAAAAAACATTAAAAAATTTCCAGCTACCGCAGCATCTGTCACCTGGTTTGAATACACAATTTTTTTTCAAAAAAACGATGATAACCACTAAGACAAAATTGCGGGAATCATCTATCATACTTAAACTAAACACCGCTGAAAAAAATCGGCTACAACAGCGCTCGCCTTCAAATTCAAATAATCTCTAAAGTCCAAGCTCGAAACTATGGTAACTAGCATTTGTTCATATCAAACTAAAAAAACCAGATTCGATTATACACCAACGAATACGATAGCCCAAATTACCCCATAAAAGAAAATCACGAAAAAGAGCTTAACAAAATATGAAAAAAAAAAACATTATACAAAATACGCAAATAAAAACATTAAAAAATTTCCAGCTACCGCAGCATCTGTCACCAGGTAGGTAGGCAATACATAAAAAAAATTCAAAAAAACTGATGATTACCACTAAGACAAAATTGCGGGAATCATCTATCATACTTAAACTAAACACCGCTGAAAAAATCGGCTACAACAGCACTCGCCTTCAAATTCAAATACACTCTAAAGTACAAGCTCGAAACTATGAAAAACCAGATTCAAAAAAAAACATTAAAAAAATTCCGCTACCGCAGCATCTGTCACCAGGTTTGAATACACATAAAGGTTAACAAAAAAACCGATGATAACCACTTAGACAAAATCGCGGGAACCATCTTTTATACTTAAACTAAACACCGCTGAAATACACTTTAAAGTTCAAGCTCAAAACTATGGTAACTAGCATTTGATCGTGTCAAAATAACAAAACCAGATTCGATTATACACCAACAAATACGATAGACCAAATTACCCACTAAAATAAAATCACGAAAAAGAGCTTTACGAAATACGCAAAAAAAAAATATTTAAAAAATTTCAGCTACCGCAGCATCTGTCACCAGGTTCGAATACACACAAAGGTTTACAAAAAAACCGATGATAACCACTAAGACAAAATTGCGGGAAACATCTATCATACTTAAATTAGACACTGCTGAAAAATAAAACAACAGCACTTGCCTTCAAATTCAAATACACTCTAACGTACAAGCTCAAAACTATGGTAACTACAGTTGGTCATATCAAAATAAAAAAAAAGAACTCAAATATCCACGCGGACGAAGTCGCGGGCATCAGCTAGTTGACACATATTTACAAACTTTGTAGGTTCCAATTTAAGCAGAGCTACTATTATGGGAACCAGATAACTGATATAATACTTCTATAATTTTTTTTGTAAATACATACTTAAGATTTAATATAACGCCCACACAGAGAACAAACATTTGCGTTCACCACATAAATATTTGTTCTGTGTGGATCAAACTCACAATTTACGAGAACAAACATCTGCGTTCACCAAACAAATATTTGTTCTCGGTGGGGATCGAACCCATGACTTACGGCTCAGAAGGCAGAGCTACTACCAACGGAGCTGAGAGGCAGTCAGAGTGAGTGTGAGTTTGTTTATATTACTGAACTATTTAGACCAGCGGACTTGCTAGACGGCTCAACTGGGCTCTACAAACAATCTTGGCTTACTAAAACAGTATACCTTAGCACGTAAAGTGTCACAGCTTAATTTGGACCAATATTTGTGTTTCACACGGCGCATCCTTGTAGCTAAACCGCATAATGCATTAACTGATTACCAGCGCGATCCATCTTCTGATGCGTCCGACGGGCAACACCCAACGTCTTTTGTGCCTTGTTTACTCGATTTAGTGGTATACTAAAACTTTCTGAGCTCTCTCTCCAAATAAATTCCAAATAAGCAGTGTTTTAAGTTCATTTTACTTAAATATTTGAATATTATAACAAAAAGAGTGGAAGTTGTTGGAAGAGGCCTATATCAAGGACAAACAAGATAATGTTGTAGATTTTTATAATATATCACGATGTGAAACTTTATGTGTATAATTTTTTTATAATACAACTAAGATACAATAACTTTATGGCTTACTTGTTTTTAAGGGATAACCATCGCTTATAATAAAAATTTGACTCGCAGGGCACGCACGTCAAGAATTTACCCTACGGATGCACTGCCATGCGTCCATCAAATTGAGGCGCACAGATGTTAAACCTCACGTTTCAGTAATTTCACCGGCACTCCCATATCCTTCGAAACAAACCACAGCAACGCTGGTTGGCAAATCATATCTAAATAAAGGCTATTACTATTATTATTATCAGCAAACATTTAAGCAAAGCTTATACTATCAGAACCAGAATAGTGAAATCATTATGGAACTACCTACTTTTATTCTAAGCTAAATTGAAATCGGTTTAATGTTTTAAGGCGTGATGAAGATATCTGACTTTGTTTAGGTATCTATCTATCGATTCAGCCTGTATGCACCCACTGCTGGGTATAGGTACGCCACTCTTTTCGGTCCTGTGCCAGTCTCCGCCATTGCTGCCCAACTACTCCGACAATGTCATCTGACCAAGTAACGGGCGGGTGGTCTGCTTCGTGGTCGCTGGTTGTCTCTTGGCCACCATTATGTAATCATCGTTGTCCATCTTCCATCATTCTTTCTGGCTCTACATCTGGATCTACATAGTGTAGGTGCATAACTAAACATTGAGTCAACCCTATCTTATTTAGCAAGTGTCCACTAACTTGTCAAACTAGCACATTAGTAACTCCAGTCTAGCTATTAACTAGAACGCACTAAACGCCCCCGATAGGAACTACGTAAGCGATAACGACCGTGATAGTTATTTTGCAGCGGAAGATAGGTGTTCCTATAATAACTCTAACGTGAGTTTAATTTGCACTACGCTACGTAACGTTCATTAGTGACGATGTTGATGTATCGGCTGTGTTGCCTGCTCGGCGCTTGTGTTATTCTGTTGCAATCAAAAGTTTGATACTAACAAATAAATAAATAAAATAAATAAATAATGTGGACAGTTCACACAACACTACCCAGCCCCAAACTAAGCAGAGCTTGTAATATGGGAACCAGATAGCTGGTATAATACTTGAATACATTTTTTTTTGTAAATACATACTTAGAATACAATATAACACCCAGACTGAGAACAAACATCTGTATTTACCACACAAATAATTGTCCTCGAACCCACGACCTACGGCACAAAAGGCAGAGCTCGTACCAACTGAGCTGAGAGGCCAGTCAAAAATATGAAGAAAGAAGAAGAATGTGAAAGAATGTCATTTTGAGAAAAAATATATTACTAAACACACCTAATTTGATAATAAGTAAATAAGATACAATTTAAAAACTCATCACAATATTATCATATATTTACCAGTCAAGGGTACATGTATAACGGCACACGCAAATAAATTAGTATTAAAGATTTTCTGTGAATTGATATGGAGATGGTAAGTTATTAGTCCATTAGGCAAAAAAATTGTACTGCTGGATTCAATCTGATCTTGCAAATTTAATATCTAGCTAGATTTCATCGTTCAATGATCGACACGAACATTTTAGAGAGATATTGAGATTATTCTTGATTTTATACATTATCAGAGCAGTTATTTTAATATCATCATTATCACCATCCGCAGCCTGACTTAACCCACTGTTGGGCATAGGCCTTTCTTTGCTCTTGCCACTCACTATGATCCTGGGCTACCCTCAACCAACTGTGGCCCACGATGCTAACAATGTCGTCAAGCCATCTTGCTAACCCCTCTCTTTCCAGTCCTCGGCCACCACTCCGTCAATCTTTATTTTAATATATTCCAAATGTATTCGTACATTAAACCACAGAACAAAGGCTCCATTCATGCGAAAGCTGATCGGTACATCATCATCTCGTGCATTTCTCGCTTTACGTTATGTTCCCGCATGTCGTTTCAATATTTTTTCCTCATTTTACCGTCAAATTATCATCCACTCTAGCGATGCTCAACCCACGTATGAAGCACACATTCACAACTCCATTATTTATCCCCTTAAGACGATATTGTAAGCCAGTATAGCGTTCTGTTTAGAAAAATATGTAAAACACGCACGCAGAGGCTTTTGTTGTTGAAAGACGTATCTGGGACGATGATTTCGTTTCACACCAATGAACACATTTTTTTCAATTTCCAAGAAAATCAAGAGTTAAAAATCACTTGCCATTTCGTGTGTTCGGTTATGGAAAAGTTGTAGGCGCGATAGAAATATTCCGCTGATATTTTTCGATAAAAATGTTTTTCTCATCTTTTACACTAATGAGAACAAGCAATGGAAGCGTTAAATTGAAATTTATTTTCTCTCTAGTACGCGTACTCACACACACCTACATAAATATTTATTGCTTATTAAAGTCACAGCAATTCATTAAACAGGTTTTATGAGTTCTTCGGATGAGATTTATATCAGTTGTACGTAAGTGCGTGAGTAGGCCTAGGTACTCCTACTTATATAGAAACAAATCAAATCGCTTACATCAATGTTTGTTACTGATGTGAAATTTGATGAAGTAAAACAGACTTTGTAATTTAAAAGCATTCGATAAGCTGTATGAAAATTACTGGGTTTGTCGTAAGCACAAATTTCAAGCAAGAATCAAATACTAGTCGACGTACTCGTAGGGCTCGAGGCGGTATGATGCGGGTAGGGCAGAACAAGTGCGGGGGAGGGAAAGTGTAATCAGCCCGGACAGTAATTCGGGAGCGTTAAGGGTGTGATCGGTTAGTGCAGACAAGGGTACTACCACTGGCATCCTCAGAGAGTAGAAATATTTTACTTCAGTATTTCCGATGAGGTTGTTTTGTAGCTCTTTGGCATTAAGCAATCTCTCGATAAAGATGCGACCGCGGGGCAGATGCTGAACTGGTTTCGCTTAGTTTGCGAGACGTCTCGGGAGAAATTAATGTAATGTGGAATATAAGTTAGGGATTCGTAATAAGATTGGCTTCGATGTTCCTGTCGGTTTCGCCTTTTATTGCGTTAGGGCAAACGAATCAGTTCCAATTAGCTTGTTATTCATTAATCTGTTATTATTCGACATTCTTTCTTATAAAACCTTTGTGTTATTTTGCTATGCGATACTTAAAATAACAAAACCGTTGAGCTAGTGAAGTGTTTAATAAATATTCATATCCGTAAAAGTGCAAAGTGCGCTAATACGCACAGTAAGTGTCGTCATCATAAAAAGATACGGTAAGAAAAGCTATTGTACACATCATAGTCGTACTTTACTTCAGAAATTTAGGTCAGTGACTATTACCTATTAGCCTGAATTATAGCTAGATTGTAATATTATTAAAAAAAAGTAATAAGGCCTTTGCATCTATTGTAAATGATTTATATAGCGTCAAGGCAACTGGTGATTACACAAGCCCTATTCTTATATTATTAGATTAGGCGATAAAACATGGAGAAAAAAAAAAATACGGGTTGCACTCCGGGAGTGCCGGCAGAAGTGAAAACTTGATTATTAACGTTGAGCATGTTTGATATTTTGGAATGGTTAGGGGGAGCTTGTTTGTTATTTGGCACGCTGTAACATACACGAACATTCGCGCAAGCGCCCTGCGCTGCCTAAACGAAACAGTAGGCCCAGGCATACATTTTCGCCGCGCCGTAGAGAGGGGATAGCTGTCTACTCTCCATCCGTCTTACGCTTTTTCGATCAGGTCACGTGTCCTGACGCGCTGACAAGAGTTTAAGATTTTATACCCATTACAGAAAAAGTGCTCAACGCCGCTAAAGAAGTTTTCACTTCAAAAAGTTGTGATAAGTTGTTGCTCATTAATTTTATTTTTTTGCGCGCTTATAGTTTTAATCGAAAACTTGAAGTTTGTTGCTTACTTATTTTATGAGATTTATAGCGGTATCAATAAAAAAAAAAATACGGGTTGCACTCCGGGAGTGCCGGCAGAAGTGAAAACTTGATTATTAACGTTGAGCATGTTTGATATTTTGGAATGGTTAGGGGGGGCTTGTTTGTTATTTGGCACGCTGTAACATACACGAACATTCGCGCAAGCGCCCTGCGCTGCCTAAACGAAACAGTAGGCCCAGGCATACATTTTCGCCGCGCCGTAGAGAGGGGATAGCTGTCTACTCTCCATCCGTCTTACGCTTTTTCGATCAGGTCACGTGTCCTGACGCGCTGACGCGAGTTTAAGATTTTATACCCATTACAGAAAAAGTGCTCAACGCCGCTAAAGAAGTTTTCACTTCAAAAATATTTGCTGACCTTTCTTACTTACTTAGAATACAATAAACCACCAAGACAGAGAACAAACATTTATGTTCACCACACAAATATTTGTTCTCGGTGTATCGAGCAAATAAAAAATCCTCAATCTCATTAAAAACTATTGACTCCGTCTTATCTCCAATCAGACAAATTGCTTACAAAACCAACTAGTATCGGAACTCAAACCCAATTAGTTCGCTTTGAATCTTTAGAACGCACCGAGATACCTACGCAGCACTCCGGCCAAGTACATGGTCGACCATTGAAGGGTCCTTCTGTCTAC
The DNA here is from genome assembly GCA_939531255.2 of Thera britannica. Classification (NCBI taxonomy): domain Eukaryota; kingdom Metazoa; phylum Arthropoda; class Insecta; order Lepidoptera; family Geometridae; genus Thera; species Thera britannica. The sequence goes on along the minus strand of OW618041.2, from coordinate 5,531,870 downwards.
TCGGAAGGTTGGTAGACTTCGGGTATCTTTCCACCTTAATTACACCCAGCTTTTGTAAGTAGGCACGTATCTCCATCGACGCGAGCGAAAAGAAAAGAGAGGAAAATTCGAAAATCAAACCTCTCAAGGCGTTGGTATCCCCGACAAAGAATTTTTGCATTTTCGCGACATTAGAATGTTCTCGATCTAAGATGTTGATAACTTTGATGTATTATTTTTAACCTGAGGCGAACGAAACACTTTAGATTTTCCACGCATATTTTCTTTTTATTTTTGACTATAATATCTGAAATGCGAGCAATTGAGTTATAAATGTATTTTGAATGAATTATCAGTTCGCTCAAGAAAAATGTTTCTTAACGCCCCGAGTTCCCACGGGAGTAAGAGGGTAAGCCTTATTAACTTTGTAATTGAATAATTATGAAGGAAATTCTCATTAGCCGAGAGTTGTGGTTAAAAACGAAATTTGCTATCGAGAATAATGGCGTTTGAAATTAAGTAAGTAAACTGTGCTTATAAGTTATTCAAAGCTTCTATAATTAATAAGTTTTTGAAAAAATATTACAGAAATTATATATTTACAGAAAATAGGTTAATTTTCATGATATTTTTCAACTATCTCTATAAGTAGCCCCTGGAAATAATGATTTGAGTAAGGCCAAAGGAATTTCATAGACAAACTTGTCTCGTACGCGCTACATGAATAAGCAACATAATACGGAACAGTAAGTCCGCAAGTAAATTTTTATGCAACGTAATAACACTATAGCAGAACCTGGTCGAAGTCTCCGAGCTCAGTTTGTAATATTCGGCTTTACTTGCTCGCAAAGAAGCCTGGCAAAGCCGGTCTTATCTGACAACTTTTACATTATCTCACAAATTCGAGCCTCCAACTCTACTTACGCTTATCAAGTCAAAACTACCTAACCGTGTATTTATTTGTTTCTATTTTCTACCTGATTGAGTCTGCAACTTGTATGGAAGAGACTTGCCTACCTCGCAAAACTTCGAACCTCTGATTCGAAATCAGTTAATGCAAAAGTTTATTTTTATAAGTAAGATTACACGGGAGTTTGGATAGAACTTCGTAGGAGCAGCTTTCTTTCTGAAATCCCACAAAGTATAGAAGACGATGCTCGGGACCGGTTTGAGGATTAATACTGAATTTAAAATGATTCTGGGACTTTTTCCTGTTTTTGGTGTCTACGAACTTTGCTAGCGTTTGTATATGAATGGCTAACTAAAGTTTTTCATTATATTTATAAACATTTTGTTCGGGAATAAAGTTTGTTTATTCCTCGTAGTATTTCACTAATAAATTTAGATTGAAAAAAAACGGATTCAAATAAAAATCAACTAGTGACTATAATCTGACAGTGAATAAAAAATACACAGAACAGGATAAAACCTTTGTCCGCGTAGATTCGTAATACAAAATTCATCATCACCTAGGTACAAAATAAAACATTTGAAGGCCTACAATTTGCTCCAGCCAGTGCAAACCATTGCAACATAATCGCGCGTCCGCCCACCATCTGCCGGATGTTTTACAATGTTTATGAGTGCCATCGGGAAGCCCACATAAATCCAGACGATTGGACATGTTGGCGATAACGCCCGCCGGTTTAACTATATTAACCCCGTAATTGTTTACAAGTGCCTCGTGCATAGACTGTGACATTTTTGCGGGATTTTGAATATGCGATAGGATTTACGATTAGTATCTACGTCGTTAAAAATTTATCGGCCAGTGTACATTTTGTGAATGTTTTTAGATGCGAATAAAAGTGATGTGAAATAAAATGAATTTTCCCAAACGTGAAAGTTTATTTTGTTATTTATTAAAATAAATAAATAGTGTGGACATTCACGCATCATTATTTAACGCCAAATAAAGCATAGCGTGTATTAAACTTGTGGATTGCTAAAATTAAAAAAAAACTACAATAAAAAATTATGCCATGAAGATAACAATAAAATAAAAAAGTGGTGTTAATTAAAAAAAATGTTTATGTAAATTAAAGAAAAATACAAATTAAATGGTATTATTTTATTTTATTTTATTTGCACCTTGTGAATTAAAATAAGCCCATGGTATTCAAATCAAAAGCTATCAAGCTATGACCAAGCAAAGTATTTTTAGCACGACACTCACTCCGTCATAAAACGCCATTAACGCCGCGAGGCTTCTAATTCGCGTTTAAAAGCCTGCACTCCACTCAAAGTCAGCCTTAATTTAGTCTTAGTCAGCAAAACTCACTAAAATCTAATTTGTCAAGTACTGCGACCACTAAAAGTGGCAGATTGTGGATTTTTATGGTCGCGGACTTGACGATGGAGCGCTATAAACGGTTGTGATGCTCGTAAAGTAATATAAAGTTATACAAAATAAAAATGAATTGTTTTATATTCGTGAGGTGACGTCAATGAAATATATCATTTATTTTATGCTGAAAAAATGATTTAATTTAGTTGTTACGAGTAGCAAAGATTCTTTAAAAATGACAACCTCAAATTGAAATATGTTAGTAAGGCTGTATTTTTTTGCTTATACCTAAGCGTTACAATGAAAACAATTTCCCTTGAAGCCCTACAAAGTTCTCAGAACAAAAGATCACAAACTTAGTGCTCTAATTTGAAAAACAAATAAGTTCCTAAACTTTGATCTTCTGATCCTTGTAGATCAGTTTTTTTCTATTGTATATTGTTACGACTTAGCATATTAGTATAATTTTATTGTTTGTTTAAGTTTCACTTGTATATAATTAAATAATATCTTGCAAAATTGTTTTGTTTTTTGTAATTTTAATAACAATTCAAAAATAAACTATCAGAACTAATATTTAGTGCACTAGCGCTTACAAAGTAGAACAATTATTAAATATGCAATTATGCATACCTACATGATAAAAGAAAAACGCCTTGAAATCTATCAAAAAATCTAAGAGTGACAGACGGACAGATACATACATTCTGGGGCCTAATTCTCGGGCCGATCTCGATCATTTTGCAATTTTATTTTATTGCTCCTTTTCGAAGAGAGAATAGCAGATTTCCTTGAGTAATTCATCAACGACTTCATCGTAGAAGCCTCGACAGCTACGATATACGGAAAACGTAGAAAAAGTGCGGGGTTGTGAAAAGAAGCAATAAAATAAAATTGCAAAATGATCGAGATCGGCCCGAGAATTAGGCCCCTGGAGTGAGACGAAAAATTTTCCATATCTTTCAAAACACAAGGCCCAATAAAACATGCTCTCTAAAAATATAAGTTGGTATCAACATGTTAAAAGCCTTTAGCAGAAAACCCATTTTCGATCCCGGTAATAGTTTCCTGTTTAACCATCTACAAGTGGGCTCGTATTACTAACGATTTGTTTTCATAGGCCGTCAGAGGCAGGAAGGTCGTGGGTCCGTCTTGGGTCCTTACGCACCGCTGCACCGGCCTTAAGGGTTTTCGCGAATGGAGCGGGAGCGATTAGCGGCTACTAACCAACTTTCATGAATTTTCCTACTCTCTATTTAACCTCAATCGCCTGAGCTTACACAATTGTAAAAACTGGCAATTTATCAGTTTGTTGGGGTCAACTATTTTAAAAGTATATTGTAGAAATATTTTTTCTTCCGTTCTGATAAATTTTTCACAGTCTCAACGGACATTTACGAAAGCGGAGTCTGAGCAATTTGCGGGTCTCTTGTGGCTCAAGTTTTACGGATTTGGTATTTGAGTCAAGATTTTTTTACTCGTTGTATGTGAATTTTCGAAGAAAGGGTTGTTTAGTTTTAAGATGATTGAGTTGATACTGTCTATCGCTTAGGTGTCAGTTTATTTGATATAACCTTAGAAAAGTACACTGAAAAAGATTTGGTTTACTGAATTTTTAGAGTCAAGTCAATTAACAATATTAATATTAAAGCAACCAATGTAGGTTTGTTTTAAGAAAACGTTGTTTCAAAGTGTAGAAAATTAAGCACTACAAAGTGAGCAGTACTTATTTTAATTAGCAACAGCTATTTAAGCACTTAGGACATGCCCTAAGCAAGAGTTAATGGGCTGAAAAGGTGGAGTACAGCCTGCTTTGAAATAAATTTAGATGTTCAGTGGTAACGATGACGACGTTATAATTATAGGCATCAGTTTCAGGTACTAATAAGCAAGCTTTTGTTATTTCTTGATTGGTATTATTTTACTGCCTTCTCAGCTCAGTTGATAGTAGCTCTGCTTTCGGCGCCGTAGGTCAAGGGTTAAATCCTTACCGAGAACAAATATTTGTGTGGTGATCACAGATGTTTGTTCTTTAACTACAAATTACTTTAATTGTATTTTAAGTATGTATTTACAAAATCATATTAACTATTTGGTTTCCATAGTACAAGTTCTACTTATTTTGGGGTAGATGGTGGTTTGTGCATTGTCCATGATTTATTTATGTATGTTGTTTTAACTCAATCAAAGTTTGACAAGTTTTTTTTGGGTGAAACTTTTGCAGGCGTGTAATGTAAAAGAACAATAAAAAAAAATTTATTGTTTGATTAAATTATGCCTTGATAAGCTTTAACAAGGTTGTTATTTAAAATTGGTTATAAATTAATGTGTTACATAAATGTGTTAGTAATATTCCATTTTATTTGGTCTACAGGTAAGCAACGAAGTTCTTCATTCAAATTTGAATACAGTAAGTACTTACATTTATTGGTAGGCAGTACATAATCTCAAAATTAGAAAACAATACCTTAGTCCTTCTAAAATTTCTTAATCCAATAACAAGTTTTCGGTTGTTACCAAACTAAAACAATGGTCAATTTCAATACATTGTTACAATTCGAATTACGTTTCTAACCTAGATGATAGGGTAAATTCTGAAAACATTCGCTTAAATTTACAATTAATTTGTAGCATAATTTTAAAGTAATAAATAATAGTTAAAAAAAACACGCATTATAGAAAACTAGTGGCCGCCCGCGGCTTCGCTCGCCCGTTCCCGTAACACCCCGTTCCCGTTGCTTTTTCGGGATAAAAAGTATCCTATGTCATTCTCCCGGTTCTAAGCTACCTCCCCACTAATTTTCTGCTAAATCGGTTCTGCCGTTCTTGAGATTGAAAATTCTCTTCTCCCACACCCGGGAATCGAACCGGCTAAAATCTGGAAAAATTATACCCTGTACTTTTATTGCATCGATCGTTAGGGTCAATTAGAAGGATGAAATCTGTCTAAGAGAATGCCATTTCGAGCAACTACCTAATTAGTTAGTTTACCATGTTTTTAAATAATTAAATTAATTTAAGATTTCCTGATTTTTCTTTCATTTAATTTATCATGTGTACCAGAGAGATTTCATCCTTATAATTGACCCTAACGATTGATGCAATAAAATGACAGGGTAAATTTTTTTCAGATTTTAGCCGGTTCGATTTCCGGGTGTGGGAGAAGAGAATTTTCGAAAATCTTTGAATGCAGTTTGCTTTCTATTCAAAAATAAAGGAATGTTTTCTTTGAGTAAAATTTTCTATCTGCAGTATTAAGAGTACTTTCCCTCCAGGTGGCATTACAAAATTCCACCCTGTATATATAGATTTGCCGTTTCTGTAAGAATTCAAAAACTAAAATTATTTTAAAAATCATGATAGATTGAAACTCAAAGTAATAAGGTTCATTTTACATTACCACTGATGAAGAAAGACATAGCCAGCCTAAACTATCAGTACTACCTTTACAGTAGTTTACGATAACTGAAACGCGATAAGCCGGGGGTTATACAGCCAATTTAGTTTAAAATATATGAGTAAGCGCATTATTGCCTGCTAACATACATTGTAACGCTATAGATTTCACAAACAAAAGTTGCTGATAGCTACACAGGATAAAGTTTATTTTATCATTGTAAATAGACCAATTTTTAGAGCGCTGGTGGCCTAGTGGTAGCGGCCCCGCCTTCCGATCCTAAGGTCGTGGGTTCGAATCCAGTCGTGTACCAATGAGTTTTTCTGCCCAAAAATTTATGTACACTATGCCAGTGCTCTCAAACGGTGAAGGAAAACATCGTGAGGAAACCGGCATATCGTAGAACCTAAAAAGTTCGAAAATATGTGTCAAGTGCACAAAAGGAGCCTCTACGAGGCGCACTTAAATCCTTTCACCACACTTGGTTCGAAAGAGTCAGTGACACGATAAGAAGAGAGAGAATAGACCAAAAGGGTTTGTTGGTTTTTAAAATGAAATATCACATTATTTCAATGTTTGTAACTTTTGTTGTCTTATTCGCCGTTTACTTCGTTACTGAAGGACTTGCCTGTCTTGAAATACCTTAGTCGCAGCCTTATCGTATACCATGTAGGAATGTTTACAAAAAAAATGTAAAAGAAAAAATAATGATTCAAATCGATCAATTTTGTAAATAGTTATGCGTGGGATACATAAATAATATTATTGTACACGTCAACTTGACAACCTCCTCAATTTTTTCGTCGGTTAAAAATCGTTGTAATTGTCTTAATACAGTTACAAATATTTAACAATCATTGTACAAGAAGAACAGATGGAAGGGAAGAGGAAGGGGGTAAGGGAAGAGAAGGGAGGGGAAAGTCACAAATATCAAACAACAGGGAAACCCTTTATTGGTGGGGTTGTGCCTATCTACAAGTCAAAATAAAAAAAAAACATATTGTAAACTATTATTACTACACTTATATTAAAAACTTCTACTACTAGGTATGTAAAATTCAATTTATCAGAAGAGGCACAAAACAAGCTAAAGCAACTCCCTTAACCCGTTTAAATCGTCACAATGACTACTTTAATAGCATTCACAGAATGACAAAGTCTCTTTAGAATTATGACATTCATCCTTAAAATGGATTCCAGAGGAAAGCAATTTCATTTGTAAGAACCTGCTCCTGCTTATAATCCGTCCGAGGTAATATCATTTCATATTCGTAATAGAATCATTTTGCGTCTCCCGGAAACTTTATAGTCTCATTTTCATTGGAAGCGTTTAGTACGTATAAACTTGTAGAATATTTGATGCACGCCTGAAAATAGGCCAATCTCCGGGACCCTAAGGCTTGATTCATACCAAGCTTACCGCTGTAGTGTGCAAGATGTATTTAATTTATTTTCTTTGCTTTTTTAAAAATAATCATAATCTACTGATGCTAATGTACTGGCTGTCTTACCCCCGAATACTGAAACGCAACTCAGATTTAAGCACGTCTCAAACGACGAATATTTGACAGATTTTCATTGAAAACTGTCAAATATTCGTCGCTTGAGACGTGCTTAAATCTGAGTTGCGTTTCAGTATTCGGGGGTTACTTACTTACATATTTGAGTGTACTACAAACCACTTAAACTCTGTGTACCTATTGCTACTGATTGCTTTGTATTTTATTATTTTGTATGTGTTAGCTGTAAATACTACTGTACTGTACCTGTATCTACTGTAGCTATACCTATGGATCAATGACATTTGAATAAAATCATTTTTAATTTTAATTTACAAATTTGAAGTTCGTGGTTTATAAAATAGATAGGCAAATAATATTTTATCAATAGATAGATAATCGTAATTTTTACTGTCACATGTGCTATAGACACGTCACAAAAAATAAAATAATTCGGATCAACATATTATGTATTAAATTATGAAAAATATATCATAATACAATAAAAATAAAATCAATTATAAATTTACTAAGGTTATTTCCTATTTTATAATAGATGTCATTTCATTTCAAAAACAATCACACAAAAATAATGGATTACTGAAAATGGTGAGCGCTGTCAGGGGTTTTATAAACCTGTCATACAATTTGGCTACTTTTTATACTACGAAAAGATGCCCAAGCAAGGGGCCATCCATTTGAAGCCGAAAACGGCTGTGGCATTGCAGTACCTACTCCGCATTATATCGTGTGGAGAGTTAAAACCTTTTGTCACGGTTTCAAGAGTAATCCAAAAGCTTCCGGCCCATTTTTCCACGCTGGTCTGAACCAGCCCTTATCCTGCTAATCAGTACGGCCACTCTTGACAGTAATTTTTCTTCGTTTAAATAATACATGTTGCGAAACCGACGAAAATTACGAATAAGATTTGAGAGAAACTCGTGTTTAAAATCTCTTTTATTGCGACTCTTTCCTGCTTCATTTGTTTGGAATAAGTGAAAAATGATTTAAATAATTTTAGGCGCCGTAGACTTAGTTCACGAGTAGGTCTTCAACAAACACTGTCTAGCTCTGTCTCTGGCTCTAGTTTTGAGTCTGTGTGAGTATTGACTAAATAAATCCTACGTCGAAACGTAACACGCACAGTATAATACACTGGTGAGCACTTACACAGACTCAAACCAGTGTCAATGACAGAGCCAGACAGAACTTGTGGTAAGCATACTGGAGTAAATTGCTTATGTGAATTAAATATTCTATTTCATAATCTAATAATATGCCTGTCTTTTTATAAAATGTTTTTGAAATTAATGGGTTACGCTGATGATATAAATTTTGAGAGGCTATTTATAAAGAGCTAAAAGGGCAGTTATTAAATGTTTTTTTAGTTTTATCTATACATGGTTATTCATTATTAACTGCAAATACTCAGGAATTAGGTTCAACAAATAGAATAAAAAATATTTATGAAATTATTTTTTTTAAATTTGATCAAATATTTTTTCAAGTTTTCACCACCCAGGCGGTGACTGTACGCAGAGTGTCACTCACGGCGCGCGGGCGCGGATCAAAGGTCAAAATAGGTCAGGCGCCAATGATTCCTTTATCGATTTTCTCGGGATTTTCATAACAAAACTTAAAAAAAATCATTTCATAAATATTTTTTATTTTATTTGTTGAACCTAATTCCTGAGTATTTGCAGCTAATAATGAATAACCCTGTATATTACACGCTTATATGCACGTTTATGTTTCTTAAGCTATTGTCCTTTGCCTTTGGGCAGCCTAAAAACTCCATCCATCAGAGTTGGTAATACGAACTTACTTTAGACTTATTTGCCGAGAACTTAATAGAACGGTTAATTAAATCTAAAGCCTTCAAAGGTTGTTTTGTCATCATAAAAGTTCCCCTGTGATTCAATAGTGTGTGTAAGATCACACATGTTCAGAGAAGGTTACGCAAGGTAAAATGAGCTGTATTTTGTTGGTGGAAGGATGATTTCCGTTTGTAAGCTTTGATGTGAATCCAAGCATATCTCCTATTGTGATTATTTGCTTGGATTAGAAATCCCGCTTGTTGTCTCGTGCTCACTCTCATTTAATTATTTATATCTGTCATAGAATCGAGAACATTAGTAATTCAACAACATTCAGTCATTTAAATGGATTACTATAATTATATTATTAGCTAGCGATTTGCCTTATCTATACGGGTGTCATTTTTCCACCCGTGTGAAGCCGGAACGAATCAATATTAATATATATATCTATCTTATGTTATGCAAGAATAATGTAGCTTTCTGATGGTAAATGTAGTAATGTTTGAAATCGGTCCAGTAGTTTTGAGTTTTTATGGATTATGAACTCAAAAATATACTCTATTTTGATAAAAAAATACCCCCCTTTCTCCTTCCCCTTAAAGAATACATTATAACACTGCACTAACAAGACCTCTGTGCAAAGTTATATAAAAATGTTTAACCTACCTAGACCACTAAATCATGAACATTTGAATAAACTCGCAAAAGTAAAATTAGATCATCTATTACAATGGAAATACTCCGCAGCATCTTTTAATATAAAAGTTAATGAGATAGAAAGTACACACTTAATATGAAAGAAGCGTTCAGCACTGATAAACGAAGTGCAAACGTGTCTGAAAAATAAAGAAGGCACTTACCTGAAACCCAATAAAGTGTACTTAGCGCTTAAAAAAAGTGAAAGGCGGTAAATTCAAGGTTTTGTCATTGTGTAATCTGAGCTGTGAAATTATTTGTTGTCTTAAAATTTATAAGGGAAGGTGCGTCATCAATTAGTTGCAAATTGGCTTTGGCGTAAGTGCTTAAACGTATTAGATGATCAGGCTTGTAAGGTTCCGTTATACCTTTTATAGCATTTAAGTAGTTTACATTTTTTTTTCTTCTAGGTTGTATAATTGTTTACGTAATTCTTTTTAACTGTGATCATAAAAATATATTTGTGATACTTTCGACATTTTTTAAAAGTACGTGAAAAAAAGTTGCCTTTCTGTCACCTTTGTTTTATACAAGCAACTGAATTCCATCGTGTTTCTGACGTGTTTTGCTTGGACGTCGGTTTGCCCAGCGCTTACTACGTCACTTCTTTAGTCCGCAGGTGAGACGGCACCGCGCTCTCCAGTGCAAGATTTATGTAAGGACTTTTGTGTTTGTACGAGTAATTAAGCAGAGGGGTGGGGCTCATCTACATTCGCTTCTACTTACGCCAGATACCTAACAAAGTAGACCTTTTGTCTATCCTCTCGCATCCGCTAGTTTTCTTCGTCACGAAAAATACTACCCGTTTTAAAATTCCACGCGTCGGAGTTACTTTTTTGTAATTTCTTGCCATAGACATATCGTCTGGCGTGGATGAGTTTTTGTTTGGAAGGAAGCCCTTTTGTCTGCGTTATGGAAGTGAGAACTATAAGGAATATTCTGAACCGAGTGCCTGTGCATTGTTTTCAGAAGTACTGAGCTAGACTTTTACGCGGCATTGAGTGGCAAGCAACACGTGCCTCACGCCTTAAGTAATTAAATATGCTCGAGTTTTAATTAAAAACTCGTAAAAGCATAACTGCTAACCAATAAAGTACAATAGCGATTCTCGTAAAAGGTTTAACCGCTGTAGTTTAGTGATATAGTATACATGAAATGTTATATGAATCACTCGCTATGACCACTGGAAGTGGTTTGAAAATAGAAAGCAACACGAGTCTCATTTTAATATTTATTGTCCATCTTGTTCCAAAAAATTAAGTGCTCTTAAGCAAAAACAGTTTTTTATTACTAGCAAGTTTCTTTTACACAACTAGCTGCTGGAACTAGGATATAGCACACCTGATGTTAAGTGGTAACTATCGCCAATAACAAAGCATTGCCTCGCTTAAATATAATCTATATTACACAGGGTGAATGCAGCTTTCCAATGGTGAAAAAAAATATGAAATCTGCACAGTAGTTTTTGAGTTTATTCGAACAAACATACACACAAAAAATAATATAAATCTTCTTTTAATAATATTAGTATAGATAGTATAGAAGCATAGATAAAGGTATGTATAACTTTTTAGGTAATTCGCAAAATGGGTAAGTTTTAGTTTGCTCATAATATGTAGGCGTTCATAGTTGGCTACAGGTGCTTTGTATCTAAGATTTCATCGATAAAACAATGTACTTCTAGTCTTCATGTTATTGCCACAATTAATCATAAGTTTGCGTTAGTGAAATTACTCCGGTGGACCAGTGGTGCATGAGATCACGAAGGCATGAAATTGGATCGCAGAACCTTAGTGGTTGCCGCTCCTAACTGGGGCAGAACTGATTTTGAAATTTTGATAAAGCGCTGATGCTTTCGAATTTGAAATTTGACCTAATTACGTCTGTTATACCTCAAAATACCGAAATTGTTAGAATCGGCATCTAGAAGCACCCAGATAGTTCCGAGTAAACCTTGTGATTTGATTGAATAAGACTTTAACTGTGGTCTAGTACGACTGAATCGTTTATTTGTATCATGCTAGCACATTATAATAAGATGCATTTTTTAAGAAAATAAACATTCTTTTAGCATTATTATTAATGATAAAGTACCGTCTCGTAGTAGGAATTAATTATCTGGAAAGGATGCAACGAATTGCTGCAAACACTGAACTAGGGTCAAGTCGTGCCGAGACAAAGTGCTAGCACAGAATTATGATAATAGTTTTAAGAAGTTTAGAAAGCTCCCAATTCTCTCAGCCTCTACGGGCTATGCGTCGTAGCGGCTGCTACGACGCTACGCCGTAGACGTGTCTTATTTATGCTTCGCAACAGCTTAACACTGTTTTTGTTAGTTGATTCAACTGAATTATGGTCGTTTACTACTTTATGTGTACGTTTTAACTAGTTTGAAGATTTTTACTTTATTTTGGTCATCAATAAATATTACCAACCGGAAATCTGTCAAGTCGCACCTTCATTCCGCGCAAAGTCGCCATAAACTCTGGTGCAATTCATTGGGATTAGTGAGGTCGTGTGTTCCATTTGATACTTATTTTTCACGTTACAGTCCACTGCGTCATTGAATTAAAGTTGATAAGTGTATTAGCCGCTGTTGCTCCATTCTCTTGATTAACGGCTGACCGTTGCTTTTTCTCTCTCATTTATATGATAATGAGAGAGTACACAATTATTGCGTGTAAATGGATGTAGTGGAATTGTTTTTTGGAAAACGATTGTCGTATTTAATAGGGAACACAGTCAATGCTTTATCGGTGTTTTTGTTTTATGAATCGATATTGGAAGATATTTTATACACCACCGTTTAGCTCCCGACTGATCAAAGCTTCAGAATTCAGTATATTTATTGCCTTATTATGCATGTAAATTTAACAGTGTCAGATATTAGGACTAGTTTTTGAATCAATACATAATTAACCCTCTAAGGCGGTTGCAATATAGTAGAAGCAGACATCATGAAATGACAAGCACAAATTATTAGATATTTCGTAAAAGATGAACCAGTTATTTTTGAATTATCATACTGATCATGTTAAATTGCGCTAGCAATACAGCGCTATAGAATAAAATCTAGCTCTATTTCAAATGGCAGTCAATCTGGGATAGATGTGCAGACAGCTGTCAAAAGATAGCCGGAGGCTCGTTTGACAGCCACTTCGGTGGAGGCATGCCCACCATTACGACAAAGGATTATCTGACAGAATAGCTGCCAACAATTTAACCTCTCCAAAACTTATTTGCTTTACGTTTTCAATTGGCAAGAAAACAAATTAAGAGGGTTTATTGATTATAATATAAAATATAATACATATAGATAGATAGATAGATAGATAGAAAATTCTTGATTGTACACCTTACAAACTAACAAAAGAGAATTTAACACATAAATACTATTATCTAAATGTACAATGAGCGGTCTTATCGCTATAAAGCGATTTCTTTGGATGTAGAGGAATTAAAAACTATGGAAGATTGGCTGGGTGCACTAATAGGGGTGCTAATAGGGGTAGTTAGAATAATATTATATTATTCTAACTACCAACTAAGACAGTTAAAAAGCTTCTAGCTCTGAGGGGTTATTATGCACTAAATTTAACTTGTATGTCCTGATAAAACTTGTATATAATGATAATTTTCATGAAAAGTGGTAAATCATTATAATGTGAGTCTGATTGTTTCCTATTATTTTTGCACAGTCGTAAACCTATGATTTCAGATCAAATCCGATATTCTTGGTTATAAATGTAAATGATGCTTAACTTTCAAACTTCTCAAGTACCAAGAAACTCGACATAAAACACATTCCAAAAAGTCGCGCACCGGCACAATAGCAAACTTTATTCGGTCGGCAAAAAATGTTACTGAAAATATGACGTTTGAAAAATTACACGCATTCACAAATCATGCGGGCCTCTTTTGTGGAAACTTTTGAAGCACACAAAGGCATTCAACTCGTTCTTGAGTCCGTATTTTCCAACTCGTTTCGTAGATTGATGTGCGTCATGCTTTGTCATATTTTAATTGGTGACTGTAAAATTCCAAGCTCAAACTAAAATATATGAATCTTCTAGAAAAACCAGCTACACTAGTTTACTGCCAATCGCGCTAAATCACATCAGTAGGCCTTCCACAAGCTCTGTCTGGCTCTATCTCTGGCTCTGGTTTTAAGTCTGTGTGAGTGCTCACCAGTATATTATACTGCGTGTGTGACGTTTCGATGTTGAATTTATTTAGTCAACACTCACACAAATTCAAAACCAGAGTCAGATACAGAGCCAGACAGAGAGGTGAAATTGTGGTCAAGAGATTGTCTTATATCGTAAAAAAAAACACAATAATATGATCGTATAATATGAGTCCATTACAGAACACAAAACACCAAATTCTGTGGAATCCATGTTCATACACACCTGAACAAGTGACAAGCAACAAAAAACGTCGAACGTTTCGCGATTGGAAATACAAAATTCCATTTGGTGCCGTCAAGAGGAAATGAAGCAATTAATTCGGCAGATGGCGCCGCTGTACGAACATTAATCATCGGCTAATCGTAACTGCAGTCTTCGAATAATTCGCGCAATCGATACCTAGACAGCACACGTCTCAGAATGTATAGTTACTAATTCACTATCGAGTGATTTCTTTGCCGGAAATATTATAATCGATTAAGGAATGATTACGAAACATTTCCGCAACACACACCCACCTTTTTACCCCCAATTTAGTAGAATTTTAAAAACACATTTTTGCCAGTCGTTTCAGTATGTAGAAATAGTATTATGTTTCAAAAAACCTGTCTAGACATAGAACATTTAATACAACAAAACCATGATAACCAAATTAGTTTCATAATCGCAACAGCAGCAGAATAAAACGAACCTCAATTACGAACCCAACAATCTCAAACAAAGCGTTTCTGTAAATAAAATCGTAATCCAACATAATCGCAACAAACTCTTCTAAGCCAAGCTTTCTTTGCTAAATTAACAACGATACGATCTATTGTCGCATCAGCGGTCTTCGAAACTTATCTTCATAATTAATTTCAGTTTGAAAATTTAATAATGGAATAGCAGAAGGCAATTTAAAATGGATTAAACACAAAAATGAAGCAAGTGTTTTAAAGTTCGAATCGAACCGAGTGCGGATAGATTAGGGCACTTGCCCACTCGGTTATTGACGGAAGTATTCAGCTGGGTCACTTTACAGTTGTATACTAATATGTTATGATGACAATGGCAAAGAGAGGCCTATGCCCAGCAGTGGGTTAAGTTGGGCTGCGGGATGGCAAAAAGCACATCATCATCATCACATAAGTTGTTGATAGTTGGCCTGCATGTTTTTTAGTAAGAATAGTGCCAGCGCTCTCAAACGGTGAAGGAAAACATCGTGAGGAAATCGACATGTCGTAGAACCTAAAAAGTTCGAAAATATGTGTCAAGTGCACGAAAAGAGCCTCGCTGAGGCGCACTTAAAATCCTTTCACCACACTTGGTTCGAAAGAATCAGTGACACGATAAGAAGAAGAAGTAAGAATAGTATTAATAAGCAGTAGCCCTTTGTGGAGAGCCCGTCTGAGAAAGTACTACCACCATGCCTATATATGCCATGAAACAGTATTGCTGTGTTTGAATTTGAATGGTGTGGGTATGGTGAAATTACTGGCACGTGAGGCTGAACATCAGCATGCCTCAAGTTGATCGACGCAGAGCAGTGCTTCGTAGGGTATAGGGTCGTACGAAGCAATGCTCTTTTATGGGCGATGGTTACCGCTGCCAAAAGCATGTTCCACCATTTAGTTGTATAAAAAAAATAGAAACCAATGTGGTTTGTAGTGAATGATCTAGCTGTTCTATTTTACCTCGCAGGATTACCGGACAAGCAAGTGGTAATGAAATTCGTCCCGAGAAAATGGCGGGATATAGAGGTCTAGTGTTTTAAGCCCTGTCCAGACAGCCGCGATTGTATTTGATGAGAGTTTTATCTGTTTACTAGGGATGCCCAACAGCCGTCTTTTCGTTTAACTTTTTGACTATGAATCTTATTATAATGACCACACTTGATTATACACCCACACTTCATTCATAGAATACTTTTTTTTTTTTATGCCATAGCTGGCAGACGAGCAGACGAGCCGCCTGATGGAAAGCAGTCACCATCGCCCATATACACCTGCAACACCAGAGGTGGTGCCGATGCGCTGCCGGCCTTTTAAATACAGATATACCCGCCTTTTGAAGTTTTTTACTTGACTCATACATGAAGTCTCTCAGCTCATTTTTTTTTTTTTTTTTTTTTTTTTTTTTTTATTGTTGATAGCTAAACGTTTGACTGCCATCACACCTGATGGAAAGTGAAAATGCAGTCTAAGGTGGAACACGCTTAGCTATTATCCACTTGTTCACTCTTGACTTGAAAATTCCAAGGTTGTAATGTTTCGGAAATACTGACGACGGTAAAGAGTTCCACTCCTTGGCTGTTTGCACTAAAAAAGTAGAAGCGAAGCGCTTTGTGCGATGTTGCGGGACCTCAACCATGAAGGGGTGACACTTATCCGTACGCCTGGTAGTCCGATGATAAAAGGGTGATGGGAGGATCAGATTGTGTAGTTCCTGCGCACACTCACCGAAATGTATTCGGTAGAATATGGATAAGCATGCGATTCGTCTGCGGTGCTCTAGACTGTAGAGCCTGGAATCGAATAGTTGGTCATTGTCTACCAGCCTCCTAGCCCGCCGCTCAATGGACTCCAAGGCTTCAAGCTGATACTTGGCAGAGCCGTCCCACAGGTGGCAACAGTACTCCATGCACGATCGGACTTGAGCTTGATAAAGATGCAGAAGCTGTCCCGGCGAGAAGTACTGTCTTACCTTGGAAAGGATGCCTAGTTTTTGGGCAGCCACTTTAGCCTTGGATTCTAAGTACGAGCCAAAGTTCAATTTGGATGTGAGCTTCACACCAAGGAGCTCAAGATGGTCCGCGAGCGGCAGCGATACGTCCCGGAAAAGGGGGCTCGAAAGAAAAGGTTTCTTTTTGGCAGAAAAAAGACAAGCCTGTGTTTTAGTCGCGTTGAAAGAAACTAGATTGGCGACACCCCAATCAGAGACTTTGATTAGGGTGCTATTTACTCTTTCCACCATGGCCCCTCTTAGAGTCTCGATGGTATCCGCACTTGCACGGGCATCAGAAGTGTAACTTTCAACAATAGTGCTATCATCTGCATACCCCACAATACCGGGCTGAAGCAGATCGTTGATATGTAGCAGGAAGAGAGTTGCTGAAAGAACCGACCCCTGAGGTACCCCGGCATTAATGGCCAATTGGTCAGACGAGCAGCCATCAATGACTACTCGAATGAACCGTTCTCTCAGGAAGTCGGATATCCACGCACGCAAGCACGGAGGTAGCCCGAACGAGATAAGCTTGTTGATAAGACCGTCGTGCCAAACCCTGTCGAAGGCCTTGGATATGCTAAATATTATAGCTCATTTGGTATTAGCTCTGCTTTTTTATGCAGCAGGCCGTGGGTTCGATCCCACCGTGAACAAATATTTGAGTGGTAAACACAGATGTCTGTTCTCTGCCTGAGTAATATCGATTCTACGTATGTATTTACAAAAAATGTATTTAAGTATAACATCAGGTATTTGGTTCCAATAGTACAAGCTTTTCTTAATTTGGGGCTAGGTAGCATTGTGTGGATTGTCTACAATATTTATTTAAATGTATAGTAAAAGACGTTTTATTTTATGTTAAAAGCTTTGCTATAAAATCAAATCAGTCAATTTGTATTTGATAATTGAAATACAATGATTTTAACCAAATAGTAGGAACTCAAACTGTAAATACACTTTTATACATACATCATTAATTAATGCTAATTATAATGTTTGCTGGTTGCAAGAGTAATTACATAGTGCTAATAAATCTATTATGTACGAGTCGTGATTCAATATATTATTTTATCAAACGTAGCAAACGTAAATGTTATTTGCGACATTTCAAAATGATAGAAAACTTTTTGTAATATTTTTATGAGCCTTATTCATCAAGCTTCACAAATAAGAAGTAGTAATTTCTAAATTAATCCGACCTTTTTTATCTTTCACAGCTCTAGTTTGCAGAATCGAACTCGTAATCGATTGAACTTTGTTACAGATTTGTTTAATCGCTCGGTTTATCGTTGACTTTAAAGTGTTTTCGACTGCTCAGTACTCAGTTAAGAGTCGATCAAATTGCCTTGTACTTGTCTGGTAGAGTTTAAAAATAAAGTTGCTTGTCGATATCTGACCTATTACGAAACGTTTCGCTCTATCGGTGTTTTTATCGAGCTTCGTGTCTGTTATTTATTAGCTATAACAAACACGAATTTCGACAGCAAATCTGAATCAATTATTAATCAGAGTAAGGATTCGCTTCATTTGTAGGTACATGGTATAAATGGTATGTATTCTCTTTGATCTATCAGTAACTAGCTAGTAATTCCTACTAAAGATCCAAAAAATGATCCCAAAAAGAGCTATCAAAAGCACGTCCAAACATTGTTTTAACCATATAAATACTAAGAATTAATATTAATGTTTCTAAAATAGTTAGTAGCAACCCTAAACTATGCAGTGTTTCAGAAATAAAGTACTTTGAACAAAATGTATTCCAAATCACGGACAGAGTAACCTGAAAAATTACCAGAGCAAATTCAACCGAAAAATCTACCCAAACTTTTGTCGATCAGATTTGGAGACCTCAAAACTATCAGACCGTGCCCGTCCAGGGACACTTTGATTCCAAACACAGTTGCTTTAACACAGAAAGACATTTGCACTGCGTATTCATCTGTTTATAGAAAATTATTATCTGTTTTTAGCAGAATGTGTTTTAAAACTAAACTATATCAGTGTGCCAGATAAGACGCCAAACAGAAGAAATAATTCTTAAATATAAAACTGCATATTCGTTCAGCCGGTCTAACCACTATTACTTGCCAATACAAGAACACCAAAGAATCTTTTTTTTTCCTAGCCTGTGTCATCCCACTGCTGAGCAAAGAGCTCCCCCAAAGACTTCTAGTTTTCCCTATCCTGAGCCTCCTATCCCTATCCTATCCTATCCTATGGGAGGAGTCCCATAATCTTCTTTCGAAGACACCCAGATTGTCTCACCATCAAAATTTTACAGTAAATTCTTAGTATTGAGTATGAGTAGTTGAATTTAGAAGGTCCGCTGGTGCTTTGATTCTGTGGGCTCGGTCGGGACACGTCGATTCCGTCCCTATAGACCTCCAACGTACCGTTGCTTACTTACGCCACTGCCGATTGTGATCCAATTAGGGATGGATGCGCATCCGCTTACGTATTAAAGTGGACGGGACTTGATCGTTTTGAGAGAGACAGAATAGAGTGAGAGACAAAGACAACATTAACACCTGTGTAGATTAAAAAAATCTACACAGGTGTTAATGTTGTCTTTGTTTGTGGTTTTGTATGTGAGTGATATCTTAACAAAAATGTGTAGAAACACTTAAAGAATTGGACGGGATTTAAACGTTTTCAGAAAGGTAGAATGAAAGAAGAGGCAGGAATAATTTGGAAATTACAAGGACATGAGTGTAATTATCAGTCAGAGAAATTTCCATGCCACAACTTTGACGTCATCGGGCACTTTGACGACAACCAGTACAAATTATTGGCTTGATGTAAGTCGTAATGACGTAAGAAAATGTTAACTGACTCTTCACCTAAGAGGTCAGACACCCAATGGACGTTACGCTGTCTGAATACCAAGCCAGCTTTGTTGTCTTCAAAGTTAGTATAGAAATTAGTTTTATGCGTGAGAGTAAAGTTTCACCCGTTAATTGAAATCGAGAAGTTATAAAGTGTGAAGTTTCAATTGCTTGTTCAATTGTGTGCTAAAGAGTTTTCAATGAGAATTCGTACGTTATAAATAATGATCGTTGGTTTTTCATCGCACTTCAATAATTAAACTTTAGCTAGGTTAAAGACTACCTATCTAACATGAGGTTATGATACACGTGATTTTTGTTTTGCTTTGTAACTCGGTTACGAAATAAGAACTGTATGACTGAATTTTTTTTAGTTCGTAACCCGCGGTTACAAAGTTTGGTTACATACAAGCACTATAAGAGCCTTCAAGCTGAAACTGATTTGTTGGTGTGTGAAATTCAGATACTGAAATAACTCGATGTAGTTTAGAACTAAACTGAACTGGTGCTGTAGACGTTTAGGGAAAGTAGCCCAGTCTTAACTTAGAATTGGTAGACATCAGTGGTCTGTTTTGGGAACTAACAGTGTCTGAAGGCGAACTATTTTAATAACTGGAGCGTAATTGGTAGCATTTAGCTTGAATAAAGTTTTTAACTTATTTTGTAACAGAGGTAAAACTCCTCCAGCAGGGCTACCACGAGCTCCATATGGTTATGGCGATGGCTGTTAAATTGTGTATAGATAGGCTGACCCACACATTCATTTTCTTTCGAATGTTGACACAATTTTGACAGCCATAACCATAACCATGTTCAGCTCATGCTAGGCCAGCAGGGTAGGCAACGCAACAACAGCACATCACTTGGTGTTGTTGGTGTGGGTGACAGTGACCGCTAACCATCAGATGGGCCGTAAGCTCGTTTGTCTCTTATCTATCTATCTACATATTTTTGATATAAAAATTTTGTAACGCAATTCGTTAGATAAAAATATTTTCTTCGCTACTTTAGACTTGTAAAAAATAAAAAAGTAATTACTTTTTAAGGAAAAATAGTGCAAAACTGACTTGACAAAACTCACCTTTAAAATAATAACTTACAGTCCATTGCAATCTTTAGAATCTTATGATGTTTTTCATCACTATTTAAAGACTGTTAAAACTATAAACCATCCCTCGAATTGAGACGGTTGGAGCGAACATGTTGCTATTTAACTATTGTGTCAAAGAACAAGTTGAAACTGCTTGATGACGTTCATTAAAAATACACAAAGCAGTTTGCAATTTGTCGAACATTTTTGACAAGATACATACATACATACATACATAAAATCACGCCTTATTCCCATGGGGGTAGGTAGAGATCACGGATTTCCACTTGCTACGATCCTGACACACCTCTTTCGCTTCATTCACTCTCATAACATTCTTCATACATGCTCGTCGGTTGACAAGATATACTAAAGTAATCTAAATAGTGCTTAACCTATTTATTTATTTGTTTTAGAGTTAATGTTTGTGATGCTATTTAGTTTAATTTTATTTTAGAACAAAATCCAAAGCTCATAAGATATATGTAAATACTTAAATTTCTAACATACAACCAATAAGGGTTTTTAGTTTTCATAATAGTTTAAAAAAGTATATCTTTCCTCTTCTACGCCGTTTTAAAACACGTAGAAAGAAAATATCATCCGACTGAACAAAGTTACGCCAAAACCCATTACAAAACTTTTAATAATACCGTGACCGACTTATTACTCAGTAGAAGTAATCTTTCACAATGTCTGGGGTTGACGTACGACATATCAGGAAGTGTACATGAATACTTAATAGATATATAGCGAGTGCCAGTGTGTGAGACACACAATTAATCATGCTTAGAAGACAAGGCTTTTTACCAACACTCATAGGATATTTTATTTTGCTTGTGGCGTGAGATAAACGTTTTACTAAAGCTTCAAGGGAGCTTAGTGAATTTAAGTAACCTTGAAAAGGCTTTGCAAGTGTGAAATTTCAGAGGATTTTGTCTGTTAGCGACGATATCATAAATAGATAAATAAATAATACGAACAATCCACACAACATTATCTAGCCACAAACTAAGCAGAGGTTGTTTTATGGGAACCATAGTATGGGATAGCTGATATAGTACTTAAATACTTTTTGTTGGCTAGATCGTCGCTAACCATCAGGCCTCAAATTACGCCATGCTGTAAAAATATTGTTGCTGTCTGTATGTCTACATGAATCGCAATTTGCGTGTATTTCATGAAAAATGTTGAGTGTAACCGCATGAAAAGCTTCACGTACACTATTTTTACCTCTAAGTATACGTAGGTACCTTTAAGACGTTTCAAAGTGTTTCTTGAGTTACTACTGAATAATGACTTTGACTTTGATACAGGGTTATTTTTAGCGAAAAGCAGTGATATCCAAATCCGAAACCACGAGAGTAAGAGAAAAGTCATGCAAGTTGAAAGTTATTTTTTTTTTTAAATCAAAGGCATGACTCCATGCCTTTGATTTATAAAAAATAAAATAACTGCATATTTGTTATTTTCAAAAATTTTGGACTTGGCCATACCGGCCCTTCCTAAAAAATCACCCTGTATACTGGTTGAAAGTACACTCAACTAGTTTACTAAACGGTTGAAAGACAGAAACAATTTTCAATATTTTATACGTCCTACCGTGGAGCACCTATTCTTGAACTTGTTTCAAACTTAATATATTTCCTAGATACTTTCACCGTTTATCGTGAAACTTTTTATCGCTTCTCTCTTCTTTATATTTTCATTTAAACCCTACTTTTTGCAACAAGTTATTCATATTAATAATTATTATCAATTGGCGAAGAAAAACACTGCGATAAAACGAAAAAATAAATAATGTGTATAAGTATTATATCAGCTAACTGGTTCCCATAGTACAAGCTCTGCTTAGCTTGGGGTTAAATAGTGCTGTGTTGATTGTCTACAATATTTATATTTATCATTATTAAAACCAGATGCTGGCATTGGGAATAAAATGCTACTGTCTGAAATATTTTATGTCAATAATGGAACAATTGCACGTCATAAAATCACGTAATTTGAAAGCTTTTCATCGATTACAGTAGATGTTATTCAAAAAGTCTGCATAATAAAATAATATGCATTTGACAGTACTCAAAACATAGTTTCGAGCGAGCCCCAAGCTATTGCAAAACAATACAATATCTCAAAGACAAACTTTTATAAGATTTCGCAACTCCATATTACATTCGTCAGTGTCTTACAACTTTTATTGCAACGAATATGATGGATTCAGGGTTCCGCAATCTTGTTGTAGTCAAGTTAAATCGCATACCGACTGTCTAAACAATTTTGGTACAAGGGTGCCGTGTTTTGCATAAAAATACTGAGACGTCAACCATTTACAAATAACCCCTTCCCTCGGTCGAGGTAATTTTTGTTTCCCCTTGACATAAAGTTATGACACAGAATTTGAAAACATTTAAATTGAATTGTATCCAAATATGTTAAGTTCCTGAAGGAGTGCAAGGCGGAATGGACGGAAATTACTAATCGCCAAGCGCGAAAGGAAAGACTCAGATATTCGCTACGGCGTAGACAGGTGCTACGGCGTCAGGCTCGAGGGTCTACGCACTACGTGCTACGTGTCAAAACATATCGACGAAACGTTGCGTGAGCTACTTTTAGAAGACGTCTGGCTTTTGTTTTATGAGTCTGGTTTCGAAGTTGATGTGGGAATAATTCAGAACAAAATACATTTCGCCGCCGTAGGATTTTCTGACTTAGTAAAAACAATAATTTTTGTTTTCTACTACTACTTCTTATTCGCTCAGAAATAACAAGCAATAGAAGGAAGCTTCCAAAAAATAATTATATCATGCTGGTGACACTTTCAAATATGGAATGTAACGAAAAAAATATTAATCTTTGGTTATAGCGGAGGGGTGCATATTTGTCAGCTTCCTTTATTACGATCAATCGATGCTAATTAGGAGGTGAACGTTCGACACCAAGTTCCATCGTAAGAATATTTCAAGCCGCCGCGGTGATAAATCAAACTCGAAACCGTAATGAAAGCGAACGGATCGCGTCGCGAAGGAAAAAATATCACGGAAAAAATCAGGTGCGTCCCCCGGTCGGGAGAGAAAAACAGTCGGTGGTGGCCGCCCACCAGGTGGGGGTGGGTGGCGGCGGTCGATGCGGGGGGCGGGCGTTGGGCGGGCGGCGCGTGCGCGGCGCCGTCGCGCGCGGCATCGGGCGCCGTACTGGACGCGCCACACTCCCAGCGGCCCCGTCGCCCGTCGCTCGTCCGCGCTCGCCTCGCTCTCCCGCGCTCTCCCGCGACGCGACATCCACGCGACGCCGACTCTGCCGGCACGCGCCTCACACGCTGTGTACACACCCGACCGACCTCTCGCACGCTTTACATGTCCAAAGTGTTCAAGTCAGTGCACCCTATTGCTAGCGCGAGAGTGAATCCGCTGCAGATTTCCGAAAAGGACCAGACCTGCTCATCGCTCAGGGTTAGTACTTTATTTACCGGCTCGGTGCCGCGTTCGTGAGCGATGGGAACTTTGAGGAAAGTTTATTTTTGGAGCGTAAAGTTTTGTAAAGTTGAAGAGTGCGCGCGGATGCACTTCGCCGGCCGCGAGATCACCGCCGCTGGGCGCCGCCGCCGCCGTCACTCCCCTCGGCCGTCACAAGAAACAACAAACATATCAATCAACCTGTTATTATTCACAGAGACACGGTTCTTTAAGTCCGTTAATTTCAGTTTTGATGGGCTCAAATTGACTAACAACGAGCACGTTATTTTATTTTTACGCCTAAATATTGCGATAAGATAAGAACTACTACACTAATAGCTGGAAGTAAAATTGTGGAATCGCATGTAACGGTGATATTAACTGTGAACGGTTCAAGTTTACGTACTTTTTTCTCAAATTAGCCAGCGGGAGGGCAATTTGTAACAAACTAAAATTCAGCACTTTTATTGCTTCATTTTGATATTGTTACCTGTATTGAGATTGATATGCAAATTTTTGATAAAATTTATTATTTTGTTCTGATAAAATACCAAAGATATTTTGAATAATGTTCAAACAACGGAAATAATAAAACTCAGAGCTTTTTATATAAAATGTGATCTGCGTTATTGAAGTGAAAAAACAATGAGTGCACATTGAATAAAATAAAAGTGCATTTTTTCCACGGAGAAAACCTCAGGTACAAGGTTGCTAGAAAATAGATTTAGATGGCAAATAGTAGCAAAGCTCAACCGATACTGGTAAAAATCTGCTAAGTGTAGAACATAGTCCGCACTTTAGAAAAATAGAAAATACATTTTAGATCTTAGAAAGGAAACTTAACAACTGCAATATAGTATTAGTGAATTGAAAACGTAAACTTCAGTTGGTATTTCTAGCGTTAGGTATTAATATCTGGGCTCTCTAGGGGTTTGAAGCTTTTATGAAATCTTAGAGAAACTGCATACTCTAAAGATACAGCAAACAAAGTATGAAAATACTAACAAAACGGAAACCAACATCATTACTTTTACTGCGTGTAGTTGCCAAAAATCGCGCTACATTTGGCTTAGTATTTTTTGATTTTTACATGTTGCAGAAGATAAAAACTTACGATTTCATGCCTAAGAAAATATTTTTTTGAAATGTGATAGCTGATAGGATTCGTTCACTTGAAACATAATTTGAAGGAAATCTTTGCGCCGCAGTGGGACATCAGATAGTTATTTAAAATATATCAATTTATTTTATTAAAACTGACAGTCTTGGTTTTAACATTTTAGTGCGTTTTCTATGCTTAATTTGAAACAATACGCGTAACCATTGAAAAAGAAGATCTTTTTGTACAACAGTTAGACAATAAATATTTCAGATTTCTGAAATTTTAATTAATTGTTTTGAACGTTAATTCTTCACGCTTGTCTTGTTACTTTAAATTTAAATTCTTTCAGAAGGTACTACAACTAATTAATTACTTTAAAACAAATATTGCCATGATACCAAATATAAATTAAGGCAGTTTGTAGGTCGGCAAAAAATAATCTAACTTAATAAATTTCAGTCGGAAGGTAATTTGTTTCATAATCCGACGGCAATACTACTGTAATTACTAAAGAACATGTTTCAACAAATTTTTGACATTTCTAAAGATTAATTAAAGACAGTTGATTAGTTTTAGTAATAAAATGCCAAACAAAACGCGAATTCACTTTATTTAGTTATAAACTTATTTCCGAAAGCCACAGTAACCAATTTGTAAAGTTTATAAATCATTTGCCAATTTCTTGACAAAATGAGAAAAAGTTAAGAGCCGCTATATCGGCAAAGGGATGTGTTTGTTTTATTGGTTTGGTTGGAAATACAAATATTTTCATATGAGTTACGAATAAAAATAAACATGAAATAAATTGTTTTGCAGTTTAACAGAGTTAGCACGAATTTATTTAGTACAATGCTGAATACAAGTCAACTTATTTCTATTGGTTTTTATATAAAAAGTTTATTTTCTATACTCCTTTTTTAAACTTCCACGATTAAGACACATATTGATGAATATCCGCGTAATAAATTCAATGTAGGTTATTTATTCGGTTTAAAATTTTCCTAAAGTTCCTCGCCATCGCTCACGAACGATTTTGCACTCTACAAGTAGGAAGGCAAGGTTTTTATTACCTTCACACATTGGCAGCTTAAGATTCTTCACATCGTCGCATCACAAGCACGGTAATAAATTATATCGAAATCTAGGAGCTCAGGAGATACTCCGGAAGGAACTGGCCTATGATTCACTGTTGGTAAGTGGTTGACAGAGCGCTGCCATTGGCAATTAAATGTATTTTTATGAATTGGTGTCCAACCAACTGAAATTACATCACGCAAATAATAATTAATATTTTAGACAATCCACACAACATCACTTAGCCCTTAAGCAGATCTAGTGCTATTGGAACCAGATAGCTAATATAATACTCGTACACATTTTTTGTGACTACATACTTAGAATACAATATAACACCCAGACAGAGATGTTCAAGATATGGAATTCAGATACCAAAACATGAGCTGTGATGACATGGTCAACTGTTTGATTGATCATTCGTTTGGTAAAGATACCAAACATGAATAACGGGTTTTTATCATGAAAATTTTATATGTATTTTTTTAATGCTTGCTTTGTCTGATAGTAAATTATGTATTCTATATTCAAAATGAACAGAATTATTTTGGTACGAATACTTATTGGATGCAGCTTTTTACACATGAAAAAAAACACCGGGATTTAAGGATCCCACTCATAGTATAAACAAAGAAATATGAACTAACTGTTAGAAAAAATATGACGAAAAACTATATGAGCAAAGTCTAAGTTTCTTATCGTTCTTCTAAAACTTGATCGTTTCTAGGAACCTGCGTCTAGATCAGGTTAGTCTCACGAATGTGACTTCCATACTAATGAGAAATAAAAAAATCATACATTAGTCCCAGCCAATGCCATGACGTAATTTAACCTTCCTTTTTCAAATATTTATTTAGTTCCAAAGTCACGAGCGTGCATAACGATAGTAAGCATCAGAGGTAAATGAAAAAGAAGTGATTTTTGTGATTCTTTCGAAAAAATATTTTTTTGTGTGTCGGAATTCTCGAGGCGGTCCAACAACTTCGTCACCAAATCGGCCCACTATACAAACTTGTATAACTAAGCACACTCAGGAACTTTAGTCAACCTTAACAGCAATATGGTGTCCCTTGTCAAGCCAAAGAGCAAACACGGCTAATGATCGAATATCGAAGATGATGATAGATGACTGTAATGCTTCACGCACACCTAACCCTGTTGTCTGTACCTTGAGTGTCTATTACTTATCTATAGAGATAGATGTGTATCAGATAGGTATATACGGTTTCTGAGTAGTGATATAGTAGTGTATTCATGTATGAATAGATGTTATTTTATGTTGTAGACAGCCAGAGAGTAGAATTTCTTGCCGTCTCGGCTGTTTTTCCGAACACCTATAACTTGGATGTTTTTAAGATAATATAAGTTTAAACAACTTGAGTAACCGGTTTCATGACCAACGGCTGAACTAATTTTGATGGAATTTTTATGGGGCTAATCGAAAAGTGCCTTTTAGTAAAATATTTTTTTTAAATCGGCTCTTAAATGACGAAGTGATGCTTTAACAAACATTTAAAAAAATACAACTGAATTGAGAACCTCCTCTTTTTTTATTAGAAGTCGGTCAAAAATAGGTATATTCTAGGTAAGTATTCACCGTTGATTACTTATCATCAGATGAGATTGCGGTCAAACGCAAGCCTATAAATTGTAAAAAGATATAGGGTGTATCAGTTATAATATAGATTTGGATTGGATTATTTATCTCGTTTCATAGGTACACAAAGATGAGAATTCATAGCGCTTGTCATAATTAACATTACCTGAGTAGATTACTAACTACTTATACCTATTATCCTTATGGATACATGGATTAGAAGACTTTGTGAGTGGTTTACTATTCTTTTATGCAGCAGTATGGTTTCATTTACGCTATATCTTTTTTTTTCATTGAGCTCTGCCTTCTGCGCCGTAGGTCATGGATTTGATCCCCATCGAGAACAAAATATTGATGTGGTGAACGCAGATGTCTGTTCTTTGGCTGGGTGTTAAATTTTATTGCATCATATCAGCTATATTCGTTCCCATAGTAAAAGCTCTGCTGAATTTGGGCCTAGATAGTGTTGTATAGATTTTCCACAATATTTATTTATATATTTAAAAGCGGTGATTCAGCTATTGGTAAAGAAATATATACATATTTAATTATTCGTTTAAGGGTAAATTCTTATCCGCGTGAGTAGTGGTTATTAAAAAAAATATAAGTTGAATGGTATTTCTGTTAGTCAAGCTCTGTGGGTGTTATTAATAATCCTATTGTATAGACATGCAATTGTCAACTCGAACTAATGTGACAAAACACGATTTAACTACTCCAACGCTACGCCAGGATTATTAATAAGGCCCTGTTAGTTTTACAGCAGATATTGTCGCTACTCAAATTCAAATTTTATTAATTCACTTGTATAACATGGATCACTTAGAAACGTCAAGCTAGGTGAGTCTAGGTACCAGTTCCACGCGACCAAGCCTAGAAAAACACTCATGTACAATATGTCATTTGTTTTTAATAAATATTGTGGACCACACTATCTGGCCCCATACTAAGTAGAGCTTGTACTATGGGAACCAGAGGTATTACAGTATTACAGAAGGTAAGTACACCATTCTTATAGAGATGGGATTGGTGAAATATGGTATAAACATAAACATAAACATAAATTTATTTCACCAAAAATTAGTTGCTACCTAAAATACGAACATTTCTAGAATATAAGTACCTATATTTAGTGCCTAACCTAAGATATTATACAATAATAATAACAGTTGAACCAGTTAAGTGTATAGTTTTAGGTGGCTACTTACTTAACAGTCAGACTGCGTACATAATGGAAAGTATAAGACGTATAGCTGGGTTAAAACAACTATGGCGCGGTTGTCCAAACAAACATCGAATAATGATACATCGTATTTACCTACTAATTAACTACAAATCGATATAAAGCACAAAGCCTTAAGCCGTTTCACTGAATAATAGTGCTTGTTCTTGTTATAATTACTTGTAGTTTGTTTTGAAGCTTATTATCGTTCGGCCACTACTTTCCCTCGAGAGTTAAGGGTTGAACGTTATTATTAATTCATAACTTTCTGTACTTATAGTGGCTAAGCTTCAATAGCATCACCTTTTGAACTGAAATCCGCAAATTCATTGGAATTAACGTAAATCTTGAGGGGATTTCTGATAGGAATAATGTATTTTTGTCAAAATTAAATATGATCAGGAATTTAAGCATTGTTTTGACAACCTTCTTCGAGATAAATCAAAATTACTTTACTGGTCAAATACATGCGAGTAGAGGCCGAAAAAGTTGCATGAATTTATATTACTGTCGTATTTAGCGGCCAAATACATTACACAGTAAAATCAAATCTATGGTGTAAATTTCGTTCATCAATACCTCTTTTATTTGGCCGCTGCAGAAATTTACTAATTATAAAATAGGTTGACATTGAACTTAATAATAAGTTATCACATAGTAAGTTTTTATTCTGTAAAATAGTATTTGATTTAAAAAGAAACGGCAAGCAAAATTCACTAAATTCGTTGTAATATTATTTAGGTCGATTTGGAAATCAAGCTTTCCTTTCAAATTGAAAATGCTACTGTATTTACTGACAAATAATTAATTTAAATTGTTTAATGGGTTGCTTCAAAGAAAAAACTTAGGCTATTAAAATTAGAAGTGGTTTGAAGTAGTAACAATTAAGTAAACTTTCTTAAATGATGTTTAACTATTCTAACTAAATTCTTATTTTTTAGTTGAAATTCATAAATCTAGGTAATTTGAATACCATAAATTGTAAATAGTTAATAAGAAGAAGGATAAGTGGCTAAAAAGTAAGGTTTCTAGCATTTTGTTCGCATATATAGGTACTATAAACTATATTTTCGCCATATGTACTATTAGCTATCCAAGGTTTTGAGGTATTGTGTTGTGGAATATGTTTAGGCGGCAAATTCTTGTTGTATCCACGACCTTATTTAGTTTGAAACTAGTTCTAGACGTCACTTGGACCAGAATTTGAAATAATTTGAGGCTCGTAGCAATAATTTACATTTCAACAACCCCGATGTACATTCCAGCTCACAAATAAAGCAGAACAATTCAAGCACGTTATAATATTCTGAAAACATAGCGTACACGCAAGTTATTTTTATAATTACATAGCTGAATAATTGTTTTAACTTATTTTAAGTCAAATTAAAGCGTAGAGCAAACACCTCTCACCTCAATTCAAACTTTCATACTTATGTAGTTTCAATAGAACGCAGTAGTAAAACTTACTCTATGATGGGAGCACATTAATTACTAACCGAGCACCCAGTACTGAGTTTCGAGTAGATTTACGATCGAGCCCTTTCATTAAACAGGTATTAAGGCGACAGATAAGCTTTATATTACGCACTTGTTCATACAATTTGGGAGTTTGCACGAAAGCTTTATAGGGACAAATGGAAGTGCCCGACCCGACTGTCTGAATACGACTATCAACCCTAATAGATAAACCTTGTGGTTTAATTTATGCTAACGTATCCAACTTCAAATGGAAATGTTTCCTCGCCAAAAATTGGCCGAGTAATCAAAATACATGTGATGTAACACTACTATAGAGTTAAACTGTTGACCATTTGATTAATTAGTTAATTAGTTTTTACTAGGTACGTTATGTCATAAAGGCCTGCACACACCTAGCGTGATGGCGATGGCGATCAGTGAAACGCTGTCAAATATCGCTGTCGTTTTTGACAGCGTTTCACTGATCACCATTGCGCTAAATGTGCAAGAGACCTATTAGTACGAAATAATCCAGTGATAGAGAATAATATTGCAATGGTCACGAAACCAATTCAGCAAAAGTCCGCAGTTTCCAATTTAACTTCTGTAAAGCGAGCATTTTTAAGATTAAAACGACAAAGGTAATTTAGCCGAGGTGTGCGTTAAATGGCGAGCCCTTATTTTATGTTGCGATCACAAAAAGCAATCGATTTTAAAGCTCGCTGGATTGAAAATTATATGAGGAGCCTTAGAGCGGGTGCTGTGTTCGTGAGCCGCCAATGCGCTTGTCTTTCGGTTCAGTGGGCTTTCTTTAAATTGGCGACGGCATCGCTGCTGGTCGCTCCTCTTATTGCATCCCTCGCCCGCGGCGGCGTCGCGACGTCCACGATATTGCCTCCACTCGACCTTTAAGCAAATAGAATTTCGCAGACTGTAAATAGGATGGCGTTATAGGTAAATCTTCGGCGTGTCCTCGCGTCGTTTACGGGTAAAAGGTAGAAATTCAATTTTTATCGACGTCCTCGATTACGATCGCTCCCGGGAGCTCAAGAAACTTTAAGCGCGTCTCATGTGGGTATAAAAGTACTTGCTTCTTCGTTGAAATTTGTGCGTGATAAACGACAATCCTTCATCGCTTGTCGGGAGATTGTCTCGTTTCGCCGTGTTCCAGGTTCCTATTCATATTCATGCTTAAGGCACGCCGTAGCAAACAAAAAACCATATAATGTCGTTTTTATTCTTAGGAGTGAACGCCAAGAATGTTGCGTGTTGCGAGGATTTTCATCATGGGACCTATCAAATAATAACGAGGTCGTTCTTCTACAACAGCGCTCCACCCGCCGATATCGTGGATCTATTCGGTAACAATCGTGGACGATGTTTTGTACTTTAGGATAATACATGTCATTGTTATTTAGCCAATCGTTTCTTTATTCACTCATGTTACATAAAATATTACACAATGAAACATGTTATAGGCTATTGTGTCGTCTGTGAGAGGGGAATCGGATAATATCTATATATCAAAGAAACTGTTGTGCTAATAGTCAGTAGGCTCGCATCTGCAGTGTTGATATAGCGCGGGCGGTCGAGCTTAAGCTTATAGTCGCCGGCACAAAGAGCCTTCACGAATTCTGTCCACGATCCACTCTTAGGTTTATTGTAATTTACAAAACTGACGGAGGTCTTGTTGCCATCGTTCTACTAAACGTTTGTTTTGGCACCGCTCCGCTTTCTAACAAGGGATGGCTTGATGGCAGATTACGTTTTTAATTTAAAAATCCCAACGCACAATCCTAAGAACTAAGTAATTTTATTTAAAAATTGGTACAACATACATCACCAGCTTCACTGGTAACGGAAACCGTAATGTTTTAAGTACCAATTAAGCGCTCAACAAACTCACTTCCAACTTTAGAATTGAAATTTATTTTCTAGTAGCTACAATAAATATAGGTATTATTATATATTTCATGGAGGGCGGAAGGCTACTAATGGTATAAATTGAAGAGCGAGCGCTGGAGGCAGCCGCAGGATTTTGCGAATTTCAATTTCAGTTACTTTCATAGTCGTTATACTGTCTGGCGGAAGATTTGAGAACGATAGTGTTATACCTATATCATTTGAAAGGAAGGAAATGTATCGCTTTACGCGAAGAAAACCAGAATTTCAAATTTGCATCCCGTCGCGTCGCATCAAAAACGCCGCATCCATATCTATACTCAAGTGACGCGGCAAATGCGAGAAATGCAACCACTTTTCATTTGAAATGCTAGGCGTTTCGAACGTTTATCACTGCGAAGCTTTTTACTGTTGCTTACAAAACATACAGAAGCTCCAAATGATACATATAAAAAATTGAAGAAAATATCTTTGGATTGCGTCAGCAATATTTGCATAGTTTGATTCAGCCGTGACGTTTACAAGATTCCGTACGGCGAACAGTAAATCAAGCATGTATAATACCTACGAACGTTGTTGATCCCAATACAAATGCATCGGGCTGTCTGGTGGCATGACTGAGTCGACGTGGCGGGGCAAGACGATGCTTTGTATAGCATCATATCAATCACAATTGCTGAGGAGCAGATCCCTTGGTACTTGGCCTAGATTCAAAATTACACAAATTTACGTCGGCCTAACCCGGACTGTGAGCCGGCAAGGGATTAGGCGCCTGAACAGCTTACATCGAGTCCTGACCGATACCACGCTCTACCGATGCCAATCTTTGCTACGCGATTTTTCCATTAGTAATTTGTCATCGCTAATGGACCAAATGATCCCATAATACACAAGTTAATAAGTAGAAAAGTTTGAATAAACTCGTCTTTGCTCATCAATGTTGAGAACCACTAGGGCGACTGTCTACTTTGCCGAAAGTTATTGCTAAGTAGGATTTGTGTTAAACTTACGTTTCCTCAAAAGGATTATGGGACTTTAATGCCAAAAACATATTTGGGTAACTTTATCGCGACCATTTGAGTGGTTGTTATTTTGTTCGACGTTAATAAATCTAGACTTGTTCGATATTTTAGACTGTTCTATTTTGATCTA
The DNA here is from genome assembly GCA_939531255.2 of Thera britannica. NCBI lineage: Eukaryota > Metazoa > Arthropoda > Insecta > Lepidoptera > Geometridae > Thera > Thera britannica. Next base: position 5,498,422 of record OW618041.2, on the reverse strand, counting down.
AATGCGCGAGATTAATTCGAGACGGACGTGAGTTCAGCTTAGTCAGTCTTCGCGTAATATTTTCTTAGTCTTTCGAAGCACTCGTTGTATTAGTAAAGTCTCATAATACCCTTTCATTTATAACTCCCGCTACGGCTCTTGATATAGGCTCTCCCTTAATTCCGACTTAATTAGTGTCACGCAAGTTCCGTAATCCTAGGCTCGAGGATCGTACGACCGTTCTTAAAATGGAGATTAGTGTGGCAAATATCTCGAACTACGCCATCCTTTCGTAGAACCACTACAGTAGGATTTCTGATGTTAGAATCGATACTGTTAAAAAGGTTGGCCTTGTTTTCTAATCCGTGGCCAACATTTTTTTCTGCATTTTTATTAAAACTCGTCTATTACTATAAATATTCTTAATGCGATAAAAAAATGGGTGCTCATTAGTAAGTGTTTTAATTTCAAATTTTGTAGTGATAGTGACCTACCTAAAGTTTAAAGTATGTTTGTATTATTTTGTGTTTGTTGTCGCAGCATGTCCGCACGAAGAGTCAACTGCGACAAGGAATTCTAAAAGAACTGAAACATAGTATTTTGTGTACGGAAGTCCTTCCGCGGTCGCGTACAACGGATGTGCAGGAAAACGCTTGCATACTGAGTAGGCGTGCCTAAAAGACACTGCGGACTTTAGTTTACCTACAGTGGATTACAGGAAACTTAAACATGCCACCTAAATCTGCGACAAACCGTTTGAACCAAAGCATTTGGCTTACTGGCTTTAACGTCCACGTTCTCCCAAATAAGCCAAAATTGGAACTGGACTGTAGTACAGTACTGGAAGTTGCCCCATTTTATCTTGTCTCTAAAGTGAAGACTAAACCAACGCTTTTTACTTGAGTCCACGGTGATAGCTATAGTGGCGAGTTTGTATAGGGCTTATGATTGAACTAAAACGATGTCCAAACCAATGCTTACCATTGAAAAATAAACACCAGGTGCATTCACGTTTGAGACGTGTCTCAAAGCTTTTTCCTCGCAGTTAATCTCATTAAAATTTTAATCATAATAAGTTCGCATCGGACGTCACTGAAATATTTCGACGTTGTCCCTCGACGCGTCTCTTGACAAATTAGCTACGGATTTATTCTTGCTGATTGACGGGTGAACTTATTTTTAACGAGACATCAAACATTATCTAGGGCCCGGTTGCTCAAGCGCCTGTTTACTAATAAGAAACGTCGAGGAGACGAGTGCGTAATAAATTTTATAACACACATCGATTTGGAATCGAACGTAATAATAATATATCGGTTAGAAATATTGGAATGTCGGTGCGCTGCGCGCGTTGCTCAAAATAGACCCTCATCAAAGACAAGCAGGTTTGCAGCTGTAAATCCATTTCAGTGTGGCTTGTCCGCATTATAAATTGGAGCATTCGTACGTTGGTGTGCGCAAGTTTGTGTAGCTCTCACTCACCAGCTTAGCGGAGACCAGCTGGCCCAATCTGTGATTCCAGACACGTATTAAATACCTGCTAGCAGCAGCCCATGAATGCAGATGCACAGATTAGTTATTTTGTGCCACTGGTCTCTTTGATGGTAAACAAAGCCGCTCACCCTTGGTAAATCGATTCGGCGTGACCTATACATATACGGTTTAGTTAGTTTACAGCATGGAATATGCCAACCGTTCCCCTCACAACCTGTGGTCAGAGCAAACGACGCGTCCTGCGACCTCGCGTTTCCATCTCATGTCGCACCGCACTCGTTTACGTTTTCTATTAACATGTCCCCGGCACTATTAGGGCGTTTAGATGGATGATGTAATTTAGTTCGTCTATGTTTTTTGAATCGGATGTTTATAAAGTAAAGTATTTTATTTTACGCTGTGGATACAGTTCTTTTACCATGGTTTTGAATATAAATTTTGGATTGAAGACTTAGTATAGTTCTTCATTCGTTAGATTGTTGCTTTTGTTGAATTTGAAATTAATTATTACTGAGAACACTAATCATAAAATGGTGATAAAATAACAATTGTAAAGATTAATCTCAGTAAAATACACGTAAAGTATACTGACATAAACTGTCGCAGTACCTAAGCCAAAAGGACACAACATACAGACCGCTATTCTGAGAATTGCACTGTAACATTACTTGCTCCATGCTATGTCCGTTCTAGATACGTCAAAACTTCAATTTCAATATCCTCAAGACAAACACAGTGATACCATTCGCTTTGATCACAACAATATCACTAGTATGACAAACTGTACACAATAATAATTCATCACTACTTTTGATGGAACGCGGCCGTTGAGTACTTCAGACGACCGCAGTGCATAGATTTGCATTTTACCGTTTTGATACGAGCGAATATTCAGCGAGGCTAGGGTTGTCAGTTGAAAACCAAATCTCCAGATACTCACAACTAAATAAATATATGGTGGACACTGGACAATCCACACAACACTATCTAGCCCCAAATTAAGCAAAGCTTGTACTGGATAGCTGATATAATACATTCTATACATTTTTTCTTGTAAATACATACATAAAATATAATAAAACTCCCAGACAAAGAACAAACATCTGCGTTCACCCCACAAACACTTTTTCTCGATGGGGATCAAACCCACCTAAGACGCAGAAGGCAGAGCTACTACCAACTGAGCTGAGAGACCAGTTACCCAATACATTAATATTTTTGCTCATAAAATAAAAAGCTCTTAAAACAAGAAGATTCATCTGTAAATACGTTGATTGGATGACAAACTTGATAAAAAGGTATACAAAACTCCAAACGGCTACATATCGATTCCATTGGCTTACATGATTGTATTTTCTATGTAATTTGTCTCACAGTCATGACCTACCTAAATTTAATGTTGTTTTTGCTTGCTATCTTGCTTGATACAGATTAAACTTTCCACTTGGCAAATTCATCATTTGCACTTGGTGTGCGGACTGGTTTCAGCAAGTAGGTCGCTAGCGGGCCCATTTTGCGTGACGCTTGACACATGTTTTTCAACCTTTTTTTTTAGGTTCTACGACACGCCGGTTTTCTCAAGATGTTTTCCTTCACCGTTTGAGATTACTGGCATAGTGCACATAATTTTTTCGTCAGCAAAAAAAAAATTGGTACACCACTGGATTTGAACTTACGACCTTAGGATCGGAAAGCCGCGGCCACTACCACTATAGACCACCAGTGCTCTCCAATTTTCCACTTGCAAAATGTGCTTTTTGACATATCCAGCAACCCTAAGCTGCTGGTGCTAGGTATCTTTTCAATTCGACGCCGCGCGGAGTGGTCGAGAGGCTGTACTCAAGTACAGACGCGTGCTCAAGTGCCCGACGCGATGCGCTTGCGCAGTGAAACCCTCAGAAGGTTATTACAATTAACGCGGCGTCATACTCCAATTTGGCACGCGACTGATCATTAAGAACTAGGTCTTAGGAAATTAAGAATGGTATCAGATGTTTTTTAATGAGACTATGTTTGAAAGTAGTAAGAACTAAAGATAACTTTTTCTCTTAATTTTCTAGTATAAAATGAAATGAATTTTATTTTGCCAAACGTTAGTCACAGTCTAGGTTTAAGTGAAAAGTATATGCTTCTAAGTAACTGTTATACCTAGTAAGTACTATGTACTCAATTGGTAGGCACTATACATACCTATAGGTAGCTAGAAAAAGCAACCGTATGTCCTAATCTTGCAGCATAATATTTATAGGCATATTAAATCACCAACAAAAAAAAAAATCTCCTACGCTATATTTATTTTGGTTTTCTAAAATTAAATAAGTGCCGCAACGGTACATTTTTGTTCTAGTTATGCTCGATATTTTCTAATTACTATAAAAAATATAATTAATCTTCAAGAAAACATCGCGTGTCACGGAAACGAAACATTGAGGGGAAACTGCCATCGGAAATACAACGACAGGAGTACCAGACGAACATTTAAGTGGTTTTATGTCTTACAACTCATAAAACATCATTCCTACTCAGTAATCAAACGTAGAGTGGTAATTTTACTATCAAAAGCACATGTCGTGGTTTAAAATGTTCATGTATTTGAATTTGATCACTTTTTTAGTAAAAATTGATAACTGACAACTTTTATCAAATTAATATGTTGAGTTTTAGTAAAAGGAATATCAAAGTAGGTTTTTATTTTTCGTCACAAAATATAATAAACCTATGCCGATGCTTTAAAAAAACTCTTAAGGCTCTATACAACGTGTGTTGGTCACCCATTTAGCGTTGTATTTAAGGGACTTTAGGTTATAAATCTATAAAGAAATAGACACTCAAAATCATTTATAAAATAATAAAATTCCATGAACTTTCGTGTTCCAGGCACACTTGAAGTCGTTCTTGAAGTGAGTTATTTTTGTATATACAAAACATGGCCGAGTCAAGACATTAGTTCAAACTCAAATTTACGTTAATACACTGCGATTCTTAATTAACATCCAAAGCTGTTGTGTTGCACTTCGGTTAGTAGATTTCACTGCCATGGCGGACAAATCATGCGTCAAACACACCCATCGAAGGGGAGAGGGGAGAGAGGGCGAAATCTGTCGCGTAGGGGGTGCCGCGAACCGTTCATTCATTCGTTTCGGATTCATCACGCCATACTCTTAGACAGGGCAATTAGGGCTGGTGATTCTTTTCATAATATCACTCGGTAATTAAAGAGCTTTGGAGTCAAAAGATCTATTCATTACCTATATTTCGGCTTCTATTTCCTTTTATGTGGACTTATGTGGTATTTGGACTGACTAGTCAAATATTATTTGTACAACTTTAACATTATTGACCGGCTGCAATGAAAGCGTACCTCAAGTTAGTAGTTTTAGGAAGTGTATGAAAGATAAGAACAGGCTGCAGCAAGGGTTTAAGTGTGTATGGAAAAGTCCTTAAGAAAAAAGTCCGTCAAGAATGCCCGAATTACGCAAAGGTTAACTGGAAAAGAAAATGTTCTCTAGCATTAAGTTCGCCTATGTACGATGCAATGTTTGTTAGTGCAATAAATAATTTTCTATCTTACGCGAACGAAGTCGCGATTCCAGTAAGCAAGTATAATGCATTTTTAAATATCTCGATAAAACCACAATCTCGAATTCGAGACTAAAAATTGCGATAGTAGAAAACGTTTAATAAAATAAAAGTTTAATGTCATATCCACATTATTAAATTTCAGGAGAGATTACGATCCCGTTATCTTGAAATATAGCGTTTTCTATTTTCAGCAAGCTCGTTTGAGAAGAGTGCTTAAAATTTATTGACTTTGCTCCTAGCCTTGCCATAAAGTGTAAAAGTTTTCTACGCAACGCACAATTTACTACATTTACGGCGAGTACAAACTAAACTTGATACCCATAGCCACCATACAAGCAATAAATAATAAAAGTAATATTTTGTAATATTTTTTTATTTCTTGCATTTAGGTACACAAGGATACAAATCAGACTATACACTGCTTGCTTATAAGCCCTTGTGGTAAAGGTCATTTTTCTTTGTTTTTAACCGACTTCCAATCAAAAAGGAGGAGGTTCTCAATTCGGTTGTATGTTTTTTTTTTTTTATTTTTTTTTTTAATGTTTGTTACCGCATAACTTCGTCATTTGTGAGCCGATTTGAAAAATTATTTTTTTATCTGAAAGGTACTGCTTCCAGATTGGTCCCATTTTAATTTTATTAAAATCGGTGTTGCCATTTTTTAGGGTTCCGTAGCCAAATGGCAAAAACGGAACCCTTATAGATTCGTCATGTCTGTCTGTCTGTCTGTCTGTCTGTCTGTCTGTCTGTCTGTCTGTCTGTCTGTCTGTCTGTCTGTCTGTCTGTCCGTCCGTATGTCACAGCCATTTTTCTCCGAAACCGTAAGAGCTAGACTGATGAAACTTGGCGAGTAGATGTATTCTGTGAACCGCATTAAGATTTTACCATAAAAATAAAAATAAAACTATAAATTTCGGGGGTCCCCATACTTGAAACTGAAACTTAAAATTTTTTTTTTCATCGAACCCATACGTGTGGGGTATCTATGAATAGGTCTTCAAAAATGATGTTGAGGTTGCTAAAATAGTTTTTTTCTAAACTGAATAGTTTGCGCGAGAGACACTTCCAAAGTGGAAAAAAGTTGGTCCCCCCCCCCCTCTAACTTCTAAAGTAAGAGAATGATAATACTAAAAAAAATATATGTTGTACATTACTATGTAAACTTCTAACGATTTTTGGTTTGAACGAGATCTAGTCAGTAGATTTTTTTTAATACGTCATAAACCGTAAACCGCAATTTACCTTTCGACGAACTACAAGAACCTTTATGTTACATTAAGTAACATAATATAAAGGTTCTTGTACGGAACCCTTCATGGGCGAGTCCGACTCGCACTTGGCTGCTTTTTTTAAAATATTTTTTTTAATGTTTGTAACTGCATGCCTCCGTCATTTATGAACCGATTTAGAAAATTATTTTTTTATTTGGAAGGTTATTCTTACGTCCAGATTGTCCCAAACAAATTTGATTAAAATCGGTTTAGCCGTTTGACAATGAAGTCGGTTTCTCAAGTTTTTTAAACTTAAATTATTATGTTTGTATCCTTCTGTACAAGTATCTTTAACAAGGTAGGTAAGTGCATATTACCATTAATTTAGCTAAGATAATACTTTTACTATAAGCTATACTATTGTCAAGTTTCATTAAAATCCATTTAGTAGTTTTACGTGAAAAAGTAACAAACATCCATCCATCTATACTTACAAACTTTCGCTTTTTTTATCCTCATCCTCGATTGACCCATTCACATAATATATATTTTATGTGTGTGTGTAAACAAGCAATACATTATTATAAATGTGTGTAGGTTATCATTTTACCTAAAGTAAAAAGTTTAATTCTGCATTGCGGCACTGCCTTAATCCACAATTACTGTAATATGAAACCGATACTTAATTGTATATTCCTTTTATTCAGTAGGTAATTATTAAAGTGTCAAGAGCTAGTATGTTTTCTGCGGTGTGAATATTAATGATTCCTTTGATGTCACTTTCTAGACGTCTTATTTTAAATTCTATTTGAAATTCAACTGGTGTGTTGAGATTTTTTTTTTTTTTTCTACGTACGTGTTGGTAAAGCTTTATTAATTTAAGGTGATTGCCTACACATGAATAAGGTAGGTATAACTTTGTACTAGGTTTTTATCACGCATTTAATGCTTAGCTTCTGGGAGGTACTGGAAGCTTCCATAACGTGTGGTAAGTACACATGTTATGACACTTGTCACAAGCCCTAAGATTGTCTGCTTACTTGTAAATAATACTTGACTGACATCTCAGCTCAGTTAGTAGTAGCTCTGCCTTCTGTGCCGTAGGTCTTGGGTTCGGCCTCACCGAGAGCAAATATTTGTGTGGTGAACGCAGATGTTTTTTCTCTATCTGGGTGTTATATATTGTATTTTAAGTATATATTTACAGAAAATATATGTAGGTACATAAGTATTTTATCAGCTATATGGTTCCCATAGTACAAGCTCTGCTTAATTTGGGGATAGATTTTGTAGTATGGATGGTCTACAATTTTTTTTTTTATATGATATTTGTTGGTACAAAAAACGGCAATGACTCAGTTCAAGTTAAATGTTATAGCTCCTTGAAACCATACTCCCGCCTATAGAGGAGATTATATTGTTCGTCAACACTATTGAGGGATGTGTAGTGTAGACAACGTTCAATTCAAGTAAGAAACTGTCAAGCAAAATTACTCGGTTTTGCTATTGCGGCACGGTTTATTTTTCAGTGTTCATGGTTTCTTTTTCACAGAGGATAATACGAAAAAAATACGGTTAGAAGGCATAGAGAGCTCAGTCAGACGGCAATCATTCATAGAGATTGCATGTTTTGAAAACAGACACTTGTCTCTCTAGTTTGTGTTTATTTACTCCCACAAATTGGCATGCCATACATTTTTATACGTTAGTTGATATGGGTTCAGTGACTTTAGCAAACAAACCTATTAACTTAATAAGCTAGTTAGGTAATAGAGCTAAGGTACTGAGCACTACATAGGCTCCACATCCAGACAGACTGGTATTAACTTTAGGTTTTGGTACGATATTATCGTACCGTCTGTATTTGTGTGGACACCAAGGCCATGATGTCCTTGTCTAGTATTGTTTTCTATTTCTTATGGGAGCTGAGTTTTTGGCATTATGAAATAAAAAAGAGCTTTTAAATTGCGTTACTGCTTTATAAAGCACATAAATTGCTTATTATTTTATTTCAATAATAACAATTAATTTTACTTGTTATTTTACTTTTTGGTAAAATAAATAAACTTCATCACTTTGAAACGTCATAAAGCTAGGTGAGTCTTGGTGCCAGTTCCACGCGACGCGTTGTTTTTGTTACACTCTTTATATTAACAAAAGGAAAATACATTAAGTACAACTGAATTATGAAGATCAAGTTCATATTGAAGGACGTGCAATTGTCAACGCCCCCTATATCACAATGGCCCCCGCGTTGGCTTACAGCATTTAAGTTCTTATTACGCATTCTCGACATTTGCTTAATGTATGAAAATTTGAAAGAACGAACCATGTTGATGGTACTCGAAACAAAATAATTGCTACGGTCGCGAGGACCGGGATTCGGCCTCCGCATTCATTATTCACTTTTTTATTTCGCCCTCCCCTCGGCTTATAATTTGACTCGAAACATAAAATCAAGTTTTATTTGATTATACCAAGCAAAAAGAAAAATTTGGAGTATCTTGTATCCTTCACTTTTAATAGGCAAAAGAATCTTTCATAAAATATACTTGGAAAAGTTCATTTCGATTCTTCCGCTTCTGCGTAGGTACATCATTAGGTGCCTATCATCTGATCTGTATAGATATTTTTGAAAAGAAAATAAACATTAATAGCTGGTTATTTTTATTAAGTACACTTTGATAGGTACAATTTTTATCAAAGAAAAATTATATAAATATTGCTTTTGTAAGAAATAAATGCAGAAACTATTCTTTATGAGTGCTATCATGATATGTTTTACAAGTACTAAAACATAGCTACATTAAAAACACGCACACAAACAGATGCAAACAATAATCGCTCTCAACCAAACCACCCTCAAACACACACATTCACATCAGCATACTCAAAACAAAGACTCAGTCAATCTTGCAATAGCCTAGGGTTGGTAAAAGGAGGCATAGTTTTTTGCATTTACCAAGAAGGGGGAGTAACAGTAAGGCGTCCCAGCGCCTCGCTTTCATCCACTCCCGCTGAGATGGGTGCTACTGCATAAAAGAAAGTCAATATGTATGCATCTATAGAAACATCGAAACCCTCGCGTACGAGTATGAGAGTCATTCTCTTAAAAATGGCTTTCGATGACGAATGCTGAGTCGTTTTAACTTTTTAGGTGCCTAAATGTCGCTATTGTTTCACGTTCGCTCGCGTAGCTTGATCCGAAGTAACAGTCAGAGCAAGAGTGAAATCATTGTTAGCTTTTAGAAGAGAAAATGTCAATCGGAAGGTAACAATCGATATATCATAGCAATGAAAGGCATTACCAGATTACAGCTTCTTTGTGTGGGTACATTTATCTGTATTGAGAGGAGTATCCTTTTGTTCGCGCTTCGAAGGCTGCGTGCGAGTAATAGGACGTAGAAAAAGCAATATCCGAGCCACTTCATACCTACTTGGATCGTTTCTTTCTGCCATTGTACTGAGCTCTTTAAATTTTTCATAGGCTTATCAACGCATCGATCAGACGATATTTTTATTCAGCTCACGTTTTTATTCTGAGAGATGTTTGTTCATTTATAAGGATTCGTTTAACTTTGTTTTGTTTATCTTGTAATGATATCTAAAAGAATTTGAGCTCTGACATAGATATTAGGTTTTTTTAGTTTGTTCTATTCATGTTGTTTTATTATATTATTGAAAAATATTGCACTATGTACGCAACGACAATAAAAGACTAAAAGTTTTATAAAACAAGAAGTTGAACAAAAATAGAGACGCCACTTAACTCCGACACTAAACAGTCAACAAACAGACAGCAACAGACGGAGCATCAAAACGACATCGAAATTAATACTGTGCAAGTGTAGCTCAAGCCAAGAAGCAATAACGTTTCGTTAATGGTCCCCATTCAGTAGGTACACGGTTAGTGTCTTGCGTCGCCTGGTGTCGAGAACCGCAACCGACTAGTTATTTCACGTCGCGTCTCTCAGTGCTAACGAGACTAGTACCCTAAGCCCTGGAATCACCATTTGCCAACCGTGTGGTCCGTATTGTTACAAATGGTACAGATCTAAAGACGCCCGTGTGCGGCCTAATGAGCTGTGAAGCAGATAAGGTGTGCGACACGAGACGGCGGGATCATCCCTATCTGTGCGGCACGCTCACTGCGCTGCAAACGTTACCAATACACATTTAGATACCGCATTACGATCGAATGAGATAAACCTCGATAACACTACGGCTGTTACGTTAGGTGCTATTGCTGCAACTGGAATAGGGGATACGCAAAATCAATCCGTGCTATGCGAAAACACTTTTAGAAGGACACGCTAAAAAAACCACAAAGTGAGCTGACCGAAATTGGAATGAACGATAGGGAGGCCACATTCTATCCCGTGGGTGTAGTAATAATGAAAAATAGGTGCTTCAAAATACGCATTTATCCAGAAAGACAAAGAATGGAGCGGGTCAGAGGCTGTGGGCAAACAAAAATGAAATGCAACGTCAGCGGCGGGCGACCCACCGACCTTTGTGCCCTCGGCGCGACGAGATCACCCAAAATTCCCTGTGTAAAAATTGATTAATATTGTCCCACCGCCTGTGCCGCAATAAGTGGTATGCTCACTCTTTCATGGCGCAGATAACTCGTAAAAGAAAAAGTTTTCAACTGGATTTCGCTTGTTGTAATATCTTTTTCAAAAGAGCGAAAAAGGTGTGCACCGTTGAGTGGATTTAAAGCAATAAAAAATAACCATTCGAAGGAATTGTACAAGCTCTGACACTGGATGCATTTATGGGCTTTTCTCGTACACCTTGGTACCTACTATTGTGTTGCCATTATCCGAAACTAGAAACAGAAAATAATGTTGTTTCTTGCATTTCAATACTAGACGATGGTAAAATTTGTACTAGCGTTTTATATGCCAAGAAGATCACTATGAAGCTTTTATAATGATCCTTATAAGTAAGGCTTGCTCATTCAAATGCATTTGCGTCTTTGAAAGCTCCCAGCAGTTCGCTTTCATCGTCAACTACAACACATTTCCGATCTCTACCTAACGAGTGTGCTTTAAACGTGACAGACACGTAAATCATTTAGCATTTTTATTGAAACTCCAATACGAAAAGCGCTTTGTGGAATATCGTTATGGCGACACGTTGTTGGTGAAAACGTAAAAATTTCAGTGCTCGTGGCACATTATGAATTGAGTTAGCGCAACTCGTAAGCTTTCGCGTAAAGGGACACTGCAGCTCGGACGTCGCAGTAATTGGTGTGTGTAGCTTTTTGTACTCTTGCCGTTCGGTGTTTGCCGGCGGTCAAGTTAGACGAAATTAAATTGTTGTATTTTTGCAGCAAAATGACAACAAAACTGCAGGCAACTAATGTTGTTTGGCCGCTGTGTACGCGCGAAAAATTTTGAAACGCGAGAACCTGTAATGGCTGTTTCTAGTTTCAGTTCCGTTCGCCACTGTATTGTTTTGGGTGGTTCAGGTGTATTTTTTTCTAAATTCTGCATAGTTATTTAAACAAAATGAGTAAATGTTGGTTCGAAAATAGTATATATTGCAGTGCAATTGGTTATGGATGTAGGTACTTTACATTGCGTATGTTGTGAATATTAATTTTCCCAGTGGACTAGACCACGTTGTCCACATTGAGGTAATTGCCAGCAGTTTTGGCTGACGTAGCCGCTAGCAAACCTGACACTCGCTCCCAACGGACTACCCTTTACAATCCTATTTATGAACGCCAGTTAATCAAATTTTTATTTATCACTCCCAACGTATTCACGATTTAAAATTAATTGAGTGAATCACTAAAAGGCCAATGTTTTGATTTGATTTTCATTCTCTTACGTACATAGTACAAGCTATGCTTAGTTTGGGGCTAGATAGTGTGAGGGGATTGTCTATATTATTGATTTATTTATTTTTGATGTAACTTTTTGTACCTTTTTACACTTTGCAGAAGACATGGTATTCTACAAATATTTCCGTGAACTTTGTAAGACGATTCGATTAGGGTTACTGCGATTCACTATCATTTTCATTTTCGAGATCATAAACAGTTTTCGTTACGCAATTTTAGCTTCTAAGTGGACGGAACAGCGTACGTTATTGATTACAATCGTATCAGAGTGTGATGTACTTATTGATTTTGTTTGGATATAATCATAAACCCACACCAGTAAGTGCAATTTCGTAAGTTTATTTCCCCGCAATTTAATCTTGGGCCATTGAACCGACTTTGAGTTAAGATTCTGTTTGTTTTGGCACACCTACGGTTAAGATATTTCGATTTCAGTATTCATATTTTTGTAACAAAACATGCCTGGTCACAGCTGTGCAATTATCATGAATTTGGTTGGTTTCATATTAAAATAAATTATATAGGTTCACAGCTGTTATTCGCATGCCGTATAGACCATCGTAGATTTTATACCTCTGTATAAATGGTTTTACGAAATACAAAATAATATGGACCTTTCTATGTATTCTGTGCGCTACTTGAAGTACCTACCTATATTATTCTTATAAACGCTAGAAAAACTAAAATGAAATGAGTCACTAGCTTCACTGGCGTGTTAATTTTTCTGCCTTTGAAAACGTGACAAGGATGGAAAGAATGAAGTAGCTTCGTCACTCAAGATCCGGGGAAAAGGCTCGAGGGGAGAGGGGTGCCACTTGGACACGTAGCGGTCCCCTCTCGCCAGCTACTTATTCATCATTTACGTATTTGAACGTGATTTTTTCTTACAAACGAACTGTTTCTACTTTCGTTTGTTATTTGTTACTTTTTAAGAGAACTTAAGCATAAACTTATGGTAATTTATGAAACCTTAAACAATATGAATACCATTGCTGATAAACTATTCAACGTTGTATCCAAAATTATGCATAAAATTTTATCAAAACCATAATGTGTATACCATAATTTGAATACGGTAAATATCAAATTTCATGTGAGAATTTATCCCTGAAACGGCAAACTCCAACCTCTGCTTGAAAAACGCCGGCACATCACAAGGTTAATTGTTTGACTTTTGTCGTTAACTTTACCGGTCAGATGATACGTAAATGTGGGGTTGAGTCCCTTTTGTCCTTACCTGTACGTTTGTACGCCCACCGTCGTAATTATGGTATCGAAGGATACAAGGATCCTCTTTCTCTCTCATCATTATATGAAGTCAGAAAGTTTGCTATTTCTGCATAATATTTCAGTCTTCAGGCGCATAAATATTTATTAGGAACGTGGATACCATTTTAAAAGATACTCATGAAATTGCCATTTAGTATTGATAGATGAAACAATGTCTCCAATGAATTTAGAATATATTTTGCGGTCTTCAATTTATTCGCATCTGAAATTATTTATAGTAGGTATAGGTAAGTGCGTCGGCAAAATATAAGTAAGTATACTTTGGTGACGTAGAACCAAAAAAGTTCGAACACATGTGTCGAGTGCTCGAAAAAAGCTTCTCTGAAACGCACTTGAAATCCTTTCACCACACTGCACTGGTTTGAAATAAAAATACACTCTAAGATGAAAAAGTATACATACATCCTATGAAAAATTAAATATAACAACTCATAAGAACGTAATAAGTATGTTTAGATACATTAACTTGTTGGTTACCCGAAAAAAATGTAAGTCTGCTAAAAATATTATGGACTTTCAGGATAAAAACCGCATTAATATTTTGTAGTGTGTAACGGACTTTTTATTATGTAACTTTAGAAATTAATACATAGTTTATACCCTGGGATGACATTTACCACCAAACAACCCACCAATGTAGGTACCACGCCAGCAGAGTCGTGGACAGATGCTAATGCGAGATTATTTATTTGTCCTCTTCAAAAACATTTTTATTCATTGTCAGACCATTTTTAGTCTGTCAGACTATTATTATCTTGAAATATTAAAACGCTAAAATTGACACGTTCTCAATAATTTCTTATTAAAATTCTAGAGTTTTTTCTAATTTATCTTCGTTTCTTACAGATGGTGACCAGGACAAAGAAAATTTTCGTTGGAGGGCTATCCGCACCCACAACGCTGGAGGATGTAAAGAATTACTTCGAGCAGTTTGGACCGGTAAGTTTTAGACGTTTTCTTACTCATAGATTTTTTTTCCAACTTAGAGAACATGCAATTATCGGTTTAACCATCATATAGTATAAATCAAAATCCCTTGGCTCGTCTGAATGTCTGCTCACGTAAAGTTCTGGATCTCTGGTTTACACGTGCATTTGTGGAGGTTTAAGTTTAATTTAACCCTCGCAAAGTTGTGGGGCGACTAGCACTTAATAATTTACATAGCGAGAGGTACTAACAATGAAGTTAAATTATGGGTTTGGGAAAAACTACATACGATTATATTAACAAGTTGCTCTGTGAGTTGTAAACCTCGTAAGTACACTAAAAGTCAACAATTTAGTGCATTTTAGGAGCTTTTCTACTCATCATGCCGAATATCCTCATTAGGTCCTTGTAATTTTTTTATAAAGAGACTGTCTTTCAATTAAAAAAAGTATCATCAAAATAGGATCTCTTGGCATCGAGATATCTAGTGGCTCCCCCTTTCCCCCCCTTTTTGATGACGTACCCTTCCAATGCAAAACGACGGTAAATAAAATCTACTGGTGGGACCAATTTTTTGGCCAATTTTAAAACTAAGACACTTCGCTCGCTTCGCTTGCTCGGTCAATAAATACTAGTTTCAATTCAAGATGTAAAAAGAATGAACCACCCGGTGTAAATTTGATTATTGTGAAAATCAGATGAATAATAAAAGAGAACATACACAAATGCACAGGACTACCACCGTGTAAAAAAGAGGGTGTGTAACTAGCATGAAAAAGTATAAAACAAGTAAGTTAATTTTGAGATTTCTGTTTTTATCAGCTCAGTTTTATAAAGAAGAATGCACAAATAAAATATTAATTGATTACAAAGTGAATTAGAATACTACTACAACAGCGTAGGCGTAGACGCAGAGTTGGTCCAACTTCGTTATTACGTAAATTGAATTCACACGAAACTTTGTGGAAAAGTGTATTGAATTTGCGCTGTCACGTTCCATTGTGTTATAAAGTGACGCTAATTTTAACCAACGTCATCACTGTAATAATTAAACATATCAATCCCGAATTCAGCGCGTTCACGTCAATCAAACTTGCAAAATGTGTTGTGATTAAAAGCTAGCTTTGTTTAGCTTTATCAAAATTATGTACTTAGGCACAATGTTTGTAAACTACTTCACAATCAAATAGTTCATTTACCTGATTGTTTACATTCAGCAAATAATAACATTGAATTTATGATCTAAAACAATAATTGGTGCTTAATGGATTTCAAATTAGAGCTTTATAAATTTTAAATGAAGGGAACTCTGGAAACAATTCCTTGTCCCGTTATTGTCTCAGGTTGATATTGAATAAGACTGTCGTCTTAGCACCAATCTATCGTCTCGATTCACAAACAATGCCATGCTAAAAGCAGCTTTCCTCGTGCTGGGTAGAGCTTTGATTCGCGTGGTGCAGCACTCGTGCCTGTAAGTCTGCGATAACTTGGTCTTTGTCTGGCGGTCGCGAGTCAGCGCAGGTGTCTATCTACAAAAGTTTCATCGTAATTAGCTCCGTATCTAGTATGGATGCCGACTAAGGAACTTTTTAGAATTCAAGATTGGCTACAGCCGGGGAGTCATTGTGGCAGCGCTCAAAGTAATCGGGTTCGCCAGCCACCCGCGACGATCGAGACCTTCATTACCTATTATAAGAGTTTAGAATAAAGCCAACGAGTTTTTTGGAGTGAATGTGATTGATGCCAAGCGAAGGAAATATCTTGGGAGAGATAAAAGGAATTTAATGAAGAGTCTTTAAGAATAATGATTAAGGGAATGGTTATTTCCTTTTGGTTGGCGGACTAATGATGGGGTCCTTTGAATTACTTTGTGTCCATGAAATATTTTGTAGCCACAATTATTCTAATTAAATATGAGATACAGAGAGAAACATGATCGACCAACCGTCTTTATAGATCAAGTAGCTTTACGTATTTGTTTGCTTCTCAGAAATAGGTAGTTGGATGTTGTTGTTACATGACAATTGTGACATGAACTCTCCAAGTTTCGGTACGATGGTTCTCTATGGGATGCCAGCGAGTCAAAGTTCTGCGTAAACACACTAATATTCGCACACACAAAATCTAAAGAAGCAGATAATAATTAATGTATGTGCCTAAACCCATTACTGCCGAGAAGCCACACCGAGAATTCTGATTACAAATTAATTCAATAACATTGAAGCCGTGCATTGTGCTCCCAGCCGGCATCATTTCGTAAGGGTGTCACATTTTGAGCAAGTTTAATTAACAATCTAGTCGCTTTTGTAGGTGCCTTCATTAGTGTATTTGTGGATAAACATGGAGCGAACTCTGCGCAATTCACGACGCGTGTGGGTGCGTAAGCAGTGCCCACGAGAACGTACTCACCTCAACGTACGGATATTTGAGTATCAGAACACACAAATATTATATAACTATTGATAAAGTCTATAGGCATAGTTGTTATGAAGATCAACAGAAGAAGATCCTAGATGAATGATGTATAATATAATTATATTCATGATGATACTAATAGGCATAAAGTTTACCTAATACTTCGGTTGTGTGCAATATAACATATTTAGTGTTACCATTAATTTATTTTACTTTTTACTGCCAAAGACGTTTTTTTCATTAAATATATCAATTCCTATTAAAAGACAGAGTTTTCAATCATTATACTTACTTACTCCAACTGCGATCTAAAGAGACACGCTTTACTTTTTCTTCTTTAATCCCACAAAGTGACGGAAATATTTTTATTTCCACGGACAGCGTTACTCTGGAATTGGAAAAATCTGCCCTAGCTAAAGTAAACTGGTTAGAAGAAATAAGTATGCAGTGATAAGTACATACCATTGTTGTTTAGCGAGTCACGTGCGACAAAATTCACGATGTTGACTCGCGGCCCTCCCGAACAGGCGACAACGTACCGATATCTCGATACCCTACACAGGCTTTACAAAACTGTCTCAGAATATCAAATGAGCCACTTAAATACCGCACACAATGACTGCGCCCACCTGAAGCAAAGGCTGGGACGCGCGCACGCAACACCGCCGTTACTGAAAGCCGAGGGTCGAGGCTACCGTAACGATTTCCTTCAGATAATGGAGAATACTCTGATGAAAGCTTCAATGCCTTTTCATGGATTTCAAATCCTGTCGGATTTACAGGTTCGATTCGTCACAAAGTTGTTTTCGTCAGCATTGTGTAGGTACAACTTTTTCTCTTATTTTGTAAGATTATAGCAGAGCGGACGAGTAATGATGATAACGTGCTTGCTTGTTGCGTAGATGTGGAGAGTAAAAAGAACAGATTGCAGCGAGCTAATTTTATAGCGCTGGAGCGTTTAAGCTAAAACAAACACGTACACGAAATTACTTCCGGGCATACATTTTCAGAAGCAGTTTTAAGGTGAAGATAATTTGCCAAATCCTGTTCGCTGTAAAGTGCTGTTCATGATATTAAGTATCTCTTACACGTCTGTGTACTTAAACGGTAGTTTTGAATGCTTGTAACAGTTTGAGCTTACCTACTTGATGTTTGTTTTCCAAGCGCTCGCTGCTATTTATTAACATCTAGTTTGCACAGTGGATGTGCAGTACAACTTCAAATTAAATACAACCTGATTTCAATTCAAATGCTTCGAGTTTTCGGTCTCCACATGTCGATCCCACGTGAAATTTTACTGAACTTAAAACATTTACAAATTCTACTGCAGCAGTTGAATACACCTCAGAATTGAAATTGCCAGTAATTAATAAATTGCTAACTCAAACTCCAACCATTGTTTCGATGAAAACGACTTCTCCGCAAATTGATTTCAACTAAACTTGAAATAACAACAAAATTCAAATCAGGAGTTGAGAGAACAAACCTTCATAAATGTAGCCAAATGGCAGTTGAATCCGCTTCAAAATCGACGTTGTGGACGGCAAGATGCCGACTTAAAAATTAATTAGGCGAACGACCGGTGTAATCGCTGAAACCAGCGCCAATCCCGGGTTATTTATGTAAGCGAGCAGTCGGACGAAATAATTGACCTCAGTAACTGGTAAAAAAGTGTTATTTTCAACCCCCGTCGATTCCACTTAAGCTCTTTCTAACCTGACTTTGCGACCTCCGTCTGCCGTCTGTGTCCCCATTCAACAGAAAACGCACACTTGGCTCTTACAGTTTCTCCAGCTTATATAATTTTTTGGTTTCTCATGAAAGTGTACGCTATCTTTATCCGTCTATCTTGCCGTTTAAATGATATTTTTATAATAAAAATACAAAAAACGGGCATTTTTATTCACAAAAATATCAACCAGAGCTATTTCATTTTACACGATTTTTAATAAGATTTAGAAAATCGAGTAAAAATGATTCAACATAACAGCAATTTATTTGGAGTTTTATTACAGTCATATTACTTTCTACCGTCTTCGAGAGTGAAGAGTTGAATTTTGATGAATCGGTGTAGCAGCCTTACGTTTCTAGATCAAGGCTTACCAAACGATGAAGTTTCCCGACCAATATAAAGTTTGACGCGTTTGCTAAGCGTCTCACGCACAAGAGGGGTGTCTTTGAGGAAGTTCCGCTGCATGCTTGATTCGCTATTGTTTAAGCCGACGAGCGATGCCGAACTCTGACCGTCGCAGTCGCGTCGTCGGTATCAGGCACAGTGTGTTGCAACTTGCACGATTACTTGTTATTATCTCAACAAACGCTCTTAACTTTGTATCGGCTATGGACATGTTCTCCAAGTCTTGACTGCAACTGCTGCCAGGAATTTCAAATCGAGTTGCAGACGGGCGCATATGGTTGAGAATTGCTTTGTGCTAACGCTTTCAAACGTTTTGGTTTTGACTCGGTTCTCTTAATTGGTAATGGAATTCAAAATGTTTCATTTGGCTTCATGCAACTTCGATATCAACGATACTTAGCATTTGCTAGCTTTCACAATGTGGACTGAAATGAAATGAACGTACCTATTCAATTGCGTTGTGGTAATTTATTTTTTCCAAATTCATATTTTTGTAGGTATTTTCCAATATTTCTATTTCAATATTGACCGATGAAAGACTCGCCTGCTGGCAACGAGTGGGTAGGCACGACCCTTTCTTATTGCGTCAGTATGTTTGCGCAGAATATCCGTAAAATCTAACCGATATCTTGTACAACACTTGACCAAATCAAACAGTCGAAAAGCCGAAGCGAGCTCTATCTAAACATCGTACAATGTCAACAATACTCCAACTGTAACTGAGGCGGGTCTGGAATTCGGCGGTGCTATGGCATAGCTGGTATTCAAGTACCTCGTCGTATATCAATCAGTTGTTACAGGGTTCCTCGCTTGTCGTTTATCTTCAGGGCGCTTGGATCTGTCTGTCCAGATTCGTGCATTGTTCGGACGTTAGGGTAGGTAGGGAAGCTCGACTAGCTAGTCTGACTGGCCGGCGCTGGATGTTTGAAATGCCGGTGTAGCGTTCTTGGTGCATCGCGCGCCCGATAGCGCTTCCAATTTCCTGACTTAAATTGCTCTAATTTGGTTATGCTGACGGGTGATCGAAGGCTCCAAGTTTCAGCTACAGTGACTGTGAGGTTTGCTTTTTGTGTTTGTATTTTTGAACTAAATACTTGCGATAAAAGTTTGTAAAATAGTTCAAAATTGATTAATAAGTTCGTTGTAGATTGAAGAAGAGAAGCAGTTTGGGTTCATAACAACTTGGTCAGGCAATTTAGGTACTGCCCATTACAGTCAAACCTAAATATTAACAGCAATTAGATCCAATAACAGGGGCATAGGGGCAGTTATATTTCATTTTCACTGAATTAATTGGTGCCTTTGAGGACACGAAAATTATTGAAAGGAGAATTACACGAATCCAGACAGTAAAGAAAAATAAAAAGTTTAACATAAACCTACCCTACCAATTTTGCCAAACAAAACTTTGATTTTTTAGTCTTTTTTCTATTTAACGGTACGGCCTGTGCACGTTTAGGCGATAGCGAAAAGTGAATCGCTGTCAATATCACTTTCATATTTTACAGCGTTTCACTGATGGCCATCACAGAACGCTTAGATGTGCGCAAGGCTTAACAAATACCTACAGTCATGCATCAAAACATTCAGTGAATTGTCTAGCAATCTTATTCATGTAACAGACTGTACCGAGACTGTACTCTAATTATCCTTTAAATATTGGCGTTTTCAGAATTTTCACTGCTGGAAACATGGAAGCTGGAGACATGCACATGAAGTTAAGCATAAGCCCCGCCAATATATTAAGCTAATTGAGAACTTAATTACGCCCGGGCGAATTTACAGGACCACGTTATTACCCCTCAAGGCGTGGTACTAGTACTTACTTCGATATTGGCATACACTTTTTATCGAAACTCGCACTGGGGGAATAAACAGAAAAACTAGATTAGGATCGTAATAGATTGCAGACCGTTGTTCGGTTCATGTACTTCCTGGGTTTATTGGTTGGAAACAGGTGTTTTCTATACTTACGCAGTATGAAGTTTTATTCCAAATATTTTAAGAGAATTTCCGCTAACTATGGTTGAACTGTTTCTTTGCAAATATCTTTTATGACGTCAAAAGTATATTTTTATATTATAAATTAAACTGTAATTTGATGTATTTGTATTTGGATAACATGGCTTAGTCAGTTCTGCCGTATTGACCATCTCTTTCTTGTGGATTGGGCCGACTAAGCTGTCAGGATGGTATAGGTGCTGGGCCAGCTTATTCCATCTAAAATCCTGTCCCAGGCACTATAGCGTCTGCAAATAGGGCTTGTGTAATCACCAGTTGCCCTTGACGCTATATAAATCATCTACAATAGATGCAAAGGCCTGTTTACTTTTACTTAATCATAATAGATGCCTGTTTACTTTTACTTCTTTTGATAACAAATTTACTCATTTCATTTATCACAACTCGATTTTTTTTACACTGATTAAACTGTCCTTTGACTACAAATACACTTGACGGTAAGTGATGATAAACCAACGTTGAAAACTCAAGAAAAATATGAGTTTGTGAAATAAAGCTTGTACGTGGTAGGTAATAGTTTTCTCGAGTGTAGGAGGGGAATAGATTCGGATAAATGTAACCCCCGGGCAAGCGATTTGTATTAGTACTGTTGCCGTCTAGTACTGGGTTCGTAATTGTCGATGCCTGGGGGGTAGCCGCCTTACTCACAAACACGTCAGAAAATTCTACAAGTAATATGCCTTGGGCTACTAATCAATGGTCGCCCATTTTGACTTAACGTTGATACAAAACTACATAAGTGAAGACTGTGTATTTTAGTTTAAAATTTAATTAAATACACCATAAAAAAAAACCTTGTTTAATTGATAGTTAAAAGGGTGTTCCTCTTATTTTTATTGTTTTCTGTCTCTTTAATGAATTTGGATTAACCATACTGATACCATGCAATAATACGTAAGTAAAAATATGATAATTTATTTTCTTTTATGATACTTCTTCGTAGCCAGCCACTGAGTTTATCAATAATTCTATACAGTAGCTAAAAGGTCACAACTCACAACAAGTAATGCGAAGAATGAATTAGGTTGAACTCACAATAGAAATCTTTTTCAAAGCTTCCACGGAATCGGAAAGGCTCATGATATTACGCGTATATGAAAATTCCCTCACTGGACTCGACTTTATGATCTCCGTAAAGCTGATTTGAGGTCGGCTCAATTATTTCTTTTACATTTCTTTTTATCTGACGTTAATTAAAGTATTCTAATTTGAAATCCCTCCTCTTATCACGCTGTGTACCTTTATAATTCTTCTTACTTTCATAAAAGTACGTTTTTGCAAAGCTCGGCTTTGCATGTGGATCGGGCTTTTAAAATATTCGTAAATTGTGATTGCCTCTGAGAAATCCGTCCAGATTTGCCGGAGGGAATCTTCGTTTTTTTATTCTCGTTTAGAGGGACAATTAGGTATGCTAATTCATTTACTTTATGATGGCTTTATGAAAAAACGCTGAATAAAGATCTGTGACGGGATTTAGTTGAGAGGTGTGGCCATTCGCTTTTAAGAAAAAGACTCGTTAATAAAGTGTGAGACATTTTTTATCAAAGGTTCTTTTCATTGGAGCTTTTTGAGGAGTACCACACTTTCTTTGTAAAATCTAAGCTTAATTTAGGTAGTTCCAGAAAATAAACCCGTTTCTTAAAGTTTATTTATTTTATATTTTCACTCGACTACCCTCAAAGCAATTTAGTTAGGATAGCGGTCTCTAACGATGTACCTAAGCGTTTTCCTGACGGTTTTTACCTATAAAATCAGTTCCAGCAAACATTTAAAGCGCAGATTGAACCAATGTACACCGCATCCCGGGAAGGAGACCGGGTAAACATAATTAGGCGGACGGCCACGTTGATTGGAGCAGACGTCGCCGACACTTCCCAGAAGAAATTGTACATGAAACGTAATATTTCAAGAAACCTCTGAGTCTGACGCAGCTCGGTTAGCAGGTGTCACGGAAGTTTAGATCCTGGCGAAATAAAATTACGTTCCGAAATACTGATTATATTTTTCTGCTTTTTGGGAACATTTGGGATTGGACCTAAGGCATTGGTAATAGATAAATAGTGAAAGCGAAAAATGCCTACACTTTGTAAGGTTAGTATGGAAATCGAATAAAATCCTTATACCAAGGATAGGCAAACAACACACTGTTAAGGAAAAACGAAAAAAACCGAACGGGCGGTGACAATTCCAACTGTCAAATAACTCAAGGTGCGGTGAGACGTATCTCACAATCAGTGAGATCTACAGCTTTACCTGCAGCTACAGAACACTTTTTTGTACCCGTTCAGTTTGTTTATTTCTTTTTCTCCTTATAAATATAAGAGTTCGGCACCTCCATACGAATTCCCAAGATGAAAACGTATTTTTCACACGCGAACGCCGAGTAGCTAAACTTTGTTTTATTTCGGTATCCATTCTGAATAGGTATTTATTTGATTCTTTCAATATCTTTATGCTTTGTGTAACTTTTTGGTAAAATACCAAAAAGTTTTAACCGAATTGAAATAAAAAAGGAGGAGGTTCTCAATTTAGTTGTATTTTTTTCATGTTTGTTATCGTATAACATCGTCATTTATGAACTAATTTGGAAAAATATTTTTTTTGACGTTCAGACCCGGTTTCACAGAAGTTTTATCAAAATCGGTTTGGACATGAAGGTCTGTCAAGTTTTTTAATCTCCACTTTATACAATAATTTAATTTTTAGAAGATGAAGATTGATGGTTCTCGGGCTAGTTTTATTTAATATAGATATTTAATATAAAGAGTTTGCTGCTTATTTATTTACAACCACAACTTGTTGGTTATACCATCATGAAATAAACCGACATTTCAGTGACCTGACCCTTTGACTTATCGCCTCTGAAGGCATTCCTCACTCAAGGCGTAAAGTCGTAACGTCGTGTTTTAGGCATCGTAAAAGAAATCAAAAGCGAGCGTGCTCCGTGCAATAAGGCACCTCGATTTTCTTCATTCTATGAGAGAATTAAAGCTTTACTCCAGAAAAACTCATTTCAGTACACAGGATGTATCCAATGAGTAATACGCATTCCGTGATGGTGCAGTCTGCGAGGGGTAAGGCTTTTGATAAAAAAGCAGCCAAGTGCAAGTCGGACTCGCCCATGAAGGGTTCCGTAGCATCAAGTAACATAATATAAAGGTTCTTGTAGTTCGTCGAAAGGTAAATTACGGTTTACGATTAATGACGTATAAAAAAAAACTACTGGCTAGATCTCGTTCAAACCAAATATCGTTGAAAGTTTGCATAGTAATGTACAACATATATTTTTTTTAGTTTTATCATTCTCTTATTTTAGAAGTTAGAGGGGGGGGGGACCAACTTTTTTCCACTTTGGAAGTGTCTCTCGCGCAAACTATACAGTTTAGAAAAAAACAATTTAAGAAACCTCAACATCATTTTTGAAGACCTATTCATAAATACCCCACACGTATGGGTTCGATGAAAAAAACTTTTTTGAGTTTCAGTTTCAAGTATGGGGACCCCCAAAATTTCTAGTTTTTTTTATATTTTTGTGTAAAAATCTTAATGCGGTTCACAGAATACATCTACTCGCCAAGATTCATCAGTCTAGCTCTTATAGTTTCGGAGAAAAATGGCTGTGACATACGGACGGAAAGACAGACAGACAGACAGACAGACAGACAGACAGACAGACAGACATGACGAATCTATAAGGGTTCCGTTTTTGCCATTTGGCTACGGAACCCTAAAAACGATGATGGAGCACGATCATGTCCTTCAGATCCCTAAGCTGACTAATAAATTGTCGAACATTTTTCGGCTAAAATTCTTTTCCTTGAATTCAATTATTGAGCTTTTTTACAGAACGTATTTTTAGGTTGTAAACTTCAATTTAACTTTTTAATTTTGAACAATTCTTTATTTTTATATTCTTTATTAGAGTGCAGTACACATAGAATACATTTAGAAAACTTAAAATTAAGACGCGTACAAAGGCGAGTTTAACCCTAAAAAGAGTTCTCCTACAGCAAACCTTGAGCATATATAGATAGAGCGATTCATTTTCAATGTTTTTGTTAATTTGAATAATGTAAAAATAGTTCAAAGACTTATGAAATATTGTTTCCAAGGAAGACTCCGTCAGTCGCGAGGGTTGATGGAATCATATTTCCGATGCAAACATGTTTTCCGTGTGCTCTAATTTTATTCTGTTCCTTTGCTATAACATGTTCAATTTTGTTCAACTAAGGCTATCAAGGTTGAGCTATAATGTAACTTATTTAAAAAAAATAAAAAAAAATTGCTCTGTGTTTCAAGGTAACGGCGTGCTATGTATATAAAAAATATCAGCATTTGTGTATGCATCCTGTAGATTCAAAAAACAATCTTCTGATGGCTGTAGTTCAATGCATGTTATGTAGAACGACCCTCCCAATTGGTTCCTTCTGCAAGGATCAAACAAAAGCAAGTATGTTTTCAGTAATATACTATGAGCGATGATTTTGAAATAAGTTTGCAATTTGTAGAGCAGCTGAACGAATGCGCTAGTATTTATTATTCATTGATTTGAAATGCGATTTTAAAGTTCTTTTAGAGTATGCACAAAAGGTTATGTTTTACATAAAACAGTCGTTCTAAATGTGTTTTGAAGTCTTATTTATTGTAATGGGAGAGATAAGGATTTATTTACGGAAGAAATAGGGACAAGCGCAGACGCACTATGCACGTCACGTCTACAAGAGTACATGCGAGATTTTTTGTCCAGCACCAAGAATCTGTTTCATATTATGTCATTGATTTAAACTAATGTCGCTGATAGGGATCCAGGTTTAAATAAAATAAAGGTAACTGAAACATTTAGAAATAGAAGAAGCTCAGTAAACATATAAGAAAGTCATATTAGGAGAAAAGTGTTAGATATGGATATTGGTGGTGGTTATAGAACCAGAGGTAGACCAAAGAAAACATGGATGGACTGTGTCAAAGATGACATGAGCAAGAAAGGAGTGAGCACCGATATGATGAATGAAAGAGGTGTGGATAAAGGCAAAAAAATGATGATGAAGCTCAGTAAATACTTCATTCTTGACTTCCTTCTATAACTTCAAATACAATATTGAAAAATAATAAGCACTCGTTGTTTGATGGAAAATATCAGTCGAACGCGCCCCTAAGCATAATTTTCCGAAAGTTCTCCCTCGGCAGTCGATAGTAGGAAACGAATAGTATTCAAAGCTGTAAAATATAAACATGTAGATAGTGAAACGGGGCCCGTGTCGACCATCCCCATAAACGGCTGAAGCCCACTAGCAAACACTATAACTCGATACAAACCGTGATAAAGGCTCAATTGTATGCAGTAAATAAAATATGACTTGGCCATATTTCCACTTTCGTTTCTTCTTTTATGTCCCTTTTTTCTGGCCTCGAAGGAAACCGTTCATACAAAATACCTTTTCGATATTGCCTGACTTTATTAGCTCGGGCACGTGTTTTTATTTACTACCTTTCACTACCGTGGTATATTACGGCCATGTGGGTTCACATAACAAATAAATAATATTTATTTATATTTTAGTTTACCGATTTCCTTCTGTGACTTATATAACCAGTGGCTATAAACTTCAAGCTAACATTAATGATTGGGGTATTCAAAATGTTATTAGGCGACTGATCAAAGTGCATAGTGACCCAAGGGCTGGTGAGTATCTGGTGCAGCAGATTAGGATTGCTATTCAGCGTAGTCATGCTGCCAGCGTCTTAGAAACGCATCCGTTTGGCGCTGATTTGGATCAGTTAACTATCTCTAGATCTTTTGTAACAATCTACAGAAAGCTCAACTGTTTTCTATGTATTTTGTACCTGTTGTACACACAATATTTGTATAAAAAAATATTGAGCATATTGAAAGAGATATGCTTTAGGAGCATGAAAGCATGTAAAAGATAGCTGAAATAAACGTCAGTAGATATAAAAATATTTGTCATCTAAATTACATTTTCCCAAGTCACTGTTTCACTAAGTTCTCAAGATTTAGCTTACGGGGCAAATAAATAGCTTCTTCAAAAGCTATCCAGAAAGCGAATTAGAATAATGCGCCGCGATTTGGCATTTCGACGAACGATCGCGGAATGGCCCTCGGTGGATTCGCTTGCTTCGCTAGAATTTTGGTATAAATGTAGATATAACCTTGTCTTAGGGTATGCGCACACTAGACCTGCTACACCGATAAATATCCGTAAGAGCGGTATACTGCAACATATTGCCAAAAGTAGCATCGTCATAGTATTATGATTGAATCGCGTCCGCGCGTTTTTTTTTTTTTAATGCCATAGCTGGCAGACGAGCAGACGAGCCACCTGATGGAAAGCAGTCACCGTCACCCATATACACCTGCAACACCAGAGGTGGTGCCGATGCGCTGCCGGCCTTGTAAATACAGATATACCCGCCTTTTGAAGGACCCCATGTCGTAGCTCTGAGGGAAAACCGCAGAGGGTAGTTCATTCCAAAACTTACTCGTGCGCGGCAAGAAGGAACGCGAAAAACGAGCAGTTGTTGAAAACCAGCCATCCAGGTGGTGAGGATGGAATCTGGTTCTGCGGCGTGTGGTACGATGATAGAAATCAGCCGCGGGCACCAAACTAAACAGTTCCTCAGAACACTGGCACTGCTACAATACCACAGTATGCAGCCACTCTTTCAAAAAAAACAGGAAAAAGACGTTGCCCGCTCTTAGTGATGGAGAAACCTAGTTTTGGAGTGTTAGCAGTATTCGGATACAAATGTCTCTTATATGTATAGTAGGTAGTGCGTTAACTTACAAAAAAAAGAATTAACATTGTAACGAATAATAAGGTAAATATTAGATTATTATTAGACTCACGACTTCATTTGCGTTGAGCTTTTTCCATACAAACTTCAACCTCCATTACACCCCTTTATGGGATGTGTTTTCAAAAATATTTTCTTAGTGTACCTTTTCTTTTTAAAGAACACACCTTTTAAATTTCAAGTCACTACAACTAACGGTTTAGGTTGTGCGTTGTAAGTCAATCACTCACGAAGCTATTTTATATAGATAGAACGTATAAAAAACGGTGGAAACCAAGACGCAGTCGACCACCTGTTTTTATAGGCTTGGTCGCGTGGAACTGATGCTTCAAGTCACCTAGCTTTCTAAGACGTTTCACAGTGATCCTTGTGAAACAAGAAATTTATGGTTTTAGTTTTTCAATCAATTTAGCTTTGTTGGAATATAACACTTCTGTTTATGTGACACAGAATGTTACGGACATTTCAAAGGGGTTCTTGACTCCCTAGCTTTCAGCCCAGCTAACAGTCTCAGCTCTGAAGAATATTGAATTGCAGAGACTAACATATTCTCCGTAGTCACATACTTTATTGTATCCAGCTTGACTAATACTTGCAAAAGGAGACGAGGTTATATCCATGAGAAAGTTTTATCACGACGTAGAAGTAATTTAAAGGTGTATAAAGTTGTAAAGATTTGGATTAGGTATATGTATTATAGAAGTCAATAGACGACAACAGTTTTTAAGAATCAGTCAAAGTTATTCTTATGATTCTACTGATAAATACATTTTTGATTTTGAGTCGTTAGACAAATTCGAATTCTGAAATGTCTTTATTCAGTTGTATCACAAGGATCACATTTAATCACATTTAAACTTCTTAAAGTTTCTAGGTACCAGTTCCACGCAACTAAACCTAGAAAAACAGGCAATAAACTGCAGTCAAGTCACTGCAGTCAAGTGCTTATTTGACTGCTTATCAGATGCTTATTTCTTACAAGAAACTTTGCTCGTTTGATAAAATATTTTACTTAAAGCATGTTAAAGCTCTACTTTGTAGGAATAAACGCATTACCTTCTTGCAAGATTTCAATTAATCCTGTTACGCTAACCACGCAGACGAAATATTTCATTAAGAACATTAATATGTAACATTACGAGTAGGTAAGCCCCTGGATTAGGGTTGCCAAAGAAAGTTGGGAAATATGACGAGCTATTTATTAAGCTAAATATTTAATTTCCCAAAAACCCAATTATAAATGCGTAAGTTACGACGCTTGAATGTTTTGTTTATGGTTCAATCACGCTCTAACCACAAAACCGATTTTGATGAAGTTTCGAACAAATATAGATGGTAACCTGAATTATCATTTCAACATTATTATACATTTTATTCCAAATAATGAAATGGAACGAGATTAAACCAACAACTCAGAAGAAGCCGCGGACGGCTGCTAGTGTACAATGAAAACTAACTTTTTATAAAATTATGATGTACTTATAGCATTAAAACCACTTTAGCTTATTTTTAACCGACTTCAAATAAAAAGGAGAAGGTTCTCAATTTTTTTTGTTATCGCAAAGCTTCTTCATTTATGAGCCGATTTGAAAAAATATGTTTTTATCTGCGAGATAATTTTTGTAAAAATAAGTTCTGTGGCCTTTAGATTTCCAGATATGAAACGAATCAATGCAGTGATTTAAAAAAACCAAGTCTGACAGCCCTACTCCCTGCCTGAGATCAAATGGCGACCCTGTCCTCTCGATGCTAATGTCAGAGATTAATAGAATTACCTACGACCGCGCCACTCCGACTCAAAATTGTTCTTTACATTATGGTGATCTCTTGGTGAATATTATTTAGAGGCAAATTGAATTGGGGTGTATTCGCACTGCTTTGTATTTGGAGTAGATTGTGTTTTTGAAATGAAAAGAAATGCGTGGATGTCGGGAAAAAGCCCGAAGCTTCTGAATTTACAAAAATTACTTCAGGGTTTGAAGCCTTGAGCTTATCTAAGTGTTGTGTAGTGGCGATCAGTGAATCACTGTTTAATATGACAGCGATGTTTGACTGCTTTTCACTAATCGCCACCGCAACACGTTTAGATGTGCACAAAGCTTCAGTTTAGCAAAATGTGTACCAATTCATATTACAATACTAAGCAATATTGTGGCTTAGAACAGCATGTACTCGTAAACAAAATGTTGGAGCTCAACTCATATTTGAGTTATTGTATGCCTGAGAGATTTCATATACTGTGCGCAACATGTGTTTTATATCATCTCATCTTGGTTATATTTCCTAACATCAAGCGACATAAGGCTACCTACGTACCAAATTGCAAACGGAGGAACTCAGGATTCAATATGGCAAAGGAACGGGGAATAGGAGCCAAGGCTGCATTCATACATGTTGAAAAGTCATAATATGATTTGGAATCGAATGCGGCGCGTCTCTACGTTTTTATGGTCTTTGTAAGCTCTTGGAATAAAATTTTATTCAAATGTTAACCCCTTCTATACACTCGTGGAGTTGGAGCGTACCAGCGTTCGTTTATCTTCCGGAGGCAGCGGCTTCCACATTGCGTCCTGATACCCGTATTTTAGTTTTACATTGTATTCAATACGCTCTGTAAATTTTGCACTTTAGCAACTAAAAAAATCTTGCAGCAATGTATTAGATCCACCCAAAAAATACATGTCTGCTACTACCGGACCTTAAACTTTTTATGGGGCAACACGAAGCCTTAAATACTCTCAAATGCTCTTAAAATCAATAAAAGGCCTACTTTCATCAACGTCGAAGTAATAAAAGCGGGCTTACCGTTATCCGCGCCAATGGAATAAGATAATGTATCTTTGTAAAAAGTTCATTTTGGGGCTGTAAAAATCTAATTGGTGTAGGTCCATAAATATTTGCCGTCGAATCGGCCGCGTCGCTTTGAATGTCGATGGCGCTGCTGGGTTCCTTAATGCATGTCAATAAGGACCGTCACAATTTACACAGGATCCTCCGTAACCTAATACTTGTCGTCGTATATCTCAGGATTTAGGATGGTGTAGCATACCGAATGAATGGAAAACAACTTAGCTAATCCTGCCAATGTTACAGAGGTCAATGACTGGAATTTATTAGATTCTTGTGGTTGCTGAAGGCATCTTAAACGGCCGCTTCTATTGCAATTTTAGCTAAAATACAACAAAAAATTGTACTGTGGACAATAATAGTGGACATGCTGAGAATATTAAATTAAGTTGAATTGTAGTGCAGTTGAGGTCATTGCTAGTTTAATATAAAAATGATTAGGTACTGAGCTGCTTGCTTCACGGGTGACGTCATAAAAACTACGACACTTGGAGCCATCAAAGGCGTACTAATAAAAGCAAACAGTAACAAAGAGAACAACAGCAAAATTGTAGGAAAGTTATGACCCGACATGTTTACCCCATCGTAATTCTCCTTTTATTTCAATCTCAACTTCAATGTAGGTACTTTGAAATGGCTGCAGAAGCTTTTTGCAATGTTCTAATAAAGAAATACGTTCCTGATTACCTTATTTCAAAATAAATGAAAAGTCTACTAAAGCCATATTTGAAATCTGTTTGAATTAAGAAGAAGGTTACAGCTGAGTCAATTTAACGATTGATGGTGCACCGACCATCTATTTCACCAGAAATGCAAAGCTATAAGCTCTTTTATGATTCGTCAAAGTCTGTCCAAGATAATCTTAGCTTTTATAATGTACTTACACAAAGTGGCCACTTTAAAGAGAGTTCTAAAAATCCTGACATAAAACAAGGCGTTTTTATAACAAGTAAAACAAAGCATCTTTCTCAAAAGCCTGACCAAGTACAAAATAATGTTGCGCACTCGTGAAGCACTAATGTTGTAGGATGGCAAGATGCATCAAACACTTTGCCATCTCAGCTTTACTGGTCCCCTGTCATCCGTAATTAGTTTTTCCTCCATAGTAATCGCTGAGAGGTACCTATAACATGCAACGTTGTAGCCTTTTTAATGAAAAAGCTCTTAAGTGCTCTCGTTTAATGTTTACTTCCACTTTGTTCCTTAGCTCTGTGCTTATGGTCCTTTAAAAACGACCGCGATGCTAAAGTCACAACTTGATTTCTTCAAAAGTAGTTGTCCTGTCGTTGGCGTTCGATAACTTTCTTTAGAATTTTAAGTCAAAGTCAAATACATATATATTTTCCGCGGAAATATTGTCATTACTTTTGAATATAGAACACGCAAAGTATCATATTTACGTAGACTAAAAAACCAAAATCACTTCCCGGCGCGTTCTCGCTCTGGCAATGTTCTATGAAACGGTGTGCTGTTTGAATTTAGAATTCTTTCATCTATCGTACACATTGCGTTCTCGTGGCTGTATAGCCACAGATGCGTTTACCTTTCGGCACAAACTGTAAAATAAAATAAAAAATTGGCGGTAAAGCGGAGTTCGTTGTTATTTGGTTAATAAAAAATAAATGTATTATGTAAAAGACCCTTTTTTATTTCCTTGCATTTTTTTAAGAAAAGCACTTTGTATGCCTCGGCCGAAATGGCAATTGCCTGTCTCGTATCATTGAACGCTCGACCTGCAATTGCCTATTTCGCTGCCTTTGCAATAATGTACTATTATTCAGTTGTATTACAGAATCACTTTGAAATGTCTTAAAGCGTAGAATTGGCACCTAGACTCACCAAAGTCTACTCACCAGTTCTACGTGACCTAGCCTAGAAGAACAGGCAACATACCATGGCTTGTTTCTCATCGTTTTTTCGTATGATCCTTTTACAAACCTAACATTATCATAATAGCAGTGAAGTTCCACTTTGTAGTTGAGACGTAGGCAATAATACAAAAGTAAACATTCAAAGTGGCTGAAAGCTTAAAACATGAGTTAAAAAACCCAAGTTAATAGTTTATGTTACGATTTGCTCAATCCCAGGATAAGGAAATGTTATACACAAATAATGTTCAGCAATTTCTTTGAAAGGTTCCGAGATTTGTCGTTTTCTCAAGAACGCTTTGAAAAATACCAGAGCCAGTCAAGTGGATGAGGGAAGTTCGTACTGTTTATTGTTAGGAGGTTTTTCAATCTTTTATAATTGAGTTCAAGATAAATATGCTAAAAGTACTAACAGTAGGCCTACCACAAGCTCTGTCTGGCTCTGGGTTTAAGTCTCTGTGAGTCCTTGCCAGTGTATTATACTGTATGTGTGACATTGCGACGTAGATTATTAAGAGCGGGTCGTGCGAAAATTTGAGATTTGTTGTTAAAAAATTCATAACTAAATAACTATGTGACATTTTAAAAATCGCAAAAGGACTAATTGTAGACTATACATTTGAGATTAATTCGAATTTAAGTGTGTTAAAAAAATATACTATTTAACATGACATTCTATTTAACGCTGACATACGATTTTCATTAGCAATTAGTCCTTTTGCGATTTTTAAAATGTCACTTAGTTATTTAGTTATGAATTTTTAAAAACAAATCTCAAATTTTCGCACGACCCCCTCTTAAGTAAACACTCACACAGACTCAAAACCAGTGCCAGACAGAACTTGTGGTAGGCCTACAGAAGGACGAAATATGGGCCAAATATAAAGCTGTGTTTAGAAATTTCAATTTCTTGGTACAGGGGTAAAGTATTACGACCTAGATTAAATCATTTCAGTAGGTTGGCACATCTGGCGCAGTGATTTGGGTATCAGCGCAGCGGTTACAAAAACAAGACGTTAGAGATGTTTATTTGGCATTTTGAATGCTTGCGAAAATCCAAACAACAGTGACGTAAAAAGGGTTCACGATTTTCCTCCTGTAGGTACATACCTACATCACCGCGTCAATTTGGTTCCGGATGCGAACCAACGTGACGTTTTTCAAGATTGACACCAATACCCAAATCTAAATCTAGCAAGGCTTTGGAAATGTCCTCAATTTATGAGTTGATATTATTCGTGGACAATTTATGTCATCTCTGACAGGAGGGATAAACCATTTCAATGTTTCTATTTATTTTTAGATTCAAAAATATTTACCCAAAATCCTTTGTTTTTGATTGCAATATCACACGGCTAAAACATTTCAGAAAACCTGTATTCGTTTCAAAATCAACACGTCTTATTGCGATCGATATCTGCCGAGAACACACCTTTAAGGCGTGTACGAGCACAAATAGCAAAAAGAGCTCTGATAAAGGCCCGGCAGTCCACACATCTCAAGTGGCGGCTTAGATTTATAGGACGTTTTTATAGTTCGCTCCGGACGATACTTGTTTTAATTTTGCCCAAGGATCACTACGGTTTTCTCGCTCGCCGACGGAGGCTGCGTGCTACGGCCGTGTCTAGCGCGGCGCCCCTATTCTGCCCCGAGCATAATGTCGCGAGGCGACGAAATTTATCGCGCCGCTTGTAATTCCGCCCCGCCGGCCTCCCCGCATCACCCCGTCACCCGACAACACACTTGTAACGTTTTCTAATGAAATTGTCCACAAACTCCCGCTCGCCGCAACCCCCGGCCCGTCGCCGCCGGATCAACCGAAAAAAGTACAGCTCGCGTTACTAATGGCTTCATTTATCACAGTCACTAACACTGATACACCGCAACGACGTTTTATATTTAATTTGGCTCTCTCTGGAATAAATTAGGGCAATATCGAGCCCGAGCGATGGAAGACAACCGGCACCGCTCCTGAGTTATCGGGACAGGTCATAGTATTAAGACGGTAATCTCGTAGATTAATTTGTTCGCGGCTAAGTGATAAGTTAGCTGGCGCCTTGCGTTGTTCGGGTCGCATAATGTCACCGTGAACAAAATGGGCGAGTTCCTGAAACTATTTGCTTTTACCGGGAAAACATCAATCGTCGTCGGTCAAATGTATGTTAATGCGCGTAAAACTACAGCGATAACAGAAGGAACTCACGAAAAGTTATTTGGCGATAAAGATAACATTTACGTGAACGTTTAGTCGTGCAGTAAATTAAAACAATAAGCTAAGTACAGTTAGGACTAGTTTAGTGTCCAGAGTGCATACTCAAGGGAATATAGTTCCAAAGTCGTTGAAATAAAGAAGTGGTTGGAGTACAAATTGCGGGTATCTTAAACAGGTTGTTTTATACCTCACGTAGCTTAGAACCCATGTGGTCTGACATTATAGCTCTGCTTTACTGCGAACGATAAACGTATCTACGCCGATGGCTTGCATTCCAACATGCGTTTTGAAACTAATCTTTAGTGTTATCTTAAGAGGCGTTTCTGACTCTGAATTAATGATGACTCCTTAGCGCAGTGTATTGCTATCTTGCAAAGCGTGCACTCGCTGAAAGGCTTTAAACAACGAATGCTGGCTGCTAGCGCATTCATGGATACAACTGTCTTGTTTGCTGGTTACATTATTTGTCAGTCTGTTCTCGTGATGTCTTCATTGTGCTTGTAGTATGCACATATTTAGACTATTCTATTCAGAAGCTCGCTGCACCTTTCACCCACCCCGCGAGAAGTTCAGCTTGGTTCTTAGTTATTTGCAAACTGTTTTCTTCTCCGAGTTGTGCGATTAGTTTAGTTGTTTATTTGCCCATAAACTGCTTTATTCAGTAATTGAGATAAAGCATGACAATATCAAAACAAACAATTTCGCTTGAAAGAGACCAAAATGGATAAAATAAGACTCAATGACGAGTGGTCATCCCCATTTGTAATGGCTACATTTCCACTTAGTATAATAGCTTGCACGGCATTGAATCGCGTTCGCCGCCCTAAAATGAAAGTTGATATCTCTGCTCTCTTTCATTTTCCTCTTCAAACCACTCAGAATGTTGATCTGATACTGAACAAACCAGAATTAATACTCTTTCATTCAAAACAATTTAATTTACTACAAGCGGCCACCCGCGGCTTCTCTCGCCGCTTTCCCGTAACTTACATCCGTTTTCCGTTACGATATCTTTAAAAAAAATTGCCTATGTGTTATTCTGATGTATAAACTATATTACTGTAAAGTTTCATTAAAATCTATTCAGTAGTTTTTACGTGAAAGAGTAACAAATATCCATATATCGATCCATACTTACAAACTTACGCGTTTATAATATAGCAACATTATTATTTTCAGCCTATCTTGTCCCACTGCAGGGCAAAGGCCTCCCTACTTTTTTTTCAAGTTTTTTCAGTCCATTGCTAGATTGGACCAGTCTGGTTGTCTAGCTCGTCACAACTGCCCTCTCTTGATCCACAAACTAACCATATTCAATATTTGAGTTCAATATTAAAGTTTTAAGGGGTCGGCAATGCGCTTATGACGCCTTTGCTATTGCCTCTGGTATTACAGACTATGGTTATCACTTCCCATCAGGTGGGCCGTATTCTTGTTTGTCCATTTAGTTGTATAAAAAAAGAGAGACATTGAATACTTGTCATGACCACGAAAGTTTAAATAGTACTAGTTTAATATTGTTTCATGTGAACAAAATAAAATGAATCAACTTGAACTATATCAGAATGCCACTGAAATGAGGCGAACAGTCGCATTACCGTCACATACCGTGAGATTAAAGTAAGCCTACATATAAACAGCGAACCGCGTAATTTGGCAACTGAGCTGTGATTAGATAGTGCTCCAGTCTCGTTAGCTTAATGAGTATAGCTTTGTTAACCTTTGGTGTATACGTTTAACTGATTCGTGAAATGACTGTTTTATTAATGTTTGAAACAAAATCTTCTGAAATAGCACGTAATTCGTTTTATCATATTTATTTATACAGGAACAAAAACAAGTAACAATGTAAAAAACAGAACTTGCGAAACTAGCTTTATAGCCAAACTGCTGAACCAACTAGTAGTTCAGCATGGAACCAATCTGGAAGTGTAAATCTTTCGAATAAAAAAGTTTTTTTCAAATAGGCTTAGAGATGACGAAGTTAGACAATAAAATACATAAAAAAATATAACCGTACTAATAATCTTCTATTTTATTTGAAGTCGGTTAAAAATAATATTAACCGATAATAAAAGTATAATTCTACTTACCTTAGCTGCTTAAGCATAGCCTGAAGCTATCACGAAATACATCTTTTTCTCAGCTATAAAAGAAAACATAAATACATTTCTACGTTAACTCTAGCTCACAAAAATACGATTATGAACCTAAAATCACACACAGCTCAAGCCCAAATTTTCTAAGGAGTTTACCTCTTCATCCTTTTATTTTTTCTGGGAAATGTTTCCTAAACAATTTACTTTTTCTCATTACAGGAACCACAAGAAAAGCGGTACCTTGTAGGCACTTTTCCACGCATTCTTTTCCACATTACAAAATAGTTTGCGTATACGTTAGCCAAGTTCGGAGTTGCAACCGTTTGGTGTTCCGACTTGCTCGTACTGTTTCGGAAGCAATGTAAATTGTCGTGAGCCACGCGCACAGTCCAACAATAAACAACTGGCACAATAAAACAATTTTTTTCACAAGCAGCTGGTATCTTAAAGGCATAAGAAATATTGGTGCTAAGAGATGTGGGGTATCTACCGTTTGCATAAAATTGATAATTAACCATGATGGTTTCTCTTTTTTCCTTTTTTTTATATAAACAATTCTCTTGAAGTTCCTCAAATTTCCTCAAACGGTGAAGTAAACCACCGTGAGGAAACCCATGGCTTAGTCAGCTCTGCACGTATTGACCATGTTTTTCTTGTGAATAACGTCGACTGAGCTGTCAGGATGATATAGGAGCTGGGCAAGCCTATTCCAACTAAAAAAATCATGTCCCAGACACTATAGGCCCGCGAGTAAGGCTTGTGAAATCACCAGTTGCCCCTGGCGCTATATAAATCATCTACAAGTTAATGATGTAAAAAGCCTGTTTACTTACATAGAGTTCCTATATTAAAAACTAACTTATGCAGAAAAATAGGGAATGTGACGATAAAAAAATTAATCAATAAAAACCGTCAAAATTATTAATTTTTAAACCGTACACAGAAAGTATAATTACGTTTAATAACAGTAACTCATATACCAGACTAACTCATAGTTGGCAAACCTTTCATCGTAAGTGAAGAGTGGCATATGGAGTGACGTAGCGGACTTCGTAGACGTAGCGTAGAGGGCAGCGTAGACGTCAGGCGTACCAGCTATTCAATTTCCGCTACGCCCACGGCAAACTTTCCGAGATATCTGGCCAAAGGACAAGACGTTAATATATGCGAAATCCTGCACTTTGCGTATTGTTACCTAATGCGTCGACTTTGTCTACTGTTTCTATTTATGCATACGACTTGTGAATTTGTGAATGTGCTCGTTATTTGTTCAGATTTAGTTTGTACTGTCTTGTTATTGGATTGCCGACAATTTTACAGACAAACATGATCATTCAATAGCTTCAAATATGGAATTTTCGATTACAAAAGCTTGAAGAGTTATTTTATACTTCAAGTTTTGTAAATCCAATCTAGGTAGGTACCTAGATTGGATTTACACGTTTGTTTTTAGGGTTCCGTAGCCAAATGGCAAAAACGGAACCCTTATAGATTCGTCATGTCTGTCTGTCTGTCTGTCTGTCCGTCCGTATGTCACAGCCATTTTTCTCCGAAACCGTAAGAGCTAGACTGATGGAACTTGGCGAGTAGATGTATTCTGTGAACCGCATTAAGATTTTTACATAAAAATAAAAAAAAAACTATAAATTTCGGGGGTCCCCCCCATACTTGAAACTGAAACTCAAAAATTTTTTTTTCATCCAACCCATACGTGTGGGGTATCTATGAATAGGTCTTCAAAAATGATGTTGAGGTTTCTAATATAGTTTTTTTCTAAACTGAGTAGTTTGCGCGAGAGACGCTTCCAAAGTGGAAAAAAGTTGGTCCCCCCCCCTCTAACTTCTAAAGTAAGGGAATGATAACACTAAAAAAAATATATGTTGTACATTACTATGCAAACTTCCAGCGATATTTAGTTTGAACGAGATCTAGTCAGTAGTTTTTTTTTTACACGTCATAAACCGTAAACCGCAATTTACCTTTCGACGAACTACAAGAACCTTATTATGATACAGCAAGTAACATAATATAAAGGTTCTTGTAGTTCGTCGTGCTACGGAACCCTTCATGGGCGAGTCCGACTCGCACTTGGCTGCTTTTTTGAATTACTTGTCACCAAATCAACAGCACTTAAAAAAAATTGCATTTATGTTTAGTTACTTTGTAATTAAATTAGTTATTTTATTTTAACTTTTCTTTATTTTACAAATAATTGATAAAAACAAATTAACATAACATTCATTAACAAATATGAACCGAACCCTTAAAGGGGTTTCGTCCAGCAAACCTCAGAAAAACAAAAGGCTTATAGAACCTTAAAATATATTTTCATTACTCATACTCTGAAAGTAGGTCTGAAGTTGCCTGAGGGGCCTAATTGAAAGTAAAACTTTCAGCCCTAGGGAGAATCGCTTTCTACTGACAGCTGTCAAATTATAAAAAAAAACAAGTTCTATATTATTCAACCATGTTCCAACTTTCTAAAGTCTTTCTGACTGCAAAGAGGTCGTTGAACCAAATTCCAACTTTTTATTCAGCAAGTAGGTTGGAAACCCATTACAACGGTAAGAAGTTTAAAAAGTCTAATTAGAGCGCAATGTTAAATTTAAATTTAAATAACATAAAGATAGTATTAAATAAATAATATATCTTCTAAATTACTTGATTAATATATAGCTTCAACTATTTATTTAAAATAACATGGATTTGAGCAAACAATTTACCATTTTTTAAATTATGAGAATGAAAACAATGGCTGAATAATACTGGCGAGCCGAAGCCGAAGGCCCGCCAGAGAAAAAGAAAAAAAAAACCGGGAAGGCGGCAATTCAATCTTCATTTTCACTAATTTTTCTTTCATGTTTTTATTTTTACTTTCCTTGTATTCGTAATGAAAAGCACAGTG
This sequence comes from Thera britannica, assembly GCA_939531255.2. Lineage (NCBI taxonomy): Eukaryota > Metazoa > Arthropoda > Insecta > Lepidoptera > Geometridae > Thera > Thera britannica. The sequence goes on along the minus strand of OW618041.2, from coordinate 5,458,764 downwards.
TTTACCTCGGGTGAAAGTCTTTTAAGTCCCTCAAGCTCCATTGGCGCCCTCGCTTACGCTCTGGCGCCAAACCCGTCTCGGGACTCAAAAAACGTGACTTTCAACACTCAGGTAACAATGTACTATTACCATCTCTATCCATTGCAAAGATATTATACACAAGCAGGTACGTAGTACCTTTGTCTACTTGTCTCCGTGATATTTAAATAGGGGAAGGTTCCGCTCCTACGGCCTTTTCTAAGGCCCTTTTGCTTAGTTAATTCAAATTAATTTATTATCCACCTTGCCTGTTGCGGAGTAAGGTTAAACGTACTGTTGTAAGAAAATTTTAGTCGAATACATATGTCTGTAATGTAAACCAAGGTACTAAACAGTACCTTTATACCTACTCTGGCGGAACCAGATAGGTAAGTTCAAAATAGTACTAAAACCGTCTAACTGATTCTCCTGAACCTGGCTTTAATCTTCAGGCACGCTGGATACCCACTCAGATCTTAATATATCAAGTTTCTATAATAGATTTGTAAGGTGCCCAAACGTCTTATCTAACTTCGAACTGGACTTCCCCAAAATTATAGAAACAAAACCATTTCTGTGACCAAAGCATATGTAATGTTATTTACTTCTGCTTAAAATAAAAAACAAAGTTTATCTTAAATTCAAATAACATAACAGAAACAGAATATAAGGGCACCTCGACAAACAAATCCGTCAGTTTTCCCTTTAACAAGCCACTGCACTGCGAAAATTTGACTGAAGAATAGTGTTTGTATTTCATTATCAACAAAAGCCCCGCTGAAAAGATGGCGCTCAGCACAATCGAGGTATAGCCGCCCACGAGTAAACCAGAGAAAAGCCGCACTCAACCGGGCCCAAGCAAAGATATTTCGCGTTCGTATTTACTCAGGCGTACCTAAATTGTTTGCTTACATGTTTGACGCGCCGCACGCAACGCTCATTATGGCGAACGAACCTTTGTTCAGACTTAGACAACATATTGTTACACCCGATGGAGCTGAATGTTCTTTATATGTTTATTTTTATCATTACAGGTAAGTTCCTGAAGCAATTGTGGCTCGTTAATGGTTGCGGTTCGGTGAGAATTTTCCTTTGAAATTGTTTACATAGAAAAGAGCTGCAATTTCTGTAATTTGTCGGGGCTTTTTCGAGGCGTAGGAACTTTTCGAATGGAAATAATGAACGCTCGCAAATAATCTCATGGTATGAAGTGAGAAGTTTGCGATACCGAGAATTCGTAAGAGTCTGGGGACATTAGTCGAACGAGTGTGTGCTTACTTAGCAGTGGTAAACATCCATTACGCTTCTTCCTGTGGCGGACCAGGTTGGTACACTTAATTGTTCATACAACAAGCCAGTGGGGAATTGGCTCTAAATGCTACGCTGTCCAGAACTGGTTATACCGCAAACGCGGTACGCGGTCCATACCGCAAATCGTGCAAGCCAAAACAAACCGCAAAATCTTGAAGCGAAGTGCGATTTTCGATAGATCGCACACGGACTGTGCGAGGCTGGAAACGCCGTGATGGAAAGCGCAATAGACGACCATTTACACCTGCGATTCTTCTTCATCTTACCCTAAACGGGCACACCGTTTTACCTAAAGTAATTATGCTACGTAACGTATTAGTCTTTTGGGAGCGAACACGTGTTAGAAACGCTTAATCACTTACTTTACATTTGCGTACGCAAATAATCCGCTAATTTAATTTTGGTGGTGGTATTTATGACGCTGATTTAATTTATTATCATATCAAAGTTTAAGCTTTATTTGGCGGGTTTTGTGTGCGTGTGAATAAACGTTAATAATGAAATCATGTAACAGTACACAGGGGAGAAAAAAAGTACGGTTTCGTAATAATTGCGGCTAAAGTCGTTTTCTACATTGTAATTTGTATTCCTTGTAATTAAACGTTGGCAGTGGCTATATAAGAGAGAATACAAAAATGACGCCTGATAGAGGACAATTTTATTGTAAAAGAGAACATGTTTTGCTGAACACATATAAAGTTAGATTAAAATAGGAAGAGAAGAAGAATGTTATTATTTTTTGTATTATCGATCACTTGACTGGCCTCTAGCTCAGTTGGTAGTAGCTCTGCCTTCTGTGCCGTAGGTCGTGGGTTCGATCCCCACCGAGAACAAATATTTGTGTGGTGAACATAAATGTTTGTTCTCTGTCTGGGTGTTATATTGTATTCTAAGTATGTATTTACAAAAAAAAAAAAATGTATTCATGTATTATATCAGCTATCCGGTTCCCATATTACAAGCTCTGCTTAGTTTGGGGCTGGGTAGTGTTGTGTGAATTGTCCACAATATTTATTTATTTATTTACTTTCGATTGTTATAATAAGTCGTAAAATGCAGACGGGTAGTACGTGTTTGTGTCGACTTACGAATGGCTTGCTCGGTCGTCTCCACTATTGATATTTATGGTTTTTCGGGATACTTTTAGAGGGTGAGCTGTTTTCAAACTTTCCTTTTTAGAACCGACAGTCCTACAGAATTAACGTAACTAGAGTGCTGTAATTGGTAGAGAAGTTATTACTTCTTTCTTTCTTTTTCAGAAAAACATAAAGCAATTGTGCAAGTTATTCGAGCGTGATTTATTTTATATTTTCGGGAACATCTTTCCTGAACTTAAAAGCTATGTTGAAGAGACTTCGGGAACCTACTCGTTGATTTATTATTTATTACAATCTCGGTTTGATAAAAAACACTCAAAAGTTTCGCGCCTAATATTATTTATAGCTCTTAACTTTTTCTCCTTACAAAAAGTTTAAAAATGTTTTCATGGTTTCTCTTGAATCGTGAAATAACCACGCAAAAAATCACTGTAATAATAGTAAGACGTAAGTAGCTTCATACACGCGTTTATATCATCAACGAACTTAGAAAAAGGGTCACACAAATCCGACCCAGAAAATAAATAACAAAAGCCATTATCTGACAAGGCCTCGTTTGAAATCATAACAAATAGCCTTTTAGAAACCGCATCCCATCCAAAAGTGTCCTACAAAAAGGGGTTCGTAAACACATTACATAATCTTCACCGCAGCATCGCACAGTTAAAAGGACTGTCGATGAAATCCGTCCCATCTCGTACTGTTCGCTGCGTCTTAATGGATTACATGGAATATAGTAGACATCGACAAAACAAAAGGCCGACCTCCCCCGAAAATCTCTGACCACATAGTTTGTGGGCTAAAACTAAATTTATTACATTTGACCTTAGTAATTCTTGTCGAAGGTTTTCCATCCTAAATGTGTAATAGCCAGTTAGGGCTTTTCAAAGGTACGGTTCGTTCGTTGGCTGCGGTTTTATACGCAACTAAATATTTTATGAGTTACAAAATAGTTTTGTGAAAGTTTTAGTTTCGGTTTAATCCCACCGATAAAATCCGTCTAGTGTATCAATGTCACGTCTACTTTATTCCATTTCTGTTTAATGTATTTGTAGTAAAGTTGTTTCATAAATATATTGTTTAACTTTATTGCTTCAATTTTAGAGTAAAACTTTTGGTATTTCAATTTAAATGTATGTAATTGTTACACAATCTCAACAATTTCAATTTTGAAGCGGTAATATTCCAAAATATAATTATGTGCCTCACTGCTTAAATTAAATATCCCTGAGTTTGTTTCCAACTTGCATCATGCATGCTCTGGCGAAGTAATTCTCACAAAATTATTTTCTAAATCAAACTACGCTTTGTCACAAAGAACCGTAAAGCACTCGGCATATTGTGTTATGCTCTTTCCTCTTGGATATTTCAGCATGTGACCTCTCCCTCAATTTCAATCACCAGCATTATCAAGCGGTTATAGACAGTATGGCAATGTGAATTTCCAGTCGGATGCGCATCATATGAAAACATTTCTGCACCGATCGCCTCGATTACCTGCTCACGGCGCTGCAACTTATTAGGTGCTTATAGCTACAAATGCCTATACTTTGAGTGTGTTCATTTAGCGTCCTTTGAAGCTGCCATGCTCACAAATGTTTGATTTCAACTCCCACTTGCTTTTCGTTTTTACATTCACAAACAAATGAAGAGCCGTAAGGAAACTTTTTAATTCGCCTAATGCATGCCGAGTACCTGTCTTTGCCTAACTAAAGTGCACTCTTGTAAGGCTTCGCGTCGTCGTCAGCCTTCTGTCACATTGACTGTTTTATTGTGAGCAGTTTATTTTTGCTCCGTCTTGAATACAGTTTTTCTTGAGACGTTGCAAAAATGTTAAGATTTTAGCTGAAATTAAAACGTAGTTTTAATTTTAGTTTTTAGTTAAGTGCTTAGTTTCTGAATGAAATGGTGAGACTAGCATTTTAACTCTAAATTGGAAACAAACAAAACACGCGCTCTAAAAGTTGTACGTAGCATAATCAGACTTAATGATTACTTTGATTTTCATCTCCGCCCGACGAAACGAGAAACTTAATGAAAAGTCAAGCAAACTCAGTCGAATACAAATTTAAGCATTAGTATGCAAGAGTAAAGTTTTTATTCAATATAACTTGCATTGTTTTATCTTGCGTTTGTCTTTTTCGCATCAGCAATGTGCGAGTTATTGTTACATTCAATCGCGATAAATAAATCGAATGGAAACATTGTTTTGTTTTCAACGAAATGTATATCTTTTAATTTCCAATTCATTGTAGTTATGCACAAAGCTATACAAATATATTTGTCGCTGTAAAAACCTCATATCATTATGCGAACTTGTTAGTAACTTATTCATAAATTAAACCGAGGACTAGTAAATAAAATTGAATTGTAAAAAATTAAGTGAAAAATGCTGTTTTATCTACTTAGCATTCGTGATATTATTCCATCTTGTTGGTGTTGTTTTTTTCCCTTCTCTTGTTACCTCCCGTCTGCAGTAGATATCGTTCTCGGAAAAAAATACTGGAAAGTGTTGACTCAATGTCTGGGTGTCAAGCGACGGTCGCGGGTAGGTCTGCAATGTCGCGGCATCGAGTGCTACCCGCGCCACCTAATTCTGATATGAATATGAAATTGTATGTTAATGTCTACCAAATATTGCCGCGCAACTTGACAACTCGACAGCGCTGTAAATATACGGGTAGCGTTGCACTGACTTGCTACACCAAAACATGCGAGTCTCTAGTTTACGACTGCGACTGTTTGAATAAATTGTTTAGATTGTCGTATGTTTTCATACTTTGTGAAACTAAACAAAGGTGCCGCCTACGAGACTTTATAATCTTCAATCCGCACTATATTAAATAAAATGAAATTTATTGGACAGTAAGGTTACAGCTTACAATGCAAATTTCCTGGTGAGATAACATATATGTACCCAAACTAGGATTACCCTGTGATATGACATACCAATGCTCTCCGCTGAACAAACTAAGCCATACATCCGGAGAAAGAGGATAACAGATTCTAATGGTAATTTTTAATTCGTAAAAAAGTCTCACTAGAACTTTAGGATGTTATTAATAATCCTGGCGCAACGCTGGAGTAGTTAAATCGTGTTTTGTCACATTTGTTCGAGTTGACAATTGCATGTCAATGCAAGAGACAAAACACGGATCAACCAGTCCAACGCTACGCTAGGATTATTAATAAGACCCATAGTGTTGATGTTAAAATTGGCACATGAATCCAGGGTTGGGCCTGCGTACTCGCGTCAAGTCAGTTGCACCGCAACGCAGTCTATCGAGAGCCATATCACTTAACTTCATTCAGGAGTAGGTACCTCCGTCTGGTTTAAACTAGAATACATTTCACGACTACAAACTCTAGGACCGTGCATTTTCTCGAGCAGAGCGCTTTGCCGCAAAGTTAGGTTTTACTGCTCGCCATAATTACCAATAAAACGTGTTCGTTGATGGCGCGTCAACCAGGGCCATATCGAAATTATTAAGTCGCCCGTCATCTCTGGCACCGCGCTAAATTGCTGACGTTTCAGCCTGATAATCTTTAATTAAAAAGTTATTTTAGCTCCGCTTGCACCAAAAGTTGGGTGGAATTAGTCAAGTTTAATCTGATTTTTTTACGAATTGACGTTCTTATTCAAATGATTCAAGATTCAAGTTAGTGAGGCCAGAGAGCTTAGGCTTTCAAATGCAAAGTTATTAAAAGAAATGGCTGAGACTTAAATGGTAACTCGGTGAATCGTCATAATTAGATTAGAACCGCCCCTAGTCTACCAGTCCGCCCGGGATTTCTAATTTAACACTTTTAAAACAACCGAGATTGCTTCAGTTTCTTTTATTTTTTTAAATGAGGAAGGATTTAAACGCATATATTGCTCGCGAAATATTGACAGTTATGATCACTTCTCGATTGGAGCACCGCCAACACTGTCTAAAATTTTCGATACGATTTGTAACTTGACTTTTCTAGCTTCCGTTTAGAAGAGATGTGCCATTTTAGAGTGTTGCGTCTTTCCCGTATTCGACGTGCGTATCTCTAGATATTTACGTCATGCATTGCTAGCTTTTATGTGATGTATTACTGCATACACGATTACCTGAGTTATTGTATGCAATTATTTATTATCGTGAGAATGTATCACTTTGTTGATCGTGCCGTGGAACATTTTAATTTTCGGGTTACATTGGTTTCAATATTTGGCGAGCGGGAGTGAGCAAGCGCGCACAAGGGGAGCAAACTGACACGTTCGGCTCTCGTCATATCGCTTCTTTTATTTATTTTAATCAAATGTGCCCGTTGTTTTGATGTGTTTGGTTAGCTGTCGTAACAGTTTGTGCAGTGCACTTCATACTCGCCTTTGTATTGCGGACATGTGGATAGATGAATCCTTTAATATTTTACATATTCAGTAAAAGGTTTTTGACGGGTTTTCCTTTAGTTTTTGTTACGTTTTACTTGTGATGTTTGTTTTGTCTACAATGCGGGATTATTGCAAAGTAAAGGGTCAACTGGCGTTGCTATAAATTGGTGCAAAAATTTAATTTAGGTTTTTTTTCATGTCATTACTTTATAACTTTTGTAAGCTTTTAAAATACTATCATAAAAGAAGACAGGATTATACAACTTACACTTTCCCACAAGACTAATTTAAATAGTTGACACATGTTTATATAAATTTTTTGTCTGCCAAATTTGAGATAAACAACCATCAAATATTTAGTAAGTCGATTAGTCATCCGTGAAGCTAGGACTTAGTTCCAACCTGCCAGCAAATAGTCTTTAATAAAAAATACATAAACCATTAATAAGAAACATCATAATAATATGAATAAAATACAAACTATATTTTAAAAGAACAATGGCCTAGAAAACATAATAAGTTTTCCACCTGTAGGTAAAGGTAGAAAACAAAGTTCAGATCACCGACCGATAAAAAAATTACATTCCGATTTCCCTGACGGGGTAATAACGATTGGTCCTTATTAATATCAACAGTATATTAATTAGAATTCTATTTATCTGAACTGCGGCACTTTATAAAGCGTTGAACAAAAAATCTCATCCAATCCGAGTGGATAATGAAAATCTTCGATGTCGTATCTCTTTTTGTAATTGGCTCACATTTCTTTGTAATGGGCTTGTGCGTGCGGTGAACTGCGGTACGATTGTACAGATAGAAGCAATCAACGGTTATGAGCTCAACGGTACAGATGCAGACCTAAAGCCGTGGTTACAACAGCGAGATTGACTATTTAAAAACAATGCTTTGAAAAAAAATCATAGTGGTACGTTTACGTTTTAACGACTTGAAATTAATGTTGTCCGTAATCTGGAGTAACTGAGAACCCTGGTGGTCTAGTGGTAGCGGTTCTAAAGTCGTGGGTTCAAATCCAGTCGCTTACCAATTTCTGTTGAAGAGTTTTTCTGTTGAAAAATGAATGTGCACTATGTCAGTACTCTCAAACGGTGAAAGAAAACATTATGAAGAAATCGGCATGTTGTAGAATGTAAAAAGTTTGAAAAACATTTGTCAAGCCACTTTGAGGCGAACTTAAAATCCTTTCACCACAATGGTTTTAAAGAACCAGTAACACTATAAGAAGAAGAAAGCTATGCTAAATTGTATAAATCGCAAACAAAGCAAAAAAAATATTACAAGAATTTCAATTCATATTGTTTTTTTATAACAAAGTTTCCTGCAAAAGAAGAAAAAAAAGCATTTTATCGATAAATTTATTCATGTAGACACAGCTTTAATGGAAGGGGACAGTAATCATTTAAAAACGCTGCGCACTCACTGTGAAACGCATCTCCACGATTGCCCGTTACGTTCTACAATCAGTACCTATAGCACCAGAAACTAATATTGCAAATCCCAGTTGAATATTTAAGTGGCTGAAACGTGAACTACTAACTGCCTGGATGATAGTTTTGGGCTCACGCGAGTTTAGAAGTGTTATAAACTAGTGCTAAAGTCACAGATCGCCTACCTCATATCGACTTTTTCCACTTCGCTTATTGCACCCGGTTTGGGAATAGTTTTTGTTTCGGGCCGGACTAATCAACGCCCGTACATGGCCAGTCGAGTGGGTTTTTCCATTTAAATGTCACAGAATATTCTATTTGGTTTGAATAGTACAGCGATCGCATTGTTTTCAATATTAGAATTGATATTGATAAATGATGTGATGGAAAAAGATATGTATGGATCAAGATGGATTATAGAATATGTGGCGGAAATGTTAAGGGGAGGCCTATTTTCAGCAGTAGACTTCTCAGGCTGATAATGACGAATTTAGATGGTGTTAAGATCAGGTACTATGGACACTGTAACAGTAATTGTGGTTATGCGGTGCAAATATCAATATCGATTCACATGCCACTGTATAATTCAAGGGTTGAATAATGTATTACCTTTCATTAGCACATTGGCCAGTCCCGAGGCGTATTTGCACATAAATTCGCTTACCCACACCCAGAAGCCTTAGACGTGTGAACGATTATCCTTTGAAGCGAAAACGCCATTTATACCCCTCTTGTTTTTTATCGTAATGCGCTTTTTATTGGAGCAGTTATCACTCAATTTATACCTGGAGGAAACGTGTTTTTTGAGTTAAGACTACGTAAATGTTGAAGGAAAATAAATGGTGAATTTCTAATTTTTGTCATCTGGTGATAATTTTAAAACATGTATTTAATAGAACGTTTTTTCTTTGAAAATCAATCAAAATCAAAACTGTATTTATTCAGTAGAATCGCAAGAATCACTTTGAAACGTGGTAAAGCTAGGTGAGTCTATGAGCCAGTTTCACGTGACCAAGCCTAGAAAAACAGGCATCAAACTACCGCTTGGTTCTTACGGTTAATAAAAAATAAATCAATAATACACTACTTTGTCGTAAGCTACACTAAAATAATATTAGATCACAAAACCGTTGCAATCAGAATTTGGCAACTGATATAAGCTAGATATAAATCTACCCATCTATACCTACTTCGTATCTCAAACCTGAGCCAAACAGCCCACCTTTAAATCTTCCTTTAGCAGTAGATACCTTTTACAAATATCCAAACTTTGTGTGTCGTAGGTAATCTCAGAAAGTGCTTCACATATTTAGGAGAAATATTTGACCTTTGAAAATACCAAGTATATTATTTCATTTGTATGAAATAAAATACGGTTTCACCTACGCATGTGAGTAGAATATTATTTACATGAATACAATATTGGTAAATAATTCACACGGCATCGTATAACCTTAACTAAACATAACTTTTAGTAAGGTGAACAGAAATAATATTTCCCTACATTTTTGGCCTTTAGCTTCATCAAAAAAAAAGATTTTTGGCTACTTAAAGCCAGGATTGCGTGTGGGAGAAAACACACACCTACTTCGTTTGACTTGATTTTTTTTCTCTTGACAAAAAGTCTATACGTGCGATTTTTCACGCGCGATTGTCTACAAAGCGGGTGCTTACTGCTTATGTGGCGTAAATTGCTGCTTTTAATATAAATACTATTGACAGACATCACGCATAGGTAATTCTTGACACGGCACGTGCTAACATATCATAATAATCGAATGCAATATTATTTCGCTCATTTGAATATACCTACGGCAGTAATTGTACGTTCCGTTACTTGATATAGGTATTTGTAGGTAAAATAACTAACATTCGCAATAATATCTACATGTGGTGTGGTATAAGATGTATTTTTCTAGGCTTAGTCGCGTGGAACTAGCACCTAGACTCACCTAGCTTTAAGACGTTTAAAAGTGATCCTTGTGATACTACTGATTACATACATATTTGATTTTGAATTTGACAAAGATTTTGCTGGTTCGGAAAATATTCTGTCTTTAATAAGAGTACTTTGAACTTGTGTTACGAACACGGTTTTTAGAAGCAGGGCACTTTTCAAGTGCCCTTGAGTGTTTTTTGAGAGGGAAAAAACCAATGAACTCGCGTCATTGTCACGTAACCGACACCTCTTCGGCAAGGATCGACAAACATCGCCAAAAGTCCGGGTCTGTCCACCCGCAGGCAGCCAGGGAGGGACATACACGTAATTTGTTCAAGTTTCCACTTCTGTCAGCATTCCAAGTGACATTGTTTTTTATGCTTCTTTTTAAAATCAACTGTTGAGGGCATACTGTGGTTGCATACACAAAACTGAATAAAAACACAACCATAAAAAACATTTAAAATTAACTCACTGGTATCTTTCATTATTTCGTGTCCTTTGCTAGGTACGAGTATTCTTCCAACGTTTAAAAATATTCTACTGAACTGATGATTGCAAGCGCGAGGACGCGTGCTGTACCCAACCTTAATATCGGCCCATCTTCATCATTTTAATGTCTATTTAATTATTATTCATTGCGCGGCGGTGGTAACCGGCCGTCTGGAGTTTCTCCAACACCTACGTATCTCTATTCACGATCGCTATAGTAAAAACCTATGTGCTTTATCAACCCAGCGTTTCATATTTAAGCTACTGCATTTTAGTTTTAATTGAGAACGCTAAAGCCACCGTAAACGAGCGCATCCTGCGTTAATAAGCTCTCGCGAATTTCAGCTCATAAAATGAGAATCGCCAATAAATCGGGCATTATAATAAACATTACCGTTATTGTTTCCCGTTAAACCTCCGCCAGCCCAGGTGCCACCACAACAATCCACCCAGAATTTCAACGACTTCAATTATTGAGTGCCTACGAAAACCGAACCCTTTGGGCTCCTCAAGGGGCCCAGACTGTCCATTTCGACGGACGATAATTCCGCATGGCACTCACCCACGTTAAATAAGCCGTTTATCGGCTCACCTTTTTGTATTTGTTCTTTTGTAAAATAAATTATTGGTGGAAATCATAATTGGAAATGGATGGACAAAAAACATTACGATTTATTTTATTCGACCGTCTTTTTGAACAACCAAAAAATAGTAAAAACTTCTCAAATTGACGCATATTTATTTTATAAACGACCTAGAACGATATCATCTTGTTTATCCCAATCTTTAAATAGGTACATACTTGACTTTGACATATAACAGACCTTAGGCCGAGATTCATAGACCGAACTTTGACTTTACTTTGATGGAATGTTCAACTTTCAACCAAAATTATATTTCATAGTTCTGTCAAGCTCTTCTTTATTCAATATATTGATAGGAAACTTCGATAAACAAAGCTTACTTTGCGAAGACTGCTTTGCTGTAAAGCAAAGTGCGGTCTATGAATCTCAGCCTTAGAATAGAATAGATGATGAACAGAACATCTAAAGGCGCTGTCATCCGTCAGAACATGAATAGCTAGATGTCCACAGAGGCCGGATACGGTGAAATACAATTAAATGGTTTGCATAATTTGCACCAATGCATTCTGTACGAGCTTAGCAAAGTTCCTAGGAGAGTACGGGGTTACTGAATATGTGAATTAAATAACCATGTGCGAGTGAATCGAGTCAGCTGATATGAATTGAGTAAAATATGCTGTGGTAAAGATCTTCGTCGTCAGGAGTTGCATCTGGATGGAACTTGAGAGTACTGAAAACATTCAATGCGTCCGTTGCAAAATAAACGTACCCATAATGTAGTAAATTCAATAAAGCAGCGTCAAATGAACCAATCCTAAAATGTTTTTCTTTCTAATACTAGCAACGCAAACAAAACAACAATCTTAATTATTTATTAATCACTATCGTATTTAGTACATTACCCTGAATGGAAACAACTCTCAACTATGTGCGGTTAAGCATTATCGAAACGAAATTAGGGTGCTTACACACACGCGTCACGTTGTCACTAATCTCGACTCTTAGCGCAATCTCTGGCTATTCCGACGAGAAAACAATACGACCACCTTTCACGGGAACAAAGGGGAGTAACAAAAGAACGAACCAGACGAATCGCTGTATCGGCCGGACTCGAACACGTGAGTCTGCCGCTGATCGCCCTTTAAAACGAACTCTATAAAAGAAAATCCACTTCAATAGAAGCTAGATTGTAACAAAAAATAAAATACAAAAGCACCACTGCGGATCAGTTTGATATTTTTTTTTTGTATCAAACATTTTAGTGTTTACAATGTGACCGCGCATCCGGCTTTGTTGAAAAGGTTCGCGCGTCCAGTTGTCCATCAACACTAAACAGGGAGTAAGCCACTGGAATTTCACCGGTTCTTTTTTCGTTTTATGATCGACAGCACACGGGCCGTGCTCGGTCGCGCGTTCTGTGTCCAGCGGTCCGTGATCCACTACTAAGAGACTGCCTATCGGGTCAGCCTGTCCACATTGTCACCCGTTGCATAATACAAAAGCTCTCTGAATGTGTTGGTTACATCCAGATTCGACGAATCGGACCATTCACAAAAGTCGTTCTAGCAAGAACCACCGCACGAGTTCAACAACCCTTTTCCTGGTACGACTGATTATAATAGCAGTGAATATTCAGTGTATGCCTAAATGTAAGTACTAAAAATATGATCATCTCGTTAAAAGTCGAGCTGGCAAATATGAAATTCAGTTACTGAATGAGCACCAAAAATTTTCTAGCTTGTTTTTGGCATTCATTTTGCATCAACCGACGTAGAATCCTAATTATCTTTCCCAGTTAAGCTTAAGTGAATTATTCTCGCCGCCCACTGTGGCGCACAAACAAAACGGCACCCAGTTCGCAACCTCAGTCGAAAATACTAAAACATTAAAGAGCATTCCGGGCGCACGTATAATATCCGCTAAGTAGTAAGTACACGCGCATAAGCTGGCTATCTTGTGGAGGTAACAGAGCTGTGCTTTAGCCGGCTCAACTTTTAATAACGCCCGCGAAATCATCTAATTAATCTGATTACGCTGGACCCGCCGCCGAAGCAACACTCGGCACTAATGCGTACTTCTGAGCATAAACAAACTTATTTGTCCCATGTAGAAGCTCGGATTAGCTGGAGCCTGGAGCCCTCGAGCCAGCCCGCCCGTAGATTACCGCAAGCCAAACTCCCGAATAAATAAAATGAACCATCACTCTCTTTCTGAATTAGAGGCTCTCTCAAAAATCTGATTAGCTCTGGCGTTTGTTTGAAATAATGTGCTTAGCTTTGAAATATTACCTAGAAGTTACTTCGGCTAGTGGGAGTTGAATAATCACTTCTGATTTTCTAAGCCCAAGTTCACTTACACAAAAGCTGGTTAAACAGTGATTTATTTTTATTATTTCGGTTCCAAATCACCTAATAGCAGTAATTTAGCTTAACAGGACGAAATCTGTTGCCATCTACTTGACATGAAAATGACAATGTTAAGAGATTTTTAGTCGCTTAAAAGTGTCAGGCATTATGAAGAGAAGAGAGTAAAAGAAGGTATTTTAAATTGCTCAGCTTGCAACGATTTTTTTTAAGGTTTCCTACATTACAATCCGGTTAGGTTTAACTAAAGTTTTCAGACACATTATTTGTGGCAACAATAAATTAAATGATGAAAAGGAATCTTTTTATCGCCTGACTTTCATCTTTTTTGTCCAATAATAAGAAAATGTGTCATTACCCTCCATCGTGTAGGTATCTGATTTCGCTGTTTGTATTCCATACACAACTTTGCTTGGCCCCGCACGATAAAATAAGATCTGGCGACTAATGGAGATCTTATCAAATGGAGTAAGGTGACCGTCCTTAACATAAACTTAGTTTTCTATGTTGGCAACTTAAGGCTTGATTTCGAGACCAGCGACAGAGTCGCGCAACATGGACTTACCTACTACGCATTTACTTTTAAAACCAACCTCATGTCTTGTTATTCTTAGCTTTTTACAAGAGTACGTTAGCATCTCAATAACAGTTTAAAACATTTTAAGTCATTACAAGAAGAAGAAAAAAGTTTTTTTTAAATACTAATAAAGCTATGCAAATGTAATTAAAACAAACTTGACAACTGGCTACGAAATAATAAATTAGTGCTTAAATATTGACCAAAAAATAACAATGACAATATCAATTAAATCAAATGACTATAATTCAACACTGTTTGACGTAGACACATCAGCGAAAGCTGCTCGTCTATAAATAATAATAATAATTCTATGAACATAAAAAAAATGCTTGATATTATCTAAGACACTATTGGTAATATACCTAGTTTGATATCAGGAACGTGGCCGGGCATGAAGATTATGACCCTAAGTTATACCTACGACATTCATAAATTTTAATAATTAATTAATTAATTTTTACATTTCTCTTATTATTGACATTGTGTACCTATTGACTGATTAATTAATTAATTTTTTTGACATAGATTTTACCTACCTTATAATAAGTGTAGAGCATTTACATTTGTTTTGTATATTTTTATTTACAAATGAGCCATTACTATGTAACTTAAAGTTCAATGATATGTACTGTATTTGACGTGTAACCGTGTTATGAATAAATGAACTTATGAACTTAACTTACATACTGACCGACAGTGTAAATGGGAAAGTTACATTCCCGTAGTGGCAAATGAATTATAGTATGAATACCGCCAGGTAGGTACGCGTCTTTTCGGAATCAAGCTTTATCTCACTATACCGCCCAGTCCAGAGCATAAATAAGACCCTGGCTTTGATTTCTGAAGGTGACCCTCCTACGTTCTTTGGGGTCAGAGATCGTGAGATCCCTTTTAATAGTTACTAAGGAAATCTTACTTAATTCGCATAATGATCACGTAATCTCTAATACTAATCGGGACCTCTATAAATTATACGGTTTCTAAGGGTTAAGCTACATATAAGTTTGTTAGCTATCACACCTCTGCATCGTATTTTGCTTCCTATACAAAACACGCTTTTAATACAAGCTACTTTACTAAAGGTAAACTTAGAGTTAGGTGTCCGTTTAAAATGTCCGCATCCTTTGTAGTTGGTTTTAATTTATAAATAAGTTTAAGAATAATTTACAATCCATTATTTTAGACGTAAATTTGAATCTTGAGGTGTTTCCGTTTCAACAAAGACTATTTTGATGAAAGTAATTTGCAAATTCGTATTGTCACTTCTTCAATATTGTCACTTTTCCAACAATAATTATAATCTGGCCTTCTTTAACAAGTGTTTTATGAGAAAAAGAAATTAACTCTCGCATGATATGATTTTGTTTCAAATAACTTGTTCTGTCAGAGTTTTAGCGCGCCGTAAGATTACATAATAATGTAATATTAATTTCAATGAAAAAAAAAATAAAGCACAATATAGACTCGTATTTGGCTATATTGTGCCTACACCGTCAATATAATTATGACAAATTCCAACGCAAATTCCCTCAAGGAATCAGTGCAAATTAACAATTCTGAATACACACAAACGACGTCAGTACCCACCATTGTGTGTAGAATGTGATATGGAAATAATAAGGACGCGTTCACAAAGTCTTTCAAAAAAGATTTCGTTGTCGTTAAAAGGTAAAGTCTATTTGGCAGAATCGAGCGGTTGAATACAGAGGGAGGCTGGTGAGCAGATAGGCAGTCGGAGCGACACGATTGCGACGTTTCAATTTGAGTATATATTATTCATGGTAATGCTTTAAGAGCGGTTGTGTACGTAACCGCTCACAGCGCGAGCGGGTAATCGACGCGCACGTGCGAACACCAGGATAGGTACCTACGTAATATAGTATTTTCAATGTTGTGCTTTAAAATTGTCGTTTCGCACCATTTAGTTGCCTGGTCCGATGTGCTTCGCTTATAAAGTAACCCCACGAAATGGCAACTGCTTTTATTTATACAATCGCTTTTCGCCTATCATTGAGTGTTTATTCAGAGAACCATCGAAATCACTGCATTCGAGTGGGGAATGTTATTTGAATTAATGAAACCTAAGTGGAGGTGTTGTCGTGTAGATACAAACAAGATAATAGATACAGGGTTATTCATTATTAACTGCAAATACTCAGGAATTAGGTTCAACAAATGGAATAAAAAATATTTATGAAATATTTTTTTTTTAAATTGATCAAAAAATTTTTCAAGTTTTTGTATCATAATTTTATTTTTATTAATTTCTTTACGGCTATTGCTTAATGATTGCCATGGAGAACAGGTCGATGACCCACCCAGGCGGTGACTGAACGCAGAGTGTCACTCACGGCGCGCGGGCGCGGATCAAAGGTCAAAATAGGTCAGGCGCCAATGATTTCTTTATCGATTTTCTCGGGATTTTCATAACAAAACTTTAAAAAAATCATTTCATAAATATTTTTTATTTTATTTGTTGAACCTAATTCCTGAGTATTTGCAGCTAATAATGAATAACCCTGTATATTGAATGCCGCACATAAATTTCTAGTCCCGCTATAGTGAATCCAATGGTACCGCAACGCAACACTGGTGGCGCGTAAATGTTCAAATAATTCCGATGCACGCATTCCGGAGTGGATTCCAAAAGTGAAATCTATGCGACCGTGTCGGCTTAGAACGTAAATGGATGTTATTTGAAATTGACTAAATAGTTTATATAGAATAACTAGTCGATGCCCGCGGCTTCGCTCGCCCCTTGGCCGTTACGCCCCGTTGATTTTTCTTTTAAAAGTTTTTCCTCTTTTTCTCCGCTTAGGGAAATCATTTTCCAATTGCCTTTCTTAGTGCACCCCTATGCTATAAAAGGAACATACCCTCCAAGTTTCATTCTTCTAGGACTTACGGTTTAGGCTGAGCGTTGATTGTCAGTCAGTCAGTAACGTAAGAGTTTTATATATTTAGATAATTAATTGAGAATGTCATGAGGAGGGATGAAAGTCATGTGGCTAGGAGAGTATGATGTAGATGAGTATGGATGTGCATGGATTATGTGAGCAGAGGTAGACCGAAGAAAACATGGATGAACTGTGTGGAAGATGACATGGATAAAAGAATGCAGAATGCGAATGTACAGATAAGTACTCAATCTCGTTAGTGTAAACTGTAAATTCTAAAGTTTAGACAAAGAAAAACTTGTGCTAATGGTACAGTTTTCACGGATGGCAGCACAGTAGGCAAAGAGGTCGAACTCGAGTTCACATCAATTATTCATCGTCGAAGACACGGGAACGAATTTGTGTAAGTGCGTTGTGATCTGGCCAATCTCGCCATCTTTATTTCATTCGAAGTAAATGGATTACGTTGTTCACAAACCATGTTGTATTATCGGCCTTTTTATTTATACGAATGCCATGTTCTGTTTGTCTCGACTATACGACATTAGATTTCTCCCGTAGTTCTTTTTATACTTCAGAATAAGCTTTAGTGGAATTCAGAAGACAGTGTTTTTTACACGTGAACTTAATTTTTATTACAGGAAAATATATTCTGAACAACTTTAAGGCATTAAGAGGCAAACCGCTGGCGCAGGAGTGTTAGGATCAAAAAATAATTTTATAATAAGTTTACTGATTTAAAATGAAACTTCTAAATGTACGAAAACCAGGTTATGAGCAAACTCTATAAAGGAAAATGTGTTGGGTTCAACTTATTTTTTTGCTGAACTATTCCTTAATACGTCAAGTATTTTTTTTCTTTCAATAGGTCAAATTGTGCAAGCGAGAAATTGACCCACGGTTTTCATCGTCTTAAATTACTTATAAGACGATACTTTTTAAGTAACTTTAATTAATATCTTAGTTTATGTTCAAATTATTATTTAATAATAATTCATTCTGGTTAGATTTAAATGCCTATTAAACCGATTTAGATATAATAGGTATTAAAACAAAATCAGAATGAACCGATTGTCAAGATAAGTCATCAATAAAAAAATCGTTTCAAAAGCAATCGTTCAAACAGCCGTGTTTGCGTTGTCGAGTGTGCGTGCGTACGTATGCACTGACGGACGTGATGGATGAACACCCTGTATATCAGCCTGTACGAACACCCTATATCAGCCGCTACATACAAACCCCCGCCTCATCTTGCGAATATTAATCAGGCTCACATCCCACGGACCTCTTAATTTTATTCTTTTACGAAAGACCTCATTATCGTAGAAATTGACGACCTGTATTATTCTTGATACCTGATTCAATTTACAGTTCATTACAAATAACGATTTCATGTGACCTTTTAGTAAGTAGAAGGAATTTGTGATTTCGTATTTCAGACTAGCTGTTCCTGCTGAAATATCAAAGTTGTGTAGGTGTCACATTTTGGTTTTATTAAGATCGTTTTCAAAGAAATTAATGCGCCAAAATTTACAGCGAAAGCACTTAAGGGGCCTGTTCCACAAAGACGGCTGAAAAAAATTGAGAAATTCCACGGTGACTCACCTGTGACCCTCCCGTGCCATCGTTTTATCGGCACCCGAGACATAAATTACAAGTAAAAGTAATCGTTGAAACTTTCCTGTAGCAGGCCGGAGGGCCAGAAGCCTGGAATTTGTGCCGAATTACCTGCCACTGGTTTTAAGACTTCCAATTTATCAAGCCCCCGTCCTGATCGGTCGCAGCCCGATCGGCTACCCGCCCGGAAAATCGCCGATGTCGTTATTTTAAAGATGTTACTGACAGTATTAGTTTCGACACTGCGGTGCGGCGTTTTCGGTGAAATATCTTGTTACAAAAGCAATAGTGCCTACTTAGCACATAACAAAATTCAGTTAGAGTTGCGGTATAAAGACATTAACCAAAGTGCTGGTTCGGTGCGTACCACGGCCGCGTACATTACGGTATCTCGAAAAAAGGCTGGTTTTGAT
This sequence comes from Thera britannica, assembly GCA_939531255.2. Taxonomy (NCBI): domain Eukaryota; kingdom Metazoa; phylum Arthropoda; class Insecta; order Lepidoptera; family Geometridae; genus Thera; species Thera britannica. The sequence continues at coordinate 5,439,645 of OW618041.2, read as the reverse complement.
TGACGCCGGCAATCGGCTTAATGTAACCTAGAGGCAAGTTTTGCGCGGCACAAACGACTGGTTAAATTCGGAGGTCGACGCAAAGCGGCGCAATCTCTCACACGTCACACCAAAGGAGCTTTCCATATAATTCATTACCCTATTCATATTTGTCTTAGGAGTTGACTTGAGTACCAACGCAATGTATGAATACCAAAAATATGAAGATGTGAGAAGAATTTTTGGTGGAAAATTGGGACAAAACATTTTGCCCTTGAAAAAGTTTCAAAGAACTCTGCGTAGATCTCAAATTTCATGTTTTACTTTGGATCCCTAGAGTAGTGTGTATATAAAAACAAAAGTGCCTTCTATCATGAAATTAAATATAAATTATTTGGAAACACCGTCAATAACCACTATAAAATCAATTAAGTTCAATCGATTCCCCAAATTAATAGGGAGCCCACACGTGGCTAGCCGATCAGGAATAACGTGATATCCCACCAATCAGGAACAACCTGTCAGATGGTCGCGTGCTGGCATCGGTCGATGAACCCCAGATACTCTCCCCGAAAGAAAGCCTTACGCAAACTTGGCCTATAGCCGTATGGTTTATATTCGTCGTTCAAGTTTACGTGACTGGAAATAGTAAAATTGGATGATGATGTTGATAATGTAGGTCGTAATGGGCCATTGCTAATAAAACCTTATAGGTAAGCGATGGATTAGAAGGAATTGGGTCAGGGCAGGCCCATGCCTTATGAAAACAACGTGCTCAGGCAGGGTGCTCCCGTACTAAACGAGGGAAGCGAAGTACCCATTGTATTATCTATCCGATTCTTATGCCGGAACTGTATGAAAGCAATCGGATCGCGTACGCAAGTTACGACGCAATAAGTATTGTATACTAAAACTGATAATACATTTATCAGACTTCACTGTTTTTAGGCAAAAGGCAGAACTACCAAAATAAATAGTGCAAAGACAGTTACGTTTGTTAAACAATTTATACCTACCTATTTTACAGCAAAAAGAGTTTGAAGTACCAATATCAAAAGTTATAAATATAAGCATAGGCGTTTATTGAAAGTTTGGCCAATTGGACAAAACAAAAAAATGTGCGTCGTAATAAACAGAACAGAATACTAATGTAAAATAATCTAAGCAAAATGTTCATAATTATTCAATTTACTAAGTCAAGCGACGCGGCAGCGGTGCATAGTTGGTCGTTATTGGCAAACATCGAGCGAAGCGGTTGTGGAGACCGGGACGTGGTTATGTTTTGCGCGCGGGTCATTTGAGCTCGTCGTTACAAACAGCAGGCACCCCCACACGCACAATGACCTCTTCATTTTCACACGGTATTTCACACCCAGTGTAAACGTTAAAATTCATTTTTCCACCATATGCTACTTGTTTACACCACCAACATTCCCGCCAACTATATTAACAACAAAACTTCAAATATTTACATCAGATTTACCATCCTATTGTTCGGTGAGACTTGGATCTTTCGACAGATACGGCCCTAAGTCAATACCGTAACTTTCGCCCGAAACTTAGCGGTCGCAGTGGTCTGACGAAATATTCGTGTGGCCGATAATTTACATAATAGAAGACTGGTGGGTTCATCTACTATCGGGGTCATCCAAACTTCTGTGGATTAGAGCTTTCACGGGCAAGGCTTATCGGATTCTGAACGAATTTCGGGTTGCTTGCGAAAGCGACGTCATTATCGATATCCGATTTATATGCAGATTGGGAGAGAAGTGGCGGTGTGGGCGCGGCGTGACGTCACGCCGCTCATGCCCTCGCCACCCTGTCTGTGAGCGGAGAGCTTCCACATAAATAATCCTAGTTGCCGACCGTGCCGCCATGGACCATCTTCAACTTTGTCTTATTCGAAGATTATACAATTAATCCCTTTCCTTTACATTGCCGTCGGAACTGCGATCCCTGTTCAACTTTTGCGCACTCGACCCGACCGAGACTTTCTATTGTAAGGATTTAACAATTTTGCCCGCCTCGCTGCATTTCACAAAGCACTAATGAAATATCACAATGAACGTCAACTCTATTCAGTATGAGTATTTAAGGAAAAAAGCGCCAGAATATAACTTAATAAATTCAAGTAGGCAATCTAACTAGTAATCAGTTTAAATATTTAACTGAGATGTCACAATACAAATATAACAACTCTTTGTTCGTAAACCACTTCCCACAAGATATTTAGTATTCGTTTTCTAACCTAGAATTTGACAAATCTGAGAACATGTAAAACATGTCTAAAAAGAAAATAAGGTTATGATTATGTAGAATACCTAGCCTAATTTTGCAAGCATATATATGGCCCACCTGAAGTTAAGTGGTGATCATCGCCTATAGAAAGCATTGCTTCGTAGGTCACGCTCGTCAGGAACGTGACCTACGATGCACTGCCCTGCGTCCAGATGTTCAGCCTCACGTGCGCCAGTAATTTCACGCAAACAAACTGCGCTAGAACATTTTAATTGTGCCTAAGAAAGAGCTAGTAAGGTGATCAAACTCACTACTCGCTTATGACCAAAGTGCACTTAACTTTTTAGTGACGTATTGCCTCATGCGCATAACAAATGACGTGCCTTCCCACCAGCACAAACAATAAGTAATTTTGAAAATGGAATATGAATATGAAGCATAGCTCGCTTTTCCCATAGGTAATAGCTGGAACGCGAGACTAACGAGAGAAACTTTAGAGCCTCATTATTCTGCAGTGATCGCTTTCACGTCTATCGTCATTTTTCTCTACCATAATCTAGAACATTTTGCTATCCTGGTAGTATACGGAAAATTCATTACACGATGCGTGTTTTTGCTAAAACTAGAACCACTGTATATTTACTAAATAAATATTGTGGACAATCTACACAACACTAGCTAGCCCCAAATTAAGCAAAACTCGTACAATGTGAACAAGATCGATGGTATAATACATGCTTTTTTATTTTGTAAATACATACTTAGAATACAATATAATACCAATATCTGTGATCACGACACAAGTATTTGTTCATGGTGGGGATTGAACCCATGACTTACGACGCAGACGGCAGAGCTACTACCTAGGTACAACTGAGCTGAGAGGCTAGTCAAGTATTAGGTGAGAAAATATAAGAAAGTATAAAAACAGCATTGGCAGGCCGTGTCATTCGAAATCAACAAATCAGCTTTACTCGCTTATAAATGGAAACGTTACTCCGTTTCAATTCAAATTCAAATGATTAAGAATGGAAATATCATTTGAATTTCGAACGCTGCTTTCGTTACTCATGGATTTGTAGAAAAAACAATAAGGTGTTGGGAGGTATTAAGGCCTGCGCACACCTAGGTCGCTGGCTTCGGCGATCAGTGAAACGCTGTCAAATAGAGCTGTCAGATTTGACAGCGTTTGACTGATCGCCGAAGCCAGCGACCTAGGTGTGCGCAGGCCTTTACATTGAAATCTCTGATACCGTGTACCAAAGATACTGACTCTCAAGTACTAGCTTTAAACAACGAAAAAAAAAAACAAATTAGTGTGACGTGATTGTGGTTAACTTTCTTCCGTGGTATGTTGCGTGAATAGTTTCAAATAAATTATTCACCGCTCCATTATTGCCGCTGTTTAGTTAAAATCGTTTTTTTTATCAACGAGCAATATGTTTACATTATGGTTGTCGTAGACGTAGTTACCTTGAATAATTTAACAAACTAGGCTTTATTGGGCCTTAAGTTACTTGGGGTACTTTTTTTACGTGCCCAAGTTTAAAATTTCCTTTAATAAAACGTACGGTAATAATGTTTGAGTTTATGTTAAAACGGGTCTTTGATGCTAAATTATAGAAGGTATTTTATTTTGGGTAGGAATTTCGACTGCCTACGCATTTTATACATGACTGCATATTTAGCGGCGTAATCCAAAACATTTTCTACTACATTTGGGGCTTCGTGCTTCAACAAGACCTCTCAGTCCATTTGTCCTTAATATAAGTAAATACGTATAAATGAGCTAAAATAGAGCTGAGCTGGGACACCAATGGCGAGATTATGACAGGTAGAGTTAGAAGCTGACGGGACGCTATAGTGCCTGGGACAAGATTTTAGATGGAACAGGCTTGCCCAGCACCTATACCATCCTGCCAGCTTAAAAAGTATTATTATTCTGTATTATAAAAACTTATTGATTTTACATTCATGTCATTCTTCGACGTGGGAATGTATGACATGTAAAATAGCTCAACTTAATTGGAATTACCGTCATTAGTCCCCTTGATTATTAGGCGAACGTATACACGGTGTTACAAAACTACCCGTTAAACTAAAACAATGTTAAATGGGGGCTTATAACTAGTCTATTTACAATATTTAAGAACCGCAGTAACGCTGTAGGTATAACATACAAAAAAAAAAAGAATTTAACATTTATGAATGAAAAATAGAAAAACTATTAATATTGACAATTATTAGGTACTTAGAGGCCTTTCTGTTAAAGAATCTGGTTTCCTGACATGACAGCTTACTAGAGTTGACGAAATCTATGAAATTTATATTTTTACGGGGTATTTTGTAACACGTTGTATATGCGTCGTAATGTCACGCACGTACTCGGTTATTCAAAAATAAGTAGGTAGGTCTTAAAATAAAACACATCATTCATCTTTCGCCCGCTGTCTATTATGAGTTGCAGTTTTTAAAAGTTGTTAATTAACACCGAGCGGTCCGCCCTGGTCCAAACTTTTGAAGTGTTCGTAAAGTTTGAAAAATGCTCTAATAATTAAAAGCCTCTCGTCTGGAATCACGGCTTTTTGTCCCCTTTGTATTACTGGACGAGTCACGTTAAAAATACTACGAACTTTTCATCAATATTTGAATCTCGCACATTTTCATTTCGCTTAATGTGATTTAGAGTAGGCTTAGACAGACATTTTCATACATTAACACATATATTACAATGATCGGAAAATAAAATGGAACTGAATTGAGGAAAATAAATGAGATATTTGACTTTATTAGAATAAATAAAGACAATTTCGTACAATGTTTTTCGAGGAAAACGGGTCCGCCAAAGCTTCGGGCTCTTTTGATGTTGGTGACTTCTATTGAGCTTCACAGACAACAATAGAGTTTTTTTTGTAATGTCTCAACAGTTTCAACCGCACGGATTTCTAATCATAGTTTGAGAACCACTTTCTGTTGACCCGGACTTTGTAAGGAAGCTAAAACCGAATTGAGAATCTTCAATTGTATTTGAAGTCGGTTAAAAATGTATTGAAACGTGTTCATTAAATTCAAAGTGATCCTCATGGTGCAACTTAATACATTTATTTGTGAATATTAATTTCTAAATATTATAATAAAACAATTGAAAACTAAGTCTTCACCTCAGGTGTACTTAGTAAGTACATACATTGTTTTCGTTTTTATACGAGCACAAAACCTGCAAAGAGATTTTTAATTTGAATTTCTTAAATAAAATAAAAAAATACGGGTTGCACTCCGGGAGTGCCGGCAGACAGTACAGAACATACACGAACATTCGCGCAAGCGCCCTGCGCTGCCTAAACGAAACAGTAGGCCCAGGCATACATTTTCGCCGCGCCGTAGAGAGGGGATAGCTGTCTACTCTCCATCCGTCTTACGCTTTTTCGATCAGGTCACGTGTCCTGACGCGCTGACGCGAGTTTAAGATTTTATACCCATTACAGAAAAAGTGCTCAACGCCGCTAAAGAAGTTTTCACTTCAAAAAAATCGAAAACTGAACCTTCACCTTAATGTGCTTAGTAAGTAAATTGCTTTAGTTTTTATGTGAGCACAAAAACCTGCGAAGGGAAAATGACAAAGGTTTCGTAAAATACCGAAAATTACTGTTCATCAAACAAAATTTTTTTCTTTAAAGAAACTATTAGGAAACCAGGTATTTCTATTGATTTCAAAAATAAGGCATTGAAGTACACAAGCAAATCCGCATGACATTTCGTCGTAGACTTCCCATCGACGTAGTTTAATAAATAATGAACCAAATTCGTCTGAGTTTTGTTTGTTATGGTGATTATTTAAATGCGAAAAACGTTTTGGGTTTGCTTCAAGTTCTCTCATATTTAATTCACTGGTTTTTTGTAGCGGCTTGAGAAATTTGCAATTGTTACGTTTTTTTTTGTCAGCGACTTAATTTTACTGACCCTTCATATTTTTATTTACATTATGATATCTTATTCGTGTCCCTGGTTATTTCAAACCAATGTGGTGAAAGGATTTAAAGTGCACCCTCGTTATGATATGTAAATAATTTATAGACTAATTGTTCAATCTACAGATTAATTTATCCGCCAGTTAAAAATATATTCATCTCTTGTTCAGGCTCGTCAAAAACAAGGACTGACATTTTTTAATCAACGAATAACGTTATTCCAAAAAAATTTACCCTAAAATGAAGATTTTTTTTTAATGTTAGTACCTACATACCTCTGATTACTTATAACCATAAAACCACCACGAAACTCTTTTACTTGTCAGCATTTTAAAATTGGGGAGTAAACAAAACAAAACGTAGCATTCAGCATTTTCCACGGCCTGTGCTATCAGTATACCGAACCTAGGTATGTCTATGTTTTTAATTCTATTCGACAGTGTCTATCTGCGCTGACATCCCGCATGGGGTGAGCTCTCCCCAATCCATCTTTTACCCTAACCAGCCCTATACCCACATCTAAAAAGGTATCTATAGCATTCCAGACATAGGGGGATTGAAACGTTGTAAAATTAATTAGTCGTCTCCTTTTTGAGTGCGTCGTATAGCTCGAGTAAATCAAAGCGCTCCACTGGCAAAAATTACAAAATAAATAAAAATAAGGTTTTTGTAAATGGTTATTATTGATTTGGCTAATTATAGACTGTTTGATTTTTATTTAAAACCATTTTTTTAAATAAATTTTCCTATTGAACTCTTCATCTTCATCATCATCTTCCTGCCCTTATCCCATGCTAAGTGGGGTCAAGTGAGGTCACCTCTATCATTCGTCATCTCAGCGCTCACTCCTTTCTTGCTCATGTCGTCTTTGACACAGTCCAACCATCTTTTATCTAGTCTTACTCCTCTTCTGTAACCACCATCCACATCCTACCAGAGAGTGAGTTTCAATAATTTCATGACATGCCGTATAATTTATTTGAAGGTACGGCCTTAATTTTGAATTTCGAGCAAGTTTATTACACTTCCGAACCACCTAAACAATACTGAGAATTCAAGCAAAACTTCCTGCTACTAATTTACACAAAAATCAAGCTGGTTTCCACTAACAGGAAAACACCCCCGTCGATACAATCACCCCAATAACTCTAGATATTTAATTACTGTTGCCTTATAAAGTATTCTTAAGGGGTATGTTAATAAGGAAGCTGGGTTCTCGGAAAACTTTGTCCAGAAAAGTAATCCAATCCCGAGATTATTTCCAACTTCCAATCAATTCGCCTATAAGGAGGGATGGTACAGAAAAGTAGTTGGATAAAGAATAGTTGTAAAAGTAGAGTACTGCTGGCGAATGGTATGCGGAAAGCTTTCAGAATGATACATAGGTAATACTTATTACATCAGTTGTCAGACTTCTTTCTCGCACACTACTGGTCAAGCTATCTTCAAAGAGGTCTAGGATCTTTGAAATATCTTTCTGGCACCTTATTACCACTTTTATTAGACTGGCCTCTCAGCGCAGTTGGTAGTAGCTCTGTTTTGTGCGCCGTAGGTCGTGGGTTCGATCCTCACCAAGAATAAATATTTATGCGGTGAGCACAGATGCTTGTTCTTTGTCTAGGTGTTATATTGTATTCTAAGTATGTACAAAAAAAGTATTATAAGTCTTATATATCTCGTTCCCATAGTACCAGCTCTGCTTAATTTGGGGCTAAATAGTGCTGTTTGGATTGTCTACAATATTTATTAGTAAATTACAACTTCAAACATAGATTTTTATAATGTCCCAAAAGTTAAGAGCCGAGCGGGATTTGAACCCGCGACCTTCCCCGGGTTCAAATCCCGCTCGGCTCTTAACTTTTGGGACATTATAAAAATCTTTGTGATTTCCTTAAGTGTAGTAAACACTATAAAATCAATAAACAACTTCAAACATGACGTACAGCCAATTAAAAAAATATCAACCGTTTAAGTAAACAAAATACCACACTATAATTACTTAAATGTCAGGCAAACCGCCATTTAAAACCAAAGTAAACTGAATAAAAAGAACATCCTATTTAAATTACAATGTAACCACGCCTCAAATAATTACCAAAAACTGCTACAACGGAGAAAAGGGTTGTTATTTATAGAGGCCAGAGGCCAGAGTATATCTGGCTCTATTAAATGCTCTAATATTCTTCTTCAAGTTAATTGTTATGTTGCCTTTAAGAGCAGGTGGTTTGTCTCATTACCCCGCCGCGGGCAGGCTAATGTCTCGACACGGAACTCGAGAACCAGAGGGAGTCGGCGGAATACTTAAACAAATTAAAACTTTACTTCATACAATTTCTTCTAGAAGAGCTCGCTGCGACGACGGCCCAGCGCGGTGGTTCAAATCAACTGGTTGATATTAGGTACATGTAATCTCTATGTGCAAATAATATTACGACGGCAATACACACATGTACATTTTACTAGATTTTTTTGAACAACCACCATCATTATCATCATCTCAGTCCGTAGTCCGTACCACCCACTGCTGGATAAGACCTCCTTCGATATCCGCCAGCTTTTTCTGTCCTATGCGTCTATTGAAAAAAATCCTGCCCTTAGAAAAACAAATCAATTTAAAACGTGTCAAAATGAGTTAAAACATGACAAAATTATGTATATTTTGAAAGATTTTGGTCGTGTTTTGCGTTTTTTATTAAAAAATTCTCCTTTATCAGTTTTTTTAAGAACTGTCTCTCTCTTTACTAACCCTACCAACGTTTTAAACTAGACGCAGATAATTTTAAGGTCTTATCGCTGCTCGCAAGCTACAAAGTTTCTGAATAGTTATCCTACTTTACGACCAACCCATCTTAGGCCTGACAGACGAAGTGTCGGACCAACACTGCTGGTGTTGATTGACGTGTGGCCGGCCACTGGACGATTGTACAACTTAAGTGACCACCGGATTCTAACTCGGAAAACAGGAAGCATAGTTCACGATCCTTGGGAGTTTTGGGTATTAGTTTGAGAATGACTGATGGCCATTGTGATTAGAGCGGAATTTTGAAACGGTAAAACATGTTAATAAGCCACCACCCTAAATTTTTACCAATCGAGGTCGTTCAACACAAAATATATGGTTTCAGTACAATTTATTCCAAGGTTGTTCGAAGAAACTGCGCTAAATTTCATGTAATAAACGAATGTTACAGCGTTGAAAATATTAAATCATGTTAGTAGAAATACACCTCCCAAAAAAGCTTAATTTAATTTCCGTGCGGGCGATGCCACGGGCAAATCTATAACGGTGGCAAACATTCCGTGTTTAGAAATCAAAGCGTCAACCCATGACGTCATAGACGCACACACAAACAAACATACGTGATGCACACGAGTGCAAATACCAACCCGATTGTTCAGAATATTAGTTCCAATGGTAAATGTTGGTTGTTTTGAGCTGGCGATCGCGATATAGCATGCCCGGTTTGATGGATTGCACTGAATGTAATGCGCTATTCGTGGCTACAATTTCTTGCTGTAATGATGCTATTTTATTTATTGCCTGTCTCGCTTTGTTAGTGTACGGAGTAATTGTTGAACACGATGAAAACAAAGGCACAAACAAAAGTGAAACTAAATCTATGCCTCAATGGCAGCTGTTCTTTTGTTTCGTTGTAAATCACATTGCTGCAATCGCGATAGCAATTTTCAAACAAAATCAACTCCTTGTGCAAACAATTTCCGCATCATTGAATGCAAAAAATGTCTTCACAAATTCAACTGAACACACAAATCCAGACAGCGTTCGAGTATGAAGTGATCAAGTAGAATGCAAGCGACTGGATAGGTATGGAAAGTTGAGCATTTTTCGCATCCTCGAAAAGGCGTTATAACAAAAGTTGTTCGATTCAAGAACATCTGCTTGGATCAACGCTGTCGAGCTTGAGAAATTCCTAAGCTTCGGAAGCTAGAAGTGCAAGCTTACTTTTTGTAACTGTTCTTGAAGTTTTAGAAATTTCACACCCTCTGATGCAGTTTTCTTTGTAAAGCATGTCTCGAACTTTTATTACATAGTGAGAATCGTATTTTTTATATTATTTCACTTTGGTTCGCCACGCGCGTCTTAGACAAAACATAGCTTAGACACCATTTATTTTATCGGTTTTTTTTGGTAAAAAAATACTTAATCTTAATGCTCCTCATTGCAAATCATCTTCCAATACTTCCACCGTCGTCAAAATACACCTAATTTTGCCATGTAGGATGGTAAGTAATCTTTTATTCATTTGTTTTTCATAGTTGACATAAAAGTAACTCATACTTAATAGTACATTGTTACCCGAGTGTTGAAAGTCACGTTTTTTGAGTCCCGAGACGGGTTTGGCGCCAGAGCGTTAGCGAGGGCGCCAATGGAGCTTGAGGGACTTAAAAGACTTTCACCCGAGGTAAACACTGTGCTTTTCATTACGAATACAAGGAAAGTAAAAATAAAAACATGAATGAAAAATTTGTGAAAATGAAGATTGAATTGCCGCCTTCCCGGTTTTTTTTTTCTTTTTCTCTGGCGGGCCTTCGGCTACGGCTCGCCAGCATTATTCAGCCATTATTTTCATTTTCATAATTTAAAAAATGGTAAATTGTTTGCTCAAATCTATGTTATTTTAAATAAATAGTTGAAGTTATATATTAATCAAGTAATTTAGAAGATATATTATTTATTTAATACTATCTTTATGTTATTTAAATTTTACATTGCGCTCAAATTAGAGTTTTTAAACTTCTTACCGTTGTAATGGGTTTCCAACCTACTTGCTGAATAAAAAGTTGGAATTTGGTTCAACCTCCTTGCAGTTTAGAAAGTTGGAACATGGTTGAATAAAATAGAACTTGTTTTTTTTTATAATTTGACAGCTGTCAGTAGAAAGCGATTCTCCCTAGGGCTGAAAGTATTACTTTCAATTAGGCCCCTCAGGCAACTTCAGACCTACTTTCAGAGTATGAGCAATGAAAATAATATTATAGCGTGGTTTCTTGAGAGGAAGTTCATAAAAAAATAATTTAATAGACCACAAATCTGGTGTAATGTCTCTCTAAATCAAAAATAACAAAAGTAAAAAAATAAGTGGGTACTTTGAAACGTACATGTAGCAAATAATCACGACAGGCATCTCCTGGGATGGACTGGTGTATGTCTGTGTAAATGAAATGCTTAATATTATAGCCCATTACAAACACAAGCGTGAGTTTATTGATATTGTTACGAATATGAAGACACGGAAGAAATAACAGCAATTTGAATTGCCAGTTCAAGGAAAGTAAAATAATCAGCTTAGTATTGGAGCCCTAAAAGTAAAGTTCTCAGCGATTCATAAATCAGTGGAAATTCCCCGAAATCCATAAAATACGTGTTCACTGTTAGAGCTAAAGTCAAAGATGTCGCTCCTCGATTATTTTTATTCCCCTACAAGCAATCACTGTTTTATTCACTACGTAGTCTGGCCACTATAAAAATTCCACGCGTTTACCAGAACACTGTCTCCAATTTCGTTCACTTACCCGCCACGTGAAAAATATTCGAGTGGAATTAGCAAAGTTCTCAGGAATACCACACGAGGGGCTTGTCGCAGATTGTAAATAGTTGTTCGTGCCTCGGAACAGAGTACGTTATAGTTCGTACCATGTCTCGCCACACATTGACCGAATATTAAACGGCGAATTAGACCAGCACCCTGCCAACGCGTCGATGTCCATAAATGTTCTTATAAGGCTCTTGTTATGAAACACTTCAGCTTACGTGACTCCAGCCGTCTCTAAACCAGGTTTTTTACTGCACTTAAATAATAAAAGGCTTGGAAGTAGTTATACCAATAACTAACAGAATTTAGTGCCTCTTAGTTATCAGTTGAACTAGGTTTTCTTATCACGTTCGTATTAGGGAAACACGTTTTCCCTTTGCGAGCAAGTTAGATTTAATCAACATAAGCTTCGGAAATAGCTGACTAGACTTTATTGTCCTGCCAAATAGTATCAATGGAATCAAAAGGATCGATAGATAATCACAAACGAACATTAACTCAAAAGACACCTTGGAGGTTCAACATTGATCACTAAGCCAAAGTTCGGTTTCACGGTAACGTCGCCCAAGGGAGTGACCCAGAACCGGCGCGTGCCATCCTTGTCACACACACTCTATCACCAGTTCAAAAGAAGGTAGCGATGTGATATAGTCCTCACAAATTGGCCGTAACAATGCCGCATTAGGTCACAATCTATGTGGAATACAGAATAATCTATATTTCGTTTGGCGTAATCCTTAGTGATTCGGGCAAATGATGACGAGGAATGCATTGTGATTGGTTCGTCTTCTAAACGTATATGAAATTTTTGTGGGCTGACAGTAATCTATATCTATTATCTATATTATATAAAATAAAGTCGTGTTAGTTAAGTATACAATTTATAACTCAAGATCGGCTGAACCAATGAAAATTGATGGGGAGGTAGCTTACAACCGGGAGATGGTCATAGAATACATTTTATTCCGAAAAAGTAACGGGAACGAGGCGAGCGAAGCCGTGGGCGGGTGCTAGTTATTATAAAATATGTGATAAGAAATGCACAGAAAAATGCAGAAGAGCTAGGAGCTTAAAGAGACTACCATCTTACTACTGGAAGGTTGTAAAAAGATAGCTCGACGTGAACGAGGTCGCGGGCATTTCTATATTTGTGACGGAGGCAATAAATCCAGTCATTATCTAAGCTAATAGGTATTTATTTCTTTGTGATTTGGTATAACAGACGGTTTTGTCGTGATATCATAATGGAGGGAAAAGAATTCCTAATACTTACTTTCATGGTGACTATGACTATCTGTAGCAATGGCATGTCTTATAGTAATCATGGAGATTATGAAAAAGAAACTATAGTTTGAATGATGTCATGGTATCGAGTCGATACTATCGACATTCGGGAGCTACCTAGCTTCTAGCTCTATCTAAACATCCTTACTCAACGTTGTTGCCTACACAGAACGTAAATCCATGTGTGGTTCCGTGCCAAATACATGGTTTAGGAACAGAACAGATGCCAAATTTAAATTGTCGTTAAAATTAGGGTTTATATTTTATTAACCGCAGAGGGGCATAAGCACGCTGCAAGCGTGTAACTATTTTCACTCAAAAAAATTAATATATACATTATTATATCCACAACACTATCTGGCCCCAAACTAAGCAGAGCTTGTATTTTGGGAACCAGATAGCTGATATAATAAAACCAGAACTTTGTAACACCAGAATACAAACATCTGCGTTCACCACACAAATATTTGTTCCGGTGGGGATCGAGCCCACGACTTACGGCTCAGAAGGTAGAACTACTACCAATTGAGCTGAGAGGCCAGTTAAATCACCAATAAACAAACGTTTCTAGAGGTACTTACGAATAATTCAGGGAAAGGTCACCTGTTACGGGTATTCGACATCGATCATCGGGAGTCCGTTGCGTCGACCTTCCCGCGGTAATGTCGCCCTGGGGAGCGGCCGTCGCCGGCGACTCAGACGCCGAAACAAAGCCCGCGGGCCCCCTCCGTCAAACTTAACCTGCGTTTGCGTATAGAACATACTCGCACGCGTTTTAAAACAACCCATTTCAGACGTTCCAACTCTCATTTCCAACATTTCAACTGAAAAGTTAATAAGGAATTTATAATTAAGTCATACGCGCGTCACGCGTTGCCGTGGACATGAATATTTACGATGCAATTTTGTTCCATTTCAGATTTATCATTGTTTTGTAGACGGGGAATTTTAAAAATGCTCCTCCGTGAGCAAATTCAGGTGTGCGTTCAAGTCGGGTTAGGCGGTGACAGCGCATCTCTAGCGCGTATTGTTCGTGTCCTAACCGCCGACTTTCCATTTATTTCTCTATGAATACGTTATTACCTGCTCGCCCGCGCTTATCAAAGTTTATCTGCATCGTGTGGTTTACTCTGTACCGGTGCTTATTCGTTATTACAAGGCTGGAGTGTTTTATTGCCAGGGCGGGGCTCAAATCGCGCACGGCACCCTTGTTTTTCGCTATTATTCATCGTGATCTTTCAGGATTTGAAGTTTATGTGTTTTTTCTTTGTTGCAGATTGAGGATGCCATGTTAATGTTCGACAAACAGACCAATAGGCACAGAGGTAAGTCATTTTATGGAATTATAGGTGGTTACTAATAAACATTTTGTGCAATAAACAATAAAATAACAATAGGTACGTAAAATTTTGCGCAAAACCGAAACTTTACTGACACGAATTAAAAACGAATTAAATTAAAAGTTGAAATAAAATTGTCCAGTTAAAAAAGTATTAAATCTAAAAGCACTGCACTCGTCGACAGTGTATAAACCTTGATGGGTGAGTGCAAATGGCATGTCACATTGTTTTCCTTCGTCTCAAAACAACGCTACCAACAGCCTCCTGTCACAAAGCCAAATGTATCATTTTTGTGTGTTTCGCTTCATTTATTCAGCCGTCTTCACCACAAAGTCGTTGCTGGTTAACTAGCAACGTATAAATACACGCTTCGACCCTCTATGAAAGTTGACCGCTATAGGCAGGCACGTAGCCTTCTGTACAATTTACTTCACACTATCGGCCACTATAAATGGCACAGAAGAAGGGGGAGCTCAAGTTATACTGGTCCTAGGTGTACGGCTGATCCGAAGCGAAGCGAAACGTAGGTTCGAGGTGGCATCGTCACTAAGCAGGAACACCATTTTTGGTATTGTGTTCCCTCCCCATGTTACGACTATTCCCGACTAATAAATAACAAATCGACGCTTGGATAAAATATACGGTTTCCTCGGTAGAGATTTTGTATTATTGTTCGGGTGAAAGCAAAGTTTCGCTTGAAATCTGCCTTTTTCAATTCCGGTGATGGTTGATTCATATATTTGGGACGGTATTGTCTCCGATGAGAAATGGTGAGACCTTTTTTGCAAACAATTTAAGGAAGATACAAATGCATGACCTCTTTTCTTGCAAGAAAAAGGGTTTGGTAAATATTATTACAGCTGACATGAAAATCTGAATAAATATCCTTCACAAATAGTGATTTGAATACTCATAACTTCAATGCACTCTGGTTTTTCACTTTCTCTACGCGTAAGATTTTAATTAAAAAATGTAGAAAAACCGTATCACAGGAAACCATCTTTTGTTGCCAGCAAAGAATCCCTTGCAGTACAGCAAATACAATGTTAAATTTTCTTGTGTAATCCCCATGACACAAAAACAGGTTGACCCAAATATTCAGACTTGCTGAAATATTGTTGCGCCGTCATTTATGCAACTTTGCAAAAAACGAATCCTGTTTCATTAAAAGGCAAAGGAAAAACGACTTTTTCGTGCAGTAATAAGATGTAAAGTGATTTATGCCACGTTTTTTCCTTCTTGCTTTGCCGTCTTTTTGTAAGTCATTTAAGTTGTATGGATTCCTTATTGACAGATAAATTTGTAAGATTTTTAACTCAAACTTTTGCTTAAAAAAATTTACATTAGCAAACCAGCCCCCTCAGATGATATTAATCCCGAGAATTAAATTATACAAATTTTAATAGTAAAAAGTCTGACACAGTAAAAAACCGTTGTGAGATATTTAGCAACTTAGTAAATGTGGCGATGGTTCACTTATCGTAGAATAAATACACATGATACATTAAAATACTATAATATCATGTTAGCTAACTTATATAAATCAATATTATACCCAACCCTAAAAATCCATGATTTTATATGGTATCCATTCCTTTAGCAATGTAATCCTTATAAATTTTAAGAAATAATTTGTGGCAGAATCCTTATAATTCATAGTTACGTAAGAGGAAATAGTTGATATAGTAATCCAATATAAATATTCCTTAGGCCTCCCCTAATATGACTGGCGGGTTATTATCCTGGCAACGCAATCAGTTGGGTCGGGTTATCCCGTAAGAAATGTAAAAATATCCGCTGTTTATTTGTACCGAAGTTGGGCTAGACGCAACCCAAATGCGTATTCAAACTCAATATGAATGCAAACTGCCCGGCGAATGGGCGGAATGGCGAAAATCAAATTAGGTATGGTGTGAATTCTTCACGGCGACGTCGGGCCAAAAAAATTGAAATCAAATATTCATTGGCTCTTAACCGGATAAGCCGGCCCGCAGCCATTTCAATACACTTTATTATCTATTTTGCGTTACCGAGAGGACCAAGCAACCGAAGCCTTCAAGACCGTTCACTTGTTATACATTGGATTACATCACTACCAGCATGCTGGCTTTTTGAACCCGACCTTTTTGAGCAACAACTCAAACGTAACCTGATAGAAAGATTATGAAAAAAAAAAATCCACATTATTTCATCACTACTAAGGAAGCACGCTCTGCAAAAAAAAATTTAGTTGTATTTGATTTTTCGTATTACTCAAGAGAGTCAATCTGTTTTAATGGATTCAATATTTTGCCTTGACTGCCGAATCTATTATCCACGAAAAAATAACTCATATAATGTTGTGCAACAGTTTATATATTCTCGCTGCATTATTTACAAATTTTGTATAAGTCATAACTCACGTGTTGAATGACTTAATTCAAAGAGATATTTCCATACGCAGAGCTGTTGAATCTGTTCAAAATATGAAAAAAAAATACCTGCCTTTCAACCTTTTCAGTACATTAAATATGCGAGAATAATGCGTTTAATAGCACCCTTTACTTTTATTTATGACCTTTGCTGGTAAAAAAAATAATTAACGATGTCCCCTTGCCAGATACTTCCCATTGTCTCCTGTTTAAAAAATATTTTTCACCTTTTGTACGCAAAGCCTAAAATTACACAAATATTATGGCGGATATCAAAATAGAAGCTACAGGAAATTCAGAATATATATTTTATTATTCAACAATAAAGAAAGCGTTACCTATGTGTTCATGTTGCGTTAATATCCGAGGTGCCAGTAGCGCCTGAACCGAATACCATTACGGGAGTAAAACGCGACATGAGAGTTCATAAATATTAAAGAATAAAAAACTAGCAGAACCAATCTCAGCGGGGTGGATTCCATTTGGACGCACGAGCCACCTTGCGCGCTAAGGGACGCATTTCTGCCGAGTGCGTGCCTTGCTGCCGTGAAAATTTCACCTCTCTCTTTACATAAAATATCTACCTATCTATATATACATTTGACGCCGTTCGTGATATGTATGTCTATCGCGTGAATCATAAATGGCGATCGTTTCGTCGAGTAAGTACCATATTTTCTTCAAGTCAAGAACGGCCAATATAACCTTAGTATTTTTATTTAGGTACTGTGTTTCCACACGTTCCTTTTTTTAGCATCAAAACCACCGTGTTTACGATCTTTTAATAAATTGTTATCGTCATAAATTTGATCACGAACGCAGTAAAAGGTTCACCTACATTTTTAATATTCGACGTGTTTCCTTGACAGGGGCATAATCCCTCCAGTACTCGAGATTCGCTAGAATATTTCATTGATTTATATTTTGTCTTATTTGTATTCAATTCACTTCAGGAAACACTTCAATTTCGCTATTTTTGTACATGTCGAGGCAATTCTAATGCCGGCAAAGCTTCTGAAGTAGAGCTCTCAGACTGTGTAAGGCTGCAATTTAAGCTTGGCGTCTCGGCACAAAGGAATTTAGCCTTTCCCTCTGCGGTATAAGAGTTGTGTGTATGTTTTGTTCGTCTGTTCTCGGAGTGCTAAGTGGCTGCACGTGGTTCCTCCCTCAGGAGCGACGAGAATACACGGGCTTTAGATGCATCTTGTGGGAAACCAAAAGCCCCTGTTAATATTATATGTATTACAATTAACTTGGTTTAAGCTATTTTAAGTTCGTGTTTATTACTACAACAGTTTTGAACAGTTTGAATTTAACATCCCATAATTTGTAAGAACAGCATATTCGATCTGAATGACTTTTTTGTTTGGGTTACAAATATATTTCATTTGTCAAATTATGAGAAATACTTTGCATAAGCACACCGTCCATGATCATGCTACTCACAAGCCCTCTCAACGACACCAAAAGCCGTGTCATGATATCAAGATTACGGTACAAAATACGAGATACGAAAGCAGAGAATTGACAAGTCGATATCTAAAACAATCGGCTCTCAGGATTCACAATTCCCGCGGGCATCGCGGTGAGAATGCATCTCGTGATGTATGGATACAGCGAAGTGAGATAAACTCACGGGAGTAAGCAGTGATCACCTGTTTGCCAGATATTTCGATACAATAAATCTTGTGCTTCTCGTGTCAATGTATTTTTATCGAAAATGTTGAAAGGAAACAGAAAACAGTATCCAGAGTAGTAGTAAAATTTGTAGAATAAAATTAAAATTGAACGTTAACTTTAGAGTAGTGCGTGTTTACCAATGAGTTTTTTTGTAAAAAAAATGTATGTACATTAAGGCAGTACTCTTAAACGGTGAAGGAAAACATCGTGAGGAAACCGGCATATCGTATAATCTAAAAAGCTCAAACAACCTGTGTCAAGAGCACGACCTCTTTATTGTGCACTTATAATTTTACCACACTTGGTTCGAAAGAACTAGAAAAAGAAGAATATACTTTTCATACTGTTACTATTGGGGAAATGTTGTCTAAAAGTCTAAAAATGTTGTGAATAGATCAATTTACTATGAAAAAAAGTTGACTATAATTTTAGCCAATAATCCTTTTTTTAGCCCCAAGTTCAACAGCTGTACCGTTTATTTTTGTGGCGTGAAGTTATTATGCTAATAATAATTTAATAGGCCAACTAACATGTCAGGTCATGTAAAGGTTCAAGATAGTTTTACTGCAGATTTGAACGTGCGATGTGCGTGCAAGTATTTCGTGACAATAAATGATAAGGAACCAATAAAATTTTGATGATCGGGTGTAAACCAGTGACAATATAAACACGCTCTACTTCATAATTGAGGAAAGAAGGTCTTTTCCTGTATTTTATTTTACGACTTTCTATAACAATGACTTATAAAAAGGTTACTTCAAGTCAGTCCTCAATAAATAAAGTTCAATTTTAAATAAATACAGGCCGACCTTTACTTACATTCTCATCATAAATTTAATTTAACAAGAGAAACATCGAAATCTACCCTATTATTCGTTCTGACCCGTACTAAAATATTAACAGGCCGCTGGCTGGCTCTAGCCATAGGTAAGCATCGCAATGCAATAAGTCCATTTACGCGTTAGTAGGAGTTCTCAAACCCCGACGGGCTATGTGGCGAGAAGTGGTGAGCGAAGATAACTACAATATTAAAGCACCAGTGTTTGCCCGTAATAGAACTTAGAATGAACTTCTTTTGAAATAATAGAGGGTTAGTTACATTAAACACTGCTTTTGCCTACGTAAGATTATTTATAGTAACAACTATATTTTTGCATACAGAGAACCAATCAGAAAATTACTCATTGGCAGTAACAAAGTATTTGTTCCAACTTTTCAACGAAATTGAGTTAACTGAACAAGTTTAATGTACCGTATCAATATTCATCGAAATCAATTTGGTAGCGACAGCGTATACGTCATTGACAATGACAACTGTCCTGTGCGTAATTCAACCAAACAAAATCATATTATGTTCGCTCAATACGCTCAATACGCTCAATAATGCCATTGGAAGCCAACAATGGCCTCTTAAGAACGGAAAGCTATAAATCGAAACCACTATTGATCCTCAATAGAGCATTAAGAATCTGAAGCCTTCACAATATTACATTAGGAGTGTGTTTTAGCAAATCACTTCCTGAAGGACTGAACGATGAAAGGAAGGTTACGAAAATAGTGAGTGTGGGAAATGACACAGGCAAAACCATTGGCGACCTCTTTAGGGGAAATTTACGATTGAATAGTCATTGTCTTGGAAGAACTATCGACGCAAGATGTTTCGGCATAGTCCAACTGTTTTTTTTCCTGTTTTTTGGTTGCCTTTTGCAAGTGTAATTGTAATTGCGGTTCTGATTTGGTCCAATACTGGATTGGGACACTCATATTATGTATGCTGTGTTTTGTATATTATGTAATAATAGTATGTATAATGCCGTGCTGTTTTGAGTGTCCTAATTTAGTGTTGGTCCAAATCAGAACCCCAAATTAGAGTAATAAAGTCAGATTTTTAAATTGAGTCACGAGCGCAGCGAGTGGTTCAAAAGTTAAAATCTTAAGCGTTAGCGAGGGAATCAGAAAAGCACGAAGTGAATTACCACAAGCTACTTAAAGCAAATAGGATAACGGGATAAAGCTAAGTTTCAGCCACTATAATTAAGTTTGCCTCAGTAATGAAGAGGGTTATTAATGGGTGCGTAAGTTGCTTTGTGATAATTATTCCAGGAATCCTCTAATACAACCAAAACAAGCGTGAATAACTTGCACTTAAGTTTCGTGTTAATGTGACAGAAGAATCCCAGTTATGCCAAGCTTTATTTGACTCAAAATATAAAACGCTATATGGTGGCCGTAACCACCTACTAATTCATAATAGAAACATTTTCCGTTCTTCATAATGCTAGATCTAGATCTCTCACCAAACTAATAAAACCATAAAGGCGCAAGATTGCTTTTACTTCTTGTTCTCAAAGTGATGCTTGTGATACTACTGAATAAATACATTTTTGACTTTGACTTTGGGAAAACGTCAATTTTCCTAATCTTGGTCCAACAATTAATTCATCATCATTTAAACAAACTGTATTTTTTGATCGATGGCAAAAATCTATTTGAAACAGCAATATTCCGATTACTTTTGCGTTTGCAAAAAAAAATACATAGCATCCGTTTCATCTATTTAAAATACGGTTGTCATATAACGACCACCGCTTTGTAGTAACCCAGAGTTTCAAGGAAAGTTTGTCACAGTTGTGTGGAATTACTTTAGTGTGAATCAGGTGTCATCGCTTTGTGACGTGTGGTTTTGGCACTTTGTTATACACACTTTTAAGTTTTCGTGGTTAACTGTTTAATAAGTAGCTGCTTTGTTTAGTTTAGAAATTTTTAGTATGAATTTTGGTTTCTACAAGTGTTAGCTGTCAGTTTCAAATATGCGTCGGTATGCACTCAAGTTTGATTTTTTTACAAGTTACATTATGAATGAATTTAGGCGAAATTTTAAGTATGAATTTTGATTCCTAGAAGTGTTAGCTATCAGTTTCATAAATATGCGTCGGTATGTTCTCAAATTTGATTTTTTGACAAGTTACTTAGAAATGAATTTAGGCGATTTGACAACTTTTCCTCAGGCCCATAATATCACCCTCCGCTATATCGTTGAAGTTTCTAAGAAGTAGGTATATCAAATGGGATCTTTAATGTCCTTAACTTTTTCGTAATAAAATTACGAGAAAAAATCTTTGCCTGTTTTTTACAATTACTTTTATTTATGGCCTCAATAAATTTACTGTCAACGAAATTAAAGCAATGCTCTTGATATGGTACAAAAGTACCTTTATACTTTGGAAGCTGAATACTTCATTTGATAAGGTATTAGAGGAATGAAGAGAAATAAATGCTTCAGGGAAATTCTTTATGACTTATATTATCGGACTGTTTCTTGGAATATTGCTACGGCTTTCAAGATTATTCCAGGCCAAAATATCATAAAACGTACCAATCGAGTTACTACTGGTAAAAATGTACTGCCACGCACTACTAAATACCGATGGACCAACAACATTATTAAGATCGCGGGAAGTCGGTGGATGGAAAGGGCTCAGAATCGTTCTTCCTGGAAATGTGTAGGAGAGGCCTATGTCCAGCTGTGGACTTCTTTAGGTTGACGATGATGACTGATAATATTAATATTTTTAAAGAAATATTGCTGTTGATTCTCTGACAATTTTGACAGAGCCTACCGAAAATCGGTAGGTATAGCAGTTTGGCCATGAAGTCGGTTTCTCAAGTTTTATAAATTTCACTTGCTAGAACCTTCTAGTATTTGTGCCGTGAGTACGCAGCGTGGACAGAGGGGCCATATGATATGGCCCCTCTGTCCACGCTGCGTTTCCACGGTTTCTCAAGTTGTTTAAACTTAACTTGCTAGAACATTCTAGGTTTTTGTGCCGTGAGTACGCAGCGCGGACAGAGGGGCCATATCATTACCTACCGACCACAGTTGAGTAATGACGCACAAGTCACGCTACCCGCTTGCTCTCTGCGGCTTTCGACGAACAAAACGGGGATCCGCATTATGTATCAACCATTGTTTATTCTATCGTGAAATTGTTCTTTTGATTGATGTTTATCGCGGATTTTAAGTAATGGCCCGTTGCCATGCGATTCAAGGGTAGCTCGTAACTGCTAATTAGCTGGTGTTGCTTACATGAATCCTAACAGTTTCGTCACTTTGAAATTTATTTCAAAACTGAGTTTTTTAAACGTTTGCGATCAAAACACATACTGAGTTGATTAGAAAAGAAAGAAAGAAGAAATATTTATTTGAGTAGCAAAACTCCACTAACAATTAAAACTTATCACTAAGCTACAGAGGTAGGTAGAGGATTACACAATGGGAACCAGATAGCTGATATAATTCTTGAATATTATTATTTTTGCCATACACATACTTAGAATACAATATAACACCCAGACAGAGAACAAACATCTACGTTCACTACACAAATATTAAATCACTAGATTTCGTTAAAATTTCCGAGCAGTTGAGTAAAATATATCGAATTTACAGTCGGAAGGTTTATTCAATTTACATTATCCAATAATTTAATCACAGGCGTATTTCCGAAAGCTTCGTGCTGTTTCAATCGTGATGCGGGTAGGTGCGGTCGCCGCTTCACGTGGCGCGCGCACAATTGCAATCAGCCTAATATGTTGAACAGTAGGTCCATCTCATTACCATGGACGACCACAGGTGAATGATGGCGCGACGGTGCGACCACCAACCGTTTTGTTTGCGGTCGATTTAACGCCGACGACAAATTGCGTGTTTGCCGCTGCGGCCCAGAGATCATTCCAGAACACAGGATGAATAAATGCACTGATTACGCTACTTTCTATTCATCATAGAATACCCTCTTTACTTTTAATACTTGAGAACAATGTTACACTATGTTCCGCCTTGACCCCACAAAAATACACAGTAACGCACAGTAAAACTTTCCGGCAAAACGGTAAAAAATGTGGGTCTTTCTTTTCCGCCGTTTGTTCTGAAATAGTGTAATAAAGGCGCCTAAAATGTACAGTACCGTTATAAAAAAGGAAAAGTGCCCTAAAAAAGTTCATATTTATATCCTTGTAGAAAACGAACTAACTCTTGTTTTCATCCTCTTAACAAGAAAGTAATCTGTCGACCTACGTCGCGATAAAGGGATTTTTATGTAACAAACTGGAGTCGCGCCTACCCTCACCTAGCCCGAGGCTCTTTCGAAAAATCCCCGCATTGTCAGATTCTACTAAGGATTCAGAGTAATATACATTTTCATGTTGAAATTACAGCTGTATTTTGCTCATGCTACATAAAATCGGTGTAAAGACGACGCCCATGAAAAGGCTCGGGTGCAAAACCTCTATTTAGTTGGCTCCAAAGCTCCAATGTAACACTGTGCTGGAAGTTTACTGTCGGTAGTTCGAGACCCGTTTCATAAGCAGAGCACGGCAGGGTGTGACAGTGGAGGACATAACAGAATGCACTCGGGGAGAGACAAATACGTAGCCATGTGATACACTGACTCGGCGCTACAACTTGTTACACTCCACGTTAATGTGCAAACATTGTTTATTCTGTATCCCGGACTCATTGTTCAAAAGTTGTATCAGTAAAGTCTCCGCTAACAGAAATGCCATCTCTATTTTAATAACACATTCACACGTCGGTAAAGGTATACGCAATGCACTCAGTAAAATAGTTGAACCAGCACAATTGTTTGTTTTTTCTGTTTAAAAACCTCCATTATAAAGTTCCTTTACCTCAACTTTTACATGAGGTTATAAAATAATGCCTGAAACAGTGTTGCGCACAAATGAGTAATATCACTTAACCGCTAGAAAATTATATACAAGTGTCGCGTATAAGGCTGGTTACACGTATGCTACTAAATTTTAGTTAAAGTCGTTGGCAACAGGTGCGCGGGATGAGCCCGTCGGAGACTCGTAATTATCATGACTCTTGCTTTACACTTCCATGTTTATGCCTACGCCTGTTCATATCTCATTCAACACAGATTTACCACTCCCATAAAACTTCAGTGGATTCCCAGGCGATTTAATTCCAATCGCTATGCAAATACTTTTGAACCAGTTCAATATAAATTATGTTACAAATCCATTTTGCGTAACACCACTATTTAAACAAAACAACATCATTTATAATCATTGACTACAACAAAGGCTCTTTAATCTACTTTTGCATAGCTATTTAACATTTCGAGGCATAGGTAATGCCCAGTACAAACATTGGTTCGCTAACCGCAGGATATTAATCTCCCATTATAAACAAAGTATTAAAACAATTTTAATTAACAATATTCCGGTGAATGTGACCGCGGATGGGTCACCCTTCCGCAGACAATTTAAATTGTTTTTTGTATTATTTTACTGACCAGTGGTGCTCAGGCCTGCGGCACACGGTTGGTTCCAACACGCTCACAACATGTTCAGTGTTTCCGTCAACATCAGTACGTCACATTTTGTTCACTTGTCAATTAAATGTCACACGCGATTCGCTGCGAATTTACTCATTGAGTCGCGAACAACAACCAGCCAAATGGAAATTAACATAAAAATACGAAGTGCCATCGAAGTGTGTGTGTATTCAGCTTGAAATCGGGAGAATCATGCAGGCTTACGTTTAGTTCAGAGCCGTTCGCACCCCTTCGCTTAGCTTAAATTCAATTCAAATCTTATTTTCATACTAAATTGGCAATAAATTGTTTATGTGAAGTAAACGTATAAAAGTACGCGCAAGTTTATTTTTCTTGTTGCAATCGAGTTTTGTTTTTTCAATGTGTCTGTGAGAGAATCGGAAATGAATATTTACGATGTAGATCGAATGGTAGCGAACTAAGTAAATGTTTCGTAAAATTCGACAGTGGCTGTAAGTGGCAAAACCCATAAATCCGAGACAGAGCAGAGCACGCAACGTATGTGTGTGTGCGTCCAGATTTATACGTTTGTCTTGCTTCACGGTGCACGTTCACACGCCCCAGACAAAAATATTGCTGGCCGCAGTTGAAATAGAGGAAACATGTTGCTACTAACAACTCTAGAATACCACCAACTCCCACTACCGACCAACTCTAATCTCCATAATTACAAACACAATTATTGTACCTTGTTTGTTGTATGAAAAGGCCGTGTAGGTTTAAAATCACAATATTGAGGAGGTTGTACTTTGTCAATCGGGAATTAATTTAAACTTTGCTGCCAAAGCGAGCGACGAATATCCTGAGGGACCAAACGGGCATCAAATCGAATAGAAGGTTATAATTGACTGGTGTCAGGCGAATAACAACCGACGTAACTGATCCTAATCAATCAAGTTTGCACTCTAAAACGTGAAGTTTAGCAATGAGAATCGCTTGTACGATCTATTGTTTGGGAGCGATTTTCACTTGGAGGTCGCTAAGTCGGTGTCGTGGTGGGTCTAACACTCACTTAGTGGGTGCTTCGAGAAAGTAATTTGCGAGACTCGTGACCGATCATTTAGATGTACCCTCATTTGCATACTTTACTGACGTAATTATCAGTTGGAAAACATAACACGAGGTTGGTAAATGGATTTATTGACGCTGAATGGCAGACAACGAGGTGTTGCGGCGAGCTGTTATATTGGCGATGGTGATTTTGCTTATTTAGAGTGTTGTTCCATTAAATTTGAAAGTTATAACCTGCTTATTTCTGTAAAGTTTATTTAAATTAAATTTTGTACGGTGAATTCTATGAAGGACGTGATGGGAATAACAGGTACGTTTGGATTTTATCCACATTTCCGCAAGATATTTTATTCGATGATTTGAAAATATTCGCTTCAACACTTTCAAATTAATAAAAGTATTCTATACTGTGCTTTATAATGGGGCCCACATGCGAAACATACCTACTGTATTTGTCTAGTTATTAGTTTTCACTAAACTTGCCTATCGATGCAAGTTTAATGAAAACTACTTTTTTGTGACGTGTGTGATTTACCAATTTTTGTATTCCCTGTTCAGAAAAATTAGAATTTCACACTCAAATCGTTCGATAGCTTTGTAAATTGCTAGTACTTTTCCTAACCGCACCTGCACGCATCTAATTCCGTAGCAAGACAGGAACTATCGTAGCCTTCAAATACAAGTGGTGTCTATGCTGTCTGCCGACTGAGAATTTGCTGTCACCTTTGACAGCTGGCGGCGCCTCAGAATTCACTTCGACACAGCTTTTTATAGAAATAGCTGGGTAACTCATAGCGCTAGGAATTTGTTTGAATGGTTATGATCTAAATTTGATCGTCACTAATATAAAAAGATAAAATATATTTTATTGTCTATGTACCTAACTAGATACATAATGGTATAAGTAATGTGGTAAAAAATGTGGTATAAGTAAATATAATATATTATATAAAATGTCGGTCTCATTAGTTCAGTCTAAAGGCATATAATTTTATGTGGTCCGAAATAAACAATTTTTATTATTATTTTTATTTATATAAACATTTGTACATTTGTTAACATATTTTGTTTTTGAAGTTTCATGTTGGATTAAGATACCGTACTTTTAAACCGTCTTAAAATATAAAAGGAAGAGGTTATCGCATAACTTCCTTATATAGGAGCCGATTTGTAAAATCCTTTTTTTTATCTAAAAGTTCCACAGAAATATCATCATAATCGTTTCACCAGTTTAGCCATAAAAATGATTTTTCATGTTATTAAACTGTGCTTGTTTTTTCTGCTATAGTTTACTTATCTAAAGAATAAGAATAAGGTTCTATCAGACAGTAATATACGAATAATGAAATTTGATTGTGAATGCATTTTGCTGATTAGTAAAGTAGGCCGCTTATAACTAGCGCAAACTTGGCTTACAGAAAGCTGGCCTTATAGTGGCAAATTAAAAACGTCAATCAGCCAGCTATTACTGATAAATCACAGGCACCATTATTCGAGACTATTAATTGCATTCGAAGTAATTGGGTTCATTCATTCCCGTTTCATTGTATTGTAAGAAAATTAATGAATACGCTTCGATTGTTAGATGGTGGTCTAACGTTGTGAGAAAACAAAGGCTCAAAATTCATTAGAAAAGGTTTAAAAAGAGTTCTAAAAATAATCTTTGTGGTGAACAAGCTATCAACCCCCGCCTTCTGAATAAAATGATTTTCCTATTTAAAATCCATTATATTTTACATGAATAAGATGACAGTTACTAACTCCTCATTGTGAAATCTACAAAGCAACAAAGCACGGAGATTGTAGATGTATAGCACTCTTTGAAGAGTGTAGGCAAGCTGGTGACTGTTGGGACTGACTAAGTAACGTTTTTTGAAAATTTGCATCCCAAGTATTTACTTGATGAAGTGCAATGCCCGTACTTTTAAGAGCAGGAAGATGATGGTTGATGGTGCAGAAAACCCGTTGTTGTTGTACCGACCCCACTTATAAGTTGGGTCGGTACAACAGGTTTTCTTCTTCCACTCACCTCTATCATTCGTCATCTCATCTCAGTGCTCATTCCATTTTTGCTCAATCCATCTATTCTTTCTTCTACTTTTCTTCTATAACCACCACCTAATACTCGTAGTAGGTATCTACCATCAGATGTTAATAAAAAGCATTTTATCAGCAAACAAAAATCGGTTTTACACGTAAACAAAATTACAAAGGAACAAAAAATTAGAGCCCTAAAAGTCATATAAACACAAAAGTGCCCTATATCAGAGTAATAATAATTAACATTTTCACTTTGTAAAATATGTAGCTACCCTTGTAATCATCTCTAACAATGGCCGGGGGGTTGTTTTGATGTCTGGGAAGGCCCTCGATTAATTTCGCTTTTTATAAAAATATGCGAGACATAGGGATCTATTGAAAAGATTTTGAATTATTTCTGTAAGGGACAAGGAATCTACAGTTACTTAATCAAACATTTCATGCGTCAAATCATCTATTCTCTGAAAGTCTGAACTTTACTTCCATTGTATCTTTTCATGCTACTGGTTACTTCTACTTTTGTTTTATCTTCGGATAGAACTATACCTATATAATAATGATCTGTACTGTCTTTTATATTTTTATTCTTAAAATCAAAACTTATGCAAGCGCTGCGAATACAATTCCTCATCATATTGTGAGTGAAGCAAAAAGTAGTAGTACATAGTTTGATGCCTCTTCACAACGACTGGAGCGATGTAGATAGAACTTAGAAGTAATATACTCATTTTGTAATACGTGCATTTTTAATGGAATAAGATAGATAGATTAATACTTTATTGTACATAAAAGAAACATAATATTATACAAGAAACATTACTTATCGCTGAGAGTGATATTCCTGATGAACTTTGGATAATAAAATAAATTATAAATAAATAAATAATGCAGGCAATCCACACAACGCTAACTAGCCCCAAACTAAGCAGAGCTTGGATTATGGGAACCAGATAGCTGATTATAATACTTAAATACTTTTTTTAATAAGGTTACTTTTATTTGAGTATTACGTGAATAAAACCGCAACTGAAGCTGATTAAAAAAAACGTCAAAATTGTTGAACATAACCCAATATAGGTAGGTAGTAAATAAATCATTCCGAAGGTAAATTGATTTTGTTACAACCCATAAAGCTGCGTTACAGTAAAATCAAAATTCATTCGACCGAGTCCAATTTACATTTTGGTGAATATTTAGCAGTGGAAACAACATAAATAAGCAAATATTACTCGCTATTATATACGTACCGAGAATGGTAATACACCCCTACAGAGAATACGGTAGGTAATCGCATTTACTTAACTACTAAGCTACCGTTTGACCACGGTAACGTTTATTACTTGACCATTAAAATTACTCCGGAATTATCGTTTTGGGTTCCGTACTTCAAAAGAAAGAAACCAAACTCTAACGGTTTTATTCATAATGCTGGACACTTTTTAAAGGCTTGCCTAAAGCCGTCACCGTCACTTTCATGTCAACAAATAAAGATAGCAACAGACGTTTCGGTCTTGTAAGCTAAATGACTGTTAAAATACCATTAGAAATACGTTATAATAAAATATACTTATGATCTGTCTGTCTGTGAGCATTTTTATTTTTTCCAATCGTGAGTTTAGAATAAGTTTATCGTAGACTTTATTTTGGCATTAAGAGCTAATATAATGTACATCTCTTTTTTAGGCTTGTCAAAAAAAGAACAGATATTTCTTTTCGAAGAACAGCAATACTCCATAAATTGAAAAAATCAGCCCTAAATTTGATTAATCAAAGTGATAATGTTTTATTAATACGCTGAATTTGAAGGAACACTGCTGATTCATCATTGATTTAAATGTTAAAAAGTATTCTACTGGAATACCTATATTGTGTGATTGTTGAATGAATCTCAATAACATTAAATATCCAGGGGGCTAATTCTCGGGCCGATCTCGATCATTTTGAAATTTTATTTTATTGCTTCTTTTCACAACCCCGCACTTTTTGTTCGTTTTCCGTATATCGTAGCTGTCGAGGATTTTTCGAAGAGGTCGTTTATAAATTACTCAAGGAAATTATCCATTCCCCCTTCGAAAAGAAGCAATAAAATAAAATTTCAAAATGATCGAGATCGGCCCGAGAATAAGCCCCCTGGTGCATGTTTTCTTATCAACGTTTGTGCCCACGCGTGTTAAACCACTCAGAACTTATCTCAAGAGGCTGCAGTTAAAGTTATTCTCGTCACGGCTACTTAAAAGTCGTCGTTTTAAAATCGAATCACGAGGTGCGCACGGACGGGCAACATCATACCATTAAACATTTACGCGCTCGAGATAGCGCCAGTTTTTCTACAGCACTGTAGAATTTTACGACACTTTTATTGTTCCCCGATCAGATGCTACGTACTCCAACTCACCTAGTTCTTTAACAAACAATGCTAGATTAAGTCGTATGATCACATCAAATAGACACTTAACCTCATTTAAGTACGCACACAGCACGCCGCTTAAAATTTTAATGGTTATTCTAAATGGAACTTCAAAAACGCACTGATAAGTAAAACGGTTGGTTGGCATCTATTTTTCTAATAGATCTTTCTTTGTTTTGGGTCGCGGCTTTGTATAGCTAAAGAGCTTTGACTTGTTGGAGCACAGCAACAAATGTTTATTTTACCTGACCAAATTCCAGATTAAGCCCTTTCAACTTCATGTAACAAAAATGCGGTTGGTTGTGTCTATAGGGAGGGAAGTCGGCATTGTGTTACATATTTTCTACGTCGACCGTTCTTAGGACACGAGTGCCCGTCGGATAACAAACAACACAAAAGGAAAAATAATGAATAGTCCAGAAAAACGGTGCGCCTCTCGTTATGAGCCACATGCATATATGATACGGCAAATCTGACAAATGGAACGGCGGAGTATAACAATGCTAGTGCCTCCAAGTGGCCGTTCAATTATGCAAATAGGCTGCGCGATGTTCGTCCGGCAATAATAAAACTGTTTAACAGCTGACAAACGCCGGCCGGCTGTCCGCTTGAACATTTTTGTATTCAGTCATCCGTCTAAGCAATAAAATGAAAGCAGGTACATCATCCGTATGACGAGATGTCCCGCACTCATATTAAATTAGACCGCCCCCGGTCATCCACTTTATTTTTATTTGAATCCCATGAAAATATGGAGTGTGTTTGCTCGCGCCGGGAGCACGGTTCACCACCGTTTTATTCGCGAGTCAATGTTTATGAATTTGTTAATAAACAGTCGGACACAGCGTTGTTACCTTTGCAATTTAGGCGTGGAAAAATTCGCGACAAAAGTTTGTCGCGGCCGCGGGCCATAACCGTTATCGCTAATTATCCAGAGTGGGTTATTTGGACGGAATAAAAAGTAATCCGATAGTAATTTGGATAAAAGAGTATCTTTTTACGAGCTTTCGCGACTAGATTGACGTAAGTATAGCTGTCTTTAAGGAGGGTTACCATGCAAGAAGGGCATAAACGCGATCGTGATTCGTGTGTCGCGCGACAAATGTCACCGTACTGTGTTGCTGTCAGCACTCGCAGTTTGTAGTAAACATTGTACAACTTTTTACTCTATAAAGGTTCTTTTAATTTTTGTTTACTTCTTTCAGACTGCATTGTTATTTTCTTTCATGAATGAAACACAGCTATGCTCATGATAATGTTATTATTTATTCAGCCTTAGTAAAATATGCCTGAGCTAGGTTTTCATAATTTACTTGTTAAAAAAACGAAATGGAAACTATTTTTTTGTGAGTAAATCAAGAAACTACTGAAAATAAAACACATTAAACTTCTCTTTCCCACACTTAGAAGGAGCATTAAATAATGCGAATAAATTATAAATGTATAAAACAAAGAACAATTTTTCGTCTGTTACTCCTCATTAAAGTGATCCACTGTAGGTGCTTCATCACTCAGTCAAATTGCGTTTCGCTTAATTTTCTTTCCCCGGCAGGTGTGTTCGACAGAGCAATTATTTACACCGTCAGCCGTGACGTCACTTCCCCCTCCTCATCGCCTACCCCCCTTTTCAGCGTCTCCTCCTTCTAAGAATAAAACTTGCTATCGTTGTCTTGATAGTTTTAAACTAATTTTTGCTTTATTTGCGCCTATAGATTCTTGTTGGGCACGTTTATCCGTTTACTAGCGGACGCCCGCGGCTTCGCTCGCCCTTTTGCCGTTACGCCCCGTTGATTTTTCTTTAAAAAGTTCTTCTTTTTCTCCGCTTAGGGAAATCATTTTCCAATTTCCTTTCTTAGTGCACCTCTATGCTATAAAAGAAATATACCCTCCAAGTTTCATGCTTCTAGGACTTACCGTTTAGGCTGAGCGTTGATTGTCAGTCACTCAGTCAGTAACGTAAGAGTTTTATATATTTAGATCAAATTTGTTAAAAGGGTAAGCTTGTATTTTCATTAGGTCACAGAACAATTGTTGTTACCTCTAACTACTGAATCCTCTAATCCCCTCCCCCCCAGACAGATTTTTAGTACCAAGAGATCAGAAGTGATACAACAGTGAGCATTAATAAATTTCAAGTTTTAATCCCTTACTAACTAGGTATACAAAACATATTCTACGCAAAGCCTAACGACAAGAAAATTCTAAAACGTCTGTCCCAGCAAACAGGCAGCAAGAACAACCCATGGTGTCACTTAATTTTCAAAGAGGATTAGTATCAGCGACGCAGCTTTAATGTTTCGTTAAAAATTCCTAATTGGAGGGCAAACCTTCTGTGAGTCTAGACATTAGGACCAAGGTTGTATACACTTGAATGTCAGAAGCATTTGTCCCCCTCATGTTTAGAAATGTCACTGTGGCTGATACGCTTAGGGTTTAGTGTCTCTTATTTGACAGTGACATATAGGATTAAATCAGAATGTCGTGCTGAAGAAAATGAATACGTGCAGATTGAGTGGATTCTATTGTTGCTTTTGGCATAACGTAAACGATCCTTCTAATGTGACGTGTCTACGTTCTATTGATATCCCCTTATTTTTAGTATATTGAAGTAAAAAATACATCAAAGTTAATTATTAAATTTTGTTAATGTAAGGCCTATATACGAAGTAAATAGTAAGCGGGCTGTGATGATGATAACAAAAGTGATCGTTGTCATAATAATAATGTGAATGAGATTCCTCGTTTGATAAAAAAAACAGCGTGGTATTTATTGGACGTAGAAGTGGGATGGATTATTACGTTGGCATTTGCACAGGTGCGGGGTTGGCATTTGAGCTAAGCACGTTTTGGTAAAGCTATACAAAATCGATAGCTTGTAATGACCTTTCCGGATAGTAAGTAGTTGTTCATTTGACACGCACCTTTAGCAGTACCCAATCAAAAAAAATAACTAGTCATTCTTCATTATTTTTAATGTCGTAATAGTTATTTGTTTTACTGAAGAAAATAAAATTATATAATTGCCACAAGAGGAATAAACGGCGTAGATATAGAAATATTAGTGTAGATTTAAAGGGAAACACAAAGAATAATGTAAACAACTTGAAGTTATCACGTATCGATTATTAATCGTTGAAATAATTTCCCCACTATCAACTCCGCAACATTTTGAATACATTGTAGTAAATTCAGTGTAGAACGGAATCGTTTTATAATAAATTCTCTAGCTACCGTACCCTACCCTACCCAGTGGGATTAATCGTCTTACTTTTCTCTCTCTGCTGTAATCCTTAGAGGGAATTGTGTGGCCAACATCCCAGTAACCACTACTAAGAGTTTTGTATGAAAACTCGATCAAGGAGCTTCAGAGATAAAATGATTGTCTAAAATCGTTTGAAACTTGGAAATAATGTTACTCGAAAATAGAATTGTCGGGATCGAGAGAGATTTTATTTTTACGGGAAGTGTGGTTTTATCTCACGTATCAATGACCGGAAAATGCTCGATGAGCTCAATTTGTTTTGAAGACATCCAATTGTCTTGTTGTTCATAGCCTTTTGACATTGATATCAGAATAATAAGTTTTGGTATCCATACAAGCTTCTTTTGTGGTACTTATAACCAGTTTTTGCCTTATCATCAAAAGAAAGCGGTTTCAAAAAAAGCATTCAAAACTTATATCCTTTTTCTAATTATTGTTTACAGATTACGCTTTATAATCAAACCAAAAAAGGAAATAAGTACATGATCTGTATTTTATAATTATTTCTATAACATAAATCTCCGTCACTCCTTATACATTATTAAGTTTGCTAAGAAGACGCCAACATCTTATGAGGAAACAATTTAGATTTCAGTCCGGGAGAGAATATTTACAAAGCACTGTTCAGTATTCTGGGGCCATACTCCTAGGATTTACCGCATCACTAGTTGCGCTCAAATAAACTATCCCAACGGTTTTACCTATGGAATAGACTTTGTGGTGCGTCTTTGTTGAACAGCCAAATAATGCGGTTTTATTGTTCTAAGAAGAAGGTTTCCGTATTTTTTAATTTTAATTGAACTGTTCCAATCTATACAGATTTTTCAATAAATAAATTAATTTAATAAAAGCGTATTTTCTTCCTCGTTATAAGATTAACATAAATTGACTTCAAAGTGATATAAAATAACTCAATAAAGCTATTGCTTTCGTAACATAATATGGATAGTGTAGTTGTAATGCGATGTGACAGTTTGTGTTCTTAGTTAATGGCTTCGCATACGTGTCTATAAAAACGTTTGAACGTCGTTCGTTAGTGATTTCTAAGATTAGTTCATCAGATTGCAACATACATACAAATTTTATTTTCCGCTTTTACATAATAATATGTACATGTAATAGTGAAATGCCATGCCTTTGTCTGCCAAGAAGCAGCATTGATGTGTTTCGGTTTGAAGTGTGTGGGTGGCGGTGAAATTACAAGACACATGAGGTTGAACATCTTGCCTCAAGTTGATGTATTAGACACACGTTCCTGACGTGTGTGACCTACGAGGCAATGCTTTGTTATAATCAATGATTACCGCTAAACATCCGGTGGGCCATATGCTTGTTCTATCAGCTAGTTGTACAAAGATGTTAAAAGTATGTAGTAAAATATATGGTTCATAATTTTACAGATAGCCTACAGAATATACCTAAAGTGGAAACAAAAAATACATCGCAAAGCCCAACTTCCAATTTGAAACGAAGTTAGTTTTACTGACAGGCCGAGTGATATTAGGTCTGCATAGTGCGGGTTCGCACCTGATGGCTTTATTGTTGGCAACAAGGCTTACTCTGTGTCACAATCGGTCGCCACTGCCTGCAGAATTAACCACGTTTGGATTCTCTAACTGTCACTCTTATTATCTGACATCCCGGATTACCTAGGTTAAATTGTTTTAACGTTTGGAAGCCGTGCCACGTTGACGTTTGTTATCGCACGAATTAAGCGCTTATTTTTTCACGAAGTATGTCCGACCCTCGCCTCTTAACACGATTTACTGGTTTAATTCGTCCTCTACACGCAGTCGAATCAATCTAGCTGGCGTTTGATTGGCGGCAACAATCACTTACGTGCTACTGTCAACTTTGACGACCTACCCAATGAAGTTCCACGGTGCCGTGCTGCAGTCTGCTAATACCATTTTCCGTTTGGCTAATAAGTTTAGCATGCGCTATTACCAATCTACCGGCGAGCTTGGCGCGGCTCGAGCGCCTCTGCGCCAATCAATTTCATGTCCGGACGTTTTGATTCTCTGAATTTCACTGGAACACGACTGCGGAGTGTCTGTGTAGAGGTGCGCTCGTTGCGGTGCGTCTTCATTTGCAAGTTTATGTTGTTTGTTTGCGCAGTCTAGTCACATTTACTTTGCAAAAGTGCTGCGGTAAAATACTTAGTATTTAGCAAGCTAAATACACTCATTATTATATTTATCGTCCGTTCAGTAAGAAATATTGTCAATCTTAATATTTACGTCCCAACACGCCACAACAGTAGCAAGATATGAGTATCATAACGTTATCAAATCAAAGTGTATTGAAATCCATTGTTATTTGAGAAACCATGGCTAAGACTTTGATTACAGAACGGCCATCATTCTAATGTGTACTAATTGTAATTGATATAAAATCGCAATATGTAAATGGGCGGGCTGGGCTCTTGGCACGAGCTGGAGCCTAAGGGTCCGAAGCGGCACTTGTGCTCATTCGACATGCGGATCACGAACGCCTCGAACGACGTTCCCCATCTCGACTCGCTCCAGCCGATTGCATTAATTTACCCATTTTATAAACGATTTAATAGACAATGTTCAGATTCGACCATTTGTGAAAATCTGAAATGAAACACTGTATAATTTGTAGATCATTTTAATATCGCGCTTCTGCGATAAGAAATATTGGTACCGTACAGCTGCTTGTATCAGCGGCAAGTTGAAAATTGCTGCCATTTTATTCGAGCTATTTAAAATTGAGCGCTCGCTCATTCCTGACGGTTGAAGAAAAGTTTAATTTATTTATAACGTTCGCTGTTTTTTTCGCACAACCGATGGGATGAAAATCTCTTGATAAGAATGCTGCGTCGTTTTTGCTGTGGCCAACTTCGATATATCCTTGGGAAGATTTAAATCAATCTCTGAACATTTTCAATTTATTTCAGTGCCCTTATCTATGACAGGCTCGGCGCTGAATTAATCTGAGCGGACTGCCCCCCCTCCCTTCCCCCACGCCGTCCTCTCACCGGAAATTAAACGAATTAACGCCATCCAAATGTACATTTTTCACTTTGGGACTCGCGCATCCTATCGATGAATCTCGAGTCTCTTTCATCGGAAAGCGATCGGATCTGTGCGTTTATCTGTCTCCGCTTAGATTGAACAATTGATACGTCGGTGATGTACGAAGAATTGTAAATTGAATCAGCGTTATTGATTTGTCTCCATTTCATTTATTCAGGAAACCATTTGATTACAACGACACTGTATTTTAATCTTTAATTTAATGTATTCTTTTAGCATGAATGGCTATTTAAATAAGAATGTTTTTGTTGTACAAAAACTATACTGTACAGGTTTGTACTATAAAAGCTGACCGTAGTGGGGTGTTTTCGGTCAATCTCTCAAGCGGTACGCTCATACCCCTGTACCAAAATGGTGTTATAAAGCCTCAGGCACACCTGTCGGTTTTCCTGCCGGTTTTCGCGCGGTACTACCCGTTAATTAATTCAGCGCTGGCCATTACGATACCCACTATTATTGTGTAGCTCTAAAACCGTTTCTTGTTTTGCTCGAGTTATTTCTCTTTTATGGTGGAAGGGATTGAGTACTTAAAAGGTATCCCTTGTTTTCCTTACGGGATTTTTGTAGCTTCATTACTAATACAATATAAAGAGGGATTGGTTTAGTTTGATCGTTTGTGTAAGGATTATTTTGATGTGATTGTATCTCTGAAAGCTGCAAAAAAGCTTTCAGCTATATTAATAATAAATTATAGTTTAAAAAACTAAAAAAAACGCTTTTATAACTAATTGAACTAAAAAGTTAAAAATAAAACTGTAATAATCAATTGAAAAATTTATATTATTGTACAAAAAAGCGTGGGGTGCTTTTTATAATAACTTCAGATATAATAAACTATTGATAAAATATTTACAACTATCAAAATCAAGCACCCCACGCTTTTTTTGTACAATAATATAAATTTTTCAATTGATTATTACAGTTTTATTTTTAACTTTTTAGTTCAATTAGTTATAAAAGCGTTTTTTTTAGTTTTTTAAACTATAATTTATTTTTCACTTTTTAGTTTTTGTTTTTTTTCATTTTTTTTTTCATATTATTGCATTGTCATCGACCTTTGACAAGTGTGCAAAGTTTGAATCAAATCTGATCGTTCAAAGTAGAAGAAAATCGAGCTCAAAGAGGTCGGTTACATACATACATACATACATACATACAGGTGAAGCTAATAAAAGCGTTATAAAAACAAACAACTTAGATGCAAGTATAACCCAATTTTATAAAGAAAGAAAGAAAATTTATTCATTTAACATAACATACACAGAGCGGAACATTGACAAACATAATTATTATTAAAATAGGCACAAACAATACAAACACAAATAATTAAGTACCTACCTATCCTAGCACAAAACTAAAAACTTACATATTATACAATTTTGGTGCAGTGCTTTACTGAAAATTTTATTCAAATTAAATAAAAACGAGTTAAACGAGATAATTCACGTTCAATAAATAAAGTGTTACGCATGTAAACTTATTCAATAAATTTGTGATAAGTTAAAAAGCATGCATTACCAGAATACGGGCATAATTTAAACAGAGAGCTTTACCGCTCATCCTCTTAACGAGCTCACTGTCCAATAAATTGTTCCAAACTATGTACCTACCTACATTTTGATTAATAAAACTGATTATGTTTATCGCACGGTTTAAATTTTAAATTCTCCGGCTTATTACGGAGTAGCAATTGCTAAGAGATACGGCCAAACATTTAAAATGGTCGGGTAAAACATGGCGTGCAAAATAACATCACACCATTCAATTTGTTTTTGTATTTTCCACTTATAAATACTTCACTATTTGCACAAAAAAATATTACTCAATAAAATATGATTTAACTGAATTGCATTTTACAATAAGCACTAACCACATAGCATTGGTACCTTGATAATGTTTTTTTTAGTGGTATGGCTAAAAATATATTTGTATTACTGGGATCTTTTGCACATCACATCCCTTACTATTACTACTACACTTTTAATACAGTTTTAAATCTTTGTTTTTGCCAAGATATTTTAGTTCTAACCGTCTCCTCCTCTCATTTTATCCATCGTAGAGAAAATGTAAAGCGAAAAGAATCTAATCGTGATAATTTCTTAGCATCGCAGATTTTCCCGTCATAACAGTACATCTCCGCGATAGGGAAAAAGGACGCTCATTAACGTCAACGGGGATTGCCTCCAGTTTACGCCAGCCGATACCTTTAAGGTATTTACAAAGCAAAACAGCCGCAATCTAGAATGAAAAAAACCCTACCGTAATCCTTAAAAATGGCCCTTAAGAGCCAGCACAATTTAATGCAAAGTATAGCAATCTCGAAGTACTTTGTAGAGGGTTAAAAAATTATGCATCCGGTGCGGTATGTTAGTAGCCAGCTGCTCCCGAACCTGATAACGTTTTAAGTGGATTACGGTACTCCACAGGTCACGTTCAACTTTCATGAGTTCTTTGTATTGACGATGTTTAACTACGGAAGCATTTCTGATGATTTGTTCCCTGGTTTCTCCGTCTAATGCCATCTCATCAAGTAAATTATGAGTTTAATTTCATGGAAAGTT
This sequence comes from Thera britannica, assembly GCA_939531255.2. Classification (NCBI taxonomy): domain Eukaryota; kingdom Metazoa; phylum Arthropoda; class Insecta; order Lepidoptera; family Geometridae; genus Thera; species Thera britannica. The sequence goes on along the minus strand of OW618041.2, from coordinate 5,400,485 downwards.
CTAGAGAGAATTCACTTTACTTTTTAAATTTCCCCAAGAGCGGTGATTTATGAAAGCTAGAAAATTCTAAAGTGCATAAAGTGTTTTGCATTCCCTCATCTACCGTTGTCATGTTGTATAAGCGAGTTTCAATATAAAAGTATTGCATCAAAGCGCTTTGGAAGAACACGTACCTACAAACCGATTTACATTCGGTACCTAGGTACATAAAAAATCACGTCCCATTCGCTGCAAATAAAGCGGAGCGATGTTGTTTTTGTATTATCTGGCATTCATTTTAAATATTTCCCAGTATTAACATTGTCCGAATTCTGTAAATTGCACTTTTACATTCGCCGATCATAACTTCACGAGAACATTAACCGAATGCGACTGCGCGTTTAATATGAAACTATTAACTTCGGTATGGACTTATTTACTTCCCTTAATTCCGTCTATTCGGGAGATAAAAGAAGTTAATTTTATAAATGGGCCATTCCGCTATTCCCGTATAGGTAATCTTGCGTCGGTGTTATCTGGGGCCAATCGGGGAAAGACAGATAGCGTGGTCGACACGCGAGCGACGATTGATTAGCCAGGCCCGCACTGCCTTGACGGGTTAATAAAGCCTTCGTTGCCTGCTCATTGCTTTGTAAGCTACCCATTCTGATTTCCGCTAACTATCAATCGATTATTTTCGCAATCTATCATAACACAAAAGGATCATATAAAAGAGACGAATATCGGTTTCATTGGCTTACTGTAAATCAAACATTCTTTGAGTGAAATTTACTCCAACTCAAATACCCTACACCCAAGAGATCGTTTACGTGATGTAATATAGTTGCTATAAAAAGAGTGTAATTTAGGCATCTTACACGATACACAAAGTTTTATCGATTGGTCTAATAAAGTCCACATCGAACTACTAAGCAAAAGAAAATTCTGTTGTGTTGATACCCAAACAGCAGGAACAATGACATTGTTCTGTTTTTCGGGCGATATTGCTCAGCCAAGCTCAAATCACGCTTATATACTTATTGGATTACCAACGAAAGTGAACCAAACTTTATCAAATGATGTTTCTCTATCGCTGTTTTATAACAAACAAGTATCTGTTACAGATTAACAATCAACTTTCACGTTTTCCGTTCGGGAGGGATTAAAGTAGAAACAGGGGTTCCGTTTTAGCGCACAAAAGTTTATTTCGGTTGCGGTGTAAATTAATCAAAGTATATCGCAGTATGTAGTGCGCGATTATAAAGCTGGGTGACACAGGGCGGCGGGCAGCGGGCGCCGCGTCCGGCACAAGTTTCACCAACAATTTTGGCCGCGGATCGGATTAGGCTGCGGGGGTGCTCGCGGTCACTAGCAGGTCTTCCGAACACGGGATACGTTTCACAAAGTTCTTCTCGCAAGCCGAATTAGAAAGTCACTCAGCAGCAAATCGGGATTTACTTGAAGCTCTGCAAATGACATTTTTAACTCGCGTCTCGAGGACGGTTGGCCGCTCGCGTTATCCTGAGTGGATTGGCGCGTTGCGTGGGATTATGCAACAAAAAACCGTGCGTTAAACAAACCCTTTTTTCGGGCGATGTGGATGTGACGTGAAGTTTCTTCCGGCCAGCAGCGCCGGCCTGCCTGCGATGCCCGCTGCCTAATTGTTTGACGAAAATAAATGATTCCCCAAATAAAAATAAACGAGAGTTTCGCGTTTGGCATTAATTTTTAACGTTACGTTGCGGTAACTTTTATTCATGAAAGCGTTGGTCATTCGGGTCATAGAATACAGTTAATGACGGAAAAAAGGCATGGCTACTAAAGGTTACAGCGTAGCGACTGCGGTTGCTTTGTGTTTCATGGGCTTGAACGATGGACGTCACTGCACTCGCATGTAATATAAACCTGTTTGTTTGACGTCACTAGTTTTATTCCATTCGCAAGAAAATCACAATCTATGCTCACACGCGAATCATTGTACTGTTTGGTGCGCTTTCAACCCATTTGCATAATAATAATCGTAGCCTATTTGCTCTTCATTATTTTAAATGCCACTGAATGCTTTGTTAAGAGCCATAACTATGACAGAACGAGTACTTACGTAGATACAAAAAATAAATTACCTTGTATGTGTAGACATTAAAAGTCATTTTAAACCGTGATTGTTAACACGCACGCTACGCCCACGAACCCGTTCACGTAATATGGGTCAGCCTACCCTAGGTTTACGATTACATTTTCGGCGGTGACTTGACATAATTCTATCTTGTCAATCATGTAAGTTTGATGTTAAACGCCACTTGATAAATGGTTGTTACCTATTTTGTTTGCTGGTACGAGTATCATCGTGTCCATGTCAATAATGTGTTTAATGTTGAGTTACTTATGTATGAACTGTGTGAACAATGACATAGATAAGAGAGAAGTAAATGCAGAGATGACGACTGACAGAGGGGAATGGATGTAGAAGACATGTTGTGCTGACTCCCCATGAAGTGGGATAAGGACAGGAAGAAAAAGACATCCACTTTAATAAAAAAACCACTCAAACTACTTCAAACTAGTGTCATCACTGATTCGTTTATAGAACTACGAAAACATAAAACCAATACTACAATAAAATCAAACTATTGTAATTATTAAATTTAATATTACATTTGAATTAGTTGAGAATATAAAATAAATTAATGAAGTTCAAGACACACTGCAAATTGATCTGAAATGTCACACACAGAAGTTCCACCTGTTGGTCTACTCCATACTGAAAAGCAACATGCCTGAATTCTTAAATTTATCATGATTAAAAAGTAAAGAAATGACGTCATCTAAACAAACACGTTCGGTATTGAACGCTAATCAAAAAAGTATCCTTTACTGCATACTCAGACACATGGCTCAGACATTCCAAGGTATCTGAACGAAGACGATAAAACCAGCTATTTTGGAATCCTGATGAATACGGTTTGGATGTTATCTTAATCGAAGTTGCAGTAAACTCGTTTCGGAACGCAATATTTATCGAAGCTGAGTTAACAGGAGCTGTATAAAGTCACGCAAGGTTAATCTGTCTTCATTTCCTATCTATCAAAATGGCGGTTGGGCCCCGCGGGTGGCAGCTAGGGTTGCCACCTGACTGCCAAAAACAAAATTCGATTTGCTAGCCTCACTTGCCGAAGGTGAAGGAAAACACGGCGAGGGAAACGTCGAACGAAGCGTTCAAAAATCACATTCAGCCGAGCGAAAATATTAGAACTCGTCAATGGTCACATGAGAGAGTAAACATTCTGTAGCATTATTCAATGTACTTATTTGTTATTTTTACCCCGTTATCAAATTATAAGCTCCTCCATATTAAAACTATATTACATAAATTAGATAAAAGAAAAATGTGAGAACTAGAATAAACTTCTATAAGTACCTACTTTCCAAGATTGGTCCATAATATGCAGACAGACAGATATCACTTAGCGGTTGGGGAATTTGCTATAAACATTGTAGTGATCGTGCAATGTCCAACGTTACGTCGTATACAGTAGATTTACATATTTATGTCCTTTGCCTAATATAAATATGTCTTGATAATGCACAGACTAAACCGCTGGTCGTAGAGACTTGACATTTGAAAAGATTATTTGCGTAGGAGTAGAAACCCCCTAATTTCAACCCCTAAAGATGTGTTACAGAAATAAAAATTTGAATAAATCTTTTAATCATAGAAAACCATCGCCATAGTTAAAAAAAGCATTATAATATTAAAGGTAAACAATCGCCAGAGATGAAAAAGACTTTTATAATAATAATGGTAAACAAAAGCTTCACGCAAACAAAGTCGTGCGGGATTCCACTAGTCTAACTGTATAATAGGTAAGGTGACAGCCCTAAAAGTAGCAGTGTAAAGCATTAGTTGCTATCGGGCGACTGTGCTCGTGAAAAATGATTTCCAACCACACCTTGCCGTTGTCTTTACCAATCTTTCACAAGTCTTATCTACGAACGTTCCAGTTTGCGTGTCTCTGGTACAAATCTCTGTTTATTTATACCTTTTGCTTTGATTCCAGGTACGTACTTTGGGGCAAGGTAAAATAGAATATAGGTTTGTAGAAATTTAGGGTCTAGTGGTTTCATACAGTGGGATATATCGTAGGCAGTCTAGCATTAATACCTAGTAATTTAATTACTGGATCAAATTAATATAGCACCTAAAATTAAATGACAATTATTACCTAGAAGCCTAGAACCGTTGGGGAATAAAGGTTTTCGAATGGCAACCACGAACCGGAAGACGAAACGTAGATCGCGGGAAGTCAGTGGATGGAAAGAGCTCAGAATCGTTTTTCCTGGAAATGTGTATACAGCGGAGGCTATGTCCAGCAGAGGACTTCTTCAGGCTGATGATGATGATGATGACCTAGAGGCAGGCATGGTATTATGTATTATGTGTGGCTATTTCTTTTCATTATTTAGTAAAGTCCGAACAAGTCTCGTCTTCATGGAATATCATGCCATGGATATCCAAAACTAAAAACTTTAACCCCTTTCCATTCATATTTCTTTTTTATTCCTGAAATCCTGAATTACTAGATTTTTTTTATCTAGTTAGTAACTATGTTTGTCTGGATTACTACTCAATTATAAAAATGCTTTTATTTTTCACTAAAATGACTGGCATGAAAACAAATGCTAGTTACACATTGGAAAACCGTCACAAGAATTAAAATGAAACCAGTAAAACCTCCTACATTGCAAAACAATAGAATAGTTTATCCCTAGCTCTCCAACTAAGGCGAGGGAGGATGACGTGAATTTTAATTACATTTTTATGATACTAAAGCGTAGGTAGCAGGTACTCGAGTATGTATGAGGGGACCCCGCGTCATTCCACGGGTGCTTCCGACTAGCACACACAAAAACGTTAACCCTTGCTGAATTTAAAGCGCCATTGAGACGATCAAACGAGTAGTCGGCAGGATGCTATCGACTCAGTTTCCCTTTGATATGAAAATTGACGACAGATTTTAAAGCGACTAGCTTGACAAAGGAATTTAAAATATAGGTTTAGCTCGATCAATAGATACTTTTAAAAAGACCAGACTGAGTTGTAAGGGCCATACGAGGTATAAATCTCCAAACAATTTTTAGCTATAAATCCCTCAAAATATCAAAAATTTTAACATGAAAAGTTTGTGATCTTTTATTAAACTTTCTTGAATACATACTTGAAAGAAGATGGGTAGGTTGGTAGCTACGTTCAAGATAAATATTGAAAATGGTAGAAAATTTTGTATTTTCGAATTACGATGACTGAATTAGTGACGGGTCAACAACTTTGTCGTTACTATCTTTGTTTCGCCGTAAAAAACTTATACCAGCATAAATCAAAGATCAGAATCACCTAAAGCGGAAAAATAATACGATAAACAAACCATTCGTAGGCATAAAAATACAATAATAGAAAAAAATTAAGCGTTAAAATGAATAACGAAAACAACAATGAAACGTGGCCTGCCGTAAATAACGGTGCAGGCATTCATCGTGAATGTGGGTAGATTTTTAGAGTTTATACGCCAAAGCTGCACGTTCACGGTAAACAATTTGAATTATGAGATTAAACATCCAAATTGCTTGTTCCTGTTTTATTGTAAAAAGACTTCGCTTTTCGAATTTTAAAGGGTCCACGCTATCAATATATTGACGGAGTGAAATTAGTATGCCCACCGCGCTCCTGTTTTGGCTCGGTAATTTTTTCAGAACACGAAATAATGATATCATAAGTCAAGGGGAGATAAGCCTAAACGAGCCGTATTGTTTATCACGTTTCAATTCAGATTTTTTGGTTCACAATGGCGGGTTGATGACGTTATTAACATCGCCCCGTTAAACATTGCTATCTAAGAGTTAGCTATTTAAAGTGACGTTTTAAACGATTTTGCGGTTGTTTTCCTCATCAGGTCTATAATAGCGGAAAATTGTTGAGCTCACTTACATTAAGCGTTCTGTAGGAAGACGACAATCGCTTTATGAATTTTTAGCACGTAATCGGTTTACCTTGAGTTCTGGCAGACAATGAAGGTTCATAGAGTATGCGTGCGACCGGATGCGAGTCACATGGAGGGCCGCCAGTCCTTCATACATAGTTGAGTGGTACACCCTCGCTGAGAATTTAAAATTCACCCCGTAACGGTGGCGAAATGAGGCTCGCTGTTTGAGCGTGATCATCGTGATGACGTCGAATCGCTGACGACGGTGCGCCAAATTAATTCCACAGAACCACCAAAAAAAATGTCTGTCGAAATAAAACGCGTAATATTTCTTGTTTAACTTTTTATACGTCCCCGCAGGGCAGTAATAATCTGCATTGTTGTTTATATTGGCTATATTTTTTCACCTCACAAAAATAAGCTTCCAATACCTTGCCCCTGGCGACTGTTGATTCGTTCAACTTTACCCGATTCGGGTTGTATCTACTTTATTTATTTCCGTATTTTCTTTGCGTTAAAGCTTAATAGTTTATAAGTAGCGGAAAGGTTTAAGCCTGTAATCGTTTAAATCGAAAGCTTTACAAGAGAAACGATTGAATGAAGAGATTAAAAAAGTTGGGGAACTCACGAAGCGATTATGGCGCATCGCGTTGAGGCCGGCAGCACACAGCGGGTGATATGGCCTGGCCGTGGTATCCGCAACATGATATTACCTCTACCCGTATCCGGTTCTTATCTTTTGTCCGGTGAGCGCTGCATTTGATCCAATTTGCCAATACAATCAGATCGGCGGTATTGCAATGGCATTTTCTGGCATTATCTCCAGCCAGGCTCGGTCTCTAAACGATCGCGATAGAATTCGCGTCTGACGAGATATTACGTTCTTGGACTTACCTACATCCTTTTTACATAATCAATATTTAGATTGGATTATGCTTACAACTACTGATAAAATAAAAACTAAGCTGTCAGGGTGATATAAGTGCTGGGCACGCCTAATCCAGTCCCAGGAACTAAAGCGTCCCGCAAGTAGGGCTTGTGTAATCACCAGTTGCCCCCGACGCTATATAAATCATCTACAATAGACGCAAAGGCCTGTTTACTTTATTAATAAAATTGAGTATAATACCTAATACAGTCAAAATACCAGGTCGAAGTAGTTTCTGGTAAGCCAAAAAATCTTCTCAAAGTGATTGTTAAAGCAAATAATATTTTCTGTAATAGGTCCTTTCTTGAAGATTCACAATCATTTCATATAGAAATGACAAAATAAAATTGCTGTAATCCACTTATTGTATAGGCATCAGATAAGCGTACATATTTTAAATGAGATGTGAAACCTTTTCCCGAAATAGAATATTAAGTATTCAATCTCGAATCCCATCGCCGAGGCCCGCGTAACCCCTATAATTCCGTTAGAAGTACACGTAATGCTAAAAAATGTAAACTTCTTCAAGAGGCGGAACATACGCATAATAATTTCGGAAGCCGAAATCCAATCGGAGGAAGTCCGAACGCGCCGAGGGAAATCCCTGAAGGTGAGAGGGCGCCGGACACTGGAAAATCTTTCCCTCCCCGCTCCTCGATAAGATTGTCCAGTGCAACTCCCTAAACGCAGAGGGATAGAAAACTTCTACTGAAACGAAACCGAACATTGGATCCTGGGGGATCAATACATTCAGAAATATAATATCTATGGATTGTTCACGCTCGACTTCAGTATCTGACTTTTGCAATATTTTTTTTTGTTATTCGACCATTATTAGTTTAGCGCAAGCCCTCGAAACAATTTTCCGCTACTATACACGCGTATATGCCTCTCAAATATTAAAATAGTAATATTTCTTGTAAGGCTTTCAGGTGAAAATAAAAAAGCTTTACAATTTATAAATGAAAGGTATTGGCATTACGGAGCTTTGGGAATCGGTTGAACGTTTCAAGGTAAACATATTAATGTTTTTGCTTTTACCTACTATATTCATTTTATTTTGTTATATCATGAATATTAGGTACCTATAGAATTTTATCCTCCAAGGATTGAAATTTAAATATATTGCATGCAGTGTGGATGTCAATGGTTAACAAATAATAACTTCTTATTATTGATAATCTAGAACTAAGTCCAGGGCTTCCCTCATGCACATTCTCCATCCTCTGATTTCATAATATTGCCAGCTGTCTTAGACTTCTTTTTTAACTTGAAATCATCATTTGACAATCTTTAGCTTCTGGCTATATAGTCTGCCCTTCGTTTTTTAAAATGCCAGTTTAAGAGCCATGTCTGTGATTTTAGTACTACGGAACTCTGCAAATGGATCTCGGGTTTACTACTAACCAACTGTCCTTTTATTCCCACGTTGATTTATGAGCATGCATTACGTCAAAACGAGCAACTACTAACCTACTTATCTAAAAGACCAACTAAGCACATCTGCTCATTAAGCGCCTACAGACGGCGCGGTTTACCGACGCATTGGTGTACCTCTGGGACGTAAATAAGTGGGTTTGCGAATTTTTCTTAGTAAACTTGAGCGGTTGTTTACATTGAAAGCCGAGTCGTTTACTCAGAGAGGGGGCAGGGGGGATCACGAACGTAATTAGCGCACCCCGCGCCGTCTACACCGGCGTCAACTTAATCTTGAGAAAAATGTATTGGACGACCAATCAGCAAGTATTAGTGTTGTACAAATAGGAACTTCGTAAAGTGGCGCTGATGGAACTCGGGTTTCAAACTTTGCTTGCTTATTTATTTTGGACAATACGCTGCTGAGTTTTTCTCTCTTTGTTTTTGCTGAGATATCTATAATTGCGAAAGACATGGAGTCTTATTCTTAGTATGAAACTTTTCACAGTCTGTTTAATCTGTTCTGAAATGAGTGGAGGCTTTAGCGATATGCCTTCATTTAAACAGTACCTAGTGGTGGCATTGTGGGAATTGAACCTCTTAAATAAATTCCTTCTACAACACAAAAAATTTCTTAAACGTACAGTTTTCCATATAATGGTTTACATTTGATAGAACACATTGTAAAGCTGAGTAGAACCCAAAGTTCTATTCAAGTCCCGAAAATCAAGTCAAACACGCACTAGTGCAGATTCGTCGCTGATAAAACGGTCAATTTATTTCTATGCTAGAGAGAGACATTCGATTATATCCCCAAACGTTTCTAATTTCCTGGTGCTACGATGTGGTTAGCGCAATTTCCGAGACTGTATGTAGAAGGTACCTGGGGACAGTTGGCTGCTGGCTATTATCGTAAAATCAAATAAAGTTTCCTTAGAAATTTTACGATTGAAATATACCGGGGCTGATGGGAGCGTTTTTCCCCTTTTCTTCGCCTTCCTTTTACAATAAAACAAAGTTAATATTAGCAAGCGGATGTTCATTGTCAATGTAGGAGTTACAAAGTTGAATTAACATTTTTTATCTTAATCTGACTAAAGAATCTGCCTGGTTTACTATTTGGTTCATAAATAACGTTTTCAATATAATTTTGATCCATAGGAGTTCATAAAAAATACTCCCTTCTTGTTTCATAATATTTTCTAAAGCTTTAAAAACTTCTAACTTTGTTTGTTTCCCAGTTTCGCATATTATTTTACAGAGGCAAGAAAGAGTTTATTTATTTTATTAAGACCAAATCGTAAAATAACTCGTCGGAAAAAGTCTCTTTACCAAAATTCCGGCGTTCCCGGGACGATATTGACATTGCTAAGAATAAGAGAAAAAGATAAATATTTGACAGTTTGTAGGGAAATTTCCTAGCTGGATGATTGACAATATACGCGAAGCTTCTTAGTAAAACGTTCTACCAAATCTCCAATATAGAGTTATATTATAAAAGAAGTTTTCCGAAGGGTTTTCGAAACTTTTACTTGAGCCCATAGTAGCTACTTCACTTTTATTTTCTTTTTATTACATTGAAGAAAATGAAATCTTGATTATTAAGGATATTGATGGAACAAAATTTACGCAGACATTTTCATGCTGTAGAACATTGGAAAGTTATTAACATTTTTGTTCACATTTTTTTGCTGAAATATTTTTCTGTACCTACCTATCATAAAAAGGTTGCGTATCATTATGTGCTACCCTATTATTGATTACTTTTATGAGGGATATTAGCATCAAATTCAAATTTAAAATTTATTTATTCACTTTACCAGAATCACTTTGAAACGCCTTAAAGCTACGCGACCAAGACTACAACAACAAACTGCGTCAACAAACTACGGCTTAGTCTCTACCGTTTTTTTGTGTGATCGTTTAACTAAACAAAATTAGAAATCACACTAAAGTTTCAGTGTGGTGCCACTCCAAGTAAGTGAGACGTAGAAAATACCACTTACATCAAGCTTGGCAGTTTAATACTTGCACCCTACAGGAGGATAAAACCGTAGAATTTCTTCGTTTTTTGTTCCGAGTCGAACCCTATCACTTCCCTCAATGCGCTGGCGTATTGTGAATTCGTCGCCATTTATCATTGGGTTCATTTATTTTTGCGCCTTGAGAAGATATGATTTATCACACCAAGGCCACTGAGAGTTTTTGCTCCGCAGTGATATTAATCGTTATCGTGCGCCACCACTCGTTTGTTTTCGTTACACTGGCATGCCCCATTAATTATCAATGAACGTCCGGTACGATGATGAAGGTATCGTTACGTCCCCAGCTTTTCTAGGTGACAGGTCTCGCGCTATCAACCCTTTTTAAGCCTTCGCATTTAACGCAAAGTGTCTGACGTCATAAAAGTGTCCGATTTAGGAACGTGACAGGAACGGTAAATTGGTGATTAGATTGCCTGGAGGTCTCAGAAATAGAGATCAAATTGTAATATAATATTGAAATTCGTTAAACATAAACTAAGTAGAACAACAAATATATAGTACTAATCCGCTAATCTAATCTAATTAAGTTAACTTAATGCAGACTTGTGTGTGCACCCCACGTAACACCTGCAAATCCTGCAAAGCGAAATAAGGTGTATTAGACACAACAATAATACCACGAATTCCGCAAAGTCACGCCTGAATCTATTAATTATTGAAATTCGTTCCTAAAATTACAGAATAGGCTCACCATAATGATCCTCAAATACTGTGGACATCTTCTCATAACTCTGCTCAAAATCCTTGAAGGATGCTGGAGGATGGAGGAAAGCCTTGCGCACATCTAATAGCCCCTTCCCACTGGTGCGTGATATCGCGCACCAGCACGCACGACACACCATGGGAACGATCTCCTGCGCCGAGGTGCGCGGTAGCACAGGAGCATTTTCTGTGTGCGTTGCCGTTCGTCGTCGTGCGCGGTGCGGGATGGTGCGTGATATCACGCACCGTAGGAAGGCGGCATAAGCGTTCTGCGGTGAAGATCAGAGAAGAAGAGAAACGCTGTCAAATATGATAGCTATATTTGAAGGCGTTTCACTGATCGCTTCGATGTGCGTAAGGCTAAAGGGTTGTCAGATCTGCGTCCGAACATAACGCTGGGCATTTGTCCAAATTTTACATTTTGGTATCATTAACTACCTTATAAATCTACGTGTGTGAAACATTGTTATATCTAATGCGAGCTAAAAATGTTTTATTCACAACTGTTGGACTAACTTCTTGTTACAGTTAAGAATTTTATTACGTTGCTTTAAAGTTTATTCCTGCAATGTTCTTTGCAAATAAATATCTTACAGACAGTCTGAAGTATGCACCTCGATGGTTTAAGTTGTGTGTTATGTTTGAAGAATATTATGGTCTCAGCGTAATAAATGTCAATTTGAAATAACTATCTGTTATTATAAAATACACACTAGAAAAATCTTGTGTTTTTTTATAATATGTATAACTAGCCGATGAACAAGCATATGGCTTGCCTGATATTAAGTGATAACCATCGCTTATAGCAAAACATTGCATCGTAGGTTACGCACGTAAGAAACGTGTCATAAGATGCACTGTCCTGCATCCATCAACTTGACGCAAACGGATGTTCAGCCTCACGTGTCAGTGATTTCACCGGCAGCCACCATTCAAACTGAAACACAGCAATGCGGTTTCATGGCAGAAATAACCATCGTGGTAGTACTTCCTCGGACAAGCCCTTCACGAAGCCAATTTTCAACTTCATCGGTTCAGCCATTCTTGAGTTATAAATATTGTAAATAAATGTGATGAGAATGAAAAGACTGTACAAAAAATTTACCAAAAGTCCAGCTGAATTATTTTGTAGCTACAAACAAGTTGTTACAAAAATGAGCTTCAACTATTATACTTTCTAAGACAAACACTGGGAAGACCACAAAGTCTACCAATGCCAATGGGATCCCGCACAAAATTTACACAAGCTAACTTTGAGTTAGGTGAGACTTTGATTAGAGACCTTCTGAACAGTGTCCACTCCCATATTTGAGTTTCCAACCTAATGTCACTATACAGATCTACATAACTAGCTATCTACAGTGTCACCAACTTATCTGTTCAGCTGACCAAAGAGATCATTTAATTTGACCTCACTGACAATTCTCTCTCTCTATTGTTTCTTTTCTCTTACAATTTTGTATTTACTATACTATTGGGTTTTTACTCCAAAGCCACCTAGAAATATTGATATAAGAAAATATACCTCTAAATTCATATTTTGATTTTTGTTTCTTTAAATAGGCTGCAGCCATTCTATCGACTTCAATTTAACTTTCCAAAACTTCTCGTGCCCTAAACGGCTATTTTGACAGCTTGCATTTGAGTGGTTATATATTATAGACTATAAATACATTTATCCATAAAATTATCTGCATAGGTACATGTATAAAACAAATCAACGTAAGCACAGGTTACTGTTGATTTACTCCCTCTACAAGAAAGTCACAGATCAACGTAAAAAAAGCCATCAAGGTTATATTGGACAAAAGGTCTTGAAAAAAGGATATAGTAAATCTTACTTTATCGTAATTGAGGGACCAATATCATAGATCGCGTACTTTGGATAGGGATTTGATAAATCACACACTCTAAGGTCAATAATACTAAAGATCAGGGCTTAGGATTCATAGTAGTTTTAGTAATAAAACCCAAAGCAATGGAATGATGATTTAGACTTCAGAGTCTAACGTGGTTGAACTTTCAAAAAATATGTTATCATAATATGACAGCAGTGACAATATAAATGGTAAAATTATGGCAAATAGTTATAATAAAAAGTTCTAAGGGTGGATGTAAAAATTTATAAGATGTCTTCTAGTAACATAAAAAATTGAAAGCAATGGATTTTGGTCTATAAGTAATAATAGTCCAGAGTAGATTTGACCAAACTAGTAAAACATTGTATGCCTAGTCAGCTTAGCTTAGCTAAGCAAAGGCAAAATTCAGCTTTAGACGTGTCAAAAACAATGATGAATCTAACCGCATAGATACTTAAGGCCTGCGCACACCTAGGCCGCTGGCATCGGCGATCAGTGAAACGCTGTCAAAATTGACAGCGATATTTGACTATTTGCCTTTATAGTTTTCAAAACCACCCATAGATAATATTCCAAACTTAAATTCACCATATCATTATGAAATCATTTGCCATTAAAATTGTGGAATCGCTGGAAGCGGCCGTGAAATTATTAAAGCATGAGATAATGCGGTCGGGCTAATGAACCAACGACGATACCTCGTGCTACTAATGGTCCAAAAATATGCTTACGTATCTCTCTTTCAAGTGGGATAACAACAGTTCATATCTAAGTGTTTTATTGATGATCTGTTTCATTGACCGTTTTATTGATGATCATCTTTATTTTTGAAATTTGATTAAAAAACTTGATTTTTCTCAAAAGTGCAATTATTACAAACAATTACTACACAGTGAGTAAAACATGCAAGTCAAGTACATAATTATATATTTGTTCATATCAAAAATACTTTTGAAACTAAAATATTTAACAAAGCTGATAAAAACTAAAATGAAATAATAATTGAGTCATTTAATAATGGAATATGCTGAGTATGCAGTACATAAATGAGTCATCTGTCTTCTGTGCCAAATCTTCCAACAGTCATACTTGTTGCATAGAGATCATTACCAAAATCTTACTTATACACCTAAATTCAAAGTCAACTTTGGAAAGTTCAGTCCACTTTTAACCCATTGGTCAATATCTAGTGTTTAAACGTTCACCCAGGTGCACTGAAAATTGGCAACCAAAATTCAAATCTAGAATCCCACCGTACACGAATCAAACCGAGAACAGATCGCTTCGAATCGAGCACACTCTCGTGTATGTCCTCGATTCGAGAACAATTCACTTCTTACTGATTTCGAGAATCGAGAACATATAGTAGTGATGTGTGCAGACAATTCCCGTGACACCTTCCATCTCCGTGCTTAGTTGGATTAGGCTCGCATCATTAATCTGTGGAATTGCGTTCGTTACCCACCGACCTATCAGGGAATCTTCAATTAGAAACATTCCCATTTCAATTCTATCGATCGAATATAGTTTATGCCTGGCGACGTTAATGTCCCGACTTCGGTGATTGAGTTCGAGATAGGAAGCTAATTTCACACGAAATTTACTACCTTCTGTTTGATTGCAAGAAGCGCTTAAGTTTTGATTAGGTGCGTGTGTTGGCCAGAGTCAATATGGGGATAAATTGGGTTTCCTCATTGCGGTGTGTATTATACTACCATTTAAATCAGTCGATGAGTTTATTCCAGATTCTGACGCCATATACATAAGTAACCACTTAACATCAAGTAGGATAACTGCTTGTTCTAACCACTAAAATAAATCAAACCACTGTTTCTGAAAAAACATTTATATTATTAAATATCAGTCTGCCCGTGTGTCATACGAGTCATGCCTCTATTTGTCGTTTGAGTTTGTAAATATTTAATAGAAATGAAACGTGTTATTATTTCACAAATCTGTTATTATATTGTTGAAATAATTGGTATGTATGTTGTTTAATTTCAAATTTCAATACGTCTCTCAAAGATTAATTATCTAGATCTAGATTGGTAAGTACCCCAGTCTAGCTTATTTTTTACTATGATAGCATTAAAAGATCTGAAGAGGTCATCTACCATGCTACCTAGATCGTAAGGTTATTCATGTCCTTACAGAAAAGTTTCAAGTGTCCTAAAAGTTTTTTGACTTGCATCCCAACGAGTATAAATCAAAAAACAGTGCTTTTATTGAAGATCAATTTATTGGCACGAGATAAAATAAATATCGAACTATTCATTGATCTTGTAAATAAATTTGGCTACCTCAACATGTCGAACAGGCTTAGCTTCTATGATAAGTGACCATGGTCAGACTCTTTGAGTCTGACGTCAGCGATCAATCAATCAGTTGACTAGCGCCATCTATCAATGTGTCATGGCGTCACACCAGATGGCGTTTGCGAATATTAGAAAACAATTTTCGGACGATTATATCCACGAGCGTTTGAGGCTTAACGGATGATGGGTTGAGTTAATTAAAAGGCGGATTTTTATTTTGTTTTTCTGGTAATTTACTAATGAAGGCGGGATTATTTACGTAATCTTGATTACTTCATACACAAGTACCTACTGACAAAAACCACGCGTTATGAAAGCGTAAAACTTTGCGCACATCTAAGTGTTCTGTAGTTGCAATCAGTAAATTATACGATACTTGACAGGGGTTCACTGATTGCCACCGCAGAACGCTAAGATGCGCGCAAAGCTTAAGAGTATAAATTAAGATGCATTTTCAACACAGATACTGACGTTTAATTTAAAAATCCAGCAACTATTTTCAAATTGGTTCATTTGAATGCAATCGAATCACCCGTTCTTGATTTATATATAGTGTAACTAACACGACTTTATTTTATATAGATAGATACAATTTCGCTTCCTAAAATTAAAACATCTCATAGAATTGTAGGTTTTAAAATTTATACACTCCAACGTTCAAACACAAAACCACTTTTAATACCAGCTCCAAAAGACCAGAAATTACACATACATTTACGAACGTAACCCGTTTGCGTTTATTCAAGCGTACGGTAATCTTCAAACATTTTATACATTCGAATGATACAAGTCTAAAGGAATTGCTAAGTAAACTCGGTATTTCGGTATTTCAGTAAGAACAAAAGTAAATTAGCGTTTGCTGGGAGTGGGACAGACGTGGGAACACGCACATGGCCGCAGGTGATGTGTTATCTTTGTATGTGTGCGTCATGGATTACGAAACGTACTTAGATAAAACGGTGCCTTGATTTATTCATGTGAACACGGTACTTCGTTTTTGTTAACATTTTAATGTTGCTAAATTGTAGCTTCAGCGTAAAATTAAACTCATACAACTCCTTCCGTGGACGCTGTAAACGGTGTAAACGCTGTAAACGCGTAGACAAACCACATTCACCTCACCTCATTAATTTTTAAAGTCCATAGATTGAAGACTAATTACGATGACGTTAACGCATCTCTGTCGCAAATACTTAACTGGTTTAACGTTAATAATCTTTTACTGAATGCCAAGAAAACCAAGTGTATTAAATTTATCTTACCAAATGTGACTCTCCGGCCAACTAATATTATACTTAATGGAGAGTCACTTAACCTTGTAGATTCTACTATTTTCTTAGGACTTAATATTGACAAAAAATTGCAGTGGGGGCCACAAATCAAAGCACTTGCAGCTAGACTAAGTTCGGCTGCATATGCAGTTCGGACTATAAGATGGCTTACTGATGAAGCTACAGCTAGGCTAGTTTATTTCAGCTACTTCCATAGTGTTATGTCTTACGGTATCCTTCTCTGGGGGAAAGCAGCTGATATTCAAACTATATTTGTTTTACAAAAAAGGGCCATACGTGCCATATATAAAATGAAATCTCGAGACTCATTGAGAGAGCGATTTAAGGAAATTAATATCCTCACAGTAATTTCACAATATATATATGAAAACTTATTGTACACTCACAAACACATCTGTAGCTTTCAGAAAAATTGTGATTCACATAATATTAACACTAGAAATAAAAATAAACTTTATATTCCCAAATTTCGCCTGCAGAAGGTAAATGGGTCTTTTATGGGGAACACTGTACGCTTTTATAATAAACTTCCGGAAAATGCAACTAAGCTTCCTATTCGGAAGTTTAAAGCCTATGTTAAGAATAATTTAATAAAGAAAGCGTACTATACTCTAGATAGCTATATGAATGATAAAACTGCGTGGCCCAATGTCCCGGTCACTCTACCCATAGGAAGCTAACATGTCGATTTGCAATGTCTGTACCTACTATTTCGTATCTTATTTTTATATAAGCTGTGTAGATACTATAGTATAACTTTGAAGCGTAGCGTGTGCTGTCTTTGAAACTTTTGCTTTTGTATTATTGCATTGCATACGTCTGACTAAGTGAAGTGGCACCACACTGGAACTTCACTGCTATTATTTTAGACTATTTTTGATTTGTAAAAGGATCATATAAAAAAACAGTAGGAACCGAGACGTAGTTTGTTGCCTGTTCTTCTACGCTTGGTCGCGTGGAACTGGCACCTAGACTCACCTAGCTATAAGACGTTTCAAAGTGATTCTTGCATCGTAATGAATAAAAAATTATTGAGTTTGAGTTTGAGTTTGACATGGTCTAAGATGTCCACGTGGGAGCAACAATTAAGTATACTCACGTGCTGTTCTGTGAAGTAAACTGTTTTATTACATAAACGTACAAAAAACATATGAACAACAAACTTTTCTTCATAAGTTTTGATAGCCATATAATCAACTTCTACTTCCGGAAATAACTGTAGTTGTTGTGTACAAACTTAGGGTTGCCACAAAAAACCGTGGTTGAAAAGAGCGGTGTTTATAAAGCAAAAACCAGACTTTTAATGTGTTATTTGCACGGTATAATCGGTTTAGCTGGAACCAACAGCTTAACATGCTCTTTGAGCGGCCGTCCATCGCAACGGTGACCACAACGCCATATATGATTGTCAGCATCGCAATAAGGCGCATTTAAAATCCTTTCACCACACTTGGTTCGAAAGAACCAGTGACACGATAAGAAGGAGAAGAAACAGAAACATTGCAATGATCTGCAAATAACCTCATTATCATCAACCTGAAGAAGTCCTCTGCTGGACATATAGGCCTCCTCTACACATTCCAAGAAGGACGATTTTGAGTTCTTTCCATCCATCGTTTTTCCGCGATCTTAACAATGTGGTTGGTCCATCTGGTGGGTGAAAATAACATATTCCAGTAGATTACCATGGAGTAATCTAGTCAGAAAAATACTATGAGATGAGTATTATTTTAAATGTGTGGATGCTTATAGACGAAGCGGTAAAAGGCACCAGTTCTACCCGACTAGCTATTATCTAGCTAGGAAAACAGCCAACAAATATGCGGTTTACTTCCTACCGCGATTTCGTCTGTTTTTTTTTACAATTTATCGTCTAACGCTTGACTGCATCTCACCTGATATTAAGTGATGATGCGGTTGACGATGTAGCACTCTTAACTCTTTTTTTGAAAACGACAAAAAATATTCTCATACAAAATAAGTTGTGCGTGTGATATGTTGTGTTGTGAATTGTTGGCAACCCTACGTTCCACACTGATCATTTTCTTGCATTTATGTAAATGCTTCCCTATTGCCAAATAAGCCTTTATTTTATCTCTGTATCTCGTACTAAGTCGACTTTTTCGATTACGCAGTGAGTACGGATGATCTCTGAATGTCTACGAAATGACGGGGAAAACGGGCTGAATAGCGAAATCGTTTATTCAAGAGCTCTTAACTTAAGCTTTCTTATAGATATAAATACGACTAAGAACGAGAAGAACTCATAAATATACTTCAATATTATTGCTAATACACACATTTTGTGATGCCTCAAATAATACTGATAAGTAAACTTTAACCTTAGACACTATGTAAGTTATAAAGATGTGTATGATATTTCTGATTTCTTTACTAAAAAGAAAACATTTTTCATACAAGCGTTTGTAAACGATACCTACTTCATTAAAACGGAGTACCAGCAAGCTTCGCAATTCAGGTAAAAACCTTATAAAATTCTTTATTCTATTACGCTCAAATTCCCACTTTGCCTCACGATATCCCCATAAAATAAACACAGTAATATTATATTACATCCCAAAATCACTTTAATCTTGAATGTCTACAACGCTACGGCGCGGCTACGGCGTAGCGTTTTGCTACGAGACTACAAGGTACGGTTCGTAGAGCCGCACTGCGTTACCTACGCGGTCTCATATAAATCTCACTCGAGGATTACACGGATTCCGTTACAAGTTCTTGGGTTATCCCAAGATATTAATGCTGAGTGCACCAAAAGTACCAATAGACCGACTAACTTTGGAATTATAGTGTCTCTATTCGCTCGTAATGCTAGTTAAATCCTCGGATTTACGAGTTTATTATCTTGGTGTGCTGTAAAATATGTGAATAAAGTCTGTTTTCATATATTTTATTTATTATCATGACTTGTACTTACGACTGTTTTAATAAATAATTTGTCTGGCTTTATTTCTAAGAAAAATGCTGTACAACACGAAACTAAGTTATGACTCTAAAAGTTATGATAATAATACTTGCTAGGCTCAAATTCAACTTGTTGGACCTATATCACACAAAAGTTCGTGGGTTCGATTCCCACCGAGAACAAATAATATATCTGTGTGGTGAACGCTGATATTTTCTTTCTGACGGGGTATTTACAAAAAAAATGTATGTATGTATGTATACTATATCAGCTATCTGGTTCTCCTAGTACAAGCTCTGCTTAATTTGGGGCTAGATTTTAAATAAATAAATATTATAGAATTATAAACAATGGGTGTTGTGTGGAATGTTCACAATAAAATTTCATTTTTTTTTTTAGTTTTTACGTACATTAATGATAAAACTTTAAAAAAAATACAGCACTGGTTAACAATGTAATCGTAAATTACAAATTACATTAATCTCATTAAATAAATCGTAATCTGTGTTCAAATAAGAGAAACATCAAAGCTTAAATTGTATTCCGATTAACAAACGATAATTACTTCGATTAATAATGAGCGTTCCAAAATATCAGGTAAATTAACTTGTGTTTATTATTGGCTTTACACGTAAAAGCTCCTATAGTTTGGTGGTAGTGAATTTTCAAGCTAAAACCCGACTATTAAAAAAATATGTTCTACTCAGTGATCTGTTATTATGTGGATAAATATGTGAGCAGAGATGGACTAAAGAAAACATTGATGAACTGTGTGAAAGATAAGATAGAGACTTCTTCTTTTCGTGTCACTGGTTCTTTCAAACCAAAGGGAAATCGATCTCAAATGAGAAAGTTTCATAATATAAAGTTTTTCTTAGTTTAGTGGCTAGATGCTTAGTTAGTGTCGGTTCAAAAATTTCAACCATCAACTATTGTAAAAACCACTAAAGTAACTTGTAAGAGCTGAATGCCATAATTACTGCAATTATTTCTGTAAATAAATCAAACCGAGGTGTGTCTTATTAATAACTCGAAGTTCCGACACGATTGTTACTAAACCGACGGAATTTTAATTCGCCCGGAGTTTATTAAGTGCGTAAAGTTTTAGCGGGGAGGGGTTAAATTAAGTGAATTTGCTCGTCGGCTTGGAGGGGGTAGGTACTTCGCCACTTCCAATCTGATCACCGCGATATTACAATTTTAATTGCCATCTGCCGTGTTAGCTTAGCTGGCTACATCTGACGGAACTTGTTAGCTCGCTAAAATATTTTGCTTAGGGTTGTCAACAAAACTGTTTTGAACCTTTATTTATTACCAAGGCATAATCCATGTATTTTTTGTTCCAGGTAAGTCCACTGACGTCACTAATAACACCATTTACATCCGCCGTAAAAGGTATAACGTATTCCGATACTCGTCCTGCATAAAAAGGTATGGTAGTAAAATGGAGTGAAATGAGTGAGACCCGTAAAACTCTTTTCATACAATATTCAATAGAAAATATTTTATTATCCCGTGATTTCCACAATTTATCGATAAATTGGTGATATACCCTGCGTTTTATATCCTTCTGCAGGGAAAATTTGTTTCTTTTACACGTGATACAGTTATAAATCTAGCCAGTATGCGTATGCTCCTTTGGTTACGAATCTATTTTATGACCCCACACGCCGAAGGTTAACCAATAAAACCTTTTAACAGCCGTAACTATTTCGTTATAAGTTCGCAGTACGCAATAAAAATGGGGAAGTTAGAGATAAATCTGAGGCACAATGGAGCGGCCGCGGGCGAAGCCGGGTCATGCCGCTAGGCGCGGAATCAATCACGCAGGGCGCGCTTTAATCGCCCCAATTTAAGTTTTTCCTTTCTTGATGGAACAAATTGATGGAAATAGTTGTACGTTAAATATTGCAATTGAAGGAGCGGCCGTGTACAAAACTTCTCTTACGCGTTTACGGTGAGCCAATAAATCTCGTCCGCTTTGTGTCGTGTCTCTTTCAACGTCTTCAGCCATAAACGGCACGTGCGCGCTCTTTGTGTGTGTAACGACCTGCAACTCAAAAAACGATGTTAAATTGCTATTTTCCTGTTTACCTTTTGTCTAACTGTCACACCAGATATTGTTTTCACTATTTTGAATGTCGCCATATTTTCGAGTTATTGTTTTTATTCAGTTATTCACCCGATTCATCTTATTCGTAAACGCGTCCCTAAATTAGAAATAAGTCGTCATCCACCGCTTGAGACGAGCTTCACTCTCTAAACTAACCCAAAGATAAATTATTCCAGCACATTTCTCATCACGATCCATTCTTTTCTCCCTCGACAAAGCGTCAGTGAATCCCTGGGACATATGAGCGTCCTTATCCGCCAAATAAAATGAAGTCTCGTGGCGCGCGGTTACTAAGTAACATGGCCACACGCGCCACGCGTTCAAATAATGTTTGTGTGTGCTCAGCTCAGTGCTCGTGCGGGACAGAATGAATCACCGCTGATAAGCGCAGCGCAGATTTGCAGGATCGGGAC
This sequence comes from Thera britannica, assembly GCA_939531255.2. Lineage (NCBI taxonomy): Eukaryota > Metazoa > Arthropoda > Insecta > Lepidoptera > Geometridae > Thera > Thera britannica. The sequence goes on along the minus strand of OW618041.2, from coordinate 5,378,519 downwards.
CGCGCGCTTGCCAAGTTTCTTGCCACGCCTACACATTTGCATGTTAAGGATGCGTCTCTAGTGTGCTTTTAATGGTTTCATCTTTTCCTGTTAAATGAACCGACGTATTTGTTCGCTGCCATAAAGTTTTACGGTGGTTTTATCGTGTAAATCGTGTGATATTAATATTAAACGACGGTGTAATTATGATTTCGTGTAGTTTTATAGGAATGTCGACCTCGGTGATAAATCAGCGTAAGTTGCCGGCGTAAACAACCACAATTCGTTGGCGCTCAACGTCCAATCATTACTCAAAGCGTCTGAGTGCAGCAAAAAGCGAACTAATTGCGCTCTTGAAGGACAAGGGCCACTCCGTTCACTCTGGCGCAAAACGTACTTGGTCACGTTTAATAGTTTTTTTCTGTCGTGCAAGGATTTATCTGATGGCACATTCAGAGGAAGCACTAATTTTAATAAAGCATACTTATCTGTACGTCTATTATTCCAGAGTCAATTTCTTAGTCAAGACTTAAAAATTAACTTAGCAAAACAGCAATAATTTCTATAGTACGTTTTCATTTAAAAATCCATATTTTTTTGTTATATCGGTAAACCAAGATGACACACAGCTACCAAAATAAAATCTAAAATGTATTTATCTAAGATACCCAATTTATTAAAACAAGGTGAAATCTTAAGCCAACTTTATGTGGTGGATTCAGAAGTACCTACGTTCAACAGTCTTCATAAAGACAACTATATGACCGCACTTCTAGTAAACTAGCTAAGTTTAAAATAATATGGCGTGTACCGCAAGGAAAGGTTGGTTTAAAGTCAACTCTTTTTTTGCAGAAAAACTTGTTTGCAAATATTTTGCTACTTTCAACTAACTCTGGTTACTAAAAAAAAACTCGCAGCTAGTTTTAACTTCAACACGAAGTGGGACCGAAGTAAACAGAGCAAGTTGCCTTTCCCGTTCTAAGAAATTGATTTTTAAACTGTGAACAAGTTAGTATGGAAAAAAGTGCAAAACACGAAAAACTATTCTAACACGAGAGCTGGGAATGAAATTAGTTTTAAGCGACAAGTTCATTTGAGTTTTTACCGGGCGCTGCGAGGGTGCTGCAATTGCTCGCAGATTCTCCAAGTTTCCTGCAGATTTTGATTACACACGCTCCTTCAAGAAGTTTCCTGTCGGATAGGAATATTAAATCTTATTTAAGTTAGACATCCGCGGCGTTTGCGTTGTTATTTCGAATAAGGCGCTTTATAAACTCCAACTTGCCGCCAGAGTATTTTAACCTTTCACTCGCATTCATATTAACTCGTGGCTGTATGTCTTCGTAATTTGCGTCATATTCCTAAGTTTTCATTTTATTGTAGGTTTGTTTAAAAAAATATGTTTCATCTTCTGACAGATTTACTTAGCATGCCTTGGTTTAATTTAAAATTATACTTCACTCAGATTTAACTAACCATTTAAGAAGCGCGCCACGCTCCTTTGAAATAGACTACCGTGCCATTTAAGGAACGGTAAAATTTTAATTGTATAATAAAATTGCGGTTATATAATCATTACCGGGAACAATAGGACGGTAAAGTCGAGCCTCGTTCGCTCACGCCGTGCTGAAACCACGTTACATGGTGCATTTGCCTAATTACAACTCACTTTACTGTGACGATTCGTGATTATCTAAGCGGCTATGTCGCAATGCAGATCTCACTCGGGTCATGCTCAAAACCCAGACATTATCTGCCGTTATCCCCACGACCTCTTATTAATAAAATAGGAAACGTTTCGTTCTTGTAATGCGATGCGTCGTCTTCCCCGAAAAAACCCTAAGTGACTCTCCAGAACGTAATGTAGATCAGAAACATTTTTTCAAATCTCTCTTGGGCTTTTACTCATCTCATTTTTCTAAAAGTTGTGTTTAACAAGTTATGAAGTTAATAATAAGTCAGCCGTGTAGGGTTGGCAGGGAAAAGGAAGTGGAAAAATAGAGTTAGTGCAGAGGGACGCGAGAATCGATGGCGCCTTGGCGTCGCAGCCTTCACCGTGCTTGCGTATTTTCGGAAACATAAAAGTATCCCGTGCCTCAAATATCGACACTACTGCATTCTACAATTTGTCTGATCGCTGGAAACAGATATGCTACCTAGTTCCAAATATAGATAGCGAAGCGACTATCTTTACCTCCATTCCCCGGTTCTAAAAGGAGCACTGAGCTCAGAATCGGGGCGAAACGTTCGCTGCTAAGTTCATATGACATTTTTATCTTACAAAAATGTTAGTAAGCTGTCTGCTTTATTTGCAGAAATGTTCTAACGTTTTAGCCATTTAAGTACCAACATAAATGTGAACTCTGGTTCTTTTATGACTCAGGTGTAAAGCGTTTTTTAAAAAGTGAAAAGATAGAATTAAAACCTAAATGCCGGTAGAGCGGCACATTTGCCATCGAAAAGGGTCCTGCTACGACATTTTAATTTTATTTAACGTTTCTCGACCGAGTATTAAGTCGATTTGTTTTGCAAGTAAGAATTTTGACTCGCATAATAATTTAGATTACGTAGCAAGCAGTGAGCGTTTATCATCGTTCTTTTGTACCTGATTTCGTAGAGATCTCATTCGGATAGAGCGCGGTCCGCGCGGGCGTTCTCTCGAAATGGAAAGTGCGAAAATGAAATTATAAAGCCCCACGATAAAAATAAATTAAATCGGATTTCGCATTTGCCAGGGATGAGGAACGTTTTGTAGCCTGCAAATTCTTTTCTCTTTTTAAATATTTGTTTTAACAGTTGATTTGTGGCGTAATGAGAAAATTCACACTTCGCATTTTTCCCTTCTTTGTGCTGGTATAATTATCTTTGTTTTTCTTTTACAATTTCTTGTATTGTTTTCTTCAAATGGTTCTTCCATAATGCGAGTAGCGGTGGAGTGAGATCCCCGCTGCGGCAAATCACTCTGCATTCTCACCAGCGATTATTCAAATTAGGAAACGGAACGACAAAGACGAATGGTACTAATATCGTTCGTTTCGCGATCGCCGAGCACGATAACGTGGTACGTGTTTTACACACGCGCAACAGATTTCGTCCGGCGATAAACGCGCGATTGATCTAGGTGATATGCTTTCTGCGTAAGTAAGGTAGGTGTCCGTGCTTTGTGCATTCGATACAGTCTTTGTTCACTAACCAGCCCCACCTTCCCAGCTAAGTAATCAGTCGTGCCTACGTTACTTCCATTCAGCACTCAATCACTGCTCTGTAATCCATTTTGCGACACAAGAATTTCCTAGCTCATTTTATTTAAACAATGAATTGGAAGTAGGTACTTACTTTGTTTTCCATTCCTCCTAATTTTAATGGGCATTATAGCCTTGTGACAATGTTACGTTGAAACTGTTCAAAGTAATACGCTTTGTTATAATGCTCCCAAAAGTGTAATTTAGATCCGATTCGTTGTCGTAAATACGTAATTTTCTCGCTTTTTTCCTACATTATTCGTTAATTCTGAGTAAAACAATGTAATTATATTTTTATTGCTCATTCTATGTCCAGTAAATCGGGGTTTGAAATCCCGGGGGTAATTTTGTAGCGACCCTGCTTAATAGTCCTTCTCTAGGCGCGCGGGCCTGCTCACGCGACTAGACTTTTGTTTATATTTTGTTTCGAGTCCCTGGTGTTATGTAATCATTAGTGTAATTGCTGAGATTAGGTTCCTCATGAAGCTTTTAAGTGTAGTTTCTCCTGGTTTGTGTAGGGTTGATTAAACTACTGCTCTGGTGTTGTACTTGACATCAAAGTTTTGAGTACCATTATAGTATGCCTACATAATTTGTAACCATATATTTATTTACAACAATCCTTTACGAATAAAATATAAACCAATGTTTGGACAAAATCACATTTTAAAACAACAATGGACTAAACATATTTAAAATAAACTCACTCACTTACTCTCTTGCTAAGTTGTTTCAGTTGCCTTACATACAAAAGACGTCTTATATTTTACACATTCTTTAGTATCAAATTAATATCACGGCAAACAGTAACATAAATATGCGTTTTTAATATTTTCTTCATACTGTAAAACTACAATTCAAAATACATAACATTTTACACCAACCATACTGCACTCAAAATGTGAACCAAAACAGTACTAAATGTACATTCGTGCACAAAAACGCTTCTCTCTAACTCATTGCAAGATGTTTTTGTCTACGCCTCTTAGCTCAGATTCCACATCCAAACCATCACTTAAGGTACACGCGAGTAATGTAGATAAAAGTGCATTACGAAATTGCTTTTACACGCCGTTTTCGAGCGAGCAAAGCGATGTGAAATTATAGCGTTTTGGCTTCCTACTCTACATTTCAGTTTGTGAAAACATGTTTGCAAACTCAATGTTTTAGTTTTATGTAGGTATTATATGATATGAGAACTAGGGCCAGCCAAACCAGTCGTCCCCAAATTTTGATAGTGCGTAAATTAATGTTTAAATTAAAAAAAAATAGATTATAAGGATGGCATAAAACATAAAAATTAAAATTATAGATAACTACACAAAGTTATTGCTTTTATAATTAGTGAAAAATCATGACTGCTATTGTTCGCACTTTTAGCTGCTATCATTGCAAAATATAGGTACCTACATATACATATAAACTTATGTAAAATAAATTGTCAAGTTCATTTTTTAAATAAGTGTTTTCAACAAAAAACCGAGCACATTACCGTCTTCATATTTTTGAAAAATTCTGACGTCAACTACAAAAACTAACAATCCCTCAAGACTCTTCTAAATATAGCCGCGAAGAATACGTCGTCGCGCAACTAAGGAAACGTGTTCTCTTTAATCTAGTCACAAAAGCGTCACCTGATTCAGCGACGAGCGACGAAGCACTCTCTCACAAGCGCGGAGGAATGAAGCGTAGGAGTGCCCGGCACTCTGAATTACTTCCTAATGAAAAGACCTGAAGAGTGGGACAGAGTGGAACGGCGAGTGGAAGTCACGCGGCCGCTAACGAACGCGGTGGGCCACTCGACTCGCTTGAGTGTGCTGACGTATGTACGCTAGGCACCGCCTTGGCTTATTAGCGGCTTCTCTTGCTACCTTCGTCGGATGAAGGCGCTTTCGTGCTTTTTATTTCACACTTTCCATATTCGCTTGTAAATTAAATAAAGGTCACAATAGAGAAACTGACGACCGCTCTCAAGTAACGTTTCAAATTCATGACTGAGCTACGATGCGCTACGAGAGGCTACAATGCTACAAGATCGCTACGAGTGTCACTGAAACAAGGGTTGCTGGTAACAGAAGGTATCGGATGTTTGAAATACAGATTGAATCAATAGATCAGACTAATAATAGTGGTACTGAAAGTAGTAGATCCGACAGAGGGGAATATAAAATCACTTTGAAACTAAAAACAGACATCTTTGTGCTAGTGACTGTACTAACTGAACATTGAATCTTAAAAGAAAAGTTTACAAACCATGCTAACTTTTATCGTGACGTGGAAATCAAAGTAGTACCAAAATTCGTAAGCTGAAAGATAGCAGCCGTGCCACACAATGCTTTCAATAATAAATACTTTTGTATTGGAAAATCGAAAAATCCCGTGAAATAATAACCAATTAACAGACGCTGCGCTGGTATGAATTTAATAAAAACAATAGCGTGTTTGTTGACACGAGTTATTGCAAATAGTGTTTTTAATTCAAACAAAGACAAAATTGGATTTCGCAAAAATCGAATTTTTATGCATAGCTATTTGATCCTTACTTTGACTAAGCATAGTAACTATTATTTTATTTATGAAGGGAATTTCAATTTACATAATTGAATAACACTGATCTTTTTAAGACTAATAAACAATAAGAGAAAACTATTGTTTAACACAATAACCAATTTTTTAAATCAAGCTGCTTTATTCGGCACAATCTCATCATTACAATTCATACGACGATGAACGAATAATTAACCATAAAAAAGTAAATCAATTCTGTCAGACAGATACAAAAATATTGTACAAAAGAGCATTTCATGCATACACCGGTTTTCATCCCGGCAGAGGCGGCGGCGTCCGATTGTAATGACTCGAATATCGTTCCGATTGCATAACGGGCGAGATCAAACATTTTTATTTGTTTGCCCACTCAACCGCACGACTGAAACTAATGAAGAGGAGTTTCGATTAAATTAATACCGGTTTTATTTCCGTTTTTCTGCCGTCCGGTCGTGGACGTGATAGGTTTTTGCGGTACGATTCCACTCGTATCTAGTGATAATTTGATAATAAAAATATGCTTTGCGCTTCATTAGTATTCCGATTTGCTATCGTATCTTATTGAACTATTTTGTTTCTTTTTTATGAGATAATTGGTTTTATATAGGCACATTACTTTGCATTTATTTTGTGGATTGTGGCCTATTTTTGCGTCTATTTTCTTATAGCCAAAAGAAGTATCTTTGAGACGCACTTAAAATCCTTTCATCACACTTCACTGATTCAAAAAAACTAGTGAAAACAAGAAGAAAAACTTGAAGTTTACGCAAAATAGTCATCCCGAAGGGTCACTGACATCTACAATAACTCAATACAAATTGCTTTTAAATAGTTGATATACAAAATCAGAAGGTGTATACATTGTACCCTGCATAGAGCACCAGTGTGGTGGTAGGCCGAAGTTGATTAAGTTGATAGAACTTTATAAGTAGGTATGATCTAAGAGTAGTTTGGGGGTAGGGGTGATATTCGCAGGAAATATAAAATTTAGAAAAAAAATACATGCATTTACTGACCCTCAGTTGATAATTGATCTGCCTTCTGCGTCGTAGGTCGTTGGTTCGATCCCCACTGAGATCAAACATTTGTGTAGTGAACGCAGATGTTTGTTCTCTCTTTGGGTTTTATATTGTATTCTAAGTATATATTTAAATAAAAACTTGTACATAAGTATTATATCAGCTATCTGGTGAAAGTGCAGTGTGGATTGTCTCAATATTGATTATTATTATTTATTTAACTGATGTTTTAGACAAATATTTATTTTGATATCAGCCATTTAATAACAAATCACTGTGAGACAAGATCAAATACAGAAACACAGAGTAAAAATATTTATTTAATATCAAAAATCTTGAAAACCAACACAAACTTGCTTAACAAGTAAAGTTATCAAGTGCTCTTCACCGCATGCTTACGTCGATGGTGGATGGTACGAGCACATGGTAGTTACGTTTCAAGGTAAAAGGAACTTTAATAAGCAACCGATGTTTCCGCGCCGAGTTAAGGGGTAGACTCTACATTGCGGTAGGAACTACTTCTGTATAGAATAGAAAAAACTAAATAGCTCAGAATTGTAATCGAGGTAAGGCAGGCCCTTAATTTAAGGGTTTTGTATCTAATCTATTTCCTCCTTATTCATAATGCCTGTTATTTTTAGCGATTCTTCAAAAGTCTTTCGTCACTGTCATATTCATGCCAACACATCACAACACATTCATGGAAACAGACTTTTATTAAGTCTGCTAAGCTAAGCTATTGATATGAGCATAAGTCTCTGGTAGGTTATTAAGATCCTTGAAGGCGTCTAGGAGAGTAGTTGGAACATGGAATAATACATTGAGGTGTGAGCGTAATGCACGTTTGTCTGATAAACCGATATTGTACAGATTGATATTTAATTAATTTTATTTATTTTTGTTATTCAATAAATATACACAGCAGGTGAGATGCGTACTAACGCAAGCCTATAATATGCAAAAAAAGATGGCCGGATATTGGGGAACGGATAAGTATCAAATGACTTTGATTTAACTTGGAAAATTATAGGAGACGTCTCAGCATTAGATTTTTTATTGATGATGATGAAAAAGTGAACGCAATATACGAATTTTCTTTTCAAAATTATAAATTAATAGATACTTAAAAATAAATCAAAGAACTATTAAAAATACTTCAGCAATTTGAATGGAGAAGTATCAAAATAGTTCTGGCCGGTAATTTGATACTTACCTACTCATCACGTTTATGTTTGAGTCATAAGTTTAATGTCCAACCTATTTTAGCATACAATAAACGTTTTGATTTGATTTTGACTTGAAAATCGTTTTACGTATAAATTTTTGGCGGACGTCTCAACATTGGATTGGATTCTTTTCGTTAATGATGAATAAATATAAGCAATACACACATTTTTTTTTTTATGAATATATTTAATAGTTTAAAATTAATCAAAGAACCATTAAAAATTATAGATAGATTTATTTAAATAAAATTTTAGTAAAGAAAATAAGTTTTGTGTTCACATAGATGCACCTTAACAAAACCGACGTATCCGTTTAAGTTCTGACTCGAGCTAACAAGCTCATGCGCCATGTTCTCAACTGTTACTAACATGATATACACTTAAGATCGTAGAACAAATTAATAACGGATTAAACTTATAGTTTAGTGGGAAATTGTTTCAGTCAAATGAAACTTGAAGTTTTAGTAGTTTCTGAAACCATCATCATGAGAAAGTTAAGTTTTAGTTGTTCCTGAAATTCATATGTAAAATAACATAAGCCTCACACATTTTACAGGAAATTTTCTTTCGCCTGATCTTAAAAATAATTATTTTAATATTATTCACTTCAGGATTAAAAAACTTCACTTGCTTGATTAAAAAAAGAAGAGTGTTAAATATGGATGTTGATGGTGGTTAAAGAAGAAAACGTAGACCAAATAAAAAATGGATTAACTGTGTCAAAGATTAAATGAGTAGGAAAGGAGTGAGGACTGACATGACGAATGATAGAGGAGAGCGAAAGAAGAAAACCTGTTGTGCCGACCCCACTTAGTGTGGGCATAGACAGAAAACAGAAGAAAAACACAGAAAACTATTTTCCTTAGCCTATGGTGTGGGATAAGAGCAGAAAGATTATGATGATGTAGGTCGTTTAAAAAAAATTAAACAAAACGAGACAGTTATATTGTTAATTTATTTATACTTCCATCAAACTTTTTTCATCAGAAGAATAGCAGATATTATTTTTAAAACCCTTGATACTTACTTTCTTGATTATCTTCATTTAAAATGAGCAATAAAACGAACCATTTCCCAATGTAATAAGCACCTTAATACCGACGATGAGAAAGTTGAATTTCCAATTAACGAACAACCTAAGATTCACGGTAGCACCTAAAATGGATATCATAAGAAAATCGACCGTCAAATTGCAGATTAATGGCCTGGAAATCTACCGCGTGGTCACAGCCAAATGAAAATGAAGCTAAATCACTTTGCTGGCAGAATACAATAATTTATGCCCTATTGATAACAAAAATGCAAAAAAATCAAAAAATCAAATTTGGCACTTGGACTCATTATGCATAACTGTATCCAATTAGAAAAGAAATAGGTCAGTACACAATCATATATAATGCAACTATCAATCTTTAAAGACAGTCCTATCCTAATGTAAAAATCTATCTGTATCTCATTATAAGTGAACTGTTTAGTTTTTATGAGAATTAACTTCTTTAACCTTAAAACCACTGACCAAACATATAATTTAAAAGCTTTGCGTACGGAAACGTAGCAAAAAATGTTCCGATTTAATATTCTTAAATTAATTTACAGTAAGAAATTTAATCTTGTAATACTTTCGTCGGCTATTTTTCGTGACCACTACAATCTGGGCATCAGTAAATCTTCAAGGCAAGAGTGAATAGGTGTCTTCTAGACCATCCTGCTCCATCTTCGGCTACATTGTAGCCAAAGAATGGTCTTTAGCATGTACAAAAAAAAAGTTTATCTGTTACAAGAGTTAACATGCCCACCGTAAAACATGATTTACAAGTTATAATCAAGTTGTATTTTAAGTGAAATGTTATTATGTCTTAAGACAATAAATATTCTGTAAACCGAAGAACATTGTGCATGAAATGATCTAGCTGTGATCTAGAAGCTGTGGTAGATATTCAGAGATACTCGCAAATCTCATTACGTGGCCAACCTCTCTGGTTTCATTTCCACATTACAAATGATTTAATCATAATACTGCTACGCTGAATATTAACTTTGAGATTATTTATCGATGTACGAATACTTAAGTTAACTTACAGAAGCATTGGTAAATGATAGTGATGATGAGTTTATCCAATATTTTTACTCTCAAAACTCCTTCGATACCTACATAAATAGAACTACACACTATTTTATCGCTTCACTTCCGTTGTACATAAATAAAAAAAAGCTTACAAGTATTCAGTATATTGCCTTAATATGCGTGTAAATTTAACAGTGTTTGATCTTAGGAATAGTAGTGTTTGTACTACTAGTAGTGTTGCAATATAGTAGAAGTGGGCCGATATGATATAATCATACAGTCTATAAGTAGATTAATATTTTTTTTATTTTTTTATTTTTAGCCTGGGTCGTCCCACTGCAGGGCAAAGGCCTCCTTCCCCTTCTTCCACACCTCTCGATCTTTGGCTACAATGCGCCAGTCGTTCATATGAGAATCGAGATCGTCCCGCCATCTTCTCCGGAGTCTTCCTCTACGACGCCGACCTTGTGGGACCCAATCTGTTAATATTTTGGCCCAAAGAATGTCCGGCATACAGATTAATATAAAAGATAAAAAAGACAACTCGAACTAGGTATTTCAAATCATCCAAATTGGTCCAGTCACTACGTCAAGATTAAGAAGTATCTTCACTTTTGCAGTTCAATATTATTGATAGGAAGTAAGATATACGAGACTCTAATTTATTTTCTATCGCGGTATATCTTTTCTTACAGGTGCTGCAAAACTTTGCAAATCTCAATGTAATCATTCCACAATCCTTTATCACGGCAAAACTCGCGGCATCGCAGAATGACGAAACCATACGAATCGAACAGTCGTTAATGAAACTTCTCGCGCAATTACCTAACCGTCTTGCTTTTATTAAATTTAATCAAGAACTTGTGTAATATCACGCAGATTGGCCCAATCCGTGTACAAGTTTCGATAACGCTGTAGTTGGAAACTAATTTCGGAAATACGTTATCTTGGTTTCCATTCGATCGTCTTATAAAAAGGGGATCCATGTTCTTTAACGAGATTAGTAGATAAGGTTCGCGGCGCCAAGTGTGGGGCTTATGAGGAAATGGCTGGGGCACTCGATAGGCAAGCCGCTACAGAAGAGCAACCTACACTATCTTCAATACTCAATCTATATCTATACTAACTATACTTCTATATCTATTCTAATATCGTTAAGAGGAAAGATTTATATTTGTGTGTGTGTGTAATGAATAAACTCAAAAACTACTGTGCCGATTTCAAAAATTCTTTCACCATTGGAAAGCTACATTAATTATGTGTTACAATCGTCAAAACCGAACGATAGTAAAATACTTCTAGTATGAAATCCGTTTGTTGTTTTGCCTTAGTGTGTTGTTAGTTGTTTTTAATTGTGTCACTTGACACAACTTTGTATAAATCAAGTACCATTAGAGAAAAGTAGGTATAGATATTCCACGTAATTAAAATAAATAAAACTTTCATTGGTAATGTACAAATTAATGTGGAGACGTCACACTCCCAGTAATTGGGTCGCAAATCAACTTGACGACGTCACACTAAGGTCTCAAATCAGCTATTATATAGGTACGTTGCAATACAATTGTGAAAATTTTCTGGACTAAATAGAACCAGCTGACCTCCTTAAGCTATCAAAGGGATGCATTAGTTCCGGTGAATATAAACGGAGATAGCGTAATTTAGTTATGTAGTTGTGTAGATATGCCGGGCAAAACAAGATGCCCTCTACAGATAGTGAGACGATCCTCCTCATTAAACACGGAGAAGCTAACTATTTGGCTGAGGGGATTAAGGCTTTAGGGTCTACTTACAGAGGTACCAAAGGTTGATCCTTCTTGGAGAGTTATCTGTGCGACTAATCATATTTAAGTTTAGGTCAGTCGAAGTAACTTTAAAATTAAACGTAGATTTTACTGCTGCTACTTGATTTGGCTGTTTTTTTATTATAGCATAACTTCGTCACTAATGAGCCGATTTGAAAAAAATACTTTTTTGTGTGAAAAGTTATATATTTCTACTTTCTAGTAAGTATTAAGATTTGCGTCACTGAATATCCTCGTTATTCATGAACCGGTTTAGTAAATTCTTTTTTAATCTGATTGGTAATACTTCCAAATTGTTCCTAATGAAATTTCATCAAAATCAAAACCGTTTTAATAGATTGGCGATGAAGTCAGTTTCTCAAGTTTTTAAAATTTATATTATTAGCACTTTTTCAGCTATATTTTAAGACTACCAATTTTCATTTAAAAAAGCAAAAGTTTTTTATGTTTTCTTTATCAGTCTCATTGTGCAATTTTCTCTAATAGGGAAGGATAGGACAAACTAACTTCTCAAAATTTTAACCCGTGGGCTACCACTTACATTAGAACCATATTGAACCTTTAAATCATTGTTATAAAGCTCATTTTCTATCAGAAGTCGATAGCTAGTGTGACAGGCTGCTAGGCTATAGCCAGGGGCGGACGCAACCCCGGATGTTTCCGGCTCAGCTTATCACCGCCGATAACGGGCACGTATGATTGCGCCAACCTAGTTATGGAGAGTTTGTTTTTAGTAATTTTAGCTGGTGAAAATTCGCCACACATTGTTTAGAATTCAGTGTATGGACTTTTTCATTTGTTTTTTTATTATTTTGTTTAATATTATGTTATGTACCTACGTGTTTTATTAATTTTGAGCCATGAAACAAACAGAAGACTAGTGACTAGTGTCAACCGGTATCTTTTAGAATTTGATGCAAGCGTTCGTAAACGCACACACATCCTCAATGATGCAATATGGTGTTCCAAATTCAAAGTTACCTTGTTTATATACTTTGGCAGCACCGACCGATTTGAAAGCCTGCAAAATCAAAACTGGTTGAAAACATGCGTGGAACAGGTCTAATAATCAATTGTTATCAGAAAATATACCTTGATGTTTTGTGCTTATTATTGCTGATAACAATTGCATTAGCCACAAAGCAGTTCTTTTAAGAAGTGCTTTTTTAAGTAGCATTGTGTTTCGCCTATCGTTCGGAGATAATACACTTGATTATTCATTGTTTATCTCCATAGATTTATAAACTCTGAAGTATGAACTAACTTTCAACTACAACTTATTGTACCTCTATTTTGATACCAAAACAGCAAGTATTAGGTAAATTTTACAACACCAAAACCTAACGTCAGCTTTCAGTAAAGAGTATTTCTGGAAAGTTCCTGCTCTCACTGCCGCAAAAAGCAACTAAAGCTTTACAAAAATCTCGCACCCGCATTATTTGAACTCTTTAAAAAAACATTAAGAACAAAGATTTCGAAAACTTCAAAGCATTGTGTAAGGCACCTGAAACCGCCAGTGCAGTTACCAAGTATTGCACAAAACAAAGGTAGGTATAGACGGGACACGGCGGCATTAACATAAACTGCGGCTCTGTGGAGAACGGAATTGCTTTTTTGAACTACCCACAGTGTTACCACTATTAGAAGTTAAGAAAAAGTTGAATAAAGGCAGCGAAGAGAGTGCGGTGCGTAATCACGGCGCGAGTCAAAGTTGGGGTTTGTCGCGAAATGTAGTCACCAAGACCGAAGTAAAAACATTTCTAGTAGCGCAACAGCTTGGCACTTGGTTATTTTGAGATCACTATTGAAAAATATTAAAATAAAATATGCCATACCATGACAGATAATATCTGTCATCATAAAAAACTTTATTTTACTCATATCTAGCTTTAATGTGTGTCTTAGATTATTCTAAGTGCAAGTCATGTTAAGTTAATATTTCTATTGAATGATTTACACAAAACCACAAGTGTGTATTCCTCTGATAGAAAAAAATATACTATATGCTTCGTTTAGGGTTCGTTCGCTTTATGGGATAAGATAAATTGAAAACGGTTAAAAAACTCCTTTTTAAATCGTTACTTAACTAGATACGATCACCACAGCAAGCGCACTTAGATTTCCAATAAAAGCAGGACCCTACAAAGTTTAAGCACTACATATTCATTTACTATGTCGTATTTACAAAGCTCGCGTGCGAATGAGCAGCTTCGAGCGCAAGATTAGAAGTATTTACGGAACTGGATGCAAGCACGTGCTTTTTAGCAATTCAACGACTTGCCACTTAAAAGGATAGTTACAGAGACGACTCCCAACTAAGTCCACTTTCTTATTCATTCGTCGACGTTTACCGTGAACTTTTTCTATGAAAGATAAATAACCGCTTCCTTAGTATTTTTGTAGCGAGAATATCTTATTATCTAAGTTTTTTTATGGGTAAAGCCAGCTGCATAATCAAAGTTTATGTTTGAAGTAATGTAGTTGGAAAGTCACAGTTTTGCGCTTTTGCATTTTCACTTTACTGCTTTGTATTATGACTTGATCGAACAAAACCCTTTTTAAAGGTCTTATTCCAGTTTTGGCAGCACGAACTGTCGAGCTGATTTTTCATACAAGCGCGCACAAAATTTGTATTAAAAAACCGCGTGTCGCGCGGCATTTGCTGCTTGCTGCTGAGATCAGAATCATATTTTAAGGCCATGCTAATAAATAAATATTGTGGACAATTCACACAACACTATTCTAGCCCCGAACTACGCAGAGCTCGCATGATGGGAGCCAGATAGCTAATTAAAATACTTGAGTAGTTTTTTTGTAAATATATACTTAAGAATACAATGTAACACCTAGACCGAAAACAAACATTTACGTCCACACAAATATTTGTTCTTGTGGGGATCGAACCCACGGTCTACGGCAGGTTTACTACCAACTGAACCGTGACGCAAATTATTCAGGTTTTAGCACGACCTATTTTGCAAGCACATTACCTTCTATATATTCTCCTTAAAAGCCTCAGACTTAAAGCCCCGGAACTACGATGCTCGGTATCGAACCGTGCGTGAACATATTTTATCTACTTCCGCTGTTCGCGGCCACCGGCAATTATTGAAGGCGTGCTCCGAGCTCATAACACACCTTGGCGAGGTGAGGTGCACACTGGAGAATGAGAAAGGGTTTTGGATAGTAATATCATAGCGAAAGACTAAGTATAGACTATCCGTCGTTTTACGAGCATCCATTTTTTATCAAAACTACTCTACTCTATTTGGTGCTTAAAATAAAATAAAAATAGAATAAATATTATAGACAATCCACACAACACTATATAGCCCCAAACTAAGCAGAGCTTGTACGATGGGTACCAAATAGCTGTATAATACTTATATACATTTTTTTTGTAAATACATAAGTACTTAGAATACAATATAACACCCAGACAGAGAGCAAACAACTGTGTTCACCACACAAATATTTGTTCTCGATGAGGAACGAACTCACGACCTACGGCTCATAAGGCAGAGCTACTACCAACTGAGCTGAGAGGCCAGTCAGCTTAGCTTATTTTTATTTTATGAAGGTGATTCTAAAACAAACAGGTCTACACACATATGCAGGTATTTTGTACGTGTGACGAAACACATTTGCTTTTCACCCTTTTTTATCGCAAGTGTACACCGCCTTCCATTCACACTATAACGATCTAGATCAAGGATAAAAAAATCTGTATTACATCATTAATTTACACCCAAGTGTAATTAATGCTTCAACGAATCGCTTGAGCTATAATTTTAGATATCATCGTACACCGTGGAAGGGCGAATAGATCAAAGTAAGGGCATCTATGAGACAGTAACACGCAACCGTGAGATATTGCTTTTATTGCTATTGTTTATCTTAAAATCTACATTTTACGGTCTGGATTTAGAAGGAAGTAAATTTGTGCGTGACCCGTGTTTTTGATAGTAGAATTGTTTGAATAAGGTAAGCTGCCAGCACAAAAAAGGAGAACATAAACGAACTCAATTCACACCTCACTTGGTTCGAAAGAACCAGTGACGTGATAAGAAGAAGAAAAATGAAACTTTATAACTGTGAAGTCATAAAATATCAACAATTTTTTTCTATAAGTCGACGAACGTCTTATACAAAATCAATAAAACATATCTAAGTATTTCTTTCTCCTGACAATTTAATCTAGAAAAGACATAAGAAATAATTAATAAGTTATTTTGTAAATAATAAATAAATAAATAAAAAAACGTTTATTGCCTCGTTATAAGCCTAGGAACTACATTATCATTAACATAAACTAAAAATACGAGCATAAAGGGTATAAATTCAGCTATCGCTGGAAGTAAATCCAGCACTGATTTTAAATTTAATCCTCTCGGTTGGTTGTTCACCGAGAAATTTAGAGCAATAAGCGAGTTAAAGAAAAATAGAACAATCAAAATATATAATAAAACATAATTGACAAAATGTAAATAAAATTTAAATTGTTTTATACTAGAGTCTTCGCAAGATAACTTTGCACGTGACAGATGGCAGAAAATGTAAAATAAATTGACTTGAAATAATATTCCAAGCACTAATTGAACTTATTCCTATCAAATAAGATTTGCCAATCATGTTTGTATATTTTAAGTCTATTTTATCTTTTTTTTTTTCACCATCTGTCACGCGCAGTCATACCCTCCGCAGGGTCTAGCAACCTACCCATTTGACATGGAGGTTGATTTAAGCATTATTACGGAGGTCAGAAAATATCTATTACATTATTGCGTTCATTAAAAGCTGTAAGGGGAACCCGGTCCTGGTGAAGCAATTAGGAGAAATAATTGCTTACAATATACAGATTTTGCCGATTACTGTGCAGTATTATTATTATCATTAACTTTAGAATAAATAGACTATTACAATAATTACTTTGCAGGATGCCGATAATTGAGTCGAAATCGCCATTATCTGCCTACCCTCCAATGTTTGGTTACGTGATTAACAACCTTATGGTGCAGACAATAAGGTTGGGAATATAACTGATTAATATTTAGGCTGAGATTTTGAGAGAGGATCTGATAATAATTTTGTGTGGGAACGGCATCATTTCTACATTATCAAATACTAGATACGAAACCCCACATTACCAATATATAAATTTAAAGTGAGTTTTATGATCGGTAAACCACAAAGAGAATATTTAAACAAAGTGACTTTAACCACACATCCATGATATGCTGAAATAAATTGCCAAATGACTACAAAACATAACCGATGAGGTGAAGGTATATACAAAACGAAACCATAAATCTACCAAAGGATGCGCTGAATATGCAGGTACAAAAATAACTTGCTAATTTATTGTTTATTCCACGACAGTTGCATAAAAATTACATCCATTAAAAATGTAAAATTCAGTCAAACTATGGTTCTGAAAATTCGCGTTATCATGGCTATTGTCATAGCCATGCTCAAAAAGAATTATTATACTGCAGCCGTATGAAACCATTATTTCGTTTTACAAAAAATACAACAACATTTTAAAACTTTATTTGTAAAAGTGGATTTATCATAGAAATAGCATCAGTCCGCAGATTCATTCGCGTGTTACCCAATTTACCTGAGTAAAAAGTAACATACTATGTAAGTAAATATTGGATGACATTGTACACAGCACTGTCCTATACAAAAGCCACGTTCTAACTTACACAGGCATACAAAAATGTCGTTCTGTGCACGCGCGTTTGTGTGCGTTTCTTATACAGACACTACACAAATGTCATTTATACACGGGCGTGTGTGTGCGTAGCGCGTCTTTTTCTCAAATCAGCCTAACCGCAAGCCTTCGGGTTGCGGAAACCCAAATTGGTGGGGGGGTCCTTATTTTACGTACCTACTTTATTTATACCTAAATAAAGCTTTTAGGGAACCATATAGCTGTTTGTGAATGCTTACTTTAATATAAAAATGTAATTCAAGTTTCATCCAAATCACGTCACAGTGATGAGTAAGAAAAAAAGTATACTCAAAAACTTTCACCTTTTTATATTACCGTGGTGAAGCTTGAAGCTCATGCAGCAGATGTGACAAGAGTGATCTCAGAGAACATAGTAAAAACTAACTTATATTTTATAACAATCAAGCCAAGAAAACTCTGACGTCGTCTCTTATCATCAAAGTAAAGAAACATGTGTGGTCATTCAACTCTTCTAGAAGTTTACACAAATGCAAAACATTTGAGAGGACGTTTGACAGGGCGAGCAAAAACAGGTGCTCACAGTGAGTAAATAATTGTTGATCAATTGGTTATCATGATAGCATTTTCGGATACATTCTATGACTTTGACGGTTGATAATCATTGGACTTTTATCTATCACCTAATGATTGGGTTTGGCTAATTTCTTTTAAGAGATTTTTGCGTCCAAAACATCAAAGTCATATGCGTGGTTTTTGCGAATAGTAGATATCCAGCGAATCTAAAAACGGGAGAGTATAAGGAACGGGCGGTGAATAGCTAATGAAGGAGAAATGAAGCACTCACCGTACCCCAGAAACGAATTATAGGAGCTCTACAGCTTCTTGTGCGATCAACCATTTTATTTTGCATATTATAGGTTCAATAAACTTTTATCGTTATATTTTCCGAAACCTTCCTTATCTCGCAAGAATCCGCTTACTTATTGAAAATCTAATCGAACTTTCTGTGTACACCTGTTGAATTGCAAAACAGGAATTGAGGTCTGATGGTATTACGATATTATGCGTAAATATTTAATTTTGCTAGCTTCCCATTCCCAGAACGCATCTTTGCGAGAAAATACATTTATCTAATGGCGAACTTTGCCAATTTACAAGTTAGATAAAAAAAACAATAATATCAGAATTTCATTTCACAAAATTTCTAGCGATATCAATCATTGCTATGGATCGTAAAACGTTTGATACTAGAACTTCAGTAAGTAGGTTAATTCAAAAGATCAGATAACCATTATCAGTGAAATAGGTAAAGTTTTAGTGTTGTAGATCTGGAACAAGCCTACTAAAACATCGCAGGTATCTATTACAGAGCAAGAGATAAAGGCTGTTTATTCAGTGTGTAAGCGGCGTACAAATTGTTTGCACGCGAGCTCTTTACCTGTGGAGCTGAGTTTTCATAACATGAAGCTGCCGCGGGCACGACAATTTGTTACCTCGCCTCAAGCCTCGAGATTCGCTGACGAACTTGCCTGCAAATATATTCTTTATGAAACTGGCGACATCTGTTTTATACTGGCTGAGTCGCGCATCCGAAATTCGGCTTTTTAAGACGCGGCAAATTCTTTTGAACATGCTTAAAGAAGTTTTGTTTGTTCCAAATAATGTTAGGAAGTGCCTTCTAAAAATGTATGAACTAAAATATACCCAACATCTCATCATACCAACTGTCTCACAAACTGTAATGCTGGTAGCATTACAGTTGTCTTTTTTGATGAATTTAAATCAAAAATTTGTTAATGAACCAACATTTTCCGTTTATCTATAACATTCAACTTTATTTCATGACAAATATGATTTGTTAAACTTTATATTTAGAAATGGTATTCCAAGAACCTCACTTGTAAAGTCCCACAGATGTTTCGGTTTCCACGCATCACACTGTGACAAGCAAATGACAAGTAATAACCGAGTGTGGTCTATTCCTAACTTATGGTACGGGTTGATAGATCGAGAAATTACAATATTATTTGATTTTCTTTAACAATTTTAGAGCCTATATTCTAGAAATAAGTCTATTTATAATTAAACTTTAATATTCTGTGGTTAGTTACAGTGACAATAATGTAAAACCTGTATTTTTTTCTTTTAAAAATGCAGGAAGTAATATCACCGCTGTGATGTCATGTTATAACATGTTAATATTTACGAAAAATATGTTATTTTGCAATTTTCAACGTTATGGTAAAATACTTTTGTTAATAAAATTGTGTAAAAACACATTGCTACGTTCGGCAGAAATAAAACGAAACATGTTTAATTGCGTGTAACTTGAAACCAGCAGAATTCATTCTTAAAAACACGCGCCATATTGCGATTATGTATCTTTTGCCAATTTTGCCATTGTCAGGTAAATTTACAAATTCATTTTGTCTTGAAGACTAGTGAAGTTTAAAAAACTTTAAAAACCGACCAAGAATCTCCTCCTTTCTTATTTTAAATTCTGTTAATATTGATAAAGCATGTTAGTCACTTGACACAATCAATCAACTGCAAAGGCCTGCGCACATCTAACGCGATGGCGATCAATGAAATGCTGTCAAATATGACAGCGACAATTGACAGCGTTTCAGTGATCGCCATCGCCATCTTACTAGATATGCGTAGGCCTTAAGTGATAGCATTGATTACCCACTACCGATATTTTTTCATTAGACTTGAAGTTAAATAGCTCTTTCCTGGCAGTTATAAAGTCCCGAGGAACTTTTTCAACTTGTTATAAATTTCTTTGAAAAAGTTGTTGCAAAACAACAAATTTATAAAGCCGATGAGTTTTGTGAGGATGGCATTGTAATGTTTATAGAAATAAATTGAAACTTATAATTATTCGTTTTATTTGAAAAGCAAGAAATTTGTATAAGAATAGAACATACGTTGATAAATTAGAGTGAAATAAATTTTATTTTTTACCATACAAAAACCAAACACTTACTCATTCTAACCTATCTTCTATACTTGACACATTTTCGCGTCACTGTCATCATATCTCTAATAATATAGCAACAGACTTAGCGGTCTGCTTACTTAGATGACTTCTATACGACCATTTAGAATATTTATGCTTTTCATTCATAATGCTTGTCACTTTTTAACGGATCGCTAAACGTCTCTTGTCACTGTCATAGTCACTTTCATCATATCTCCAAGATAGCAACAGACATAGCGGTTTGCTTACCTAAATGACTTTTATAGGACCATTACGAGTATGAGCGGTAATGTGTGTGCAAGTTTTTATTTTGTACTTCCTCATACGTAAAGAATATTCAAAGAAGTCTCATCTAAAAACCTTGTGTCTTATAGTGCTCACTACAAAAGCTCAAACTGACGTCACAAGATAAAAACGTGCGTGACAACGCGTTAAGGAGAAAAAGCTCGTGGTGTAGTTAAAACCGCAAAGCTTTGCCCGCTTCTCAAGAGATGCATCATTATGGCGTGTGGCGTGCCGCGGGGAGTGGAGAGCTTAGGGCGCGTCTACTCACATAAGAGGAGCGGGATGAAATATCTTGTTATACGGAAAAAGATTTGACATTTATTATTTTTACTATTATTACAATTATACTACCATTACTATTATTATTGTGTGGCATAAAAATATATTACGAGTAACTTTTGATTTCGTTTTTTTTTTTATTTGATTTTAGTCATACTTGGTTGGTTTGATACCCCATTGTTACCTTTACCTTACAAAAATGTCTTCAGCTGACAAAGTAACAGTTTACAATGCTGGGAAGCCATAAGATCTAAGCATTTATCTTTTCATTATCTTAATAGATAAATAAATATATAGCACACCTAATGTAAGTGGTTACCATCGTCTAAAGCAAAAATAAATTCTCGCAGGTCATTCAAATTATAAACGTGCCCTACGATGCAATGCCCTGCGTCCATCAACCTGAGTCATCCAAATGCGAAACCTCACGTGAAAAACAAAATCTGAAGTTTAGATGTATATGAAATTAATTTTAGTTCTTTTATCGCAGTAATATCGATCAAAATAATTCTAGATATCAGAAATCCCAGAATAACCAAAGCTAGTAGTACCATGGGAAACAAAACAGCTGGTAGAATACTTAAATACTTCTAATACGAGTAAACTGTAGGTACGGTTAAATAGTTAAATGAGGAAAAATTTTAATTATGTTCATAATTATTAGATACTTACTAACATGGAAATGAAAATAGATTTAAATAACTTCAAATACTTCAAAGTGGTTTTTGTGATTTTATATTTTTCTAAAGCTGATAATAGTCATTTATTGATAATAAACATTACACGTCATTTTGGTGCGAGTACATTATTATTGTACTGTGCAGTATAAAAAAAAAAAAACAAAGATTGTTAAAAATAAGGTACAAAATAATTCAGTTCACATTGGAAAAATATAAAAAAAAGATATAAATAGGTTTATAAAATTATACCCAATAATCTAGCCAATTGCCATCAAGTCTAGTCAGTTGCTGTCACCATCCTTATTGACTATCACGTAGTGGTTACACCGTCTTTGATGATACGCTATTTTTGATGAACATCCCAGATTATTTAATGTTCCAATATGCACAGACTTTTAATAAGTACCAGGGTATACGTACCAGAGATTTGGGATACTCCTTACTGCGTAAAGGATTTCCAAACTTTTTGCTGCTGTTTTTCTTTCAGCGAAGAGTTATTGTAAACGTCACTCACGTCAAAAAGATAGGTACCGAATGTGTTAAATTCAATTTTCGAATGGTCATACCATAGATCAAGGATGGTACACAATTTCATAATTTGTCAACGCCATCTATTTTAATATCTTGACAATGTGTTTTTGAGCTGTCAGAAAATCTCATTTTTTGACACCTTGATCAACAAATTCATAAAAAAACTAAATTGCTATCCGCTACAATCTTGCACACGCCCTAATATCTCATTTAAAGGTGTGTTTACATAGTACACCTACTTCTTGCGAACCGTGTCTTTGCCAAAGTGCATACAAGACATCTTCCTATCGCTGCCGTGAAAAACTTTTTGCAGACGAACATTTTGCCTTCTTTTTAATGAAAAACCCTCTTTTCGGTTCATTGAACGTCTTGCCTTGGCAGTTGAATATTTGCTGTGGTTTCACTATAAATTCTTTACTGGTTTGCTAACATCTAAAGGCCTGCGCACATATAGGCAATGGCTATAAGTCTGAAACGCTGTCTAATATCGCTGTCATATTTGTCAGCATTTCAACTGATCGTAATTCGCAAAATGAGATGATAATACAAAATCTATTCAGCCCATATTGTAGATCATAGCCAAGCTAGTTTTTGGCTATGGTGTGTTTTTTTCTAGTTTTTTTGCTGACGGCAAAAGTCACCGTTTTTGCAAAATACCACTGGCCCAAGACTGCAACCTTGGGTGTAGGTAAATATTAGCCCCAAAAGCAACATAAACAGTGAAAATGTAAAATCAGCGTAGCGAATCGAGCTATCTACGAACATGCTACGCAGCGTAGCGTTATCGTAGCACTAACCGAGCTTAGCTGCGCTATTACGAAAACGCAAGTAAACCGCACTGGATCCAATATCCGACATTACGTGTACAACATATGCATTACCTCCAACGTACAGGATGTAAAAGGAATACTCCCGAAAATTACTGGCACGTGAGGCTAAACATCTTTATTCCTCGTGTAATGCGTGACCTATGAAAAAAAGGTTTGTTATAGATAAGCAATGGTTACCACTTAACATCAGATGGGCAATATGCTTCTTCCATCAGTTAGTTTTGTAAAAAAAAAAAAATTCATAATATTTGTATGGAAATAACAAAACAATGAATGATGGTCATGAATACCTAGCAGAATTTGTTTCTGAATATCCTTTGAAAATCAGGAATACAAACTTATCTATAATTCAACACTTAACATTCTTATTAAAAAAAAAATAGTATATGCAGGATTAGAATATGCTGCTAATTATATGCCATTACAATTGACTTGTGGGACTTAACTGGGGTAACTGTGATCTTCAGTTTTTAAGAGTGGCTTTTTCACACCTTGTACGCAACATAATGCATACGTTGGTTGTACCTAGAGGCACAAACACCCCATCTCCATATTATTAATATGCGCAAATCATGCAGATGGCTTCTTCGAGATGAGTCGCAGCCACGAAATGCAGCCTAACGAAGGCAGCTACGCTAATTGCATGGCACGTTGCGGGTGTAATCAACAAAACTAGTTTTACCCATCAGTTTCTGTTTTACCTCGATTTATTTAGCCCGTAGGGCTTCCTCCCTAATACGCCACTCTCTTTGGTCCTGTGCTATGCGTCTCTTGGCAACCATGCTATAATCGCCGTTGTCCATCTTCCATAATTCCTTCTGGCTTCGAACCCTGCCCGTTTCCACTTAAGACTTGTGATCTCCCTTCTAGCCACGTGTCCTGTTCATCTCCACCTGTGACTTGACTTCAATCAAAAAAGGAAGCTCTCAATTTATATACCTAATATACCTAACTTAGTCATTTTTGAACCGATTAAAAAAAAAATTGAAAGGTCTTTTATAAGTCTCATAGAAATTTTATCAAAATCTGTTCAACAGTCGGTTCCCCAAGTTTTTAAACTTCACTCGTCCATACTCATAAAATTGACTACGGTTAGCTTAAGTGATTAATATAAACTACCAAGCTGTTCTCTTCTGGCTGTGACGTGTTTTAATGACTTGTGACACGAAACGAGTCATAATAAAGTTGGAATTGACAGGATGCTGTACAAGACTGGAACTTAATGCTTTTCACTTGTAGCATTTCTCGGTGTACTCTTAATTACTTGCATCAACTGAGCAGGGCTATAAAATGTGCAACCATTTTCTTCTGGAACGAAAATAATTCATACAAATGCTTTCCAATCGACAGGTTGCGTTGGTGTTTATTGTAAGCCAAAATTTTCTTGCGTTTGATTTATCCAGCACATATCTAAATATATAAAACTCTTACGTTACTGACTGACTGACAATCAACGCTCAGCCTAAACCGTAAGTCCTAGAAGCATGAAACTTGGAGGGTATGTTCCTTTTATAGCGTAGGGGTGCACCAAGAAAGGGAAATTGGAAAATTATTTACCATTGCGGGATGGCAACGGGGCGAACGAAGTCGTGGGCGGCCAATAGTAATATGATAAAATGCTTTTTAGTCTTATTTCTACAAATTGCTTACGTTTCCTTTAGTGAAACAATACTAATAAATGTGAATGATATAAAATGATATCTCGATAAAAAAAATTGGTTAGATTATATTCATAGCTAAAAGTAGTTTAACAAGAAGAAGAAGAAATAAAAAGTAGCTGAAAATAAATTACCTTTTGGAAGTATAGGATTTAATAATACGAAAAATATAATATCTAAATTAGGACGTACTCGTACCAAAGTAAAGACGCTTGATCGTTTTAGGACTAGTTTTTATTACATAATAATATGTTTTCATTACATAAGGTGTCTAAACGTGTGTGCTCAGAATTGTCTCATAACACTCACATGAATTTCAAGTCACTTCAACCTGCCCTAGACTAGATAAACCGCTTAGTGCCAAACGAGCTAGCCTATAGCCAATTGACTACGGTAATTACCGTATCAATGTTACGCAAGATACCGTAGACGTCATATCGTATCGTCTTCGTAGTCATATCACAGCGTGATAGCCAACGTCAATCTTAACGGACGGTTATCGTAAATGTTAATGGCAACTACAATTACTGGCACCGACCGGTTGGTGAGAGTTGGTGACTGAGATGATACAGTACCACACAAATACGAGCCCTCGTGAGTTTCAAAAGCAAATGTTTGAAACGAGTAAGCAACGTCGTAGTAGCTTCTGCGCCGTAGGTCGTGGGTTTTGATAAAAAAAGTATTTAAGTATAAATGAGCTATCTGGTTCCCATAGTACAAGCTTGTGCATGTGCTTAGTTTGGGGCTAGATAGTGTTGTGTGGATTGTCCACAATATTTATTTCTTTATTTATTTATAGTGACACGTGACTTGGTGTTTTTTTACACCATCCACATTAGAACTTCAGTAGTACACCCACAGTTGAAAGCCGATTGTCACAAAATTTGACCATTGGTTGAAAATATTGACAACGCCGTAAAACGCTGTGCAAAATATACAAAATGGTATTAATTTTTAATTAAAAAAAAATACGTAAACCCAATTTAAGCCTGACCAGGAAGAATGGAAAAAACAAAAGAAAAAACATCCAGATACTGAACAATAAAAATATAAGCTACATTTTCTTCAGGTAACAAACCAGCCTAATAGATTAAAATATAAAGCAAAGTTTAAACTAAATAATACTAAAAGAATCAGTCCTTCAAACCACCAGTTAGAGAACCTCTAAATTGCGGATTCCTGTACATTTTCAGCTCCCGCTTGCTCGATTTGTCCCTCTATAAACTCCCTCCGTTCGACCAGCTTTAATTAAAATAGTTCAGTAAAAATAGAAGGTGATATTCTTTTTATTGTACTTAACATCGATATTTAAATTTGTGATTTTTTTTTATTTGTGCTCAGTCATTAAAAGTTTAAGTCTTTGTCTAGCAGTGAGACGAAATAGGCTAGTAAAAAAATAAATAAAAGTTGACGGTGTAAACCCAATAATTTTGCCCTAAAACAATCATAAGTTGATGATTGGTTAGATCAATAGAAATAGCAACAAAATTATTTCAGTCGGCTTTATAAAAAATAATATGACGATGAGAGGAGTGATGCAGAGGGCTGACAGAGGGGAAAACAGGAAGACATGTTGTGCCGACCCCACATGAAGTGGGATAAGGGCAGGAAGAAGAGAAGAGTCTGCCTTATGTATGTCCATTTTTTTGTATAAAAAATCAAAGGGAATATCTACCATGCTTTGTTTTTTTTAATAAATTGAAATGATAAACAAGATTCTTGAAGCAAAAAAGGCAGGTATGTCAGGATCTTAGCAAGTGAAAATCCATGAGCTCTGTCTACCCCTGTTTAGCCTGATAAAAGTGTTATAGCATAGTGCATAGTAATTTAGTACCCGAAATAGAACTAGAGGGCGTTGGTAAATTTGTCACGATTCTGCATCGCGCTATCGTTGCGTTTTGGCCTTGCATGTATAGGTTCGGGTTGAGTTTGAATAAATGTTGGAAAATACAGTGCTACAAGTTTTTTATTGGTGTTATATATACGCAAGTGAACATGGTGCCGAAACCAGGGACATAGTAAATCGTGAGTACAGTACATCAGTGAGTGAACAAAAGTGCCAGTGAAAAATTACAAGTTTTAAAAATCAAGACTAACCTAGAATCTGTGACGGAATAAATTAAAGTTTCGTAAAACACTTGTAAAATTTTTAAAAGTGTACTACACTGGACTTAGAAAAATTCGCATCGAAAAAGACTCTGAAAAAATTTCGCAACAAAAAGACATAGAAAGTTTTACTCCATACGGGACTTAGAAAAATTTGCAACAAAAAAGACTTATAAAATTTTACAACAAAAGGAACATAGAAAGTTGTACTGTATACGAGACTTGTAAAATTTTAGAAAAAAATACTACATGGACACAGAAAAAACCGAGGAGTTATCTACAATATCTACACATACACAACACCTTGCAAATACACAGAAAATGGAGAAACTAGTTAGAAAACAGGAAGATTATCTGGAAAATGTGGAAAAGGCGTTTATCAATTACAAAAAATCTCCGAAGAGTCGATTATCTCGAGCATACATAGAAGCGCGAATGGAAAGTTTGGAAACTGCTTGTAAAGAATTTAATAAAAACCACGCTCATATAGTGGAAAATGTAATTAAAGAAGCAAAAAAGACCATGGATTACTTCATAAGCGATATCTACACTCAGTTTCAGGAGATTTATACAGAGTATAAAACACGTTTAAAAGAAGATATGCCTATTAATACCACTTCAACGAACTCAACACCCGTGACAAGCCCAGCTGGAAGTAAAGTGAAATTGCCCCAAATACAACTACCTACATTTAAGGGCAGTTATGAGGAATGGCAGACGTTTCATGACATGTTTGTCTCGTTAATTCATACAAATACTAGCTTAAATTCAGTGCAGAAGCTTCATTATTTAAAGAGTTGTCTTTCTGGAGATCCGGAAAGACTTCTGATGAATCTCGCGACAACAGAGAACAACTATGAGGAAGCGTGGAAGCTATTGACGAAACGCTACAACAACAAGAGACATAACGTCAATGAGATTATGAAACGTTTGTTTGCACAAAAGGCTATAGTGGGAGAATCATCTACACAAATCAAGAATTTACTGGACAACACCGCTGCTTGCTTAAAAGCCTTGAATAATCTGGGAACAGAAACGAATTCGTGGGACGTTATTATAAATTACCTGGTTTTGTCAAAGCTGGATCCAGAGACGCGAAAGGCTTGGGAGTTAGATACAAACAAGAAAGAATCAGATAATCTACCATCATGGACCGAACTAGTGAGTTTTCTAGAGACGAGATTTCGAACATTAGAAATGTTGGAAGAGTGTAAACCTACATCAAGTAAACAAATAGCGAAAAGGAATACATTCCATTGCAAAGTAGAAGAAAAGACAGATGACAATCAAGACAACAATAATAATAAAGTAACTTGCGTTATGTGCACCAACGAACACTTGTTATTTCAATGCGAACAATTTCAGAAACAGTCTATCGAAAAGAGAGTAGAGTTCATACAAACCAATAGGCTGTGTTTCAATTGTTTCGCTTCCAACCACAACGTTAAGAGCTGTCGCCGATCAACCTGCTGTCGTAAATGTGGACGACGACACCACACATTGCTACACTTTGAGAGAACCACATACCAAGGACCTTCGACTGCAGAAAATGCTAAATCAGAAAATCCGGTGGTCACTGAAGCATCCCGAATGACTGAGAGTGAAAAAAAAATCGTGTCACATTTTGCTAAGGAAAATTATAGTGAAGTACTTTTAGCAACAGCGCTGATCAATATTAAATCCCCAAACGGTTATGTTAGAGTAGTTAGAGCTTTAATTGATCAGGGTTCTGAGGCTTCTTTTATAACTGAAGACACTGTACAATCCTTAGGTCTAAAACGGGTTCCTGTGAATGGTCTTGTGTCTGGTGTAGGTGATGGGGAGATGAAAATAAAGCACATGGTTTTATTTAATTTAGAGTCGATTCAAAATCCTAATTTTTCTGTGCAGGTTCAAGCTTACGTATTACATACCTTGACATCCTTTTTACCCACGAGCAAAATATCCATAACAGGATGGTCAGAAATAGAAGAGAAGCCCTTAGCGGACCCAAAATACGGAGCACCTGGACGAATCGATATAATCCTAGGAGTTGAGATATACAGTGAGATTATTCTTGAAGGCCTTCTAAAACACCCGGAAAACAGTGGTCCAATTGCGCAGAACACGCAACTTGGATGGGTTTTATCAGGTCCCATCGATAATCAAACACCATCATCGAGCAAAAGAATTGTCAACCTACATATTCGAGTGAAAGAAGATGAACTTCTGAGACAATTCTGGGAAATAGAGAGAGAACCAGACGCAATAAAGAAGAAAATGACTAGAGAAGAGATAAAATGCGAAGAAATTTACGAAAAGACTACAGTGCGAGAAGAAGACGGGAGATATAAAGTGCGACTACCTTTCAAAGATTTTGAGACTTTACCTTGTTTGAACAATCAATCAGAGAAGATAGCACTCCATCGATTCAACTTGCTAGAGAAAAAATTACAGAAAAATGAAACACTAAAAGAAGAATACAAGAAAGTTATAAACGACTACATAGAGCAAAATCATATGGAAGAAATCAAACAACCCCAAGAGATAAATAAACCAAATACAGTGTACCTTCCACACCATGCTGTGGTGAAACAAGATAGAGAGACGACAAAAGTACGGATTGTTTATGATGCTTCATGCAAGGGAACTAATAATAAATCTTTAAATGATACACTTCTAGTAGGACCTAAGCTACAAGATGATCTAAGACATATCCTAATGAGATGGAGATATCACCCTTATTGTATAGTTGCAGATTTAACTCAAATGTATAGACAGATCCTAGTACATGAGAATGATATCGACTTTCAGAGAATAATATGGAGAGCAGATATGAATCAACCTATTCGACATTTGAGATTGTTGAGGCTAACTTTTGGAACAGCTTGTGCGCCTTACTTGGCAGTCAAGTCTTTGCAACAATTGGCCAAAGACGAAAGGGATAAATATCCAGTAGCAGCTGAGATCACTCTACGAGACTATTATATGGATGACTTACTGACAGGATGCGAGACAGAGACAGAAACCATACAAATTTTTGATCAAATGAATGAATTGATGACTTCTGGAGGGTTTTCTTTACAAAAATGGTGTACTAATAGTGAGGTTTTAATAAATTACATAAAACAAGAAAACCAAAAGATTGATCAAAAGCTAGTATTTAAATCTGATAATGTAATGAAAGTTTTAGGAATTTGCTGGAATAAAACTACAGATAACTTCGAGTATAGCTACAAAATTGCGGAAACTAACGAACCTATAACAAAAAGACGAGTACTATCTGACATAGCGAGACTATACGACCCAATGGGTTGGATAGCACCTGTTATAATAGTCGCGAAGATATTTATGCAGAAACTGTGGAAGGCAAATTTAAACTGGGATGAAATTCTGTCCAAAGAACTTCTGAAAGAATGGCTTGTTTTTCGAGACAGTTTGAGTCAAGTGCAAAACATATTAATTCCTCGATGGCTGAACACGAAGAAAGGACACATCTGTGAGTTGCATGCCTTTGCTGATGCGTCAAATGCAGCGTATGCTGCTACGGTATACCTGAAAATACAAGATGAGCATCAAAATGTACACGTTCATCTAATCTCGTCCAAAACAAAAGTTGCACCAATTGATAAAGCAATATCGGTTCCGAGACTTGAGTTGTGTGCTGCATTGTTAACGGCCAAACTTCTGTATGAAGTCTCCCAAATCATGGAAATACCTAAAGAGAAACAATTCGCTTGGTCAGACTCAACAGTCGTTCTGGCATGGCTAAAAGGAGAACCCAGTCGATGGACAACATTTGTGAGTAATAGAGTATCAGAAATCTTAACAATCCTAGATAGCGCCCACTGGAACCATGTCAGCACCCATCTAAACCCTGCGGACTGCGCTTCACGAGGTTTATCAATCAGTGATTTAATGAAACATGAACTTTGGTGGCACGGTCCATCGTTCTTGCTTGAAGGTAAAGACTACACGACAACGAACATAAACTTCACGACTACAGAGGAAGAGAAAGCGATTAAGGTCTTGGCTACTGTCATAAAACCAAAAGAAGAGTTCATCTGGACAAAATTTTCAAATTTACGAAAGATGTTAAGAGTAATGGCATACTGTCGAAGATTCTTAAAACTAAGAGTACCTAAAGAACAAAGAGAAGTATTTACAAAAATAGTGAACAAAAGGGAAATGGAAGAAGTGAGTGAAATATGTATTAGAGAAACACAGGGACTATATTTTGAAGAAGAAATTAAAGCATTAAAAGCGAAGAAAAATATACCAAAACGAAGCATACTGCAAGCCATAAATCCATATTTAGATGAAAATGATATTTTGAGAGTTGGTGGTCGTACAAGCCAATCAGAAGAAGAGTTTGATAAAAAACATCCTATAATACTACCCAATGAAAGCCATTTTACGCAGTTGGTAGTTAGAGATGCCCATTCTAAAACCCTGCACGGAGGACCCCAAATAATGCTAAACCTATTGAGATCGAAATATTGGATAATACGTGGAAGAGAATTGACCAAAAAGTGTTATAGACAGTGTATCACTTGTGTCCGATATGCAAGACAACATAATAATCAACTTATGGGTCAGTTACCTAAAGCTAGAATAACGCCGACAAGACCTTTTAAGAGTTCTGGTGTTGATTTTACAGGTCACATCAATATCCGTTTCTCCCCTGGAAGAGGATCCAAATCCTATAAAGGCTATGTTTGCCTCTTCATATGTATGGTCACTAAAGCCATTCATTTGGAAGCAGTGTCAGATTTAACAGCTAAAGGCTTCATAGCTGCATTTCGGAGGTTTGTTTCAAGAAGAGGTCATTGTCAAGACTTATACAGTGATAATGGCACAAATTTTGTGGGTGCTGATAAAGAGTTGCGCCTTATGTTTAACAGAGCTGTGTCTGACCTACCTAATGACATTGATCAACTTCTTACTAATGAGGGAACTACGTGGCATTTTATCCCACCACATGCGCCTAACTTCGGAGGTCTGTGGGAGGCAGGGGTTCGATCTACTAAGAGTCATTTAAAGACCGTTATCGGAGATACCACACTTACCTTTGAAGAGCTGACAACGGTTCTTACCCAAATTGAAGCTTGTCTTAACTCCCGTCCCATATCCTACCTGAGCGATAATCCTAACGATCCACTACCTTTAACACCGGGACATTTTCTAGTTGGTGAACCTCTTATCGTTATACCGGACGAAGACTATTCACTCGATCAGAGTTCTTGTGTTACTAGATGGAGATTGTGTCAAAAAATGTTAAGTAGTTTTTGGAAAAAATGGTCTAAAGAATATCTTGTCACATTAAATAATAGATATAAATGGTCTGTCAAAAAAGAGGAACCGGCAATTGATGATATAGTGATTATAAAAGAGGACAATTTACCACCAGCAAAGTGGTTATTAGGAAAAATTATAAAACTTCACACAGGGCCAGACAATTTAACTAGAGTGGTTACTTTAAAAACCAAATCCGGATTGTGTAAAAGACCCTGTAGCAAATTGTGTCGGATTCCAAAAAATTGTGAATAGTGAATCTTTAAGATGTTACAAAGTTATCCTTGTGATACAATACAACTGAGTAGAGAATTTTGAATTTCGTCATTTTGTGTAATTGTGTGCATGCTTAGGAGTTAAGTTTACAATATTTTTTATTTATACTAAGAAGTATATTTTGGTTCTGTGTTGTTATACATTTTGTTAATACTTAAATTTAGAGTTGGTTTGAAGAACAGAGTTCTTGGTGGGCGAAATGTTTAGCCTGATAAAAGTGTTATAGCATAGTGCATAGTAATTTAGTACCCGAAATAGAACTAGAGGGCGTTGGTAAATTTGTCACGATTCTGCATCGCGCTATCGTTGCGTTTTGGCCTTGCATGTATAGGTTCGGGTTGAGTTTGAATAAATGTTGGAAAATACAGTGCTACAAGTTTTTTATTGGTGTTATATATACGCAAGTGAACAACCCCCATGGAAAAGAGGCGTGTTGTTATATATGTATGTATGTAATCTTCTTAAACAGAATCGATGCATTTCACAAGCAAAAGTTATTATTTAAGGACATAAGTAGTTAGTTTCAAAAGTAGACGCGTATAATACACAAAGAGTCGGCCACTCGAGAGACAATGGCCGACGAGCTACTTTCAATATTAATGATGCGCCCATAGAGTTGGTAGATCTATAGCTGGACAATAGAAACGTCGTGCTACACCGGTTAAAATAACAAACTTCCGGTCATATACACTTTAGCCGACTTTACAACTAACTAACCTCTTTGTCTAAAATTTGAAATTTAAGAATCTAGACTTCTCAAATCAAATTTAGAGATCTTATCAAATTTAGACCCTATCATCAAACCTTAAAGTATTAATGTGATCGTGAATCTTTAATTCTTGAATATATATAATGACATTTTAGCGAAAACCACAATCTATTGGTTACTGATAGCAAGTTAGAAATAAATGTAAAGTTCGCTAACATTTTAGACCAAAAACAATGCTCCTAGATGACTTTGCATAGAAAATTATCAATTGTGAGCTTTTGTAAGTCAAGTAAGTAGGTACTTCATTGTTAAGGGCTCGTCCGGGGAAGTACTACCATGCCTATTTTATATTTTGCAGCACTGTTGTGTTGCGGTTTGAAGGGTACGGGTGCCGTTGAAATTACTGGCACGTGAAAGGTTAGACGTCTGTATGCCTCTGTAAGTTGATGGACGCAAGGCAATGCATTGTAGGGCACGTTACTGACGTGCGTGACCCACGAGGCAATGCTTTATTACAGATTCCATCGGTTAATAAAAAAAACTACTTAATTTATGGTAAAATTATGTAAAAACCGGCTTTTTATCGACCACGTCACAACCCTATACGCCGAGAATGCACAGAGGAGCTGGCGAGTTTCAAAAGCCTGCCATTGATACTCATTAACTATTGATTCATAAGTAATACCCTTTTACCGAGGCAGGTCGGACGCCGACAACTTTTCAAATTTAAATGAAAAGAGATTTTTAAATGAAGCAGTGGCTATTTCCATCGCTTTGTTTTGTCATCAATTGTTACTGTTTATAGTGCTCTAGTAAAAGATCATAAAACGGTACAGTAAGGAATAACAAAACAGTTTTTGTTTGTTGAATTCTCAAGTTTTTATGATTACAAGTTGATTTGTTTATCAAAATTCATGTCATAAAAGTTACACCATCATCGTCAAAAACGTACTCTGTACTCCATTCAAGTCATGTGTAACGCAAAATGTAATGTTTTAACAAAATAACACTATTTAAAGTTAATTTGATTGCGTGTCGGCTTTTGTATGACTATTAGATTTTTCATCGTTTTTGTATCTACCAGTATTAGGGTTCCGTAGCCAAATGGCAAAAACGGAACCCTTATAGATTCGTCATGTCTGTCTGTCTGTCTGTCTGTCTGTCTGTCCGTCCGTATGTCACAGCCATTTTTCTCCGAAACCGTAAAAGCTAGACTGATGAAACTTGGCGAGTAGATGTATTCTGTGAACCGCATTAAGATTTATACATAAAAATAAAAAATAAACTATAAATTTCGGGGGTCCCCATACTTGAAACTGAAACTCAAAAAAAATTTTTTCATCGAACCCATACGTGTGGGGTATCTATGAATAGGTCTTAAAAAATGATGTTGAGGTTTCTAATATCGTTTTTTTCTAAACTGAGTAGTTTGCGCGAGAGACACTTCCAAAGTGGAAAAAAGTTGGTCCCCCCCCCTCTAACTTCTAAAGTAAGGGAATGATAATACTAAAAAAAATATATGTTGTACATTACTATGCAAACTTCCAGCGATATTTGGTTTGAACGAGATCTAGTCAGTAGTTTTTTTTTTATACGTCATAAACCGTAAACCGCAATTTACCTTTCGACGAACTACAAGAACCTTATTATGTTACATCAAGTAACATAATAGAAAGGTTCTTGTAGTTCATCGTGCTACGGAACCCTTCATGGGCGAGTCCGACTCGCACTTGGCCGCTTTTTTACCAAACTCTATCAGTAGTTCAAATGATAAAAGCGTACTCAGCAACTTAGTTCTAGATGTTTCCATACATTGTTGTATCTTCTGGCACAAGTACTCTTCTACTTTATTGTTCTCACACCTGCTGGATATGCTAAATCGGTCTCGTAAAATGGCAGTTACTCGCCGCAGTTAACTCTCTCTTACACTCATCCTTATCGAGCAACCTACCTGTAAAGTAATCTGTTGCCCTTTAATGATTCTGATTAGGTTGTTTTTAGTCGTTTATAGGAGGCCATGAAGGTTGGATCGCGTTTTTTGTTTTGTTTTACACTAGTGGAAACTCACGCGATTTCGCTTGCACATTTTCATACGAACTTATTATTACTTTTTCAATAATATCAGATGCACATTTTTAAAGATGTTACTTAACAAGCAATAGACCCCTTAATCATTACCTGCACCGAACATCAGATTATTTTTTTTAAGGTTTTGTAATTCACATTAAGCTCTTACTATAAAAATATTGCTTATGAAATTGAAAACATTGAACGACCTCGATAAACACAAGTAGCGAAAACATTTTCTTTTTTGTATTTAATTTATGATAAGTACTGCTCTGGTTATTGCAGCGCGCCACAAGTACGTTAACTTACAGTCACGTGTGTCCCCTTTGAAATCATTAATCGCACGTAAAACAATAAAATCTGCACAGTATCCATTGATAACCCATGCGAATATGAAAAGCAATCAAGAATGATGACGTATGCAGCACTCTGTTCATCTCAATACTCGGCGTTAGGGCGACGCGTAATCGGGCTCCGCAAATACGCTCAGCACTTATTGCTAGATACTTGAAACAGGTGCTCTCTGTGTGCCCAAGTCCTTATAGCGAACAAAGCGACCGGATGAAGCGGTATAGAGTTTAAAGGGTACGGTTTTTCAATAATGCTCGTGTACAGTTTTGTGTTGGACTTCGGTACCGAGTTCTGTGTTCGCTGCTAGAGTTTTACACACCACAAACAGGATTTCAGCTTTGTTTATTTTAGTGAATTAATTGAATTAGGTGAAGTTTACCCTTAGCAAGGCTTATTATGATGATATCCACAACGTTGAGGGATGGTTGTAATGTTACAACTATCATATACTCGTACTATAATAATTTATTTATCTTTCTTATAATGTCAGAATACATTCTTAAGTACTACATATCAGAATGAATCGATATCTACCGTGAACTACCTTCCCTATCGTCAAAATGTATTGTATTGATGCTTTGTCTGTGAAAAGTTGTAGATTAATCCGAGTCTTTGCAGTGTAAATTCTAAATATTTTTATTCAGAGGATCACTCTGTAGGTGAGTTTAGGTGCCAGTTACAAGCCTAGGAGTACAGGCAACTACACCACATTAACTCGTGTAGTCAGTGAAGGCAGCACTTAAGGGATGCACTTTATTACAACAACCTTATCATCATTATTTGTACGACCGAGTAAAAACTCCATAACCCGGGATTGAGATAACGAGAAACTGCATCGTTTAAACTAAGCCGGCGCTGACAGAGCGGACCGGTCCCAGAGAGAGACAATAAATACAGGCTTCCCCCTGATTAGAATGAGACAGACGCCCTTTGACTTCCTCATCCCACTTGAAAGAAGCCTGTGAATCACGACGACGTTGAGTGGACGCGTTTATTACGAGATTTACTGACAGACTACTACAAATTTTGCAAGCTATATTGGAAAAATGGACGCTGGTTTTAATATAATGGTAATGTTTGAGTTGTAAAAATGAAACAAGTTTCGAGAAGGCATAGGTAACTCGACAGATATTGCCCGAAATTGCCAGAAACAGTTCGTAGTTGTAGTGTTGGACAAACAAGCGCTCGCAATAAACCTGAACTCCGATCACTCGAGGACAGTCGAAATAAGCCCCCAACTTTAAGATGACCCTTGAGTTTGGAGTATAAAGTTTTGTATTACGGAATGCAATGGTAAATATTAGGTTTTCTCGGTGCGGTTTCTTAGCAAGTGAACCGTGGTGTACGTGTGAGCGCCTCTTCAGCCGGAGCGAGCTCGTTCGCCGCCAGCATCACAATGTGAGCTCTCCCCGATCCACTTTCATTTGCAATTAAAACGATATTATCGGGATCATGCACTCACCCTCCCTAACTTTTATTTCTAACTTTTTTCGAACTCAAACATGATTCAAACGTCGATGCGCTCTAAAAGACGTTCATTCACAAAATTGCATTTAGCTTAGACTGAGTCATTGAAATCTGCCATTCAGTGAGTTGTCTTTAGTTAGGTGAATAATACCTAACAATAATC
The DNA here is from genome assembly GCA_939531255.2 of Thera britannica. Classification (NCBI taxonomy): domain Eukaryota; kingdom Metazoa; phylum Arthropoda; class Insecta; order Lepidoptera; family Geometridae; genus Thera; species Thera britannica. Next base: position 5,341,279 of record OW618041.2, on the reverse strand, counting down.
TAGCTGTACTTGCAAAAAAATACGATTAATGCAAGTACAATTTAAAGGTTGTAAAAGTAAATGAATTGAGTAACTAGTGATTGACAAGACTCGCATATTCTGCGGTTACAACACTGGCAGCCGCAGAATATGCGAGTCTTGTCAATGATCCTGCAAATCCTGCCGTCTTTGTCCCGGGCACGTCTCCTGGCGAGCGGGATTACTCGCGATATTCCGAAGATGTCGAATGACCGCAGCAATCATGCCGGACTTACTGAAGTATCCTGTCGATTCTATCTTCTAGGGAATTTCAAACGATAAGGCTACGTACCACTCAAAAGACTGAGCTATGTTTTAAGTAACGGACGTTTTTATTAGTGAAACTCGTGTTTTTATGTTGGAAAATGATTCTCGTTCTATTTTGTGAGACATAAAACCTAAGGGCCTTCAGGGTGCACGTACATAATTCAGTACTCTTTCCCGTACATTTTTATTCATAAAATACGCGGCCTAAATTTTACTTACACCTAGCAACAAACTGTGGTACTAAAATAACAATGCGCTTACGCCGGTCCGGAGCCGGGCAGGTCGCTATCACGGGCCAAACGCTGTCGTAAAACAACACACGCACAAATAAAAAGGACGGAATCTTATTAAAGTAAATATTTATGGCAATGCTATCAACCGATTGGACGAGGGTTCCGTCGCCCTTGATAAATTGTCCTGCCGGTTGCGGCGTAACGGCCACTCTCCAAAATATTTCTCGTGTTACGGATCGCCCTAAAAAAATCGATGTGTTTGATTTATGGCATAATTTTCCTGTGCACTCCTTGATAAAGTTCACCAAAAATGTCCTGTGCAGTTAAGGCCTGCGCACATCTAGGCGATGGCGATGACGATCAACTGAAACGTTGTCAAATATGACAGCGATATTTGATAGCGTCCCACTTGATTGCCATCACCATTGCTATAGATATGCGCAGGCTTTTACTATTTATTTTATAAATGCTCACCTAAAAACACTGAGCACACATTCCCAAGATAAAGTTGATAGTCCGTTCCCCACTCGACTGACAATGGAGAGAATGAAGAGAGCCAATTCTTTTCAGCTTTTGTGTGCTATTTTCTTAGCTATCCAAAGTTTACATTCAGATTTCCTACCTCTATTCAAACACATTAGACGCGCGCAACTATTTATCTTGGCATAAAACGGGTGCGTTATTCGGTGCAGTTATTTCGATAAACTGTTTGCATTCTCGAAAGATTAGTGTAGTTCCATGCAATGTATGCTTGTTGTTTTTACCTACAAACCGACACTCTAAAATTATTACAAACAGTATATTTCTCAATTTAATACCCATAAATATCTTCTGAGATACAAAGCAGTTTCAGTTTCTATTAGAACTTGTATAGTCAAATTGTTTGAATTGACCTTGCTAATAAAGTTATTAGATCACCTATTGAACTATAAATTTGATGTTTTTGCCAGAAATTACTGTAAATAATATTTTTTGTGATGAATGGAACGCTTGAAATTTTTATTTAAAAAAATATTAGAAAAAAAGGATTAGGTAAGAAAGTATTTCAGACTAGTATACTAATACACGTTCCTCAGCCAAGCAAAACCTTCTAGAAAATAGGTGTAAAAATAAAACCACGTCACTTCTTTCCGTGATTAATCGAGTAGTGCCTTAAAAAACTTATTTGATTGGCACTTCGATATAAACGTGTGGAGGTCAAAATACGTAAGTGCTTAGAAATTGTATATTAGTTAAGGCGGTTAATGCTGCTATACAACGTGTATCAAAATATGTGTACTATCCCGAAGGGGGGTGAATTTCCACCCCCCGGGGAACAACTTTTGTTCAACGACTTTTCGAACTTCGATTGGTATCTCTGAAAAAAACTGCAACGAAGTTTCAACATGAACAGCTGACTTTATACAAAGTGACAACCCTAAACTCAGCTACAGAGGTAGTAGGTAGTAGTAGTAGACCTACAGAGGTAGTAGGTCACGGGGTCAAGGGGTTACAAGGATAGGGTTGTCAATTTATTTAGGCATTATGAAATTAAATATTTTTGTATGGGAAACTGAAAATAGGAATTTTTAATTTTCTCCCCCCCACAACTGATCACCATTGTGGTCTGAAACCCCCCACCTTCGCATAGTACACATATTTAGATACACCTTGTATAAATATATCAACACATGCAATTTTAAATTATATGCGTCTTTCGTACGATCATAGCTAGGTCATAAACGCAAATGTTAGACATTCGCAGTTTTTTTAATGATTAGGTACCTAGCTATAGGCGAATAAAAGTGGTTGAGCCGTTACACACTTTAAAGATTGCCATGTCATAATTTGGGTAAAAAACAATCTGAACGACATTTTCGGTCGAAAACAGATTTGTAATGTATTTATTGCACGTTTTAAATGAACTACATACTTACCTCTCATCGACACTTTTAAGCGGTTCGACAAAAGTCTCTTGTCTCTGTCACTTTCATGTCAACAAATAGAGATGGCAAACGACTTATCGGTCTGCTTAGTTAAAAGACACTGCTGACCATTGTGAATATGAGCCCTCGTATTTTTTGTCCCATTTGTCACAATGAACAGCCTTAAGCACCCTAGAAACAAAAAGTTCTACTAATAGGTTTCTAATAAGCATTGATCGTGCAATGCAATTTTACCGTAACCTACTTTACCAACATACGCGATTAGCAAGTTTAATAGTTACTAATTATAACATCAACTTTGACATGTTTTTTATGTCAAAGTCCAATCACGCAATTTATAGGTACTTTTTCGAAAGAACCAGCGTACGACAAAAAGATAAATAATTTTCAAAACATAGTCTACGTTTTGGAACCTTTTGCTTATGCATGTTTAACTTGCCTGGAAAATTTGCTTTTACCGATAAAGATCATATAAAGAATGAACACGTAAAAAAAATAACATGACAAAAAATGGATGAAAGGAATACCTAGATACGTAACAGTGGCACGAATGACGTCACAAGAGACAATTCAAGGGAATCTCTTAATTATTGCGTCGTGGATTTTGTATTACATTAATGAAGAGAACAATAGCAAAAGTTTGGATGGCGACGTCCAACTCCGCTGATCATTTGAGTGCTTGTTGAAGTTCTAATGGAAACTTGTTACAACAACATCACTCTTATTACGAGCGTAGCAAAGACTAATTTGACATGCAGCAACCTAGTTCATTCTAGTTAGTACATTGATAATTGACGTTGATGAAGTGTTAGGCACTATCATATAACTAACATGGCATTTTAGTTAGCGTGTGAATTGATAAATGATGGAAATGAATATTTGCGGTCACACCTCTAATAATAGTGGAATGGAATATTTTACAGACTTCTTATAACTACTGACTATGTAGAAACAAAATGAAATTAAACTAGTTGTTCTTTCTTTCTTTCGATATCAAAAACATGTGATAGCTTAAGTTAGTACCTGTTCGATACTCAGTTGCCAATATTGAATACCTCTGAATATCGAAGATAAATAATATTTGTCTTCAGCAAAGGAAAACACCTCGCAAATTTGCAAATTTACTTACGTACTTTGAGCGACACCCTCACTCGACGCTCTATAGTATAAATATCGAAAATCTCCAATAGGTATTCGAAGACGTTTCCATCAGTAAAGTAGCAATCTTCTTTGAATAATTCATTGCGTAGAGTAATATAGTATTCAATTAGACGAATGTATTCTCGCCATTATTACATTAGTGAAAGAAATAGCAGTAAATTCGGATATAACATCGCCAACGTAAAGGTGTTACAAAAATTGTGGTGGCGCGGCCCTCTCAAAGTGGGGCCTTAGGTTGTAACGTCAGTTATCGACGCCTACAATAAGTCGCATTTTATACGGTTATTATAGCGCCATAAACGCCACCGGCCGGTGTTTCATACACTGCCGAGGCAGATTATACTGCCTATGGCCCCGATTTCGGGTCGGGAGGGGGGAGGGGAGACCGCCCACTGTCAACTCCACGTGCCGCCCGACAGATGTGTCGAGATATCAGATATCGGGAGACACATTCATAATCTTTGCTTCAACCTCTCGCTTCTTATATTAAAATAACGCGCGTCACGCAGGTGCGATCTCGAAGCGAATTAATAAAAATTGGCCGGGATTTACACAGGTGTGCGCTTATACGGCTCAGTAGGCAATTACCTATTCGGTAAATAATAATATCCGATCGGGGTGCTAGTAAAGGAAATTGGAACGCGCTAATTGATTTTTTTCGCTCTTTGTGAGACGCTTTCACGAACGTACTATTTACTTTTTCTTTCTTAGAATTTACTTTTGCAAGGAAGTATTTGTAGCAATGTGATTGTCAAAGGAACTCAGTGCCCGAACGAAACGGTGCTTCAAGAAAATCACCTGTAACCCTCCAGATTTAATTATATCCTTCCTTAAAAATAAAAGTGTATAGTCTAATTGAAGCCCGGGAAAAATAAGGGTAATTCCTGGAGCGGCTCTGGAGAACTTTCATTAGTGTTTCACAGCTACAATTGCGAGTTCAAATAATTATGTTTACGGAATCCTTTTCTTACGCAGAGATTATTTATCTTCTCCATTGTTACGAGAAGTGACGCGGACGAATTTCACGAAAATACCCCATTTATCTACAGAGAGCACACAAAGGCAACACGAAACCCAAAACTTTTTACGTGGTCAGTGACAATGCTATTTCTCTCTTTTCTCTTAACGTTTCATTTCCAACTTTAATATAGCAATGTATTTATTTTCACGTAGTGTTTATGGCAACAAATCATCGGCAATTTAACGTTACATGTCATTTATTTAGAAGACTTTGTTTCTGCAGTTTGATACTGTGGTCCCGTTTGATATTTACTCTTCCATTTCGCCCGCAGATAAGTTGACTCGGCAGCCGACGTTGTTGCTTACTTTCGACTTTATTTGGTTTGCAAGCCCGCATAAATAAAGGCGAATTGGCTTTACTCAGCGCACAACTACATATCTGTCTCTGTTTTACTAATCTGAGCTCAAACAATGGTGAAATACGGCAGTTGTTTTGATTCAGTGATAAGTTTCAGGTTACAGCGGTTGAAGATCAAAACAAACAAATTTGTTTCAGTTTTATTTATTAACGCTTTATCAAGCCCCGTCCGTTTCTTTCGACACAATGTTTTATGTAAGTGGCTATTGTTTCCGATCGTTTTTATCGGTAAAGCAATAACGTAAGAACGATTCTCGTGATATACAGCACCGACCTTATAATGCATAAAGAAAATACGGTCATCCACGAAGCTCCACTGAACCCTTATTTTCCTTTTCGGGGCGTTACTATCTATGCCTTGATTCGTACGCAAAGCCACCCGCGGCCGCGCGTGAAATACCAAATGCGCCCCAGTTTCTGTGACCGGTTCGTGGTGTTTGTTTAGGCCAGCCGGAGTCGAGCAAGGTGAAGAACTACATATTAACAGAGAGCAGAACAAAGTATCAACACGCTTGTAGCGTTTACTGACAGAAAGTTTTATGAAAGTGACGTTGATCCGATGTCATGAAGATGTATGATGGTTTGAGGGTGATGCGTGTCAGTATTGCGCGGATAGGGGACACGGGTAGGAAAGTTTCTGAGTGCGACCGTTGTACGTGTCAGCATAATCGGGCGCCACCTTCTGTTTGTCGAGCCGGCTCACTAATGCTGTTTGTCCTGGTGGGTGGACCTGGACACGTCACGTCACGCGTGTGTGTCTTAATCGTTAGCAGACAGAAACTCAGCTGCTAGTCGCATTGTTTTGTTAGCCACTTTAACCGGGAACTTTGTACGGCAGGTGATTATACTGCTCCGGAGCGAGCACCGTGTTGCTAACTTGAAGGATTTATTTACACGACATTTTGTAAGCCCGGAAGTGAATTTTCTCTCAACATCAAAAGAGATTCATTTAAAAAAATACTTTTAAAGATCCGTCTATAAAAATCTACAAAATACTTTTTAGCAAGATATAAATGAAAATTACTGTTAGAAAAACGAATTCGTTCAACTTACCTCAAAACGTGGCTGCGAAGTTTTTAGGTACTTGAATATAAAATAGTACCTAACTGGCCTTTACTGTACTCCAGTATAGAATATTAAATTATTAGACCAGGCAGCGATAGGTATTGTCGAATCATGATTGACGCCGTTTGAGAACACCTTGACATGATTCGCCTTCAATTATAACAATATCAAAGACTTAAAAGGCCTTGTTATTTGAACCAAGTTAAATACGAAAAGTTTTTGGACTCACTGAGGTTTTAAGTTCTGTTTCAATACGCCTTGATTGTGGATTGTAATTAATGTGAAAAATCTAAAGCGTAACTTTTGTTTAACAAGTTTAATTAATTTCCCTTGTACTTCGGTGACGTTTTTCTTATAAATTTCACAGAAATAATATTTCACTGTTCAAATTTTTAACTAATAGATGACTTCTTTTGTTACAGGTTTTGGATTCGTCACGTTTCAAAGTGAAGACATAGTTGATAAGGTCTGCGAAATACATTTTCACGAAATCAACAACAAAATGGTAAGTACATAGTAACTTTTAGCTCCTTTATACAAGTCTTTCGTTTAAAGTTGTAGCGCTTTTCAGGAGATACCATCATGTTTTCCGAGAGCAAGTCGTGGAATGGAAACTTTAGATACCTACTCTGTGTGGTACTAGGTGATTCCCAACTTGTCATTTTTGCAAGCAATACAGCTTTTTCATTTCTGTGGTTTTCGCAGACATTTTATTTCTTTATGACTATACAACGTGTATCAAAATATGTGTACTATCCTGAAGGGGGGTGAATTTCCACCCCCCGGGGAACAACTTTTGTTCAACGACTTTTCGAACTTCGATTGGTATCTCTGAAAAAAACTGCAACGAAGTTTCAACATTAACAGCTGACTTTATACAAAGTGACAACCCTAAACTCAGCTACAGAGGTAGTAGGTAGTAGTAGTAGACCTACAGAGGTAGTAGGTCAAGGGGTTACAAGGATAGGGTTGTCAATTTATTTAGGCATTATGAAATTAAATATTTTTGTATGGGAAACTGAAAATAGGAATTTTTAATTATCTCCCCTCCACAACTGATCACCATTGTGGTCTGAAACCCCCCACCTTCACATAGTACACATATTTAGATACACCTTGTATATCGGTGATATTTAATCTTACTTGTGTCAAGATCTAAACATCGCAAATCTTTAGCAGTTGGTATGAAAATGTAGGTTTGGCATTAAGACCACAATAATGAAAACAATTTTGCGAAAGCGAACTGGACGATCTGATTCTGATTGAAATGCTGCACTATCAATGCAGCTATATTGACAGTGATCTCTTACTTATTATTTGAGAAAATATCCTAAATTAAACTTACTCTGTTTTTTCTCAGGACTCTAGTTATCATTCTCCAAATAAAATCAGTAAAAAGACGCTTTAGTTAACGCTGCCAATATAAACGTATTTCCTCCAAGGATAACTAAACTATACATTTTATCGATTCGATTTTATCCTTCAAAACTTTGTTAGTCAAACAACAAAAAGTTCGCATTTCCCACTTGTTAAAACTTCCGTAAATGCTGGGGGTATTATCATCTCTTTACTTACATGTTCCTGTTGTTTGTCTTGCCAAGAGATTTATTCGTTCTACCCTAAAGTTCTATTTTGCCAGTTTGAATGGGAAACGAAAATGATTTAAATTGCTGTAAAGAGCGAGTTGACTGCTGCTTTAGTGGTGGCTGTAAAATATAGCTGAATTTATAATTGATACTATCGAAGTTGCTTGGCAATATAGTTTTATGAAACAGTTAATTTATTGGTGAGTTATTATATCGGTAATATCCTCACTGAGCAAGATAAAACAGTAGCAATCGGAAATCCTTTTTACTTATCTCAAAATCAATTTAACCAATAACAGAATCAATATAAAATACTTGTACACGACTGTATTTCTACATTGTCGGTCAGATATCAATTAGAGGCGAAAGAGCCTTGGCTGGCGTTGTTCCAAACGGAGCTAATAAAACCCCACTAAACCGAGCTTATTCTCTGTTTAGATTTTTCCCCACAAACTGGAGGACGGTCGTCAACTGACACGCCACATTCGAGATAAAACAACGAAATTTTGCGGATAGATGAGAAGATACAATTGGACAATTAGACAAGTTTTGCGTTTAATTTTATTTCGATAAAAACTAGACATTTTATTTAAAAATTACTAAAATTGATCACACTAATATTCACCATTATACTACTTACACGGATGAACTATAAACTATAAGTTTACCAGTAAATTTGCTGCTTACTGGAATAAGGACAGTTCATCATCATCCCCTATCCCTGCATGAGGTCGGTATAACAGGCTGACCTCATTTCTTCTTCCACTCACCTCTATCATTCGTCATCTCAGTGCTCACTCTTTTCTTACTCATGTCATCTTTAACACAGTCTATATTCAGTAAAATAAAATACGAAGTTTCCTTTTGGTACTGGTTCGCTTCCGTGTAATGTCTTCCATGAAGTAATACATTACCAGTCACCCTTTAAAAGACTATCACAATCATGTGAACCCATAAACCGTGCTCCGATTAACTTTTATCCACCATTCGAAGCACGCAGCAACCACTGTCTACCGCTTTATTATTTTAGTGTAAATTTTAGGACATAATCAAATTCGTTCTGACTGTTCACGCGACGGTTTATAGTGCTGTAAAATGTATTACGAAACGCTGACCATTGGATTACAATGACGGTAGTAATTAGCATAGTAACATTCAGATTAGGGCTGAAAGGTCAAAGGGGATCCACATCAAACAGCTAATAACTTTGATGTCCTTTAAAGGGAGGTTGACTGTATCAGACAAGACATCCTTGAAAAAAGTCTACTTTGTATAAAAATATCATGTGATACTTCGTTCCTATACATAAATATTTTTTTGAAAATGAAACTTTTTAAGGCGAGCATTTTTGAGGTGGGAAAATATAATGAACTCCCGACACTGTCACGTTGCCAATCACGTAAGCGACACCTCTTCGGTAAAGATCGACAAACTTCGTCAATAGTCGGGGAGCATCGAGGGGGGAAGTCACGAGGGGGTCGAAACGGGTCGGGGGGATAATTATTCAAGTTATTCAAGTCGGCTTTCCCGGAGTGTCACGATTTTTTTTACTGTTGTTAAGTAATTTTAGGTGTTGTCTTTCTAAAAGCACAGATCGCCACTGTGCACGCCACTGAACGCGTTGGTTTGGCGTGCGCTTAAGAATGTAAACAATGACACAGACGATGGTTTAGGGTTCTGTACTGTGACAATGGGACCCTATTCCTAAAATGTACTTCATCGATTTACCTGTCTACTATATATGTTTTTATTTGCGCATGGTATGGTTGTAAGCTATTTATATTATACTATTTATAGCATTGAGTATTTATGAAAAAGTTCGTGCGCATTATAAATAAAGCAACGACGCACGCACCTCAGTTCTTGTTTTGGCTACAAAATAAGGTTCTGAAAAAAAACTCCTATTATTTCCTCAAATCAAATATTACAAAAGTTCAAGATCGTTTTATCTTGGTGATACGGTACCTTTTATCTCTCATCTCGACTCGAACTTGGCCAGTTTATTTTTATATTAAGGCTGCACGTCTGCGTCTACTGGTGCCATTACCTACATTGTCTTTGTCAGTTGAAGTTTCCATTGCCATTAGCTTCCTCCCGTTGAAAGGAGCGTACAAAACCCTTTCTCGTCGATGCATATTCTTGATTATTAATGCTTGTTTTTTGTGTCTTGCTCCATTGTCTCGCGTCTAATGGCTGTACGAAACTCATGGCATGTGTCGGCAAATCGCAAGGGCGATGCTCGCCCTAAGTGGAGCAAACAACGAACAAAGACATCAAACAAATGGGTAGTGTTTTAGAGTAATTACGGTTCGCTTCCGTGCGAGATGAGAGGTGTGCATGAAGCGAGCTCCAGCTATCCACACTCTTGTGACGTAGAAAACTTATCACTTATTATTACACCCCTTTTTTTTGCTCTTGGAAAAATTATTGATCAAAGACTACTTTTCCTTGTTACTTTGTTTTCGACAACAATGTAAAAGTTGCATGATGTGACAAACATGGAACGCTTTGTTTTCCGGTAAATCTCATACAGTACGAGATGAGTGTCTCGTAAACAAATAGCGCCATTAAAAATTTGCTGGAGCGTATCATAAACACATCGGATAGTTATATTTACGTACGCAATAAAGAAGACAGAGGCGTCATGTCAGCAGCGACGCTTTGCTCAAAGTAGCTGCCCTCGTAAATTTAATATGTCATCTCTTATATTAAAATGGTCGTTAAGCTAATAGCTGCTCCGCCTTCCCGTACGAGTGCGATAGGGTGATACTGGAGCTTATTTTATAACAATGAAAACAACTCTATATTCCGTTTTTTTTTTAATTTAAGATAATAGCAGAAGATTTTATCGACAAATTCTTAAGAAGAAAACCTCAAACAAAGATACTCCTAAGCTCCATAATAATATTGTACATTTGAGAAAATCGTTATCTCTTCTCTAATATTTACTTACAGACAAAATGATTCCCCCTCCCCTCCCCCAAACGCTATCTTTGTTAATTCTGTATCAACGTGATTATAAATGAAAAGCAATTGTAATTTCCATCACATTTAATTCGGGCCTCGTGATTTAATACGAGTAATTTTAACAAGACATTGCTATCAAGTATAATTGTGTACTAAACGATTGTATAATTATTAATTCTGAAGAGACAGGAGCTTCGCTGCATTTTGAAACATAAATACGGCCTCCATTAAAACGCTCGCAACAAATTCTCGTCACTCCATTACGTCCTTACACATTACTCCCTTAATTGCTTCCGCTCACCATGAATTTTAACAACAAAGCACCGACGGGCCTCAAAGTGGGTAAAATATAGTGAAGTTAGATTTCACCTTCTAACATCAATTTCTATTTGGCGGATTTAAGCTTGCTGGGACACACCACCTGTGTTCTTTATGGGGTCACACCTGTTAAGGTCGAGCACGAAAAACGGGGTAAACCTATAAGGCACGCGTGAAAGGAAAGACGCGAACAAACCGATGCGTAAGCAATTTTGACGTTTGATGGCTATTCCAGCATATCCAAAATTAGTCGATAATGGATTTCCATTGTAGTAAAATTGTAATGCGCGCCTGCGTGACTCAGTCCGCATAGTTGAAAAGTTTCACACGGTTATACAGAGCCTAGCAATTTCACTATCGGAATTTCACGACACATTTGCCGGCGGGTTTATTTTTTAAGTTCGCGAACGAAATATCTGTATCTGTCACAAAAGCCGAGTTAGAAGTTTTCGTAGATCGGGCAAGTTCCACGAATAAGCAACTTTTATGGCGTAAGCCGCACGAACAAATTCGTAGGGGTTTTATTTTGCGCCGCGCGTTACTTTTTATTGAATGTTTAACTAATGGTTTTCCGAAACAACGTGACAGCTGTACCCTTAGCAGCAGATTTTGTTACTTGCCTGTGAGTCGGTCACAATACTGTGGTCACATTACAAATCAGCATAGCATAATTTAATAATTATGCTTTCTCACTGCGCTAAAGAATAGTGTTAATGGTACACAGAGCTGTTGTAGTTGGGTTGTATTGCTTTTTTTACAAAATATTCACCTAAATATTTATATAATTGTAATCGTAGATAGATGCTGAAAACTTTGAATTTGTAGAATGAAAAATGCATTGCAATTTTTTGCAAAGGGTATCGCGCACATTTCTCTCCTCAATCGTGCATGAGGGAAACAAATGGTTTCCGTTTAGGAAATAACACTAAAAGTAGGCACATTTGAAAGTGCCACTTAAATCTTGGGATCCTCAATCGCCATTTCTCTTGGAGTATCAGTAAGGCAGTTGGGCGGGAGGGTGAAGAAACCGTTTTACGTTAGTGTCTTATTATCGTAGACATTTTGTGAAAATAGTTTGGTATAGGTAGCTGAAAGACCTCATTAACTTGAAACTATTGTCAAAATAAAGCATGACATTTTATGCTTAGTCCTACAATCAATCTTTGTACTTACTTCAATCTTCTTTCAAATCATCGTTTGACGTTGCATATTGCAAATTTCAGCTGCGTGTAAAATAGAGAAATGCTGGTATCGGCATGGTCCACCCCTCAACAAACAATCAATCACGGGTTCCTCTTCGTGATTACCATAAACTTCCCGTTTTAGGTCCCAGGCTCTTGCTTCATCGATCCGCGTCCATTTTTGTGCCTTCCCATAAAATATATCAAGTGTGACCGTCTGTCGCGTCTGATTGTCCCTTTTCATTGAAACTTGCAATTGGCAAGTTATATTTGGATTTTGTCTCCTTAGAACTTTTCCGTTTGCTGCTTAATGGTTTGAGGATTAGAAAGGTGCGGGTCCAATTTGATAGTGTGATCTATAGAGCTGGGAGAACTATGTAAGAATTTTAAGTGCAACCTTATTATCAGAATTTCCATGCTTGTTTTTCTGATACTATACCAGAACCTACTCTGTTAAAGGTCATACTACAAAATCTTAACAGGTGTTCGAGTTATAGTAACATTAAATTTGTCAAAACAATATCTAGAATCCGCTTAGAAACAAATTAGCATAAACTGTCACCTGTGTAATTAATAACACAAACTACTGTTTATATCTTGCCGGGTTCAGGATGCGCCTGTCGCTAACGAGGTTTAGTCTCCGTGATATAGCCTTAGTTGGATAGGTAGGTGGTCCTTGGTGTAATTTCCTGAGATAACTAACTAGGGTGGGTCACTTAGAGAACTGTGTAATAGATACACATTTTAGCGTCATCATCATCGGCGCGAAGAAGTCCACTGCTCATGTACGCTTCATCTATATAAATTTCCAGGAATAATCATTCTATAAGCTCTACTTTGCCAAGCAGCGGTTTGGTAACTCTTTGTGTTATTTTCTAGGGGTTCTTCTTCTTCTTTTTATCGTGCCGCTGATTCTTTCAAGCCAAGTGTGGTGAAAGGATTTTAAGTGCGCCTCAACGAGGAAAAATTATTATTCGAACTCGCATTGTCATCAAAACCAAAAAAAATTTAGCAAAATCTTAAACGTAACGAGTAAAATAATAAGTTTGTTTTTAGAAAAAAGGCCAAAAAAATACGATCTAAATTAAGTATACCGAATAATATATTATTTTATGGTTGGCAGGCAAATGATTTATTAGGGAGGTTTACAACTACGTACATTTACATAGTCGCTATCTAAATTCAGTCTCACCCTATAATAAAGTCTTAATTAGTAGGGTTCAGGTGCAATTTCCGGGTAGATAGCAAACTGGTCGAGTGACTGACAATAGATGGGCGATAGGCGATCGTGCTATCTACTCGTAACTATAAATAGATACGCGCGTGTTGTGCGTATATTCTAAACTATGGTTTCATTAACTATGACTATCAAACCATAGGTAAAATTGCAGGAACCAAGTAGTAGTTTGTTGCCTGTTCTTCTAGGCTTGGTCGCGTGGAAGTGACACCTAGACTCATCTAGTTTTTTTTTATTTTTCATCTCAAACGGTTAAGAAAAATATCATGAAGAAACTGGCAAGTCGTAGAACCTAAAAAAATGAAAAATGTGTCAAGTGCAAGAAGGGAGCCTATTTGAGGCGCATTTAAAAACCTTCACCTCACTTGGTTTGAAAAAACCACTAAAAAATACCTAGCTTTAAGACGTTTCAAAGACCATTCTTTGTGATATAATTCATAAAATTTTGAATTTCACATTATAATGTTTATATTTAACGCTGATTAAAAGTTTTTATTTTGACTTCTAACCCAATATTATGTATCTAATATATTAAGCTAGCATGCAAAGTTTGTTCATCCGGTATTGTCATGCCTACAATACTAACCATAAACTTTACGTATACAGTAGTAAACTTAAAGAGTATTCTCACATGACAAACAATCGCAACAGTTTTGTATACTTTTATGTTCTCCCATAACCAGGAGTTCGTATCTAAATGACTTGCATGTCCACGCCCAATTGAAGGACGCATCGACAAAGTCAATCACTATCTTTTTATGGCATGAGCGTAAAATTTTATAGCTATTAACATTGCCTTGTTAACCTACTTCCACGTTTCCAGATTTCTAAATATTCGCAGTAATAATACGCAGTTCTCATACAGAAATTTCGAACTATACATATCACAAAGTCTTATAGTAAAAATGTATTAATACCGATCGTTATCGGAATGCAATCAGTATTTAAACAACTACCTAATTTCTTATGTAGTACGTAGGTACATATAAATTTAATGGTCATAAAACACACGACACGCAACTTTGAAATGACGCAACTAACTGAAGTAAGGGAAAAGACGTAAATTAGGCTCAACAGGCCTTTCCGGCAGTTAACGATTTCTACTTGGAGTTAAATTTGAAGCGTGAAAGAAAATTAATTTATCACACATGACGTAAGGCGGCGTACAGACGCGGGCGTGCATGAACGCACCATCTGACGGATTGTTGTCTCGTGTGCCGCACGCGTCATGCCAATCTCGGAATAATGCCGGGTAATGCTTTAATACATTGCGTATAAGCTCTGCAATCCTGTTACATCTAATAACACGACGCCTCGGATTAGTGATGAAGAACCTCAGATGAATTCACTCATAACATGCCAGGATTAGAGAAACAAACGCACGAAATACTCAACCCAAATCTTTGACAGATGTATCTTAGTCCACAACAAAGAGAAAGTTTCAAAGAAGTTGTTTTATCAAAGCACCAATTGACAGTTTGACAACCTCGGGACGAGATTTCTTTATTGTCAAAAGAGTAAGTCGTGTTTGAAGTGCGGGAAGCGACCGCATTGAGACGCAAAAATATCATGCATGTTACTTGTTTGATATTTTAAGCCAGAATTATAATAAAATAACAACAACAATACGTTTAACCTAATCCATTTTCACAGACCTACCTACATCTAACTACAGATTACAGGTTAATTTTCAACGAACGAACGCCAACCATTACCAGATGATTTAATTGCTTAAAATTCACTAAAAAGAAAAAAAATCCATTGAAATCGGAGAAAGCCAAACAAGCAGCAGATAAGGTACTTATATATAATGCCAAATCCATAGTATTCGCTACGAAAATAAGTAGGCTCTTTTACAAATCGCTTACATTATTTTTGTAAGATAATGCTTTGACAAATTGATGGAATCCACGATGGAATACAAATCCCCGAAAGATTGAGGAAGTCGATGCTCGGCTTAAGAGAAATGATTTAAGGCGAAGTCGTAAAGCATCGTAAGAAGGCTCGCGTAATTGAAACAGTGTCGCTGCGTAGGGAGACAATAAAGCGGAGTAGGTAGGAGTCGGCAGGAGTCGGTAGGAGCTCGTCGAGGGCGCGGGTGTCATCAATAAAGGCCATACGTTAGGGCCAGGCCGGTTCATTACTGCGCGGCGTCTCCACATTCCCATTACCGGGGAGTTAGGAGACGCGAGCGGCGATAAATACCGGCCGAGGAACTCTGCTTTATTTCTTGAACACAATTTCATTTACATTATAGGTGCTCCTCCAGAGAGCCGTGTGAAAGTTGCGCTCAGACTCATGCAAAACAAGTTACGAGCGGCCACCACCGCAGCTCTATTCCGGCAAAACGGCTCGATTGAGTGACAGCTGAATCCGCGTTCCATTTTTATCAAACAAAAGTTTACAACTCACATCGAATTCAGCGATCGCTTGAGTGATTTGTGTTGCTAATTGCACTCCAGATCTTAATCTAGTAGCTACGACACGCTACGCGACTCAGACGCCTCGCGCCGATCCACCTACCTAATTACTACTAATTTCTAGAGCTTACATCTGTACATGCGTCATAAACTTCTCATGGTTGAGAATTAATTCAGCGCATCAAACCCATCTCATGAGCCAATGCATTTTCTGATTGTTAATTTCTTACTCTATTTGTTTACTCTATTCAGTAGCTCAGGTTTTTTACTGAAGAAAATATTTTGCATAAATGAATAGGAAAAGCCGCTGAACGTTGAAATCAGAGTCTAATTTTGCAAATTGAAGCTGCGTTAGCACAGCGCAACCACAAACGGCCGACATTCAACAATTACTTTAATGCAAACTGCACTCATACGCCTCTAACGCCCCCTCAGACCCGATACCTCGTTTGCAATTTCATTTGATTTTATTCGAGAAATTTTCCAGAGCATTTCAATTCGTACATGGAAACACTTTTTAAGGTATTCGCTTCCGTTTCTGTAATATACAGATTTCATTATAGAAAAGCGTTTTCCGGACGATGCCGTTCGAAGCTGGACGCTCCCGATCGTTATATTCTTTTACTCTCACGCTTAAGTGGAGTCTCGAGCGTGATGCGAATTAGTTAAGCAACGAGTCAGCGGCAATCGTATTTGCTTACAATTGCAAACGGCCGGTAATACCGCCGAGTGTCTGCCAATACCGCTCTCAACTTTTGACTTTCAATTTAATTGGTATTCTCGTTTGCTCTTCTATTTCGCCGTATTAAATCATTTTTAAAAGGCATAATAAGCCTTTCGCACACCTAATCGAACTGCGGTGGCGATCAGTGAAACGTTGTCAAATAGTGTATGAAAGCGTTTCACTGATCGCCTGCATCTTTATTCAGTATAATAAAAATTGCCGGTCGATTTTTTTCCGTGCAAATTTCAACTGGAATATTTTATCGTGCAAATAAAGCATGTTATGTAAAACATCTTATTTGTTGGGCTACGCGGCGCGCGACTTGCAATGTTGCCACCGACTGGAATCGATTTCCCCAGAAATAGCCGCGAGCGTTTGACAGCCTTCCGCGGGCCACTGAATGTTGCACGCGTTGCACCGTATATGCCGCACTTTAATATTTAATGTGTAAATAACATTTTCTATGGCAGTAAATGTAGTGCACTAATATAAAATTCATGGTGAATGCGACATGAAAGTCTACATCCCTATGTCTTTAAAGAATCCATGCACTGCCAGCACGCGTGGCATTGTGGGGTGGGTAATAGGTATGAATACCTATTCTTTGTTTGGAAATAGAATTTAATAACGCTGCAATCAACTGGGTATTAACGTGCCAGTAAGTATGGTTTGTGATAGTTTAAGGAAAGGATTCAATGTTACTTTACATTTCAAACAATGAAAAGCAATTTAAACACTACCAAGGGGAGTTTATTTACAGCATAATAATAGCTCTAGTCGTGTAGTCAAGGCTTTAAGTCAATGCAAATCACAGGTGAAATGCTAAAAAGATTTTTGAGAAAACGTAATTCCTCTTTCCATTTTTCAAAGAAACTTATTGGGCATCGGGAGCACGCAAAACTTCGCTTTATAGCACTCAGATGTATTTCCGACGTCTCGATATAAAATATGTGCAATTTACAAGTTGCTGGGGGGTTATCTGTGTTGCAGGTAGCAGACGCGAGTCGATCGCTTATATCTGATTTGAATTTGGCGCATTACTCCGCCCACTTCACCCCCTTCGGTAAACACTCTGACACTTTAAGCAACTGTGCCGAAATTCGATAGAAAACGTCGGATTCCGCTTATCTTATTCCTTCGAACAACAGTTACGTAAATATGGAGAGCTCCCGGGGTGCGGGAGTATTTCATTATCCATGACCTGTTGAGCGCAAGATTTGTTTCTCCACGTAGATACACACAGACTTTTTTATAAAAATGTACTACTACCAGATATTTTTTTCTGGAGGAAGTGAAGCCGAGAAAGCCTTAAAATTACGTTACCTTTACATTTTTATCGCAGCAGACGTGTTATTCTGTGAGTTCTCACCTAGCCTCCGGTTCCCACGCCCGGTTTCCGTTTAGCGGCAATCAGGGCCAGGCTTGCGACTCTCTGTCAATACGAAGGCGAGAGGTTTCCCTGATAAACTTATCTAGCGCCCCTTTCCCCCATCTCGTCCCCGTCGACGTCGTCTTCGTTTATCGCTCACGTATGTTTGTATGCTATGCACTGCATTAGGTACTCTTAAAGAAGCTCGTCTTTTTCTCCTCGACTTTTACTTCGATGCGTTAATCGCTCAAACAAAGATAAATTTTAATACATTTTAAGTTACTACGAGAAATGTCATTTGTTCATGACATGAACCGAGGTATTCGTTTAGAAACAGCAACGATATTTTATCCTTTTATAAAGTTGTCTATTTGGCTGTCTGCCCGAAGTTTGCCACAAGTATTTCAGAGGAAGCAGAAATAGAGTACAATGAAACAAACGCAAAATCTTATAAAATGCAGTTAACGTCAACATACATGTGAATTGAGGTGGTGTGCGTGTACCTACTGTTTAAGAAACTTGTTTTATTTCGTACTTTCGAGCGTGGGAGGAATCTGATATAATATCCGCTGAAGTTTTGCTGCTTTTTTTTTATTTTTGTAGAAAGTTCCAAGACTGTTGAAGAAATGGCACAACATACGTTACACCCCCAACTATGACGTTTATGCTTTATCTGTCTGATTACCATCGATTCATTGAACGATTTTGTTACGTTGGTATAAAATGGGAAATCTTAAAGTTGAAACAAACAGTATTTTGAATTTATTATTGTGGCCAGTAAAACGTAACTTGCACTCGTGGAGTAGCTTTAACATTTGCTTAAGTTTTCTTAGAAATATCACGTAGATGTTTTAGAGTTATTGTGACGGTAATATTTTACGACTGAAGGATTTTACTCAAAATCAATCGAGCGTAAATTTAATGGCTCCTTTCAAGTTCATATTAATTTTCGTCTACCCGGCAGCGTACAGCCGAGGCGGTGGTGCGTAAAACTCGGTGTTTTCTCGCGAAACAATTAAATTTCCCATACATCGACGGGATTAGAAGGAGGTGGGCTAGGCTAGAGTTGGGCGGCATTAAACCGGGCGCAGTCGAGCAAATCTCAAGCCCGCTCGGTTGAACTGACATCTTTACCTCGGTGTCGAACACTCGATCGCTCCGATCGATATATCGCCAGGAGGGCGCGCCTAGCGCCCAGCTAAATACAATTTACCTTTGTTATTTTTCGTGTCATTAAACTGCGTCGCGATCTCGGCTCTCGATCGGGATTGCGAACTCCGATGCGAATTGTTTGAGAGCTTTTGTTTTCCACCCCGCTCGCCAGCGACGCGACATCAATTAACGTCGAATCCCCTCACTGAATTTTCTCCGTGGCCGTCCATATTGTACGTTGATTTAAAGCATTTTGTGTCGGTCTATTTGATTAAATTCCCGCTATTTGATTAAGTTGAGGAATTTAGTATCAACTCTCATTTTTGGTGTTTGAAGTCGCCAGGCATTTACACCGCATGCCCCCTTCAATGCGTGTCGCTGGACAAATGGGGAGTGGCCACGAAGCAGCCTCCGCTGAAACACGCGGCTATTCATTTGTAAAGCTTTGTTGGTCCTGACAAATGGCTGCTCTCACCATTTTTATGTCTACGACGATAGAGAACCATTTAACCCATATTAAACCACGCTAGTTTGAAAATTTAATAAAACCCTCGTAAAACCGCTTATTTTCGTTCGACGTATCTTTTCATTTGAGCAATAACAATAAACTACGTGCGTCGTGATAGTCTGGGCTTTCAACTTTTATATTACATGTTGATTATGCAGCCTTATCTAGGCATAAAACTTGGTAGAAAGACACTCTGCGTAGTAAAGCCTCGCTCACTCACTTCGTCGCGTTAATGCAAAAGCACGTAGTTTCATGTCGACGCAGAAAGTTGTGCAAAGTGCACAAAGTGCGGCAACGCTGCGCTGCCGCCGCCGTGGCAAAGCCTTCATTTGTCGGCTTGTGACGTCCGCGTGACAAATGTGAACGCGGACTTTATGCACTCCCCTCCCCGTTCCGTACGCTTCGCCATTATGCACCACAATGAAAAATTGCACTGGAAAGTTTTCTTACGAAACAAATTAATACGTTTAACCGGAACGCAAATTATGGCACCAATGCTGAAGTGATCTATTTGAGTGGCTTTAATTTAAGCCTATGTACTTTTCTGTAGTCTCGGTTCGCGGTTACGAAAATTCTATTGCCGGAGTTTGGGTTAGCGTAGATTGGGTAATTTATACTCGCCTTTTCCCGACCAAGCTGAGGTGAGAGGTATAAGCAAAGATAGAGCCACATGTTCGTTTTTAAATTACCTTGCAACGATCGATTAAACATAGGGTTCTACTATGAAGTGTATTTCTACAAACGGCTATTGAGCGGTGTCTTGTATTGAAATATCTTTGCAAAAAAATCTTCGTTAATAGATTAGCAGATGAAAACATGCTAAACCCCAAGTTACTTGACGTTTTAATACAAAATTGATAAAAATAAGAAGGCATTATTGTTTGATCAATAAGTTGAAACCTCGTTAAATTTGTGCAGCTTTATCATAAGCATCCGATGATAAGCTCCTTGACTTGGCGAATCAAATTAAAATTCAATTTGTGACTTGAACCGTGAAGCATAAGGGATTGTCGACCGATTTCGTCGCCTCCTTTCTTCCATAATTTTGCGAGTCTCTTGAGGAAGTATTTATTCAGTTCTACAGACTTCAATAACCTGCCGAGATGAATCCGAGAACTTATTGTTGAACTTGCTTATAAATGAGTTATAAATGTTTTAGCTGCATTTTCATACTGATTGTGAACAATGTCCCCCCTTCTGTCTCTGAAATCTCCCCTCTTTGCTGAATCGAAACTTTTACAAGCAATTTATTATTCTTGCTCTCAAGAGTTTATTGATCCTTTGCTCAATCTATGGCTTTCTACGACTTTACAATGACGGGTGTAATTTTTGTTACAGGTGGAATGCAAGAAGGCACAACCAAAAGAAGTAATGCTTCCAGCGAATCTGGCAAAGACGAGAGCCGCGGGCCGCGGTGCGTACGGTGAGTTGCTAAGTAGCAGCGTGATGCCTGGTGCCGGTGGCGTGAGATACGCTCCTTATCCTATTCATGCGCCGACGCAGCTCCTGGTGGCAGGTGGTTCGGCAGGTGCGCATGCGGCTGCCTACCGCCGCGCGCTTGCCGCTCTCCGCCCGACCCCTCGCCCTCCCCGCCCCACCCTCACCCCTCTCTCCCTGCCCCCCCTCGCCTACTCCGTCTCCGAACTCCTCGGTGCCCATGCCCTCGATATCCCAGCCCTGTACTCTCCCTATACCCATGCAACCTTACCCACTCCTATGCCCCTTTGATCCGCGATCCTCTTCCAGCAGCATCCGCATCATCCCTTCTGAACGGGTCTTACAAATGATTGCATTCCGCTATGCTGCGTCGGCATCCCCCATCCATTCCTTACTCTCTATTACATTCCTCTCTCTCTTCTTCCTGCCAAGCCTACGTGACAAATATGTACCTCTAAGAACTGTTAATAATCTAAAGTGTCTTATTTTTAGTAATTGCCATTAGTAAATGAGTTAGTTAGCAGATTTTCAAACTGTCTACCGAAATAGAAGAGCAATAGTGTCTTTCTTAAATTAGGCATAATACTTTTATAAATATCATTATACTAACATTTTTTAAGTAATAGTTACAAAAATTGGATCAATTTTATCTAGGATTGATAGAGGAGCAGATATTTTTCTACCAGGTAGTAGGTGCTTATCGATTGATTGACAAAAAAAATATAGATAGCAGGCGATAGTATTATTTTAAGCCTGGTGTTTTCTGATTTATTTCTAGCTTTAACATTAAAGACAGGCCTTGCGGTCCTGATGAGTCTTGCCAGTTTTCTACTATCCATCCATGAAATTAATTCCTTCTAGCGAACAGAGTTAGTAATGTCATCTATTGCGGCCAGTTGAATAAGTGATTTTTAAAAATATTTTCATAAATGATATTGCATTCTTTAGCTCTATACCATGAATAGCTTCAGCTTGATGTCGGCTTTTCAAAAATGTTATCATTGGAAGAAAAGAGGTACCTATTATATTATGTGGATGTACTTAATGATGTCATTAGATATTTTGTTCCTATTTGTTTTAAATTATGTTGTAAAAAGTATTAGGTTCTTAAAATTGGACGTTAAGTATTAATGTGTTCTTAGAAATTAAAGAATTAGGTATTTGTTTATTTTTACGTATTTATTTATGTGCATTGACTAAAAGCTATGTTCATTAATTTATTTTAGTAGATATTTTAATCGTGTGTATACTTCTGGTATTCATGATTAATTAAAGTCTTAAAAGTAAGAAACTTTGGATCTTTCCAATTTATGTATTCTCGATAGTAGTTCACGTTAACAATTTTAGAATTAATTGTACTTAATAACTTATATAGTAGGTGATTTTCGGTAGATTTAGATTAATAAACATCATTTCTAAAATATTTAAATATTGTATGTTTGTTTAACATGTTTAGAATTAGACTAACAATGTGTAGAACTAGATTAACATGTTAAATAAACGGTTCTAGGCCATCGTGTGCGGTAATCAAATGACACTAACATACCCCACTACTATAAAGGCACATTAGAAAATGTTTGACTGTAGTCCGCTATTAGTATATTGGATGCTCTTTATTTATTTATAAATAAAAAATATGTAGAATATGTAATTTCATGATGATATTCAGTATTCTGAAAAACTCGCCAAGCAAAATAGTGTCTCACGGCACAAGTTTTCAAGTATTACATTCTCTCAAGTATAATCTTATATTATAAACTACATATTTAAATATAAATGTAAGGATAGATCGATTTATGTAAATGTTTTTACATTTCTAGATTTCATGTGGTCATTGGGTGCTCTTCCTGACGGTAAGTTTATTCATATTTTTTTGTTCTAAAGTCACTACTCATTTTATTCGCATTAGATCATTCACGAGTCTCGAGACGAGAGAGACATTGTCTTTAACTGTTTGTGCTAATGTTGGGTTCGTTTCGTTGGGTCAGAGTATAGTATTAACCAGTAATTCATAGAGTGTAGGCTTCGACGTTGGTGGATGCCGACCCAGAGTGGGTCTCAGTCAAGTATGTCCATGTCCACGTCCATCTGCCGCCTGATGGATCGCGTCGCCTGACAGATACACTATTTTGATTGGCAATAATATGATAAACGATCCGGCATAGTAATCATATCAGCCGATGTGGACAGTTCGGCCATCATTCATTTTACATTTTAAACGAACTCCATTTTGTCAACATAACCGACTGTGCAACGTAGTCTTTATTAATCGCATATAACTTTTGTGCTGTTTTATTTCAGTATAGTTATAGAGTAGTCTATTGGTTTGCAATAGTTAACAAATACAGTAGGTATCTCTTACAAGCCAAGGCCGTGATAGTCCACTTAGACTGTGCCACATTAAGCGACGTTTACAAAATACCGTCCGCTGGACAATGTCCAAAGCGATGTCGCACTGAACATGTACGATACACTCGCCTACCTTTTATGTGACGGCTCTATTTTAGAACCGGGCCATGGGGACACGTGTTCTATACCGAATGTTAATACTGCCCTCACGCCGGGACTGGCGACGCATTATTAAACCTACGCTGAATCGACGCGATGCCAATGAAAGCATGCAATCCGATAATTAGCCCCGCTTTTCATGAATTGTCCATTAGTTATAGTTATTAACGTGTATTTGTTTGTTGCGCAGGTTTTCCCGCAGCGTACGCCGCGTACGCGGCAGGACGTAGCTATTCGGGCTATCCTAGCTTCGGGCTGCCCTACCCAGCAGGTAATCCCCTGGCGAGCTTGCACCACCAACTGTCCGGCAATCACTACCACCACCTGGCAACCCTGTTGCCATACCACCCGCTCGAGCTCAGCGGGGTATACAATGTACACGCCATGCATCTGTGAACTCGCGCCAGCGACAATGCATTCCACTAACTGATTACGAAAACAAACGATCGGCACTCTTTAATTCAGAACTGACATGCTCCTCATTGAAACTAACGACACATACGCTAATTTTCTTAATCCGCTGTGGTGACAATGTTCTAACTTCCATTTTGACTAACTCGCCAAGGCGAAAGTTCGTGTGAACTCTCACTAACAACTTTACTAACAAGTTAACACCCCTAACAATGACTGAACCATCTAGATAAATGCCACGCCGTCAATTACAAAATGTCCACGTTTCGGGAAATGCTATTCATTGTTTATATCCAGAGTTTTGTCGAGACAATCCCGCCAATTGCGAGCGCTTCGCTCCATGTTTGCAGACGAATCGCCCTAACGATTCTCAAATGCTACGCGTCGGGCGAGCAAACAGAGTGCCGCCGCCGCCGTCGTCGCCGCCGTAGCGCCCCTGCACCTCGGTCGCGGCTAGACTGGCATCAAAAAAAGCTCGCTGCTCATTAACAGTAAAAGCTCTGTGAGAGATTTAAGCAGATTTAAACAAAAGTACCGAAAAAGTGACGTTTCTTTTTTGCGGTGACTTCGATGTAAATCTCAAAGCGGGCAAAAACGAACTTTTACTAATTAAAAATAGGATCCTGGCCAGTGAGAGCAGAATGTTAATTTTCGTGCGGGTCGCATTTGTCTTTTGGGATTAGTTTGTTGCACGTGCTTTAAGGGGTGACGTCAAATATAGGAAAGGTAGGCTCAATGAAGCGAAGACACGACGCGAGCTCCGTCGGCCCGACAGAGGCGAGCAGCTGCACAAATACTCTGCTCGTTATTTGTCCACACTCTGTGTTTGAGCCGCCTCCCTCCGCCGTAATTACGCCAATAATAAGCTTTGGCTTTCTACTTTTTTTCTCGGCGAGAAGAGCACGCCGCAAGAATTTTTCGATTGAACGAAAACGGAATCTAGAAAAGCAAACGTCAGATATTGGAAATTCTAATTGAGCATATCGCACGAAAAGTGCAGTCCAGTCCGTTCCGTTTGCGAGCAATTGACGTTATCGCTATCGAGTCAGAGTCTAGAGTATTGATATAAGGTCACACAAATCGTTTCGTGTTCATTACTTACCGGTGATTTACGACACGCGAGATGCACCTTTTTAGGTATCTTTTAAAAAACTCATCGTACGAGCATGTGAGCGTTCGCTTTAAACACATAATTGAACAATGGAGCGACCCAATAATTACACAGGTGTCCAGACGAGCCGTTTAAATTAATGGCGTTATCGAACGCGAGTGGATACGAGCTAAATAATCCACCCCGGAGAAGAAAATTTTAAATGCCACTGCGGGATTTGCATTTCAGCTTTAATCCTGTTAGTATGCTCAAATGAAAACATTTTGAACAAACAATTCCAATCCATAAATCCACCAGTCACCAATTTCATTTAGACGGATGACAAACGGCGGAGGCTTTACAGGGCCATGCCGTGGCTAATGAGCATTGATTAGATTTGTCTAATGGGCATATGCAACAAAGCGGCTCCACCACAATTCATGTGCGTCCATTTCGTCCATTAGCATTCCTCGGCCGACGCCGACGTCGGATTGTTGGATACGTCATCTACATTACCAATATTTAGTCTGCCATAAATTATGAAGCCGCAGATACCCGGATAGAAAACGGATAATTAAATTTCATCTAAATGTCGGTTGGACGCAATGCAGGTATTCTTATTTCAATTTGAAGTGAGTGAAAAGTGTGCGTGCTTTGTTGCATCAGATGCCGGGACGATGTGCTGATTCGCGAAACTGCGATCTGCAACTTCGTGTTGCCTTTAGTAATAAGGAGCAGTCGCTTTCTCAAACTTGAAAAACGACTTCACGTACCTCATTCACGAGGATGACTGTTTTCGAACGTCGTAAACAACTTTGTCAGTTTCGAATGGAAGGGGATTATTCTTTGAAAGTACTCCCATGTTGCCTAGGCTTTATTAAAGTATGATAATAAAATTGTTGGTTAAAAATTCATACGCGCTCGTTACATCCTAGAAAAGATAATGCCGCTTGGGCATAGTTTACACATAGTTTGAGATACGACAGCGAATAACTCGTGAAAATGTTTCAGCCACTACCACGGTTTAGTAATCGAGTAACGTTCGAGAAACTTTATTAAAGCGTTGACATCGAAAATACAATACCGTGATAGCGAAGATAATCAAGGCATTAATCGTTACAAGCTTGAAACAACTGAGCTCATAACCTTATTTGCATATTTATTGAAAATCGTAGACCGTATTACATTTTAGTAGATACTTCGAGTAATAGACTTTTAATATTAGATTTACTCATTTAGGAGTGTTTCTTCTTCTTCTAAATAAATCTAGGTATAATAATAAAAATAGCGGCAAGTAGATTTAGAGTTTTCAGAAGGCCAATAGGTAATATAATATCCTCTATTTAGCATGCTGTAGTGTTTGTAGAGTTTGGATTTTCATAGGATTTAGGAAAACTGAATACGACACCACGCATTTTTTTCAAATCTACACTTACACGTACTTAAATATACATAATTACGAGACAGTTTACCAAATAATGGTGTACATTGTGTTTCCTGAATATTATCTAAAACAGATTTAAAAAGTGATAAAGAAATAATGATGTACTTATAATCAAATATGATTGAACAGATAGTAAGGGACATCGGCATCCCAGTGCATGCATATGAAATGATCCCCTGAACCTGTCTCATATATAACAATAAAATTATTATAACGTGTAATTTATCCTTGTCTCTGTGTTGACCATACATTATACTGACTAAGTACAATAACTGCTAGGCACACTCACACAATTAATAAAACTTTCACAGGCTGTCAACTAGAGTGACACGTTCATTGGACGGTAAAGCGTAAATAACATTACTTATTTATTCATTGCTACGAGAGTGAATAAAACAGAAGTTTATTGAATTTTTATAGTTAATAACAATGAATAATTGAAGAGGTGTCTAAGTGGTACTTGGTTTAGACAAGTCTGGCGTCGTATTCAGCTCAGGTAGGACTTTATAAAATCTAAGAGTAGGTAGGTAATAATCTAATCAATAATGAATAGTTAATAAAGTAGATCTATTCATTTTGAATTACTAAGTTTAGAGGATGAATACTAAACGAAACATTTAGATATTCATTTGCGTAGTCGGTCATTAGCATTAGCTTAGAATTTTTATTTCGTCACATTATCTTTCGAAAAAAGAAAACGACACATCGAGCTTGAAAAATGTTATTTTAGTATTTTATTGAATGTTTGCTGTAATTGTATTGTAATATAATGTATTCAGTTTGATTTTAAAGTTATTTATCTCTTCTATTTTAAATATTTACACTGCTTAAGTAATATTACATAATATTACATTAATATTATAATTGTTGTTGTAATATTTTTGGATGCAACTATTTTACGCTATTTTTTTGTGTTATCGGTAAAAAGCGGTTCCGTAATTTAAAAACAATTTTTAAAATTGAATTAAGGCTTTGATGCCATAAGTTCGACCTAAGGAATCTTCAGGTATAAATCGTTATCACCACACCTCGCAATATTATTTTTCAAAATTAAAGTTTAATATCGAAAATTGTTGTTTAAACAATTTGTTGTTCTATCATGATCGCTGCGTGCGCGACCGTCCTAAACGCCATCCTCTAAACTAGTCATACATAAATTAAGCTTAAATAATGTAATGCATTGTAACTGTAAGGATATTTACTGTGTGGTCATATATACTCTCGTTAGGTATAAGCCATATAAACAGTTTTATTTGACTCCATCGAAACAGCAAGCGTCCTGGGAACTGTAATTTATAATCATACATCAGTTCGGGCGGTATTTGTTTCCTCATAATCGCGTATTACTTAATGTTACGAGTAAACTAATGTAAAATGAATTATTCAGGAAATAACACAAGTTCTTGATAAATACAGTTTTGATGATGATAATGTTAGAACAATCGTTGGATATAGCACGTTATGACCCTGTGTTGATGCCAGTGCGTGCTACACATGGGGTCGCCTATCTAATACAGAACATTAATAAACGCCAGTCTATCATTCTGTGCGTGCAAACAATTTTTAAAGTCCAAAAACAGTAAACAGGAAACTATCAATTCCAAGTTTCCCCATAAAGATTCGATGAGTTGAGCTTTGGGCGAAACACAATCCCTGCGCGCAATTTTTTAACTTTAGTTTTTTCCTTCATGTTAATTTGACTTAGGTCTGAGACTCGGGTTCCCGCGTGCGTGACTATTTCTTGTCCGAGTGTTCATTTGTGCGCGGTTACGTTAGTTGAACTCTCGGAAGCCGGCTTTGTAGCTTTTTTATTTTGTTGCCGCAGGTGTAGTGGGAGTTTTACCACCGGAAAGTCGGGGGTTGGTGGGTGCGGAGTACGTAAGCCAGGGCACGCTAGGCCACGGCTCGTAGACGCCGCGCCGCGCCCGGCCCGCGCCCGCCCCGCTCGCAACACGCGCGCGCCGTCGCCGCTAAACCGCTCTCTTACCCGGAACACCCGCTAACGGCTCCCGGAATATCTTACGAACATAAATAAATCTTTTCTCCAGCGAATAAATGTTTGATATTTCGCCCTCCGCTTTCCCGCTCGAATCTAACAAGGAATGCAATGTCGCAAAAGCTAAGTTTCATTTACATTAACATACAGCCCGAATTCGCAGATGCGTGCTACA
Organism: Thera britannica; assembly: GCA_939531255.2. Lineage (NCBI taxonomy): Eukaryota > Metazoa > Arthropoda > Insecta > Lepidoptera > Geometridae > Thera > Thera britannica. The sequence continues at coordinate 5,312,709 of OW618041.2, read as the reverse complement.
AAATCGCCCGACTAGGTTCGCCCATATAGCTCGATAACTAATTGGTTGAATGTTATCAATTTCAATATTGAATCAGATTAAATTGCGGTATCCCTCAGGAAGTAATGCCAATAACTTACAAGATACGTACGTAATTTATGTATTAGGAATTTTAATTATTATAATGTAATGTTACAATTTCATATTAATGTACTTTATTGTATTCCATGTGTCAAATTCATAATTAAGTCAACTTTTATATTTATAAGATTTTAGTATTGTTCTTATCGCTGTTTCGACATATCGTCTTATATCAATATTCGTAAGTTTTATGATATTGTGAAGCCGCTATATTTTAAAATAAAGGAAATTGCCGTTGTATAAGCAAAACGTTTATCGTTTATTGTCCGACTGATCGTTCAGAAATGGAGGTCGATCATGCCTAAGTTATTCACCATATCGATTGCTACCGAAATAAACTGGAAGAGATAGTGTGTTAGCGTGGAGTTGGCTAGCGTGCGGGGAAGTTTGATCGTTTCTTATTGCTAGTGCGGCTCGTACACTCCATCGCGTTTCGGATATCTTTTAATGATTCATTTTTCTGACTCATCCAATGCGGCTATGCAGCGTTGTTGAGACACGCGCCCACGCAGCAAATCGGTAAGCCGATAGGTAGAGTAGGATACATCTAGGTTACTGGCACAGCCTAAAGAGACCAGTGGGATCAAACAACAGCGTCATAGCAGCGCCATGTCATAGTTTTGCAATCATCGCGGTCATAAAATAACCTCATAACTAATTTAAACGTTCCAGTTTCTTTTTCGAGACGATTGAAACCCCTTAGCGGTTCTCTTTAGACTATGTCGCAGGTGCACTTGTGGTGGCCTGTTCCTAGAGGCACGCGCGACTGTTCGCCGCATCTCGCTCTACATTCTCTGCATTCAACACGCTCGCCCACAGAATGCAGCCGCGACCGACACGCCCGCAAATGCAAATAGTTGTTGCTTAGTTCGATCTTGAAAAACTTGCTTGTAATATTCGAATTGGAAAACATTCACAAATTACACAAAACCGACGGCCGTCGGTTTGCAACCAAATAATTAGGTAGCGAGGCGGCGAGTGGCCGCGCGCTGTGAACGGTGCCAACTCCATTTGTAATTTAAGATATTTGACCGTTAATTGTGTTAGTAACCGTTCCGTTTAGTGCTTGTTGCTTAGGTCGCAGCAGACTCGCACAACACTTCTTTAGATACTTCCCAGTGTAAATAAGTAGGTATCTGCAATAGTTCATAGCATACCTTAGTTCAGCGTTCTATGCTGAGTTAGTGTATCGAGTGCTGGGTTTGGATGAGTCAGAACTATTTATTTTATTTGTTTTAGATAGTTATTTAATGGATGCCCATAGATTTTGACTATCATTGCGCTAGTCTAGCGAGCTCCACTATCTATAAATTTTTATTGTAGAATTTCATGAAATTGGCGTGTGTCTGTGAGTCCATTATGGTCACTATTAGCATACTAATCTCTTCTAGTTAGATTCGTATTGAACGCCCAAATCCTACGCCAACGTGTCTGTTAGAACACGTTGTAAGTCCTTCCTCCCCGGACCACTCTGATTGCATCAGCTGCAACACACAGCAACTACCTATTGACAGAGCCAATTTCGGGCTAATTCAACTGGGGAAAAGGGACTTACATTCGATTTTATGCCACACAATACGTTGTGACAATGAAGAAAACTACTGAACCAAACGGAGAGTGCAGTCCACTTCAGCAATAGGGCGAGTAAATTTGAACCTTATAAACGTTGAACCGTAATACTTTTGTATTAGATTACAGTAGGCGTTAACATTGTAACATTTTGTAAAAAGTGAGTAACAAATACGTGTGGTAGAGGTAGACTTTTCAAACTAAAGAAGTAACTAGAACAGCCAACGCAGCGTAGAGATATATTGATAGTCAATAGAATAGATTAAGAGCTAGAAACTAAAAGATTTCGAGTAAGCTGAGTTCGTAGATTTATTCTGACCATCTAATGGAAATAAAATAGCGGAATATTGAATAGAACCTCCTAGTCTAGTTTCGATTACGGGCGATTTTATTATTGTAGGTATTAGTGAAGCTTAAATTAGCATCAACTTTTATGGTATGTGTGTTAAACATTGTATAAGCTGGAGTTCAGAGCTTTCTTACATTAGGTAGTGAAAGCTAATAGAATAGTTAAGCAAATTGGTGGTAAAAAATTGTGATTGGTGGTGCAAACTTTTTATAGACTTCTTTACTGTTGTTTAGTTTTAAGGTTTTTACTAGAATAGAACTTTTTATAAAAATTTGCCTTAGGCAGATTATACTAGTAATAACAGTAGTTTTACAGGTTTTTAACAAAATGTAATAATTAAAAAAATATAGAATAGACCGACATTTTAAAATAGAATAGAAACAATGTAATTTTAAAAATTTGGTAGTTAATTGTGTAGAGTAACGGAGGTATTCCGCAAGTAATTTTAATCTGATTTCTAATTGAGGGTAGAAAATTTAAAATCTTAGAAATTTGCGTAGAGGTTTTTCCAATTTATACCTACATCTGTGTGTTCGATTCAATCAAAATTCTTAATGCTTCTTTAAATGTCGCTTTAAATGTTTGTTATTAATTTCTATGACTGAACCACGTCTATTTTGAAATCCCTTTGTGCGCATCGAACCAGCGATCCGCAATAAAAGCAGACTGGGAGTTTCTTAGATTTAGAGAGGGCAAACTTCTTTGAATTACAAATCCGAGTGTGGGGCGTGCGTGCCCGACAACGAACCAACAAAGAAATTCGATTAATTTGCAATGGAGATAAGCCCGAAGGTTTAACGTTCGCAAACCCGCAAAAGCGTATCATCTTCGCGTCTAGTTATTGATGGTGCCTATTAAATATACGTTTCGGTGAGACGCGTGAGCTTTTCCCGGTGAGCGCTCAAATAAAACATTTCAATCGTGCGGGCAGGAAATGAAGTATTAGGACCTTGGAGGTGAATGATGCGATCCAACTTCAGATACGAGATACGGGTGTGGATTAATCAAACTTATACACGGTCGTGATCCCTTCTGTCACGTGTAATGTTCCGCTAAAGTTGGTTTCAGTGTTCCGCGAGAAATTTGTACAAGGTAATGTTTTAACATAACCTCTAAACTAAATGTACTTAGTTCTATGTGTTATATTAATATTATGATCTTGCATTGCTGTATTCATAAAAATGATCAACATATTAATGAACACAGTCAAGTAGTGATATCATAAATGTATATTCCGACTTTTTATGAGCTCCAACTTTTTATTACGTTTCCTAAGTAGGTGCGTAATGCTAACAAAATACTTACCCATCTCGTGCCTAACATAGCGAGGGTTGATTTTCAAGGAGTTTGAACAATGTTACACATAAAAAGCCCCGCGTACACTGGATTCCGAGGGTTGCTCCGAGAACAGAGTACCGTACGCTCTGTGAATATTTCCTTCGACCGTCATCCTACTTCTCAAGAAGAATTATTAAGTTTTGCCGAACTTTGCAATTATGAAAGTTCGAATAGCTCTCGCAAGACGGCTTCTGAATTTATAGATGAATGTGTGATCCCCGCCGTACCTGGAGGGTATTATTAATAAGAGCTTCGGTATTTTCAAATGAATTACGAGCGAAAGCGAACATAAAGTAGCGCACCGCCACCGCCGCGCGCCAGAAGTCTCCCTAAGCAGTTCGAGTAACATTTAGTCTGACAGTCACTACTACAAAAGTGCTTCGTAGACCCCGCTCATTGTGGAAGTTAGTAGAAACTTACCGACTAGACACAAACAGTAGACTAATTTAACATCTTACGAGCATTAATTATTTCCACTTTCTGCGTCTTCTGGCTCCTTGGGTGGATTCAAAGCGTCAAGAAAGTTTAACCATTACACGCACAAATTACTGTTATGGCATGTGTTAACATGGCTGCGTCGAATCGCACAGGCCGTCCGCCGCAGGATATCCCACAGCTCGTCCTCTCGCCTGCTTGTCTCAAAACTTGATTGTATAAGTCGTATATCTGAGGTCAGAAACACACTTTGCTTAACTTAGTTGGGCTGTTTGTGACTTTGTTCCCTTTGAGTCGTAGGCTGTAGTATATGATTGAAGTGATAGCCAACGATCCAACATTTAAGTTTATTTTAAAAAGTGTTAGCAGCAATGTTTGAACTTTTATACGGTCTTAGTTTGTTACTCGATGTCCATTAAAAATGATATCATAATAAACCTCATCGCTAAGTGGGTGGCGCCTGCCAGTAATGGGAAAAGAATGGTCTTATACCGATCGACATACTAACGATTGCGAGTCGTGTCCGCGCTCGAACTCTTATTTATTACCCTGCGACCTCCAAGTAAATAGCCTCTCACATCGCAAAGTAATGTTATTAAAATGTGTCAGCATTTTAGCTTGTCTGAGTGGGCGCAGGCGCGAGTGGGCCCGCGTGCGCCGTCTATCATTCATCCTCCATTACTTATATTGTACTTTTTTGCACAGTCACTCAAAGGCCGGTAATCACCTGGTGCGACCGCGGCCGCGGACCTTCATTTTTCACGCTAAATCACAACCCGCGCATCTGAAAATACAAAATTTATCCTACAAGTCAATGGGGTAGTAATGTTAGTAGGTTACAGTAGTAAGTGAAAAAACAACGAAGATTACACCATTTTCGCGTCAACCCTAAAAAGTTGCAGGTATCGAATGTTAGTTTTGATAAACTGAGGGTACCGTAACATGCGAAAGAATGTACGGTCGTAGATAGTAAACTCCAGATTGAAATCAGTAGAAGAGGCGGCGGGTAGTGGGTAGCTGGGTAGTGTAGGTAGTGGGAAGCGGCACACGCACTCGGCCGGCCACGTCGCGAGTCGCAAGACGCTGCGACGTGCGGCGTATGCTAATGTCTTTCCCTATTCAATAAGCAGACCGCCGCGTGCCACCAAGAACTCACGTCGGATAATTTACTGGATATTTTGTAAAAGTTTTTTCGCCCTCTGTGATTTATACCCGCGAAACTTCCAGCTCTCTTTTTCATTTGAATGCACGTGACATACGTGATATTTTTTGTTCCAACATAATCTCGGGCCGAGAGTCTTCGCCGTCCTCATTCGTCAGCTCGGCATCTGTCTCCAACGGCTAAATTATTCATGCATTTACGCGCTTCAACTTTATCCGAGCTGGAAAACTTTAATATTGAGTTGCGATTACATCGATAGTCACTTTATCGTTCAATATGCTAAATTGAGAGTAGATGAGGTGTTGCGGACGCGTCGGAGTTTTTGTTAAATTCGATGGTTCAGTCATGGATATGTGCTGTCGATGAGATACTCGAATGTGTGCGTGGCCCGAATGCGAACCGTGTGTATGTTGCAGTTGACCTGACCAACGGCCAACTCACTCCGAACAACAACACACCGCTGCTCGCGCAAGCGCTCTCAGGTGAGGCCGCCTTCTGTGTCGTGTCTCCCGCACCACTACATCACTCACATCTCTTCACAATCCCCAGACTGTATCAACATTCCTATCACTACACTACACCACATCGAATATGCGTCGTCGTACTTAGTTCACAAACCGCGCTATTTGTTGTACATTTTCGTATTTGTGTGTTATTTTATGTAAATGGCTTGGTGTGCTACGTTTTTGTGTAATGGTGTTTAAATGTCCCTATTACTAACTTTTTAACTTCATAAGATCGTTACTAAGATGAGGAGCAGTTGGTAGTCAAAAAAATGTTATATTTGGGTTGTTGTACCGTGGAAGTATACTTTGTAGAAATGGTGAACTTTAACACGACTAGATATAAATTTAATAAATATTATACAAGTTAGCAAACCCTTTGCAGATTTTAATTTGTCCTTGCGTATGTTCATGGGGCTGGTCGTTTAAAGTTCTCATTTATCAATCTTGAAGTTAGGTTTACTTAAGGCATCCAAGCCTTTCAAATGTAAAACTTGTCAACTGCGCAAACGCAGCTATAATGTTGATCCATCAAATTCACATTTCAATTGGCTCAACAATTGTCCTTAAATTATATAAAAAGCTTTTATTTATTGATGGATTTAAGAGAGTTTGCACCACATCATACTAAATTTGATCTTGAATACTCCAACGTGTATTCTGTACGGTTGAAACTCCACTAATACATATCTGCATGGGTCCACAGTAATGAACAACTACCAGGCTGCTGCGGCTGGGTTTGGGCCGCCCGCATCGCCGCATGGTGCTGGTGGCCGCGCTGGCTTCCCCTCGGCCAGCTCGCCGGGACCCGCTCTCGATGTCTACGGCTCGGCGGCGGACAGCGTCGGCTACGTACAAGCTGCCAGCCCGCAGCCATCTGGATTCCCCGCGATTGCCGTCAGCCGTGCCCCCCTTAATTACACCCCGGTGAGTAGCAAATTTGTGTTGGTCCTATACGTTGTTTGATAGTACAAGACACATTCGGCCACGCAATAGCTGTAAAAAACGGCTACGCACGTACAGTTTGTCTACAAGCCTCCCATAGGTACTACTTGAACTTTTCACTTGTATCTTTCCGTTAGGATTCCAATAGACCTCACTTGGCATCTGGGTTAGCAAAAATAAACTTTTTCGCAATAAAATTCTATTAATTCTTAGGAAGTATTAAAACGTATATATTCAGAGTATAGTGTATATATTATAGAAAAGTAGCCCTTTGTCTTTTAAAAGTGAAATCATAAAAATTGGCAATACCCAACTAGGTTAATTTTTTTATCCAAGAAAACTGCAATGATCGTAATATCTTAATCGGAGGAAGAAGAAAGTTTCATATCTTCTTATACTTCATGATGAATGGGATAAAGTTATTATCTTCTGATTGTAACTTTTTTAATTTATTAGGTACGTCATGTTCAAAATGCCTGGCTACTCCAAGAACCAAATGAAGGCAATTCTCAAATTGTCCTTCAGCCGAAAAGTTTCAACTGTCACGGCATTTAAATTAATGTTTGTTCTGTTTTGTTTTTCTAAAAAACGTTTGATTTCTTAAACTTACTTGCATTGTTGCCCATTTCAGTAAAAAAAAAGTTACCATATTTTTTTCATATATTCGTTGCTAGAGAAATATCGTAAATTTAGCGCGTTGGCTGGAGTAAAAATTTCATTAGGAGTTAGTCACAGGAGGATAAGGTAGTAAGTGCAAAATCTTTGGGTCGGTGTGGCGTTGTTGTCGCTCGTAGGAGCGCGCAAAGTGCGCCGCGTGACGCCGACCCAGACGCAATTAGGAGACGACTACACTAAAATTTTAGCGAGACGGTCCAATCTCATTACAGAACCGATCTTCCTTGTCACTCTTAAAGCATAATCACCATAAGTTAGCGAGCGAGTGAAGCATGAGAGATGCGATTATAAAGTGTTCCGAAATATGAGCACGGCGAGCAGGCGGCGGCAATCTACGCGGTGCAGTGCCGCGGGTAATGGCTTTTTAAAACTGCGACCGAGCTCCATAACTGCTTTCCTGAGACGCCATCAGTCTTCATTGCTTGTCGGCGCCCGCCAGCAGCGCCACCAACCCCAACATCTTAACTCCTCACGTCACACTATCTCAAAACATTTTTCAAACGCTTCAACTAAACGTTTAATTTTCGCAATACGTATCAGTGGAATGAAACGGTGAGCTTGTGCCGAGAGATAAGGCTATCCGGGCGGCCGTCTGCTACTCGAGTCTGCAGATCACTTGTCATTGTTACGTCCATTATATACAGTGGCTCAGCCTCTTGAGGCGTCGGGGTTCAGTGTAATCGGAGCGATTGTTGCCCGAGGCTAAATTCGAGTCGATCGCTTTCGACTCCGAGAGCCACCCTTCCGTTCCAGGCGCGTCGTATATCAAATGGGATATTAACTCAATCGGCCGTAATCGCCAGAGCAAAACAAATACGTCGCTAATGAGAGAATGAGCCGTCGGTGCGTTGGTCGTCCGGTGCCAGCCGCCGGACGGCGCATGTGGTTCCCGGGTGTAAAACGGTCTTATTAGGTAACGGGAATGCCCCCACGGGCAATAACCGTAAATCAAGGAGAACAAGCGGTGTAATTACCGTTGCCGAGCGGTCGCGCGTTGCTCTAACTCATCCTCTAGCTGTTTTTATTTTGTTGGCCACTGAGCCCGCTACCGCTCTATCGACTGCGAACCAAACTTACTACCTTTAAATCTGCCCCCAGAGAGGTTAATGTTCCGCTGAACGCTTTATACGTCCATTCAATTATATCCGAAACTCGATACTTTCCAATTTTAAGGACGCGTATTGTCCTTTTGTGAGTGAAATGTTCGACTAACCGGTTTCTTTTCTTTCTGCTTCAGGGCCCCCTGATTCCTGCGGCTTTCACCAACGGCTATCATTGAAAGTGTTTTAGCACAAACATTTTACGTGAGTACTACATTTTTATACGCTTTTAAGGCTGACTCTATTAAATTGTCGTTATGGCGAATAAAAATGTCCACGGTCTGCTTACGTGTTCAGTACAACTGCTGAAATTAATTGCAAACAATAAATATAAGAAAATGTTTTTTAAACGATCTCATAAGACAAACAACTGTATAAAGCTGCACATGAGTTCATTTGTTGAATATTTAATTCTCCGGTCTTAGTTGAAACAGCAGTAACCTGCAATTACCTACTTGCTTCCATAATGCACTTGTCATGATTGAAAACGATTAGTTGGCTACTTATAGCTCGGTCCCCTACGATCAATATGTGCTTGTGGGATTTCACGAGTTCGATCGAACAGCCTTGTAATGGTTATGTGAGGAACTAGCCATCCGTAAGACTTGAGCGTTTTACTACTTTTTACTTTTATTACTTGTCAAATGTTTGACTTTATGTAAACGTTAATCATTATAGAAATTTAGGAGGAAAGAGTAGGTTTGTAAGTAGAGTCTGTTCAGAAAGAGAACCGTCGTGGCCAAATTGAGAACTAACGTTTCGATTTTTATATGGCAGCTCATCCCTTTCTTTCTGTCAGCATTTTGCACCATAAAAATTAAATAAAGGAATAGTACACTAGTTGTGATAAGATCAAAACGCAACAGACGCGCTATTGTATTGCCCACTAAACAAAAATGGTGATTAAGCACCGCAGCGCTCTCCGATCCCACGACGGTTCTCTTTCTGAACAGACTCTAGCTCTGGGGACTGCAATTGGTAAAGTGTTATAATATGTGTATCCAGGTGGCGAGCGGTGTGGCCAACGCTGGCGGCTCGCCGCATCCGCCGCGCCGCTGCGGTCCCGACACCGTTCCGTCCGGACCACGCGCGGGAACTACCACCGCGGCCAACATCCAACCCCTACCCCCTTTACCTCCTCCCCAACCCCCTTTCCCACACCTCCCCGTCTATTGTAAATAACTATAACATTTTTGTCGTGTGAACGAGATAGTCTAATAATAATACAACAGGTATTTTTTCAATTTTTTCTCGCTTTCAACTGTACCGTAGATGTGTTGTCAATAACGTTTAAACTACAAAAAAAATACATTTCATAATAATTATAATAACGCATCTAGACAATTTTATTGCAGGGAGGTATATCTTAAATATTTTATAATTCATAGTTAAATTACAGTTTAAGGTGTAATCGGTCCTCGTTCGGGACATTTAATTCTGTAGATAAAGTAATGTATCAATTTTCGTACGTACCCATTGTCAGTCGCGTTTCGCATGTTAACGGTTTATGTAGTTGAAGCTTTTACCATAATTTTGTAATCTGGAATAGTGGATCGTTGTAAGTGTATCGTGTTTGCATACGCTTGTCCCGTGTCGGGGCGCGGCGCGGGCGGGGCGCGGCGGCGGCGCGGCGACACCGCTGCGACAACGTTGCGACAACGCTGCGACATCGCCACCGCCCGCCGTGCGTCTCCCCACACGTCCACCGACACAATATTTTATTCTATCTATTTTTAATATTAATGTCAAATATTAACATAATTATTACTACTTATGATATGCGTATTTTACCTATGAATGTAATTATTTTTGCCTAATTCGAATTGTATAAAATGAACCTTTTGACAGCTGTTCTGTTCCAGTAGCGATCAAGTTTTTCTATTACTTCCGTATAAGACTATGTTAGCTATGCGTATATATACATTTTTAATAATTAATAATATGTATTATGATATAAATTTGTATCCTAAGGATAATACGATCGTATTTACAATTCATAAGAACGTTTGGAAAGTTAAGTCGGAACATTTCAGAATATCTCTAATTGCGTAAGATAATAATTCGTTTCTATCTTGTACCTTTGACGTAGGTAATGTAATTATTATAATAAATAAATAACAATTTCGTGCATTACGTAATAAATATTTCATTGTTTCTTACGATTATATTTAACCGTATATTTAAGGCCACTGTTGAGGAAATCACACGACTCCACTCAATACTCGGAGTCGCACTCTAATTAGTTTTAAATTATTATCAAAATTATCAAACTGAGCCGTAAAATTTTCGTACAGTTTGATAGAAGACACGTCATAACATTTCAATAAATAAAAGCAGGGATAAAAATAACAGCCAAAGGCGCAGGTTTGAGGTAATAGAATAAAAACATGAAGTCAATTCATCATCATATTCGCTAGATACTGAAGACATCAAGACATTGTAATTGACCACTTGCATCAAGACTTGATTGTAATACGCGGGATTGCGCGTAGCGGTCTCCGTAGCACCGCGCTACGACGCTACGCGCGCGCCGTACGGGGCTACGGCAACGTCAGCGTCCGAACGAGTACGCCGCTCGCTACACACGCACTAAATTGCATTCATTCATTGTTTAAATACTATTTTATATTACTCATTACATACGTACATCAATTAAACATTATTAATACTATAAAACTAGGTATTAAATTTTAGGTAATAATAATAAACAATCTTTTAAAAGCTATTATTATTATTAAAAATACGTTATTAATATTAATGTTTCCTGTTACAAAAAAAATATTGAAATGATACGAAGTAAATCAATATTCTTTTTAAACGTAATTTATTACTTATGAGTGTAGTTAATTGAATACCTAAAGGATTGTAAGATGCAGCGCGTTCGCCGGCAAGCGGCGCGTTCGCTTTGCGTTTAGTTTTGTTCGTTCGTTGGTCGTTCGCGTTCGCGCCGAATGTTCGCTGATGATAATGACGTCCCGCGGCAGCACTTCCGCTGGATACTCCCGCGGTTGTTTGTTAAACGTTAGCTAGGAAATTGATAAAGAAATCGAATGGTGTGAGTCTGTAGGACGGTCGGAATATCATACCTAACAACTTAACGTTATCTTTTTATATTTACGGTGTTTTAGGTATTTTAAGACATTTTTCTTAGATTTAATTACGATGAGACGTTATGATCGTCGTGTCCGGCTAATGGCAAATAGGTTCGCGTCTGTTCGCCGTCGGAATATTCATTCACTCACCTTCTCACTATATTTTCTTACTGAGACCATTTAAACTAGGAGAAGCACACGGCTTGTCTCGCTCGCCAGTACTGGCAGTGGACACGTTCGTCTGTGTTCGTGAGAAGCCATCGGTTTGCCGCGATTGCATCGTGACGATACATAATGACAATTTGTATATAAATAGTTAGCCGCATGTGTAAAAAGACGTTTAGGTAGGCGCCTCATCTTGGCATAGACGCGTGTGGCCGACAACGCGGGCCTACTATCAACATGCCCAAATATTTCCTGATGAACCAATCAGCACCACTATAAAATGAAACATTTCATACGCATTTGGTCGTTGAAACAGCAAGAGGGCGGTAGAAAGGCTCGCAAGTCGAGAGGTCGATACCATCTGGTCGATATTAGATTGATTTGAGCCGCAAACAGATTAGTTATTCGAATATTAGTTTTGTTATAATGCTTTTGTTGATACGGTTTGTAAGTTTCTTTAGTCACCCTTAGAGCGATCACGGGCCATATCCTACGTTGCACGTTTTACGTTTAGCTCGGTTTAGATCATTCGCGTAGTAGTTACGTTTCAGTGTAGCGTTGTGATAAGTAAGTTTTTTTAATTGGTAGTAAATAATGTCAATTACTTGTTATTAGTGAGTGCAACAAGTGGTAATGGCCCGTATGTTCGGAGCTAGGCGCCGGCAGACGCGCGGTCCGCCGCCGACCATTAGCGTCGCGCGCGCGGCGTTTACCGCGCGGCTGCGCGAGCGCCGCTTTCTCTCGCTTGTTAGTAATATGCGTTAGTTCGGTTACTTCAGTCACCATTTTAGGAATGTGTTCTATATCAGAATAAAGACTACGTACGTAATAATAAGCGAGATCTCAAATTTATTTTAAAATTCATTATGTAATCCTAATATTGCGATTATCGTATGTATAATGAAATTAAAAAGATAATTTATTATATTTTGTATAACGACATTCTATATTATTTTACACTGGATCTACTTTATATTATTAAAGATAATAAATTAATTTTAATCTAATAACGTGACAGACTGGTAAAGTTCGTAGAGTCGCCGTGGCGGCCATAGATCAAGTAGCTTTGCATATTCGGCAACGGCCAAGTAAACGTTTCATGGACCAAAGGTATACTTATTCGCGTAGAACCGGAAGCGCATTGGCTCCGCACGAACCGACCCCGCCGATCGGTATCATCGCAGCATCGAGCGTGTCAACACTTTGCTACGAGAGTCACCCACGCGTCACCGCGCGCTACCCGCGCGTCACCACGCGCTAACCATGCGTCATCGCGCGTCACCCGCGCTCAACCCGCGTTCCACCCGCGTTCAATCCGCGCAGTACCCGCGCAACGTCCGCTTGGTTTTGTTCTCGCGGTTACTTCTCGATTGCGTGCTTCGCGTGCTGACTGATTTTCTATAGCAATAAAAAATCAATTACCTAAGATTTTACATTAAAGTAAATTTGGATTTATATACGTTCGAATTTGGTGTCATGTACATTTAAAATATTAGTGAAAGGAGATAGCGATAGGCGAACAATAGCGACGTTCGCGTCGCAGCGTCGGTCGGCGCAATATTTTCGTCATTTCTTCGTGTATAATATGTTACATGAATCTGTATACAATATGGATATAAATCGTAATGAATGAATAAATAAAATTAGTTTTTACGGCATCTCTTTACTAAAATAATGATAATATCAATACGTTTTGTAAAATGCGGTGGGTATGTCCGCCGCCCCGATTTCGTGCACCAATGCACTTTCTTATTGGAATATTACATTATATAAGGTACATACTATGATATATTTAACCATACAGCCTCTCGGGGCGCGCGTGTATGGCGATGTATACACATTGTGCAATGTACATATACCTATTATAATACAATGATATGAGACAAGGTTCACATCGTGCCGTGTGTATGTGGTAATAAATATAATATGGACATTGTTCAAACAATTACCAGTTGTTTCATTTATAACTTTAACCTACCCCGTTTGCATGAACCCTTAGTTAAATCTACAAGAACATACAGCAAAAGTGCAAGATTACTGTTTAAATAAGAAGGAAATAACATATTTAGTTGTTTCATCATCAGGATGATGACGATTATTTTGGTCGTCTCAATTAGTGGGTTCGAATCCCGCAAATTTAGACAAAAGTATGAAACATTATTAATCCTACAAAATGGCTAAATAAACCTAAAAATATTGGTTAGCCAGGACTTGCTCAATAGTATTGGACTAGCTAGGAACAGTCAGTTTCAACTAAAATGTTGTTAGTTCTCAAGATTAACAGCTTATAAAAAAACTTACTCAGTTTAAACTTACAATAAATAATGAATCCTATATATGATTTATGATGGTTTCTTATAGAGAGAGGGCTAAATACTGTAAACTTAGCACATGCTCTGTCTGGCTCTGGTTTTGAGTCTGTGTGAGTGTTGACTAAATAAATACTAGGTACGTCGAAACGTCTGCACCTACACAATATAATACACTGGTCAGAACTCACACAGACTCAAAACCAGAGACAGAGCCGGACAGAGCTTGTGGTAAGGAGTTTGGCCATGAAGTCGGTTTCTCAAGTTGTTTAAACTTAACTTGCTACTGCACCTGCACAATAATAATACACTGGTCAGAACTCACACAGACTCAAAACCAGAGCCAGCGACAGAGCCAGACAGAGCTTGTAGCTTGGCCTACTGCTGTGTGGATTGCCAACACTATCTAGCCCCAAATTAAGTAAAACTTGTACTATGGGAACCAGATACCGAAATTATTACTTATATCAATACTACTTTACTCTCGGTGTCAAACCCACGGCCTACGGCGCGGAAGGCAGAGCTGCTACCAACTGAGCTGAGAAAACAGTTAACTAAACCAGTGGAGCCCAGTTACTTGTTACTCGTAATTGTCTTACTTGTTGAGTGTTTGCCCAGTACTGTACGCACTGTAAAGAAAGTGACGAATTGTATACATCTTAGTGCAACTGGCTGTTCATCATCATGATTATCATCAGAAGTCCACTGCTGGGCATGGACCCCCTTCATCCAGGAAGAACGATTCTGAGCCCTTTCCATCCACCAACTTTCCGCGATCTTAACAATGTCGTCAGTCCATCTGGTGGGGCACCTTTCGTTTCGTCTTCCGGTTCGTGGTTGCCATTTGAGAACATTTATTCCCCAACGGGTGTCGGTTCTTCGAGCTATATGCCCTGCCCATTGGCATTTCAACTTATGAATTCTACGAGCTATGTCGGTGACTTTTCAATGTACAGTAAAACTCAGAAATGAAGTTAGCGCCAATAACAAAAAGTGGTCAAGCCTAGCTTCCACATGTCATCGTAAGTATTGAACGCATCGTATAACCACATCTAGTAGGAGTAGAGTTAATCATGATAAATATAAATATATTGTGGACAATCAAAACAACACTATCAAGGAGTAAATAGGGAGATGACGGCTGACAGACGGGAATGGTGGAGGAAGACATGTTGTACCAACCCCATATGAAGTGGGATAAAACCAGGAAGAAGAAGATCTGATTCCCAATCACACAAGCTCTGCTTAGTTTGGGGCTAGATAGTGCTGTGTGATTGCTCATGATTATTTATTTATCACTATTAAATAGAATCACAATATCAGGGTGCTCATTATTTAGGCAGTTCCATTCATTGACCGAGCCTAGTTGGCCTTTGTACGGGGTAGTTCAGGCGTGCACCGAAACTTACTTTAACTAGGCTTATATCACTTCAAAATGGGTGGTAGCTCCCATTTGTTCTATAGGACTTTGACGTCATAGAACTTTTAAAACTATTTTATACTTTTAGTACAATGGTAGAACTAATAAAACGAAAACTGGGTATACTGCATTATTGAAGTTGGTTCTACTTGATTGGGACTTCATGACTACGTAGTCTCTTGCCACGTTTTTCTTATCCTTCCCGTACATAGGCATAAGTTAATCTCATAAGGTATTAAGGTCTCAGTATACGTGACGGGATAATACCTCAACAGGGGTGTGGACGTGACGTTTATCGTACAAAATGTGCCGTTCCGTCGTTCATTTTCACGTCAACATCTTTTGACTTACGTGAAGGCCACCAAACCACTGGTGCACCCCATGTATATACCATGGAGTTACTCTACAGATGCTTAGTAAAAAAAGAAAAAAAGAAAGGGTTACTTGATGTGATACACAAGCCACATAATAAGGTAGGCTAGCTGTCAAATAAACCAGTGTGAATTAAACCGTCTTTACGTCAACACCTCAGTAGGCTTCCTATACTACATTAGCGAATACCCACATTTACAAATTATCGAGAAAATGTTTGGACTAAATTCTAATTTGGGAAATTTATCCAATTTCGATCATTACACTCAAGACTGGAAGCTTTACAAAGGGCGACTTCAGCATTGGTTCATCGCCAACAGCATCGGCAAGGACAACGATAAAGCTGGAGTAAAGAGAAGAGCGGTATTGCTGAGAGCACTTACGGCTTCCTATACAATAGAAAGAAAGAAAGCATATTTATTTACAGACGTTTAGCAATATAAATTCAAATACAATTTATTTAATAAGATCGAATATCGCTTACAACGAGTGTTAATTCTAGAGTGAAACTTTCTGTAATATAGTACTTTTATATCGTGTGTGCCTTTACCTATAATACGGCATTCTATACATTACGTGACTCTATTTGCAGAGCACCGGACCTCTTTCTAGCAATTTACCTTCTTGGGGCTAAAATGACCCAATCTGTTAAAGCGTTGTGCCATATATACAATTTGCGCTATAACTTTAGTAGGATTTTCGCGAGTTTAAGGAATGGGTTTTATTTGCATTTTCATACAGTTTGCAGGTAGATATTAAAATGAATTCAGTAGAATACAATTACTAGAGTACCTAGGTTTTTCTAGGCAAGTTCAGTTGGACCTACCCAGATGCATCGTATTTTTAGAAGGCTTTAATTAAAAGTTCCTTCAGGGTAAGCAACGCAACGACAGCACCCTCGGTGTTTTTGGTGTCTATAGGAGACGGTGACCGATTACATCAGGTGGGCCGTAAGCCCGTTTGTCTATCATTTACATTAAAAAAACCTACCTAAATTTATTGAATGTATAATATAGATATTTGACTAAAATATTTTCTTTTATCCCAAAAGTAAGAACCAAGCTATTGAGATAATAAAAAATCAACACATGCAAAACGACGAATTCGTTATAATATTCCAGTTTTCTAAAAACTCCCACTATAAAATCAAACCACAGTTATGTTAGTCTCACAAACACATCGTCTATTTCAAAATATCAACCGAATTTCCCAACGAAATCGATACCATCCAAAACTCGTTTAAATTGCGCGATTCACACCGCAGACGATTTTATCAATTTCATTCATGATCTGTTCGCGTTCAATAAAGTAATCAGATTGGATTGTATTGTCGGTGGATGCACCTGCCTATAAGTAAAAGGCTGTTAATTTTAACAGGCTTTTACTTTCAGAAAACAGAAATAATTGTACAAAAAGATCTTATGATTATGGCAGTTACACAAGGATACAGCTCAAGCTACCTAAAAACAAAGAAAAGTTACGTTTACTGCAAGGGTATAAGAACTAGCAGTGTATAGTCTGATGCGTATCCTTGTGTACAGTTTTAAACAAATTGTTGTCCATTCCGGACGTAACAAGAGGCCATACACAATACATTGCTTATACTGTGGACTGGCGTAGGCCGTGGGTTCGCTCACCATCAAGAACAAATATTTGTTTGGTGAACGCAGATGTTTGTTCTCTGTCTGGGTGCTATATTGTATGTATTTCATTAAGCTATATTGTATTCTAATCATCTAATTACAAAAAGATAGTGTGGTGTGGATTGGCCACAATATTTATTTTTTAATTCATTATTATTTTTGTATGAATTATTTTTGCCAACTTTATGTGAAATAATTATCCAAGACTCACTCCAATACAAAAAAGTTCAGTGAAATAAGCGGTCATCCAAACAAAACGTGCTCATAGAAAGTCACCTAACTTATTCGAACCAAGTGAGCTACACCAAACATTTCCTTTGACACGTTATCAACTAAGAACGTCCAAAACTGGTTTACAGAGTACTAAACTTGATAGTTAAAATAATGTCTCTGCGGCCCTAGGACATTAAGCTATCGACAGACATAAGTTTGCAATTACCCCACAGTATGTCGTTTCCGAGGCTTAGGTATGTGTATAATGTACGAGTACATAGACCAGTTAAGGTGATTACATATTGGGCGTATTATCTAAGCATAAAAGCTCGTTTTTGTTTGTTAATAATGAGTGAATGAGTTAAAAATTAGTACCGAGAATATTTTCGATAACATTACAAATAAAGCATATCGACAAATATATTTATTGGGCAATAAAAATAGCAAAGATCGAAGAAACAAATCGATTGCTTAGGTCACATATTTGTGCTTTAACATTTTAAATGACACAATTGTCAAATATTTTAAATGGTGCAACTCTAAAACCATCCTTTAAAAGTAAAAAACTGTGCAGTTGGTGGTTATATCAATGATAATGAGAACAAAATTAAAAAAAAAATACAACCGAGTTGAGAACCTCCTCCTTTTTTATTTGATGTCGGTTAAAAACTATGAAAACCCGGTTGGAGGTTTGTAAACACTTGTACACTCGCGTTCACAGAAACGAGTATCACAAAAACAACATAGATACAAGCTGATACGCGCTGTAAATACGCCCAATCTGTTATCACCTTTATGTAGTAGTTCAGATCGGCACAACTGTTAGGTATTTGCGGAACAAGGGTTTAGTTAACACGTAAACTATGTTAGAATATAATCACCCAATAACAACTTGATAAGACTTTGGACAATTGGGTCAGGTTTGCAATAGTACAAACGCAGGTAGAACAGATGCCTATACATAAACTTAACAAGTAATTTAGTGTAGGGTGTTTGTTGTCTTCGTCTTTTATTTACTTTTTTATCACCTTATTCCATAGAAAAGTACAAAATAATGCTAAGACTAACACTAAAAAAAAAGCACTCTGGAATGCCGACAAAAGTGAAAACATGTTTTTTATTTGTGCTCAGTGGGGATTGCATCCACGGCCTACGGCGCAGTAGGCAGGGCTACTACCAACCAACTAATAACAATAACAATACAACATACCAACCGTGACGCCTGTTGAGATAGGTAGTAAGTTAATAATACGTCATAAGGTAGTTTGGTCGACTATACAAACCCTTGAAAACCAACAAATTGAAACAAAACATATAATTCACAAACAACTCTCAACTACCCAAAATTTAATTGAATGGTCTATGAACTATCATTATTTCAATAAGCCAGCAGTCCTCGCCTCGAAATATCAAATTGATGTCAGTGATCCGAAATATTTGGTCTCAAGTGTAGTTACTATTTGTAATAGTTACTAATCCACAAAAGATCATTCGCCGTAATCGATTACGATGCATATTCCACTTTATTGTACTGAAGTGGAATATGTACGGTAATCGATTACGGCGGTATGGATTTGGAGTTCTCAAAGAGATTTTGCTTGTTTACGCAGAACAATGGGCAATCCACTGTTCTATAGGAACCTTTGTAAGACATACCGATGAAATTTCACTGGAAGTATGCTAACTTAAAAGAGTAAAGAGCATGTACTAAGCAATGGTCAATTCCCCAGAACAGATCCAGATCCAGCTTCGATCCCCACCGAAAACAAGTATTCTGAATTCTATGTAATAATCTGGAATAGTAATAAATTAATTGTTGTAGGTAATTTTAATTCATATTATTTAATTCTACATTTATTAAGTCGCATCTTTATTACTATAGATTGTATTATTTAGTTTTAAGTTATATTCGAATACGATTTCTAATTGTTTTAATAATCATTAAAACAATTAGAAATAAACTGAAACTGATTATTTTGCAGCTGTCTAGTTCTCATAGTACCTAATTTTGGGGCTAGATAGGGTTGTCTTGATTTTCCACAAAAATTATTATTATTTTATCATAATAATATTATCATTATACAATAATTATCATAATAAAAATATTAGAAAGGTCTATAAATCGATTGCAGATGACCTTATACAGCGAAAAGGGTTACGTTATCGATAATGCCCCTACTTACGGGACGCGTAAATACTTAAATAAATTGCACATTTTATTTCTAAACTAGTGGCCGCCCGCGGCCCCGTTCCCGTAAAATTTTCGGGATTAAAAGTAGCCTATGTCACAGACCATAATCTATATCTGTGCCAAATTTCATTCAAATCCGTTCAGTCGTGTTAGAGTTACTGAGTAACAAACACCCATCCTTACCCATCCTTACAAAGTTTCACATTTATAATATTCGTGTGATAAAGAATATACCAACAAGGTTAGATTCAAAATTCGTGTGAACGAACCTTACATCCGTATCGAGCCGAAATATCGCTAATGTGTTTGATATAATCCTATCAGAGCTATTAGGGTTGCCGCAAATCTAAACGGTGCATTGCTCTTCTAATAAGGCATTAAGGGCTCATGGGTAGCATGGGTAGTGTTCAGGAAGCTACCTACCGCTAGCGCCATCTAGCGACCGACGACGTCATCAACGATGACAGTGACAGCACCATGCGATGTCTAATGACCAAGCTGCCACTGTCAAACGTCAAACGTCATGTCAAACGAAGATGAAGAACTTCACCTCACTCGTTCGCGCTTCAACTTCAATTCATTCGTTGTCTCCGTTATTTTTGCAACGCACACATTTTTCAAAATATACTTTGTCATCGTTTTCAAGAAGTAATAAATTTGTTAAATATCTTAAACAAACGAATAATAATTGAAGACGTCCCTGGCTACTTCCTCAGCAAATAGGAACAATAACCGTAGGCTCAAACATTGGTCCTTACGAGCCGAACAAAGAAACGGACAGCTATAGCCACGTCAATCCAGAATCCCGTTGGAGTCCTGGATCATCCGCAAGAGGAGAAGAGGAGTTGGAGCAGCGTCGATAAACGGTCTGGCCATCTCACCCATCCTTACCTCTCCCAGTCCGACAGTTTACGTTAATTTTTCCGTTTCCAAATTTCAGCTGTGCGTCACTGTGCGCCTCACGTCGCCTGAACCAGTACTGAAAAGGAAACTGTAAGTACTTTTGCCTTTGTAACCTGCCAAAATGATCGACGGAGAGGTTTTTCAACCAGCTCTTGAACCTGTCAAAATCAGAGTAGATAGGCCCGTATCTCCCCGGTTACAAGCTATCACAGTAGTTGAAAGCCGCCTCGCTGAGCTCAAAAAGCAACGAGGAACGATCAAAGGCAGGTTAACTGTATTTGAAAAGTTTATTAGCAAATTTAAAGCAGAGAATGAATATTTAAATGCAACCCTCATTGCTGAAATCGATTTACGTATGCAAAGTCAAGCAGTTATATTTGAAAAATTCAATGACATTCAAGATGAGATTGAACAGTTGTCTCCAGAATGTGAACTTCCATCTCAAGAACAATACAGAGAAGCGTTCGAGGCTCAGTATTTTTCTTTGATGGCTGCCGCGAAGTGTGTATCAAACTCAAGTGATCAAAGTCAAGTAATGTCCTTTGGTTCCTTAAGTAGACCTGTGTCGATTAAACTGCCAGAAATAAAATTACCTGCTTTCGACGGTTCTTATGATCAATGGCTCGAATATAGGAATTCATATCTTACAATGATTCATACCCGTCAAGATTTAGACGCGATACAAAAGTTTCATTATCTTAAATCGTCACTTAGCGGTACGGCGCTTCAGGTTATCGGTTCATTAGAATTTACTGCACCTAACTATGCTCACGCTTGGGATTTACTAGAAAGTCGGTTCCATAATAATCGTTTACTAGTACGAAACCATGTCAAATCTTTATTTGACACTCAGCCGCTTCAGTCTGAGTCACCTGCACAGATTAGGCAGCTAATCGATTCGACGTTACGCAACCTACGTGCCCTTCAGTCGCTGAATGAACCAACGGATGCATGGGACACACTCATTATTTATCTAGTTGTGTCAAAGCTTGACCCGTCCACAGAACGCGAGTGGGAGACGAAGAAAGGTGATATCACAACCGATATGAATAATAGGATAAAGTTAGACGACCTTATTGTTTTCCTCAGAAACCGGGCTGATATGTTGGAGATGATTAAATCAAATACCAGCAAGCATAATATGGATTCATCTCAACCTAGTAAATCAAACTCAAATCAGCAAAATAAACTCAGGCAGGGTAACTCAAATTCGAACCCGCAATGGCAAACGTATTCGTACGCCTCACAGAAAATAAATTCAGATAAAATTAAACAGATGCGTGTGTGTGTCCTTTGCGGGGACGATCATTATTTGTATGCGTGTGCAAGGTTTTTAAACATGTCTGTACAAGAAAGGTGTTCAGTTGTCAAGGTAAAAAACTTATGTCAAAATTGCGTTCGTTCGGATGGTCATTCTTTGCATGAATGTTCGTTTGGCCCATGCAAATTATGTCAAGCCAAACATAATACGTTACTTCACACGAATGGTCATTCAAGTCAAAGTTTAGGTACGGACGCGTCTACGCACACCGCGCTCCCGATAGCTGACATGCTCAAATCAGCTGATACGCAAGTAGGCACCGAGCGCAACGTACTTACTAGCCACGCTGCAGTACAGCCGGTGTTGTTATCCACAGCGCTCATAGATATACCTGACTCAAATAATCATTTACATACCGTTAGAGCACTTCTTGACAGTGGAAGTCAAAACTGCTTTATTACTCAATCGTTAATTAATCGTTTACAATTACAAACTATACAGTCCACTATTCGTATTTCCGGTGTGGGACAGAGCGTTTCACAAAGTACTCACACCTGTAAAACAGTTATTCGTTCAAAAGTAAGTGATTTCCGTACGGAAATCCAATGTTTGGTTCTCCCAAGTATAACATCAAAGTTGCCTTCGTTAGACGTTAACTGCGAAGGTATACTTATACCTAGTCATATCGCACTCGCAGATCCTACATTTAACATCTCGTCCGATATTGATATGCTGCTGGGTGCAGATATATTTTGGGACCTACTTAAAGAGGCCAAAATAAAGCTCAGTACCGGTCCATATCTGCACGATTCTCAAATCGGGTGGATAATATCTGGCCCTATTCGTCATAGTAACTCGTATCACGTTGACCGGGTACAATGTAATTTGGTTCATATAGATTCTCAATTACGCAAATTTTGGGAATTGGAAGAATTAACCGACTTGCCTTCTGCCATGTCAAAAGATGATCGGTTTTGTGAAACTTTATTCACCGAAACCACAAATCGTGACGAACACGGTAGGTTCTCTGTTTGCATTCCGTTAAAGGAATCAGCTGATTCATTGGGTGACTCATTCACCATGGCAAAAAATCGTTTTATGGCCTTAGAAAGAAAACTAGAGCGTTCACCTCAATATAAAGAATTATACTGCGATTTTATGCGAGACTATGAAGCCCAAGGTCATATGTCTCCAGTATCGGAAAAGGTAATCAACTCAGGTAAACCATATTACGTTTTACCGCATCACGGCGTCTACCGTGAAAATAGTCTTACAACCAAGTTAAGGGTTGTTTTCGATGCAAGTGCAAAAACCACAACTAACAAATCCTTAAATGATATTCAACACATCGGCCCACCACTACAAAATAGTATATTTTCTATTTTACTTCGTTTTAGACAGTATAAATATGTCGCTTGCGCAGATATTCAAAGTTTCTATAGGCAAATTCTGGTTCAACCTAGTCAGCGTAATTTACAATTAATCATGTGGAGAGAAAATAGTCAGTTGCCTTTGCAATTGTATTCGTTAAAAACCGTTACGTATGGAACCGCGTCAGCTCCTTTCCTTAGTATACGATGCTTGAAGCAATTAGCGCAGGAATGTGATGATGAGCTTGTAGCGAAGACCATCAATTTTGATTTTTACGTGGATGATTTAATTTTAGGTAATAATAATAGCGATGCGTTGATCGATTTGTGTAATAAAATAACAAAAGTTTTACATAACGGTTGCTTTCCATTGCATAAATGGACATTCAATCATAAAATTAATCCTGAACGCACAAAAGATCTAAACATAGGAGAACATCATTTATCCAAAACTTTAGGGTTAGGCTGGTCCTCTGAAAGTGATGAATTGCACTTCGTTACACAATTCACGCAGAATGAGTCAGTTCTCACAAAACGGATAATGTTGTCAGTAATTTCACAGGTCTATGACCCGCTAGGATTATTAGCTCCCGTTGTGATAACAGCAAAATCGCTATTACAAAGCTTGTGGCTGCACAAATTAGATTGGGACCAAGAAGTTCCAGATAGCATTGCAAGTACTTGGCGTAGGTTTATATCCAATCTCCAAAATTTACACAATATTAGAATACCTCGGTACGTAACGTCCACAGACGCTCAATACTTTGAACTTCATATATTTACAGACGCTTCTCAAAATGCATACGGTGCATGTGCCTATATTATCTTGTTTAAATAACTGTGAGCATTCGGCTCCTATCTCCGTACATTTATTGTGTGCTAAAAGCAAATTAGCTCCAATAAAGGCAGTCAGTATTCCTCGCCTCGAACTGTGCGGTGCATTGGTAGGTGCTAAGCTATATAATAAGATAAAGGAATCGTTGCGGTTAACTTATGATAAAGTTTATTTCTGGACTGATTCGACAATAGTGCAAGCTTGGCTCCATATGTCTCCACACTTACTTAAAACGTTTGTACAAAATAGGGTCGTACAAATTAATGAACTAACCGACGATACGATTTGGCGGCACGTAAAAGGTACGGAAAATCCTGCCGACCTCATTACGAGGGGTGCAAGTGTAGATTCACTAACATATGACAGCGATAATCACTGGTGGGGTGGTCCGACCTTTTTACAAGAACCTTATATAAATTGGCCGAAACACTATGAAAACCCGCTGCCATCTACCGATTTGCCTGAAATTAAATCACACTCGGCGAGTTTAGTTGCAATTCAATCAACTCATTTGTTTGACTTTGAACGGTTTTCATCATTTATCCGATTACAACGCTCAGCCGCATATTTATTACGATTTGTTCATAACACACAAGCAGCCGTGCCCGGCTGTAGCCTAGACTCCAAAACCGGTTTGCTATCCGTGGAGGAGCTTGAGCGCTCGCTTATAATGTTGACACGCGTAGTGCAAAATAAATCATTTTCGACTGAGTATTACAGTCTTAAAAATAGTTTACCATTGAACTTTAAAGATAGTAAGCTCGTTAACAAAACTGCTGGTCTGAACATATTCTTAGATCAGCATAACATTATTCGCGTTGGTGGTAGAGTGTGTAATGCGACTACCTTTAGCTTTGAGAAAAAACATCCTGTGCTGCTCTGTGGTAAACATCGTTTCACTAAGTTGTTATGTGAATATGAACATAAACGATTACTTCATGCAGGACCGCAGCTTCTCGTCTATTCCATGCGTGAAAGGTGGTGGGTGCTAGGTGCCCGGAATCTAGCCAGGCAAATAGTCCATAATTGCGTTACATGCACACGCATGAAAGGAAAAACATTGAACCCTATCATGGGAAATTTGCCAGCAGAGCGTTTGGAACCAAGTTTTCCCTTCATGAGATGTGGCGTGGACTATGCTGGGCCCTTGCTCATATTGAACCGTAAAGGCAGAGGTGCTCAATTAATAAAGGCGTACATTTGCTTATTTATTTGTTTCACCACTCGAGCGGTGCATTTAGAGTTGGTTGGCAGTTTGACAACACAGGATTACCTCTTAGCGTTGAAGCGTTTTATATCACGTCGCGGCAAGCCTTATCAGATTTTTTCAGACAATGGAAAAATTTCGTTGGTGCTGAAAAGGAACTATCTGCTGTTTTTGAAAATTCCAATGATATTTCTAATTTCACTAACAATAATCAAATTCGTTTAACCTTTATTCCCCCGTATAGTCCTCATTTTGGCGGGTTATGGGAGGCAGGAGTCAAGTCCTGTAAGTACCATCTAAGGCGGGTGTTAGGCAATGCAAAACTAACGTACGAGGAATTTGGCACGGTGTTAACGCAAATTGAAGCCGTCCTGAATTCCCGTCCTTTGTCCCCTCTGTCCTCAGATACAAGCGATTTCCTTCCGTTGACTCCGGCGCACTTCCTGATCGGCCGACCGTTGACAGCCCCTGCTTGTGAGAATATTACGGCGGTCACGTCTACGCGACTGGGACGCTACGATCGAGTGGAACAACTCAGACAACACTTTTGGCAACGTTGGTCTAAAGAGTACGTGTCCGAGCTTCAGCAGCGCACGAAGTGGAAAGTCAACAGTGAAGACCTCACCCTAGACAGCTTGGTACTTATAAAAGAAGAAAATCTTCCCCCCTTCAAGTGGAAGTTGGGCCGAATAACCCGTCTGTTCCCTGGCGACGACAAGCAAGCAAGAGTAGCAGAGATACGCACGGCTACAGGGATCATCCGTCGGGCCTTTCCAAAAATCTGCCCGCTGTTGCCAGAGACGTCGAGCTAATAAGTAGCACAGAATTCCATCGAGTCCTTCATGTTGGAAGCGTTTATACCTGGTACTTCCAAGGCGCCCGGTATGTTCAGGAAGCTACCTACCGCTAGCGCCATCTAGCGACCGACGACGTCATCAACGATGACAGTGACAGCACCATGCGATGTCTAATGACCAAGCTGCCACTGTCAAACGTCAAACGTCATGTCAAACGAAGATGAAGAACTTCACCTCACTCGTTCGCGCTTCAACTTCAATTCATTCGTTGTCTCCGTTATTTTTGCAACGCACACATTTTTCAAAATATACTTTGTCATCGTTTTCAAGAAGTAATAAATTTGTTAAATATCTTAAACAAACGAATAATAATTGAAGACGTCCCTGGCTACTTCCTCAGCAAATAGGAACAATAACCGTAGGCTCAAACAGGTAGCTAGCATTACCAGGGAATATTTAGGTATATTTAGGTATTTACAGCTTAGTGATCATGTTTAAGGTTTTATATATGAAATGTTTGCTTGCACAGATTTCGGTCTAGGTGTTTTGTATTCAAAGTACCTATGTATTTTAAATAAATGTAAATAATAGTACTTTTTATACATTCGCGATAATAACTATTAAACGGGTATTTATAGAGTATATTACCTTATTTTTTTTATTTTTCTAACGATGCATAATCGTGGTCGCGGGCAGACTGGAGCGTTGACATGAGTTTTACCGTCGTTGAAAAGTGGAGATAGCATCAATAAACTACCCTCACTTGATCTTCTTTGTCCTTAATGTCCGTGCACGCACTACGAACCATACTCATAGTACAAGCTCTGCTTAATTTGGGGCTAGATAGTGTTGTGTGGACTGCCCATAATATTTATTTATTTATATTTTACTAGCGGACGCCCGCGGCTTCGCTCGCCCCTTTGCCGTTACGTCCCGTTGATTTTTCTTTTAAAAGTTTTTCCTCTTTTTCTCAGCTTAGGGAAATCATTTTCCAATTTCCTTTCTTAGTGCACCCCTATGCTATAAAAGAAACATACTCTCCAAGTTTCATGCTTCTAGGACTTACGGTTTAGACTGAGCGTTGATTGTCAGTCAGTCAGTCAGTAACGTAAGAGTTTTATATATTTAGATTTACTGAACTGGAAATAAAATGTCTTCTGGTGAACACCCGCCGTATAGAAGAGCTAACACCGATTATCGTCGACCGACAAAATGCATGTTCGGTTATTATTGCAACAATATTTATTATGATAAATAAGCCTTATGGATTTGGACGATACCACGAGAAGGAGATTATCTTGGATAAGTATTTTGTCATTTGTAGCCGATATGGATAAAATTGAACGAATAAGCACTTTATCTGTATTAACTGGCTTCACATAAAGCTTTATCCAACTTACCTAGCTACGACAACAACTACTTTCTTCTTAAATTTAAGAGCTTAGCTGTTGTCGGGGTTTTGATGCAGTTTTCTCCAATTAAGTCTTTCGAATGCGGCCTCTTTGACTTCCTTATACGACATGACAGCGACCTTTTCTTTTAACTGGTTTACGTTACTTATTCTTAACTAACTACTATAATTCGATGGAGCCGGCTGCACGCACGAAAAAACATGACGTCATGTGGCGTTACCTCGCTCTGAGGCGTTCCATTTAAGACTTGAAGTGCACTATGACGTTGACACGTTCAACTATCGTCAGTAAACCGGCTTTACAGACCGAGTTTTTTTTTAAACAGTGTGATAACATCCCCTGGGGGGGTCAAGTTAGAAGATCCTGGTGGCCAAAGTGAGTACTTACCTACATCTAGCCTTTTTAGGGTTCCGTAGCCAAATGGCAAAAACGGAACCCTTATAGATTCGTCATGTCTGTCTGTCTGTCTGT
This sequence comes from Thera britannica, assembly GCA_939531255.2. NCBI lineage: Eukaryota > Metazoa > Arthropoda > Insecta > Lepidoptera > Geometridae > Thera > Thera britannica. Next base: position 5,284,852 of record OW618041.2, on the reverse strand, counting down.
CTGTCTGTCTGTCTGTCTGTCCGTCCGTATGTCACAGCCATTTTTCTCCGAAACCGTAAGAGCTAGACTGATGAAACTTGGAGAGTAGATGTATTCTGTGAACCGCATTAAGATTTTTACACAAAAATAGAAAAAAAAACTATTAATTTTGGGGGTCCCAATACTTGAAACTAAAACTCAAAAAAATTTTTTTCATCGAACCCATACGTGTGGGGTATATATGAATAGGTCTTTAAAAATGATGTTGAGGTTTCTAACATAGTTTTTTTCTAAACTGAATAGTTTGCGCGAGAGACACTTCCAAAGTGGAAAAAGTTGGTCCCCCCCCTCTAACTTCTAAAATAAGAGAATGACAAAACTAAAAAAAATATATGTTATACATTACTATGCAAACTTTCAACGATATTTGGTTTGAACGAGATCTAGTCAGTAGTTTTTTTTTATACGTCATAAATCGTAAACCGCAATTTACCTTTCGACGAACTACAAGAACCTTTATAATTATGTTACTTGATGCTACGGAACCCTTCATGGGCGAGTCTGACTCGCACTTGGCTGCTTTTTTTTTACATGATATAGGACATTCTTTGGCCAAAGTGATCCATGTGATTCTACTGATTAAGCTTTAATTTGGTGCTAGATAGTATTGTCTGGATTGTCCACAGTATTATGGTAAAATTATTTAAAACTTATTATTAAGGATTTGAGTAGGAAGAGATCTGAGATACCATAACTGCTTAGTTGCTTACATATTTCTTACATCAGTTGAAAATATTCAACAAAAAGTTACCTAGGTAGGTACATCTAACTAAAACTTAAGTAAAGGTTAAACAAACCTCTTATCGTTGGTTGAATTCTGTGAATAATTCAAAAGTTCCTTATTAAAAGCAGTCACTCGACTTTACCAAGGTATCTTCAAAAACATTTTCTATATGAACGCATACGCGCGATTCTTCAAATGTGACGTACACCTTTGCGTAGAATACTTCAATGGGGAACCAGGAGACTGAATGGTATATAATGCATACTAAACGTGTACAGAAATTAGCTACTTAGGTACCATTTGGAAATCACAGTTACTAAGAAGAGAAGATTTTTATTTCTTTTAAAATCAGTCCACTAATAAAGTATAAATAAATCAGGGTTTTCTACACAAATGTATACGTATTAAAAAAAATAGATATTATAAAAACTGTATAAAAAATCGGTTGTCTGTAAAGTCGGTTTACTGACGATAGTTGAACGTGATAACGTCATAAGAAAATACTCGCGGACTCGCGGACTCGCGGACTCGCGGACTCGGACTCGGACTCGGACTCGGACTCGGACTCGGACTCGGACTCGAACTCTCGGACCCGGACCCGGAACCCGACCGAACCCTTACCCTTACCCTCATTTACCCTTACCCATTACCCGACCCGGGCTCGGGCTCAGGTAAATGGAACGACGAAACGACGTAACGACACATGAGTCATGTTTTTTCGTGCGTGCAGCCGGCTCCATCGATTTATAAGACGTTATCACGTCAAAAATATTGAACGCATAATTTTTATAAATTCTAATAAAAGATTTAATAAACAAAACCGAAATATTATAAAAAATATGTAGGACTCTCTATGAATAGAAAATAATAAAAAGCATTTTTGTATGTGGCGCTCGTGCCGGCGGCGATGGGTCCAACAGTCAAAAAGTTCGTGTAAAAATAACACTGTTGTAGGTATTCAAATAAAAATGCCTTTGGCTAATTGTGAGCCTTCGAGTTCGTTTTTTTCCGAAATTTCGCCGGGGAATTATGTATTTTGTTAACGCCGGCATATGTAGCGTAATATCTGCGTGTTATTAAATTAAAATTGAAATTTAAATATGAACAAATAACTACCAGTATATTATATGAACTAATGCACTGGCTGTCTTTACCTACTTACATATTTGTGTGTACTACAAACTACTAAAATAGGCATGAAGTTACTCAAGTATCGCCAAAATATTTATCTGATCTAATGAAAAAGGATTCAAAGATTTTGAAATATGTATTTTTTCTCTTTTTAATGTAGAGATTAAAAATTATTTGTTAAAATAAATCTACAAAATACAACAATCCACCATGATGGCTCAAACACCGGTCAGAACGAATTACGTCACGTTTAGGTAAACGTCATTCCGATTTAGTACAAAAGCACCAATGTTTATTGTTGATATACTTAACCGTGACGTAATAACAGACGCCATGACAATAACGAGCGTTTTGGCGTGAATTTGAAAATTTAAATTTAAATGTACTTTTATTGCACAAAAACCTTATTTTTTTACAGAAATATGATATATTTTAGACATAATAGATACTTCTGAATATGATAGAAGAGATTTTGAAAATGAGTCGTCATGCCTATTCTGCGTACCTATTACTACTGTTTGCTGTGTATTTTATTATTTTGTATGTGTTAGCTGTAAGTATGGATCCATGATATCTGAACTAAGGTGCCTACCCACCTATGTTTTTTTTTATTCTAATTATTTATGTACGTACACAATGAAGGTACACAGTAATCAAATTATGGTGAAGGAAAAAATAGTGAGGAATGCAGCAGCTTAGTCACACACACACGCGTATTATTACTTATTTATTTATTTATTTACACCTAGATAAAACCTTACAAATACGTTTCTAATCTAGTACTCTTACAGAACATAAAATGTAAATTTTACGTAAAGCAGTAGACAAAAAGTAACACATAAACATAACAATAAAACTAACTGTTCTTTCTATAGAATAGGGCGTTTGTTTTTCACATGTGAAGGTTGGCTGGTAGAAAATGGTAGCTATGAAAGTTTATAGCTCTTCTTTTGTGCAAACTATTTTGGATCAATAAATAATTAACTAAATGAATAAATTATATTTTGGGGATAGCATAGGTGCTGAACAAGCCCATTCTATTTCAATTTTCTTTATTATATTTTGCCTTAGGCAGTAGGCACTACAGCAGCATCCCTTAAATTAACAGGCATAAGAATAAAGTTGAACCTAACACTGCCCTTTTAAATCATCTACATTAGATGCAAAGGTCTGTTTATTATACTTTTATTTGCTTTATGTGAGTGAGCTGTGCTCATCGCAAATGTTTTTACTCAGTCAAGCGAAGTATTTCATCACTTATTTAGGCATCACCCCATCTACAAACAGATTTGAGCGAAATTATGAATTTTAACTCAGTTTTTACAGGATTACAACGGAATATTTAGCATGTATTGTTTCAATTCAATTTTATTGATGCCTGAACGTCGTCGTATCGTGTTACTGGTTCTTTTAAACCAGTGTGGTGAAAGGATTTTAAGTGCGCCTCAGATATATATATATTAAGTACTATTATTTTTGAATTTGTGATTCATCCAATAAAACAGGGGGGTTTTAGATTAGTTTTCAATGTTAGCAACATAAAAAATGTTCATGCTATCAACCAATTTCTTTAACATATTTATAGTAGGTTCCGAAACCTACTTATGTTACTTGTGTACTAAATACAAGGTGACCTAGAAAGAATCATAGTATCTACCTAAATTGACAAAAACCCAGTTCCAAATATTTATCTTTGGAGATGGCAACCTTGTCACAATAAATTTTAATCTACGAAGCTACCAATATTCTATGCCTAATTGAAACAATAAAGAGCGTGACCTTCGCTAAGTAATTGCTCACAATAAATAACAATTTATAACCTAAATAGAAAATACCTCCACTGAAGACTCTTCGGAGCGTCTACAACTCTGAATATTTTAATAAGAAGCGCTTGATTTACAGCTTTTAGATCGAAATTTAGTGTATTTGGCCTCAAAATAAGACCTAAGCGGTGCTATTTCAGATTTTCTTACCCAATACAGTGACAAGGGTAACTTTTCACTCCCTTATTTATGAGATGCTATGCACAGTATAAAGTAGTAGTAAGTAGTACCCGAGATATATTTTTTACAATTAAGTAAATTTTTGTAAGCAAATAGCGCAATAATCACTGAGTTAATCAAAATATTTTATTTATATCGTTGCTAGCCTCTAGAGCATTGGAAGTCTTAGACTGTGACCGAAAATAATGACTTTATGGCCATATTTTGAGGCCAACTGCAATAGCGGACAAATAGATTTTGTTAAAAAATATACTAGATACCACGAGCAAAATCCTTCTAGAAATGTTGTTATTTTAAGAAATACAAAAAGTTTAGCAAACAAAGTCTATTGATTAAGGATTTTAATTAATTTTTGATTGCACCATCAGCTTCCAGACAAGTTCGCGCGTTCAACCGGATTAAGCAACTTCCTCCTGTTCGAACTTAAAATTCCAACATCAGTTTTCGGAATTAAGGGATCTGGAAGAAGGCTGAGCAAAATATAAAGGCTTTGTTCAAACTTGCCTAAAAATAGAGGCATTATTTATTTAACCATCTGACAACTACATAGCCGTTGAAATGAAATGTTGTTATTCGCTTGATTTATGGTCAATATTGAAAATCTTCTTATTAATAATAATGTTTATACCACATACTTAGGCGACATACTTCATCGTTTCAAAAATCAAATAAAATCTTGGAGGAAACTAAACAGGGAAACAAAACTATACACTTCTAAAAATCAAATAAAACCAACAAAAAAAACTTGTATCACTAAATTTAATTACAAGTCTATGTGCTGATTCCTAAGCCAGGTTACCGCACCTGAAAGAAGGTCCACGAGGTCGCTTTAAGGTTCACTTAAAACGATGTCAACATAGAAAACAGAGGCATTGATGACCCATTGTTAAAACAGAGATTTCTACTGAGAAATAAAAGTTTTATAATTTTATTGCCCAAAAGTTATGAGTTTTGAAGATTTCTACTGGAATCACGGAAATACAGCCAAATCAGGTTTTTATATAGCTCCAACAGAGACACAAGCAATGAATTGAATTATTTTTGCCGGTTGTAAATACACTCGTATTATTAGAATTTGTGTACTTATTATTTTGTTTCTAAAAGTCATAACTTACAGAAACTGATCAACCTTTTTTCCGTCACATTAAATTTTCTCTTTATGTGCAACGCCTTAATCGCTTTTACCAAGTAAATCTTGTTTATTCATTCTTGCTCAATTAGAGGATAAATAAAATAAGTAATTCTCTTACACTCCACTCTGATTAGAGCCTGCTCGCGAGATGCGATAATCACCTAATTATTGTAGAATAACAAATTGCTTTTGGTTTTCTACGGCAAATTCGTTTTGACAGCTATTACGATACTTTCAGGATTGGCTGATGATTGTTTATTCTTAAAGGCCGGCGCACACCTAAGCGATGGCAATAGTGATCAGCTGAAATGCGCTGTCAAATATCGCTGTCACATTTGACAGCGTTTCAGCTGACCGCCATCGCCACCGCCTAGATGTGCGCAGTCCTTATGGCGATCAATGAAACGCTGTCTAATACCACTGTCATATTTGACAGCGTATCACTGATCGCCCCCGCACATCTTAAAAAAAATCGGTTGTCTGTAAAGTCGGTTTACTGACGATAGTTGAACGTGAAAACGTTATAAGAAAATACTCGCGGACTCGCGGACTCTCGGATTCGGACTCGGACTCGGACTCGGACTCGGACTCGGACTCGGACTCGGACTCGGACTCGGACTCGAACTCTCGGACCCGGACCCGGAACCCAACCGAACCCTTACCCTTACCCTCATTTACCCTTACCCTCATTTACCCTTACCCATTACCCGACCCGGGCTCGGGCTCAGGTAAATGGAACGACGAAACGACGAAACGACGTAACGACGCATGAGTCATGTTTTTTCGTGCGTGCAGCCGGCTCCATCGATTTATAAGACGTTATCACGTCAAAAAGATCGAGGATTCTCGATTTTGGATATGGTTGGTTTTTCACCCATTTTGATTCCAAATGAAAATAAAGTGGTTTTGGCTGAGTTAAAATGTTTATGTACTTGTCCCAAACCGAGTTTATGAAAGCAGGCTCATTATTGAGAAGTTAAAATACACAAAGTAACAAATAGTCATGGACAAAAATAGTTGCCAATAAACACACAAATCAAAAAAGGAAGCCAAAAGTTACGAACGGCATTGCTTGTGTAATAAAGCAGTAAAACAGTAAGTACGGAAAATTTACCAGTAGAAGGTAGATCGACGCTGTTAAATGCTCTTTTAGCAGAAAATTTCACCTGAGCTTTTTCACCAAAATTAGAACAACAAATATTCGGAATTCTATTACAGAAACCACTAATTTTCAGCAGAGATCCCTCTCGCCTGGGTCGTAAGCCCGTAAGGTCTCTGTACATCACCCTGCGCTCTGACACGCGGCTTTGCGATATGATAAAGCACCTGCTCACATATTTTATCGTCCACACGCTGCCGTGAACGTAAGCGATGCGTGGAATGAAACTTCATACTTCGATAATACTTGGAGGGATCAAGGTACTTGATGAGGTGTCGCTCGGACGCCTCTCGTAATGGCATTTATTTTATGAGATAGAAGGTAGACTCTACTTCTTAGTCTTGGAGGTCTAGTATCATTTTCATCAACCTGAACAAGTCCAATACCGAATTATATTTCTCCCCTCATATTTGCAAGAAGAACGATTGCCAGCCTTTGCCATCCACCGTATTCCCACAATTTTGACATTGTCAGGGATTCGTCAGGTGCGTATAAACGTTCTACGCTTAATTTTCTAGTTCGTGATTCGTTCGATATTCGTTCGTTTCGTTTTTGGTTCGTGGTTGTCATTGATGAACCTTTTTCCTTCAGTGGTTGTTTATTCTACACGAGCTTTAAAGGCTTGTGTTCATTGCCACATAAAACTAGTTATTTGTTAATTCTGAAAGCTATTTAGATGATCTTGATTCTTCTACGGATTTTCTAATCTCTGATTTATCCCGTAGCTCGCCGTAGGCCAAGAAGTATTAAAGTACACTGTACATATTACTTGAGCTAGCTTGGTTAGTAAACTAATGTTTATGAATAAAAAAAGGACAGTGATAATGTCTCTTTACAGTACAAATGAGCAACAGAAGATCACAAATTTCCAAAACAGGAGAGGAAATTACTTCTAAAGCGCAAACACGCAGTTCTGAACTCGTTATTAATGGAAGATTTAAATGCTCAAAACTCCTATAACAATTTCCTTTAAATTGAATTGTTATAGAATTTTAATTCACTCAGAAATTGTAAACGAGCCTTGTTTCAACTTACGGCAAAGGTCATCTGAATCTCTAATTTATTGTAGCCTTGGAAGTAAGTGGTTTATTCAAATGTTGGGTTATATTATTTTCTCGAAATATTGGCTCCGTTCAACTGTCATGATGAAGCGTAGCCCAACGATAGCGATGCAGGAGTTTTTTTTATTCAATTGTATTTTCTTTAAAAATAACATTACAGATACTTAATCTGATGCGTTACATAAGGATTTGGAAAAATTAAAAACTAATGAATATAAACTTAGACTAAAAATGTCTTACAAGCTATATTATTTAACTATACATAACTACTAATATTGCACTGCATACACAATAAATTGTCCGGCAATTGTCGGGCAAGATTGTCCGAACCACAAACAGGAGAAATAAATGAAGGTAGAAGAACAAAGTACAGTCTTCAAGACAAAACCAACTAGTAACAAGTAGAAGTACATGAAAATACAAATTAAACTATAATAAGAACCTTGTTAAACAGCTACAACGGTGCTCCGCTCATCTCGTAATACTACAACTAAAATCTGCAACAACTTTCCGACTTAAGTTTCTAATTTTGCTGGTTCTGCGAATTCAGTCGAAGTTTATTTCTGTAGAGTTCCTAGAAGTTCTACAGAATTTTCAGATTGATACTATTGCGTCATACGCCTTTAATACAACTATCTGATGAAACAGTCATATGGCCTACCTGATGTTAAGTGGTAACCATCGCCTAAAACAAAGTAATGCTTCGAAGGTCACGCACGTCAAGAACGCGCCCTGCGATGCACTTCCCTGCCCACCCATCAACTTGAGGCATACAGAAATAAACTTATTTTAGCTATTCCAGCAGTTGGCGTTGTCAGTAAGATATTATATTTTCGATCTTTTTTCATATTTCATCAGTATGTAATTTGTATTTAAATATAATTTCTAAAAAACAATTTTACTAAAAAAAAATCTAAACAAATCTCGGTCATATCAGCTCGTTATACATAGAATGCAATAAAAGTAAGTTGTATAATTTATTGTTTATTACATACATATATACATAAAACCACGCCTTATTCCCATGGGGGTAGGCAGAGATCACGGATTTCCAGATTGTTTATTAACATAACTTTATTTTCGTAATACCAACCAAACAGACAAAAAACGCCGCAGCGCTAAAGTTTAGACGCAAAATCAAATCAAAACTGCAACTCCAATTTAATTCCGTAAGTTTACTGCGTACAAAGTTAGGTATATTAGGCAGATGGCTGGAACGTACAAGTAGAATACGATTGCATTAAACTTGGACGTCCAATATCGAAATATGCCGACTTTGCTACGGATGTGCCAACCTGAGGGCTTATTCTGAGTTTTGATATAATTTTGTCGTTAGCTTGACGCAAAAAAACTTATCGATAGTGTAGTCGTTAACCCCGATTTTGTGTGGAGAAACGATAAGCTCCCCTGGTGGGATTGAAAGACTAATGAACGTAGCGTTCGTCAGTAATAATATTCATAATCATCACCACCATCTCAGCATGGTATCAACCACTGCTGGGTATGGGCCTCCTTCATTTTCTGCCAGCCTCCTCTGTGCTGCGCGTCTCTTGTCTAGGTATTTCCTGTGACCTTTACGATGTCGTCGACCCATCGCGCTTTCGGACGACCCAGATTTCTTCGGCCCGATTTCGGCCATCATTTGTTAAAGGCTTTACTCCACCGGCCATCACCACGTCTAACCAGTAGTATTATTAGCTTACGCAATCCCACCAAGGGTGCTCAACCCCACTCAACTCCCACCAGGGGTGCTCAACCCCATTGCGTTGTTTCTCCATACAAAATAGAGGTTAACGACTACGGTAACGATAAGTCATTTTGCGTTAAGCTAACAACCAAATGATGTTAAAAGTCAGAATAAGCCCTCTGCTCCGGTGCAAGTTACCTACATGTACGAGTATCTGTATATTGCTTGCGTGTAACTGTTATTTGATTTGACAGAGCCAATTTTTGTAAAATCAAGTTGTAGAACAAACTTGAAATATTAATATTGTGCACAATCTTCACAAAACTATCTAGCCCTAAATGAAGCAGAGCTTGTGCTATGGAAACCAGATAGCTGTAATTAATATGTTTTTTTTTGTAAATACATTGAATACAATATAACCCAGGCAAAGAACAAACAACTGTGTTTAACACTCAAATAATTTGTTCTCGGTGGGGATCGAAGCCACGACCTCCGGCGCAGAAGGCAGAGCAACTGAGCTGTGAGGCCAGTGAAATGTATACCTCACTTGATTTTGAATAAGTAAAAATACTCCATTCATCGTATTACTGGTTCTTTCAAACCGGTGTGGTGAAAGGATTTCAAGTGCGCCTCAGAGAGGCTCCTTTCCTTTCCTCCAAGGATGCTTTCCTTCACCGTTTGAGAGAACTTGCGTTACACATACATTTTTCGATAAAAAACTCATTGGTACGCGACTGGATTTGAAGCGATCGGAAGACGGGGCCTTACTTAAACCTGAGAACTGGCTCGCTCTGCTCTCTTGATTCCATTTCCTAGATGAATTCAGGGAACTGTTAAACAACTTCGATAAGCAATCAATACCAGACTGCGCTCCACCTTGTAATAAATAAGTCAATTAATTCTACGTTACTGGCTTGAAAAAGACGCAGTAAAGCACACCTCTACAGTACTTGCAAAGAGAAAAATAAATAATAAGGACAACTCATACATCTAGCCCCAAAAAATCCTGGGACCTACGAGTAGGATCATTAGCTTAGGCTGTGCATTGATTTTTAGTCAGTCAATCAGTTTTATACAGGGTTATTCATAATTAGCTGCAAATACTCAGGAATTAGGTTCAGCAAATAAAATAAAAAATATTTATGAAATGATTTTTTTTAAGTTTTGTTATGAAAATCCCGAGAAAATCGATAAAGAATATCCTTTGGAATCATTGGCGCCTGACCTATTTTGACCTTTGATCAGCGCCCGCGCGCCGTGAGCGACACTCTGCGTTCAGTCACCGCCTGGGTGGGTCATCGTCCTGTTTTCCATGGCAATCATTATGCAATAGCCGTAATAAAAATAAAATGTTGATACATACCTTAAATCAAAAATTTAAAAAAATCATTTCGTAAATATTTTTTATTTTATTTGTTGAACCTAATTCCTGAGTATTTGCAGCTAATTATGAATAACCTTGTATAATATTACGTAAAATATTTTTTATTAATAGCTGTCTTAACCATCTACCAATAACTGTTTATGCCTCTGGTACCTAGTCTACCCACGTCATTCACATAACAGAGAGAACTCCAAAGCGTAGTTCCACCAAAATATTATTGGAAGTCGTAAGTACTACTTTATTAGTATAATATGTACAGAAAAAGCCATACAAGCCCATAGGTCACACGCACGCTCCTATACGAGAGTCGTAAATCAGGCACCTTCCAAATTAAAAGCAAAGTATTAGTTGGAATGCAGGCGAGCGCAGACGGCGACTGATTTCGTGGTATTGTAAAGCCCGAAATTGAGACCTGGTAACACCTGGACTGGTATTGCATTGGGTGATTTGTACCCTTCATGATATACCTATACAGTACGGACTGGCAATTTGACTTGTCGTATACGAGCTCGATGGAATTACCGTTCAGCATAGTGAAATTGCGAGCGGAGGAAATGTTTTAAAATCATGTTTGCTTGCGATGTCCTCTAGCATAGTGAAAAAATTGTGTTACAGATATTCGTCAAATAAATATTACATTGGTACACGACCAGATTTCAACTTTGTTATTGGAATTGACCATCTAGAGTCTAGATGGTCTAGATTCTAGACCATCAGTACTTTTTCAGTGGAACATACTCATACTCGTATGATTTATTGCAAAATCTATTCATTGCATTATTAGTTTTACAAAGTGAAATTCTTATTCGCTCTCTATATCTCATTTTTCTTTTTTTAATACCTCATGTCGTCAACATTCAGTCTTGTTGCAATCGTTCTTTGTCAAAGATGAGTTTTATTTCAAATAGTTTTTTAAAGCTCAAAAAACTGACTAGGTTTTGATTGCAACAGAATATACGCAATCACATCGCAGGTAACAATCTATATTTATTCCAAATTTCTTAAAAACCAAATTAGTGTTCAGTATCAGCAGTGTACCTATGAGTTCTAATGGCCTAACAAGATCGAAAATAATTATGTGTCAAGTGCACGAAAGAAGTCTCTTTGAGGCGCACTTAAAATCCTTTCACCACGCTTGGTTCGAAAGAATCAGTGATACGATAACAAGAAGAACTTATGAGTTGAGTCGAAACATCCAATATTAGTAGGATATGATACCTACATAGCTTTTCCATGGAAAAATTCCAGAAATGTAAATACGAATTTCTCTATACACCTTATTCCAAGTGTATTAGAAATCGGTATCGCAGCATCCATCAATGGACGGTCTCATCCACCAAGTCCGCAGGTGCCCGATAAGCGCGGTCGCGCTGCCTGGCGTCCATTCTGCTTGATGGAATTGCATTGTTGTGTGTTGCATAATGTCATCCAATTTCTTTAACTTCACGTTGGGTAGGTGAACATGATCACATCTTCTAGTCTGATTCGTTTGAAAATAAATGATTGAGTATGTTTTTTAAAACATACTCTTATTTTCTTTTATATTATACGTTTATGTTTATTATGTATAAAATATTCTATTATCGTATAATATTATTATTATTACAGTAAATATTTATGTTTTGTATTTATTTTTGTATATTACCACAAGAATTTTTCTGTTTTTGAACTTTTCGGTGGTAGTCAGTGCCACGATGCACGTTGTTTTTAAAATAAGTGTGAACGATATAATCAGTCTAAATTTGTTATATTTAGTATTTATTTATAGAACCATTGTGTTACAGAATTATAACATAGTCAATTTTTCATATCATTATTTATATTAAGTATAAATAAATAAATAAATAAATAAAAGTATGTTTTTATTTTTCTCTTTGTTTACTTACTGTCTCTTCTTCTTATCGTGTCACTGATTCTTTCGAACCAAGTGTGGTGAAAGGATTTTAAGTGCGCCTCGAAGAGGCTCCTTTCGTGCACTTGACACATATTTTCGAACTTTTTAGGTTCTACGATATGCCGGTTTCCTCACGATGTTTTCCTTCACCGTGTGAGAGCACTGGCATAGTGTACATAAATTTTTGGGCAGAAAAACTCATTGGTACACGACTGGACTCGAACCCACGACCTTAGGATCGGAAGGCGGGGCCGCTACCACTAGGCCACCAGCACTCTCTTACTTACTGTAATTTTATGTGATATGGGTCTATCGTGCCTGAAATAAACAACTTTTATTTATTTATTTTTATTTATATTTTAATATACACTTACATAATATAACTTCAATTGCAAATCAATGAATGATCACCTCAGAATAGATAGATAGATAGATAACTCTTTATTGATTACTATGACACTTAGAGGAATACAGTATTTTGCTTAAAAATAAAAATTCACAGTAAAACAATGGGTGGCCTTATCGCTAACAGCGATCTCTACCAGGCAACCTTGGGATGATCATTTAAAGCGGAATTAAAAAAAGGTTCTATAATTGTTTTTAATTCGTATATTGAAAGTTGAATTATTATCGTTTATTGATTTGATTTGAATTCATTGAAGACTTAACAACGAGCTTTATATCTTTGAATCCAAAATGAATGTCCTTACTTTTTGATGAAACCCAGAACAAGGTCTTCGCTAAGCAACGCTAAGCAATCGAAGACAGAAATAAAAACAGTTGGCATATTTTCTTTCTACCCGTCTGGTATAATCCCAAAGTCCGAGTATCAATAAGCTCGCTCCACTTCGACACAAGTGACAGCGACAATCACGCAAGTAAAACGTCATTACGCAGTACGCAATGCGGAATTAGGTGGTCAGTTTCTATTGCTATCAATGATGGCAACTGGGACTCTAACTGAAACCTATATTCATCTAGGTTTAACATATTTGATGAGATGAATGAATAAGTTTAATAATTCAGAAGGCAACTGAAAACTAAAAAATAAAAAAACTAAGAATGCAGACATGAATTTTCTTGATAATAACTAGTGTAGATTTTTAAGAAAAATAGAGTTTGAAAAACATACTAACAATGTTTCTCATTTAGAACCTATGCATTGATCCCGATTGGTATATTTTTTTTATATCAACACTCGCTTTATTTATTTTTGTAATTAATTTATTTCTATTCTCTACTACTTTGTACTATCAAATTGAGAAAATTTTATTGGGTTATGTGTTTTTTTTTGTTATTTCCAAAAAGATTATTGTACTGTTTGCTCCCCAAATAAAAAAAACTAAACAAATTACACAAACAAGCCTAGTTACGGGAAGAAGAAGCCCACCTGATAGAAAGCTGTTACTAGAGGAATCACCAGCGCGCAAGCAACTTCTTAACATTAAATAAATACTACCCTACACTCAATATTGGACAACCCTGAATCCCTTTTCTCGGAAATCATTACAGACTTTAAACAAAAGGGTCGCGTCGCGCTACTCAAGTTCCGTAATTTTGGTTCAGAATATTTATTTGTGACTACTTTATTAGAACATAGTGGTCTGATTTAGATACACCACTTCTCCCAGCTAATAAAGTCTATAATCTAATTTTTCGTACCAATTTTGGCACTTGAAAGAAAATTATAAACGAAATTGTTATAAACGGAGTGATTTAGGAGCTAATCTACATCGTTTTTTTCTGTTTCTGATATCAGATTTTTTATTAAATATCTTATTTTCGTTTTTACTAATAAATTAGCCATTGGTTTAATATTCAATATTTTTCAATATTGGTTAATAGTTAATATTGGTATTTATCGCGTACTAACTTATTTTTCCAACAACTCTGTCCCCTTGTGATAATCAAAAGTGACCTAAGACGCGAAAGTGTAAAAAACACTTGTTTAACAAATACATAACACCTACTTAATTAAATTAACTATCTTCTAAAAATATATTATTTTAATTTTAGGTATTTTTCTAATTTCTAATACATAGACATCAGCAATAATCAGAATACGTAATAAGGCCGAGTAGCTATGATTAATTCCGGCCGAGCGGTTGACTCGTGCTCAATCGCCATCTGTCCTTATTAATTGCCTTGTCAGCCGTAATCGTGAGTCCTACGCTTTACTGTCCCACGCGTGTGTACGTGGCTTAAGCAATTCTATGGAATTGTTTTCCGGCGGAAATCGGAAGTGTTTGATTAATTCGGAACCGAAATAGCTACTCATTAAATTGCATGATTAACTAAAACTAATCATATAGCGATGAATTTAGAGTTCGAAGTTATAATAAAATCAATGTGAGAAAAACCATAACTCTCCATGTTTCAATGCCTTATTTTTTTGGCTTTGAGTTGATTTACCAATCAACCTTACTAGTTTTATACAGGGTGTAAAGTCAAACGAATACAGCTTTCCCTACAAAAGCCATACATCAAGACCATTATTATCGATGAGAATGTTGAAATTAGTCTATTGTTGTGAAAAATATCTCGGTCCAGTTTAAATATTCGGTAGTTTTGACACCCTTTATTTATTTTGCCACAAGTCTGCCTTTTGCACAGTGACAGGTTGCAAGCCCGCAGGAAATTGAATTTAAATTGAAATATGCCGATGTACCAACATTCCTTAGCCACGGTTTCAGTCATGTCTATTTCACCATGCATATTTCTGCCGTGAAGCAGCATTGCTGTGTTTCGGTTTGAAGGATGCGGGTGAAATTACTGGCACGTGAGGCTGAACATTTATATACCTCAAGTTGATGGACGTAAAGCAGTGCATCTGTCTGTCCCCACGGGTTTTCAATACCATGCCTATTTCTGCCATGAAGCAGCATTGCTGTGTTTCGGTATGAAGGGTGTGGGTAAAATTACTGGCACAACTTAGGGCATGTTCCTGGCTTGCGTGACCTAGGAGACATTGCTTTGTTATGCATAATAATAAAGTTTTTCGTAAAAATAAGAATAGCCGACAAAATCTCAAAAATTGCAAGGTAGCGAAAAAAATCGTTTTAAAATGCTACCCGCCGCTGTTAAATGATTTCTTGTCGGAAAAAAATGTTCTACATGATACCCATACTCTTTTCTAATAGGAAGTGACTGAAATAAGGTAAACAAAGTAGTTTTTTGTTGGGAAAAAGACTTTTTAGTTTCTTTGGCATTAATTCGGGCATGCGCAAGCTTCCGGAAGCGACGTTTTCTGACGTTTCGGACGCGTGCGTAACGCTTTAGTCATTTCCCAGGTCCAGCAGTGGGACGCTCAAGTGGATATCGATCGAGACATCTCGATCATCGTCAAGAGCCGCCTGTCCCCGCGGGTTGTTGAAGCACGCAGCCATTAATTCAATTAATTGCTTGTCATCTGTTGATTGTGCTTCCCTTGCACAAGTCATTAGTCAAAACGAACGGTCCGTGCCTACAACTGTACAGCCTACCTATCTATTGTTATGGCTAGTGAACAATTTGTACAGCACAAATTATGTGCTCTCTTTACTATTTATTGGACACATACAGATGATTAATAAACATTATAAAGCAGGCATGCATAGAGGCGAGCTTAACTCTGAATAGAGTTTTCTACCAGCAAACCTTGGAGGATAGAAAGAGTTGATTATAGTGGTGTGTGGGTGTACGAACATACGGGCATTGGGAAAAGAGAAAAAGAAACCTAAAACGAAAATATAGAAGTCTTTAAAAATAAAATATAGACTCTCGAGTTTTTTATGAGAAATACGTTCAGGGCTAGTGTCCGGTACAAGTTCCATCAACTTGGGACATGCAACTAGTACCTTGAAATCACGTTTCTAATAATATAAGTTAAAAAAACTTGAAAACCCGAGGTCATGGTTAAACTATTAAATCAATTTTTGATGAAATTTCAATCAAACCATAGAATTTACCAAATCATCATAAATGACGAAAGTTGCATTAACAAATATTTCAACAAAACGGCCAAACCTGTTTTGATGAAATTTCTATGGGACCCAAACCAAACTAGAACTATTAATTTTAAGATAAAAAAATTACCAAATCGGCTCATAATATATGACAAAACTATGCGATAACAAACATTAAAAAAACAATTAAAATTAAACAGCTAAACCAATTTTGATGAAATTTGTCTTGTTGAAACCGCAGTTTGTCTAGGCTTGGTCACGTAAAATTGGAACCTAGACTCACCTAGCTTTAAGACGTTTAAAAAATGATACAACTAAATAAAGAATTATTTTAATTTGAATTACTATCGAACTTGTGTGTGATGGCTAAGCTTGTCCATTTTATATTAAGCATGCATTCATATACACATTTATCAATATAATTATGTACTATTATTACTATACTATTAGGTGAAGCATGCGATCGCAAAATTAATAGCTTGAAGCACTATACTAAGATGATTAATTATAATTAGAGAATGAACCATTTGGTTATAATTGACGCAACTAATTATAGTTATTGATTCGTTTACCATCAGTCTGAAGAGTAATTAGAGCTGAGAGGAAATGGCAGACGAATTATATTCAGTTTTAGCATAAGCTTACTACTAATAATAATAGAAATGATAATTAGTAATAGTGTGAATAGAACTGGGCGTCAATTCCAGCAACACGGTTCGATTGAGTGATCGTCGAGTGATCGCTGAATCCGCGTTCCATTTTCAAATTTTTCAAACAAAAATTGACAACTCACATCGATTTACGCGATCGCTTGAGTGATTTGTGTTTTTAGAATCGACACCCTGCTGGAAGGGGAAGAACTCGGCGATTGTGTCTCGATCAGCGGGTTCATTCCTGCAACACAATTCATTAAATCTAGAGATGGGTTTTTGCCTGGGCATTTATGGACGTATTGAGTAAATGCCGAGTAAGCGTCCATTTACGCCCAGTAAACGTCCCAAAACAGGGCGGATATATTTTTATTGAAAATATCGCAAAATTCACAAATTATTACACAATGCTTAGTTCTAATGACTAAAAAGGTTTTTTTAAGTTAATCTTTAATCATCATCAGGCTGAAGAAGGCCACTGCTGGACATTGGCCTCCCCTACACATTTCCAGGAAGAACGATTCACGCTCTTAACAATGTCGTCGGTCCATCTGGTGGGTGGGTGCCCTACTTTTCGTCTTCCGGTTCGTGGTCACCATTCGAGAACCTTTATTCCCCAACGGTTGTCGGTTCTTCGAGCTATATGACCTGCCCATTGCCACTTCAATTTACTAATTCTAAGAGCTATGTAGGTGACCTTGGTTCTTCTACGGATATCCTCATTTCTGATTCTATCACGTAGTGAAACTCCCAGCATAGCTCTCTCTATATAGCTCGTTGTGCGACTTTGAGCTTGTGTACGAGGCCAATAGTTAGCGACCACGTCTCAGTTCCGTAAGTCATCACTGGCAACAAGCACTGATTAAAGACTTTTGTCTTGAGGCTTTGCGGCACCTGCGATGAGAAGAGGTGGCGCAATTTCCCGACGCTGCCCATCTGAGTTGGATTCGTCGGCTGACCTCTTTGTCGAAGTTGGCTCTACCTAATTGGATCGTCTGACCCAAATTAACATGAGCATTAGACATGGTTTTTGTCTTGCTCATGTTCATTTTTAGACCCACCTGTTGGGAGACAATATAAAGGCCTCTGAGCATTGTGCCTAAATCTTCCAGCGACTCCGCCATTATGACTACTTAGTCATAATGGCCAGTCGTCGGCAAATCGAAGGTGAGTGATGAATTCGCCGTTGATGTTAATGCCATACCTTGTCCGTCCTGGACACGAGCTTGAAAATATTCTCCAGTGCCGAGGTGAACAGTTTCGGAGATATGACATCTCCCTGTCTCACCCCTTTTTGCATGTGGATTGGATTTGTACTCTGATCCTGAAGTTGGATAGACATTGTGGCATTCCTGTTGATACATATCAACACTTTGATATATAGATAGCCAATTTGACACACCGCTAGAGCGACTGTAGCACTGCCCAGGTTTCGACTGAATCGAAGGCTTTCTCATAGTCTACAAACGCTAAGCAAAGTGGCTGATTAAATTCCAGTCTTCTGTATAATCTGCCGTAGCGTGTGGATGTGGTCTATGGTGCTAAAGCCTGTCCGGAACCCGGCTTGTTCGGGAGGCTGAAAGTCGTCGAACCATCGAGCGAGACGATTGGTAACTACTCTCGAAAACAGCTTATAGACGTGGCTAAGCAGAGAGATGGGCCTATAGTTCTTTAAGAGGGTGTTATTACCCTTCTTGGAGAAGAGCACTACTACGCTCCTGCCCCACGCTTCAGGCATCGTACCCTCAAGGATGACAGAATTAAAAAGTGTGGTGCTGGGGATGAGGGGAGTGAATTATATAATGAAACACGTGTTGACAGGTAGAGCGTCGTATATTGACTAATTGCATTCTCTTACATAGAATACTAATATAGTTACTAGTACATCACCACAAAAGCTTCTGAAGAACCTCAAGTATCGGCATTCCACCCGCTTTCAGAAGTTCTGTCGTTATTCCGACTTCCCGCGGTGCCTTGTTACTCTTAAGCTGCTTGAGAGCCGTTCGGATCTCGTATAGGCTGACGAAAGTAGCGACTTCCTAATTCAACTGAATAGCGGCTGTGCAAAAGCTTTTTGTGGATGGGAAGAGATATCACTTTTCTGATATCAATAGGAAGAGTATTCCAAATACATATAGCTTGTACAGTGAATAAGTGCTTATAGAAAGAATAAGAGTGGACAGGAAGTTGTAGAGTTTCAGAAGACCGTAAAGTACGACAGTTAGAAAGATTTAGGTAGGTATTCAAAGCGTTGAGATTAGTTTAGCTTTTAGATAAGGGGGGTATTCCTGCAAAAACGAATAGGCAACCACTTAAGCTTATTACAAAAATCGGAAACGTGGTCATATTTGCGTAAACCAAATATGAACCTAATAGAGAAGCAATGGTCAAGCATCAACTTCTACATCCAGAATATTTGAATTTGTCCCGACTTTATTATGATAGTACAGTATGGAGTTAAGAAAGAGAATTTAGCTGGGTTGGGCGGTATTTGGGAAACTTCGTCAGATCTTCTAGTAACCCATCCCACAGTGCTCAAAAACGAAAGCCAGTGCGTCCTACCAGTTATAATAACACGTGGACACTGACGGGTCCATAAATTAAAAGTCGCTCAAAAAGCTATGGTTAAGGCTATGCTCGGAGTCTCTCTCAGAGACAGAATCTCGAACGAGGTCATTCGATAGAGGACCAAAGTTGTCAACATAGCCCAAAGAACTAGCAAGCTCAAGTGGCAGTGGGCCGGTCATGATTCGAAGAACCAATAATGTGAAGACCACGTTTAGACAAACGTAGTGTAGGATGCCTCAGATTAGATGGAGCGACGACTTATGCAGAGTGGAATACCATGTGCGGTAAAATGTTGATTTAAATAATACCGACCGACTGTGATTCTGCTGATAATTCTGTAATTTGGCCACAAATACATTTTTTATTTTCAGTAAGATCCTCCTTTTTGGTCAATTACTATTTGTTCTAATATTAAAATGGTTTAAACAGGTACATCTTACGAATACTCAATGAAAAAGTCTGATTTTGACTAATTAGAGTTTCCGCCCTGATTTTGGACATTTAAAAGGACGTTAATTCGTTTTTGCCCTATTTGTCCAGTTTATGGCCTTTTTGCCCAACTGGGTTTAAACCCTCTGCCCATCTCTAATTAAATCGCTGAATTTGCTGCGAGTTGTCAATTGTTTTTTGAAAATTTTGAAAATGGAACGCAATATTATTTTGGAACTGCTCAGTATGTTTATTTTGACTGTAAAGTTTAGACAACTTCCGAGAATCTTCTTCTACATACCTATTAAGTCTAGATAACAGTGAAATATTAAGTTAGACTAGATACATAAAATTACGCCTCATTCCCATGGGGGTAGGCAGAAATCACGGATTTCCGAGAGATCACGGATTTCGGAGAGGAGAGTTAGGCTAGAGAATATAAGTTATAAAGAAAAAACAAGGGACTGATTGAAAGCATGAAAATTAAGCCCGATTTTCGGTTTAGCTGCCTTTTCTAAGCCCAATAACGACCTCATTTTGTGGTCGGCAAAATGAGTTCACCCCTAAAATAACCATTCAATCCTAGAAACCAATGTTGTCAGTTTATCGTGGCATTAGCTTTTTCGGTAATCCAAATTAAATATAATTAACCTCGCTCAATTTCAAATACGATATTTTTACAATAACCACACCACAGTTGTAAATAAAAAACAAATTCAAATTTAAAAATTCGTAAAAACACAATAAAAGTACGGTTCTGACTTGACAAGAATGTAATACCATCATTACGTAATTATTGTAATACAAAAATTGTTATAACAATGTTGTTGACAGCTATTCGCCAGTATTGTATAATGGCTAGTTAAATGTTAGATAAGCGTTGGCATCGTGTAGCCATTGTTTCAATACTTGTCAGTATAAAATAATGGGCTGCCACAGAACTGCCGATCCAGAAGGGAAACATACTTTTGGAAGTATCACATTCGAATGAATATACTTTCTATTTTTTTTAATTGTGACACTGGAAGAAAAATTACATCCTACTACTGTAGGTGACTACCTAAAAGAAAATATTATATCTATAAAATAATTACAAAAATGAGATCCAATTTTCTATGATAATTTGAAAATAGCTAGGTACTAACACACGTATAATAAGCCAGAAATTATAATTGATCTTCTTGGTATCTACTGTTTGCATTCTAAGCTCTCATAGTATTGCTAGCACAATCTCAAAATTAAAATCTAAAGTGTATTTATTCAGTTGAATTGCAAGAATCACTTAGAAACGTCTTAGAGCTAGGTGAGTCTAGGTGTCAGTTCCACGTGACCAAGCCTAGAAGAACAGGCAACAAGCTACGGCTCGGTTCTTCAAACTTTCAATAACTGATAATTTATCTACAAAAATGTCCAGTTGTGCGTGTGAGGCATTGATGGCATTGTTATCTTGCGCGGGTTCTAACTCTTCTGTGTTTCCGCAAGCATATCATAAACACAGTTGTCATCGACAATATTATAATTGATAGGTATCTACTATTTGCATTCCAAGCTCTCACAGTATTGCTAGCACAATCATTAATTGACCATTTACCTACAAAAATGCCCAGTTGCGTGTGTGAGGCGTTGGTGGCTTATAGCTTGCGCGGGTTCTACCTCTTCTGTGTTTCCGCAAGGACGTCATAATCACAATAGTCATCGACAATTATATAATTGATAGGTATCTACTATTTGCGTTCTAAGCTCTCACAGTATTGCTAGCACAATCATTAATTGACCATTTACCTACAAAAATGCCCAGTTGCGTGTGTGAGGCGTTGGTGGCTTATAGCTTGCGCGGGTTCTACCTCTTCTGTGTTTCCGCAAGGACGTCATAATCACAATTGTCATCGACAATAATAAAATCGATAGGTATCTACTATTTGCATTCCAAGCTCTCACAGTATTGCTAGCACAATCACTAATTGACCATTTATCTACAAAAATGACCAGTTGTGCGTGTGAGGCGTTGATGGCTTATAGCTTGCGCGGGTTCTAGCTCTTCTGTGTTTCCGCAAGGACGTCATAATCACAATTGTCATCGACAATAATATAATCGATAGGTATCCACTATTTGCATTCCAAACTCTCACAGTATTGCTAGCACAATCACAAATTGACCATTTACCTACAAAAATGCCCAGTTGCGTGTGTGAGGCGTAGCTTGCGCGGGTTCTACCTCTTCTGTGTTTCCGCAAGGACGTCATAAACACAGTTGTCATCGACAATAATATAATCGACAGGTATCTACTATTTGCATTCCAAACTCTCACAGTATTGCTAGCACAATCACAAATTGACCATTTACCTACAAAAATGCCCAGTTGCGTGTGTGAGGCGTTTCTATAGCACAATCTTTCAATAACTGACCATTTATCTACAAAAATGTCCAGTTGTGCGTGTGCGGCGTTGATGGCTTATAGCTTGCGCGGGTTCTAACTCTTCTGTGTTTCCGCAAGGACGTCATAAACACAGTTGTCATCGACAATATTATAATCATTGTACTGATGGGCTAAACAATTATCTAGTGTACTTGACACCCAACTATTGCGACTGATGAATGTCCCATTAATTCATATCATTACCGAAACTCAAATGATAACCTAAATACATTTGGTGTATATTATAATGGGGCTATCAATTTTGCGCTCGTCTTGTTTGTCCAATTAAGGAGATTGATAAGAATATATTTTTTTATAATGACAAGGACCCATTGCCAAAAATATAGTATGTAGTTTGTGCGTTATGTATTCTGTGACTACCTTCATAGGTCAGTTGGTAGTAGCTCTGCTTTCTAGGCTGGAGGGCGTGGGTTTAATCCCCACCGAGAATAAATATTTGTGTGGTGAACGCAGATGTTTGTTCTCTATCTGGGTGTTATATTGTATTTTCAAAGAAGTATACAAGTATTATATCAGCTATTTAGTTTCCATAGTACAATCTATGCTTAGTTTGCTAAATAGCGTTGTGTAGATATTATTTATTATTATTATTTTACGAGAAAAAAAAAATTTACATCCTTTTCTTTTACTTTACAAACGAGAAAATCCACTGAAAAATAGTAAATTATTAATCTATTCAACCTTCCCAAAAACTACTCTGCAAAGTAGTCAAAACGTGACGCGCAAAACTGTCGGCAAGTAATACTTAAAACACCTACAATCTGCGATTCAAATCAACTTCATCATCCGCGAAGGCAACAAAGCGTGTGCGACGCCAAGTTTTCCGGGGCCTGCGCCACACCTGCTACTTTCCCACAAATTGTAACCGGTTTTGAACTTGCAAGTCGGGCCTTCTTCTCTTCATAATTAATTCTTCATTCGCCAACTTCCACTTGGACAGGAACGGGCCGTTAGCACTTAAATAGTCCAAATTGTGTCGGAGACGCGCCCATTTTTAATTAGTTCAAAGGAGCTCTTCAATTTTTAATGACCGCGTGCCCGAGTTTTGTTGTTAATTAGAGCTGTAATGAAGCGGGTGCCGCGATTGCAACCTTTCATTTTCATAGATACAAGCCGTTTTCGCCGACTTACAGCTGTTTAGCTGAGGTTCATTTTCCGCTCCAGTAATATTGTTCTGAAGATTTCCGTGTCTTACTTTTGAAATGTTAACAAGCGGGTTTTAAATTGAACAATTGATCTACGAGTTCAAATTCTCATTATAAACTTCTGGCTTATAGAACAAAAAAGGTCAGTTTAGCTTTATTTCGGAACATAAATAATCCGGTAGCGAACTATTTCAACACGTCATTTATTTGCAATGGTGCTAAACCATTTCAAATAAATGACGAAACTCTGTTCAAACATCATGCGAGTGGAAAAATCTGTTTCACAAATTGAAATATAGCCATTTAAATTGTTTCAATCTCACACAGGCCTCCATATTGCAAAACAATGCGTCTGACAAATCAATCCCAGAGTTTAGCGCGAGCCTGTCTGCGACAGCCAGTTTGCGTTACATACTGCCGCGGAAATAGGCATGGAGAATAGAAAATGTAAAAATACCTTTTTTTGTGGGGATGAAGGTTTGTGAACTTTGAAACATGCCTACCCATGCTCATTTGATTAAAAATTAAATCAAACACGTCCGTATTGTGGATCCAACAAAACTCTAAACTAGATGACATTATACAATTTTATACGTCTTTCAAGTCTGTACGATTATAGACGCATAGCTTTTGCTCTCAAATAGAATTAAAAAGATCTTTTTATTTTAGAAGTTTTTAATTTTATACTTCTGTCATGATTGATAAAAATCATCAGCTTTTCAAATCACTTCTACACAACCTTTGTTCCCTGGCTCAGCTTAAGTTCGTTATGTCCGCATGACGGATGGTTATCCCATTATTCATATTGTAGGAGTAGCGTGATGGCGTTCCGAATATTTGGGCAGCGTCGGGACCGGGTAGATCATTGTTTTTAGCTTCCATTTGTTAAATGTCCAGTTCTGAATTGTATATTAAATTCATCATGACATTGCGTGACTAATCCGACCGAATCACGTGAAGCACCTGCGTGGTTAAGCAAACCTTTGACTAAGTATATCTAGTTTGCGCAAACAGACCGTAGGTGGACTAATCAGCAACTAAACAAAACAGCACCTGGCTATCGCAAAATCACGTCATTTCACCCAGCGCATAATTCACCGATTGGCCCACAATAGAGCATCGGCACATACACCACTGTTGGAATTAAGCATATTAATCAGCCAATTTCAATGGCTCTAATTAAGGCTGACACTGACAGAGTTACACTAAGCGGTGAACATTACATACACGCAACGTTTACTATTCATAGAAATAAAACTATTGATTTCAAAAATGAACTTTATCACCATGAAATAAAACGCAAGGCGAGTGGAGTAAATATTGGTGAAGCCGACAAAATGATATTAGTTCATCTCCATTTTCGACTATTTACGAAATACAAACTAAATTTTAAGCTGTGTGGATTTCTGTATTATCTCGAGTGGAAAATTATGTACGAAATCTTCGAAGTTTAGCCATTACCACGTGTGTAAAGTTAGTCAAAGAAACTAAGCTTGTAATAGCGTGAATAAACTTTGATGTGTGATCTGCCTCACACAAGTTTACGCATAAAGTCAAAGTTGTTTCACAATATTAACCACCTCTACTGTCTTTGAAATACAAAATTAGGAGAAGGTTCGAAATAATAACGTTTATAAGCAATGAAACTTGAGGTGACATTGTATTTAATAGCATAAATATACGACGTACAATATTAACTGCCACATTTTTAGATGCTTCTTATTTAGCAAATCTCTATTTTAAAATCAACGTTAAATCTTCAAAGCCTATAAAGCGACCTGTACAGGCGTGCTGACTGCTTTTCTGACTTATTGAATTGAAAATTAAAGCATATCGATCTAATTTCACCAACACCAGTCAGTTGCAATAAAAGTTCGACCAGAAACACAACTAAACCGTCAATAGTACAAAGCTGGAGCACAATGACTGGGAGACAATGGTAGCGGGCTGCACTCGCAAACACTGCTCAGTGCTCGGCTCTGTCACTGTCAGACGTAATTACCGCCATTGAGATTGTCTGATTATTATGCGCATTGTTGCCGTCCGTATCGCACTCGAGTGCATAAACAAAGTAACCTATTTACTGCTTTTATGAGCCGCCTCCACGCACAAAGTAAGACGTGCAATTCGCACTTGCCACCTGTCTAGACATTTCTACCATCGCTTATACCGCACACATTCATGTAAAGTCTGGATAAGTTTACAGTTGAACAGCTTAGTGCTCGGACCTACTACGCTCGTGCGACCAAAGCCTGACAAAATCTAGTTAATAAAACTAGTCTGGTACCAAAATTACGCCCAAAACTCCAACTTTGCTTGCCCGCAAAAATAGGCGTACATTTTCTACGCAGCACAAATTGATCGACTAAACAACCCACTAAACATTATGCTCGTTTTCGACAAAGTTTTAACAACTCGGGCATTAAGTTCGTCATAACTGACGTTACGCGGAATAGGTTCGATAAAATTACCACTTTTTGTTGATAAATGTGCCCCATTCGCTGGTGGCTGCTGTTTATGTGGCCATTAACTTGAAATACTTATTTAATAATGAGTAATCTGCTATAATTACAAGTATTGTGGCGTCTAACGCGTGTATTGGCCTTCTCGGACGCGAGTGTGAATGCTTGGTGCGTACTAAGCAGGTAATGCTCCCAATACGGCTGTTATTTGAACCGCCCACGTACACACTTTGGTATCTAAATAACATAATAACTTTGGTGAAATATGTGATAATTTCAAAATAATACATTAAAAAGCCTTAATATTAAAATTTTACAATATTTGACATATTCTGTGGTTTACATAAATTTCTGAATATTTTATCTTCTTATTTTGAATTTGTATCTAACTAAATATTAATAATTTGTCTATTCATTTATACGTTATACATTTTTATTGTATTCATTTTATTTTACATTACTTCTTAGTTTAGGTTTTTCTTCATTAGTTAGGACCTCTACTGAGATATCTAACGGTATGTATATTATTATATGACATGAATATTAGCCAGTAGGTACCTCCTCATGTCAATTTGAAATAGAAAATTACTTTCAATACATTTTTCTTTGTTGTCCCAAGGATAAGTTGTATGCCCCTGCGTAATACCTCAATTTATTCCAACTTTGGAGAGGAGAGAGAAAAAACACGAACAAAAAACCCTCGGTCGAGTTTTTCCAATGCAACTCACATAAACTTTCCCTTGAATCTCGTTATCAGTTTTTAATGAACATGGATCGACTTTACCCATGATACCGTACCTCCAAATTCTATCGTTCACGTAGAGCTTGTCCGTTGAACTAATCGGATTACTGTACAACCCAACATCGCTTGCTAAATGCCAGCGTCAAAGGTATAATCACAGCTTATGAGATGGCTAGTTCATTTCTACCTAAAAATATGGACAGGCGAGGCATATATCATTAGGTGGTCATGCTTTAATAATGTTAAAAGAAATTTAGGACTGGAATACACCAAACCCGTTCATCTTGGCTGGCTTCTCAGCTCAGATGGTAGTAGCTTTGCCTTCTGCGCCTTAAGTCGTGGGTTCGATCCCCACCGAGAACAAATATTTGTGTGGTGAACGCAGATGTTTGTTCTCTGTCTGGGTGTAATATTGTATTTTAAGTATATCTTTACAAAAAAAATGTATTTAACTATTATATCAGATATCTGGTTCCCATAGTACAAGCTTTGCTTAATTTGGGGCTAGATAGTGTTGTGTGGATTGTCCACAATATTTATTTATTATTTATCTATGCTGTCGATGCGCTTGATTGATCTGTGTAATGCATGTGTTCTTGTAATGTCGGTTTACCATGACGCATTGGCATCTTGCTGTAATGTTGTGATACAGGCTAAATGTTAATTTACATTGGGGATCGAACTCACTGCTTACAAGGCTGGACTTACTGAGCTGTGAGGTTTTGTATTTAAGGTTTATTGATTCATATATCATTTTTATTTTTTCCACGACACACTCTGGAAAAGTTTAAGATTGGCTTATTATACTTAGTATTGAAAAGCCTCATAACCCGTAAATACTTTTCAGTAACTTTCTATAAATAACCTACTTATTATTACCATAAATTCAGGTTATTCTGAAGCTCCTGGTACCCATACTGAATACCCCAATAATTAATGAATATGTATACAAGGCCAATGATATCAAACTTAACACCGCCCACGGGAAATCAACCCTTATAATCTGTGTGTTAAAGTTACGAATGGGTTTTTGAAATTTGACAGCCGGGCTAAATCAGTTGCGGTGTGAATCGTAAGCACTCCTACAAACATCGGGGTGTTGTGAGCGAGTACTTTACTATTAGTTATTGCTATTATGATCCCAGAGAGCTAGAATCACCTAACTTATAGAATGTTTTAAAGTTATCCTTGTGATATTCCGGGGAATATGTAGGTAACTTAAAATTATTTTGAATTTGATTTTACTAAACTCCTTCAAATAAAAAAATAGCCATATATTTATGTTACAAACTAAACATACGAGTGCATAGTTGAAACGAGGTTCTTCTTCTTAAATTTAAGAGCTTAGCTTTTGTCAAGGTTTTGAAGAGTTTTCTTCATTTGAGTCTTTTGAATGCGGCCTTCTTGACATCCTATACGACATGATAACGACCTTCTCTTTTATCTGGCTCACGTAACTTATTATTGGTCTTCTTCCTCACATTCCTTCAAACTTTACTTCAGCTATGTTTTTTATGTAGAAACAAGTGTATATACTAAAGAATCTACTTGAAATCCAACTGCCATGCCTAACGACGTATAAATTCAGCTAATAAGCAATTAAAATAGTGCCACGATCGAACCTTTATTATGTAGAGCATATTCTCGTTCATTTGCATGCTAATAGAGGAGTGCGGTCCCAAGGACCTTTCAGCACTTTCAGATACTGCATACGTGTCGCCTCTCGAGCACTCTTTGTTTCGTATACCTCTTAAGATCTAGTTTAACCTATAACCTCATCGTCTACTAAATAATAATTATATAGAATCAAGAACTTACTAAGAGAAAGTCTGTGATAAATTATGTTCAATAAGTATAGTAAAAGTTTTATTTATTTATTGGAAAAACTTCCAATAAATAAACAAAACTTTGCAAGTCGTATTTACTTACAGAAGTAGACAAAGTGAGCTAAAGAGTTTCAATCTCAAATGTAGTTTGATCCTAAAAGTTCAATAGTACATTGTTACCCGAGTGTTGAAAGTCACGTTTTTTGAGTCCCGAGACGGGTTTGGCGCCAGAGCGTTAGCGAGGGCGCCAATGGAGCTTGAGGGACTTAAAAGACTTTCATCCGAGGTAAACACTGTGCTTTTCATTACGAATACAAGGAAAGTAAAAATAAAAACATGAAAGAAAAATTAGTGAAAATGAAGATTGAATTGCCGCCTTCCCGGTTTTTTTTTCTTTTTCTCTGGCGGGATTCGGCTACGGTTCGCCAGCATTATTCAGCCATTATTTTTATTTTCATAATTTAAAAAATGGTACCTAAATTGTTTGCTCAAATCTATATTATTTTAAAGAAATAGTTGAAGCTATATATAAATCAAGTAATTTAGAAGATATATTATTTATTTAATACTATCATTATGTTATTTAAAGGGTTTCCGCCAAATCCCATAGAAAAAAACCCCAGCCAGAAAAACCCAGAGAAGTTTCATAGACGCTACATGCAAAAATGACACTTTTGAATGAAATGAAAAACTTCGTGTAACTGTGCTAGTTGACATTGAATTGGCAAAAAATTAATAAAACACATAATATAAACACATTATCACTTATGTAATTAATGTACCTATACCTATTATTTCATTTTTTGAAAAACTTTATTTTACTGATTAATTCACTCAATTACGACACACACGTGTGGATAATTGCAAAAAATGAATATAATAGGTAGATATGTATTGTCCGTATTATAAAAAAAAAATAAAAAAAATGCGTACGCACTGATATGTATAGACTGCATCATACTTATATACATTTTGTAGTTATATTTATTTTATAAGGAAAATAATCGCCTTTAAAAGCTGCCTTTAGTAATCGGGGTGACTATGTTTCTCCCTTTAACAAATTGAGTGGGAGCGAGAGCGCGCTCACTCACGTCACAAGCCCTTATTGAATTCTGAGAAACGATAATGAAAACCTATTGTAATATTAATAATATAACAGAGAAAAGTTAAACCCCGATTACTAAAGGCAGTATTCTTTTTCTTATAAAATAAAGATAACTACAAAATGTATATAAGTATGATGCAGGCTATACATATCAGTGTGTACGCATATGTACCTATTATATTCATTTTTTGCAATTATTCACTTGTTTATGTTGTTAACGAGTGAATTAGTACAGTACAATGAAGTTTTTCAAAAAACTGGCATAATAGGTATAGGTACATTATATTACATATATGTGATAATGTGTTTATATTATGTGTTTTATTCATTTTTTGCCAATTCAATGTCAACTAGCACAGTTACACGAAGTTTTTCCTAAAAAGTGTCATTTTTGCATGTAGCGTCTATGAAACTTCTCTGGGTAAAAAAAAACATGTTAGCCACGAAATCAGGAAATAGCGACACCTGATATTGTTTCTACTAATAATTATCTAAAATCTGAGATACAATTCTTTTGCGCCGGGACTGGGGCAATTTTGGCGGAAACCCTTTAAATTTTACATTGCGCTCTAATTAGACTTTTTAAACTTCTTACCGTTGTAATGGGATTCCAACCTACTTGCTGAATAAAAAGTTGGAATTTGGTTCAACCTCCTTGCAGTTTAGAAAGTTGGAACATGGTTGAATAAAATAGAACTTGTTTTTTTTTATAATTTGACAGCTGTCAGTAGAAAGCGATTCTCCCTAGGGCTGAAAGTTTTACTTTCTATTAGGCCCCTCAGGCAACTTCAGACCTACTTTCAGAGTATGAGTAATGAAAAAGTCTTTGTTTGTGTCTACGGCACAAGACCAAACACCGTAAACAAATTCAAAACAGCAAAAGAAAATTTATGTGTCCCGATACGGAGACACCCGGAAAAAACCTAAACCCCTTTATATCAGCAAAGATAGCAGGTAAAACAGGGCACAAATAAATAAATACGACTCGGTACGAATACGTTTTGTGCTAATAACTCACTTTTATTGTATCTTACACGCTCTTTGTTATATTTATTGCTCACCTACGTATTGTGGGTACACTTGTATAAAATATAATGTAACAGGGTGCACCTAATAGGTCATATTTTTACGCCAATTGTTACGGACGCCGTAACAGTGCCTTGCTACGCGAACTATATTAATGCCCGTATTACGTTATTAAGCTGTTTGGCCTGGCTTACTGCTTTGTTAGGGAGCCACTTGCTGGAGCTTATGACGTGATTCGTGTTTTATGATACACCCACTTTCAGGCCTTCGTGAGTGGCCCGCCGAGTGTAGCCTCTGGTGTGCTCTACACATTCAAATATAATGGTGACTTACGAGGATTTTTATTTTTATCACAGGTCTCTCTGCAGCGCACTTAAATTCTTTCACCACACTTGGTTCGAAGGAATCAGTGACACGATAAGAAGAAGATTTTTATCAGCATTTTAAAATCATGCTCGTAAATGAAGGAATCTTTAAAACTAAGAAAACTCATAGCATGGTTCATTCGGACGTCCATCAGGATACAAGCATTTTGAGTAAAACTACCGAAACGTCTAAAACTAGGACCCTTTTACACTAAAGTTTGTTATTATTCTGAGCTTTTAAATATTTGAAAAATTGTTAGGAAATTAAATGAAGTTGCCATCATCATAAAAAGTAATCGAGAAAATAATTTTCGGCAATAAAATTATGTAGGTCCCATGATAACTATTAAAATCAGTTCATTTACAATATCAAAGAATACTTTATCATTCGACGTATTGCAATGGAAACAAAGAAATAGCGCAAATCCATCTTATAGTAGGAATATGCATAAAGAATAATCAGGTATTGTTCTAACTAAACTAACGTATTTTTTTACATATTAATAAATTGTTTATAAAATTGTTCAAGGAATCATGTACCTACTTACACAGACGTTTTACGGTTCTGCCTCATGATTTTAAATTTCCTTCGTAAAATGTCTAGCGGGGTGTGTACGGGTCATTATTCGGGAAGGCAGTGTGTCTGACAGTAGGTCGATTAGCGTGCGGGACATGGGTTCAAAGACTGACGATAACTTGAAGGTATACTGGACAGTATTAGGACAAGGCCATTGTACGCAAGATTACCTCAAATTCCATTGAAAAATATTCAAAAAATGTTACTTACTTCTTATCGTGTCACTGATTCTTTCGAACCAAGTGTGGTGTAAGGATTTTAAGTGCGCCTCAAAGAAGCTCCTTTCATGCTTGACATATATATTTTCGAACTTTTTAGGTTCTACAATATGCCGGGTTCCTAACGATGTTTTCCTTCACCGTTTTAGAGCACTGGCATAGTGTACATAAATTTTTGGGCAGAAAAACTCATTGGTACACGACTGGATTTGAACACAAGGCCACCAGCGCTCTCGAAAATGTTACCAATAAAATATGAAAAATGGCGACAAATTTTTAATCAATTCAGCATTAAAGTGTTGCCAGTAACTATGTACAACCGTTCACTCCACTTCTAAAGTAAGTGGGCGCTATTAACACGTGCTCTTTAAAAAATGACCGTTAGCAAAAGTGACATTCCACTTAGCGCACATTGTCGTTCGATAAAGCCGCGACATTTTACATAAACAGGGTTGCCAGATGAATCATCGAAAATGGGACGAAAACCACTTAGCCGGACATTTATTTAAAAAGACGTTTTATTTCGCATAATAATATGACAAGATTATAGTGACTGGCGAAAATGTGGGCAAGCTTTTTACATTTTGTCTCTTTGGGCTGAAATATAAATAGTAATAACACATTTTAGATCATCAATGTTATTCAATATGTAACTTAAATATACAACAACAACAGCATCGACATAACTAAATTATCACGTATGTACTTGTTATAATATCGGTAAGTTCCTGTTAAAATACCGAAACATAAAATAAATTCAGTTAATAGTTGGATACCAAAACAATCACAAAAAATTGTGTTTTTTCTGTTACGGGGATATAGAAAACTACATGCATGAATCAGCCAATCTCATGAAAAGTTTGTGGCAGTCATTATTCTCCAACGTATGAACAACAATGCCATTTTTGGTCAAATTCAAAATTTCTTTATTCAGTTGTATCACAAGAATCACTCTAAGCAGTCTAGTCTAGTCTCAGTCCTCTGAAGAAGAACTGGCAACAAACTGCGTCTTGGTTTCCTTTTTAGGTGTGATCATTTTACAAAACAAAAATGAACGTTTTTTTTAATATTCAATTTATTTTTTAGCCGGTTACGTCCGGCTACTATTAACTGACCATCACGTATTGGAAAACAGCCTTAATTACGTTCAGCCAAAGTAACACAGTTAGTGTCTACGTAAAATTGTAAAATTGCTACTACTATAGGTATATTATGAATATACCCGTTAATAATATATTTGTAGTGAGCAGAAATCATTGCAAAGATTAATTTCGAGTAGAAGTGGAAAAGGCTGTTAATTACACGTATAATATACTCGTATACGCTGAGAAAATCTATTAAGATGACAAATATATCGCCTAACACTTTCCTTACTGTCTCTATTTATGATGACGACACTTTGTTATTGTGTTCGTAATAACACACTTTGCACTTTTACAATGAGTAAATATGAATAATTACTTAAAACTACACTAGTCTAATCTTATTAAGAAGAAGAAGAAGAAGACTACCATAGTTATATTATGAATATACCCGTTAATATTTGTAGTGAACAGAAATTACCACAAAGATTAATTTCGAGTAGAAGTGGAAAAAGCTGTTTATTACACGTATACGCTGAGAAAATCTATTAAGATGGTGGCGGTGACAAATATATCGCCTATATTGGTTATATTGCACAACAATTTGTCAAAGCACGCTCCCGCAAAGCCACACTAATAATGTAGATATATGGCCAGTAATTAAATGTGGACACTTAGCTCGGTAATTACTGGTCTGAGGCATTGCTGATGGATACGGTCGTTAGTACAGTCAAGGGTATTGGAAGATGATGGTGAGATTGTCTCAACCCGGTCACCATACCCATCAGAAGCTAACATGACATTTTGCACCTGTACCTACTATTTTCGTATCTTATTTTTAGGGTTCCGTAGCCAAATGGCAAAAACGGAACCATTATAGATTCGTCATGTCTGTCTGTCTGTCCGTCCGTATGTCACAGCCATTTTTCTCCGAAACCGTAAGAGCTAGACTGATGAAACTTGGCGAGTAGATGTATTCTGTGAACCGCATTAAGATTTTTATACAAAAATAGAAAAAAAAACTATAAATTTTGAGGGTCCCCATATTTGAAAATGAAACTCAAAATTTTTTCATCGAACCCATTCGTGTGGGTATCTATGAACAGGTCTTCAAAAATGATGTTGAAGTTTCTAATATCGTTTTTTCTAAACTGAATAGTGTGCGCGAGAGACACTTCCAAAGTGGAAAAAAGTTGGTCCCCCCCCCCCCTCTAACTTCTAAAATAAGAGAATGATAAAACTAAAAACAATATAAGTTGTACATTACTATGCAAACTTTCAACGATATTTGGTTTGAACGAGATCTAGTCAGTAGTTTCCGTCCAGTAGGTTCAGTAGGGTTCCATAGCATCAAGTAATAATATAAAGGTTCTTGTAGTTCGTCGAAAGGTAAATTGCGGTTTACGATTTATGACGTATAAAAAAAAACAGAAGTCAGTCTTAGCAGAACATTCGACGGTAAAACAACACCAATCAACATCATAAAAGTCAGTTGTCTTTTCGCCTCCTATGATAATACATTTTTGTTCCTGTTCATCTGGAACTATATCTATTTTTTATTCACATTGAAATGCTGGTTTTGTAAAAAACAAGTACATCCCTCTACTTGTGTATAGAATTCAAACATTCGTAAAGCCCCTTTACACGGCTTATGTGTAGGCACTAGGTTACCTGCACAAAGCATCGTCTTACACACAAGCCGTCCAATTCTAAATAATAACAAGTACAGTTGCAGGCTTGTCTACACTGTCGTGAATTAGGCGCATTAGGCGACTGGCCTCGTAATACACTGTGACAATGCGTTTATCCGTGATTATGCACTACACCACACGGTTTTCTTATCTCGAACTTCAGCTCTATAGAAATGGCTTTTGGGTTGAGTTTCGCGCAGCGTTCAAAGTAGTTATAAGGCTTTTAGTTTATGGCGGAGTAGTGACTATTTGTAGCAAGAGATAACAGCACACGAGCCGGCAGTAGGACCTGTTGATGATAAGCCGTCGTCGATAAGGCCTTGCGCTGATGGACGGACCGCCCGGTGAATTTCGGCGAATGCATATTTCATGAGTTGATTAAATAGTTCACGCTTTGAATTTGGTCACATATACATATGTATGTGCGGTGAGTACCGCAACGCGACGCAGTTTCGAGTTAATTTTGTTGGGGTTCGAAATTAGATTTACCTCTAGACTTATGTAAGTAAGTTAGGTATTAGCGCTGCGCCGTAGCGAAGTAACATCACGGTGATGGTAAAATTACTCGGTGTAAAATGAATTTTACAGATTGATGGAACTACTAATCTTATTACTGGTTCACTTTAGGAAACGTAGCGCTAACGAGAATCGGTTAGCGAGTTATCTGCCGATATTAATACGTACGTTTAAATAGAGTTACCAAAATTAATTTACATTTGCTCGCGTTGAGAATAGAATTGTGCAAACATAACAATTGATTATTCGTATCATAGTTTGTAGGTACATTTATAAATTCCTAATGGATTGTGCTTGGTGTGAGAATATCTAGGCAAACTACACATACCTATAGTTTGAGAAGCTGAAATTATTTAAAAAAAAAATAAGCTAGCTCCAAAAAATATATCTTAGCCTGTAACAAATAAAACACACAGACTAGAAACCAGAGCCAGACAGAGCTTGTGGTAGGCCTACTGGGTGGTTCTATTCAAGCAAAATAGTCCGGCTACTAAATCACATGCAGCCTTAAAAGAAAAGAACTATGTAAAAAATATGCATGCTAATGCTTTTAACTAATAGATTTAAAACAACATTGAAATATTTTTGCTGAATTATTTTCTTTGGCCCTATGCCATTATCCCAGTACGAAAGTATCTAGTACTGAACTTTAACGGGCACTTAAGTTTTATCGCGAAGTTAAATTCCGTAAAAGGTCCGCATAGCCCGAGGTTCAAAATAGATAGATAGATAGAAGATAGAAAATACTTTATTGCACGCATCTGAATTAATGTTTATTATAATACCGTTCAATAACTACACACAAAATAAAATACAAGTTTGCCAAAGAGCAATGGAGCGAAGTATACTCAATTTAAAAAGAATAGACAAAATAAGAAACACTGATATAAGAGAAACTACAAAGGTTATTGACGCTTTAAAACATTGTAAGAAACTCAAATGGAAATGGGCTGGTCAGGTCGCACGTATGAACAACGATAAATGGGCAAAAAAGTAACAGCATGGCCAGGACCACCTTACAAAAGGAACAGAGGAAGACCTAAAGAGAGATGGATAGATGAAATAAATAAATTAGCAGGTGAAGACTAAATGATCAAAGCGAAAGAAAGAGATGATTGGAACCAATGTGAGGAGGCCTTTACTCGTTGAGAGGTCCTCAATAGTACATAATTTTATTTGAATTTAATTGCATAATATTATTGTTAATCATTTGTAACTGAGGAAATAAAAGAGGCTATATTATTTATATTATAATACCGTGTCCGTTTCCCTGCCGATGCACTGTGTGTGTTGAATTTTGTGCCTCAGTATCCAGACATTTTGAGAAACTGACTTTTTGCTAGCTAGACGTTCTGCTATACAGACCATCTGATAATTAAACGTTTTGCTATATGGACATTTTGCGAATTAGACTTACTGCTCATTAGACCTTTTGCTCTGTTGGACATTTACCTACTTAGACCTTTTGATCAGGAGGCCAACACAACAAATTATAAAAGTACAGGTACATAAAAATACTTAACACTATTTGCCTCATACAATGGGCACCCTTATCGCTAAATAGCGATATCTACCCGATGGAATAGACTAAAATGGAATGGAAAATACTAGTTCACCATCCTCGCACAGTTAGTATTAATCAATAAATCACGGCGTAGCCTTTTCCAACAAATAGAACAACCTATAAACATTCATCTTCAATACATAGTTGACTAAACGGCGTTTCTAAAAAACGAAGTACGGTCTCACTTGAGCGTGCGATTGCTACATATCGTTGGATTACTATGAGCTCTTGTACTAATAAATCGAGTTTGAGCTATTCTTTACGATTGCATTTTCTACATTTCATTGTAAGGCCAGTAGGCCTACCACAAGCTCGGTCTGGCTCTGTCTCTGGCTCTGGTTTTGTGTCTGTACCTATGAGTGCTGACTAAATAAATCCTACGTAGAAACGTCACACACACAGCATAAAACACTGCTGAGCACTCACACAAACTCAAAACCAGAACCAGAGACAGAGCCAGACAGAGCCTGTGGTAGGCCTACAGCCTTTTCCTTCACTTATATGACCAACACACCACAACCATATTTTTGAAGTGAAAACTTCTTTAGCGGCGTTGAGCACTTTCTGTAATGGGTATAAAATCTTAAACTCGCGTCAGGATCACGTGACCCTGATCGAAAAAGCGTAAGACGGATGTTTTTGTAGAAATGTACCCTAAGACTACAACGTAGAGTTCATAATAAAAATCGAAAAAGCGTAAGACGGATGTTTTTGTAGAAATGTACCCTAAGACTACAACGTAGAGTTCATAATAAAAAAACATTAAACTGCACGAGAATTGCCCACTTTCACAGAACTGCACAATTATTGTGCAATAATTATAACAAGTGAAAAAAAGCCAAGGATCTCCAAATTAAATTATTGCAAATAATAAACAATAAAAAGCGGAGTCAATATAATTCTTATTCTATAAATGCAAAGTTTTTGAAGTGAAAACTTCTTTAGCGGCGTTGAGCACTTTTTTTTTGGGGTCATGTAGGGAAGGTGAGATTATTTTGAAAGCAATATAAATTTTTCCCCCCTTTCCCTCTAGACCCCTTTATTATTTAAAAAACCTAAAAATGCCCTATTTTTAAGCCTTTTTTTTCGAGTGGAGCATTGCGGCGAGCGAAGCGAGCCGCCACGTGACCACGGGGAACAGCGCGGCGAGCGAAGCGAGCCGTGCTGTGACCCCCCCTAAGCCCCCCAGAACCCCCTCCTCCGAAACCCGGGGGGAGCGTCGCGGCGAGCGAAGCGAGCCGCCACGCGATCACGGGGAACAGCGTGGCGAGTGAAGCGAGCCGTGCTGTTACCCCCCTAAGCCCCCCAGAACCCCCTCTTCCTGAACCCGGGGGGAGCGTCGCGGCGAGCGAAGCGAGCCGCCACGCGACCACGGGGAACAGCGCGGCGAGCGAAGCGAGCCGTGCTGTGACCCCCCTTAGCCCCCCAGAACCCCCTCCTCCTATGTCTGCCGTTTTACTTCATTTAGGACCTACTTGTAGGTCACGCGACAAGGTCCCTTCTAGCGGTTCCGACCCGTTGAGGATTTGGCTTTACGTAAAATTTAGGGTTCCGTATAGGGTTTTGATTGGGGTTATACTATATTGAGGAATTTGATTAAATGGTCGACTTTTAGGGTTCCTTAGGACTTTGATTGGAGTTTCAACTACACTTAGAAGCTTGATAATGTTAAAATTTTTAGGGTTCCTTAGGACTTTGATTGGGGTTTTACTACATTGAGGAATTTGATTAAGTGGTCAACTTTTAGGGTTCCTTAGGACTTTGATTGGAGTTTCAACTACACTTAGGAGCTTGATAATGTTAACATTTTTAGGGTTCCTTAGGACTTTGATTGGAATTTCAACTACACTTAGGAGCTTGATAATGCTAAAACTTTTAGGGTTCCTTAGGACTTTGATTGGGGTTTTACTACTTTGAGGAACTTGATAAAATAAACAACTTTTAGGGTTCCTTAGGCCTTTAATTGGACTTTCAACTACACTTAGGACCTTGATTATGTAAACAATTTTAGGGTTCCTTAGCACTTTGATTGGAATTTCAACTACACTTAGGAGCTTGATAATGCTAAAATTTTTAGGGTTCCTTAGGACTTTGATTGGGGTTTTACTACATTGAGGAACTTGATAAAATAAACAACTTTTAGGGTTCCTACGTTAATAATCAAGTTTTCACTTCTGCCGGCACTCCCGGAGTGCAACCCGTATTTTTTTTTAAATACGCACTTCATTTTCTTAGGCTAAACATATTTATGCCTCAAGTGGATGGACGCATGGCAGTGCATCGTAGGGCACGTTCCTGGCGTGCTTGAACTATGAGACAATGCTTTGTTATAGGCGATTGGTACCACTTTACATCAAGTCGGGCATATGATTGTTCCTTTAACTAGCTGTATAAAAAAAACTTTAACTCTCTCATACGTACATATCGGACATTTTCCGTAGTAACCCATGCTTGGCTTGGATTGGTGACCGCAAAATTGGTATTCAGTTCTCTAGAGATCTGTGTAGTGATTGCGTAGCAAGGAACGATTGCAACAACGTGTAATTTTGGCGTAATAAACATGAAATAGGAACTTCACGTTGTAAAACTGGTATAGCAAAAGATATACCAGTCGAAGACTGATGGCAACAAAATTCGTGATCGATTTTCCCTGTTAGTATAATTTATTTGTTAGTATCAATCTTTTGATAGCAACAGAATCACACAATCACCCGGCTGCTGCTCATCATGCAATCTCTTGCAACGTCCACAGGAGGTGGCGAAGTCCTATTATTTACTGTGACCACAAAGGCACACTTACTTTAAAAAAGCAATATGATTATTGATTATGATTAAATATAACCAGCAGACGTTGTTTCTATCCTTCATGTTTAAAACCTGATAGCAACCTAGAAATTTCTTGATTTAACCCCAAGAATATCAGACTGGTATTTCGTGTCGTAAGTCTGACATGCCTGTGTGTCAACGTGTGAAGTATTTCCTCATAGTAAATGGTACACACTAGCCAACGCTACGCTTCTCGTAGACCGTCGTAGCATTCGTAGCGCTTTGGGCTACGACAGACAACGTGCTAACATTACACCGTTTAAACACTCCAACACCTTGCGAGCAACACCATAATTTAACAGAAATTCTGTAATAGTATTACAGTATGAACGCGGAAATACTAAATGAATTATTATATTTATCATATTCGTGAAAGATGAGTAATTTCACCAGCGATACCTACTTACGAACGTATTATGATTAAACCATATTTGTTCGAGAATTTATACACCCAGAATTCTCACTGGTACAACACACGAGCTTAAAAAACATGGAAACACGCCCCTTCATAACGTAACTTTTTTAATGGTCGTAACTCGTAATAGAATAGCAACATTTATTGGCCTAATACAGCGTTGAAGTGCAAATAATAGAAAGAAGGAGGCCTATTCTCTGCAGCAGTATGTATCAACTGTGAAGAATTATGAAAAAAACTATGCTAAACATTTATATTTTTTACCCGACTTCAAATTAAAAGGTGGAGGCTCTCAATTTGGTTGTTATTTTTTTATGATATCTTCGTCATATATAAACCAAATTGTATTTTTGTTTTCAAATCGTAACATAAATGGTTTTATCTGAAAGGTCTAGATTGGTCCCATAGAAATTTTATCAAAATCAGTTCAGAAGTGTGGCTTTGAGGACGGCTTTCAAGGTTTTCAATCTTCATTTGTGTAAAGAAGCAGTTTGGCCATGGAGTCAGTTTTTCAAGTTTTTAGACTTTATTTGTTCTAAAAAAATAGGTTCAATCGAGAACCCAAAGTACGGCATCGGTCGTCATACGAACCGCGTGTGCAATAGGTAAGCAATGAATAAACGACCGGGCAGAGTGCGGGCGATAAAAATGATGTATGCCCTCTGACGTGGACACCGTACAACTACTACTTTATTTGTTACTTGAACAGCATCTACCAATTTTTAAAACTATATTTATAGGTTCGGCTAATGGTCGTAAAGTTTTATGATAGTGAAGCGAAATGTGATTATTATGAGGGAATTATCTATTGTGTGGAGCTTTTAGAAATAGAATTGCAATACCGAAATATTATTGACTGGCATCAGCTCAGTTGATGAAAGCTTTGCTTTCTGCGCCATTACCGTGGGTTCGATCACCAGATCAATTATTTGTATGTATATTGTATTCTAGTTATGTATTAAAAAAAAAAACAGTATGTATTGTATCAGCTATTTGATTCTCATAAAACAAGCTCTGCTTAGCTTGGGGCTATAGATAGTGTTTTGTGTATTGTGCACAATATTTATTTACCTACTTATAACAGTAGCGATAGGTTTTTTAGATTTTTATCTGAAGGTTATTTCAAATAAAAGATTGAAATCTATGCTTTGTGAAGTGTGTGCGTGTGTGTTGTTGTAATCACTGCAATGGAATCATAAAGTTTTGGGAATAAGAACAAATAAATAATTATAATAATTTAAACTAAAAAGTGTAAAATAACGCAGGAAACATGTTACTACATTAGGTTGTAACGAGCTGGTATGACCGAGCTTTGCTCGGTATTTTTTTTGTAAATTATATGTTTAGAAATTTTTATTAGCCAAATAATTAGCTGCAAATACTCAGGAATTAGGTTCAACAAATAAAATAAAAAATATTTATGTAATTATTATTTTTTAATTTTGATTTAAGTTTTTGTATCAAAATGTTATTTTTAACCGACTTCCAATCAAAAAGGAGGAGGTTCTCAATTCGGTTGTATGTTTTTTTTTTTTTTTTTTAATTTTTTTTTTACGGCTATTGCATAATGATTGCCACGGAGAACAGGACGATGACCCACCCAGGCGGTGACTGAACGCAGAGTGTCGCTCACGGCGCGCGGGCGCGGATCAAAGGTCAAAATAGGTCAGGCGCCAATGATTCCAAAGGATATTCTTTGTCGATTTTCTCGGGATTTTCATAACAAAACTTAAAAAAAATCATTTCATAAATATTTTTTATTTTATTTGTTGAACCTAATTCCTGAGTATTTGCAGCTAATTATGAATAACCCTGTATATATATATATAACAAGATTTTCTCGTTTTAAGGTATAAGATACTGTTTGAAATAAAGATTTTGTATGTATATTTAAATTGTTGTTGATGTATGTTGATTTAATAGCCAAAACCATAAATTTGTTGAAAATCGTATTCAATTAATGATTGAAAATACTTTATTGTAACAAAAAACAATGTAATTAAAACAAATTCTTTCCGTTTAGACTAGAACTAACCTTTTTCAAGTATTTTCTTCAAAATAATCGTTCACTTTTTGTCTAATGACCCCTGCGTGGGTTTCTTGGAGCAAAAGACACTTCCTGCAGATACGAGGGGTTAAAAAGGTTAGCTTTTCAGAGAATAGTTACAAAGCAAAATGTCGTGTGTCATTGTGTAAAATGCGCGTACAGAGCGAGCAGTGTATAGTCTGGTGTGTGCGTGGTTGTGTCGAGCTTTTCTTTATTTTTTAAGTTGGTAAAATTTTTGAAACCGACAAGCATGTATGAAGAAACTGGAGAATGTTATGAGAGTGAATGAAGCGAAAAAAGTATGTCAGGATAGTAGCAAATGGAAATCCGTGATTTCTGTCTACCATCATAGGAATGAAGCGTGATTTTTTGTGTGTATGTATTGGACTTAATAAAGTTTCTGGAGTGAGTGTTTTTATTAACTAACTTGCTGATAGAGCAAATGGTTGGTCCTCCTGTTGTTAGGTCATGCGCGTAAGGAACATGCCCTATTATGCACTGCCTACGCCCATCACCTTGAGGCATACAGGTGTTGAGCATCATGTAGGTACCTGTCATTTCAAGGACCCTACAAACCAATACAGCAACGCTGTTTGGCAAAAATAGGCACGGTAATCATTTGCAATAAGGTTAAAGATGATGATAACATTTTTTTTATTCTTCTTCTTGTCATTTCACTAGTTCTTCCGAACCAATGTGGTGAAAGGATTTTATTTCTACCTCAAAGAGGGTCCATTCGTGCACTTAACACAATGTTTTTTTTTATATTCTGGTTTTTCTTACGTTGTTTTCCTTCACTGTTTGTGAGTACTAGCATAGTGCACATAAAATGCTTTTGTCTAGAAAACTTATCATTTTAAAGCAATCGATTCGCTTCATTTACACCTTTAAAATATTCCATAAACCGAACTGCAGGCACTTAAATATTCAAAGATCACAATAAAATATGAGAGTGGCGGAGTACAAAAGGCATCGTAAGTTTAGCTTATCGCCTTTCGTGGCCCGTTAGCCACAACCGCACAATTGATTCTACTATTCTAGCACACCCAGTCCGGGACTTTACTAGGTAACCCCGCCTTTTGAATATTATCATATTTTACACTGTCAATTACAGGGTTTACCTGATTTTGTTTACGGCGGTAGTATACGGTAGTCTCTTAGGTTTTCACTGGCTGCATGTATTTCTATTCCGAAAAAAAAAACTATTTCGTTC
The DNA here is from genome assembly GCA_939531255.2 of Thera britannica. Lineage (NCBI taxonomy): Eukaryota > Metazoa > Arthropoda > Insecta > Lepidoptera > Geometridae > Thera > Thera britannica. Next base: position 5,241,789 of record OW618041.2, on the reverse strand, counting down.
TTCTATATACATGTTATGAGTCAGTATATCTAAAATACACTTTTGTCTAGTATGAGTCAAGATGGTAAACGTGCTACGACGCGTAGCACATCTACGAGGCTTTCGTTTCGTAGCAATTCAAGCAGTGCTACGCTACTACCCATCACGTGACGTCAAAAAAATATTACCATCATTTATCGATCATAGCCGCTACCATTTTTTTTGTCATTATCATTCAGAACTATCACTTTTTTCCCTCTCTGATTTATACTCTGGGAATCTCGAGATACGAGGCGAACTAGTGCATTGGATAAAAATAACCCTCTGGCACAAAAGTTCTGCGCATTCAAGTTCAGACGTTTTAATGCAATTACTTTGTAAAGCTAGTGCAGTATCAACGCAGTTTTGTTAGCCACAGAACAACGCACCGACGCGAAAAGACAATCCTGACGGACCACCGACAGAGCAGTATAAAACCTTTATTCATTCGACAGAGCGCTGCGGCCTCTGTGGCTTAGCTTCCTACATATTAGAACAACATTCCGGAAAATCATTTCCATGCACATATAAAACTGGTTTCACCTACTGAATAAAAGTAATTAGCCTTAGCCTTTATGTGCACGTACATTACTCCCCGATGCACGTCACAATGTTTCAAACGTTGACAACAATACAACAGTCTCTCCCCAGGGTGTACGTACTACGTACGCTGTAATTGTGACAACTCAAAACCATAGTAATTAAATAAAATACACTGCAGTATTGCACAAAGTAGAGGATTTTAAAATTGAGGACTGGCGTGGTTGTTCGAGATATGAATTGAAGCATAATGAAAGAGTGAAGTCGGCAAGTTATAATTTACTAGGATTTTTTATTCAATTGTCTTTTATTTACAAGCTTATTATGTTGCAATTTTATGCTTATAATAAATGCAAGTAAATTAAAAGAGTAAAGACAGCCAGCAGTAAGTAATTTTCCAGGAACTCTTTCATACAATAGTATATTACAATTTACAATTTTTAATCACTTAGGGCCGGTTTTTTAACGACTAATTCGTCATCCGTGAAATTGGCCCTAGAGACGATTTTGTGCGTATTTTGTACAGACAATCTGAATTTCTAAACTTCCGTTTTAAGCACTCAAATAAAATAGTTTCATTCGAGATCAATAAGTAGAAGTCCTTTTGTAAATAAAGTTTTTCTACGAAGTAGGTTGAAAATAAATACACTGCGCGTTATATGGACTTTATATGGAACCTAAACGGCCAAACCAGTAATCCCCCGGTGGCCCGCAGAGTGCATGTGAAATGGCACCATCTATGTCGAGGCTAAAGTAATGAATTTACAGAACGTGCACATCTCGTTTCCATTCATCATTTTATACTTTCATACAGAGTATGTAGTTAAGAGATGAATAAAGTACTTCGCTGTAATTCTCAAACGTAGAAAAACTTCCTCTCTCAAGATATTTTAGAGGATGTAATATCGTGCATTAGGGTTATAATTTTGACCTACTCGTATTTTTTTCATTTCGCCTAATTCTGGTGTACTCATAGGTGCTTCGGTTGTGATTAATTGTACTTATGTATCTATTCTGTATGTATCTGTATCATCTACCACAGACAGCTTTCACAGCTCAGTTGGTAGTAGCTCTGCCTTCTGCGGTGGAGGGCGTGGGATCGATCCCCACCGAAAACAAACATTGTGTATACAATATCTGACACAAACATAATATTATGCGTTTACAAAAAAATATATACCTATATTTTGATGACGTCACCAACTTATACCGTAATTAAAACTATTGGATATTAATATAAGTTGATGACGTCATAGAAATATATATTACAGCTACGTGTGTGACGTACTTTACTTGTGGTCAATAATTTATTTGAACGTAATAAAAGAAAATTCGTTCGGTTGATTTGCTCAACATTTCCAAATGTTATTTGTAATTCCACTTTCGCACCGTAAGTACCTCGGAAACGGTCGAGTCCATGAAAAATATGATACGGGGAAAGGGAAGAGAGCCCTATAAGCCCTTTATGAAATCGTTAATGATCTCGTTGATGGACCCAAATGGTTTTTTCCGAGTTTCACGTTTTTTTTACGTTTTTGTGAACAGTGTTGGTGTAGATATAAATAGATATGCATGTTTTAATAGGATATAAATAAATAAATAAATTATGTTGTAACCAATCCCCACAACACTATCCAGCCCCATAATAAGCAGAGCTTGTACTAAATAAATAAAAAATATATATATTATAGACAATCTACAAAACATTATCCAGCCCTTAATTAAGCCCTGATCTAATACTTACATAATTTTTTTTGGTAATATATACTTAGAATACAATGACAATACCTCTAACACCCAGACAGAGAACACAAATCTGTGTTCACCACACAAATATTTGTTGTTGGTGGGGATTGAACCCACGGCTTACGACGCAAAAGGTAGAGCTAATACGAATTGAGCGGAGAGGATAGTCATCATGTAGGTCTTTGGTTTTTAGATTTGAGACAAATAAAATATATTTTTATCATGTCTTAAATAGGTAAGCTCGTTAGGCCTGGCGGACTTCGACATGACACTACAGACATCGACCACGAATCGCAAAACGAAGCATAGGACGTCCCCTGCAAGTTTAGTGTCACTGAACTGAAATACTAGATCAATGTAAATCTTTTTGTAAACCAGTAAGCTTACCATGAGCTCTATCTGGCTCTGTCTCTGGTTTTGAGTCTGTGTGAGTGTGAGTGCTCACCAGTGCATTATACTGTGTGTGTGACGTTTTGACGTAGGATTTATTTAGTCAACACTCACACAGACTCAAAACCAGAACCAGAGACAGAGCCAGACAGAGCTCTTGGTAGGCCTACAGCTATCAAACAAGTGCTAATTTATCTATCTATCTATTCAGCCTGTATGCACCCACTGCTGGGTATAGGCCTCCTCCCTAATACGCCACTCTCTTCGGTCCTGTGCCAGTCTCCGCCATTGCTGCCCAACCACCATGACAATGTCATCCGACCAACGGGCGGGTGGTCTGCCTCGTGGTCGCTGTGCGTCTCTTGGCCACCATTCTGTAATCGCCGTTGTCCATCTTCCGTCATTTCTTCTGGCCACGTGTCCTGCCCATCTCCACTTCAGACTAGTGATCCGCATACCTACTTCTACGACTTAGGTATGCGGTACCTAGTGCTTATATAAGATGCAAATATACAGTCCACTTTACATGCGATTTAGGTGTAATGAATCTACATCACAATTTACGAACTCAATATTCCTAAAGCCAGGTACACAAAGCCCAAAGATAGTGCCAGCTGAACCGTGCCGTTTGCTCCGTTCGTTATCCTCGCTCGATAGAGGCTTCAGAATTGCTTCTTGCTACAAGTGGTCTGATTAAACCCCCTGCGTTCCTAACAACTGTGACAGAGTTGCGCAACTTTGAGCATTGAAATTTACATGGCTATCGAAATGTTTTCTAAACTAATATTATAAAGAGGAAAGATTTGTATTTTTGTGTGTGTTTGTAATGAATAAACTCAAAAACAACAGTGCCGATTTCAAAAATTCTTTCACAATTGGAAAGCTACATTCACCCTAAGTAAAAAGTAATCAGGCCTTTGTGATTACACAAGCCCTAATCGCAGGACACTATAAAGCCTGGGACAGGATTTTAGATTGACCCTGAGTAACATAGGCTATATCAATGTATTTAAAAAATAAATGTCCACCCGTGCGAAGCCGGGACAAGCAGCTAGTACAGAAAAAATTGTATGTTATTATCTTCAGTCAGTGATAAAAGTTGATGAACTTGATTTCTATAGAAGCAATATGATATCATCCACTTCCTGCGTATACGTAAAACTGTGAACGATCACTGCTACAGGACACAGCAACTACAGTTCCTTTTGACGATGTGCCGTGTCGGCAACAAAAAGTATCTACGTTTGCGCAGCACCTAAGTCTTTTGTCACTGTCACTTTCATGTCAACAAATAGAGATGTTAACAGGCTTATCGTCAGTTATGATTTTACCCGTAAATATTTAGAAAGCCAACGAAATTTTTATAAATGTTTTGAGCTTCATTTAAAGATCCATCATGAGCCATAACTATCTCAACTAGTAGTGACTAGCAAAACGAAGTTACCATTTCCTGCCCCTAACAAAGGAAAACAAAAGCATAGTTTGTTGAACACTCCATTTGTTACTGCGCGTGTAACCATTATTGTGGGTTGGTCTAAGAATGAAAAACAACAGCTAATTGAACGAACCTGGATAACCAAAATCCACTCGCGTTACCCAGGGTTAGACATTACACTGAACATGGTAAGCGCGTATTCTGAACTTGTTCAGGCTTTGTCTAATTCAAATGTCACCGAAACTGTCCTAACCTCGGCCTTCTGACCATGAATCCGGAGTTAGGAAGCGAGCAGCCAACAATGCCGACATACTTGCGGCTTGTACCTACTTGCGGCGCGTTCCAACGTGTTTATACATCTCTGTGTTGTAGTTTTTGCGAGGGACACAGAATATATTGTTGCAGAATATGAACATACCCCCACAATTTCTAGTGCCACCTATTTTAAGGCCACACTGTGCATTTTTATCGTGTGAAAATCCTAGTAATTGTACGTGTACGGGCTCAGCATAATATTGTTGCAGAATATGAACATACCCCCACAATTTCTAGTGCCACCTATTTTAAGGCCACACTGTGCATTTTTATCGTGTGACAATCCTAGTAACTGTATGTGTATGAGCTCAGCATAAAATCTTATAAAATTCAAAAAGATTCAAAATTATGATATCACTCACATTAGAAGAGCTATCAGTTATTAGTTTATTGGCTTTCATTCGCTTGTAATACTCCTGGAATTTAAAGAAGTAGGTGTAAAGATACACTTGTCCTACTGATGCCACTGTGCCTTCTGTAGCGGTGACGTTTTGCCCACTCAGACCGCAAGAGTGGCACTGAGTGTGGCAATTAAAACTTGCGAATGTCAAGTGCGGTGCCGAGACCTTTATTATTTTTTTATTTTATGCTAACAATAAAGCAACCGTAGCGGACTGTATCTCACAACTTTGGTCACTAGTGCTGTTGTCGACTAGCTAATTAAATAGCTTTGGTATATTTAGGTCATTTCAACCCTTAGTTTTTACTTTTGGTTGTTCAAATGATTTTACAGTTTTCAAACAGACCCCTCAACAAGTAGATACGGTACTCTGACGTAAACGAAATGAGATTGCAAGTCGCTTTCGAATGCAGAGTAATCTACAGATCGAAGCAGATAATAAAGTATTGAGAGTGCAGTGTCTAGTCAACGCACGTGTGCCATCGAGAATATTGGACAAGAAATTGACGCAAAAGAAAACGTTAGTAGAACGTCGCACCAAGAAACATTGAGTGACTGCACCGCTCCTATCACCAGTAGTGTCTATCTCCAACAATAAACTACGAGGAATATAAAAGTAACTTCAAAGCGTCGATATAACATGAAACTACTACGTCCGAGGCACGCATTTTAAAAAATAGCACAGCTTATGTTCCCCTGTGAGACCGGAAGGGAGGGGGTGGGGAATCAGAGTCGGTGGGGGACGTAGTTTATGGACCGAACTGATACCGGGACCCAGGAAAGCGCTTCAGCTTACGCTTAGGATTTGTAGGCGAGATATTTACATGGAATCATATATGTAGAAAGTAATGCGATAAATTATTGCAATTTACCTGGTTTTTGTGCGTTTTTTGTTTGGCCTTGAAGATTTACGTATGAACTTAATGTATCGTGTTTTCTGCTACGCAATAAAACTGTCACAATATTTATTTTTGGCGACTTAGAGAAAGTGATTCACGTTCACGCGAGGTAAAAATGTGGAATACGAGTAGAATAAAACCATGTGCAACTCATCTACTGTTTTCGTCTGTAACGCATAAAAACATAGATAATGCGGTTCCATCCTTATTTACCTCCCGTAGGTGACTAAAAGAACGCACCAGGGGATGGGCAGCAGAATCTCTTTGGAAAACCTCTCAATTATGCGGAAGCATTGTTTTTTTTATAAATAAATATCAACACAACACAACACTATCTAGCCTGTACTATGGGAATCAATATAACACCTAGACAGATAACAAACATCTGTGTTCACCACTCAAAAATTTGTTCTGTGGTGGGGATCGAATCCACGACGGTTCAGAAGGCAGAGCTACTACCACTGAGCTGAGAGGCCAGTCCAACAGTAACATGTTTAATCTGATGACGATGATGATGTATAGGATCGATGAACGCTAACAAATGAATACCAATAGACGGAATCTTGGCGAGTCACTGATTAATGCAATCAGCTCTAGCTACTTGAACGTTAAATTGACAATTGATCATACTTAGCGCACGATAATCTTCAGGGTTGGCGAGAAATGGCGCGATGTGAGCTAAACTATTCAAATGCTCGTAGCTAGCTCACTTTTTACTTCTTACTTAGTACTGAATTAGTAAGTTGATGTGACAATGGGCAGTTCATATAGCTCGAAGAACCGACGGCCGTTGGGGAATAAAGGTTCTCGAATAGCGACAACGAACCGGAAGACGAAGAATCAGAACGCGGGGTTACTACTACTAGACCACCAGTGCTCCGCAGTGATATGTAAGATCTAGTAAAATACGAAATAAAGTACATCTAGTGTTGTGTGCTGACCTAATTTGAGAATGTACAAACTTGGAGTGAACTAGCTTTGTAGTTTAGTTTCGTTTCAGGGCTGGCGTGAAATAGCGCGGGATGTAGGGGGCGAAGGGCGAACCCTGCGGCAGACATGACTTATTACCGCCACCAGGATACAACCCTATTTCGGTCCTAATGACGCCGCTTCGTATAGGAGCCTTAATTTCGACGCCCCACGATTTTTATTAACGCATTCAAGTGGCCAGCAATTTGGCTCGGTGTCTGCTTTTTTGGGCGGATTGATTCGTTTTTGTTTCGGACTGAGCTCGTGATTAACTTTGTGATTGCAACTCTTGGATTGTCATACAGTTGTTTGATGTGGTAATACTGTGCATATAGTCTTTTAATTGATAGAGGGTAGTGTTTCCGTCTCGTAGAGAGCGAATTAATTATTAAATTGTACCTACAAAGCACAAATATGGGCTGCGTTTGTCTGGTTAGTATAAATCTCGGAAAGTAAAATACTGGGCTTAAGTTTTGCACTAGTATTAATAAATACCTACCTACTAGCATAATACTAGTAGTTGAAGTAAATGAAAACTTGTTTATACATAAACTTAAACAATTCGTTGTAACCAAAGTTCACTATAATTAAAATACCAGTATACTTAGCTTATTCAATGTGGTTATAAAATGTAAAAGTACCAACCTGCTTTGAGTATTAGATGTATGTACTTCTTAATAATTTTTTTTATCTGTATTGTACGCCCGAAATGAGTATAGGCTGTTGGACCAAAATTACTTTAAGATCTTTTTTATAAGGTTTTACAATAAATCATTCTTATTTTTATTCTTAAATACTGATTATTGGAGATGGTTTTAATATTTGATAGCCGGGACCAGTCAGTTTGCAATACATGACGGATGTGATCAAAAATATTGTGGTGGATTTTATTGGGCCATTAAATCTACGCTTACCTTTTTCAAATGGCTATTGAAACCTTCTGAATATAAAAATGGTACTTTAAATACACAAACAACATAATTTATCTAGCTGCTAGATAAACTATGTTGTTTGTGTATTTAATATTACAATACAAGTACGGGCTAATCCGAATGTGTTATGCTAGATTCTAGCATAACACATTCGGATTAGCCCGTACTTGTATTCTATCTAAAAGGGTAATCCACAAGAAGCTACGCCTGGAACCCAACAAACTTATGTAAATAGAAAGCCTTGCGATTTAAATTCCGATATGTTAAAGAAGAATAATGTATGTAAACTTAGGACAGACTTTTAGATAAAGATCCATTGTGACCTTCCTCTAAGCTCGAATAAAAGTTTGAAAAGACAGAAAACAGAATGATCCCCTTCCTTGGAAAGAGTATACAGAAAGTTACGCCTGATATTTAGCCTGTTCACTGTGGATATGTATAAATGTATACAGGGTGTGATATTTACTCCCGAACTTTTAAACGGGGTCTCTGTATCATTGCTTGTTTATTGAAATCCACTAAATTGAACAGAAGAAATGAAAATTTGTTTTATTTGCGTTTGGAAACCTGTCCAATCTAAGTGGTGATGTTTTGATAGGAAAAAACTGTGCATACATCATTATATATAGGATATAACTATTTACAATGAATAATGCCAAATAGCAATATCTTTGTTTATAAGTGCAGGAGAAAGACAAAAACATTTCCGGTAGCTAATTATTGTCATTATGTAAGTTGATGTGTTTCATCTAATAACAATAAGGGAAGTTGCATTCTTATCCACCTCCTCTAAAAAGCTCATTAGCATAATTGAGTCCACACGAAAATAAGAGCGACAAGTGTGAATCCTACCCTCACTTTTGCTCGAAAAATTCATCAGCTAATGTTAGCTAATGCATGCTTCTGAACCCCACATTTGCCTTTGACGAACTCAGCAATTTTGAAAAGCCCACACCCTGTTTAAGCCGTCCAAAACAATTCTGCCACTCACAAACTTTTTATAGGTCACAGAAATGTTATTCGAATTACAGGCCATTTTGCTGTGTTCCTTCATACTCGAACCCTTCATAAAGGGCAGACAATGAGGGAGGCTCTATACTTCCATTCTTCGTAATTTGAGCTCCATAACCGACACTAAACCGTTTATGATGCGGCTCTCGGAAAGGTTAAAACCGGCCGGAACGGACAGAACGTAAATCAGTTACAACAAGCTCAATAAAACGGTGAAATGAAAACGTTTCGCACCACTACTGTTTCGAGTGTGGAGCGCGGTTTAGAATATCGCCAACTACTTGTTTTAAACGTTTTTATAGAGTTCATATTTGTTCATATTTTTTTGCTGGGTTTGCATTTTTATGATTCATTTCATACTATGCATACATTTTTTAACAAAAAGTATAGGAAATAAACTTCCAGAAAAAAGTTTGCATGAGATGTTAATTATATTTTGAATCCCTCGGATTTTTTTGTTGTAATTCGACAAACTCAAATGCGATGCCAAAGCAAAAAGTACTAAGTAAAATAGCATTTTCAGAACCGAATATTTTTCACAGAACCGCTAACCTTTAATCCTATTAAAAATAAAAGGCTGGCCTCCGTCAAAAAATTATACTCGAGTACTTCCAGTGCAATTTTCTATCACTCATCTCATAACAACCAAAGAGCTCACTTACCACATCGCATTAACAAATTAAAATCCATTAAAATGATAAGTTTTTATCCGCGAATTTCTTTTCGTATTCTGCAGTATTTTATTATAAAAATGTGTGCAAATATATCAGAGGCGAAGAGGCTTAGACTCGTGAAATGGATTCTTGAAAATTCCAACCCGTGGTCAAGTGCACACTACAGAATTTGGAGTTTTCTAGATCAACCTCGTTTTCGCCGCAGCAACAAAATGTAAGGACTTGTTATAGCTATATATTTCTCTGGTGAAATCCCTGAGATTATATATTTTTAAATCAGCGTCATCTTTTTTATTATGCTAGCGAAATAATATTTTCTTTCGACAGAACCTGTACAAAAACCTTGCTAGCTACACTCAAGTGGTGTCACTCAATAGTCAGCCTAACGAACTAATATTTTTCCTACATTTTTTTATACTTCTAGCTGATGGAACAAACATAATTCTGGTCCACCTAATATTAAGTGGTATCAATCGTCTATAACAAAGCATTTACCTCTCAGGACTGGTCCCTCAGCTCAGTTGGTAGTAGCTCTGCCTTCTGCGCCGTAGGACGTGGGCTCGATACCCACTGAGAATAAATATTTGTGTGATGAGTACAGGTGTTTTTTCTCTGTCTGGGTGTTATATTTTATTCTAAATAATAATGTATTTGCAAAAAAAACACAAGTATTATATCAGCTGTCTGGTTACCATAGTACAAGCTCTGCTTAATTTGGGGCTATATAGTGCTGGGTGAGTAGTCAATAATATAATTTTTTTTATTGCATCGTAGTTAACGCACGTCAGAAACGTGCCCTATGATGCACTGCCCTGCGTCCATCAACTTGAGGCATATAGATGTTCAGTCTCACTATATTTTCCAAAACAGAATAATAAAACGGATACCAACATAGCCATGCTCACATAATTACCACAAGTAGGTCCATGATGAGCCACTAATCCGAAACTAGGATAAATTTGCATTGCTAACCGCGTTTACTGGCATGCACTAGTTATGTTTTCCATAGCATATTGTATGCAGATAAGTACCCTATAGTGTTATAGTGAATAGGCATTTACTGGACAGCACTTGTAGTTAAGCATGTTGGTATAGCACATTGATTCCCAACGTGGTCCAGGTGGACCCCCAGGGGTCCACGGTAGACTCGAAAAGGGTCTAAGATGGCGTGAAAAAAAATCGGGGTTCACAATTCGTAAGTCCACTTAAATTTATCTGGTTTCGACAGTGAAGAACTAAAATATTGGCTTGACTTCACCTATCATTGTAGGCAGATAATATTTTAAAAAGCTTAGCGACTGTTACTTGTTAAAACTTTTTGTGGACAGCTGCAACGCAAATGTCCATAGGTAGATCTTATATCCATATTTTTTGTCGACTGGGAATATAATAAAAATGTAGCTGAAGGGCAGGCGGTCCACCGGAAACCACCAAAATTTTGAAAGTGGTCTATGTGAAAAAAAAGGTTGGGAACCTCTGATAGCAGGTCAACTATGTTTGGAACTTTTAGAGCAGTTATCATATAGATAGGCTATGTAATACGATGACCTTTATATAGAACGCCTAAAACTAAATACCTCTCAGATTTGACGAGGTCACGTAACAAATTTGAGTATATATTTCGTGCTTGACGGAAATCAACAAACAAATCAATTCTAAGAAAAATTTGATGAATTTATGGAACAAAATAATTTGCTTCAATTATCTTACAAAACATTTTCATAAAAATAATAATGATCAAAAATTAGCGATCATTTATGAACTGTTTACGAGTACGTTTACATTTTTATGATTTCAGTCTCAACACACGTTTTCCGTTGTGTATCCAGTATTTTCATTTAGCAATTTTAAATATTCTTTTCCATTATACAGGGCGTCCCACGGATACGCCACACGGTGTACCTTGAATATTTTAGATGTAACATGTTACTGATGTACATGTTGAAAGAAGACAATATTTGAATTAAAAAAAAAAAATTAACAGCATTCATAAATATTTAAATAATTACATGGCTGAACCGGGAATCAAACCTGTTACACAAGAAAAATAAATCACCCTGTAGCTTTATCACACCGATCGAAAGGCTTCATAAGGACGATTTTTTGCTAACATAGTGTCAGAAATAAAAGGAAGACCATGAATTTTAACATTTTTAATACAAAATTAATCAATTATTTATCAAATGCTCAAAATTAGAAAAAAAATATGAATGTACTTTTAATTGTTTTTAATATTCAAATTATGTCTTCTTTCAGTAAAATGTTCCATCTTCAATATTCAAGTACTTTCCCTATATGTGGCATATCCGTGAGACGCCCTGTATTCTTTACTTTTCCTGAATCCATTTCATGCAACGTTGGTGAAAGTTTTACCAGTAAGTATTAGAATCAAACTAAGTGTGCAACTACGAGATTCCAATTACTGACGCAACTTGGACGAAATTGTATACCAATAACTGTAGTTGTGAAACATAAGTTTCTGTTCAATTACTGAGCATCAGGTTTGCTTTGAATGCACGTGTAAAGTAAACACACACCCTGCATTTCTGTGTAACGTAACACGAGCTACGACTTGTATTGAAATATATTTCAATATAGGTCTTCGTTTTATTCAAAGCGCTTGCATGATATACCACGAAGACGGTGAGTCGATCTGTCTCTCAAAGTATTGATCAGTAAGCCTACGACAAGCTCTGTCTGGCTTTATCTTTGGCTCTGGTTTTGAGTCTGTGTGAGTGTTGAGACTAAATCAATCCTACGGCGAAACGTCACACACACACTGGTGAGCACTTAAACACACTCAAAACGAGAGCCAGAGACAGAGCCAGACAGAGCTTGTGGTAGGCCTACAGGACCCGTATTATGATCTCGTAAAGCAGTGCGTCGTCAGCGTTGATTTTTCGTTGTCATAAAAATAATGTGAGTTGATACTCTCATTATTTTTATTATGGACGGTGGATGACAATAAATCTGTCAAACAAAATTGACAACTCAGGTAATAGTGTTATTTAAATATAATTTGACTTCTTAACATGGCCACAGAATGATAATGATACTAGCACAGTGGATGTATGCTCAAAGTAGGTGGACTTAAAAATACTCATGGCATTATCGGAACGAAAAAGTGCTGAATTTAAAACATATAGGGCCTTATTAATAATCCTGGCGTAGCGTTGGACTAGTTAATCCGTGTTTTGTCACATTTGCTCGAGTTGACAATTGCATGTCAATGCAAGAGACAAAACACGGATTAACTAGTCCAACGCTACGCCAGGATTATTAATAAGACCCATAGAGACTTCACAACCAACACACACACACACGCTTGTGTGACTTGTTGTTGATTGACACTGCCTAAAAGCCTCAAAATCAGAAAGTAAAATTAAAAATCTTAAGAAATCGACTTCATGGACAAATTGTAGAACCGATGTTGATAAAATTTCTATGAGACCAATCTGGAAGAATGGAATGAATGAATCTTCAATCGGTTCATAAATGACAAAACTATTCGATAACAAAAAAAATACAGCTGAATTGAGAATCCCTCATTTTTCAAAGCTGGTTAATAAAAGAATGTCGTAAATTAAAAGATTCAAAATATGGTGTAATACCCATACCTAACGTATTCATTGTTACCTTGTGTTTAAGTAGACGCGAAATCTCTTTAGAACGGGCCCAAAGAAAGGCGTGCGTCGTGTGGCAATGCTTTAATTGCTACTGTTTATCGTACCCATTTCTCTTTGGGTAAGGCTTAAATAGCGCTCGTACGTCACGGACACCATGTAATTATTTCACGTGAAACTCTCGAAAAACAGCGCAGCATCTTTGGAACGAGACTCGTTACTCTATGGGGACGGTTTAATTTGTCTATCACCCACCTTCATTAGAGCATACGTTTACTGAGCTGAGTATTTGTTAAGTCGGAGGTATTTGAGTATTGATTGCTGCTGTTTGTGCTTATAACGACATGTTGGAGATAGATATATTCTACCCTGGATTTATGAGCACTTGAACCCTTACCTAGGCTATATCGAGAGAAGGCTTACCGAAGTTACCAAACATCACTCAAATAGTTATATAACATTGTTCATAAGAATAAATAATAATAAGTAATGCGGACAATTCACACAACACTATCCAGCCCCAAACTAAGCAGAGCTTGTACTATGCGAACCAGATAGCTGATACAATACTTGAATATATTTTTTGTAAATATACATATATACATAGAATATACTACACACAGACAGAGAACAAACAGTTGCGTTCACCACACAAATATTACCGAACCCACGACCTACGGCGCAGAAGGTAGAGCTACTACCAACTGAGCTGAGGTGAGCATTGTATTCCAATCTGATGTTTTTCTGTATTTCTTTGTTAATTTTATGTGGTGTACAATAAAGTTTTTTCTATCTATCTATCTTAGAGTCTAGTTATATAACATTGTCCATAAGAAGATTCTATGATAAGCTATGTAGCGAGTATAACACATAGTACAACGTACTCTTTACTTCTTAACAGTCGATACTCGTTGGCCTTTATTGCAAAACTTTTGCAAGCATTCCTCTTTTATTACGCCAATTTTGTACGAGTAAGCCTATCCAACGAGGGATGGCTCGCGATTTTTATTATTTAGATTTCGATCGTTTGGGTGCAATCACGTACAAAACAGGTAAAGCTTTGGTTTTATAAGAAGCGTTCACCTTCTTAGAACGAACGTAACACCGAGACGAGTGTAAGCAAGAACAAACTTACGCAATCAATGTCAAACATGACTTGTGTCAAGTGCACGAAAGGACGTACTTTTATTTGGGATTAGTTTTTTGTCATTTTGGGAAGTCACATAGCTTTTTGATTTTTATTGTTTTTCTAGTGTTATTTTGAGTTTTGTTGTGTAATTTCGGTGGTATTTTAACCAACATTACCCGAGGTCTTAGCTTAAAGTGTGACCAGTTGGAATGGAGTGTATTATGTGATATTCTAATTTGATCGAAAAGGTTTCGGATGGTTTTGAAAACAAACGTCCATCATTTGTTTTCAAATTCAAGTAGGGCCGACTTGTCTATTGTATTGACTGACTTGACTTGACTAAAAACTATTTTATTGATGTAATATATCCTCACTCGACACTGGCAAAATTGATTCAAAATGGGCAGATGCTTTAATTAAGAAGAAGAAGACGTACACTTTTTTTTATTTTTTATTTAAAGGGCTTTGTCGCTTAGCGACCACACTGCCCTATTATAATACAAGAATGAAAACTTAACTTAAATATTAATTACCACACTGTTTCGAAATAACTAGTGGAACGAACAGAGGGAGACTTGAGTTCGATCATTTAAAAAAATTTAAACGCTTGTATACTAGCAAATTGGTGCCCGCTTTGTATAAAAACAGACCCTTTTCTAGAAAGGGCCTACTCGATGCGAGGGCTCGCGGGGTATCCCCTATGGCGCGCTTGAGCGATACTATAAGCTTAGCTGATTCAAGGCAGTCTGAGTCAACATATGAATATGTAATACCAGTAATACCGAGTCAGTTACACGGGTGGAAGGATGCAATAACATATTGAAATAATCTGAACGTAAGGTTCATGAGCGGTATTATTTTACGATAAAAAGCTATTTTTTATTGTTTTCCTTGGGATATAATATTGCTAACGTGCAAATATATACCTACTGCTTACTATAATTCTGATCGAACTCATAAAATATATAAATAAAATAAATATTGTAGATGTAGATTGTAGACAATCCAAATTAAGCAGAGCTATGGGAACCAGATCGCTGATTATAATCCATGATTTTTTGTAAATACATCAAAGTCAAAGTCAATAGTTTTTTATTCAGTACGATGCAAGAATCACTTTGAAACATCTTAAAGCTAGGTGAGTCTAGGTGCCATGCTTAGAATACATTATAAATCCCAGACAGAGAACAAACATCTGAGTTTACCACACAAATATTTGTTCTCGATGGGGATCGAACCCACGACCTACGGCGTAGAAGGTAGAGCTACTACCAACTGAGCTGAGAGGTCAGTCATAATTTGAGTTATTGGGACAAAGATAGTTTGTGTAGGTTTTATATTTTGTTCTCAGCAAAAACTTTACTGCAGGTTTTGAGGTTTTGAGGCCAGTATTGAGGTCAGCCTCACCAGCTTTTCATATAATTTTCCTGGAAAATAAATGCTTTTATAAACCACCGTTACAAACGCAAAGCTCTCTAAGTATTGTAGTTTTAATGAGCGAAACTTTGCTTGATGACTATTTTATTGAAGATTTCAAGCGTATTTATAATGCTGAGATTCCTTTTTACTTTTCTATTTTCTACTTCAACAAAATTATAAAATTAAAGTGGAAATAGACGGGCTACATAATTACAAAGAATGACACCAAAATAATAAGGAAAAAAGGAAGACTATTCAAAAGACGGAACAATGAAATGATCCATGTGGCTGGAAGAGAAGATATAGTGACATATAGATATATATATATAACTAAATTATTTATATTTATATATATATATATAGAGATAGAGATATGGCCAAGAGATATATATATATATATATATATAGAGATAGAGATAGAGATATGGCCAAGAAGAGCAAGAGATAGAGACGATTGGCGATCCTTGGAGAAGGCTTATACCGAGGGCGGTCTATACTAAAACCTAACATATATAAATATAAATAATTTAGTTCTTATGATTTTTAGTGTGGTATTAAAGCTTTTTTATTTATTTATTTACTTCAAAAAATCAAGAACTAAAATGTATACTATTCATAGGTTTATATGGCTTATGCAAACACAGACTTCCAATTTAGGATCAAAGTAAAAGTATTGAAACTAGTAAATTAAAAGGAGGGTGCAGTAGGCCTACCACAAGCTCGGTCTGGCTCTGTCTCTGGCTCTGGTTTTGAGTTGTGTGAGTACTCACCAGCGTTTTATAAGGTGTTCGTGTCGTTTCGGCGTAGTATTTATTTAGTCAACACCACCTACCACAAGCTCTGACTCTCGTTTAGACAGAGCCAGACAGAGCTTGTGGTGGACCTACAGTTGGAGTGGTTTAATCACCTAGGGGACGTCAAATCGATATTACGTTGAATCACAGCCCTTATTATAGATGCACAAATGTCTGTCTGTTTGAGTTACAGTCATCATCATAATTATCCTGGTGAAGTCCACCGATGGACATAAGCCTCCCCTATACATTTCCGGGAAGAACGATTCTGAGCCTTCTCCATCCAACGACTTCCCGTGATCTTAACGATATAATGTATGTGTGTCAATGGATATACTTACGTACTTAAGTAATGTAATATTTAGCACCACCAAAGTGGGAAAATTAGTTGCGGTGCCCAAACAAAAATCCAGTGCGGTTATCAGTATCACAATGAATTTTAGGTATTTTTTTATTCAAAACTAGTGGCCGCCCGCGGCTTCGCGCGCCCGTTCCCGTAACACCCCGTTCCCGTTGCTTTTTCGGGATAAAAAGTATCCTATATCTTTCTCCCGGTTCTAAGCTACCTCCCCATTAATTTTCTGCCAAATCGGTTCAGCCGTTCTTGAGTTATAAGTGGAGTAACTAACACGACTTTCTTTTATATATATACTAGCAGTTTTTGACCGAGCTTCGCTCGGTATTTTTTAATAACGTATGAATGATGAAATCATATTTTTCGATCTTACTAACATTACTACATAATAATTAAAAAATAAGAAATGGTTATTTAAAAAAAAATCACGAATGCAATGAGATGGAAACTTCCGGAACTTGTCTAAAGAGTGTTTACGTAGTCATTTAGTTCCAAAACTCGTCAAAAGATGGCGTTCTCTGCGAGTTCTCAGGTTCTCACAGAGCTTAGTTTTTGCTTCTGAGCAATAGATGGCGCTAGGAGTAATGATATTACGATAAAGTTGTTTGTTCTTAACTCCGAACGCCGATATTTTCTAAAAATGAATCCTAGCTAGATCGTTTTATCGTCCCCGAAAACCCCTGTATACTTAATTTCATGAAAATCGTTGGCTCAATTTCCGAGATCCTAAATATATATATATATATATATATATACAAGATTTTCTCGTTTAAAGGTATAAGATATATAGATTAATCCCGTAAAATGATGGTATTGGAACCCTCTTAGATATTTTCCGTGAAATAAGAATAGTATTGAACTTCCATGTCTACATGTTTACGAAAAGACTTCCCAGAAAATGATTACCGGCAATCTTCTGTGCATGTGTTTGAAATGGTAAATTACGTAGAATCAGCTCAAATTATCCATGGCCTTTGAGACAGTTATCGAAATCGATTTGAATTCTATCAACATCGTGATTGATACAGTCGGCTACACTGGAATGTATACAATACAGGGAAAACGACGGCACTTTTTTTAAGTTACCACTAACTTGAAAAAAAAAATGCTGCGACAATAGAGGGAAAACGAATTATATACATTCCAGTGTAGCCAACTGCTAACATCCATTATGATTGTTCTACAACAATCTTATGGATATTCGTATTAAGCGGTAACCATCGCCAATAACACAGCATTGCCTCTTAAGTCAGGAACGTGCCCTGCGTCCATCAACTTGAGGCTTAAAGATTTTCAGCCTCAAGAGCCAGTAATTTCACTGACACTCACACCCTTCAAACCGAATTAAAGCAAGCATTGCAATGGACATCTGCAAGGCATAAAAAAAAATCGCATGGAATCAGTTGATCAGTTTGTATTTGCTCTGTAATGTACATTTAAATACTGCAACATTTATTTGAAACTAGATACGCCCCGCGATGCTACCTGCGATTGAATAGTATGTGCTTTCCCATAGGAATCTTGCATTTTTTCGTTATAAAAATCAGTTTGTCAATTTCTGACTCCTATTACCTGAATTACCTGCAAAAAATCATATCTATCCTTTGCTCTATAAAAAATTTAAACAATTCCACCTCACAGGAACCATAAATTTTACCGAGACAAAAGGTAGCCAATGTGCTATTCCAGACTATAACCTATTCCTATCTCTGTGCCAAATTTCATTCAGATCTGTTGCGCCGTTCTGCCGTTAATGAGTAACAAACATCCATCATTGATGGGAAGTAGGATTGACAAGTTATATATATTCTAGTGCAGCTGACTGTACATTTGGAGTTGAAACTCGTGTAGGTAGTTAGTGTGTGTCAGCAAAGGTCCGTGTGTGCTAATACCCAATGCGCATTGGTTACATAGAATCAGTGTTACATCTTGGTTGATAATTCTCACCTCTATTACACACTCGGACCCGTATACTACGGTTTAGTTATGATATCGACCGAAAAAAGGTTTTAAGTGACTAAATTCAAAGTCTTATACGACTATGACCAGTAATTTCAAGTCAAGAAGACACTATACGTCATCTACTCAAATAGTGACCCCGTTGAATGTTGCTCAACTTATTTGATTTGTTACAAATGACAACTGAAAAACATTTATTTGTACAGTTTGTAAAAATAAATGTTTTTTGACGTGACAACGTCTTATAATTTGATGGAGCCGGCGGCGGCTGCACGCACGAAAAAAAATGACTCATGCCGGCGTAACCTCGCTCTGAGGCGTTCCATTTAAGGCTTGAAGTGCAAGCGAGAGCGCGGGACGAGCGACAAAGAGGCACAATCGGCCTCCGCGTTCGGCAGCGTTCGACATCTATCTCTCTCTTACTTGAGTGAGCTATGCGACCACGTGGACAGCTGTATGATGTTGTCACGTTCAACTATCGTCAGTAAACCGACTTTACAGGCAACCGATTTTTTTCTTTATTTCCATGCAAGCCTGTCCGGTAGCGCTGGATTGTCCGGTAGCGCTGTAAGAATCGTCAGACGATCACCAGCAATAAGTCCATAAAAAAAAACCGTGCAAATTACAGCAAGATCGCTTCTTGGTGACGCCATCTTGATTTTGATACCTGTTGTCACAGCAAGATACATACGATAGTTGAGATACTATTTCCAATTCACTATTTCCAAGTAATGGAGAGTGAACGAGGCAGTTCCGCCACAGTAGTCGAAGATTGCACTCCCAAGCCGGTTCGAGTCTTGAATCGGGCATATTAGATTAAGGTTGTCCGCTGGCACGAACTATTAGTGATCTACTCGAATCAGAGGTACCTATGTGGTATAACAGTGTGGAAACGGCTTTTCTGAAGGTGAAATTGGATTAGACTGGCCTTGGTATCTACCTACGCACTGAAAACGTATGAACACGATGATATGCTATAGGAACACAACGATTATATTTTTCCGATTTTATTACCACATCCAATTGTAAGAATAACTGTCAAAATTGATGTCTACGGCATGCAACGTCAGGCATAGCGCGCCTTGGCGCTATAGAAATGACTGTTCTGTATATTATCACTCTACAAACATACCTGAAAATTATCATACGTAGGTAACTAAAAGGGGTACCAATTTCACATAATGTAAGAGCCATACAAAAAGGGAACGGAAGGAGCGGTGCGCACGAGGGATGATTTCAAAACGAATACCTTTTTATGAACGAAATGTTGAATTTACTTTTTACATTATCAATTTAAAAAGTGTTGCTATTTGTAAAGTTAGCACTGGTCGTAATTTTTTAGTAGCGGGGGTTCTGGGAATGTAGGTATTAATTAAATTTTGTTCGGAGTTATTCGTCATATTTTGACTGCTGAATGTTAGAGACTGTTATAAAAACGATTTCTCTTGTTATTATGATGATTCGCAACCTTATGTTTACATAGCGGAGAAGTTCAAGGGTATAATTTTAATAAATAAATATTTGTGGACGTATAGAAATGTAAGTTTGCCAGTCAGCTCTGGCGGCAATCATAAAATGTGAAACAATTGACAGCTACAAATTCTTTGACTGAATCTAGAATTACTCACGAAGACGAATGATAGTACATACCTAGCTAAATGGAACTGCTTGGAAATGTGATTGCAAAAGCGGCGTCCACAAAGTGTCCGCATTGTCCGAGCAGGTATGTGACATTTCCTTCAGACACTGACATGGGTCCCTTACCCCCTCCCCTCCATCGTTGATTATGATAAATGACTTATGAAATTAAAACGGTCTCGTACAACAAGTTGCCATTCAAATGAATACGGCCTTTGTTGAAATTCATTTCCTTGACAAATCGCCGCTCTGCACTCTGTATACATTGTCTGTTAAATTAAATGGGTCGACGGCTATTGAAATCGTTTCTACGAAGGCTATTCCGAGACAAAACGATAATACGTCAATCGTGTTCGCGTGGCGTGTCCGTTCAATTCTAACATTTCTAACCTGAAATAGGCTGGTGAATATACAATGCCCGCGATATATCGATCCGGTTTACGAGTAGAAGCAATCTTACAAATGTCCGTCCTATTATAGCTCTTTCTTTAACAGCCTTATACTGGACAAAGGCTTCGAGAGGACGGACTCAAACAGCTTTCCAATGGAATCACTATGTTCCGGGTTTTGGGAAAACGTTTTAAATCGTTGAAGTGGATAGAAATCTGTTTCATTTTCTGATATTGCCGGAGAGTGGCGTAACGTAAATTGATCGTTTTAAATTAATTTAGACTATTAATATTCTTGGAGATTTTACCAATTAAAGCACTATTCAATACGTTCGTCGAAAACTTTAATTAAAAAGCTTTTAGAGCTATGATTAATTTAAACAGTAATCGAGCGGCGAAAACGTTAAGTTTTTATGAAGATCTTTCGTGAATTCGAAGTTACGCACTTTTTTTTGGTAAAAAAGCTTTAGAACTATTATTTTTTAACGGTCTTGATTCCAAGTAGAGCCTAACTACCACTGAGTCAGCTAGTTAACAGTTCTTGACCGAGGAAAAAACTGTCAGACTGTCGTATTTCTCATTTATATACACCTCACTTCGGCCAACATTATATTTTGTGTCATTCTACTATCGAATTTAGTGTGACAATAAATGGGGAGGAAATAGTGTAAAAGGTAGATAGATATCCACAACGAGCGATCTCTGACACCGTTCCAATAACTTGGACAGTGGCGCTATCTGCCCGCGTCCGCGCCCGCTCGATCGCGTTCGCGTCGTATATCTCGCTCTCACTTTTCGGCCAAAGCGCACTGTAGTTTGTTTTCTTTGTGTCATTTCCTTATCGCAGTGCCAAAATACGTTTCATGACCGTTACGTCACTCGAAACAAACTTCAGGTGGAATCATACTCCGTCTGAACAGTTTTGATTATTTTATGCATTAAAATTATCGTATCGAAATGTTTTTAATTCGCTAGAGGAACGTAGACAGTGATTATTTTCTAAATATTTTTATACTATGACTATTTGTAGCAGGTAACCGCAATGTAACCGGAAATATTTTACGCCGTTACAAACCCACTGCAATCTTTTAGCATAATATTTTATAACAAACCATTTGCCATTTCATAATTTAAAAAATATTTTTATGCTTTTACTGCAAGCGTGCAAATTAAATTTATTTTAACACTTGCACATGTAAAGTGATTTATATCTTAAGTCTGGAGACCGCATGTCACCTTCACAGAGTCGGTATAAACAAGTAATTCAGAATAAGTGCGTGTTTTGATGTGATGTGGTATAATACACGGTCGGTATTAGTTTTACTTTGTTGTGAATTACTACTTACTACTACTTGTTCCGAGTGGCAACGAGACGAAATGAGTCGTAAAATGTTAGTGTTCGCGGTGAATATTCTGCAAGTGTCAAGATATGCTAGTTACTGTCATCACGTGCATATGGTCGACAAGGCTCCATGTAGCGAAACAACATCTATTTGATTCTTATCTCATCCCCCCTCCCCCCACGCCCTCCCGCAGACAACCGAAATATAAACAGGTAAAATGTTTTCTTTGTGAAGAAAAAGTCCATTTCAGAGACAAGATCGTCTATCTTTTTACAAATATGAGGTAGTGGGACTCCGTGGAACTTTTGCAACATTACTTTTATAAGAAGTAGTTTTTAATGAAATTAATAAAGAGTTTATAGTTGCTGTATTACGTGTTCGTTATAAATTCTAGAGTGGTGTACGTAAAATCCTTCGTAAATTCGGTGTAAAAGCTATTGGAAAAGCGCATTGGATTAGAAAGTTCTTTGTATATTTTCATTGGCTGTAAAAGTTCAGTAAACCATCAGATAAAAATACAGTGACAAAACAGACACAAGTTTTTTAGATCAGATAGGTACTCAATTTGAATGACAGTTCTTCGATGTCCATCAAATCGAAAGGACAAAAGGATAGGGAAAAATTCCATCGCGTCCATGGTTTAAAGCTTTCAAATGTCGATAAAGTCGAAGAATTTCTTTCTCAAGTTAATAAATTACGAATTTTATAGAAGTAATCTCGAAAAATGGTTCGAAAATCATAGACAGTAAAAGTTTTATTAGGGCGGCATTGTCTTTCGTAGAGGTCGGGACGAGGGCGGAGGAAGCGAGCGACTATCGGAGCGCGCCCAAACTTATTGCCACTCTCGACTGGACACAGAAAACTTGTCTAATTTTTGCGACAAACGTCCCACTGCTACTGCACCAAACTGTAAGAAACTGAACAAAGCACGACAAACTTTTTATCAATCTCATTCCACTTTAAAAGTGAACATCATATTAGAAATTCCGTTCCAACGATACAAAACGCAACATGAAACTCACAATCAGAAACCATAATTTTATGAACGCTTCATAGATACGCCGACGAGATCGCAACGATATCTGTATTTCTCCATGCGCGAGTTGAAAGGAATCGAATCTAAATTCATCGAATACAAATAAAAGTGTGGAGCTGTGAAAGTTCCGCCGTGCAATTAAACCGCACTTTACTGCTACAGTCCCTTGAAATAAAGAACTTTAAAGGAATGTCCTTTTTGTTCTGGTTCCTTTATTTCTTGCAGCCGTCGGACGGTGGGAAATAGTGCTTTACTTGCAGTAAAGGTGGCTGGACTTGCACAATTGCACGTGGCATGACCTCGACGCGGTAACCCCAAACTTACATTTTATTAACTTGGACTAAGAACATTATAAGTGACACTATTTTAAATTGTTATGACGTCTATTTTCGCTTGTGAAATGAAGTTAAACGTAACGTTTCTACTTCTTTTTTTAAGATTTGGAACTTAGACTCACCTAGCTTTAAGACGCTTCAAATTGATCCTTGTGATACAACTGAATAAAGAAGTTTTTAATTTGAATTTGAAAGCCTATAGCGAGACTCTGACCTGGTTTGGGTCAAATTAAATCGATTGTCATATTTCGCTTTCATGTTAGATGAAACGTGAATGTTTTTGATGTTAGGTTACGGCAGCGTTTTCTTAGGGATTCAAAACAAATAGTGCATGAACAAAAGTACAAAAGATTTTTCTTTTCACTGTAGAATTTTCTTCTGTTATATCAAATCTTGATTTCACCATTAAATTCAATGCGCTCTATTGATAGCTCGTACAGAATTACTGCTATTCATCGAATATACATATTTGAGTCGAAAGAAGTGGAAAGACATTTTCATTCTATTGTAGCAGTAACAATGCGAGAGACCCTCACGTCTTCCGGCGTTTAGCTGGACTCGTACTTAAGCAGGGTTTCAGGGTTCGAGTGTGTGCCCCGCCTTACACATTGACTTAAACACGTCTTATTACAGTACCTACAAAGCGATGCTTGGAAACAATATTTAAAAGTAAGACCATGATGGTTTCCTGACGGACTGGACAAGCATAGCGATGTTTGGACGGTATGGGGGAAGGCATTTACCCAGTAGTGGGACTTGGAGGGCATCATAATAAAAGTGCAGTAAATAATCAAAACAAATTTTTCAAACAGATAGATAGAACTTTCTTATTTCCAAAGGGTAGTTAGTGTACATAAAAATATGAAAGGGAGCGGTTTTCTATTTAAACTAAGCAATAAGTAAAATGAGTGTCCAAATAAAATTTTACAAAATTGGATATTAACGAAAAGTATTTATGTAGGTAAATAAAATATTCGATAATGGTAATGTGAATACAATGGTAGAGAAATACATGATAGAGTGAGAAAATGTATACACTAGTAGCGAAAGAGGCATTAATAAATCTGAAAGTATGTACTATAGTGATTACTAACTCGGTAGCTACCAGTCCACAGCAGAAAGCTCAAAAATGTTTTTTTCCTCACATACACGTGTGCGTGTAGACACAATATTTACGTGTTCCGTATAAAAACTCCGGAAACTCTTACAAGCGAAATTAATTAAATTCATGAAAAGTTTTTACACTACCTTGGAGCTTGGAATGTTAGCTTTTATCTCGAATTTTAGGTGCAACAGTTTTCGATTTACGCATGGTAGTAATTTTACATTTTTTGCGCAACATTTTTAAAGCACGGTAAAGCCGCCTTTATTTAGAAAGCAGGTTGTCAGTAACTTGCGTCGGCTACATAATATTTATGGGTACCCTTAAGGCCGGGCTCCACTAAAGCAGAGATGTGTGCGGTGTGCTGTGTGCTGTGCGAGAAGAGATGTTTTTCAGATCGGGGGATTCCACTAAAGCGAAGATGTGGTGCGGTGTGCTTTGTCACCTCATAGATAGATAGATAGATAGAAAATGCTTTTTTGCACACAACAAATTATAAAAGTACAGGTACATAAATATCATCATATCATTAATTATAATTATCGTGTCCACTGCGCGTCGTCCACGCACAGCTCACATCGCGCCATACAAATTACTACCTACCTACCTACCTACTTTATATTATTTGTGTTGGATTGTATTTTATTTTATTGCCTATTAATTATTATGTATTATTATATTATGTTTGTCAGTGTTCCGTGCTGTGTATGTTATGTTAAATAAATATATTTTCTTTCTTTCTTTCTTTCTATTACACATCTCCGCATAGCGATCTCCACTGAAGCAGAGCGGAGAGGAGATGTGTCAATAACACAATTCTATAGGTTGTTTTAAAAACATCTCTTCTCCGCTTGTCTCGTCTCCGCTTTGGTGGAGTCCTGGCCTTAATATTGCAAAGAAAACTAAACAAAACCGATAAGTTACTGACGGCCCTCACAGTTCAGTCATGTAGCTATGTATTTTTCTGTTCGGAAAATGTTTGTACTTGTGTGCTAGTGCTCCCAAACGTTGAAGGAAAACATCGTGAGAAAACCCATGCCTTAGTCAGCTCTGCACGTATTGACCATGTCTTTCCTGTGGATTAGGCCGACTAAGTTTCCAGGATGGTATAGGTGCTGGGCAAGCCTATTCCATCTAAAATTCTGTCTCAGGCACTATAGCGTCCTGAAAGTAGGGCTTGAGTTATCCCTGTATCGTCATCCTTTATATCTTTGGAGCTTGTAGGTATTCCGAGTCAAATGCATCCTTTACTATAGCAGGTATATGTACATAATAATTCGCGGCCGCCAGTTTAATATTCGCGGATGTTCTTTTTTTCGACTGAATGGGGCGCCAGAGTTGTTTCTCCCTCACGCGCAATCAGCGAATGGCAGCCGTAGTCTTAAAGTGTGGTCTAGTTAGTAGTTACAACAATAGATTTCCTACACTACATGACTACAGCGGTTTGTTACACGGCTCATAACTTTCGGCACCAGTATCGTGCTGGCGTAAGAAGCTCTCAAGAAAACAAGGGAGGGGCAGCTCGCATAAATATCACATAATTACTACTCTCCATAGCCAGGGCTGTACTCCTGGGTCTGAATCTGTTAAATTTTAATTCCTATTCGTGATTGCTTCGGTAACGTCCGGAGTGGTAAAAGTGTAATGGAATGGGTAAAAGTGCCCATGGAGGGGTCATTATGTTTTGTGTATTACCTTTAAATAGGTCAACGCTATATAGCGCTATGGATGAAACGAATTTCATATTAATTTTCATTTCATATTTTATTTTGTAGTAGTAGTTGTAGTTTTTAAGGCATTGTCCGGGGAAGTGCCACCACCATACCGTGAAGCGGCATTGCTGTTTCGGTTTGCAGGGTGTGGGTCGTGGGTGCCGGTGAAATTACTGGTGCTTAATGCTGAACATCTTGTGCCTCAAGTTGATGGACGCAGGTCAGTGCATCGTAGGGCACGTATATGCTTTGTTATAAGTGATGGTTACCACTTAGCATCAGTATGCTTGTTCCATTAGCTAGTTGTTAAAAAAAACATATGTTTTTGGTTTGATTTGAAGTCTCTCAGTGTCAGTCATTTTCTCTCAGTTTTTGAGTTGGTGACTCAACCGAAGCGGTTTTCAAAAACTACAGCTCAGCAGACTTCTCAAAAGAACATTACTAACACTCATAATCGGCTTGCGTCGGGAAAGCTTACAAAAGATCACAAGTGCGACCCTGCCTGAGACCCTAATCCGAAGGAAACATCGCTTGCATCCGATACAAGTGGTCGCAAGTGGCTCGGTGGTACTCCGGTATTGTTGCCAGTGGAACAAAGCGGAGGGTGCTTGCGCGACCTCGCTCCCTCTAGCCACGACATTCTTTGTGTGCTATCACGTTTTTAGGCCGACAAGGTTGAATTGACGATAGAATAACCCTTGGGTACTCTCGGTTGGGAAATTATAAAAAATGCGAAAAGTCATTTTCAAAAGATTGTTCAACCCGAACAAGTGTCTAAACATAAAATTCTCTTGCGTATCTAAAGAAAATCCTTCACGTTATACGACTTTTGCTCATAGGCTCTGCCTGAAAACCAGCGCTGTAATAGCGTGGCTGGTTCATACCCTACTAAAAGATCACGTGCTATCTAAAGCCTAAAAGATGACTGCTAGTCTGCTGATAGATATTCTTTCCTTCATATATTCCCAGGAAGAAGGCAGCAAAAGCTGAGTTAGGGCCTATGTCACAGCATTTAACACGGGACGCGGCTTAGTATTTATTTGTTTTTTGTTAGGATAGGTATCTACTTTATTATTTGTGTTTGTATTTTAATTTCTATTTTTTTGTGCCTTTCTTAGTATGTACTATGTTTGTTAATTTAGCCGGTCTGTATTATGTTGTGTTAAATAAATAAAATTTCTTTCATTCTTTCTTTCATAGGTACTTGTTTCAATGTAACATTGTTACCCCAAAATAAATCCTGCACCACAATTTGCGCTATTTTTGTTCCGCCAACGTTCATCCGTCCGGATAAACACCATAATATTGTTTATCCGGCTCGTATTGTTAAATTCTTTAACGCGTTGTCAAATAAACACGTCAGCAAATAGACACTTGGAAACAAAGGCATGGTTTGCACGCTGTGCACCACAGCCACTCGACGACGGCGTTGGTCCCAGCGCCTCTTCAACTCACCTTACTAAGCCTGCGTCACTACCCAGCGGTTGATAATTTAAAGTATGATTTATCGTAGAAACTATAAGGTCATGTTTAGAATTCCATACCCAAAGGGTAAAACGGAACCCTATTACTAACACTACGCTGTCCGTCCGTCGGTCTGTCTGTATGTGCCCGTATTTCATGAACCGTGATAGCTAGACAGTTTAAATTTTCACAGATTATGTATTTCTGTTGCCGCAATAACATCAATACTAAAACAGAATAAAGTAAATATTTATATATTTTTCATTATTTTGCCGTTTTCATAGATGTACGATGATGGTACGGAACCATTTGTGCGCGAGTCTGACTCGCAATTGGCTACTTTTTTTATAGGTTTAGGTTTGTGACGCTTGTTTCTTGCAGATAACTGTCGATCTATATGAAGATTTTTTTCCATCTACGATATTATATTCTTAGGTGTTGTTATTATTTCTCAATTCCCCTTCTTGTGCACGTATCCACCTCTAATTTCACATATAACTATACTCAAAGTTTGCTATAAGAGAACTTTTTAGGATTAACCTCGTCTTTGTACACGTCTTAATTTTAAGTTTCCTAAATGTATTTTTCTGTGTGCAATAAAGAATCATCATCATTTCAGTCCGTTTGCACCCACTGTGAGTATAAAAGTCCACTCCACTCTTTTATCAGTCTTATCGATATCTTGCGAGTTTCATACACCAGTTCCAAGCACTTACAACAATGTCAGTTGACCAATGGGCGGGCTATAAATGGTGTTTACCTTAAGAAATATGCAGAGATTTGGCGGGCTTAATTAAAATCCTTCTCGGCTCATAACTTTTGAGGCATTATAAAAAATTTAAAGAAGTTTGAAAGTAGCACCTGAGTCGGACACGTTGAGGAGTTATAGGGTAGCTTTAGACACATCATGGGGGAAGACAGACTTTCGAGAAGTGTTTTAGGTAAGTTATTGTGAAAGAATACATCGATAGGAAAGGAAGAGAGTACCGAGTTCATGAATTGTGGTGAGATTGTGGTCAGTGTCACCACAATCTCAGGTTTTGGTGCATTCACAAAAATCACACCGACCACAATCTTACCTGATGTAAAGTGATGATGCTGTTAACGGTGTAGCGCAATAACTTAAGAGATACTTATTTACTCTTGAAAATATCCAAATTATTGGTTAGTATGCAAAAAATAAGAAACTTTTAGGACTCGTTTTGACACTGATTAGCTAGTAGGTGTCATGGTAATGGGTCATGACATGGGTAATGGGTCAGGAGGAGGTAACGCCGCATGAGTCATGTTTTTTGTGCGTGCAGCCGGCTCCATCGAACTATAAGACGTTGTCACGTCAAAAATCTGCGTAGTACCTAACAAATGGTACCAACTAAAAATACCAAAATCCCCTTTTAAATAAAGGGATATCTTTAGGGGATTTTGACACTAACCTAAAATATTCTGTGTAGTGAAAAGTCCACTCACTTGAACACTATTATTTCATCTGGTGCATAGGTAGTACCTCTGCAAAATTCCAGTTAAACTTTTTGGCAGATTCGATCTCGCGAATATTCTCATACCACGCCGAGTTTCAAACTCAATAGCCTATCTGTGATATATGCCCGGTGTCATAAAAGCGTTATTTGAAACTAGTGTCGGCATTCAATTAATTTTTTTTCTACGTCAGCAGTTTCCAGTGCTATGTTTGACAAATGAACGGCGAAGCGGTAAATGAAACCAAATGATTGATAGCTGGATCGCTAAAGAAATAATAAAAGTTGTCACTCGCCAGCGAAACTTATTTTGCTGCTACTTTGTTGGACAGAGTGAAGGTGTGAAAATAAATATTAACATAAAAAAATATTCTAAGTTCAAATAATTACTTAACTAAATTTTTTTTATTATGCCAATGTGTTTAGCTCAGTTGCAGTATATGCTGCAAGTGTTTGCGTGTTTATCCGACAGTATGAATATGACTCCAATACATGATTGTGTCAATTCCCGTAGACATACCTTCAAAACATTTAACGTTTATAATACTAATACTTCCATTAATGGGCATAGGCCTCCCCTAATCCTGTCATTCTCCACGATCTTTTACCACCAGTCACCAGTCCCTTCCAAAGGCGTCCAGCTCGTCCCACCATCGCCTGTGTGGTCTACCGCGACGCCGCTTCACTATCATGCAGGGATCCACAATGTGGAAGTTTCGGCCCACAGTGCGTCAAGTATGCAGCAAACGGCCTTTTCCGTCAGCGGTTTTATAACAATACTAATACTAATAAATGAGTAAGTAATACAATATTCGCAGTTTAGTTCATTCTTCTAGAGTTTCGTAGCTGCAGCTGCAGAGTTGTCGCCTGACCGGACAAAGAATCTTAATTATTTTAAGCTGAGCTCGCTTTCTCGTAATTTGTAGTTTTGTCCCTGAATACTGCTTATTTTATTGTATCGTCAGCTAGGGACCGGCTTAACTAGTGCCGGGGCAGGATCGGAACTAGGATATAGGATAATAATTAGGTAAAAAATAAATTATTTATTGGGGAAATTTTATTTTAAAAATATGCATACCGCATTAATATTACAATACTTAGTCATAACATTGATGGTTTTATCGCCTACAGTACCCGAAGTCGGAGTTTTGCTACCACATTTTGTCTACCAAATGTTGTGTCTCTCTCTGTAAGCTGTCTCGTTCGGGTAAGCACACAGGCATATTTCTCCACCTACAACCCTTTTTTCGGATCAAAAAGTAGCCTATGTCCTTTCATAGGTTCTACACTACACTATCTGCGTACCTTTCATTTAAATCGGCTCAGTATTTTTGGAGTGAAAGCGCGACAGACAGACAGACAGAGTTACTTTCGCATTTATAATATTAGTATGGATATTATAACACCCAGATTCGGAACAAGTAATTTTTCATAGTGCAGGGCATTGAACTTACAACTTATTGAAGTAAAATTAAGCATATTATAATACATAGTTCACAAGTCCTGGGTACGTGCCTGAGTCGGGGTATTATTTTACAGATTTCCACGCCGTCTGCACATCTGAAGAGACAATCGTGCTCTAAGACCCGTTCTTTTTGAGTGCTCTTCATCAGAATTAAGTTATTCGTTGTCTGTCAGCAACGTTTCGCATTTCCACTTTGTCAGGCACTATACTGTTTAGAAACTTGAGTAGAATGTTTTATGGAGCGACTCAGTTGGATAATGTTTGGTACAACTTTGGGGTTACAAGTAGTCTGGATTGTGGGGAAGACAATGGATTATTATAAGTTGTGTGTGGGTTTGTATTCGTTTGATATTTGTTGAGAGGTTGGTACGAGTACAATCAGTAGAGACTGTTTTGGTATATGTTCAATATAACAAACTAATTCACTGCTGGAAATCCCCACTGTAAAATGCTACGTTCTGGGAATGCTTAGGGGAGGTTTATTATTGAGGTAGGTAGGTAAGAGACAGTGAGTTCAGTGCTGCCGAGCGAAAGAGGGCGGGCATTTGACAGGCAAAAAAAAAAAAAAAAAGACGGGTTGCACTCCGGGAGTGCCGGCAGAAGTGAAAACTTGCCGCTCGTACAACTCGTAACTTATTAAATTTTCATCTAGTATATTTATAAAGTACTCACTCATTTTCTTTCGCTATTTCTTCATCACTTTTATCATTAATAGATGCACGAACCGCACGCGGCCGCCCTGCCCCCATCGTAGCAACAGTGCCGGCCGGCGAGCGAAGCGGCAACGTCGCACACCGGGTACGGCGCGGTCAGTCGAGCGGAACGGCAACGTCCTCTCCATCCGTCTTACGCTTTTTCGATCAGGTCACGTGATCCTGACGCGAGTTTAAGATTTTATACCCACTACAGAAAGTGCTCAACGCCGCTAAAGAAGTTTTCACTTCAAAAATACGGTTTGCACTCCGGGAGTGCCGGCAGAAGTGAAAACTTGATTATTAACGTTGAGCATGTTTGATATTTTGGAATGGTTAGGGGGGGCTTGTTTGTTATTTGGCACGCTGTAACATACACGAACATTCGCGCAAGCGCCCTGCGCTGCCTAAACGAAACAGTAGGCCCAGGCATACATTTTCGCCGCGCCGTAGAGAGGGGATAGCTGTCTACTCTCCATCCGTCTTACGCTTTTTCGATCAGGTCACGTGTCCTGACGCGCTGACGCGAGTTTAAGATTTTATACCCATTACAGAAAAAGTGCTCAACGCCGCTAAAGAAGTTTTCACTTCAAAAAAAAAATACGGGTTGCACTCCGGGAGTGCCGGCAGAAGTGAAAACTTGATTATTAACGTTGAGCATGTTTGATATTTTGGAATGGTTAGGGGGGGCTTGTTTGTTATTTGGCACGCTGTAACATACACGAACATTCGCGCAAGCGCCCTGCGCTGCCTAAACGAAACAGTAGGCCCAGGCATACATTTTCGCCGCGCCGTAGAGAGGGGATAGCTGTCTACTCTCCATCCGTCTTACGCTTTTTCGATCAGGTCACGTGTCCTGACGCGCTGACGCGAGTTTAAGATTTTATACCCATTACAGAAAAAGTGCTCAACGCCGCTAAAGAAGTTTTCACTTCAAAAACCTTTATAGTAAGAAATGTTATTTTTTCTTCGCTCTGGTACGCCACAATCAATGACGGGATTTTTTGAGCACAGAGAGCGAAAACAATATTATAGGAGATTATTATGTTTTGATCGCGGTGTTCCCACCTTGATGTGGCCGGGCCTTTGGGTTATTAATATGGTATTGGTTAATGCATAAAAAATACAAGCCAGCTACCGTTTTTATATTTTTTTATTTTGACGAACGTATGTTGCATTTTTCACGTTGCTGATTCCTTCTAAAAATTCCACCCACTCACACTCGTATTTGAGCAGTCGAAACTCGTAACTGGATAAAAATTTTAAAACCCACACCGAGATTTGGCTTTGTAGTTGACCGTTCCACAAACATAAAACCTCTACAATATTCACAATAGCAATACCTCTGCAACACAAACTTTAACAAAAATTCCAAGCATCGAACAAACAACAATATCGAATCAGGATCGCGATTGAGTTAGACAGTGACCCATAACTAAGGAACAAGATAGAACTTCGAGAGGAAATCCAAAAACCAAACATTTCTAACGCGGAACTAAAGGATGTTTTGCGAAAGTTTTGCGACACTTATTGCAGTTACAGACATAGCCGAAGCGAGTAGCACTGAATACAGAATACTATGCCTATCAGTGGCTCAACTCACAAAAATCACCTATTAGTTTGTTTTTGTTGGATTTGGACTCGTTTTACAATTTTTACAAATTGTTTTTTCAGCCGTTGGGTTTACTTGTTGGTTTGTTCTATTACGTAAAACGCATCGCTCCTTTTTTGAACAGCTAGACCGAAAAAACTGTTCGTTTTCTACCAAACTCATCTGAGTTTACCTAGGAACAATTCTCGCAATCAAGGATATTAAATTACTAAAAACCTATGGTACCACAAACTGATCTTGTTAATCTCCCAAAACCTATTAGTCAACAAAATATACTACTAATAGGGGGGGCGTTCAAGTATTACGTAAGCGCTTGAGGGGGGCGGGGGTTTTTGCTTTGCTTTTTTTTGATGACATGGTGGGGAGGACGTCGATATCGTGATTACGTCAGCAGTTATTATTTACTTTTTTATACAAATTTTGACTAATGATCACCTACGTAAGCACGGGAGGGGAAGAGGTTTGCCTACTTTTGCTGACAAGGGGAAGAGGGGGGGTATATAAATGCAAAAAAAGTTTGCTAATGTAATACTTGAATGGCCCCTAGGATAAAAACCAACATGTTTGCTATACTGGAATATTTTACTATGTTGGCTGGGGAAAATGCGCTTAGAAAAGTTTAAATTAATTTTATTTAACTGTAGTGTGAGATTGGTGTGCGCTATCTTAACTAGTCTTCAATTATGGTGATCTGAAACTTTTACTGTGTAGTCTACGGTTCGAGAACACCGATTGTTCGAGAGTGGGCGAATACAAACGTGGGTGAAATTGAACCTAATCTGATTTCTACGTACGGGTTTTTATTTGTTTTATATGTGCCCAGCTATGATGCACAGCGTCAAGGGGTTATTATTGATAATTGACACAGAGCCATCTAACCCCAAACTAAGCAAAAGTTATACTAACCAAATAATAGATTAAATACTTTTGTGTTTTATTATAAATACATCTTATAGGTAGATAGAAAATACTTTATTGCACACCACACAAAAATTAACAAAGTAATTCAAAACACATAAAAGTGAAATATAATGGGCGGTCTTATCACTAAAAGAAATCTCTTCCAGAAACCCTTGGGCTGGACTTGAAAATAATGATATTAGGTTTTATGTAATTTAACAAGTTACATTAGATAACTTAAAGTATTTATACAAAATACCAGATTTTGTAATTTATTTCAGGTAAAATAAATTACAAAATTATACAGATGTTATTAAAACGCAACTCATTTTTCAGAATACAACCTTGCTTCTTCGATCAATTTCAGAAACTTATTACGAGTAACAAATAAATAGCATCAACGTACTTACACTAAAATTGAAAAAAGTTATATTGGACGAAGTTTCTTTTATTCAAATTCAGGCTGAAAAGATCTTGGGGGAAACTTTTCGTGTCTACTATTTAGCGACTGGGAAAATTTTCTCAAATAGGTTTTTTATAAAGTCAAGTCGTTATTTGAAGGAGTTTTGTTTGTAGAAAACAAGCTTTTTTAAGAAGAAACTCTTTTTAAACAGACACAAATAAGGAGAAAATGAATTGCGATTTTTTTCTAGTTATCAATAAAATTGACAAAGACGTTACCTATTCTAACATTAAATTAAACTAGTTGGTAACCGAGCTTCGCTCGGAATTTTTTTCGTTAATTTGTATTTTTAAGAAATCATAAGAGTCATATTATATTATCTTTACTGGTTTATTCTTACTGAACAACGCGATCTGCTAGACATGCTTGCAGTTAGTTGCTCACAATCGTCAATAGATGGCAGGAGCATTCACATATTCAGTTTATGTTTAATTATTGAACTCAGAAAGAAATTATCATTTTCTGAAAATGAATCCTAGCTAGATCAATTTATCGCCCCCGAAAACCCCTGTATACTAAATTTCGTGAAAATCGTTGGTGCAGTTTCCGAGATCCTAAATATATATATATATATATATATACAAGATTTTCTCATTTAAAGGTATAAGACGAGCTGGTATGCCCGAGCTTTGCTCGGTTTTTTAATAATATTTTTCGATCTTACTACCAGCGCCACCTGCTGGAATAGCTAAAATAAGTTTATGTTTAAGTTGATTAATAGATAAAGTTGATTATTAAAAACAGTAAAAAAATATTTTCTAAAAAATTATCCCAGCTATACAAGGTGTATCTAAATATGTGTACTATGCGAAGGTGGGGGGTTTCAGACCACAATGGTGATCAGTTGTGGGGGGGAGAAAATTAAAAATTCCTATTTTCAGTTTCCCATACAAAAATATTTAATTTCATAATGCCTAAATAAATTGACAACCCTATCCTTGTAACCCCTTGACCCCTTGACCTACTACCTCTGTAGGTCTACTACTACCTACTACCTCTGTAGCTGAGTTTAGGGTTGTCACTTTGTATAAAGTCAGCTGTTCATGTTGAAACTTCGTTGCAGTTTTTTTCAGAGATACCAATCGAAGTTCGAAAAGTCGTAGAACAAAAGTTGTTCCCCGGGGGGTGGAAATTCACCCCCCTTCGGGATAGTACACATATTTTGATACACGTTGTATTAATCGATAAATCGCCCCCGAAACTCTTCTGTATACTAATTTTCATGAAAATCTCCGGAACTTTTGTGACGAGTGTTTACGTAGAAGTTCAATAGATGGCGTTCTCCGTGACATTAATTCGTGATTTCGACTACTCGGCAAGAGATGGCGCTAATTTTTTTTTATTATTAAAATAACTTTTAACCCGAGTCTTTTCTGAAAATGAAACCTAGCTAGATCGATTTATCGCCCCCGAAACCCTCTGTATACTTAATTTCATGAAAATCGTTGCCTCAGTTTCTGAGATCTTAAATATATATATATACATATATACAAGATTTTCTCGTTTAAAGGTATAAGATAAAGCAATACAAAATTAATTAAGCAGACGATAGAAGATATTTTTTTTATGCTGATGGAAAAACCATATGGCCCACTTGATGTTAAGTGGTAAGTATAACCATTGCATATAACAAAGCATTGCCTCGTAGGTCACGCACGTCAGGAACGTGTCCTATAATGCACTGCCGTGCGTCCATACAGATGTTCAGCCTCACGTGCTAGTAATCTCACCGGTTAAAAAAATATTGATAAACTAATCATCATCATTGGCCTCTACCATCTATTCCAAATGATTTAGGTAGCGTATGCCTTAGAATAACATAACATATTAATAAGATACTAATGTATCTTGTAAAAATAAAATAACATCACTTCCTATCTGTTTACGGCAACTCAAGGATTTCTCGTTAGTTTCCGGAATGCGACATTCCCGCTAATAAACTTCAGTCTTCTCGGCAAATATTTCCTCAGCCAAAATAGACTTAAATACCAGTTCATTAAGCCAGGTAACAAGGCGAGGTAAACAAGACAAGTTCAGTGTAAGGTGCTCTTCAACCGACCAACTGTGGTACACCGCTCTATAACTATGTCCAGTTCAACATGCACTCTTGGAAGTCGGCTTGTTCAGAAGTTGCAAATAACTGTGGTTCTAGATTTGTTTTCTGTGTTTCTGGTATTTTGTAAATGAGATATAAATCTTTGTTTGTTTTGAACTCTCGTTTTGAAAACAAGCAGTCTGGCACGTGAGGCTGAACATCTGTATGCCTCAAAATGATAGACGTAGGTCACGTTCCTGACGTGCGTGACCTACGAGGCAATACTTTGTTATAGGTGATGAGTACCACTTAACATCAGGCGAGCCATTCGCTTCATCCATCAGCTAGTTGTACTATAAAAAAATTGATAAACCAACTATAATAAAAAAAAACCTTTTTATCCCTAAATAACTAATGCGCATGGTTATTTAAAATCTTAAGCCCGTCATACACTTAGCTATAAAACATATTAATATTAATTATAGCAAGCCAAATTACGATACATTTTCTATACAAATATTCGCACACGCAGTCATAACATATGTTTATATGATGTCACCAACTTATACCGTAATTAACCGTAATATAATATATTATAGCACGGTATATTGATATATATTATAGGTGTGACGGGCTTTAAAATAAAATTAAAATATTTAGGACCCCTCTTGGACATAGGATTTTTCCAGTTGTCCGGGTTAACCAAACAATACTTCATAGTAATATATTTACTGTGCTTGAACCAACGATAAAGGTTAAGATTGCAGGCCAAAATAAAGTTTTTGCAAATCTAAACAAGCCGTTAGGTAAGAATTAGTATGCCCCATCATTTATTGCTTCAGAGCTTAATAAATACCAAGTCCCTTTTATAAGTTATTAGACCCGAAAAATAGATCGGTCTAAGGTTCGATTGCCGATGCAAAGCGATAAAACGTGTGAAAGATTCATCACGGCCCTCTTGGGGGCAATTCTTCTGCTAACTTGAAGCCCCTCGCTGCGTTATATCATATTTTCAAAAACACCCTCAAGTTAGGAGTTTTCAAAGCTCGCAACCAAGAACTTTTGACATTGAATTGAATTGTCGTTCTCGATCCATGTCGTCCGCGATGCGAAGTATTCGATACATGGTTTTGTACAAAGTTGTGTTGCAAAATCGCATTGCGCTTTTAAAGTCAGTTGACGGCATGAAGCATATTTTTACCGATTTGTGAAAAGCGAAACGAAATTGTGGGTAAGCAATCGATTTATAACCTAGACTCACCTAACCCCTCGTCTGCGCACCACGATTTGCGAAAAATGGCGGATATGCGCACTACCTTCGTTAGAGGTCGGCGCGCGCATGCCGCTTTGTAAATGAATGATGATTCTCTTTTATTTTTCTACTATCACTTCGTAGTAATTATACCTCTTTGAAATCAGCTTGAAATATTCTAACTAATTGAATATTAATTATTACTTGTTTACAAATGTACACTTCGCTACTCGAAGTCAAAGATTTAGAAAACGGATGGAAATACACACTTGGAATTTATGTGATGTAGTACAAAGTAGGTTCAATGAGTTAGACAAAAACATTGATATCCAAAAACATGAATATATTTATAAAAGATTCATGATAAAAAAATAACCTATTACCATACAAAAACATTTAGAAATTCAACAATCAAAAACTTGCAATTTTCTATGATAACAGTGCCATGTTATCATAGTGGATTTCTCGGACTGCGCAACGTCCCACTCTTGGATCATGTATGGAATGCTAGTATTTATTTCACTATTTTGAAGAAACCTAATTACATTCTAACAATATAACACTTAAATAACATAAAAATATGTATTGTTGACCTATTCCACTGGTTTTTTAGTAAGGACAGTTAGATTTTAAGTCTAAACAAAGAGATTTTCTATGATAACAGTGCCAAGGATTTCTCGGACTGCGCAACGTCCCACTCTTGGATCATGTATGGAATGCTAGTATTTATTTCACTATTTTGAAGAAACCTAATTACATTCTAACAATATAACACTTAAATAACATAAAAATATGTATTGTTGACCTATTCCACTGGTTATTTAGTAAGGACAGTTAGATTTTAAGTCTAAACAAAGAGATTTTGTTGGAGAACTTCGCAGAAAAAAAATTAGGTGGCTGATGAAATTAGCAAGTTTTTGAATGAAAACTTATCAAAACCGAAACCAATGAATGTAAAAACATTAAAAACTTACCTGTTCATCGTTACAATAGCACCAACAACAAAATAATTCACTTTTTACCCTGTAAACCAGCAACAAAACACAAACTTGTTACACGATGACCGGCCGCGAAAGTGCGCGTAAATAAAATGAACTTTGGAACTTTGTCGCCGTTGGCCGTATTTTTATGAACATTTGCTACCTGTCTCTATTCTTCAACGAAGCCAGTGACTAGGTTAGAGAAGTGCAGCTATAGGTTAATGCCGTTAATTTCGTACAAATACTGAGAACGGTGGAGGACGGTGTGATTGTCCAAGAATCGGATGATGCGCAGATGTGATGATTTTGAAGAAATCCACCAGATCGACAGTTGCCAGTCCAAGGGCTAATTTAAGACGTTTTAAAGTGATCCCTGAGCTACTACTGAATAGAGACATGACTTTGACTCTCTCTTTGTCATTGATGCCTTTTTTTTACATCGAATGTAGCGTGTACGCAGTAGGTATTTGGGCAGAAAGTGATAGCATCGGCTGGTCGAGGCAGAGGTGCGGCTCAATTCCCTGGGCGAGCAAATTTTTTTGTAAAATAAGAATTTATATGAAGTTATAGAGCCAGCGCCAGGTCTGTGTACACCAATCATAAATTCAGCTTAGCAATATAATATTCGGTTTAAATTGTTATTTTTCTTTAATTTTACTTCGTTTACTTGTGCACAGAGACTTTCTTGTCCAACGAGAGCAACACAACGTACCAAAAACATGGCGGACCGACATGACATGGACATGACGTGAAGTAGTAGACATGCCATTTTCACAACTAATTCTGTCTACGAACGCAGTTAATTAACATGACACTGCCACTTATTTGTGTCATTCACTGACAGGTCACTGCGGTAAAACTGTCATGGCGGTGCCTTTTGGTATTCACCACTGCAAAAAATCAACCACTATTGTATATTTTTCAAATCAGTCATCAGCTCAAATAAATTACTGCTTGACAGATACCTCCTCAGTGTTTTTAGGGTTTGCTGTAGCCACCACACTTGGCTGGCGGATTGATCCTCAGTATTGGTGTTAAGTCCTGGATACAGAAGTAATCTAACTGAGAACACATGAGTTATTAAAATGTATTCCTACATACATACTTTTTGTATATACCTACAGTGCAATATTAGTAGTTATGTATAGTTAAATAATATAGCTTGTAAGATATTTTTAGTCTAAGCTTATATTCATTAGTTTTTAAATTTTTCCAAATTCTTAAGTAGGTAACGCATTAGATTCATTTATAATGTTACTTTTTAGGTGAATAAATTGAAATTGAAGAGAGAATATGTATGCTGGAGCTGCATCACGATATAAAGAAGTTTAGTTTGGTGAAGAGTGAGCGCACGATTCTCTAGAGAATGCTTGAAAGTTGATTGCTAAAATAAATAGTAAAAACAGTAGCACATTTTACACAAGAATAAAAAATTCTGTTTGTAAGCAGCCTCAGTAACTTCCACTAGGACTTTATTAGCCTCTTTTAAACACTGAAGTTCTTTTCAAGTTTTTTTAAACGTCGTGGTCAGTTTTAATGCATTTTACAAGAAGCTTTTTAGAATGGAACCTTCCATTACGTTATTTCTTTGTGGAGAATTAAAAATTCTTTATTGTGCACCTTACAAATTAACAAAGAGAGAAAAATAGCGCAGAGGTTAGAATGTACCTGGGAGTTTTGTCAAGATTCAAACATTTTCTAACGTACGTAGTAACTGAAATCTACAGCCGGCCGAAGCATTGTATTTAAATTGGAGGAGCACTGGTGGTCTAGTGGTAGAGCCCCGCTTTCCGATCTTAAGTTCGTGGGTTCAATTCCAGTCATGAGTCTCCAGTCATGAGTCAAAAAAAACTCATTCACCAATGAGTTTTTCTGTAGAAAAATTATGTGCACTATGCCAGTACTCTTAAAAAAGAAAACATCGTGAGGAAACCGGCGTGTCGTAGAACCTAAAAAAGTTCGAACAACACGTGTCAAGCGTCGCGCAAAAAGGGTCCGCTAGAGGTCTACTTGTGGAAACCAGTCCGCACACCAAGTGCGGATGATGAATTTACCAAATATGCCAAAAGCCTTGCATTTTCCCAACTCAGCTTTAAAAACGAAATACAAACAAAAATGTATTCAAAATCGCGCAATAATTCCTCACTTTTCGTCCGGATAATTCGACAGGTACCGATAAGCACTGGGAAAGTGCTTTTACGTGTCGCATACAGTGCATTTAATTAATACTCGCCAATGCCGGCTTTCAGTCGAGGCTGCCGGTAATCCGTATTAACATACATCGCAGGTAATTTTCATCTGTCCGTCTTTATGTACGTCTTTGTTAAGGCAGTCTTTGTAGGATTAGATTCAAGTATAAGTTACTAACGGCGAAATAGGCCAGGGCAGTATAGAGAACATAAAGATAGAAGACTACATGAAAAATGGTATCGCCAGGTATGAAGGTATGAATTTTTTTGAAGGTACACCTTCAAAAAAATATTCTATGTACTATTACTATTAGCCCGAGTCATCCCATTGTTGGGCATAGGCCTCCACAAAATCCCGCACAATCTGAAAAATTTGGTCCACAGTGCGTCAAATCTACAAACAAGACCATATTTGTACTGTTAACTAATTAATTAAATAGTAACACTATGTAAACTGTGATCTGCTTCCAATTAAGTACTGGCTCGAAGTTTAGATTGATTCTAAGAAAGAGCAAAGGAGGCAATCTAACAACACAAAAGTTATTAAATACGTGGGAGTGTGTACGGAACATCCGCTCAATAACTTCACACTTTTCGTCCTAACATTATTAGAGGATGCATTAAATTTGCTTTACGGCATTTGTAGAGACTCTACGCCAGGCGTAGAGCTTCTGCTACGCCATGCTGTAGGCCTCTACGACGCACAAATGAAAAATGTAAAATTGGTATCCAACTATTCATGACATATTACAAAACATCACAAAAGTAATATCTTGTTGCCATAAAGCTGAGATAGTTCGATAATATCTAAATTCACTCGTTTTGTGACTTCATCTTCAGTCTTTTAAAAACTGCTACAATAAGATTTAAACAAATATGCTATTACTAAGAAAGTTCCGTGTTCACACAAAAACACTTCATTAACGTTCATTGTAGTTCATTAACTGTCTGCAGTCGAGAATAGGTCCCATCAGTGCTATGAAATTGTCTAAGATTGGACTACACTAGGATTTACCGAGGAACAACAAGTGATAACTTTAAGCCGGGGTAGTTCTTTGCGTCTAGCGCGATGTGCCAGCGACCTACCTTATATGGCCGACCTACTTATAGGCGTAAGACACATTATTGGAACGTAATTTTGAAATGTCCAATCCAAAACAATCAATCAATATCAGAGTAGATTTTCTGTCAGTTTTTATAGCTCAGAGTCATGGACAGCCTTCATGGTTCTGCTATATGTGCTGGAGGGCGTGGGCTCGATCCCCACACAGAACAAACATTGTTTTGTGTGATGAACGCAATTGTTTGTTCTCTGTCTGGGTGTTATATTGTACTTTAAGCATGTAATTACAAACAAATGCAGATGAGTATAATATCACCTATCTGGTACAAGCTCGGCTTCATTTGGGCCTAGTGCTGTGTGAATTATCCACAATGTTTATGATTTATTTATGTATTATTTATTTAAATTTTCATGACCTAAAAGGCCTCCCCTCAAAAGAAAATTACCCAATCACGTTATTTTTCTATTTCTATATTTCAAACAAAAATTCCCAAGCGAATTCATCCCTTTTATCAATATTAGAAAACCTGTGAATCTGACCAGTCGGTCGCGTAGGGGATATTTTATTTTGACAAAAGTCCATTAAGTTTGGACCATTTGTTGTTTTAGGACGATTAGCTCTGTACCGCTTGTTTTTCTAACCCAAAAACCAATCTTAATTCTTATTTTCATTGGTGCACTAATCTCTACAAAGTTTTATTCTCGCCACTTGCAATAAACAACTGAGGAAGTATGGGGCACCTTAGGGAGGAATTAAGTCCGATATTTTTATTTATACAGTGAATAAAATTAAGGATGTGGAAAGAAAAGAGGTGCTTCGAATTCTAAGTTTGAACGAAATGAAACTTTCTTTCTGAGAAAGT
The DNA here is from genome assembly GCA_939531255.2 of Thera britannica. Lineage (NCBI taxonomy): Eukaryota > Metazoa > Arthropoda > Insecta > Lepidoptera > Geometridae > Thera > Thera britannica. The sequence continues at coordinate 5,199,173 of OW618041.2, read as the reverse complement.
AAAGGATGCTTTGGTGCTATCGAAATAAGGTTGATTGTGACTATGTCCTATTTTTTTACATTTAAATATAAAGTCAGAGAGAAAATACAGTCACTAACTCTTACCAGTCAGTGCTTCTAGTATATCTGATAGGAATTCAGATCTTCTGCTCTCTGAGGCAACACAGTAAACAATCAAATCAGTATAATTTACTACCTAACCCCGGCATGCTTATTGGACTGCATCTGACACCAATTTGATTGTATTGTATGCATCTGTAAACTAATCAGATATGTACGATGTGTTTGTATCAAAACGGGTATGCTATATCTAGATTGAATAGTACGTACATATGTATGAATAGAAGTACAATTGAGCTGGAAGAAATTTTGTAATCGACCGATAAACAGACTCGAGAAACAATTAAAATGTCTTGCACTGAATTTTGAAAATAGAACCATCATTGATTTAGGCTTGGATTTCATTTTTTTATTCTAAGCCATCATCAGCCCAAACAAGTCCACCTGGCTGAACATAGGCTCAAATTTATGCTTGCTTACTGTAGACACCATGATTGGCAGATGGATTACCGTTATTGTCATGACCGCAGGAGATATTACTGCCCATACCCTAGTGCGTTTCTTTCTTTACCTCTTGCGACATCCACGGAAGGTGATGGAGCGGTCCTAATCTTGCCGGGAACATCACGGTTTTGTTCTTTTCAGATCTGGGGTCAGAGTCTGCTGCAATGTATGCCTTACTAAGAGATTCAGTCACTACGATAATGAATAAGAAATTGAGAAATTCGTAGAAGAAACAAGGTCACCAACATAGCTTGTAGAATTAGTAATTTGAAGTGGCAATGGGCAAGTCATATAGCTCGAAGAACCAACAACCGCTGGGGAATGAAGGTTCTCGAATGGCTAATCAATGCAGTGGAAGGCGAAACGTGGGACACCCACCCACCAAATGAACCGACAACATTGTTGAGATTGCCGGAAGCCGATAGATAGAGAGCACTCACAATAGTTCTTTCTGGAAATGTATATGGGAGGCCTATGTCCACTGCTGGACATACTTACCTTCCTACGTACGTACTTTCCTTCTTCAGGCAGATTGTAAAAGATTGTTTATGATACATACTCGTATTCTTTTGATTTACAAGCCTGTACTTTCTCAATTTCCACTAAAAGATTAACTTACCAAAATTATTTGTGATGCCATGTTCGTAAAAGGACAGAATGAACAGAGAACACTGCAAAGGTGACAGGAAGTGGGTGCAGCGGAGCGCTGACTCAGCCGCCACTAATCAGGCAACTCGAACAAAACTTTGTACAATACTATAGAATTACAGTCTGTTTGAAAGAGCTTATGCTAATTAATTAAAGCCTACATTACTTACTCGACTGGTCGCGCAGCTAAGTTGGTAGTAGCTCTCGCTTATGAGTTGTTGGTTGTGGGTTCGATGGATAAGGATTTGTGAGATGAGAATAGAAGTTTGTTTTATGTCTTAGGTGTTTGAATGTATTTAAAGATCCAAGATTTTTTTAATGTGCTTTATCGCAGAAAAACAGCGGGTAAAAATAACCTTACTAGATCGTCAAAAAATTCACGAATAATTTAAAAGGTTCACGACTGAAATGCCTTGTACGGTAGGCATCTTAGATTGCTTGGTATTTATATGATATGATTGAAAATATTTTATCCTATCCTGGATATTTAAGCAAATCCAAATACTTTTTACGGCAGTCTGTTTTCCATTCACAAAAGGTTGCAATCACAAAGTCTTAAAATTAGCAAGACTTCATTCTCTACTATGACGTAATCAGTAAACCTAAAGTGCAGTAAAGGTGACAGGAAGCGGGGGCACCGGAGCGAAGCCCTGACTCAGGATAGCCACTAATCAGGGAACTCGAACGGAACCCGACGGAAAACTCTAGAACTACGTGTGGCTAGAAAACGGACGCAAGCAAAATTAGTTAGACTGTAGATTCCCGACTATAACAATTATTCAAAATTGGGATCTTCCTTCTGCAACTCAGAAAGCCCCTAATCGCAAAATTCGAACATAGGTACCATGAGCTCTGTCTGGCTCTGGTTTTGAGTCTGTGTGAGTGCTCACCAGTGCATTATACTGTGTGTGTGACGTTTTAGCGTTGTATTTTTTTTAGTCAACACTCACACAGACTCAAAACTAGAACCAGAGACAGAGCCAGACAGAGCTCATGGTAAGCCTACTGAACCTAATAGACAATCTTAGAATAACGGCGGATTCAAAAGTGTACGTGCCAGCAAAAGTATGTTAGGATTCAGTTCAGGTATAATTATTTGGACTTGGAGATGTAAAAGACGTTCTAAATTAAACTTCTCAGTACGGATAAGTTCTCCTTAGAAATGCTAAAAGTTTCAAGCCGTTGAAAACATACACCCACAGATTAGTTTCCTGTAGAGTCATTGAAGGCCTGCGCACACCTAGTTCGCTGGCGGTAGCGATCAGTGAAACGCTGTCAAATATCGCTGTCAAATCTCAAATCTGACAGCGATATTTGACAGCGTTTCACTGATCGCTACCGCCAGCGAACTAGGTGTGCGCAAGCCTTTAGATAATAATGAGTATAGGTTTTATGTTGTGCAGGACTGACATAAATATTTGAATGGAACTGCGAGTTGGACTCGCGCACGAAGGGTTCCGAACCATTATCTACAACGGCAAAAAAATCATGTCTGTTGTATTAATTGGAGCCCCACTAAAATTTCAACTGTTTAACTATCACGGTTCATGAGAGACAGACAGACAAAAAAAGACAAACAAACGGACAGCCGAGTCTTATGAGTTTTACCCTTTGGGTAAGGAACCCTAAAATCAGGGTTCTTTTGTGCTATGTATTTGAGCTACAAGTATATGCCTTTTATCACGGCAAACCCATTACGAGTAAAACTCCCGTTCTATATCCCGTTTTGGCTAACAAGCACAGCACTCATAAACCTTGTTCTGACCGTTTTGAGGGCTAAAAAACCTTATCGCAGAACAATAGTAGTGCAATACCGCGAGTAAGCGTTTTGGCACATTGCGCCCGCTGCGAGGCGAGCCGTGGTATAATCATACCTCTGTCACTTCATACAGACTTGTTTATCAAAATAGACTTTATAGTTATATCTTTGAATACAATTTGACTCGAAAGACTACCTAGGAATTGCGGTCAGTATTCAGTATTAACAGTGTCAGATCTTAGGACTGGTTTTTGAATAAATACATAATTTACATTTATTTATATTTCATTATTTGTGTTGCAATATAATAGAAGCGGACCGATATGATATGGGTACCTAATGATGCAGATTGTAAGCAGGTTAATATAAAATGATAAAAAGGGTGTTAATAACTTACGTTATTCTTTTCTTTCGTTGATAAAGAAACCACCACCGACGCTAGACAGCCATCTAAAAACAATCACTTTTAGATTTTAGATTTGATTAAATTCCTCTCCCATATCGTACCACGGATGTGTGATTTTTGTTTGTGTGATTTGCAGTGGAACGTCTCTGCACTAGTAGGTACTATTATCTCCACTGCGGTATAATTACGTAGGCATCTATATACAAAATGTGAGCTGTCGTTTTAAATCTTGCACTGCTTAAATTTGAAGCAAACTTCATTCGAGCGGAGTTATTAATTAAATTTTGCTCGCTGAATGATCTAGTTTTTGTCAGGAGTGTGCAAGTTATTATGAGCATGTTTATTTGCCTTGGAGTCACTGTTCCTAAGCGTAGAATATTATGCATCTGACTGTTTATTCTTTATTTTGTTAGTCTGTTGATCCAGCACAATGCAATTTGATGTCATCCTTTCCCACACGGCAGAAAAATCGCTGAACATCACTGGGGTTATTCGTAGAAAAGGATACTCAATTACTCATAAATGTAGGTACCTATATGAATCCCTATTATTGTGAACCCTAAATCACGATTCGTAAGTTGCAAAGAAAACATTGGGGAGTCATTTTCCCTCACTTCCTGCGCTGAACGTATGAATCTTCAATAAGGCGAGTCGAAAGTCAATGAAGGCATTACCCGAACGCGCTAAACTACCAAAGCTGAACAATTTAATGACGATTGACTATTCATACCACATTCGAGCGGTTGACCGCTTTGCTGCACTTGATTTAGAGTCTAATTATTCTACGATCTCAGCCGTGGCGGACGCAACGAGAGTACGTAATGAGAGAGACCCGAAGGGGAGGCAAAATGCAAAATGTTACAATTGCATTTCCCCGTCAGAAAAACAGCTTGCACTAGCAAAAATAATTAAGAGTATTAGAGAGTCGCGCAGCGCAGTGTCGGGCAGTAAATAGTCTGCTAAATACCCACCTACATTTATTGGCGCAGGGACTTTGGGAAGGCCACTGTAATGGAAACAATTTTGCCTTTAGAACACTAGACTGTAATGTATGACTCGATCGGCTGTATAAATGGCAATAACGCTCTCAGCTGTACGATACTTTACTAGACACTTGTGTTTTTCAGTATACCTACTACCTCACATACTCATTTATATTCAGCATCAGCAAAATATTACTGAAACCAGGAAAGTACGTTCCACTGAAACCTTTTAAGTTATTGAAATATTCGCAACGCCAAACATACTTGGGTGAGAAGGAGAAGGCCCAGAATCATTAATCAAAGTTATTCTTACACCGGACAAACAGCCTTGAGTTTGAGTGCGGTCCCACACCGTCTTAGTACCTAGGACCAGGGCCCAGTTGCCCCTATATTTACAGATTCCCAATTCCTGCTGTATCATTTGTCGTCTGTCACCGATAATGCTTGACATCGGTTCGGAAGGAACAAGCAATCCCCAAAAAAGATAATCCCCAATTAAATTGAATCACCACGCGTGAAATTGTTTACCGTTTGAGGTACAGATTCGCAGACGAATTTTATGGTTGCTTAAATAAATCGTGGAACCATAAATTATCGTGTGTTTTGGAAAAAGAGCGATAAGTGAATTCGAAACGAAAATACATATTCATGAAGATATATCGAATCGTGAAGAGAGATATGTAGGGCTTGCAAAATTTATGTGAGACGAATACTTTACCTAAAAAGAAAGAAAACCTTTACTCGTTTGATTCATTGTAATTTACTTTAAACAAAAAGTTTTTTTAGTGGATACCCATCTGATTTAATTTTACATTTCTAAGTAGGCATTTATCATAGTATTATTTTATTGTATGTGCATATGTTAGGAGAAATCACATAAAACGAAATAATAGCTATAGGCACTGCTATAGGGCCTTTTTTGCCCATCTTAAGTTAATGGTAGGTACCATCACATACAACAAAGCCTAGAACGTGCCCTACGACGCACTGCCCTGCGTTTATTAACTTGAGGCATACAGCCTCACGTGCCAGTTATTCCACTGGGACCCTCACCCTTCAAACCGTAACAAAGCAATGCTGCTTCACGGTAGAAAATAGGCATGATGGTAGTACCTCCCCGGACGAGCATTTCACAATGAGCTCTACTACTACTAACCTACTGTAGGTAGGATAGTAGATACCTACTTACCTTGTCAACAAAAAAAAATACAACACGACACCTCGATAGACATAAAAACTACTAACAACTATTAATTCGATACTCACCAACGGAAACTTGGTCCTATTATGTACATACAAATACAAACTATACAGTACAGGGTATAAATGACAGCTCTCGAAAACTGAAGCTAAGTGTTACTTCCTTTCATAGATGCACCATATAAAAATATGAATAAATATTGTGGTCAATCCAATCAATACTATCTAGCCCTAAATTAAGCCGAACTTGTACTAAGGGAATCAGATAGCTGATGTAATGCATAAACGCATATTTTTATAAAACACACACAATATAACACCCAGACAGAGAACAAATATAAGGTCTCGGGGTGGTGTTTATACGAGTACATGAATTTAAAACAGGCTAGTCTTCAAGGTTTTTTTAGTTTATGACGTGTTTATAGTTACATATTTTGATCTAATGAAGAAAGTGAAGAAACGACAGAAAAATATTTTTTTATATTGCTGCCACTGTACAAAAATTGCATTGTTTAAACACAATTGTTATTTATTCATAATTTATATCATATTATTATTAATTATGCTATGTACGACTAATAGCTGCAATATTTTTACACCCCCTATTGCAAAGGTAAGTTTTAGAGTTGAGAAGTTATGTTGGTAACATCAATTCATCAAGTTAGGAGACACGTGCTGTGTATCCGGACGACAATAGATGTTGGATCCGCGAAATCCAAGCCGCGTCAGCAAACGTGTTCAAATCGCGGATGAACTCACTGTCATTACACCTATTTCGATACTATTGACTGGCCTCTCAGCTCAATTGGTAGTAGCTCTGCCTTCTGCGCCACAGGTCGTGGGTTCGATCCCCACCGAGAACAAATATTTGTGTAGTGAATGCAGATGTTTGTTCTCTGTCTGGGTGTTATATTGTATTCTAAGTATCAGCCATCTGGTTTCCATAGCACAAGCTCTGCTTAATTTGGGGCTAGATAGTGTTGTGTAGATTGTTAATAATATTTAATTATTTATTTTATAAAACATTTGGTGATAAAGCTTTTTTGAGAAAATCATTGACTGTGTATGACAATTACTTAGTCCAAATTGTCTAAGAAGAAACATAATAGGTAACCTTATCGCTTGTAGTGTATAAGTCTAGTGATAATTCTATGGATAGTCATCTCATCTAAAGCGCAGAATACTCATAAGCTCATATACTAAGCTTTTAAATGGCTTAAGAATAGGCGTAGGAACATGTTATTGTTTTTCAAAAATTCTTCAAAACAAAGTTAATGTAAATCCATTTAACAGATTCCACGACCATTAAAAGAACCATTTCTAGAACATACCGAATTGAATGTCTGTAATTAGGAAAAATACCGAATAAGGCAACATTAACGGGAGCTCTTGGCAGCCCGCGCCCGCCGCTGGCGCACGCCCAACCCTTCCGGAGAGTAAGTACAGCCTGCCCCGCAAGTTCTATCACACCCTTAACCCTTATACTAAAAGCAATACGTACGGTTTTAGCCTAGGCTTAAGGACTTGGGTGGTGGACTGTACAACACAAAGTGGTCGCACCGTTTACCGCCTTCATTTGGCAATCTTTCGGTGCATTGTGATGTGCATTCAATTCGTGTTGCATTATCATACCTTTTGAATAATTTACGCGTACGGATGGGGGAATTTTTGAGCTGAACTCAGAACTCCAAGTGCTTAGAAAGTAAAATGTGGGAGAACAAAACCTGCGGGCGAAGTTTGAAAGTATTTTACTTTGAAAGCCGTTGTCTACGAGTGGAAACAAATAATTTGAATAGGTAGAATAAATAAATAATAATTGTGGATGCTCCATACAACACTATCTAACCAATAGCTGATATTATACTTATACCTATAGGTAAATTTTTTTGTAAAAACATAAAAGTAGAACACCCACCTACCAGATAGACAGACGACATTGTTAAGAACGCGGGAAGTCAATGGATAAAGAGGGCTCAGAATCGTTCGTCCTGGAAATGTTTAGGGGAAGCTTATGTCCAGCAGTAGACTCATTCGGCTGGTGATGGTGAAATACTAAAGATTGCGGTTAGTGGATGGAAAAGGTTCCTAACCATTCATCCTGGAAATAATTATGACGTAGACCTAGCTAGCAGCCTTTTCTTGTCCTTATCCCACTTGTGAAACGGCACAACAGGTTTTCGTTCTCAACTCTCCTCTATTAGCCGTCATTTCAGCAGTCACTCCTTTCTTACCCATGTCATCCTTCACGCAATCTATCCATCTTTTTTTGGCCTACCTCTGCTTCTATATACTCATCCACGTTCATATCTAGCACTCTTCTCGTTACATGACATTCTTCCCTCTGGGTGTTATATTGCATTCTTTGTGCTTACAAAAAAAATGTAAAGTATTATTATCAGCGATCTGGTTCCCATAGTACAAGCTCTGCGTAGTTTGGGGCTAGATAGTGTTGTGTGGATTGTCCACAATACACCACTATATTGTAACTACCAAAAAAAAAATAGTATAATGTAGTAGGGGTAGAACATTATGAATGTGCAATCAGAATTTTTAGTATCGATAAAATGACAATTTTCAGAAATCTAAATATATAAAACTCTTTCGTTACTGACTGACTGACTGACTGACTGACAATCAACGCACAGCCTAAACCGTTAGTCCTAGAAGCATGAAACTTGGAGGGTATGTTCCTCTTATAACGTAGAGGTGTACTAAGAAAGGAAATTGGAAAATTATTTCCCGAAGAGGAGAAAAAGGGGAAAAATGGTTTAAAGAAAAATCAACGCACAGCCTAAACCATTAGTCCTAGAAGCATGAAACTTGGAAGATGTGTTGCTCTTATAGAGCAAAGGTGCATTAAGAAAGAAAATTGGAAAATTATTTACCTAAAAGAAGAAAAAAAAGGAAAAAAGTTTCATGAAAATTCACAAAAAATTGCTTTACAAAATACGCAAAAAAACTGTTAAAAAAAATCTGCTACCGCAGCATCTGTCACCAAATTTGAATACACACAAAAGTTTACATTAACCCCACCGTAACCACTAAGACAAAATCGCGGAAAACACCTATCGTAGCGAAACTAAACACCGCACCGCTTCAAAAAACGGCTAAAGTACATGCTCAAAACTATGGTAACCAGCTGGTCATGTCAAATTAAAAAAATCTGATTCGATTATACACCAACACGCAGACGAAACCCTAAATTAGCCACTAATATAACATAAAATCACAAGAAATTGCTTTACAAAATACTCAAAAAAAAACCATTAAAAAATTTTCAGCTACCGCAGCATCTGTCACCAGGTTTGAATACACACAAAGGTTTACAAAAAAACCAATGATGACCACTTAGACAAAATTGCGGGAATCATCTATCATACTTAAACTAAACACCGCTGAAAAAAATCGGGTACAACAGCACCTGTCTTCAAATTCAAATACACTCTAAAGTACATGCTCAAAACTATGGTAACCAGCAGTTGGTCATGTCAAATTAAAAATCTGATTCGATTATACACCAACACGCATACGAAACCCCAAATTAGCCACTAATATAACATAAAATCACAAAAAGTAGCTTTACAAAATACGCAAAAAAAATAAAATTAAAAAAAGTTCAGCTACCGCAGCATTTCTCACCAGGTTTTAATACACACAAATGTTTACAAAAAAACCGATGATAACCACCAAGACAAAATCGCGGGAATCATCTATCATACTTAAACTAAACACCGCTGAAAAAAAAACGGCTGCAACAGCACTCCCCTTCAAATACAAGCTCAAAACGATGGTAACTTGCATTTGATCATATCAAACTAAAAAAACAAGATTCAATTATACACCAACGAATACGATAGCCCAAATTAGCCACTTAAACAAAATCACGAAAAAGAGCTTTACAAAATACGCAAAAAAACATTTAAAAAAATTCAGCTACCGCAGCATTTGTCACCAGGTTTTAATACACACAAATGTTTACAAAAAAACCGATGATAACCACCAAGACAAAATCGCGGGAAGCACCTATCATACCAAAACTAAACACAGCTGAAAAAAATCGGCTACAACAGCAGTTACCATCTTTCGAACACACTTTATATAGTTTTGAATGCAAACTCAAAACTAAGGTAACCAGAACTTGGTCATGTAAAACCAATGCATACATAACCCAACTTAGCCACTAAGGCAAATTCACGAAAAATAACTCTCAAAATATAAGCAAAAAACAGTGAAAACATATCAATAGTGGTCCGCTTTCCACCATAAAATAGTTTCTTTTAAACGAACTCAAACTATGACTTTATACTAACCACGCGGACGAAGTCGCGGGTGTCAGCTAGTCCTGCATAAAATTACGGACATACCTAAGTATTAGCATATTAGTAACGTAGTACTAGAGAGAAACAAAATTACACTGTTCGGTTCCGCTTGGTATTAAGCGTTCATGAATGAAATGATTTTTGCTTGTTAAATCATTTCTCAATATTAATTTGACTAAAAATTGTGGTTATTTAAAAATATTTTTTTTGTCTTAATTTTTTTTTTGTGGATATGTGTTCAGTATCAGCAGCCAATATTGGCATTTTTTTTTTGGTAATTACAAAATAGTGGTTTATATTTATACATTAAGCAGATAGTTGTATGCTTTGTTTCCATTCTACTGTGATCTTAAGTTTTGAAATGAAACAGTGTAATTATAGAAACAATTTATTATATTATGTAAATAAATATTTAGCTACTTATTATACAATTAAATAATGTAAATTGATGTATGAATATACCCTAAAATGGAATGTTAACAATGTTTAAATACTCTTTATAGTTTATTGCGTATGATATGCATTAATTATTGCTTTATATTTCCAATAAAAAGTTTTCAGGCCAGTTGTTGGCCTTGTTAGCGGTCACCCTTATGGTGACTGCGCCGATCGTTGCTTTACTTAATTTGTAATAAGCTATTAAACTATTGAATGTACTAAACTTAACATTTTTAACTATAACATGTAAAATTTATACTTTAATCAGACCTTTCTTTCATTCAACACCATTTATTTGCAGCTTTCAATAAAAAAATACAAAGGTTTTACAAATTTCGTTGTTTTTTAATACTATAAGCATAGTATAGTCAGCATCACAATAAATGATGATAGATCACGAGTTTAAAGGCGTTTTGTAACAACAAGCATTTTTCATAGAGAAATAAAAAACGAATTTCTGAAGAAGTCATCTACCTATTACTGATGCTGACTGTACGTACGACATTCGAATCTCTCACATAAGTTGCGTCTCGAAGTAAAAAGAATGCCAAAATTTGAACACTCCAAATAATACCAACTTAAAAGTTGTATCGATGAGAAAGAAAATGTAGCAATTTTATAACATTGACTCGTTCAGTTATATGAGGAAAACATAAACCAATAGCCTTGAAATAAATGGGCGTAAACAATTTATACCGAGCGACCATTGGACGAAGACTAGCCAATAGGTTCTTAGGCAATAAGCCAATAAAAAGTAAAAACTTCACAAACATGATTACTAATAAAACATGTCTGCTGAAGGGCAAGTCGCAGTTATACTCGATCAGTTTTAACATTTCGTTTCGCCTATTTGTCTCTCTCTATTGTATGGAGAAAAGATGAGACAGCAAAAATACGTTACGTAGAAACGATCGAAACGAGTTGTTGTCTCATCAATTTTCCATACAAAAGAGAGAGACACACGAAAACAACATTTGGTAGACGAAATGTTGTAAATGCACTGGGACTTGCCCTTCTGATGTGATCTATTAATCACCCTTATATTGTAAAGAGGAAAGATTTGAGATTTTTTTTATACAACCAGCTGATGGAACAAGCATTTGGCCCACCTGATGTTAAGTTATGTAGAATAAAAATGCTACATTATCCCTAAGTAACATAGGCTATAATAGTACTAGCGACCCGCCCCGACTTCGCACGTGTGCAATTAATTGAGAACTAAGGTGAAAAATATGAAGCCAACCTTTGAATTTTTATTCCGTTTGTATAAAAATTTTCCCTCCGCTGGCCCCTTAAAAAGTACCATTGACACAATTCATTTTACAAAAATTAACACTTATAAATTCACCAAAGCTTTGTAGCTTCACCAAGGCAGTTGTGCAGTAAGCACTTTAATTAACAACATAAATTATTTATTACCTTTAGAGTAAAAACTAAACATTTACAGATTTCTTCGGCACAGGCACGCGGGGGGAATTTGAGTACAGTTTGCGGAATAATCCTGGGATATCGTTGTCCGGGAATAGGTTAGTTAGCGCCACTGCAACAAAAATGGATTATAAATTTAAAAAGTTCTTCTTAAATTTTAGAGCTTAGCTCTTGTCGGGGTTTTTAATGCCGGTTTCTCCAATTGAGCCTTTCGAATGCGGTCTCCTTGACTTCCTTATACGACATGACAGCGACATTTTCTCTTATTTTTTTTAATAAAAATCGGCATAATTCACATTCAAATTCATAAATTGTTTATTTAGTTGTATCACAAGGATCACTTTGAGACGTTTTAAAACTAGGTGAGGCTAGTAGCCAGTTGCTCGAGACCAAGCCTAGGAGATCAAGCCAAACAGGAAGAATAATAACAGTAAAGTTCCAGTGTTTTTTTGAAGATTGATTCGTTTAATTCTTCTTATAGTATCACTGGTTCTTTGAAACTAGAGTTGTGAAAGGATTATAAGTGCGTCTCAGAGAAGCTCCTTTCGTGCACTTAACACATGTTTTCGAACTTTATAGGTTCTTCGACATGTCGGTTGCCGGTTTCCACGATGATATTAGTTTGATTGATAACTCAATACTTATCCTAAATTAAAATATACATATAAATATATTAATGATTATAGAACTTAGGTACCTTCAAGTAGTACGAATATCAGTCTTCTATTGATCTCTTGCGTTTGAAACAGGTCGAAAACGGTCAGAAGGCCTCTCCGCGTCGAATCCGTACCCACTATGTGTCTCAGGTCATCTAATTAACAAAACGTTAATATTATTTATTTAGCTTTAACTTTATTCCTACGGTAGTCATCCCATCCCATCTGATGTTAAGTGGTAACCTTCGCTTATTAATATACTAGCAGTAAGTGACCGAGCTTCGCTCGGTATTTTTTTGATAACGTACTTATATGAATGATGAAATCATATATTTCGATCTTACAACATACTACATAATAATAAAAAATAAGAACTGGTTATTAAAAAAAAAATTACGAGTGCAATGAGATAGAAACTTTTGGAACTTGTCTACAGAGTATTTACGTAGTCCTTTAGTTCCAAAACTCGGCAATAGATGGCGTTCTCTGTGAAACATAACCCTTGAGTTCTCAGGTTCTCACAGAGCTTTGTTTTTGCTTCTGAGCAACAGATGGCGCTAGGAGTAATGATATTATGAAAAAGTTGTTTGTTCTTAACTCCGAACGCCGATATTTTCTAAAAATAAATCCTAGCTAGATCGATTTATCGTCCCCGAAAACCCCTGTATACTAAATTTCATGAAAATCGTTGGTGCCATTTCCGAGATCCTAAATATATATATATATATATATATATACAAGATTTTCTCGTTTAAAGATATAAAAGATAATTTACCTGAGCACGCTGACAATAGAGCTACTTTAGCGGCTACTCGTGTCCTAGCTTTAGTTTCCGCGTCTCGGTTGCCGTGGTTAGAACTATTGCGGTTTGTCAACCACTGCCTAGAACAAATAATTAGCATTATTTACTAGATGAAACGGCCAATGAGACGATGGGTAGACGACATAACCCAAAACGCTGGAGAAGACTGGATGAATCTGGGGAGAAATAGAGACGCATGGAAGAAGCTAGAGGAGGCCTTCACCCAAAGAGGGGTCTTTACATCAACCACACCGCAAACATTAAATATAGATTAGAATAGTTATGTACTTAAATGTAAAGAAATATACGGCTTTTTTATTTATTTATTATTTTATTTTACTGCTACCTAGATGAAACGCAATATGCGGATTCGATTCCATAAAATAAAATAAATAATGCGGAAAATCCACACAACACTATCTAGCCCCTAACTAAGCAGAGCTTGTAGTATGGGAAGCAGATAGTGCCACCAAAGTGTGAAAATTTTTTGAGCACAATCGAAAATGATGTTGAGTTTTACATCGAGTAGTAAATGGAACTTACTTGAATGTTTTGAGGTATTGGACGACGTTTCTGGGCGATGTCAGCAACGACACTAATTCTAGCACCTTTCTGTAAAAAAAATGAACTTTTCTTAGGCCACCCCAAGGCCAATATGATCTAGTGGGAGCTACTCCACTTTCTCATCTTAAAGGTCGCGGGTTCAAAGAATTCAAAGAATTTTGATTGGGGACTTGGTTCGATTCTTTTGGTATAAGAGAATTGAGGCCTCATTCTGAGTTTTAATATCATTTTGTCGTTAGCTTAACGCAATACGACTGGTCCACTTCTGTTTCTGTCAAACATCATGCATCATCATCAACATATATCAGTGTCCCTGTCCACTGCTGGATGTAGGTATCTCTCAAGAAGCCGACGTCTGAGCCCAGTCTTCAGCTCTTCTCCTCCAGTGATTGCCAGCTACATTTTTCATATTACAGATCGTGTCGCCCCATCTTTACGGAGGGCGTCTTACACTACGCTTACCTAAACACGGAAACACAGTGGTAAACAAGGATACGCATCAGACTATACACTGCTAGCTCTTATGTTATTGCAGTAAGCGTCATTTTTCTTTGTTTTTAGGTAACTTGAGCTGTATCCTACTTTACTAACACACCTGTGTAACACACACACACCATTTTTATTGTATTGTAGTTTTATTTTAGTTTTAACTATGCATCAGGCGAGTATGAATGGAGCTGCTGGAAGGGGAAGACCTATGCGCATGTATCTCGATCAGATCGCAGACGTTTTAGAGAAAGGCCAGGTTAGAAGTACCCTAAACCGACGAGCATGTATGAAGAATGTTATGAGAGTGAATGAAGCGAAAGAGGTGTGTCAGGATCAGGATCGTAGCAATTAGAAATCCGTGATCTCTGCCTACCCTCATGGAAATGAGGCGTGATTTTATGTATGTATGTATGTATGTTAGTTATGCATCATCTTTTATTTTTATTTTCGACTAGCAGCCCGTCCCGGCTTCGCAAGGGGTAGACAATATTGTTGTACATTATTTTGTTCTATCGCTAATAGTTTCGGCAGCGCATTCGACGAAAGACATTTTAAGACTCATTTTTCTACACCTTCGGTTACATTGTTCAAATTTTACCAAGGATCCTTAATTTTTTTCAAAATGAAATGTAGCCTATGTCAAATTGGAAGAATGTAGCATTCTATTGGTGAAATAATTTTTTAAATCGGCCCAGTACTTTTTTAGCATATTTATTACAAACATACAAAAATAGGTACAAATCTTTCATCTTTATAATATTAGTATAGATGTGTGTATACGATGCTTTTATATTTTAAAGAAATAAACGCTCTATGTATTTACCTGTTAACTCTATCAGCTATCAGAGTTCTGAGCGGTGCAAGTAACCGTCGCCTCAGCCAAAGGCCGCGTACACCCAACACTTCTTCCAGTAGCTTCAATGGAACGCTTTCATCGTCCTGTCATTATAAAAGCACTATTTTAAACAAATATTGGTGGACAGCCCAAGCACAGGCGAGCGAGCAAAGCGAGCGTGCCGCGGCAGCGACCGTCACAGTGCCAAAAAATGTTTTTTTTAACAATAAATTCAATGGGGCTATCCCCTTTAGGACGGTGGCCCTATTTACTTATTCATCTCTCAATAAAAAAAATCATAATAAAATTATTGAACTGCTACAGTGTACATGGGCCTCAAAAATTTGACAGAAGCAAAAAGTGGATTCGTTTTGATGGGGTTTACATTAACTGGACCCGAAAAAACATTAATATAAATACAAAATTGTTCCGTGACCGACTGACTGGATAACGGCGAATGACGTACATATGACAGAAGCAGAGGTAACCAGAAAGTTGTCTTATAAACGGAAGTATGAAATTTGTAAGCTAACTTTCTGGTATAGTCAGAACTGAAGATAACTACAAAAATATTGAAGTGCAAAGGCTACTTACTTCTTGGCTATCAGTTGCATTGGCGTTCTTGAGACCTTCGTAATCGTTTTCACCGCTTTTTCCTTGGAACACCTTGGAAATGCCTGAAATATTAAATTACAATAAAATTATAAATCAATTAATATTATGGACAATCCACACAACACTATCTAGCCCCAAATTAAGCACGGCTTGTACTATGGGAACCAGATAGCTGATATAATATTTATGTAATTTTTTTTTGTAAATACATACTTCGAATACAACTTAACACCCAGACAGAGAATAAACAACTGTGTTCACTACACAAATATTTGTTCTCGGCGGGGATCGAACCCACGACCTACGGCACAGAAGGCAGATAATAATAATTGTATTTACCGTCCATAACACCGTCAACAGTGTTTGCGAATTGGTCTGGCATATTCTTCAATGTTCTCATGCCGGCTCGCAGGGAATTTACAAGAACGGCATCGATCTAAAATATATAGAAAAAAAATCAGAGTAACTATGTAATGCTACTAATGTAAATAAGAAAAACATGTATTTTATTTAAAAAAAAAGCGTAGGGTGCTTTTGAAGATATTAAAGCGTATAAAAAGCAACCCACCTTTTTTTAAATATCTTTTTTTCTTATTGACATTATTATTTAATACTTATTAAAAAAAACACTATTCTTAATTCAAATTTAATATAAACTCTTTTCTATTTTTATATCTAGGTTTTCTATAAAAGCGTGTTCTCTTTGTTTTTTTACCATATTTTGTTTTTTCTCTCTCTCTCACCTCACTTACCGAGTTACTATGTTTCTCATTCGGGTTCTCCGGACTAAGAAACCCTCCGAGATAGTCCTGAGAGAGTAGCGTGAGATACTTCGTCTCTCTCGCCAGACTGGCCAAGCTCTGCAAGTAGTTGTTCAGCATACGTTTTCTGTTCTCGAGTACAGATCGCGATGTGTTCGAGAATGTTTTCTTTGCGGGGAAAGGGAGGTTGCCTAGTTCTGGCCACTGGAAATAAACATAGAAAATAATATAGTAATAACTACGCCTAGAACAAACACTGTATCTCCCCACCAATCGAAACTTCCGCACCTCAGCCACGCGTCAGCTCTTTACGAAGATCTGATTTTAGTATGAAACACGCCATACACACACGCGCGTTTGAGTGTATATCTTAAAGCTGAGTCGGGGCCTATTTGGCATAATTATGTTTCATTACCTGTTAGGTATATTATGTTGTGAACGCCTGCACCTATGTATAAGCAATTATTATGTCAAATAAATGTATTTTCTTTCTTTCTTTATCTTATACTAGCGATCCGTCCGAGCTTCGCACGGGTCGCTCGTAGAAAAAAAATGCACATAGTCGTAGCGTGATGTTATATAGCCTATAGCCTCGATAAAGGGACTATATATCCAACACAAAAAAAAACGGACCAGCAGTTCCCGAGATTAGCGCGTTTAACCAAACAAACAATCAAACCCTTCAGCTTTATAATATTATTCTAGTTTTTTTTTCAGTTACGTTTTATACGTATACTGACCTTATCTTTGATAGAACAATGTAGGTCGTAGAAATCGCTATATCTCCTGTAGATGTGCCACACTTCTTTGTCAGCGAGCCGTGTCACCGCTATCGCGTAGATACCAAATGCCTTCCCTTTCTCTTGCATCAAAGCTAAAATAAACAATACATTTTTAGCAAATTCTAATTTACTTTTAGACAAAATTTTAATAAATTCTAGCCAAAATTCTAATTCATTTTTAGTCAAAACTCTAATAAATTTTTTGTCTAAATTCTGATACATTTTTACAGGGTCAGGAACGAGCCCTACGAGCATTGCCCTGCGTCCATCAACTTGAGGCATACAGCCTTCAGCCTCACGTGCCAGTAATTTTACCGGCATCCAAACAGAACTCAATCCAAAACAGAAATGCTGCTTCAAGGCAGAAATAGGCATGGTGATAGTATTTCCCCGGACAAGCCCTTTACAAAGAGCTCTATTAATATTAAAGTATGAAAGATGTGATTAAATATTACCTGTTTCAATAATACAAGCCGTTAACGGCGACATAATATTTCTAGCGTGTCGGCTTATTTCTAAGTGGGACACCGATAAGTTGTTGGAATTCACTGATGAAAGGCTTGATGGACCAGAGAGACCTGAAAAGTAAAAATACATCTTATTAGCTTGATATAACATTGATAATACAATACAAGCATTAGTGCGCCTAAGAGACTTTATGTTACATACAGGTTGCAATTGACAGCCGTAAAACTATAGCCGTCCTTGTTGTATTCGTTTATAGGAAAGAGACAGCCATATTTGAGCTAGTAATATATTCCTACGCAGAAATTTTTCTTCAGAGCAATAGGTTAGCGTGGTACGGGCATGTCATGCGAAGGGAAGAATGTCATGTAACGAGAAAAGTGCTAGACATGAATTTAGATTGGTATAGAAGAGGTATAGGCCAAAGAAAAGATGGATGGATTGTGTGAAGGATGACATGGAGTGACTGCTGAAATGACGGCTAATAGAGGAGAGTGGAGATCGAAAACCTGTTGTGCCGACCCGACATGAAGTGGGATAAAGACAAGAAAATGATGATGATACTTCTAACAGATTTGAAACTTTATTGTAATGACATAAGGTTGATAATCACCTGCACTTTCGTTGACCATCTTCTGTGACAAATTGCCAACGATGTCTGATCTCGATCGGTTGTGTCTTGTCGATCCGGGGACAGGTAAAGTATCCGCTAAAAAAAGTACCATTTCTAAATTGTATCATCAGTACCCAAAGTCCCAGTGCACTTACAACGATTCGTTACCAAATGTTGTTTTCGTTTCGCCTACGTGTCTCTCTCTTTTGCATGTAAAAATGATGAGACAACAACTCTAACTACGTAGCGTACTTTTGCTGTCTCATCTTTTCTCCCTACAAGAGACAGAGACACGTAGGCGAAACGAAAACAACATTTGGTAACGAAATGTGGTAGCAAAACTCGGACTTCGGGTACTGGTTGCATAAGGAAGTCAAGGAGGCCGCATTTGAAAGACTTAATTGGAGAAAACTGCATCAAAACCTCGAAAAGAGCTTAGCTCTTCAATTTAAGAAGAGTGAGGTGATTAAGTATCTTTTGTGTACTATGAATTTTATTTGCTTTGATTGCAATAAAAAATGAATTTAAAACTTGAAAAATTATGGCAACATGATATTATGTGATCGCGGTTCCTTGTCAAACTTTTGATTGCAACAGAATTACACAGTCACCCAGCAGTTGAAAGATGATGATGCTATTTATTTACATTTATTCTATATACATACAGGGCGTCCCACGGATATGCCACTTGGAGGGAAATATACATGACATTATCTACTGCTAACCTACACTATTTGATTTTTGTTTCTGCATACGTACTTCCAGATTGGTCCCATAGAAATTTTATCAAAATCGGCTCAGCAGTTTAGCCTTGAAGTCAGTTCCTCAAGTTTTTTAAACTTCAATTGTATTATAACAAAGAATTTAAATCTTTAGCTCGTTTTTTGAGCGATGAAATAATTGATAACCAATTGCTTGCTCCTCGGGCGGCGCGGCGGCGGCGCGGCGTGGTTAGACCAATTCCCGGGGCTGTTACATTTTTTTATCAACTACTACATTGAAATTTACAATTAATTAATCTACAATATAGGTAGCGGCACATAACTTTAGCGCTGACCGTTATTGCGCAAAAATCAAAAATAAGGTACCTGAGGGGGGCTAGCGGTATGAAGGGCGGGCGTGCGTAGCGCTGATTGGCTCTCCAGTCATACTCCGCTCTCTGCACCAATAAGACACTCTGCACACATCCAGTGTGCGCGACATGCGCACACTACGACGCATGCGCAGCTATCCCCTCCGCGTATCGCTCAGCGCTAAAGTTATGTGCCGCTAGTTATACCACTAGTTGTATCTACAAAATCGTAATTGTACCAAATATTCTGCACTTAGGCAGTGTATGGTTCTTGCAACTCGGCACTCTTCTCGTCAAAGTCCTTGGGAAAGTGGACGACTTGTACGGAGAGTCGTATTTGAGTTTCGACTTTGAAAACAACTTCGGTAATTGGTTCAGGCAAGTCTTCACTATTCTCTTGCATTTCTCTGCACGGTTGGTAACAAATGGAAATTTTTATAATGGCCCAAAAGTTAAGAGCCGACCGGGATTTGAACCCGTGACCTTCTTTTTGGGGCTGCGCTGACCAATGCGCCATCGGATCCTTTTTTTTTTTTATGTAACTAGCTGATGGAACAAGCATATGGCCCACCTGATGTTAAGTGGTAACCATCGCCTATAACAAAGCAATGCCTCGCAGGTCACGCACGTCAGGAACGCGCCCTACGATGCACCGCCCTAATCACACTCGACGAATAACTCTTAGGGACTGTTAATATCGGGTATTATTTTTTTGTTGTTATTAGTAAAGTCGACTCTGCTACCTCTTATTAGTTAGTTCTACTATCCTGGTAGTTTCCATTCTAAGGCTCGTACTCTCAAGCATATATTTTTGACTTTTTTCCAATCGAGAACTGTCCAGAAATCTATGCTTGAGAGTGCTTGAGGAGCTTTCACGCCAAAATTACTAGACATAGGCAATTTTTAATGCGAAAAAAGGGTTGTAAGGGGTTGAAAGGAGGGGATGAAAAGTTGTATGGAAGTATATAGCACAAAACTAAAAAATATACATTACTACTAAAAAAATATACGTACTTACCGCTATACTTTCTCGTATCAGTCTTCTCATCTCTTCTGAATTCACTGAAACAGAAAAATTCAATTTTAAGAAAATTCTTAAGGTAAATATAATTCATATATTCTTATCAGGTATACATAAAAGTATTTAAAATCAATTCATATTCATACCTATTCGTTCTTTCAATACCATCTTCGCTGTCCATCATGAAGTCTGACTGCCAAGACGGGTCATCCTGCAAAGTAAATTAAGATTATGTAAACCTATAGAATTTTGTATTTTTGAATTTCTGTGGTGACCTTCCTCACGAGTTCAACGCGCCAAACTTCTTGCAGTTTCATCTATAGAGTATCGCATACGCACTTATGCACGTCATTGAAGCAATTGACAGGTGGTAACCTTCCTCACGAGTTAAGCGTGGCAATACTATTTATTACTATCACGCTAACATTACAATCTTACCTCTAACGCGTCGCAAACGCACTTCTGCACGTCATCGAAGCAATTGTCAGGGTTGGAAGTAAACTCTTCGCCTGCTGTGGTGACTTTCCTCAAGAGTTCAGGGTCTCAATGTTTATTACCATCACGATAACATTACAATCTTACCTCTAGCGCGTCGCAAACGCACTTTTGCACGTTATCGAAGCAAGTGACGGGGTTAGAAGTGAACTCTTCGCCTTCCGTGGTGACCTTCCTCACGAGTTCAACGTGGCAATGTTTATTACTATCACGCTAACATTGCAATCTTACCTCTAGCGCGTCGCAAACGCACTTCTGCACGTCATCGAAGCAATTGTCAGGGTTGGAAGTAAACTCTTCGCCTTCTGTGGTGACCTTCCTCAAGAGTTCAGGGTCTCAATGTTTATTACCATCACGATAACATTACAATCTTACCTCTAGTGCGTCGCAAACGCACTTCTGCACGTCATCGAAGCAAGTGACGGGGTTGGAAGTGAACTCTTCGCCTTCCGTGGTGACCTTCCTCACGAGTTCAGCGTGGCAATGCTCCGGGACGCCTATCACGGCGGGACGGTTTGGGGCGAGGTAGAGATCGCATAGCTCAAGCGCTGATGAGCGGAGATTATCGAGAACTGCTTTCGATGTGTGTGGGGCATCTGTTTATAATACAGTTTATAAAGATGTTGAACACGCTTGGAACTTCTCGACTGTGGCAAAGCCACAATAGAATTTCTATTGTGTTTTAAACAAATGTGTCGTGAACCATTGGTTTGCGATCAGTACCCCGAGTCCCAGTTTTGCTACCACATTTCGTCTACGAAATATTGTTTCCGTTTCGCTTATTTGTCTCTCTCTATTGTAAGGAGAAAAGATGAGACAACAAAAATACGTGACGTAGAAACGAGTGGTTGTCTCATCAATTTTCCATACAAAAGAAGGAGACGTGCTCACACGAAAACAACATTTGGTAGACGAAATGTGGTAACAGAACTCCAGTACTGAAGTTTGGTTGAAACACAGTAGAAACTCTAACGCTGCAGTGTCGGAGTTCAGTTGTTTTCAGTTGGTAATGGAAGTTAGCAAATGAATTATTTACAAATTAAGTGAAGGAAAATTAATGTGATCAAAATTATATACCTAACACCTAGCTACATAGTGCAGTGTATATTAACAACGGGATATTTATCATAACTTAATTTTGTGACGACGACGTGGAAGACCAAGAATGAGATATGGCCTGTCACCGCGTTGAGTCGCAAAGAGTGGAAAGAGGGAAGGGAGGCCTTTGCCCTGCAGTGCGACAAAACCGGCTGAATAATAACAATAATAATAATTTTGTGAGTTTTGACAGTATATCCCGTGATCATGGTGCATGCAACTGTGCCGAAATATCGAGAGTCAACACTCACAAAATTAAATCATGATAAATATCCCATTGTTCATATAAATACCTTTAAAGCAGTTAATTTTAATAAATTATCCATGCTAAATGCGCCAATGTTATCCATGCTAAGAACGTATACTGTATTAACTATAAATATACAACAACAACAACTAACTAAACCGTATTATTATAGTTATTCTATATACACAATGTTTTTCTATTTACAAATATATCGTGCACGTACTTAATGCACACGAATCGAACACTTTTACGTCTCAGAACGATTGACGCAGTGCAATGCCCATAAGGCACGTCCTCAGTAGACGTGCCCTTTAAAGTGATGCAATGGGGTGGAACACGCAAAGTTTTTTGTAGATGGCAGCACGAGCAACTGCCCCTTTTTTAATAAACAAATAAATTTTGCCCTAAGATACAGACATAGCTATCAAATTTATGTATCAGTCGGATACACGCATGCGCGGTTGTTCTATGTATCACTCGATGGTGCTGCTATCTATAAAAAGCAAACGACATTTTACTCCTTCATTGCACTTTTCTAATTAAACATAATGTTTATCTCATAAACGCTATAGATAGTGCAATCCACGAAGGCGCGCCCCACTATTCCTCCTTAACGGTTTATAGTATATGTGTGCAAGCTTCCGTCAATGTTTGAGTGTTATCGGTACACACTAATTACCTATGAGTGCACACGCACACTAAAATGAATAGACTACGGTTCGCGACTGCCGCTCGGAGCAAACTCCCCGCACCCCGCGATCCCCTCAACCGAAAATTGGTGGGGCGCGTCTTCGTGAATTGCACTATCTATATATATAAGTAGAAAAATAAGCAATACATGCATACGTACATACATAGAACTGTGAGTTACCGGCTTCGTTCATCTCGATCTCTAGTAGATATTGTGCGTTCGATCGCCACGCGGCCGTTGCTCGAATGAACTTCAGCGAGCGGGATACCTCTTCGGAAATCTTGTCGGCAATCGAGTTATTTGAACCTGTGATAGAGTTAAAATAATGAACTGGTGGTTCTATTTAAATTTGGAACAAAGGTAGTTTGTAGCCTGGATTATAGTTTGACCGAAATCGCTGTGCCACTCCCTAAGAAAAAGCGGCGAGATGGAGGCCGAGGAAAAAAGAGCAAGAGTACACATGAGATAGATATTGTCACATAGATCTTACGAAATCGTAAACGATTATGTTATTTTTTCTAGCGACTAGTGAAATCTCGCGCGACTTCATTCGTGTTGAGTTTTATCCATGCAAACTTCAACCCCCGCTGCACCCCTTTTGGGGTTAAATTTACAAAAATCCCTTCTAAGACCCGTATGCAGAAACAATGCTTGAGTTTGAATGGAGCCTCAACCATAGATGTTTGACACTTTTAAATGGAGATCTGCCAAATAATATTCGGCAACTTTCAAAATAACTGTCTTGACATCCCGAGATAACGCTCGCCCATCTTTGGATATGTATCTCTTGTGCGTCTGACATATTAGAAAAAAAGAATGTATGAAATAATGTTTACTCACCTGCTTGTGGTCCTAACGTAGCTCTCTTAGCTTGTATAATCCTGACCAGATACTGCAGCGACGATAGTTTCTGACGGTCCTGTAGCTCCCATTCGCCAGCACTGTCCTTGGAATGCTGAACAAAGAAATAACTGCCTTATTACATACACTCAAGATGCCTTTTGCCACAACTGTAATCAGTATCAGTATCTATCAGTAGTAGCTCTTTGTGTGTCGCTCGTCCGGGGAAGTACTACCACCATGCCTAATTCTGCCGTGAAGCAGCATTGCTGGTGTTTCCGTTTGAAGGGTATGGGTGGCAGTGAAATTACTGGCACGTGAGGCTGAACATCTGTATGCCTCAAATTGATGGACGCAGAGATGTGCATCGTAGGGCACGTTCCTGGCGTGCGTGACCTACGAGGCAATGCTTTGTTACAGACGATGGTTACCTCTTAACATCAGGTGGGCCATTATGCTTGTTCCATCAGCTAGTTGTATAAAAAAACTTCTTTATCTGAAGGATATTTCTATTTAGATCGTATGCCAACCGCTTAAGTGGTATAATAGATTGTACTTACTAATTTCTGTATATCCTTTTGAACTAATTCCAATGTAGCGTCCAACTCTTCAGCGTCGCCGCAACTTCGGATGACTATTAAGAACAGTTCAGAAGGCAGACATGAATCTCGACAGCACTGTAAATGTAATAAATATGAAAAATACCAAATTCAATAATCGTTTATCAAAAGGATCACATTGAAACGGCTGAAAGCTTGGTAAGTCGAGGTGCCTGTTCCACGCGCACGCGAAAAAACAGGCTAAAAACCGATTTTTTGGAATTATTTTTTTACAAGATATAAATTGCATTGAAGTTCCAACGTGGTGCTTGTCCATCATATATCAACTTAGTGATATAATATTTGGTAATATATTTTTTTAATAAAATAATAGATTTTTGCTGGCTCTTTTTCGCCCCGACTACCAGACTGATTTGGATGGAACTGGGAATAAAATATAGTTGTCATAATAGGCTACTCTATAGACCAAAAACCCTCATTTACAAAACTGATTTTTTATTATATGGAATATAAGAATCAGAATCTACTAATAACATGCAGGAATTTATAAATAGTTCTACAATTATTTTTAATACATTCGCCTTCAAGTACATTTTTGATGGTTTCGTTGAAAATCGTGATCAGAACCCGAAGTCGGAGTTTTGCTACCACTTTTGGTTACCAAATGTTGTTTTCGTTTCGCCTTTTTGTCTCTCTCTATTGCATGGAGAAAAGATGAGACAACAACTCTAACTACGTAACGTATTTTTGCCGTCTCATATTTTCTCCATACAATAGAGAGAGACAAATAGGCGAAACGAAAACAACATTTGGTAACGAAATGTGATAGCAAAACTCCGACTTCGGGTACTGTACCCGAAGTTGGAGTTTTGCTACCAAATGTTATTTTCGTTTCGCCTATTTGTCTCTCTCTTTTGTATGGGGAAAAGATGAGACAGCAAAAATACGTTACGTAGAAACGATCGAAATGAGTTCTTGTCTCATCAATTTTCCATACAAAAGAGAGAGACACGTGCTTTCACGAAAACAACTTTTGGTAGACGAAATGTGGTAGCAAAACTCCGACTTCGGGGTACTGAAGTCCTCGTTTAATTTTCCGTGAATATAATTTATTTACTTACTCAATATTCCAACCCCAAAATATCCGGGATGTTATTTTAAAAGTACAACTTACAGTTCTAATAATAGTCCTGTTGATATTGTCCGGATCGCTGAGCAGTGTGATGATGGGTCGTAGAACCACTGAGGATATCAGCTCTATGAGTAGCATTTTCAGTGCGTGGCAGCGCCAAGCTTCTTCGGGCGCGATCAAGTATAGAACTGCTTCGGACACTTCGCATAGTAACTCTGTAAGAGGTAGTCAGTTCTTATTCTCATCATTGTGAACCTGAAGAAGTTCACCGGTGGACATAGGTCTCCCAGGAAGGAAAAACGATTCTGAGCCCACCCGAGTCGAGTCTCAAGCATAGAATTTTTTATCCTTTTCAATGGAGAACTGTCAAAATATGTTTGACTATGCTTGAGGCTTGACGCATGCATTGTTTCTACATACTAGTCCTTAGATTTTTATCATCATCATCAGCCTGTAGAAGACTATTGCTAGACATAGGCCTCCCCTATTATTCGTTTCTAGGATGAAAGATTCTGAGACTTTTTCAACCGCCGACTAGCCAAGATCTTAACAATGTCGTCGGTCCATCGGATAGCGCTTCGAGAACCGAATGATGATTATAACAAATTTTTATCTGCATCGAAACTGGCTGACAGAGAGCCACTATCAGGCAAAATGATTTGTAATACTTGCCATATTCCCTTTCAGGATCAATACAGAAAACATCCCTGCATATCTGTCTGTTCTCTATGGAGCACTCCAGCTCAAAGAATATATCCTTAAGAGTTCTTCCAGTCAAGTTCTCAGAACTATCGTAGAACTTCGACTTGCCGTATGTTTGCGTATCTGAGAACGGAATAAGAATAATCTAATAATCTCTAATGCATAATATAATGTGTAGGTCTAATGTTCTGGCAAAACATATGCTGTCTCTTTTTTGCACTCATTTGAGCAATTGACGTCTCATCAAATATTACAGTAACTATAGTACTTGATAAAATTCAAGAACTTCAAAAAGAAACAAGTGCATTTTGCAATAGTGGCCTCAATTTCATGAGAGTTCTATTAAAAAAAAGTTCAATTAAAATCTAAGCATCAATATTAACAAGCATTAACCTACCTGTAGGCCATGACAAATCAGTTTCACTTTTATTCCTCCGATGAGTTTTCTTCTCATCTTGTTTCTTAGGACTGGTCCTGGAGTTTCCATTTGATAAGTCTTTGGCGCTCAACAAATCTATGTGTTTCAGTCTTACTCGGGACTGCTTGTATAGTTTCAGATGTGTTGTGAGCTCTTCAGGAAACCTTGTTGATAGTAGGTATATCCAGTCAACGCCTTTTACTCTGAAAAAGTACATTTACCCGCTTAAATTTCTCCCGATGAAATAATCTTGATGGTTTTTTTTAAATGAGCAACTTTATGTACTTATTGATTACTTTATTGTTATAACTGAACTTTATTCTTATTGCATCGTGGTGAAAGGACTTTAGGTGCGCCTCAAAGAGGCTCCTTTCGTGCATGATTTTCTTCACACATGATTTTTGAACTTTTTAGGTTCTACGACATGCCGGTTTAATCACGATGTTTTTCTTCTCTGTTCAAGAGTCCTGACATACATTTTTGGACTAAAAAACTCATTTGTACAACTTAATCTGAAGACTCGAGGCTTCAGATTCAGGCAATTTGTCAAGTTGGCTGATATTGTCACACAAAATAATCATTGCACCAGTTTTATGCATTTTTTATTTGCTTTTGACACACTGGATATTTTAATTCACAGTCATGCAAACAATTTAAGTTATTTTAATGAGTAATATTTCTTGTGTGTGCATTATTAATAAGTTACCTATTAGAAACATTTACACCGGCTGCCAGCACCAATCGCTTTATAGCATGAGTTGTGAACTCATCGTCATCGGTCAGTATCTCATACCATGGGGTCACATAGTCGTTGATGATGATTGTGATGATTTCATTAAGAAATGAGTCGACTGTCTCACTTCCAGTTATTCTGTTATCATATTTAGGTACTGGAGTTTCTTGTTGAAATAGCTCTAGTACCTGCAAAAAGTGAATACAATTTTCAGATAATAATCATTTAGGGTGAGTCCTAAGGCCAGGGTTTAAGGCCACCTATGGCTGTTATCTTTTTTAATTTCTGTAGAATTTTCGAATAATTACAGTTTTGGAAACTTAAATGAGGTAAGTAAGTATAAACATACTGCAAACTAATATTCCTATAAAAGTTTGCAGGTAGAAATGTAATCTTGTGTTGTTAATATGTACTTTTATTCTGAAACTTAAAGTTAGCCTGCTCACTGTATAACATTATTTTATAAGTTATCTTATGTTGTCTTTTTAGTGAAATGTAATTATTTCTTAAGACAATAAATATTCTCTAAACCGAAACATTACTTAAGCTTACTTTGTTTACTCAAGCCCTACTTGTGGGACCCTTTAATGCCTGGGACAGGATTTTAGATGATAATCCACAGCAAAGACATGGTCAATTGCGCACTAGCATTGTGTACATACATTTTACAAACAGACAAATCCAAAGGTACACAACTGGATTCAAACCCGCAACCTTAGGATCGGAAGGCGGGGTTACTACCACTAGGCTACCAGTGCATTTAAGGTATGAAAAAAGATAAGGGAGAATCTTTTAATATTTTTTAGAGTCATAGAAACTAGAATTCAATGAATAGGAAACTTACCGATGGTATTTGAATAGAGAAGTTAGTTTGTTGTAATGGATTATTCAAGCCGTCAACATCAACTGGGAATATTTTTGTCTTGTCATAAGTGAAGTAAAGAATTGTAAGGATTCTGCAAAAAAAAACAATGTAAAAAGCCTAAGAATGTATAAGAACTTCGATTTAGTTAATATACTGTTGTTTATAAATAAGTTCTGATAGCCAGTTAAAGAAAATGTAAATATTTATTGAAAGGACAATGTCATATCTCCAGTCCAGAGACTGATAAGCGTTGACTGTGAAAGTCAGGTGAACTGTGTGTGATTCTCAAGTATGTAGGTAGGTACGACTTAGTTTAGGCAGTAGGTACTGGGTCATAAATATCAAGAAATGTAAACAGCCAGTTTACAAATGTAAGCTGCCTAATATAAAGTAAACCAGAAAACCTCGAAGAACTCACCCAAAGATAAATGAAGCCAAAAAGGAGAGAAATGCCAAGTACCATCCAAGGCCTAACAGCCCGGTGATTATGACGGATATTAAACCAAACCAGCCCGCAATCCTCATAGCCATGATTTGTAACTCAT
The DNA here is from genome assembly GCA_939531255.2 of Thera britannica. Classification (NCBI taxonomy): domain Eukaryota; kingdom Metazoa; phylum Arthropoda; class Insecta; order Lepidoptera; family Geometridae; genus Thera; species Thera britannica. The sequence continues at coordinate 5,170,428 of OW618041.2, read as the reverse complement.
GGGTGGTGGTAAATAGAAAATAAATTACAGAGTTTTACCAAGTTTTACTCTCAAACTATCAGAAAAAATAAATCCAAGAATCCAATCCAATGTTGACAAAAATTTGTTTGACATTACTGACAATGAAAAACAAAATAATGGGATAATCATGTCAGAAAACTGTCAAAACTTGGTGAAAGAAATATAAAGTGCCTTTCAAACGCTCAGCCTTTCAAAAATATCGCAATGAAAGAAGAAGTAGTATGATTAGAAAAAAGATTAGCTTGCTCTGAGGAGCAATAAAAAAACCATCAATACGCTTGCAACGCCATCTATTGACATTAATGTGTAAACTGTAGATAGGTGTTTTTATTGCTTTCATACAAATAGCATAGATGACGCTGATCAGAATTTTAGTGATTCCGTACTATGCTTTTCACGGAATTCCGTACTAAGCTTTTCATATTCATACCACGAGAGTAATTGTGTTCTGTGCTCTCTAAAAAAAACACGGCAAGTTAATTACAAATTCTAATTACCTGACAAAACATTGCCCTCTTTTTTCAAAATGTTAATCAGACCTTAGTCTTTTTCACATCGTCTTCTATTTTGCAGTAGAAGAGATCCGTCCGAGTGAATGTCATGTCCGGGGAAGTACTACCACCAAGCTTATTTTTGCCACCACGAAGCGTTGCTGTATTTTGGTTTAAAGGTGTGGTTGCCGGTGAAATAACTGGTACTGGCTGCGTCAAGCAAGTCTCCCAACTCACAAGAACCAGAAAAAATCAGGTACACTCAGGTACCACGGTGGCCACGGTACCCACCTATTCTCTATAATTAATTCTGTGGCTCAGCTGAACTATAAACTAGCTGTGTATTTTATCACAAAAGATCACACAAATAATACAAAATAATCATAACAGCTTTTGATTTATTGGAATACAAACACAATCACATAAATTATTTACAGATTAGACATCAGTTAGATCTAATAATACTAGTACATTAATATTATTGTCAATCATGTCAACCAAACTTGAACATGGTTCGGATAGCACAAAATTCATTCACCAACAACACTGATTAAGACATTGGCTTAAGTAGGTATAGGGAAAGCGAAAGAGCTGACGATGGAAGAAGAAATGATCTCTTTACAGTTCATATTACACGATCCGTGAAGATTACTAAGAGTAGTCAGAGGTCGGCATAAAATTAAAGTTAAAGCTACTTTATCGACGTCATATCAAATTTTGAAAAAAATACTCGAATTTTCGTTTTACTTATTCGATCTTCTGGAGCACTCCAATTCTCCATGCTGACTTTATTTCAACAACCTCACTAAGGTCCGTATTCAAAAACAGTACTTGAGTCTGAGTCGAGACTTGACATTTTTGTCATTTTTCTGAAATCACGCCACGCCATCTTTTTGCACGTCCAGGAAGACTGGTAGACAATGCTACTAGCATTAAGTCCTCCTAGCACTAAGTTGTGTGGAAGTTTTAAAATAAATATTAATTTTTTCAATGGAGAACTGATATAAAAATCTATGCTTGAGTGATTGAGGCTCGACTCAGACTCAAACACAGTTTCTGAACACGGCCTAAGCTCGTTTTACTACCTGCTCATCATAAGACATTGCACATAGAGGTGAGAAAAGCACTGATATAAAATAGTGCATTAATTTCTTATACATATTTAAGGGTGCATGAAGGTAAGATATATTCCAATTCCAATTTTATTAGACATTTTTATACAATTACATAATAATTAATACTTACACCATGGATGTAAAAATTGCTTAATTTCGTATCGGTCGTTTTAGCTCTTATTTAATTTATTACAAAGAAAATAGTATATCTTCCAAGATATTCGATGCAATTTACTAAAGTTAAACTACATACAATGGCAATAATAAGAAGTTTCTGGCGCACTCAACACATATTAGTCCTCTCAGTGTAGTAATATGTGGGTAGCTTTAGAACACAATATTGCATCTACCTGCATAAGAGAATTAACCAATGTTCATTCAGCAAGCTGTGTTTCACTACACTCAGTAGAACTTTTCTTTGCCATAGAACCAATAACATGCAAGATATATACGGATACACAAGTAAAGCGTACTGGAATAAATACAACACATTACCTTAACTTATTTTAATAAATAACTGCATTACATAAGAATTAAATCGAAGCTTCATTATTGCTCCATGTTACATCGAAATTCTTTTATTCACACAATCAGATCTATTTGGTATTGTGCACTTACTTACTATAATATAAATAATATAATTACAATCCATTCACATTCGTTTCATTATCATCATCATCAACATGAAGAAGTCCACTGCTGGAAATAGGCCATACCTACGCATTTCCAGGAAGAACGATTCTGAGCCCTTTCAATCCAGACTTCCCGCGATCTCAACAATGTCGTCGGTCCATCTGGTCTATATCGGAACATATAGCCAGTTCAATCGTAGGGCACATTCCTGGCATGCGTAACCTCAAAGGCATTACTTTGTTATGGGCGATGGTTACCACTTAACGCCAGGTGGGCCATTGTTTCATCAACGAGTTGTATTAAAGTAAAGTAAATAAATGATACCTTCAACAATTGTAAATTATATAGAGAATGGCAAAATTCCGAAACATAACCAAATTAAGTTGCATTTTGTTTTAAATTGAATACAATTAAATTGCCCAGTTTTAAATTCGATCGAAAGTAACATGGGATATTCTAAGGATATTTTAGAGTTAGAGATCGTCTAATCTTAAACTGCACGTCCCACTACTTCAGTCAGTCAAAGTAAATCTTCTACTATATAAAAATAAGTCTGCTTTTCCTTCCTGACGCTATAACTCCAGAACGCACGAACCGATTTCCACGGTTTTGCATTCGTTGGAAAGGTCTCGGGCTCCGTGAGGTTTATAGCAAAGAAAATTCAGGAAAAATTCCGGACAAACCAACATTTTGAAGCCATCTGGTGGCGAAACGGAGTTCGCCGGGTTTGCTAGTTGTTTTATAATACCTTCATCACAAAGATTTTGAAGTACTTTGCTGTGAGCCAACTTCAAAAAAACGTGGTGGAGGGGCGTGCATTTTTAGAATGGTTTATCTATAGGTACTACGTTATTGCTTACCTAAAAGGTAAAATAAACTTGTACATGTTTCGGACATTTCTTAGCATCATTCTTATCGATTATACATCACATAGACATCAATTATTTATTAATATTACACTATTTTTCGTACGGCAGTTTTTCTTACTCCATTGTACCGATTGACTCAAATATTCATGCAGTGTAAATTGAACTAAGTCGAAAGATACTGAGCTTACTCTGTAGGGTTTTTTTTACAGAAATGAGGTAGGCCGTAAGTTTGTTAATAAAAGCCAGGTCAATTCCAGTCAGGATAGTGAAATCCTTTGAGAAGAGTTAGGTTGGCAATCGGTCGCCTAAGGATATATTTAGAGAGATACAAAAAAACTTAAAAAAAAACGATTTTCTATACAGAATTATTCATTATTAGCTGCAAATACTCAGGAATTAGGTTCAACAAATAAAATAAAAAATATTTATGAAATGATTTTTTTAAGTTTTGTTATGAAAATCCCGAGAAAACCGATAAAGTATATCCTTTGGAATCATTGGCGCCTGACCTATTTTGACCTTTGATCCGTCAGATCCCAGTCAGTTTGTGTAGCTAATAATGAATAACCCTGTAGAATGTTTAAATAGGTATACCTCTAGGTATAGAAGAGAAAAACTGCCTTGCGTTATTATATTTCATAATTATTATGTTTAAATATACAGTATATATAATACAACATTTCAACAAGAATATCAACAATGGACGATAACTATAACTAGATAAATACAATGTAGTCTTGGAAATTAGTTGGTAATAGTCTTCACTGTGGTATTGCTATTCGTTTTTGTATAAAATAGATTTTACTAAGGCCAACTCACCACCATGCATCTTCAGAACCCGTAGTCTGAGTTTTACTCGATCAGGAGCCTCGGGCCGACCGACACTTTAAATGTCCCCTAAATACACATTGGCATTGCACAACCCCGCACTTTTTCTACGTTTTCCGCATATCGTAGCTGTCGAGGCTTCTACGATGAGTTCGTCGATGAATTACTCAAGGAAATCATCCATTCTCTCTTCGAAAAGAAGCAATAAAATAAAATTGCAAAATGATCTCGGTCGGCCCGAGATCTCTTTTCTATGGAGAAATACTGAGACATCTCGTTTCGATCGTTTCTACCAAGTTTCTACGTTACGTATTGTTGTTGTCTCATCTTCGATAGAGTAAAACTCAGACTACGGATACAGTTAGGAGATTTTATCAAACGGTGCGTTTCCACTATCGCAACAAAAACATGTACCTAACATATTTCGCAAATTGTCAATAATACAAATCACACATGTTTTGTTGAAGGTCCACCATTAATGTTTCGCAACATTTTGACATAACCTCCAAACGGTTTGCTTTAAAATGTTTCGCCTACATGTCGTCGGATGTTTTTCAACCGTGTTTTATGTCATTGTTTCGATGGTCAAATCGCACCGTAATATGACGATAAACACGTTTTTCAAGGGAAGTCGGGATCCCAAAAAACAGGGATTCCTAATTATCCTGGGAGACAGGAACAATAAGTGAAACTCGGGTTGTTATAGGACTTTTGACGCGCTCTTCGAAACACTGTCGTGCTTAGATAATATAATAAATCAACACTACGTCACTCATCCAACTGGTTATGTGTTAAGCAATTAATTCCACAAGGCTACATCAGGATACCGCTTAAGCGGCTGTATAACACGTTCAGTTCAAAATCATGGACGCTGACCTTGAACCCACCGTGAAATCTTTGTATTGAGAGAACACGCAGAGCTGAAAACAGAAACAAAACACATTGAATTTTAATCCAGACCAGCCGGTCTACTCTTGAACGGGATTCCGATCGCAATTTTAAGTTTTGCCGGAATTCTGACAGAAAACCCATCGGAATTCTGTCAAAATTCCATTCCGTCAAAACTTAAGATTGGGATCGGAATCGCGTTCAAGAGTAGACCGGCAGATATCAGTCATCGGTCAAAGTATTAGAAAAACCACTGTATGTCAGATGTCCGCTATTGTTAAAAATTCTTTAGCACACAAAATAACCCCCTTAGTCATCAAAGAATCTAGAATTAGTACTTAGGTACAAGATATTTTAGGGGTGTTGTGGATTAAAGTCGTGAGCCTATTTATTCTTTCCAACAAGATTTAGGGGTGTTTGATGTGCCAGTGGATTAATGCGGCAAGTTCGGCAAGTTTATCATGCGCACTTGATGTGCGGGCAGGTTTTTCCGCAAGCAGGCCGCTGGTGGGCCCTTTTTGCGTGACCCATGACACGTGTTGCTCGAACTTTTTTAGGTTCTACAACACGCCGGTTTCCTCACGATGTATTCCTTCGCCGTTTTGAGAGTACTGGCATAGTGCACATACATTTTTCGATAGAAAAACTCATTGGTACACGAGTGGATTTGAACCCACGACCTTCGGATCGGACGGCCACTACCACTAGACCACCAGTGCTCTCGTGGATTAATGCGAGTGAGCACGTATGATACGCTATCTAATTTATTTTTTCTGTAAGGAAAATAATCTTGTTAATTGGAACAAAAAAAAAATGAGTAGGCTTTAATAAAAATCTAATTAAATTTATTATCTAAATGACTCAGCGATAAAATAATGTATAAGCTATCGAAAGCAATCCAACAACAATTATCAAATCTTATCAGAATTTGTTTAAGCACTGTGCGTGTCATGTACACTGATATTGGAGATACGAGGATAAAAATCTTCAGATACGTAAAATAAATCAGCTTTTGCTACACAAGTAGCAATTGGAAAGTTATCTATAGGTGTAAACGTTTCTACCTATACTCATATAATATCCCAGTCATTTGAGTGAACGAGACAGCAATTGCAACACAAATTGTATTAAAAACTTAAAAACCCTACTTCATAAACAAAGTTTTGACAGGCCTCTCAGCGCGGTTGGTAGTACCTCTGCCTTCTGCGCCGTAGGTCGTGGGTTCAATCCCTACCGAGAACAAATATTTGTGTGGTGAACACAAATGTTTGTTTCCTGTCTGGGTGTTATATTGTATTCTAAGTATGTATTTAAAAAAAAAAGATTTTATGTAAGTATTATATCAGCTATCTGGTTCCCATAACACAAGCTCTGCTTAATTTAGGGCTAGGGGATAGTGTTGTGTGAATTATCCAAAATATTTAAAATTTAATTTATTTAAAGTAATGAAAAAAAATCGGTTGTCTGTAAAGTCGGTTTACTGACGATAGTTGAACGTGATAACGTCATAAGAAAATACTGATGGAATGGTTGCATTTTTCAAAAGAAAATTTTAGTTTTACTGAATTGAATTGTATGTGAATGAAACTGAATGATACTGAATGAAACTGAATGAAACTGAATGGAACTGAATGAAACTGAATGAAAATCCGGACCCGGACCCGGACCCAGACTGAGCCCTTACCCTTACCCTCATTTACCCTTACCCATTACCTGACCCGGGCTCGGGCTCAGGTAAATGGAACGACGAAACGACGTAACGACGCATGAGTCATGTTTTTTCGTGCGTGCAGCCGGCTCCATCGATTTATAAGACGTTATCACGTCAAAAAAAAGAATGAAACCTATACTAATATTATACAACTGAAGAGTTTGTTTGGTTGAACGCTAATCTCGGGAATTGCTGGTCCGAATAGAAAAAATATTTTTGTGTTGGATAGTCCATTTATTGAGGAAGGCTATTAGGCTACCTAACATCACGCTACGACTAAAAGGAACAGCATCAATGCAAAATGTGCAAAAATATGTCTATTCTTTTCTAACACGTAGGGATTTTGTATGTTTTTCCTTTTCTATCATGTAAGGACTTTTCTATAAAATCTCAATTTTGATAAGAATAGAACCTAAACCTTCTTGAATGTTCTTTAACATTATGGAATATCCGGGCAAACGGCGGGATTCGGGGCTAGTTTAAGATAAGACCAACCAATCTGGAAGTAGAACCATTCCGATAAATATTTTTTTTCATATTGGTTGCCCACTCAGCCAAGTGCCAAGTGCTAGTTGTTTGTACAGCTGAACTCACCTTATCCTTAAGCTGTTGACACATATGGAGGGCTGCTGTCAACATGAATAAGACATCGCTCAGCCAAGGCACCGCGCAATCCGCTTGGCACGAGTCAATTCTCATTGTACCATGGACCGAACTTAGCTGGTACGCGACGAATATCAGCTTGTGCGACTGAATGTAGAACGATATTGCTAGGTCTTCAGGTAGATTTGGAGTCAGAGCTTTCTGAAAGTACAGAAAAATATCAAACGTAAACAGAAGAAGAGATGAGAAAATAATATGGCATCTACCAACCAAATAATCAGAGAAATAACCCAGGCCATAAAATTTTGTCAAGAGAAGAAAGGCTGTAGTATCTTTTGTCTAAATTTTGCATCTTTTGAGATTGCACAAAGGTTATTAGCGCCGTTTAGGGGTTCGTTTATTGGCACGGATTTTTTAATGCCATAGCTGGCATACGAGCTAACAATGGTAAGCCACCTAATGGAAAGGTCACCGTCGCCCATAGACACAAAACCAGAACCAATGCTGATACGCTGTCGGCGTTTTAAGGGTTATTTTTTAACTTACCATATTTCTACTTTTCATAAGCTCATCAATAGCTTTTTTCTTAGGAAGAACTAAGGCAGTACGTGCCCGCTGTAGGGAACCAATCAGGCATTGGATTATGTGTAGCACTTCTTCAGAAGACCTAAAAATAAAAATAATAAAGAACTTTACAAAGCATACTACACACAACAATTATATATTATTTCTCCTATTTTTATAGCGCGCCATGCTCGGAATATCACTCCTAGATCACGTACCCAATGCCGAGATTAGACGCCGGACAAAGGTCGTGGATGTGGGTACGCGAATCGCAAAACTGAAATGGAGATGGGCAGGGCACTTAGCAAGAAGGGATGACGGGAGATGGACGAAGGCGGCTACGACATTGTTGCAAGTGCTGGGAATGAGTGGATGAGACTCGCGAGGGACCGGAAAGAATGGCGCAATAAAGAGGAGGCCTATACTCAGCAGTGGGTGCAAACGGGCTGATGATGATGATGATTTTTAATCGTGGCACATACAGAGAGAGGCCTATACTGAGCAGTGGGTGAAGTGTGGCTGTGGATGATGGATGATGATTTTTAATCGCATTTAAGTTGAACTAAACAGTTTGTCATAGAGAAAGAGGATTTTATTTAGGGTTGGATTTTGAATTCATTCATAATAGAGCATTGTCTTAGAAATCCAACCAATACAGAAAAACATCGACAGGAACATAATGTGGTTTGATATGAAGTACTATATTTGTTCTGTGACCTAGCTAAATTGCGGAAATAATAATCTATTTTGTCGTTCAGTGCTCAAACTGTAATTTTGAGGAGAAACACAGAATACAGTAAATGCGATCATGCGCAGCTGCGCCAGTCATTTTCATTTTCATTATTTTTTTTAAAATATCACTAAATTATATAAAGATTCTAAAAAAAAGAAAGGAAGGAGGATGTAAAGAGAGTATTTCTTTGTTTTGACTTGTCCCTCGACTTCTTGTTCGGAAAGTAATTATTGCGCAACAAGGCATTTTTCATTTTATGACTCCCGAAAAACTGGCAAATTTGTATGGAGAAAGAAGCACATGCTTTTATGCATTTTGACGGCACTTTTCTAGCCACATGGCCGTTCTAATAAGAGGAGAACAGAGTACAGCCAAAAAAAATGCATTGTAATGTACAGACAAACGTAGTTTTGTTAGCTTATGAGATATCGGAAGAAAACTTCTTCATTTAGCTCTCAATATTTGTTTTAATCAAAATAACTTAAGATAAGGCGCACAAGGTTAGCTCAGTGAAGGATGACCTTGTTTAGATGTAGGCTAAGGCAAAACAATCCAAGAGTATTCTTAATATATGCTAAATAGGTATTGTACAATGTATCTATGACAAAACCAAGACGGATTCATTTTCTCTACCGTCTCCTTTGAAGACTGCAACATGCAACGTGCGAAAAACCGTCTAAGATGCAATAGATGTGCGTTCTATTGCAGTAAGACAGATTAATGTAACAATCTACATTTATTCTAAGTTTGTGTTTGCGATTCAGCCAACTAATGTACATCATCATTTTAGCCCGGTATCACCCACTGCTGGGTATAGGCCTCCTTCATACTTTGCCAGCCTCCCCTGTCCTGCGCGTCTCTTGTCCAGGTGTTTCCTGCAACCTTCACGATGTCGTCGACCCATCGCGCTTTCGGACGTCCAAGATTTCTTCGGCCCGACTTCGGCCACCATTCGGTCAAGGCCTTACTCCACCGACCATCACCACGTCTAGCAAGGTGTCCTGCCCAACTCCACTTGAGATTTACCGCCCTGTCTCCGACGTCGTAAACTTTTGTACGACGTCGTAATAATAATTACATAATTATCCAAATATTTAACGTAAAAAGAACGCTGGAAAAATGATTTGGCCTATTATGCCGTATGAGGAGCATGTTTTGCATGTGCAAACTCTCGTGAGGTCTAATAGCTAAAAGAGACACTAGTTACACAGTTTAAACTTCAACATGAATTAATTCTATTAATCTTTCTCAAATTGGACTTGAGTACTGAAGGAAATATTATGATGTGTCAAATAAATGAGGAATTTGATGTTTGAAATAACACAGAATTTATTTGACTGATTGGCGGCCGATCAGTCAATTCCCTATTTCAGAATTTAAATACAAAAATAATCATGTTTCTTTGTTAGAAAATAACCAAGTTTCTAAGAAATCTAGTGTAAAGGTTACATTAGGACTAGAGTAAGCTAGGGCTGAGCTAGGTTACGCCATGACGGAAGAGAATCCATGAGGATTTCTCAACGTTAAAAAAAAAGTAAGGGGCCAAACCTATTAGGTCAGTCAGATATTAAATAGATAAATCAAATACCTATTGAAAACTAATTAAAACAAGAGGCAGGTTCTGGTGTTTAATTTGTACACAGTACACAGATGGATATTCATATTTTGTATTTTGCTACACACACCACCAACCAAAAAAGTGTGCAAACACAAATTACTCAAAACCAGGGTCTTTTAATTCACATCCTAAAAGAGCCTAGAAGAACAGCCAAGAAACTTAAGTCACAGGCCCAAAGAAACCAAAATCTGTATCAAGATACTTACTTGAAAACATAGTTCTTGTCGACATTGTCAATGTATCCGATAGCCTGCTGCAGGTGGTTCGCTGCATCCTGTATCTGCTGCAGCTTCCATGGCCCATCTTGGTTGATGGATGTGCGGCAAATTGAATGCATTTGCCTGAGCACTTTAAAACTTATATCCTGTGAATTAAACATAAGAAAACTTATATGCAAATCTTTTCATAAAACATGATACCTATTATTCTAGGGCATTTTTAACCTTTACTCGATGGTTATCATGATCTCAACCAGGGCGTCGATTCTAGCAACACAAATCACACAAGCAATCGCGTAAATCGATGCGAGTTGTAAATTTTTGTTAGAAAAATTTGAAAATGGAACGCTGATTCAGCGATCACTCAATCGAGCCGTGTTGCTGGAATCGACAGGCATCGAGAAAGTGAAGACCTACACTCCTTTATTTTCTGCCAACATTTGTCCTGTGTGTCTTGTCTACACATTCCATGGTCCATGGTAGGTACCTACTTCTAAAACTCTCTCAGCCTTCTATAATGGTATCCCGTATCTCTAATAATGAGTAATTATACCATTTACGCATGTTAACAGTTAGTCTATTATATCATGTGATGACATTAATATATTAAGTAGGTACGGTACTGATTACCGAATATCGCTCAGAACGTGAATTCAGTTCTGTTGGTATGATCATAACACATGATAATTAAATTCTACAGAACTTACAGAATGAGTGATGCTGTCTCCTGTGAGGGTCACAATACATTTCAGCTGCTCTGGCTGTGATGTGAGAATAAACTTATCTTGTTTCTGGCCCTCATTGCCGTACAAAGGCACGGGAAACCTGTGAGCACATTCCTGTAACAAAGCTGTCTCTTACTACATACCTCTGCAATTGGAAATAAGACTTTGGTAAATATGATATACTCACGACTAGAACTGAATGTAATTGATGTAAAATAGCATGAACTTCTTCCCGCAGCACCCATTCGAACTCATCTTTCTGAAATTGTTATTTTTTTAGTTAATTACTTTTCACGTACCTACAATGTAATGTTTCCAAACAAGGTCACAAAATTATACACACCAAATTAGCAGCCTCTTCTCGCTCGTTATCACACATTTCACTTTATATAGATTTAGGTTTTAACGATTAATTGCTGCTGACTGAACTCAGCGAAACATTCGATCAAAACCAACCAAATTACAAAATCGGCACGCCAGTCGCCAGTCGCCAGCCAGCAGCACTATTTTCACTAAAAAAAGATGGCGAGGCGGCGTCATGTCAAGTCAAATGTCAATGTCGTCAACCCGCGTCAACCGTCAACCTAACATAAGTTTGTGTGCTGGGCAAAGAGTTTAATAAGTAGTGGGGAGGTAGTGGGTAGCCTGATATTTTGGAGTTGTTTCAGATATTTCCTTGCGATATTTCCCGGATATTTTAATCCTAGCTAGTGGTATACGTCAAATGACAAGACAAGTGGATATCATTTTTTTGTTCTATAATTTGAAGGGTTTTCAAATTCAAACTTTTTGCTGTTATGTATACCTAAGATAATAAAATTGTATTTAAATCCAAACTCTTTGCATAGAACGTAAGTTTATTGTTAGATACAAAATTCTAAATAAAAAACACAAGCTCAAACAAGAGATAAAATAAACGTCATTAATGATTAGATAGCTTCGTCAGTCTCGAAGTCGTCAAATAATTTTTGTGTATCTTTCGTATAGTCTGATTAAAATTATACTACAATGCCAACGCCTGCCATACTTAGGCGTTTTTACGGTGCATTAGAAGTATCAATGAAAGCAGCGGGATTTATGGCCGGGTAAGCTTCTCGAAATAGATGTGGATGCTTCTTCTTAAAATCTTAAAGAAAACACTATGCCATAGATGCTAACTGAAACTTATTAATTATTCCGGGTTTTATCGAGGAGCCGCGTGTTGCGACGCATCAGTGGCTTATAGTGGTTGATCCATTTGTTGAGCTAAAGTGGGTGCTCACCTGATTAGCTCACCTAGAACCGCCCACTTAAAACCGACAAGCCTGCGAGCCAAAGGTAAAGACCAACAATGGAGCACTTACAAAACCACGGTCTTGTAGGTGCTCCATTGGTGGTGTATATATTATACCATTGGCTCGCAGGCTCGTCGGTTTTAGCTCGCCAATGGATCACCCACCAGCCGTAAACATTCTATCTAAATGTCAGCTATGGTCGCGGCACATAGGTCTGTTCAGGTACAAGAATTATTTTTCTACTTTTACCTATTCTAGTGATACTTTGGCTCCTGTACATAAGCGTGACGTGACTCGTGGGTCGTGGCTAAGCTTTTTAATTTCATTTCAGAAAGTCTGGACGGCACATGAAATTCCCTTATACATTTTCAGCTAAATTGGCCCAATTCCCAATGTTTTATTACATGAAAAAAAACTGGATTTGGATGTATTATCCTATGGGTTGGGTAGTAAGTTTTTACTTATTTACTACAATTCATAATTTGGCTAACTCCGAAGCTAATCAACGCAGCTGGGCGGAAACTCAAAGGAAGTTTGCTGAGAAAGAAGAACATTGATTTATGTTGGAATGAAAACGGCATAAAGTCTGACAATAATTTGTTTTTACATTTACCTACTTGGGTAGATTCCTACCTTGCCTATGTATTTAAATAAATTAAGCAAGGTGAAACTCGCTTTCACTTTTTATTTGTGATCAAATCAGAATCACTTAAACATAATGTAGGGCCTAGCTAACAAACAAACATAATTTTTTTTTTTGGGTAAATTGATACTTAGAATTCAATATAAAACTCGAGACAGAGAACAAACATCTGTTTTCACCACACAAATATTTGTTCTCGGTGGGAATCGAACCCATTACGTACGGAGCAGAAGGCAGAACAGAACTACTAGAAGTCGAAACATTGTGTGTAGGTACTTACGTAGATACCAAATTGCTGAAAACCCTATCCCCGTACACCATCTCTTTATTGTGTCCCTACCTACCCGAAGAAATTCTAGGAGCTTCTTCCCCCTCTCTGGAGGGGAGCGCCAGTATGATTGAAACGTGCTTACTATTGGAATATGATTGTTATTTAGTCTGTGGTAAGCCCTGAACGTAGAATGAGTTGAATCTTGCTTCACTCGTTCTTCCGTGTGTAAAACCGCAATGGTGGTTAGCTTTTGTCTAGAGTAGTAAATAATAAAATGCAAAACTTTCTAGAGTCTAATAAACGTTATAACTAACTTGATTATGGACTATTCCTCAATTTACAATAGGTTATGGGCCCAGGCGTCCATTTAGTCAGTTAGATGAACAAAGATTAGCGTTAGGAAGTTGTAGGGACACGACACGCGCCGCCATCAGCAAGGCAGGCTTGGAAAGAAAAATTAAATTAAAAGTCCGTGAAGAAATAAAATAAAAGAGATGGCAGAACAATTATTAAAGATTCCACAATTGGAGATGGGAAATTTTGCGAACTGGTTGTTCCGCATTGAGATGGCACTCGATGAAAAAGATTGTAAAGAAGTGATGCAACAAAAGAAAGAGCTATCCGAAAGTGAGAAGAAAAAAGACGCGAAGGCCAGAAATGTAATCATACAGGCACTACCAGACAAACATCTAGAATACGTGAGAAAAGCGAGCACAGCTTTTGAGATGATAGAAAATTTGAGAAGTATTTTTGAAAGAAAAAGCACTTTATGTAGTCTTTACTTGAAAAGACAATTATCCAATTTAAAATGCAGGAAAAGTGACAGCTTGGAAACCCATTTTAATAGCTTCGATAAAATAATAAGAGAAATAGATGTTGATGGCAAAATGGAAGAAAAAGATAAGGTTTGTCATCTTCTCATGAGTGTAGAAGAAGCATTTAAAACAACTGTAACAGCACTGGAAGCAACGAACTCAGAGCTCACTGTAGAATTTGTGAAATGTAAATTGTTGGATGCAGAGTTAAAAGAAAAGAATGAAAAACAGAGGCCCACATCATCTACCCACAAAGAGTATGTATTTAATAGCAATTCAATAAAATGCTACAGCTGCGGAGAGCCTAATCATTTTGCAAGAAATTGTCCTCGTAACACTCAAACAAGCTACAACCAAAATCAGAGAGGTAGAGGAAATTACAGAGGAAATCAGAGAGGTAGAGGAAATCAAAGAGGTAGAGGAATTCAAAGAGGTTATTACAGAGGAAATAACAGAGGTACAAATGTTGATGGAAATAATGCAAATGTCGGAGAAGAGGTAATGTTTATTGCTGCACAAGCACAATCAGCAGCGTGTAACACAGAGAATGAAATTGAGTTTGTGATTGATTCAGGAGCGTCACACCATATGATTAGCAAACAATATGAAGAATTTATGACAGACATACAAGAAATACCTGAGATGAAAATACAAATGGCAAATGGCAGTGTGATCACAGCCAACACAAAAGGTACAATTTATGGGAGAACTATTGAAGGAACTAAAATTAATGTAAAAGAATGTTTAATACTGGAAAAACTTTCACACAACCTGATTTCAGTAACTAAACTTAATGAGAAAGGTATAACGGTTAAATTCCAAAATAAAGAGGCAATAATAACCTATAGATACACACAAGTTAAAGGGGTTAATAATGGAAAATTGTTTGTACTTAAATTAAATACAATTAATTTAGAAGAGGGCCTACTCACAAGTAACAACGATAAGAATTTATGGCATAGAAGACTGGGTCATTTAAACTATGGAGGTATGAGAATACTCGGCTTACCACTATCAAATGAGCGTTGTACAATATGCATGGAAGCCAAAGGAACTCGCTGTCCATTTACACCAACTCAACAACCAAGATCAAGGAAGATAGGAGAACTGATATACTGTGACATCGGTGGACCAATAACACCAATAACAATGGATGATGAAAGGTACTATCTGACAATAATAGATGATTATTCACATTTTACTGAAGTGTACTTACTCAAAACCAAGGATGAAGCGAAGTATCATATAATGAAATATGTAAACAGAATGAAAAACGAAGGAATAAATGTTATAAAGTTAAGAACAGATAGAGGTGGCGAATTCGTGAATGAAGAATTAAAAAGGTTCTATGAAGAAAATGGTATAAAGCAAGAAACCACTTGTAGCTACACACCACAACAAAATTCTGTATGTGAAAGGATGAATCGTACACTAGCTGATAAAGTAAGAGCTATGTTGTTAGAAACAAATTTACCAAAATATTTGTGGGGAGAAGCGATAAGAGCGGCTGCATACATTATTAACAGATCACCCACGAGAGCACTCCAAGGGGATACACCAGCAAATGTAAGGTATGGAAAGAACCAATTAGAACGTATAAGAGTTTTTGGATCAAAGGCATGGTGCATGATATTCCCGAAGCCAAACAAATTAGAACCAAGAGCAAAACCTATGATTATGGTCGGATACGGTGGATCAGGATACAAACTATGGGATCCTAAAACAAATGACATTATAGAGTCCAGGGACGTCCGTTTCGATGAATCAAACTATAAATATGAAGACGAAAGAAATGTTTTTATACAATTAAACGGAGAAGAAAGCTCAGTACCAAAGGAAGAACTAGATAAAAATGAAAGATCAGACACAGAAGACAAGAATGAAATGACAAGTGATGAATATGAAAGCCCAGAAGAAGAAGAGAAATATACAAATACAAAGAGACAAATAAAATTACCAAAAAGGTTTGATGATTATGATTTGTCAAATATAGCCTATGCGTTACATGCAGAAGATCCTACTAGCTATAAAGAAGCAATCGAGCAAGGAGAATGGTCAGATGCTATAGAGAAAGAACTAGAAGCACACAGAAAGCTAGGAACATGGGAAGAATGTGTCTTACCAAAAGGTCACAAGGCAATTGACACAAGATGGGTATTTCGAACAAAATCAGATAATACAAAGAAAGCTAGACTGGTTGCCAAAGGATTTCAAGAAGAAACAGTCCAAAATGTCTATGCACCGGTAGCCAGAATGACCACTGTAAGATTGTTGATAAATAAAGCAGTCCAAGAAAACTTACCTATTAAACAACTAGACATACCAACTGCATTTCTGAATGGAGAGTTAAAGACGGATGTATACATCAAGCACCCAGAGGGAATAGATAGAAAAGAAGGAAAAGTACTAAAGTTAAAAAAGGCATTGTATGGTTTGAAGGAATCTCCACGATGTTGGAATGAGAGATTGAATGATTTTCTAACCAAAAATGGATTTACTCAGTCTCAGAGTGATTTTTGTCTGTACACATCAAGCAATGTATACATACTTATATATGTGGACGATATCCTAATCGTTGGAAATAACTGTACAATCATAAAGAAATTACAAGATGAGTTTTTAGCAAAAGATCTTGGAAATATTATGAAGTTTCTAGGATTGGAGATAACATATACAGATCAAGGATTGGAAATAAAACAAACACAAATAATAGACAAAATTTTAATAAAATTCAACATGAAAGAATGTAAAGGCATAAATACACCAATGGAAGTTGGAATGAATATAAATGAAAAAGAAGAAATATTAACCAACATTCCTTACAGAGAACTTGTCGGATCACTTATGTACTTAGCCACAATAAGCAGGCCAGATATTGCATATGCAACCGGATTTCTGAGCAGATATATGCATTGTCCGACATCAACACTATGGAAAGCTGCAAAGAGAATCCTAAGATATCTGAAACAAACAAAAGAAAAAGGATTAGTATACAAAAGACAACCACATAATCACCTTAACAGTTTTTCAGATGCTGATTGGGGAGGAATAAGAGATGATCGCAAAAGTATCAGCGGAGTTGCCATATTCCACTGTGGCAATCTTGTAAGTTGGAGCTCGAAGAAGCAGTCGACTGTTGCACTTTCAACAGCTGAATCAGAGTATGTAGCAGCAGCACAAACTGTAAGTGAAATAGTGTTTATAAGAGGAGTGTTAAAAGACTTAAATTGTGATAAAGACTTATGTTGTTCTTTGCTAATAGATAACCAAAGTGCTATAAAAATGATAGAAAGTTACGAAAATAGTAAGAGAACCAAACACATAGATATAAAAGTACATTTTATTAAAGATATTGTAAACAAAGGCTTGGTAACAGTAAAATATGTAACTTCAAATGAAAACAGAGCTGATATACTTACCAAATCTTTACCAAGGATCAGACATGACTATTTATGTAAACTTCTAGGTTTTTATTGAATGAATAGTTAGCTTACTTAAACATTTTTGTGAAACATGTAAAGATAATGTTTAATTTCGTGGTATTTTGAGATAATTGCGGTTGATTTATCTCACAGGGTACAGCGAAGTAATTAGTTAGTATTATAATATTTAGTTTTGTTGCTAATTTGTCTAAATATCGAGAGAATGTAAACTTATACGATGTTGTTATTTACAGTAAATAGGAAATTGTTTTGTTTACATTTTGTGAGGACTAAAGTTGTCAATGTCTAAAGATAGAACTGTCAAAGTCATGTTGAATAGTTGTAATGTCACACATGGTTGTCATTATTAGGGTTACCAGGTTATAAATAAAATTATTGTAAGGAACAAGTTCAAGATTATTTTTGTATTTTGAATTATTTAAAAAAATATGAGAACTTGAACTTGAGCCGGGGTATTGGAATATGATTGTTATTTAGTCTGTGGTAAGCCCTGAACGTAGAATGAGTTGAATCTTGCTTCACTCGTTCTTCCGTGTGTAAAACCGCAATGGTGGTTAGCTTTTGTCTAGAGTAGTAAATAATAAAATGCAAAACTTTCTAGAGTCTAATAAACGTTATAACTAACTTGATTATGGACTATTCCTCAATTTACAATACTTACACCTAGAATACTCAAACCATAGCCCCGTACATGTCCTTGAAGTGACTTCCAGAGAAGCCAGGGTAAATAGTACCAGCTAGAGGCCCTCAGCCACAGCTAAACATTTGTACATACTCCACCTAAGCGTCCCACTGCTGGACCTGGAAATGACCCAAGCGTTTCTAACGCGTCCGAAACGTCAGAAAACGTCGCTTCCGGAAGCTTGCGCATGCCCGAATTAATGCCAAAGAAACTAAAAAGTCTTTTTCCCAACAAGAAACTACTTTGTTTACCTTATTTCAGTCACTTCATAATAGAAAAGAGTATGGGTATCATGTAGAACATTTTTTTCCGACAAGAAATCATTTAACAGCGGCGGGTAGCATTTTAAAACGATTTTTGTCGCTACCTTGCAATTTTTGAGATTTTGTCGGCTATTCTTATTTTTACGAAAAACTTTTTAGATCACCATCAAGCCTGATTTCCAAGGAAAAAATACATGCATCACAATCCCAAAACAACCCTCAATTAATTTATTATAAACAAAAACAAAACAAAGAAAATTCACGAAATTGCGCTTGCGCAGCCATTTTTCGCACGGAAAATTTTCACTTTTGTACAAATTTAATCATTCTAAAATATTTTTTCACTGGCAACACGTCGTTTTATGGCTGCAGTCCATGGAGGCAGGTATCAGGCCAGTTAATGTACAACCAGAAACTCGAAAAGTTCATTTTGGACTTTTTGGGTACTACAGTACCACGGACGCTTGGCGGCCGTGCAAATCGTGGCACTGTAGTGACTGTTAGTGACACGATTTTTCTCGGACGCGTGACGGGAAACAAGTTCGTGTCAGTAAAGTTCCACGTAACGCGTGAATGGCGTTGACATTGGAAAGATTGTCTGTTGAAATGTATGACATTGACAGGCAGGTACAATAATCGAATCGGAGAAAAGAAGAAGGGAAAGTTAGATCGAGTTTTGTAAAAATTCGTTTGTGCTTGTTTTTGAGTTGAGTGATGAGTGGAGTTATAGGGAAACTAAAATAAATCATGATTTTGCAATAACATAGCAAGATAAATAACACTAGTTTTTCTATAGGACCCGCAAATTTATCTATAAACGATGTGGGTAAAACCGCAAGAAGTTTTCATCAAAACTGCGTTGTGGTATGTTGCTGCTCATTCGTTTTTGTACTACCTATTTGTATTAAAATTACTGCTGTTATACCGTATTCGTTTTTTATAGGGATTGCGATGAATCCACGTTGTACTTCGTTCTTCAGAGAAGAAAAGGACATGGTAAATCGAAAGGTCTCTCTTCGCTTCTTGTTGGTACGCTTGACAGCGTTCGAGATACAAAACCAGCTCCCTACAGGATCTTACATCAAACTCCCAATTCTGAGATTTATTATGGTAAGTTTGATTAACTCCCTATTGGGCTGTCGAAAGAGCTATGCCGAGTAAACTACTCACACAACATAACAGCTATTATAACATAGATCTTTACATGATAGAATGAGAAATTAGGAAATCTGTAGAAGAACCAAAGATCAACATAGTCAGAATAAGAAAGGTTCTCAAATGGCGACAACTAACTGGAAAACAAAACTTAGGATGTCCTCCCACCAGATGAACTGACAACTTATAGATTTCAGAAATTTGGTTTATGGAGCGAGCTCAGAATCAATCTTTCTTGAAATATACACAGGTAGCCTATGTCTATGTGACTTCTCAGGCTGATGATGATGAAGTTTGAATACCTTCATACAATTATTCTTAGCTATTTATTGATGCTTATTTATTGAAGTCCTACAAACCAAAAATGCCAATACTTACATCTGGCTATACAACACAGTTATAACATATCAAATAACAGAAATACCTATCTATTTACAAACAGATAACAAATTCCACATCATTCAGATGTTGTTTCTATTTGATAGTCAAATGGAATTTAAATATTACAATAAAATTTAACTAAAAAAATAATTATACATAGAAGTATATATTAATTATTATTATCAGCTATCTGGTTACCATTGCTCTGCTCTTTTTTCCATACCTTTGAATGATTGAATTCAATGGAATGGAAAAATTGTTAAATAAAAATAATTATATTCGCAAGATATGAAAAAATGAATTTGTCTGTTGGATTATTGTGTCCATACCTATAATCGGCACACATCATAAAGCATATTTAAACTTTAACCCCATTACTTACAAGCGTTTTTCAAAAGATAATCAGTGTTTAAGCAGCAGTCATTTCTTACTATTCTGTAATGTCAAACAGTGACAGGGCGAACTTTAAGCAATGCGACACGTAAGTAACGCTTGTAAGTAAAGGCCTGCGCCTAGTTCTCTGGCGGTAGCGTTCAGTGAAACGCTGTCAAATATCGCTGTCAAATCTCAAATCTGACAGCGATATTTGATAGCGTTTCACTGATCGCTACCGCCAGCGGACTGATGTGTTCAAGCCTTAAGGCCATAAGTGATTTTATATTAACTATGTGTAATTCTTTGTTGCAAATAATTATGAAACCCTAATTTATTTTACAGTAATAGCAACAGCATTATCAGAACAGGAGATACGTCGAGACTGGCAATGGCTGTTTGACAATGTGTGCCCGACATTACATTCCTTTGACACTGAGGAAGAAGTCACTGAGTTTGTGTGCTGCAAGATTAACTCGGTGATAGCTACGGAACAGGAGAGTTTCACTGAAGGTAAGTCTGGAGGTAGTCCTGGCATTGAGCAGTATACCCTTCATCATTTCCTGTGTTGTAAGACACTATTTCTCCGCAACGGAAGAAGCGAGGTGCAAGACAGGGCTCAGGGATTTAATTGAGTCTTGTCCTTCCACATCCACATCTGAGTCACCATTGGGTCAACTAGAACATTGCTGCCACCAACCCAAAGTCCTTCTCCGCTATTTTAAGGAGTTGGGCTGGCTGGGGTAAGAGTTAGCAGGGGGACAATGCACAATACACCCCATCGCGGGACGTCAGTGCAGATCTTATTCCCCCAACACAATTATAATTAGACACTACATCATCATCATCATCAGCAACCTGAAGAAGTCCACTGCTGGACATAGGCCACCCCTACACATTTCCAGGAAGAACGGTTCTGAGCTCTCTCCATCCACCGACTTCCCGCCATCTTAACAATGTAGTCAGTCCATCTGGTGGGTGGGTGCCCTACTTTTCGTCTTCCGGTTCGTGGTGGAGACGCCTATGTGAACACACAAGGGGAAAGCATGAGCATCTTCTGATTGCATAAGACCAGTATTAGAGTCCACATTCCTTCTGCTGAGTGTAATTTTGGAAAATTTTGCAGGCAAATAGTAAATCATATGTATTTGTTCATACATATTGTTTAAAATGTTGTCACACACTGCAAATAATAGGCTAGACTAGTCCACCACAGGGATCATTTCTTCATAATTATGCAATTTACAGATGAAGATACAGTTGCATACAAAAATGTTGACTATGACTTCCATCAAAGGTTTGATGGACTTCCCAAAGATGAGAAGTTGGTGTGCTACTATTCTTGTAGGTAAGAAAAAAATTCACCCTCATTCATAATGCCGATCATTTTTTCACTTCACTTCACTTCTTCTTTTTTGGCTACTGCGACTAATATGCCACAATTCTGCCAGTGTCCGTTTCATGCTAGTGTCATAAACTTAAGATGGAGTAGAGTACTACGAACATGGCCGGTATTATGTTACAGAAAATCGAACATATTAGAAAATAAAAACCAAAATGATTTCTCCAAACAAAAACTTACTAAACCACAATATCTAATTATAACATTTAACTGGAAAAAAAAAACTACATTGACATATATACATAGGTACATAAATATTTACAGTTTTATTTTATTTACAGCAATAAATTTACATAAAATAAAGATAACAGGAGGGGAAAAGATGAAAGATAAAATACATTTAAAGGAAGTAGGACGGGGAATCATAGGGGGGAGAATATCGTAAAGGGAGCGGGAAAGTTTTGGACAGCTGAAAAATATGTGATCCACGTTTCCTTCGTCCAGACCACACTCACACATTGAGTGATCCCTAATCCTTATTTTGGCTAAAAATACAGGAGTACACGCATGGCCTAGCCTAAGACGACAAATTGTAGAGGTGGTAACTTTACTTGCTTTGCGGAACTTAAAAAACCAAGGACAGTGAGGAATATCTGGCTGTATATCTGCATAATGTTTGCCTTTAGCGACTTTAGAGGTACTCCAAACATTAGTCCAACTCTCTTGAAGATATAATTTGGGAAGAAGGCAAAGGTCGTGACAAAACGTTTTGTAGTGCTCGCTAGAGCCAATCTGAGCAGCTAACTTTGCGCAAGAATCCGCAGATTCATTACCGGGGATTCCAGCATGTCCTGGAATCCAAGCAATAACAACATTAATGTTAAGACAATGGCACTCATAAAGAATCTCTTTAATTTGGAGGATTGAGGGAAACCGGGATACGGAGCGAAAAGGGTTAGATATAATCGATTGTAGACAGCTTTGAGAATCAGAAAAGATAATAGAATTATTCAACTTATGAGACTTAACAAACTTTATAGCTTCAAGTAGGGCAAGAGCTTCACCAGTAAACACTGAAGCAGAAGGAGGAAGTTTAAAACTCAAAGAAATGCTAGTAAAAGGAAGCCATACTGCTGCGCCCACGACACTGTCTGAAGATAATTTAGACGCATCGGTAAAAATTGTGTACCAACCACTGTACTTCGAGTTAACTTGTTCAAGGAATAAACCACGGGCATCCCTAGAGTCCTTGTCTATACCAAAGTATAGAAGGATGTTAGGATGATAAACCAAAGCTTCATAGGCAGTTAAATAAAGAGGATGAGAAGGATACTGAACGACAGGGTTTGGAAGTTGAGTATATTTTAAAAAACTATGAAGAAGACAAGGATACTTATCAGGGAAACTTGAGTCGAACAAGTCACGTAGACTATGAAGTTTAGGGAGGAGAGGATGATTAGAATTTTGAACTATTTTATAAAAGAACCTATCGGAAAGAAACTGACTACGTAACCTAAGAGGCGGGTCATTACATTCAACTTGCATAGCATTAATGGGAGATGATTTCATTGCTCCAAGAATTATGCGCAAGCTTTTTGACTGAATTTGGTCTAATTTTAATAAACCACTTTTATTACATAAATTAAGAAGAAAACCACCATAGTCAAAGTGACTTCTGATTATTGCATTATACAACAATTTTTGAGAGTAGGGATGAGATCCCCACCAAACACCAGCGAGTGAACGGAGGATATTCATATTTTTCTCACATTTCTTAATTATATACTCAAAATGTTGGATGCCTGTCATTCTGGAGTCGAGGATTATCCCTAAGAACTTAACGAAGTTAGACTGAGGAACAACTTCCTGATCAATATAAAGCTGAATGGAAGGGGTAATTCTTTTCTTAGTGAAAACTACTACAGAACTTTTGGAGGCGGAAAGAGATAAACCATGGACTAACAACCAGTTTTCAAGGTAAGATAAAGCAGAGTTAAGTCGGTTACTTGCTTCATCAGAAGAGTTAAACGAAAGATATAGGGCTATATCGTCAGCGTATTGTAGAACCCCACAGAAAGAATACACAGATTGTTCTAAATCATAGGTATATAAACTGTAAAGCAATGGACTTAATACGGAACCCTGGGGTAGGCCTCTCCAGACTGTCCTAGGAGAGAGGAAACCTTGACCTGACTTAACAACAACAGATCTTTCCATTAATAAATTGCAAATGAAACGAACCAACTTCTCAGGAATTCTCAGCTGAATAAGCTTATTCCTAAGAACCGAAAGCAATACGCTATCATAAGCCGAAGCTATATCAAGAAAAACACCAACTAAGGATTTTTTTTCTTTATATGCTATGTAAATATCGGATATTAACAAGCTGAGGTTGTCAATGGTACCCATGCCCTTTCTAAACCCAAATTGGGATTTAGCAAGCAAGTATCCATTCTCAACCAACCACTCTAGTCGGTGTTTTATTAAATGTTCCATTATCTTAGCCATAACAGATGAAAGCGCAATTGGCCTTCGGCTATTTGGATCTGAGGGATCTTTCCCAGGCTTTAGTATAGGAATTACTATCTGGGTTTTCCATTGTTCTGGGATAAAACCATAGTCAAAAAATGAATTAATAAGCATTAGGAATGTTTTCTTAGCTTTAACAGAGGATTTGGTGATAAAAGAATATGGAATACCATCAATGCCAGGAGACGAGTCTATCAGACCATCAAGGGCAATAGTCAATTCGTCGAAGGAGAAGGGACGATCAAAACAGTTCTGAGAAGGAATAAAAGAAGGAATTTGAGGAAGACAGTAAAAAGAGGGAACTGAAGGAGGAGCGAGTTTATTTGAAAATGCTTCCAGCCAAGATGAGGGATCATTGGCGGAGATATTATCGATGCTACAGGATCCCCTAAAACGTCGTATTTGTCTCCAGACAATAGATGAAGGAGTTGAAGGCGAAAGGTTTTCACAAAAATTTGTCCAACCAAGCCTTTTCTTAATAGAAACAAGTCTTCTAAACACAGCTGACGCTTTTTGATAATTATTGAAGTTTACTTCCGTCATGGAGGAGTAATAATTCTTTTCAGCTAATTTACGTTCTTTGACCGCAGCAGAGCACTCAGCGTCCCACCAAGGAGTAGAGACTCTATGATCCCTAGTAGGTTTTTTGATAGGAACGTGCTGATCAGCACATGAGATGATGGTGTCCAAAAAAATATCATAGGTGGACAAAGGATTATTAGCTACAGAGAGGCCCAGAGAATCCAGTTTACTATCAAGAAGAGATGAATAAGACAACCAGTCAGCACCAGAAAGCCTATATTTTAGAGAAGGAGAGGGGTTATTAAATGGCAAGACATTATTTGAAAGATGTAAAGACAAAAGAATAGGGAAGTGATCACTACCATAAGAAAGTGGAAGAGTTTTCCATGACATAAGAGAAAAGAGAGAAGACGAGCAAAGCGAGAGATCCACAGCACTTTTTGGATTTTGGGAAGGACGTACCCTACGGGTGGGTGAGCCATCATTTAGTAAACAGAGGTTAGACTCATCAAAAATATCCAAAAGAGACAAGCCAAAATAATCTGTATGACTATGCCCCCACACCATGTTATGGCCGTTGAAGTCACCCATGAGAATCATGGGAGAAGGAATGGAAGATAGAAGAAGGAGTAAATCAGCAATTAACGAAGAGTTGGGATGGGGAATGTAAACAGATACAAATGAAATATTCATAGATCTGACACCAACAACGTTGATATCAGAGGGAAGAGAAGGGAGGGAGATCTGGGAAAAAGAAAGTGAGCGCCTTATAAGTAAGGCGCATCCAGCATACCCGTCAGCCCTATCGTCTCGAAGACAGGAGTAGCCTGATAACCGAAAACGGGATCCAGGCTTTAACCATGTCTCCGAGACGGCAATGACTGACGGGTGAAATTTGGTAATTAAGTGGATTAATTCATGTTTTTTTGGTCGCACACTCTGGCAGTTCCACTGAACGAGGACCACTGGATCCATTGTGGCTAGACAAGGAGACTAATTGAGTGAGTTTAGAGGCAACGTTGTCCGGTAGGGGGTTAGGGTTCATTAGAATGATATTTATGATTAAAGTAAGCAGGGTTTCAAGCATATTTTCATTTTGAGGGCCTGTGAATGCAGGTTGACCTAAAGCACCACCATTAAGCATGACCGAAGGTGGGTCAGCAACCAAGTCCCGGTGAGCAGCCCTATCATAGGACTTACCCAATGGAGCTCTTGGGCGAGGAGAGGCATAAACGTTTTTAATGTAAGAACGAGTGGGCTGGGACTGAGACAATCCAGAAGAAGAACTGGATTGTGAGGAATGATAAGAACTAGGATTGGAAACGAACTCCTTGGTAACTTCAGCATAGGAACGAGATACCCGGGGGAACTGCGAAGCAGCTTCCTCATAAGAAATACTATTCTGAGCCATTACTGATTTGATTGAACGTTGTCTTTCTAGTTCTGGGCAACTTTTGCTAGTGGCAAAATGCCGACCAGAGCAATGTAAGCAAGTGGCATTATCCTGAGTTACATCACATTCTTCTCCAGAATGTTCTTTGCTGCAGCGGAAACATCGAGGCTTAGACCTGCATTGTATTTTTGTATGACCATACCTGCAACACGAGTGACACTGGATTGTAGGGTACTGGTAAAGCTCTACAGGAAGGGCAGTATAATATAAAAATACCTTATTGGGCAAGGATTGACCCTGGAAGGTAACAACAACAGTCTGGGTGGGCAACCAAGTGACTTTGCCTTCTTCTACATTCTTTCTATTTAGCCTGCGGGCTTTAAGGACAATGCCACAATTAGGAGGTAAAACCAAAGCCTCAGCAAAATTGTCCATAGACAAGTCTGTAGGGACCTGCCTCACAAGTCCCATCCTAGTTACATTGAAAGAAGGGATTGTAGCAACGTACTTACTCATAGTGAGAATCGGAGAAATCATAAACTTATTAGCATCCTCCGCAGAAACGAACTCCACGGAAATTTTGTTACGTCCCACACGTTTGACACCGTCAGTCAATATGTTTGAAAACTTATGGTTGGCTAAGAACTGTCCAAACTTAATGGGTCTGATGGAAGTACCAGCAGACTGTTCTGGCTCTGAACGAGAAACGTGGACCACATAAGGTCCTTTGTCCAAAGATGTGTATGCTTGGATTGCACCAACAACAATGGAAGGGTGGTTGTAGACCATTTGAATAGATGGTACCTCTAATTCAGGAGACATAATTGACTTTTTATTAGCGGATACTGAGGCATCAGCCTCCATGCGGCGTTTAAATCCTGCTACAGTAGGGTTCGATGCGGGACAAGGATCCGGAGGATCAGGGGGGACAGGAGAGGCCGGCAGGTCATAGTAAATCGGCAAGTCAAGATCCATGCTTGAGGTAGGAAGGTAGGTACCCAACCTAACCTCAAGCACAGAAAACTAGCCGCAAATCTAAAACTACAATTAGTTTTGTTTTACCAGTTTACTTAGGAGAAATACAACACTTGGATCAATCAAAATGGAAAATTAATTTGGAAAAACGAGCCAAAATGTGAAAAAACAAAATCAAATCTCTCCAACCGAGTTTACTCGCTAACACTTCCCGAACGAAATCCCCGATCATTTTTTAAGGCTTGCATAAAGTCTCTTGCCATTGTCACTTTAATGTCAACAACTAGAGATGCGCACACCTAGGTCGATGGCGCTGGCGATCAGTGAAACGCTGTTAAAATTTGACAGCGATAATACACAGCGTTTGATCGCCATCGCCAGCGACCTAGGTCTGCTAAGCTAAATGACTGCCTATAGGACCATTATGAACATGAGTCGATTTTAATAATAATAAGCTCGATAAACTATCAATAACATACCTACATAATAGCTGCGGTAGGAAAAATATCTCTTAATCCAGCCTTATCCTTGTTTGTTTAAATAAAATTAAGGTTTTTTGTTTTAGTTATTGGAAAGGCAAAATACCACGGCAAGGTTGGATGTACCTGTCTGTTCACTATATGTGCTTCTACTCTTATATATTTGGAAAGAAAACAGCCATCAAGATCCGATGGGCTGACGTCACCGAGCTTGCCAAAACCAACAGCTTATTATTCCCGGATTCTATAAAAGTGACGACAAGAGATGGAGAATATTATTTCACGATGTTCTTAAAAAAGAATGAGACGTTCGCTCTGATGCAGCAGCTAGCAAATATTGCTATGAAACAGTGAGTGAACATCTATATTTATCTATTTTTATTGTATTCTTAATGTATTTACAAAAAAAAAAAATAAGTATTATATCAGCTATCTGGTTCCCATAGTACAAGCTCTGCTTAATTTGGGGTTTGATAGTAGTGTGGATTGTCCGCATTATTTATTTATTTATTATTATACATTTTTTTTGGAACATGCATACAGCGCACCTGATATTAAATAGTTACCATCCCCTATAGCAAAGCATTGTCTCGTATGTCACACGTCAGGAACGTACCCTATGATGCATCAACTTGCGTCCATCAACTTGAGGCATACCTACAGATGTTTAGCCTCACGTGCTTGTTATTACACCGGCACCCACGCCCTTCAAACCGAAACACAGCCATGTTGCTTCAAGGCAGAGATTAAGCATGGTGGTAGTACTTCCACAAACGAGCCCCTCATAAAGAGCTCTACTACTACTATCGTAGTATATTTTATCCTAACTTTGTATTCGTTTATGCTCAGACACTATCAAGGGGTTATCGCTAGTGCAACTTAAACGTAATTTGTAAGATAACTAATTATTGTTGTACTTTCAATGTCCGTTGTGTAAATTACAATAAAATTGGCGTGTTTTTTTTCTCGCGGCCATAAACCAAACTATTTTCTAGTACAAAAATAGTGTGACAAGCGAAACTTATTGGTCATGCATGGCTCTAAGCTCTATTCCATTGAGTTTTGAGATATGATTAAGTTTCATTTGTTACATTATTATGCACTAGAAATTCATTATAAATTCATTATCAATATAGGTCATTTAATGCAGCAAGAAAAAAAAAGTCGCCACCTTCCAAAGAAAATCCGGCACTGACTTTTTGTTTTTAATTGGTACTAACAGACAAAAATTTCATAAATTTTCTAAGCTTCAAATTAAAAATATAACTGTTATGCAGGAAAGACTCAGATAATTAACCATTAATCACAAATAACATTATGTTGTTAGGCACTTATGTGTGGCCAATAAATATTATTCCTATTAGAAAATAATTACGTTGATCAATTAGTCACATAGTTAACATCGTTAAACTTACTTAGTTACTTATCTTTTATTTCTGTTAAAATAGAGAGTACTGGTGGCCTAGTGATAGCGTCCCCGCATTCCGATCCTAAGGTCGTGGGTTCAAATCCAGTCGTGCAGCAATGAGTTTTTCTTTCTGAGAATGTATTTGCACTATGCCAGTCTCAAACGGTGAATGAAAACATCGTGAGGAAACCGGCATGTCGTAGAACCTATAAAGTTCGAAAACATGTGTCAGGCATCACGCAAAAAGGGCCCGCCAGCGGCTTACTTGCGGAAACCAATTCGCACAACTAGTACGGATTAAAGAATTTTCCGAATTTTCTGTTAAAATATCGATAAAAAGAATCTGTTAAAATATGTAATACTATGATGGATAGAAATGGTATCTTTTAAAAGTACTGGTACAGATTCTATGGTGTAAATAATACCCTGTACTGTACAGTACAGTCATGTAGACTATAGAAGTACAGTCGCGGTATGAAAATGTTCGTCACCTTAGAGTCTGTTTTCGCTTGCACCAGTGCCTTGATCATGAACACATTTTGACATAATTTGTGACGTTAACTTATCGGTGTATTCTGTCTATTAAGTTTGAAAAGGTAGGATGTGGTCGTGATACGTTGAACAAATCAAGTTGAAAATCGACGAACATTTTCATACCGCCACTCTACATAATCTTTTTATTCTTCTAGGTTGATTGATGACAAATCAGGAAGTTTTAACATTGACAAGGACCTCCTAACAAAACTCAGCAAAAATGTACCAAAGAAACCATCATTTCTAAAGAGAGACCTTGACGCAAGAAAGCAATCTAATCTGTACACGTTAAGGTTCAGATTACCGCAAAACGAGAAGCTTGACGGCACGGAAGAATGCACCTTATGGACACCATACAATAAGAGACATAATTGGGGGAGATTATACCTATCTCAGAACTTTATTTGTTTTGATAGCCGAGTAAGTATGATGTTGGCTTTTATTGGAGTCCACTGCTAGACATAGGCTTCCCTTATACATTTCCAGGAAGAACGATTACGAGCCCTTTCCATTTAACGACTTCCTGCGATCTCAACTATGTCGTCGGTCCAGTCTTACGGTTCGTGGTTGCCATTTGAGAACCTATATTCCCCAACGGCTGTCGTTTCTTCGAGCTATATGACCCTTTTCAACTTAAAAGCAGTGGGGTATAAATAGCATATGTACATGATAATTTTTATTTTCAATTTTTAAAGTTCGAAAATATGTGTCAAGTGCACGAAAGGAGCCTCTTCGAGGCGCACTTAAAATCCTTTCACCACACTTGGTTCGAAAGAATCAGTGACACGATAAGAAGAAGAAGAATTTTTATCAGTACTCAGTCAGATCTGATTATTCAGTTATCTAAGGCCCGTATTCAGAAACAGTGCTTGAGTCTGAGTCGAGCCACAAGCATGGATTTTTGACATTTTTCAATGGAGAAATGTCAAAAAACCTATGCTTGAGAGTGATTGAGGCTCGATTCAGACTCAAGCACTGTTTCTGAAAACGGGCCTTTAAGCCTAAACTAAAATGGCCGAAACAAACAATATGTCTAAGGCCGGTATGCAAAAACAATGCTTGAGTCTGAGTTTGAAAAGTGACAAAAATCTAAAGGTCGACTCAGGCTCAACGCTCAAGCATTGTTTTTGCATACGGCCCTAAGAATGTTATTGTCACACTAGTCACTATATAGTCACTAGGTAGACGCACATCCAAACTCACATACTCATTATGCACTGCATTGTGACTGAATTACCTACCATATACAATTATATTTAAAACGTGTGACTCAGCACGCTTTGTTTTCTCGCGTGTTATACCTATTAGGTATCATAATAGCGTGATATCTTCCTTTTAGCGCCTGAACCACTGTTGAGTTAATAGTTACTCCTAGGCATTGTCCAATAAAGGGGACGATTTCCATACCAATTGGTTTTCCATATATGGGCGATGAGAGAATAGTTTTGCTCTGAAATAAATGTGTTTGTCTTTATTTACGACAAGATATATTAAGTTGGAGAAATCTGTAGATTAACAGGAATAGTAACCAAAAAATACTTACATACAGGGTGGTTTTTTGAGAAGGGCGGTGATGGCCAAGTCTGAAACCACAATATGAATATGCGGTTATTGTTTTCTTATAAATCGAGAGCATGCGTCATTTCACAACTCTCGCGGCCATCACCGCCCTTGTCAAAAAACCATCCTGCATACATAATTTTTATGAACAATGGGATTTTTACCATGATTTAATTTTGTGAGTTTTGATTCTTGATATTTCGACACAGTTGCATGCACGATGATCACGGATTGAACTGTCAAAACTCACAAAATTAAATCATGGTAAATATCCCGTTGCTCATAAATATAGGCTAGTAGTAGGATTATGTTTGGCGTGTTGGGATAAATATTTCAGATTTATTCAAATTCGATTTATCTTTCTAGGTTCGCAATCTAGTCCGCCTTACGATACCCCTACGAAACGTTCACCAAGTCGAAAGGGCCGCTGCGGGAGGTACAGGCAGTTCAAACGAAACTGGCAGTATCCTTATCACGACAGCACACCACACTAGCTTCTTATTCGGGAACATCACTGACCGGGACTTTTTGGTTCACAAAATATCGGAACTCCTTGCTAAGTTACCTAAGTAAGTTTTTTCTGGTTGTTTGATGCTTTGAAGCTTGGTGTTTCTATGCTTATGAACTGTTACTATTGCGCTAGAGTAACTGCTGGTGTTTTTGCTATTCTTTATGTGTGCTAGGAGTAGAACAGACATTAGAGGTGGTCCCATTAGTCTGTGCTCATAGTCTAATCATGTTTAAACCAATTGGGATATTCCTATGACAACACTTGAAGTTGCCAAAGTGATTCATTTTTATTAAGGTCGGTGGCGGATCTAGGCAATCGTGAAGTTTTCTCTGGGTCTGCCACCAAACGACCTAATTCACGTATCCCAAGATCGGCTGAAGGAACCGTATAGGCGGAATGCTCATGGGGTATTTCATTTCGCTTCCCTATCATGTCAGTTGCTGTCTTTATTTCACAATTTTAAATATGAGTTCAATTTTTACAGTATGGCACTGGACTGTTTTGGCAATATTATATCGTGGCTACACAGTCCACTTGCCATATTTTAGGATGTATTTTTTGGAATAACTGGTATTTGTGATTCATATTTTTTTGTGTGACTAATAACTAGTACTTCAAACATGGCATGTTTCAGATCTAACAATCTCTTGAAGTTCAACCTTTCCAGCTTGCAGCGGTCATCTAACACCATCCTTCATGTTATAACAGCATGTTGGAGCTTCGCCTCTGGGGCTGATAGTTTTAAGGTTCAGTTTGGCTTGCGTCTCATATCGTGAACACAGTGATTCTTGCAGGGAGAGGGCAACAAAGGCGAGTGAAGATGCCGAGGCTTGGACGCCGCAACCGCCATTGATGACTCTGTTTAAGATGCACCAGACGTCGCCCATCAAGCAGATACAACTGAAGAAGGTAAGTCAGTTACTTTTACGTTCAAATTTGGACGTAAAGTAACTTGCAGTGTTAAAGTAACTTAGACTATAAAATTAACTGACACTGTAAATATAACGGGCACTTTAAAAGTAACTGACACTGGAAAGAATAATGTGGGTTAAACTAAATAGTCCCAAGAAATCCGTCCTTGCTATAAAATAACATTTTCGATAGGGAAAATTTATTGAACCTATCTGACACGAGATAGGTGTGTCCTATGACATGCGTTGATGTGGTTGAATTCGCCACATCGCATGAATCATCTTCTGTTGGAGCCCACATAAATTAACAGTGTTTAAGCCCACCTCTCAGTTTATGATTATAAGTACGAACGGAGTGGCGACCAACCCGTAGAATTTCTACCTAATTTGGCACCGTTATACTTAGTGTCACTAGTAATATAGAATAAAATATTCTGACCACTACAATGATACAAAAATCTAACACGAAGTTTTAAAGGAAAGGAAATTAAAGAAGATGTGTAATTTAAGTTCGATTTGTTCCTTTAGATACATAAATCACGCCTCTTTCGCATCGGAGTAGGCAGAGATCACGGACTTCCTGGCATACCTCTTTCGCTTCATTCACTCTCATATTTTTGTTCAGGAAAAGCAATGGGAGGATCACATGGCGGAAGTTGGCCGAGGGGTCAGCATGTATCAAACCACGGATGGCAGCGAGCTGGTCATCAGCGGGATTCCCGAGGCACTCCGAGGAGAGCTGTGGAGTATGTTCTCTGGCTCTATTCTACAGAAGGCTCAAAACAAAGGTACTAACTCCTTTGGAATTAATTACTGCGTGAACTGACTAGACTAATCCTTTTGTACCATAGCGAAAGTTTGTAAGTATGTATGGATGAATGTTTGTTACTCTTTCACGTAAAAACTACGGGATGGATTTTAATGAAACTATACAGTAATAATATAGCTTATACATCGGAATAACACATAGGCTACAATTTATAAAGATATTGTAACGGAGAACGGATGTAAGTAACGGGAACGGGGCGAGCGAAGCCGCGGGCGGCCACCTCTCGTAGTATTTTTATGTACTAGCACATAATAATACTACGTGCGGTGGTGGGATGAAGCGATGGATAGAGACCGTTGGAAGGATTTGGGGGAGACCTTTGCCCAGCAGTGGGACGATAGCCACAGCATAGGCAACCTTAGCACCTTCCCTGTTGAAAACTAGACCATATTATCCTGCAAATATTATATTTCCAAAATTTGTGTGATATTTGTTCCCACTCATCTCCGTAAAAGCTGAGCGGATTTGGATGAAACGTGGAATATACATAGTTCATGATCTAGAAACGTGTACGCTACTTTTTATCCTGATACCAGACGTGCCGGTTATGCATTAAAACATTGTATACTTCTCAAATACCAAAAAAATATTTTTAGATTTTGGTTAATTTTTATAGATTATTTTGGAGTGAACCAAATGTATCCTTTATTACAGGACTGTACGAGCGATTAGTAAACGACGCGTTGTTATCAAAGAATCCAGCAAATGACGAGATTGAAAGGGATCTCCATCGGTCGTTACCAGAACACAGAGCGTTCCAGAATGATGTTGGTATGTGGTCTTATGCCGATTTAAAGGTGCATGCGTAACGAGATAATACCACGGACGGGACGTGAACGGGACGGAGACGTGACTGCCTCGTTCAAAACGGCCACGTTCCCGTCCCGTCCTTAACTCGGTGACTCTTTTCGATACATATTCACTGCGACGCCTGTATAAAAATATCACTTCGCCATAATACATAACATTATTGTCTCGTGATGTGTCTGAATATTTTTGATTTGTAAAAGGATCATATAAAAACATGGTAGGAACCAAGCCGTAGTTTGTTGCCTGTTCTTCTAGGCTTTGGTCGCGTGGACTGGCACCTAGTCTCACATAGCTTTAAGACGTTTCAAAGTGATCCTTACGATCCAACTGAATAAATACACTTTTGATCTGATTTATCTTACTGGAATAAAATAAATGAATCTGAATCTGATGCATAGCATATTGTCTTCATGCATACCATAGAACGAAGATTGCGCCTTGCCTATGTCAATAAGAACATTCTTATACATACATATTTTTCTATTTCATTCTAATATTTCAGGTATATCCGCCCTTCGTAGAGTGCTATGCGCGTACGCGTTAAAAAACCCCACAATCGGGTACTGCCAAGCGATGAACATAGTCGCTTCAGTGCTTCTCATCTACTGTCCGGAAGAACAGGCCTTCTGGCTTTTGGCCACGATATGTGAGACGCTGTTGCCTGATTATTACAACACTAGGGTCGTTGGTGCTTTGGTAAGTATCATCTATCGTCCATATATTATAAAATAAATTCGTGTGATACACTATTTATAACTCAAGAACGGCTGAACTGAGTTGGCTACAATTTGGTGAGAAGGTAGCTTAAAACCAGGAGACGGAAATTTATCCCGAATAAGTAATGGGAACGGGACAAGCGAAGCCGCGTGTAGTAGCTAGTGATAATATAAATATTCTTCTCCGACGGGTTTTGTTATGTTTGAAATGTCTGCTAATATTATTATTAGAATATCGTTAACTACCATACTTAATTGAGGTGACATTTTGCAAACTTTTAAATGCTTTGGTGTTGGTGCAACTTAATAAATAAAATAAATACTCAATACCCTGGCTCGTACGTACACTTTCAACCTCGGTAATTGATTGTAAAAACTAATAATATTTCCGTTGAAGAGTTGCCACGCGAATACCTCCATTTACATTTACGATAAATTAAAGTTTTTAGACAATTTACAACTTTAAATTATGAACTGAATTAATTGCGTAATTCTTTATTGCATATAATGCAAAGGAATCGTTATTTTCCCATTTTCTATAAAACTCAAATGCTATTTTATTGATATATTTATATTGATTTAGGTTGACCAAGGCGTGCTAGAAGAGCTAACCGAAGCTCACCTACCCGAGCTGCACGCCAAGTTAGACGAGCTAGGAATGATGAAGATGATATCTCTGTCCTGGTTCCTCACGCTGTTCATCAGCGTGATGCCGTACGAATGTGCTGTCAATGTCATGGACTGCTTTTTCTATGACGGCGCTAAGGTTATATTTCAGGTATGATATAACCTTAAATCTAATCGCATTATACATATATATATATATATATATAATCTGAATCTCGGAAACGGCGCCAACGGTTTTCATAAAATTTAGTATACAGGAGTTTTCGGGGACGATAAATCGATCTAGCAAGGATTCATTTTTAGAAAATATTGGCTTATCCCAGTTATGAACAAACAACTTTGTCATAACTCCTAGCGCCATCTGTTGATCAGAAACAAAAACTAAGCTCTGTGAGAACTCAAGAGTTATGTTTGACAGAAAACGCCATCTATTGACGAGATTTGGAACTAAATTACTACGTAAACCCTCGATACACATGTTCCGTTTCTATCTCATTGCACTCGTGGTTTTTTTAAATAACTAGTTCTTATTTTTGTATTGTTATGTAGTATGTTAGTAAAATCGAAAAATATTATTTCATCATTCATCAGTACGTAATTAAAAAAATACCAGTCACTAACTGCTAGTAAGATATAATTTAAGAATCTAAAAAACTCGAAAACATGTGTCGAGTGCACGAAAGGAGCCTGTTTGAGGCGCACTTTAAATCCTTTCACCACACTTGGTTGGAAGGAAC
Source organism: Thera britannica (assembly GCA_939531255.2). Lineage (NCBI taxonomy): Eukaryota > Metazoa > Arthropoda > Insecta > Lepidoptera > Geometridae > Thera > Thera britannica. The sequence continues at coordinate 5,134,229 of OW618041.2, read as the reverse complement.
CAGTGACACGATAAGAAGAACGCTCGTCATCACTGACTTTACGTTTCAGGTAACTCTTACGATACTGGACATAAACCGCGATAAACTACTGAAGTGTGCCGAAGACGGTCAAGCTATGCAGGTGCTAAACGAATACTTAGAAGGAATATTTAATGAGGAGGCTATGGCGCTGTCCACTGAAACCAGGACTGCAGAAAGAGTAAGTTCCTCTTTTAACAGACTTCAATAAAAAAATATTAATAGATTGGTCCCATATAATTTGCATTAAAATTGGTTCAACAGTTTGGCCATGAAGTCGGTTTTCTAAGTTTTTTTACTTGTCGTAAAAGGGCTAGCCCCTTTAAGAATTGTAAAATAAAATAAATCTGCCAGTGAAGCGGCTGCCGCTGGTACAATAACTGGATGTACATTATCGCCTCCCCCCTCCAAGCCCATTTAGTGACACTAATAGTCAGCACATTTATAAATAACGCCGACAATCCACACAACACTATCTAGCCCCAAACTAAGCAGAGCTTGTGCTATGGGAATCAGTTAGCTAATATAATACTTGTATGTATACATATTTTTTTTATTTTGTCAATACTTACACGCAAATTAAACACATTCGATATTTTAATGTTGTATTTCTAATTTCAGACGATAAAAGTCCAAGAGCTGGTGTACAAGTCGTATTGCACATACGGCAGTAAAGTGACCAGCGAGCTGATAGAACATTTGCGGCTGAAGCATCGATTGCGAGTCGTGAGACAGTTGGAGGACAGTTTGGAACGAAACACACTGAGAGCGTTGCAGCAGGATCGGCTGTTAGATCCAACCGAGTTACAGGTATGATAAAAGTTAAGCTTGTTTATTCGGGGATACTTAGTAGCTGGCAAAAAGCAAATTCATCATCCGTACTTTGTGTACAGACTGGTTTCAGCAAGCTTGACACATGTTGTTCGAACTTTTTTAGGTTCTACGACAAAAAAAACGAGTTAAGGTTGTTCGATTCCGATACAAACTGAATTTACACAACTATGGGCAAACAAAGTATAAATGTACACTGAAATAGCTGTAATAGAATTTTACAGTGGTCTTTATTGCCGGCCAGTTATATAAAGTTGGAGAAAACTGTAGGATAACAGAAATATTAATAAAAAACCAAAAAAGTAATTTTTTCCTCATTCTTTCTAACGGGTACTAGCTTTTAGCATAGAGTCAATTTTTTACATCACTGTTTCAAAATAGACGTAAAAGTCTGTTAGTTCTTTTTCTGAAGCCCCGACTGCCACGACCAACGGCTGACACTACAACTTTATATAACTGGCCGGTAATAAGGACCACTGTAAAAGCCTATTACAGCTATTTCAGTGTACATTAATACTTTATTCGCCCATAGTTGTGTAAATTAAGTTTGTATGGAAATCGTACCCCCTTAAAACAAAACTTATCTTTGGCAAGGAACGATTGCAACTAGACCAAATGCTGACACCTATACACATGAGATAGCGAATAGGAACTTCGCTTTGTAAAACTAGTATGGCAACTCATAGATAGTGGTCGATAAAAACGATTGCAACAAAATATGTGATCACTATTTCTTTTTAGTATAATTTATTTGTTTGTAGCACTGATATATCAACCAGCTTATAATTTTTTTTGCACAGGAACTTCTAAGCATAATCCGCGAAGAGCTACTATGGGCGAAGCGAGTGCCTTGCGAGCGATTAGAAGCCCCGTATGAGGCATATCGAATAGACTTCATGCAGTTCAAGACCTTATTTACCGCGTTGTCCCCCTGGGCGAAGGGAGATTACGCTGAGGCGATCACTGCTAGGATGTTCAAGGTAACTTGGTTTATATTTACACTACCTAGAGAAAAAAACATTATAGAAAGGCACTCACTCATTACTCATCTATATTTGTTAAATACTTGATGTACTGGCACAATCTATAGTTTTTCAACTTTCATCCAAATCGGTCCAGGTTTAAGCTAATTTATTGAGATACAAACATCAAAACCAAAAAATTACGGCTCGTTCAAACATGCATTGACTATTCATCATACAAAAAATGGTCGGAACCAAGCCGTAGTTTGTTGCCAGTTCTTCTAGGCTTGGTCGCGTGGAACTGGCACCTATACTCCCTAGCTTTAAGACGTTTCAAAGTGATCCTTTTGATACCATTGAATAAATACATACTATTTCACTTAACACCACCAAAATTTCATAGAAATAATGACGAACTCAAACAAGCCTAAATAATCTTGATGAATCGTGTGTATCTCCAGCGCAGAAGTTAGAGCTACTACCAACTGAGATTTATGCTTGTGAAGGAGGGGGGTGAAGTATATAATGAAACACGTGTTGACAGGTAGAGCGTCGTATTGACTAATTGCATTCTCTTATATAGATACTAATACAGTTACTAGTACATCACCACATCAAAGGGGTTGTCAAGAGAAAAACAATTACTTAAGAAAAACTTTTTTTTTTAAATATAAAATATATTTATACTAAACTAAACATTGATTTATTTTTTGACAGTTAATGGACAATGACGAAGACGGCTTCGTAAGCGCCCGAGGACTGAGCGTAGCGCTCGGACTGAGCGCAAGAGCTGACTCGCAGCGTAGACTACGCGCGTTATACTGCGCTCACGCACCGCCGCTGCTGACGTCCGCTGATCTACGGCCGACGCATTTCACGGACACAGGCGAGGAGATAGCTACCGATGCTATCACGTTCTTTGACAGGTGACTTTTTAACCGTATGTAACACTGGCGGAAAGAGGTTATCCGACAGAGAAGCAAGATAGTCGACATAGCTCAAAGGATTAGTAAGCTGAAGTGGCAATGGGCCGTTCATGTTTGCCGTAGAACAGACAATCGTTGGAGCAAACGAATACTAGAGTGGAGACCGCGTTTAAGTAAGCGTAGCGTAGGACGCCCTCCGGCAAGGTAGGGCGACGATTTGCGAAATGTAGCTGGCAAGCACTGGAGGAGAAGAGCCGAAGACCGGGCTCAGCGGTGCGTCTTAGGAGAGACTTACGTCCGGCAGTGGACTGATATAGGTTGACGGTGATGATGAAAACTGGCGACAGCAGCTCCCACATAAAAACGGCGCATGATCGCCTTTCTACTGTGTTCTGTATTCTGTGGGAGCTACAAACTATTGTGATGCCTGTAATGAAAGAGATATATTTCCAGTATAGACGATGATAAGCCGCCGACGCCCGAGCCGTCGACGCCGGTCTTACAGCGATCTATAAGTGCTGTGTGCGAGGCGAACCCGATGGATAAGTCATGTGACAGTGCTACCACCCAATCAGGTAACTAGATTTTATGTCACTGTTTGTCATGCAATTACCTTTAGGTAAGAGTAAGAGATGACAGTTGCTGATTATCTTTTAAGAATAGCTTATAAATTTATATACATTGTCGGAATCATCCCTTGTAATCAATTAATTGTCCATACTGATGGACAATTAATTGATTACAAGGGACTAAGGTTGTTTACTAAGGTAACAACGAAACTTCAACAAAAAACCTAACTTAAAATTCAAAGGATAGGGAGACAAAAACCTGTATGACGCGTGTCGGCGAAAAACATGCTAACCGTACAGACGCGGCAGGGTGCTCGCGGGGAGGTGAGAGGCGGGGCGCCGCATTCCAGCGAGGTGCAAACTTTGTGGAGTTATACTATTGTGATTTGACTGGCCTCAGCTCAGTTGGTAGTAGCTCTGCCTTCTGCGCCGCAGGTCGTGGGTTCGATCCCCACCGAGAACAAATATTTGTGTGGTGAACTCAGATGTTTGTTCTCTGTCTGGGTGTTGTATTGTATTCTAAGTATGTATTTACAAAAAAAAAATGTATGTATGTATTATATCAGCTATCTAGTTCCCATAGTACAAGCTCTGCTTAATTTGGGGCTAAATAGTGTTGTGTGAATTGTCCACAATATTTATTTTATTTATTTATTTATATGTTTTGTGCGTAGGTTCTAGCGGCGACGCGTTCTCCGCGGAGTGTGTCCGCGCGTGCGCTCTGCTGGGTCTCCCCCCCTCGCTGCCGTCGACGCCGGGCTCGGCCCCCTCCCCGCTCCCCTCGGCGCCGCCCCTCCCCCGCGCGCACTTCCTCCAGCTGCTGGCCGCGTTGCACGACCTCACGCAGCACAATGTCAAGCTGTACGAGGCTGTCGTCAGAGCGGGTGAGTCGACAATAATGCTAGACTTTCTTTATTCTTTATTGTACACATAGAAAAAGTCATCTTCTAAATATATAAAACTCTTACGTTACTGACTGACTGACTGACAATCAACGCTCAGCCTAAACCGTAAGTCCTAGAAGCATGAAACTTGGAGGGTATGTTTCTTTTATAGCATAGGGGTGCACTAAGAAAGGAAATTGGAAAAGGATTTCCCTAAGCGGAGGAAAAGAGGAAAAGGTTTTAAAAGAAAAATCAACGGGGAATAACGGCAAAGGGGCGAGCGAAGCTGCGGGCGTCTGCTAGTGTAGAATAAAATTAAGACGTGTACAAAGGCGAGCTTAACCCTAAAAAGAGTTCAATACTGACATCCCTCATAATATAGTCCGTCCAGGCTAAGTGTACATTTTTCGATAAGTAATAGAATTAAAAAATATACATTTGGAAACCCCGCATGTGTTTCTAGCTTAAAAAGAGAGTTTGATTTGTTTCTAAAAGTTATTGTACCTACAAGCTGATGCTTTCTTGATAAATAATGATTACATTTTTATGAAGCATTGAGGCACACAACAGGCTTTTAATACATAGTTGCTAGATGGCCCACCTGATGTGGAAATGATCGCCCATAAAAACTATTAAGCAATCTTATGGACAAAAATCAACAATATCAGAAGACCTAGTATCAAAATCATTTGACCGTCTTATTTGTGAGGTCCAGTCAACTCCTCGATTTCTTGTAAACACTGTCGTTTTTGTCTAAGGACAATCTAGTTTTGTGCCTTTACATCCTTATATTTATTAAGCATATTCTATTATAGGTCCCGCAATAAAAAAATCCACGACGCAATCAGTCTGACAGCTCACAAACCATCAAAGTGACAAAAAAAAATACAATATACAAATCTTTTTGAAGATACCAGTGAAATTAATTGCCAAAGTTAGCTTGGACGGACTATAGTAATGGTTTAGTCCTCTTGATGAGTTTCCATACCAAAGGTCAATTTTGTTTTTCAGCAAATTTAGGACACAATAATGCTGGTTTCAATACTAACGAATATCTGACTATGTTGCAGGTACCGTGCTCCTGCAGTTAGGCGAGTTGAACCATCGACCAGAGTTAGACCGGGATCTGTCTATGGACAGTCTGTGTGTGGCCGCCGCGGGGAAGGTAAAAATATGACGAGATATAACTAGCGGCACATAACTTTAGCGCTGAGAGATACGCGGACGGGATAGCTGCGCATGCGTCGTAGTGTGCGCATGTCGCGCACACTGGATGTGTGGATGTGTGCAGAGTGTCCTATTGGTTCAGAGAGCGGAGTGCGACTGGAAAGCCAATCAGCGCTACGCACGCCCGCCCTTCGTACCGCGATCCCCCCTCAGGTACCTTATTTTTGACTTCTGCGCAATAACGGTCAGCGCTTAAGTTATGTGCCGCTACCTATACCTACAAATTGTCTCAATATTTATATAAATAAATAAATATTATAGACAGCCCACACAACACTTTCTAGCCCCAATGTAAGCAAAACTTGTACTATGGGAACCAGATGGCTGATATAATACTTATACATATACAATGTTTTTTAATACATACTAAGAATACAATATAACACCCAGACAGAGAGCTAACATTTGTGTTCACCACAGAAATATTTGTTATCGATGGAGATCGAACCCACGACCTACGGTTCAGAAGGCAGAGCTACTACCAACTGAGCTGAGAGGCCAGTGTTTATATAGTTACCTTTAAGACTTTTTAAAATAAAATGTATTTTACTTAGCTGGATCCGAACGGCAATGCAACAGAAATCGACGAAGCCAGCGCGAAACCGTCTCCCCTAAAGCAGAAAGAGCCTTGCGACGGCACATGGTCGATTTCCCTCGAACAGTTTCTAGCGACAATGCTCGCTGAAGAAGCCTTAGAGAAATACTTCAATGAACATGTCTCATTGATCCCTTTGTTAGAAGGCCTGAAGCAAAGAGTTGATAGGCTGCAGAGTATATCTTAGTTATAACGTGAAGTTATATTAATTGGACTGACTACCTGACATACTAAAGGTTCTTAGGTGTCTAATGTCCATGGATTTTGAAAATGTAATAAACCTTGTTCTATAAATGAAGGGCCTTGCATCAATTATTTTGGTTTTCATGTCATACTTTTAAATTTAATGCAACGGCTAGGTCCTCCGAATTCACCGTTCGGCCATTTACTCTAATTATTTACATTCCATTATTTTAAATACCTTTGCATTTTAATTAAAAAATATAAGTAAAATAAACAAAATATATACTTACCTAATTGTATAGCTATAAAAGAATATAGAATAGTGCAAAAGAGATGTTTGATTTCGACTATAGATAGTGCAATTCACGAAGACGCGCCCCTCGCGGGGTGCGGGGGAGTGAACCGAGCGGCAGTCGCGAACCGTAGTCTATTCATTGTAGTTTGCGTGTGCACTCATAGGTAATTAGTGTGTACCGATAACACTCAAACATTGACGGAAGCTTGCACACATATACTATAAACGGTTGGGAGGAATAGTGGGGCGCGCCTTCGTGGATTGCACTATCTATACCATAGTATCATTCTGCAATTTCCTTGCAATAATTTATTGCAATTCTACAGTTGAAACTTTTATGTAATTATAAACATAAACTTACAATTAATACAAATATTAACAAAATACAAAAGAAACAGTTGAACTATCTGCAGACCGTTACAAACGATCTAGAGATAGCTCATCTAATCTAAATCAGGAGCCAGGCGGAAGCGTCCTTAAGACGCTTCAATAAGCTGAAGATTTTTCAATATTTATATGTTTAACTAGTGGAATTCATGCAACTCCTCATGAATGGAAATAACTTTTTTAGTGTAGTCGAAAAAGAAAAGTGGTTGATAATTACCAAACTTTAGCTTAGATTTACCTCATGCTAAGAACATAATTTCTTAAGTGACTAATTAGTTAGTAAAACATAAAAAAAACTGGACTGGAAATATATCTTCCGATCACAAACTTAAATGGTTAAATCTAACTTGTATTAAGTTCTTGTGAGTGGAAGATTATTTCCAGTCAGGTTTTTTACCTTTTCCGCCATCCGTCACGTGCATAGTTATCTTTCGCGGACTCTACCCATTGTTATGAGATGGAAATAGCGTAAGAATTGTTCATCTTTTAATTCTTATAAGATTATGGGGCTGTTAGCAGACAGCATTAAGGTTATAAATGATAATTGCTTTATTAATAAAATCAGTGCCTAAACGTGTCATAGATTGTTCCAAATATATAATAAAAGAGCTTCACTTTTAAAATGTAATAAGCAATAAAAATATATTCTTAGTTATGTATATTAAAATATTAGCTTGTATTTCTATAATGCTTAATAATTTAGTGCACACTTAAGAAACAAATATATTTATTTCAAATCCAAATGATTAATTTTTACGTTAGTCATTAACATTATAGCTTTTTTTACCCAACTGACCAGAAAGATGGTAGTCTTTTCAGATGGATGTACATAGTATGTGTAGTTAAAAGCCTACGGCTTGATATAAATAATATAATAAATAAGGTGCCATTATTATTCGTTTGGATCAGGAAAGAAAATATACATTTAAAATGGCCAAAAAAAACATGGCGCCTGTTTGCTTCTAGAAACTTTTTTAGAAGTGAAACAAAAGAGTATTGTGATACCAAAAATAGAGTCTCGCAAGAAGGGATTGTGTAATCATTGTATAAATCCCTGACGCTATATAAATCATCTACAATATTATTATTTATATGATTTATATGCCAAAGGCCTATTACTTAGACGAAATTCAACTGACATAAAATTGACAATATACAAATATGCTTAGGGTGCTTGTACACGCTAAGAAAAAACGCCGGGTCTTCCCAAGAATTCGTGTCGTAACTAGAAAATAACTGTGTACACTGCTCGCAGCAGTGCACGAAAATAGTATATTTCATTACAAGTGCGGGAAGGCTGTCATTGCAAAGAGTTCCGACAAATGTCTACCCGAGCCGAAGGCGAGGGTTGACAGTCGGAACAAGTTGCAATGACGGTTCCGCACGTGTACTGAACGACTATTTTTAATACAGTTGCGAAAAAATTAAGCAATTTAATAAAATAATAAAAATACCATTTGCTTTTTTCTCTTCTCTCCACGCAATAAGTTCGTCGTATGTATGCATTAGAGCATGCTCCCGGGAAGTATCAGTATCGAAAGTACCGGAAATTATCGCTGATTTTGAACTTTTCCAGTACCGGTTCTCCACGAAGGAATTCCCGATACTTTCGATACTTTCGATACTGATGACAATGATCAATTATTGGTGTTTTCTAGTACGATATAAATAAATGTCGATATAAAACACTAGTTATGCGTTCAGTTTCACTTTTCTGTATACATTGATAGATATTTTGGCAAATTACAAACCTATAATTTATATCATTCAGATAATATCTCAACAATTTCGGACAAGTCAAAACGAAAATGACATGTTTATTTTACCTGAATTGAAGATTGTTTAATATTGTATTATACAATCTTCATATTTAGTTAAATGTTCGTTACTATTTATGACAAAATCTGTTAGAAAAAGAACGAAAATAACATGGACGGCTTTCTTTACGAAAGATGGAAATGCTTTTACATTCAACTTTCGCCTTGCTGATATTTCGCTATATCTTTGCTGAGCTGATTTAGTTAGATAACATACATAGTTTGTTACTGTTAGTTTTAACTGTTGATTTATTTGATGGATATTCGATTTAACTTTGATTTAAATTAGCTCTGATTGTTGCGTGCACGCACAGAGAGTTTTAGTATTATAATAATGAAGATATACGCGAAATAAATGAGAATATCCTGAGTGACCGTCCTCCTGAGTGACCTATACGGATTTCGCCGAAATCGGTCAACAGGAGACCTTCTAGCGTATGTCACTCACTTATGGAGTGAAGCCATCGAGAGAAACGGAGAAGCTTTAGCAGTTTCTCTGGATATCTCGAAGGCTTTTGACCGGGTTTGGCATGACAGTCTATTAAGCAAGCTTCCTACGTATGGATTACCCACTGGCTTATGTGTTTGGGTATCAGACTTTCTGAGGGACCGATCAATTCGAGTAGTCGTTGACGGCTGCTCGTCTGATAAAATGGCAATTAATGCCGGAGTTCCTCAGGGGTCAGTTCTCTCTGCAACACTTTTCCTGCTGCACATCAACTATCTGCTTAGGCCCGGTATCATTGGGTATGCAGACGACAGCACCGTTGTAGAGAGATACATACCTGAAGCACGTTCCAGTGGATCTCAAATCCAGTCTCATAGAGAGGCAATGATTGAACGCATGAACTTAACGCTGAAGGTAGTCGCAGAGTGGGGCGATACCAATTTGGTGAAGTTCAATGCTTCAAAAACACAGGCGTGTCTATTTTCCGCTAAGAAGAGTCAATTTCACCTGACTCCTACTTTCCGAGATGTATCCCTTCCGATTTCAGACTAACTAGAGCTTCTAGGGTTTACGCTAACCAGTAAATTGAATTTTGGCTCGTTCATAGAATCCAAAGCAGCTGCGAAGAAGCTAGGCATTCTATCGAAGGTGAAACAGTACTTCACACCGGGACAGCTTCTTAACCTGTACCAAGCACAAGTCCGGTCGTGTATGTAGTACTGTTCTCATCTCTGGGATAGCTCTGCCAAATACCAGCTTGAGGCATTGGAGCTTTTGAGAGACGAGCCAAAAGGCTCATTGATAGCGACACTCTAGTCGAGTCCAAGCTTCTAAGTCTCGAACATCGCCGTAAAGTTGCCAGTCTATCGGTATTTTACAGGATTTCGGAGTGTGCTACGGAACTTCACAATTTAAAAAAAAAAAACGTGTATTTTGTGGTTGTGCGTGGGTTAATTTACGGTTCTGAATAAAAAAATATATCTCAATAATACAAAGTGTTTTTTTTAGTAGTTTTTCTTTCATTGTATATCTATACGATCAGTTTTATTAAAAAAATTACGTCAGTATCGAAAGTATCGAAATTCCCGGGAATTCCCGGTTCCAAGCCCAGTATCGGGCGAAAATTCCCGGTTCTGAGAATGGTTCCGATACTGCATGCCCTAGTATGCATGTAGCGACTTTTTGACTTTTCCGATAAAATGTTCTCCGAAGCATTTTGTGCAATTATACTGAGTTCCGGTGGTGTTAATTCAAAAAAACTAGGGTCGAAATTACTCATTTTGTGCAACAAACAAATAAACTCGCAAAGAAAATTTCTGAAAAATGGCGCCAAGCGCCAACCGTAAAATATAAGCAGAGATTTTTTTTTTTTCTTCACCCATTCTGGAAGGCAAAGGGCAACTATACCCATACAGCCAAGTCTTCAGTAGATTTTTTTTATTGATATGAATTGAAAATGAAATTTAATGAGATGAAATGAAATGAAACCTAACATAACTCATTCAATCAATTCATTAAATCTTTTAATGAAACAAATTAGTAGCTTCTTTTTAGAAATAATACGTATTTGCATGAATCATAAAAACTTCGATGAATTTTTTTAGTAAAAACTTCATGGTTGGTTTTTCTTTTTAGACATTATTTTGACAGTTGGGAAAGAAAAAGCACTAGTGCGGGAATGGTAAAAAAAAAGCACGCGTGTGTAATAGCCCACATCCCGAACGCTATACGTCCCTGCAATACGCCACTTTTTGAGCAACTGTATTAAAAAAATCTTATCTGCGCAAGACACGACGCGGCGAACGTTGTTGCGGAGCGGCGGGGGGCGGTGTAGTAGGGTTGAGCCAGCCCAGCCAGGTAATTTTTGTTGTGCTTGTTATTACTTGCGCGCCCTACGCCCGACTGACGACTGCACGAAAAAAATCGTGTCGTGTACACATTTCGATTGGTCTTGTCTGCGGAAGACACGAAAAGTTTTTGTGTGCGGAACAGATAAAATTCTTTTCGTCTACACGAAGAATTTGTCTTGTCTGCCGCAGGAACGGCAAATTTTCTTAGCGTGTACACAAGGATACACATCAGACTATACACTGCTAGCTCTTATGTCTTTGCAGTAAGCGTCATTATTCTTCGTTTTTAGGTAACTTGAGCTGTATCCCACTGTACAAGCGCCCTTACTGTATATCTAGGGATAGGGTTTATTTTATAGTTATGTATTTACCTATGATGGTTATGTAATACCTACCTAGTTGAAAACAAACTTGCACAACAAATGTAAACGAATTCGAGCAATTTTTTCGAAAAATTCAAGTAATAACGTCAAATAAATATACATATATCCATCTCTTAGGTGCTGGGCAAGTTTATTGCATCTAAAATCCTGTACCAGGCACTTAGAGCTTTGGTCTCGCGATCGTAACGCACAACGCTGCGGTATACGGCTTGACGCAGCGTCACACGATTGCACTTCGCCGCTGACGCAAACTGCGACGGAACAAGAGACCATTCTAGACGTTTTTTATAAGATTATGTGTCCGCCACCGCATGCTGCATACCGCAGCGTTGTGCGTTACGATCGCGAGAACAAAGCTTTAGCGTCCCGTAAGTAGAGGCATGAGTGGCCCCTGACACTATATTTAATCATCTACAATAGATGCAAAGGCTTGTTTCCCTTTTTTTGTTGTGCAAGGCAAATCGACCCTAACTATGAGTTTGTGTAAGTCATTTTCGTTTAGCACAAATATATAAGTAGTATTAAGGAACCTTTGTCCATTACCGTTTTTCTAAGTTTAAACTATCTGAATATATTTTTTTTGAAGTTGCTTTATAGTTTCATTTAAATGGAACCTTCTTCGACGTGAGTTTATCGGTATAGGTCTTCATCACCCACCAGATGGGCCGACGACATTGTTAAGATCGCGGGAAGGCGATGGATGGAAAGGGCTCAGAATCGTTCTTCCTGGAAATGTGTAGGGGAGGCCTATGTCCAGCAGTGGACTTCTTCAGGCTGATAATGATGATGATGATGATGATAGGCCTTCATCATCAGTCCACTGCTGGACGTAGGTCCCAAGACGCGCCACTGTTATAGGTCTTGCCATCATAAATAAAATAAATATTGGGCATAATCCACACAACACTATCTAGATTGGCCTCCTAACCATGTGGCCAGAAAAATTTGAGCCTGGCTGGTAAATACATGCTTCAATATAACACCCAGACAGAGAACAAACATCTGCGTTCACCACTCAAATATTTATTCCCAGTGGGGATCGAACCCACAACCTACGGCCTTAATACTTTTAGTTTAAGACTATCAATACAGGGATAAGGATAAGCCATAACTAACTTCATAAAAACACGTGAGGAACATTTTTTTCACAATTTTGTATTGTGATTGTTGTGCTTCTCTTGTAGGTTGGTTGCACTTTGGATAGTTGGGACACAGTGTTACGAAGTTCAGAAAAGAAACTAGTGACATAGATATCGGCAGTTGTATATTTTAACAGTAACTTATAGGTAAGTAAATAATTAATCAGAATGTTCAGTGAATTTCAATGTCCAAGCCAAGGTAGACTTCAAGAATTCTTTCTTTGGTAGTTGGATCACCGCTGTTCCATTGTTGAGAGCCCACTGTAACAATTTAATTTGGGTATTACACCTACACAAAATAGAATATTCTCCTGGTTCTAAGCTACCTCCCAACCAATTTTCAGCCAAATCGGTTCAGCCGCTTTTGAGTTATAAATAGTGTAACTAACACGACTTTCTTTTATAAATATATAATATTACATAATTCGCAGCCTTGGAGCATAGATCAAAGGAGATGTCAACACAAGGCGTTCCCCTCTTCTGGCCATTTGGCGTCCTTGGCCATTGTGTGTCGTGTCGCAAAGTAGAGCTCCGTGATAGATGTAAATTGCTGTGAATGCTCGAAATCCGCAGCCCGAATTAACCCACTGCTGGGCATAGGCCTCTCTTTGTTCTTCCCGCTTAAAACCGCTTATCGTCTATCCGCTATCGGTCGCAGTTTTTTATAAACAAATAATAGTTCTCTAAGATAGCTTGTACATGTCATAAAGGTTATCAAACCTAAGTATATCGGTAAATATTGCGGGCACCTACGAAAGGATCATATAAAAAAACAGTAGGAACCAAGCGTAGTTCTTCTAGGTTTGGTCGCGTGGAACTGGAACCTAGACTCACCTAGCTTTAAGGCTTTCAAAGTGATACTTGCGATTCTACTGATTAAATAACTTTAAAGGTTAAGTGCCCCATGTTAGGGCACCAACCTAGCATTTCCAAGTGGTTTCATATTAAGTGCGATAGATAATTAACTAGTTCAAAGCTATTAAGACTTACCGGCATGTAGCCACCACTACCCAACAGCTCCACTCTATATTTGCCACTATGAAGATACGGGGTTACATCTCTGATTTGGAGAATTCCATTAGCCGGCCATTCCAATACTATAGCGTAGATTGCTGCTAATTTATCGGATGCTGTAGGCTTCGCGGTAGGATTCACAGCGTTGTATGTCATCCTTGTGCAGGTATACCAGACGTTTCCGTTCAGTGTGTCGTTCTGGCTGGTCCATGGTGAAGAGCCATAGATGGCTTCGCCGTTGATTGACAGCCATTCGCCAAGAGCTAGTAACCGTTCTTGGAATATTGGACAGATAGTGCCCTCTTTTGTTGGGCCCACGTTTATGAGGACGTTTCCTGAAACATATAAGCATAAAAATAAAATATATAAACATATTTTGTATTTTAACATAAGTGTAGTAAAATCTATATCAATGAAAATTTATCGGCGATGGTACATAACTTCCGAGCGACTGCACCAAATTGTATGATTCTTTTTTTATTGTGTTAGTTATTGTCAGGAAAATCGGGACAAGAACCATAAAAATGAAACAGAAATACAACAGGAACAGGTAAAAACTAACTCCTAACTCGCTGGCGAAAAAATTAGTTTCAAGCTTCTAGCTCTAAAAGTAATGAAACTTTTCATCCCCCCCTTTCAACAATAAACAACACTTTTCGCATTAAAAAGTTCTCAGAATATCTGTGTACCAAATTTAATTGAAATCGGTTCAGTAGTTTTAGCGTGAAAGCGCGACAGACATACAGAGTGACTTTCGTATTTATAATATTATTAAGGATTGTATTACCTCCACAACTAACTGTAGAGACTAACTGATCAATCATTTCTGATGCAGTCAGAATATCACTCAGATCCATTTGTCTTCTGTAGCCCCATGACTCCTTGTCAACTGTAAATGCATTCTCCCATTTGTGTTTCTGTAGAGTTCCTGAAATTTGAAAATAAATTTTACCTTACATTTAAAACATCATACGTTTATGTTGGATGAGTTTTTCAATTGAAAAATAAAAACTATTTGTTTGATATATATTTTCAACTAGCGGTTGTTCGCGGCTTCACTCGCCCCGTTCTCGCAACTTTTTCGGGATAAAAGTATGTCCGTATGTCCTATGTCCGTTTCTTGGTTCTAAGCTACCTCCCCACCAATTTTCAGCCAAATCGGTGCCAAATTGGTATTTAAAAAAAAACAATGTTTTCTCTTTTTATTATTAGCATTAGAATAAGTTCACAAATCCGAAGAGTGATTTATGTAGGTTACTTACTGTTGTTGAATCGATCAGCAAAATTGAAGAAGTCTCCATGATGACCAGGAATACCTATCCCCCATCTATCATTAACAACAACCTCATCTTTGATTGGGCTTTCATTGTACAGCCAGGCGAGAAACTTCTCAGACATCCAATAGCTATCATACGCTTCCCAGTCACCATCAGACCAAATCACCGATGGCTCATAATCATGGATGAGTTGTTTTAAATCCGGCCACAGTTTAGAAATAACATAAGCTTTTGTTGAATTAAAATGGTGTTTTTTATCCTCCAGATAGATAGGATTGAACCATTCAAATAAAGAATGGTAGACTCCAAACTTCAGGCCATGCTGTCGTACACTGTAAGCTAATTCTTGAACAAGATCACGCTTCGGCCCAACTTCTACGGAATTCCAACTGAAGGATTTTGATGAAGGGAAAAGTGTGAAGCCTTCATGATGCTTGCTTGTAAGGACAATGTACCTGAAACAGTCAATTACTAATTGTTAATCATTCTGGTATGCAAATGTTGGGAGAAAATATTAATATAATTAGGTAAATAACTGATGACTGCAATCCTGCTGTGTCTAAGTGATGGTTAAGACCTATCCACAAATTAATCTTTTCTTGGTGTGTGGACTAGTTTTCGCAAGTAGTCCACTAGCAGGCTCTTTTAGCGTGAGACTTGATACATTTTATGTCTTCAACATGGCGGTTTCTTTGCGATGGTTTCCTTCACGTCAGAGTACTAGCCTTGTGTATCTTTGGGCTGAAAACTCATTGGTGCACAACTATATTCGTAATTTATGTTTAATATGTGTAGGTTTAAGTTAGATTATATAATTGCTATATTGTTAAGTATGTATTATAGGTTATAGGGTTTATTTTGAATTTAATTTGTGTTTTATTAGGTTATTAGTAGGTATATAATTTTAGCAATATCGGGATTTTGCTTTTGTACACCACCGTTTTTCTGTTTTCGTAAAATCTCTCCATCCAAAGGTTGTCTGGAAGAGATCGCTTTTAGCGATAAGGCCGCCTTGAACCCACAACCTAGGATCAGTAGGTGGTTACCACTAGACCACCAGTGTTCTCAGTTAAAGACTATTGAAGTTTAAAAGGTTTATGTTATGTTGAAGGTTTAAAAAAAATATTACTTAGCTCCGGACTTGACAAACAGTTTTGCCCATTTATCAGCATCAAAGAACTCAGCCGTGAACAGTGGAGCAAAGTCTTGGTAAGTAAATCCTGGCGCATAATTTTTTTTCATGAAGTCTACATGACTCTGTTTTCCATCTGAAATTAAACAATTATTATTGTAAATATTAGTAGGTACTTTTTAAAAGTAACTTTCGACCCAGAATACATACAGCATGACTTACAACACACATTCTTGTACCTACCTCCTCATCTCAACGGCCTAAGAAAGATTACTTAGCATATATAGATATAGATATAGATGACTGGCCTCTAGCTTAGTTGGTAGTAGCTCTGCCTTCTGCGCCGTAGGTCGTGGGTTCGATCCCCACCGAGAACAAATATTTGTGTGGTGAACATAAATGTTTGTTCTCTGTCTGGGTGTTATATTGTATTCTAAGTATGTATTTACAAAAAAAAAAAAAATGTATTCAAGTATTATATCAGCTATCCGGTTCCCATTATTACAAGCTCTGCTTAGTTTGGGGCTGGGTAGTGTTGTGTGAATTGTCCACAATATTTATTTTATTTATTTTTATATACCTAGGTAGGTACCTAGATTATGTAATCTTCAAAGCATTTTTAGAAATATGGGAAAAATTTAAATAGGTAAGGAAAGGCAAGGTGAGCGTGAAACTAGCCGTTTATGATGTAGATAGGCTCAATGGCGCATGGATGGAAGATTTATCAAACTTTCATCCATGCGCAACTATAACTTCACACTGGCCGAGATCACCCGCGCAGCGTAGTTTGGCCGGCGGATCTTCCTTCCTTGGCCGTTTATGATTATGAATGATTTCTGTGCATAACTGTACATAACTTACGTACTTACTCTTCCAGTTGATCCAAAACCACTCTGATCCAAAACTAGGGACAGAGTAAACGCCCCAATGGAGAAATATTCCTATTTTAGCCTCATCGTACCATTGCGGCAACAGTCTTTTGTCCAAATCATCCCAATCTGGTTTAAATTTATCTTTATCCTTGTGATGCAATTCATTAGCAGAACTTTTCAGCCCATGATTCTGGATTTCAGCTTTTGTTAGGAAGATCGTGGATAAAAGTATTATTAACAGCCGCATTTTCCTGTAAAAAATCTGCCTAGGTAATTGATTTTCGGAAAAGAAAGCAAGTATAATAAAGAGGAACCAAATTAACCAATAACAACATTAGCAACCGAAACCGACCATAGACATTTTTAGGGCTCCGTAGCCAAATGGCAAAAACGGAACCCTTATAGATTCGTCATGTCTATCTGTCTGTCCGTCCGTATGTCATAGCTATTTTTCTCCGAAACTATAAGAGCTAGACTGATGAAACTTGGTAAGTAGCAGTATTCTGTGAACCGCATTATGATTTTTACACAAACATAGAAAAAAAACAATACATTCTGGGGGCTCCCCATACTTGAAACTGAAACTCAATTTTTTTTTCGTCAAACCCATACGTGTGTGTTATTCATGAGTAGGGTAAAAATATATTATGATGTACATTACTATGCAAACTTCCAACGATATTTGGTTTGAACGAGATCTACTGAATAGTTTTTTTTATACGTCATAAATCGTAAACCGCAATTTACCATTCGACGAACTATAAAAACTTTTATATTACGTTACTTGTTTCTACGGAACCCTTCATGGGCGAGTCCGACTCGCACTTGGCTGCTTTTTTTTTCTTTTCACTCCTTTCGAAGCAGGCTATAGTACCAAGACCATACCTCTCAGTCTTACCGACCATAGACACTGACTGCACGATTTGCGCAGGAACCCTATATACCTATAGCGCAGGAATCATAAAAACTATAAAAAATCCTTACGACCAAGGAGTATATAACTGATTTAAAAAAAAAACTAGTTCTGCTCCTTCTACTACTAGATGGCGTTATTGCATCAAAAAATGACCATAAAATATTCACCATGAAAACTTTTTGAGGGGTTGTTGTTTCAACAATAACAGTTCCACGCAACTCAATAGATGGCGTCGTATTAGTTATACAAAAGGTAGTAATTAAGTTTGATTTTTCTGAAAGCTGTTTTTATCCCCAAATATACGATACTCCTCTCTGTAAAAAACATTACCTTTGTTTGCTTGTAAGTACTTACCTTAAGTTGGTTGTTTAAAATACGGCCTACATGTAACTCACAGACTTATGACCACACAACCACACAGCAGCAATCAGCATGAGTACTAGACGTAACCGCTAACATTTTGTTTAAATATTATAGGCGTATTGTAGATAGGTTAGGTACCTACTATGCTTATCAGTTTGACTGGTTCCATTCCATAAATAATTGTTACAGCACTTAGGGTTATCTTTATTTATAAATCGTTGAACTGAAAAAATATTAGTGTTATTTAAATAAATATATTTTCTTTCTTTCTTTCTTTCTTTATTTAATTCAATTTATTAATTCAAGTAATAAATTAAAAACATAAATAAAATGTAAAAAAAATGGATATCATAAACATTTGACTACACAAAAATTACAATAAATTTATTGATGTATAATAAAGTTCCACACAACACGCACGATATTGTCTAGGCATGATGTAGGCACCTATTTTACACAAATTATTATAACACCCAGACATGGAACACACATGTATTTTATTGTATCTTTATTGTGTACTTTAAGGGTGTCTTATTAATTATAGATACAATAAAATACATGATTTGATTCATTGACTATGTAATCAATTAATCATTCATAAACTGTCTTTTCTTATCTTATAATGACTTCATATCATACATTAAACATCTTGTTTATTATAAATCATTTCATACCCATGGAGTGATAGAAAATTAGAAATACTACATAGGTTATGAACTTATGACATAATGTAAAAATACATTTCCAGTAGGACTCAATTGCTAACTTATAATGGCAATTCCGTTCATCTTTTGTCTTATCATTAAAAATCTTAATTTATAAAAACTTTGTTACATTAATGTAAGCTTTCCTTCTGCTGGTTTATGTCTATCAAATATCTTTGTTTGCATGAAAGCAAAGCCAAAATCGATTTAATTTGCATGAGGTGTATTTCTGGTGGCTTTAGTGTGACTGTACAGTACAGTATACTGTACTTCCCATCTATTTACCACTCAGTCTTGGTTCATTGGTGCATAGCCTGACTTGGCAGCAGCTCACTACATTCTTATCCATTTCATCAGGTAGTTTCCTTTTCTTCTGTCCAAATTTGGAGAGCACTGGTGGTCCTTGTAGCGGCGCCAATTTCCGATCATAAGGTTGTGGGCTCTAATCCAATTGTGCACTGGACAGAATGAGTTATTGTGCACAATGCCAGTACTCTCTCATGGTGAAGGAAAATATTGTTAAGAAACCAGCATGACGGAGAATCTTAAAAGTTCGAAAACATGGTGTCAAGCATCACACAAAAAGGGGCCTGCCAGCGGTCTACTTGCAGAAATCAGTCAGCACATGCCGCATTTACCATTTGCAATCAGTCTTCGGACTCTGAGGTTTGTTTTTATCAGTCAGGCTTTTAGGATTTGCACTTGAGCAAGTGCTTCACTTTTTCTTAGGCATTCAGGTAATGATGTTCATGAGGTAGTGGTTATTGAGTATCCACTTTGAAGTTGGAGTAAGAACAAGCACCATTTATAATGATTTCACTCATACCTGATGCCTGCGTACTACTGATTGAGTGGGCTAGTGGCTCAATCTGAGCTGTGTTCAGTGTAGAGGTAAAAACTTTGTCGCTGTGAATGTTGTTTGTAATGTGCCGAGGACTGCCTGAGTAGACTGTGCATAGCTCTTGCCGATCACAAGTACCCATTTTCACTTCAAATATGGTGTCTAGTATTTTTTTCTTTGCAATTAGTTGGTTTTTCTCCCCTCTTATAGAGCGGAGTTCATTCGCAACATATTCACCAAAGACTGAGAAATCATCTCTAGTTCGGCATGCGGAAAGATCTGACTTGGCTGTGTTTGTAGAATCGTTTTTTGTTAGTTTGTATGGGAGTGACAGATTTGCTATTTTGCTATTGCTGTCCGATTGAGAATTCAAACTGACATCAGTGTTGACTTCCTGAAATAAATAAAAAATAGTGACGTAGGCATTGAGAATCGTAGAACCGTTACAATGTCCAAACAACTCTTTCACAAGGGTTGTCCAGTGAATTAACTTTGCATTGTGTTTACTTACAGATTGCAAGATCCTGTACGGTTTGCTGGAATCTTTTAGAAAGTGCACATATTCGTATGCGTACCAATTGCTGCAATATCTATCGCTTGGATTCTCCGCATTGGCTCTAGCTTCACGCGCCCACTCTCTGTTATATTGAGTGCGAAGATGTTGTATTTTCTTCGTAGCATCAACTACGGAGACATCAAGATATTCAGCGATATTTCTCAACTCCTCCCTACGTTTCTGCTTCTCCCGGCGCGTATCGCACAGCGATGGGTTCCAGAGGCTAGCATTTACTTGCAGCATTTCTATCAGCTTCATTGTTTTGTCTTTGTTCCACTCCATTGCGGTTTGTAAACTAGCCGGCTCTGGCTGGCTGTTATGAAATGCTGCGTGCGCTTTCAGAGTAACAACACGGTTAATCCTGTATAAAGACAACTTTTTATGCAATGCACTGATTATTATTCATTTAATTTCAGGCTATTTTCCGCAAAAGAAATCGAACAAATCGTAGGGACAACAAACCAAAATCAATATCTTCTTCTTCCCTCTGTTTGACGGGTCAGTAGGTGTCATGTCATTCGTCCGTCATTTCAACATAAAATGTAGCTAATGTCAAATTAAATCAATAAAACTTTTTAGTCAAGTAGTCAAGTCGCATGTTATTTTTTTTTTAAAGATAATGCTGACGACTTATTTTCTAATAAAATATCTATAGGTACTGTTTGTTCAAATCATGATATAACTTTACATTTGGGGTCCTATACAACAAACATAATGTTTTTGGTCGATATTGGTTTGGTCGGCAACAGAAAAACATAATTATAATAATATGTGTGGGGGGCTGCAACATACTTTTTTTGCCGTTATATTATTTGCAACTCGAACTTAGCCGATTTTAATCGATACCTTTCAACTAAGGTCATTAATTAATTGGCGACTGGCCTAATTCTAAATACTTACGCTTTTGAAGTTGGAATAGCATTGGGTAGGTTTTGTTACTGCTACGTAGGAAAGTTTACCTAAGTATTACACACCTTACATTAGTCTTCCGCAATCATGACTCTGTCGTTTTTCTAGTAAACATAAGTTCTACTGAAAGATTAAGGGGTGGGGAGGATAAGGGAGGTTTCGTAAAACAACGTTCTATTTCATTCTCATTTATTTACAGACTACAATGTGATCACCACATTATAACAGCTGGTGCTATATATTTACAATATGTACAAAGTTTTCCTACCATACAAAAATGCATTTTTCACACATCAAAAAAATGACTTCATACATTCATAGATAGGTATATTAGGGTATCTACTTAACTTAAAAGTTTACCTACTTATTAACCATTAGTTAAAAATACAGGAACTAAAATAAAATAAGGAACACGAATCTGTGTTGACCTTTCGAGGTTAGGGTGGGGGGTGTTGTTTCTTGGGGCATTATTAACTCTCCCATCACTCACTTCCAAAGATGTTAATGACGACTTAAAATTTCTAACAAACTTTATGCTTTTGCTTATTTTATAGACGAATTTTGTAAGTTGCGTTTTCAATTAAGTACCTATGTAGGTATCTACTTTTTACAACTTACAAAATTTTTCAAAAGCATAAAGCAGTTAATAATTTTATAACCCGAATATTTATGATAAGGTTATACATTTTCAATATACTTCAGGATAAGTACCTGCTAAGTATTAATCACTGGTGATAAAAATATTATAAGTGAACACCTAGAATTTTCGGTAAAAAGATTTGATTTTTTCAACTTTGGAGTACCACCTAACGCTAATTGTCAAACAAAAATAATGATGTCTTTCCCTTAAATCATGGTCAGTCCTTGTTTTCGACAAGCCTAAAGAAGAAAAGATCCGCGAAGAAATGCGATTTCCAAATAAGATCTTTTTCTTTCTTTCTTTTAAAAGACAATATTTTGTATCTAACGGATACTTTACATTCATTTTTCTTTTTTTTCCTATGTTTGCGTTGTCAGTTCAGACGGTGGTAAATGTACCTATGTTCAGGTGTACCTACTGAAATAAAAAAAAAATCATTACAAATTAGGTAACTAATAAATGCTTGGTGACAGGTCGGTAGGTAAAGGAACCTATCTAAAGCTTTAACATGATATTTACTTCTTTCATCCATCACAAATTCAATAGATAACTATAATTATATAACTATAATTGTATGTCATAATTTGATAAGCACGCCCTAAAAGAGATAAATAATGTGTGCAAAACGCAGATTATAAGTAAGTAGGTATTTACAAAAGGGCATACGCGCAAAACGCGTTACTAACTAAAAGCACCCATAAAACTACCTACGCCTAAACCTAGGTACAATCAGAGCAACAATATCTACCTACTTACCTAACCGTAGGTAGGTATTGTTGTATGTAGGTAGTTCTAAAAGGTTAAGGTACACACGCCCCATTATTAAAAATTCAACATTATAAAATATAGATTTAATATAATTTAACAATTGACAGTAACTTGTATTTGTCCTGTATTCATCCACCACTCTGAATGAATACGTAGGAGTTATAGACAAAAACAAGACGTCATTCACTTACCCTACTGGGTATTCAATAACTAGGTACTAAGATCTAGAGTACATTCCAAGCTAAACAATGAAGACAGGCGGGATATTACCTATTACAATAAAACCCAATAACAGAAACTGATAAATTAGTCATTGCTTGTTTATAACAATAAATATGAGTTTTTATTTCGCATGAACCAGCAACGACTATTAATTTTGTTGAAACTGCTTTATCTTAGAAAATCCCGCAAGTCATTATTATCTTCTGCTAGGTATACTTGTCTTGAATACCACATTATAATTCCAATTAGATCTATCACCATCGACCAATTAAGCGTAGGCTAAGACTACACTGAGAGAAATGTACATGTTAAAATAACCAAAATCACCTCGGTTAAATCTTTTTCGGTTGAATTTACTAGAAATTGGTAATTTTAACAACACTACCATGAAACCAACTCGTTTGGTATAACAAAATCAATTTTGTTACGATAACCTATATATAGTTAGTTAAAATAAAGAAAATGACTTGTTAAAAAAACAAAAGTGATTCGGTAAATTTGAATTTAGTTAATTTTACCATAAGCTTAACAGTGTGATCAAACTGATACTAAAAATATCGCTTGAAATAACTTATAATGTTGGTATTCGTTTAATAAACACGATCTAAAAAATTATACCAAAGTTTTAATAATTATAACTAATAATATTTGTAACTGTTCATTAAATCGAACCAAAAAATAATTTTATTTTCTGAATTGATAAGATATAGGTAAATTTAAATAATGTTTTTTTGTTTATTTTAACCAACTTATTAAACGCCATCGTTTTGTTATATTAACAAATTATACCATTTCAATTAACCAATTCAATTGATTAAAGTGAACAAAAAAAAACGTAAAATGTATCTTTGTTAGATTAACTTGAGTATTGCTTAATATACCAAATTTATATCGTTTAAACTTGTTAATATTTTTTATTCAAAATAACAAAATCAAGTTTGCAATATTTACAGTAAATAGAGTTAAATTCACTTATAATTATATGTAAAGATAACAAATTAGTTTGATGAAATCAACAACACATTTTTAATAAACTGAATCAAATTATATTTGTTAGAAAAACACATCGTTATCGGTTGATACAACAAAAGCTTTTGTTAAATTTTGATTTGTTGCATTTACCATATTGTTGCTTAATTTAACAACGACCTATCTGTAAATTTACTAGAAACGAGTTATTTTAACAAAACCAACCCATTTGGTATAACCAATTCAAATTTGTTATGATAACCAGTCTAAAGTTAAACTGATAAATGTATCTCTGTTAAATTAATCTATTTGATGCCTTATATAACCAATTTATATCATTTACAATTATAAATATTTCTTATTCAATATAACAAAATCCAGTTTGCAATATTTACAGTAAATCGAGTTACATCTACTTATCATTTTAAGTAAAGCTAACAAATCAGTTTGATATAATCAACAACACATTTTTAATAAACCAAACCAAATTATATTTGTTAGAAAAACCATCGTTATTGGTTGATACAGCAAAAGCTTTTGCTAAATTTTGATTTGTTGCATTTACCATATTATTGCATGTTTTAACGATTACTTTTCTGTAGTATTTACTAGAAATGGGTATTTCAACAAACCCAATTCATTTGGTATAACAAATTCAAATTTGTTATGATAACCACTCTAAAGTTAAATTGATAAATGTATCTCTGTTAAATTAATCTAATTGATGCCTTATATAACCAATTTATGTCATTTACAATAATCAATATTTCTTATTCAAAATAACAAAATCAAGTTTGCAATATTTGCAGTAAATATAGTTAAATTTAATTATATTTTATGTAAAGCTAACAAATTAGTTTGATGAAATCAACAACACATTTTTAATAAACTGAATCAAATTATATTTGTTAGATAAACACATCCTTATCGGTTGATGCAGCAAAAGCTTTTGTTAAATTTTGATTTGTTGCATTTACCATATTGTTCCTTATTTTAACAACGACTTATCTGTAAATTTACTAGAAATGAGTTATTTTAACAAAATCAACCCATTTGGTATAACAAATTCAAATTTGTTATGATAACCACTCTAAAGTTAAATTGATAAATGTATCTCTGTTAAATTAATCTAATTGGTTTCTAATATAACCAATTTATGTTGTTTGAAATAATAAATATTTCTTAGTCAAAATAACAAAATTAAGTTTGCAATATTTACAGTAAATCGAGTTACATCTACTTATCATTTTAAATAAAGCTAACAAATGAGTTTGATAAAATCAACAACACATTTTTAATAAACCAAACCAAATTATATTTGTTAGAAAAACCAATCTTTATTGGTTGATACAGCAAAAGCTTTTGTTAAATTTTGATTTGTTGCATTTACCATGATTTAACAACTACTTTTCAGTAGTATTTACTAGAAATGGGTATTTCAACAAACTCTAACTCATCATCAGGGGTATAAGGTCAACAAATTTAAAAATTTTATGTTAAATTAAATAGATAAGATATGTAGGTATCTTTGTTAGGTTAAAATTACCAATATTTATTGATCGAGTGAGCGAAGTGAACGAAGATCTTACAATCAACTTGGGCAATTTGGCATTTTATGTATTTATGCATATATGTATGTATTTATGTATGTTTGTCCAACGATAACTCTCGAACGGTTGATTCGATCTGCATGAAATTTGATAAATCGATAGCTTGGACTTGAAAAATTTACTGGTAGGTATTATGATTAAAATCCGATGAGGGGTTACTAAGATATGGGGTTGTATAAGGAGGCAAAAAATGAAACAAAACAATCAAATTACATGTCATATGAAAGAACTTTGTACATCACAAAACAACTTTTACTTTTTTCTGGGTCGCTCGGTTATTGCTTTACATCAAAATCAGAAAAGGTTAAATTAAGATAACCAACGATCCAAGAGCTCCCATTTCTAAGAGTTTCGTTGCCATCAAAGTTTTTCTACTGGTCGCTCAATTCCTTTGCTTTTGCTAATATTTTTTTCTTGAAATAAATTAAGGAGTTACTCAGTTCTCATAAAATGGTAACAGCGGCCTGGTCTGATGATGGAGCCAAGGTCTGTTCAACGGAACTTTTCAATAAATTGGCCAATTGAGCTAAAATTTGTTTACCATACAAGTAGTCAGCAGTTACATACAATCAGTGGTCGATAGATGTAAGTACAAACGCTGTGTTTGGTATAAAAAAACTGTGAAGGAAAACATCGTGAGGAAACCCGTAGCTTAGTTTGGTACGCGGACAGTTTTGTATAACGGACATGTAATCAATACAGCTATAGAACAAAGAGAAGAAACAAATACTGCACTCGCGTGGCGGGCGGTACATGCTGGGAGTGATTTCATCGAAGTTGTGAACCGTTATGTATATTTGGGTCAGACGATCCAATTACAGGTAAAGCCAACTTCGACAAAGAGGTCAGCTGACGAATCCAACTCAACTAGGCAGCTATCGGGAAATCGCACCACGTCTTCTCGTCGCAGATACCACAGAGCCTCAAGACCAAAGTCTCTGTAATCAGTGCGTGTTGCCAGTGCAAACTTTTGGAACTGAGACGTAGTCGCTTAGTATTGGCCTCATACACAAGCTCAAAGTCGCATAGCGAGCTATGCTGGGTGTCACTACGTGATAGAATCAGATAATAGGAAATCCGTAATAGAAGCAAGGTCACTGTCAAAGCTCGTAGAATTAATTAAGCTCGTAGTTGAAGTGGCAATGGGCGGGTCATATAGCTCGAAGAACCGACAACCGTTGGGGTTCTCGAAAGGTGGCCACGAACCGAAGACAAAACGTAGGGCCCCCACTCACCCGATGGACCGACGACATAGTTCAGATTCCGGAATTTATCGGACTGATGATGATGACTTGAATCTACATATCATTTTAAGTAAAGCTAACAAATCACTATGATGAATTTGACAACACATTTTTAGTATTTGTTAGAAAAACATATCGTTATCGTTAATGATTGATGCAGCAAAAGTTTTTGTAAAATTTATCTTTGTTGCAATCACTTTATTGTTGTTTGATTTAACAACTTCTTATCCATGAATTTAATAGTAATTACTTATTTCAACAAAACCAACTCATTTGGTTTAACAAAACCGAGCTGAGCGAGATTTGAACCTGAGACCTAACCACGAAAGACTAAGGGGAAGGTCGCGGTTCAAATTCTATTTGGCTTTTAACTTTTGGGACATGATATAATATTTGTGATTTCTATAAGTATAATAAACACTATAAAATCAATAAAATATGTAAAAAGCAATGCAACATCTCTCGTCGATTCACTGAATGCAACTTCAGTTATCGAGCAAGTAAGTAGTTGGCAGTATTGTCAAACCTATAGATGAAGGTGCGATTGCGTTAGTGCTGTATTTAACAGTCCCCACTAGCTGGTTTCTAGAACTGAATCCCTCCGTAGACCGAGGCATATCCTCGTTGATCCCGATGACGTTATCACCGCCGCTAACGCGGAGGCGATTGAGTCATCCAGTTCGGAAAGAAACACTGCACAGATTCACCGACCCCGCCGGCGGGGTCGAAGACGTCCCTTAGTGCCAGCCCTCTACGGGCCTAAACTAGATTCAAACCCCCCCCCCCTGGCAACAGCCCAAGCCGAGGTCGTACCATAGCGGTGCCCTTGAGTTTGTTGCCCCAACCTAACTTTACCGGTTGAGCGCCCTCTGCGCTCACCATTGTCCGGTAGCGCTGTAAGAATCGTCAGACGATCACCAGCATTTTGTCCATTCGAAAAAAAAAAAAAAGGTTTCTAGAACGAAAAAGCACGCGTGCTCCCTCCCTCCATTTCAATTTCAGTTATATTCAATTTAGTTTTTACACGCTTGTGCGCGTAAATACTACATTGCGCTTTATTGCCATGCATTTGGTTTGAAATTCGGATGTCGCCCGTGCAATTGTTTACTAATTTTTGCGTACCTGAAACCGAGGGAATTGGTTATTTTAACAAAACCAACTCATTGGGTATAACAAAACCAACTTTGTTAAGACAACCAGTGTATAGTTGGTTAAAATAAAGTGGCTGCCCGTGGTTTCGCTTGCAAGATACATGAATCAAAATAAGCCCTTTACCGTCCCCATGGTTCAACCTATCTCCATATCAAATTTCATCCATAGGTATCGGTTCAGCCGTTAAGTCGTGAAAAAGTAACAAACAGAGAGACATAATCATAATCATAATCTACACCTTGGGTTACATTATTTAAGTTTTGGTAAGGATCCCTAATTTTTTTGAAATTAGAATATAGCCTATGACACTCGGGAATACCTAGTGTAGCTACACAACGGTGATTTTTTTTTTAAATCGGTCCAGTAGTTTCGGAGCCTATTCAATACAAACAAACAAACAATCAAATCTTTCCTCTTTATAATATTAGTATAGAAGTATAGATATACGTGGTCGCTAACTATTAACACTAGTATTATCTTATCTGTGCTATTAACTTAATACCTACACAAGCTCAAAGTTAAAAACGGGCTATGGAGAGAGCTATGCTGGGAGTGAGTTTCACAACGTGATATTAGAATCAGAAATGATGAAATCCGTAGAAGAACCAAGGTCACCGACAAAGCTCGTAGTATTAGTGAGTTGAAGAGGCAATGGGCAGGTCATATAGCTCGAAGAACCGACAACCGTTGGAAATAAAGGTTATCGAATGGTGACCACGAACCGGAAGACGAAACGTAAGTACCTAGGGCGCTTACCGCTTACCCACTGACTGACGACATTGTTAAGATCGCGGGAAGTCAGAGGATGGAAAGAGCTCAGAATCGTTCTTCCTGGAAATGTATAGGGGATGCCTATGTCCAGTAGTGAACTCTTTCAGGCTAATGGTGAGGTATATAGTCTAAGACTAACTTTTTGACGAAAACCATAGATTACTTATATTTTTTGATTTTATAAGACGATGCCACGCTATATGGCCGGTTGATGGACGCAGGGCAGTGCATCGTAGGGCACGCTCCTAACGTGCGTGACCTACGAGGCAGTGTTTTGTTATAGGCGATGGTTACCACTTAACATCAGGTGGCCCATATGCTTGTTCCATCAAATAGTTAAATTAAAAAAAAAAAAAGACGGGTTGCACTCCGGGAGTGCCGGCAGAAGTGAAAACTTTCTCATCGTTTTGTGGATTATCAGTGCCTTGCCTACCTTATTCATAATACCTAAATAAATACAGTAGATCTATAAAATCATGTACCAATGACCACTACTACAAGCCGCGGGCGGCCGCTAGTTCATAAAATCTATAATAGGTATGTACCTATACCTACCCTGCCCTTTAGCCAGGCAAATAGATATAATCGGCCGGCCCGGCAGGTAGGTATCTTATCTAGGTACTTCTGGATTAAAATCATAGGTACTTAGGTACGTAGGTAATAAATAGTAATAATATAATCACACTTGGATAAAGAGGCACCTACCTAAAATGAAAAATAAGTCTTATTGCTATTACGCCTAAAGTTCTTTATTATGCATATAACAAAAAACCGTTTGATTCAGATTCCCGCTCTCAGTTTTGGCTTTTGGCCATACCTTATTAGGTAGTGTTTAGAATACCATGCTCTGATTGGTCGGGGGACTCGGACGCGCTGCCCGCTCCGCTCCCGCGCCGCTTTTCCCTCCCCTCATCGCCCGGGCAGACGCCACACTTGCATCGCGCGCTCCTGACAAGTTGCAACCCCCGCATGCGCTAATGCGCTTCGTTCGTTTTTGTTTAAAGTACCTGTGATGTTAGGCTAATTTGTATTACCACTTACCAGTGTATTTGAAAATAGTGAAAAATGGAGCTGAATGAGGTTTTGAATCATGGGGGGTGTCTCAAGACACCATTCAAGTGTTCTGTGGTAAGTACCTACTCTGTTTTGATCTCCAAGGTGTGGTGCAGACTTTGGGCCCTGGGTTGATTGAGCAGGTAATGGTTAAAAAGCACTAAAAACATTTCTGATAGCCCGATTCCTGTCATTTCCGAGTTTCTTTGTTCAAAGTTTACCCAATTACTTCTATGGTATAGGTGATATTATGTACTATTTTGTTTCGTTATACCAACCAAAGTATAGGTAGGTATAGGTTTTAGGATCATGAAATCAGTCAATGTGTAGATAACTTATTTTTTTAATATTTGCCCGAATAAATGTTCATTGCATGCTGCGACACTAACTGTTGTCTGTGTAGGTAGGTAGGTAGGTACCTAATAAAGTAAACGGATTCAAATTTTGCGAACGCTGTTCGTGTTTAGCAGGGATAGTGTAGCTTTGTAATACCTACCTAATGTTTGGAATCTGTTCACTAGATGAAGATTACACTCCTTACAAACTAAGTCTAGTACCTACCTAGGTAGAGTTCTGTCTAGCGTAAAAATGAACGCCGTTCCACTAATGATTTTTTCAATGTTGAGAGGGATATTGCTATTATTGTGTGCGTGCGGCGATTTTACTGTAAATATGAATTCATCTGTGTACCTACATAAAATCAACTAATCGTGCGGCGTTCCTGGGGCCTTATTTTCGGGCCGACTGAGATTATTTCACGATGGAGATGACGTCAATGTGACTTCGCTGACGCCAAAAACTCGTGACAACCACTTATCGGCTAAGAGTTTTTGATCGAGATTGACGTCATGACCACCGCTTGAAAATGTCGGCCAGCCTGAAAGGGCATCTGGACCGACGACGGACGTCTAGGAATTGACAAAACCTGATTTACCGATAATTTTAGTAATATCTACTATTATATTTCAGTTACAAGTACCTACCAAGTTATATATCAATATCCTACCTACTTACTCTAATTCATTCAAATGCTTTTCAGATAACAACATCGACACATCATGTCTCGAGGGCCTAGGTGACGAAGAATTAAAGATTTTAATACCTGAAAATCGACTCGGAGACAGAATTAAATTTAAACTGGGCTATAAAACATATAGAGAAGAACTGGAAACTCTGCATTCTGTGAGTTCCTACCTTTGATTCTTTCTATTAATGAAAATTCCTTACTAATAATCATCATCATTCATTCATCATCATTTTAAGTTTTTTAAATGTATTTTATGTGTGCAATAAAGAATAGGTAGGTAGGTACCTAGGTGCCAGGCCAAGCGCACTTCGTACATTCGGTATGAAGCTACAACTATATTAGCAGTAAGTACGTAGGTACATCGGTCGGTACTTATGTATACATATAGCTAACTAAGTAATATACCTTCTTGTTTATAATAACCATGAACAATTGAATATCATTATAGCATAATATCCTAGTATCTTTCCTATTATCATCGCCGTGGCCTGAACATACATTTAATATTCATTACAGAATACTGACTCTTTGGACACTATTAGTGTGTGTAACGATAGTCCGTTGTCATCAACTGCATCTGAACTTATCAGTTATAAAAGTGAGGTATGTACCTACCTACTTACCTGCTTACACCGTGAGTGACTCAATTTTTAGGGTTCCGTAGCCAAATGGCAAAAACGGAACCCTTATAGATTCGTCATGTCTGTCTGTCTGTCTGTCTGTCCGTCCGTATGTCAAAGCCATTTTTCTCCGAAACCGTAAGAGCTAGACTGATGAAACTTGGCGAGTACCTAGATGTATTCTGTGAACCGCATTAAGACTTTTACACAAAAATAGAAAAAAAACTATAAATTTTGGGGTCCCCATACTTGAAACTGAAACTCAAAAATTTTTTTTTCATCGGGTACCCAACACGTATGGGACGTGTTGGGTATCTATGAATAGGTCTTCAAAAATGATGTTGAGGTTTCTAATATAGTTTTTTTCTAAACTGAATAGTTTGCGCGAGAGACACTTCCAAAGTGGAAAAAAGTTGGTCCCCCCCCCTCTAACTTCTAAAATAAGAGAATGATAAAACTAAAAAAAATATATTATGTTGTACATTACTATGCAAACTTTCAACGATATTTGGTTTGAACGAGATCTAGCTACCTAGTAGTGTTTTTTTTATACGTCATAAATCGTAAACCGCAATTTACCTTTCGACGAACTACAAGATCCTTTATATTATGTTACTTGATGCTACGGAACACTTCATGGGCGAGTCCAACTCGCACTTGGCTGCTTTTTAGGATTGTGTTGAACAAAGAATAGATTTTGATTAGAACTAAGATAAAACATGTCAGTTGGTACCTGTACCACCTAAATAATATTCTTTTTGACGTGATAACGTCTTATAAATCGATGGAGCCGGCTGCACGCACGAAAAAACATGACTCATGCGTCGTTACGTCGTTTAGTATAAGCTAGCAAGACTTGTTGTATTGTAGTCGTAGGGTAGATTGTTTTTAGTAATTTGGTACCTAGCTTATTTTTTTTATAACGCTTTTATTAGCTTCACCTGTATGTATGTATGTATGTATGTATGTATGTATGTATGTATGTAACCGACCCCTTTGAGCTCGATTTTGTCCTACTTTGAACGATCAGATTTGATTCAAACTTTGCACACCTGTCAAAGGTCGATGACAATGCAAAAATATGAAAAAAAAAATATGAAAAAAAAAATATGAAAGTATGTATGTATGTATGTATGTATGTATGTATGTATGTAACCGACCTCTTTGAGCTCGATTTTGTCCTACTTTGAACGATCAGATTTGATTCAAACTTTGCACACCTGTCAAAGGTCGATGACAATGCAAAAATATGAAAAAAAAAATATGAAAAAAAAATATGAAAAAAAAAATAAAAAAACTAAAAAGTAAAAAATAAATTATAGGTTAAAAAACTAAAAAAAACGCTTTTATAACAAATTGAACTAAAAAGTTAAAAATAAATCTGTAATAATCAATTGAAAATTTATATTATTGTACAAAAAGCGTGGGGGGCTTGATTTTGATTGTTGTAAATATTTTATCAATAGTTTATTATATCTGAAGTTATTATAAAAAGCACCCACTATTATTAGTTCAATTTGTTATAAAAGCGTTTTTTTTAGTTTTTTAAACTATAATTTATTTCACACGGGTTTAAAAAAGAATTTACAACCTGTTTTTAAAAAAATAATCTGTTTCAGGAAACCTACTATATTCCTAGCAGAACTATTAGCCCTAAAAATACAATGCCAGCAAAAGGAAAACTTGTTGATAGATACTATAACCAGTTGAGAACTTTAAGAGGTTCTGGGGTGCTCCCAAAAAAAATAAAAATTTCTTGTCATGAAACAAATGACAATGAAATGATAGAAAATGGTAAGCATGTCTCCACAGTTTAATTTCCAGTATAGTTCGCTGCAAATTGAGATCTCGCAATAACCAACACATACTTGACAATAACTGTAAAACTGAACAAAAACTTAAAAAACATGGACAAATAGGTATGCAAAGTTTTATCTCAATCAATCGATTTTCTGCTTGTTACACGCTGTGGATAAAATAAATAATTTTGCAAGTTCAAGTGGTGAATGAATGAATTTTAGCTTATTTTTACTGACAGATTTATTGTTTGCACAGAGACTGACGATATCATGATATGGTTAAAATACAACCGCGACCCCTGGCCACTGGTTGAAGAAAATTGGAAAGAATCTTGCGCTTATAGAAAAAAAAATGCGTATGATACCAAAAAAACATTGATGGTCATGGTAAATGAATGGCCATGCTTAAAAACCACGAACGGACATCGACTGGTAGTGTTTTGTTACTTATAACATTTGTATAACTATTTAGGTTCACATCAAATTTCTAAGCACCAAATAATTACTCTTTTTTCAGATTGAAATCGACTTTGCCCATTTATACCCTGACAAAAATTCAATGCTGTTTGAAAAAATGGGGTCAATTTCAAAACAGCGCCATAAAACTACTAGAGGCTGATGCTGCAGTTGAAAAAGAGTTGAGAGAACTGTTTAAGGAAGAAAATGAGAGTAAGTATTTACCCGAATAAGGAATTTTCTATTTAAGGTTATTCTATCCCCATGCAAACTGTTGTTTATATATTTTTGTTAATTTATAGTTTTCTTTAAATTATAACTAACAAAATGATCCTATGTTGATTTAATAAATGAATTTAATAATAAATAATTAATTTAAATTAATACAGTTTGGCGATAACAATGACCGATTGAAAAGCTTACTATAGTGCCACAAAATTATACTCTATTAGCCCATAGTTGGCAAAATTTAATTTACGTATAGGAATCGTACCCCCTTCAATAACTTGACTATGGGTGTTATTCTGTGTTACAGTGTAATATTGCTAGGCTATTGTAAACAAATTCCTTGGTTATTAAAGCAATAACTTACATTATTTTTTTTTGTTTTAGATATCCGTGATTTGGCGCTTTGCAGTTCGCTCGCTTACTGGGAGATCAAACCACAGAAAAGAGTGCAGTTGAAAAAGAGTTGAGAGAACTGTTTAAGGAAGAAAATGAGAGTAAGTATTTACCCGAATAAGGAATTTTCTATTTAAGGTTATTCTATCCCCATGCAAACTGTTGTTTATATATTTTTGTTAATTTATAGTTTTCTTTAAATTATAACTAACAAAATGATCCTATGTTGATTTAATAAATGAATTTAATAATAAATAATTAATTTAAATTAATACAGTTTGGCGATAACAATGACCGATTTAAAAGCTTACTATAGTGCCACAAAATTATACTCTTATTAGCCCATAGTTGGCAAAATTTAATTTACGTATAGGAATCGTACCCCCTTCAATAACTTGACTATGGGTGTTATTCTGTGTTACAGTGTAATATTGCTAGGCTATTGTAAACAAATTCCTTGGTTATTAAAGCAATAACTTACATTTTTTTTTTTTGTTTTAGATATCCGTGATTTGGCGCTTTGCAGTTCGCTCGCTTACTGGGAGATCAAACCACAGAACACTTGAATGGTGTCTTGAGACACCCCCCATGATTCCAAAACCTCATTCAGCTCTATTTTTCACTATTTTCAAATACAAATCACAGGTACTTTAAACAAAAACGAACGAAGCGCACGCACTCACACTTATTATACCCTGTATATTCGTTTTCAATATTTGTATTATTTTAGTAAGAAAAAACTATTCGTCATTTGACATGATAATAAATAAGTAATGATTAATAACTCACCTGTAAGTGTCTATAAGTATGTTATTACTTATAGACACTTACAGGTGAGTTATTGTCTTGAGACACCCCCCATGATTCCAAAACCTCATTCAGCTCCATTTTTCACTATTTTCAAATACAAATCACAGGTACTTTAAACAAAAACAAACGAAGCGCACGCACTCACACTTATTATACCCTGTATATTCGTTTTCAATATTTGTATTATTTTAGTAAGAAAAAACTATTCGTCATTTGACATGATAATAAATAAGTAATGATTAATAACTCACCTGTAAGTGTCTATAAGTATGTTATTACTTATAGACACTTACAGGTGAGTTATTGTCTTGAGACACCCCCCATGATTCCAAAACCTCATTCAGCTCCATTTTTCACTATTTTCAAATACAAATCACAGGTACTTTAAACAAAAACAAACGAAGCGCACGCACTCACACTTATTATACCCTGTATATTCGTTTTCAATATTTGTATTATTTTAGTAAGAAAAAACTATTCGTCATTTGACATGATAATAAATAAGTAATGATTAATAACTCACCTGTAAGTGTCTATAAGTATGTTATATTCAAAATATTATGTTTGTGTTAAAATACGTTCATTTCGACTTTTTTAACTTCAATTATTTACTGTTCTTGATCGTGTTATTTGATTTATTTTTTTAAATAAAACCACTACTAATTAAAAAACTTGTTTTTTTATTTCTATAAATGATTTATTTTTTAGGTAGGCAAATAGACAATAATTTATTATAGGTTCACTGTTGTTTCAATCAGTTATTAGTAGATATTAATCTAATGGTTGAATTACTGATAAAATTAAGCTTAAAACTAGTTTTTTTGTTTATGTGATTAAAAAATTAAGCAGGGAAAGATTGTAAAGTATTATTTGTCTTTGGCTTACATATAAATAATGCCCATTTTTTACTATTGGCAACAGTGACAACTTTGTATAATTTTGGTTTAACTAGTTTTGAATTACTTGTAGCGCAGTTAACAGCGCTCAATATTGCTTTACTATTTAAAAATGGCTATACTAAATTAATATGTTTGTTGGATTGTCTTTCAGGTTTTAGTCAGACCAAATAAAATGTGGTTTAACTGCTGCTTAAAATTACTAGCTACAGCTGTTTACTATAATCAATACTAGTAATGGTTATAGTAAACCGCTGGACTAGTAATTTTAAACAATAGTTTAACCACTTCTTAGTTGGTCTTACCAAAATATAATAGTGAATCCAACAATAGTATTAGTGTATCCTACTCAGGGCGTTTGTTACTTTAACAGAAAATATTGGTCATAGTAAACAGCAGTATTAGTAATTTTAAACAGTAATTCAACCACTTTTGTAGTTGATCGAACCAAAATAGAATAGTGAATCCAACAAAAGTATAAGTATATACTACCCAAGGCGTTTGTTACTTCAACAAACAATATTGGTTATAGTAAACCACTAGCCTAGTAGTTTTAAACAGTAGTTTAACCACTTTTTAGTTAGTCTTACCAAAATACAATAGTGAACCCGACAAAAATTTAGTATATTGAACCCAAGGTTTTTGTTACTTCAACAGACAATATTGGTTATAATTAACAACTGCACCAGTAATTTTAAACAGTAATTCAACCACTTTTTAAGTTAGTCTAATCAAAATACAATAGTAAATCCAGCAAAAGCATTAGTATATCCTACCCAAGGCGCTTGTTACTTTAACAGACAATATTGGTCATAGTAAACAGCAGTATTAGTAATTTTAAACAGTAATTCAACCACTTTTGTAGTTGATCGAACCAAATTAGAATAGTGAATCCAACAAAAGTATTAGTATATACTACCCAAGGCGTTTGTTACTTCATCAAACAATATTGGTTATAGTAAACTACTAGCCTAGTAGTTTTAAACAGTAGTTTAACCACTTTTTAAGTTTGTCTAATCAACATACAATAGTAAATCCAGCAAAAGTATTAGTATATCCTACCCAAGGCGTTTGTTACTTTAACAGACAATATTAGTCATAGTAAACAGCAGTATTAATAATTTTAAACAGTGATTCAACCACTTTTGTAGTTGATTAAACCAAAATTCTATAGTGAATCCAACAAAAGTATTAGTATATTCAACTCAAGGCGTTTGTTACTTCAACAGACAATATTGGTTATAATTGACAACTGGACCAGTAATTTTAAACAATAATTCAACCACTTTTTAAGTTTGTCTAATAAAAATACAATAGTACATCGAGCAAAAGTATTAGTATATCCTACCCAAGGCGTTTGTTATTTTAACAGACAATATTGGTTATAGTAAACAGCAGTATTAGTAATTTTAAACAGTGATTCAACCACTTTTGTAGTTGATCGAACCAATATACAATTGTGAATTCAACAAAAGTGTAATTGTATCCAACCCAAGATGTTTGTTACTTCAACGGACAATACTGGTTATAATAAACAACTGGACCAGTAGTTTTAACCAGTAATTCAACCACTTTTGTAGTTGATCAAACAAATTATGAATTGGTTGTACCTACCAATTAACGTAGTTTCGTAAAAAAATACGAATATTGAATTGGTTGTACCAACCAATATAGTTTCGTAAACAAAATACAAATATTAAATTGGTTGTACCAACCAATATAGTTTCGTAAAAAAAGATACTAAATAAAACTAGGTTGTCACAACAAATATGAATTTGTTGAAACCATCAATAATAATTGTTACTGTTACAAAGACACAGTTAATTTAAGCTATAAATTTGTTAACTTTACTATTACTTACTAACTTTAGGTATTAAATTAACAGAATTAAATTGGTTACCGTAACAAAAATCTTGATTGGCGCTATTTCAACTTGTTGTTCTCGGTTAATCTAACCTATTTTTTCTCTCAGTGTAGCCACTTCACTTCAGTCAAAATAAGTCCTATAACTTGCACTAGAACAACTTGACAGAGCTTCATCACCTTACATTATGCCTAGTAAAGTTACTAAGTTTCGTCGGGATAACGTCTCCGTAACTAAATAAATAATAGCTACTAAGAACCTAATTGTACACTGTCCATTTCACTTGTCCGTTTACGTGACATCCAGCACCCTCGTTTCGCGAGGTCTGAAGAAGCCTCGCTCCGTGCGGCACTCGCGGATGGTGACGGTTTGCAGGTTCACCGTGACGTCCGTTATGAACACTTGGTCGGCGACGGGAGCGCGAGCCAGCCAGTAGGCAGCGGAGCGTCGGGGCGGCAGCGGCGGCGGCGGCGGCGGGGGATCCACTGCGACCACAGCAGGCGCCTCCATCCAGTCGTCCTTATTGTCATCGGGCTGCGGTGGGGCAGTGGTAGGAGGAGGGGGGCGCGCGCCCTTCGGCTCCGCTGGAGCCGTCGCCGTCGTCGGCTGGGAGTCGGTGCGTCTTTCCCGCTCCTGAGGGATGTGAGCGTCAGCTTCCTCGGGCGAGTGAGGCGCGCGACGCGGGCCCGTTGTCCTCGGCGCCGCCGCCTCCGCCGCGGGCGACGCTGGAGCTGCGGCACCTCCGGGCGGAGACGCCGCAGGGGGAGGTTGAACCGGGGCGAGCGTGCGAACTCCGTTCACCTTGCTCGACTCGTGCCGCTTCCCGGGCGGACTCATGGTTATAGTCACGCCTATCTTTCCAGACTCTTTTGAAAGAACTTCGGCTTTGCGTTTCCCGGGCGGAGGCGCTCGTTCCTCGGAGGTGCTGCGCGCGCGCTCCGGCGAATGCTCGCGCTCGCGCTTGCGGCCCTGTCTCCGCGCCTCCTCCCCTCTCTCGAAGCTTTGGATCAGCCGCTGGTCGAGTATGTTCTCCTCCGGTTCCCAGGTGTTGTGCTTCGGTTTCCACCCTTTCCATTTCACGTAGTACTCCACTTTGCTCTGGAAAGAGAGAGAGAATGACCGTTAGCTAACCGTTTTTATAAAGCGTGTGTGTGGCGGGACCGGCGCGGTCAGACTGCCTAGCGTGCGCACTTGCGGAGGGTTGTGCACTGCACGTAGTCTTTGCAGATTGTTCGCGATAATAAAACGGAATGAACTGGTCGGGAGGGAACTCGGGATTTTGAGTCTTATGTAAGCCTACCGTGTGGCGTGCATGCATACATACCTACCTACCTCCATACCTAGAACGTGCAACGAAGTGAAATTGCCTGTAGATTATGAGGGTATAAAGGTAAGCAAGCCAAAATGCTAACGATATTTCGGAGTTCGCGAGCGCACCTGCTCGGCCAGCTGTCGCTATATCTCCCCTGGAATCGGCATCGGAACACAATCGCCCTTATTATATAGATATAGAGTCCTTTTTTCATCCACCACTATGCTTTACAAAGGCTTAACATGCAATCGACATGCTTCGTAAACCTAAAGGCCAAAATAATTATTATCCAATCACCTCCGTCAGACCTCAACTGGCGTCATACTACGACTCTTATTTATAGTCTGAAGTATCTACGTAGTTAAATACGCTAGGTAGATACTTTATATACAACATGCTTAATATGCTATTAGTGATAGAGATAATCTAATTCGTCAGAAAATATTAGAGACAACGCCAATGCGTCAATTTGACGGCATCAAATGTGATCCTGACTGAATGTGAATTTCCCAGGATTACCCCAAACAACTCGAACTAGTCGTACCTACAGACAAGTTATACCTTTTACTTCAGATCCTCAAGTCTGAGTTGTTTTTACGTTAGTTTTCCGTATTCCGTAATGCGATAAGTGCCCCTACCGGGTATGTTGACAAAAAAAAAACCCTAGCACTTCACCATTATTCCCCTCGACCTCTCCGTGACCTTTCCCCCCCCTTCCTGATTTTAGGTGAAGTTTGTTGATCTTTGTCGAAGAGGAGTTACGTGGTTATGACAAGTATGGGTATGGGCTGACTATCACATTGTAGATAATCATAGGTGCCTTACCTATTATCTAGAATTCTAGATCTACATCAATACATAATGAAACCTCAGCCACACGTTTTTGTGGATGTATTTTCAAAGTTTTAATCCATTATTTTATACGAAACTTTTATTGAACAAGCCCGTGTATTAAGATACCTGAGTTAGGTATAGGAGCTTTGCAAAGCATATCCACCATATTATAATCTAAGTAATTTAACCCCAAACTAACTTAAAAACAGACAAAAACCAGCTATTTCTGGTTTAACCAGACGCTTTGTGCTCGTGAACTGTCAATAAAGAAAAAAAATACGATACGAAAAGCACGGTGCCCGACTTTATCTTTAGCCTTTCACTTTAGTCTCTACTTTCTACATAAAAAGTAAACGAAAACAAGCCAAGCCCCCTGGTAATAAAGTATAAAGTTGTTTGGGCGTGTTTGGTGATAGGGCGTTTCGTTTTTAGGGCCCTCTATTCAGACCCTGGCTTCTTATTGGTTTTAGTGGCGAAGGGTGAGTGAAAGAAGTCTGTGCGAAGTGACTTTGTAGTGACGTCACGGAAGTTCCCATAGATCAATTTTTTTTTCTGATTTCAAAAATTTATAGGTTATGTGTAAACTGTAATTTTTTTCTATTGTGCCATACGTACAGGCTAAATAAAGAAGATATCTTGACCTGTGATTGCTAGCTAGCCCCATAGGTACACTATACCTAAAACCCTGCTGCAAGTAAACTATTTTGATAAAAATATATTTTTTTCTATGTAAGCACTGATAGAAAAAAACACTTACAAATCATTGTTTTGTACCTCAGGAAACTTGAGGTAAGTTATTCAATGTCAAGATGATTTGCAATGTGACAAGTTATAACTTTGTATTACCTAACAAGTTTTATTGATCAGTTTCTTCATTCAAAGCACTGTTTAAACGGTATCATCAAAAACTTTCAACCTTCAACCTCGCAGTTG
Source organism: Thera britannica (assembly GCA_939531255.2). NCBI lineage: Eukaryota > Metazoa > Arthropoda > Insecta > Lepidoptera > Geometridae > Thera > Thera britannica. The sequence goes on along the minus strand of OW618041.2, from coordinate 5,093,530 downwards.
CGGTGTCTTCAGCGCTAGTATGCGGCAGAACGAATGTTATTTTGAACTTTATTACAATAAAGTTACGTGCGCATTTTAAATGGCACGCGCCTAAGTTCTTATCTAGACTATGAACTCATAAGTGCATTTACGTTTTTTAATGTAGGTAAAAAACTAGCGTTGGAAAAGACTTGTTTACAAAATAAGATACTGTGCGAAGTAAAAAGGGGTAGGTATATTATTTAAGGTAGGTACTAATTAACTAAATAATTCATGTTAATTCTTCACGAGGTACTAAAAGCCATAAAAGTCAATGCCAAAACGACAGATTAGCTTCATTAAGTGGGAAAGTGATTGTTTTTTATTGAAATTGTACTTAATTATTATAAGTAACTTATTACCTATGCCAATCTTTTTAAACAATTTCGATGGCTATGTAGAATTTTGAAGGCTTCTATAATAAATATTTACTATGTAATTAGCTTAGTACCTATCTAAGATAAGACTAAAACAGTTAGCTAACGTGGCAATGACAAACAATAACATCATTGATATTTATAACTCACCGCAAACAATGTCGAAACCAAACAAAGCTGTTATAACGCAAAAAATAAAGGAACCAAAGGGACGTTCTTACAAGGTAAGGTCGTTTGACTACAGCGCGGTTATTGGACGAGGCGCGGGGCGGGCGGGGCGAAGGGAGCGCCCCTCCCCGCTTCATCTCACCCCACCCCTCTCGGCCTGAGCCAACCAACCAAACTACATATGCCGGCGACACCGCCTTTATACCGACGCAGTAAAGTTGCTTTTCGAATGGCCAACGATATAAACAAAATGGCGGATTTGATGGTTGTTGTAATCTTGCCATGGGCGGATCGAGCCTCGGAAGCATAGACGCCAATTAGCAGGCGATCGGCTCTTGAAGTAGATAATTAACTCGCGAATAAATTAATGATAATCCGAAGACTTGCATCACGCTCGGTGTTAATGAGCTCAATGAATGTTTAATGAGGTGTTTACCTACAATCATACTGATTAACGCAATGATTACGTAGAATTATCAATCCTATGTTAATATTAAAGTTATCGTAAGTAATGGAAATGTACAGAATAGTATAGCAAAAGAGGCATTGATGGACTAACACGTAACACATATACCCACGTAAGTTCATCAATGCCTTAGCCTTATATTATAGGCGTAGCCAAGGTTTGTTTAGTACTTTTCTCAAATATTCTTGTTCTTCTTCCTGCTCTTATCCTACTTTAAGTGGAGTCAGCACAACATGTTCTCCCTTCCAATTTAATCAGCCGTGATCTCTGTATTCACTTCTTTCTTATCCATGTCATCTTTCACACTGTTCATTCATCTTTTCTTTGGCCTAACTCTATTAACCTAAATATCCATCTATCATTCATACTCATCACTCTCCTATTCACATGCATTCCATCCCTCCTCATGACATGCCCATAGCACGCCAGCCTGGTTCTCCTCATTTTTTCTGTCACCGGTGCTACTTTCAGACTTGCCCCGACTGTCTTTTCTTAGACGCTTCTTCTTAAAAAATAAAATCTACATAGCTTTAATTTCCACGCATTATTTGAGAAAAGTACTTCGAGTCTTGGGCAACGAAAGGGACTGACGAAAGAAGGGACATGCGGCAGAGATGCGAATGTTGAGATGGATGTATGTGTGGAGTGACAAGATACGGAATGAGTATATCAGGGGAAGTCTGAATGTAGCACCGGTGACAGAAAAATTGAGGAGTAAAAAGCTGGCGTGGTACGGGCATGTCATGAAGAGAAAATTATAAATTCATGTGATCAGGATAATGATGAGAATCAATGTAGATGGATATGCGGGTATAGAGGTAGGCCAAATAAAAGATGGATGAACAGCGTGAAAAATCAGGCTCAGGAGAATAGAAGAAAAGAACAACACTGCCGACCCTAACATAAAGTAGGATGAGAGCAGCAAGAAGAATAAGCTTAGGTACTCCTTTCTTATTTCTATTAACTTTCAAACGTGTAGCTCTTTAGTGACCGAGCGAGTGAAGCATTTTGGTTTCGAGTTTGGCGTAAAATGCTTTTGTCTGGCTGTCTCAATATTCTCGCTTACACAGGTTTAATTTTTCAGGCGAACTGGACAAAACTTGGTTTATGACTGTCGATTTTCGGGATTTTTATTTGCCTTCAGTCTTCAGCCTGGAGAATCTTCAGCCTGGAGAATCTTCGGCATGATGAGTAGTAGGTATAGCTCGTCAAAATATAGTCAACAGCCCACAACGCCACTATAGTTTCAAAGCACTCGCGCGCTCGAAAGACAGAGTGACTTCGGAGAATTGCGACCATCAAACAGCCCGCATGCCATAGCTATTCAAAATAAGCAATTGAATGAAGCAAGTAACGACAACGGAATATAAATCAGTTAAGCACGCGTATAACGAGGGTCAAGTGATGAACTTTAAACATACAAGATTTCGTGACAGAGTTAACCTTAACTAAAATCAAATATGTATTTATTCAGTAGTATCAAAAGGATCAATTTAAAATTTTAAAGCTAGGTGAGTCTAGGTGCCAGTTCCACGCGACCAAGTCTAGAAGAATAGACAACAAACTTCGGTTTGGTTTCTACCTAAATAGTGGAGGAAATCACTCTTGTCTTTATCTCACCCGAAGGGCAGGCAAGTTAAAATGTAGGTAAGCCTGTTTAAGCTAGAGCTTGCAGTTTTTAGAGCTGGAAGAGACTGTTATAACCGGGATCGTCTTGTCACGAACAAACCAAATAGAGTATATTTTCCATCACTCTACTCAGATGTTGTTATCAAGTTTGAAGTGGATGAAATCCGTTCAAATGAACAAATAAGAACATCCGGGTTGATAGACGGAATGGATGGGTAGTTGAGGACAGATATTTATTTTAGATCTATACATAGGTACGTTAGTTATATTTATATGCCTACTGCTAAAGACTGATATTTAATGTACAGTCGCGGTATGAAAATGTTCGTCACCTTAGAGTCGGTTTTCGCTTGCACCAGTGCAGTGCATGAACACATTTTGACATAATTTGTGACGTTAACTTATCGGTGTATTCTGTCTATCCAGTTTCAAAAGGTAGTATGTGATCGTGATACGTTGAACAAATCAAGTTGAAAATCGACGAACATTTTCATTCCGCCACTTTATATACATGAAGAGCGTGAACCGCGATTGTGTCGATAGATCTAACGGCTAATCAAAACTTTCTGGAGTGGTCGCTCAACCACATTGTGATACAACATATTGCTTTCCTCGGACAGAGAAGGCTGTTGAAACTACATTAAAATAATATTAAGTTGCCAAACAAGGGAAGTGTTGGCTTGTCGCCAATATTTTGACGGGACTGGAATTTCAGTCGATAAACTCCCTAGCTTGGGGGAAGAAAGATGGAAAAATAACGATAATAACACTTCAGCAACCATCGAAATTGAACATTTTATTGCTTTCAGGTATGGAAAGTCGATAAAGTATAGAGCGATATTAGGCCAGAAGAAAATAAAACTGTCGTAAATAATGCCATAATACTTAACGACTGTATATTTTTGTTTGTTTATAAGTTGAGCAGATGGCTATTGCTATAAAGTGTGCCCGAGCTTCCGTTTGTAAGGGAGATGATAAAAACGCTTGGAATGGGTATTAGGATAAGCAAACGAACATAAAGGTATTAAGATTCGGATCTCGGTGACACGTAACTTAGTTGCTGCATTTTTGCGTGTCGCGCTGATTCTGAACAAAGCAGCAGTGCTCGATTCGTAGTGTTGCACCCATTTAGGTACTTGATAATGATAACACTCACCACAGACATTGACGTAGTTACTATGGCTGTGGCGCGGTGTACACGGTCTGTCGCGAAAGGGCAGGGCGAAACTGCTGCCGAGCTCAGAATCTAATGTCGTATCTTCTTAAATTTAAGAGCTTATATAGTTCTTGTCGGGGTTTTGATGTAGTTTGCTCCAATTAAGTCATTCGAATGCGGCCTCCTTGACTTATTTATACGACATGAAAGCGACCTTTTCTTTTATAAGGCTCACGTAACTTATTCTTCCTCCGCTTATTTTTCCTCTTCCCCGTTTTTCTTCAATTCTTAATGTCCTATATAGAAGTTGTATTGGGACAAGCACTGACCAGCCGGTCTACTCTTGAACAAGATTCCGATCGCAATTTTAAGTTTTGACGGAATTCTGACAGAAAACCCATAGGATTTATGTCAAAACTTAAGATTGGGATCGGAATTGCGTTCAAGAGTAGACCGGCAGTATTGCTGCTCGCTGCCGAGATCAAAATCGAACCCATATAATACCATTACGATCGATGTAGCGTGTGTGTGGAAGTTAATCCTACAATTATTAGTAAGTTATAAACGACTATTAGAATTCCGCCCGAAAACATTCAATTGGATCTCGAATCCTTCACAACGGTATGATTTTCATTTTGAAAGCAATAGATATTAGTAAACAATAATCGAAGCGAAAGACGCGTGACCCAAGGGCTGGTGGGTATCTGGCGCACCGCATTAGCATTGCTATTCAGCGAGGCAACGCCGCCAGCGTCTTGGGGACGCTTCTGTCTGATGGTACTGATTTGCATGAGTTAAGCTATCTCTACATCGTTTGTAACGTTCTGTAGTTAGTGCAGCTATTTTTTGTGGATTTTGTAAATATTTGTTTAATTATAAGTTTCTTTGTGTAAATAAATGTAGGTAGTACTTGTTAACAATAATACTTAGCTATTGAAGATACAAATGATACACCTATACCTATCTTAAAAGTATTGTTCTCAGATAGTAGTATACCCATCATGTTTAGTATGTACCTGCTAGTTTAATGTTGTAACACTTTTGTATCATTGATGTTTGTTATCAAATAAATCTTTTTAAATCTTTTTTTAAATCTCATAGTATCTAACCAACTAGGTGAATCAGAAAATATTAAAGAAATATTCTAAAAGCGTATTAAGTGTTCACAGAATGAGAGCTCGCAATTTTCTCCTTTTAGTCGCTACATTTCAACGTGCATCAAGTTGTCGCAAATTGCTCTCAACGAAGCGCCACTGGATTTAACAAGGGGGGTATGGCAGGGGGTGAAGAGGGGGTGGGGGTGAGATTAATGGTTCGAACGTTAGGTCGCCCACGGGGACCGATCGCCCGCTTAAACACAAATCCTCTCAAATTGCCCGAACGCCTGTCAAATGACCGTGAAAGGGTTTGTGAGCGTAACTCCGCATGAGTCATGGATTGTTTGATATGAAACTTTGATTGTTTAGTAAACATAGTTTAGAGTTTGGGTTGATTTATAACCGCTTCGCTTTTCAGTTTATTTATATGCAGGAAGTTGCTTAATGGAGAACTATACTTAGTGAAACACAAACTATAAAACTGAAAACATTATGAATACTGAAAACCCATAACCATCTGAAACAAATTTAGCTTGTCGTGTTATCGTATCTCCCCTGCCCATGAAATTTCTCCATGAATTAAAAGCGTAAGAAACTAAGACACACCGACGCCACATGCAGTATAAGAAATAATATGATGTAGGACACGATATAAATCTAACTCGTCCTAAATAGAAATCTGCCCATCGAAAAAGGTCTCTTTTTTAGTTTTTTCAACAATAAGATGCTGCTGATTGCAGATTTGATCCAAATCAGTTCATACAGTCGTTGCATCAACACCCCGTGCTGTGATACTGATAAAGTAACCTCTCAACTTTACTGCGGTTAATTATATAGGAAAAACTTGAAAAATAACCCAGTTGATATTCAGTGGCGTAGATAAGTACCTAACCTACCCAAGGCCCTAGCGCAAAAAAATAAATAGGGCCCCAACTAAACTTTTAAAATTAAAATCGTTAAGCCCGTTTTTATCGTGTTCCGAATTCGACGTTAAGATCAATGAAAATGTTCCAGAATGCTCCAGAAAGATTGGATGCCGAGCATGGTACGCTCTAAGGCTCTCTGTATAACCTCTGGCTCTGATTTCATACAATATCACGGATCAATTACAGTATCATTGTAGGTTATTTTACTGTGACGTTCAAATAACTAATTTAAACGCGCGGGATGGTCTGCTCGAGAGAAGTAAATTTCCCGAACGTTCGAAAATGTAATTAAGACTGCGTAGATTTGTCGAACTTTTCCCTAATAAACTTTTATCACGTCTTTCATCATTATTTCAATTTGGAATGAAATTAACATGACGTCTAAAAGCCCAAAGAGCACCAAGCGATAACAAGCTCAATTGTACTGTCGGACGGTGTAAAATTGAGTGTAATTGAAGCATTTAATTTCCTAGCCTGGGAGAGACCGAGGCGTTAAAAGGGCGCTTGAGGGTTCGAGAGGGTGAGGTTTGAGGAAAATGTCAGAAATATCGAAAAAGGTCGTAAGCGTAATAAATGTAATAATGCTATGATACAGCAGAACGATTAATTTTCCGAACCGTCTACACAACTGATTGCAAAAGGGTAGGCAAGACATCATTCGGCATTAACTTGTTGACTAATAAGGTGAGTCTAACTAAAATATTATAGCATCAATTTCCTGCACTCATTAAAGTCGTATTTGTATATCTAGCTCTATAGCTAGATTTAAACAAATACGTTGATAAATAAGACAATACATCCCATTAAACGCATGCCACAAGCGATTTGATTTCTAATGCTTTAATGAGTGCAGGAAATTGATGCTATAATATTTTTGTGCACAACATTACCCCATGTTGAATGAAACTATTGCAGAAAGGTATAATACAGTAGTCAAAGTCTTGGAAGTGTCTGTCTGAATATTCACTTACAGTCCCTCGTTGCTAATCTAACTTTGGTACAATACCAAGTTTAGTCCACGTTCTTGTATTACAAATGGGATAGATTGGACATGTTCACACCCGTCTACCAGCATAATCTACAGGTTCTTAGTATTCGGTCCACGTAGAGACCTCCACAGAAGCGGACGTGACGTGTCTATCAGAGAGTCCTTGCGAGCGTTGGATGCACGAATATCCTTGGCATTTTGAAAGCAGACAGGTTTTTCAACATTATTTTCTAGGTAGGTAGATAAGTAAGTAATAAGAGGTATGAGTGGTACTGGTATACACTTGCAACATAAATAATTGACCAAGAACTATAATTAATAAAGCTAAAGAGAGTTAGCTAAAAATTAAGCCTACCCAAAAAATAATGACGAAATTATGCCAGAATCGCCGTCCGGCGTTTGTTTCGTAACACAAATACCAGGAGCACAGAACTGCGGAGTAGGTATGACTTGGGAAACTGAGACCGCCACCGCGCCGCCGCGCCGCCGCGCCGCCGCGCCGTCACGCTGCCGCAAGTAGTAATTGATAAGCAAGACAAGGTAAGCAAGCGCGCCGGCTTTCGAGTCAAACAGAGACAGCGTCTGAGCGGCGCAGGGTAAGCACGTCGCGTATCGCGCAAGCAAGAAGCGAGCGCCAGTCAGTCACAGCGTGTTATCGCTGTGCTACGGACGTGCGTGAATGCTGGTTATTACTTCGATATTCTCTCGTTTAATTAACAAACTCTACGAAGGTGTGAATTGAGTTAGTTACGGCTGCGGTCTGGCTTTGTTACCATGTAGTTGCTTTGCCCATAGTTATCAAGGGAAAAGTATTTTTGAGTAATTCTCTAGGTAGGTTTTATTTCGGTTATTCACGCTCACTTAAATTTCAATGGACGCGTGAGATTATTTTCAATTCGTGATAGAAAAAAAACATTGCGTCTAATGGGAATCAAAGAACGGTTTGTAAGGGGACTGCACTTAACGGTTCCAGTCATCCTACGGCCATCGACTCACAGACAATTAAATCGACATTATCACTAGGCACTTGAAGATGTCGATGTTTCATCCAAACATTTATTAGTCGTGACAGCTTTATCAGAAGACTTGAGTGCAAATCCTGCTATAAAACGAGAAATTATTGAGGATAAGGAGGCAGACTCGCAGTATAAGTGTTCTTTGTGTTTGATTACTATAAAAACGTTCAAATTCATACTAAAGTTAAACAAGATTATAATCTGTATGTAGGTCAGACAGCGCGCTTGGTAACGTCTATTCAAGATTTCTAAAGAGCGGTAAAGTAGCAACTCCAGCCCATACAAATTACAAACTAAAGTTGTGAGAAGTAGGTATGGGTAGCCTTCTTAAATCGTTTTGTTCGTAATACCTGCCTGGCGTTTCCAAGGGGATATTTGAACAAATTATCAGGTTCGGGCAAGGTAAGCAGAACAGGCCCTTGTTTGGCACAAAGGGGGCTTCCGACCCTCGGCTCACTTGCGGCAAGTCACAGAGCAAACACTTGTGTCGCCTTACGAGGGAGAATTTAGACGTGATTTGTGAGTTCCGTGACTCACTAATGATTTGAATTTCGACGCCGAGGCGATTTGTATGTTACAGTGATTTAACGTCAGCATTGGAGAACGCTTACATGCATGGTTGGAGAGAGCATATGCCCTGATGATTGATTGACCTGGTACCATTATTTATTTATTTTGAACTTTTTGTTATGTAAAAGATAGACCAAGCTTAAGGCCTGATGGTCGATGTGATGGTATGCAGTCACCGTCGACCTTAGACACCAGTGCTGTCGTTGAGTTGCCTACCCTGGAAGAGCAATTATTGCTGAAATTTTAATATCAGAACCAGCCATCCATGCCATGCGAAGAGATGGAATGGTGTGTTTTCAATCCATCTGGCTTTGGAGCTATATAGCTTTGTGAATCGTATGATAAACAGTATAGAAGGAAATACGTAAGGAAAGACAAAACAACATGACTAGTTGTCATTTCACCTTTGTAACCCCTCATTCGAACTAACCTTTCTACGGGTGAATCAAACAATACAACCAGTCGACCTACCAAACGCTATACAGTGGATCAGTTTAACGGTTAAAATGCAGTTATGCTCGAACAGACATAAGTTACAACGCCGTTTCATCCATCCATTCATTACTTATCTTTGGAAGTCTTCAGAGCAGACACTTTAATGTTGGGTAGGCGTTATCGCTATCACCCCAACTATGGTTTGCATTAAGTTTTGCTCTTATATCTAAGTTCTTTTTTCCTGCATATATACCTAATAAATCGGATTACTGAGGTAGTATTCAAAATGCTTACCCATTCATTCATAATGATGGACAATTATTAGCGGTTAATAAAAGTAACTTGTCACTTGTCGTTGTCACTTTCATTTCAACAAGTAGAGATCGCAACAGACTTATTGGTCATAGCAAAGACTATACTTTGGGACCATTATGAGAAATAATATGAGCCATAGATTTTATGTTGACTTATCATTTAATTTTGACTACACCAAAAGTCATTACTAACAATTGCTTCCTTTGCTCAAGGAAAATGATAGAATCTCTCACCGAAATCATAATAATCCCTGAGTAAATACGCTAGTAATAACTCAATTATGGGGGCACCGCTCGCGGCGGGATCAGCAGATACGAGAATGCCACAGAGTAGTGTGAAGTTCGATGAGAAAAAAACACAAAGCCGAGCGATCGGGTGGTTTTGACGCGAGGGGGATACTCCAGATCCTGACCCTTGTCTCATCCCTTCATAACAGACCCGTACCTGATTACATTCCATTGTTATTAGATCCATAAACAATGTGCAAACAGTGCAGTCATTCGATATGAGTGTCTTAATCCAATTAAAACTGCACGTAAAGTTGATGATCTCATTATCGGTGTACTAATCATTCACTGTCAGTCTTTGGGATTATGCAACAGTATTTCAGCTGTTGTTTATTAATATGCTCTTGTTATACTCGTAACGTGGGAACATAACACCTGCAGTGCGGAGTCCTGCGCCATCCGTCACTAATTATCCTTCTTATCTGAATCAGATAAAGGAACATTGAATAAACCACCGTCCTTTCCATTTCGTTTCAAATTTACATAATAATGCGTCGGGTGTAATGACGTTGGCCAGCGATGCAAGAGGCGTATTATTATAATGACAACATCATCAGCGCAAGCTTGTCTCCAAACCAAATGTAACTTGCGTATCTCTTGTCTTTGACAGGGACCATTTTTAGGGTTCCGTAGCCAAATGGCAAAAACGGAACCCTTATAGATTCGTCATGTCTGTCTGTCTGTCTGTCTGTCTGTCTGTCCGGCCGTGTCACAGCCATTTTTCTCCGAAACCATAAAAGCTAAACTGATGAAAGTTGGTGAGTAGATGTAATCTGTGAACCGCATTAAGGTTTTTACACAAAAATAGAAAAAAAACTATAAATTTTGGGGGTCCCCATACTTGAAACTGAAACTCAAAATTTTTTTTTTCATCGAACCCACACGTGTGGGGGTATCTATGAATAGGTCTTCGAAAATGATGTTGAGGTTTCTAATATAGTTTTTTTCTAAACTGAATAGTTTGCGCGAGAGACACTTCCAAAGTGGAAAAAAGTTGGTCCCCCCCCTCTAACTTCTAAAGTAAGAGAATGATAATGCTAAAAAAAATATATGTTGTACATTACTATGTAAACTTTCAACGATATTTGGTTTGAACGAGATCTAGTCAGTAGTTTTTTTTTATACGTCATAAACGGAAACTCATAAATTTTTTTTTCATCGTACCCATACGTGTGGGGTATCTATGAATAGGTCTTCAAAAATGATGTTGAGGTTTCTAATATAGTTTTTTTCTAAACTGAATAGTTTGCGCGAGAGACACTTCCAAAGTGGAAAAAAGTTGGTCCCCCCCTCTAACTTCTAAAGTAAGAGAATGATAATACTAAAAAAAATATATGTTGTACATTACTATGTAAACTTTCAACGATATTTGGTTTGAACGAGATCTAGTCAGTAGTTTTTTTTTTATACGTCATAAACCGTAAACCGCAATTTACCTTTCAACGAACTACAGGAACCTTATTATGTTACATCAAGTAACATATATACAGGTTCTTGTAGTTCGTCGTGCTACGGAACCCTTCATGGGCGAGTCCGACTCGCACTTGGCTGCTTTTTTATTACTCGTTTCGGTGGCGCAATACTTAGTCCAAAGGGTATCAATTTGAAAACGAAGCAATACGACTCAACTAAAGATCGATTCAGAGATAAAAGCGTTGAATTTCAAACAGATTTTACCGAAATGAAATCGATTCGTCGCGGCTTTATCGCGACAAGTTTACGATTGAGATTTCATTGGCAGTTTATTTTATCACCTGATACCAGCTCGGCTCGCGGTTGTGTAACGGTATGCTATTGTGGCGAAGTGTGCACGAGACAATGCAAACGCTGCTTTAATTGCGTGGGGGCTCCCATATGACGCTTCCCCATCCACTTTAATATTCGTAGCGACGTGTATGCGATTAAGTATGCTTTCTAAATATAGGGGGAACCCTTCACATGTAAAAAGTTTTTATATTTACGAAGGGTCGAGGTACCTACGAGCGGGTATATAAGCACTCTGTTATAATGAACGGTTTTATCACAGCGAGATCCATCGAGTAGACGTGAATAGTTTTTCAACGTGTTAAAATTTACTGTGTCCAAAATTTTAGAAGGCGCAATGGAGTTTAACCCCATCGCGTCTTCTAGATATGTTTTATCTTTCTTTTTTTCCGCGGTTATATTTCCAATCAAGAAAGCAAGGAAAACATAAAATAAATGGTTATTAACCACTGATTTTAAGGTAAAATAAACGAAAGAATTGCGCGTGGGATTGGTCAATTAAATATGTAACTGAAGTAGATTTCTAATAAGTAAGTTCTTAAAGGCCTGAGCCGTATACAAATAAATATTTTAAAATAACTTGCCAAGAGAGCAAGGTTTCAACGGCGAGTGCTACGAGCCCGTGAGTACGTACAGTACAGAATACAGATATTCTTATAGTAGGTACGGTTTGTATCACAATTCACAAAATTATGAGAATGACTGTGTTTATATTTAGCAGAAATAACATGCCTAAGATTGCTACTGTAAGATTTGGTATTACCAAATCTTCAGTAATAATTAAATATTACATACAGGTAAATCGTTTCGTTCTGTGCTGAAATAGGTAGGTAAGTGTTTGTTTCCCATTTTTGGAATATGTGAATCAATTATAATAAACCAAAAATGTTTCTCCATTAACAATGCATTCACGACTCTATTAGTTTCATTGTCCCCTTGCAGCTTTTTTATTTCATTCCAATACAGGGATGAACGAAATTACGGCAGAGCATTGTCAAGCGATTATTTATAGAAAATTTGGTCGCTTTGTGTTCCTTCCGAGTGCACTTTTTGATCAGACCGTTCTTTTAGGATTGTTATCGGCGCCTGATCGCTGTGACCCAGGTAACGTGTTTGTATCTCATTTTTTGTCCAAATGTCGAAGGAAACCGTTACTTAAAATTATACATTTATTGGTATCCGGAACTCGATCTGGTTTATTTGAGATTATTATAATACGATATTTGATGGCAAAATTATTTATTGAAACTGCAAAAAAGAGTATTATAATATGGTTTATACATACATAACCACGTATGTTAGGTCTTATCCAATTACGTCTTATTATGCGTACATGCAACCTACTTTCTCCAAGAATCTTCTTTACGATACAAAAATAAAGGGAACATTTATTGGCAGTAATAGTGCAGAGCTTGATAAGATAAACGATGGACCAGGCGACACAGACAGAGTCCAAACTGGTATTAGTTTTACTTATTGTAGAAAATATTTCAGGGTATATGGCATGGTTATCCTTTTTTTTTTACTATAAATGATATTGCTAATAGCGCCATCTAACAAATACTCTCTGAACTATGTCGTGCGACACTTCACCAACAGGTTAGTGTGGGGTTAAATGGAGAGGGAGTTTTGGATGCACACTACAGATAATAATTTCGTTTACCCTCTAAATAACCACAATGAAGACCTATAAAATAAAAAAAAATAAAAAAATTGGATATGGAGAAAAAGTCGCAACAACCGAGTCACAAGAAAAGTGCTCAGAAAAACAGTTTTGCGTGTACAAAATGTTGCTCAACGCTGATTGGTCGAGAGAAGCGGCGGGGAGCATGCGCTGTCGACAGTTGCTCGGTCCAAGCCGAATACTGGCGCGTTTTCTCTGAGATACCAGGGCCACAGAGCTCAGTAGGAGTTAATGTAAACTGGTCGAGTGCATTGAATCGTATACTGTAACATAACGCTATAGAGTTGATTTTGTCTTGTTGAAGCGTGTTTCGTTTATATTAGACGATGCCGCCAGATAACAAGGCGGCACTGGAGCAAATGAAAATAGACCTTGAGTCCATGCTGAACAGTTTTGTTTTGTAAATAAACGCTGTGTTGTCATTCAGTAGTTTCTTTAGTTCGCCGTCGGGCGCTAGTGGACAAGTTTTCGAGACTTTATTACTAGTTACAATACCTACTTAATTATTAAAGGCTGAAATGGACTAAGTTTTAGGGTAAAAAAACAAGTATCCTGTATGTTAATTATCATAGTTCACGATTTCAAATATCATTCAAGTCAAGAATGAGGTGTAAGCATTTGACTTTTATTCGATAGTTCAAGTAGATCTAGACCTTCTAATAGGTTACGTTACGTTTATGTATTCTGGAGGTACCGTACTTTTCTTACAGTTTTAGGTACTCTACGTGTAGGTATCTATTTATGAAGATACATTGTTGTGCCAAGTATTTAAGACAAAACTTAGTTTCTCGAATGCTAACCGTTGGTTTTGGGAAATAAAATATTGCCTCACAGAATGATTCAACTACAAAGTTAAACTCATGAAATTGCGCTGGACAAAACTTCAGGTAGGCAGTGATGATATCATTACAGAGGAATCTGAACGTTGCCCTGTGGTTTTGATCCTAGTAAGTAAGACTCAAATAGCAGATAAGCAAGTACCTATACCGTTAGGTTTGCTTAATAACTGTTTATCTTTTGAAAAACTCTTGTAAAAAAGTTGTGTGCGTAAACGTAGACTAAAACTATTTGCGTCAAACGAAAGAGGGATTTAATTTGATTTGTCTTCTCTTCGGTAGAAAGAAACTTCTTGAGCGCTCATGCTACGGGTGCTAGTCACCCCGCAGGCGATCGTAGAGTTTTTAAAAGGCAATAGTAAACTAAATGATTTGATCATCGTTGAAATTATAACTTAGAGCTACAGCGTTTCATAAAAACACAACGCAAAAAAATTACACTAGTTTACTATGCGTTTCTATCGAAAGAAATCCAATTTCTACGGTATACGGTTGTTATTTTCAGTTTTCAAAAGCGAACTAAGGCATTTGAGACGTCCGCACGTTGGCAATGGTTGTACCATACTAAACCCAATTAAGACCACACGTAATTAGTGCTCTTATTTATCTGGTTGTTTTTAAGGCGGATGGATTTGATAAAGAAAAACGGTGCAGATAATAGACGATTGATTAGTGTGGGATCGCTTCTGCGAAGGTGAAATAAATCAAGACATTACGCAGGAGTTGGCTAAAGAATATGATCAGTTTGGAGACAGATCAGTATAGCTGTCGTTTACGTCGTCAAGACATTACGCAGGAGTTGGCTAAGGAATATGATCAGTCTAGAGACAGATCAGTATAGCTGTCGTTTACGTCGTCAAGACATTACGCAGGAGTTGGCTAAGGAATATGATCAGTCTAGAGACAGATCAGTATAGCTGTCGTTTACGTCGTCAAGACATTACGCAGGAGTTGGCTAAGGAATATGATCAGTCTGGAGACAGATCAGTATATTAGCTGTCGTTTACATCGTCAAGACATTACGCAGGAGTTGGCTAAGGAATATGATCAGTCTAGAGACAGATCAGTATAGCTGTCGTTTACGTCGTCAAGACATTACGCAGGAGTTGGCTAAGGAATATGATCAGTCTAGAGACAGATCAGTATAGCTGTCGTTTACGTCGTCAAGACATTACGCAGGAGTTGGCTAAGGAATATGATCAGTCTAGAGACAGATCAGTATAGCTGTCGTTTACGTCGTCAAGACATTACGCAGGAGTTGGCTAAGGAATATGATCAGTCTGGAGACAGATCAGTATATTAGCTGTCGTTTACATCGTCAAGACATTACGCAGGAGTTGGCTAAGGAATATGATCAGTCTAGAGACAGATCAGTATAGCTGTCGTTTACGTCGTCAAGACATTACGCAGGAGTTGGCTAAGGAATATGATCAGTCTAGAGACAGATCAGTATAGCTGTCGTTTACGTCGTCAAGACATTACGCAGGAGTTGGCTAAGGAATATGATCAGTCTAGAGACAGATCAGTATAGCTGTCGTTTACGTCGTCAAGACATTACGCAGGAGTTGGCTAAGGAATATGATCAGTCTAGAGACAGATCAGTATAGCTGTCGTTTACGTCGTCAAGACATTAGGCAGGAGTTGGCTAAGGAATATGATCAGTCTAGAGACAGATCAGTATAGCTGTCGTTTACGTCGTCAAAACATTACGCAGGAGTTGGCTAAGGAATATGATCAGTCTGGAGACAGATCAGTATAGGTATAGCTATCGTTTACATCGTCAAAAATAGTACAAATGAGCATGAAGCGTTAAAAGGGATAGAAGAATAAAAAGTGATAGGTACATGACGATGATAGATGAACAGAGACTCTGGGTTAAACCCAGAGTATAAAGGTAAAAGATAAAAAAGATAAAACAGATTTTTCTGGCACTTTTGTATTTTTCCGAAGCCCGTTTTAAAGAAGTGTTTTTTGAGATGGACATGCATTCAATATTTCCCAAGCCATGTCATGCTGATGCCATGGCTGCTGATGGTATTTTTTATCATTCAGTACAATGAAATACCGAGCCTGTTCAATACGCACGTGAGGGCACAAGTAATTGCACCTCCATTGCATTCCTAAGGCCGCAGATGAAAGAACCCAGGGATGCTAAAGGGTCTGCGGCGCGTTGGTGACGTTTATCTCTTTTGAGAGCTAAATGGTCGAGCCAGGCACGATCGTCAACTACCTCAGCTACCGTCAACTATCGTCAACTACTACAACGCCGTCAGCCACGGTTTCGCCAGGCGTTGCGATTTTCAGCCTAGCTCTCCCATATTAGAGAGGTTGATTTAAAGCTACTTATGTCACGTTTCACGCTGTCCTTATAACGCAATCAATCAGTCGTTTGGCATCGGCTATTTCGGAGATTAACAGGTTAGCTGTCCCGAAGCAAGTTTCGATCTTCTTTGTACACGTCCTCGTAGTAAATAATGACATATCTACATCATTGGCCATGAGGCACATATGCCTCATGGACGTACCAGTGCAATCACCCATGAGGCACATGTGCCTCATCGGACAGCTAACCTGTTAATGGCCCGAACAGAACTAGTTCGCTGGCGGTAGCGATCAGTGAAACGCTGTCAAATATCGCTGTCAGATTTGAGATTTGACAGCGAATATTTGACAGCGTTTCACTGATCGCTACCGCCAGCGAACTAGGTGTGCGCAGGCCTTAAGAGAACTTGTTTCGTCAAACAATGTCCAAGTGATGGACATGCTCTAACCAAAGCAAGCGTCTCTGCTTTAGCGATGCAGTGATGCTCGGTAGTTTATCTGTTTCCAGTTCTTTTTGATCTGTAACTTTATCTTGCCGTGTAATGTCCAATATCTGGCGAAGACAGCGCATATGAAGTTATTGAGTTTCCATTTCTGCTTGTACGATACCCAAGTCTCATGACCATACAAGAGTATGCTTAACAGGTTAGCTGTCCGATGAGGCACATGTGCCTCATGGGTGATTGCACTGGTACGTCCATGAGGCATATGTGCCTCATGGCCAATGATGTAGATAATGCAATCGATCTAGCGTTAGCTGTCATTATTTACTACGAGGACGTGTACAAAGAAGATCGAAACTTGCTTCGGGACAGCTAACCTGTTAATAAACATGTTTCATAAACCAATATCTTTGTACGGTTGAACTGGACATGGTGGTTGGATGGTAGGTATCCCACTAATGGATGTTTGTTACTCAATAACTCTAGAACGACTAACGGATTTGGAAGAAATTTGGGACTGATATAGATTATGGTCTGGAATAGCACATAGGCTACTTTTTATCCCAGTAAAATATATGGATCCCGTGGGATAGATATGTTTTTAATCTTAAGTATAAGAGAAAGTCGTGTTTACATTAGGTATAACTCAAGAACGGCTGAGCAGATTTGGTTGAAAAATGGTGGAGAGGTAGCTTAAATCTTGGATACGGACATAGGATACTTTGTATCCCGAAAAATTTACGGGAACGGGGCGAACGAAGCCGCGGGCGGCCGCTTGTAACTTATGAATTAAAAAATAATTTTGGATTTTAAACACCAAAGTTTTTACATAATGGTGAATTAGACTCCAATTCACCATTAACCAGCACCATGGATAATCAATATCATTTTAATTTATGATAAAATTGTAAGTTTTTAAATAAAATAAATATGAATTAATATGTTTGTGTGTAAATTACAAATAAATAATCTTTTCTCTTTTTTTATTTCCATTTCGTTTCTACGGTAAGAAAACTGGAAAAAATACAATCAACATTTTGTGAAGTTTTGTCGACAAAACCTAGGCACCTTTAGTCTAGCTATATCTACCTAGGTACCTACTTACCACAAAAGTTTTTCACAGAACATGCATTTCCCCAATTCATTGCTTTCACTTCACACAAGCAAAGGACGAGAACGAGGAACGAGGTTTGAAAGGTGTGGGTGCCGGTGAAATTACTGGCACGTGAGGCTGAACATCTGTATGTCTCAAGTTTATGGAAGCAGAGAATTGCGTCGTAGGGCATGTTCCTGACGTGCGTGACCTACGAAGCAATGCTTTGCTTCCATCAGTTTGAGGACTACAAATGTTCAGAATCACATGCCAAGAATTCGGTAGCAGTAGTAAATAGGTAGGTATACCTACCTAAAAGTCAGTGTTAGGTAGTGCACGAAAGGAGTCTTTTTGGGGTGCACTTAAACACCTTTCACCACACTTGGTCCAAAAACACCAGTGACAAGATAAGAAGAGTGTTAGGTAGGTATCTTGTTGGTTAGTTTAGGTTGGTTATGTAAAATATAAGGTCATGCATTTAGCATATTATACCTATCTAGGTACCAAATTAACATTTCACAAACTCCACGTGGCGAATTGCAAATTGCAATGCATGCATGAACCTGAGGAGGTATTTAGGTAGGTATTAGGTATCTGGAGGTTTAAAGGTAAGGTAGGTAGGTAGGTACGTAGGTAGGTACTTTTGTAAACAAAACAATGTGTTCATTGTTAGTAACATTTTATTTTGAATGAATATGATTTTGAAACGCATGCAAATAGCCATAGGTAGAAGGAAAATGCTATTAAAGGTAGGTGGGTTAGGTACCACAATAATGCAAAGTTCATATTAAAAAGCATAAGTTTAGTAAAAATCATGCAAAAGTAAACTTAAATAGTGTAAAAGATAGCAAGACAATGTCAAAGGTCCCCCTAAACATGGATGTTCAGAATGCGAAACTTGTTTACTGTCAAAAACTGAACACAATCTTATGACGGACACCGTTTCTATAGCAGCATTCAATATCTTACCGACCCTCAGTCTCTAAGAATACCCATGTAAGGGGAGCCCTGATAATAATAAGCAACGAAAAACACGCGTCAAAAGGAACACAAAACCCTTACGTTAATTTCCGAACAGCTGCTCCCGTCCCGAGGATCACAGAATCACAATGCATGGATTAAAAATAAAAATACAAAATCTAAAACATTGCGATACACTTAGATTACAAGCGTGTGCAAGCAAAACAAGCAATCGGTGAGACATTGCGACACATGCAGCTTACAAAATAAAGCACACCAATAAAATCCACCGATATATTGTGTTCTCGCATGCAAGTTTCGCAATTTTTAATCTAACGTGCCGGCTCAAATTATAACACTCACCTTTCTAATTCTTTTCTTCATGATACGCTCAGCGGCGTACACGCTATCACCGAGTTCCATCTTGTGCATCCCCAGCTTGGAAGATCTTGAAATTCAAAAATCCAAAATAACACTGCAATCCATATAATGTGATCCAATCACTGCATCCGATATGAGAGGGCACTGCAATCCAGCACAAATTGTTTGTCACAAGTTCACAACACTTTCTTGGTAGGCTCCGTCACTTTTAATTCAAAGTTGCCGCGCAAACGATCCTTTTTGCGGAGCTCGGCGATACGGCCTTCCGGCGCTGCGTTGTAATGGGAACTGAAGCAAGGGGGGGTAGGATGCCCCTCTCCCGCGCGCCCCGCACGCACCGAGCGTTCTCGCTTCGTTTCACCGACAGAGCGCGCCACTGGTCCGCCAACACCCGTGTTCGATATTCTGTAAACAAGTTTTATTTTCATCTTCAGGCTCGGTATTTTCATAATAGCCCTGTAAATAACAGTAATCGTGGTATTTTGGTGGGGAGTTTAGGTACCTATTTTATTCTAGATTGAATAAGTACCTACCTAGCTGAAGTATAATTACTTACCTTAATTTATATCAGGTAAGTAGGTAACCTTATTCTGAATCAATCAACTAGTCAGTATTATCTACTAGCTTACCAACCCTACTTACTTACCAAAAAGTCTAAGAAAAAATTTAAAAGCTGAAATTCTAAGAACTAAAAGTGACATCGTCATTAAAATTCGTATCGTATCGGCGCGGTTGGTAGGTAGGTATTTTATATTGCGTTGGCATTGCAGTGAATGCGTCTCGCTCGAGTCGGTGGCGGCAATTCCCCACAGCCGCCGCCAGCAGCACACGGGAGCGCGGCTCGGTGGAGGCAGCGCGACGTTGCCGCTGTGCGCCAGCTGCGAGAGAAAGACCGAGCGCCTACCCTATTATTTACGCGCGACGTTGCCAGCTCGAGTGGCCTACGTTGATTACGAGGACACCGCTTTACGTTTGATCATCCGGCACCAATAACTTCGTTTATCTCGCTAGTTTTACAAGTTACGAATTTTCCGTTTGAAATATAAGTTTGTGTATAGATTCAGGTATCCAATAACAATGATTTTCTAGTGTTACCTGTTGCTGTCAGCTAATCAGATGACCGTCCAGAAACACGCATTGTACAACAAATCCCGTGATATCGCTTCAGAGTCAGCTAAAATAGATTACAAGTTTATTACTGAAAAACGGCGGCAAAGGCGACCAGCCAACAGAACGCGTGAGAAGTAACTAAGGCATATTCGGTCGTATCGAATCGTGCCGGTATTCGTGAAAGGTCGGTATTTTGGGTCTCGCGGGGTGCGGGACGGCAACAGCGCAAAAGAGCCTGATTGGTCGTCATGAACGGGTGGCGGGTATTGCTCAATATGAGCCAATGGGATTGTGCGACGAGGCTGCCCCGCCCTCTGCGTCGATTGCTATTATTCCCCGTCTCTGTCTACACGGCTCGCACGATCGAATCCGGAATGTTTTTACGCAGCGCGGCTCACATAGAAAAATAAACGGACATTTTGGATTATCTACGTTCTTCGAGAAGGGTCGCCGCATCGGGCGCGGTTCGAACGCTTTTATTTATTCGGTCGCTATTGTTGTAGGGAGAGTTATGGCGCGATAAATAGAAGATACAGCTTGCGTCCACTCTACAACACGACACGTTGAGTGGAGCTATTCTTTTTTATTGTCTATCTACAGCTCCTACTCTATTTTTAGTAAATTAAATATGGTAAATAGGTAGAGTAGGCTTAACTCCCTGTGGCTGGTAGGAACAAATAGGAAAATAATTATGTAGGTACAGACTCCAGGTTACCTAATCAGTGCCTAAGTTGGTAGGAGACACTAGGTAAGTATTTAAAATTCTAAGGAAGGCAAATAGGTATGAGTCAGCAATGACACAATCTCTATTATGGGTGGGCCTAGTTTATTTATACTGAATCTGTCTGTTCTGTTACAACAAATGATTTATACTCGGTTCAAATATCCTTATAGGTACCCAGATAAAATTACAGTGGAGTAAACTCAATGACATAAAACGATACCTACCTACCTACTAAGATGAAGGTTGTCATTATGAATGAGCATGAACCTAGGAAAAACACACACACTCCTTGTAGAAACATTGCTGAACGAACTTGTCCCCGCTACGACGCGAAAAGATTCGTTCCAGGGAGCCAATTCTAGACTTTTTGAGATTTACGCTCGAAATAGAGATTTGAAATGTCGCGAAAGCAGTGTCATATCACCAAATTTGTCGAAGATAATATCGAACCGCGCTAAAATGCGTATTCTAGCCACCGTTAGACTTTTACGTTAGACTTTTACTTTAGAGATGTCAGAAAGAAGGTTCATTCTTAAAACTTCCACAGACTATCCCGTTGTTGTTCATGTTTATCTACGTTCCGTTTCTATCGATAGAATAGTTCGATAGCACTAACTTTATTATTGTCTTCAAATAAACACATTTCCTATTAAACGGCGTTTATAATGCGTTCATGTTGTTGTTTATAATAGATTCATTTTCATTAGATAGTAATCAATGGACTTTTCGCACAAAATGTTAGTTACAATAATTAATTCCGTAAACACACGGAACGTTATGTACCATAAAACTGTAAACTTTGTTGTTTGTAATCTATGGTCAGTTGTCTATGAAGTGTTGTAGATACCATGTCATTGTCAGGATCATTACACTCAAGAGAAGGACTCCGATGACTTTAATTTTTAATTCAAAGGTTAACAACTAGATTATTGTAGGTTTATGAGAAATCATTATTCGCGTTCTCGCTCCCAACCCAACTTGTATCCCCTACAAACAAGTAAACATCATTGACTTTTTATCAAATAGTAAGACTAGGTGGTATGGTCGTGGTACTCTAGCCTGCTCCAAGGACCGAAAGAAAAAAAAAGCCGATAACGGCCGTGATGTGCAGATGCACGGCAAACAAGCTCCAATACCATAGTCAGAAATGAATAGGCAAGGCAAAGACTAAGCAAGACAACCAGCTAAAACTAAGTTAGGTTCCATATATAATGGTGAGTAATCAAAAGACTTGCCGCGCGTTATAAGATGATAAATAAGGACAAGGCTTGGATTCCAGTATACGGAGCGGTTTTCACCCGCGCCGGCCGCGGTTGCGGGACCACATCACTTACGAATACGAAGTACCTACTAAATGAATTGATTCCCACATCAGAGTGCATCGTTGTTTGCAGGTCCCCGCTGCACCAAGAGCGGTCAAATATAGTAAAAACTGCGGTCGCTAGCAAGCATTGCGTTGCGAGAGACGCGGGGCACGCAAGTTCGGCTCGATCGAGTGATCGCTAAAATCCGCGTTCCATTTTCAAAATTTTCAAATTCAAAAATCAATTAAAAAAATCAGCGATCACTCAATCGTGCCGTGTTGCTGGAATCGACGCCCTGGTCCCGTGAGCCCGTTCTAGGAACTAACTGAACTGAGCAGCGATTCAATTCAATCAGAGGAATTGAATTGAACAACAGCTACGGTTCCCGCATAAATAACCAGTCCCGTGAGTTTAGAAATAAAACAGCTATCCCGCAACTGCGGCGGGAGAATCCGCTGGCGGAGTTCTTAGCCGCAATCATCATCATATTCCTGTCCTTATCCCACTTAATGTGGGTGGCACAACATGTCTTCCTGTTTCATTCTTCTCTGTCAGCCTCTGCCAATCTGCTCATGTCATCTGATTCTTTCACACAGTCCATCAGTCTTATCTTTAGCCTAAGCTATCCCTTTTTACATGGGTATCGATCTACATTCGTATATCTCGTGTCGTGACTCTCTTAGTCACATGCCTTTCTCATTTCATGCTCGTATCACGGTAGCCTATATTGATCCTCAATCTATATATCTGTAACTGGGGTGCTGCTTTGAACCCCTCATGCCATATCCGCTATATCCATTCTTGTCCCTCCACGTATCCATCTCAACATTCTTATATCTCCACCGCATGAATCCTTCTTTCGTTCCCTTTTGTTGCCTAACACTTACATCGTTAAATACAGAACGACAGCTTATACTATTGTCTTGTACACACGTATACCTATATACACAACAAAGACAGCAAAGAAGTTAGGTAGGTACTTCATTTTAACCTATAACATACATCTCTATCTCCAAATGCACCACATCTCCTCATATCTTGATTGAACAACATTAATATGAACGGACTGCTTTCCTTAAAGGGATAGTGATGCCCCAAGGAAAAACGAAACTACTAAAAAGTCCTGAACCTGAAACAACCATTTCCGACTAAAAAAAAAGAAGGAAGAAATCAAGCTTATTTATTTACTAATTCGTGTTCAAATACCTGTTACAGACCGTCCACTTGTATGTATATGTGTTATTTTTGTAATAGTTTCTGTATGTATTTCTTTGTGTACGCAATAAAGTGTTAATCTATCTATCTATCTATGTAGAGGATGAACAGACACAGAGAGAAACGCCGTATTCCGGAGTGGAGCAGCGTGACACTTCAAGAGCACAATATACCTTGGAACACCGAGAACGTAAGGCTGTTGGCCTTCCTATGAGAACATCGGGTGGCTCTACTATAGTAAAGTAACCACCACCCGAACCACAAAAAGAGCCAATCAGAGGCGTAGTTGCGGAAACAAAGCAGACCGGCCACCAAGTAGTACCAATCAAGTAGTTTTACCTTTAGGCATTTAAAAATAAAATCTTTGGTAAACGGATTAAAACAAAGACCAGGATTTAACGGATCTACCGACAAACCATAAAACACGTTCGGTGGAATCTGGAGTCAAGTGCATATTAGTCTTGTATTTACTGGATTGCGATTAAAATCCTCCTCTTTGCGGGTTATTCCTTGTGTCTAAAGTGACTCAACGGGGAAAAAATATTAGGTAGGTAGGTAATTCTCTGACTCTCACGACTCCAATGACACCATTATTATTATATAAGCTTGACGCATGCCAAAGATTTACTATTTTATACTACACCTGCTTGGAAAGTATACCTTGATACTTTATCAAATTTACGGTAGAAATTACGTCATTCATATCGAACAAATATGCGGGGAGAAAACGCATCTGAGCGGGAGAGAAAAGTGTATGAATAGTACATTGTTACCTGAGTGTTGAAAGTCACGTTTTTTGAGTCCCGAGACGGGTTTGGCGCCAGAGCGTTAGCGAGGGCGCCAATGGAGCTTGAGGGACTCAAAAGACTTTCACCCGAGGTAAACACTGTGCTTTTCATTACGAATACAAGGAAAGTAAAAATAAAAACATGAAAGAAAAATTTGTGAAAATGAAGATTGAATTGCCGCCTTCCCGGTTTTTTTTTTCTTTTTCTCTGGCGGGCCTTCGGCTTCGGTTCGCCAGCATTATTCAGCCATTATTTTCATTTTCATAATTTAAATCTATGTTATTTTAAATAAATAGTTGAAGCTATACACTAATCAAGTAATTTAGAAGATATATTATTTATTTAATACTATCTTTATGTTATTTAAATTTAAATATTACATTGCGCTCTAATTAGACTTTTTAAACTTCTTACCGTTGTAATGGGTTTCCAACCTACTTGCTGAATAAAAAGTTGGAATTTGGTTGAACAACCTCCTTGCAGTTAAAAAGACTTTAGAAAGTTGGAACATGGTTGAATAAAATAGAACTTGTTTTTTTTTATAATTTGACAGCTGTCAGTAGAAAGCGATTCTCCCTAGGGCTGAAAGTTTTACTTTCAATTAGGCCCCTCAGGCAACTTCATACCTACTTTCAGAGTATGAGTAATGAAAAATCCATTTCTTACGTGGTTTTTCTTTTTTAATTTTGGGTAAGACTATGCGCCGTTAACCTAAATATCAAAAGCCAAAAAGTTTTTACAGTGAGTTTTTATCTCCAAGTTCGCAAAACTGGCCACTAGCTGTGTGTTGGATGGTGTCGGTGTCGGGCTGGCAGTGCGAAACAATTTGAAAAAAGAACATGTGAAAATTGCAGAGGCCATTGGCGCCATTTCCAATTTGTGTGTTGTTTGTTTCGCAGTTTGATTTCGTTTTTTATTTTCCTTGATAGGTGTAGTATAAAGCACTATGTATCACTCGAGAGAAACTGCGATTTCCGATCTCGGGTGTTTCAAACGACACCCTCGACGGTAATCGGTCACTTTCTCCTCTCGGTGAACAATGTACTATTCCTCTGAACTTGTTATTGAACTATAGGTAAATCTGTTTTGCAGTATGATCAACGTTTAGATAGAATGTCATGCAGTGTGGTGGATTTCCTCCAGAGTTTTTCATCGGACATTGACTCTTTATCTCTGGAGGTCCTAATGATCATATTGTCATGGAGATTCTGCTAGTCAAGCTTTTAAAAAGGTTATTGTCCATGCAGTAGGTATACTTACCTCTTATTTTGGACCATAGATATTCTCTTGTTCGGTAAAGAGGCTAATAGAAGGAGATCTAAAAACGCAACAAACGCGCATCAGTTATAGGATGGGGCTGCATAAAACAAGCTGAACACTGGAAACTGAACGAACGGAGACTCTCTGATGGAACGGAGGAGCCATCGAACATGTTGTGCTCGACATCAAGGTTACAGACCAAGGGCTCAATTCTAGACCAGTGACTTTTTTGTCACGGTAGATATTTATCATAAGAACTGTCAGTTTCTTTAGTGAATTTGACAGTTCTTGTGATATATATCTACTGTGACAAAAAAGTCACTGGTCAGGAATTGAGCTCCAAGTTCCTAATGGCTCGAACACACCTAGTTCGCTGGCAGTAGCGATCAGTGAAACGCTGTCAAATATTCGCTGCCAGAGAGCAGCGAATATTTGACAGCGTTTCACTGATCGCTACCGCCAGCGAACTAGGTGTGCGCAGGCCTTTACTCAGAAACTCGAAGACGAACAAAGGTCTAAGCCATCAGAGATCGGATTACGGAGCTGAAACGGAGTTTGGAAGGAAACATTTCAAGACGTGGTGGTGCCCAAGAACCGGCGAAGAAGTGTTGGACGTGATGGGTAGGCCGATATCGTCCATGTCGCGGGTCGGAAATAGGTTAGACTGGCACACGATCGTCGTAGTAAGTAGATGGCACAAACGAAAGGACGCCTTTACTCAGTGTCGAAACTTCACGAGTGTACATCAAAACTTTTTAGTCTGTGCATAAAGTAAGGTTTGGTATTTATCTTACGATTTAAATGATCTGCAGAAAATGCTGCTCACTTTCAGACACGTCAGCTTCCGATAGCACCTACAAAACCGCTCCATTATCGGTTTAAACCTTTGGCTCGCTGGCTCGACGGTTTTAGCTCGCCAATGGATCGCCCAGGCTCGCTCATAATACCAGTTATCACATCGCTCGCATCGCTCATACATATCACGTAAGTAGCTTTTGTATTGGTTATGTTCATTAGGTATAGGCATTCAAATGAAATCTTCTCCATTATCGTCTATAAATATACTAACGAAATATGACCGGGCTAGCCTCTTAGCTCAATTGGTAGTAGCTCTGTCTTCTGCGCTGTAGGTCGTGGGTTCGATCTCCACCGAGAAAAATTCCAAATATTTTGTGGTGAACACAGATGTTTGTTCTCTGTCAGGGTGCTATAGTGTATTCTAAGTATATATATTTCCAAAAAGATATGTATATGTATAACTATTTTATTTGTTATCTGGTTCTCATAGTATATAATACAGCTCAAGTTACATAAAAACAAAGAAAAATTACGCTTAAGGCAAGGCCATAAGAGCTAGCAGTGTATTAGTCTGATGCGTATCCTTGTGTACAAACTCTGCTTAATTTGAGACTTGATAGTGTTCTGTGTATTGTCCACAATATTTATTTATTATTACTTTAGAAAGCTTTTTTATTCGCGGACTCATCAATTTAACCACAGCGGAAGTGAACGCCGAAAACCCTCGTAAACCCAGCGAAGCAGCAACTTCAAAAAGTCGTTTCTGATTAAAAAACATCGGGTTTTGACTCGGGTGGAATAAAAAATTGAAATTCTGTTGAGGCAAGTTATTATTTGCCAGAGGGGCCTTTTCGCTGACCGTGCTGACTATTTAGTATTCTGTGGCGCGGGTCGGTCGAGATCCTTATCTTGGATGTTACAATTCATATGCCCGACGATGGAATTAATGAGTTTGCGCTTGATACATTGAAGATTCAGGTTTGGTTTCATGCCTTTAATTCCTGTAAATGAGTTGGTTAGTAGTACAATTTATTGTAGGGAGAATTAAATTTTGGTTTTTACTTGAACTTTTCAGATGGCAGACTAGTTTTTAGCTAATTAATTCTATAATTTCTTACCATTAGTATTATGTACTTTCTTGCACAATACACTTTCTGTTTAGTACTTATTAATTAGTAACTAATTAGATACTAGTTCAGTATATTACTAAATGATAAATGTTATTATGTCCGATGGATTATTTCTAGACCGATGACCGAAGTTAGACACCTAGTTACCTACTGTACTTGTTCAAGAAAAGCTTGTGAAAAAGTGTTTCATGGAACAAAATTATGCAACCGGTAACCACCGGAGCAAAAAACACAAATGCATTAAACAGAACAAAAGACAAAAAAACAATCTCATCATCCGTAATTATCTACCAGAACCAACCAACTAATCATAACATAATGGGACCGCCTTTACGGCCATAAATAAAATCTTTACGATCCTTACCAAACAGGTCCCTCCAAAAAAACATGTGCTTTCAAACCAAAGGGCCGAGAAAAAAAAACAAAACGTGGCGGCGCATTGTAAATACCTATCGAGATTTCAATTTCGGAGCAGAAGGAAAAGGTTCGAAACCGAATAACAATGAGACTGAAAAATAGTCCGACGGTTTCTCTCAAACACCTTTCCAACAGACGTGCCAGGAAGCGATAAAGCGCTTTATCGAGATGAGCCGTCCAACCCACAGGATGTGATGAAAAGCGATACAGCGCTGCCATAAGAGAAATTCGAAGCGAGACACCCGGAGCGAAATAACTGGGGTATCTCATTGATCCCAGGATCCATGCCCCATTCAAGCGAAAACCAACACTAGCGTTACATCCTTAGAATTCAAATTGGATAGTTTTGAGTTTTTTTGAGATAACCCTGGCTTACATAAAGGGGATGCGAGATCCGACAAAATTGCGCGTCGTAATGATGTCCCGACAATAGGTGTTCTGGGAAACGAATCACTTTTTGCAATGCGAGTGCAAAATTTGTAAGCGAAAGAATCACCATGTGGCTTTTGGGGCGCCTTACAAAGAAACGAGTTGGGTAATTGTAGCGAGGTTTGAATTCTTGGAGACAATGAAGATTTTGCAAGATAATAAAGAAACTTTTACCAATTACAGAACCTTACAGTTAACGTAAAAAAATGCGCATGAATGACATCTTCAAGCATTGCGAAATTGATAAAATGCCATTTTCCGGATTGGTAAAGCAGACTGAACAATTTCTTCTTATTGATGACGTCAACGACCGTCTTCACCGTCTATAAATTTTTGACGGTCAAAAATACAAGGAAGGTCATTAAAATACTCCGGACTAAGTAAAGTAAACAGGCCTTTGCACCTAATGTCGATGATTTATGGAACTGTATCCTCATGCTTCTATTTAACGGGACGCTGTAGTGCCTGGGACAGGGTTTTAAAACAATGGGCTTGTCTAGCGCCTTTAACGTCCTCTCAAGGCTCCAGAATACAAACAAAACTTGCGTGTACATGATGTGGTTACATCAAAGCCAGAGAAGGAGTAGGCTATAGAAGTTTCGCAATATGAAGGATGTTATAATGAAAGCAATGTATGGCAACCAGAAGCAATGTTTTCAATTCATGCCATATGCGTGACAATGGCTTAGGAATCTAAGTCAAACCCTGTCAAACCAGAGGTACTAGTGCTTCAAACATCACGCTAAGCTACACGTTTAGGTGTACAAACGCTCTATCCATCACTGTGGCTTGGATGCCTGCTGATCTGGTTACTCGTAAACTTTCTATGCTTATAACCCCTGATACAACTTAGAAAACTTCATCAACAAGTCTAAAGTGGGTGATCCATTGGAGCTAAAACCGACGAGCCTGCGAGCCAAAGGTATAAACCATGCACCAATGGAGCACCTATACAAAACCGCGGTTTTGTAGGCGGTTTAGCTCGCAGGCTCGACGGTTTTAGCTCGCTAAAGTGGGTGATCCATTGGCGAGCTAAAACCGATGAGCCTGCGAACCAATGGTATAAACCGCCAATGGATCATCAAAAAGACCGCGGTTTTGTAGGAGCTCCATTTGGCGGTTTATACCTTTGGCTCGCAGGCTCGTCGGTTTTAGCTCGCCAATGGATCACCCATTTTAGGCTCGTGTTTCGAAACAGTGCTTGAGTCAGAGTCAAGCCTCAAGCATAGAGTTTTTGGCAGTTCTAAAATGAAAAATTACAAAAATCTGTGCTTGAGGCTCGACTCACAGACTCGAGCACTTTTTTGCAATACGGACCTACGTGTGGACTGACACAGTCTTCAGCCCGTTTGCCAAACTATTTAATAGTTATTCAAGAACACTTACCAATTTAAAATTAGGAAGCCATAGAAAAATAGGACTTTTCGAATTATTTATTTTTTGACGATGGTGACATCGAATTACTTTGAAGTCTTCACAATGTCATGGTCGTAGCTTGCCAGCATTTGTTATTTAATCGCTGCAAAAAGGTTTAAGTTTATAACAGTTTTTTGTTACAATTTGGCTAAAGCCACATCAAAGCGATAACCCAGCGATCTGCGATAACACCGCGGTAACATGACCAGAGATGCTTGTATCGCTGTCATGTTATCGCCTTGGTGTGGCCGAGCCTTGGTCGAATCGGGGCATAATGTTTGTATGTTTATTAGTACGATTATGTTTATCCGCGGATAACCTCGCGAGGGCACTGCTCGAACCGTGAAATTTGATACGTACTTAATATAGTCTTATCAAAAGGCTGTGCTTACTTATTTCAAATCCATTTTATTTTTCATTTTAGTTGCTTACATTTTTGAGAATTTTGCGGAAACCTTGGTACGTTTGGTTTCCAAGCTATTACTTTCAATACCCATACAATAAATCTACCAACATATTTTAAATTACCATAGCGAAATCTTAGTATGGAGCGAAATGCATCTACTGTCGAAATTGAAACTTGTTGCACACACCCCGGCTCTTTGGCACAGGTGCATGTTTGTGGAAGATTTGGTCACGTTTGCCAACGTGAAACTTTAGTTTTAGGTTTAAAATGTAAATTAGTTTAAATGGAATGTGCATAATGAAAACGTTGGGCTTAGCAACGCAGAATGCACATTAGGTAAATTAGACATAATCCGCATATTCTAGCTCGTTTACTTCGTGTTTGGCATTATAATTATGTGTGAAGCTTTTTATGGGTTTCGTAGTCTGAAAAGGAAGCTTTATAGTTTTGTGATGCTTCTCTGCTTGCTGCATGTCCTGAGTCAGAGCTGTTTTACTCGTATTTTACTCGTCGTACATTGGAATAGGACGGAGGCAAATTCATTTTATTACAGGCTAGAGTGTCTACCATAGAGGAATACTAACGGGGGGGAAGTCTACTATCATACTGAAATTTGCGACGATGCGATGTATTGTTTGATTGTGTCATTTCGATGGTATTTCTTGAGTTGTTAGTAAACAACTCAAGACCTTTCTCCAACACCTTTGCTAATAAAGTGTAAGGCCTGTAACACCTTACACTTTATTAGCAAAGGTGTTGGAGAACAGATGGAAGAGTGTGATGATTGTGATTTTAACAAAAATATTGACGACCATTTGTAGAATCTCTGCTGTCTTAAAACTATACCAATTACTAACCTACTACCAGTACAGTCTGGTAGTAGTTACCTACTACTACCAGTAGTAGTAAAACTACTACTACTGGTACTAGTTGTAGCAGTAGTATCTAATAGAAGTATTTTAATTAAAGCTAGAAACTATTTACATGACACTGGCAGGGTAAGAGAACAAAGAAGACAAAGAAAAAAGTGAATTATTGAAAATGTAACGAATTTTGGAATTAAAACCTTCCACTAACATGATAAAATTCCTCATTTCAAATTAAAACTCCAAAGCACCCAACTATCATCTCATAACTCTGCCCTTTAAAATACCACGTCCGGAGCGAAGAGATAAATATTCAGGCGATGTCGAGTCGCTGTCGTGTTTTTAATAAAATTACCCGAGGGTGGCGACGGGTGGCGAGGGGAGGGGTGGCGGGCGCGTGGGGGCGGAAATTGAAAACCCGGCTTCCGACCCACCCCAGTTGTTCAGGGCCGGTGCAAGGGGGTAGCATGCTCAACTCTACAATATTCGGATCTAATCAATTTAGATTTTTTTATTTTTCAAGACTACCGACTTCTTTGTTACAGTGTGTGAGAATGGTGAAAAGTTATTCTTTGTTCGGTGATTAGGTGATTACACCTCGCATGCCTAACTATATTTGGTTCCTTTTATCAAACCTTTTGATACTTAGTTTATTGCATTCATCACTTCATCATTTGTCACCGCTTCATTCGTCTGCATTCGTAAATTCGTGTTCTATGTTTCGTAGTTTCGATTTACAAAATACATTATTACATGCATCGGTTTTTCATCATTTGTTATTTCATATTTTTATTACATTTCACCTGTTTTTGTATACAATTTGCTGATGCCAAGTGGTATCGCCTTAGAATAAAGCATTGTGACCAAATTCAAAGTAGTGTCCTGAATTCGTCCACATTGTCCTCGGTTTTATCAGAAAGGAACGTTAGCACTCGTATGGGTTCAGTGGAGTGCCTCGTGATTCACTGACAATGGATGTTTGGTGTTAATTGGTGTTTGCTTTTTATACAAATCGTCATGCGGCTGTTTAAAAACGCGCCGGTTTCTGTTCAGAAATTCTACAAAGAGATTGTGCACTAGTTTTGCTAGAAGTCTGTTTATCTTTGTATCCAGTCAGAGTTTTTTATTCGTAGAATATGACAACCACGCTATTTTTACGTACTTTAAGATTTACTGACCAGAGTTTTGAAAATGTACTGAATGAAATTAAAATTTTTGCTCATGGTAAATTGAGAACTTGTACCTATACATTTTATTGTATTAATATGCATCTGTTTTTATTATGCACTAGAAGCCGCCCGCGTCTTCGCTCGCCTGTTCCCGTAACACCCCGATCCCGTTGCTTTTTCGGGATAAAAAGTGTCCTATATCCTTCTCCCGGTTCTAAGCTACCTCCCCACTAATTTTCTGCCAAATCGGTTCCGCCGTTTTTGAGTTATAAATAGTGTAACTAACACGACTTTATAAATATAGATGTCATTCTTGAAGTTATAGGTACCATTCTATAATATGTGTAATCATAAGAATACAATAATGGGGTGCAAATGGTATATGAAAGCATCGATAAAACAAAGTCATATTTATCCATCCTTCATCCATCCATATTTATGTACTCCAACACGCCTTGGCCAAACCAGAAATAATAACCAAAAGCCACCACATAAATTGAAACCCGAGCCCGCCAACCAAACCTCCAACACTGCTGAGCCACGCAAGCATAACTAGCCGCTTTCACCAGAAGTTATCAAATAGTCGTTGACAACGCTCGCTTTATTGCACCACAGTCCACAGTATATAGACAGACATGTCACAGCCAACTCGTTAAATTCGCCATTCAATGAACTGCCTAGACTTATAATTGTACGGTGCATTCAACTAACTTTCTTAATGTTTATAACTAGGAAGTGTCCTTATTGGATTGCCAAACAATACCATCTAGCCCCAAATGCAGAGCTTGTCCTGTAGCTTGTTGTTGTTTTGTGAATACACATAAAATATTATTTAACACCCAGACAGAGAACAAACATTTTGACTGGCCTCTCAGATCAGTTGGTAGTAGCTCTGCCTTCTGCGCCGTAGGTCGTGGGTTCGATCCCCACCGAGAACAAATATTTGTGTGGTGAACGGCGATGTTTGTTCTCTGTCTGGGTGTTGTATTGTATTCTAAGTAGTATGTATTTACAAAAAAAAATGTATGTATGTATTATATCAGCTATCTCGTTCCCATAGTAAAAGCTCTGCTTAATTTGGGGCTAGATAGTGTTGTGTGAATTGTCCGCAATTTTTTTTTTTTTTCATCTGTGATAACCACACAAATATTTGTTCTCGCTGGGGATCGAATCCTCGACCTAAGTAGCAAAAGGCAGACTTAGTACCAACTGAGCTGAGAGGTCGCAGTCATTTAAAAACGAAAAAGAAACGAATAACCAAACCTATATATAGGTTTGGTTATTCGTTTCTTTTTCGTTTTCCTAAAAATTACTTTAGGTTGTTTGTTTTTTATTTGAAACGGTACATATTAAATGGTGAATTTAACCAGTTCGACAAACACTATCAGTTTAATTAAATAATCCTGGCACAACGCTGGAGTAGTTAAATCGTGTTTTGTCACATTTGTTCGAGTTGACAATTGCATGTCAATGCAAGAGACAAAACACGGATCAACTAGTCCAACACTACGCCAGGATTAATATATAATAAGCGTTAATAAGACCCTATGGGTCTTATTAATAATCCTGGCGTAGCGTTGGACTAGTTAATCCGTGTTTTGTCACATTTGCTCGAGTTGACAATTGTGACAAAACACGATGCGTTGCGCCAGGATTATTAATAACACCCTATAGGTACACCAATATAATAATACAATCATAAATAAATATAAATAAATATCTGAACAATAATACAGTAATACTGCACGTATAGGTACTCTACACACATTGTGCTGCCTTGTGGTCTATTCACGTCAGGTTTTTGCACTCGCTATTATTTGTGGCAAATGACGTAATTGGCGAGCACACTTCACTTCTTTTATGAAACTAGCTAAGTGCCGTGAAATTACCATAATTTTGATGTGTTTTAGTTGTAGGTATATTTTTGCATTTTAGTTTGCTGACTTTTGGATAAATTGTGACTGTTATTTACTTAGAGTAGAATATAATATTTACTTAGTTGGAGTTACTGTAGCTTAAGATTTATCTTGTGTGTAAGACTATGGCCTATTGAAAATTGAACTATTTCAATTTTCAATAGGCCATAGTCTTACACACAGAACAGAAAACGAACGTCTTCAAGGTTTTCAACTCGATAAACGCTTTTGTGAGACTTCGTTGTCAACATTGTGATTCGTTCAAGGTTCGAGCAATATAAGTTAGTTTTTGCTTCACAAAATATGGTGTATGGAAAGGTGTTTCTTTCTTGACATCATTTTATTTTATTTTTATTTCTTAGGAAAACCAACAGTAATTATATTCTAATTTAAAAAGACAACTATGGACCATTTATCAGTTTTCGCATAGTGAGACTATTAGATTTATCATAGTCTGTATTTGTTTTTTTTTCATTTTCGGTCGGTGATCTGAACTTTGTTTTCTATATACCTGTAATACCTACAGGTGGAAAACAGAGTTCATTATTAAATTTTCTAGTTTCTTATAAAATGTATTTTTTTATTTTAATCATTTCATGTTTTATAATAATAGTTTTTGTTAATAATGTATTTTCTGTTGTAAATAAATTAAAACTAGAATATTGTTAGTAAGTAACAACAATCAATTGATAATAATAAAATCATCATAAACTTAGAAGGGCAATTTTTAGACCCAGATTTCAAAGATTTTTAGATTTCTTAGAAAGGAAATGAAATACTACATTATTTTACTGCTATCATATTATTATCCTCTCTCACAAATCTGTGGTGCTGTGGCGCTTGGGATGTCCAGCAGCGGACAAGACAATGGCGCGGGAGACAGGGGTCGACATCCATCATCGTTGCCATTCAAACGTCAGGGGCGGCCGACGGGGTACTCCCAACTAGTTTGGAACTGCGTACTGTGTGGTATTCCTTGTTAGATTAACTATGACGTCAGGAGTTTCTCAGAAACTTCAGGCTCATGGCTCGTAGAAATGAAATGAAATCAGAATGAGACTTCTCCACACTGTGCGTGTTCTACCGTATAATGGGGTATGCTCTGAAGAACTTTTTTTTTTCTTTTTTGTCTGAAGACATCATGCCAACAGCTTTGAGAGCACTGGTGGTCTAGTGGTAGCGGCCCCGCCTTCAAATCCGAAGGTCGTGGGTTCAAATCCAGTCGTGTACCAATGAGTTTTTCTGTCGAAAAATGTATGTGCACTAAGGCAGTACTCTCAAAACGGCGAAGGAAAACATCGTGAGGAAACCGGCGTGTCGTAGAACCTAAAAAAGTTTAAGCAACACGTGTCAAGGGTCACACAAAAAGGGCCCGCCAGCGGTCTACTTGCGGAAAAATCAGCCCGCACTGATGAGCGGATGATAAAAATTTGCCGAATTTTTGCCAACAGCTTCATTTTACCATCGCACTGCTCGCCATAGGCAGAGAGTTCATCCTCACTTGGAGCCTGGGTGGTCGCACATCGTTCGCTTTCAGAAGAATTACCTTCCGCGAACACTCAGGCTGTGGAATGATCTCCCTGCTGAGGTTTTCCTTATGGACTATAGCATGATGCGGGGTTCTTTAAAAAGAGTGTTTGAAAGTTTTAAAGCGTCGGTAACGCGGTTCTGATACCTCTGGTATTGCAGGCGTCAATAGGCTATGATGATCATTATCATTAGCAGCCTAAATGAGACCATCATTTAGGGCCATCATAGGTATCACTAGGTGAATCTGGAGTCAAAATTTAAACCTCAAACTGACAATCTGTTTCTTAAATTTTATATTCAAAGTAAAAGTATGTTAGGTATCATATTAATCTATAAGCGATAGGCACTATTAGTCTAGTGGTAGCAACACCGCCTTCCGATCCTAAGGTGAAGGGTTTAAATCCGGACGTGTGCCTATGGATTTTTCTCTTCGAAAAATGAACCTATGTGCGCAATGCTAGTGCTCTCAAACGGTGAAATAAACGTCGTGAGGAAACCTGTGATTTAGTCAACTCCACACGTAGACCTTGTCTTTCCTGTAGATTAGGCCAGTCGGCCAACTGTCAGGTGCTGGGCAAGCCTACTCCATCAAAAAATCCTGTCCCAGGTACTTTAGCGTCCCGTAAATAGGAGAAAAATCCGCTGTCCCAGAAACTATATTAATCATCTACAATAGATGCAAAGGACGGCACGTAAGTATCCTTTAACACGAAGCTATAAGCTTGTTGCAACCACGGGACATCGTAGACCTCATGGCTTGTAGTTGTATACGCCTTCTATAATAAGCGCAAACATGCTTACTTAAAAAGGCCTGTTAACTTATTACCTAAATACTATAAAATTCCAAAAAATAGTACGATAATGTTTTAATATCAGTGACATTTGGCAGCAAGTTGATAAAACGCAAGCTGACCAAACCCAGTTTATCATCCATCGAAAAGGTCAGTTGACAGTCCACCTCGGTATCCATCAATGGTTATCTTGTTGTCAAATAGAGGTAGTTAACCAGTTACCAAGTAGGTATTAACAGATAAGCTAAATAAAACTTTTATCTCGTTAGCAAGTAACTCGACAAAACTACTACTTATTCGATTTGTTTTTGTTCGGCAAGCGGCCTAATTATATAAAATATAAATATAAATATTGTGGACAATTCACACAACACTACCCAGCCCCAAACTAAGCAGAGCTTGTAATATGGGAACCAGATAACTGATATAATACTTGAATACATTTTTTTTTTTTTTTTTTTTTTTTTTTTTGTAAATACATTCTTAGAATACAATACAACACCCAGACAGAGAACAAACATTTATGTTTGCCACACAAATATTTGTTCTCGGTGGGGATCGAACCCACGACCTACGGCGCAGAAGGCAGAGCTACTACCAACTGAGCTAGAGGCCAGTCAATTAAACAGCGGATTTAACTATTCGGCTTTTTCTTCTTCTTAACCGACTTTAAATTAAAAAGGAGGAGGTTCTTTTCTTTTAATGTTTGATAAAACCTAACTTCGTCATTTATATGCTGAACAGATTTATAAAAATTGATCCTTTTTAGGGTTCTGTAGCCAAATGGCAAAAACGGAACCCTTATAGATTCGTCATGTCTGTCTGTCTGTCTGTCCGTCCGTGTCACAGCCACTTTTCTCCGAAACTATAAGAGCTAAACTGATGAAACTTGGTAAGTAGATGTATTTTGTGAACTGCATTAAGATTTTCTCACAGACATATAAAAAAAACAATAAATTTTGGGGGTCCCCATACTTAGAACTGAAATTCAAAAAACTTTTTTTCGTCAAACCCATACGTGTAGGGTATTTATAAATAGGTCTTCAAAAATGATGTTGAAGTTTTTTATAGCGTTTTTTTCTAAACTAAATAGTTTGCGCGAGAGACACTTCC
This sequence comes from Thera britannica, assembly GCA_939531255.2. NCBI lineage: Eukaryota > Metazoa > Arthropoda > Insecta > Lepidoptera > Geometridae > Thera > Thera britannica. The sequence goes on along the minus strand of OW618041.2, from coordinate 5,056,217 downwards.
AAAGTGGAAAAAAGTTGGTCCCCCTCTCACTTCATATGAGAATGATAAAACAAAAAAATATATAAATATGTTGTACATTACTATGCAAACTTTCAAGGATATTTGGTTTGAACGAGATCTAGTCAGTAGTTTTTTTTTATACGTCATAAATCGTAAACCGCAATTTACCTTTCGATGAACTACAAGAACCTAATATAATTATGTTACTTGATGCTACGGAACCCTTCATGGGCGAGTCCGACTCGCACTTGGCTTCTTTTTTCTTTTTAAAATGAGTTAAATTTCATTATTCAAAAACTATTACTAAACAACATGAAATACCTAATTAAAAAGAAAAAATAAAAATTACATTTTATAAGAAACTAGAAAATTTTATATGAACTCTGTTTTCCACCTGTAGGTATTACAGGTAGAAAACAGAGTTCAGATCACCGACCGCAGGCAATGTGCCCAAAAGGCTGGCAAATTACTTACTCAATACTCAATACTCAATACATTTATTGCATAAACATGGTTTAGTTTAGGTACATACATAGTTCTTAGGTGTAAGTCAGTATCACATGGACCCTGTGAATAGGGTAAAGCAACATGGAGGTAGGCCGGGGCTTATACACAGTAGTTGGTACATATATATTATTATAGATTGAGAATTTTCAGGCATTCTACGTATACACACCTGTAGATAGGTAGGTACACCAACCTGACAACCCGAATGATTATATTTAACTCCTACAAAGCTCTGGCGAAGCTTGAAGTTTGCAGAAACTAACTTCTTGCAAACAAATTCCATGGTACCAGTAGTTCAATATTAACATTCAACAGGTGTCTCTCACCTGAAAACAAATCAAATCAAAAGTGTATTTATTAGTAGGATTGCAAGGATCACTTTGAAACGTCTTAAATAGGTGAGTCTAGGTGCCAGCTCCACGCGACCGCAAGCTTTGAAGAACAGGCCACAAACTACGGCTTGGTTCCTACCGTTTCTTTTATATGATCCTTTGACAAAATCTACAATAATAGCAGTGAAGTTCCAGTGTGGTGCTACTTCACTTAGTGAGATGTAGTACCCAATGCAATAATTCCCCATTTAGAAATTCTCGTCTTGCCTTTATTTTTGCCAGGCAAACTGATTGCGCAAACGAACTTCGCCCGCATACATCGTTGCGAAAGTTGCGTACTCATTTATTATTGCGTTCACAATGGCCATCATTGCCCACCGATAAGGCGCTTGTAGAGCTAGATTTAGCGCAGTTTCAAGACCATCTGCAACAGTTTGCGGATGTTTGCAAACCCCTATGCTGAAACTGATTGCCACCGCCATCGCCATTGCAGTTCGCAACTGTGGCCACAATCTGGAAAAAAAGTGAGCACCTGAGATGACGAAAGATATAAGAACGGGGAAAAAGAAAACCCAAAGTGTAACTAACCCTACTTAGCATGGGACGGGATGAAGTAGGAAGACGATGAATCAAACTTATTGAACCTACTTTGAAAGAGAGAGAGAGAGAGAGAGAAACGAGAATTCTTTAAAGCTTAAATAAAGAACACCCGCTAATTTAAAACGGTTATCATTTGCAACTCCTCACAATGGTTCTCACAATTGGCACAACAATACACTATTATTTGTCCATTAAACGGTTTATTTGAAGACGTAACATATGCCGGCCATGTGGCGACGCGTGGCTGGTACTTAGGAAAATAGTGGCTTAGAGGGGCCTGCTTCTAAATAGATGTTCATTTTGTGGTCACGGGAGCCGACTGTCTAGGAGGATGTTTTTATTATTAAATACGTATACTTATAGGCTACGGTATTATGGAGAGGAACCGGAAGAGTCCTAAACTCCGCGGTCTAAACGCGATCTCCAATCTAGTATTCGTTTACCCGAACGATTGTCTGTTTGTTCTGCGTCAAACAAGACCGGCCCCACTGCCACTTCAGCTTTATAATCTTTTGAGCTATGTCGACTACCTTTAGTTCCCTGTCAGATTTAAGCACTGGAGCACTGCACTGTGAAGCACTGTAAGAGAAGAGGCGAAAAACGGGCTCAGGGCGCGTCTTGGGAGAGACCTACATCCAGCAGTAAACTGATAGTTATAGGTTGAACATAATTATGTATAACGACTAATGAAAGCAAACAGTGACGAAGGAAAAAGGCATGCGCGTTTAGTAATTGCCTTTGATTTAAAAAAACGATTCCCCAAATCCCAAACTTACATGACCCGGCGTTGTATGTTTGTATGTATATTTGTAAGAACATAACGTGTGAACCGCTTATCCGATCTTCATGGAATTTGGTGAGTCAATAATTTGCACTAAGTATAAAAATAATCTGGTAATAATATGAGTTGAACTAACTAAGGCGTTAAGATATGTGAGTCCAAAGAAAGATCAACACTGTTTTGTGTTCGATGCTGTAATTTTTGTGAACTACAGCAACAACTACCAGCCGAGTGTTGGGCATTGAGAAGGACTGACGAAAGAAGAGTAAGTAAATGCGGCAGAGATGGGAATATTGAGCTGGATGTGTGTAACAAGAATGCACAAGATACGGAATGAGTATATCAGGGAAAGTCCGAAAGTAGAACCGGTGACAGAAAAATTAAGGAGCAACAGGCTGGCGTGGTACGGGCATGTCATGAGAAGGGATGAAAGTCATGTGACTATAGGAGAGTGATGAGTATGAATGTAGATGGATATTTGGGTAGATGTAGGCCAAATAAAAGATGGATGAACAGTGTGAAGGATGACATGGGTAAGAAAGAAGTGAATAAATAGATGGCGGCCGATAGAGAAGAATGGAAGAGGAGAACATGTTGTGCCGACTCCACATAAAGTGGGATAAGAGCAGGAAAAAGAAGCTGTAGTTTTTGTGATACGACAAAAATATAAAGGTTCTAAAGTATGATATAAAAATTTGTATCAGTAATTCATAAATACAGCTTTAATTAGTGACAAACCAATTAAAGATGGTGTAAAATCAATATCTCTACAACTTAAGTTTCAACTTTGTATTCTAATGACGTGAAATTTGATAGCAATACTAAACGCCGATGGATCAGATAAATATATCTACGATTATGAATCTACGATCCAAGAAATCAAATTACCATAACATGATTTTATAGACCCGACGAAGCACTTTACTAGTTTCTCGTTACGACAATAATAAACCGGAGTATAATATAGTGGTATACGGCATGAAACTCATTTTAGAACTGGTCGGTAAAGTCCAACGCTATAAATTGACAAGTATTTCTAAATTGTCCTTCACACATCGATCTACACCTAAACTCGAATGTACACATATGCGGAATAGGGCTGTGTGGCCTGTATGTTTCCTAGTCGTAGAGTCCGGAGCCGGATAGTTTCAATCGTTTGCTTTTATCCAAACTGAGATCTTGCGCTATCCGCAAACTAGCGGTTTTGTATAATCGGTCTTGTTAAAACTTCGAAGTCGAAGAAGTAATATTGGTTCTTCAAATTATAGTCATTGTATCTGAAACACTATATAATTTAGACCAATAATAAGAACAAAGTTTAGGAATGTATGAAAAAGCTGAATGCAGGACGAAATAACGATTCGTCAGATATACTCGGACAAACATACCAACAAACATACATCGCCGATTCTTTCAAGTTTTTTGAGATAAGCATTGGTTTGCTCGATCTATGACAGTTTTTGGCGTCATAAATAGCATCTACATCATCTTGAGGAGGGATGATAATCACATAATAGGAGAGTCGGTTGGATATGTGACTTGGGAGAGAAGAACCAACAAAGAAATTAATGGACTGTGTGAAATTGGTAAGAAAGGATTGAATACAGAGAAGACGGCTGACAGAGGGGAATGAAAAATAACTTGTTTGCTGATTCTACATAAAGTCAAAGGCGAGGGCAATTAACATATTTCAAGCATATGCTTGCGGAAAGATTGAGAATGCTATTTAGCTTGGCGTGAGCATCTTCCATTTTATACAGTTTAATCTTTAAAAGTCATGTGACTACGAGAGTAATGAGTATGGATGTGGATGTATATGTGAGCAGAGGTAGACCAAGGAAAACATGGATGAACTGTGTAAAAGATGACATGGATAAGAAAGGAGTGAATGTTAGAGAGGCTGACAACAGGGGGGAGTGGAGGAAGAAGACATGTTGTGCCGACACCACATAAAGTGGGATAAGGGCAGGAAGAAGAAGAATACGGTTTAATCTTAACACACAAGCGTGTTCCGCAAACAGAAAGTTGCTCTTGTCGCATCTTAGCGAATCCCGGAACCGGCTGAATCAGGCTACAACCGGACGGGCATCCCTAGCAGTCGGACTGGTTGCTTGTAGCACGGAGCAGGATTCCGACGGGTCGTTAACGAGCGGCGTACACGAACGTGTCCTACGTACTGGGCGATTCGAAGAAATTAGGTAGGACCGATATTTACTGCATTCTAAGATACATAGGATTTTACGTTGGGAATAAGTTTACGTACTTCGGAGGGCATGCTGAAAACTTTGTCAGAGCGTAAGAAAAAACTCCCGACCCATGTAGCCCATAAGATCGGTTATTAGAGTTTGTATTTTATTTTTATCATCATCATTAACACCTCGTATAATGTTGATATCAAATGTATTCAATAAAAGGAAATGGAGAAGTCCAATTGTATGACAGGACACTACAATTTAATTTTTAATGCTCTTAGCTGCTTCATTAAAAAAAAATTATAAAAATAAATAAATCTGTCTGCACAACTCTTTCACTTCCTAAATACTCCCATTATAATTCTGATTTAAAATTTCATTTGTTTATAATAAAGCTAAGATTTTTATTCAAAAAGAAGTAGGTAGGTACTAGTAGGTAGGTAATATAGGTAAGCCTATACATTTCGTAACTAAGTCAAGAGAACGATGCTGTTTTATGAGACCGTGATTAAAAAACAATAAAAACACAGTGATAAAGTTCAGCGTTGTTCCCACGTCACGCTGTGAGACGTCTTTATAAAACTTCATTCACGCACTTGACCCTTTCGGCATAATAAGTAATAACGCCGTGAGACGGGACAAAGTAGAATAAAATGAATACCCTTCACGCTCACCGGCATAAAACGCACACACGCGCATCTAATAACCTCATTTGAACGTATCAAACGTTTGAAAAACATCGCACACATGTGAAAAAACGCGTCCGCTCGCGATCATTCAAACAAAGTCGAGTTCAAAACATACCTTTGAGCTCGCACACATACAAACGACTCTGTAAACACGCTGTTGCTGTGTGGCTCCATTTCGCCGGCTGCGACCGAGAGTCGACATTAGCTCGGATCTTGTGTTTCGGCTAGTTTCGGCATCTTTCGGCTTCTGCTCGGTATTTCGTTGATAGTATTTTTAGCGCTGATGCAGTGTTTTTGCTCAGCGGTATTTCAACATTGTAATGCCATTGTAGGTCGACTGTATAACGATCACCGTGCTTCAGTAATGAGTAATGAGAGGTTCTCGTATTACCTACTTTACTGCAGTAAAATAAAAGGATCACATAAGGTGATACGAGTTTTTGTGAGGAGAAGAGACCTTTGGTTTTTTATTAATTAGACGAACTTTTGTTTCAGCAATATGTTTAATGGCTTGGAAATGTTAATTGCATTGTGTGCGGTCGCACAAGAAAGTGATATTTAATTAATGTCTAAAAGTCAACTTCTCGTCTGCTTTGTTAAATGCTCTGTCCAGAACACAGTTCTCTCTCTCAGCTCTCTCATTTCTGTCCATAATTTTACCAAAATGTTGATAAGTGACTTAAATGTATTTACCTAACTCTTCAAAACACCTCTTGGTGTTTATTGGCTCTATATTTTACTAAATAAACTCCTGCCTGATGAAGTATAAACATCATACACTGTTAAAGAACTTAAAACATGAACAAAAAACCAAAAAGAAGCAAGTTCATTCAAAAATAGTTGAGATCTGACAGTCTTTTACTACTGCCACCGGCAAGGCAAATGGTCAGGCATTTTTTTTACTGACCTATTGGTATGAACCCCTCTTTCCTGAAGTTGATATAGGAATGCTCAGTTTGCTTGTGCCTTCCCATCTCTAGAAGGAAACAGATAAATAACTCCACTTTATGTTCCAATCAAACAACTACAACCAGCAACTGGCGAACTCTGGTGTCGGAGGCCGCAAGATCCACTTTGGGTCGTTGTGTGCTATAGCATTATTAGCATTTTATGATCTAAACTAGCTGACACCCGCGACTTCGTCCGCGTGGTTAGTATAAAGTCATAGTTTGAGTTCGTTTAAAAGAAACTATTTTATGGTGGAAAGCGGACAACTATTGATATGTTTTCACTGTTTTTTGCTTATATTTTGAGAGTTATTTTTCGTGAATTTGCCTTAATGGCTAATTTGGGTTATGTATGCGTTGGTTGTACATGTCCAAGTTCTGGTTACCTTAGTTTTGAGTTTGCATTCAAAACTATATAAAGTGTGTTCGAAAGATGGTAACTGCTGTTGTAGCCGATTTTTTTCAGCTGTGTTTAGTTTTGGTATGAAAGGTGCTTCCCGCGATTTTGTCTTGGTGGTTATCATCGGTTTTTTTGTAAACATTTGTGTGTATTAAAACCTGGTGACAAATGCTGCGGTAGCTGAATTTTTTTAAATGTTTTTTTGCGTATTTTGTAAAGCTCTTGTTCGTGATTTTGTTTAAGTGGCTAATTTGGGCTATCGTATTCGTTGGTGTATAATTGAATCTTGATTTTTTAGTTTGATATGATCAAATGCAAGTTACCATCGTTTTGAGCTTGTACTTTAGAGTGTATTTGAATTTGAAGGTGAGTGCTGTTGCAGCCGTTTTTTTTCAGCGGTGTTTAGTTTAAGTATGATAGATGATTCCCGCGATTTTGTCTTGGTGGTTATCATCGGTTTTTTTTGTAAACATTTGTGTGTATTAAAACCTGGTGACAAATGCTGCGGTAGCAGAAAATTTTTTAACGTTTTTTTTTGCGTATTTTGTAAAGCTATCTTTTGTGATTTTATGTTATATTAGTAGCTAATTTTGGGTTTCGTATGCGTGTTGGTGTATAATCGAATCAATTTTTTTAATTTGACTTGACCAACTGCTGGTTACCATAGTTTTGAGCATGTACTTTAGAGTGTATTTGAATTTGAAGGCGAGTGCTGTTGTAGCCAATTTTTTTCAGCGGTGTTTAGTTTAAGTATGATAGATGATTCCCGCGATTTGTCTTGGTTGTTATCATCGGTTTTTTTGTAAACATTTGTGTGTATTAAAACCTGGTGACAAATGCTGCGGGAGCTGAAATTTTTTTAATGTTTTTTTTTTGCGTATTTTGTAAAGCTATTTTTTGTGATTTTATGTTATATTAGTGGCTAATTTGGGGTTTAGTATGCGTGTTGGTGTATAATCGAATCAGATTTTTAATTTGACATGACCAACTGCTGGTTACCATAGTTTTGAGCATGTACTTTAGAGTGTATTTGAATTTGAAGACAGGTGCTGTTGTACCCGATTTTTTTCAGCGGTGTTTAGTTTAAGTATAATAGATGATTCCCGCAATTTTGTCTAAGTGGTTATCATTGGTTTTTTTGTAAGCCTTTGTGTGTATTCAAACCTGGTGACAGATGCTGCGGTAGCTGAAAATTTTTTAATGGTTTTTTTTGCGTATTTTGTAAAGCAATTTCTTGTGATTTTATGTTATATTAGTGGCTAATTTAGGGTTTCGTCTGCGTGTTGGTGTATAATCGAATCAGATTTTTTTAATTTGACATGACCAGCTGGTTACCATAGTTTTGAGCATGTACTTTAGCCGTTTTTTGAAGCGGTGCGGTGTTTAGTTTCGGTACGATAGGTGTTTTCCGCGATTTTGTCTTAGTGGTTACGGTGGGGTTAATGTAAACTTTTGTGTGTATTCAAATTTGGTGACAGATGCTGCGGTAGCAGATTTTTTTTACTGTTTTTTTGCGTATTTTGTAAAGCAATTTTTTGTGAATTTTCATGAAACTTTTTTCCTTTTTTTTCTTCTGTTAGGAAAATAATTTTCCGATTTTCTTTCTTAATGCACCTTTGCTCTATAAGAGCAACACATCTTCCAAGTTTCATGCTTCTAGGACTAATGGTTTAGGCTGTGCGTTGATTTTTCTTTAAACCATTTTTCCCCTTTTTCTCCTCTTCGGGAAATAATTTTCCAATTTCCTTTCTTAGTACACCTCTACGTTATAAGAGGAACATACCCTCCAAGTTTCATGCTTCTAGGACTAACGGTTTAGGCTGTGCGTTGATTGTCAGTCAGTCAGTCAGTCAGTCAGTCAGTCAGTCAGTCAGTCAGTAACGAAAGAGTTTTATATATTTAGATAAATCAATTTGTCGTTGAAAATGAGCATGTTTGATTGAATAAAACAATATTTTATTCAATCAAACATGCTCGGAAATTTGAGCATTATTTTGACTACCTTCTTCAAAATAAATCGAAATACAGCGAGCAGCGGCCGGCAAAAGTTGGATGAAAATCCATATCCAGCCAAAAAAAATAGCAGTAAATTCACTTCACTTCTTCTTTTTTGGCTACTGCGACTAGATGCCACAAACTCTGCCAGTGTCCGTTTCATATATCTAGCGTGTTATTTAAAAATGGAACGATCTTTTACTCTGAAATATGGCAACCAAGGAGGTCTTACCAACTTGTCTAAGGTTTTATTTAAATTTCGAACTGAAATGCAAAATGAAACCCTGTTTATTGAAAAAAAAAAACAAATGATCTTCTACGCGGAAAAAATAATGTTATTCGTGTGTTTTCGTGCAAGTACTACTTAGTTTTCATTTTCTCGCAGTATTTGAGAAAAGTACTAAGCTTAATAGGTACAAGCCTTGGCTACAATAGGCATTGGTGGACTTTCATTATGTCGCCCACATTTACACGTTCGTCCTTCAGTAATGTTTAGCTGCACATTATATTGCTGAAAACACAAAAGAGGCTCAGCAGAAGTTCCTTAGTAAGATTATAATAAAGCTCCCATATCAGCATGAAATGTTACATTTGGACGAAACACAACAAATTAACGGATTGTGCGTATAAGTTGCAAATGGGAAAGAACAGCTAATGCTAAAGTAGATGCCGACGCATGATGCACAGAAATACATTTACGCCAAATCAGTAAAATGAAATGAGATGCTTATTAAAAATATATAACATGGATGCCGCGCCAATAGAATGCTTATCTGCCAAAAAGAGGAACTCGCATAGAAGTTTGTCTGACGTTGATTATTACTAAAATTAATTCACTAAAATTAATGAGTTTTGAACCTGATGGCAACGTGGGACAAACAATAATTCTTAACGAAGATTCCTAGCTGAATAGCTAAAAAGGGTTCCCCTTTTTAGCTATTTCCAATACAATAACCAGAACTGGTTTCCTTAGCCTATATCGTATCTGACACCTCGTGGGCTAAGAGGACCACAGAGTGAAAGACCCAGAATGAAATGGCGGGACAAACTTGTCTCTCACCTTAGATTAAATAGAACAGAACGGAATAGAATAGAATGATAATTTATTTGCGAAACAAGCACTTACACTAATTTATAATAACCTGAAAAGGAAACATTAAAGGTATAGGTACTACTTTTGTGTGAAGCTTGTGCGTCGCAAAACGATCTCTGATTCAGCATAATGTTGGCTTACAACCAACGCTGGTCTTCCGTCAGAGCCGGTCGGTGATGCCACGGACAATCATTCCCCCCAAAAAAAAACAAGGTTAAACAGAAATAAATAAACTTAAAAACAACATCATGAACAACTAGGTACTACATGGATTAACAAAAACAAATGCAAAGATTTTTGTGCATTATATAAAAGTGAGGAGCCAAAAACAGATACAATGTAAGTTATAATTACCTACTTAGGTACTAATGCATTGAGACAGCCTGCTAGAAATGCCTAAGACACTAAACTATATAATAATTATATTAAATTATTATACTTGTATCGTGATTATCTTGTTCCTGCTCTTTCTAGGCGTAGGTCGTGGGTTCGATCCCCACCGAGAACAAATATTTGTGTGGTTAACATAAATGTTTGTTCTCTGTCTGGGTGTTATATTGTATTCTAAGTATGTATTTACAAAAAAAAAATGTATTCAAGTATTATATCAGCTATCCGGTTCCCATATTACAAGCTCTGCTTAGTTTGGGGCTGGGTAGTGTTGTGTGAATTGTCCACAATATTTATTTATTTATTTATTCTGGCTTTCAAACAGAAAAGTTTAAGTTTAATTTTAATTTTTAAACTATGTAGGTACATTTTGCAGGTTCCTTATCGGCGGTGCGATATTATTCCAGCATTTCGATGCAGCGTAACGGAAACTACCCCTAAAAGAGGCAGAGCTGTGCCACTGCATAAAAAGCTGCGTCAAGCATTGGGCGGAAGCCACAAGATCTCGAGTTCGACATCCATGTTAACTTCTCGTAGAGGTATGAAGGTGCTTCATGCAAACAAAAGGCAAGCAAGATGCAACTTACGACGGTGCTTCATTTTTAAAAACAGATGTTTATTTAGAAACAGCGTGACATGGCCTCTGAATGGTATATTGAAGCAGGAACGGGCACAGGCGTTCTGGACTCGCTGAACTAGTTTTTGTGTTCTGGACAGTAGTCGAGGGCCAAAAACCACATCGCTGTAGTTCAATTTTGATGGTACGAGCGACTCTACTAACGACTCTACAAGCCGGATTTGCAGATCTACCCTTATGTGAGGCCTCAATCTGTACAGAAACTTCAGTCTATAAAAGCAGTTCCTAACAGAGTCGGCAACATGCTTCTCAAACCGAAGGTCGCAGTCCATGAGCAGGCCAAGATTTCGCGCCTCTTATATTGTTTTTTTCGGATTAAGCAACAGACTGTTATTTCTGTTTTCTTCATGTTTTTCAGCTTCCTTGGTAGGTATATACGGGAGTACCCATTGAGTAAAAAGTTATTCATCTAATTTTAACGAATTACGAATTATAAGATGGCTAGTGTTTTTTAATGTTTCGGCTTTGAAGAAAATGGTGTCGTTTTTCTTCAAACCCATCGGGAACATTTTCGTATAAATCAAGATAATCACATACTTATTACACTTTCATTCCAACTGCTCACTGGTTATGTTTTTGATGGCATTTATGTTTTCTGTCATCCGTCTTGCGAAGAATTATCTTGCACGGACTCTCGTCAAATAATGACAAACAGGCGACCCGGGGCCGCAATGCCCCCATTCCCATCCGCCGCTCATCTCACATTTAAATTTGTAATCAGATTAACTGAACAACTTCATCCATCATTCATTGGCATCATACCGAACGTTTCAACCGTCGTCGGTTCTATAATCAATTAGCGGATGGAAAAAAGAAATCGTCTTCGGCTCTCGCCAGTAACCGCTCATTATTTCTTCTCACACGTTTTTTTATTGCGGCAACATTATACGTGGGTGTGGTTGTAATTTCCTTTCACCGACGTAAGGGCACACACGCAATCCTAATTCACAACTTTACATTATATACTTAATGTACTCCAGCGCAGAGTTCAAAATGTAATGTCGCAAAGCCCTGATGAGAAGATGCCCGATGAAATATTAAGGTGTCCGTCCCTTTCGGTCCTAGAGGCTCTCTGTCGCTCATCACTAGAATTTCTGTGGATGTTTTTACGCGCGCCGGGGGGCTAAATATACGCTGTTTTGGCGGCAAAACGCTTCGGGGACTCGTAACTCAATAAAACGAAACTGCGAAGCGTGGGGAGACGCCACATGTTTTATTTACGGCTTTTCAATTAAATATTATACTGCTTTGGTTTTCCGCGGCGCTGTGGCAGGGCATATCAGAGGGGTTAGCATCAGTTTCTGTTGTCGTAGAGTCGCCAGCGTGTCACCAGCTGAAAAAATATGAAACTTCAGCTGAAATCTACTGGGTGTAACAATTGATGGCAGAGCCCTAAAAGAACAGTTATTGTTATCCCAAAGTAAAAAAAAAAAAAAAAAAAAAAAAAAAAATATTCTGGACAATTCACACAACACTACTCAGCCCCAAACTAAGCAGAGCTTGTAATATGGGAACCAGATAGCTGATATAGTACTTGAATACATTTTTTTTTTTGTAAATACATACTTAGAATACAAAAACAAAAAAAAAAATATTTGGATATAATTTATTATTTTATTTTCTACCTGGTTCAGACTGTTTCCCCTAATACGTTCTGAAGCACACAACTTTCTGACCAAAATATTCAAGATGGAAGGCTCTTTTAAGTCAAATAAGAAGCCCTAATGTAGCCTAGATTATTATTACTAGCAGTTGGTGACCGGTACCGGACCGGTATTTTTTATTGTTAATTTGTATTTTTAAGAAATCTTAAGAGTCATATCATCTTTATTGGCTTATTCGTACTGAACAACGCCATCTGCTGGATATGCTGGCAGTTAGTTGCTCACAATCGTCAATAGATGGCAGGAGGAGTCACATATTCAGTTTATGTTTAATTATTTAACTCGAGGTGAAATAATCATTTTCTTAAAATGAATCCTAGCTAGATCAATTTATCGCCCTCAAAAACCTCTGTATACAAAATTTCGTGAAAATCGTTGGTGCAGTTTCCGAGATCCCAAATATATTATAAACAAGATTTTCTCGTTTAAAGGTATAAGATAAGATAAGATAAGATTATAGTGTAGATTATGAAGACTCAGAGGTATGGTCGCTTTGGTTACATAATCACTAGTTTTGTTCTTGTTGTTGGTGTGCACCAACAACAAGAACAAAACTAATAGAAAGAAAAAAAAGAAAGAAAATATATTTATTGTCAATTAGGTCTCTGTTTTAGGCTCAGTATTTAATAAACCTAACTAACCTACAAGCTCTGCTTTAGTTTGTAGATAGTGTAGCGTGGAATGTTCCGGTTAAAAAAAAACCTTTGTCTATTTAGTCAGATGTTCTTAGGACTTTTTTTTTTTTTTTTTTTTTTTTTTATACAACAAAGTTAGCAAACAAGCTTACGGCCCACCTGATGGAAAGCGGTTACCGTAGCCTATGGACGCTTGCAACACCAGAGGCATCACTCGCGCGTTGCTGACCCTTTAAATATTTTAAAACGCCCTTCTTGAAAAGCCCCATGCTGTAATTAATAGGGAAAGTCTCGGCAGGAAGAGTATTCCACAACCTTAGAGTGCGCGGGAGGAAGTTCCTCTGGAACCGGACGGTGCGCGACCATGCCGGCTCCAAGGTATGTGGATGAGCCCTCTCCCTATGGCGAGCCGTCCGATGATAAAATGATGATGTGGGCATCATTTCGAACAGTTCTTCAGAACACAACCCGTTGTACAAGCGGTAGAACACACAAAGGGACGAAAAGTCTCTCCTCAGACTTAAGGGTTCAATACCGCTTGTGAGCATGGGATCATCAACTATTCTCACAGCACTTCCGGACTATCAGCGTTGAAACTAGTGCTAAGAGTCAATGTGGCAGGGTGCTTAGCGCAACGTGTGCGTGACAGCGAGGGTATATTCGTATTGGATATTGCGTAGTTCTTGTTCCACATTCGGGACAATATCACTTTACCGGAAAATGGGACGTTTATGATTAGATTTGTTGACACGCAATAGGGAACAGCAGTTGTAATAAGCTAGGCACGTGAATTACGTGTTTTTTTTATAAAATTATAGCTGATAGAACAAGCATATGGCCCACTTGATGTTAAGTGGTAACCATCACCTATAACAAAAAAATAACAAAAATTAAAAGTGTATTTATTCAGTAGAATCGCAAGAATCACTTAGAAACGTCTTAAAGCTAGTTTAGTCTAGGTGCCAGTTCGTCGCGACCAAGCCTTGCTTCGTAGGTCACGCTCGTCAGGAACGTGCCCTACGATGCACTGCCCTGCGACCAAGGAGAGACATAGGTACAGATGTTGAGCCTCACGTGCCAGTAATTTCACCGGCATCACCCACACCCTTCAAACCGAAACACAGCAATGCTGCTTCGCGGCAGAAGTAGGCATTGGTACTTCCCCAGATGAGCCCTTGGCGTGGCGATAAGTAAAACGTTGTCAAATGTGACAGCGATAAACTGATCATTGCCATCGCGTAGATGTGCGCAGGCCTTTACTTATAAAAATTTTCAAAATTTAAACTACTGCCATCTGACATCATTAAAAATATGACAAACAGTGACATGGCTAAGTTTAAGCAATGATTAAATTTAAATTGCGTCTATAAGTATGGCTGTATACCTAACCTACGTCTTAAACTTAAATAACCCTTCTTATAGGGCTTCTGTGAGAGGGCTTTCTCATGATCTCAAACTGACGTCGTCTCTCTCTAGGTATATCTTTATCCTTTCCTTGAGCACTACTTTAATACTCTATAATATAGAGTATTAGTATTATAGTATACTCTACAATGTAGAGAACACTACTCTGTAGAGTCTGCATGATGGAGAGTAAAAATCATCTCTGAAAACCCATGTTTACTGACTTGCTTACTGCTTATCTATAGTAAATTCTCAACCGCCACAATTTGTTCAAGTTTTTGTGAGCAAGCGAATGATTTATTCTCACAAATTTCGTTAAAAAATAGTATAAAAATGTTGAAGGAAGCATGGACTATGAATAGTGCAGAATCATTCTGTTTTATTTGTTTAAAATTTTACCTGTACAAAATAATGTATATCGATCCAGTAAATAATGGATCAAAACTAATGACATGACAACTAATTTGCCTAGTTTTCCTAAACAAATTTCCTAGGCAAATTAGTTGTTGGAAATTATCTCTGCTGTCATGTCATTAGTTTTGATCCATTATTTACCGGACAGCCTGTATATTATGTAAGCATTTACTTTCGTGTTCTACTGGAAGAGGTATTGTGGACAATAAAAATTTGGCCACCACACCCACAGAAAACATTGTAACACAACGTTTCTTTTGAGAAAAAGGGCATGGTGATCGAAAAGTTTACAGAACTTCGTTCAAACACCAACAAAAGAAAGTTTGACAAGAAAATCCGTATAACATAAACCAATAGCCGCTTTGATCCGAAGCTTATTCAACTCATACTTTATTAAAACTAAAGCGAAAGCATGCATTACCCCGATTCGGGGGCGCAATTAGTGTACCGTACGCAATCCCGGGGGTGTTGGGAGATCTCCCGCCCTACCTACCAAACCTACGTCACGTCTATGCAGCTGTCACCGGAAAATAAGCCTTAACACTTGACAATTAAGTTCAATACAGCTTCGAATACAAGAATCCTACTAAAAACTTGCGGAGTACCCGTCGCTAATTGTAAATTTTTGCCAAATGAAACCAAACTGTCTATACCTTGTTTCTAGGGGTGAAATCGCGTGATGCGACAGTAATCGATGACGTCATAGGTTGTACTGTTGTTGGTACTGTGACGTTCACCCCCCAGGGGGTCACCGCGGGTGGTAAGGGATAACAGCGGATAGCCTTTGTGAGCCCCTTTTATTCCCAGTTTCCTCGGGACGGCACGAACGGAAATGGCATTGGAAAATGATTGGGCTCTTAGCTGATTGCACTTCGTTGTTAGCTGATTTGTACAGTATTGTTTTTTAGCTCGATGGAAGCAAAAAAAGGAAAAATGTAGAAAGTACCAATTTTTTATGAGAAAGAAACTAAGTGGTAGTAGAGCTCTTTTTGAAAGACAGTTCGTCCTGTGGGTAGTAGTACCTACCACTGCACGAAGACCCTTGAGACCTGAGAGACTTGGGACCCATATGTATCAGAGTGGTGGACACAGAGCAGGCCACTATAGAATAATCCGTCGTAATGGACGTGCTTGTCGTATCTAGTAGATAATAAGGGCTAAAATTTATTCAAAATAATAGATTTATTTTATTTTATTAGTATATTTTTAGAAATAAGTAATAAGCTTTATAAGTTTTGAAATGATTGATAAGAAATTGGTTTTTATAAATAGTTTAATTTGATATTTAAATGCTTTTAGAAATCTGTATTAAAATAATAATGATTATTGAAGTAAGAAAGAAGGATAGTCTTTAATGTTTAAAATAAAAAGCTATTTTACTTTATTTAATTTAAGAACATTGTAGTTGCTTTAAAACCATTTGATAAATAATATTATATTTTATGATTATTTGTTCGAAATTAATAACAATTTATTATATCAATAAATTGTTATTGGTAGTCAGAAGCTACGCAGAACGGATGACGATATTGTCGATAGGGGGCGCTGTCTATCAACTGTCATGTTGGTCGCCTGACTGAGGCGAGGCGGGGCAGTGGATTATTCTGGGCTTGAGACTCGAAGGAGAAGGTTATTGTTTCGTTCTGTGTACTGTCGATGTCATTCGGCTCTGAGTACACCCCTTGATTGTTAAGATAAGTACCTAGTTCTCTTTGTAGTTGATATACTTTTACTGTAAGGTAGTTTTGTGTTGAATAACGTGTCTAAAGCTATAATTTAGTTAAATAAAGTGTAAATTGTAAAGACATTGATGTAATTAAATCATTTACTTACTATTCTATATTTTCTTTTTAATATAAAGTTACCCTGAT
Organism: Thera britannica; assembly: GCA_939531255.2. NCBI lineage: Eukaryota > Metazoa > Arthropoda > Insecta > Lepidoptera > Geometridae > Thera > Thera britannica. The sequence continues at coordinate 5,039,666 of OW618041.2, read as the reverse complement.
CTAATATCAGAAGTGGGATAGAACTTTTGCCCACAGAAAATTAACATATTTATTCTTATTCCAGAATGTGAAGTGCCATATCGTAAACCGGAGACATTATCGACTGACAAATGAAGTGACAATTCCTACGTTATCCGAAGTACGATACAAAGCCGTGTATGTATCTGGAATAAAACGGAGTGGACTTCAAGTGATGTAAAAGTAAGGTAAGGCCTTGTTAGGCTCTGTATTGATTTGGCCAAATAGTGTCTAACGGTATCCTATCCGAACAGTTTTATTTTTGCCAAGAAATACTTTTATTTTCTTTTGTGAGAGTACCCGCATTTTTATTGCTCGTGCCATATTTTTTTCAATACAATTTTGTAAGTAGTACTGAAGCAGAATGGCCAAGCGATTTGTTCTTTAATAGACTACAGACAAACTTTAAATTATTGGGGAATTCTTCTAAATGGGTTGTTTAATTTTACGGTTGGGCTGGTGTAAAGTTTGGACATCGCGATAGTTGCGATTACGTGATGGAACTGAACACGACAGACAAACGTTAAAATATTGGGGGATTCTTCTAAAGGTACGGTTGGACTGGTGTGACGTTTGGACATTGTAGTAGTTGCGATTATGCGATGGAACTGAGCACGACAGTCGACAGCCAGAGCTTGATGATATTTGTATAAATGTTGGTAGACCTAGTTAGCCTGATCCTTTGTTTGGACATCGCGATGCCAACTCGCAATGGAACTTAGCATGACAGCCTAACTTATGGTACTTTATTATTTTTCCTTACATAGGTATGGTGAGTAAATTGGCTAAGGATTTTTTAATAGTTTTTATGTTAACATTATTCTTGTGCTTTCAGATTTCATGTCAGGTTATTTAGTACTTTATTGGCCTATGTGATACCAGGATCTCTGACACACTAGTACCCTGACTCGCAGCTGAGCCAGTGAGTTTGGAAAATACTTGGAGATACTTCGGGGACGAAGTATTTTGCAGAATGGCCGTGTCGTATCTAGTAGATAATAAGGGCTAAAATTTATTCAAAATAATAGATTTATTTTATTTTATTAGTATATTTTTAGAAATAAGTAATAAGCTTTATAAGTTTTGAAATGATTGATAAGAAATTGGTTTTTATAAATAGTTTAATTTGATATTTAAATGCTTTTAGAAATCTGTATTAAAATAATAATGATTATTGAAGTAAGAAAGAAGGATAGTCTTTAATGTTTAAAATAAAAAGCTATTTTACTTTATTTAATTTAAGAACATTGTAGTTGCTTTAAAACCATTTGATAAATAATATTATATTTTATGATTATTTGTTCGAAATTAATAACAATTTATTATATCAATAAATTGTTATTGGTAGTCAGAAGCTACGCAGAACGGATGACGATATTGTCGATAGGGGGCGCTGTCTATCAACTGTCATGTTGGTCGCCTGACTGAGGCGAGGCGGGGCAGTGGATTATTCTGGGCTTGAGACTCGAAGGAGAAGGTTATTGTTTCGTTCTGTGTACTGTCGATGTCATTCGGCTCTGAGTACACCCCTTGATTGTTAAGATAAGTACCTAGTTCTCTTTGTAGTTGATATACTTTTACTGTAAGGTAGTTTTGTGTTGAATAACGTGTCTAAAGCTATAATTTAGTTAAATAAAGTGTAAATTGTAAAGACATTGATGTAATTAAATCATTTACTTACTATTCTATATTTTCTTTTTAATATAAAGTTACCCTGATCTAATATGCTCAATGAGTTTTAACAACTTAAACCTTTTTTAATACATTTTCTTATTTATAGATTAACAAATTATTTTCTGTTATTTTTTTTTTTCACAAAATCTAGCGACCTGTCCCGGCTTCGCACGGGTGCACATTTATTTTTTAGACACAAAAATATAACCTATTTTACTCAGGGTGAATGTAGCTTTCCAATGGTGAAAGAATTTTTGAAATCGGTACAGCAGTTTTTGAGTTTATTCATTACAAACATACAAAAGTACAAATCTTCCCTTATATAAAGAGGAAAGATTTGTGTTGAATTAATAATTGCATTTTTGAGTAAAAAAGTAAACAGGCCTCTATATTGTAGATGATTCTTGCCCCTACTTACGGGCACTGTGCCTGGAACAGGATTTATAGATGGAATAGGCTTGCCCAGCACCTATACCATCCTGACAGCTTAGTCGGCTCAATCCACGGGAAAGACATGGTCAATACTTGCGGAGCTGACTTCACCGTTTGAGAGCACTAGCATTGTGCACATAAATTTTTCGACAGAAAAACTCATTGGTACACGACTGGATTTGAACTCACGACCTTAGGATCGGAAGGCGAGGCCACTACCACTAGACCACCAATGTTTAATAGATAAATCAATAGAATATTAAGCATGAAGACAGTAATCAGTTATCGCCAAAATATTTATCTGATCTAATGAAAAAGGATTCAAAGATTTTGAAAAATTTATTTATACTCTTATTAACGTCGAGATTGTCAATTTATTTGATAACGTAAATCTACAAAATACAACAATCCGCCATGATAGCTTAAACACCGGTCAGAGCGAATTACGTCACATTTACGTAAACGTCATTCTGATTTAGCACCAATGTTTACTGTTGTTATACAGAAACGTGACGTAATAACAGACGCCATGACACCAGCGAGCGTTTTGGCGTGAATTTGAAAATTTCAATTTAAATGTACTTTTAATGCACAAAAACCTTAATTTTCTACAGAAATATGATATATTTTAGACATAATAGATACTTCTGAATATGATAGAAGAGATTTTGAAAATTAGTCGTCAGGCCTATTGACAATACTATCCAAGCACAGTTTCGTTCAAAGTATACTGAGCGATGAAATCTTTGATGCAAGTCATGCCAAGTAACGTGATATTACTTTACCGTTTCCGCAAGATTGTGTTCCTCATCGTTTTAAATAACCGAACGGTAAACACTCCGGCAGTAGGTATCAAATGGCTATGCGGTTATATGATCGTACTTTAGTTTGAAGATATAATAACTTTCAGACCATAAATAAGTTTGATACATAGTGTACGATATTGATGATGAGCCTTGATTGTGTTATTCGAGTTAGCTGATGACGTAATCATCAATAATAATGAATATTTTGGACAATCCACTCAACACCATCTATAGCAGTGCGTGTACCTACTATGGGAACCAAATAGCTGATAAACTCGTAATTCATACTTTTTTTGTAATATACATGAGAATTCAACATAACATCCAGACAGAGAAGAAACATCAGTGTTCATCACACACATAATTATTTGTTCTCGGTAGGGGATCGAACCCACGACCTATGGCGCAGCAGGCAGAGCTACTACCAACTGAGCTGAGAGGCCAGTCAGATTGCACACGAGTTACAGACGACTTTTATCAACACATTTGCGAGAAAAAAAAACAGACTTATTTTTATAGAACTAGTGGAATCCTGTGCGATTTCAAATGCTGCTTTTTCCATACAAACTTCAACCCTCGCTGCACCTCTCTATGGGTTAAATTTTCAAAAATGCTTTCTTAATGGACCTGGCACTTTTCATAAAGAACACACCCTCCAAATTTCAAGGCGCTATAAGTATATGAAAAACGGTTTAGGCCGTGCGTTGCGTGTGTCAGTTACTCACTTCAAGCTCTTTTTAACCGACTTCCAATCAAAAAGGAGGAGGTTCTCAATTTGGTTGTTTTTTTTTATATTTTTTTTTATTTTATTTTGTAATGTTTGTTACCGCATAACTTCGTCATTTGTGAGCCGTGCTTCCAGATTGGTCCAATTTTAATTATATTAAAATCGGTGTTGCCATTTTATTTAAATATTTTTTTAATGTTTGTATTGTGTATGTATGGTAACTGCATGCCTCCGTCATTTATGAACCGATATAGAAAAATATTTTTTTATTTAGAAGGTTATTCTTACGTCCACATTGTCCCAAACAAATTTCATTAAAATCGGTTTAGCCGTTTGGCAATGAAGTCGGTTTCTCTAGTTTTTTAAACTTATAATTATAATATTATAGGAAGTATAAAATTGTGAAGTGGTAAAAAAACCCTAGGATACGAACCCTATACGAACCTCCTTGACGCAGGCTGTAAGGATAAGATCCAAAGAGTTCGGGTTTCCAGGTTTCCAAACTCCTTGGATCTAGCCCATAAACATGCGCCAAGGAGGTCCGTAACCCATTGCAAGGAGTTTTCCAAATGCAATGCTGGATTTTCATTATAAAAGTCCCATGTGTTGCGATGCTGGCTGCCCTCTCATTTAGTATGGGTCAGAGAAAGACGGGGAACCCACGCGGTCTGCAGTAGAGTGATCACCTCTCAGTACAAAATCTACGATGAGACCGATTAAGGCTTCTGAGGCGCCGCAACACTCGAGTTGTCAAAAGTGAAAACCAGCTTAAGTGGCCTGCGCCCACTTATGACCGATGACTAATCACCCGGTCAAGTGTTTGACGAATTTGAGATAAACATGTATCTAAATACCTATTTGATCGGTTGATTAGACATCCGTGAGAGCGGCCCTAAACAGCTTCTATAAAACCATACTAAGGAAACCCTTTGCCAACCTGCTTGATGCTAACTTTTACGCATTCTGATTCTGATTCTGTACACCAAGATTTAAGTAGAATACATTGGACATTCATTAATTTGACCAATTTGATCTTTTCAATATGTATTTTATGGACCTTGACTTTGCATAATTATTAACCAAAAATAAACAATACGAGTGGACTAAATAGAAGAGTCACTTTACGAGCAAGTGTGTTGAAAAATATACAATCTGATTGTAACCATACAACGAGAAAATACATAGTTAGGTATCTACTCAAAACGATATATTCATTGGATTTGTAACTCCAAAATGCAATATTATGCAACTTTGCTATTGAATACCGTTACCAATCGCATATTTAAAGATTTTAATCTTATCTCTTCTTTATCTTTTACAAGATAAAGCACTATATTAAAAGTCAATTTATATACCTAACTAAAGCATTGTGAATAAATTGACTTTTTATTGAGGTTTTATTAATGCAGTATAACTATATAGGTGTCTAAAGCTTGTTATGATTATTGTTTTTAAATATGCTGTTTCTATGATAATTTTATTATTTTTTATATGTAGACAGAGTATAACTATACTCGCTTATTTAAGGTTAGGTTACATTTTTTTCAACGGAGGAACTGTTAAAAAACATATTACACAATTTAAATAACAATGAATAATTGACTGTCTATTTACAAAACTTATTTTTTAAAAAGTAAATCTGTTATTAGCCGTAAGATTAGCAAGAAGATATTGTACTACATTCAAGGGCGGTTAATAATAAAAATAAAACAATAATTCGTCAAATGAAAATAGTAAAAACTACCAGTAGGTACCTACTTATCTACCTACAGCTAGTAGGTAGCTAAGGTACTTATACTAATATTTGTTAATAATAAGTTCAATATGATTAAACACCTTAAATTTTATGTTAGTTGTTAAAAGTATTGAGTTTCAGCTTCTATAAATTGTTATTTTACTTTGAGGTTTTGATGAGATCGTGTTGGCCAACATATCGACCATAAAACTATTTTAATACCATCGATTAGTATTCCACGACCGGCCGTCAATTAGTTACTAGTGTTGCCACATTCGCCACTGTTTCCATAATCAGGTTCTTTTTTCTTTTTAGGAACATTAGTTATAGACTAAAAAGGGATTGCTATTGTATAATAATGGGTTGTTGTATAAGTAACTCAAGAAACAAAGTAACTAGAAACATTAACACTAATTTCCAATTCAAGACATACCTTACATAATGATAATGCACTTACTAACCTTTTTGTTGTATCAAGTAATAATTTAACAGAGTTTCAAAAAATGATTGATAATTAATATTTTTTTTTGTTGTACTCATAGTTTTATCAAAAATACTGAATAATGCCGAGCACGCATGCAAGAGGTTTAAAAGTTTAAAAACTTGAGAAACCGAATTCATGGCCAAACTACGCAACCGATTTTGATGAAATTTCTATGAGACCAATCTGAAAGTAATAACCTTCCATATAAAAAAAAACTAAATCGTTTCTTAAATTACGGAGGTATGCAGTACCAAACAATAAAAAAGAGAATTAAAACAAAAACGGCTAAACCGATTCTGATGAAATGAGACCGATTTCGTCTTACCTTTTATATTTTTTAAAATCGGCTAATAGATGAAGAATTTTTGCGATAGCAAACTTAAAAATAAAAAGGAGGTTCTCAATTGGGTTGTATTACCCAATTGAGAACCTCCTTTTTATTCGAAGTTGTTGAAAAACTAATAGAATTTGTAAAGAAATTATAAAACAGAACTCAAAATAACACCAGAAAAGTAATTAAAATGAAAAAGCTATGTGACTTCCCAAAATGACAGAAAATGAATCAGCCACGCGACTTATGACCTTACTTATAAAAATATGTCAAAAAATAAGCTGTGCTTAAACTTTGCCATCTCTTACCACTGGGTAATGACAAAAAGTGACAGGGCTAACTTTAAACAATGACTAAATTTAAATTGCGTTTATAAGTATGGCTGTTAGTCTCTTGTGGTATTCGTTTTTGATTCGCAAGCAGCTAAAAGTGTTAGGCATTATGAATGAGGGGGTAGTCTTTACTATATTTACTTTGAAATGCTCAAAATGAGAAACAAAAACTATTAAGTAATACAGATTAAATTGTTTTTTAAATTCAAATAAGTTAATGTTTCTTTCAGTAAAATGTTCCATCTACAATATTTAAGCTAGTACTTTCCCTCCGTGTGGCATATCCGTAGGACACCCTGTCATTTATGAACCGATTTGAAAGTATCTTTTTTTATTTAAAAGGTTCCAGACACTTCCAGATTAGTCCCATGGAAATTTTATCAAAATCGGCTCAGCAGTTTGTTCGGCCATGAAGACGGTTTCTTAAGTTTTCTTCACTTCACTTATATCACGAAGTTTTCTGTCAAAAGCGATTGGTACAAGACAGAGTTTGAACCCATCCCCACGCCACATACGCTCCTATAGACCACCAGTGGCAGCATCCCACGATATAACCCAGCTTTTTTTTTGTCTTTTCTTTTATTGCGGATGCTATAAGCAGCTTCAGGTTAGGGGCATGTTTTGATCCATGTTTCTCTCTATGCATGAAACATTATTTAAGATGGGATGGATGAACGTCTAAATAGAAGTGCAATAAACTGGTAATACTACGTAATGCCTGCGTTCGGAGTTGCTCGCCGAAAAAACTCACGGCAGGCCTGTCCGACCTGTTTCAAGCTTCGCAGAATCCCCAGACCGAGAAAAAAAACAAAATTGCCATTTATCGAGCGAGCGCAGGATGCGAGAATGTCGTCAAGGCTTACAACTTTTCAATTTATACTAGCTGAATTTGTTTTAACAGAATTTGGCCAGCTGCAGATAAGATAAAGTCGAGGTAATTTTATGGAATCGTTGACTACCTAAGAGGTATCCGTAGTTTACATAAAATTAATTGGTGTTTGCATTGCAAAGTTACTTCGATCATAAGGGCATGTTTACATTAAGATCGATAATTCATCTAAATGAAAGAAAAGTTATGGTTAACAAGTCTGCGAGTAAAAACGGTAACTTCTCACACATCTTTTTTTTTAAATAAAACTTTGCATCCATACTGTCATAGTTTCATCAAAATATTAATAATCATTTTTAAGTTTGATCAACAAACAGCTACATTTCCTTAATTAAAATATCAAACAACATAAATATATACACTTACTACATATAATATACTTACTTATTTTTATATATACTTACCTACGCTAACACAGTAATCACATTATTCACAATAATTTTAAATATTTATCACAATAAAAAAAGTCACTGGCACTGTTTCCTTATTTAAGTATACCTAGTAGGTACTATACCTTACTAATACTACTTTTGTCGAAATCATTCCGTAAATACATGCTGAAGCAGTGGATGAAAGAGGATTTTATCCCCATTTGGTGTAACTACAAAAAGCGCCATCAAACTACAAACTTTTTGGAAGGATGGCATAACAAAATAAACAAAGCAGTCGGAAAAAAAAGCAACCATAGTACATTTTGGCTGAATGTAATATACGAAGACGCAGCATATTACGCAGTTCGCTCTGATCAAATATTGAACAATATCGAAGCAGGTTCTAGCAAAAGCTCGAACGCTACGCTACAAAGAAACAAATTTATTTCTAACGCACAATTTTCCAATTGTCAGAGGGAAAAATTGGACATTTTTTTGAAATGATGCTGTAGGTTATCTTTTATAGTGACTGTTGATTATTCTTTTATCTGCCCTCACCCCACTTTTTGGGGGGTCGGCACAACATGTTCTTCTTTTCCATTCTCCCGTATCAGCCGTCATCTCTGTATTCACTTATTTCTTATCCATGTCATCTTTCACACTGTTCTTTAATCTTGTTTTGGCATACCTTATACATTCATACGCATCACTCTCCTAGTCACATGACTTTCATCCTTTATCATGACATGCCCGTACCACGCCAGCCGGTTGCTCCTCAATTTTTCTGTCACCGGTGCTTCTTTCAGATTTCTATGATATACTCATTCCGTATCTTTTCTATTCTTGTTGATTATTGTGATAAAAAAATAAAAATTACTGTAAATAATGTGATTAAACTGTGATAGTAGTGTAGGGGCATATATAGAGATTCCAAAAATAGTATTAGTAAGGTATAGTACCTACTAGGTATACCTAAATAAGGAAACAGTGCCAATGACTTTTTTTAGTGTGATAAATATTTAAAATTATTGTAAGTAATGTGATTTCTGTGTTAGTGTAGGCAAGTAGTAGATATATTTATGTTGTTTGATATTTTAATTAAGGAAATGTAGCTGCTGGTTGATCAAACCTAAAAATGATTATAAATATTTTGATCAGAAAAATGAAAATAAATAAAGTCTATATAAACAATTTTGGTCAAATTTAAAATACAATGTCAATAGTAAAAATATAAAACAAAATGTCAGGACAATAATATACTACACTATAAATTGGAAATTCACACACAGCTATACATCACGCTCACAGAATCTCAAACATTCAGACATCATTTTCATCCAGCCATCCTCAAACAGATCACACCCAGGACAAGTATCAAGGAGAGCATTGAGTGCGGCGAGAATGCGCGGAATTGGTGACGAGGCCCGGGCCACAGTACGACATAGCGGCTCCGAAAACAACTTGTGCTTCCGCCCTCGACAATAATTGTTCGGAACATAAAAACGGCACAGCTCATCACTCAGGTCCGGTGCTTCAATTTTGCTACGAAACACTTTGCAGGCCATAGTAATTTGCTCGTTGGCTCTCCGAACCTCAAGCGAGTTGTACCCCAAGCAACCCAAAAGAAATTTGGTTGGGTACAGATACGGGTAGTACCCATAGCGGCGCTTGTATAGAAACCGCAAGAAAGCTTTTTGGACCTTTTCAAGCATAAGAGCGTAAGTGCTCTCATGCGGGTTCCAAACGCAAGCACTGGCTTCAAGTTTGCTCCGAACTAGTGCCCCAAAGAGTAAACGGATTACATGGTCACTGCGAAAATCTCGGGCGTTCCTGAGGACAAACCCCAGGCGTCTAAACGATTCCTTGGCCAGAGTGACCATGTGGTCATGGAAGGTGAGCTTACGATCGAATGTGACTCCCAAGTCCTTCATAGTGCTCGATCTAGTTATAGGGGAATTGCCGATAGTGTATGCGAAGTTAATTGGGTGCCACATACGACCGAAGGTCATTGCGTAACATTTACTTGCATTAAAATCCATTTTGTTGATAACACTCCACTCGTACACTGCATCGATATCGCTCTGAAGAGCCGCACAATCTGCTTCAGACCTAATCTCTAAGAAGAGTTTAAGATCATCCGCATAAAGCAGACTCCTCGCGCAAGATACGACCGAAGGAAGGTCGTTGACCATAATTAAAAATAACAAAGGTCCGAGTATAGATCCCTGACTCACCCCGGAACGCGTGTGATAGGGCTGCGACTCGTAAAGACCAAGTCTGACAAACTGCTGGCGATCACGAAGGTAGTCCGCGAGAAGCCGGAGTAGAGCCGGGGCAAAGCCTATGCCATTAAGTTTTGCCAGCAGAATGTCATTGTTGACCCTATCAAACGCCTTCCGGAAATCAAAGTAAAGGACGTCTACTTGGGATCCACGATCCATACGAGTGGAGATGTAATCAACAAGTGTGAGTAGATTGGTATTTACAGACCTCTTGCTTCTAAACCCATGCTGCTCATTACATAAATATTTATTGACCTGTGAATAAATATACTTATGTAGAATCGTCTCGAACACTTTCGCGGGCGAGGACAAGATGGCGATAGGGCGATATTCTTCAACCAAAGATTTAATTGAGCTCTTGGGAATGGGAATTACTCTGGAAAGCTTCCATTGCTCAGGATATACTCCGGTTCTTAGTGCCAGCTTAAAAATATGGCAAAGCGGGTCACATAATAGCCTCTTAGCACCCTTAACGAAGGCAGGTGGCAAGTTATCAGGTCCAACGGAGCTCCCTGGCTTCAACTTATCGATACCATCAATAACGTCACGACTCGTAAACGTCAGGATATTGACATCATTACTTACAGCCGTATCATTGGATGGGATAATCTCGGGATCAAGTTGGGGAATATCTGGAAGAAAAACGCTGGCAAAGTAGGATGCGAATGCATTTGCAGCATCTGGTCCATTGAAAGTGGTACCCTGATAAACAATGCTTGGCTCAAACCCACCCTTGGATCGTAGGTCTGAAATATGCTGCCAGAATTTACGAGGATTCCTCCCGATGTTGTCCTCAATGGATTGCGTGTAGCTGCTATATGATAACTCGATTCGGATTTTCAACTGAGCTCTTAATTCGGAAAATTTAAAGTACGTTTCATCATCATGTAAACGCTTCCAAGCCGCATGCAACTTAATTTTGTGTCTAAGATCCTTGATGATATCACAAGTAAACCAAACAGGGTAGCGCATATCCACAGAATTTTTACGTCTTTTTTTGGGCATGCATAAGTCAAAAGCCTTATAGATGGTGTCGTAAAAACTCTGACTAGCACTATTTACGTCTTCTGCTTGCAAGACTCCCGACCAAGACTCTTCAGACAACACCGACATGAGATGATTGTAGTCACATTTACTGAAGTTCCAGTCTTTAGCTGGATTAATGTTACTCGGCTGAATCCTATCAGAGTGATGAGCTATGTCGATTTTAAGTTCAATATCCAATGGTGGGTGATACTGGTCGATCGGGTAGACTATGCTATCTGTGGCAGTAAAATAGTTTAATAGTTTAATAGTTTTCATAAAATTGCCTAAACCTAATACATTATTATTTAAAAGAAGTTGGCTATGGTAAAATTCGGTGGCAGTTGGTACTAAAATAGTACCATCTGCCCCCATTTTTGAAACGTGGGGGTGAATGGACATAGGTAGTGTCATCTGCCGCCACTTTTTAAATTCGGTGGCGAAAAGTGGCGGCAGATGAAACTAATTCCATAATTTTGGCATCATAAATCAAATAAATATATATTATGCATAATATTAAATCAGTTGTACCACAAGGATTACTTTAAAACGTCCTATAAAAGCTAGGTGAGTTTAGATGCCAGTTATTATTAATTTTAATAACGATACGTCGATTGTTTTCAATATTTGTTTCATTACTTACTTATTCGTTTCTTTCATTTGATCTGTTTTTTTAAACAATGTGCTAACAAAGTTTAAAAACATTACATTATGTACTCTACCTGTAAGTATAGGTATGTATAAATTGCTCGAGAAGAAGAACATTCATCATTCCAAATTCAGAAGTCAAACGCAGCCGGTCACATTTACAACACGTTAAAAGTTTCATTTAAATTAGTTATTTAACGAGCAAAGCCTTTTTTGGCGGCAAAACGAGCCCGCTTGTATCAAGTGGCATAACATGACTAAAATTAACCTTTGGTATAAATGGTTATAGGTTTTACTGAGAGTAATTATGATGATAAAATGTTATGATACATAATTGTCGTAATTGTATTGTTTTAATCTTGTATTTTGTTGGTGTTTTATGCTTCACGGTTTTCCATTTTTTGGTAGGTATAGTGCAACTTCAATGTAGAAAGTATATCATCAGGTAGACTCTAGAAAAAAGATCCAAAAAGTACTTAATATTTTTATGCAAAAAAAAACTATATTTGACTTCTTTTATCTGTTTTGGTTGAGCACCAGCTCATTGTAAAAACAGTGACACTTCGGATGTGCCAACAGAAGTGAAAACTAGCACAATTCTAAATTCAAAATTTAAAAACAGATTGCTACAGATACTTATATACAGGGTGTAATCGTTAAGTGTGCACAGGCGATTATTCCGTAACTATTGCAGATATCAAAAAAATTTAAACTGATATCAAAAGTACTTTACCTAATGAGTAAAATGACATTAATAACTTTTTAAAAATAAAACGAGAAATATCCAAAAAAATTACATTAATCACTCCCATACATTTTATTATATGGATATGCCATTGGAATATGCCATTTTTCAATCAATAAATGCAAGAATCACGATTATTAACGCAAATTGAAAAATACAATAAATTGGCGGGAACGAGAACCCGCGATAAAGAATTTGAATTTAGAACGAACACCAAAGAGTATCTTTCTTTTTGTTTTTATTTAGTATGTTGCTTTTCAGCTAGTTCAAATCAATACAATATTGAAACAAGGTTTATTATAAATTTGTTACTTTTACGATATGAAGGTATTAATGAATTTACTTGAAATTCATTAATACCTTCATATCGTACATAATTATAAAATGACAAGGGTACAATGAGTAGGTACTATTCCACTTAAAATAAGGAAACTAAAACCTTTCTACTATCTCATACTAAATGTATGGGAGTGATTAATGTAATTTTTTTGGATATTTCTCGTTTTATTTTTAAAAAGTTATTAATGTCATTTTACTCATTAGGTAAAGTACTTTCGATATCAGTTTAAAGTTTTTTGATATCTGCAATAGTTACGGAATAATCGCCTGTGCACACTTAACGATTACACCCTGTATACAGATGTGTCGGCAACGGCAGTGAGTTCTATTTTTAACTGACTTCCAATCAAAAAGGAGGAGGTTCTCAATTCGGTTGAATTTTTTTTTATGTTTGTAACCGCATTACTTCGACATTTGTGAGCTGATTTGAAAAATTATGTTTTTATCTGAAAGGTCCAGATTGGTCCCATTTTAATTTTATTAAAATCGGTGTTGCCATTTTTTTTTAAATAATTTTTTAATGTTTGTATTTTAACTGCATGCCTCCGTCATTTATGAACCGATTTAGAAAATTATTTTTTTATTTGGAAGGTTATTCTTACGTCCAGATTGTCCCAAACAAATTTGATTAAAATCGGTTTAGCCGTTTGACAATGAAGTCGGTTTCTCAAGTTTTTTAAACTTATAATTATCTTACATCTCAAAAAAGGACTCGCCTAAAGAAGTTTTCACGTCAATAAAAAAATATTCTGTAAACGAACAAACAGCTACAACTGCAGTAAATCTTGTTTCAAAGAAAAACCTCATTGTAAACGTTAAGAAAGACTCTTTTGTTTCATAATGACGCAGCATTGTGTCTATTAGCATTGGTCTACAGAAAAAGTAAGCACCTACTGCTTATTGCATAAATCAACCCGAAACGGCCACGGTTTGATGAGTAGTTACTATGCACTGGAAATTATGGATGGTGTTACGTAATAAATAATGCAGCTAGTTTTTAGGGTTGTCACTAATTGAATCAACAGTGTTTTGAAAGAATGGTTAAACTTTACAGGCAGTCTGACATTAAAAAGAAAAAAACTATTCAGTTTAGAAAAAAACGATATTACAAACCTCACCATCATTTTTGAAGACCTATCCATAGATACCCCACACGTATGGGTTTGATGAAAAAACAAATTTTGAGTTTCAGTTTCAAGTATGGGGACCCCCAAAATTTATAGTTTTAGAAAAAAACAATATTAGAAACCTCAACATAATTTTTGAAGACCTATCCATAGATACCCCACACGTATGGGTACGATGAAAAAACAAATTTTGAGTTTCAGTTTCAAGTATGGGGACCCCCAAAATTTATAGTTTTAGAAAAAAACAATATTAGAAACCTCAACATAATTTTTGAAGACCTATCCATAGATACCCCACACGTATGGGTACGATGAAAAAAAAATTTTTGAGTTTCAGTTTCAAGTATAGGGACCCCCAAAATTTATAGTTTTTTTTGTGTAAAAACCTTAATGCGGTTTACAGAATACATCTACTCACCAAGTTTCATCAGTCTAGCTTTTATGGTTTCGGAGAAAAATGGCTGTGACACGGCCGGACAGACAGACAGACAGACAGACAGACAGACAGACATGACGAATCTATAAGGGTTCCGTTTTTGCCATTTGGCTACGGAACCCTAAAAACACTGACATTTATGTGACGCGTGATGGATGCCTGTCTGACTGGATGGTCAGTATTTTTTTTAAGCAATAAGGTTATTTGTAAAGTTGTGTACCTACTGTGGAATATAAACCAATATTTATTAGTTTACTATTTACAAGAGTAATCGAATCACTGTGATAAGATCCAGTCTAAAATAATAAATAAATAAAATAAAAATAAAGTTAGGGTTGTAACTTGTAAGTGAAATCTTCTGTTCTCTTTGCACGAACTTAGCATTAACGTAGTCATTGAACTCTTTGTCAAAGGCTCGTCCGGAGAAAGTACCACCATGCCTATTTCTGCCATGAAGCACCATTGCTGTGTTTCGGTATGAAGGGTGTGGTGTGGTGGCGGTAAAATTACTGGCACGTGAGGCTGATCATCTCCATGCCTCAAGTTAATAGACGCAGGGCTGCGAATAGTAAGGCACGCTCCTGATGTGCGTGACCTACAAGACAATGCTTGTCACAGGCGATGGGTACCCCTTAACATCAGGTGGGCCATATCTTTGTTCCATTAGCAGGTTGTATAATACAAAGCAGACGAGAGAGCACGTGACAGCCCTAGCTAAAACGCGCTTGGTACAGTAGCTATGAAGTTATGCCGATGCCGCCCGGAAGCTATTGTGGCGCAAAGTACTACCGTGGATTACGTAACAGTTACTACGTCATAATCCGGAGTGGGTGGGGCTAAGTAGTTCAAGTTTTTTTTATCGACTTCCTAGGTGGAAACCATCGTTTTTCTGATATGAGAGTTTTGGTGTGCTCTTCTTGGTTTTGATAAATGAGGATAAAGACGAATTTGTTTTATTAGGATAAAAAGATGACGTAAGGTCCAGATTAAGTCACTTGAAATTGTGTTTCCTCTCTACAAAGTTCTCAGCATGTCTATCTAGGACGAGTCGTACGTTACGTATGAGTTGAATTGACATAATAAAATTGTGACCACGCTTAGTTTGCGGTTCATGCCTTTATGGGAGAAATAAAATACTCTGGTGGACAGATCAGTTGGTAGGTAGGTCTGACTTCAGTAAATAAAAAAAATGTTGATGACAATATAAACAATCTAAATGTAAACATCTAGCCCTAAATTAAATAGAGTAGATTGAGATAGTGATATAATACTTTTAATACATTTTTTATAATACTTACATACTTAGAATACTTACTATATAACACCCAGACAGAGAAGAAACATCTCGTTCTTGACACAAAATATTTGTTCTCGATTGGCGACTGCCAACCGTAAAACCACAGATACACCACAGATAGATTGACCTGCGAGCTACAATATCGATGCTAGAACTCGGTGGATCTCCATACTCGGCTTAGCCTGGAAATGAATATCATGCAGTATTTCCAGCAGTAGACTTCTTCGAACTGCTGCTGACTACAATCGTACTGTCAATATTTTTTTCTTTTAATTTAAGGTTCTCGAATGGTGACCACAGAATTCGGAAGAAGAAACGTAAAACGCCCACCCACCCAATGGACCAACGACATTGTTAGGATCGCGGGAAGTCGGTGGATGGAAAGCGCTCATCAGAATTGTTCTTCCTGAAAATGTATTGGGAAGGCCTATTACAGCAGTGGACTTCTCCCGGCGGATGTGATGAATTTTAGCATACTCAGCTTTGTTTTCAACTTTGGATCTTTATTTCAAAGTCATCGAGTTTTTTTTGGGCTTAAAGTGATCGTTGTTATATGAAAACTTTCTTATTCTTCATGGGTGAACAACATTGTAAAGATTGCGGCAAGTCGGTGAATGGAAAGGGCTCAGAATCGTTCTTATCTTTATTAGACTTTGAGAACACTGGTGGTCTAGTGGTAGCGGCTCCGCTTTCCGATTCTCAGGTCGTGGGTTCGAATCCAGTCGTGACCGAGTTTTTTGTTGAATTTAAGTGCACCTTGTCAGTACTCTCAAACGGTGAAAGAAAACATCGTAAGGAAACCGGCATGTCGTAGAACCTACAAAGTTGCAAAAACATTTGACGAGTGCACAAAAGAAGCCTCTCTGAGGCGCACTTAAAATCCTCCCTATCACGACACTTTTTCCGGTTTAAAAAAACCCAGTAACACGATAAGATAAGATTTTCAGACTGTCTTTTGTGTCTTTTATGTTTATTATTTTTTTATTCTTGTTCTTTACTGTTTTCTGTATCTACTTTCTATTTTTTTTAGTGTGTTGTGTGCCCAAAATAAATAAAAGAGGAACGTTCATACAATACACACTACAATGCAGCATCTACAGTGTAGTTTGATATCTATCTATAAGTCTATGGTAAATAATGACAAGCCACTCTCACAGCTACTGTCGGACACGCCAGTCTCGGGCGAGTGACTAAGCTATTTGTCAGCATCGCGCCGACTGGCCATAGATCAACGAACGTCGAGCGAGACACTAGATAGATGCGAACGCAATCAATTTCCCTTTGAATCTAATAACGTTCTATTTGATTCTGAGTTTTTAACATAATTTTTCGCTAGCTTAACGCAAAATTACCTATGTTAGCGTTGTCGTTAATCCCGATTTTGAACTTTCATCCCCTATTTTTACAACTTTTGCAAACTTTAAGGCCTCGGCCTCGAATTTAGCGGGCAGCGGGGCGGCGGCTGTGGCGGCTCTGCAGCGGGGCGGGGCGGGTGGTCCATTTGATTTTACGCATAAGAATCCTGCTGCTTCCGCGCCGCCGCCGCTGCCGCCCCGCTGCCCGCTAAATTCGAGGCCGAGGCCTAAATGTCACATTTATTTATATTTTATTTTTTATTTATTTATTTATTATTTATTAATTAAAACGGTTACACACCAATTACATTAATTAAAAATATAGACGAGTATAATAAATTCAATAGCAAATTATATCGAATCAAGGGACTAAAAAGCTCTAAAAATGACGATACTTCCATACAACTTTTACCCCACTTTCATCCCCTTTTCACATTAAAAAGTAGGTAACCTCCCTCAGTAGGAGGAGTAGTCCTTTCGCAGGCTCTCTAGACTATATGTATACCAAATTTCATTAAAATCGGTTTAGTAATTTTGTCGTGAAATCGAGACAGACAGACAGGCAGAGTTACTTTCACATTTATAATATTAGTATACTAGTAAGGATGTAGATTTATTCCCAACATTTTTTTGCAAACAATTTTACCGACTTGAGAAACATAAAATAAAAATAAATACACTTGCGCTTTTCCCAATGACTATCAAGTATTGAAGTATTGATTGAAACCACTGAATAAATGATAGTATCGAAACTATGAATGAACCCATGTTTATTAATCGCTTATCTTGTCGACGATACATTCATCTATTGATTGGAGCTGATTGGACGTCTCTATTGATGGATAGGTACTGTTGCATTTCAAAGGCCGGTTATTTAGTACGCATTTGTTGTGAGTTGAATGGTCAAAGACAAAGTCCTACTAGCATTCATCATCATCATCATCATCATCATTATCAGCCTGAAGAAGTCCACTGCTGGACATAGGCCTCCCCTACTCGTTTCCAGGAAGAACGATTCTGAGCCCTTTCCATCCATCGACTTCCCGCGATCTTAACAATGTCGTCGGTCCATCTGGTGGGTGGGCGCCCAACGCTTCGTCTACTAACATTATAAACGCGAAAGTTTGTAAGTGTGGATAGATGGATGTTTGTTACTCTTTCACGTAAAAAGTACTGAATGTATTTTAATGAAACTTTACTATAATATAGCTTATACATCAGAATAACACATAAGCTCCACTTTATAAAGATATTGTAACGGATAACGGATGTAAGTAACGGGAACGGGGCGTAACCGCGGGCGGCCGCTAGTACAATAGATATTAAAAAAAAAAAAATATCGCAAACGTAAAACTAATTATTTAATTAAAAATGTGCTGTGGTAACAATTGCAGTTGTATTATTTGAAATTGTTTTAATTGGACCTGGGAACTCTACTACGGTGCCGTGGTCCAACTGCAAATTAGTTGGACCACGGCCCTGCAAATACGGTTGGTAAAGGCCCGTAGTCCAACTAATTGGACAGATCAGTTGGACCACTGCCCCGAAACGTTCTATTCCTGCAACACGGTTCGGGAAGTCGCTGAATCAGCGTTCGATTTTCAATTTTTTATTTTTTTTAACAAACATTGAAAATTCTCAGCGGATTCAGCGCGAACTGTGTTGCAGGAATAAACCCGCAGACCCAGCGATACCTGTTCTAGTGGATTCCATTCTTCCCATCTTTTAAACCACAAAACCCACCATCTAGCTAGACCATTCTGCTTCACCGTCGCTTACCATCAGGTGAGATTGTGGCCAAAGGAATAACGACGAGGAGGATGGAAAGGATTGTGGTAAATGGCTATTTAATGTAAAAAAAAACTTATTTTCAGATCATGATAAATATTAAACAACTAATGAGATTCAAATCCAAATATTTCACTTGATCAAGTGGAAATAATTACAGCAGCGGCGACGGTCTTCAAACTATCACATAAATGGAATACAAGCTAATTCAAGAACCTTGCATGTTGAAGTGTCTTCAACAAAATCTGAGGAGATGGCTCTTGCGAAACGTTCCAAGAACGGAGACAGTCGTGACCTGCATTTTACAAAAATCTTCTTCTTAATAAAAATGAATTGCTGTTCGTTAGTCTCGCTAAAACTCGAGAACGGCTGGACCGATTTGGCTGATTTTGGCCTTGAATAATTTGTGGAGGTCCAGAGAAGGTTTATAAGGTTTTTTTTGTTTTTATTTCAACGGGAACGGTAACGGGGCAAGCGAAGCCGCGGGTGGCCGCTAGTGTTCGATAAATATAGGGTATATTACAGTGAAAATAGCCTTGACTGTCTAGCCAGGTGTCTGCTTTATGACGCCAGCGCCATCCAGCTGATAACACTATCATTTTATCAGCTTCCTGCCAGCTGCCGACGATAAGAGATTACTAGAGTATTCCCAATTAGCAGTACAGTCAGTAGTGAGGGACTACTACACGCAAGTAAACAGTACCTATTTATACTTAGATGGGTACTACTGCTATTTGTTTTCAGAATACCTGGCACTGCAGTAGTGGTACCCATCACCGCATCATACTTCCTATAGTGCTTACTTGGAAGTACCTTTAGCGTCATGATCATTTTATGCAACCATTGCTGAGTGACCTTGCCAATATTTTCTCAGAGTGATCGATCTTGTGCGGTACCTTGCTGGTCAATCAAAGAAGGGTTAATAATAATATACGCTCTGCGCTGGATGGGTCATTTTTAATTAGCAGTTATTACAAGTTTGTTATCAGCCTGTTAAGTCCACTGCTGGACATAGGCTTCATTCACCGAAAGTTCGACAATATGTGTCAGGTGCACAAAAGGAGCCTCTTTGAGGCGCACTTAAAGCCCTTTTACCACACTTGGTTCGAAAGAACCAGTAACACGATAAGAAGAAGAACCTCACATTTTCAGGAGCTTCATTCATCTGGTCATCACGCTTGGCAGGCTTGGTTGGTGGTGGCTGTATATAGTCAAAGGATGCTGCTGTGTCGTCATCTCCTGTACCCGAAGTCGGAGTTTTTCTAACACGTTTCGTATACCACATGTTGTTTTCGTGTGAGCACGTGTCTCTCTCTTTTGTATAGAAAATTGATGAGACAAAAACTCGTTTCGATCGTTTCTACGTAACGTGTTTTTGCTGTCTCATCTTTTCTCCATACAATAGAGAGAGACAAATAGGCGAAACGAAAAAAAACAGAGAAGAAAATAAGAAAGGAAAGGAGAGGAGAGTAAATGAAGTGGGACTTGCCCTTCTGGTGTGTTCTTTCTTCTTCTCTTCTTCGTCCACCCACGGAAGGTGTTACGGAGATCCTACTCTGTGCCGAAAAAAATACGGGTAATCGTTAGTGGAGTTTTCATTTTAGCACTTCCAGGCATTGGAAGGTACGATAAGCTATCAAGAATACATGCAGGTATATATAAAGAGAAACGTGCTAGACGGCTCAGTAGTTCAATTCTGTTGAATTACCGAACTTATGGGACGATATTATGGGAGATGATTTCTACCGTAAAGCAGCACTGCTTTGATTCGGTTTGGAGGGTCCGGTGAAATTTCTTTGACGGACGCCGTAGCAATACCTTCGGGCTGCTTGAAACCTCATTTACCAGGTCACTTCTAGATAAGATTAATGACCAGTAGGCCTACCATGAGCTCTGTCTGGCTCTGTCTCTGTCTCTGGTTTTGAGTCTGTGTGAGTGCTCATGCACCATTAAACTCTGTGTGTGACGTTTTGAGGTAGGATTCATAGACTCAAAACCAGAACCTAGAACCAGAGATAGAGCCAGACAGAGCTCATGGTAGGCCTACAGGTTTAGGTTAGTTATCAACAAGAGCCTTGAGGTTCTCGAGCTCGAGTGACCAGCACGACTACTAGAGAAGGACCCTATGAACAGACAACACTGTGAAGGTTGCTGTAAGAAATATACAAAATCCATCCTACCTATGGAAGGCGCTCTGAAAAATCTTATTCTCAAAGTTTTTTATTATGTTAGGTTCTCACTCGATATCTACAATGTACTTAGATATCGAGTGGGAACGTAGATTCAACATAAGAAAAAAACCAGTATAACATTATGCAGAACATACAACCAAAAACAAAACAGTTAGACAGACATACTTGGAAATAAATTCATTTATTTTGGACGTGGTGAAATTCAAAATCATAATGATCTCTTTTTGTATGAATTTAAAGCGAGGAATTCAATAATCCGTTAATCTCCTGTTAATCTAATAATCCGTAAATTTACAATTTACATTTCATACAAAAAAATACCGTTACCAAAAATAAATCCATTACCTACCCACAAAAAGATTTTATTCCTTATTCAAATTAAGAAAGCCAAGCGTTCGATTTGAGTCGTTTTCGTGAGTTGCAAACGTTCCGCCGGAGTCAATGACTGCGCAACGTCCAGATTAGAAACGCGTTGCTTTCTACCAAAGCCGGCCTCAGTTCGAGCGTTGCGACGTTGCCGCTCTGCACGGCTTGTTTGTGTCACTTCATTTAAACATGCATCGACGTTTATAAACGTTGTCGATTGTCTGTCATGTATTGTGTCGATTCATAAATTAGAATGCAGTTATGTGCTAATTTACTTTGGCATGATTCGTGTCTTTTGCGTTTAATTGATTGATACATTTATTACAATAAGGGACAAATATATAGAATCTTATTGTAATGAATGAATGCCTGAAATACCTACACAACTTTTATTTTTTATTTTGTTTAATAGTAACTGTTACCCGTGACTTTGTCCGCATTTATATAAAATCTAGGTACCTAGGCATGTCATAACTTTTCCCCATTTCTAGATGAACTTGAAAAAATATTGAAACACTTGTTTTTTATTAACCTACCAAAAATAATACCTGCCTTAATATGAATTTTCTAATCAAACCTAAACCTAATACAAACTTTCAACCCATATTATTTCAATCCCTTAAACATTATTTTTTGAGACAAAATAATAGCCTTTCCCTTGGATATATTCAATCCTTACCAAATTTCAAATAAATCCGTTGAGCCGTTTATTCGTAAAAGGGTCACAAATAGATTTAATTTTATAATGTAAGCCCCGTACTTTTTCCTCTTTAGGGATAATTTTGCAATGGTTGAATTTCGTATTTCTTTATATCTTACCAAAAGCCTAAGTGTGATTTTTCATATTCCTTCAGAACTTGAGGACTTATGGATTAAGGATTGCCCACATACATATTCAACTTCTATTCCATCTCGTTATATATCACCTTACTATATTAAATCTCAATCTGTTCAGCCGTTTAGTCGTTTTAAGGTAACAGAGTTACTTTCGAATTTTTAATAATTATAAGTATGTATATCCACTTGCCTTTGAAATGAACGTCCATTTATTTTATTAACCATAAAAACAAGTTATCAATAGGAAAAATCACTCGATATTTTATCATTAAATCTTCTATTTAGCGCCAAAACACAACAAAAGCAACGCGTTTTTGTTGTGTTTTCGCGCCAATTAATAATTTGTCCTGGGGCAACACATAGCTTTACAGTAAATTTTTATTCTGTGCCTATTATGTGTAAACTTTACATTTATGGTCAAGAGGAATCCAACGACATCTCATTTACTGAAACCCTTAGGCTGCACTGACGCACAAAAGAACCGAAATACTTACACATAGGTACTCGAAAAACCCTTGTTCTAGACAGGCTTAATTCACCTAGTACGTCTATTGTAGGAACCTAATTTGTACAGGTTATTGCCATTTTAAAACAAATGACAATAATTCGTTTCATCAAATACTATTTTACTTCAAAATATGTATCTGAAAGGTAGTACTTCTAAATAGGTTCAGCAGTTTAGCCATGAAGTCGGTTTTTCCAGTTTTAACTTCACTTGGTTAAAAACAGGTAATGCGTAGCGTTTGTTCTTTAAAGTTTTAAACATATTATGGTGTATACTTTTTCAAACGAGAAATATATCTAAAAACTCTGGTTTGTCTATACAATAATTTATTTCCCAAAGTACATCTCCAGAATAATCATTTCATGCTGCTTTGACGAAGCAACTCGAAAGTTTTCATGAGTAGTCATTTCTCTTTGAGATGATAATAGGTATTGGTATGCTGTTTGAAGTTTACCTATAACTCTACTAATCTACATCCCCTTTTAAATAATTCTATATAGTAAATCACCAAGCATTTATCCATCATTTTATTGTTATTTATTTATCTACATACAGGCAAGTTTAAGCGTTGCTTACATCGAGATCTTCAATCACCCAACTATCCTTATAATCTAGTAGTTTTTAACTACTTACTTTAGCGGTTCGCTATCATGCTTTGCAATCAGTTAATCTATGTTGCCAGTTGGTTCTAAACTTACATTCTGAAAAATATTAAAAAGGAAACACTTATTTTGAAACGATGCTCTATTTGTAAAATGTTGTTTGAGTTGGTCAAATCTGGCAAGCTGAATTAGAACTACTTCCGCTTGTTCTACAGAATAGATTTTTACATGATAGTGCAGTTTCAATGACAATGCACTTTTATGGTAAGCATAAACTGAATGGACATCCAGGATTGGCTCCAATTAAAGGAACTCTTTAACAGTCACCAAAACAGGAACTAAACTTTGCGTGTCTTATTTTGTTAGGACACCTGAATATAAGTTTGACCATGACATGGCTACTGCTCTCAGGATCTCCTATACCATCCAGTTCCAACATCAGGAGCTCCTAATGATGGAACTCTTCAACGGTCAACAGCACAGACACGAATTTCATGATAGCAGCTGGTTTCTAGCAAAACTAAAAACTTAAAACGGCCTGGCTGTAGACCACAGCGAAGACGGTGGGATGAAATGGACACCTATCTTAAAGAATGGTCCAAGGTGGCACTAAATAGAGACGATTGGAGAGAAGGAAGGGAGGCCTTTGCCCTGCAGAGAAACACCACAGGGTCATTAAAAAAAAAACATGGCACACAACGGCTACTGCTGCATTCAGGGATGTCTTTTAGCAAAGAAACTCCTCAACAAAGAACAGCACGCACAAGCTAAGTGGTTTTATTAACTTACAGTGTGCTAAAAGCTCAAAAACAATTATTATTTTGTTTGTATTGTTGCTTTGATAGTAGCAATGGCTACCACTTAACATCAAATGGGCTGTCCCATCGGCAAAATGTATGAAAAATAAGAAAAAACAGCAAAGTATGCCTAGGTTGCATAGAAAATTGCATTGATATGTTGCCCTGTGAGAGCTTCATTAATTAACTGAAGCCGCAGGTTATTCAGAGTACGTATTGAACGATCCAAGCAACCTATACATAGCCACCTGGACGGTCACATAGAAAAATCTCCTAACAACACACAGGCTCATCAAACAAATACAAATCAAAATGCAACCCTAACTCGAATCTACAGAGTACATTTTTTCCCCACCCATGGAATAGAACTCTGTCGCCCTAAGCACTCGTCAGTATTCTGTTAGTATACAATAAATATTCGGCGCCAGTTGTGCCAGAAGTACACACATATACATAAAGACCGATGTTGTAGCTTGCCAAGAGCGGCAACACCGCAGAGTTCAACTACGGATTCAGAGCTCGTTTGAATCTACGGATCATTAATATGATAGGGTTCTACTCAGGCTCCATGCGGGTATTAATTGCAACTTTATGTCTATAGAAATAGAGTTGGTTTTATTAGGTGAAGTACGCTATAGAACCTTGTCAGAAATACTGTTTAGTCAGAGGGTAGCGGGACGCTTGGCGTTGTCGACGCATTGTGTTCGTTTTTTTATGAGACTTGATAGAATCGATGTCAGTTGGCAGAATCTTTATTTTACCGTTTTTTGGCCTTGTTTGCTTTAAAACGCACTGAACGAATGAGTTCTAGATACAGCTCTACACCACAGCCACACTACCACGAACCTTCAATATCTTACTCCTAATAAGAAAGTAATCTCAAATTGTTTATAGGGGCCTTGGCTACAAACAATAAAAAAAGTGAACCTAGCATTTTAACTTTTACTAATGACCCCCACTACTAACTACTTACCTGCTATCACAAGGTTTCAGAACTATACTCCTTTAGGTAGGTATGTATGTGATGTAAGCAGAAGTAGATGGAAGAACCTTCCAAAATGACTGTAAAACAGACGTTTTTGCGCAACAACTATTTCTAATAGCCCATCATTTTATCATGGTGAAACCTACAATTTACGTAATAAGTGGTATCTTTTCTAAAATGTTAGCTTTGTAATAATTTTAAAATCTAGAAAAAATGGAAAACTATTTTTGTTGGGTATACTTACTTAAAATAATCACAAAATTGTGGTAACGAGTATGTTTACAGAACAGCAGTTCCGAAAGTTTACTTTTTTTAAGCTATGGCTGGCAAACGAGCAGACGGGAAAACTGATCGAAAGCAGTCACTGTCGCCCGTAGACCTGCAACACCTGCTCAGAGGAAAAACAGCAGAAGGTAGTTGATTCCACAACTTACTCGTGCGCGGCAAAAAAGGACCGCGACAAACGAGCACGTCGTGGCAAACCAGCCATCTCGGTGGAGAGGATGAGCTCTGGTTCTACGGCGTGTTGTGCTATGATAGAAATCAACCGCAAGCACTAGAACAAACAGTTCCTCAGATCACTCCCCATTGTAGAGACGATAGAGCACACACAGAGAACTAACGTCTCTCCGCAGACCTAAGGGTTCTATGCTATCTGTGAGCTTGATATCGTCGACAATACGAGTTACCGATGTTGAATCCGGTCAAGAAGAAGGAACTGGTATTAGGACGCTCCAGCCCAGAGATGAGAGCTGGGGTGCAATTCTAGCAACACAAATCACTCAAACGATCGCTGAATTCGGTGTGAGTTGTCAATTTTGCACGCTTTTTAACTATTAAGTATGCAAAAACTTCTGGATCCTTTCGAATGAAATTTAAGTGTAACACCTTGGAGTTTGTCTTTTACACATCAGTGTAAATAACATTGTTAATTGTAGGAGCCGTTACTAAGTAAACTGAATTAAAAGATTGCTCCTCTTTCGAATATGCATTAACAATACCGCCGCTAGTTAAGTATATTATAAACATTGGCACTCTTTTCGTTATCACAGCGATAAAATAACTATAAAAACCACGCGAGTCCCGTTAATGATAATAGTTTCTTATCACCGTTGCATATTTTATAATTAAAGTTAAACTTACATAACAGTCTTTATATAATTTACCCGTATTCAAGGCTATTATTAGTTATGTTGGGAACCTACTCAATTTACTAGAAGTACAGAATTATGATTTTAATTTGCTACAAACGTATGAATGTTCCGATATGACCGGTCACGAAAGCAAAATTCAAACTTCGTTGATACTTTTTACTTTTACTTTTTTACTTTTTACTCTTAGCAGCGTCCAAATTTATTGAAACTTCGCTAAAAGATGCTTTATATCAATATATTTTAATTTATTAAGCTGATAGATACCTACGTAATGCTAATATTGTAAAAAAAAAAAAAAAACAAAACAAAAACAAAACTTATCACACAACAAAGATTTGTTTCCCATCACCATTTTGATGGAGCTGACATGGTCGGTGACCGACCAAAGTTCCTTAAACATTAGATTAAAAAAAAAAAAAAAAAAAACACCATTTTGATATCGCGGCTCTGCGTTTGTTCTTTTATAACCCCTTGGTTTTTTCTTAATTATTTTAGATAGCTAAGCATTTGGCTGCCATCACACCCAATGGAAAGAGAGGATGCAGCCATCACACCCAATGGAAAGAGAGGATGCAGCCTAAGATGGCGCAGGCTGTGCCGTAATCCACCTGGATTTGAGAGGTGGATGGCCATTTTAGACTTTCTACAGTTATCAATAGTTCAGGATCACCTGATCACAAGATTAATCAGGTTATCCAGAACTACCTCGAACGTAAATTAAAGGACTTATTGATAAAAAAATGCTATCATAATTTAAATGACTTTTTCAATGATACACTGCCTGCGTTATAATAATAATTTAATTGACTTCACAATAGAAAACTAACAACTAGCTTTTAATTTATTTATTTTTTCATTCTTCGGCCCGCTTCCACTCCAAATATTGCTATGCCCTGAACATTAGGGCCTATTATGTATTTACCATTTTTAACTTTAAGACCTCACCATGTAACATAATATTTGCAATAAATAATATGAGTATGAGTTGTTATTTATTGGGCTGTATGTAGAGTCGTCTGAAATTGATTACTTCCTAAAATTCCAATTTTTACACATCGTATTGCTACAAATAGAATAATCAAAATGTAAGCACACATACTTCTTCTTGTCGCCACTTGTTCTTTCAAACGAGTGCAGTGTGGCGAAAGGAGCCAAGAATTATGAGACACCTATGAAACAGAATTTGTCGCTTGACTCAGGTGAAGTAAACGATAATCTGAGGTAGGTACAGAAGATTAATAGGAGCACTCTTGTAGTTTCAAGTAGAACGCGACCACAGATGTGTCTTACAGTGTGCGCTTAAAATAAGCTCCTCTAAACTCCATCCTAGAACATCATTGAAGGAAAGATTGAAGGGAAACGGGGAAGAGGAAGGCCAAGAATTAGTTACATGAGCCAGATAAAAGAAAAAGTCGCTGTCATGTCGTATATGGAAGTCAAGGAGGCCGCATTCGAAAGACTTAACAGGAGAAAATTGCATCAAAACCCCGACAAGAGCTAAGCTCTTAAATTTAAGAAGAAGAATCTCCATACTCCAAAATACCTCTTGATATTGCTATTGATGATATAAAATTATTTTCCTTCCTACGGTAGATTAGGTATTACCTACTTGATTATTAATGCTGATCATATCAAATGATGTTGTTATAGCAATTTTATCCGTAAATAATATGCTAAGGAATTCCCAAACGCATGTTTATTGGCTAAAGGAAAACAAAACGGGTGGCGGTTGAATTCAGTTCATATTTATGAAACAAATTATTTACGGATGATGTACGGATTAGCGCCACAGCATTTATAATGCACACATTATTTAATATTATATGTACGTACTCGTTGCAACTTATTTGTTCAACGCGTTTAATTTAAAATTGATGTACAATTGATAACTTTAGACAGACTATAGTCTGGAATGAGTTATGGATGTAGAAAAGAATGATAAAGAGGGATAAAAAGGTCATGAAAGAAAGACCTAAGCCTAGACCTGACGAGAGAGAGGAGAATGTAATTGATCGGTGAGCTACAAGAAAACAAAATCAATGTACCTACTAACGAGGAATACCATAGGACAAATACGGTGGCTGTCTTCAGTTGAACAATTGGTGTTTTTCCTATACAATTTACTGAAGTAACAAGCATGGCCGCCTGATCATAAGTGGTAAGCACAGATCATAAGTGGTAAGACAGCGGTCAGCATATTGTGGGCCGCGGTCTGTATGCGGACTTAATTTTACGGATGCATATTCAGATAAATCGCGACTTCCTATATACATACGCGATTCAAAGCAAATGTCATTGCGAAGCAGATCCGGATAAATAGTATTGCCAATGTGTTATTCCTGCAAATGATGTTATTCCATGTTCAATTTTTATGAGAAGAAAGGCGTGTAGTATGCATTTATTTCTCTAATGTAAGGCTTTTAGAAGAATTGAACTATGGTCATTGACGACTAGTTTTGTAGATTTGCAGCATGGGTTGCTAGTCACGATTAGAATTAGAATTAGAATACGTCATTATATCTTTGATGATATATTTGTCGTATTACAAAAATTCCACGGTTCGCTCCGCTCACCAGCGTTTGACGCGTCACGCAGCCTTATCACGTCCGTTTGCCAGAATGTTGTTATTGAAATATCAAACTATTTCTTTGGTATTTTTCGTAATAAAAATGGTAAAAATGTTGCAGAGCTGCGGACTCCGTTCGCTGCTCCGTTCCTTTTTACTTGGGTTCGTAATTTTGCTACTCTAGTGCTCTTAATATGTCATTACTTCCAGTTTTAGAAAAATCTGCTGCATAAACAAGAAAATTTCGTGCCATCTACCAAACGGCCGGACCGACTGCAAAATATGTATATTGTTTCAAACGAACCCCAAATGAAACTAATTGGTGATCCCTGGCCTATACCAACATCTGCGAATTACCTAACATAAATAACACAGCCCCTATGTACACAAACCGTACTGTAAAATACTTGTTCGCATTCAAATGTAACTATGGTCCGGTTAATGTAAGCCCAGTTAATGTAACTACACCAAATGATGATGTTTTTACCATAGAAGAATGGTCAGGGAAGCGATAGAAATAAAAAAGTACCCCAATTTCAATCGTGAAGACGGCTATAAACTTTCTTCGTCTTGGAATCCTGTTTTCGTTAAGTGTATCCGTCGCGAAAGATCAGCGCAGTGTGTAGATACAGTTAGTGTGGTGTGTCGTAATATGAACGCGGACATTTCTAATTCTGAAGACCAAGTGAGGGTAGTTGCAAATAAAACTGCCACCGCTTCTCGACAGTAACTCCAATGAACTCCAGTCAACCCGTGACCACGGTTGTTGCAACACAGCCGAAACGTCGGGAATTAATAAAGGTAATCGCGATCAAAAACCCGTTTGTTCCATATAATTACACCAAATGGTTAAAGCCCATGTACACTGTAGCAGTTCAATATTTCAATTATTACTTTTTGGTTCTAGCGTGGGGATCGAACCCACGCCCACCAGCGCAGAAAGCAGAGCCAACTGAGATAAACTGAACTGAACTGAGTCAAAAAAATAATTGATTGGACTGCTGATATACTCGTTCTGTGTGTAGCGTATGATAATCTGTACATATAAAAATTAATCCCTATTTCCCTTAATCACGCCATCAAGCGTGAACGGCCAGACCAAATTAGAAAAAAAATACATAAAAGAAAGAAAATATATTTATTTGACATAATAAACATAACAACATAATAACAGTAATGAACATAATTATGCCAAATAGGCCCCGACCCAGCTTTTTGCTGCCTTAAAGGTTTATTATCTACCATGTCAAGCAGCGCTGGTTTGTTTGAATTTGGCTGAAAGCTGGTGAGGAAATAGATTAGAACCAGGAGACGGACATAAGATACTTTTCATACCGAAAAAGTAACGAGAACAGAGCGAGCAAAGACGCGGGCGGCTGCTAGTAGGTAGAATAATGTATTACATACCTACTAGTGCTATTTATCACCATTTTTATAAAATACTAGCGGCCCCCGCGGCTTCGCTCGCCCTATTCCCGTTACTTACATCCGTTCTTCGTTACAATATCTTTTATTGTAACCTATGTGTTATTCTGATGTAAATAAGCTATATTACACTGAGAAAAATGGATTTCTGGCCTAAGATGAATTCCACCTTTGACGGCTGAATTGTAATGACGCGAGGCGATTTTATAACGCTTACGGTTAATTTGACTTTACTACTCGTTTGCGATAAAATGGTACGTTTCTTATGATAAACACGAACCGTCTCAAATGACTTACCGTAAGGTAGTCTTGGAATCCAACCAAATACTGTTAATACAGCAGTAATGGACTATTGAAAGCGTTTTAAATTTACGACGTTGAATATGTGGTGAATATCACCGTAATTAAGGTAAAATTTAACTTAAATTAAGGTGATATATGCTTTAATAAAAACTAAACAAACTTAAACCTAAGTCATAAACAAGCTTTCGAAAGTGGCATAAATAATCTTAAGCATGACAATATTCACCTTACAATAAGGCAGAATATACTTTAGTCAGAAAAATTTTAACGTAAACTCAAAGTCTTTCAGCGGCTTATGAATTCGGCAACATGAAGGTATAATGTGGCCACATTTGCCCTTTTATAATGCCAAATATGCTCAGGGTACGACGAATCAAATGGTAACATAAGGTTATATAACGGCATACATATTTGACCAATTTAACCGTAAATTTTGCAATATTTACCTTATCATAAGGCGATATAATGCTCAAGTATCAACTGATTGAACGGTAACATTACGTCATAGAACGACGTGCATACTTGGTCAATATAACCGTAAATTTGGTGATATTAGTCTTATCATCAGGCGAAATACGATCAAGTTACGACTAATCAAACGGTGAATAACGTCATAAAACGATTTACTTATTCGGTTAATTAAAGCGTAGATAAGACAACAATCACCTTATGGTAGGGCGGATGATACTTTAGTTACTATTTAATGAAAAGTCTAATAACGCCATACATATTTGGCCAATTTAATCGTAAATTTGGCAATATTTACCGTATCATAAGGCGAAATACGATCGAGTTAAGACTAACCAAACGGTGAAATAACTTCATTTAACGACTTTCATATTCAGTAAATGAAACCGTAGATATAACAATATTCACCTTAAGATAGGGCGGATGATACTTGAGATATTATATAGTCAAACTTTAAAAAAGCCTACTAACGGCATAAATATTTGGCTAATATAACCGTAAATTTAGCAATATTTTCAATTTGCTATTCAAAGGCAGAACCCTCGCTTCTACACACAAACCCGGTTCTCCTGTAGGTAGGTATCTACTTAGATCAAGCGAAGAACCCAAACAAGTGTCTACAAAAATTTGATACCTATTTAGGAATTTATATAGGTCTCAGCTACCAGTTTCCCATATTACCAATCTTTGCTAAGTTTAGGGCTAGATTGTGTTGAGTGGAATGTTCGCAAATATTTGCATATAATTTGGTGGAAGAAAAGTATATTTTACTCAGTTTTAATATTTCAGTCAATTGGTGGGTTAAGTTTAAAAAAACTCTCTAGTTACTGAGAGATACACCTTTGTAAGGTATTTGTCGTAGGTACAACGAAAATTTCAATAATGCTGCCAGCTACAAGGCAAATAACCTTGGTTCGTATAACTGTAACTGTATGAGAGAGAGTATATAAAATTGAAAACCCAACGTCAAAACTGCCGTACCGATTATGATGAAATTTCTATGAGACTAATCTGAAAGTAAAGTTAAGATATAATTTTTCAAATTAGTTTACGAGTTATGTGGTAACAAACATAAAAAAAATCAAACAAATCAAATATCCGTGAAAATTTCCATTTAGAATCTTTCCCTGAGTTTACTCGCTTTTTGGTTGGAACTAGGGCATGTAAACCGATTAACCGATTAATCGAAAAACCGATTAACCGACTGATTTTACGTCGGTTTTTAATCGGGTTTTTCCATCCAAAATAACCGGTTTTCGGTTATTTTTTTATGAGTAAAATATGCCAATTTATTTAAAACTACACCTTGAAAACTTTATTTAGAACGCCTATAATAATCCACCTAATTATATTACAATATATAATACATTAAAATTGCAAAAAATACAAATAAACACTCCTCAGAAAACTTTATCTTTGGAACGCATAAGATACTTGGGTATCTACTTTGTTGGTTATTATATATTTTTTTATTATTAGCCCGAAATGTCCCATTATTAGACAAAGACCGCCCCCCGATACCGCCACTCTACACTATCTTGTGTCATCAATTGCCAGTCTCTCTCAAAGGCATCCAGTTTGTCTCACCATCGCCTGCGTAGTCTACCGCGATGCCTCCTCGCTGTTTCAGGGCTCCACAATGTGGAGATTTAGGCCCACATTGCGTCAAGCATGCGGCAGACGTGGCCGGCCCAGTCCCACTTCAGCCTTGCGGCTTTTTCCTCTACGTCAGCGGTTTTAGTCTTGAAGCGCAGTGTGGTATTGCGAATGCGGCCAATTATTTTTACCCAAAGAATGCTGCGCTCCATCGCATGCTGGCAAACCTTGAGTTTGGACTTCAAAGACCAAGTCTGCGAGCCATAAGTAATAACGGGAAGGATGCACATGTTACATGTTTACACTGATACTTTAATGAATCCCGTAACGTTCTGTATTGCAACTGGCCTACGGTTGGGTTCACTGTGCTACGCAACTCATCAGCGCCAGTGCGTTACTCGCCACAGTTTATCGTGTTCTAAGGCCGCTGGTCGGATATCTCGTCATGCTAGCTTTAACGACATCATCAGGCGGACCTTTACCACCGTCAATGTAACAGCCGTTCCCGAACCGAATGGCCCGTTGCGTGACGATGGTATGACTCTTGCTCCTTGGGAGTTGGAGAGGCCCATTGTGTGGGACGCTACGTGTTTCGACACACTTGCGCCTTCTTATTTGGCAAGGATATCCGTTGTAGCTGGCGCGGCGGCAGATCTGGCCGAGGATCTCAAGAAGCGCAAATATGCAGATCTCGACAGAGCCTACTTATTTGCTCCTCTTGGGATTGAGACTCTGGGTCCATGGAGAACCAAGGCCTTGCGGGTCTTCAAAATTTTGCCTAGGTCTGATCGAAGCGATTCGTGACCCAAAGGCTGGTGGGTATTTGGTAAAGCGCATTAGCATAGCTATTCAGCGTGGCAATGCCACTGGCGTCTTGGAGATTCTTCCGTCTGGCACTGACTTGGACCAGTTGAGCTATCTCTAGATCGTTTGTAACGGTCTGCAGATAGCTTAGCTGTTTCTTGTGTATTTTGCAAGTTTATTTGTGTTAATAAAAATTGAGTAACTATTAGGACTAATAATTATCAACTAATATCATGTTGTTGAATTTTACAACTTTATTTAGCATGAGTGAGTTC
Organism: Thera britannica; assembly: GCA_939531255.2. Taxonomy (NCBI): domain Eukaryota; kingdom Metazoa; phylum Arthropoda; class Insecta; order Lepidoptera; family Geometridae; genus Thera; species Thera britannica. The sequence goes on along the minus strand of OW618041.2, from coordinate 5,005,952 downwards.
TGTACATTCAAATATTTTAAAATTTATCAAGCTAATAAAATTGGTGCTTGCTTATTCAAATAATAAGTTCATTTTTATAAAAAAATATGGTTTTATTTTATCCTAAGACACCCATATGAAAAACTGGAAAAAATAACCGATTAACCGATTAATCGGTTATTTTAAATTAAAAACCGAGATAACCGGTTTTTTTAAACAACCCGGTTTTTACACGCCCTAGTTGGAACCCTAACGAACGAGATTCAATACCTACTTTTGCTCTGTGCTGTGTGCTAACTACACGAACTATGCTTGGAGCATAGGCCAATCGACACACACATGACACAGGCAGTTAGTAATGCAGTTTTGGCCTAAAGACTACGTATAGCATATTTTTCATTGGCCTCTCAGCTCAGTTGGTAGGATCTCTGTCTTCTGCGCCGTAGGTCGTGGGTTCGATCCTCACCGAGAACAAATATTTGTGGTGACACAGTTATTTTTTCTCTGTTGGGGCATTATATTTTATTCTAAGGTGTATTTACAAAAAAAATGTGTGTAAGTATTATATCAGCTATCTGGTTCCCATAGTACAAGCTCTGCTTAGTTTGGGACTAGATAGTGTTGAGTAGATTGTCTTGAATATCTATTTATTATTATTTTGTTATTTTTAACACCCACCACTAGCATAATCTGCAGTAGTCGAGTTGGCAGCACTGCCCACGAGGCCACGAGCACGTACTTGTTTCATTCGTCAGTTTGGTTTGACTTTGGACGGAGTGTTTGGTTTAGTTCTGAGTCATTCAAAGTTTAATTTAGCGGGTTTTTTTATTTTCCCTCATTTTCTGAACGCTGCTGGCTGTGTCTGTGTATGGAAGCACAAACAAACAGATGTAGAGAGGTCCAAGACAGACCTTTTAGCAGAAACCAACCAGACAAACATCTTCGTGCTTCCAGAATCCCACAGATTTATCAACAAAATGGGGCACACACCTGATTGATACGTCATTTCGAGGTAAGTAGAGTACCTGAATCAAACTCAGTTATTCCCTAATGTTTTTGAACCTAATCATGTTTTGTATTTGACAAGTTTAGGTACCTACCTACTCCCTAGATTCTGGTTGTGTTGGAAACACGAACGATAAATGATTTATAAAAATATGTACTTAGTGTTTTCAGTTTTGAACTTTTGCATTTAATTTTGTATATTGGTACAAAGGAGTTTTTAAACTTGAGAAAATTGTTTATTTTTTTCAGATAAGGTGTACTTTACATAATACGCAAAGAGGACGGGCTACTTAACAGGCTGTTAATGGCTTCCTGGATTCCAAACAAAGAAAATAATTGGCCCATTTGTTATTGGACTCTGGGCTAGAAGTAAATCCAAACACCAAACTTCAATGGAGTGATTTCAATTATGGGCACGCGGTATTGGAGAACTTTTTAAAAAGGATTATAGCTGTAAGTATTTGTCAATTGCTATCAGTGATTCAAACGATCTCTCTGACTTAGAACCTGCAATGCCAGGCCGACCTGTCCTCTAATAGACCTGTGGTCGTAGTTTGGTTAGATAAACAAAATACCTACTTGTACTAATTACCATCATAGAATGCTCTACTTTGTTTGCGATAACTTTTTCCTAAAAATACATTATTTTATTTCAGATATTGTAATCCGGTTGAGTAGGCTTCACTTGCAATAACGGTTGCTGAGGAAGGAGCTACGCCATGAGAGGAGCTAGCCAGTGGGCAATAACAGCAAATGCAAGCATACAAAAGCTTTACAACGAAAAAGGCATTCTCCAAGACGATTTTATCTTGTTTTAAGTATTTAAATAGTTAATTACCTATCTAAATTGATTTTCTAGTACAGATTTATAGATTTTTATTGAATGGTTTTATTGCAATACCACTATTATTTCTATAAGATAAAAAAGCTATCGGCTTATTTATTAGGCTAGGTTGAGGTTAAACTGTTGGGTTGAGAAAATACTAGTCTATCTAGTACATATCTTTGGTAACCTGTAATCAGTTATTATTGAGGTGCCTTATAAATTTTTGTTCTATTAATTTCAGAAGCTTACAAAGACTGGGAGAACAGCTTTCTGAGGCAGCAGGCTACGCTGTTCACTGAAGGCATGTTTGGCTGATCTATTATCGTAAAGTTCATGTGAAGGATATTGGCCCGCGTTACCTTAGAGTGAACTTTGAGCGGCCTAATGCCCTTATTATGAACTAAATGATAGTAAAGCAAGTCAATCATGCCCTTAGAGAACAGCGTTACTAGCCGTTAAAAAGCTTTTTTCTGGTCTTCATAAAACGTTTCTGCTCGTAAAGAAAGAAAAAATTACCGTACGATACGACTAGCCTAATCGTATGAAACATTCTAAAATAACTTCTAGAAGGCAAATACGACTTAGTAAATGTTGAAAACGCTTAATGCTTAGGTAAAACCCATAGTAAGTAAAGATGTAAAACACCTTACTAGAAGAGAATTACGACTTTAAAAACATCAATATCGGTTAATGAACAGGTTAAACTACAGTAAGGTAAGACGTACGACATCTTACTAGAAGTCGATTATGACTTAGTAAAAAGGTTTAACTACAGTAAGGTAAGACGTACGACGCCTTACAAAAAGTCGATTACGACTTAGTAAACTTTGAAAATGCTTAATGAACATATTAAACTACAGTAAGGTAAGACGTACAACGCCTTGCTAGAAGTCGATTACGACTTAGTAAACGTTGACAACGCTTAGTGGACGGGTTAAACCCACAGTAAGTAAAGACTTAAAACGCCTCTCTTAGAAGCGAATTACGATTTAAGAAACGTTCTAAACTCTTAGTGGATCGGTTAAATCGCAGCGAATAAAGGTATAAAACACCTTACTAAAAGTCTATTATGACTTAGGAAGCAGTCAATAAATATTCAAAACACTTTGTGAACAAATTAAACCGCAGTAAGAAAAGGCGTAAAACGCTTTACTAGAAGTTAATTGGGGCACAATGATACGTCGGATATTACTCTAGGAAAGATTTACGTGTGTGACCCGAGCACCTTCTTTACCGTTTATATCGCCTTACCGGAAGTTAAATCCCATCGTCAGTTCGTTGATCCTATCTCACTTACCACGTTAATAGCTTTTTATTTAAGGCTAATCTGTAAAAAAATACGTCTAAAACACACATTAGAGAGTATATTGCTGCTTATTTGTTGCGCCTCACGCTTAAGGCGTAAAACGCCTCCAACTTAGGAAGGCGTTTTTCGTCCAAGTACGCTTGGTCGTTTTTTCGCCTTCATTACGAATAAATCCACCTTCGTTACGATCTTTTCAGCTTTACATTTTTCTCAGTGTATTGTAAAGTTTCATTAAAATCGTTTCAGTAGTTTTTATGTGAAAGAGTAACAAACATACTAACAAACTTTCGCGTTTATCATATTAGTAGGATTGTGCTTCTTGATATTCAACCTACTGATGATGATGATGAGAGCTCGAGCACTTTATGTATGGTGGTTTTAACCGCAACATAGAAAACACAGTTTATGGTCAGAAGTCAATCATGGCGGGCCTCGTAAACGGTCACAATGGGTCATAAAAATTGTTTATAGTAGTAGCATCAAGGCTACGAAGGTTATAACCATAAGCTACTGACGAAATTAAGTAAGGCATTTAATAATTATTTTAATAGTAATGCTTAAATGTAATGATAATGTCTTTTGTAATAAAGAATCAAAGGAGCCTTTAGTAGTAGTAGAGCTCTTTGTGAAGGGCTCGTCCGGGGAAGTACTACCACCATGCCTATTTCTGTCGTGAAGCAGCATTGCTGTGTTTCGGTTTGAAGGGTGTGGGTGCCGGTGTAATTACTGGCACGTGAGGCTGAATATCTGTATGCCTCTAATTGATGGACGCAGGACAAAGCATCGTAGGGCACGTTCCTGATGTGCGTGACCTACGAGGCATTGCTTTGTTATAGGCGATGGTTACCACCTAACATCAGGTGGGCCATATGCTTGTTCCATCAGCTATAGTTACATAAAAAAAAAAAGCCTTCTCGAGGCGCACTTACAATCCTTTCACCACATTCTGGTTCAAAAGGACAAGTGACAGGATAAGAATCTTTATCGGGCTCGGTATCGGTACAACCACGGTACAACTTTGCGGTCTTCTTGCCGCATGAGTTTCATCTCTGTGTCAAGTCGATAGTGTCAACGAGTGTCAATCGAGGCTTCCGTCGATTGGGACCGCTAGGTATTGGGACCATGGTCCCATTTGCCAGATTGATTTAATTTTACATTTCCAAGAAGAACGATTCTGAGCCCTTTCCATCCATCCGACTTCCCGCGATCTTATTAATGTCGTCGGAAAAAAAGCGACATCGGATCAAAGAGTTTTTTAGATGCCTACATTTTCCTTTGACTGTACTTTATTTGCCAATAAAATTCCAAGGCTTTGATCACCAGGCACAGGTGATATGTCTTAATACCAAGTACACAACTCAGGATTCTCTGAGGAGATAGATAGTTAACTCTTTATTGATTTTAATGACACGCTAGGTAAGTAGGATAAAGTTTTTAGCTTAAAAATAAACAGTCCTAGTCATACAATGGGTGGCCTTATCGCTGACAGCGATATCTACCAGGCAAGGGGAAAAGGTATAATAAACTATACGGAATCTAAGTCTTGATTCTAGCCGATTATTGGTGTTGAAATATTGGATCCTTCAGCTTTTGGAAGTGTAATTTTACCCTTTTTACGGTAATACATAACCGTATTTTATTTCTACAAATTATTTTAATTGGTTGAACATAAAAAAAAATAATGATAAGTATAAGTAAACGTGTTAACTTATACTTATCATTAGAAACATGCTGCCTACTGTTTACTTAAATAAGTACTTATCATTCGAAACATAGCAAAAGTGCCGATGGGACACATTCTTAGGTAATTATTATTTCTATAAAAATAAGTGAAAGCAAAATGCCAACATTAGCATTAGCCAACTTGGCGAGATTGTAATGTTATTAGGGTACCGCATTGAAGGGGTGTGCTAATTTAGTGAAAAAAAAACATAGTAAAAATTTTCGTAGCAGTAGTGCTACGAAAAACGCGTTGAAGTCTTTTATATTGTTTTTTAATTGTTCTAAAAATACTTATTAATTTCGCACGAGTTGTCTTTGAGGTTTTAGAGTTTTCAGTATTTACGGCTCTTGTATATTTATGTTCTTCTTCTTATCGTGTCACTGGGTCTTTCGAACCAAGTGTGGTGAAAGGATTTTAAGTGCGCCTCAAAGAGGCTCCTTTCGTTCCTTATATTTATGTTGCAAACTTATGATGTCCGCGATTCAAGCGTCACTGCTTGGTGACGGAAATATATAGGTGCTAATATTAAAAGGTCTAATATTAAAAATCCCCATAAAGCTCTTGTTATACGTATTACTATTTTTGAGAAGGATTGCTTGAATTTGATCCAGTGGTAGTGGCTCTGTTGTCCGATCAAAGGAGCGGGTTCAAAACCACAGGTAATATAAGTTTTTCTGCCCAAAAAATTTGGTGCATTAATTTCTCCATTTATCGTGAGTAAACCGGCATACCGTACTCAAACTACTCAAACACAGCAAACACTCAAACTACAGCAACAAACAGCACCAACACAAACACGCAACACCAACAGCAGCAGGGGTACTCAAACTGTCGATCGAACGGTCTGAAGACAAATGTTTGAAAGAAGTAGCTCTTCAGTTAACAGGATTGTTTTTTTTTTTTTTTTACAATTTATAGGATAACGCTTGACCGCAATCTCACCTGATGTTAAGTGATGATGCGATCGACGGTGTAGCGCGCTCACCTAGAAGATACCTATAATCGACTTATTTATTTGTGCGAGTCTGCATTCTCAGAAATTAAAATGATCAAATCCAAATATTGTAATTGAAAGTACGCGGATAATATGTAGTGCCATGCATCATCATTACGACAGAATTTGTAATTCGAACATATAGACTCAATTCAAAAAGTGCAGAAAAAAAATATTAAAAAATACCTGCCTACATAATAGTTTAGTAGATCCCTTGCTTTCAAAATATTTTCTAGCAGATCGCTGACACTATTAGTTTGAGCACCCCTGCCGTAGAGCCTAAAAAAGAAAGTGCACGGAAAGAGCTTCTTTAAAGCGCAACTAAAATCTATTTAATACACTCTGGTTCAAAATTACTTGACAAGAATAAAACTCGCTTTATGATAACCACTGCTAGGCCCGTATTCAGAAACAGTGCTTGAGTCTGAGTCGAGCCTCAAGCACTCTCAAGCTAATATATAGATTTTATAACAGTTCTCAATTGAAAAACATTAAAAATCTATGCTTGAGGCTCGACTCAAACTCAAGCAGTATTGTACAGTACTGAATACGCGCTATTAGTCTCTTAAATACTTCAAAGATAAAATATAAATAAAATAAAAGTAGGTATTACTTAAAGTGATTCTAAAAGGTCAAGCTATAGATAAAGGAGGTATCGGGTAACTATCGTCTGAGTATCGTTCTTGAAGCCGATGATCTTTGACCTGAGATACTCGGAGGAATAAAAACGAGTGGGTACAGCATACCCAATAAAAAAAATCGGTTGTCTGTAAACCGACTTTACAGACAACCGATTTTATTGGGCATAGTTGAACGTGACAACGTCATAAGCCGCAATTATCGTTGCCATAAACCACAGACAGATAAAACCATTCACTTTTCACTGCACTTCATAATTACGAAAACATGTAAATGTATTATTGTGTAGCAGCTGCAACGCGGACGCATCGCTCACTCAAGTAGGAGAGAGACAGATGTCGAACGCTGCCGAACGCGGAGGCCGATTGTGCCTCTTTGTCGCTCGTTCCGCGCTCTCGCTTGCACTTCAGGCCTTAAATGAAACGCCTCAGAGTGAGGTAACGCCGCATGAGTCATGTTTTTTCGTGCGTGCAGCCGGCTCCATCGAATTATAAGATGTTGTCACGTCAAAATAACAAAGCAAGATATTGTTGACAATTCACACAACACTAATGCTAGAACCCAAACTAGAAGCTTGTACGACTGATTTAATACTTTTTTGAAAATACATACATAGAATGCAATATAGCACCCAGACAGAGAACAGTGTTCACCACCTAGTATTTATTCTTGCAGAAGACAGGGCTACTACCAACCAACTGATCCTTGACGAATTTTACCAAAGGCTCTTCTTCTTAAAATTAAGAGCTTATTTCTTAAATTTTAAAACTTTTGAATTCAGCCTCCTTGACTTCCTTACCTATACGACATGACAGCGACCTTTTCTATTATCTGGCTCACGTTACTTATTCTTGGCCTTCTTCTTCCCCGTTTTCCTTCAACCTTTCCTTCAATGATGTTTACGCAACGCAAATACACAACAAGATGGAGACTATGGCTCTCCAATAAGGAGGGCTCAGAAATTCATAATAATTCTTCCTGGGAATGAAAAGGGGAAGCTTAGCAAAGGATTTCTTAAGGCTGAATTTCTTAGTCCAGCACTGGGTTGATTATCTGAATTACTTACTGGACTGAGATAATTTAGACTGGAATTTCTGCTCCGCTATCTCGCTTGAAATACCTACGAAGTATCAGAACGTGTGTTTGGTACAGAACTGCAGTAATAATCATTAACCTACCTACGCGGAGGTGATAATAGTACCACTTACATGACAATGTTAGTGATTAGACTGATTGGTGCGCACTACGAACGGCGTAATCTACCATCATGTAAAATGGAGATATAGAATTAGGCGCACAAATTTTATGAATTGCCACAAATACCATTGTGTTTAGGTATGTAATTAATTAATTGGACTGAGTGCCTATTTTAATATTATTTAAAAATACTTGATAATAAGCAAATAAAAAAGAAGAATTTTTAAAGCTGGTAAGTATAGTAGGCAATAAATATTGCACATCGGCAAATTCGGCTTTATATAGCGTAGTGTGCGTTAAAAAAAGATAGCAGTCTACAAAGCCGAAGAGCCTATGCGCAATATTTATTGCCTACAACCGTAATTTGTATTTTCTATTTTGAAGAAAGATATTTTTGTAAAGGATAGGGCATATTGTTACAAATGCATCAAGACCATGTCTAACAACATGTCCTCCATGCATTCCATATTCAAATTATCCTCCATTGCAAAATTAAATAATAGAGAGAAACAAAAAATGCGAAATGCACGCTTCACAGCACCCACCCGCCTAGGGCCGACCTAACATGCGCATGGGGAAAGCCACCCCTTGCAATCAATTCCAAAGCCCTCTTCTATTAACACCTTCTATCCTTTTCTAACCCCCATAGCAGTACAGCTCTCCTGCTCTAGAAAGCGATTAAACAGCGCGAAAAACTCCGAACATCGCCTCGGGCTGCATCGAAATTTTCAAGACTGAATTTTTGCAACAACAACAGACTACCTTTCTTGTATAAAACACCTCATCTTTATGTTACAGAGGTTAAGATTGAAACTTGCAGGGCATTGGTTTTCAAAAGTGGTGTTCTCAAGGTTGTGGGAAGAAGATTGATGTAGGAGTAGGTGTCTATCGGATATGATGAGAGGCAGATTCAATCTCGTTGGCGCTCTGGGCGGGAAATCATGACGTGATGGGTATCATTGACGAAGATTTAGACTAACTCGATAACTTCTCATTTTATCAGGAACGTCTCTTTTAGATGATATGGAATCCGAATGAAAAAAAGCATAGAGAAAAACTGTGAGAGGTAGACAACTATCAGCAAAAATTTTATGCAATAAAAAAGTAAGTAGGTACTGTTAATCAGTTTTGGAAATAGGACATCTCTATTCGGATCAAGCAAGAAGTTACGTCTCTAGTTGAGAAAAAGAAGTGGAAGAAGGATGATATTGCGTCGTTACATATAGAGTTTTATTGTTTGCGGTGTAATTAAGTAAAACAGAATTGTAGCTATAATCAATTAAGAGTTTTCGTGCTATCAGTACTTATTTGAAATCTTTTTAAACGTGTTAAACTATGACCTTTTTCAAGTTAAAAAATACTACCTATACGGTATCCTGTCTTTTAAAACTATTTTTATAGGTACTCGCAAATAGACGTGCTTTGCTTACGGGGCCAATCTAAATAGTTTAGTTGAAATACATACCGTGGCAGTAAAGACAAAAGTCGAGTTTAGACTTTGTCTTTATTGCCAGTTTATTCAGCTGTATCTCAAGGATCACTTTGAAACGACGCTAGTTGAGTCTATGTGCCAGTTCCACGCGACCAAAACTCAGAAAAACAGGCAGCAAACAGGCTTCTACCTTCAGGCGATCTAAAAAACTGGCTGCTGACGAATTTTACTATAAACATAAACTAAGTAGAAATATATAGTACTAATCTACGTAAACTAATTTAATGTAGACTTGTGTGTGCACCCTAACGTAGCACCCGCAAATCCTGCAAAGCGAAATAAGGTGTATTAGACACAACAATAATACCACAAGAAATAAAAAACTTAATAAAACTCGACACGTGTTTCGCCTCTTTACGAAGCATCCTCAGGAAAATTGACTCTCTGTGCACTATATGACGTGTAGTCTTGTCGAGCGCTGAGCAGAAAAAAATAGAATTTTACTATCAATCGGTGCTGTTCCAATTTTCTTGCACCCAACATTAACATCTCACCATCATTAACCTGTAACCCTCTTGAACTGCCTCCTCCTGAACTCCTGGCTGGACGTAGGCCTCCACCATACGACCGATTTCAGCCTTTCGCCAAACACCGTTTTCTCGCGATTTTTACAGTGCCCTCTATCGGCTGCCTCTATCTTCTTAATTTTCTGACATATTTAAACAAAAGCTGTTGATTGAATGTTCTGACGAAAATTGTGGCACGGTACTGTCAAAACGATAATTGGCAGTGATTGCTCGCACTCCAATTTGAATGAAAAAAATAAAGCCTCTTTGGATTGGACGATTTACAAATTACACATTTTTATAATGAGGATGAGTATATCTACAGGGGATGATGGGAAGTTATCGTCATAGCTGTCGGAAAGGTGAGATGTTCTTATTTCAAAATAATTTATTTATAATCGGCGGGTCTATAATTATATTCCTGTAACGCAATTCGTTTAGGTGAATCCGCTGTCCGTTGTTCAATTTAAGTTTCAAAAAATTGAAAATCGAACGTCGATTCAGGAGCTGTGTTGCAGGGCAAGCGGTGCTATTCTTACACACTATTGTTCGGGTCTTTGCTGAATACGCGTTCGATTTAACATTTTTTGAAACCAAAATTTTAAACTCTCTGATGTATGTTTAATCTTGTACTATTCGAACTAATTTTGAAATAATAATTATACTCCGCCGCCAATAATGCTAAAAATAAAATAATTATACTGGTTCAACGCCGCAAAAACTTTGACCAGAATTCCTTTCCGCAATTATAATTAAATAGTTATCCATTCAATCTCTTATCTTACGTTCCGATCTTACGAGTAAAGTGAACCTAGCAATCGGAGTCGTTGTCTCGTAATTCAATAAATATGTTCTTGTATATTATGTATATGAGAGTATTTGTATATAAATACATAAATTTATATACACATACTATTATTATTATTAATAATTATGTATTTATATACTACTTATGTAGTACAAGTGTACTTAACTATTAAACAGTGTCAAAATGATTTTTCATACAAATATATTTACCTTTTTTGATGTTACCTCATTTGATTACATTTAATGCATCTCGTTTACATAACACCACTACCGCGTTTAATCTTTCCCTGCGTAACATACTGAGGTTGCGTTCGCAGAATAATAAAGAGTTAGTATCATTTTGTATGGCAGGGAGTGGGTATTTGAAGCAGCAGTGGCGCCATCCGGTAGTTGCCACGACTTGCTACGACTGTGTTGCGGTGTGGTGCTGTGGTGCGGTGCGGGAGATTACGACCACCGCGCCACCTCGGCTGACACGCAAGCGATCTTAGCTACCAGGCGTTCATAACATTGAAAGAGATCAATACCTCATTCCACGACCCTCCTCGCCCCACACAGGCAGGGCAAGCTCTATCTCGCTCACGCTATCAATGACCCTCACACTAAACGATTGAAACGGCCTTCTCAACTTCAGTCGAAACAGTATTTTATGCCTTGAATCAAGCAGTATAAGACCTACTTTCAAATAATAGCAGTAGATACCTTGCTGAATTAATGAAAACCTTCACTTGATTTCTACAAAAATGGATGTATTCTGAAGAACGCTGGGAATTTCTGATACATTCGTATGTTTTATGTCGGCCTAGTACTTTTGATGCTTAGGGATCATTTTGGCGTGGTTGAAATTCCTTATTTGGTGTTTTGTGAGTAATATTGGAGTTGGGTTGATAAAAAATACAGCAAGGGAAATTACGTAGTAGTGGAATGTTTTGTTAGTTTAACACAGATACAGAAATGACGGATTTCAGTGACCAAACTATAGTTATAGATAGTGATTAGGTGAGTTATTGTCTCCGGGTTAATTTTTCTTAAACTTTGGCCACCGAATGCGGAGTGTAAGTCTCTTCCAAATCGCTCTCTAATTTATATCGCTTCCACTATAATGGTAAAATATAAGTTGTACTATCTTTAAGTTTTTATGCCTAATATTAGCTATGTAAGAAGTGCATGTCATGACAACTGGTTTAGAAAACATCACAATAACTTGAACACTTTTCTATTTCTCTTCTATGTATTTTAGTGCGACCAAAAAAATATTGTAGGTTATCCTTAACGAATAAAATAGGCTATCTTATTTCCTAATTATTTAAAAAAAAACTGGATTTTTTTTAAATCGTAGAAAAAGTTGACCCCCTCGGAGCCCAGATCACCGACTTTCGGCTTACTACACACACATGTAACGTATGCATCCGATTATTTTTGCAATCCGGGATTTTATTGTTCTTTGAAATGTGGTGCTGGCTGAGAATGGAGAATATTAGTTGGACGGAAAAAGTTACGAGCAAAGAGGTCTTAGAGCGAGTAAAGGAGAAGAGAGTAATACTTGAGACGATACAAAATAGAAGAGGAAAACTACGACATGACTACTAAATAAAGACTCTACATAAAGAACATCATTGAAGGAAAGGTTGAAGGAAAACGGGGAAGAGGAAGGCCAAGTATAAGTTAAATGAGAGAGATAATAGAAAAAGTTGCTGTCATGTCGCATAATCCTTTGGTCTGTCAAGAAGACCCAAGGGTTGTCGAGCGACATCTGTCAAAAAGACCCAGGGGTCTTTTTTTGTTCACCCGAGTTTTCGTCTGATTTTAAGCATGTGGTTGAAGTGTTGGGTGAGATGGATAATAACAAAACGCAGATGACAAACAGAGACAGATATATTGTTTTAGGTTCAAATTAAAAGGTTATCGGAATTTTGATGAAATTCGCTTGTCATACGGCGCGTCATCGAACTGACTTCTTTCATTGCGGAGCGAGTTTGTGTGTGGTTTGATAATTGCTAAAAATAGGAAATAAATAGGAAAAGAGTCGGATTTTTGCTAAAATGTAAGTACAATTTATCTATCTATGAGTGATTACATTATTTACGTCGTATTGACCAAGTTTTAGGCTGTTTTTAGTTGTTTTTATGAAATGACGCTACTATGCCGGCCTTGACCGTTAGAATCTAGTCAAATCTCGACGTTTTTTTGGCTAAATACGTATTTATTTCTCTGTTCATTAGTCCAGAACATCGATTTACTTCAATATTTCGTTTATACGTATATGTTTTCTCTGTTCTTGAGCTCAGAACAGAGAAAAATACGTAAAAGACCCATGGGTTTTTTTGACAGACCGGCGACGTAAGCCGAAAGTGGATAAGACAATCATCTGCCTGAGGACGATCATTTTTATTGTTTTTCAAAACATTATTTTTATGCATTGGAATAACGTTTTGAATAATTGGAATAATTAGATGACCCACCTGATGGTGTTGTAAATCACCACCATCATCATCATCACATTTTTTATAGGGACTATTGTGGCTCTGGTTTCTTTTAAAAACCCCGTATTCGGGGAGGGATGCTGGGGAGAGGGGGAGGGAGAGGGGGGCTTTATTTATTTAGCAACTTTTTGTAGCATCTTTTTTTTATGATGAAATAAGATTAAGCTGATGGCCCAAATGGTGTTGTAAATCAACATCATCATCACTGGTTTTTGAGGGGGGGGTTTTTATTTATTCCTTTTGTATTTTTTCTGGCTGCATGGTTTAAAGAGAAAGCATGTCGCATGTTTGCTGTAGGACTGGACGTGGTAATTTAACATCTGCTCGTGGGCGAGGCGGACGTGGGCGCGGCGGACGAGGACGAGGCGGACGAGGCCGAGGACAGGCGGGAGTGGAGGGCGATGCTGGAGCCTCGACCTCCTCTGGAGGGCGAGGGCGAGGGCAGGTGGAGGTGGAGGTGGAGGTGGAGGTGGTGGAGGTGGAGGTGGAGGGCGACGCTGGAGCCTCGACCTCTGGGGGGCGAGGAGGGCGAGGGCGAGGGCGAGGGCGAGGGCGAGGGCGAGGGCGGGTGGGGGCGGAGGGCGACGCTGAAACCTCGACCTCCACTGTGGGGCGAGGGCGAGGGCAGGCTCGCCCGAGCGTTGGCGCCAGGTATTGCTTGGGCTGTTTGTTGTTCTCATATACAATTTCTTTTTTTATCCTTATTTTTCTTAATCTTTGACCATTTTTTTTTAGCATCGACTTGGGCAATGTTGCTGGACTAGCACCAGGCGTGCCCCTGGAGACGCGCAAGCGCACGTGGCAGGGGACAAGCGCGTAAGTAAAGATTACAATCTTGAATTTGCAATTTTTTACTTCGTATTTTAATCAAAATCATAATTTCTTAGGCGCATGTTGGTGATCCAAGGGCGGATGGAAGACCAGAGGCTGAGGCGTGAGGCCTACCAGGCTCCGCCACCAGAGCCACCCACCATCCAGGGCCCAATACACAGCCCAGAGCCACCCACATTGCAGATAGTGGACCCACCATCTCCGAGTTTGTATGTATTATTTTTATATCTACTCCACGACGTGAAGGTCAATCCTGTAACAATCAATTAAAAAGAAATGTTTTTCTCAGATACGTGGAGTGTGGAGGGAGCAGCCCTGTGCCGTTGCCGCCCCCGCCCTCGGTTGTAGAACGGCGGAGCTACATGATGACAGAAGATGAAATTGAGGATTTCCTCAACAAGGGTATGTGTGCTTTTTAACAGAATATCACCGTAAACGACTTCAGTTAGATGGTACAGGTACTGATTATCTTTAGACGGATATTTATAGCAGACCATTTGTTTTTGTAGGAAGTAGTGACGACGACTCCGAAGAAGAGACCGTGCCGATGTATATACCGCGCGTGTCCCGCGTCGGGCTAGAGCCTGAAGAGGACCAGGTGACCAACGCGGTGGCAAATGTGGTGCTGCAGTGGCCTCCCCAGCCAGCGCCAACACCTGCACCAGCACCCGTCCTCCAGCCTCCTCCCGCTGCTGTTGAAGTTGTCGCTGCTGTTGACGCTGCCGCTGCCGCCACTGAATTTCCTCACGATTTGTTCCACTTTGACTGGCGAAGATTTTCCGACTCTCCGATACCACCTGCGGAGAGAAGGGAAATCTTCTCAATTCAAAGTGGGCCGACCACTACATACAGCGACCCATATGATGCGTTTTGCGCCATATGGGATCGCCGTATAATGGAACAAATCGCTGAGGAAACGAATAGGTACGCCCAGCAGTACAAGGATGCGCTTAGGGCAGCAGACAGGCTAGGCCAGAACAGCCGAATGAACCGGTGGGAAAATACTAATGCGGACGAATTAAACAGGTATTTTGCGATAATACTGGCAACCGGTATCGTAGTTAGGAGTAGGTTTGACGAGTACTGGAATAGTACTCGTGACATTTTTTCGACGCCTGGGTTTGCCGTGGAGATGCCCATCAACACCTTTTTGAGGCTTAGCCGATGCCTGCATTTCAACGACAACCTCGCATTGGCACCCACGGCCTCTTATGCAGAAGTCAAGCTGCATAAGATAAAACCAATTATTGACCACCTCAACGCCAAATTTTCAAGTCTTTACGTCATGAACCAGAACGTGGCGTTAGACGAGTCACTGACGCAGTGGAAGGGCTGGTTGGAAATCAACCAGTTCATTAGAAATAAGGCAGCTTCAATAGGTATAAAAACCTACGAGGTCTGCGAGTCCCAATCGGGGTATTTGTGGAGGTTCAAGGTCCACGCGGGCCGCGAACCCGAAGCCGACGGTGACGCAAGTCCCGTTGGTGGGATAATTCCACGCCTCGTGTTGGGGCTCGTGGAAGACCTTAAATTTTCTGGGAGAACACTGTGGATGGACAATTTCTACAACTCTCCAGCTCTCGCGCGGACTCTCAAATCATTTGGTCTTGACTGTGTGGGAACCCTGCGAACGAACCGTCAGTTCGTTCCAGACGAGATGACGCGATTGTCCAAGCGAGATATGACCGTAGGCCAGGTGTCAGGTTGCACCTCTGGAGATGTGGATCTGATGGTATGGCGAGATAATAACCGTGTGGCTCTTATCTCGACATACCATGGAGTCACCGTCACCACACAACCGTCGGCCACACAACAACAGTGGGTCAGCAAGCCTACGGTCATACACGACTACAATGTGTGCATGGGGGGGGTAGACAAAAAGGACCAAATGCTCGCAATGTATCCAATTGAAAGAAAGAGGACAAAGGTTTGGTATAAGAAATTTTTTAGGCGCCTCTTAAATGTGAGCGTGTTAAACGCGATGATTATGTATAATCATACCACCACACCAGAGGCACCACATCTGAGCCATCGAATGTTTAGGATGAATCTGACCCGCAAGCTCCTGCAGATTCATCAGAAGAGTACAATACAATCTCATTGTCGTATACATGTTGTTCCGGAGCGAGTTTTTGATACAGGTGCCCGCCATGTTTATCAAGTGCTGCCCGAGATTAACCGGCCTGGTCCACACAAGCGGCACTTGAGGAGAAAATGTGGAAGGTGCAGAAAACTGACAACATTCCAATGTGCTACCTGTGAGAAAGCCCTGTGCGGGCCTTGCTTCGCACTGGTGCACAATTATGCCCCTCAGGTTTAGGACATGCACTTTGTGTGTCACCATCCTTTCCTCACGGTGTTTTTCCTTACCCGTTTAGTTTTAGTTGTTTTTACGTGCGTCAATAATCTTACCTATGTATTTCCTTACCCGTTTAGTTCTAGTTGTTCTTCGTTTAGTTCTAGTTGTTCTTCCGTCATGCCAGTTTATCGCGTAATCTTTTCCTTTACCGTTTTAGTCCAGTGATATTTTATCAAATCGGCTCACAATGTTATCTTTCACCGTTTTAAACTAGTTTTATTCCATTTATTTATTTATTTATATATTTATTTATATATTTATATATTTATTTATATATTTATTTATTCCATTCGTCCGACATCAGTTTTTCACACCGTTTCACCGTTTGAGAGTGTCCTATCCTTACGTGACAGTGGCACGTCTTGGGAAAGACCTACGTCCATCAGTGGACTAACATAGGTTAATGATGATGATGCATCATCAAATTTATCTTGTTTTCATCAAAATTTGTTTTTGTCTGTTATTAGCAGATATTTTTGTACTTGTAAAATGATGATGATTACTTACGTACAAAATGCATTTACTCAGATTAACGTATCTATATTTTTGTACTTGTAAAATGATGATGATTACTTACGTACGAAATGCATTTACTCAGATTAACGTAATTTTATTTTTGTACTTGTAAAATGATGATGATTACTTACGTACGAAATGCATTTACTCAGATTAACATAATTTTATTTTTGAACTTGTAAAATGATGATGATTACTTACGTACGAAATGCATTTACTCAGATTAACGTAATTTTATTTTTGTCCTTGTAAAATGATGATGATTACTTACGTACGAAATGCATTTACTCAGATTAACGTAATTTTATTTTTGTACTTGTAAAATGATGATGATTACTTACGTACGAAATGCATTTACTCAGATTAACGTAATTTTATTTTTGTACTTGTAAAATGATGATGATTACTTACGTACGAAATGCATTTACTCAGATTAACGTAATTTTATTTTTGTACTTGTAAAATGATGATGATTACTTACGTACGAAATCGATTTACTCAGATTAACGTATCTATATTTTTGTACTTGTAAAATGATGATGATTACTTACATACGAAATGCATTTACTTAGACCTTTATTCCTTGTACCTGCCTGCTGTAAATTTTTCCAACACCGCTGTCGCCATGTCGTATCCATACTTTTGCCGTCTGCACACAGCGGCTGACCCCATTTTTTGTAGGTTGTTTTTGAGTGCCTCATGTTTCGTAAAATTTCTACGAAATACTAGTAGGTAGTAAGTATTGTGATGCCCATTTGTGTAAATATGTCTATGGGATGTGTAAATATGAAATAAAAAATACAAGTACCCTTTAAAAATGGTTTTATTTCACAAACTAGTAAAAATGTACAGTTTTTTGAACTACAACGACCATAGGATAATATTTAGACACTAGATTTAACTTTTAAATACTATACTACATAGTAAAGTTCAACTGCAATCGAAATACACGATTAGTCCAGGGTAGTTTCATAGAAAAAACATGAGAAATTTATGTTTTGCTACCCGCTCGTAAAATGCCGCCGCGCGCGCTAAACACGTGACAGAGCCGGCGTTGAAAAAACGCGCGCGCTTGACAGAGCAGGGGATAAGGAAGTCAAGGAAATAGAAATTTAAGGAGGCCGCATTCGAAAGAACTTATTGGAGAAAACTGCATCAAAACCCCGACAAGAGCTAAAGCTCTTAAATTTAAGAAGAGAGATTTTATTATCCTTTGATGCCACTTCCATAATTTGTTAGCCAAAAATTTACTTGAGGTAAATAATATGCATCCGATTATCCGAACTTCTACCACGCGGCACAACACAACGGAAAATTAGTACCAAGCGAGCATAACTGTAGTGGAGTTCTCGGGGCGACTAACGTAGGCCCTCCTTATCGCATGCAACGTCGCGGTGAATATAAATTACATGATTACATAGCCGTAACATGTTTTGATATTTATACGTGCACATATAAGGTTGAGTTTGGATTGTGTGAATGGTGCGTGTGCTCCCTAGTTGAGCTGCGGTAGAGACGTAGGGGAATGTAACTGATACCTGCTGGCGATGTATGCTCGCCGGGTGATAAGCGCGCACTGCGCAACTCCTGAGACGCGACGTCATGCACACAAGTCCAAGCAGACAAGGCAGTCCTGTCTGTCGAGGTTACAATGTGCAAACAGCTCAACTCTATCAGAATTCAGACACACTACAAAGTCAAAAACACATACAAAAGACAAAGCGAATTGTACCGAATGTGGTACATTGGAAGATGTACAAAATGTTTTGCTGGAGTATGTTCGAAATGATAGATTTAGATTAGTTTGTTTTGGAAGAAGATGTATGAATGTTGGTATGATAAATAGCAAATTTATCTTGGCTTGACCCCGACAAGTGACAAGCCAAGATAAATTTGCAGAAATTACACAACTCATTAGACTTACTAGTAAATAAGATTTTAATTGCTGTTTTATTATAGGGCAGTGTTACCGCTTAGCGTGTCAGCCCTTAGCGACAAAGCCCTTAGAATAAATTAAAAAAAAAACAGCGCGTTGCGAAATAAATATTGAATAAAAAATAACACGTACCATTATGTCTTGTTGCTTTTTAGGGTTCCGTAGCCAAATGGCAAAAACGGAACCCTTATAGATTCGTCATGTCTGTCTGTCTGTCTGTCCGTCCGTATGTCACAGCCATTTTTCTCCGAAACCGTAATATCTAGACTGATGAAATTTGGCGAATAGATGTATTCTGTGAACCGCATTAAGATTTTTACACAAAAATAAAAAAAACACTATAAATTTTGGGGGTCCCCATACTTGAAACTGAAACTCAAAAATTGTTTTTTCATCAAACCCATATGTGTGGGATATCTATGAATAGGTCTTCAAAAATGATGTTGAGGTTTCTAATATTGTTTTTTTCTAAACTTAATAGTTTGCGCGAGAGAGACTTCCAAAGTGGAAAAAAGTTGGTCCCCCCCCTCTAACTTCTAAAATAAGAGAATGATAAAACCGAAAAAAATAAATAAATAAATAAATAATAATATAAATATTGTGGACAATTTACACAACACTACCCAGCCCCAAACTAAGCAGAGCTTGTTATATGGGAACCGGATAGCTGATATAATACTTGAATACATTTTTTTTTTGTAAATACATACTTAGAATACAATATAACACCCAGACAGAGAACAAACATTTGTGTTCACCACACAAATATTTGTTCTCGGGGGGGATCGAACCCACGACCTACGGCGCAGAAGGCAGAGCTACTACCAACTGAGCTAGAGGCTAGTCAAATATATGTTACTATGCAAACTTTCAACGATATTTGGTTTGAACGAGATCTAGTCAGTAGTTTTTTTTTTATACGTCATAAATCGTAAACCGCAATTTACCTTTCGCAAACTACAAGAACCTTTATATTATGTTACTTAATGCTACGGAACCCTTCATGGGCGAGTCCGACTCGCACTTGGCTGCTTTTTTTTTCTAAATTAAAAGCATAACTGGGCTTAGAGGACCCTGTATCCACATATTGGACCCAGCAAGTGACTGATACACCTGAAAGTTTCAATTAGTTTTTGGTTTTCTAATGTTATAGTAAACGTTCCACGTGGTTCTTAGAAATACCACTGGTTTATATTGAAGGCATACTTAGCTTAGCTTTACGTACGCTACGCTTCATTCACCATAGATTTACATACATACACCTTTTTGCTATTGCTGTGTGAGTTTTCTAGCATCTATGGAATGATCTCTTTGACAAAATCCAGTTGATTAGGGTTTCGTCTAGTTTTTTTAGGCATCAGCTCGAGAAGTGTATCCAAAACTACAAACATCATCCTACTTTTACGCAAGAAAACTAAAGACATGATAAAGTAAATAGCCCTCATTCATAATGCCCGACAATTTTTAACGGCTCGCCTTTAGTCTCTTGTCACTGTCACATTCATGGCAACAAATAGAGATGGCTAAATAACAGCTAAGGACCAATATGAATATGCTTGCTAAGGTTTCACTTGAAATTGCTCTTTGGCATAATCATTCTGTTTTGTTTTTCTAAAATAAAAAGTAATTTGGCGAAAAGTGACGAGTGAACCCTTCGTGAAAAGAATAATTTAAAAAATGACGTCTCTGGGTTCTATATTTCATCCTCGAAAAATGTTTTAGCCAGTTGTTACGTAATCCAATAATTAGGAGAATACGTTCGGAGTTTCGGAGATTACTCGACAAGTTACTCGACACTCGAAAATATAATGTAAGGCCGAAGCGCAAGAACTGCGTGACTAGGTAAATAAATTCAAATACTCGCTGTAGTCTTCACAGAAAATTAATGCACGGCACATTTACTGCCCACACACGTCTATTTACAACATACCAGTATAAAAAGACCTCTCGTTTACTACATCAATTTCCCTTCTCTGGGAAGTTACCGTAGCGAGCGAGCGGCGAAGTAGCTCCACGTGATTGGTTTCTTGGGCTCTACATTTCGATAGAGCTCTTGGACGGTTCTGTTCTCCTAGTACGTTGCGCACCGTGCGGTGGTCGCAATTCCGACCACGACGCGGTGGCGCCGGCTTTGGCCACAGCCGCGGGATTCTTCGTGGGAGGGTTTCCCTTGGCAACAGAATGTTCAATTCAATCTTTAGTGGCCTCACATAATTATGAAGGGGCCAACTGACGACCATCTTCCTACTGACTAGCTCTGTGTCAAAGAACTGAGAACAAACTTGTCAATCTAGCAAAGTCTAGCATGTTTAAATTCCAATAAAAAAAAATAAGAAATAAATATTATAAAGTACAGTTTTTAAAAAAATAATATTGAACCATGCATGGAAATAAAAAATATTACCAAGTTCTTAGTAATTTATTGAACCAAATACGTCCATTTATATAATGTTAAAAGCAATCGTTATTCAAATTCAAAGCTGTTCCTGTCTTTAATTTATCTAATCTTCCAAAAAATATGACGTCAGATATCAATTTCTGGGCAATGATTCGCTGCTTTGGTCGTAGATCACTCAATTGGGCTGAAATGGTTTTGCCGAACAAATCGGGCTCAGAAGTTGTCCCTGCGAACTCATTAGTTGGCTCGTTCTTTATCGAATAAGTTTCTTCTTGATAAATAGTGCCCTCTTCTGCCAAATTTTCACTGGATTTCTTAGCTCTCTTCGACGATGAACTGTATTGTGTAGGCTCTTCATTGCAAACATTCTCACCTTCAGTCAAATAAACGGTTGTTGGTTTTGGTCTCTTGGCAGGTTGTAGAACAGATTCGGAATAAATCTGTAAATTAAAAATAATTACAATTCAGTGGTTAATAATCATATAATTATTGATATAAATCAACAAAGTACCCACTT
This sequence comes from Thera britannica, assembly GCA_939531255.2. NCBI lineage: Eukaryota > Metazoa > Arthropoda > Insecta > Lepidoptera > Geometridae > Thera > Thera britannica. Next base: position 4,984,438 of record OW618041.2, on the reverse strand, counting down.
AACAGGTTTAAGCTGTAGGCATTAATATGCTCCAATTGATATGTATGTAAAATCTTATCACGCACAATCATTGGGTAAGTTCAATAATTACCAAATGATTGCATGGGCATGTCAGTGTAGTGATGCTGGATCAATGTAATTTTAATAATCTTCCACACGATCGAATATTTTTATATTCAACCAATTTACGGAAAACTGGATTGAGCCTAGATTATATTCCTTCATTTTCACACAAGCACTCGAAATTGGGTCATTAGAGCGCCGGTGAAATTACCTGTCAAAGCTGTTGATAGACGAAGGCGGCATGCTCCTAACGGTTGGTTACCACCTATACTCAAGTAGACTATGCTTGGTCCATCAGCAAGTTGCATAAAAAATTTGGATATCGAATCAATTTTTTTTAAATTAATTTGATATGTTTAATTTACTTACGTCTATAACGCTATCATCACTGTCCTGGTTTGTGTTCTCTTCACTAACAACAGTTTCCTTAAAGTAAGCGTCGTCGTCCATCTCGTCCAAAAATAAAAAATTAGGGTAGTACCACAGGCTTGGCGCGTACACCGTCTCATCACCGGTGAGTTGGGACTTTATAACCTAAAAAAACAATGGAAACCATAATTTATCGATCAATTAGATTCAATGATTTAAATAACTAATAAGTAAGCAAATACATTTTATTTATATACTACACATCCAGGCTAAGAAATTATTAAAAAGTATGGAATATGTTACCTTTTGATGCTCCCGCTTGTAAGTTGTCCGCATATTTTCAAGCTTTCTCTTCATTTTGAATAAATCAGCAGTTTTATCAAATTTTTGATACCATTCTAGAAGGACATCAAGCGCCCGATTTCGAGCCAATTTGTTTGAGTATAACGCATGTGAAGTGTTCCACAAGCATGGATGCTCTTTATACTTCTGAATGAAATCGGAAATGTATTTCTTTTCGGAGTATGCCATTTTGTGGCGGCTCCTACCTTGTTGACAGAACGGATCGAACTGACTCGTTCTACTGTTGGGGGAAGCGGGGGGGCCGATTAGTTTGCCGGATTGTTCGGGCTCAGTCGGGTAGGGTCGACACGACCGTACAATTTGTTCCTCGTCTCTCTCTATCATCAGCGTTTGAACAGAGATGGATAACAAAGAAATATTTAATCACGTACCAGCCGGTCACGTTTGGTAACTTTATCGGGCCAGACATCGTGCGCGAAGTTGGCTCGAAAAGTTTTTACTAAATATTCATCCAGTAAGGTAGGTAAGGAATCAAGATTTAGGCACTCTTAATAAATTATGGATTTCAGTAATCGCTGTTTGCGTAAAAAATATTCTCAGCCAATCGGTAGAGTATCTGCTGAGCTGCTTTGTGTAGAGATCTTACAGCGGTGGTCCCGTCGCTCTGTGCTCATGGCCCAAATTTTAAAGACGTGTTACTAAAACAATTTCGTGCTTTTATTAAGCTTTCAATACTTATTATGTTCATTAGGTACTAGCAGCCGCCCGCGACTTCGCTCGCCCCGTTCCCGTTCGCGTTAAAAAAATGCTTTTTCATATTTATTCACCTTTTAAACCTTCCCTGGACTTCCACAAATAATTCAAGCCCAAATATAGCCAAATCGGTCCAGCCGTTCTAGAGTTTTAGCGAGACTAACGAACAGCAATTCATTTTTATGTATAAGATTTTTTTGGGAATTAATAAAAACGGCATTGGAATAAAAATAGATTTATTTGTAGAATTTGTATGATTTTACACAGACGATTAATAATAAAGATTGTTCATGTTCTTAGAACTAGTGGCCTGGCCGAACTGAGCTGAGATCTTGAGATATCCGGTCCGCCCTAGTCTTACTACCCCTCTCTCTCTCTGTCTCTTTGTCTCTGACTACACCTCACAAACGTGGTATAAAGTAAAAAAGTTTAAACTCAATCAGCATAATTATTTGTTAGTTTCTTCGAGATCTACGTTCCATCATTTAACCTGCGCCGGTGTAACCTTGAACGCGATTCCGATCCTAATCTTAAGTTTTGACAGAAATCCTATGGGTTTTCTGTCAGAATTCCATCAAAACTTAAAATTGGGATCGGAATCGCGTTCAAGATTAGACCGGCTGGTCGCTGCTCTCCCAATAATTTTATAATTAGTATGTCCTAGTTCATAAGTATTACAAAAACATTTGTTTGATCGTAAGTTTATTTATGTAAATAAATGTATAATTATTTACTTATTTAAATTTCAGATGTGCTAACATGGTATCCGCAGTAAGACCATCTAATCTATAGCATGATAAATGACATCCGAAATTAATTTTTCCGCAATTATTTTTTGCATTGGCCCCAGTTCTCGTAACTGGAGGCCTGTGGTTCGTCCAAACGCCTCTGCTTCAGACATTTCATCAACTTCCAGTCGAGATATTATGATCGTAGATTTTTCAGGGTTGGCCTTTTTGGAGACCAACTCTTTGACAGTAGACTTGGATCGCTTTGACCTCTTTCTTGGCTTGGGTTGACTTGATATGTCTCTGTACTCTGTAAAGAACCTTTTTTTATCTTTACGTTTATTACAATTAAAATTATAATGCATGCTAGAGCGTGCTTAAAAACTAAGATAAGTACTGTAATGTTTGATGTTAATCATTAGATTTTATTTAATATCTTGCAGTGGACTTCTTCACACTAATGGTGATGATGACCACTACAACATCGATTGATATAGAGAAGTGGAAGAGGTAAGGCGCGGGGCAACCTCACTTGACGTGGGATGACGGTAGGACAATATGGATAATCTCTTTGAGACTTTACACTATTTTATTCAACTGACCTAATGTGCGTGTTTGATTGGCTGCGTGTCTGCTTGTGTGCGTGTTTGCGTGTCTTATTTCTGCGTGTAAATAATCAAAGGATATTCAGTAAATATTTACATCAATTATTTATTTAATTATCTTACATCTTCATCTTCAGATTGGCACGTACATTAGATTATAGTACCACAGGCTCGGAACATGATTCTTGTTGCGCTTTATCTGAAAAAATATCCAGTTATGAATAAACTTAATGAACATTAAAAACAAGATAAATAAATTTAGCAAAGATTGTATATGCCACCAACTTAAAGAGGAACTTATGACGCCATCTCATTTCGATTCGCTATCATTGCTATCTTTTGTTTCACTATTATAGTGGCGCCCTCTTATCTGAGCAGATAAGTTTGTCTCACACTACTTACAAGAGAAGTTTGCTAGACTTAACTTCCTTTCTTCTCTATTGAAAGAAGTTTTCATAATGTCAATCCTCCTTCTTATACGCATTGGCATCTGGTACTAATAGCTTGTATTTTTCAAGTATGATAGCTACTGCAAGATCTTTGACCCATGTTCCTTGTATAGTGTTAGTACCTGCGTTAACACGGATTTCTCAGATACAGGGCCAGTTTTGATGCCATGGTTTTACGAATAGTAACGTGTTTCCTCCCCTTTGGAGTTTCAAGCACCACTGACTAAATATTCCGACAGATTCGGCTGGCAGTAAAATCGTGCTAGCGGTTGCGTTACGCGTCTCGTTTTAACTTATGGCGAAAGATAAGGACGGATATACGATCAATGAATGGCAGCCGAGTCGCCGCGGAGGGTTCTCGGCGCCGTTGTTACTACAGCATTGTTTTCAGCTTGTTTTACCACAAAAAATAAATTTAATATTAGAGAAATACAAACTAGGGTAATTTTAAGATTTTCGTTTATAAACATCGCAATTAATGCATTTAATGTAATAACAAATTGTTTGAAATTTAAATTTAACAAAATCAGCCAATCTCAAATCGGCAAATCGGTACCAGCAACTTATTTGTTCAGTAACCCTACCACAAGCTCTGTCTGGCTCTGTCTCTGGCTCTGGTTTTGAGTCTGTGTAAGTGCTCACTGTAGGCCTACCACACGTTCAGTCTGGCTTTGTCTCTGGCTCTGGTTTTGAGTCTGAGCACACCCATGCTCACCAGTGAACTGGTGAGCATGGGTGTGCTCAGACTCAACCTACGTTGAAACATCATACTGTATCTGTGACGTTTTGACGTAGGATATATTTAGTCAGCACAGATACAGACTCAAAACCAAAGCCAGAGAAAGAGCCAGACAGAGCTTGTGGTAGGCCTACAGGGTTGTTTATGTTTAGGCGAGAACGGTGATCACAAAACTGTGAATCAAGAGATAGAAGCAGTGCAACGAAATAAAATGACATCATTAGTTTCTCAGATGTTTGTATTACGTATTGTTTTAAAAACAGTTAAGCAGGATTTAAAAAGCGGCCAAGTGCGAGTCGGACTCGCCCATGATGACTCCGTAGCAACAAGTAACATAATATAAAAGAACTTGTAGGTAGTTCGTCGAAAGGTAAATTGCGGTTTGCAATTTATGACGTATAAAAAAAAACTACTCACTAGATCTCGTTCAAACCAAATATCGTTGAAAGTTTGCATAGTAAATGTACATCATACATTTTTTTTGGATTTATCATTCTCTTATTTTAGAAGTTAGAGGGGGGGGGGGACCAACTTTTTACCACTTTGGAAGTGTCTCTCGCGCAAACTATTCACTTTGAACGATCAGATTTGATTCAAACTTTGCACACCTGTCAAATGTCGATGACAATGCAATAATATGAAAAAAAAAATGAAAAAAAAAAAAAACCTACTTTGAACGATCAGATTTGATTCAAACTTTGCGCACCGGTTAAAGGTCGATGACAATGCAATAACATGAAAAAAAAAACTAAAAAGTAAAAAATAAATTATAGTTTAAAAAACTTAAAAAAAACGCTTTTATAACTAATTGAACTAAAAAGTTAAAAATAAAACTGTAATATAATCAATTGAAAATTTTATATTATTGTACAAAAAGCGTGGGGGGGCTTGATTTTGATTGTTGTCAATATTTTATCAATAGTTTATTATATCTGAAGTTATTATAAAAAGCACCCCACGCTTTTTTGTACAATAATATAAATTTATCAATTGATTATTACAGTTTTATTTTTAACTTTTTAGTTCAATTAGTTATAAAAGCGTTTTTTTTTTGGTTTTTTAAACTATAATTTATTTAATTTTGGGTAAGACTATGCGCCGGTAACCTAAATATCAAAAGCCAAATAGTTATTTGTTATACAAGAGTGCAAAGCTGCTTTTTAACCGCGTGCTCAATTTTGATGACTGAGCAAGCGCAGGATTCTAAAGTTTAACCACGAGCGTAGCGAGTGGTTTAAAAGTTAGAATCCTAAGCGTTGGCGAAGGAATCAAAAGAGCACAAGGTGAAAAATCTTTGCACTCGAGTGCAACACGTAACTTTTCATCCCACCTCAGCGAGGAAATGACTAAATGCAAAAAAGAACATGGCGCGACTAAAAGTAACACACCAAGAAGGTTCCGAGTATGAGTTATTAACAAATTTATTGTATGATAAATTCGGCACCATGCAGGTAGAAGTAAATAGGTTTAATGGTGTTTTGAATTCATAAATACACCAAGAAGGTTACGAGTGCGAGTTTTTAACATAATAAAAAAGGTTGTATGATAAGTTCGGCACCATGGAGGTAGAAGTAAATAGGTTGTGTATTCACAAACTTATTGAACACGATATTCTAAATTCAAATTTACTTTATCCTCTAGCGGATAAAAACGGCTTTTCCAGTCAGAAATTAAACAGCAAAAACACACTTTCAGAGCTGGTGGGATGAAAAAGTTTTTACAGTGAGTTTTTATCTCAAAGTTCGCAAAATGACACTGGCTACTAGCTGTGTGTTGGATGGTGTCGGGCTGGCAGTGCGACCCTGCGGCGGCAGGATAAACAATTTGAAAAAAGAACATGTGAAAATTGCAGACGCCATTGGCGCCATTTCCAATTTGTGTATTGTTTGAGGATTCATAATATAAATTTCAATTAGTAAAGATTTCGTTTTTTATCTTCCTTGTAGTTTAAAGCTCTATGTATCACTCGAGAAAAACTGCGATTCCCGATCTTGGGTGTTTTAAACGACATCCACGACGGTAATCGGTCATTTTCTCCTTTCGGTGAACAATGTACTATTATACTACACTGTAATGCTGAAAATCTCCTAGTTACGGGGTAGGAAGATAAGAAACACTTATATTACAAAAGTTTTTATTTGTGCTTTATTCGGTTAACAAACATAGAAAAATATTAGGTTCTAATTATTCTAAGGGGCCCGCTATGTCCCTAGGCTTCTTCGGATCCTTGAGAACTTATTAGGTGCCTATAACTTATTACTATCTAAACTTATTGTCCGTAACTAGAAATATCTTGGGTTGGTGACCTGCCTGCCTCGAATTCGGTTTGGCTACTAATAAGGAGTTGCGTTAGTTTATCCTACAGTGGTTGAACAGGATTAGGTCCGTCGTAAGGGTATCTGGTCCGTGGGAGGACGGTGTGATAGTGGCAACAGGGAACAACGGCGGGCCTTAGGGCGCCGAAGATAGCGGCCGCAGCCGGTGTGTTGGTGCTTCCACGAGCACCTTGACTAACCTCGGAGGCTGAGATCTAACCAATATCACGTTCGCAAGTCGGTAGCGGGCTCGGAACGGAGCTGGCGTGGGCAAATGCGCGCTGGTCCTTCAGCCGAAGTTTCGACCACGGGGAGTGACAATCGGTGCTCCCTTGCCGAAGGGACGAGTGCCAATATTCAGAGCCTGGGGCCCGTATGCGGCAGGAGTCTCCAGGAGCTACCAGACGGCCTCTACTGATCACGAGAAAAGGGAACAATTTAGTATCGGCACTTTACAAAAACACTGAACTCGCTCGCTTCCAGGAATATTCGACTCACTTGAGGCTGCTAAATATTATGCGTAGGGTATATCTTTATCCACTACGGGACAATAAAATCGACAGAAATCTGTTAAATAAGATAACGAAGAATCAATTCGGTTTCCAAGGGGTCGTTGCTCTCTCTGTCCGCCAGCTGTTTCAAAAATCCAGACCATAGACTAGAGTCGAGAGATTCGCGCTAGCGATCTTATAATCGATTTTCAAATGAAATCGATGAAGGAAAAAAAACAAACGAATCGGCCCGAATTCAGCCGTGAAAAGGCGGACGGAGGTCTAGGACGAATGCATAACGTTTTGAAAATCCTGTATCCTGTAAAAACAGGGCACATTCTCGTAACAATGGCAATATGTTCGTAGGATAATCGATTCTCGATACTCGATGGCGATCAATAGACAATCCCTCGGATCGACAAACTCCTATTCGCAATAGACAGTCTGTGGCACGTCGCGCCGGCATGTTGCCAGCTATCGGTTTGCGGTTACCCTAAACTCAACTGCGCAATATCGACCGCCAACTCGGATCGTCATTATTTTACTATGAACAAGACCGTAAGCTCGGATATGGAATCGCGTAAGCATTTTGAGACGTAGTAAGTATTCAATGATGGGTAATATGGAGGTATAAACAATTAAATGGGCTCTCGGGGTTGGGTGTCAAGCCGACTCACCTAACCCTTAGTGTGGACCGTACTGAGCGGGCAACCCCGAACCAGTTGGCGTAAATACGAACAGAAATTATGCTTCCAAGCTCATGTGATAATAAAATAATATGTTTTGTGGACACTGTGACAGAAGGACTGATGTTCCTGTCGCACGGCGCCGAAGGCGACGTGGCGATGTTCTGATATAAAAACTATCTCGCTGAAAGGAAGCTTCAAATTGAATGGCGGGAACGTTTGAAAAGATATGAGTTTATTCGATCGTTACCTACTATTGGGTTTACCTATTAGAAATCGGGTGTTACAACACCTGCTTGGAAAGAACCTTGATACTTTACCAAATTTACGGTAGAAAGTACGTCATTGCATATCGAACAAATATGCGGGGAGAAAACGCATCTGAGCGGGAGAGAAAAGTGTATGAAAATCCCGTTTACTCCCACCTGTTCTGTTGAGTAGTTCTGTTGACAGAGCTACTGGGATTTTTTTTACCATTAGTTTTGTCCACAAAACAAATGGGAATACAATTTTCACCTGTTCTGTTGAGTAGTTCTATTAACAGAACTACTAGGATTTTTTTCTGAATAGTTCTGTCCACAAAAAAAATGGGAATACAATTCTCACTTGTTCTGTTGAATGGTTCTGTTGTGATTCAAACTATTCGTTTTAAAAAGAAGATGTGTTTTGTTTTTTAATGTTGGTAAAAACCCATTTCTTACGTGGTTTTTCTTTTTTAATTTTGGTTAAGACTATGCGCCGGTAACCTAAATGTCAAAAGCCAAAAAGTTTTTACAGTGAGTTTTTATCTCAAAGTTCGCAAAATGACACTGGCCACTAGCTGTGTGTTGGATGGTGTCGGGCTGGCAGTGCGACCCTGCGGCGGCAGGATATACATTTGAAAAAAGAACATGTGAAAATTGCAGACGCCATTTCTTATTTGTGTGTTTGTTTGAGGATTCAGTTTTCCTAGAATTTATTTTCCTTGTAGGTGTAGTATAAAGCACTATGTATCACTCGAGAGAAACTGCGATTCCCGATCTCGGGTGTTTTAAAGCCCTCGCCTACGGCTCGGGCTTCAAACGACACCCTCAACGGTAATCGGTCACTTTCTCCTCTCGGTGAACAATGTACTATTCCTTTGCGTTGAATTTTTTTGAAAGCGATGTTATACTTGATCATATTATGTGGCCTAGAAGTTCGTTGCATGGCATACTCGTATTAGTATTCGGGCAATGATGAATGCTAGTTATTTTTATTTTATTTATAATATCACTGTAACCCCACCTTTGTTACGCCTAGTTTTTGTAATGTATCCTTGTGTACAATAAAGTGTTATCTATCTATCTATCTATCTATCTTTATACAGACACGCTTTACATTTATTGATAGGATAGCAGAGTTCAAAAGGCGAATGGTAATAATATTGTATAGCCAGGAGTTTGTAACCCCAGGAATATTGGTGACCTTAGTGTGCACCTGGCTTGGCTTTGTAATAAAAGCAGTACGGGCTCAATTCTCACAGTTTGAAAGTAGAAAAGATCCATAGTTTTGTTTTCAAAGTGAAAATAAGTTAAAATGTTTTTTTCTTGGCTTATAAACAATAGAGAGTTTTGATTCTTTCCTACACATTTGGGTAGTAAAATTTCTATGGTATTTGCACAGAACATTGAAGACGGTTAGAAAAGCAATCATGCGCCTTTTGTCGGGTGGAACCAAGGAGGCTGGCAACCTATCAGCAAGGAGTTTTAACGTCTAGGGATAAATCCAATGCGCCCGTCCGAATTTACACTGTTTTAGAGTTTAAAAACCAAAACATGGCAAATGAAAAATTATGTATAATATATAGATTTTTTTTTATTTCAAACTTTTTAGAACATGATTTTTCAGTAGTCTGGTTTCAGTTTTAAACTTTATTTTTAGGGTTCCGTAATCTGTACCCAAAGGGACAGTACAGAAATAGGCATGGTGGTAGTAGGTACTTCCCCGGACGAGCCCTTATCACAAAGAGCTCTACTACTACTAAGATCATATATGTATAACTCATGGGTCATATTCCACAAGAAATGAATGTATGAAATGTTTATATGAAAGGAGCAACTCTCTGATCACTTTCCTTTATTTATAACACTGTGAGATAGGAGCATTATGATGATTAGGGTAAAAAAAAGCGCGACCTCTCTCTTCGACGGTGGAAGCAGCACTGATAATCTGATCTGCTGGGGGTTGTGTCGGGTGGTGCTCTGCGTCTCGTTCTAATTGGTGGTGGCTGATAGAGATGGGTATCAAATCTATGATTTGCAGCTGTCGAAATCGAAATGCGACATTCGTCGTGTTGTGGCGTTGTCATCGGTCGTCAGCTACCTATTACCTATAGTAATCTTTCATTTCTGTAATAGACCTATTGTGTTGGTAAGTACTTACCGTTTTACGTTGACCCTTCTTTAATTTTTATTGTGAAAAATTATTTAAGAAGAGGGCCCACTTGATGTTGAGCTGTTACCTCTAATACCTATAACAATCGATGCGTCCTGGGAGGTAGGTATATGGCATTGCACTGCTTATTGCTTCCATCACTTCAAGATAACTTCTACGTTGAGTTTAGTTTCGCCTAATATACCTAATACACGTAAAATATCTACACCTTCAAAAGTATAATAAGAAACTTTACTAAATTTTAATTTTCTTTCTGGTACGGTACGCTATCTTTTTATGTTCGAAAACGTTAACTAACTTAATTTAAAGTTCTTTCTTTTGTATTACTTACCTATACGATAACGGATAAGCCCAAAATCTTTCTCTCTGAAAATGTTAGCTATGTCCAACAGTTAACTTCTTTAGGCTAATGAAGATGACCTTAAGATTTTCCATTCACTGATACCTTTTGAATTGTCTGACTTTCTGCTGGGAACTTGATAAGAAAGGCTGCTATTGGTCGAAACCGACCAATCAGGCGTTCCAACACGAGTTTCGAAGTCAAACTCAAGTAGTATTAAAATCTAATAAAATATATATATAAAAGCCAAAATAGTCTTGTGACTAAAACTTAGAAGGCTTGTATAAATAAAAAAAACGAATAAACAATTTTTTTTTTATTTCTTGTCGAGCATAAAACTTTTTAAGAGGTAGGTGTAGTTGTAGTTGTGCATTAGGTAGGTAGGGAAACGTTTTATAGTGGGCTCTCTATAAGAGTGTTTCTACCAGATTTAAGTTTTGTAGTGTATACTCTTTGGTTTTTTAGTAACGATAATCTCGTAAATATCAGTTTTTGTAATCACACCTAAACCTTATAACTTTTAGGTTGCAGGTACCTAATTTTAAATACATAATAAAGCTAGCAAAATATAACGGTAAGATCACGAAAATTTAAGTATTACCAATCCTGTACACGGCTTCTGAGTCTGAGTACAAAGACCCTTGCGGGGAAGGCTGTTTGAGGCATCGTGCGACCGCTATCGATCCACCACATCACCCCTCAGCGCTTTCATCGCTATATTCGAAACACTCTCCAACAACTTTCATGAGAACGCAGCGCTTACATTGCTTGAAGTTATCTGATTAATAAACTTGAAAGCGTTATCTAAAATTAAACACAAATATTTCTCAGCGCTTCATCTGCTCACACTCCATTTAATAGACGACCATTCTTGATTCATTATTTAGACATATATTTATTTACTTTTAATAACTTATATCATTTAATTATCCTATTCTTCAACTGTAATATTCTATGTTCAATAGTAGTATTAAATGTAAATACACCACACGGCTGTTGAATAAGTTCTAATAAATACATTTTTGTTCACAGCTCCATAATAAGAAACAGCTTGTAACAAATAACTTAGAACTCGGCTTGAGTCGGCTTATTTCGTAATGTTCATAATAAAGCGCTTGAGTTGCTTAAAGTTGCACTGATTGAACCACCCACACATGGAAAAAAGATATTGGAGCGGTGCCAAGCCAATGCTGCAAGAATATTTTACTGTGGACAGCTAATTTAGATAATTTTAGACCAAGTGCTTCACACAATAAACATAATTGGCCATGCACGAGCGGCTTCTGAAGTAAGTATAGATATGTAGAAGAGAGATAGATATAAAATAATAATACACTCATCAACAATGTCTAGAGATATTCGACATTTTGTTGATTTACAAAAACTGAAAATAATATCTTCAAAAAACTAGGCATAGCAAGATCATCTTTATTTTGTACCTATTGTTTATTAATAATAATAAAATAAAACTGTTTGATTGTTTTATTAGTAAAAATTTAAGTAGGAGAAAATTTCAAAAATCAGAAAGTTAATTCGTTATGGAATTTCCCTAGGTATAATGTGTAGATAGAAGAACTAGCTAAAATTACTCCTGTTAATTCTTCTACTGCGAATAAAAATACATCTAATGTCCTAATGTTCTTAATCATCTAATGTTCTTAATAATTAGTGTCATCTAATTATAAAGAAGAAATAGAGTTTATACTAGGCATGTCATTTAGATCTGGTCGCGATTTTTATACAATTTTTGCCGACCTTTGTTCGCATGTATTTGCAATTTTGATTTATGTTGAAAAAGGTTGTCAAAAGTATGTTAAAATTACCAAGCATTTTTGAGAAAATAACATAAATAAAGCCTTCCATTTTGAAGTTTTTCCAAGTATTTGTAAAAGTGGCTTATTAATTCATGTTGCAAGTTGCAATACTCGCGGTATAGAAAAATATTTATGAAATTGTATAAATAAAATCAGGTTATGGAGACACGCTCTCGGATCAGAGAGTGTCTTATTTTAGTTGCTGATTACTCTTGGAACTGGAAATCAATGTCAGTCAAGTAAAACAAACACTTGTTGCTCTATAAAAGGTGAGACAGTACTTCACACTGGGACAGCTTCTCAACCTGTACCAAGCACAAGTCCGATCGTGTATGGAGTACTGTTAGCATCTCTGGGATGGCTCTACCAAATAACAGCTTGAGGCATTGGACACTATTGAGAGACGAGCCAAAAGACTCATTGATAGCTACACTCTAGTCGTGTCTATAAGCTCCTGAGTCTCGAACATCGCCGTAAAGTTGCCAGTCTTTCGGTATTTTACAGGATACATTTCGGAGAGAGTGCGGTGGAACTTCACGATTTAGTTCCCCCATTCTCATTCTATCATAGGACCACTAGACGCACGGAATACGACATCCATATATGGTTGATGTTCCAACTGTCCGCACCAAGCGCTTTGCTTCTACTTTTATGTTGCGGACAGCCAAGGAGTGGAACTCCTTGCCGGCGTATGTTTTTCCGAGCACTTATAACTTGGATATTTTTAAGAGTAGAGTGAACAGGTATCTTATATGTAAGCGTGCTACAACGTCAACCGCATCAACACTTAATTCAGGTGAGATGAAGCTTATCATAAAAAAAAAGCGAAAAACCAAGAAAAAATCCAGTAACTCGTCATTATTTTGGGATAAGTTCCAGTATGAGTGATATTCATTTACTGCTGCGGTCTGTAAGGACTGTGTTACTGGCCGCTTTGGTGGTGGCTGTGAGCGCAGCGTAAGGCAGGTCCAAGCTATCACAGCACCGTCAGCCCTTGATGGACAAGCGGTGGAGGCCTTTAAAGCGCGGACCACACGGGCCGCACCGGCTGCCATGATGACCAAGCTTGAAGGCCGAGACCGTAGTGAAGCTAAGCTCGAGGCCATTATAGCGAGTTCAGCAATCTGGCTAACAAACTGTAGTTCGAAGTTCGAAGTTAAGCTAAAGGCCATTATTGCGAGTGTAGCAGTCTGGCTATAGCAAAACACTTCACCAATTCATTTGTAATGGCTAGCCGCCAGCGTATTAGCCTGAAAAATAACCTCAATAAACATGCTTAATGCATATTCAAATGCAATAAAGCCTTTAACCGAACAGCCTCTCGCAAAAGCGATGCTCGCTGATTGCTTATCTGTTCGCAATACCGAAAGCCTCCGTACCTTAGGCGTCAGATATACTTATAAATTACGGCTTTTATAGCTAGCCCGCACCGGGAGAAGCCGCGAGACGGTCGTAAACACGTAAAATGCATGACCAATCAAAATACCAATGTCGGTTCACCCACACAATCGTAGCCTATACCAACAAGACATCAACTGCCTACGGACAGGACCGACGCTAGTGTGCAGGTGAGAAATGCATTAGTTATGCATGTGTGCTGGCTGCGGGTGAACGCACACAGAGACCGTGCCCACTGAGATGGAACACGCGTTCGAGGGATAACGGAGGGCTTACAATTTATCATGGTTGGTCGTAGTGTGGATATTCCTGATGATTTTAACAAAGCAGATCTGACCGATTAAAAAAAAACCTGTGAGATTTTTAGCAAAAACATTCGGACAAAAGCAATGTGCATCTTTTGTGACATTTCTTGTTTCCAATGAAAATAGAAAATGACATATAAAACGAATTCTTATCCTATCTCAAATCAATTCAGATCGGAGTTAAGAAAGACGAGGTCAGATCTGACAAAGGTCAGATCTGATGATAGCTGGTAAGGAAACCACGACCAAATGGTGGCTGAAATCAGGAAGGTGATCTGGCCCTCACAATCGTGATGGGTCAACGACATCGTAGCTGTAATGGAACGCACAGGTCAGGAGAGACTAGCACAAGATAAAAGAGACCTACATCAAAAGTTGGAGAAAATAAGCTAAATGTGGTGAAGTTTTTGGGAAGATAGAGAAAAGATAGAAATAGAGAAGTTGGCGTATAAGTAAAAGTAAAGTAAAAGTAAAAAGTTGTTTATTTTTCCTTCACAATGTATGTGTGTACTAATGTATTATTTATAAGTGATGCTAAGCTGAGACCATCTTCCGACTCACGGAAAACGCTCAGCTAAAAGTAAAACTAAGGTCCTCAAGCATAGATTTTTTGACAGTTCTCCATTGAAAAGTGTCACAAATCTATGCTTGAGGCTCGACTCAGACTCAAACACTGTTTCTGCATACGCCCTACGAATCTTCTTCTGCGTATAATTATAGTTTGAGGTTAAATAGAGCTGTATGCGTTGTTCTACAATACACCCCAGCTAAATGGTATTGCGAAGAACGTCGCCTAACTAAGCAAGCGTGAAGATGTTGATGATGATGTATAGTGTCGTATTATCGTCTTATGGTTTAAGATTATTTATTTCTCATAAAATTTTACAAATTACTTACTGAGAAACCTATTTACTAATACTACACAAGTATTTATGAATATTCGTCTTATCCGCATTATCCGCGGGCAGGCGTCCCACAGCGCAAGCCCCCGCCCACATAAAAAATGACATCTAAATAAATCCATTAGAGCCGACTTCGGAGACGGTCTCTTCCTGTCTGTGAGCCCCTTTACTTCTTTCACGTCTGGAGGCGCCTTTATTTGTGTTTTGACAGCGACTTTGTGCGCTCAACATGATTTGTGATGAGAAACATATTTAATCAACTTTATGGTTTTTATAAAGATGTCGGAGCCCGTTTTAGGAAGGATTATGTTTAAGATTGTTGTTTTTTATTGGAGATGTTCTTGTCTCTACATCTTGAAGACCACTTATTTTAATTATGATATGTGGTTAATTTCACAAGGGAAATATAAAAATGTAATACATATATATTTTTAACACGACGAGCTACGGAGAGAACTACGCTGTGAGTTTCACTACGTGATAGAATCAGAAATGAGGTTATCCTATCCATAGAAAGACCAAGGATACATAGCTCGAGAATTAATAAGTTGCGGTGGCAATGGGAGGTCATATAGCTCGAAGAACCGAAATTGTTGAGGATGGCTCTGAATCGTTCTTCCTGGAAATGTAATGTGTGTATTATCGAATGTAATGCTCATGAATAGGTTCAAGAAAAAAGTTTAATAGTTTCTTCAGGGTTTCGAGCTTGATGGTTTCCTGATGGATTGGACAAGCGTAGCCTAGGATCGCGATGTCTGGAGGGAATGGGGGGAGGCCTTTGCCCAGCAGTGGGACCCGGAGGGCACATAATAATAATAGTTACTTCAGGGTAGGGTAGGCAACGCAACGACAGCAGCCTTAGTATTGTTGGTGTCTATGGGCAACGGTGACCGCTTACCATCAGGTGGGTCAGAAGCCCGTTTGTCCATCATTTGCGTTTAAAAAATAGTACAGGGGAGGCAGCAGAAGCCTGAAGAAGTCCGGCATTAGACTTCTACAGGTGGATGATGATAGTGATAGTTTTTAACAGTAGGTAATCACCATCCGGTACACCGACTTTTAGATAAAGGTCGCGGGAGGTCGGTGGTTGGATAAGGCTTTTTAGTTAGAGAGGCAAAATCGTTATTCCTGGATATGCGTGAAGGAAGCCTGTATCCAGCAATAGACTTCTTCAGGCTGATAATAATGATCATGCAATGGTGAAAACCATAATTTAAACAGTCATATTTGTTATTTAAACTATGTGAACTTTTCACTCCTCTTGCTCAAAAATACCGTCATTGTGGCGTACCAGAACGAAGAAAGTTGTGATGGCAGACGAATCCTTAGCTATCTATATTAAAAAATAATAATCTTTCTCTACGGGAAATTTTTTTTTCTTAATTTTTGTGAGTCAAATGTCAATTTGCCTACAAAAACGAATAAGCCTTTAGTCATAAAGTAGAATAATCATGAAAAAAAAAGAACATTTTATTTTTGAAAATGGAACTAAAATCAGCCGTCAATAAATTATGACGTATAAAAAAAAACTACTAGCTAGATCTCGTTCAAACCAAATATCGGTGGAAGTTTGCATTGTTAATGTACATCATACATTTTTTTTAGTTTTATCATTCTTCTTATTTTAGAAGTTACAGGAGGGACACACACACACACACACACATTTGACCACTTTGGAATTAGTGTCTCTCGCGCAAACTATTCAGTTTAGAAAAAAACGATACTTATTAGAAACCTCAACATCATTTTTGAAGAACTATCCATAGATGTATCCATCGATGTAATCCATATATGGATAAAAAAAATATTTTTGAGTTTCAGTTTCAAGTATGGGGATTCCCAAAATATATTGTTTTTTTCTATTTTTGTGTAAAAATCTTAATGCGGTTCACAGAATACATCTACTCGCCAAGTTTCATCAGTCTAGCACTACCTACCAGTTTCGGAGAAAAATGGCTGTGACATACGGAAGGACAGACAGACATGACGAATCTCTATGGGTTCCGTTTTTGCCATTTAGCTACGGAACCCTAAAACACGAGTAACCGATTTCATGGTCAAACTATTAAACCAATTTCGATGAAATTTCTATAATATATTTCTGGAAATATAACTTTTCAGATAACAACACGATTATTGAAAAAATATTTTTTTCAATCGGCTCATAAATGACGAAGTTTTGCTATATTCAAAATAAAAAACTACAGAATTGAGGAATTCCTTTTATTTGATGTCGGTTAAAATAAAAAAATACGGGTTCAACAATATTTCATTTATTTTTCTGAAGTATACATTATACTTATGAACCTATGTTTTAGTACGTCACAGTACCTACCTATGTCAATTTTTTTTCATAAGCTATGCAAACAACATGGGATGACCAATATTTTATTTTATATTTTATTTTTTGGATTTGAATCCGCACTCAACGTGCTCCTCAGCTGGTTTTAGAGATGCTTGACAGTTAAAGTGGCCTCAGACTGTTTATTTTAAGCAATCTCTGACGACCTTTATCTTTTCACAAACGACGCAATTGATATTTGCAGATAAAATTTTCGCAATTCTCACCACTTACATAAAAACTCATACACACGACATTAGAACGAATAAAACCTCCGCAATACTTGCAAATCTATGTGGCACGCGCAACACCAGCTTCAAAAAACCCCTAAGCACCCCCTCTGGTGTACGAGCTGCGGAAGTGAGAGGGGGGATCGTGGCGGTGTTGGCAGGTCAAGAAGAAGTGGTCGTGGAAGTAGGCAGTAATCTAAGCGCATTAGAGCGCGGCGTCGCGTGACGTATAGTGCGTTGACCGCACCGCTCACAAAAGCAAGGATTTCCGAAAGTGACGGTGACCGTAACACAGCGGTAATAGGAATGGTGGTAAAGTAAGTTGCGATTGCTTGGGAACCTCTTAAGATTAAGGAGTATTTTAAAGATTACCTTTAAAAGAGTTACAACACTTAAATACCAACAAATTAGGTCATGATTGTAGTTTCTATGTCAGTTTTGCTAAATATTCACGACGAGACTATCACAAAATAAGTCCAAAACCAAGGTCCTCATTTTCTGTCATTTTGTTCCACAGTCAGTAAAACAGCTACAAATCTCATTTTAGAAGAGATGTTCACTATCGAGCGTAGCTGTGCTTTTTTTGGGCAAAACTGACATGATGTTGAGTTTTACTACCTTTTAAGTATTTTAATAATGTATCTAGGTATAATTCATTTTTACCTTGCTTTTAACGATAAGCGTAAGTTCTTTTATTTATGATACCAGGTATTGCCTGACAGTTACCATCTGCCAAGTAGGTATCTCCGTCTGCAAGTATAGATAGTGCAATTCACGAAGACGCGCCCCTCGCGGGGTGCGGGGAGTTTGCTCCGAGTGGCAGTCGCGAACCTAGTCTATTAATTGTAGTGTGCGTGTGCACTCATAGGTAATTAGTGTGTACCGATAACACTCAAACATTGACGGAAGCTTGCACACATATACTATAAACGGTTAGGAGGAATACTGGGGCGCGCCTTCGTGGATTGCACTATCTATATTGCCCGCCTAGTATTCGTCTGCTAAGTTTTAACGGCCGGCGCACTTCTAGGTAACCCAGACTTATGCATAGCTCTATTAATAGGGTTACCGCGACAGTTTCAGTGCTAATGAAACTGCAATTCATTATTTGTTGAGTCATTATGAAGTGCCTACTATACGACTTTATTATAGGTCATGTCGTGACTGATCGTTTTAAAATTGCTAGTTGCCTTTTTTTGACAGGCCTTTCAGCTCAGTTGGTAGTAAGTTTGTCTTCTGCGCCGTAGGCCGTGGGTTTGAGACCCCCTGAAAAAATATTTGTTTGGTGAACACAGATTTTTGTTTTCTGTCTGGGTGGTATATTGTATTCTAAGTAAGTATTTGTACATGAGTATAATTATCAGCTACGTGGTTCCCATAGTAAAAACTCACACAACACTATCTAGCCCCAAACTAAGCAGAGCTTGTATTATGGGAACCAGAGAGCTGATACATTATACTTAAATACTTTTTTTTTGTAAATACATACATAGAATACAATATAACACCCAGACAGAGAACAAACATCTGCGTTCACCACACAAATATTTGTTCTCGGTGGGGATCGAACCCACGCCCGCCAGCGCAGAAGGCAGAGCTACTACCCAACAAACATTTTCGTCGTGTAATTGAAAGTTACGCGACTCAAACCGCTATAAACATCGTATTGAAGTAATTTTTGCGTATCGTATGACTTAGTGCCTCTTATCCTTTTACAACTTGTTGTCGTATTATTAACATTGCATTTCTACTTCTATACGACTTTTTTATTTATGACTGTTACACAACTTTCGGTAGTATAAGATCTGTAGTCTTAGGAACGTCTATACGACGTTTACACCGACATTAATCGTAATAGGGTTGCAAGAGTTTCTTTTAAGTGACGTCCGTGTAAGAGTCATCAATTGCACTCGTATACGACGTTATGTTATGTAAGAGTGATAAGTTGCACTCCTATACGATGTAAAGTCAATAAGAACGTTGTTATACTACAATTTAACGACTGGATGTCGTACCAATATTACGCCCCGTATTACTACACGACAAGTGAACATGAATCAAACTGGAATGGGTTCCGCACAAAATTTAATTGTTTCTGAAAGCTCAGAAATAAGATTTGATGCCTTAACAGCTAGAAGAAGAAGAAATAGATGAAATAATATCAGATAAATTATGCCTTATTAATTATCTTCATTCATTAGAAATAGGTATCTATATCTACCTTCCTATTTGGTTTGTTTGCAAATTTTGAGACTAAGTATAAATCTAATTACAATAGTCACATTCTTTCTCCGGGTAATGATCGTATACGGCAAAAGAAGCACAACGTGGATACCAGAAAATATCGAAATTGATCATGTATTTGACATTTTCTTCAGTCACCATAAAATGTGTAGGGTTGGTTTCGTCATTATTAGTGATCAGAAAGCCAACTGAAACTATGATCTGCGCGTATGAAGCATGTAGATATCCTTGGCCATCTTAAACTTATACTTATTTATATGATAAAATCTGATTTGGTTAAAAATTTATCAATTTTAATAACATCACATATTTTTTTTGATTATACCTAATCAAGACCTCAACTACGTGTAAATAGATAAATCACTAGTTAAACTGTACCTACGTAGTAGGTCAGTATAAAAAATGGTTTTCATATGGGATTTATTTTAACTGAACCCTACTTTTGTTAAATAATGGCGGATACAAAATCAGCGCACTGAGTGAAACGTCGTTAAGATGTTGTATTACGGTTGTGTTTAAAACTCTTAGTCGTGAAAAGGTTACTGTTGACACATATGTTAAAATATTGGTAAAAAAATGGCTTAAATTTCAAGAATTTCCATGGCCCGTTTATGAAATCGAGAATTCTAGCCCAAATTACCCGATAGCATTCGTTTCCCAATAAATAAATGGGCTTGAACATGAATTTCGATGATGTAGGTAATAAGTAATAATAAAATCCAATGGCTGCCGTGTCGACTAAGTAGAGTTTCACCACAATTCATTTCATTCACTCATAATAATCTATCTTGATACATGAAAATGCCACGTAAAAGTAGTATGAACACTACCTATCCGATAAAACGTCGCAAAGCAGCGGTAACAAACATCATAACTCGATTAAAAGTAACTTACTCGACATCTTTACGACCACTACACGACCATATTTGTGATCTATACGACTGCTACACGACTCTATCAAGACACTGATTCGTATAAAATGGGCCCTTTTTCGGTCGTAATAACGTTTTAAGGATGTAATTACGACCAGTGTATGCAACCAAAAGTTAGAATTAGCACGTTGTGGCGACCAAAAAAATGTTTGTTGGGTACCAACTGAGCTATGAAGGCAGTCATAATACTACACAATCTCCCACTATTTCACCTTCCAGTCCATGTAAACCAAACTTTGTCAGTAACACCCCAATGCATTTACCCGTTGACAACCCTGCCAAATTAGGCGGGCCACGAAAACTGTAAAGTGATTTGTCCGCGCTTGCCAATCTGGGGCCCGGGGCCGATGACCGGTGCGACGCGCGCTAACGGGGCTTCAGACGTGCACTCGTTCTGTTGATGGCATCGTAGTCATTGCCATTAGTGATTGAGTGAAATATACTTGAGACTAATAGCCACCAAAATTTAAAACGGCGATTACATGGCTGGCAATTTTTTTTTACAATTTGTCCGCTTGCGTTTGACCACAGAGAAAAACGTTGTACTTAGGTGGGTTGTTATTGGTCGATAAAACAGTAGATGTGGTAAAATTGAATGAATTAATGTTTTTTTATGGATTTTATTATCTGACATCTGTTTTTGTTTACAACGTGTATCAAAATATGTGTACTATCCTGAAGGGGGGTGAATTTCCACCCCCCGTATGGGAAGCTGAAAATAGGAATTTTTAATTATCTCCCCCCCACAACTGATCACCATTGTGGTCTGAAACCCCCCACCTTCGCATAGTACACATATTTAGATACACCTTGTATACATAAATTGGTTGAGAAATACCTAAATAACTAGATATTTAAAATAATATTTCATTTTGTTTATCGAGTTAAACGGTAAAGTGCGTGAGCCTATAACCTAACGCAATGTTTATTGTACACAAAAGAAGAATGCACAAAATGAATATCCAAATATCCCTAACGTAACATAATAATATAAACCTACACATAATAAACATTATCACCTAAATATAATATAATATAAACGGACAAACAGTTGTTATCTCTATAATATTCTTAATAAATAACAATACCCTAGATATAAGTATACATAGGACTTAATACTTATATATTTTTTTACATGTATTATAAATAGTCTAGGTTAAACTATTTTGAGCCTTCTCTATCCACTAAAATTCAAATTTAAATATGTATTTATTCAAAGGTAACAAGGATCACTTTGAAATGTCTTAAAGCTTAGTGATTCTAGGTGCCAGTTCCATGCGACCAAAGCTAGAAGAAATCTGGCAATTTTATACAATATCGTCAGTCCATCATTCATTATCCATAACCAGCACATTAACCTAGCAATATAACCAACAGCAAATTATGAAAACTATTTGTCTACAATTACCGCTAAACAGGAGTTGAACGTGTTCTAAGTGTCGGTGAACTCTGGCCTAGGTGTAACTTCGCAGTTATTTACCAAAAATGGTTACTTAAAATACGATCACCGTTATTTGATGAACGTTCTATATAACCATAGCAAATCGTTGATATTTTAAAAGAAAGAAAAAATAGTTACGTAAAATACGACCACCGTTATTTGATGAACATTCTATTAATAAAGCCATAGCAAATCTTTGACATTTTAAAAGAAAGAATGCAGTTTGGATATATATAAGTGGTCATCAAAATGACGGGCCAAGTTATTTGGGAAGCCAGATCTTTCATCCTAATTTGGTGTCTTTAAAGCCGCTAACTAACTAACCAATTTACAGGTCTATATTTGGAAAATTATACAGAAACGCACGATAAAAAGTATAGACCTTGAAACTAGAGAAAATGCAAGAGGCCGCCGCAACTGCCTGACCAAAGTGTACAGTTGTAGCAAAATAGTCAGTATCCAAAAACTAGCAAATATAATCTTTACTGCTACAGAAATAAGAACCAAAACAACTGCACCATGCAACTTGGTTGAGCACTATCCAGACACCAGAGCGAACCGTGTCACCGTCCTCGAACATCGCCGCTCGGTTTAGAAAGAGACGGTGATATAGAAGAATTTAGTCGGTTAGAGAGAGACGGTGAAAGTGGGGACAATCGGAGTAAATTGCCTTATGATTGGATAATTATTTTATTGACATAGTTAAATGCCATTGAAACTGGACCTTAGGGCATACACGGAGAGAAGATATTATGTAGGTAAGTAGTGTATTTTTTGACGTTACCATTAAACGTAGGTACTTACGTAGGTACCTAGCCTTCAACACATCGCTATAGAAAGTAAAATTGTAGAAAAATCATCAAAAATGTAAATGACATGGAATATTCATAATTCCAAGATTCACAAGGAACCTTTATCATTTCATTACGTTCACCAATGCGTCTGTCTGTCCGTTTGTTAGTTAGTTTTTTTTCAAGAGGAGTATACTATTTCAAAATGTATGTGAACTTGAAAGAATAAAAAATTATGCAAAGTAAGGTCACCCTTCGCTGGAAAAAAAATCTTTGCAAAAAAAAGAAAGACTATTCTCACAATACTATCTAGCCCCAAACTAAGCAGAGCTTGTACTATGCATACATTGTATGTTGTAAAATAATTATCCATAGTTTTATAAAGTCTCTTTTTTTTTGTTGGAATTAATTTAAATACTTTGCAAGATAACGCAACGTGGGGCTCACGGGCCTAAGGCTGGGCAGCCTTGTCCTAGGGACAATTTCACTGACGACTCTTACAGCAAGAATTTCAATTAATTAATATTTATTTTGATTGGTTGATTAGCCATCAGTGAAATCGGGTCTTAGTCAAAACTACATTATAATATTAAGGCATTTAATAACAACATACCAAAATTTTGGTCTGGACATCTAAAGTACCTAAGCCCTAGAAGTTAAAAATGTTTTTGTTTTGAAGATTTTTTTACCCGCTTACAACAGAAAAAGTGTGTCCAGAATATTACAGATTTTTTAATGGACAAGACATGTTTATGCAAAACAAAAACTAATGTGTCAGTCTTGTATATTATATACTTATATATGTCAACAAGTTTCTTATAAAAAACCAACATTGTAAAACAATGTTATTACTTCTTATTTTATCTTATTTGTCCACAATATTTATTTACTGATGTTGGAATTGTAAAGATGTAGGTACAAACTTAAATGTAAGTATAACATCAAAACCAGATATCAACCTCCGTACATCATGCATACAGTACGTGGAACATAATTGGCTTGGTGGTATCTTATCATGCATTACGCGGACCGCTGTTATCAATGTTTACCACTGACGCATACATACCATACCACTCGAAGTGAGCCGCACGTCTTTTCTTATCAAATAAATCTACAGGTTGCTCCTAAAATAACACACGCTTTGAAAACTAGTCAAAGTTAAATTTGTATTTATTCAATGGTTGCTCCTAAAATAAAATACGCTTTGAAAAATTGACAAAGTCAATTTTGTATTTATTCAATGGTTGCTCCTAAAATAAAACACGCTTTGAAAACTAGTCAAAGTTAAATTTGTATTTATTCAATGGTTGCTCCTAAAATAAAACACGCTTTGAAAACTAGTCAAAGTCAAATTTGTATTTATTCAATGGTTGCTCCTAAAATAAAACACGCTTTGAAAGCTAGTCAAAGTCAAAGTCAAATTTGTATTTATTCAATGGTTGCCCCTAAAATAAAATACGCTTGGAAAACTAGTCAAAGTCAAATTTGTATTTATACAATGGTGGCTCCTAAAATAAAACACGCTTTGAAAGAAGTCAAATTTGTATTTATTCAATGGTTGCCCCTAAAATAATATACGCTTTGAAAACTAGTCAAAGTCAAATGATGTATTTATTCAATGGTTGCTCCTAAAATAAAACACGCTTTGAAAGCTAGTCAAAGTCAAAGTCAAATTTGTATTTATTCAATGGTTGCCCCTAAAATAAAATACGCTTGGAAAACTAGTCAAAGTCAAATTTGTATTTATACAATGGTGGCTCCTAAAATAAAACACGCTTTGAAAGCTAGTCAAATTCAAAGTCAAATTTGTATTTATTCAATGGTTGCCCCTAAAATAAAATACGCTTTAAAAACTAGTCAAAGTCAAATAGGTATTTATTCAATGGTATCACAAGGATCACATTGAAACGTCTCGCTAGCTAGGAAAGTCTAGGTGCCAGTTCCACGGGACTATAATATAATAAGCCTTGAAGAACAGGCAACAAACTACGGCTTGGTTCCGACCGTTTTTTTGTATAATTAAATACATAAATACCGTGGACAGTTAACACATCGCTATCTAGCCCCAAACTAAGCAGAGCTTGTTTGATGGGAACCAGTTAACTGATACAATACTTGAATACATTTTTTTGTAAATACATACTTAGAATACAATATAACACCCAGACAGAGAACAAACAACTTTGTTCACCACAAATCTCAGGGTTTTTAGAATTTTCAATAAAATCGAGTAAGTAGTTTTTTTGATGATGTTGCTCTTTATATTAGATACCTTCTTATCCTAAAAATCCACATTTACTATCTTATTTAGTTAACGGAGAGCACTGTAGTCTAATGGTAGTAACCCTGCCTTCCAATACTACTGAAAAAATGATGACAATGCTAGTGCTCTCAAACGGTAAAGGCAACCTGCTGTGGCTTAGTCAGCTTCGCACGCATTGGCCATGTTTTCCTGTGGATTAGGCCGGCTAAGGTATCAGGATGAAATAGGTGCTGGGCAAGCGTATTCCATCCTGTCCCAGGCACTATAGCGTCCCGTAAGTAAACTGACGCTATACGTTATACGACGGTTCTGACGCTATATAAATATATGCAAAGGCCTGTTTACTTATTTAGTTTACGGAGATAACTTGTTCAATCAAGTTGCAAATTTCGTTGGCTAGAAAATTTCCCGAGTTGGCGACAAAATCTCAGGATTTCCCATTGGGAATCATGTCTTTACTCCGGACTTTTCAATTTTCCATCTGGTAACACTAGCCGCACGTCATTGATATTGAGTTGCTTGAGTGTGTTTTTATTTTGATTGGTTCAAATTAGGAGTTGTATAAGCTAGGTTGACTTCACCAAACTAGGCGGTAAGGCTGCTAGAAGAAAGACCACGCTTAAAGTTGGTGTATAGAGAAGACTCAAAATAGTTCTTCCAGGAAAGGTAAGTCCTGCAGAGGATTTATTCGGTCGATGATTAAAATAGCAACTAATAATTTCCTACAGCTAAAACTGATGGATGAGGGGATTTGAGAGAACTCTTCATGAATGAGGACGCTAGGCCTATTTCTTTTTTATAAATCTCATAAGTTCCTATTCGCAACGCGAGTTATAAAACGGACCTCGATTTTCCATTTAACCGAATAACTATGGCGTTCAATCACTAATCTAAAATGCTAATGCCTGTTAGCGATTGCCGGTGATTGCAAATGACAATTCGCTAATCCTGTCCTTTCATCTGGTAAGAAAGTTTGTATTTAGAATTACATTCTCAATTTAAATAGTCTATGTTTAATTTTTCTTTCTAGATTAATCTAAAAGTATGAAATAAAAAAAAAAAGATTAATTCAAACCGGCACATGAATGACGAAGTTAAGAGATGACAAACATTAAAATAAAACCGAATTCAGAGCCTCCTTTTTTATTTTAGGTTAAAAGTACTTCTTCACCTCACCTCATGCTCACCGTTCTTATTAATAAGTACTTTAGTTTATATCCTTCCATATTGCGAGAATATTAGGATTTTGTGTTGCAAAAAAAATATTTAATTCTGTCTATCGTTCATCGTAATTATCATACCTCGACTGCAGTGTGGGTACACTGCATGAATACGGTAGCACTTTGTGGTAAAGACCTTAGCCGTACTTAAATATGCACCCATCAGCTTTTAATCTATGAACAGACCGGAACGTAGTACGATCGATAGTGTACTCGAGAAGCGCTAAGCAAAGTATAGGAATTACTTAACCCTTTGGTTTGCACGATTGAATCGTATAAAAGCCGGCTAAACGGGCCCTACAAAAAAGTTGAAATGACTGCGATATTTTGTATTTTTTTGTATATTTTCTTTAATATAAAAATGATTTTATATAAAAAAAAAATATACAAAAAAAAGTATTAAGTATTGTAGTTTTTTTTTTAAATGAGAGTCCTTGGTTTTGAAAAGCCTTAAATGAGATGGATTTTATATACCTACATATGGAAAAAATAGTAAAAAAAAAATTCTTTACTTTTTCGAAGTCGAATAAATTGTACAATTTCGAATCATTCTGTAGCTGCTGTAAAGGGGTCTACCAACACTGGTGGTATAATTAGATGTTTGTACAAGTGAGGAAGAAATATTTTCATTTAGTCACGGCCGGTTCTTGCGTGTTTTGGCTTGTGGTATTAAACGTTTGCGAATTAATAACACTCGATATACTCAAACACAATGTTTATAAATACTGGTGTGTGTGAAAGGCTATGCTGGTATTTTAAAGGCAACTACTTTATCGTTTCGATTTGACTCAAGATTTGTAGGGCCCCAGTTGGTAGAGAGGGACATTATTTCTATAGATTTTGGGAGGCGATAATGTACACCCCGTTATTACGATGCCAGTTGACCTTAATGCACACTGTAGCAATTTAATCATGATTTTTACTTTTTATTTCGGGCACTGAAATGAAATGAAATGAAAAAACTTTATTGCATAAACACAAACACAAAAAAAACTATAACCTAAAATACAAACAGGGTATAGGTACAGGGTGAAACAAAGGTTTGAGACCCAAAACACAATGTGAAAATATAAAAATTGTCTAGCTACTAGCTAGAACTTGCACTTGATACTTGTACCTACTTATCCTTGAAACTTTACAGGGCGGATCCGAGTTGGATAGGTTAGGTTATGTTAGAAGCTTAGAACGTGTTAATTACGCATAAGCCAAGTGAGCAAAGTAAAATGTAAATGTTATTTTTATAGTAACCTCAAAGGCCCTTTAGGATAATTATTATTATTCCTCACTTTATTAAAAGTAGTTTATAATCGAATTATTGCACTGCTACATAATAATGTAGCAGTGCAATAATTCGTGTAATAACACGTGCCTCAACCGTTTAACAGTGGAAAATAACGGGGTGACATTCCCTGGCCGTACATTAACCAAACCCGATAACCAATGAAATTTCCTCTCTATTGTAATGGGTTTCCAACCTCTTCGGGTTTTGCTGATTCACAACTCTACTACCCGATCGTGAGCCCAATCGTGATGAGAGGGAGACGTAATGGAAAAGTCCTAATACGTTGGAGTAGGTAAGGCATTTTGCATTTTAAGAAAATTTTAGCCACATGATATATAAAAGAGCTTGGTGACTGCTGAGATCCAACATCATCATCATCATCATCATCAGCATCATCAACCTATATAAGTCCACTGCTGGACGTAAGTCTCTCCCAAGACGTGCCACTCTAGTACTCGTTTGCTCCAACGATTGTCTGTTCTACGGCAAACATGACCAGCCCACAGCCACTTCAGCTTACTGATCCTTTGAGATATGTCGACCACCTTGGTTCTCTGTCGGATAACCTCGTTCCGGATGTTATCCTTCAGAGAGACTCCGAGCATAGCCCTTTCCATACCTCGCTGAGCGACTTTCAGTTTGTGGACCGACCCTACTGTTAGTGTCCACGTTTCGGCAGCATAGGTCCATTACAGGTAGGACGCACTGGTTGAAGTCTTTCGTCTTCAGACATTGTGGGATCGGCGACACGAGAAAACCTGACGGAGTTTCCCAAACGCAGCCCAGCCCAGCTGTATTCTCCGGTTTAGCTCTCTCTCAAAGGTGTGTCTACCTAACCGCAAGGTTTGCCCGAGGTAGACATACTCCTGCACAACTGTAACTGAGATCCAAAGCACAGCCTAAACCGGAAATTTGGAATGTGCTTTCTTTATGAATAGTGAAGGTAACTAACCCCTAACCTTAAGGCCTAAAGGAATGATGGAAAAGCTTAAAACAATATAAAAAGAT
This sequence comes from Thera britannica, assembly GCA_939531255.2. NCBI lineage: Eukaryota > Metazoa > Arthropoda > Insecta > Lepidoptera > Geometridae > Thera > Thera britannica. Next base: position 4,956,011 of record OW618041.2, on the reverse strand, counting down.
TCCACTAGTCTATTATAAATACTTCTCAAAAACGTCTACAAAAATGTAATCAACAAAACAAAAAAGTCGCTAGCTACCATAATCGGCAAACGGCAATTTCATGGACCATTAGCGATACACGCCAGTCATTTGCAGTTTCTCATTTCACTTTCCACTCTTGCACCTTATCTTTTAGATATTAAGGTTGTTAGGGTTCCGTAGCCAAATGGCAAAAACGGAACCCTTATAGATTCGTCATGTCTGTCTGTCTGTCTGTCTGTCTGTCTGTCTGTCTGTCTGTCCGGCCGTGTCACAGCCATTTTTCTCCGAAACCATAAGAGCTAGACTGATGAAACTTGGTGAGTAGATGTATTCTGTGAACCGCATTAAGGTTTTAACACAAAAATAGAAAAAAAACTATAAATTTTGGGGGTCCCCATACTTGAAACTGAAACTCAAAAATTTTTTTTTCATCGAACCCATACGTGTGGGGTATCTATGAATAGGTCTTCAAAAATGATGTTGAGGTTTCTAATATCGTTTTTTTCTAAACTGAATAGTTTGCGCGAGAGACACTTCCAAAGTGGAAAAAAGTTGGTCCCCCCCCCTCTAACTTCTAAAATAAGAGAATGATAAATCCAAAAAAAATATATGTTGTACATTACTATGCAAACTTTCAACGATATTTGGTTTGAACGAGATCTAGTCAGTAGTTTTTTTTTTATACGTCATAAATCGTAAACCGCAATTTACCTTTCGACGAACTACAAAAACCTTTATATTATGTTAATTGATGCTACGGAACCCTTCATGGGCGAGTCCGACTCGCACTTGGCTGCTTTTTTTTTGATTGTGTTTATTATGCGAAGCTGGAGATTCGATGCGGCCGCGATGCTGCGGGTACTCCGATATGGTATTTGCGGTAGCATTGACGCGTAATAACACCTTTCTGGTAACATTTCATCGTGTTTTACTGTTCTTAGGTAAGTGTTTGGGACGTTATTATGGGTCTGCGAAGTGACCACAACCACGTGATGCTGTCTGTCTCTCTATAGGGATACTCTTTTTAGGGTTCCGTAGCCAAATGGCAAAAACGGAACCCTTATAGATTCGTCATGTCTGTCTGTCTGTCTGTCTGTCTGTCTGTCCGACCGTGTCACAGCCATTTTTCTCCGAAACCATAAAAGCTAGACTGATGAAACTTGGTGAGTAGATGTATTCTGTGAACCGCATTAAGGTTTTTACATAAAAATAAATAAAAAACTATAAATTTTGGGGGTCCCCGTACTTGAAACTGAAACTCAAAAATTTTTTTTTCATCGAACCCATACGTGTGGGGTATCTATAGATAGGTCTTTAAAAATGATGTTGAGGTTTCTAATATCGTTTTTTTCTAAACTGAATAGTTTGCGCGAGAGACACTTCCAAAGTGGAAAAAAGTTGGTCCCCCCCCTCTAACTTCTAAAATAAGAGAATGATACATCCAAAAAAAATATATGTTGTACATTACTATGCAAACTTTCAACGATATTTGGTTTGAACGAGATCTAGTAAGTAGTTTTTTTTTTATACGTCATAAATCGTAAACCGCAAATTTTTTTTTCATCAAACCCATACGTGTGGGGTATCTATGGATAGGTCTTTAAAAATGATATTGAGGTTTCTAATATCCATTTTTTCTAAACTGAATAGTTTGCGCGAGAGACACTTCCAAAGTGGAAAAAAGTTGGTCCCCCCCCCTCTAACTTCTAAAATAAGAGAATGATAAATCCAAAAAAAATATATGTTGTACATTACTATGCAAACTTTCAACGATATTTGGTTTGAACGAGATCTAGTGAGTAGTTTTTTTTTTATACGTCATAAATCGTAAACCGCAATTTACCTTTCGACGAACTACAAAAACCTTTATAATATGTTAATTGATGCTACGGAACCCTTCATGGGCGAGTCCGACTCGCACTTGGCTGCTTTATTTTTTTATACAACTAGCTGATGGCCTATAACAAAGCATTGTCTCGTACGTAGGTCACGCACGTCAGGAACATGCTTTGTGTCTATCCAGCACCTGAGGCATACAGATGTTCAGCCTCACGTGCCTGTAATTTTACCGGCAACCTTCAAGCGTCAGAAAATATTTTTTAGATAGTGTCATCCCTCATAAAACTTGAGTCTGCGTTCTTTATCTGGAGGTCAAAGTCTTGAAACAATTTCTGAAACTCCTAATTAAAATCTAGCGCTATTTTTATTTAGCCCCATTGGTTGTTTTTTATTAGCAAAACGAGTGGTGGACGTGATATTTTTCACAATTAAGCATTGAACACTTTTCAATTCCTACAATGTAGTTGAGTGGCGCCATCTCTTGACAGAACCGCTGCATAAACGAAGCAGACGCACATTTTTTGCTCCAACAAAATAAGTTGCTGGACCATCATCAAGAATAACTACAAACTTTGGTATCGTAAAAGAATCTTAGCTATGCATACTAAAAAGTATGTAAACTCTACATTAAATTAGAGCCGATTTCAGGCTGACTAATCTGCCAATCAAATATTTGACAGTTGTTTTCTCAAATGATGCAAGAAAAAGTTTGAGTTATACGACTGTTAAATTTTTGATTGTTCGATTAGTCCTCCGTGAAACCGGTCCTACTCATTATTTCAGGGTCATGAAGTTTTGTAATAAGAATGAGAACTATAAGTTAACTAATTATAGATAAGGATTAGATTTCAAATATAAAATAACTTCAACTGGACATTTTTATTACTCGGACGAATATAAGGTCTCGCATAAAAAAAATCTGGGACTTTGTTATACGGAATTCGTTGCATATACGGGTTAAAAGTTAGTTTTTCAAAGTTTGTCTCTGTAATTCTCTACATTGTTTCACTAAGAAATGGATAGGCATAGTGTAACAGGGGATCGGCGGGGTTTATATGGCGATTAAACAAAGGGGAGGAAGAATACCTACCTGCTCGAGCGGGCTTGCTACGCGTAATGCCAGGGATACGCGGCTAGTTTTTCAATAGCCAGGATAGCATTATAGTTATAGTAAGCTAACATGCTAGCAGTTCTAGCTAACTATTACTATGTTGCTATGTCTTGAAAAACTAGTATCTTGTATCCCGAGCATAACAGACATACGTCCTCATACATAACTTACAGTTCCTTACATAATTTTAGTACTTCGAAAAAATAAAAAGTTATTTTATCATGTCTCTCTCTTATTTCATTTGGGGTACTGACCCCAGAGTGAACTGACACTGAGATTTTCCATTCTATTTATAAATTTTTAGACAAATCCGCTCTCTCTTTGAATTCAGTTAAAAAGTCTAAAAGAAAAGTATGAGTCTATTTTTATTTACTGTCCAAATGCTATCAGAACTTTACACAATGCCAAACCTTTTACTTTTTTTATACCTACTATAATCATAATAAGGACATACCAAACTGCTTTGATAATCTGTGTTTACATTATTCTCTTAAAAATAAGTTAAACTATAATCATAATATGCATAATGATAATTTATTTCATAACTAATACATGCTAATAATTTGCCTAAAAGTCGTCGTAGCAGGCCCGCTACCCCGCTCCCTCACCCTATTGCGCAGTGCCGAGGGGTAGCACTGTGTAATCTGATTTGGCGGTAGTTAGCAGGTAAAGTGCTTTTTGCACGCCGATTCTAACTTGTTTACGGGATATTCCAGTTTTATCGGGATCAAAGAGGCACTTAGCGTTTGATTTTTTATAAGAAAACTTTCCATCATTTTATTCTTTGAAGGAAATTATTTTTTATGCAGATTTTATCGCTTCTGGTTTTTTTATGGAGTCTAAAGATTTTTGATTTAGACTATACTTCTCAAATATCATTCTTCCTATCATAAAAAATAACGGAACTGGAATCGAAAGTTTACTAGGTATATGTTAAAACTGCCATATTAGGAAAATAAATCTTCTTCCTGCCCTTATCCCACTTTATGTGGGGTAGGCACAACATGTCTTCCTCTTCCATTCCTCTCTGTCAGCCGTCATCTCTGCATTCACTTTTCTCTTATCCATGTCATCTTTCACACAGTTCATCCATGTTTTTCTTGGTCTACCTCTGCTCACATATCCATCCACATCCATACTCATTACTCTCCTAGTCACATGACTTTCATCCCTCCTCATAAAATGCCCGTACCACGCCAACCTATTGCGCCTCACTTTTCTGTCACTGGCGCTACTTTTAAACTTCCCCTGATATACTCATTCCGTATCCTATCCATTCTTAAAAAAAAAAACATTATAAAAGGAAAATAAGTGGGCGACCGATAATATCAAAGCAATTTTATGTCAGCGGAATAAAATGCATGTGTGAATAACATAATTTTATGAGCAATAAAATGTACAGCTATCCTAATTACGTGTTTAGAACGAAACTGCCAATTACCGTGTCCCTTGGTAATCCCGCCACCGCTGTCACTCTAATTTACGAGCCTCGTAATTAGGGGCCCCATCCCAGGATTAGCTAACAGTCTACTGGGAGCTTCAGACTCTTTCAAAGATTTTGCGATACAATTTTGAATTATTTAAAATAATGAAGGGATTCCGCTTTTTTGCTGACAACCATCACTATATTTATAATAACCTAAATAAAACTATACAAACTACTCGTGTGTGGTTTGTTGTTTATCAATATCATAAAGTTAGCAGAAATACTTCTTCTTATTTAATGGCATCTGTCCATTTTGGATCAATTTTGCCAATGTCGAGTGAGGATATATTACATAAGTAGAACACTTTTTAGTCGTCAGTCATAGACAAGTTGGCTATGACATAATAATAATTGGCTTTGAAAAAACATGGCGGCCGGTTTTTTCAAAACCATCAGAAACGTTTTCGATCAAATCAGGATATCACATAATACACTTTCATTCCAACTGCTCATACTTTAAGCTAAGACCTCAAGTAATGTTGGTTAAAATACCACCGAAATTACACAACAGAACTTAAAATAACACCCGAAAAACAATTAAAATGAAAAAGCTATGTGACTTCACAAAATGACAGAAAACGAATCAATCGTGAGGTTCGATTCATATGGGCAATAAGTTCAAGCCTAGCGCCATAGTTTCCAGAGTGACTTTCCCTGATAGAAACAAACGCACTTAGATGTAGAGAGTTTTACACATGACTTATACGGGCCGTTTATAGTAAAGTTACTTCTTCAGTGCATGCATTTTAGGCGTAGTTTACAATTTTGCGTGGGTTCAGGGGGCTCACTTTATTAAGGTGTGATAATAGACATTAAGGTTATTAAGGTATGGTAAGTTCTTCCTAAATTTTCATCCAACAAGAAGAAAATCAATAAATGATTCTGATTTAACAGCCTGCTAAGTTTGTTATTTGTTTACACAAAATTCTAATTCCCAACAATCCACTTATAGAAGAAAAGTAATAGAAGAAATATTTTTTGTAAATAAATACTTAGAATACAACGATTATTATACAGATCACAAAGCATTTCGGCAAAAAAGAGGAATTTTCCAATTGCTACACAAGATAATCCTATAAAGCGATTAAAAGTTCAACGCCGGGGAAGATTGGCTCGCCCACAATCCGCAAGGGACGACGGACGCTCGATACCATTGACAATTTACCCTGCGGATATTGTAAGGCATTCCGGTTATGGGTACTGCAGGGTATGAATTTCGTAGTGTCACGTTTTAAATAGTGTAAGATTTTAGTCACACATGGAATAAGTACGTGCACAAAAAGTAGGCAGTCACGTGCTGAAATTATTGTTGTACTAAATTGGTTGGCCTTGCTCTTATTGCTATGCTGTCTGTACCTTCCTACTACGCAAATCCTCAATTATTCCTACAGATCAAGAAAGTTTTTTTTATTGCATTGTACCTATTTTTTCTGTAAGATTACTTTTTTGTTTTGGTAAACTTAGTTTTGACGAAACTTCTAATTTTTCAATCTGAAAAAAAAACTACGAAAGAATTATTAAACCTTACCTATAAGTCTAACCCCCGAATACTGAAACGCAACTCAGATTTAAGCACGTCTCAAGCGACGAATATTTGACAGTTTTCAATGAAAATCTGTCAAATATTCGTCGCTTGAGACGTGCTTAAATCTGAGTTGCGTTTCAGTATTCGGGGGTAAGGAAGTGATAAATGAGTCTGCATTGGATTCTATCATTGGAACTCTTTTATTGATTACTTATCTAAAGGAGGTTTAGTTTTCTAGCAAAGACTTTCAAGGCAATCATTTCGTTGACTTTGAAACTCCTTGCCGAGGGTGTTTTTTTTCTTCGTAATTATTTAAAAATCGAACTTTATAACGCATGTTTTTAATCTTTGGGTTTTCATTGGAACTCCTTTATTGTTTTTTAAAAGAGGTTTAATTATTTAGCAAAGATGGTCGGCTTCATTTACTTAGAAACTTCTTGCTGAGAGTTTTTTCTCATCTTGTTTCAAATCGTTATTCGGACTTTGAAACTCCTTGCTGCGCAATAGTTTCTTTGGCAACTGTCATAAAACTATTCCACTATTTTTTTTAAATTTTTTTCCAGGGCCTTCTCCGTGACTATAACTGCCCTATCCAAGAAAATTATTGTTTATGAAGAGGCTCATATGTGAATTGTGAACCAACTAAAAAAGTAGCTGGCTATTTTTGAGACTGTCCATTCTGATGCCACTGATACTACCTCAAGAATTTCGTCCTCTAATAACTCTCTACTCAACAATCATCATTATCACCAACAGACTGACAAAGTCCACTGCTGGACATAAGCCTACACATTTCCACGAAGAACGAATCTGAGCTCTTTCCATACACCGACTTCGCGCAATCTTAACAATATCGTCGGTCCATCGGAGTGGGAGGCACCCTACTTTTCGTCTTCCGGTTCGTGGTCGCCATTCGAGAACCTTTATTCCCCAACGGTTGTCGGTTCTTCGAGACTTGCCCATCAATTTACTAATTCTAAGAGCTACGTCGTTGACCTTGGTTCTTCTACAGATATCCTCATTTCTGATTCTATCACGTAGTAAAACTCCAAGCATAGCTCTCTCCATAGCTCGTTGCGTGACGAGGCTTCCGTCGACTCGGACCGGTAGGTACTCGGACCGCAGTCCCACTCGCCGGAGTAATTTAATTTTATTATTTTTCTTCCGGCGACACGGACCACTTTTGAAATGATCAAAAAAATCTATTGTTCAAGGCAATGAGGTACAGTCAAAGGAAAAAGTAGGTGTACAAAGTAAACATAAAGAATAAAACTCTATGATTGAAGACACAATTTATTTAAAAAAATCTAATTAATAAGCAAAACGGATGCTTAACCTTGAAATCAGCAGATGAAACCGGCTAGGTTTTTTTTTTTTTTATGCAAGTTTATTTAAGTTAATAGTCATAACTTTTTGATCGAGTGAGCGAAGCGAACGAAGATCTTACAAACAACTTGGGCAATTTGGCATTTTATATGCGTATGTATGTATGTATTTGTGTATGTTTTTGTCCGACGATAACTTTCGAACCGTTGTTGAACCAATCTGCATGAAATTTGATACGTCGATAGCTTGTACTTGAGAAATTTACTGGTAAGTAAAATCGGATGAGGGGTTATTAAGATATTATGGGATTTTTTAAGGGTGCAAAAATAAAAAAAATTACCAAAAAAAAATTAAGTTACATTTCATATGAAAAAACTTTGTTTGGACATTCCAAAACAGTTTTTACTTTTTTTCTAGTTTTTGCTATAAAAAGCAAAGGTTAAATTAAGACAACCAACGCTCCGAGAGCTCTCATCTCTAAGAATTTCGGTGACATCAAGGTTTTTATACTGGTTGGTCAATTCGTTTGCTTTTTCTTATTTTTTTTTTCTTGAATTCAATTAAGGAGGTACGTAGTTGTCATAAAATGATAAAAGCGACCTGTTCTGATGATGGAGCTAAGGTCTGTCAACGGAACACTTCAATCAATTGGCCAAAGTTAAAACTTGTTTACCATAAAAAGTTAGTGAGGGTTAGTCAGAGGCAAGGCCAAACAGAAATACTTCCTCATGCGGTGGAGGCACATTTTTTTCTAATTACCATGCCTATGTGCTTAGCTTTTCGAAATATTTTGATCGCATCACGAAATCTCAGTTTGGGGCGAAATTGGAAAAAAATAATATACCTATTTAATTGACATTACACTACATACTACTTAACATTTCGTATTTATGTCAGATCTGTTTCTGACGACGACTGTACAATTTACGTCACGTGGTTTGTGGTCCGAGTCGCCGGAAGAAAAATATTAATATTAAATCACTCCGGCGAGTGGGACTGCGGTCCGAGTACCTAACGGTCCGAGTCGACGGAAGCCTCGCGTGACTTTGAGCTTGTGCACGAGGCCAATAGTTAGAGGCAACAATATGTCTTTTAAACTCATCAGCAATTCTACCATATTTTACCTCCAGTAAAAAATTGCAAAATATTGCCGTCTGCAGTCCCAAGGGACTGTTCCAGTTCGATGGCTACTGACAATTCCATTCCGGATATTACGATACGAACCGCTACCCAATTCCGTTACCCTGCGATAGTGTTTTATCTTTTTGTAAAAAATAGAACATCATTGGTGACGTTTCTCATTGCATGCGTTATTCTAACCTAAAAAGCAATAAATAGCAATAGCTTAACAACTATAATCCTCAGGTACGGTATATAATTATATCCTTAGCTCTCTAGGTTCTAACTTTGGGAGTAGGTACTTTCTTACTTACGCTATCTTCGGGCCCGGTTAAAGTACGGCCAGTTAATCTACACCCGTTTAAACGAATCCACTTTTTTCCACTATCAAATTGTTGAGACTCATGTACACTGTAGCAGTTCAATAATTCATTTTTTTATCTATTGAAGAGGAAAACCGACCAAACTCAAGCTCATTGCCCGCACGGGCAGATTGCAAGAACGAGAGGAGATTAAATAAAAAAAAAAACTATTGAAGAACAATTGCTCTGAAGAGGATAACCTTTCATTTATTTAAAAAAATCATTTTCTGGCACTGCGGTGGCACGCTCGCTCTGCTCGCTCACCTTTGCTTAATTTTTCTGTTCTAACATAACCTTACCAATCCTTGTCGGATTCGTCCAATAAAGTCTCTTATACACGTGTAAGTATCCAGTGCTAGAACAAAAAAGCAACAGCATGAGGCTTAACTGGCATCGTAATAACGTGGTGTACAATATCGTGATGTAAGTACATTATTGCTTCCCCTATATTTCACAGAGTCCGTATCCATCTTTTCTTAAGGCCTCCCAACATTTTCTTTATTTATATCCGTGTCTACTCCTTCTTCTCACTGGCTTTGTTTAAATCTGTATTGCGCTTTTATAATATTTTTAATAAATTCCTTAGCTCACAATCGAGATTCCCAGACAAACGGCACTCGAAGAAATAATTACTTGTTTAACTTTTCCAACGCTACAAGCCTTGGCACTTCGGTCTGTCAAACCTTCAACAAGTTCATTATTATAAGGAGTTTGGGGGAAGAAAGTTTGCAACGTATCGAAGCAGGGGAAAATTTCCAACTTTTAACCGGGGCCAATCGTTAAAATAATATCAAGTGCTGCATCAGAATGCCTATTACTTTCTACGTAATTACTGTTAGACTGATATAGACTGGCCTCTTATCTTAGTTGCTATAGTAGCTCTGCCCTCATGCGCCGTAGGTCTGGGGTTCGATCCCCACGGAGAACAATTATTTGTGTGGTGAACACAGATGTTTGCTCTCTGTCTGGGTGTTATATTGTTTTCTAAGTATGTATTAAAAAAATTATATGAGTAGGTATATTATATCAGCTACCTGGAACTCATAGTACAAGCTCTGATTAGTTTGGGCCTAGATAGTGTTGTGTGATTTGTCCAAAATTTTTATTTATTTATTAATTTAGATTTATTTACATCTGAAGGCTTGGTTTGTAGAGGATAATTGAGAGAAAACTTTTACTCTCAGATACATAGATCAACTAAATATGCTCTGTGCTGCAATGAATACATACAGGGTGTTACCAGAGCACTGACAAAAACTTCAGGGGGCTACCCATCAATATGTTTTGGAACCATCACTGATGTGAACTAGAAAAATAAGACAGCTTATTTATAAACAGTAGATTGTTCGTTCATAGAAAAAGTTATTCATATGATGGGTAGGTACTTTAACCCCCTGAAGTTTTCGATAGTGGTCTGGTAACCCCCTGTAGGTATAGTTGCTCGAAAAGGGTACACCATATTCTGCCAAAACAGGTTCGTTAAAAATGGACAAACTTAAAATGAAATATAAAATTAGTGATGTTGGTCATGAAAATGACAATCGTGATTTATTAGGCTATAAAAGTAATAGAGCTATTGACAATAACTATGCCCGTCGAACCAGAAAAACCCATCTCGCTCGTTTCTATGAAAATAAAAAGAGATGGCAGTATGTTACCGTCTTGTTTTAGTCCAGGAAGAGCTCTCTAAATTACCTATTATCCAGTAATAGCTTTTCCTTCGTGAGCTCTTCATTTTAATGTTCATAGCTAACATTTTATTTTAATGCGCACACAATCATTAATAAAATTGTAGTTATGTTTCTGCATATCCTGGGTGACTTTTGAAAGCAAATAATGATAAAAAAATATAAAATATGCAATGCATTTTGTTGTAATAAGTGAGTAAATAATATTCCATGACAACTAGAAAAATAACAAAAATAGTTTTTGTACCATACCCCCTCTAAGAAGCCCAACTACTAACACTTTGAGCTAAAACCTCAAGTAATGTTGGTTAAATTAAATTACACAACAGAACTCAAAATAAAACCAGAAAAACAATTAAAATGAAAAAGCTATATGACTTTCCAAAATGACCGAAAACGAATCGCTGTCAAAATTGGAACTTGAGATTAAAATGGTTCGTGGTATGGTTACGTGGTTGCTGGTAGTCTTGAACTCAGCCTGTATATGGGCAAAGCGCCGCCGCTGTCAATTATAGCGCCATCTTCACGCCGACCCGTAAAGGAGGGAATTGACGTCATAAACCCTAGGGGTTCCTCGGAGTTATTGGCCAATTAGTAGTAAGGATTCCCCGATTCTATTCAATTGTGAGCTGTGGTCAGATTGCGGTGTGAAATGGGATAGATTTTAGGTAAAATGGGGAGTGATTTTTTTCTAGGATACTGAACGGTGGATGAAAACAGCGAAGATACCAGCAACTTTTTATAAGCAAGTTTCACCCAGACAATTATGCGTGTTTATGCATAAAAAGTACTTCAAGTACTTATATAGCCTTGCTCACATCTACGTTCTGCGTGTGGCGATCAGTGAAACGCTGTCAAATATCGCTCTCGAACGGTGAAGGAAAACATCTTGAGGAATCGGCGTGTCGTAGAACCTAAAAAGTTCTAAAATATGTATCAAGTGCATGAAAGAAGCCTCGTTTAGGCGCAATTAAAATTCTTTCACTTCACTTGGTTCGAAAGAATCAGTGACACGATAAGAAGAAGAACTGATCGCCACTGCAGAACACTTAGATATGTGATGTTGGATGTTTAAATCAGAATAAGTATTTCATAATAATATATTATTCCCTGGAGGAGGAAGCTAAAAAAAAAGTTTGCACGTCAACAGTGGGAATGCAAAGTAAAAAAAAACGATTAGCCTAGGATGGTGTTGTGTTACTAGGCTTACTATGCTTCTCTAAGCTGGAACCATACTAACTTTAAACTATCTACTGACCTGCTATAACAAGAAAGTCGTTAAAACATAATTTAAACAAATCTACGAAATAATACTAGTTTCTAACTTCGAAACTACAAAAAACCGCTAAACAAACATTAGGGTGATTCGAGAACCCCTTAACACAACTCAACAAAACACCCTGTATAACCACAAAATAGACAGGGAACCTTAAAAAAAAATGGAATTGCTTCGCTGAGCTATAAAACAAGCGCGCGGTCCCGCATTCATTCAACCTATCAACTTATTTCTATACATGGAATAACCTGTTCCTTACCTATAAGTCGGATTTATTTCATTTTAATTTCTATTATTTAATTTTAATTTCTCATAAACGAAAATCTAGTCTATTACTAGAGTAGTAGACTAGACTCTTCTCTACTCTAGTCTCTAGTCTAGTCTACTCTACTACTCTAGTCTAGTCTATATAGGTACTATAGTCTAGTCTACTATAGTCTAATCTACTCTGATCTACTAGTACTTGTAATAAATTATAGTTTAAGAAACTAAAAAAAAAAAACGCTTTTATAACTAATTGAACTAAAAAGTTAAAAATAAAACTAATAATTAATTGAAAAATGTATATTCTTGTACAAAAAAGCGTGGGGTGCTTTTTATAATAACTTCAGAATATAATAAACTATTGATAAAATATTTACAACAATCAAAATCAAGCACCCCACGCTTTTTTGAGTTTTTTTTTTTTTTTTTTTTTTTTTATGTAACTAGCTGATGGAACAAGCATATGGCCCACCTGATGTCAAGTGGCAACCATCGCCTATAACAAAGCAATGCCTCGTAGGTCACGCACGTCAGAAACGCGCCCTACGATGCACTGCCCTGCGTCCATCAACTGGAGGCATACAGATATTCAGCCTCACGTGCCAGTAATTTCACCGGCACCCACACCCTTCAAACCGAAACACAGCAATGCTGCTTCACGGCAGAAATAGGCATGGTGGTAGTACTTCCCCGGACGAGCCCATCACAAAGAGCTCTACTACTATTGAGTACAATAATATAAAATTTTCAATTAATTATTACCTACAGTTTTATTTTTAACTTTTTAGTTCAATTAGTTATAAAAGCGTTTTTTTTTTAGTTTTTTAAACTATAATTTATTTTGTACTTTTTAGTTTTTTTTTTTTTCATATTATTGCATTGTCATCGACCTTTGACAGGTGTGCAAAGTTTGAATCAAATCTGATCGTTCAAAGTAGGACAAAATCGAGCTACATAAATACATAGTTACATACAGGTGAAGCTAATAAAAGCGTAATAAAAAGTACGTTTTAACAAGGTAAGGACAAATATTTCGGTCAAGTTTTATCAAATAGCAAAGTTTTAAAAACAAATCGTGCTAGATTTGTTTTCTGTTCCCTATCACATTATTACAACCGAAGTCCCAGACCACCAGAAATTATATTGCATCATAAAAGCTTTTAAAAGCACGATGCAAAAGGTCGTATTTTATTAATCAAAGGAATTCCTTAAAATTAATTCACTCCACGGAACCCCAAAACAATTCTTATCCACATTACATTCACAACTCGTGTCTAGGGGGTATCGATTGATGCCAGAAAAGGATGGCAGTATACTTAGGTAACTTGTTAGACAGAGACAAAAACCGACCTTCTGAGAACAAGATAGCATCAGGAATGAAGAGGGACGACACTGGCGCATCATCAATAAAGTTTTTTTGTTTTTTTTTATTTATGTTGAGTGCTTATTTATTCATAACACCTTTGTCGGTTGTGGCGCTCATTAAGTGGAATTAGTTAATGGCATTAGTTTATCATTTTTGATGGATTGTACTTTCTTGCTTAATTATTTTGTACGAGCACAGCCTGAGGGTTTATTCTATAAGAAGTTAATTAAATCACATGGGGGTCCAGGAAAGATTTTTAAACTAGGCGAAGTTAATCAAGTAGTAGTAGTAGAACTCTTTGTAAAGACCAGTCCGGGGAACCTAATATCTACCTATTTCTACCGTGAAGCATATTGCTGTGTTTCGGTTTGAAGGGTGTTAGTGAAATTACTGGCACGTGGCTCAAGGCTGAACAGTTGATGGATGCAGGGCAGTGCATCGTAGGACACGTTCCTGACGTTCGTGACCTACGAGGCAATGTTTTGTTACCACTTAACACCAGGTGGGCCATATGCTTGTTCTACCAGCTATTTAAAAAAACAAGATATCCCAGGTAGCAAATGACCCAGCCTAGAAGAACTGTCAAGAGGCGTATGACTTAGTTCTATTATGGAGTACTCTACTAATGACGTATATCTAAACCTGCTATAGTTATACGGAAAAAAGTTCCTGCAGAAAGTTGTTAACAATTTCAAATAAAAACAATCGACCAACATTATAAAAAGGCTCTAGGAATTGAAAAACAAATATCTTTAGATTTCTCCGGAAACGTTTAAAACATTTAAGACTCTGAACTCCGTCAAACATACATATTAATATAATCACTGAACTTATTTATCGAAAATCGAGCGTAACTATCATAATATTAGCAATCCGATTGAACACAGTTTAAAAAAAAAACAATGTTGCTCCTAACACGTATTCCTACTTTAAAAAAATACTACCAGGTTTTCGTAACTTTTAGGAAGGAAAATTGCTCGCAATATCCAATAAATAAGTTTTGCGTGATTTTATATCTTTCAAATTGTCAAAGTTAGTGAGAAGTTGTTTCGCGATGGTCATCATCTTAAGTAGGTAAGGTACCATACCAACTCTTTGAAGTCCAAGATGTTGTGAAATCGTAAATTCTGACGCGTGACCAAACAAGACAGTAAATTAATAGCTTTCTTTTGTAGTTAAGACACGCACGCTCATTCACACGATAGCCGAACCATTGACACACGATCTCTAATTGGTACAAGATGAGATCATTTGCAAGACACCATGTTATAGGATAATAGTCAAGACTAGGAAAGTGATGGTATGAATGTAGTTTTTTTTTTACATATGCTTTTGACCGCAATCTCATCTGCTGTTAAGTGACGATGCGGTCGACGCGACGGTGTAGCACGCTTACCTAGAAGATACCTGTTCACTCTACTCTTAAAAACATCCAAGTTATAAGTGTCCGGAAAAACAGACGCCGGCAAGGAATTCCACTCCTTGGCCGCCACATAAAAGTTGATGGGGTGTGGGTATAGGCAGACCAAAGAAAATATGGACAAACAGCGTGAAAGATGAAACACAAATACAAATTACCTACAAAGTTATTTTCTCTTAGCAATATCTGGAATACTGGAAAGGTAACTTGCCTATAAGGGGGCTGGTCACCATAATTGGCACTCTCAGATGATGCTGCTGTCAATTTACTGGCAGGTTCCCGAAACTAAACCATAATAATATCACATTTTCCAGTAAGCGATCTGAATACGAATATTTACTGTTTTGATTGCAGTTTCATTACGCACTCCAATTTCACTATGAACTCATTTCGTTTGAAAATCTATTAACAGAGTTAGTAGTGCGTGTCTTACTATCGGCTCTAGTTCAGATCGACTTCTCGCTACAGGTTTCATAGGTTAAATGTCACTTAGCTCTATCAAGTAATAAATGACATTAAATGTGTAGGACTATATAATCATTGAAAGGTTCACCTATACTGTCCTGTACTAATATATTACGTGTGCTTTTACACACACTGTGACACATTGTTTTAAGTGTTAATTTAACAAGTACTTGAAGTCGCCTGCGGCTTTTCTCACAACGTTCCCGTTATTTTTTCGAAATAAAAAGTACTCTATGCCGGTTTCCTGGTTTTAAGCTAGCTCTCTACCAATTTTCACCCAAATCGGTTCAGCCGTTCTTGAGTTATAAATAGTGAAACTAACTCGGCTTTCCTTTTTATTATAAAAAGGGTTATTTGATGTCTTAGAAAGAAGAGCAACTATTTGCAATGAAAGTGTATGTGAAAAATATAATTGGTTTATAAGAAAACCGTCACGTCACCGTTTTGCTAGAAACTATCATTTAGCTTGAAGAAGCAATTTTATCTACTACGCCTTTAGTTAGATAGATAGATTAATACTTTATTGTACACATAAGAAACATATTATAACAGAAACATTACAAATATAGATACAATGGGCAGCCTTATTGCTAAAAGCGATCTCTTCCAGACAACCTTTGGATGGAGAGATTTTACAAAAACAGAAAAACGGTGGTGTACAAAAGCAAAATCCCGATATTGCTAAAATTATATACCTACTAATAACCTAATAAAACACAAATTAAATTCAAAATAAACCACAAAATGAACCCTATAACCTATAATACATACTTAACAATATAGCAATATATAATCTAACTTAAACCTACACATATTAAACATAAATTACGAGCACGTAGACGACAAGGACAAATAATGATTGGTGACATTAGTTTTGAAAATATGGACAGATTTAGATAAACGGACAGACAGAGGGAGAGAGTTCCATAGCCGTACAGCTTGTATGGTAAAAGACTTGCCATACAGTTTAGTACTATGGATAGGAGTAGAAAGCTGTAAGGTTTCGGAAGATCGAAGATTTCGATCGTTGGCTTGGTGCAGGAACTGAAAGCGTTCCTTGAGATAAGGCGGGGAGTTAGAATTAAAAAGAATATTACCTACGTATTACCTGCGTTTTACCTACGTATAAGTTCACATAACATTGGCAAGATCGTTCATAAAATGACAGACAGAAGTCATAAATAAAAGAAGAAGAATAATAAGTTTGTTTTTTACTCGCACGCAATTTCATTGTATTCGACAACGCAGTGAGTTCCCACAGTAGCCGGGTCATCACTCGAGAGAAACCGCGCTTTCTACTCGGCGCCGGCGGTCGACGGCGCACGATTCGCGAACTGCGTTTCTATTCATCATGACGTAAATCACGACACGACACTCATTTTATTAACCGACTTTCAATCAAAAAGGAGGAGGTTCTCAATTCGGTTGTATTTTTTTTTTTTTTTTAATGTTTTTTACCGCATAACTTCGTCATTTGTGAGCCGATTTGAAAAATTATTTTTTTATCTGAAAGGTACTGCTTCCAGATTGGTCCCATTTTAATTTTATTAAAATCGGTGTTGCCATTTTTTTTAAATAATTTTTTTAATGTTTGTAACTGCATGCCTCCGTCATTTATGAACCGATTTAGAAAATTATTTTTTTATTTGGAAGGTTATTCTTATGTCCAGATTGTCCCAAACAATCGGTTTAGCCGTTTGACAATGAAGTCGGTTTCTCAAGTTTTTTAAACTTATAATTATTTGAGTAAGATACATCAGTCTTTCAAGCTAAATTTGGTATTTTGAGGTAATAAGACTACCAAAATGACGGATCTCTACGACGTTTATGCATGCGACACTAAATTGTGCGAGATACAGCATTCTTTTGAGCTAAGCTAAATTAGGTATTTTGAGTACCAAAATGACGGATCTCTACTATTCTCTACTACAAGCGAGATACATCAGTCTTTCTTTTTTTAAGACGTTTTAAAGTGATCCTTGTGATAGGTACTATTGAATAAATACATATTTAATTTTTTTTCGAGCTAAGCTAAATTAGGTATTTTAAATACCAAAATGACGGATCTCTACGACATTCAAACACATAGCTTCTTTTTCACCTCACCGTAATCGGGTAAAAAGGGATCATCTTTTGGTATGATAAGAACAACATAAAAACAACGAAATCTGAAAAGTCGATGGAGATCGAACTTCCTCTGGTTTGCAGGCGTCCAGGGCTATTTTAGTCTCTACACTAGAACTTTAGCTTGCCTTTCTACTTTGTTGCCTACAAAAAAATGAGCCGCCCTTGTTCGAATTCTAAAGACTTCGTAGCTCGGATACGGCTCGTTCACTCACTGCATCCGTCATTGGACGATTTGTCTTTGTAGGAGACTACTTATTCTCGTCTGTCATTCATTACATTACCTACTTAATCAAATCTTTGACAGACAATCACTGGGTAAACATTGTGTTTTTCATTACGAATACAAGGAAAGTAAAAATAAAAACATGATAGAAAATGAAGATTGAATTGCCGCCTTTCCGCTTTTTTTTTGTTTCTCTGGTGGGCCTTCGTCTGGCCAGTATTATTCAGCCATTATTTTCATTTTAATAATTTCAAAAATGGTAGAAATAGTTGTAGCTAAATCATTTAGAAAATATATTCTTTATTTAATACTATCTTTATATTATTTAAATTTAAATTTTACATCGCGCTCTAATTAGACTTTATAAACTTCTTACCGCTGCGCTGTAATGGGTTTCCAACCTCATTGCAGAATAAAAAGTTGGAATTTGGTTCAATAACCTCCTTGCAGTTAGTTTAGAAAGTTGGAACATGGTTGAATAAAATAGAACTTGTTTTTTTTTTATAATTTGACAGCTGTCAGTAGAAAGCGATTCTCCCTAGAGCTGAAAGTATTACTTTCAATTAGGCCCCTCAGGCAACTTCACACCTACTTTCCGAGTATGAGCAATGAAAAAGAATATGTGTGTCGACTCAGAGTCAAGCATTATTTATGTATAAGTAATGCATACCCAGTGCAAAAAAATTGAGTCTGAGTCGAGACTCATGCATCGGCTTTTTGATAGTTCTTTAGTGGAAAGTGTCAAAGCATTTATGCTTGATGCTTGATTCGGACATGCATTGACATTTTGACAGTTCTCCTTTGAGAAGTGTTATAAAAACCTATAGCAGCATACGGCCCCAAGGCTCGTATTCAGAAACAGTGCTTGTCGTCGAGTCAAGTCTCAAGCATAGATTTTTGTTATTTTTCAAGAACTGTCAAAAAATCTATGCTTAAGACTGAGCCAAGCCAAGAGCATAGATTTTTGGACAGTTGAATTAGACTAGACTCAAGCACTGTTTCGAAATACGGGCCTAACACTTTTCCAGACGGATCCCAGACTTATGATCTATAGACAAACTAGTTTAATTTTAGTGTGAGAGTCGTGCGGGCCGGCGTTGTGCTCGAGGTAAATCACTCTGTTTACCAATACCGCGCCGCCCGGCCACATTACCAATGCAAATGACGCCCGGAGCGCTGCGCCGCGTACCGCTGGCAAATCAATCTCGAAATTCATTTTTTTATTGATTTATAGTGATTAATAGGTACAAATTTTGAAACTATCATGGTTTTTAACACAATTTTTTAACAACGGTTTATTTACCATGATGAATTTTATGAGTTTTGACTTCCGATATTTCGATATATCGGATTTTTTTGGATTTTATATCGGAAGTCAAAACTCAATGATTTAATCATGGTAAATATCCCGTTGTTTCATAAAAATGGTATTACTAGGTACACGTAAGAAAAATCGAAAAGATTTAATATTTTATCCTATTTAAAGAACATTCACAAATTTTCGGAAGAAAATTAAATTTCCTCCGCAGTTTGCCTTTACTGACTGACCTTGAACTTTATTATGAGTCTCGTAGCTATTAATGAAAGATTTATTTCATCGGCTTGAACCAAATTGGTTGTTCTTTTTCAACTAATTCTTAAAGATTTTACCTTTCTATGAAGAAAGAAAATATATTTATTGGCCACAAAAACAAATAAAATAAAAATAGGTATGGTAATAAAATTGCACACGGTCAACTAGGTCCCTGGCTCAGTATTTATCGCACCGTGTACGTCAAATGAGGTCACACTACACAGTGTAACCCAGGTATTCTGCCAAGGCTTAGAGCGGGTCATATCATGGACTAAACAAATAAAGAATACTTTTAAATAAAAATAAAATAACACTTAAAATAATGAAAAGGTACAAAAACTGAACTGTGTTGGCTGGGGTGGCATTATGCAGCTCTCTTTGAGTTTTGAGCTTATTATTTTATGAAAATAACAATCATCAGGAATGCTTTTTATGCAAACCATACATACATTTTCAACGGCATGTTTTGCTTTTGCGTGCCGAGAGACCGTGCCAGTGTGTGCCCGGCTGACGTTTCAATGTAATACACAAACTATAAATACCACACACATGCACGCTAAGACTGGTGTAACTTGACCTGGGTTATTGAGAAAGGTTGGGTTAGTGAGGAGTCAGGTTGAATGGTTGGTGTAATATATGCGTTGATTGGTGTAAGGTTGTGTTCGTGAGTGCCGTGTTAGCACTCGAATCACCTTCGTGCGACCTCGTGTTTCGACACCGACCGGCCGAACGACTAGTTATTGTTCTGAAGGTTTGCAGCGAGCGCGCGCGCTGATTACTGATGAGCTGCGACCGAGTTCTATTTTTAAACTTATCAGATTTTTTTATGGCCAGCAAAATTAAAAACAAACTTGTTCCAGCCAGACATCCGTTATTATAGTTGCTTCACCAATCACGCCTATTTAGTACGAGGCGATGCGAACCACATGCTTCTAATTACCAAGTCTAGACTTACTTCATCTTTGTTTGTCTCTCTTTGTTCTGTTCCTAGCGTTAGGCTAACTGTTTATTGGATGCAGTCCAACAGTTAAATCTCAAATCTCTTTCCGCTCCGTTCAATATTCTAACCTGAATATATACACAACAACACAAAGAATCTTAGTATTACGTGGATCGACCAAACAGTATCATAATCGGACAATCTCAAAAACAAAAGAGATGTTTCATAATGCGCGAGGTCTATGCGCATTTGTATGACAAATGCGGTAAATAATGAACATTACCTAAAATACTAAATTTATTGTTGTTTGTAGTAGTGAATACCAAAAGGCGCCGCCCTGAGCTTACCTCAGTCACTGACAGAAATAAGTGTCAGTGTCATGCCATTTGCCACCTATTTGACAGTTTTACCGCAGTGACTGACACAAATATGTAATTTATAAATATTGAGGACAATCCACACACGTGTCAATGTCATGCTAATTGACAGCGTTAGTTGTCAAAATGACATTTCTACTACTTCTCTACATGTCCATTTTATGTCGGTCCGCCATGTTTTGGGTGCGTTGTGTTGCTCTCTTTGACCACGAAAATCTCTATGTACAACCAAACAAAGTAAAATTGAAGAAAAATAACATTTTAAACCAAATTCTACATCGCTAAGCTGTATTTAAGATTGGTGTACATAAACCTGGTATGAGCTCCATAGTTCCATGAAACATCTCATTTTCCATAGTCTGGCCGATCGGACTACACAGCCGTACCTACCACTACCACACGGGTTTTTGAACCAATGCCCTCTCTCTTCTAAAATATTTCAACTAAAATTTGAATTGGTAAACTTAATCAAACGTCTGTGAAGTTTTTAAAAAAGGTAGCATGTTTACTCAAAATATAAAAAAATCAGAGAATTAGAGCTCCTGCTAAATAAAATGCATTAGCCATGCAGTCATTATCTTTGTCGTCATTCATAACACTTACAGCGTCCCGTCCAAATCGTTTTATTTGCATGAAAAATGTGCGGAACCCTTTCCCGTAAAATAAATCCTCAAGTCCAAACGAACGACGCCCCCGGGACAGGGGTTGCAAACCCTTTCAGTAAAAACCCTAGACAGTACGTCCGGTTGAGCCTTTTGTTTGAATTAAAAAGGAGACAGTCGGAAAAACTTTTCGTAACAAAAATACGGCTTTTTGGTTGAAAAAAACTTGCTGATACAGTGGGAAGTCAAACCATCGTGAGGCTCACTTTACTTAAATTTTATAGTTGGAAAGTTAGAATAACTTGCCCTATTGCGCAAATAAAATGTGTAAGGACTAAGTCCCCATCTTATCTCCAGTGAAGTGAAAAATACTTTAGTGTTTATAAACGAATATCCAAAGTATTCATTGAAAACTTCAGGATATTTTTATAAAGCAAATTATAAACAAACGGGCTTACGGCCCACCTGATGGTAAGCCGTCACAATCGCCCATGGACACCAACAACGCGGTTCCACTTTAGGGCAACGCAACGACTTGTCTACCTTGAAGGAACTTTTTTACATATATCTCCTCTTATTTTTGAAAACTCCTCGAATTTCCGTAACAACAATGTTCCGCTACGAAATACACGCACCACATTATTCATACGACCGAAAACTTTTGATACACTACTTAAATCTCCATAAAGTCGTTTTGAGATTTCCCCTACATCTGTTTCTTACCTACTTAGGGCCGGTTTCACGGATTGCTAACCAACCAATCAAAAAACTGTCGTTTAACATTTTTGCTCAAAAGATGTGAGACCATCATGTGAAATTGTCAGCTGGCAACTGTTTACAATTGCCAAATATTTAATTGGACGATTAGTAGGTATTCCCTGAAACCAGCCCTTGGTGAAACGTTCTGGCTTTGCTTGCATGTTTTGGCAGTATAACTTAAACTTGTGTCTAAAACCTAATACTAATGTTGAGAGTTTTTTTATTTAAATTGTGTAAAAAATTCAAACCACTAAACTTTTGTTTAAATAGCAAAGTAAAAACGAGTGCACACAACAAGAAAAAAATGCTCAATTGCGGCAGACATCCATTAATTTTTGTTCGTAATATTTTTAGAACCTTCCAGGTTTGCCTGTTCATCCCCTTTGTGCCTTTCTCCTGAATAAGTGATGTTCACACCTCGTAGATCTGTTTATTCGCTTTTTGCGACGTGGAAAATGGATGTCGGCTGGTTTACGTTGTTTGAAATCCTTTTAGCCTCTTATTTCGAATAATTTATAGGGGTCGCAAAGTTACTCTTTTTTCCGTCTTTTGAGTTTATGACTCACTATCGATCAGCTCGGTTTAGCCCGGTGGAAAAATTTAAAGGTAGCGACTTGAGATTTTTCACCTTCTTTTTTGATAAATTCCACCCGTGCGAAGCCGGGGCGAGTTGCTAGTTATAAATATATAGCCTCTGTTACCTAAGGATAATGAAGCGTTTTAATCGGGAAACAATTTTAGGAATCGGTCAAGAAGTTTGCAGCAATTAATGTGTTTGGAGCTGTTAGAAAATCTTTCATACACAGTCATAGTTTTACTAAAAATAAATATGTGGTATGGTACGAAGGAACATACATGATTTATTAGGAAAGTAAGATCGACTGGGAGTGGTATAAAAAGTTGTTTGTTTTAAATTTGAGAGACTTGGGAAACTCCTTGCTGCCCAAACACCTTGGACCTATTGAAGGTAGAGGAGAAGTACCTGACCTACCCAACTGTATTATAAGAAGTCTTTTAGGTCGTTACACCATTAATACCTACCTAATTGCCTAGTTCTTTAGTGAACTGGACATGCGTTCCAAGTTCCACAAGGCCCTCGTTATCTCTTAAAGGAAGAAGTCAATCACAAAGCTTTATGGCTTGTTTGATTTTGCTTATCACAGCACTCGCGATCAAGTACTTCATACAGGAACGCGAACTCGAATCACCCAGAACTTGTTCCTCATCCGACGCCAATTCATTACCCGACTTCCAGACGGGACATGAACGTTATTCCATAATCTACCCTCAAATGACTTTGAGCTTTATATTAGTTACAAATACAGCTTGAAATTGAACAGTTCAAGGGCTAGTGATAGGGCTTATTCAAATCGAACATCGAATGATTACTAGCCTTGCGTGTTCAAATTCGAACGTCGTATTCGATAGCAAGGGTAATTAAAATGTAACTGTACCGTGAATGGAATAAGGTGAGTTTTCCCAGTTATGTGGAAAATGTTTGTTGTTTTTCGAGCGTGTTTCGCCGAAGCAATGAGAGAGGGCGTGCGATAAATAACCGCCTTTGTGCCGTCACCGCGCCGCTATTAAAATATATTTTGAGATTGTTTCGTGTTTTTTGCGGCGGGAATCGGCTTGGATCTGTTCCCGAGGTTAGTGACAAGCTAAGATACTCCGGTATGCGGTCAGAATTTATTTGGCAGGCCTGGTTTCGTTCAAAAAATGTCTGGCATGTTAGGCGATGATACCGATTTGTTCTCGATTTCTTATATCTAGTGTAGATTCCTTGAGAAGTATCGAAATATTTGGAAATATCATCTGTCAACAAGCCTGTTTGATGTTTGCTGCAGGCATGGGTATCAAAATACAAAGCTTAAAAATTCCTTCTCCTCGTCTTCTAAAACTACTAGCGCCATCTATGTTTTATAGACGTCAATTATTTGTCGTCTACCTACTCGCTGCAAACACTCGACGTTGTTGTTCGTTTTTATAAACTTGACAAAACCAAGAGATATTATTAAATGGATACAGTTATGCATAAGGAGTCCAAGCGCCAAATTTCATTTTTTGATTTTTTCGCATTTTCGTAATCACTAGGGCATAATTAAGCCATAGAAAAAACACTCTTGCAGCCAGCTTCACTCTAAGTGGTAGTTTTTGATACCCAGTCCAAGCGCCTTCTATAGCAAACTAAGTATTTTGAAATGCAATACAAGTCCAACAACCAATTTAAAACTAACAACCAAATTTTATGATGAAAAAGCACATTTCCATTAAACATTACTAGTCCAAACGACGTAGTGTTACGCATCAGTAGTCTACGCGACAGTTGTTTGTAACTTCTGAACGTAATCTTTGTTTGGGAAGGAGAGGCTGGCAGAAGAACCCAAGTCATGTTTAAGGAAGCACATATTTATACTAGTTTACCAAAGTCAACAACTTAATTCTTTGGTCAACTTAATTGTTGCGGAGAACAGAATAAAAAAAATAAAGGCCAGAATACACGTATAAAGATAAAGATAAAAATATTTTATTGTAAAACTGTGTATAAAACATCATAAAAGTAATTATGTTCCAACAGCTTACCTATTTCGGGCGTACAATATAGCAAAAAAGTATAAAAATAGACCTGATGATCTCTCCTCGAAAAGCACCCTATATTTCTGAAACTGCAATTAATACTTTATACTCCACAAGACTACAAGAAAGTTATGGCAAGCTGCAGAACCAAGAATCACAAATACTGAAGAAAAGGAAAAAGCTATTGTCAACAGAAAAAAGATAACAGTGGGCGAGAAGGTCAATAATAATTGGTTAAGAATAAACCAGATAAAGGAAACCTAAAATCATCCATTGCCTCATTATGTCAAGGCAGGAGCAGTAGAAGAGGAAGAAAGCTTAGAAATTGATGTAAAGAAAAGGAAGGGTAGGAAAGGACAAAATGTTTCAGAGAAAAAACTAAAAGATTTAAAATTAAATTATGAAACAGTGCATAATATCCCAAACGACGTTAAAGCATTTGACAAAGATTTGATTTTTGATGACACGATTGAAGATGATATTGTTGTTGAAGGTGTTGATGGCCATTTAGGTTTTTGATCCGGAACATATTGAAGAAGAGTAGATTTATATATTATTTACCTGCTCCATCCTACATCCTACCTCCTATTTTCCTCATTTTGCAAAATGAGTACATCATATTAATTCGTTTTCACGTGCACTTAAAGCTAATCTTCCAGAATAAATAATTATTTTGTCTCTTGGACTCGTTTTGCAAAATGAGAACATCATATTTATTAGGAGTCCAAGTGCATTTTTAACGATATATTCCAAAATAAAACCTTTTTTTGTGTTTTTTTCTTGTAATATGTTAAATTACAAATATAAGCTTCGATGTACATAGATTTACTTTCTGACGATGCAAATGCAAATCTTCTACCAATAAAAACGCGTTTATGTAATTTCCCAAAAAACTGAAAATGGCGCTTGGACTCGCTATGCATAACTGTATCCAAATGATGATACGAGTTTATTTACTTTTTTTATTTGACTATATAATTATAGATAAAGTTATAAACTTAACGATTAACATGTACCTAAGTAATAATTTTATCAAATATTTTATCTTATCCAAAAAGTTATCTACGAGCCGAGGACCGAATCGATTCGCTCAAACGGGCCTAATAAGTGTAACTTTAATTAAAAAAAAACATTACCTATCAAGTTGTTTTCTAGGATAATTTTTTGTTAAGACAGTTTTTATTATATTTCCACTTGTATAGCAGCTGCTGATGATATATATTTAAATTTAAATATGTAATTGGTAGCGGGTACTAAAACAATAGGTAACTTTTGAGTCAAAATAAAGCAATTTTTAAGAGCGGGTCGTGCGAAAATTTGATTTTTCCATACATCTAGCTGATAAAACAAACATAGTTTATTATGCCATGCCTATTTCTGCCGTGAGGCAGCACTACGGTGTTTCGGTACGAAGGGTGTGCTTGCCGGTGATATTTGGCACATGAGGCTGAACATCTGCATGCCTCAAGATGATTGACGCAGGGCATTGTATCGTAGGGCACGTTCCTGGCGTGCGTGACCTAAGAGGTATTATTTTTAGACGATGGTTTCAGGCGTCCCATATGCTTATCCATCAGCAAGTTGTATAAAAAAAATATGGCTCATTATTGAGTGTGGTTTTATGCCCTGTTTTAATAACTATTTAACCCATTCTTAAGGCCTGCGCATACCTAGGTCGCTGACGATGGCGATCAGTGAAACGCTGTCAAATTTGACAGCGATATTTGACAGCGTTTCATTGATCGCCTTCGCCTGCGGCCTAGGTGTGCGCAGGCCTTTATTACATTACAGACAGTTCAATTACTCATGGTGTGAATGAAGATCGTTCAATCTATGTCCCATAGGTTAGTAACCCTACAAATAGCGGCGACCGGCTGTGTGACGTATGAGGTGGTAAATCACGGCGCAAACGACGTTTTTTCCGGCACTCACCCTTCTCCACGTGGAGTAGTCTCTCGAGAGATATGGTACGGTCTGCATAAAAAGTGTAAAACATAAACTTGTGACCTACTCTAAAAACTCAGTTAAAAATTAAAATTATTTCACCACACTGAGTTCGAAAAAACCGATAAGAAGAAGATAACCCATTAGTTTTTTTTGTTTTAGGGTATTGTTTTTTGTATTAATCGTTGCTTGCTTGCTTACACTAATAAAACAACTGTTGTAGATAAAAATCACCCGTTTCCAAATAGTTGAAAGAAAATGAGGTACCTAGTAGGTACCTACGTATGTGTATAACTGCCTTATTTTCCTGGAAAAACATTCCAGCACAGGCATAGTAAAATCCATTTCCTGTCTGTATTCTAAACAATCTTAGGTACTAACTAGCGCCATCAAGAATGTTTTTTGGAATCACGACTTTTTTTATAAAAATGTTATTGTTTTTCGGTGAAACACTAATAAGTGCCACCTCACCTCGGCTGTTTTAGTTTTTTTACCCCGGTCAACTTTTGCAAGCAATCTAATGTTTTAACAATTGTCAAATATTTAATCAGTCGATTAGTTCTCCTTGAAATCAAGCCTTGCCAAACTACAATATTTGTTGCGTAAAGGTTTTCTTGACGTTATGACATAAAAACTATTAACAAGACCAAAAATTCAAGAAAAGTTTGCCAACTTCAAATTAGATAACTTTTTATTTGGCTCAAAAAACACAAAGGTATAGCACCACTTATCAAGAAAACAAAGAACATCAAAATAAAGGTACAATAAAAAAAAACATCAAACATCAAGTTGCCATAAATATCATTCGAATTTCGGAATAACTTTACGGAGATGGTTCGAAATTCGAAAAAACTTTATGAGTCCAGAACTTTCGGAGGTTTCATTGCGATCGGTACACGACTGGGGCGGGGCGATGGTCTCATTATTTAGATATTAATCCTCCACCCTCCAGATCTCCGATACTGCAACATCACAGATGCAAGCGTAGTTACTACTGCTGTTACTGCATAGTGATGTGCCAATACCACATCATACTTCATGCTAATATTATAAAGAGCAAAGATTTGTATTTATATTATTGTTACAAAAAAAGTCAAAAAAAGTCAAAAACGACCAAACTGATATCAAAATTCTTATCACTAATAAAGAAAGCTACATTGTCCCTGAATAAAAAGGCTATAGTTTTTATGAGCGGCACGGGTTGTAATTTTTAAAACAGGACAAGTGCGAATCGGACTCTGGCACGAAAGGTTCCGTACCATTATCTAAAATCACGGCAATTAATCACGGTTGTTGTATGGAAGCCCCCTTAAATATTTATTTTATAATAGGTAATTGATTATTTTTAAGTGAATCCTTACTAATATTATAAATGTGAAAGCAAATCTGTCTGTCTATCATCAGTCCCCTTAATTATTTGTCTTATTTTTTTTATTTTTAAATTGAATATCCTATAATATTTCAAGCGTCTACCTGTTGCCGAACGAGCAAGTTATGTTTGTAGTATGGGCACCCCCTTAAATATTTTTTTTCTATTTTATATACCTATTTGTTAATATAGCGGCAACAGAAATATATCATCAACTGTGAAAAATTCAACTGCCTTACTGCCACACTGACAGATAGACAAACAGACGGACGGACAGCGGAGTCTTAGGCCGAGATTCATAGACCGCACTTTGCTTTACTTCGAAGTTTCTTATCAATATTTTGAATAAAGAAGAGCTTGACAGAACTATGAAATATAATTTTGGTTGAAAGTTGAACTTTCTATCAAAGTAAAGTCAAAGTTCGGTCTATGAATCTCGGCCTTAGTAATAGAATAGGGTCCCGTTTTACCCCGATAGTACGGAACCCTAAAAAGGAGGAATGAAAATTGATTATTTTGCATATTACAGAAATCCGGTACAACACTACGTTATCGTCTGGATTTAATTAAAATACGACTTTGTAGACTTAGCAGAGTGTTATGGGAAAAGTTTGCCTTATAGAACCTTATAGAACCTGCAGGGTGATTGTGTAATTCTGTTGCAAGTATGTAGTAGTAAAGGGCTCTTTGTGAAGGGCTCGTCCGGGGAAGTACTACCACCATGCTTAATTCTGCCGTGAAGCAGCATTTCTGTGTTTCGGTTTGAAGGGTGTCATACCGGTGTAATCAAAAAAAATCAAAAATCAAAAATCTTTTTATTTTACTTACAACTTAGTTATAAATGGGGTTGGGACTCTTCAGTTAAGTTATATAGTAACCTGTGTTTGAAGGTACTGAGGTAATGACTGGCACGTGAAGCTGAACATCTGATGTATGCCTCAAATTGACACAGGGCAGGGCACGTTCCTGACGTGCGCAACCTACGAGAAAATGCTTTGTTAAGGCGATGGTTACCAATTAACATCAGGTGGGTCATATGCATGTTCCATCAGCTAGTTGTATAAAATCATATTGTATTATTTAAGAACTGTCACTCTTGAAGGAAAACATGACTTTATTCTCTTTTGAACAATCTACAATTTCAAACGAGGTTCGAAAACAACTTAGGAAAAGTTGAGTAAGATGTCGAAAAGTTTTAAATTAACTGCAGGAAACGGTGAATGTATGACTAGACAGGAACCTACGTGTGTGGGACAGGAAGCTTCACAAGACGTTGCCCCTTTGAGAGCACGCCAGCAATTAGCAAGCGCAAATTGTATGCCCGTGTGCGTATCGCCTATTAGTCTACACTTACATATTAAACGACTCTTTATTAGGTGGCGTCTAAACGACAAGCATATTATAATTAAACAGACTTTGTAAATTAACACTATACAAACTTACAATGACAACCACTTTCGATTAGTATTTTCAAATATCTGATGAATTAAACCTTATTTTTAGTAAACAAGCATACTGGTTGCAAAATCAAAAGTTGAAAAATAAGAACTAATTAAATTAAAAGACGACATTGTGATACTTAATGTTGAAGCTTATAATCTCTTGGATAATTTTTCGGGTAAATTTTAATCTGCTTTTAAAAAGTGATAAGTAAAGAGTTTTGTAAGTTGAAAAAAGCAGATAAGTAAAACGCAACTAACAAAAGCGTACCTAAGCATAAAGTTTATTTGAAATTTTAAGCCGTTTTTCACATCCGTTTATTAGATGTATTCTCTTTAGTATACCAACAGTTCGCAACAAAACTTTAGGTCATAATTAATAGCAGCCTGAAGAAGTCCACTGTTTGCAATTGATCTCGTCTATACGTTTCCAGGAAGAATAACTCTAAGCCCAAATAAGCATAAAGGTACTCGTACTTATTATGTAGGTAATGCTTATTTTCTCTATTGGCAAGGGCGTATGCTAAATAAAGTTCAAAACTTGGAGTCGTAGTTATAAGAAATATTGGAACTTTAGAAAACATAGAAATAATTTTATTTCACTTGTCACTTGTATATCCGTCGTGCCTGTGAACTTGAATCTTTGTCATGGTAAGAAAATTAAAAAAACCGGATCTTAAACTCTCTACCAGGCGTTCAGACTCGGACAATAGAATAGCACAAGGAATCAAACAAGTATGTAGATTTGACACGTGTGTTCGACCCTTTACAAATTGCTTGACTATTGAAAGACTTAGGTACCTAGTTTGTACGCTCTCTTTTAACTCACCGGCCGGGAGCCAAACCGGTTATTTTAAATAGGTACTTTTCATTGTCCTCAATCTCAATTGAATTTATAAGGGGGATAATTTTCATTTTTTGAAATAGTAATAGCATATTTAAGTTACGTTCACTCCTAGGATAACAATTACTTACATTGCTGCGCAAGACGCAAGCGGATAATCCCAGATGCGGGGTTAGGTTTTATGCCGACAGTTCGAGGATGTAAATAAGTCTATAAGCCGAGGTAAAACTGTACTTTTTAACCGACTTCCAATAAAAAAGGAGGAGGTTCTCAATTCGGTTGTATTTTTTTTTATTTGGAAGGTTATTCTTACGTCCAGATGGTCCCAAACAAATTTCATTAAAATCGGTTTAGCCGTTTGGCAATGAAGTCGGTTTCTCTAGTTTTTTAAACTTATAATTTATCATTCCATGTAAACGGAAGTATAAGCAACTCGAAAAACAAATGAAGATCCGATTTCCACTTTCAGCCATTATTTTTTTTAATCATAGGTAAATAAACAATAAAGTCATTTAAAAATATAATCTTGAATATGTTAGGTTTTCAATTTTAAATCAAGTTGTAATTGAGTGGCTGTGTAGAAAGTTGTAACATGTTTTAATAGAAATGTGAAAAAAAACTAAGTACTTTTTAAAATAATTTGACAGTTGTCAGTTGAAAACGATTTTCCCTAGTGCTGAAAAGCTATACTTTCCCCGCTCATCAGGCAACTAACAGACCTACTTTCAGATTATGAGATATGATAAATTATTTGAGTCTACGTGTTTAGTGAATGTTACCTAATAATACAACAATATAGAATCAGCCCTATTTTATTAGGAAAAGCAGGAGCACCCTAAAAAAAGGGATAACGAAAAAAGATGATGATGAGCAGTTATTGAAGAGGTAATTTCTCGATTGATCGTAAGCCAAATCAAGGACACAGTTAACGAGTACCTAACCTATCATGGATGATTGGCTCGTACGTGTTCATCGTTAAATATTTGATGATTCTTTATCTAATAATGCCTACTGAAGTGCTAATGCCTTATGTTTATTATTTTAGTAACGACCCACCTATTTACGGAATTAAAGAATTTAAAAATATCTGAACAACATTTCCTTTGTTCATTTTAACCCCGGCCTCCGTTAATAATGCTAATAAGGTTAAATGTAGCTCAGCTCTTTAGGCTTTTTAACGCCTTTGTATCGTTCTCCATGCGCGTCATGCACAAGCTGGCAACGTCGCGTGCCAATTCCTGCGCGCGCCGTTGCCGCTCCGCTAGACACCGATCTCGCCGCTCTCTCGCCCCTCGGCCCGCTACTATCCGTCAGTCTCGCCGGAACACTTCTGACATCACAACGTCATGGATACCAATCCGTTTGACATTTTTGTCCCAAAAATAGAAGAGGATATTGATCACGATTTACGGGTGCAAAGACCCACGTGGAATTCAAAGATGACTATGAAATTGATCGAAACTCTGGAGATGGATTGCCAAGTGCTATGGAATTCTAAGCACGCGTTCTACAAGGATAAAGCGGCACGGCAAGCGAAAACGGAGTTTCTCGCTGATATTTTTGGGACGACAGTTGAAGAGATAAACCGGAAGATTCACAATTTGAGGTCGCAGTACAATAACGAGCTGAGGAAGCTGAAAAAGAAGCAGGAGGCAGGGATGGAGAAATGTGCAGGGGTGCCAGTGAGCGGGTGGGAATACTTCGAAGCGATGTCATTCTTGAAGCCAGCGACCTCTATGAATGACTCTTCGCTGATGTCGCTAGACCCGCTCGACACTTCCCTCGAAGGAGAAGATGTTCATATCGCGGTAAGAGAAACATTCTATAGTAGGTATATTATTTTGTCACAAAACACAGAAAACTTTAGTAGGCTTTTTAAGATTTAATAATGGCATTTCGATATTTTAAGTATCTCGAAAGTTGTCACGTGAACAACCTACGCATCAAAGGTATTGAAAAGTCTACGATTAAATTGTTCATTAATTTTATAGCCCAAAGCCCAACCCTCAAGGGCCGGGCTCGTGGCTCTGTGTTTGACAGGTTGTGATACTGGCGCCAGGACGCGCCGGGTCGTTCCTAATTGCTCGCGATTTGATTGCGTTTTGTGTTTACATTCTCATGAATATTCCTATGCCGTATGATGTTGTTTCCATATAAGAAAATTCACAGTTTTAATGATTCACGGAAAAACTAAAGATACCTTCTACATTAGAGCCGATTTTACGGATGACTGATCGATAAATCAAATACTTCACAGTTAATAGTGGTGCAGTTAACTTAAATTATTGCTTGCAAAAGCTCAAAAAACAACTTTCAACTGCTCGACCAATCAAATATTTGACAGTTTTTTTTTTCTAAGAGGTTGCAAGCAAATACATAGCCAACAATCCGTCAAATTAAGGCTGTAGTCATCCGTAAAATTGGCCCTAAAACTGTCATGGCCCTGACTGGTCTGAGCTTTAATTACCATGCTTTGTGTGTTTAATTGTTTTTCAATAATTAAACATTATCAAAACATCTAACTAATTGAATCATCTTACCGTTTTTAATAAATATAACCTCATATAAATTATTTTGCTCCTCGTAGCTGGCAGAGTTTCAAGCTGAAGAGCAGCGGGAGTTTGCAGCACGAGCTCGTTCTAATTCTCCGTCCACCAGCGGTGGTGCTGGGTGGAATAAACCAACCCTGAGGGTAGCAGCGTCAGCCCCACTTCCATTACCAGCTAGAGTCCTGCCAACTATGTGGCCGGAACAGCCTCGGATCCAGCCGGGGTTGAACGCAGACGAATGCCAGGTAACGCTATATAGCAGTGTTTTTCCAATACCATCCATCCTATTCATAATAAAATAATTAGACTGCCTTCACAGTAGTAGCAGAGCTCTTTGTGATGGGCTCGTCCGGGGAAGTACTACCACTATGCCTATTTCTGTCGTGAAACAGCATTGCTGTGTTTCAGTTTGAAGGGTGTAGGTGCCAGTGAAATTACTGGCACGTGAGGCTGAATATCTGTACTTAGGCCCGTATTCTGAAACAGTGCTTAGGTCTGAGTCGAGCCTCAAGCACAGATTTTTGACACTTTTCAATGGAGAACTGTCATAAAATCTACGCTTGAGGCTCGACTCAGACTCAAGCGCTGTTTCGGAATACGGGCCTTAGAGTACAATATAACGCTCAGAGAACTATCTGTGTCACCACACAAATATTTGTTCTCGGGGGGAATCGAACCCACGCCCTCTGGCGCACAAGGCAGAGCTCATCATCATCATCATCATCAGCCTGAAGAAGTCCACTGCTGGACATAGGCCTCCCCTACACATTTCCAGGAAGAACGATTCTGAGCCCTTTCCATCCATCGACTTCCCGCGATCTTAACAATGTCGTCGGTCCATCTGGTGGGTGGGCGCCCTACGCTTCGTCTTCCGGTTCGTGGTCGCCATTCGAGAACCTTTATTCCCCAACGGTTGTTGGTCCTTCGAGCTATATGGCCTGCCCATTGCCACTTCAACTTACTAACTCTACGAGCTATGTCGGTGACCTTGGTTCTTCTACGGATATCCTCATTCCTGATTCTATCTCGTAGTGAAACTCCCAGCATAGCTCTCTCCATAGCTCGTTGCACGGCTTTGAGCTTGTGCACGAGGCCAATAGTTAGAATAAAGCTCAGTAGCTGAGCTACTGAGCTTTATTTTTAATATTTTTTTATGTAACTAGCTTATGGAACAAGCATATGGCCCACCTGATGTTAAGTGGTAACCATCGCCTATAACAAAGCAATGCCGTAGTTTTAGTAGTAGTAGAGCTCTTTGTGAAGGGCTCGTCCGGGGAAGTACTACCACCATGCCTATTTCTGCCGTGAAGCAGCATCGCTGTGTTTCGGTTTGAAGGGTGTGGGTGCCGGTGTAATTACTGGCACGTGAGGCTGAATATCTGTATGCCTCCAGTTGATGGACGCAGAGCAGTGCATCGTAGGGCACGTTCCTGACGTGCGTGACCTGCGAGGCATGGCTTTGTTATAGGCGATGGTTACCACTTAACACCAGGTGGGTCATTATGCTTGTTCCATCAGCAAGTTACATAAAAAAAAAAAAAAAAAATGCCTCGCAGGTCACGCACGTCAGGAACGCGCCCTACGATGCACTGCCCTGGCGTCCATCAAATTGAGGCTTATAGATGTTTCGCCTCACGTGCCAGTAATTACACCGGCACCCATGCCTTTCAAACCGAAACACAGCGATGCTGCTTCACGGCAGAAATAGGCATGGTGGTAGTACTTCCCCGGACGAGCCCTTCACAAGGAGCTCTACTACTACTAAATGTTTCCTATGGTTTTGAAGAACCGACTTCTCTATTGACTGACTCGACTAAAACTATTTATTTATGTAATACATCCTCACTTGCAATGGCAAAGTTGATCCAAAATGAACAGATGCCATTGATTAATAAGAAGAAGAGACTTGAATTTAACATCGAGTGTTTTTCCGCCAGATATTTGGAGACTTCGTAGCCTCGGAGCTACGCATGCTTCGCTCCGAGGCACGCAAGAAGCTGAAGAGGATCATTCAGAAGGCTATCTTACAAATAGGGGAAGAAGAGGAGAAGACAAAGTAAAAGGAAGCCTGGATTTCATTAACACGTAGAAGAACCGTAGAAAACTTAATAGTGGGTTACATTATTTTGGTTTAAAACTTCGAATATAATTGCCTTCACAGCTCAGTTGGTAGTAGCTCTGCCTTCTGCGCTGGCAGGCGTGGGTTCGATCCCCACCGAGAACAAATATTTGTGTGGTGAACGCAGATGTTTGTTCTCTGTCTGGGTGTTATATTGTATTCTATGTATGTATTTACAAAAAAAAAGTATTTAAGTAATATATCAGCTATCTGGTTCCCATAATACAAGCTCTGCTTAGTTTGGGGCTAGATAGTGATGTGTAGATTGACCGCATTTTTTTTTTTTTTTTTTTTTTATTTAGTGCCGAAGTTGGAGAATGTTTGGTTTGGCCGGAATGATGATTTGAGTTTTGTTTGTAGCTTGTAGTCCTATAGTACTTTGAGTATATGCATCTGTGGCTTTTTAAAATAGAAAAAATATAGAATGTCAAAAATGTATCTTTTTATTATTGTAAAGTCAATAACCTTCATACAGCAATAAACATATTCCTTGTTCTACCTGGTAATGTTTAGGGGAAGCCGAGGCAATGGACGGCTTCTGATGATAAAGCATATTCTTCATATAGAATCTATTTTGTACTGATACTTTCAACAAAAACTATTGAAAAAAAGATAGGTGTTTTGGTGATCATTGTGGACAAAGAAATAAACTAATAAAGAAATTAAAAAAACACTAGACTACAATAAATCGTCACCTACACTAGATTTTTGCAATATTTGCAATATTATCTCTCAAAAAGGTTTATCCTGTTTTATCTAAGCCGTCTGCAGTAGCTTTGATAAGGTTACATCTGCACGCATGACTTACATCGCGCCTAGAGCGTAGTTGGCAGTGCAAACGTAGCCTAATTGTATTTGGTATATTCTGCTGTCAATTCGTTACTGTACTTATTACAAGTGGATAAAAGATAGACATTATCTTTCAAAGGTTTATCTAAGTTTATATTTGTTTCTCTTTTATATAAGTCGTCTGCAGAAACTTTGATAAGGTTACGTCCGCACTGATGGCTTACCTAGCGAGTAGTAATAGGCTCTAGGCGCAAAGTAAGCCACCTGGCAATGAAGACGCAGCCGTGTATTTGGTAGCTTCTGCTGTCAATTCGTTACTGTACAAGTGGATAAAAGGTTATCAACCCCACTATCAGCAGTAACTTCACACGTACAGATAACATCGCCGCGGCCCGCCCTCGCCGTCATTGTTTACTTATTAAAGAAGGGAGCCTTAATTGCCCTTTTGTGGACTCCCGCCAGTTTTGCCTCTACGGAAATGGACTCAATAATTACGGAATCAATGACTTTTATGATGTTATTGGCGATCATTGGATTTGGGAATTATGATTGAATGCGTGTTTGGGAAATAATCATGACTAAGGATAATTTTGGTGTAGCATTTTAATTTTAATTTGGTCTTATTCTTATTTGACATCCCTCGCAGCTTAGCTGGTAGTAGCTATGCTTTCTGTGCTGGAGGGCGTGGGTTCGATCCCCACCGAAAGCTAATATTTGTGAGGTTAACATAGCATTTTTGTTTTATCTGTGTCTGGGTTTTTGTATTCTCAATATGGATGTTTTTACAAAAAAGTAGTATAGAATATTTATATAAATATTATATTGGCTATTTGGATCTCATAGTACAAGCTCTGCTTAGATTGGGGCTAGATAGTGTTGTGTGGATTGTCCAGAATATTTATTTATACGATAAAAGCCAATTCTAGTCTCAATCATGCTGCACATTAAACATTCCTATAGTGAGAAACAAATTATGGTATTTATTATTACATCGCAAGAATTCCGACACTGATTCATTAAGCCTTAAAGCTTAGCATGTTATTACCATACAACTATCAACTTTATTCCATCTGAATAAAGATTTGATTCCGGCAGCATCCACTTTGTACAAACCGCCTGCAGCAAAGAGCAATTTAGTCCTTATTTTATTCATGATAGAATTTATAATCCTGTTATAGCTTCCGTCAAAACCACGTGCTTTTAAAATTCCACTATCCCCACAATTATCTCGACAAGGATAAACCGTGGGTAATAATTTTGATACAGATTTCATCACATTGGATTAATTATCGAGAAAGCAATTACTTCCTGCTAAAGACTGATCTCCATCAAAGATGAGAGAGTGAGGTGAGTTATTGTGTGATAACAACGGATTGACGCGGTTACGATTTAATGAACAGTTCATAGCGACGTTTTTATCTGTTTTTCTAAGAGTTTAACAGATAAAAAAGTCCCTTTGAAAAAGGGTTATCAGATTATGTATTATTTCTATACTAATAACATAGGACATAAAATAGTTTTTTTTGTAAAATGAAATAAATTAATGCTAAGTAGTAAAATATAATTACCTGGAATATAAACCTCGAAGTCAAATATACTCGAGGGCAAATAACAAACACAGAATTCATATTATGCTGTTCATGTTCATATGTTTTATTTTTATTTTATGTTAAAATTCATACTCATACTCATATTATTTTATTGCAGTTATGATGTTACATGGTGAGGTCTTAAAGTAAAAACTGGTGAATACATAATACATAAGCCCTTAAGTTTAGGGCATATCAATATTTGGAGTGGAAGCAGCCGAAGTTTGAATTAATAAAAAGTTGTTAGTGTTGTTTTGTGAATTCAATTTAATTATAACGCAGGCAGTGTATCATTGAAGAAGTCATTTAAATTGTAATAGCATTTTCAATTAAGTTCCAAATTTCTATTCAAATATCCTATAATTTTTTAAGTATTTTATTTGTTTGGGCATTTTATTATAAATTCATATAACTTATGGTCTAGCTAGCAGAATTTAACAGGATATTCTATTTAATCATATGAATTTCCATAACTCTGGTATAATATTATACATATTGGGTGTTATTAATAATCCTGGCGCAACACTGGAGTAGTTAAATCGCGTTTTGTTTTGTCACATTTGTTCGAGTTGACAATTGCATGTCAATGCAAGAGACAAAACACGATTTAACTATACTCCAGCGTTGCGCCAGGATTATTAATAGCACCCATTAGGTATACGCTTTAACTTATCTTGCTTAAACCTTTATTTGTTTGTTCTCCATGTGGATGTTATATTGTATTCATGTAGTATTTAGCACAAAAAGTTGTATTATGCAATACATAAACCTATCTCGTTTCCATCGTACAAGTTTTGCTTAGTTCGGGGCTAGATAGTGCTGTGTGGTATGCCTACTTACAATTTTTTTATTTATTTGATTTCGAAGTACAAAAATATACCCTCATCTTCAACAAATTTTTCAAACCTTAGGCGTTAAATTAAAAAATGTGGCGCAAAAAAACATTTCCATAAAATGTCGTCACATCAAATGTTTTGAAATGGGCATACTTTATTTGTATCGTAGGATTAGTCCCAAGGAAAAACGAAGTCCACGAGTAGCGTCGGCTTAGTAAATAATTGCTAGAGTGTGGGTTCATTTTCAATAATTACCAGTTTCAAATCGTGCCCGTCATCATCATCATCTCTAATTTCAACTTCCCACTGGCCTCGTGTTACGCAATTATACTTTTTTATTATTTTCATTCATTCCGATGCTATGGTACAGAATACCATTCATAAGAGTATAGAAGTTTCACTTGCATGATGGCCATCATCTGTTCCCATGGGGTGCACAGCATATCCACGGGTTTAACTTAAATGCAATATAAAATAATTAAATAATGTTATTCTCAATAGATCATGTGACCAGGAGAGTGATGCGTATGAATGTGGATATATTGTTGTTAGAGGTTGCTCAAAAAAAGATGGATAAATTGTGTGAAAGACGTCATGGAAAAGAAAACAGAAGAGAAAATAAAAAATACCATATTATACTGACCCCATACAAAGTGGAATAAGTGCAGGCAGAAGAAGAATTCTCAATAATATGTAAAATTGATGATATTATATTTTGCGATACAAATTATTCAACTACAAACAGTAAGTAAAAACGAAATGATCTCCACTGAACATATTTTTTCTATTAGTTTTTAAATCCTTAGCTTAGCTAGACATTTTACATTTTAAAACCAGAGTTGTAAAGCGCATTATACTTACACTAAACCCGATTTAAAGTGACGCAAGCTTGACTTCGGTGTTTTAATCTCTTCGACCATTCATTTTGTTCGGGACCCGTCAACCGAGACGGGACTTGTGTAATGTTCCGGTTCACTGCCATCCCTTTCCTCCACATTAGTTTCAGCTATGTCTATCTCGTTCTGTACACCGTATGGTTCCTTTGTGCCTTGCAAGCGATTAGGGGCACGTTCCTGAGAAAACGGCAGATGTTAGAAACTTTTGTTTGGGTCACCAAGGAAACTTTTGATAACGTCTTTATTAGCAGGCTCTTAGTCGATAGATCGGAGTCTTTTTACAGATTTATATTGGAGTTTTATATTTATAGCGCTCTTGATTATGAGTTTTTCTGCTCAAAAGTTAATGTTGCTAGTGCTCTGAAACGGTGAAGGAAAACATCGTGAGGAAACCGGCATATCGTAGAACCTAAAAAGTTTGAAAATATGTGACAAGTGCACGAAAGGAGCCCTTTTTGAAGCGCACTTAAAATCCTTTCACCACATTTGGTTCGAAAGAATCAGTGACACGATAAGAAGAAGAAGCGCTCTTGAAATATAGATACTAAGTAGACGATCATAATTATTGTATGTTTAATTATTGTAACGAATAAACACAAAAACTACAAAACCGTATACTAAAATTCTTTCAAAACAGAGAGCTACCCTCCATAACAAATATTTGTGCGTGAGCATAGATTTTGTTCTCTGTCTGGGTGATATGGTTGTGTGTGTTGTGAGGTGAATTCACTTCCTTTGGATTTTTCAATCCACACGAAGTCTAGCCAGATCTCTAGTAGGTACAATATAAAGTCATTCTACCTCCCACAACGATCATAATGATTAATGATCCCTCCGGTACAAAATAAAGTGGACAATCAAAACAATCCACAATAATATAAATAAAGCTAAACGCCAGTATTAACACCTCCCATTGATAATCGCACCTCCGCCCACCTACATCGAATCCCCTCTCGAACAAATTACTGGATTCCAAGAAGTCCAATTTACAAAATGACTAATAATGTCCCACAATGTAGTTATGAACAACAATACAAAAGCACCACCTGTTTCAATTTTAAATTCTGTGCTTATAAACAGTGCAATCGTAGATTCTAGTTACTTCTCTTATGCTCAAATATGCTCGGAAATTTGAGCATTATTTTGACAACCTTTAGAGATAAACTGTTTTTCTGGCCAAATACTCGTACATGCAAGCAGCGGCCGGTAAAAGTTGCATGAAAATTCATTACTGTCGTGTTTTGCGGCCAGATAAATAACTAAACTCATGTCGTCGTGTTATTTAAAAATGGAACGATCTTTTACTCCGAAACATGGCAACCAAGGAGGTAACTTATCAGGTAGCAAAGGTTTTATTTAAATTTAGAACGGGCTTGCAAAATTAGATGCTATCTAATATATATACAAGAATGTCGTGTTAGTTACTCCACTTATAACTCAAGAACGGCTGAACCGATTTGGCTGAAAATTAGTTGGGAGGTAGCTTAGAACCAGGAGAAGGACATAGGATACTTTTTATCCCGAAAAAGTAACGGGAACGGGCGAGCGAAGCCGCGGGCGGCCACTAGTTTATAATAAAAACACTTCAACGCGAGAAAAACTAGTGATGTTCATTCATTGTTTGCCGTAATTGTATTTGACAGAATGAGTT
The DNA here is from genome assembly GCA_939531255.2 of Thera britannica. NCBI lineage: Eukaryota > Metazoa > Arthropoda > Insecta > Lepidoptera > Geometridae > Thera > Thera britannica. The sequence goes on along the minus strand of OW618041.2, from coordinate 4,915,540 downwards.
GAAGTACCTAGTACTGATTAGTTTTAACTTTCTATCCACCACCATCGAGCCTAATGAAGTGGTCTGTGTATGATATATTTGAGCCAAATAAATGTTCTATTTCTTCTTTTGTTTTATGAGTGCTGTACCTTGGAAAATCTTGTGAATGTGTAGTTGTAGATACGAGTGAGGAAAAATAACACACGTCATTATGCAAATGGTATTGTTTCCTTCTAAACGTCTAGGAAACATTTCCAAATCAGGATATAATACATTCCAATATGCCTTTTAATTGAACAATAAGTAAATAACAATTACAAAATGTCAACAAAAAACAAATTGAGCATAAAGTTGTTGCTTCCAAGAAGGGCAGAAAATTAAAAGAACTCCATACTTGGCAATAATAAAAACACAGTTCTCTATAAAACGCTATCACGATATCAATGTCAACAACCAGTGAGCCGAGCACAATAACATTCCAGGGCTATGTGCGTTGCAATCGCAATCACGAGACATTTCCCGCTTGGCTTCCGTTGTTCTCGTTCAATAAACTTCTTTGTACGTTATGCTCCCCTGGTACTTGTCACCGAACTGCGCACCATATGGCGCACTGGTGACGTTTTTTTCTTATCTACTTCATCTGGTTTCAATGTCTTGCTATCGATAAGAGAGCTTGGTTTATTCGAGAATGTTCTGTATATACTCGTACACAATACACGTGTAGCATTTATCAGTAGACCGACTTAAGTAAGTAGGTAAAATGTAATAACACGCATTGATGTAAAAGCATGATCTAGCATTCTACTAAAAACCTGTGTTTGTTTAGCTTTATGAAAACAATCCTAAAATCAGGTTACCAGATCCACGAATACCAAATTTTTTATCGATTACTTTTTATGGACATCTTAAAATGGCTAAAGTTGGGCAATTGCCGAGCCGTACCAATAGTTTGCCACAACTAAGCTTGGAATTCCAAAGTGCAGTAAATATCATAAATTTTCGCAAACTCGAATAGAAGTTTGCAGACGGTAACTAACTTCCCTGCAATAAAGAACGATGAAGTTGTTGGCACTGCCATTGTGGACGAAGTTTTGTGTTTGAATTTGAACAGCCTTTGCATTGAAAAGGGCTTTGAACATGAATCTTGTTCGAGAAAGTTTTAGAAAAACAACGTTTTAATTTCATTCTGTGTTTTCTATTTATGAATTTCGCAGGAAAGATATTATTTTTGTAATCAAATATGCTTCGCCAAGGCTGAAACTGTGTTCAATCAAACCGGTAGCTTATCAAACTTCAAACAACAACCAGAGAGGCGACGTTAATTGACGTCGGTGGAACATTTTAGCTCACTCGACCACTTCTGTGGATTCTGTCAAGTGATTAACATTCAAATGTACACTTTACTGCTTTGATAATAGACTTGACAGTTCGTTTATAGAGGCAACTTGCGTCATTACGTGCCGCGATGGTGATGTGAAGCCGTATGGATACGGACAAACATTGATTGCGTCGGTGTGCGTGGGTGTCGGTACTCTGAAGCGCGCCCGTGTGTTCCGCGCTCAATAACTCGAGGCATGCGCAGTGGACGCTACCGCCATCTGTTGACAGCCACGTGGGTACGAGCTCGAGGAGTGTGCGCGGATCCATCGATCCAGTCACCTTGACTGCTTAATAGATTCATATACACGGAGAGCACGCTCCGTTCATAAGAATCAACTGTTTATGTCTGAGATGTGACAGCTCTCTGGATATAGACACTGCGCTGACGTTTACTATACAACTACTCGCTAGTAAGTTGACGTGTTGAGACGAATGTCTGTTTGGTTATTGTATATACACTTATTCAAACAGACATACTACATTTACATTATCGATAAGCATGAGTGCTTCTTTGTTATTTTGTCTTTGAAAGGTGCCATACGCTATCTAGGGACTTCTTCTAACAAACATCGGATCGAAGCTTAGCTGTCAAAACAGAGACATAGCCATTTTTATATTTCCTACTGTATAAATACCCGTACTGTATAAATACAGAACCCCATGGAGGAACATAGTGCAGAATAAATTCCTGGTGTGGTCCACTTTAGTGCAGACTAAAGTGGCTGGACCTAAAGGTCGCGACCCTCATCAGTGAGGATACCGATGCAAGGAGGAGGACTGTATAAATACAAAAATTTATAGAACAAACAGAGGACCCGCCTGATATTGAGCGCCGGTTACCGTAGGTACAAGGTAGTCCTATTAGAAGTTTATAATAACTCATAAAGTAACTCTACCGAGAATGTTGCATTTTAAATTCATGTGTGTATTTGTTTAAAGCTAGAATGTCACACATCATCACATGAATTAAATGGCTGAAATGTTATTGAAGCTAGCATATCCAACTATATAACCTATAGCATCCATCCATACTTCCTTATCAAAGCCGTAAACAAGTGGAGCCGTGACGCATAAACTCTGTATTAATTGTGTACACACACTTACCGCTCACGTTAGTACACTAGGTAATTTAATTAACACTATGGATAGGCTTAAGGTAACTATGCTTATTCATGCTATTCATGTTCTCATTGTGTTGCCGTAAATTAAGAATAATGTTAATAAAAATGTACAAATTTGTCTGTTGATTGACTTGATTGCCAACATGTACTAATTGTACTAAAATGTAGATCCGTTATTGGCTGTATGTTAGAAATTTAATTATTTACATTAAGAGCTGTGGCTTTTGTACCAAAATAAAATAAAATATTAATAAAAGTTACGACGGAAACATTCTTAGTAATAATTTACTTATATTAAACGAAGTCATAGCAAAACTCTGTTTAAGCCTACTGGGTTAGAATGTAAAGTTTTAGGATACCGCATGTTCAATGTAGGAAACAAAACATAACAACATCAGTCATTATGTAGGTGAAGGTCCAAGAAACATCTGGACAAGAAACGCACAGGACAGGAGGCTGGCAGGAACCGAGAAGAAGGCCTAAAAAGCAGAGGGTGATACCGGGCTGAGATGCAAAGAACCAGAAGACCAAATACATGCGAGCAGTGGCAGGCAAAAGCTGTCTGAAAATCCATATCTGTCGTGTTTAGCGGCCAAATAAATTATATTAATAAATTATATTATTTATTATTACATACTTAACTCTTATTCGTAGAGTATTTTAAAAATGGAACAATCTTTTACTTTGAACCATGGCAACCAAGGAGATACTTATCAAAGGTTTTATTTAAATTTCGATCTGGCTATAGCGAATTAGAAGAAAACAAAATAAGATCAAAGAAGTAATTGTATTTTAAAATAACAAAATTCTATAGGTGTAATCTACGAAGTTTTAATTTGAGAAAAGTACTATTCAACAAGCCATGGCCAAAACTAGGTTTCGATGGACTTACGTAGGTATGTACTGCACAATTGCTGGCCGCTGCAGTTAGTAATATTGAAGAAAACGTTGTCTATCAAACTAAACGTATACGCAATTTCATACATCACTGGAGCACAATTCCGCATCGGCAGGTAAAATCGACTCAGTAGTACCAGGAGCACAGAAGCCGTAAGAGATACACTAAGCCCCACTCGCTACGAATAGTGCGGGGAACGCCCACACCATCGCCCCTCTCCGCGCCTTGTCGCGCCAAAGAAAGATTGGCTATGGTCAATGCGTGGTTGTTTTTTCCTTGAAGGCACGGTCGGAACCATTATTTTGTGAGTCATAGGTTACAAGCTTACAGGAGTAGGTAATATTTTTAATATGGCTTGCCATTTATTATTCTCTATTATAATAGCCACGGACGACTGCTTAGTATGAATATATTCAAACTAGCAGCCGTCCGCGGCTTCGCTCGTCCTGTTCCCGTTACCTCTTCGGGATAAAAAATATCCTATGTCCGTCTTCTGGTTCTAGGCTACCTCCCCGCCAATTTTCAGCCTAATTGGTTCAGCCGTTTTTGAGTTAAAAGTAGTGTAAATAATACGAATTTCTTTTACATATTTAGAAAATATTGACTAGGCGACTGATCGAAGCGAAGCGTGACCCAAGGACTGCTGATATCATTACCATTGCTATTCAGCGTGGCAATGCCGCCAGCGTCTTGGAGACGCTTCAGTCTGGCATGCCACTGATTTGGATCAGTTGAGTTATCTCTAGATCTTTTGTAACGGTCTGCAGATAGCTCAACTGTTTATTGTGTATTACGTACATTTTGTAAATGCTTCTATTCATTGTAAGTTTCTTTGTATAAATAATTGGTATGATAAAGTTATGCTCTAGAGGCCATGACTTTGTTTTAAAAGATAAGACGAAAAGCTGCTTCGATATGGGTTGACACATGCAGATATGCAATCAGGTAAGTCAAGCTTATCTTAAAACAGGTCAACATGACAAATGAGTTTTGTGGAATCGTTACTTTGTTATTTATCTATCATTGTTTGAGCTATGTATAATAGACGCGACCAATAACATCAGTCGCCCGGTCACCATCCACGACACACGTCCACACATCTTCAATATCATTAGTTGAATGAGGTTTGCAATTCAAACTCAAACTCAAACTCAAAATTGACTTTATGCAGTTAAATTGCAAGAATCACTTTGAAACGTCAAAGCTAGGTGAATCTAGGTGACAGTTCCACGCGAACAAGCCTAGAAGAACAGGCAAACTCCACATTTATGTAAGTTTTATCATCTAGGTACCTCTGATACGGTCCAGCTCCGGTTGCGGAGCTCGTGGTTGAGCCAAATATCATCGGCGAAACAAAAGCACATCGGCTGCGCTGGTTCGGCCACGTCAGAACAAAGTAGAACGGCCATGTGACCGGAAAAGAGTCGCCAAAATACATGAGCATCATGCTCGAATCTCCATACAAATTCAACAGTTTCTTCGGTAGTCGTAAAGGGAAAAATGCCTTGCAGCAGCGCAATAATAACTTTCCGAACAAGTTAAGCGACAAGATAAAACATGGTAATACATTCTTAACATCTTCCTTCCGTCCTTTATCTTAAATCCTCATGTTTAGTAATATTTTAAATAGTGGAAATGTAAAACTGGCGACATCGGCTCCCATACAAATGGCGCATGATCAAGCAACACGTGTCAAGGGTCACGCAAAAAGGGCCCGCCAGCGGCCTACTTGCGGAAAAACCAGCCTGCACATCAAGTACGGATGATAAAATTTGCCAAAAAAAATTGAGGTGGTGCAGGAGAGGGACCGTTGGCGTTCTATTGTGTTGGAGGCCAAGACCCACTTCGGGTTTGATGCGCCCGCGCCGGGATATAGTATCATTTACCTGACTTTATCCCACGCTGAAAGGGGTCGGCACAACAGGTTTTCTTCTTTTACTCACCTCTATCATTCGTCACCTCAGTGCTCACTCCTTTCTTGCCCATGTCATCTTTGACAAAGTTCATTCATCTTTTCTTTGGTCTATTTCTTCTATGGCCACCATCCACAGCCATACCTAACCTTTTGACGTGATAACGTCTTATAAATCGATGGAGCCGGCTGCACGCACGAAAAAACATGACTCATGCGTCGTTACGTCGTTTCGTCGTTCCATTTACCTGAGCCCGAGCCCGGGTCGGGTAATGGGTAAGGGTAAATGAGGGTAAGGGTAAATGAGGGTAAGGGTAAGGGTTCAGTCTGGGTCCGGGTCCGGGTCCGGGTCCGGATTTTCATTCAGTTTCATTCAGTTTCATTCAGTTTCATTCAGTTTCATTCAGTATTATTCAGTTTCATTCACATTCAATTCAATTCAGTAAAACTAAAATTTTCTGTTGAAAAATGCAACCATTCCATCAGTATTTTCTTATGACGTTATCACGTTCAACTATCGTCAGTAAACCGACTTTACAGACAACAGATTTTTTTCGTATAATATGACTTTCATCCCTCTGCATAACATGCCCTTAGCATGCTATCCTATTATTTCTTATATTATTTGTCACAGGCACTACTTTCAGACACACCTCTGATGTACCTACACCACATTTTTATAAGTTTAACCCATAACTGTTTAGACTGGCACCACACTGGAACTTCAATGCTTTTTATGTTTTGTTTTGTACAAGTATCATACAAAAAACGGTATAATATAGGAACACAGACGTAGCTTGTTGCCGGTTCTTCTAGGCTTGGTCGCGTGGAACTGGCATACGTATAGACTCATCTAATTTTAAGACGTTTCAAAGTGATTTTTGTGATGCAACTGAATAAACGATTTTTGATGTTGGTTTTTGATGTTTGGCTTGTGACTCGTATCATTAAATTAAGTGACGCTTGTGTTAGCGATTATTTATTGAAATACGATTAATCAACGCTTACGCGTTATGAAGTGCTATTATGATTATCCATAAACCACGTGGACTTTACTTTGTAAACACGTGATTTATGGAAATGGTTTGATGCAGGTACTTGTAATAACTTTTATAAATTAATATTATAATTACAAGAATGTTATCATTAATTAGTAAACACTTTAATTTGTAAAATATGAAAACAGTTGCTTTTGGCTGGCAGCCGCCATCTTGTTGTTTACGAATGTTCGTTGGTATAAAGGTAGATGGCGGCTGTCCCAGCGACAGTCTTGGTCTACCCGTCGTCCTGACAAGTTCTAGTTATGGATCCATGATGTTACCCTGTTATGCAAAACCTGCATATAAAAGCTAAGTACCCACCAATTGTGATTAAATTAAGTATTCAGTTGTATCAGTGCTTATTAAAGGTTAATAAATATGATTATTGTTTAATAAAGTATGTTTCACTAACATATCAGAAAATGGGATAAAGAAAAGCATGCCCACTATTTAGTTTCTTTTGTTATTTGACTTTTGGCCATGTATTTTTTTTCTACGTTGCAACAGTATCTTGTGCTTTTCCCTTTTCATTTACAGGACATCCATGGCCAGAAACCAGAGCTCTCCTGTGCTGCCATCGCGTTGCAGTCGCGTTGCGGCAACAAGAGGATCGCCAGTCAGGCAGCCAGAGCGGCTTTGCAGTCACCCGCGAGTCTCACCGTGTGATCGCCTCTCCCGAGCGACGGCGCTCCCGCAGCTGAGCTGGCTGGAACGTCGGCGCTGCAGTCACCAGCCACGCAGTCTGTCGCGACATGGTTCACACGAGAATGTGTCACTCCTGCATCGTGTGCGGAACTCCGGGATGGATCATCGAGCGAGCAACCTTCACTTCACGGCGTCACAGCGGCTCAACAGTCGACCCCGTGGTGTGCATCACGCAGTCTCCGCAGCCTGCTACGTTCGCCTGGTGGCCAGCCCTGCGACGACCAGCATCATCATCTCAGCCTGCAACACCGGCGTTCCTGGGATGTTCAGCCTACAACAGCGCGAAGTCTCCGCATCCTGCCACGTTCACCTGGTGGCCAGCCCCGAGACGACCAGCATCATCATCTCAGCCTGCAACGCCGGCATCGTGAACATCGGTCACACAGTCTACAGCTCTACACGCAGCGAGCACTACGACAACATACCCATCACAGGTTTTTATTCAATGGCAGTCAGATAACCAACTTTGACATTTCAACCACAAAATACAATCTTAATTTAGTTAACTCTTTATTGCAAAAAAAAAAACCAAAGAAAATAGATAGGTAGAAAAATACTTTATTGATCACCAAAACTTATAAATAAACAATAATACCTCCTTAAACTTAAAATCTATTTGTAAGATCAATGGGCGGTCTTATCGCTGAGCAGTGGTCTCTACCAGACAACCGTTGGATGGATAGGACTGATGTTACTTACGAGGGGTGATTGGAAAAATAAAAGAAAATCACAAAATATTGATGCGTAGCTTATACTACATAGGTACCTACACAATTCAAAAGAAAAAAAAACAAAGGAATATAATTTCAAAATACCTCCATTATTCAAAGGCTATTTATTATAAGATACTACTATACCTACATACTACATTACATAATATACCTACATAACAATTAATGAACAGATTACTGGCAACTTGTTCTAACTTCAGTTTGGATCGGAAGTTGTCTTTGTTTGGATTCTAATCGATTGCTTGTGCTTTAATTGTTCCATCAGGGTTCATCTCTATTTGTAGATATATCTTTTGTGTTCTTCAATGGACTTTAGGAATGGAATGTTGTTTCAAGACTATTTTGTAAGCTCCAAGCCTGATTGTGTAGAATAGCTGAAGTTCCTCTAGCTGTTGCCATGGTGTCTTCTGTGGGAACTACTCCAGATAACAGATCGCCCATATAAAAATATTCTATCATTGTTTGTGCAACCAGAGCCTGGTGTTTTTTTCCCGCCGCTTTTGATGTTTGTAGTTTGAGTTGCATATTCTTGTATTATGTCATCGAAGTTTCTTTGGGGGAGTCATCGACGTTTTGTCATTGGTATATGTATATTATACTCGTAAATCGTAGCTATCTAAAATGTTTCTTTGTTGGAATATTTTTAACTAGCGACCCGCCCCGGCTTTGCACGAGTGCAATGCTGATACTAAATATACTACAGAATGTCTGTATATGTATACAACGTTCACAGTTTTTTTGTTATCAGATGATACAAATATGTTATTTTCGGTAACTCTTGAAAGAGCGACATATACCGCCACAACCACTACTTTACTGCATTTTCATTCGGTGATGTCTTCGAAAATATTCATTTAATTGCGGGCTATTGATCTATATTAAATGAACAACGTTTTAATTTGAATGAATATTATACATTTCAATGCACACTTACATAATTAATAAATTACGTTACGTTTGCAAATCAGAGTTACTAGTAGTCTGAGTACTGATCTATTTCGTAAGGTTTAGCTAGTGTTTGCAATGTAAGTGAGAAAAAAAAAAAGGGTGTTTTATCTCTACTGTACATATGCATGTATTATACAAATAAACCTTCCTCTTGCATCACTATATTATATTTAAAACAACAGCAAAATCTGTTGCGAAGTTTAAAAGATCTAAGCGTACATAGAAACAGACAGACAGTAGATAACTTTGTTTTATACTGTTAACTGATATAGGTTTTAAACTTCCAAATAGGAAGAATACCTTTGTGTAAAGAAAGAGTCTTTATATTATTACTTGAATTTTCTTCCTTATTTAAATAAAATCTTGGTTGCAATATCTTTTATGACGGGAGATTTTGAAGTTTCTATGGTAATTTTACCACATTTATCTTCCATCTTTGATTCGTCATGTGGTCATATAATTATTATGACAATATTTTTCTCTAATTGTTACTTGGCTTTTATGATCTTGTTTTTAACATGTTTCCTACAACTTGATGATGCCTAAATACTTTACTTGTGGTATGAATAGATCACCCCAAACAGTTTCCAACCGAGGCTAGATTTCTAAGCATAGGGTGAGCCTGGTGCACTTTATGACTTGGTTCTTCTTTATTCTTTATTCTTTATTGCACACACATAGACAACATTTAGAAAACTTAAAGTAAAGACATGTACAAAGGTGAGCTTAACCCTAAAAAGAGTTCTTCTGTAGGATTTGAGCTAATTCTCCCGAGGAGCAGATGAACTGACCCTGGTGTGAAATATGTTGTCCGCCAGATTGACTGTTTTGGTAGATATCTTTTCTCAATTCTATTCACTTATTTCGAAACATTTGGAACCTTATTACATGCACACACAATACAATTTTATGGTTAGTTGTTGTGTGTTGTTATAGTTTTGAGTCCCATTGTGATCTGATTTGTAGCTGTACCACAAGCGTGATTTTACACTTTCCTTCACGAGTTGTTTCTAGAGCTTCAGTAATTGTGTTGTTTTTCACTGATGAATGTTGCTTGAGAATATTGATCTATTTATTTGCCCGGTCGAAAGTTGTGTCCTTGTTTGCTCGATGCTTCAGAAATCGCTGTTGCTGATAGCACTTTTCTTTGTCCAGTAGTGGTTCACTGTGACTTTATTTATGATTCGTATACGTTGGTATGTGTTTACTAGTTTTTCTTCATTTTACTACATCTATCGGTAGTGATTATGAAAGTACTTGTTGTATTGAACCCATGTGGTATTGATTTATGGTATAGTCGGCGTATTCTACAAAACACAGGCAATCTACATTAGTGTGCTGGTTGCCCTGATACTAGACAGTTGAAATATAGTTGTTATATTGTTACGTACTCTCTCCATCTTGGTGAATTCATGGCAGTGGCCTAGTGTATGGTTATCATTGCACTTAATGAACTTTCTTGTTGCAAGTGTGAGGCAATAAAATCCTTGATTCACAGACTTAACCTGTTTGGCAATGCTGGTTGTAATTAACTCTAATGTACGGAAACTTGATTTTAGAAATGTCTTGAATTCAAACCATGTAGGAGCTTCGATTTTATCATTTTATGATTGGTCTTTCCAGTCCTTCTGAATCTCTGGGTCCATCTTCTGCGCTAAAATATGTTTAATGATGAGATCCTAAGAATCTGTTGTTATCTCTAAATTTTGACAAAAGTTGTTGTCTGGGTGTACCTTCAACTTAGCAGCTGACTGGGAGTCAGCTTCTTTTGGTTAAATAATATATTCATGCTGTTTTTATTTCTTAGGAAAACAAACAGTACTTATATTCTAATAAAACAACTATTAATTAAACCGTTTTCAACATAGTGAGACTTAATAATTTACATGAAAAAAAAAAAATGAAACAATGAGATTTTATGTAACGAGAGATTAAGGTAGACAATTTATAAAATGAAATATAGAATGTTGAAACAGAAAAACAAGAAGTATTGGGAGGTTTCCCAGAACCGTAGTTGAACAAAATGTTTTTGATTCTTGGTAGTTTTAAAGTAAAAAGATATAGTTCGGGGTCGTCAACCAAGCCGTTGAACGCAATTACTGCTCGACTAAAGAAAGTCTTTTGCCTATACTTTATTGAACAAAAGCGTATTTCTAGGTGAGTCTGAACCGATCTAACCAAAATAATGCTGTCGTTGAAGTCGATAAAATAAAACCATGCTTGAATTTGACCCATGAAAACATACTTTTATATCAAATCAAATATATTTATTTGGAAACAAGGTAAAAAGTTATACAAAACAAGTGTAAACGATACTGACTGCCAAAGTATAAAACTTTGTCGATACTGATACTGACTGAAGATAAATTAGAATGACATAGCAAATGTGCTACTACGAATAACTTGCAGAACAAACGTGTTCTGTATGAGCAAACGTGCTCTGTAGTTATCATCAGCGTAATATAGAATAACTTGCAGAACAAACGTGTTCTGTATGAGCAAACGTGCTCTGTAGTTATCATTAGCATAAGATAGAATAACTTGCAGAACAAACGTGTTCTGTATGAGCAAACGTGCTCTGTAGTTATCATCAGCGTTAGATAGAATAACTTGCAGAACAAACGTGTTCTGTATGAGCAAACGTGCTCTGTAGTTATCATCAGCGTAATATAGAATAACTTGCAGAACAAACGTGTTCTGTATGAGCAAACGTGCTCTTAATTATTAGCATAAGATTGAATAACATGCAGAACAAACGTGTTCTGTAGTGGTAGCTTACAGAACAAACGTGCTCTGTAGTTATCATTAGCGTAAGATTGAATAACTTGTTTGTTTATTTATGATAATAATATAAATGTATCTAAGATAATAAGGTAGAAGAAACATTGTAAATGATTGAAATAACGACAGCAACAAAATAGGACACATAAGTATAGAAATAAAATAAAAGCATAGATCGTAACAATTTTCAGAACAAACGTGTTCTGTAGTTATCACCAGCGTAAGATTCAATAACTTGCAGAACAAACGTGTTCTATAGATATAATTATGGTAACTTGCAGAGCAAACGTGCTCTGTAGGTATAGTTAGTGTAAGATTGAATTACTTGCAGATCAAACGTGTTCTGTAGGTATAATTAGCTAAGATTAAATAACTTGCAGAACAAACGTGTTCTATAGATATATGCTAACTTGCAGAGCAAACGTGCTCAGTAGGTAAAATTACGAGTAGCTAAGATTAAATAACTTGCAGAACAAACGTGTTCTATAGATATATGGTAACTTGCAGAGCAAACGTGCTCTGTAGGTATAATTAGTGTAAGTTTGAATTACTTGCAGATCAAACGTGTTCTATAGATATATGGTAATAGCTTGCAGAGCAAACGTGTTCTGTAGGTATATGGTAACTTGCAGAGCAAATGTGATCTGTAGGTATCACTAATGTAAGACTGAATAACTTGTAGAATAAACATGTCCTGTTGCTATCATTAGCGTAAGCTTGCATGGCTTGCGGAACAAACGTGTTCTGTAGGCGTTGATTTTTGCTAAGGAAAAATTAATGAAGTAATAATGGTGAAAAGCGAAAATGCTCTATACGCACCATTACCATTGTAGACATAATATAATCACACATAATCATAACTAGAAGAAAGTCTATATGCTTCATAACTGTGATGGTAGATATAATTACATAATTTACTCTTATTATAAAATCTGTGAGGACACATTCCATAACGGATGGCCGAACTGTTAGCGATTATTTATTGAAATACGATTAATCAACGCTTACGCGTTATGAAGTGCTATTATGATTATCCATAAACCACGTGGACTTTACTTTGTAAACACGTGATTTATGGAAATGGTTTGATGCAGGTACTTGTAATAACTTTTATAAATTAATATTATAATTACAAGAATGTTATCATTAATTAGTAAACACTTTAATTTGTAAAATATGAAAACAGTTGCTTTTGGCTGGCAGCCGCCATCTTGTTGTTTACGAATGTTCGTTGGTATAAAGGTAGATGGCGGCTGTCCCAGCGACAGTCTTGGTCTACCCGTCGTCCTGACAAGTTCTAGTTATGGATCCATGATGTTACCCTGTTATGCAAAACCTGCATATAAAAGCTAAGTACCCACCAATTGTGATTAAATTAAGTATTCAGTTGTATCAGTGCTTATTAAAGGTTAATAAATATGATTATTGTTTAATAAAGTATGTTTCACTAACACTTGTCACAAGTGTCAAGTGATTGACTCAAGTGGATGGACGCAGGGCAGAGCATTGTAGGGCACGTTTAAGAGCACTGGTGGTCTAGTGGTAGTAGCCCCGCCTTCCGATCCGAAGGTCGTGGGTTCAAATCCACTCGTGTACCAATGAGTTTTTCTGTCGAAAAATGTATGTCCACTATGCCAGTACTCTCAAAACGGTGAAGGAAAACATCGTGAGCAAACCGGCGTGTTGTAGAACTTAAAAAAGTTCGAGCAACACGTGTCAAGGGTCACGCAAAAAGGGCGCACCAGCGCAGCGGCCTACTTGTGGAAAAACCTGCCCGCACTTCAAGTGCGCATGATAAAAACTTATAAAAACTTGTAGGGCACGTTCCTGACGTGCGTGACTTAAGAGTTTTTTATTTGCCAAGTTTAAAAATAAAAAGCTGAATGTTACTATTTATCATTCCTGATCTGGGGTCAACACTAGTGATTTTTAAATGAACACTTTGACCTCTATAGATAAGTCAGGCATGGTGCGGTCAAAGGGCCAGTGTTGAGAGGGGCAGGGCTTAGCCGAAGAGGCGGAGCTTCATAAGTAACGCCCAATTTTGTAAAAACCCAAAAGTTCGACAAGCTTCACTCCATACTTTTTAGATCCACTTGATGTCGACACTACGCTGAAATGATCACCTATTGAGTTAGGTGTACGAATGTGTTACTAGAGCCCGCGATAGAACTCGGCGCGTGACAGATGGCGGAAAAGTTGTCTGAAAATATATTTTCCAATCACACACATGAATTAACTTGCATTGCGTTTTATGAGAGTTCATATTTGTGATCAAGATTATATGAAATACTTTTTTACATTGTACGCCAAATCACGCGCAGTGTTATCTTGCGCGGACTCTAGAACTAAAACTAAAGGTCCAGATTCACGGATGACTAATCGACGAATCAAATGTTTGACAGCTGTTTTTGCTTCCCTAATATTTGGTATAAACATGACAGTGTTAGGTATTTGATTGATCGTAACATAATGAAACGCATCTAAGGTCCGTATTTAGAAACAGTGCCTGAGTCTAAGTTGAGCCACGAGCATAAATTCTTTGACAGTTCTTGATAGAAGTGTCGACTCAAGCACGTTTCAGCTGACTATAGTTCGAGCAACACCATTTTTCTCCAATTTTCAATGTTTTTTTTAATTTATAGGCATTTGACCGTAATCTCACCTGAACGATCAACGGTGTAGCACGCTCACCTAGAAGATACCTATTCACTCTACTCTTAAAAACATCCAAGTTATAGGTATTTGGAAAGACAGACGCCCCAGCAAGGAATTCCACTCCTTGGCTGTCTGCAACATAAAAGTGGAAGCTAAGCGCTTGGGTTTTTACACGCTTTTATCTTCACTTGTTTGTAATCGACTCGTAAGACGCGATTTTGACCCACTATAATGGTCAAAGATTGAAGACAATGCAATAATTCGAATAAATTTTTAAATTAATAATATTAATTAATAATATTGAATAATTATGTTAAGTGATAACACAGGGCATCCTTTCACCACACTTGGTTCAAAAGAACTGGTGACACTATAAACTCAATAGAGCTACTACCGACTGGCCTCTAGCTCAGTTGGTAGTAGCTCTGCCTTCTGCGCCATAGGTCGTGGGTTCGATCCCCACCGAGAACAAATATTTGTGTGGTGAACATAAATGTTTGTTCTCTGTCTGGGTGTATATTGTATTCTAAGTATGTATTTACAAAAAAAAAATGTATTCAAGTATTATATCTGCTATCTGGTTCCCATATTACAAGCTCTGCTTAGTTTGGGGCTGGGTAGTGTTGTGTGAATTGTCCACAAAATTTATTTATTTAATAAAAAAACAATTATTGTTGATATTTCCAGCAACAATTATTCGAGTCGCGTTATTTATCGATATTGCTCCACCAATTTTACTATCCAGCTAATTAATATAATATGTGGTTTTGTCTAAAATATTTTGAGAAAGTGGGTAGGCCAACCTTGGTAGAGTCGACCTCATTTAGGGCCAAGAAGGCGTGTCATGGGGCGGGGCGAGGCGAACGAGGTCTAAAACAAGTCTTCTTTAAACAGTTTGGATTTACGTTCTTTTTGAACCTGTAGGCCTACTACAAGCTCTGTCTGGCTCTGGTTTTGGCTCTGGTTTTGAGCCTGTGTGAGTGCTCACAGTATTATTCTGTGTGTTTATGATGTTGCGACGTATGATTTGTTTAGTCAACACTCACACAGACTCAAAACCAGAGCCAGACCGAGCTTGTGGTAGGCCTACTGGGTCTTATAGAACCTGACGTACAGACCCAGGTTTCTGGTCAAATCAGCAGTACTGATTATGAAGAGTGTACTACGAGACACTGCTTTATTATAGGCGATGATGGTTACCACTTCGCATCAGGTGGGCCACATATGCTTGGTTTATCAGCTAGTTGTACTACAGGTGGTCTAGTGGTAGCGGCCCCGTCTTCCGATCCTAAGGTCGTGGGTTCAAATCCGTCAAAAACAAAGGAGGTTTTCTGTCAAAAAATGCACGTGCATTATGCCAGTACTCTCAAACGGTGAAGGAAAACATCGCTAGGAAACCTGCAGCAGGGCGAGGAAAGAATCTAGACTTTGATTCATTCAAGACATGACCAAGGATTCTAATATACTAACTAAATTGGGTGAATGACGTCACTTGGACGAAAACAAACGAGTTCCCTAATATGGTTGTCGATGGCGGCCGATGGTTTTCCTCAATGTGACGTCATCTCTATATTCTTTTATTTTGTTGTGCTTATTTTAGTAAGTAATGTTCCGTTCTGTACCTATGTTATGGTAAATAAATAAATTTTCTTTCTTTCATCTCCTATTATGATGCTGGTCGTTTTCAAACTATAAGCTCCAAGATGCCATCTGATCAGCAGGCCGATCATGTTACTTTTGTTGCAATGGTTTCAATCAAAATCTTATTCAAACTGTCAATTTGCGATCACATACCTTAATAGTTCGAAAATTGACAGTTTCAATAAGATTTTGATTGAAACCATTGCAACAAAAGTTACATGATCGGCCTGCTAATAATATGAGTCGTATGTGTAGTTTCCTTTTTTTACTGTCCCGGGTTTTTTTATTATAATACCTAATAAAAAAAAGAATTTAACAGCAAATCGAGAAAACACAACAAGAAGGTCATAATAAAAATATGCTTAATTTTTTTCTTCTAAATTTAAAGTTTTTGATCGATGAAGCCGAGTTCGATTTTCAAATTTATTATACAAAAATGATTGATGAGTGATGATGACTCACTAGCGGATTCAGCCTTCGCCTGAACGGATTGCGTTGCAGGAATAGACCCGCTGGTCTTAAGGGCCAGCGAAAGGGCGGGGCTGGGCGGGGCGAGATTTGATCCCACCCTGAGTGTAGGTAGCCCACGCCCCACGCGCCTTCGACTGACAGATAGACGGGTTTTAGTTTTTGTGTTTGTTTTTTTATTTGTTGGGTGAGTCATGGATGATTGTTGCTTGGAATATTTTTATTGAATGATTTTATGTTTGTGTTGGTTAGTTGATTTAATTGTGGTTTGGTGGATAAATGAATACTTGTAGTGGCTTTAAGATGCCTGGTAGAGATCGCTGTTAGCGATAAGGCCACCCATTGTTTTACTGTGAATGTTTTTTTAAAGCTAAATACTGCATTTTTATAAGTGTCATGGTAATTAATAAAGAGTTATCTATCTATCTTTAGTTTATGTGAGCTAGGTGAAATGAGACCCTGAAAAAACACTTTCCACACGGAATTGGACTTTTCTTGAGGAACCAAAAAAAGGTTTTTTAGTGTTAGGTACCTATAGCAAAACATATTTTATGAATGAAGTAGCACCTTCGCATCTCGTGAGGACACATCCGTGTCGGTTTTCACGACTGTATAAGGTACTTTGTCTAGTTGCTAATCTGTCTAAGATGTGATGTTAGTTGTTAATTTATTTTGTTTAGTTGCTAATCTTTCCAGTTACTAATCTGTCCAGTTGCTAATCTGTCTAGTTGCTATATAATCTGTCCCGTTGCTAATCTGTCTAGTCGCTAATTTGTCCAGTTGCTAATCTGTCCATTAGCTTATCTGTCCAGTTGCTAATATGTCCAGTCGCTAATTTGTCCAGTTGATAATGTGTCCAGTCGCTAATTTGTCCAGTTGCTAATCTGTCCAGTCGCTAATCTGTCCATTTGCTTATCTGTCCAGTTGCTAATATGTCCAGTCACTAATTTGTCCAGTTGATAATGTGTCCAGTCGCTAATTTGTCCAGTTGCTAATCTGTCCAGTCGCTAATCTGTCCATTTGCTTATCTGTCCAGTTGCTAATATGTCCAGTCGCTAATTTGTCCAGTTGCTAATATGTCCAGTCGCTAATTTGTCCAGTTGATAATGTGTCCAGTCGCTAGTTTGTCCAGTTGCTAATTTGTCCAGTCGCTTATCTGTCCAGTTGCTAATCTGTCCAGTCGCTAATTTGTCCAGTTGCTAATCTGTCACGTCGCTAATCTGTCCAGTTGCTAAACTGTCTAGTCGCTAATTTGTCCAGTTGCTAATCTGTCTATTCGCTTATCTGTCCAGTTGCTAATATGTCCATTATAGTTTTAAGTGTGGGTGCCGGTGAAATTACTGACACGTGAGGCTGAACATCTGTACGCCTCAAGTTGATGGACGCAGGACAGTGCATCGCAGGGCACATTCCTACAGGCGAGGGTTACAACTTAACATCAGATAGGCCATGTACGTACATGTTCCATCAGCTATATAGCTGTGTCAAAATAAAAACATGCCAATAAATGACTGCGTCTCAATTCCATATGTGCGTGTGTTCCGTGGGTTCAAATCCAGTCGTGTACCAATAGGTTTTCTGCCCAAAAATTCATGTACACAATGCCAGTGCTCTCAAACGGTGAAGGAAAACATGAGGAAAGCAGCATGTCGTAGAACCTACAAAGTTCGAAAATATGTATTGTGTCAATATGTGCACGAAAGGAGCCTCCTTGAGGCGTGCTTAAAATCCTTTCACCACACTTGGTTTGAAGGAACCAGTGACACGAAAAGAAGAAGAAGTTCCATATGTCATCACTGGCAACTCGCACTGGTTAAAGACTTTTGTCTTGAGATAAGTCTCATATTGCTTTAATTTTATCATCATATTCCTGCCCATAACCCACGCTAAGTGGGATCGGTACAACAGGTTTTCTTCTTCCCCTCACCTCTATCATTCGTCATCTCAATGCTCACTCCTTTCCCGCTCATGTCATCCTTGACGCATTCCATCCATCTTTTCTTTGGTCTACTTCTTCTTCTATAACCACTATCCACATCCATATCCAACACTTTCCTCGTAGGTAATATGACTCGTATATTGCTGTAATTTGATCGGTAATTTAAAATTGGTGGCGCCATCTCTTGGAATATCTGCGGAAACGTAATAATTTGTTAACATTTTATTTATTACGTAATCACCATTTTTATAAGGTAATATCATAGGTAAAAATATCGAAGCAAATGTTTCATTGAAAAATGAATGAAGCAAATAATCTAAAATGAATTTTAAGGTCACAGTCATATTTTATTCTTATGACATCCAACAACTAGCGCCATCTGTTGATAGTTTTAGGAAAATTTTTAATTTATGTTTTTATCTTCCAGCTTAGACCTACCTTATCAGATTTTTTTAAACTTTTGTTGTGGGCCACATAGCTACATATATTTTGTAAATCTCATATTTTTTTTCCATAACCCACTTTATTTGGGGTTGGCACAACAGATTTTGGTTCTCCACTCTCCTCTATTAGCCGTCATTTCAACAGTCACTCCTTTCTTACCCATGTATTGTCATCCTTCACCTTCACACAATCCATCCATCTTTTCTTTGACCTACCTCTACTTCTATACTCATCCACATTCATGTTACATGACATTCCTCCTTTCGCATGACATGCCCGTACCACGCCAACATATTGTTCCTCATCTTTTCAGTGACTGTATACATATGTACATATTTTGTACATATTACATGTGTAGGTACATATTTTCTGAATCTATGCTGTCATATTATAATTACATTCAGATCACACACGCAAGAAACATCAATGTTCATCAGACAAAAATTGTTTGTCCTAGGTGGGAATCGAACCCATAACCTACACCTATGAGGCAAAGATGCTACCAACTGAGCTGTGAGGCATGATATGTGAGATGCGTTTAAACATAAATAATGTGTGTTCCTACAAGAAAATCACAATTTTTTATATGAAACCTATTTTAGTATACGCCTATAATTCGTCGACCTACTTTCTGTTCGAAGATTACTAAACAGAGTGAATAAAAAAAAAATATCAAAAGAAAATGATACATTTCGTTCAGTTAACGAAGCTACTAAAAGCGCCCAGGGTTTTATTACTAAGGGGTGGATATGGGGTGGTATGGGGTGGTATGTGGGGGTATGAGGGTGGTATCGATCGAGCGGGGGTAACGCTCCTGGTTTTAGGGTTCCGCCACTACAAAACGAAGGAAAAAGATGAATAACGCTTAAAATAATGATATTGCTATTTTAGAATCAATTTGCATTCGCCTTTCCTTTGCATTCGCCTAAATTTGAATCACTTATGAAAAGGTGATAATACGGGCTACGAGATTACAGAAGATGAAAAATAAAGCAAAGTGGTAATAAGACCCGACCCCAAATGAGGTGAATGAAAATGGATGTTTTTTTTATGCAACCAGCTGATGAAATAAGCATACCAACCTGATAATAAGTGAACGTGCCCTACGATGCATTGCCCTGCGTCCATCAACAAGAAGCATACAGATATACAGCCTCACGTGCCAGTAATTTCACCGGTACCAGCCTTCAAACCAAAACACAGCAATGATGCTTTACGGCAAAATGGTCAAAGTCAAATGTAATTTATTCATTAGTATCACAAGGATCACTTTGAAACGTCTTATAGCAATGATGATGATTTCTCGTGCGACAGCCGACACATAGACGCAAAATACTATATTATAGGGCCCGTATTCAGGAACAGTGCTTGAATCTGAGTCGAGCCCTCAATCATAGATATTTGATATTTTTCAATGGAGAACTGTCAAAATATTTATGCTTGAAAGTGCTTGAGGCCGTTGTCTCAGGCCTGATGCAAAGTTCCGATGCTTACAACAGCTTACGACAAATGCTTACAACAGTATTGTATACAAATACAAAATACTAAGCTTACATAATCTTATCGAGTCAGCCCAGCCGATTTGAGGCAGCCTTAAACCAACGTTACCGCAGAATTTACCCTTGTTTTTTACTGATAGCCGGTTTCCGTCGAGCGGGACATCTCTACTCGGTCTGGAACAACGCATCACATCTATAATCTGGTACGGTTGTAGGCAATAAATATTGCACGTCGGCTTTTCGGCTCTATAGAGCACTATCTCTTTCTGACGTACACTACGCTCTATGAAGCCGAATTTAACCGATGTGCAATATTTGTTGCCTACCTACTGCTTATACTCGAGAGAATATAAAAATGAATAACTGCTAGAATAGATAATAGATGCGTAGAATTAGTGATATCATTATTTTAATTAATATCTGAGTTATAAGTGGATTCAATGGTTTAATCTCATTTCAATATCTTTTCAAAAATCAGTGCCAAGCACCATAGTTGTTTACAAGCTGTACGGAACCACAAAGTTGACATACACTTACTTTTCCTTTTTCAAACAACTCGATATAAAAATGTGATTTGATTTTTAGGGTTCCGTAGCCAAATGGCAAAAACGGAACCCTTATAGATTCGTCATGTCTGTCTGTCTGTCTGTCTGTCTGTCTGTCTGTCTGTCCGTCCGTATGTCACAGCCATTTTTCTCCGAAACCGTAAAAGCTAGACTGATGAAACTTGGCGAGTAGATGTATTCTGTGAACCGCATTAAGATTTTAACATAAAAATAAAAATAAAACTATAAATTTCGGGGGTCCCCATACTTGAAACTGAAACTCAAAAATTTTTTTTTCATCGAACCCATACGTGTGGGGTATCTATGAATAGGTCTTCAAAAATGATGTTGAGGTTTCTAATATAGTTTTTTTCTAAACTGAATAGTTTGCGCGAGAGACACTTCCAAAGTGGAAAAAAGTTGGTCCCCCCCCCTCTAACTTCTAAAGTAAGAGAATGATAATACTAAAAAAAATATATGTTGTACATTACTATGTAAACTTCCAACGATTTTTGGTTTGAACGAGATCTAGTCAGTAGTTTTTTTTTTATACGTCATAAACCGTAAACCGCAATTTACCTTTCGACGAACTACAAGAACCTTATTATGTTACATCAAGTAACATAATATAAAGGTTCTTGTACGGAACCCTTCATGGGCGAGTCCGACTCGCACTTGGCTGCTTTTTTTATCAAAATTTTACATTACTTTAAAAGCTCCTATCGTTTTTAGAACAAAGAATATAATATTGAAATAGACTATTATAGAAAAATATATCTTATAATTTTATATTGCTATTTTTCTCTACTTCATAGGTAGTACAATATCAAACAGAGAACGCAAATCAAACAAAAGCATTTCTATGGCGTCAAAAATTGCCGTACCTTCTTCTTCTTATCGTGTCACTGGTTCTTTCGAACCAAGTGTGGTGAAAGGATTTAAAGTGCACCTCAAAGAGGCTCACCTTACAAAATAAAAATACGGGCACATTCTCAACGAATAAATCCATTTAGAAGAGAATATACCCAAACACAAAAAGCATGCTATAACAGGAAACATTTCAATTTGCTTCTTTACTCGCTCATCCAAATATTGATCGGTACGCTATGAGGAAACATTTTAAAAACATCGCTGTCAGATTTGAGATTTGACAGCGTTTCACTGATCGCCGAACGCCAGCGGCCTAGGTGTGCGCAGGCCTAAGGGACAAACATTTTCACACCGCGACTGTACGTACAAAATGTCTAACACGTAGTTCGTAGGTTGACTGATAAAATGAACCATTATCTATGGTAGCACACTCTGCACCCCTCATCAAGGGTGGCGCAGGGGTTGTGAGACACGCACGCTTGTTATGACAGATAACAAAATTATTTATTGATGGACGAACAACGAGGGTAATTAATAGACAGACTTATCCGAGATTATTGATAAATACAGGAATTACGAGGTCTTAATACTTTCTATTTATTTTCCATATTTTATCTTCTTCGGGAGTTGTACTACGTGAGAGAATCAGAAATGAGGATATCCGTATATAGAAGAACTAAGGTCACCGACATAGCATAGCAATGGGCAGGTCATATACCTAGCTCGAAGAAACGACAACCGTTGGGGAATAAAGGTTTTCGAATGGCGACCACGAGCTGGAAGACGAAACTTGGGGCACCCACTCACCAGATGGACCGATGACATTGTTAAGATCGCAGGATGTTGGTGGATGGAAAGGGCTCAGAATAATTTTTCCTGGAAATGTCCAGCAGTCAGGCTGATGATGATGATGATGATTATTATTTTCTTCGGGATTCTCGAAACTCGATTTTTTTGGGATCCTCGACTTAAACTCCACAAAATACTACTTACTTAGTTTTACAAATTTTCATTTGTACTGCTTTCTTTTTTGTTTTAAATACTTACATACCATCAAAACTAATACACAGAAAAACGTGAAATAATACAATACAATGGAAACGGGACACGATTAATGCATTAATAAAATAGAAAAACTATACATTGTATTTAATATAAATAATTCTTAAAAACTACAAAAAATAATATTTTAGCCACGAACAAAATTGGTAAGACAAACGATGTGATATTTAGTCTACTAATAAACTTAAAATATGATTTGACTATTCTAGTTATCAATTTTTTGAACTCAAAAGTAGTCATAACCAATTTCGTTAAATTATACAAAGTAAACTCTACAATGTTTGTTTCTAACTCCAATTTCCTACTCCTATAACAACTAAAGACTATTTTAATTTCACAAAAATATCAAGCAAAATGATTTATTTGAAAAATCTTCGCGTTCAATATTCAATTTAAAGTAATTGGCACGTTATTAGTAAGAATAAAATGTCTGCCTCCCGCTTCAAAGTGCCGTGCGTAAAGCAGGCACGCAGCGCAGCGTAGGCCTAAATGTGGCGCGAATAATGTGGTTATTCCATTCGTAGTTTCAACACTTCCAAGCGAATATGCTCTCCTGGTACACAATAACTATAAAATAGTGTAACTTATAGAAGTGTTGTAGTAGAAAACACTACTACTACTATAATTAGTTTTGGAATAAGCTGTGGTAGAGCTACGAAATTATAAGAAACGTTCTTAGTTTCTTTCTGTGAGAAAGTTCAAGAGTTTAGATGGTAAAGTTGTGATTGTGAATGAATTGGTAAAGTTTTAATGAAATGAAGTTATGTAGGTACTTAAGCATATAATAATGTTCAGAATATTGATGTACTGTGCAATGAAAATGAACAAATAATAAATTGATATGACTGCTTTATTATGTATAAGGTTCCTCTCATTATGCTCAAGGCCTTACTCTGATACACCAAAATAACACATAGAATTTTTGATCACAATTCTATAGTGTTGTTTATTTTTAAAAGGTTTTAAGTAGGTTAAACTTATTTTCTATCCCTCCGTAACTTTGAGACTCTGAAAGGGTGAATAAATCAAGGAAAGAGGTGAAAAGTAAAGTATTCATGATATTATGAATCCTCGCTAATGTCCACGGTTATTATTTATTTGTAGAAATGTAAAAAACATTCTAATAAGGTTGGTCATACACAATTTATGACTCCTTATAGGACCTAAAAGGATTTTAGCGGTAAAATGAAAGTGAAAGTAGTGGGTAATAACGTAATTTTACAGTCATTGTACAAATTACTATAAGTTGGTATTATAAATAAATAAAAGTGCCTATAGTCGTAGTAGATACTTATGATTTATTAGAAAACATTTATTTTTTCATTTTGTGTTTCTCATACTCACATGCAGCCTTATTGTCAACTTCTCGAGATTGCTTCTAATTTCAAATTCAATTGGTCTCGACTCTCGAGCCGCTTTCTCGCGGGTCACGAGTTGGCACACACCACATCCGTTCTCTTCTGAATGCACAATGGGAATAGTGTTGACTCCTTCTAGCTTGGGTGGTCTGTATATGGCCGTCTCAGTCCAGTCATGCGACGTTGTCAATCCTCCGTGTTAGTCGAGCGAGGTGACCTTGTTGTTGCGCTCTGATGAATGTTGAGGCTAGGCCTGGATATTTTACTTTTTAGGGGCATTAGGGCCATATTCACTCAAAGTTTATAAAAATGTATCTATCCTACTAACTTTTCTGTAAAATGGTAGCCAATATCGACCCTTCTGCGATCAAATGTCGTGAAAGCCAAATCACGATAAAAAGGTCAAACTTATTTTATTTGTAGTTTCTTTGTTTTTAGAACTATATTCAAACCTCTCAGTTATATATTCTTGTAGTTGTGAGCTCTCTCTATTTCTATAAGCCTAAAATGAGTAGCTATTGCAGTTTAGAAGTTAGTTGGCTTATACTACAAAAAAAAACCGCCATATCTGGCTGTTACTACAAAATGTCTGACATTAAAAGCTACGCAGGCTCTGTACCATTTGTTGCAAGTACGCATTTATAAAAACTAAACGAATAAATTATGCAGTAAAAGTCTTGTTGGCGAAGAACAAATTAACTATTTAGCAGTAAAAGACTTGTTGAAGTTGGTGATGTAACTTTAAAAATATGTAAATAGCCTAACAATTAACACAAAAATGATTCAAGAAAACATATACCTACCTATAGGTAGATAGTTTTAATAAATTACAACTTTAATTATATACTTTCACTTAAAACATTTGCCTTTTTTAAAGAACTCTATAGACAATTACTAATACACTATGTACTTCTTCACTTTCTTCATGGTCTTCTTCGTCAGTTTCAATAATTATGTCAGTTTTACTGTCATCCTATGGCATGGCTCGTTTTTGGCAAAAACAAGGACCTGCAAGAACTATGCAAAGAAGGAGTAATTCCTAAATGATTTCACAGGGAGTTCCTGGAGATGCCATAGGATGACAATAAAACCGACACACTTATGGAAACTGACGAAGAAGACCATGAAGAAAGTGAAGAAGTACATAGTGTATTAGTAGTTGTTTATAGAGTTCATTAAAAAAGACAAATGTTTTAAGTGAGAGTATCTAATTAAAGTTGTAATTGATTAAAACTATCTACCTATAGGTATTTTTTTTCTTGAATCATTTTTGTGTTAATTGTTAGGCTATTTACATATTTAGGACAAGGAGCTTTTTTGAGTGCATTATAGGCAGCTCTATGGCATTCAACTCAAACAGCTGTCTCATCTATTTTATTTACCCTTGCCTTTTTTTTATGTAGCTTGTTTTTTTTCGAATGGCGTAATTTTTTCTTACTGTTACTGCTTCATCTTTCATACTCGTAGAATATTTAATTTCAATCTGATCTAACTTATTTTTCTTAAATGTTGCCACTCGTATCTCTATAAATTTAATTTGTTTTGACGTCTCTTTTGTGAATGTTTTTTCCACTAGCCATTGCCAGTTAATAAAATCTGTACATTTCATAACAGTCAAATCATAGGGTTTTGGTTTCTTTCTCGCTGTTTCAAAGTATGAAGGCCATTGCGAGGGACTCCACACACAACTCAGTAGGACGTGTTTTTTTTTTAAACGAGCATTTGTAACCAATGTAGTATTGACCATGCAGAAAAAAAATCCTCTAGATCGATAAAGTAAGTACTTCGTCTTTTACGACAAATAAAAAAAATCATTGCACAAT
This sequence comes from Thera britannica, assembly GCA_939531255.2. Taxonomy (NCBI): domain Eukaryota; kingdom Metazoa; phylum Arthropoda; class Insecta; order Lepidoptera; family Geometridae; genus Thera; species Thera britannica. The sequence goes on along the minus strand of OW618041.2, from coordinate 4,889,738 downwards.
GTATTGCTTGTTAAATGTAGTATCGGCGATGCGTCTCAGCGATTTGTCTTTTACCTCAACTTTTTGATTGATTCAAACATTTTAAAGGTGGTTACATCATTTTTGTTTTTATTTATCCTGTTTAGGGTGTAAAAATTCAGGGTGGTAAAAACCATTTTTTTGCGAATATCGAATTTTTAAATATACATTTCGATAGAGGATGTTTAACTTAGTAAGAAAGTGATAAAAAGTCATTTTGGCCAAAATGGCTTTTACGACATTTGATCCCAGAAGGGTCGATATAATCTGTAGCATAGCAAGCAACTCAGTAAACAGGATCATTGCATCATCTACAAATCTACTAAATATTATGTTGTCTATGGTCTTCGGTATTTTTACCCATGTCATGCTAAAAAATGACACATTTCATAATGCATACCTTCTGGTTACTAGATTAAATAAAAAACAAAAGAATCTGCTGACAATGGTCCAAAACATGTGTAGGCAAAAGATGACTTCCTAAAATTAGATTCTCCGAAGCATTCAAAAAGATTATCGAAATGAGTTTAGGGTATTAACTACGCCTAAAAACTCGAAACCCAACGTTCCACCGAAACGTCCACTGAATAATTTCTTCTGCCAACAAGTAAACACGGAAACACCGGTTAGCGATCCAAATAGGTTTAACTGCCTTGAACTGCTTATCGAAAATGGGATGAATATCAAAGTATTAAAGTCTAATGTAGTATGAAGAAATCATGCAGTACGGTTGCCCGCTTTGGCATGTTTTTAGTTCGTGGTCTATTTTTGGCTGCGGTAGGCGGTCGCTCGAATGCATCGGGATTTTAAAGCATTTTTAAGGGTCTTTTTACTTGAGGCTATGTCTGGATCCAGGCCGTGCTTCCTGCTATTGTATTGTTAATTTTCAATTAAAACTTTTTGCGTTTGTGAAATCGGAAAAGAATAAAGAGAAAGAATGCATAAACTAAAAGTAAGTATGAGAACGGGTAAATGTAGAATGAGTAGATACTTACAGCAGGCCTACCATGAGCTCTGTCTGGCTCTGTCTCTGGCTCTGGTTTTGAGTCTGTGTGAGTGCTCACCAGTGCATTATACTATTTGTGTGACGTTTTGCCGCACGTAAGACTTATTTAGTCAACACGCACACAGACTCAATACCAGAACCAGAGACAGAGCCAGATAGAGCTCATGGTATCAGTACCATGAGCTCTATCTGGCTCTGTCTCTGGTTGTGGTCTGTTAGGTCAGCCTCTATATTTGTAGATTTACCAAGGCTTTACAGGAATCATTATCACCATCGAAATAAACCTAATTCCATAAAAATCTTGTTCAGGGTCTATGAATTGCTAATCGACTATTAAATATTTGACAGTTGTTTATCACAAATTCGGCAAGCAAAAATCTGAGTTACACAGCTGGCAAATACTAGATAGGTACATTTACAGTTTCGTCGTACTTCTATAGCAAATTTTTCTTTTCGTCCTATAAATCTCTTCTTCGTCCTGCCTTTATAAATCTCACCCCACATAAAGTGGGAACTTTATATGGGGTGGACGGACACACCAAGTTGTCCTCTTCTATTCTACTCTATCAGCCGTCATCTCTGCATTAAATTCTTTCTTATCCATGTCAGCTTTCACTGTTCATCCATCTTTTCTTTGGCTTACCTCTATATTCATGTACATTCATACTCATCACTCTCACTCTCCTAGTAACATGACTTTCATCCCTCCTCATGACATGCCCGTACCACGCCAGCTTGTTGCTCCTCAACTTTTCTGTCACTGGTGCTACTTTTGACTTTCCCTGATATACTCATTTATTTGTACTATGAATATATAGCTTTCATAGTAATAAAACATGTGTAAGCAGTAATTACCGAGCAACATTTGAACAAGTCTCGAAGAAAAACTAATCTCCGTAAAAAACTCTAAGAGTAAATATCGAGGGAGCGTCGAAAGAGCCCTCGGGGCGAGACCGGGACAAATTGGAGGCGCCACATTTTGGAGAATTGGCTTCGTCACACATTATAGATTCACATGCTTTCAATATTGTTGTGGGAACCATGAAAAAAGTAAGAAACGAGGATTAATACACAAATAACCGGGATTTTGTGACAAGTTCAAGTAAGTCTGTTAAGCCTTGGCACACCTATGCGTTCTTCGGTGGCGATAAGTGAAACGCTGTCAAATATGACAGCGGTATTTGATGGAGTCTTTCTGATCGCTAAGCGCAGAACGCTTAGGTGTGCGCAAGGCTTTACCCATACCAGCTTGAATCTCAATTTTAGCTTCAGTAGACAAAATCAAGTCAATTTTGGCCATTGAGACGCTTTCTTTCTTTTTATACAACTAGCTGATGGAACAAGCATATGGCCCACCTGATGTTAAGTGGTAACCATCGCCTATAACAAAGCATTGCCTCGTCAGGAACGTGCCGTACGATGCACTTCCTTGCCTCCATCAACTTGAGACATACAAATGTTCAGCTTACACTTGCCTGTTATTTCACCGACACCCACACCCTTTAAACCGAAACACAGCAACAATGCTTTACAGCAGAAATAGGTATGGTGGTAGTTTTTAAAATGAAAATGAATTGTCAAAAGCTTAAACTAGTGCTAAGCTTCTCGCTTTAAATCACGATGTTCCTGTCACGAAGATGCGCAATGATGAGGCAACGCTAATGACAGCTTGGTACACTCCAACTATCTCGTGAGCCATCACAGATATAGTCTGAACTGGAAACCGCATGGGTATAGTATACGTTTGAGAGCACTGGTGGTCAAGTGACAGCGGCCCCGCCTTGATCTAAGATCGCGTGTTCAAATCCAGTCGTGCACCAATGAGTGTTTCTGTCTAAAAATATAGGTAAGTGCCAGTACTTTCAAACGGTGAAAGAAAACATTGTCAGGAAACCGGCAGGTCGTAGAACCTATTAGATTTCGAAAACATGAGTCAAGCGTCACACTAAAAGAGCCCGTCAGCGGCCTATACCTACTTGCGGAAACCAGTCCGAACATCAAGTGCGGTTAAAGAATTTGCCGAAGTTTGGGTATAGTACGTGTTTCCAAACTTTTTAGGTTCTAAGACGTGCTCATTTCCTCGCGATGTTTTCCTTTACCGTTTGAAAGACTGGTATTGTGCACATACATTTAAGAACAGAAAAAACCCACGACCTTAGAATAGGAAAGTGGGGACGTTACCACTAGGCCACCAGTGCTCTCATAATGGACTTGAAGGGTAAAATAGCGGTAATAGAACAGCTTGCGGTATCCAGTTTATTTTACGTCTACGAAAGCCATCTATCTTGCACGTGACACATCTGATAAGGTGGAAAGTGCTTTGCTTGCTTTAGACATTACGCAAAGGACTTGGGTATGTCTCAGGTGTCCACAAATCTGTGGATATTTAAATGTTCCTGAATATGATGTAACCCACTAACACCATGCCTATTTCTGCCGTAAAGCAGCATTGTTATGGTTTGAAGAGTGTGAGTGCCGGTAAATTTGGTATCTTTTGTTGCAATTAAAACCTATTCGCATCTGTTCTCAGTTTTGATATTGTTTTGAGGTTGGACTGCAATAAAAAAGGAATTAAACCAAAACTTATCTTTGACAAGGAACGATTGTAAAAAGACTGAATACCGACGTAATAGACATGAGATAGCGAATAGGAACTTTGCTTTGTAAAACTAGTGATAGTGGTCGAAAAAGATGGCAACAAGAAATGTGGTCGCTATTCCTTCTTAGTATCATTTATTAGTATTACACTTTTGATTGCAACAAAATTAGACAATCACCCAGCAGACGCTCACATATTGATGTTTTCCGATTTTAAGAGGTGTTGGTAAATAGGTACCAGGCACAACAGACACGAGTGATGAAAGTGCATTGCCCGGAGAGCAACGTCCGTGGTAGTGCTCTTAGGTAATGGTCTTAGGTTTTAGGCCAGAGGTACATAGACTACTCATGATACCACTTTGACGACACTACAAATTGAAAATTCATCATCCGCACTTGGTGTGCGGGCTGGTTTCCGCAAGTAGGCCGCTGACGCGACGGGCCCTTTTTGCGTGACGCTTGGCAAAGTGTTAATCGATTTTTTTTAGGTTCTACGAAACGCCCCGGTTTCCTCACGATATTTACTTCCACCGTTGAGAGACTGGAATAGTGAACCTACATTTTTCGACAGAAAACTCATTGGTACACGACTGGATTTGAATTGAACCCACGACCTTAGAACCGGAAGGCAAGCTATCATTAGACCACCAGTGCTCCCTGACGACATTGTAAAGATCATGGACAGTCAGTAGATGAGAGGGGTTAAAGTCGTTCTTTCTGGAAATGTAGGTAAAGTATACCGAAGTCAAAGTTTATTTATGTTGTGAAGTTATAAAAAACTATGGTTGTATCAACGTAATTCTACCTACACATAGGTATGGCATGCAGAAATAAAATTATAAACGATTAAAATTAATTATATTTCATTGAAATAAACATTGGTTATAAAAACAGTTAAAAGAAAATAAAATGTTTCGCGGCCGGCAGCTCAGTTGGGCTATTACGAAAAGATTATTTTGTTTGTGCTTTATGAAAACTTTAATTCCGAGACAAAAAATACAATCATGTTTATGAAATTACTCTGAATCCATTACTAGCGGCGGATAACAATATGGGCTCTCGGCACGGAAACTCAACTCTGTCTGAACTCTATGAAAAAGAAACTAGCGCCCCCTGTTGAGGAAAAGCGGAAAAAACTATATTACACTAAGATGCGTTCAGAAACCGTACCGGGAACCTACACCATGTGGAAGCTGCAGACCAAGGGCCATGTCACACGCTACACCCTCCCCCTCGAGTTCTTGAGAGCGACCTCGCCCAAGGACTCGCTGACTGTCGGAATTAGGGTGCTGCTCCTCTGAGCGACTAGAACGTTCGCGGCGACGAAGACGACCTCTATTACGTTTAGGCTTCACAGGTTCCTGAGGGGAAACATCCCTATGGAAGCGACTCAGCTCTGAAACATGGAAACTACCCAAAACATTTTCAGGATTTTGCAACTGCGAGACCAAATAAGCAGTTGGACTGACGCGCTTGACAATTATAAAAGGAGCACCACGTTTGGGAACACAATTAGCTGAAGAAACATTTTTGGCAGCCTTCTTCCAAACGTGCGACTTCAATAAAACTTGGTCACCGACATCAAACTCCTCACGATTTTGACCCATATAGATGCAATCCTTTTTTCTATCTTGTTGATCTTCTACTCGGTCTTTCACCGAAACAAGCATAACATTGGAAGCCATACAGCGTTGGCAGGTAACACAGGTCCTAACGTTCTCTGCGACAGGTCGACATTTTCCTGGGAAATAGAAACCGCAGGACTTCTTCTTATCCGGACATAACGGATAGGAAGGAACAACAACATCAGGATGGTCAACTTTATCAATCCTGTGTTCAACGAACGGCGCGGGGGCTCCCCCTGGCTGAAAGATATGGCGGGAAAGTTTATCACGCTGAAAGTCTGTAATAGAGGTCGCCTCATCAGATCTCAAAACAACCGCAGCGCAAGAAACGACTTCATTATTTCCCGTCTCATAATTTAAAACAAACTTTTCATTTTCGCTTTCAGCAAAATTCCAAAAAGATTCACCAAAGTTTATTGACAACTTAAACTTTTGCAAGAAATCCGAGTAAAGTTTCATTACTAATTGAATCCGGAAAAATTAAAAACTTTACTAATTCAGTTTTGTGTTTTAACGTGACCTTAACTTCAGTGTTCAAAAGATCCATTTTTCGACTAATTCCGTCAGCCAGTCTAACAACTTGTGTGCACGGGTAAATGGGGTGTCGCTTTCGTCGTAACAAATTATACAACGTATGACCAGCAACACAGCCCCTAGCCGCAGAGTCAACCAAAGCAATTCCATTTTCATTGACAATTGAAATGTTGAGAATTGGTCGTTGAGATACATATACATTTTGAGACAGTTGAGGTAAACTTTGACAAACACTGGTCCTATCGGACATTACAAAAGTTTTACAAACACTGTTCTGATCTAACATTTTAGGTTGAGAAACACTGGACCTACATTGATGAGAACCATTGGGACTTTGGGACAGGTGAGAAAAACTTTGACATTCACTGGTCCCATCTGACAATACAAAAGTTTTACAATCAATGGGCTGATCAACAATTTTTGGTTGAGAACCATTCGGATATGGGGACAGCTGAGAAAAACCAGGACATTCACTGTTCCCATCAAACAACACAATTTTTTTACAGTTACTGGTGCAATCTGAAATTTCAGGTTGAGATCCACTGGGATTAGGGGACAGGTGAGAAAAACTTTGACATTCACTGTTCCCTTCAAACCCCACAAAAGTTTTACAGTCACTGGTTCGACCCAAAATTTCAGATTGAGAACCACTGGGATTAGGGGACAGGTGAGAAAAACCTTGACATTCACTGTTCCCTTCAAACCCCACAAAAGTTTTACAGTCACTGGTTCGACCCAAAATTTCAGATTGAGAACCACTGAACTTTTGGGGTTGACAACCTCTGGATTCAATAGGTGAATGAAAGATCCGACTAAAACTTCCCTCAGTTGGAGGCACAGATACACAAGCCTTAGAATCAGTTAACACGGTCAAACATTTGTGACCAGCCTCAATAACTGGAAAGGGCAAAGTGTAGTCAGATTTGACACAAACACAAGTTTGAAATTTGCAAACATCACATACAACATAATTCAAATAATTTGGTTTTATCTTACCAGTCTCTAGAGAGTAGAACGCTTGTCCTTGGTTACCAGAAGGACTACACTTGATGCACTTTGACTTTATCACATTTGGGGTACCGCACCCATAACACTTGATAGGCTCACTTACATTGTTATTACGAACTTTTAACTTTTCACACTCATCTCGAACATGACCAGTCCGTTTACAATATACACAGTATGGTCGTTTCAGTTCACTTGATGACGATGGCTCGGAGACACAAGGAAACTCAGCGCCGCCGCCGGTTGGGGCGCAAGAGCTCTCGACGATGGGGGCGGGAGGATCCAACGGCGCGACGACGGTGGCAACTCCAGAAGAATGGGACTGCAGAACCGTAGGAGTGCGCATGTTGGACTCTCTTCCCGGTTTCTCTATAACTCGCTGTGAGTCTTCAATGCTCCTTGCCTTTATGAGTAGCTCATCAAAAGACTTGACCTGATCTCTATCCAACCGTTTTCTGATACGGTGGTCAAGAAGTCCAAACACTAAGTCAAGCTCTACTTTCTCAGTAAGATCTCCTCTTGGAATTTTCTCTAAAAGTGCTCTCACTTTGGAAATAAACAAATCTGTTACCTCGTCTCCTTGGGACAGAGCAAAGAGGTCCTGATAAATCCGGAATGGTGGTCGACGTTCACCAAAAGCACTTCTCAATTTTAACAGCGCCTCATTCCATGTATTGGTGGAGACTTTTATACCTTGCCACCATACTGCAGCTTTATCATTGAGAAGCATGCTGATCCCTCGAAGGGCATTGTCATCTGTTATGCTCAGGCAAGACTTGTATGCTTCGACTGCGTCTATGAAATTTTCCAAAGATTCTGTGGGCCCTCCACTAAATCTTGAGGAACATCCGGAAAAATTGGCAGGTGTAGTCGTCAAGAGAGAGGCAGAAGTGGTAGACATGACCGGCGTCGAAGACCTCACTTCCCGCAAAACTTCTTGGAAAAACTGATGTTGAGACTGTTGCAGCATAGCAAGCAACGACGTCAGGTCTTTACTGGACATAGTAACATTCCCTTCTCCAGGTTCATGTTGATGTCCGCTCGGATCCTGTGGCTCATCATCACTGCCACCGGCATCATGGTGCGATCGAGTCTTCGGCATGTTTGAGTACCGACCAGGTAGGTACGAAACGAACTATGAAGAGATATGCACCATGCAGAACCGGCTTCGACGAGTTAACTTCGAGTCCCGATTGTAAATATCCGCGAGCATCCGAAAAATCACAAAGCACAAAACCACGTGGGCGCCATTTTCGCGGCCGGCAGCTCAGTTGGGCTATTACGAAAAGATTATTTTGTTTGTGCTTTATGAAAACTTTAATTCCGAGACAAAAAATACAATCATGTTTATGAAATTACTCTGAATCCATTACTAGCGGCGGATAACAATATGGGCTCTCGGCACGGAAACTCAACTCTGTCTGAACTCTATGAAAAAGAAACTAGCGCCCCCTGTTGAGGAAAAGCGGAAAAAACTATATTACACTAAGATGCGTTCAGAAACCGTACCGGGAACCTACACCATGTGGAAGCTGCAGACCAAGGGCCATGTCACACGCTACAAATGTCATGGGAAGCCTTTATTTCAGGTAGTCATTTTCTTCAGGCTGATGACGATGATGACCTATCCATCATCAGTGGAATAACCTGTTCTTACATAGGGTTTTGCATACATCCGCACACTGCTACAAACTTTGACAGTGCGATATTTGACAGCGATTCACTGTCTAGATGTGCGTTGGACTATTATAATTTTATTTAGTACCTTACTCATAGATCTATCGGTTCAAAGCCAATCCGCTTTAGGTTTATGAAAACGATAAAAACCAGAGCAGTTAGAGATCAGTTGAATCAAAACTCATTTATAAACGCGGCAGATGACTTCTACGTAAAGCCTACTAACGCCATCTATCCAAATATATGCGCACTACATGGCCTACAAGCAACCTCACAACTTTCCTTATTGGTCGCGAGTGACGTTGGCCGTAAACTAGGCTGTTGAGACCGAGATAGAATTCTGCAACGGGAAAGAGTGAAACAAAACAACAACAAATAGAGCTACCATCGATTTGGGGTCAACCAGCGCATGTCAAGTACACCCTGATAAGAATAAACTCAACTGAATAGGTACGCAATGACTTGAGAAATAATGTTATTATAGCATTGCTGTTATTGTATTTATAAATAGATAATCTTTAGGTTCTATCTAGTCGAATAGGCTAGACTAGAAATTAAACTATCTAGGCTACGAAAAAAATATTACTGCCAAATTAACAGTAGGTAAGTAGGTAGTTGACATTTCTGTGACCTATCTATAGAAGATCTAATAATCCTATGCCGTGCTGGCACATCCAATAATATTTACTGGTATATTGTATGTTTTGAGCACGCATCTGTAGCTATCAATTCGTTGATTTGCATGGGTACCTACCCTCATTCAGCTTTTGACAGCAACGCCTGCATCATAATAACCGTAGAAGGCGTAGAATATAATTGTTTTTTTTTTTGTAGTACATACACATTAGACCTACAAATTAGTGCAAAGTGAATCAACGTACAGGTATAAAGTAGAGCATAATTATTATGACCTTACAACTACCCTACCCTCTAAACGCAGCGTAGGTTGGTGTAGCGATAACAAATTATTGATAAAGCAGGACTACATTCTGTAATTCTGTCCTGTTTACTCTTACTATTGTTGCCATATTTTTCTCCTTCCAACAATTTCATTAAAGTCTTTAAAATGTTGCAAAATAGGCTCTAAAAACAAAGAGCTAAAGTTAAATTTGCAATAAAAGCTATTCCTCATTTAATGATACTTCACTTGTGTTAGTGTTTAATTGACAAATACAATCGCAACGTAGACCCCTACTATCGCATCTACAATATCAATTAACTTGTGTTTTTTTTATTAAACATCTTTATTAACATCTGTCTGTTTTGCATATATTTTTTTAGATCGTAACTCAAGATTGATGACGCTGCATTTTCATACATGCAAGACTGCAACACGCTTAGTTCATTTTGTAACAAGTATGATGGTACTGAGGTTTGTAAAACAACATAAAATAAGCATGTTTTTGTTAGTCGTTTCTATAAAATAATTCACCTCGAACGCATAGCGATCCAAAAGTTACACCAAAATAAGTCGAGTTTCAGTAGTAGGCTCTACGCTCAGAAAACGCAATCGATATGCTCGCGAATTCGGACGCACACGTGCTACAATTCCGCAGATGTATCGACAATAGTATTTTTTTTTGTATGGCAATTTTATGAAATATCTTCTTATAATCTCTATTTTTTATGGTTTTGACATTTGAGTAGAACATTTTTGGTATGAATTCGCTGCTGGTGTGTCAAACAAAACTTAGCATATCCTGTGTTTTATTAAAAAAATCTATTTAATCATCGTTTATACTCTATCGGACCTTGGTATTTACAAATAATATATGTAGGTACATCCAAAAAATCAGGTTGCTTTTTGTCTATCTGTAAAAAAAGCAGTAAACGCATATTTTGACTTCTGTGTTTGGAAGAAAATTTTGGAAAATCGCCGAAGAGTTCAGCAACATCATCAGGGGGCTAATTCTCGGGCCGATCTCGATCATTTTGCAATTTTATTTGATTGCTTCTTTTTTAAGAGAGAATGGATGATTTCCTTGAGTAATTCATCAACGACCACTTTGTAAAAGCCTCGACAGCTACGATATACGGAAAACGTAGAAAAAGTGCGGGGTTGTGAAAAGAAGCAATAAAATAAAATTGCAAAATGATCGAGATCGGCCCGAGAATTAGCCCCCAGTAATTTTTCAGGACGAGCGATTTTCGACAGAAGTAAGAGAAATAATTCGGGGCGTATAAAATAACATTGCAAGAACGATATGACTTATTTTTTATAAAATTTTAGCGTATATTTTCTCGTGTGTATCGAAATAACTCACACATGCGCACTACAGATCTACCCCACACACCCTAACCCGCGCTCAACTCAATACGCATGGGCTTTCTACAATGTTAAGCTTTGCACACAAACGTAAAATGCCACGCAATTCTGAACCTTAACCCGACGCTGACTGCTCTCGATGTGTCCTACATTCAGTGATCCAAAAGATAACCTCAAAATTTCAGTTTCAGGGCAGGAAAAGTCATGGAAATAGCTTGTGAATTGAAATCCTTTCGTTTTAATATCAAAGTTGTTTCGGTTTGAAGGGATTTAAGCTTTGTTGTTCCTGTGAAAGTTCGGTTTGAGCCGTGTGTTGGATTTTAGGGCGGTTTTCGTTACGTTTATCGGTTGTCTTGTTAAACAAGTTGCTAATGAGAAATGTGGGGTGGAATTTGGATCTTTTTATCAGTGTTCTTGTGACAGTGCGTTTATATTACTGAAAATAAATGAGTGAAGCCGAGTATTCTGGATGAAAATGAGCGTAAGTGCCTTAGTTACTATGGGTTTTCTGAACAGCTGATATAAAAAATTAAAAAAAATATATTATTGGGTACATAAATAATGATTAGTTATCTAATAAATTAACATGAGTAAATTAAAAGTGTAGTTAAACTAATGACTATTTTTTGTTGTTGTTGGATAGGTATATTAATAGGCATACTACCTTATAACTTAGAAAGTATAGTCCCAGTATAATTACCTAAGTAGTAATTTTATTTTATCTCCAAATTTTTATCAGCTGCATTGTAAATAACACTAACAGAAACACAAAAAACACTATAACTTAAAAGTTTACGTAAGTTTGCAGAGAAGTTACGTAAATCTCTATAGTGCTAAGTAAATATTTGCTGACGTGCCAGAACCTATCAGTCAGTGTAATTGGTATCAAACAAACTTGACTCCCACCCTAAATCGTGGCCTGTCACTGCGTTGAGTCGCGAATAGTGGAAAGAGGGAAGAAGCCTTTGCCCTGCAGGGGATAAAAACAGCTAAATAATAATAATATTGATATCAGTGTAGCATTAGCACGCAACTAATAAGCCTGTAGAAGAACCAAAAACCATCGAACCCACGGCCTCCAGCGTAGAAAGCACTACCAACTTAGCAACTACAACATATTGACTGGCCTCTCAGCTCAGTTGGTAGTAGCTCTGCCTTCTGAGCCGTAGGTCGTGGGTTCGATCTCCATCGAGAACAACAAATATTTGTGTAGTGAACACAGGTGTTTGTTCTCTGTCTGGGTGTTATATTGTATTCTAAGTATGTATTTACAAAAAAAAATAAGTATTATATCAGCTATCCGGTTCCCATAGTACAAGCTCTGCTTAGTTTGGGGTTAGATAGTGTCGTGTAGATTGTCTATAATATTTAAAAAAAAAAACTGAGCAACTACATATTATAAGCCTTATCTACATATTTACAAGCCTCCGTACAATATTATTCTCTAGTTCAAGGTTATCAGTATTCGTCGGTATAGATTATACAGTCGAGGTGCTTATTATTTCATTACTTATGCAAAAGTATAAATAGATACATTAAAATAGACCTTACTTGTTTTGAATATTCATGGAGAATTGAGTAGGTTTAGGCCTTGTGCATGTTTTTTTTTTATACTAGTAGCTGATGGAACAAGCATATGGCCCACCTGATGTTAAGCGGGAACCATCGCCTATAACAAAGCATTGCCTCGTAGGTCACGCACGTCAGGAACGGGCCCTACGATGCACTGCCCTGCGTCCATTAACTTGAGGCTTACAGATGTTTCGCTTCACGTGCCAGTAATTACACCGGCACCCATGCAATTCAAACCGAAACACAACGATGCTGCTTCACGGCAGAAATAGGCATGGTGGTAGTAGGTACTTCCCCGGACGAGCCCATCACAAGGAGCTCTACTGCTACTCTACGTCTAAGCGTTCTGCGATTGCGATCAGTGAAACGCTGTCAGATATGACAGCGATAAGTGAGAGCGCTCCATTGATCGCCATCACCATCGCCTAGATGTGGGCAGGTCCTCAATTGTTTTTTTTTTTATAAACCGTGCTGTAAAAAATAAGGTTCATCATCATCAGCCTGATGAAGTCCACTGCTGGACATAGGCCTCCCCAACACATTTCCAGGAAGAATGATTCTGAGCCCTTTCCATCCACTGACTTCCTGCGATCTTAGCAATGTCGTCGGTTCATCTGCTGGGTAGGCGCTCTACTTTTCGTCTTCTGGTTCGTGGTCGCCATTCAAGAACCTTTATTCCCCAACGGTTGTCGGAAAAAGGATATTTATTTAAAAAGGTTATAGGTTTTATACTCACGGCCAGTACTAAGATATTAGTATACTGGCCTCTAGCTCAGTTGGTAGTAGCTCTGCCTTCTGCGCCGTAGGTCGTGGGTTCGATCCCCACCGAGAACAAATATTTGTGTGGTTAACATAAATGTTTGTTCTCTGTCTGGGTGTTGTATTGTATTCTAAGTATGTATTTACAAAAAAAAAAATGTATTCAAGTATGATATCAGCTATCCGGTTCCCATATTACAAGCTCTGCTTAGTTTGGGGCTGGGTAGTGTTGTGTGAATTGTCCACAATATTTATATTTATATTTTACTGGCAACCCAATTTTTTTTTCTCTGTTTTGTCGAAATAAATAGTCCCGATATTATGATTACTCTACGTATCATTCTTAAACTGCTTTTCGGTTTTTAATCTTTATTATTTTTTTACATTGTCAAAGCAAGAAGACTTTTATGTTAAAGAAGAAGACGATGCGTAATTAGACGACAGCCAGCCAAGACGTCGTCGTATTTTAATCAAACAATCTGCCGAAATCACCCCACTCTCTTGTCCTATAAAGGGGACGAGGAGGTGAAATTGGTAGCGTGTTGAAGAAATTTTCAATTAAGTCGGTAAACTTTGCCCATCCCTTCCAAAGTACCGGATCTAGGTCAACTGGCTTTATTAATGTTAAAAGAAATAAATATTTTTATTTTCAAGTTTTTAGAAATTCAAGTTTTTAGAAATATATTAATTAATGGCGTCCGCCCGCGGCTTCGCTCGTCCCCTTCCCGTTTAGCCCCGATTCCGATTTTGTGAGGTGAAAAATACTTATCATTATGTCTGTCTTCTAGTTCTAAGCTGGACCAATTTTCAGTCCAATCGGTTCAACCGTTCTTGAGTTATAAATAATGTAAAAACCTCAATTTTATATTATATAAAATTTCATTTTATATTTGTAATAAAGGACAGTGATAAAAGAACCACGTAAAAAATGTGTCCAGAAACTATAAAACATCAGTCATGTAAAATGCCATTCCCAAACTGTAGTGCTTCTATTTATTCTGTGCCCGAACTAACAATATTCATAGTTTTTTTATGTAAACAAGCTTGTCACAAAATCAATAAGCCATTAATGGGCTATATTGCTGTCAGTCTGTCAGGGGAAGGTCGGCCTCAACACTAGTTGATCGCGAGACATTGACCTACATTTCCCCTAGCAGCGGGGACAAAAAATTCTTATGTCAGTAATGTTCAATTTCTATGCGCGTAGGGGACTTTTTAGAACGCGTCGAAGGAACGATTTATCCATTTCAAAATGTGTGTAACGCATTGAGTGTTCCCCTTGTTACAATATAAATTAGTATAATTATATAAAATTATATTAAAATTAAACAAATATTTACAAAATGTACAAAATACACAAGACACAGTTGGGCTATCTGCAGACCGTTACAAACGATCTTGAGAATAAAAAAAGTTAAAACGAACACCAGGAACCATAATAAGCAAAAGCGTTTTTGCTTTTCTGTGCCAGGAACTACCTTCATTCCTAGAAAAAGTTTTTCAGTTAGTTAAATAAAGAATGTCAAAACGACTTAAAAGCGTACTGAAACATTGTGGCGCCCACCTGAAGCTTTTGAAGGTGCCTCTCCTGAAAACAGTTATTTCATGAACCCAAGAGAAAGCTTGTCGTTCTGAACTTTGACGCTAGATGGCCCTGGCTGTAAAATAAAAGGAACTGCTTGAGTTATTCTACCAAAACGTGCAAAATTTGTTATTCGGTCAAATCATTAAAAATATTTAGACAACCCATGTGGCGTAAGAGGGAGACTATTATAACTAGGTCGCTACAGATGCGGGTTCGATTCTCTTCTGTGCGAAATACAAAAAGTTTATTTGCATATTGAATTATACCTAATTGAATTTTATTGTATTAATCATACGAATATTATGCAATGAAATGTTTTATATTTTTTGTATGTTTGTAATGAGATCAAAAACTAATAGACTGATTTAAAAAAATATTTCTCCAAAAAACACATAATTCCTGATCAAAATAGGCTGTATTTTTTACTAGCAACCCAACCCGGCTTTGCATTGGCGTAATTTAGAAAAAGGAGGTGAAAAATGACGATTTAAAAATTTCCACCGCGTGTGAAGCCGGGGCGAGTCGCTAGTACTACACCTTGGCTACAAACTTCGAATGGCAAATAGAGAATAGAGAAAGGTCTAAAACCACCTAGTTCACTCTTACACAAAGAGATTGTAGTGATCAGAAAAAACCAATGACCAGTAATGACTTTGGTTCACTCAGCGGATAATGAAGGTAAAAGCCGTTTACCGCGATTATAACAAATTAATACGATCGGATTAGAAGAGCTTTTATGAGGGTAGTAATAAGCTGAGCAAGCCTTTTTCATTAAACCCTGTCCCCAGGCGCGACAGTGCAGCGTCCCAATTAGTTAAGGCCTGCGCACACCTAGGTCGCTGGCGATGGCGATCAATGAAACGCTGTCAAATATCACTGTCAAATTTGACAGCGTTTCACTGATCGTCATCGCCAGCGACCTAGGTGTGTGCAGGCTTTTAGAGGTAATCAGGGGATGGGTATAAAGGTGACCCGTAGATCTGTACAAATATAACTTATATATTTCTTCTCCTTTCTTTAGTAGGTATAATATAATTTCTTTTACAAATAAATGTTACAAGTATATAAGTAGTAGTAGAGCTCTTTGTGAAGGGTCGTCCGGGGAAATACCTACTACCACCATGCCTATTTCTGCCGTGAAGCAGCATTGCTCTATTTCGGTTTGAAGGGTGTGGGTGCCGGTGAAATTACTGGCACGTGAGGCTAAACATCTGGATGCCTCAAACTGATGGCACTTTCCTGACGTTCGTGAGCTGCGAGGCAATGCTTTGCTATAGGCGATGGTTACTACTTAACATCAGGTAGGCCATATGCTTTCTGTTATTTCGTAGATGGAAAAATCAGCCCTTAGTAAATTTTGTTTGTTTGTCTGTCTGGCTGTGGCTTTGTTACTCTGATTTGAATTTAATTTCTTTGTTAGTAATTTCTGTTTCCATGTTCTGAGGATATTCATCTCTTCAGTCGGGTCATTATTTTACGGTCATGGTTATAGTATTAAAAACGAAAAGCAGTAATATTGCAAAATGTCGAAGTAAATGAATTTATTCGCCAATAGTCTGATATTTCGAAGTTAATAATTCCTCTTGGGTTCGGGATGAATTCGCTTGAAGCTCAGCTAGCTCACTCCACACTGAGAAAAATGTAAAGCTGAAAAGTTCGTAACGAAGGTGGATTTATTCGTAATGAAGGCGAAAAAACGACCAAGCGTACTTGGACGAAAAACGCCTTCCTAGGTTGGAGGCGTTTTACGCCTTAAGCGTGAGGCGCAACAAATAAGCAGCAATATACTAATCTAATGTGTGTTTTAGACGTATTTTTTACAGATTAGCCTTAAATAAAAAGCTATTAACGTGGTAAGTGAGATAGGATCGACGAACTGACGATGGGATTTAACTTCCGGTAAGGCGATATAAACGGTAAAGAAGGTGCTCGGGTCACACACGTAAATCTTTCCTAGAGTAATATCCGACGTATCATTGCGCCTCAATTAACTTCTAGTAAGGCGTTTTACGCCTTTTCTTACTGCGGTTTAATTTGTTCACAAAGTGTTTTGAATATTTATTGACTGCTTCCTAAGTCATAATAGACTTTTAGTAAGGTGTTTTATACCTTTATTCGCTGCGATTACACCGATCCACTAAGAGTTTTGAACGTTTCTTAAATCGTAATTTGCTTCTAGAAAGGCGTTTTAAGTCTTTACTTACTGTGGGTTTAACCCGTCTACTAAGCGTTGTCAAGGTTTACTAAGTCGTAATCGACTTCTAGCAAGGCGTTGTACGTCTTACCTTACTGTAGTTTAATCTGTTCATCAAGCGTTTTCAATGTTTACTAAGTCGTAATCGACTTTTCGTAAGGCGTCGTACGTCTTACCTTACTGTAGTTAAACTTGTTTACTAAGTCATAATCGACTTCTAGTAAGACGTCGTACGTCTTACCTTACTGTAGTTTAACCTATTCATTAACCGATATTGATGTTTTTTAAGTCGTAATTCTCTTCTAGTAAGGTGTTTTACGTCTTTACTAACTATGGGTTTTACCTAAGCATTAAGCGTTTTCAGCATTTACTTAGTCGTATTTGCCTTCTAGAAGTTATTTTAGAATGTTTCATACGATTAGGCTAGCCGTATCGTACGTTATTTTTTTCTTTCTTTACGAGCAGAAACGTTTTATGAAGACCGGAAAAAAGCTTTTTAACGGCTAGTAACGCTGTTCCCTAAGGGCATGATTGACTTGCTTTACTATCATTTAGTTCATATTAAGGGCATTGGGCCGCTCAAAGTTCACTCTAAGGTAACGCGGGCCAATATCCTTCACATGAACTTTATGATAATAGATCAGCCAAACATGCCTTCAGTGAACAGCGTAGCCTGCTGCCTCAGAAAGCTGTTCTCCCAGTCTTTGTAAGCTTCTGAAATAAATAGAACAAAAATTTATAAAGCACCTCAATAATAACTGATTACAGGTTACCAAAGATATGTACTAGATAGACTAGTATTTTCTCAACTCAACAGTTTAACCTCAACCTAGCCTAATATATAAGCCGATAGCTTTTGCACCTTATAGAAATAATAGTGGTATTGCAATAAAACCATTCAATAAAAATCTATAAATCTGTACTAGAAAATCAATTTAGATAGGTAATTAACTATTTAAATACTTAAAACAAGATAAAATCGTCTTGGAAAATGCCTTCTTCGTTGTAAAGCTTTTGTAAGCGTGCATTTGCTGTTATTGCCCACAGGCTAGCTCCTCTCATGGCGTAGCTCCTTCCTCGGCAACCGTTATTGCAAGTGAAGCCTCCTCAACCGGATTACAATATCTGAAATAAAATAATGTATTTTTTAGGAAATAGTTATCGCAAACAAAGTAGAGCATTCTATGATGGTAATTAGTACAAGTTGGTATTATGTTTATCTAACCAAACCACAGGTCTATTAGAGGACAGGTCAGCCTGGCATTGCAGGTTCTAAGTCAGAGAGATCGTTTGAATCACTGATAGCAAATGACAAATACTTACAGCTATAATCCTTTTTAAAAAGTTCTCCAATACCGCGTGCCCATGATTGAAATCACTCCATTGAAGTTTAGTGTTTGGATTTACTTCTAGCCCAGAGTTCAATAACAAATGGGCCATTTGTTTTCTTTGTTTGGAATCCAGGAAGCCATTAAAAGCCTGTTAAGTAGCCCGTCCTCTTTGCGTATTATGTAAAGTACACCTTATCTGAAAAAAATAAACAATTTTCCTAAGTTTAAAAACTCCTTTGTACCAATATACAAAATTAAATGCAAAAGTTCAAAACTGAAAACACTAAGTACATATTTTTATAAATCATTTTTCGTTCGTGTTTCCAACACAACAAGAATCTAGGGAGTAGGTAACTAAGCTTATCAAATACAAAACATGATTAGGTTCAAAAACATTAAGGAATAACTGAGTTTGATACAGGTACTCTACTTACCTTGAAATGACGTATCAATCAGGTGTGTGCCCCATTTTGTTAATAAATCTGTGGGATTCTGGAAGCACGAAGATGTTTGTCTGGTTGGTTGCTGCTGATAGGTCTGTCTTGGACCTCTCTACATCTGTTTGCTTGTGCTTCCATACACTGACACAGCCAACAGCGTTCAGAAGATGAGGGAAAATAAAAAAAACCCGCTAAATTAAACTTTGAATGACTCGGAACTAAACCAAACACTCCGTCCAAAGTCAAACCAAACTGACGAATGAAACAAGTCGTTACGTACGTGCTCGTGGCTTCGTGGGCAGTGCTGCCAACTCGACTACTGCAGATTATGCTAGTGGTGGGTGTTAAAAATAACAAAATAATAATAAATAGATATTCAAGACAATCTACTCAACACTATCTAGTCCCAAACTAAGCAGAGCTTGTACTATGGGAACCAGATAGCTGATATAATACTTGCACACATTTTTTTTGTAAATACACCTTAGAATACAATATGATGCCCCAACAGAGAAAAAACAACTGTGTTCACCACAAATATTTGTTCTCGGTAGGATCGAACCCACGACCTACGGCGCAGAAGACAGAGATCCTACCAATTGAGCTGAGAGGCCAATCAAAAATATGCTATACGTAGTCTTTAGGCCAAAACTGTACTGCATTACTAACTGCCGGTGTCATGTGTGTGTCGATTGGCCTATGCTCCAAGCATAGTTCGTGTAGTTAGCACACAGCACAGAGCAAAAGTAGGTATTGAATCTCGTTCGGCAGGGTTCCAACCAAAAAGCGAGTAAACTCAGGGAAAGATTCTAAATGGGTGTTTTCACGGATATTTGATTTGTTTGTTACCACATAACTCGTAAACTAATTTGAAAAATTATATCTTAACTTTACTTTCAGATTAGTCTTGTAGCTGGCAGCATTATTGAGATTTTCGTTGTACTACGACAAGTGCCTTACAAAGGTGCATCTCTCAGTAACTAGAGAGTTTTTTTAAACTTAACTCACCAATTGACTGAAAGTCGTTAAAATATTAAAACTGAGTAAAATATACTTTTTTTCCACCAAATTATATACAAATATTTGCGGACATTCCACACATCACAATCTAGCCCTAAACTAAGCAAAGATTGGTAATATGGAAAAAGGTAGCTGAGACCTATATTACCTAAATAGGTATCAAATTTTCGTAGACACTTGTTTGGGTTCTCCGCTTGATCTAAGTAGATACCTACCTACAGGAGAACAGAGCTTGTGTGTAGAAGCGAGGGTTCTGCCTTTGAATAGTAAATTGAAAATATTGCTAAATTTACGGTTATATTAGCCAAATAATTATGCCGTTATTAGGCTTTTTTAAAGTTTGACTACATAATATCTCAAGTATCATCCGCCCTATCTTAAGGTGAATACTGTTATATCTACGGTTTCATTTACTGAATATGAAAGTCGTTAAATTAAGTTATTTCACCGTTTGGTTAGTCTTAACTCGATCGTATTTCGCCTTATGATACGGTAAATATTGCCAAATTTACGGTTAAATTGGCCAAATATGTATGGCGTTATTAGACTTTTTAAACGTTTCATTAAATAGTAACTAATGTATCATCCGCCCTACCATAAGGTGATTGTTGTCTTTTCTACGCTTTAATTAACCGAATAAGTAAATCGCTTTATGACGTTATTCACCGTTTGATTAGTCGTAACTTGATCGTATTTCGCCTGATGATAAGACTAATATCACCAAATTTACGGTTATATTGACCAAGCATGCACGTCGTTCTATGGCGTAATGTTACCGTTCAATCAGTTGATACTTGATCATTATATCGCCTTATGATAAGGTAAATATTGCTAAATTTACGGTTAAATTGGTCAAATATGTATGCCGTTATATAACCTAATGTTACCATTTGATTCGTCGTAACCTGAGCATATTTGGCCTTATAAAAGGGCAAATGTGGCCACATTATACCTTCATGTTGCCGAATTCATACGCCGCTGAAAGACTTTAAGTTTACGTTAAAAATTTTGTGACTAAAGTATATTCTGCCTTATTGTAAGGTGAATATTGTCATGCTTAAGATTATTTATGCCACTTTCGTAAGTTTGTTTATGACTTAGGTTTAAGTTTGTTTAGTTTTTATTAAAGCATATATCACCTTAATTTAAGTTAAATTTTGCCTTAATTACGGCGATATTCACCACATATTCAACGTCGTAAATTTAAAACGTTTTCAATAGTCCATTACTGGTGTATTAACAGTATTTAGTTGGATTCCAAGACTACCTTACGGTAAGTCATTTGAGACGGTTCGTGTTTATCATAAGAGACGTACCATTTTATCCCAAACGAATAGTAAAGTCAAATTAACCGTAAGCGTTACAAAACCGCCTCGCGTCATTACAATTCAGCCGTCGAAGGTGTAATTCATCTTAGGCCAGAAATCCATTTTTCTCAGTGCATCTAAACCATAATGATCTACCAAAACATTCAAAATAAGAAAATGTTTTTCTATGCATAGTATTAGAATATATTTTGAGGTGCTTTTTGTGGAACTGTCAAAATACTCGTTCAAACTAGAGAACACTGGTGGTCTAGTGGTAGCCGCCCCGCCTTCCGATCTGAAGGTCGTGGGTTCAAATACAGTCGTATACCAATGAGTTTTTCTGTCGAAAAATTTATGTGCACTCCCTATGCCAGTATACTCTCAAAACGGTGAAGGAAAACATCGTGTCGTAGAACCTTAAAAAGTTCGAGCAACACGTGTTGCGGAAAAACCAGCCCGCACATCAAAAGTGTGTAGTGCGCGGATGATAAAAATTTGCCAACTCGTTCAAATCTTTCTGTGTGCGAAGCGCTAAATATGTAAACAAAATCTGAACTATCTGTTTGTTTATTACTACAGGTAAACTCTGCCGAGTTCAGTTTTTTAATATTAATGTTGCCAGCTAACAGACGCTGTGACTTCTCTACCTAGGAATGGGACACTTGACTGCACTCAACATTGTAGAACATTGTATTAGAACTGTACATTTCAGTCGGCTGCACTGGAGTGTATACAATTATTTACTTTTATAGTCGTGCTACCATATCATACTACCAAGGAAGAAAGAAAGAAAGAAAGAAAAACATTTTATTGACCTTAAGAATATTAAGTACAATGGGTACCTACCTACTGCCAAGGAAGCTGTCAAATGATAAAAAAATAGATTGAAGGACAGCCAGTCTACCTACATTTTTTTTAACAACCAGCTGGTGGAACAAGCATATGGCCCACCTGATGTTAAGTGGTAATCATCGCCTAAAACAAAGCATTGCATCGAAGGTCACGGCATCAGCAACGTGCCCTACGATGCACTTCCCTGCGTCCATCAACTTGGGGCATACATGTTCAGCCTCACGTGCCAATAATGTCACCGGCACCCACACCCTTCAAACCGAAACACAGCAATGCTGCTTCACGGCAGACATGCTTAATTCAGGCAGGAGTTAGAGTTTTATACATTTTTTATTTTTTATTAGATATGTTACAATATTGCGTGCCCTTAGTATAGTGCAATGCACTCGTTCAAGCTGCAAAGAAGATTCGTCCTAGCAGACAGCTCTCTCGCTTCGCTCGATCGATCAACAATACTCCATTTCTCTTTCATCTTTCAACTCACTGACCCGTATTCAGAACATTTTAAAATGTATAGAACTTTTATACTTTATATTTTCTAGCGTAGCACTTATTGTTTATTTTTTACTGAAGTAGGGGTTTTATACAAAAACGTTCCAACAGGTCAGTTATTTTATTTTATTTTATATAAATATTCAATTTATGTATTTATTTATTGAAAAGACCAACAGCAGAGTAAAATAAAACAGAGTTTCATATGCATTAGTCTAGAACACCCAATAACAGGGCTACCACGAGCTCCATATGGTTATGGCTATGGCTGTCAAATTGTGTATAGATAGGCTGACCCACACATTCATTTTCTTCTTGGGTTTAAATGTGTTGGCACTGTTGACACAATTTTGACAGCCATTACCATAACCATATGAAGCTCATGGTAGGCCAGCAGGTCTCTCTAAAAGTACCTAACACAAAAAAATCTAGAGCACCTACTTATTTATATTCTGTGCCAAACAATTTAAAAGGAAAAAGGGATGATAGAGCGCACATTATGTAGGCATTGATTGGGTAGTAAAATGGAATTGTTTACTCGAAAATTGATTTTCCGCTTCTCGTCGTTTCTCTAGTTCTTTTGAACCAGTGCGGTGAAAGGTTTTTAATAACCGCGGTCGTTGTGCGTCGTATTTATATTTCTGTGTAAGGCGTCATAATTTGCAAAATTCAAGAAACTCATTTCACTAGCAGTATTTCGATGCCTCGAGAAATAAAGATTCTGAATAATCTCGTTCGTTCTGTATTTATCTTTGATGTTTTATTTTACATTCGATATTTATAAAGTACTTTTAGGTAAAGACATGCTTATAACAACCAAATCATTCGGTATTATTTCTAAAAATGTACTGTGGCTGGGAATCAAAGACGTCGACGATCCTGCGAGGCGATGCTTTGTTAGAGAAGCTGGTTACCACTTAACATCAGGTGGGCCATGTGCTTGTTCTATCAGCTATTGTATAATAAAACCGATTTAATTTGTTAAAAAAACTCGATTATTCTAACCTCAATACAATATCGATGCAAGCTTACTAACTTATTGAGTAACTGCGTTCTAAGATCGTTATGTTAATAAGAAAGATACATATTTAAAGATATGTAACAGAAAAAACGCTTTATGCTAAGGACATTTACTTTAATATTTAAATTGTGAGAGACTTAATTTATTTAAATTTCAATTAGCTATTTAAAACTATTCCTGGGTTAGTTATAATACGGTCAAAAGTTTTCGTCAGTATATTGGAGTGCTCAGACGTGTTAAAACAAATGTAACTTTATTATTATATCTAAAAGATTTATATTTTGCAATAAACTCAGTGATATTACCAGGAGCACATAAATTAGTAAGAGAACTTACTACACCGAACTGGAAGCAACCGTTGCACATTAGCATAAAAAAACAAGAGAGACATGTGGCAATTTACATTCATTACCATGAACGGATCTGGTTAAACTGGATGCCGATGAAACTGAACGCCGAAACCAGCATAATTGGAAGACCGGTCAATCACGTGAGCACGGCAGAACGATCAATAGCATGCCAAGGTGAGATAATAGATTTACATTACTCGTCGAGGTTTTTATTACTTATAAAAACTACTTTGTTGATTCTGCTGCCCTGTTGCTTGCTCCGATTCTATATAGAAAGATTGACATTGACTCAAAAACAAGGTCTTTTGGGACTACAGACCGAGGCTTACAAAGTTAACAAATTATTTTGTAAAAGATCAAGCCATTTATGTTTTACTAACAACATGTCTCATTTATCTTCAAACTCTTCAACCAATACATTAACAAGCAAATCATCACTACGGCACAGCCTATCTGATTCTGCTCTACACAATATTTCTGGAAGAAAACTATCAGACGATCATGATTTCTGCCCATTGGACGATGGTAACTACGAAAGACTAACTACAGACCTTCACAAAATGTTCCGAAACTTTACCAGGGAGCAAGATAGGAAATTGTTACTCATGTTAAACATTTTAACTGAAATGCGAGACCAAAACAGAGCTAAAGACAAAGAAGAGTCAATACTTCAGAAAAAATACGAAGAATTAAAGCAAAAAATGGAGACAATAGAAAAAGAACGCAATGAGAAGAAATCACAGGTTCAATCTCTGGAGAATAGACTTGACCAGACGGAGAGGATGACTCTAGCCGCTTTCTCAGAACTGCGAAAAATGAAGAGGAAGTCAGTGATAGAAAAAATAGAAGCCAAGGTGGGTACACCAATACCTTGTAACAAATTACCAAGGAGGTCAAAATGAACCGTAACTTGAACGAATCGGAACCGATTCTTATCTAATAGCAAAGAAAAAGAATGATTAATAAATTTCAAGGTTACTTATTTATATTAATCATTGGTATGTTTGATGCAAAGTACAGATACATTATTTAGGAATACTTTTTTGGTACTAATTTAATAAATTATTTCTTAAGCTTCCAGAACCAGATATAGATATTTGTAGACTAAAAACTTTTTCAATTAACTTGTTTCACTGGCTCGTACCTAAATGATTAGACTTGTTAGAACTTACCGATTGTAAAGGTGACCCAGTTTTTTTAACCTTTATGTACAAGTTTGTACTTTAAGAATTTATTTTCCTTCCGGCTATAGAATAAATTAAATTCATTGCTGACTAGCGGAATATAATTGACTTCTTATAAAATACTCGTAGATTGAGAACAAACTCGGCTAAGTAGCAGGAAGAATCTCTTTGTGGAAGAATTCATCCGGAAAAATACTTACTGCCTTCGTTCCACGATTTGAAGGGTATTTATAGGCACATGACTAGCTTTAAGTCACCGAGGACGCATTGTAATGCCACATAGGGCACGTTTTCGGTGGACGTGCTCTGTGAGGTAATGCAACTATTTTAAGCAGGAGGTGGTTGGGAGGTTGTTGTTTTTAGTATAGATAAAGGTATATCTATAGTTCATCTTTTAGCTCAGTCATTTTACTCTCCTAATAAAATTTACTGCACAGTAGACGAGTTCTGTACGACGTAAGAATAGAATAACGTTTATTATAAATACTCTTTGTTACCTTTTTATATTAACCTGCTTACAATCTGCATGATTATTAATATCGGTCCGCTTCAACTATAAAATAATTGAAGTAAAGTGCATATGCTTTTACCTGACAAAATATGTTCGCGCGTCCATAATACATGCACTTTATTCCAATAGTTTGAAAGTTGATTTTCGAGTGCCTTAATAAAATTATTTCCGCTGCGCTCCTCTCTGTCTGCGCTGACCCTTATAGGGTAAATTATCTAGTCATTTAAAAAATCAGTTTAAAGATCTGACAATGTTAATAATGAATATATATATATAAATATACTGAATATACATAAAACCATACCCATGACGATGTTTATAGATCTCTATGTTCCGTTGAGATGTTATTATTTGTTGCTCCGCCAGAACCTTCAGCGCGCTATGAAAATAATCAATAGGTATTAGTACCTATTGATTATTTTAATGACAACTGAAGCGTTAATGACTCTTAAGAAACTTGTAAATATTTATTAGAAAGAATACCTACTCATTTTCGGGAAGGAAGGTTTTTTCCATTTATTTGGTATTTAGGAGCTATGGTTACATACACTTTATATAGGAACAAAAAAACCGGTCAAGCTCGAGTCGAACTCGTGCACGAAGGGTTCCGTACCATTATCTCTAAAAACTGCAAAAAAAAACCATGGTAAAAACAAGCCTCCTTAGGTTGCTCTGTCATTTTAGCATTTGTTATTATTAAAATGACATGGCACATAATCTCTTCTGTCTTGGAGTGGATGTGGGTAGTCCTTTAAGTCATCTTGAGAGACATCTTACAACTTTCGTTCATAATCACTAAAGCCAAATTGTGCATAATGAGACAGTATCTAGATAAAGCAATTGGTATTATTCCAACAGCAAATGGGAACTGACGACAGCATGAGCGATGATGTATTCGAAGATGATACACTACGTGCGCCAGCGCAGAGGAACGCTCCTTCCCCGACCGGATACCGAGACTACCAGCCACCAGGAGACATGCCTTCAAGGCTGCAGTATGATGATGATATGCCACTGCATAAGGTAAGTCAAACTTTTTTGCACATCGATGAGGAAAGATTTGTATTTTTGTGTGTTTGTACCGAACAAACTCAAAAATTCTTTCACCATTAAGAATGCCACAATCTTCCTAAGTAAAACAGGCTGCATTCATTACTAGCAACCCGCCCCGGCTTCGCACGAGTTTAATTAGTAAAGAAAAGAAAAAGTGAAAATAGTGGAGTCACTGTCTTTGAATCTATCGCCAGTCGATAGTATAAGATACTTCTTCAACCTTTTAAGAAAAATATAAGGACGACGGCAATTGATTGCCTATGAAGAAAAATTATTTAGTACAATAAAATATAAAGAAACCTTTGTTCAAAGAGAAAAGATGTATAGGTTAAAAAAATATTAATGGAAATAAATATTAATGGTTCATGAAAATAAATGTGACCGCACAACATTTTCATAAACAAATAACGATATTTTATACTACGAGTAAAATTTTATTTGCTTGTGATGTTTTTTCATTGTTGATTTTGAAGAAGTCTCAAGTTATGTGATCAAGAAACTAGGTATATCAAGCAAAATGATGTCATATAAAACCAGTCTAATAAAAATACACTAACTATAATAGCTTATCTAAATTATTTTATAAGGCTATCAAATGACCAAAGCAATCTATGAGTATTTTACTGGCATACTATTTAATTTTCTCAAAATGTCTTTTTCTTTCGCGTTGCATCTATTCAATATCTGGCATACTATTTAATTTTCTCAAAATGTTTTTTTCTGTCTGCCGCAGCGCATAGCATTGCTATTCAGAGTAGCAATGCTGCCAGCGTCTTGAGGACGCTTCCGTCTGGCACTGATTTGGAACAGTTGAGCTATCACTCGATCGTTTGTAACGGTCGGCAGATAACTCAACTGTTTCTTGTGTTTTTGTAAATATTTGTTAAATTGTAAGTTTGTGTAAAAAATTAATGTTCTCAAATTGTTTGATACTTAATATAATGATGGTCTAAATAAAATTATGACATATTTACGCGTAGATTACTACGAGTAGTAACCATTAACTGGTATTGCTTGTTTAACAAATTTGGGCTCAAATTCTAAATATTTATTTATTTTATTTTTATTTCTTAGGAAAACAAACAGTACTTATATTCTAATTGATAATTTAAAAAGACAACTATGGACCATTAATCAGTTTTCGCATAATATAGCATAATTATGCAAATATCAGCATAATTATTTATTTATTGCGTTTGCTTGTGGTGTTTTGGCAAAAGCGAGTAATAAATAGCTGAATGTTTAATATTTGAACACAACTAATTTAGTACTTACTTATTTCATTGCCTGCCATTTAATTGACTGGCCTCTAGCTCAGTTGGTAGTAGCTCTGCCTTCTGCGCCGTAGGTCGTGGGTTCGATTCCCACCGAGAACAATATTTGTGTGGTGAACATTTGTTCTCTGTCTGGGTGTTATATTGTATTCTAAGTATGTATTTACAAAAAAAAAATGTATTCAAGTATTATATCAGCTATCTGGTTCCCATAGTACAAGCTCTGCTTAGTTTGGGGCTGGGTAGTGTTGTGTGAATTGTCCACAATATTTAAATATTTATTTATTTATTTTTTTAATGAATATTCAACATCGTCATCATTTTTGATTCGTGTATACCTATTAATAATTTTAATGTATGCATTCATAAAATTATTACTTAATTAATTAAAATTAATAACTCGTTGGTTATTCAACACGTAATTTATTTCCAGAAATAAATAAACAACTGCTTACATTATGAATGATAATATCATAAACCTGAAACAATTTTCTTAAATACAAATTATAACATTTTAGTACAAACTTTCCACTGTGTTTTCTTTTTGTTAGCTTATTGTTAAAAGAAAACTTAAAGAACTTTTAAAAACAAACGAACTGAAACAATAACACATTTATTTAACAAATATTCTATAAACCGATTTATACAATGAAAATTACAGTTAAAGAAATTTACAAAATGTACAAAATACACAAGAAACAGTTGAGCTATCTGCAGACCGTTACTAAACGATCTAGAGATAGCTCAGCTGATCCAAATCAGCAGACGGATGCGTCTCCAAGACGACAGCGGCATTGCCACGCTGAATAGCAATATTAATAAACTGAATAAAACAACTGAACTGAACTGAATAAAGTTAATAAACAAAATATTTATGATTTTACTCGTACTTCTGATAGCTACGAGTAGCTTATAAGCTTTGAAACAATGTTACTTAATTAAAAGCCGTGTTATAATCTTACATTATGTATTTACATAATTTAAAAGTCGAATAGGCTTTTTAATGAAACAGAATTTTACAGCCTGAAGATTCTGAAAATACGGAACTTAAACATTAATTTTTCGATGTTTATAATGAAACATAAAGATTTTAATAAAAAAATGCATAGCCTTAATTTAATTTGCAGTCCTGACGGACTTTTACTCAAGGTTCTTTGATATCTGTCTATAATGAGGGTGGTCAATCATATTACATTTTTCACTTATGCAGTAGGCACGCCTTATTGTGGCAGAATGTAATGGGCCTCAAATATTTGCATTTTAAATTAATAAAGA
Source organism: Thera britannica (assembly GCA_939531255.2). NCBI lineage: Eukaryota > Metazoa > Arthropoda > Insecta > Lepidoptera > Geometridae > Thera > Thera britannica. Next base: position 4,860,789 of record OW618041.2, on the reverse strand, counting down.
TTGTGCCTACATTCCGGCAAATTAATGATTATGATCATGAAATCAGATCATAAGTAGTTGTTATTCTTTACAAGACAAGTAGCACCATTAATTTCCTGTATTACCACTAATAGATAATACTTTAATACGAAGACGGTCACTTCATGTCTTTGAACTTAGCTAATGATAAACATTATAAGGACTTTTTTATTTCAGACTATCCTATTAGGTGACAGTGGGGTTGGAAAAACATCGTTACTCGTGCAATTTGAGACGGGGAAATTCCAATCAGGCAACTTCTCGGCCACCGTCGGCATCGGGTTCACGGTAAGTCGAACTGTTCTTGTTTTCATCCCAGTCGTGGTTATCGGTAGCAAGATTAATTGGATTAAATTAGTCAAAATAACTACTACTCGACCAAGATAGGTGCACCTCGTTGGAATGCGGCGCCCCGCCCGCTTCCCCGCTCACCTCCCTGCGAACGCCCTGTCGCGTCAGTAAGGTTAGCATGTTTGTTGCCAACACGCGTCATACGGGTTTTCGTCTCCCTAACCTTTGTATTTTAAGTTAGGTTTTTTGTTGAAGTTTCGTTGTTTCCACTGATGTACAATTTATTGATTACAAGGTATGATTCCGAAAAATATATGAGTGAAAGCGAAAGCAACATTTAAGGCATCGAACTAATAACCAGTTGTGATTCTTCTTAATTATAGTTATCCCAATTGTTTTGTATAATTTTTAAGTATAATATCATGTTAAAAACAATAGAAACAAATTAAAATCTAATAATCATTTGTTTACTCTTTTAGCGAATCCATTTTTGCAGACCCTACTACTTAGCTTGGTCGAGTAGTAATTATTAAAACCATCTTATTGATTATGTTTTTAAGCTGAAACTTACAAATGTAAGTTCGTGTCAAACATGAAAAGTCTCCAAGCTCAAGCCATTTGAATACTCAACCATTTCTAAATTTTTTTTTAATTTCAAAAGAAATGGGCATTTAAATGGTCTTTAAAAAACACTTAGATGCAATTCTGTGGGCACTACTTTTGGTTTTGGTCCTCAACCCATACATTTGGCCACATTTTCCTTTTACTTAAGTGTCTTTGAAATTGGCTGACGTTTTAATTAATATCACTTTAGGTAGGTACCTGAATTAGTTGGTTTACATCTGTTCATTGTTGAGTTCAAGTGATATTAAATGGTCTTTCAAACACACATAAGTTCAATTTACAGGGCACTGTTTTTGGTTTAAGCCCAGGAGCCATACTTATATTTGGGCACATTTTCTTTTTACTGAGTATGTTTGCAAATTTTTCTGACCGTTTGAATATTACCGTATTTAGTGTCTCTAGTTAAGAGAATATGCCGTTGTTTTTTTTAGACCTTACAGTGTAGAGTGTATTTATATATAAGTTTCGTTCCATATGTAAAAAAGCTTAGGAATAAGTAACATAAAAGTAACAAATAATTTGAGTTTCATATAATCTTTAAAATTGGAACCATTGGCTGTAATAATCTGTTTTCTCAGTCGGTAATAAATATTGGAAGGAAAGAAAAAAATTCTGAGAAACCAATCACAATATTCGGGTGCTTACTTAAAACGAAATAAAATCTTCTAAATTAGATGGTAAAATGCTATGAAAATTCCTTAAAAGCTTTTCCAAACCTCAGTTAATTATTAACGAAATCTCATCAAAAATGTTTTTATTTTCCAAGAATTTTTATTTACTTCTAAACTCATATCATGATGCCTTACTAATTTAGCAAGAATCTTGCGTCTGTTTCTGTACGTAGCTAAAAATTTAGGCATTTTACTTCAAAAAAGATTTTCGTCTAGGTAACTCAATAATGCATAAATAATGAGTTAGACGGAAATCTCTTTAGGTAAGCGCTTTCTTACCTTTGGGAGAGGACATACTTTCTAGACATTTTATTTTTTCGGCATTATTAAATTTCAGCATTTATCTACAAAGAAATACAGTCTGCTGATAGCTCAGCTGTTTCTTTTGTATTTCATACAATACCTAGTGAAATCCCACGCAACTTCGTTCGCGTTGAGTTTTTTCAGGAATCTACTTTCGTATTTCGTACTCCTAGGACCATTCACACAGGCGACTCTCCATACAAACGTAGTCCCCTATTTCCTCCCTGGATAATGCCTCTAGACACTCTAGAGTAACCATTTTGTCTCATAAAATCCAGATCTGCTTATACGTGCTCGTATGTTTTCCTTTTTTTCAGAAACTTATTGATAAAGAAAATATCACCTCCAATTCATATTTCATATAAATCATATGAGGGTCATATTTTCTATACTCACAAATATTTTCTATATGTTATAGGGGACTACGTTTGTATGGAGAGTCGCCTGTGTGATTCCCTCTTAAGCTGCATCAGTCATCAGTCATTAACATCACGGACTGACGTAAGAGATTTGTATAATGAGAAGAAGTAGAAGATTGAAATAATAGTAATTTTTCTGTTGAGATTTGTTCAAGACATTTTACTTTAGGAAATTATAATTATTAAAAATAATATTCAGTACGCGGGACTTTATTTAAAAAAAAATTCTGAACAGGGTATTATGATACTATTTCGTTTCACTTATTTACAAATCATCATTTTATGCGATATCAATTATGTACTAAAAAGCATTCGTTTACCTACAATTTTTATCTTTATATACCACTTAGAACTGTGGTTGAACAAGTTGTTTCAATTTCAACCCGTTCATTCTAATTAACTTTAGTTTAACCGTGCACCAACTAACTTAATTGTGCAGTTTCAAGTTAAATAAGATCTCATTCTGTACTTTTTTAATCAGAAAAAGAGTTGAACAGTTAAACGTCACTTTGAAACATAGCTTTGTTTGTGACTGTGACTGTACCACTGTACGATATTTGGGATAGTAATATTATAAAGAGGCCAGATTTGTATGTTTGTAACAAATAAACTCGAAAACTGCTGAATCGATTTAAATTTTTTTTTCATCTTTATAGTGCTGCATCAGTATTAAGTAACAGAGGATAAATACTAGTGACCCGCCCCGGCTTCGCACGGGTGTAACCTAGAAAAAAAGAGGTGAAAAATATGGAGTATAAAAATATGGAGTAGTAGTAGAACCTTTGAAATTTTCCACCCGTGCAAAATCAAAACCAATCAAATAAGAATTTATTAAATAGTATCACAAGGGCCACTTTGAAGCGTCTTAAAGCTAGATGAGTCTAGGTACAGTTCCACGTCACCAAGCCAAGCGAAAGCCGGATGGATCGCTAGTTTGCTAATATATTCAATACCTCACATCCTGTCTACCCGCGAAACTCGGTCATCACTGTTCTAACCGAGTTAGGGGGTGGGTTTGCCCTCCCCTTGCATTATACTGAACCGATGATGTGTGTAGTACGCACCCTCGCGTTTACAACGTAGCCTACCTCTATTCATAGAAGCCACTATTGTGTCCACGTTTATTAATTCCCCACATGATAACGAAACAAGGTTGGTCTATTCATTTTCCGGAATATAACCGTTGCTGAAACCTTATTAGCGTAGATTGATACATCTATGCTGAAAGTTGCTGGGATTATTATTATTTCATTTATCCGTTGCTAATAATTATGTTTCTACATCATAGCCTACTTAAATAATAAATAAATTCATATTATGGACAATCCACACAACACTATCTAGTCGCAAACTAAGCAGAGCTTGTACTAGTTCTAAGATCTGACACTGTTATATTTACATACATAATAAGGCAATAAATATACTGAATACTGAATACTGAATACTACGGGAACCAGATAGCTGATATAATACTTATCAAAACATTTATTTTGTAAATACATACTTGGAATACAACAAAATACCCAGAAGAGAGACAAACATCTACGTTCACCACACATATATTTGTTTGTGGTGGGGATCGAACCCGCGACCTACGGCGCAGAAAGCAGAGCTACTACCAATTGAGCTGAGAGGCCAGTCAAAGTATTTATGCTAGGTAATAACAAGTTACCATTCAGTAATATCAGTTGAGCTATGTTTATATTGTTTGTGACGATCTGCAGATAACTCAAATATTGCTTTTGTATTTTGTAAATACTTGTATAAAGAGACGTTTCTTTGTGTAAATAAAAGTCACACATGATACTGACCATGAAAAGAAAAAATAGATTATAGATACGTAAAATAAATAAAATAAAGTCGTGTAAGTTATGTACACTATTTATAACCCAACGGTTGAATCGATTTGGCTGAAAATTGGTAAGGTAGCTTAGAACCAGGACGGACATAATAATATGATAACATGACTGATTATTATCCCAAATAAGTAACAGAAACGAGGTGACACCGCGGGCGGCCGCTGGTACTAAGTAATGTTATACCTACCTACCCTATTTTTTTGAAAGCTTACAAGGTCATCTGCTACTGTAATATGTGCATTCACATTGGCATAATATTTGTCGTCCAAGATTACATTACGCAGTAATCTCATCATTATTAAACATTTTGAAACCGGATTTCTGTTGTAAACTGACAGCTCTCAATTTCAGGTGTTTACTCAACCTTATCCGCTTACCTCATCGATTTACTTCAAGTATTAGTTTAGTATCGTAACCCAAATTGAGAAATTATTTGGGTAAATCTTGGTTCATTCAATCTCGTAGGGTTGAACACCCAACTTAAGGGGTTTTTAAAAATCCCAAGTTCCCATCCCACTAATATTATAAATGTGAAAGTTTGGATGGATGGATGTTTGTTACTCAATAACGCCATATGAAATTTGGCACACAGATTGATCCCGAACATTTCAAAGACAAAAATATCAGCTGTTTTGCCAATGTTTGCTATAATAAGGGCGTGTGTGAAAAACCTGCCTATGCCTCTGTAAAAATCATCTACAGATATTGGCCTGTGTAATATTTAAAAACAAAGGTGAATGACAAAAACTTATTCAATTTGCCTCCAATTAATATCCAAATACTCCTAATTCTATTCGAGCGACAAACAATTTCCATATGAAACAACCGCATCCAATCTATGTTCACAAAGGGTCAATGCCGTATCCAAAGCAACGCGCGACGTTCAAGCCCGGGAGGTACGACGGGTGAAGGGGATGGATCAGTGTAGCCTCCTTTTACGTACAAAGCAGGCTTCGTACTGGCAATTTGCTATGTGACATGTTGTCATACTTGTCATTCACAGACATTGAGTCACAAAGTCACAAAGATGAGTTATAGGTTAGTTAGCTAGCTTGAATGTTCCTTGGCGTATGTTTTTATAATCCTTATTGTTCGCCATAGCCACCTTAAGATACTTTGATAGACTCGTAAAGCAAAATAAATCGGGGAAAAACTATCTGAAAATGATTTTGCAACAAAAAAACTCTCGCACACTCACACAAATTGAATTTGTGATTTTTTGTATCGCGTCGTCGCATACTAACCCAGTTATTTAAAACGCAAAAATCACATTGATTTAGCATACGTTTGACTGGTTTCTTATACAGTGTGTAAACGTTTGGAAATAAAACAAAGATCTTTGCGCCACTCTTGCCGGGATAGTACGCAGATCTTCAATGCGCCGGCTTACAGCCGGCGGCAACCTGCTTCCTACTTGAACGTAACTATCCCCAGACTCCGGGATACTCAGTCGGGATAGAGCAGCGGAACCAACGCCTCTCGTACTGGCCGCCGGAAAATTCGCGTAACTTCACGCGCCAAATGTTTTAAAAACTTAACGTTCGAAAGTTGAAATCGGATGTGGTGTGGTTTTTGAATTTGGAGAAAAAGTTAAAAGTTTAAATTGTGAATGCGATGGAAATTTGAGGCTTGAGTACCTACATAGATACTGTTACAACATCTGAAATTTAAAGATTGTAAGTAGGTACATAATTATACATACTTTCCTTTCAAATATTTTGTCCCTTTGTGCAGCAACCAAACAAAATGAATAAGTAACCCACTGAAAGTACTTATTAGTACGAACCTTCATAGTTATACCACCTAATATACCCTATTACAACCTACTTACCAATATGATGAAAATGATGTTCCCAAAGCATTTTAATTAAAATTAATTACCTATTGCACGAGCATCGTCAAAGGGTAGGTTTAATATGAGTGACACAATTATCTGTATAAATCTTTATTATTACATACAGGAGATAAATGCGTCGATTCCCAAAGCAAATCTAGGTACTCAAAGAAAAATTAATCAGACTTAAATTTTTTTTCAGTTGGTAATACAGATACTTATTATATTTTATGACGACAAAAAGTAACATAACCAGAACATAATTACTACAATACTAATACCACAACATTTTGTTGATTCTTAGAACTAAAACTCGTTATAAAATAATTGAAACCGAAAATCATAAAAATTGAATTGAATTAGAACCGAATAATCCATCAGAAACCAGGGACACCAATTAGTAGCCTATTATCAACATGGGTAGCCTGAAAAGCTTTTTATTCTCGTATATATCCATTCACACAGGGCGCTTATATTTAAACTGGGTTGTTTACAGGGAGCGTCGATGCATGCCGTTCGGACGACCGACGCACTAGACCGTGTCACATTCAACCAACATACAACCTCCTTTTTGTTAATTTGTTTTTATTGCGAGCTTGTTGTGAACTCATTGTAATGAAGTGTTTTTCTACTTAACCACACATTATAACTGCTTATAGAAATACAGACAGGCTTTCAACAACAACGTAGTGGGGCTATGAACTGCTTTGTCATTGTTCCTAAACGCGATAAACAAAAACCATTCACCGTGCGTATTTCTTTTAACTGATTCAATTTATTAAAACTTTAAACAAATTACACATCGTACCTAACAAAACAAAAAGGCCCGCCACATCAAATATTTTACCCCGTTATCTTTTTTAGTTTAAAACGTGTACAATAAATAGAAGAAAAAATATTTTAAAATCAAGACGCCATTCTTGATTTATACCTTTGTGACTTACGAACCCCAAGAAACCACAGCATCCAAAATCAGAGCAAATATTTGCAGTTCATGCTTACATAGTTCATTGGAAGTCCTGCAACTATTAGAAATTGAAGGGGTTTTGATAGGGGTGTGGGGTTTAGCTCATCCGGGCTAAAGTTATGAGGATGTTTACCGAAATGGATGGTACGATATTGCATTAGTAGCCCACATTCTCCGCCATTGAAGTAGCAATGAATTTGGCTATTTTTAGATCTATAATTTTAATATCAACTAACTGGTCTTTGCATCTATGAATTGTAGCTACATCGTAGCATGCTACGACGTAGTACGAGTACCTAAGTGGGGATTTTTAGAAAAACTCAATATTATAGTAAAAATTGAATATTGAAATATTGATATCTGATTTGCAATTTATTGAACCAACAAATCAATAAAGTACACATGACTGTAGGCCTACCACAAGCTATGTCTGGCTCTGTCTCTCGCTCTGGTTTTGAGTATGGGATGAGTGGTCACCAGTGTATTATACTGTGTGTGACGTTTCGACGTAGGATTTATTTAGTCAACACTCACACAGACTCAAAACCAGAGCCAGTGACAGAGCCAGGTAGAGCTTGTGGTTAGCCTACTGAACATGAAACTTTCAGAACATTCAACACTTTGTCCTGTCAGAGTTTTAATGCTAGTTTTTTATTTGCGTCGATACAACTAGTTGTTGGAACAAAAATTATGGACCACTTGATATGTGGCACATTACAAATAATAGTACTGCATAGTTAAATTAGATTGGCCTCTCAGCTCAGTTGGTAGTAGCCTGCCCTCAGAGCCGTCTTGGGTTCGATCTCCACCAAAAACAAATATTTGTGTGGTGAACGCAGATGTTTGTTCTCGGTCTGGGTGCTATATTGTATTTCTAAGTATGTATGTATTTACAGCTAAAAATGCATATAAGTATAAACGCAGCTATCTGGTTCCCATAGTACCAGCTCTGAAAGTGTTGTGTGGAAAAAAAAAGTAAATGAAAATGGTCTCAGAATTCATGCCGGTATAAATCTGTCCGCGTTTTCTAGAATACGGTTTCTGAACATTGAACGACTGGGTGGGTAAATGGAACACAAAGTATAAATTGCCCTATCATGGTTGTGTGAGTGCTGGAAAATTGGATGGATTGAATTTTCAGATGTCCTGTCCTATGAAAGCGTTTAGGTCGATGATACCTATTCTGTAAATATGGATTACAAATGCAGGCCGTAAAGTAAGTTAGTACTTATTATCTATTAGTTTTTTTTAAGTACATACACAACTAGCTGATGGGACAAAAATATGGCCCACCTGATGTTAAGTGGTAACCATCGCCTATAACAAAGCATTGCCTCGTAGGTCATGCATTTCCCTGCGTCCACCAACAAGATGCTTACAAGATGTTTATCCTCACGTGCTAGTAATTTGTGCACAAAAAAGAACCTCTCTGAGGCGCACTTGAAATCCTTTGACCACACTAGTTTCTTCATTATTACAACTTCATACTTCATTATACAAAAGTTTCTCTTCTTCATTACTTTAAAATAGTCACAAGCTTGTCTAAGCCGCCTCTCCTTGCCGTCTCTCGTTTTTGTGAAATAAGACGTTTACTAAAAAGTGAGGTTTGTCTGATTGTCTGAATAGGTTCAGCTTCCCAGAACTAGCAAAATTGTATCCTATGACTACCTATGTATACACTACCTGTATACTACCTATTTCAATCGAAATATGTCGTTAACTATTGAAAATGGTGCTGTGATGAACCTTTGAGGGATTTGCGTGATTTCAACTGGAATGGAGCGGTTCCAATATTGATTTTAGATTATATTTTGAGCGTGTATTGTGATTGCCTTTACATACCATAATATCCGCCTACGCTTCAATAATATATGCTCAATTGGCACCACACTGGAGCTTCATCATTAATATATTATTTTGTACCGTAGGTACCATAAGTTTGTTGCTATTGAAATGAAATTTTGCCATAAGTCAGTTACATAGCAGGTATCAGTGAAATATATAATGCTTTTAAGTTACTAAATACCTAGTAAGTAGACGTACTTAATTGGTAGGCACTATACTAGATAGGTAGAATAGACAGACCTAAGAAGGTAGATAGGTGTAGGTAGGAGGTAACATGCCCTTGATTTGGTGGCATCACAAAACCACGCTAGGCTGAAAACCCTTATTCTTCTAGACTTGATCGCGTGACGTTTCAAACTGATATTTTTATTCAGTTGAATAAAGGCAGGCATCTTCGACTATTCCAGTACTAAAATTGGAAATATTTTATGAAACATTTTAATATCTACTACTCCTTACTCCTGAGGGTCGTGAGGTCATGACCCGTCGTGGATTACTTTCTACGAGTACTTGTCAATTTTACGCCATCTATAGTCACCTTTGTCGGTGACCTTTATTGCTTATACGAGAGTAAGGCGTAGGTATTTGAGAGACTACATTAATTTCGCTATAGTTACTACGTTTTGGAATGATCATTGCGATTTGATATAACTGAATAAACAGTTTTTGGGTTTTAAATCCCTCGCTCGATTTTGCTAGAGTTTTGTCAATCTCGTAAAAGGTTTTCTGAAAAAATCGGCTAGAGATTGGAATCGAGTATCACTGTAAAATAAAACGGTTATGGCTGTCAAAATTGTGTCAACAGTGTCAACACATTCAAACCCAAGAAGAAAATGAATGTGTGGGTCAGCCTATCTATACACAATTTGACAGCCATAGCCATAACCATATGGAGCTCGTGGTAGCCCTGCAGGGCTGCTACAAAAAAACAAGTGTTGACGGAATTTTGACTGAAGCCTCATAGCTATGTCTCTCAAAATTTAAAACAATTTGAGATTGGGATTTGAATTTATCGTTGGTGGTTATACCACTCTGGTAAGACCAAAGTTTGGCCTTTGACCCGTCGTCTTTTCCAGAAATTCACAGTAGGATCCATTAAAAATCTTCTTCTTCATTAACCTGTCGGCTCCAGAAAATTGTAATACCTACGCAATTTTTAAATTTACCTACACGACGGAAAATTAAAATGATTTAATGTTAGCAAAATTATAAACATATTTGTATTTGCGTAAACAAGGCTAAGGTTCTACAAGTTCTAGAAGTTTTTAATGAGATAGACACAAACAGGAATGTTTATTTACCCCGAGTATATATGACTAGCGAAATCCCACGTGACTTCTCGCGTTAAGCTGTTTCCATGCAAACTTCCACTCCTGTTTTAGCGCTTGAATTTTGCAAATTTATGGCTCAGCGCACCCGTACACTATTATTTGGAAATAATTAACACACAACAATACAATTCACTATAATTCCCTTTCAAATGTCATACTTCTATGACTGTTGGGTTAAGTGTCGCCTACACGGGCTTCCGGCCACAACCACAAAACGTTACCATTTTATATGGACTCGTCGCACACGGTTGACGCCGGTAGCCTTCACACCACACGCTACGAGGCGTCGCTATATAAAATGTATGAAAACGATAGGAAATATGCCAGTGGCGGCGTTTCGTGGTTGTGGCGGGCCCGTGTGCGGGAGCACTAAGGCTGCCTTCTCTGTGCAGTCAGTCAGTAAGAGAAGAGTTTCATAGATTTAAACACAAACATACAGTCTGTATTAAAGCTATAATTGCTATGATACTACGTACCCACGTATCCTATTAATGTTTGATTAACTATAATATTAAGTCCTACGTACTAAGTACTGCTCTAATAACCTTTCGTATGGAGAACTAATTTCAATTCTGTGCTTTTGTTACGGAGAAATACCGTTTTACTGAAGAAAATATTTTGGATAATACAACATTATCTAGCCCCAAACTAAGTAGAGCTTGCACAATGGGAATCAGATAGCCTATATAATACTTGTATATTTTTTGTAAAAAAATACATACTCAGAACAATATAACACCCAGACAGAACAAACATTTATATTCAACAAACAAATACTCGTTCTCGGTTGGCATCGAACCCACGGTCTACGGCGAAGAAGATGGGTCTACTACTAACAGAGCTGTGACGCCTATTTTTAATTATTATTATTTTAGCCGAAACAGAAAACAGTCTTCATCATGTTACTGTTTGTCATTTTCTTTGCCCATAAGAAAAAAAGTCAGAAAAGGTGTTAGAAGATACAAGACAGACACACGTAGACAGACTGACGACTCAGTTCGAAGCGACGCCGACGACGGTCGTAGTAAACTGTACCCGAAGTCCAAATAGTGTTTTCGTGTGAGCACGTGTCTTTCTCTTTTGTATGGAAACTTCAAGTGACAACAACTGTTTCGATCGTTTCTACGTACCTAACGTATTTTTGCTGTCTCATCTTTTCTCCATATAACAGAGAGAGACAAATAGTGTAAATGAAGTGGGACTAGCCCTTCTGGCCTCATTGCTGAACAGTACCCTGATTACAGTCTTCAAATGACGGTGACCGTGTCTTCAAAACACACTTTGATTTTAACATGGAGCTCATTTTCCTCTTTAATGAGCCCGTAAAGTTTAAATTAGCACAGGCCTTTGTGAACACGATATGTGCCTGTTCAAAAACAAAATGACTTGTTTATGAAGGTACTCGCCCACTCACCTCATGATTATCATCATCAGCCTGACAAAAAGTCCACTACTAGACATAAGGTCCCACTAATACATTATTTTATACAACTAGTTGATGGAACAAGCATATGGCCCACCTGATGTTAAGTGGTAACCATCGCCTATAACAAAGCAATGCCTCGTAGGTTACGCACGTCAGAAATGTGCCCTACCTGAGTGCTCCGTTCGAAAAATATTGTTGTTTATGAAAATTCTTACTCGTAGATAGTTGAAACTATTGTATAATATTTTAGCATTTCGCAATTCTTCCGTTTTTAATATAAAATGGGATGACCTATTTCTGTTCTCTTTTATAAAATCGTGAAAAGGGGAACAACGTTTCTGTAAACTTATAAAATAAATATTATAGACAATCCACACAACACAATCTAGCCCCAAGTTAAGCAGAGCTTGTACTGTAGGAAATAGATAACTGATATCTATCATACTTATTTACATTTTTTTTTGTTAATACATAGGTACTTAGAATACAATATTGCACCCAGAAATAGAACAAACATCTGTGATCACCACACAAATATTTGATCTTGATGGGGATTGAACCCACGAACTACGGTGCAGAAGGCAGAGTTAGGCAGAGTTACCAACTGAGCTGAGAGGCCAGTCGATATATTGTTATTTAACTGCATATTGCAAACTAATTATTTTTCAGTCAGTAACTTGTCAGTAACAATGTTCGTTACTAATAAAAATATTCCACTATTTCATGCAAAAGGATGGAGAGATATTTGTAACTCAATAACGCCAGAACGGATGAAACTTCTAAAGCTATTTTGTATCCCTGTTAAATGTATGGTCGGGAATAGATTTGTTTTTAATCATGAAATAAAGTCGTGTTCGTTGACCAATCTGGAAGAGTTACCTTTTAGATAAGTATTTTTCAAATCTACTCTTAATTGACGAAGTTATGATTTAATATGCTACTACTACTACTTTAGGAATATAAAAAAAAATTGTTTACCTCCTTCTTTTTTATGTAAAGTTGGTTAAAAATAGGGTCACGGCTGTGATTTTCAAGTAGGTACGGTAGACATACTCTTTCATCTCTTGGTCCTTACCTAGCACCCTACTCAAAGACCCTTTGTAGATGTCTGAGGTCTTGTGCGAGACACGTCAATATAACATTTGGCACAATATAATTACATTATGTAGTGATTTGTATCACGTGTATATTTGGTTCTTTCATGATGTTTTCCTTCACCATTTATAAGCATTTATGGTGCTTCTACTCTCCAGGAACCTACTAATTGTAAGGCCATGTCTAACTAAAATACCAATCGTGGGGCAACTAGTTGCGCCAACAACAGTCAAAATCTAAACTTGTTTATTTAGTTGTATCACAAGGATTATTTTGAAACGTATTGTAGCTAGGTGAGTCTAGGTGCCAGTTCCACACCAAGCCTAGAAGAATGCAACAAATTACGGCTTCGTTCCTACCGTTTTTTGTGTGATCCTTTAAACAAGCAAACAAAATGTGGTATCTCTCCTGCCTCCTTATTTTAAGAGTATTTGTAAACATTTCCAATAAATTCCGTTAGAAAATGCTCTTATTAGATCAGGGTAACTTTATATTTAATAGAAAATATGAAATAGTAAGTAAATGATTAAATTACACCAATATCTTTACAATATACACTTTATTTAACTAAATTATAGCTTTAGTCACGTTATTCAACACAAAACTACCTTACAGTAAAAATATACCAACTACATAAAGAGATATAGCGAACTAGGTACTTATCTTAACAATTAAAGGGTGTACTCAGAGCCGAATCACATCGACAGTACACAGAACGAAACGATAACCTCCTTGTTCGAGTCCCGAGCCCAGAATAATCCACCGTCCCGCCTAGCCTCAGTCAGGCGACCAACCTGACAGTTGATAGACAGCGCCCCCTATCGGCAATATCGTCATCCGTTCTGCGTAGCTTCTGACTACCAATAACAAGTTATTGATATAATAAATTGTTATTAATTTCGAACAAATAAAAATAAAATATAATATTATTTATCAAATCGTTTTAAAGCAACTACATTATTCTTAAATTAAATAAACTAAAATAGCTTTTTATTTTAAACATAAAAGACTATCCTTCTTTCTTACTTCAATAATCATTATTATTTTAATACAGATTTCTAAAAGCATTTAAATATCAAATTAAACTATTTATAAAAACCAATTTCTTATCAATCATTTCAAAACTTATAAAGATTATTACTCATTTCTAAAAATATACTAATAAAATAAAATAAATCTATTATTTTGAATAAATTTTAGCCCCTATTATCTACTAGATACGACACTCTCTTGGTCTTGTTTTGTTTGCATGTAAACAAAAGAGACGAAAACTAACGTTTCCGAATCCGAATGTTTTAAAATAGGCGGCCTGGTTGCGCAACCATAACTTAGACACTTTTTGTGTGGCCGACTCGGCACACCATCACAGGGAACCTTAGTTGCTGTGTAGTGGTGATCGGGCATATGCGCTGAGAGTACTCGTAGAAGCTTTCATACTCGTACTGGTTCTAAAATCAAATATTCATCGGCAGCTTGTGTCTGACACCAGACTCAAAAGTGTCCACGTTTACGCCCTGCCTTAGAGGAAGAAGGTTATTAGTGAACTCTGCAATAAATTAAAAGTTCCATTTTCCGATCAGAAAACAATTTGTAGTTTGTTATTGCTGTGCACTGGACTGGACGCGAACTAATTCTAACTTCACTTGATGGTTCTGAAAATTTAGGGTTGGCACCTTGACCCAACTCAATAGCAAAATTAAGCCGCCTTCTAACTAGTCTGCAACATGTTCTAGTGCTTATCGGAATCTGAATACCAATTAGAGAACCAATAGTTGGACAAGTTAATGTTAGGTTTTAAGTTAGGTACTACTAATTGAATTTGCACGCTTTTATTGTCCAATTTAGGTTGACTAGTTAATTATACTTATAAGATGTATCAGATTAAAAAAAAAACAAACTTAACAACTTGTTTACTAAAAAGCGACTTTTAAAAAGATTTATTTCAATAACACATCCCGGATTTTATTTTATTTTGTTAGATGGCATGGGTAGTGATTTGTTTTTTTTTTATTTTTTTTCTCTTGTGTTCTGTTTTTCTGCTGCTATTTTCTTGGAGTTTTCTATACTTTCGTTTTTTGGGTCGAATAAAAAGTTACGTTTTCTAATATTATGATCTGAAATTTATACTTTGTAGTCAAATTATTAAAGAATAATATAACATTTATTATAAACTGAATAATAAACAATGTCCTTTGTCCCGACGTATAATCAGTAAGAACGGAGTAAAATAAACGTGTTTGGGTAGGGTTCTGATGAATTCTCAATTTCCATGCAAAAACTTTTTTGTTATATTTCCATCAAAAGTTTTGACAACCCTATGTTAGTCAACAATGTTCCTATGTTTTGTTTATGCGCAGAGGTAGGTTTTAGTGATGGCAGAGTTTGGCGAAGACAGCCATCGATGTATTTACTACGCACTTTGACCCTTTGAAAGATATAAAATATAAATAAACATAAAATAAGTTTCTTTAACTTATTTAACTAAAATTGCGAGCAACTATCAATAACAACTCCCTTAGATCTGTTCATTGAAACACCGTGCATTATAACGTTTCTCATTGACATACCTAATAAATAAATTATAAACTCTGGGTTTGAAATGACTTTTACCGTTTTATACGGAGGAAAATATGTTAAAAGAAACAGTAGTAGTAACAGCAGTAGTAGTAGTAGTGGCTTGCAGATGCATGCCTCAAATTGATGGACGATGCTTTGTTATAGGCGATGGTTATATCACTTAGCATCATGGGGCCCATAAGCTAGTTCCATCAGCTACAGTTGTAAAAAATCGAATTGAAACAAAATGTATCTTTGAAAAAAAACGATTGCAACAAGACTGAATGCTGACGTATTAAACATGAGATAGCGAATAGGAACTTCGCTTTGTAAATCTAGTATGGCAAAAGAAAGATAGCTGTCGGAAAATGATGGCAACAAGATATGTGGTCACTGTTCCTTGTTAGGATCATTTATTTGTTGGCATCAAACTTGATTGCAACAGAATTACACAATTGCCCAGCTGTTTCAATAATAATTATAGTATATGTGTATAGTTATTAGGGTGTTGTACGAGGGTGTTGTAATTTACTATAATGAGCAAATCCAGGCCAAAATTGAGGAACCATCAGTAAGTGACGCGAATTGCCTGTTGCTTAAGATTAATTCTGACACTTGTATTATAGGGATCTATCGCCCCCCGAGTCAGCAAAATACCAGTGATTTTGTTAGCTCTCTCGACTTATTACTCACCAAATTAAGAAGCTACAAAAATATCGTCCTCTGTGGCGATATCAACATCGATATTCTCCCAAACACTTCAGATGCTCGCTCACACGAGTACTTAAATGTCCTGGCTAGCCATAACTTGGTTCCAAGTCATACACTAACGACGCGTGGCAGGACATGCCTTGATCACGTTATGATTAAAACTAAACATGAAACAACTTGTCTTGTTATTGATTCATCAATCACAGATCACCAGAGCGTAGCCATTAGTGTAAAAAAAGTAAAGCCAACAGATACCAACAACTCGCAAAAGAAAAGAATTAACTATAAACTTTTAGACTACAGTATTCAAAGTATAAATTTCGAGACACTCTTCAAATTAAATGATGCCAACCTTGCTACAGATTTCCTCATCAACAGTCTAACAACCTCTATTGATAAGAGCTCTAGTGTCATAAAAACTCCTAATAGACAGCGTACAACCAAGCCTTGGATAACAAAGGGATTACTGCGTTGCATGAGAAATAGGGACAACTTGCATAAAAAATTAAAAAAGGACCCCGAAAATGACATTCTTAAACAAACATATAAACGTTACAGAAACTACTGCAGCACTCTCTTAAGAAAAACTAAAAGAAACTATGAAAAGACAGAAATAGAAAATGCCAAAGACAATAAAAAAAAACTGTGGGAGGTCATAAAAACAATAAGTGGTTCAAAAAAGAAAGCGGATCACTCAGCTAAATTGGTATCACCTACTCACCCTCAGGCTAGCATCAACAAGGTTAACTCTTTCTTTGCGGATATTGGTAGGAAACTTGCTGAACAAATACCCTCGACCAACTACTCAGACTCCACTTTATCGGAGGGCTCTCAGACATTTCTTTCCAGCTCGCTTTTCCTTCTCCCTACCGACGAACAAGAAATCACCCGGCTTATCTTGGGCCTTAGGGAAAACTGCGCTGTTGGAGTTGATCTTATTTCGGGAAGTCTCATAAAAAGATATGCACCCATATTGGCTGCCCCTATCTGTCATATCTGTAACTTGGCTTTATCCACGGGGGTTTTCCCCCAGGCGTTCAAACAGGCCCTTATTAAGCCTATCCACAAGGGTGGGGATAGAGACTGCGTTAATAACTACAGGCCTATTTCCATTCTCCCAACAATATCTAAGATACTGGAGCGTCTTATAAACTCAAGGCTAGTAAAATTCTTAGAGTTCAATAAGGTACTTTCTCCTGCCCAATTCGGATTTCGCCAGGGCAAGTCTACCAACGATGCTGTCCATATGCTGGTGAACTCAGTAGTGTCCAGTCTAGATGAAAAAAAGAAATGCCTAACAGTCTTCCTCGACCTAGCAAAGGCTTTTGATACAGTCTCTATCCCACACCTTGTTCATAAGCTGGAAGGAGTCGGGGTCAGAGGAGTCCCACTCAAACTTCTAGAAGACTACCTTACATGTAGAAAACAAAGAGTTGTGATCAACCAGCTGCAAAGCGATGATCTAGTGGTCAGATACGGGGTGCCTCAAGGTAGTATCCTGGGTCCTACCTTATTCTTGATCTATATTAACGATCTGTGTCAACTTAAACTAACTAACTGTAAGATTATAACTTTTGCAGATGACACGGCACTTTTCTTTAATGGTGGCAACTGGGATGAAGTTTTTGGTCTCGCTCAAAATGGACTAGATAGGGTTAGAGGGTGGCTACGCGAGAACAAGCTTACCTTAAATATTTCTAAAACTAAATATGTCCCCTTTGCGCTACGGTCTAACCTCTTACCCCCTCGTTCGTTAACTATCTCAGTACATAATTGTTCCCGCGAACAATCCTTATGCTCTTGTTTGTCTCTCGAAAGGGCTGATACTATAAAATACCTTGGCGTAATTATTGATGATACGCTAAAGTTCCAGCCTCACTTAGATACCCTCGTAACCCGACTTCGTAAGCTGATATACATCTTCAGTTCCTTAAAACACGTAGCAGACCGTCGTGTCATAAGGATGGTTTACTATGCATTATGCCAATCATTAGTTGAGTACTGCATCTCCTCATGGGGTGGCGCTGCTAAAAGTCATCTGATTGAGGTTGAGAGAGCGCAACGTGCCATTCTAAAGGTGGCTGCTGGCCTTCCGTTCCGATACCGATCAGTGGAACTATACAAAAAATGGGATGTGCTCACAGTAAGACAATCATTTATTTTACAAATAGTCCTCAAAAAGCACAGTGAGCTGACTTACGAACAGACTCGATTAGAAAATAAGCGTAGGACGCACAATGTGTGTCCTTCGGTAGCCTTTCGCACGAGCCGGTCACGTAACTTCTTCTGTTTCCTAGGATCTCTTATCTATAATAAAATAAACAAAGCACTTAATATATATCCACTGACTAAATTTCGCTGCAAACAATCTGTCTCCACCTACCTCAAAACCTTAAATTACGACGACACTGAAAAGTTAATAAAAACAATAAAATAATAATTAAAGAAAAAAAAAAAAAAAAAAAAAAATTGCTATACTCATCACGCTTAGTGTGTGCGCACTTACCTCTCTCAATTGGATCTCTTCTTTCTCAAACACACACACACTCACTAACACACCCAAAGCTTTCACACACACTCACACACAAGAGAGTTCTCCTGTTCCCTGGCTCTTTTTAAGGCTGTGTTATCAGGAGAACTCTCAGAACTCATTCTTACTTTCATAACTCTAACACATATACACACATACACATACATATACATACACACAAATGTAAGGTCTCCTGAACCGTTTTTTTAGTACTTACCTAAATATAATACTTAGTACGTACTAGTATGTAGTTTTAAATATTAGTTGTTTTTTCTGTCATTATGTAATTGTGTATATTATGTTCTTGAATGATTGTGTACCTACTGTTGAGGAAATGGGAGTCTTTATCCATGGCGGAAGGTCCTGGAGACTTGTATTACAGGCTATATAAGCCTATCTCAAGCTCCAGTCTCTTGCAAAGTGGGTGGACACATCTCATCTAATTTCTCTTCCTATTACATCTTCACCATACATTGTGTTCGCTACCTACTTTGTGAAAGAAAAATAAATGCTTTTATTATTATTATTATTATAGTTATACTTATGCATATACGGTATCACTTTACGCTTATTAGCTCGATTGAAATGCACTCAGCCGTGCTTCAGCACATTATACATCCAAGTATAGTATGTACAGGTCTATCTCTGTTAGGCGTGGTTATGTTTAATTTAACATCTTCGTTAGTCTGAAAGAGTACAATACAGTCAAACGTAAACCTCCATATTTTTGTGTGAGATGAAGCTTAGGGGAAAAAAACTAATTATTCATGTACTCCAATCCCCAATTTAATAATTAGGTATTTAAATATTTATTTAAAAAGGGCATTTTATGGTGGGTAGGTATGAGTATAACTTGGCTAAGATAATTTTAAATTTAGAAGGTTGAGCGTTGATGTAATTTGCTAAATTACATCAACGTGAATTTCGGCTGAGTCAAAAACGCCTCTAAGCTATGTTGGTAGTAGGTCTGCCTACTGCGCCGTGGGTCGTGGGTTCGATCCCCACCGAGAATAAATATTTGCATGGTTAACACAGATGTCTGTTTTCTGTCTGGGTGTTATATTGTATTATACATCGATGTTTTCCTTCCCCGTTCATATTCATTATTAACAGCATAAAAACGGCAAATTCATACCAATACCTATTATTTTATACAGATGAATGTAGGTAGTAGGTACTTATTAGGAAACCGGTTGTCGGTTTGTCAAACAACAAAGTGTTCCGAACAGAATGTTTACCGAACTGCAATTCAAACACTGAATTTAATCAAAGTTGGAAACCGCCAAAACTTGGCAGTTGGCACTTTATACAACGCGCTCTATAATTACCTGTTTATTCACGTTGTTTGTTTGTCACCTACATTTTGTGTTACCTAATTGATCTGAAAGGTTTTTATTTACGTGAATTTTATAGAAATACAAATCTGTTGTTTTCAAACAGGATTTTCGTTCAGACGTAATGGTTTTGGTTATTTTTGTAAGAGATTAGAATAATATTATTCGTCGAATAAAAAATGGCAGTCTTTGTTTTGACAAACCTAAAAAAGAAATGGAAATATTTTTTCATCCCACCAGCTCTGAAAGTGTGTTTTTGCTGTTTAATTTCTGACTGGAAAAGCTGTTTTTATCCGCTAGAGGATAAAGTAAATTTGTATTTAGAATATCGTGTTCAATAAGTTTGTGAATACACAACCAATTTTTTCTACCTCCATGGTGCCGAACTTATCATACAACCTTTTTTATTTTGTTAAAAACTCGCACTCGTAACCTTCTTGGTGTATTTGTGAATTCAAAACACTATTAAACCTATTTACTTCTACCTGCATGGTGCCGAATTTATCATACAACCTTTTTAAATTTGTTAATAACTCATACTTGGAACCTTCTTGGTGCGTTACTTTTAGTCGCGCCATGTTCTTTTTTGCATTTAGTCATTTCCTCGCTGAGGTGGGATGAAAAGTTACGTGTTGCACTCGAGTGCAAAGATTTTTCACCTTGTGCTCTTTTGATTCCTTCGCCAACGCTTAGGATTCTAACTTTTAACCACTCGCTACGCTCGTGGTTAAACTATAGAATCCTGCGCTTGCTCAGTCATCAAAATTGAGCACGCGGTTAAAAAGCAGCTTTGCACTCTTGTATAACAAATAACTATTATCAGACTGACAAAATCTTTAGATTGTTGCGCATAGTTATGGTAGTCTTGCTTAGATTTCCCCATTCTCGTACAAAGCGTTTTGATTCCACTTTTATAGTACGAACTGCCAAAGAGTGGAATTCTGTACCGGCGTCAGTCTTCCCGGAACGTCTTAGGCTGCATCCTCACTATCCATCATCCATCATCAGTGTGATGGCAGCAAAATACTTAGATACCTATATTAAAAATAATAAATTATAGTTTAAAAAACTAAAAAAAAACGCTTTTATAACTAATTGAACTAAAAAGTTAAAAATAAAACTGTAATAATCAATTGAAATTTTATATTATTGTACAAAAAGCGTTTTTTTTTCATATTATTGCATTGTCATCGACCTTTGACAGGTCTGCAAAGTTTGAATTAAATCTGATCGTTCAAAGTAGGTTTTTTTTAATTCTTTTCATTTTTTTTATTTTTTTTTTCATATTTTTGCATTGTCATCGACCTTTGACAGGTGTGCAAAGTTTGAATCAAATCTGATCGTTCAAAGTAGGACAAAATCGAGCTCAAAGGGGTCGGTTACATACATACATACATACAGGTGAAGCTAATAAAAGCGTTTTATAAATAAATTTGTTTTCTGGTGATAAAAAATGTTGTCGAACTTTTCCGCAACGGGCCAAATTAGTTTACAAGTACATGCATAGTTAATATTCTCTTTTCTTTTCACACGACGCTTCTTTTGTTTTTATTTCTTATATACTTCATCATCATCATCATTTCAGCCCGGTATCACCCACTGCTGGGTATAGGCCTCCTTCATATTTTGCCAGCCTCCCCTGTCCTGCGCGTCTCTTGTCCAGGTGTTTCCTGCGACCTTCACGATGTCGTCGATCCATCGCGCTTTCGGACGTCCAAGATTTCTTATAATACTTACTCAAGTCAAAGTCAAATATTTCTTTACTCGCTAATACTACTTTACTATACTTATTATAATATGTTACCTTGTGCATTGTTAAAATAAGGTACTTAACCTAGTTTTTAGAGAGAGAAATAAATGATTTTTATTATTATGTACAAGGTAATTAAATTGCAAGAACGACTTCAATTCAACCGCAGATTGTTTACTCCCAGACTTTATAAGCCAAGATGTGATTGATTGGGCTGAAACCGAAGCTACGTCATTATTAGAATAATACTTGTTTAAAATTATTAGCAAAGTTTTCAACGTTGATGGATTTCATTCTCCAGGGCCTTAAATCTTTGATACTTCGGTGTTATTCCGAAGTATTAATTACATCTTTGACAGTTTTTTTAATTATATAAAGCGAGTTAGCATTGCTATTTATCGTGGCAATGCCGCAAGCGTCTTGGGGACGGATCTGTTTGGCACTGATTTGGATCACCTGACCTACCTCTAGGTCGTCTGTAGTGGTTTAAGGCCTGCGCACATCTATCACATCTGAGATGT
Source organism: Thera britannica (assembly GCA_939531255.2). Classification (NCBI taxonomy): domain Eukaryota; kingdom Metazoa; phylum Arthropoda; class Insecta; order Lepidoptera; family Geometridae; genus Thera; species Thera britannica. The sequence goes on along the minus strand of OW618041.2, from coordinate 4,838,704 downwards.
GTGCAGGTCTTACAGATAGCTCAACTTTTTCTTGTATACAGGGTTATTCATTATTAGCTGCAAATACTCAGGAATTAGGTTCAACAAATAGAATAAAAAATATTTATGAAATTATTTTTTTTAAATTCGATCAAAAAATTTTTCAACTTTTTGTATCAAAATTTTATTTTTATTGATTTCTTTACCCACCCAGGCGGTGACTGAACGCAGAGTGTCACTCACGGCGCGCGGGCGCGGATCAAAGGTCAAAATAGGTCAGGCGCCAATGATTCCTTTATCGATTTTCTCGGGATTTTCATAACAAAACTTAAAAAAAATCATTTCATAAATATTTTTTATTTTATTTGTTGAACCTAATTCCTGAGTATTTGCAGCTAATAATGAATAACCCTGTATTTAGATTTTCTGAATTTTCGAAATTATTTATCATTGTTTTTAGTATTACCTAACACAGATAATTTTTCAGTGATTTTCAACTTCTTAAGTTTGAATTGTAGTCGTATCATCTTTACCTGTACTGTAATAATTATCTAAACATATAAGAACTTAATTAACGATGGATGTCTAGATGTTTGTGTCTCAATCACGCCCTAACCACATTGGATCGATTTGAATAAAATTTGAAACAAATACAACTGCTTATACCGAAAAATCAAATCTACAACATACAGCGTAGAAAGCAGAGCTACTAATAAGCTGTGAGGCTCATTGTTTCCCTAGACGTTGGTTATCACATACCTAGTACACACTGTATAATATAATACGGTTCGACACAGTAACATAGTTTGTGGGTTTCCTCGTAACTCTCCATGTGGTTGTGGTCACTTGTAGACGTTATATTAGTGGACATTTACACAGCACCTTAAACAACTAATATCAGTAAATGAGCTAATACTATAAGCTTTGCTTTTAAATATAAGCAAAACTTGTCATCATCATCATCATCAGCCTGAAGAAGTCCACTGCCGGACATAGGCCACTCCTACACATTTCCAGGAAGAACGATTCCCTTAACATCCACCGACTTCCTGCGATCTTAACAATGTCGTAGGTCCATCTGGTGGGTGAGTGCCTTACGCAAAGATTGTACCATATTCAAATTCTTATTTATTTATTTTTTATTAACCTATTTTGTCCCACTGCTGGGCAAAGATCCCCCCAAAGACTTCCACTTATCTCTCTCTCGAGCCTCCTCCCACCATCAAATTATTATTATTTTATTATTTCTAATTTCAAATATCGCAGCTTATCACCAGCATACTGCGTAGATGTGGTCGTACCTTAAAGTCCGTCACACGTAGCTATAACATATTATGCGATAATATAAATTACGGTTTAAGTTGGTGACGTCATATAAATATGTATTATGCGTGTGTGGACACTTGAATATTTGTATAGAAAATATATCATAATATATGCCTTGCTTTATTATATTATAGCTACGTATGTGACGGGCTTTACGCTATCAGCAATTGACAGACGAAACCAAAATATTAATCCAGCCAAAGAATTTATGGTTATGCTATTTATTTACGTAGGTCGGCGAATATTACGGAAGCAAAATCAAAATCCCCTCGCTGTGGGTTTTAATTTCAGGAAAATATTCGAACCAAATTCGATTCACCGGTCTCGATTCAGCTCGGTGGAGGCTCTACATTTCAATGAGGTAGGTAACATTGTAAAACGGGATTTCTCTGTCATTGGTACCTCGTTGCAAGCTTGCAACTCGTGCCCTCGGGGCTCGTTCATAAAGCTATGATGTTTTTTGCGGTAGAAAATACTTTGCTCTCAATTTTATCTTTATTTCTCAATTGATTACTGCATACAATATTCTCTCAATTTTTTTCTTCGCGTTGCCCGGGTATTCCAGAATAATAAAGAACATTAAAGAGCGTTTGGGATCATTTTATTCCTACAAAAATGTCTAACTTTTAGAAAAGTTCTTACGTGACAGAAAAAGATAGACATAGAAAAGTTCCCACGTGTTACCTTCCTCGATAAATTGAATATCCAGCATAAAAATATTTTTTCAATTCGGACCAGTAGTTCTCGAGATTAGCGCGTTGAACAAACCAAACAACCCAAGCTTTATAATATGTTTAATGAACAAAAACATTAAAGAATTGAAGACATTTATGAGCAATTTATATCGACAGAAACGAGCTCATGACTGTGGTTTGGAATGGATATCCCTTTAAAGTTTCTAGTTTCTATACGTACGTAGTTAAAAGTTGTTTGCATGTAAGCATTTTCACGCTTCAGTGAGCTTTTCATAGCTCGCCGCTCGCATTGACTTGTACGGATTTTCGTTTTTCCCGCCGTGATTTCGGATCGATACGGACAGTGCTTATAATAACGGAAAACTGAGGGTAAATAAGTTTTGAGTTCGTATAAACTAGGCCAATGGAGATTTAAGCCAACCCTGACGTACGGTTCTGTATCACCTGTAAGTGCTTTGATTTTTTTAAACAACTACTTAGTTGATGTAATAAGCAGATGGCCAATCTAATGTTTGATCATTAATTTTAACGGGTCCGGGTGGACTCATTATGTCTCCGATGTGTCTCCGAAGCACGGAAGCACTCATTTGTTTTATCGCCCTATTTTTCTGATCGTCGATCAGTTTAAAAGATTTTAAGTGCGCCTCAAAGAGGGTTTTTTCGTGCAGTTGGCGCATGTTTTCGTTTTTTTTAGCTTCTACGACTTGCTGGTTTTTTTCACTTTATTATACCACCGTGGTCACTGAGATAAATGGGACTACACAAAACGTTATATAAGTGAATGACACTCACTTCATACCTATACTTCCCGACCACAACTAATAGTTAGTTGGGGACTCAAAACAACAGCTATGACATGTGACCGATATTATCACACGACTTGCATACACCTACCTTGCTGGCTACCTTCTAAGCCACAGTTTGCGAGTTGTGGGCGCTCACGTCCAAGTTCAGATCAAATAAAAAGTTTATGCGGACTTTTTCCAGACATTACACGATTGCTCAAACACGAGCTCGAATGTTTGCCAAAGCGTCTCAATATTCTAAGAAATCACTTCAGTAAGCACATGGTCAATGTGAATTTACACGACGAGACGCTGCGTAACCAAGGTTTACCTGTCTTGTTTTCTCTCAGGTATATTATATACTCTGCTGTATGAATGCTATCTTTACACTTGTATAAAGGGGAGACAGGGGAGGTTGGAAGTCTATTACAATTTCCAATCGGTTGCAATCGAAACGTATCTAGCCTAGCCACCAAACTTACATTAAACACATGTTATTTGAAAATACAAAATACAATTACCTATTACTGTTTTGGTGCTTATACCTTTTTTCAAGTTTGGTAGATTCTAGCCTTTTTTATCATGTTTAGTAAATTTTTTACCCATAATAAAAAGTAAAATAATGTGAACACAAAATAATTTTACCAAATTTTTATTGGATCTATTTTTTAGAACTGTTATAATACTGTTATGTTTTATTAAAGCATTTCACATTATAGTAGGATATAATACGGCTTCTGTTTTACATTTATAAAACAGAGACTTCTGTCAGCAACTGAAAAGTGTTGCCATGTTGCAAAGTAAATAAATCACTTTCAAAACGAACGCATTACGTCTCATAATAAATTCCTCTCTCGTCTGACGGGACGCGGCGGAGTTAAAACGGTTAGGGATCGTCCCTCGGTGTAGGTTGACCATGAAATGACAGATTTATAGTTTTCCACTTCACTGCAGAATTATTATCTTGCTGATATGTATTATCATCATCATTTCAGCGCCCGGTATCACCCACTGCTTCACCCTAACCGAGCGATGTTTATAGGCCTCCTTCATTTTCTGCCAGCCTTCTCTGTCCTGTGCGTGTCTTGTTGTTGTTGTATTTCCTGCGACCCTTACGATGTCGTTGACCCATCGCGCTTTCGGACGCCCCAAGTTTCTTCGGCCCGACTTCGGCTGATATGTATAGCCCGAGAAAATCATGGAGTCCATGAGGAAAATATACGAAAATATTTATTATTTTCTGTATTTAAAGTACTCAAAGTTTAGTTTTCTTTTTAAATTTACAGCATTTTATATTATACCTCGATGCATATCTTATTGAAATATATAAATAATTAATGCTAAATTCAAATTGAAAAATGTATTTATTCAGTACGATTGCAAGGATCATTTCGAAACTTTAAAGCTAGATGAGTCTAGGTCCCCCCCCCGCTAGGGATCCCTGCGACCCAAAAAATTCTTATTTCAAGTAAAACATTATATATAACATTATATTACTTCATAGCCTTAATTTTTAAGCACCACTTTCAACAACACTAAAATAGGCCGTCTAACTGCCATTTCGACTTACAAATAACTAAATAGAACTAACAGAAGCACTGGTTCAAAATAAACATTTACCGCGCAAATAAAACCTTATCCTAAACAAACGGCATGTCTCATTACATTTACAAAGCATGGGGGCCCTACTCAACCTTTGTCTACTAAAAATAGAACATGTATTCATTTACCCGTCCTATGTGGACTTAATTCTTGCTACAATTCTCGGCTGTTACTCTGGCTATTTGTAAAAAAGAGTGTTTAAATGATAAATATTATGGTCAACCAACAATCTAGTCCCAAATTAAGCCGAGCTTGTGCAAACAGATCGCAGATATAATACCTACCTATATATTATTATTAGTTTTTGTAAATACGTACTTAGAATACCATAAAACACCCAAGCAGAATAACATCACTTGCGTTCACCACACAAATATTTGTTCTCGTTAGGGATCGAACCCACGCCCTCCTAAGCAGAAGGCAAAGCTAAACCAACTGAGCTCTGAGAGCTGTCAAAAGCTGAAGGGGTGTTTGCTTAGTGACTAACATTTTTACGTTTATAATGTTTGCACTTCTTTCATTTGCTATTTTAGTCGATAACTTATTTTAAAATTACGTTTTTATCTGGTTACCAATTTTTCCAGCAGTGGAAACACACAGTGATACTATGTTATAGAGATGTTTTATGCTACTGCAAATACCAGCAACTGTAACACGTGTATATTCAAAGAACTTCCACCACACAACCATGCATGCCGGTAAAAACAAATACGAATATGAGCGCTTGTTCCTTCATTTTAATTAAAAACTATTTTCCGTGAAAATTTTAACGAGTAACAGAGCAATTTATATTGTTACAGTGCCAGAAACTATCTGTTTATTGGTGATGAAACAGAAATGATGTCATTTCCTTTCGCTTCGTTGACAGTTCGACCTTTTCTTTCAATTCAGTTAGCGCCTGGTCTTGCCTGAACAAAAAAATGTTACTTCACTGCATTTTTTATTTTTATATTGTAATAGAATCATACGAAAAAAAAATCAGTAGGAATTGCGTGGACCTAGAGCCTAATTCTCGGGCCGACCGAGATTTTCAATGTCCTCTAAATAACATTGGCATTGCACAACCCCGCACTTTTTCTACGTTTTCCGTATATCGTAGCTGTTGAGGCTTCTACGATGAGGTCGTCGATGAATTACTCAAGGAAATCATCCATTCTCTCTTCGAAAAGAAGCAATAAAATAACATTGCAAAATGATCCGAGATGAGCCAAGAATTAGGCCCCTGGTCCATAGACCTATTTGGTTTTAAGCCGTTTCAAAGTGATCTTTGAGATTCAACTGAATAAAGACCTTTGACTTTGACTTTGTTAGTGGCACTGTACAAAGAGAGCTAACCAACAAACAATCAACAACGCGTCAATCCACATTACAAACAAAACAAGACGTTTCAAGTACCCTTAATAGAGACTATGGGGAGTAATGGGGAGGCTTGTGGTGGGGACATTAATTAATCCAATTGAGGGACTAAAAGCCCCTCACAGACAAGATAAGTTTTTTAACAATAGGCCTACCTAACGACTTTTATTAGGCCTGTAGGCTTACCATGAGCTCTGTCTGGCTCTGTATCTGGTTCTGGTTTTGAGTCTGTGTGTTGACTTTATAAATCCTACGTCACACACACAGTAAAATGCACTGGTGAGCGAATGCTCACCAGTGCATTTTACTCATTTTGCTCTGTCTCTGACTCTGGTTTTGAGTCTGTGTGAAACTTAAAAAAAAATATTTCTTAAATATTTTTTATTTTATTTATTGAACCTAATTCCTGAGTATTTGCAGCTAATTATGAATAACCCTGTATATCAGCGATCTGGTTTCCATAGTACAAGCTCTGCTTTATTTGGGGCTAGATAGTGTTGTGTGAATTATCCGCAATATTTATTCTTCCTCTCTTTCCTTCGATGATGTTTCTGTTCAATTATCTTTCGTCTTCTGTTCCCAACAATTTTTATGAGCTACGTTCAAAACGTATATTTCAAGAAATACTACATCACACAAAGTAAATGCGATTTTGCTCCACGTAGGTAACTTATAGATTGAATTGTGAAAGAGCAGAGTGCATACCTTAAGGCCTGCGCACACCTAGGTCGCTGGCGTTGGCGATCAGTGAAACGCTGTCAAATATCGCTGTCAAATTTGACAGCGTTTCACTGATCGCCAACGCCAGCAACCTAGGTGTGCGCAGGCTGTTATGGATACTTTCAGCCTCTGTCCTGAGTCGACGATATTACGGAAATCCAGAAAGGCTTCTGAATGCGTAAAGCTTACGAGACCTAGTCAAGTTGATACCGACTTGCAGTCGCAATACATTGCCTATTCAATTGAAATTTAAAAATGTCTTTATTCAATAATATCACTAAGATCACTTAGAAACGTCTTAAAATTATCGACTTCTTTAGTGCTATTTATAATAGTTAGATTATGTACCTAGATATTTTTTATAAGATAAATAAATTAAGAAAACTAGATGAGTCTAGGCGTCAGTTCCACGCAATACCAAGCCTAGAAGGACAGGTAATCTAACTCAACTTTCTAACGTTTTTTGTATGATCCTTTTACAAATCAATAATAAAAATAGCAGTGAAGCTCCAGTGTGGTGCCACTCCAACTTAGTGAGACATATATAGCACTAAGAAAGCAAAAGTTTCAAAGACAGAACACGCTTATAAAAGAAATAAACCGCAGAAAAATGTAATGTTTTAAAGCTTTGTCAGAGCAAGCCGCTCTGCGGGCAGCCATGATAACTGTAGGCCTACCACAAGCTTTGTCTGGCTCTGTCTCAGGCCCTGGTTTTGAGTCTGCGTGAGTGCTCACCAGTGTGACGTTTCGACTTAGGATTTGTTTTAACAACACTCACACAGACTCAAAACCAGAGCCAGAGATATAACCGGACAGAGCTTATGGTATGCCTGAAAATAAAAAAAGATGCAGAATTTGTATCGATCGCTTATAGAATACTTCGTTCACAGATTTCAATATTCAATTTTGTTAAAAAAACACGTATTATTTTCCCTTTGGCGTCGATGACCCGATGCAGAGTTGATTAAAGCCAACCTTTTGAGCCCAAACTCCATTCAAACAAGAATCATTTGATGTATTGGACAAAAGTATCTACTGATAAGACTGAACACTAAATGAAGGAACTTTAAGACGAATTTACTAAAAAGCGGCGACCGTAACTTTAAACATACAGAATAAATAAAGCATAATTTCATTTTATTAAAAAAAAACGCCATTTTTAATGGAATCATCTGTATGTACAATTTGCACATTTCTGCCTTCTGGCAGATGATATTAAAACACATTAATTTTGATTACTGTTCGCTTTTTAAATTTAACAAAATAATAAGAAATGCTGCTAGAAATTTGGGACACCAGCGCCATTCTAGCCCTATTGAAGTAAAGCTTTCATGGCCTTTGGTATGTGATAACTGGATAATTACACCTTTTTATAATGATACATCCATTGTTTTTTAATGTGGCTTTGTTGTTTTTCATTTCCGTTCGTTTTTTTGCAAACTAAACAAAAAACAGCTGTATCATTAACCATTATTAAAAACAGTCACCCACTGTTTTAAAAGATGTTCTCTAAGAAGCCTTCAAATCATCCCGACAGGCGGATATCCTGTCTTTAGTAAAGTTTCTTCCTTGAAAGACTTATTTCCATCAATATTTTCATTTAGAATTGAAACTGTTTTTCTTTTATGTAGGTAATAGAAATGGCTCACGGAAAAATGCTTTGAAGATTGTAAAATATTTAAATAAATACGTAAATTTAAAATACTTTGAAGTTTTGTAAGAAAATTTAGTGGCAATTTATCAACTAAGCTTGGACAAATGAAATTCAACACAAAAGAACCAAACAAAAATGACATCATCATATTACTGCCCGTAACTCACCCCATGTGAGGTTGGCACAACATGTTTTCCTCTTACGTTCCCCTCTGTCAGAATCTATGTCATCTTTCACCCAGTTCTTCCATCGTTGCTCTAACCAAAATAAAATGTGAAAATAAAATCTCATAAAAAAATCTAAACACCTCTGCATAAATGCAATACATATTATCTATGTAAAGCCTTGTATAGTGGCGGAATGAAAATGTTCGTCGATTTTCATCTTGATTTGTTCAACGTATCACGATCACATACTATAACCTTTTGAAACTGAGTAGACCGAATATACCGATAAGTTAACGTCACAAATTATGTCAAAATGTGTTCATGATCAAAGCACTGGTGCAAGGGAAATCCGACTCTAAGGTGACGATCATTTTCATACCGCGACTGTACACATCTAGCGCGATGGTGATCATTGAAACGCTGTCAAATATGACAGCGATATTTGACAGCGTTTCATTGATTGCCATGGCCTTGATGTGCGCAGGCCATAAAATAAAATATTTAATTAATGCTTACTACCTTTGAAATTTTAAAATTGATATTTCAAACTCAGGGTATTAATTAGTGATTAAGTGCTTTATGATGTCAGTCAAAACGTCGCAACTCTATTGCAAACCACCCTTCTCAAACTACCCTCCCTCGCTTCAAAGGGGATGGAATTGCATTTCGCTAAAGTAAATTGGAATCATAGTTAATTTCGTTCGGCTTACGATTCGCCACGAAGAATATAGGAAGTTGAGTGGAGAAATAAAATGACAGTTATCTAACAAGGAACTTGAAATAGGTCAAGAAGTCTAAGGATTTCAAGGAATCGTTCTTTGAACTAAATACGAGCTAGTAATATTTAGAGCTGGTCAAAGAGGAACTAATGACGTCATTTTAATTCGTTTCGCTGACATACTGACACTGACGACTGACGCAGACGATTGACGTTGACTGATAATGTAAAGTGGCAGGAACTGTTATAGGCATACCTATTCTTGATTGAAGAAAGATACAAGTCAGATTATAAAATAAATCGTGACTACACCTTGCATTGACTACTTGCTAGTTTTATTATACTTTTCATAATCATATTACAATGGCCGCTATTACAGGTCTGACAACCTTAATATCTTGTAAGGTGATTTTTTAAGCCCCCACATGGTATTTTAACTGTGGTGTGAGACTTGTGCTATCTTTAAATCGTTTGTAACAGTCTGCAGATAATTACAGGAAAGGACATTCACTTTGTTTTGTCACAAAAAAACTTTTATAAAAAAGAATCGACGAAGTAAAACCGCGGGCAGCAATTTGTTTAAACACTACCTACTTATGGATAGGATTAGAAGGTACTAGAAGGTTAAACCCACAGTTGATTCCATAACCTCAGAAGCTCGGTTCCAGGATAAACTGATTATGTTTCCGTTTGATGTTGCTCTACCTGTAAAACTTATACCTGCCTTACCGAGAATTAAAATAGAGTTACCTTGTGAACTTGAGCCTGGTTCTTCCCATTAAATTACCTCGCAAATACTCAAAAACGCAAATATAATCAACTTTTTGTTGTATTTTCGATTGATTTTTTGATTGAAGATTTTTTGACAAGAGAATTTGTATTGGATAGGAATTAAAGCCAAGTGACGATAATGGAATGTGATCAGTTTGAACATTTCGTTTGCCTAACGTGTCTCTCTATTTTTTATGGAGAAATAATAAGACAAACTCGTTTTGATCGATTCTACCAAGTTTCTACGTTACTTAGGTATAGGTATAGGTACCTATTTCTATATTCTCACTCACTGAAGCTTAGAAATAAAAACCTAGCGAAGCGAAGTTGATTAAAGATGATTAAAGCGAACCTTTGATGTCGTTACGGTGAAACGTAGTTTGTACCTCGTGCAATAGTTTGCGTTGAAACTATTCATGCATGCTTCTCTGGTTTATTGATTTTATATTACACAACAATGCTGCTCAAACCATTATAAACTTACCGTCGTCACCAAAGTGTATGTTCCGATTTCTATATTAAAGTTGCTTGGGGTAAGAGAGTACCGGTGGTCTAGTGGTAACTGCCCCGCCTTCAGATCCTAATGTTTGGATCTTGTCGTGTTAAAATGAGTTTTTCTGTCCAAAAATGTATGTGCACTATACTATACTATAGTAAGCCGGCCGTAAAACCTGGAAAGTTCGAAAACATGTAGATTTCCACTTGCTACGATCCTGACATACCTCTTTCGCTTCATTCACTCGTATAACATTCTTCATTCATGCCCTACTAACCTACCTATACCTTACATATAAAAATATGTCAAAATATAAACAGGCAGCGCTTAAACCACTAGGTACCAATATATGTCAAAAGTACTTATAAAAATATGTCAAAAGATAAACAGCGCTTAAACGACTGCCATCTGTGTCATAATGACAAACAGTGACAGGGCTTACTTTAAGCAGAGATTATAATTTGAATTGCGCTTATAAGTAAAAGTCATAAGTTTTATAACCCTACGGTTTAAAACAAATGAATATTAGAAATAGGCTTCTGTATACCTTTTTTATCGGGCTCGAGTACGACCACAAAAACCTTAAAAATGTTCATGAAATTTTCCATAGCTTTAGTAAGCTTTATAAAAACCGTGCCTCTTTAGGTATTTATAAACACACTCGACTTCAAAAGGGATTTGATTACTTTTGAATATACTTATTTTACGTCTTTTACGTCAGATAATTGGATGTGCGGGGTTCGAGTAAACGAAGTTTACGGACTCAAAAAGGAACTTAATGTATTATCGACTGTGTTTACCTGCTTTAAATATAACTTAATTTCTGGTACAAGAAATTAATGGTCCAGCTCGCAATTCCATCTTCTGATATATTAATTCAAATCCAGACGCGCTTAGGATTTTTTAAAAAAATGTGGGTAGTTGCCAAAAACGGCTAAGGCAAACATAATTTACACATAGTAATGATGAGAGGTTACTTCTAGCAGAAGTAGGTACTTAATAACATTAGGGAGACAATAACGTTTGCTTTACCTCACAGAGCAGGTATACTGAGAACGTGTTCTATCAGGAATTACACTGCATCCATCATTCTGCGATGTAAATAAAGGTTTTGTATCTTACGCCCGTAGATGCGTCGGCAATCATATACCACACCAACACCATACCAGTGACCACAGAACAGCTTGGTGGCAAAAATAAACCACTATGGTAGTACTTTCTATAAGCTCGATTAAATTTACCAAAAAAATGTTTTTTTTTTTTTCATAATTATTGGCTTGCGTTTGACCGCAATCTCACCTGTGATTAAGTGATGATGCGGTCGACGGTGTAGCACGCTTACCTCGAAGATACCTATTCACTCTTCTCGTAAAAACATCCAAATTATACTTAGGTGTTCGGAAAAACAGACACCGAAAAAGAATTCCACTCCTTAGCTGTCCGCAACATAAAAGTTGAAGCAAAGCGCTTGGTGCGGACAGTTGGAACAAGAACCATGTAAGGATGTCGCATTTCCGTGCGTCTAGTGGGTCTGATGATAAATGGGAATGGGGGAACTAAATCGTGAAGTTGCATCGCACATTCTACGCTTCGCCAAGCAAAATAGTTCAAAACAATAGCCACGGTTAAGTCAATATTATGAATATACTTGCAATAATGAATATAAAAACTGTGCAAACAGTACCAAAATGAACGTATTTACAATTACTCCGTTACAAAAATATCAATATGCAACTGCTACTTATGCACTATTACAACACACAGCATAGGATCGATTGACATCATATCATAATTGATTTTGTTTAACAATTCAGCAAGCGTTTCCAGAAGTTTAAAGGCTGACTTTCCATGGTTCAATAGTTTCGAATATTTTGGGTAGCAAGAGATCTGAAAATATAATTATAGCGATTTTAGACTAGCGTACTTTTTTGCGCGTATACGGTCGTTTCAGCATACGCGTTTATACGCGCGCTACATTACGCGCTTCTAAAAACCATACTCGCGTAAACGGGCATATTTCGGCGTGTTCGCTCGAACCGGTGGTGTCGTGTCAGTATCAACATGGATTCTGACACTTAACGAGCTTAGAAGCGCGTCAACGCTCGTACGAGTCGAGCGTGTGACAAAAGGCGCGCCATACGCGCCTACATGCGCTTCCAAAAACGAGCTCATACGCGCGTATAAAACGCTAGTCTGAAACCGCTCTTACTGTGAATGGGGATGTTAATGTCGTACCTGTAACCTTATTTAAGCTTTTGATGCAAACGATCGTCCTTTGAAACAGTGCATAAACCTTTGATGGTTGTAAATAGAAACGATAAAGCCATCCAGCACTAAACAAAAGATGTGCCTACATTGTCCTTTGGCTCCAAAGAGGCTTGAAAACAAAGCTTACTCATCAATATTACCCTGTGAAATTCTACAATACAATGCCTTTAGACACAAATTCACTCAAGCCGCGGCTACACTGGTATAAATCCTGACTATAAAATTAAAACCGTCCGAGAACCTTTATTCCCAACCACACCAGTCTCAGAAAAACAATATACTGACTTGAAATTTACGAATTGTGTGCCGACTGTAAATACTTTCAGGTCACTGCTTAATTTTTTCAGTGAGATAAAATCGGGAGGCATTTTTATTATTTTCGTAGAAACGATTATTTTATTATATTGTTTAACTCGGAGTTTTTAAAGAGCAGCATTATTTCCATGCCCCAGCTATTGGTACAGTTGGCTGCAGTAGAATGTATACAATTTGAAAATTGGTAAGTATATTTCGTTTCGTTACATTGCAGTGTATACCTTTACATATTTGGGTTTTTGTACTGCAATATCCGATCTTACGAATTGTATGAGTACATTCTAGTGCAGCTGATTGTACTAAGAGGTACCTAATATGAGACTATAACATGTATTATAATGACATGTAGTATAGGTACATTAGTATTATAATATTGTGTAATTGTGTATGCATTATACATAATAATATGTACATATCGTTTTTTTTACACCATCATCCTTTATCGTTCTTTTCAAGTCCAGCCCAACATAATACATATCTAACATGATTTTTTATTTAATATTAGACTTTCTTTGCGTACCTATATTATCCTCTCAGCCTAAGCGAGTCATTATGCACAGGAAATACATGATCAATGTGGTAAGCGCCGAGCTGAATAAGCTACGAGGTTGCTACTATCGTACACACGCAAATAAGTGAGTTATAAGTGAAATACATTAGGCTTATAAAATACAAGTCTTATCTATTTACCTATCAACAAAAGCTTTTAAATCCTCCACAAAAGATCCCTCAGCCACTTAGATCCATCTACTTATTAAAGAAAGCAAAAGAAGTTTTAACTATATTAGAAATCCTGTTCGTCGGTCGGTTGGCATGGAAATTACCTATTTTCCTTTATTGGGGGACGGACGGACGTTCGTTGACAATCTCGTTTAAGTCGTTTCTATTAGACTACGTTTTATTGAAAAAGGAGATGCTAGTAGCATTACCCTTTTAAATATAGTGACAGACAATTGGATGGGACAGTTTTTTAAGGCTTCAAGATGCTGAGAAACTAGAAACAGCTTCACGCTCTCTCCTTTTAAGAGACATAAAAACACTGTGCTTATATTAATCGCAAATCATGAGCAACCATTTTTTGTGCAATATGAGTGCACACAGATTAGAAAAAAAAATATCGAAGTACGAAAATCAGGTCACATTTTTAAGTAGGAAAACGTATTAGGGTCACAATTTTTTCACTAAATTGTGTTGCACACATTTTTTTTTTTTTTTTTTTCGAATGGACAAAATGCTGGTGATCGTCTGACGATTCTTACAGCGCTACACAAGATAGTTGCTCACGATTTAAACAAATAAGTTCAGTGATTTAATATCTTTCAAAGAGTCAAAATGTGCGAGCTAGAAGTACATTTTGGCACCTACCTACATCTTGGTTGTCGTCACCTTAAATATATTCACAGACAATAATTGGGTAGGACTGTTTTACCACTAGGACTTTTAAAAAGGTCCATCTGATACTCTTTCTTGTTGTTGCCATTTGATACTCATAAACATAGTATTGTTAGAGAGCAGAGGCATTTTTTTAAACCTCTGATACAGCCAGTATTTGGTCCATAGACTAAATTAATGTATAATAATAATAAACACTGTACATTTTGAAGGAATAACATTATGTATTTCGAAGCGAGAATTCTAAAAATTATCTTGAATAATTTAAGTATTCCAAACTAACACAACCACGCCAATTAGGCTAGGACAATGCTAAAGTTTAATTAATATTATTTCGTACCTTTATATATTAGTTCTTGGTTTCGAATACAAGCTCGTGAAAATATACCTTGAACTACTCAAGAAATTTAAAAAAAAATATTATTTTCTAAGAGCTTTCCGAGCTTTACCAATTTTCGCCCAAAAACTCTAAGCATTACTAATACTCGACCGGTATTCTTCTTATTGTGTCACTGATTCTTACGAACCAAGTGTGGTGAAAGGATATTAAGTGCGCCTCTCTTTTAAAAAGACTGACATTAAAAAGCCTCTTGTGTGATGAAAATTTAGAGAAAGACAATTTTCTCTCCCATAAAAAAATACAATTTGACATTTTGCAATTTTCGTGGAAGCCCGAGTGAGCTATGTAGGTAAATGCATACCAGATACATATAAAGTGACACAAAGGGAGCAGCACTAAATGAATATTCCGTACCTGTGAACAGAAAAAACATACACCATGTATATCATACCTAACCTAGCGTCGTCCTTTGTCACATCGACGGTCCCAATATTACATTTTGTAAAAAGTTGCGGACTTTTCACAAAAGTAACTTGTAGGGTTTTATGGTTATTTTATGCTTTCATACACATAGAACAGAAGCGAATATTACTGTCTGCGTTCTTTTTAATCCCTTTTTCCCTGCTCATTTATTTTATTTTAGTAGGTAGAGTTACGGCGAAGACAATGAATATAGATAGAACTCTGTTTAACTTTATTACATGACAAATATATTTATTTGGCATACACACATACATAGAACGGCTTAGAAATTGGCAAACATAGTACCTTGAAGGCCTGCTGCAAGTGCGCACACCTAGGTTGCTGGCGATAGTGACCAATGAAACGCTGTCAAATTTGACAGCGTTTTGGCGTCGATTCCAGCAACACGGCTCGATTGAGTGATCAAAAAATCCGCGTTCCATTTTAAAAATTTTCTAACACAAATTGACAACTCACATCGTTTTACGCGATCGCTTGAGTGATTTGTGTTGCTGGAATCGACGCCCTGGGCGTCGGCCTTGAGACAAGAAAAAATAAAAGAAAACCAACACCAAATAAAAATGATGATTTCTCTTCTGGTCTTAGCTTTATTTTATCACTAGACTGAAAGTAAGCAAATTTGGAAAAGAAAGTGACTGCCAATCTGATCCCGATTATGGTAAGCTTATGCAAATCCACTTGAGCCGACTGAGCTCGGTGATTTCAAACCTTTTCATGCTTACGTTATAGAATAGTGAGGTTCAATAACTTACGATTTTACTCACTACCCTAAATTTTTATTATTTTTCCCATGAACTTCCCACCCGCTCTGATTCCAATCCAATGTTGTTGACAAGAGGTGATAAAAATAATAAATAAATAAATATTGTAATTTTAAGTGTTTACCCATGCTCTAGTTAGATTGGCTCGCTGGAGCTTTATTAAAAAAAAGTTCATTGAAAAATAAAGTGAAAAGTAAGCAGCTAAACGTTTTCTTATAATTTTATAAGAAAAGAGATTGTTGCACCAAGGAGGTTTGCAAAGATTGATATAAGTTTAGGAACTATTCAATCATAATCAAGCATACATAGTGTGACGGAAAGTCATTTGAAAATAGAACGCGTTTACAATGCGATCAAATGCGTACTAACACAACGTTTTTGCACAGCAGTAAATCCTTCTTATTGAGTTTGTCTATACTATTATAAACTGATATTATATGTATGTTTGTAATGAATAAACTCTACTAGGATATCAAATTAATTGGCGCACGACTTGATTTCAACTCACGACCTTACGATCGGAAGCCGGGGCCGCTACCACTAAAAGCCTCTCAGTGTAGGTATTAAGTGGGTGATAGACGTACGAGCAAGTACGCGTATTTATGGCCCGCCGACATTTTTCGCTTGTGTGTCACCGTAAGTTCGCGTACTTTCAATACTGTACTTTCGATACAATAGGTCGGTGAGCCATAAGTACGCGTACTTGCTCTACGTCTATCACCCACTTTAAAGTACTTCTTCTTCTAGTCGTGTCACCAGTTCTTTCGAACCAATGTGGTGAAAGGCTCTTTGTGCGCCTCAAAGAGGCTCTTTTCGCGCATTAATAAAGTACTAAAAGCACCGAAAGTAGGTTAGGGAGTGGGTAAGTACAGTATGTTAATTATGTTGTAGGTACTTATTAAAGGAATCCATGTCTGTTTTGGGAATCAGAAATGTGTATATCATTTTCACGCTCGTTAATCGCAACTCGTGAAAAGCGAAATGACAAGCACAAAGGAATGTTTAAAAATATTTCAAAGAGCGGAATCATAGGTAGGGAACAATTTAAAAGAACTCATTTTGATATTATTTCTATTTACACAAAGAAACTTTTAATTAATATAAGTTTACAAAATACACAAGAAACAGTTTAGCCATCTGCAAACCGTTACAAACGATCTAGAGATATACAGGGCGTACCACGGATATGTAACATGGAGAGAAAGTACCTTGAATATTGTAGGTGGAACCTTTTACTGAAAGAAGATGAATAATAGATTAATTTTGTTGTCTCTTTGTTCATGATGGATAAATAGTACCTAAATAAAAAACAGGAAAACAGATATAAATATCTGATACCTATCCTTTTATCGACTTTTTAAAAAGTAAACCATATCCATGATTCTCGCTGGTATGATTTCTGTCAATATTTTTTTGCAAGTTTTATCTGTATTAAAGCCAACATCCTACTTTTTCCCATTAAAATAAGATTTTTATTGCTCAGCGACGTGACGCCAGAGGGTAAATGGGTATTTACATGAATGCCTTATCCAATACCTCCAACTTTTTAATATTACAAAAGAACACCGCAGGCTATGTAGTACAGTCAAATAAACCTCACTCGTGGCGCAACAAATTGATGCTTGAAATGTTTACTTTGAAAGGTTGAACGGCGCAACTTTGCCGGTGCTGCAACAAGCTATACTTACTTGTTTGCTGTAGCAGCAACTAGCAACAACTTTATGTGTTTGGTTTAACGTTATAAAAGGGATCAGCTTTATAGAAGCGAGCGAATCAAACCCGGGAAAAAATAGGTAATTAATTTTAAAAATTCGGACTATACTGTATCTCTGTGCCAAATTTTGTCTGAATCGGCTGGGCCATGAAAACCTAAAACTTTTTTTAACAATGACTGAGCGTGTCTAATATAAATTAACCTCATTAATAATGCCTGAAACTTTTTAGCGGGTTGCTAAAAAGCCTTATTAATATTTACA
This sequence comes from Thera britannica, assembly GCA_939531255.2. Taxonomy (NCBI): domain Eukaryota; kingdom Metazoa; phylum Arthropoda; class Insecta; order Lepidoptera; family Geometridae; genus Thera; species Thera britannica. The sequence continues at coordinate 4,820,900 of OW618041.2, read as the reverse complement.
CTAGACAAAGAAAATGAACGAAAGAAAATTGTATTTATTTGACATACACAGAACGGCTTAGACATTGGCAAACATATTAATACCCACATATGTATTATTTTGTCTCATGTTATTATTAACATAAGACAAAATACCTAAAAACAAAAATACTACGGTACCTACGTAACGACTTTTTTGTGACAGCACCCGGTGCGGTAGCCGGGCCCGGTCCACTATAGTTGTTAAGCACAAAAACAGAGAAGCTTAGTAAATAATGTAGATGAGATGGCAGATGGCATATACCTAAATGACACGAGGCACAGGATAAGCGCAATCAGGGACACTCATACCCGTAGGGAGGTTTTATTTCTGAGTCTTTGTAAGCTAACACAATTTGTGAACGCGCGGATGATCGCTGACGAAGTTAACTAAGCAGGTACTGCCTACGATACAGCCTACGCAGTGTTTCAGAGATTTTTTATGGTAAATCATTTTTTATCGCAGAGACAAGTATTTTGTCCTAAGTAAGTGAGGCGAAGTTTCATTGTTAGCTTGTAACTTTTTAACGAAAAGCCAAAGTTTTTTGTGGATCTCTCCGACTACTGGATAGATGGATTGAATTCCCGTGGAAAATGATCTCCGGAAAAACTCGTCGACTCGTAGAGCTTATTATTAATACTCAAGACACCGGGAATCCTAGGGACAGTATCTAATATTTTGTTGCTTATTTATTTCGGTTCGTACTACTAATTTTATCGTAAACTATTCGTACCACAAATTTTCCATCGCATCGCATAACCAAAAAATAAACCAACAGTTTGAAATTCAAACAGTATTTGAAGTGATTAAAAATGGCTGCCGGATAAACGGAAGCAAAAATTGAGTGAAGTTCCAAGACACAGTGTAAAAGATGTGGAACCCAAATGCAGTAGGTAATCCCGTCGAGAAGCGTGTGGTGGTGGGTCGCGTCCGACCGACCTGGGCACGGAATCTTCCAGAAGCTAGAGAAGAAGATGATACGGATGAACAGGAAGGGCAAATGCCGCACAGCGAGCCACCATCTCCAACCGAACCGTTCGGGAAAGGAAAGCCGGATGACAAACATGAAGTTTTTGGGAAAGTAAGTTATTTTGCAACGTTTTTTTACCTGTATCATTTTATTAGAGATAAGGATATGGAGTACAGGTATTGAGATAGAGGTTGAGATAAAAGAAAGCTTTTTGAGTTCATTTCGCTCGTTACCCTAAAGTTTTGCCAAAGTTTTACGATCTTTTTACGACTTTGTTTACAGCTTTAGATAAACTTTTGCTGAAAAAGTTGTGCATGATCGAGTCATACGGCATACGGCTTTCACATCTAAATATTGAATCCGGGCAGGTCAGCTGGCTGGCCTACTAGCTTCACATGAATTTGATTTTAAGCTGAAACTTTCTCCGGAAATTGAGCTACGCTATGCTTTTAGTGAAAACTGGAGTAAAATCCGTACAGTAATTTCCGAAATACTTATGTAACTATTTAGCTTTTGCTGTTGAAAACATAATTAAGTAGAAATTGATAAAACGAGCATGTAATGTACCTCTTACCTACCTACCTATCTACATATTATACTTATGACGTAGGTTAGTACGGGCACCATTAGATGGAAATACGTTCTTATTAATATGAAAACTGAGCATTCTCACTATCTCTTACTGTGACTTGCATTTACCTTCTGCATCACATCATAATGTTTACTGTGACTTTTTTAAGTTTGCAACATATGAAATCATAATTTAATTTTGTATTTTAATGAAGCGAGAGTGCTCTTTTTAAAAAAATATACTGGCGCTGGAGTGGAGACAATGTCTTTTTGCCAAGTTCTTTTGGTTTTAGCAGAATAAAAGAGAGGGTTTTTATATTAATTGCCAGGGTATATACCTACAATATGTGACGTCAGTCGAGCTTTTAAATATTGCATGTTCGATGTTTAACGTCCCCATTGCTTTTAATAATCTTGTAGCTTTTTATAAGCTTCAAAGGCAGCGGTGAGCCGGCCGGCTCTGCTCTTAATTCTCTTGATAAACATTCTAAAGAATTATATACCGTTACCCGGGTACCTACGGATATTTACTTGAGTTTTATGAATAGGTACGAGCTCTTAAAATAAGTAAGTTCTTTACTTGCTTTAATATCGCTGAGACTGAGGTATGTTCAAGGACTTCGAAGTAGGTATTTCATCTCGCGAGTAAGATATCTTCATATAGTCACATTCCAATCACAAAGGCTTTTTATGGTTGAAACAGTTCACGAAGTTACTATTGTAAATTCTGTGGTACATGCTATACCTACGTAATATCGCATAGGTAGGCCTACTTACCCTACATAAGTAGGTATTCCTTTTAACGAAGAAGTCCAGTGTATTATAGGGAAAACTTTTTTCAGGTTATGCTGCTTGGTGACAGCGGCGTTGGAAAGACGTGCATGCTCGTCCGCTTCCGGGACGGGCACTTCCTCGCCGGAAACTACATCTCCACCGTCGGCATCGACTTCCGGGTACAGGACCTACCTACAGGATACCATCACTACCCGATTTCCTTTGTTGCAGCTCCCGGAGATCTAATTCAAATTCAAATTGAGAATGATAGATTGTCTGTTTTGCGTTTAGTACTTTCAACCTGTCCTTAGAATCTTATCCACATTGACAGTGACGAATGTTAAAATAATAATCGTGCTAATTTTATTACAACTGTTTAAAAAAAGAACTATCAAGGGTTCCAAATTCAAATGGGTCACTTGGGCCAGTCAACATGCAGCTTGCGCTCGGTTACCCGCACGCTATTGGTGTTCAAAGCTTAGCGCGCTTTTTCTGTTCCCGCCCCCTTGACTTGACAGCTGGCTGTGATTGAATCGGCTGCTTGAGTGATTTATTAGTGTTGCCAAGGTCCTCGTTTTTTTGTTTGTTCAGTTTCGCACTTTGATTTACGGCAGCTGTCATTTAATTTTATTGTGGGTCACATTTTGGACGGTGTTTTTACTTGGATCGATATTCTAGACTTTACTGTCACCTAGTTACCTAGGAACTTACACTGCATTGGATTATGTAGATAGGTCGACTACACACAACAGTCATTATATTATATACTATTTAATTAAAAGTATTTTGATGTTTATGAGGCCTGCTAAGTACCTACCTACCTACACCCAGGTTACTTAAGTAGGTAGATAGATTAATACTCTTAAGCAACTTATAACCACGTGGAAGTAGGTAACACACTCTAGCTGTTTTTAAAGACAACATTAATCAACTACCGACCATTACCTACTTACATTATGAAACTAGGTAAATTAAGTACTTAGATAGGTAGGTAACTAAGTAGGTAGAATAATAGGTATATTACCTATGCATTACGTTTATGTAACAAAATATTATATAGATTATCATTATGAATACAAAACACTTAAGGCGACAAGCAACGGCATATTTTCTCATTATTTCCAAAAACTTGTTTATTATAAAGTTAGAATGGTACAACTAACGCCATCTGTCCTCAGAATAAAGTGGTGGCGGTCGACGGCATAAAGGTGAAGCTTCAGATTTGGGACACAGCTGGGCAAGAGCGCTTTCGTAGCGTTACACACGCCTACTACAGGGATGCACACGGTAAGAAAAAGATTTTTTATTATTTTTATGAAGCTTTTGCATTATTTTACTTACAAATGATTATGTTTTAAAAGACAGGATGTTTGAAAAATAAACGCGACTGTGGAAAATATTCTACGGATGCTACTACTAACGCCATCTGTTGGTTTGATTTAGAACATAATAACTGAAACATAGAACTCGAAGAGGTTTTTTCTGTGAAATAAAACGGAGTTGATGCTAGTAAAATGATAATTTTGATACTGCTAACGCCACCTGTTGGCGTAGTTTTGAACTATTTCACTCAAAATTAACATCAAACAGTGTGAGGCCGAGTTTGGGCCGAGTAATTTATTTTTGTTCCAATAATAACAATAGGTAGTTAGTATGAAATTTATTTTTAAAAGTAACATTTAAGGAACTTAGTAATATGAAAATCATGACAACAGTTTGGTGGCATTATTACCTACAACATCGGTACCTAGGTACACCAAGCTAAGCTAGATTATTGCTGGCTTAGTAGGGGGTCCCCATGGAAGACTCCCGTCTGCCTCTAGAACGATTCAATCAAATAGAATGACCTGGATCTTGCTGTCGCATAGGCATACAAATACGAGCTAAAACAGACTCTGTGATGGAAGCCACGTCAGACCAGACGCTGGCCTCGACCCGTTTCACCATGCACCACAGACTGGTGCACAGTTTCTATTGCCTCTGAACTCTATGCCTAACCGGATCACGCACACATGCTCCATACTTCAACATGTGATTATGGAACTCGATTCACATCGCGCCGTAGATGTCTTTGCGTTTATGTTGCCCTAGTAGGTACATCGGTCTCACTTGTTTTGTAATATTGTGAACGCCAAACGTCGTCGCGCGTCGGTGCGCCACTTTTGCCTTCAAAGAAACTGCTCAATATCTCGACACTCCCTACGTATAGTTGTGTATCTGCAAAACACAAATTTTACAGGAGAGCGTTTTTAAGATTTGAAAATGGTAAAATGCCTATAACTGGAGCCCTTTTTGAGATATTTCTGTGAAAATTGTTGAGATGCTCTTACTGTAGATCTAGTTTAAGATGGATTTTTTTTTTTATTTAAATCTATACTGGTTTAGATTTTATTACACTTACATATTTTTACGTCGTGCATAAAATGCCGTATGTGGCACATACACACTTTTTCTGGGGAACTTAGAAGAATGACAATATCGTAACTGCCTGTTACACGGTTATACTTAGGAGATCTATTTGACTAATTCTGTTTAACTGGTGTTTACATGTTTAAACGTTGGAAATCGTATAATTTAATAATATGCTTCTACAAACTTATTCTGTTTTGGCAATTGATTAAGCCTGGTTGACCAGTACTTATTACAGGTCGCCAGGCCCTAATTGCTGAATACTCACTTGCTTACGAAACTAAGCCTATTTTAGGTAGGTAGGTAATTTTTAGTAGTAAAATGTAAAACTGTATCCGTGATTTGGGGTTTTCCCACTTATCTTATTATTTTTTTGTTAATATTGGTCGTTCTTATATTATTATCTTAAATAAAACAAAAAATACAAGAGCTCAAAATACCATTTAGGGAAGTAGGTGCTCACCTAAACACAAAAAACCTGTTTTATTTCAAAAATAAGAAAAACAAAACCAACTAAGTAGTCTTTACTTTCTAGTGGGTGCTTCACACGTGAAACGTCGTTTTGGGATTTTGTGACAATCACCATTATAATTCCTGAATCATTATCAGCCTGAAGAAGTCCACTGCTGAACCTAGGCCTCCCCCACACATTTCCAGGAAGTACGACTCTGAGCCCTTTCCTTCCATCGACTTCCCACGATCTTAACAATGTCGTCAGTCCATCCGGTTCGTGGTCGCCATTCGAGAACCTTTATTCCCCAACGGTTGTCGGTTCTTCAAGCTATATGGCCTGCCCATTGCCACTTCAGCTTACTAATTCTAAGTAACCTTGGTTCTTCTTCGGATATCCTCATTTCTGATTCTATCACGTAGTGAAACTCCCAGCATATTTGAGTTTGAGCTGGTGTACGAGGCCAATAGTTAGTGACCACGTCTCAGTTCCATTAGTCATCACTGGCAACACGCACTGATTATAGACTTTTGTCTTGAGGCTCTGCGGTATCTGCGACGAAAAGATGTGGCGCAATTTCCCGTCACAATATCTATTGATAAAATCCCAATGGCGAACAAGTTCTCCCAATGAGCCACAAACTGCAGGTCTCTTTCAAAGTCATTCATTTTTTGCCTGCTTGTGGAGACAAATCCACAAGTAAGTAAGTAAGTAGGCCGCATCTCTCTCTTTTTCCTTAAGCTGCTCAGAATTATTCCCTGACATACTTGGAGAGCCAATTGGCAATAGCGTCAGAGTGGAGGCTGGTGACGCAGGGCAGCCTAATAACTGTTCATATGGTAAGCGAACTGGTAATGTCGCTGGAGTGGGTACTGTTAACTCAGCGCAACCTAGGTGGTCATCTGGAGAGACAACTGGCAAGGCGACTCCATGCAGCCTAATTGGTCTATCTGTTGAGCTATAAGGTGTGAATAATTGGGAGAGTCACACAATGATAATGGCATATTAATGCTTGAGGAAGACTATAGCAGTAGGGGAGATTCAGGCATGTTTGCTGCCAAAGCAAGGTCATACAAGCTATATTCCGGCAAATCAGGTTCAGGATGTTTTTCTGAGTTTTCTGGGTCAGGTTTACAAAAGCGTGGCGACGACGAGCTAAAGGCAATGTCATTATTCCCTGTGTCATTGCTGGAGCCTCCACCACTAGCTTGCAAGGTAAATTTTAAGATATGGGAAGCTGGGACATGCAATTCAAAATATGCAGGACTATCTTTGTTAGTGTTCGTAGAATGCAAGGGGGAAATGCGCGGTGCAAGAAAAAAAAGGTTCTTCATCGCTGTCAGATATTACTCACCTATTCGGCTTAGGTCATCCTCAATAAAATTTTCTGAGAATGGCACTAGAGATGCAACTTAAAAACAACAACAGTGGGGAAGATTAAAAATTTTATGAAAAGCGACTTATATTTCATGGGATAAAGAGCACCTTGCACTTTTGAAGTGCATTTCTGTTCATAACTCTGAAGATCCTTTTCAGATCCTCAACATTTTAATGGGGCCACCATTGGAATTACCTTCTTTCCGACAAAAAAAGAATCAACAAAATCGGTTCACAAACAACGAAGTTATCCGAAGTTGTTAATTGAGAAATCCTCCTTTTTGCAATTGGATAAAAATAATAGTTTTTGATTAAAATAACATGAAAACACAAACACAGAACTATGTAAGTGCATGGGTTACTATAACTTTAATTCAATAACTCTCCGATGTAAAGCTATGTAAAAGTCAGTTACCGAATTTTGATATAACAACTTTTCAAAGTATAAATATGTAAGTGCCTAGATACACCTTATAATCATAGTGAATCCCGATGCATAAATATGTAAGTGCGTAGTTACACATTTGTACGTAGGGTATCAAAAATTCGCTATCCGAGGAAGAACTGTGTAACGGGCAGTTACCGCCACCAGCACCTCATTCCCCCCCGCGTCAAAGTTTGTATGTGGAAGATACAGCATTATATGGCGGGAAAATAATGAAGTTGGACAGTTATACGATTAAGAAAAACGTACTTAGAGTAGACTTTTTATTTTTTTTGTAATTTATAATTATAGACTGGCATGTGTAGATGCCAAAAATGCATCAAACGTATAAGTGTGTATCTGGCAGTTAGACGAAGATACGTAGGGAGTGTCGATCTTATTTTTGTAGGTGGTAAGTGACTAGTACCTAGGTACATGTTTAAATGGTATGTATTTAGGCTGATGCTAAACAATACCTACTTGGGCTACTTGGTTAAAAAAACCACACAGCGTAATAACAAAACAAATGAAAAAAGATCAACTAACAACAGGAGCGAACAAAGACTTCAAGGTTGGGAGCAAAATCAACTTTGAATTAGGTTTTTTTGTCTATATCTAGGAGATAAGCTTTCGTGGTGAAGTTCACTCTTAACTGTAGGTAAAATGAAAATGTACCTACTTAATGAAAAAAAAACAACTTTTTGTGGAAATCACTACAAGTACCAATTTTGTCCGCATTTACTAATGTTATTTTCTTCATCAACAGCGCTTCTGCTTCTATACGACGTGACCAACAAGATTAGCTTTGACAACATCCGCGCGTGGCTTGGGGAGATTCGGGAGTACGCACAAGACGACGTCGTGATCATGCTATTAGGTGATGATGACTTACAATATCCAGTGAAGAAAATTCACACTTCCAAGTGAAATGTCGAAATAAAATAGGCTTACCACCACACCATACCCACACCATGCGACCGGCGTAACTTGGCGGGCCTGAATCCGTTTGACCAATCTTCAATTCGCCATTATTGACCACACATTTTCTCCCAAAAACCGGTCAGTTCAGACCTGCCAAGTTACGGTACAGTAAATTGTCACAGAATTCGAACCCAAAAACCCTTCAGCCCTGGCGAGGAGGTCACGCAACCTTGAATCTCTTGGTCAGAGCGCATTCACCATTGAAACTGGTTGTGTAACAGTCTTTCATTGCAGGTAACAAATCCGACAGCGGCCTAGAGCGGGCAGTGAAGAGAGAGGAAGGAATGCGTCTTGCTAGAGAGTACCAAGTCGCGTTCATGGAGACCTCTGCTAAGACAGGGTTGAATGTGGAGGCTGCGTTCGCTCACGTCGCTCGTTCGCTTGTGGCGAAAGCGAACCCCGCGGATCCTTCAAGACTGGAGGTGCGTGCGCAGCCTTCTGAAGAACCCCGCATGTCCTCATGTCCACCCTGCAATTGAAACTTCAACCTGTGGCCAGCTATCATCTTATAAGAATAAGTGATTAAATTCGTGTTGGCGACACACTTCGCAATCCGTACAAAACCCTATCGTCGCTCGTTGCAAATCAAAAGTCATGTACGTGTAAGAAGTTACTTTTTGAGAATGCTGACATTATATAAGTTTAGTTTATCATTCATTTATTCATTAACAATAATCTTACAAATCTTGTCAGAATGCTAACCTATGATGTTACAAAATACAGAGTCTTCGCAGATTTCGTATCGATACCTAAGTACCTATTCAAATATCTAGGGAACCGCTTATTAATTTTTACAGAATAAAATTAAATGTTAATAAATTATAAATATGATGATAATAACTGTAAAAAAAAACTGCACGCAGCTACAACCTTCTCTTTCTGATCTAAGTATTTATCTTATGGAAAATATTTATAGCTATCTATGAAACCTGGATTAATAAGACCAAAATACCTACTAACCCTAATCCTTGTGTACTTAGTTTTTAAAGACAATAAACATTATTTTGACTCGTAGCTATAGTTAAGTCCGATTTTTAAAGTATGCAATTCTAGCATGCAATGTTTTTTGTGTAAACTAAACAGAAACAGAAAAGTATTTTCAGTAGCTAAGAATATTTGTAAGTAAGTACGAGTAGTACCTACCTACTTCAATATTTAGGTAGAAAGTTTTGCAACGACGACGAGTCATGGGTTGAAAACTGGAAATGTCCATAATCCAAAAACGGACCAATAAAAACTTTAATGCTAGTGTGGAGTGATACAGTGATCTAAGGCGCTAAATCTGAAAAGGTTTTGGAACTAATTACCTACGCTAAGTTTATGTAGGTATGTTTGTGTCATTTCTTCTTTATCAAATGTAAAATTATATACCTAAGTTTCAAAAGATATTTGTGAAAAAGATTACTCGAGACCGCCGTTTTTGTAATCGAGGCTGGACCGTTTTTAATGAAACTGTCGGTGTATATCTAAGTAGTTCATGGAGTGAACTTATAGATCAATCTTTGATGCGTGGCAAACCCATTCAAGGTCTCGGTTGATCGTCGTCTAGAAACTTGAAACCACTTTTACATATTTAATTCTCATGTAGTTTTATAGAACCTTTCCTTCTTTCGAACCCACCCGCGTTATGCCTAACTTCTTAATTCACACGCACCGACTAGAATAATGTGCTTATTTTGAGTTGTCCAATCAAATCACATGTCGCTTTTGTAAGTGGCTGTTAGTCGCTGTCATGAAATGCGTGTGTCATGAATGAGTGCGTTTTGTATGGAGACACGATAAGCGCCCCTGGCGGGATTGCTAGAACTCTAAACGTATTATAACTTTAGCACCATACATGGAATGCCGCTGTGCGCAAGGCGTTTGTATTTTTTAAATAACAACATTAGCGACATTAGCAAAGGTTGCCTGGTAGAGATCGCTCTTAGCGATAAGGCCGCCCATTGTATTACTGTGACGGTTTATTTTTAAGCTTAAAACTGTATCCTATACTTACCTTGTGTGTCATTGTAATCAATAAAGAGTTATCTATTTATTAGTTCTTGCAATCCCGTCTGGGGCGCTAATCGTTTCTCCATACAAAATCGGGGCTAGCGACGCTGACGACAGTGATGTTAAAACTAAGAATTAGCCCTCAGACGCCTTTTATTTCATCAATTCATCACGCAATTAGTAATACATAATTTAATAATTTGAACGAAGAAATCAAGAGATAATTATTGTTACCTATTACTATTTTATTTAGTTGCATATCAATAATTTGGTAAAAGTACCTGATTATAATTACAAAAGCCCCCTACCTACAAACAAGCGTTTTTCAAAAGTTCATCAGTGCTCATCTCTCACCACTGGGTATAATGACAAACAGTGTACCTACGTCACTCTGTCATTATCATTAGCCAGTGGTGTAGGCTATCTTTGAGCAGTGTGTCACGCAGGGTGTCACGCATAAAGTGCGGCTTGCATTGTCCGAACGGCTAGAGCATAGACTATGGAACTGTTTTCCTTAGTCTATGGTTATAGGTACTCGTAGATGCAATAAAGTTGAAGTTTACCTAATTATTAGGAACCTGCAAGTTACAGTTTTGCTAAACATATTGTTACGGAAGTGGGTACAGGGATTGGAAGGAAACAACTGATTTTACCGAAAGTAGCGATTTATTCGCACTACGAACACGTAACACTGCACGAAACGCGTAGCACTGTCCGACACTGTCCCCGCGCACTCTGCGTTACACGGACCAACGCTGTGCTCCGAACACTAACAGTCCACTGGGAGCACCTCACCACTTTGCACTTCACTATTCACTGTTCACTGTTCACTTCACTATTCACTTTCACTGTTCACTTTTCCACTTTTTCACTTTTTCTTCTAGTTCCTTTCTTCAGATCACTTTCCACTGAACCGCCCGTAGACGCGCCTGCAGCTCCTTATATACCCGGAATTTCGATTGTCCTTTATTGAATTTCGATCGTCATTTAATTTTATTGAATTTCGATAGTCATTTCGTTTTCTTCTGTTGAATTCCGATCATCTTTCCCTACCTGTATCATTTCTTGTTTAAGTCCAGAACTTTCGGTTCTTTATTTGAATTCCTTAAAGAAGGCACTCGCCGCTACTAGAATTTTCTGGTAACATTTAAATGTCGAACAAAAATCTTCACGTAGTTACGTCAGCACGGCGTCACACTACCCCCTCCTCAGACGTGCTCGTCCCAGCATCGTTAGAGCCGTAGTACCGTGCCAACCTGTCCACATGAACCACTTTTGCTGGACTTCTTGGCGTTTTTCGAATTCTATATGTGACATCATTGATCCTCGTAATTACTTGAAAAGGGCCTTCCCAACTCGGTTGTAGTTTTGGAGATTTTCCTTTCCTTCTAACGGGGTTGTGAAGCCAAACAGCAGAACCTTCTTCAAAGGACTTGGAGTTGACGCTTCTGTCGTATCGCGTTTTCATTCGCTCACTAGCACGCAGATTCTCTTCCCTCATATGCCCGTGAACTTCCTCCATTTTCCTTCTCAAATTTTCCGCGTATTCCGAAATACAGCTAGGCGTATCTGGAGGACAACCCGCGAGAAGATCCGCTGGAAGTCGAAGCTCTCTACCAAAGTTCGCTCGGGCCGGTGTAGTAGAGGTACTCTCATGAACCGCAGTTCTATACGACAGAAGGAACAGAGAAATGTACTCGTCCCAATTGTTCTGATGGCTTTCAACAACTTTTGCCAGATGCCGCTCTAGAGTTTGGTTGAACCTCTCCACCATTCCATCAGATTGCGGATGATACGGCGTAGTTCGAGTTTTGTGTATCCCCATAATCTTGCATGTTTCCTGAAAGACTTGCGACTCGAAATTCCTGCCTTGGTCACTATGGATTTCAAGGGGTAGTCCAAATCGGCAGAAAACTTCATTCACCAGTTTGCTAGCCACAGTAACAGCTTCTTGATTTGGTAATGCAAACGCTTCAGGCCACTTTGTGAAGTAATCCATTATTACCAAAATGTAACGATTTCCACTATTCGTCATTGGAAACGGCCCGGCCACATCCAAAGCTATTCGTTCCCAAGGAGCACCCACGTTGTATAACTTCAACGCTCCCCGACTTCTTGTTTGTGGTCCTTTGACAGAGGAACAACTCGTACATTTCTTGCACCAGTCTTCAACATCTTCTTTGCAGTGCAACCAGTAATAACGTTGACGAATTTTCACCAAAGTTCTCTTCACACCGAGATGACCGCCTGATGTTCCGTCGTGATACGCTCGCAGTATATCAGAAATCTTTGACTTCGGCACAACTGTCTGAAGATGATTGTCTTGTCCTGATGCACTCTCCCATTTTCGACATAAAAGACCATTGTGTAAGAGCAGGCTATTCCATTGTGCCCAATAGCTCTTCGTTACTGCACTCATTCCAGCAACTTCACTCCATCCTGGGCGTGCGGATCCATCTCTCACCCAATTGAGTATTGGTCTAAGGTCTTCATCTTCTTCTTGTAGTTTACGCATGGTATCGCTGCTCCAATCATCATTTACTGTATCAGTTCTTATAACTCGGACCATAGATTTTTCTTTATCTTCCTGTTTCACACAGTGCTTGCAGTCTTCAGAACACGGCCGTCTTGACAAAGCATCAGCATTCCCATGAGACTTTCCACTGCGATGCTCTACTACAAAGTCGTACTCCTGTAGTTGTTCAATCCATCGCGCAACTTGTCCTTCAGGATTCTTGAACTGCAGTAGCCACTTCAAGGCTGCATGATCTGTTCTGACTAGAAATTTCCGACCCAATAAATACTTCTTAAAATGCTGAAGTGTCTTGACAACTGCAAGTAGCTCCCTTCGAGTGACACAATAATTCCGCTCTGGTTTTGACAGGGATTTACTGTAATAAGCTATCACAACTTCTTGATCTTCTTTTCTTTGTGAGAGTGTTCCTCCTATCCCTGTATTACTTGCGTCCGTGTCAACTACAAACTCATTGCACTGATCCGGATATCCGAGTACTGGTGTTTCACATAACCGGCTCTTTAGTTCCTCGAAAGCCACCTGGCATTGTTGGTCCCAAACGAAAGGTCGTTTTTCTTCTGTGAGTCTATGCAATGGCTTCGCTATATCCGAAAAACTCTTGACAAAACGACGGTAATAAGAGCAAAGTCCCATAAACGCCCGTACTTGTGTTTTGTCCGCAGGCACAGGCCAATCTTTAACAGCCGAAATTTTTGATGGATCCGTTTCGACGCCGCTTTCCGAAATAACGTGTCCCAAATAGTTCACCTGCCGTTTGAAGAATGAGCACTTCTTCTGGCTTAGTTTCAGATTTGCACTTCTCAACTTGTTGAATACGGATTCCAGCTTCTTCAAATGGTCATCAAATTCTCGCCCCACTATTATAATGTCATCCTTCATGTCTTGAATCATGTCGTCCACCTCCTTTTCTCTGGCAAAAGGAATTCGGCGGGGTCGTTGTCGTATAGGTTGTTCATTTCCAGTATTGATTTTATGCTGAACCATGCTCGTCCTTCCGATATCACCATCATTCTTCGAAAATATATCGGAGAACCGACGTAGCAAATTCTTCGCCTTGAGCAATTCAATAGTTGTCAAATCGTGCTTACATTCTTCCAGTATACTGTTAACGTCGATTGAACTTGCATCCGTCTTTTTGGTTTCTTGACGATTCCGCAACCACACGATTTCTTCGCTCCGCCCTATTAAGGTACCCTTCTTTAACACCTGTTCCTCATTGCTCAAATTTAACTCAGGTACCACTGTTTCTGCGGATGAATTTATGACCGTACGTGCTGGCAGCCACGATGACTCGTTATCCACTTTTTCTAGTATTGTCCACCGTCGCTGTTTCAAACTTTTACTTCCAGGAAAAATTACTGGAACTAGCGTCTGTGATCTAGGCAATAGTTTAGTGTTCTTTATGCAGTACACCTTGCCTTCGCCACCGCCTCTCATCGGTATTTCGTCTTCTCCGCACTTTAGGACACCGGAATGAATGTCGAGCTTGCACCGATGATCCTTCAAGAAATCAAGGCCAATAATGCAGTCATCGACAATGTCAGCTATTACCGCTTGTTGCCAGTACAGCTTGTCACCAATCTTGATAGCCACTTTTTGTTCACCTGATACTGGTATATACTGACCGGTAGCCGTAGTTAGCTGGTAAGCTCCCTTCCGGACGTTAATCTTCCCGTTTCTTCTTGTTAGCTGTGTCCCAATTACCGTACGTGACGCTCCAGTATCCAAAGTCAACGAGCACAGACTTCCATTTACTGATCCATTTACAGTCAAGCTGTTGCCATCTGTACTCTGACAAATCTTGATTTTCAGGGCTTCATGCCTACTGGCCAGCGCCCACCCTTCAGCCCTGGCTGGAATTGGTTTCCCTGATTCCTCAACGCTTGTACACCAGCATCGGTCCTTCGTCTCTCCAAAGTTGCAGCATCTAGGGACGAGAGCTCTGCGTTGGTTCACCTGCGCCACCTCCGTTGAATTTATTTCCCTCAGACGTCCAATCCTCGGATCTCGTCGAACGGCTTCCACCTCAAGCGCATGCGCGACGGCTTCCTTGATGTGACCGTGATGACCCAAGCGCACGGCAGCTCTTACTTCCGCGTCAAAAATACCGTCAACAAACGAATGCAAAAGCATGCTGTCAATGACCGATGCCGGCGATGTTTGGTACGCCTTACGGACCAACTTTTCTACCTCCAGGGACCACTGTTGCAATGACTCGTTTGCTCGTTGGCATCGATCACGGAGTTGAGCGCGGAAAACATGCTCCAGGTGTGAGTCCCCGTAGCGCGATTCTAAGGCTTCCAGCAATTGCTCGTAGGTTGCATCACTCCCCAAGGCCTCCAGCACGGTCAAAGCCTTGTCTCGTAGTCCCAAAGTAAGCGCGGTTTTAGCCTGGCTCTTGGTCCACCCATTCAGGTTCATCACAGCCTCAAACTGTAGCTTGTAAGCCGCCCAGGAAGAGGTTCCATCGAAAGGCGGGACTTTGAAATTTCCGCCTGAGGTTGTTGCACTTACTATGGTCGCTGAGGCCGGGATTCCATTTGTTTTTAGCTTCTTGACGTCTTCCTCGATGGAGGAGAGGCGGTTTCCGTGTTGTTGTACAGTTTCCTCCACCGCTTCTACCCTCCGCATGCTGTCGGTGATAGCGGTCAAAAGATTTTTCTGCATTGCGCACAACTGCTCCTCTTGCCGGTGAGTTTGCTCCTCCTGGCGGCGAGCATCTTCTTCCTGGCGGCGAGCTTGCTCCTCCTGAATAGCGCGCAGCTGCTCCTCCTGGATGGCACGCAGCTGCCCCTCCTGGCGGCGAGCCTGCTCCTCCTGGATGGCACGCAGCTGCTCCTCCTGCCGGCGGGCTTGTTCCTCCTCCCGGCGAGCCTGCTCCTCCTGGATGGCGCGCAGCTGCTCCTCCTGCCGGCGGGCTTGCTCCTCCTGCCGGCGGGCTTGCTCCTCCTGCCAGCGGGCTTGTTCCTCCTCCCGGCGAGCCTGCTCCTCCTGGATGGCGCGCAGCTGCTCCTCCTGCCGGCGGGCTTGCTCTTCCTGCATGGCGCGCAGTTGCTCAAACAAGGCGCCCAGGTCTGGTCCCACCTGGGTCCTCGTCGACGCACTTGCAGTAGTTGCCCCTCCGGAGTTGTCTTGGCGTCCAGGGGTTTCTTCTTCAGGAGCCTCGGCGCCAGAGCCACTGGCTTGCTGCGAGCCAGTCTTAGCGCGAGTGCTCACGCCTTCCCTCGGCATGACAGGCATTTTACCTTCCAATCCCACTTCTGACACCAAATGTTACGGAAGTGGGTACAGGGATTGGAAGGAAACGACTGATTTTACCGAAAGTAGCGATTTATTCGCACTACGAACACGTAACACTGCACTGAACGCGTAGCACTGCACGAAACGCGTAGCACTGTCCGACACTGTCCCCGCGCACTCTGCGTTACACGGACCAACGCTGTGCTCCGAACACTAACAGTCTACTGGGAGCACCTCACCACTTTGCACTTCACTATTCACTGTTCACTTCACTATTCACTTTCACTGTTCACTTTTCCACTTTTTCACTTTTTCTTCTAGTTCCTTTCTTCAGATCACTTTCCACTGAATCGCCCGTAGACGCGCCTGCAGCTCCTTATATACCCGGAATTTCGATTGTCCTTTATTGAATTTCGATCGTCATTTATTGAATTTCGATAGTCATTTCGTTTTCTTCTGTTGAATTCCGATCGTCTTTCCCTACCTGTATCATTTCTTGTTTAAGTCCAGAACTTTCGGATCTTTATTTGAATTCCTTAAAGAAGGCACTCGCCGCTACTAGAATTTTCTGGTAACATTTAAATGTCGAACAAAAATCTTCACGTAGTTACGTCAGCACGGCGTCACAATATAATTATATATTTATTTGTAAATACATAATTGGAATAAAATTTACAGAGAACAAACATCAAACAATAGACAAATATTTGTTCTTGGTGGGGATTGAACCCACGTCCTACGGCGCAGAAGGCAGGCAGGCTTACTACCAACTACCCTTTTTTGTATCCTATTTTAAGCTGTAAGTTTTCAGAAGAAAATAAAAATAAAATAAAATAAATTGAATTGAGTCGTGACGCCTGTTAAATACCTATATCGTATCGTAGTACCTGTGCCATGAAATGTAACTTACCAACATAATTATTACCTACCTAAGTACCTTCCCCAAACCCCCTACCTAAGTACCTACCCTGTATTTTTAGATGTTGATGTTGCTTGTGAATAAATGTATAGAAAGTGAAATTATATCTATTACATAATTTAAGTAGGTAATAAAATTACTAAAAAATATATAGTTTTCTTTATTATTCCTTCCTATAAAGCCTTCAGTAGGTAGGGTAGGAGTTTTTTTCGGATATTGCTAAGTACCGACTAGGTACCTACTTAGCAATATCCGAAAAAAACTCGCTTATTACTCTTAATTTTTTAGGCAACCCAGCCACACGCACACTTCTTATCGTGTCTCTAGTTATTTTAAACCAGTGTGGTGCAAGGATTCCAAGTGCGCCTCAGAGACTCTTTTCGTGCACTCGACACATGTTTTCGAAGTTTATAGATTCTACGACATGTCCCGGTAACCTGACGATGTTTTCCTTCACCGTTTGAGAATGCTGGCATAGTGAACATACATTTTTCTAAAAACTCATTGTTTGTGAACCCACCACGACCTTACGATCGGAAGGCAGACCGCTCACCAGTGCTTTCACTAGGTATTACTTAGATGAATATGCACTTGGTGGTCGTGGGTTGATGTATAAAACTATATGTATACATACTACTATCTACTACCTACCTACTGGCATAGGGTGTTGGACGTGGTTGATGGTTTATTTTATAACACTAGCTGATGGAAAAAGAAAAGCCCTTCTAATGCTAAGTGGTGACCAGCTGGGCGAAAACTGACAGATGCGACTAGGTTTTGATTGCAACAAACGCAATAACCCCGCAGCTCCTTTAACAAATAAAGCATTGCAACGCCACAGGTCACGTTTTTCAGGAACGTGCCCTACGATGCACTTCTCTGCGTCTGGAAGGAAGCTAGGTAAGGTAGTAAGTCTTCAAACCGCAACACAGCGTTGCTGCTTGACGGAAATAGGCATGGTGGTAGTACTTCCCCAGACGAGCCTTTCACAAAGAGCTTTACTAGGTACTGCGCAGTAGGTAAGTGTCGTAGGATGTTGAGATGTGTCGATAGCAGGCATCAGACTCCTAAATACTCCAAAACCGCGAAATTCTCATGGTCCATTGGGCCATAGGGCAAAGCAGCATGTCTCACACCTACTTCTACGACGTAAGCCTAACTTTGATCTGAATCCTGTTTGAACAATAATATTTTCAAACTTTCAAGATTACAACCATTTTTAAAATTCCCGCTGCCTCGATACTAAGCGAAGTTAGCCGAGTTTGGATGTCGCGTCGCTGTCTGTGAACTGGTTTAGAAAGAGAGAGAAGAGCTTTAGTTGGAAGCTGCAGGGCTCGTAAACATTTTTGATCTTCTGTAATAAATTAAATAATAAATATATAAAGTGGTGTGCATTATTTTATTTTGAAAAAAACTTATTTGGAATTCAAAATGAAATCCAGATTCCTTATAATTTAGGCAAGGTGTGCATATTCTCCAAGAATTCGTTTTTTGGTATCACCTTTGCGTTCCATGTTTTCGCTATAACACGTGCATGCATTCGAAAAGAAAGGAAATATTTTAGCCTAGCGTTTAATTGAAAACACTGAATAAACAAGTGAAGTTTAAAAAACGTATGAAACCAACTTCAAGGCCAGACTGCTGAACCTATTACAAGGAATATAATACTCTCTACGAGAGACCTATTAGGGTGAAATTTCAATGGGATTGATCAGAAAGTATAATTTTCAGGACAAGAATATTTTCATAAAATAAATGGAAGTAATAAGCGTTAAAATATATTATATTAAAGAAAATAACCAAACTCAGAACCTCTTCCTTTTTTAATTGAAGTCGATTAAACAGTGGTGTACAAGTGGTATCGTACGCATTATCAAAATCTCTCTTTTCTGTTAATAAAAAAAAACGAGAGCTGCACAGTTAATGGAAAGTCAATTCCTTTAAGCTGTTACCCAACCAACCTAAACTTTCTATTTGGCAAATTTATCGAGCGTCCGCTTGGCCACCTTAATAATGTTTATTCAAAAATGTTGACGATATCTGCATTTGGCTCATTTTGGGTTCGTTATGTTGCCTAGCTTGACAACCATTTTACGCGCACATGCGCAGATGGAACGACAGGTGGTCGACGGCGACTCGACCCTGCTGTCCCGAACATCGGCTTCTTGTGCTCATCATCAGGCGCTTTCGTGCTCTGGCAGGAACGATGTGCAGTGTTTTGCGTTGAAGTGCTCGTGGTGACATGGCGTCCTTTCTCTAATCATTGTGGAAGTGTTGAAAATCTTGTTTATTTACAATGACTGTGAACTATGATCGTGTTTGTAGACTTTGCTTGTCATCTCGAGGCGAGCTACTGCCGATTTTCCCTACCACCAGTTCGGATGACATGGAACCTCCCATCCTCGCTTCTAAAATAAAGGATTGTGTGGCTGTGGAGGTAAGTAATCCCTAAAATAAGCTGTATCATGAAGTTTCTAGTGAAAGTAGACCCTCGGCATACGTGAGAACTCGTCATCCGCCTCAGATCGTGCATTGTCAGACAGCAGCAGAGATGTCGTAAGATCGTCCACCATTTTGTAATGTTCCACCGCTATCGCTCGAGCCGTGGTCGCGTCGTAGCGTCGCATTCCATGCAGCCGGCTAGGAATGGCGCGCATCATGAGGGTCGGGCTTGGCATTATTCCCGGGGGTCAGGTCGGGAGGGGGTGGCGGATCTTTAGAGATATTGCCCCGCGCTGGGGCCAGTCGGGTGTATTGATTTATCGTACGAGACCAGCCAGCCTAGCTTAGCCTGCAGCTCGGCCGTGGAACGGGTCGAGCGTCGGTGTCGGCGTGCGCTGTGCCTGTGTGCGTATATCGAGCGGTAACCCTCGAGGGGCTCACGGCTGCCACTCGACTCGCTTCTACTTATTCGGTCAGCAGCCGCCGCTCTCCGCCGCCGCCGCTCGGTAATACTACGCCTACCTACCTACCGAGTTTCTCCTGCGCGTACCTATCTATACATGAGGCGCGGTTTCGCCTCGTTCGTTCTGATGAAACTAGCGCGAACCACGTCGTGGAGCGCGCTCATTCGCCATTCGTATTATGACTATGTATGATTGCCTTTCCAGATTAACGAAAATGACGATCTGCCAACGAATGTCTGCAGGAAATGTGTGGACAATGTCAACAACTGGCATTTATTCAAGACTGTATGCTCAAAGACACAAAACAAACTACTGTCTCTCACAAGAAAGGATGGAAGCCTACTAGAAGGGGTTGGTTATTTCTGGATATTTTGAGCTTGGAATGCAGTTGTTCACTGATTCTGTTGGTTACATGTTGGATTATGTATTTTCAGGTGCACATCAAAAGTGAACCCCATTTTTCTGATGAGGCATATGATGATGGAGTGGTTATTGATGGATCATATCCTGAAGCTGAGGTATGTTTATGAATCAATATTGATAATACATCATCTTTATCAAGTCACTATCTGAATGTAGCTAAGTGGCTGCCTTCACAGTAGATAGGTACTATTTCCATGTCAAGGACTTGTGAGCATTGGCATCGTTGAGTCATTGAAGAAGTTTTAAATTATTATTCTCTGCTGGGATTAGTTAGGCAGCCGGTTTTTTCCTGTAACTCCTATCAGTAAATAGGTGATTGTCCTTGTACAATACTTAGGTACAGTTAGGTTAGATATACTCTAATCTGGAAACCATGTGGCCTGTGAATAATCCAAGCAGTAATGAATATTCAATCAATGAATTATAATATCAAAAGTGAATTTATGGATAGTTCAGAATCACTGTTTACTGTGAAATTACTGTGAGGCCAGGCAGTAGATCCTATCAACAAATTGGTTTACGAGTATGACACAAAGCAGCGCAAAACAAAACACATTTACAAATTACTGGTAGCATTCTGATCCGACCCGGACTTCTTTCACTGACTGGCCTCTCAGCTCAGTTGGTTTCTGCCTTCTACCCCATAGGTTGTGGTTTCAATCCCCACCGAGAGCAAACATTTGTGTGGTGTACACAGAAGTTTGTTATCTATCTGGGTGCTATATTCTAAGTTTGTATTTACAAAAAATATATATATTATGTATCATTATCAGCTATCTGGTAGAGAGAGATCAGAGCTTTTACTAGGAGATAATACAAGCTCTGCTTAATTTGGGGCTAGATAGTGTTGAGTGGGTTGTCTACAATATTTATTTATTTATCAAACAAGATACAAGACAAGAGAGATTTACAAGAGTATGCGATCAAATAAGTTCCCATGCTTTATACTTATGTATTACATTATTTCACCATTGTTTATGTGCTTTTCAGAATGCAGGCTTTTCCAGTAAGCTGCAGCCGGAAGGTCCCCCTATCCTGGCTTCACTGGGACTTACACCGAGGAGTGATAAGGTAAACTATTTAGAGAAATTTACCAAACATTTTAGAGAAATATTAAACAACTCGATACCTACAAATTCTTTTCTGAGACTTCAGTTTTCAACACACCATTTTTTTATGCAAAATAATGATACAAATAAACAGTACTCAAGAATTTGAAATAAGAAAACTTAGCAAGTAAGCTTTGGAATTGTTCAATTGCATTCGTTTCGTCCGCAGAAATATGTGGATCCACGAATGGATTGGCACCGGGTGCATGCAATACTGGACATGGTTCAAGACAGCAATGTTATAGATTCACTGCAAACTTTTGAAGAGACCGATGTCTTGCACCACTCCGATCATGAGTCTGAGACAGAGGCCGAACTCCAGCCACATCTAGAAGACACTTTCCTTAATTGTAAAATAGGATATGCTTGTAAAAATAAAAAAATCTTATTCAAAAATCCCCAAAAACTCCGCTCTGCACCTAAAACTGCATTAAAAGCGACAAAACGCAGAGTTTTTAAGCAGTGCGGCAAACCTAAAAACGCTTGGCAATTATTGTTTACTGATGATCTTCTAGATCTCATTGTTGCATCAACGAACGAGAATTTGCTTAAACATGGCAAGAGCTTCGAAGATTGCACCGATGTTGGAGAAATTAAAACTCTTATTGGAATTTCGTACTTGCACGGCATAATGCGGCCAACCCATCAGAAATGCAGTGACCTCTGGGACAAAAAGTGTGGCCTGCCCTCCGTCATAAAAGCAATGACACACGAACGCTTCAACTTTCTCATAAAAAACATCAGTTTCTACAGTCAAAAGGATGACAATAATAGTATAATAAAGCGGTTCGATACCATGAAACGTATTCGCGAAGTATTCGAAATGTTCGCGTTGAACTGTAGGACAACCTTCGACGTGGAGAGTTCAGCCGTCGTTGATGAGATCATTGTACCAGTTTATGGACCTTGTCCGTTTCGATACGATATCGATAAGAAACCATTGAAACGTGGAATTAAAATGGTGTTGCTGGTCGATCCGAGTAATTTCTATGTGAGCAATTTAGACGTTATTACCGACCCATGTTACAAAGCTGAGGGTATTGTCAAAAATATTACTAAACATTTGTGTAGAACTGGAAAAACTATCATCATGGATAGCTGGTACTATTCCTTTCAGTTGTTGAATACACTGAAGAGTGATCAGCTTTATACTTTAGCTGCGTTGCACCCTAAGAGCGAGGAGATACCGCCAATGTTTCAATCGCTTTACAGGAAAAGCTGTGCATATATTACTGGATTCGTGGACGGTGAAGTGTCGCTATCGTCTCACGTAAACTCCCAGTCGAAAGCCACCAATGTCGTAACAAACTTGCCCCAGTTTTATCGAAAGTGCCACACCGATCGTACGACATCCGTAGCCGCATATAAGAGGAACCAAGCAGCAGTTCAAGTTTTGGACGTCCTGATGCATTATTATACGACAATGCAATATACGAACGACTGGACGCTTTCCTTGTTCTTTACACTTCTGAATATTGCGTCAGTAAACGCTCAGGTTGTATGGAGCTCTGAAAATTCTGTAACTCCAAGACGTTCGTTCATCAGAGAATTGGGGTTAGGTTTGTTGGAGACTGATATGCCGCTCGCATTTACTTATGCCTGCGAGCCGGACGTTAAGAAAAGTTTGGATGTTTCATCAATGGTGAGAAAGAGAGGCAGATGTCGAATATGTGCCACGACTCAACCTAGACGAGACCGAAAGACTAAACAATGCTGCGTCAAGTGTGAACAGAGCATTTGCAGAGAGCATACTGTGCTTTATTGCGTTATGTGCGCACGTTAGCCGAGAAGAAAAATAGCGAACTTTATATTTTTTATCCTCATAGTTGATAATGATTGTTGTTAAATTTAGATGATTATTATTAACGTGCAATAAAAAAAAAACAGAATATTAGTATGTAGGTCCACCCGTTTTGTGGTATCTTTAATACTTTAATATTAAATATAAATCTATATTTTGTTAAAAACTGAAGTTTCAAATCAATTCGCGTTTAATTTATAATATTATAAAGATACGCTATTTGTTTGACTAGTTTTTGTTATTTTTTATAATAAAAATTTATTTGGATTAAAAAGGTAATATCATTTTTAAGAACACTTTTAAATTATAGTTTTCGTATTTTCTTCTTTTCACCGGTATCTTGTCTTTCCAGGGAGTGGAAAGTGAGAAAGACGGGGAAGAATATGAAGACGAAGCCATGACCCCGCAGCCGGTGAAAGTCCCCCACATGCCCGAGGTTTCCATCACCGTGATGCGACCCACCGGGGAAACTCTCCAGTCACGCCAAGGTATCCAACAGATCGCCTCCAAGGACTGCCTAATATGTGGACGCTCCTATAGGTACTCGCACAACGCGAGACGGCACGAACTAACATCACATAAATTCGACCGCTACACAAACAGAGTAAACAACAAGAAACTACACTCGCACATGCAACCTAAACTCAGGCCCAACCCGTTCAACCCGCAATCGCGGCTCATACCCAATCCCATTAGTCATAAAATGCAATTGTTGCCTAAACTGATACCTAGAATGATGGCTCAAAAAATTATTACTCCGCCTAAACCGATACCCGTAAAATCTACAAAAACAACGCAAAATAATTTACCGTATCCGTTACGTATCAAAGCTCTGAAAGATCTGCAAATTAAGAAGAAGGAACCGCAGATTCTTAAAACATTACTCACATCGAAACCGGAAGTTCTGGTGTCGGAACCGGAAATTATGAACTCTGGCCCGGAAAGCCCCGAAACTCTGATATCTGAGCCAGAAATTGCGTCTTTTCAAGTTGAGGCGATTTTATCAGAACCTAATGACTACGACGAAAACCCAGAAGAAGATGGGGACGCAGAAATGCATAACAATCAGAGTCAAAATTACGACACTGTCGACATGGACTCAGAAAATGAAATAGAAATCGCGAGACAGGAAGAGAATATTGTTGACAATGAAGAAAATCATGATGAAGATGACAATAATCAGCAAGACGACGGAAATGACTTCGAAGAAACTGAAAAATTGGGAGAAAATGAAAGTGAAAAAGCTATGAGTCCTCCAGATGAAGGTATCGCTGAGGAAGGAAACGGAAGTATGGAAGTTGATGAGAATTATGAAGCCAAAGACAGTGAACGTAACAATGAAGAAGACGATGAAGGAAATGAAGAAATTGATAATGAACTGGATGCCAGTCAGACTGAAGGCAATGAAGACGACGAGGATCCGCCGATTGGACTAACACCGGAAGTTGAACTAAACGAAGACGTGCACAACAACTCTAACACATTCAACAGCGAAATGAATGATGACGAAGAAGAACCAGACGAAAGCGCTGATCTTAATGCAACTGGGGAAGGTGAGCAAAAAGAGCTCTGTGCTGATACATTCGTCACCAACGAGCAAAGGAATTTCATCAAAAGGTTTCGTGATATTATTCTACAGATCAACACGAAAAAATGTCTATGTTGCGACAAGGAATATCCGCGCAGAAAAGCCGTTATTCAACATCTGCAGAAAAATGGACACAAAGTTCCAAAACATACTTGCTACAACTGCGTCGTCACTTTCACCCATATTGGCGCTCTATTAAGCCATATGCGACAAAACTCTTGCACCGATCTATGGAAGATCATCTACGACGAGAACGGTATCACCAGCGAAATGATTGTTGAGGAACCCAAGGGAGCCAAAATTCAAGCCAAAGATATTTTCAATGCGAAGTCTTATGCGTGTCGATTGTGCCCGGCTAAATTCCAGCTGAAACAGTCTATCATGAAGCACGTGTCTGAATCCCATGAAGATGGTCAGTCTTCAGTTCCTCTCGGCTGCATCCATTGCGGAGCCATCTTCAAAGATAAAACTCTTCTCAAGAAACATACTCGCAACGGCGATTGTACGGTTTATATTCATTGCGATCTGTGTTCTGAACAATTCACCCTCATGCAAGACTTTAACGATCATGCATTGTCAGTTCACGCTCAGCATTTTGTCAAAACTGAAAACCAGAGCACGGATGGACGTCTCACAGACTGCTATCTTTGTGGCACAAAGACTAACAGCTATACTAATCTGCTGAAACATTTAAAAGCGGTGCACGATGAAGTGCCTCAACACTGTCGGTGTTGTGGCGTCAAGTTTGAGCAACCTGTCGATCTAAACAAGCATATGTACCTGGAGCACCCTGGCCAGACTCCAGACATGCAAGCACCGGAACCGGACATGTCGCTCGTCAAAGAAGAAGCTGAGGAATACCACTATTCATGCACCGAGTGCAATGCAATATTCGAAACTGTAGACGCGTGGACTGACCACCAAGTAGCCGAACATAACCAAGTAGCGCACCATTGCGACCAGTGTGAAAAGAAATTTTTGAGACCGTCAGAGCTGGCAGAGCACAAGAATACTCATCTAAGAGTCAAGTTCTATCCTTGCAACTTATGTTCTAATTCGTATAGCACCCCACAAAAGTTGTCTGATCACATCCAAAACGTTCATCCTGGTGCGCAGGCCACCACGGACACTGAATTTTTCTGCGACATTTGTATCCGAGGTTTCAAAAGTCGTCAGGCTTACTCGAATCATATGCGCATCCATGCTAAAGTGCCAACAACTAACAGAAAGCCCGGAGAACCGAAAGGTTTTGATCCACGAATCATTGGTAAACCCATCAAGCAGTTCACGGTAACCAACGTGGTTCCACCTGGTTTTATTAATTTCAAGCCAAATGCTATTGTTCCTAATGCGCCTTATTCGTGTGATATTTGCGGTAAAGGCTTTATGCATAAGAAAAATATTTGGAAGCACAAAAAAGTATTGCATGCTGATGTAATAGTCGATAGAAACGATAGCGAGGAGAACACAATGCACGCTTCCACCGAAGAAGATGAATACAATGTTGATGAAAATGGGGCAGCACTCTCAACTCCACAATTCAACAGTTTTAATTTTACAAATTTCACTAACAATGCAGTCCAGTCTCAGCCTGATCCTATGCCCTTCTCGTGTGAGCTTTGTTCGAAACGGTTTCCGCTTAGGACTAGTCTGATTAAGCACAAACGTGCTAAGCACGGAATCACGAATGCCAACCCCAGTGGCAACATTGAGAGTCAAGCGTCTCCTGCGGAAGTCCAAAGTGGTGGTCGATCGAGCTGTACTATTTGTAAAATTACGTTCGCGGACAAAAAATCTTACTACCGTCACAGGAAGAATGTGCATAAATCAGCGACTCAAATGTGCAAGATTTGCGGCAAGCCGCTGAATTCTACGCAGGAACTGTACGAACATCTGAAGGCAGCTCACGCCAGAGAGTTGCTCGGGTACAATGCCAATCAAAGCACAAGTAAGGCTCAAGACATATCGCAAGAAATGGATGGCGAATTTGACAACGATTTAGATTCAGCAGATCCCAGCGTCGATTACCAAGCTCGGTATCCGTGCGATACTTGCGGCAAACAGTTTGTTGGACTGCTCTCATTGCAAAATCACCAGTGTATAAATCAAGTTCCTTCGCAACCCCAGACATTTGACTGTGAGATCTGTCACAAAAGCTACACTTCCATCGCCGCATTGAAAAGCCATCGTGGCTGGCACCTGCGCTCGCCTGATGGCAAGGCGGCCGCTAACAACAGCGGTCTTTGGATGCCTCAACATAAGGTCACCAGCAAGGTCAGCAAACATGAAGTGGTAGAACCCGGCACGCCTGCTCCGTCGACGTCGTCAGTCGTGACTCGACTCAGTTCGACTCCCGCGGCCGCGGCCAAACGGAGATTACCACCCGAAGTAGAAGTTACCGTAGTAAATCCTAATAAAAAGATGCGCTCAGACGATTCTGTGGAGATGGATCAGCAAAATGATGGCTCCGAAGGTAGGTACTGTACGATATGCGAGAAAGATTTTACGAAACGCGCCGCATATCAACGGCACATGGACGAGGTCCATCAACCGAATTCAGTTTTCTGTCCGGTCTGTGATAAGAGTTTTACAAGGAAATCGACCTTGATCGTACACATGAGGAAACATTACGGCGGTGATGGAGAGGGTAGTTCATCGACAGCGCAAGTAGATGAAGATGAAGGATTTGCTTGTGAACTGTGTGGCGCGCAATACGATACTGAGAATGCTTTGAGGGCGCATCGGATCAGGCACCACGGGGAGGAGTCAGGAGACTCTGAGGATGACGGTCAAGTGCAAATCTCTCAGCCCGGGGAGTTTACCTGCGGTCAGTGCGGCGACGGCGTTGCTACGGCCCGAGATTTGATCACACATCGTGCGATACACTCAACACCTACTAAGTTCTTCTGTAACATTTGCAAAGTGTATTTCGTGAGAGCGTTGGATCTGTCGTCACACACGCGCTCGCGACACGCCGACAATGAGAAAGTATTCTTCCCTTGCGCCATGTGTGATCGCTTCTACATGAACAAGAAAAGCTTGCAACGTCATATTGACATGGCACACTGATCTTCGCCTTATATTTACGGATCTTCCTAAACAGAATATTATTTTATTTTGTCGCCCATTGCCTGCACGGCAGTTAAATGTTCAAATCCTGGAAAAGCAATTTGTAATCACAACTTATTTATTAATCAAAGTATCCGATATATAAATCCGATACAGTAATAGACTTGATATCTTTTGATATCAGAGTGGTGATTTTATTTTTCCATTGTCTTTGAGACCTTGCTCACAAGTGTGTTATTTATTTTACTGGGTTCTCTGTAGTATAGTGAAAACTGTTACAATTATTCAAAATACTGTAATGGTTTCTCTAGAATGTAATATAAATACATATTTATTATGTAAGTCATTTCATAATTTTACTGAATTATGATATTTATTTTACAAATTGTATCGAGGAATTATAGAAGGAAGATTTTTCATAAGTATTGGAACCACGGGCCAAAATTTTCAATTGTAGTCAAAATTGATCAGTCAACCAGTTTAAAAAAATTTTAGTGTGTATCAATTTTATAATTATATTTTAAAATGTATTTGTAATTTCATTCTGACTTTTGGTCAAGCAGAAGACGACCTTCTGTAAGTTATTTTTCTATTAGCCTAGTTTTACTATTAGGAAACATGTAAATATTTTAAAATAATTTGGGGTGATAAGTTGTGTTGATACGAAAAAGGCGTTTGAGTTTTATTAAAATGTACTGATTAATTTTAATTTAAAACTTTCTTACGTAAAGTAACCACTTAGGGATATCTCCTCATCTATGGAGTCGAAAACGCACTCAATCAGCAAAACTTTTTACGTTAAAAATATTAAATTAATAGGAATAAGTTAGATTAGAATTTTCATGATAAATATGTTCCGATTTTAATAATTCATATTTTATATCATAAAACGCCGGTTTCACCATCTCTAAGTAACGCTATCAGTCAGATAAATTTTATATCTTTGGTAATTCTAGAGTAGGTCGGAATATGCCTTTTAGAGACGGTGAAATTGGCCCTTTGAGTAACGTTAAATAGACCACAAGAAGTGCCAAAATGTGTTTGATTTGCTGTTAAAAGTGATGTCTATCTGGTGATTATAAAATTGTTCCTGTATAAAGATATATTGTAATATAGATGTAAAAACAAGGAAAAATATAAGTTTACAATTTTTATCTTAATATATTCATGGATTATTTTTGTAGACACTTCTACCCCATTGTGTAAAACCAACCCACGAAGTTCTCTAGTAATCTCTATTACGAGATACAGTGAGGGTTGGTATTATCAACCAAAATTAAATATACTATGCTCGCCTTATTCGATATAACATAAGGATCTGCTATTCTAGGAGAAACCAAACCCATTAATTTTACTTTTGTATACTAAATCACTGACCTTAGAAAATATGTTGTCGTTGGAGCATTCGAGTATATTTTTTGGTTTCATAATACCCACTTTCCTGCGTATGTAGTGGAGAAATAAGGAACTATGCACACGACGACTTTAAACGCGCGTTCGAACGCTCGTTGACAACCTATTGTGTTGCTATAATCTGTATATCTACAAAAGTACAAGACTATAAGCATATATGCTATACCTACGAGGCATGGCTTTGTTATAGGCGATGGTTACCACTTAACATCAGGTGGGCCATATGCTTGTTCCGTCAGCTAGTTACATAAAAAAAAAATCTTGTTTTGGGAAAGACCTTGTGGGTATTTTAAAAATAATCTCAGTTTGTGGGTATTTAAAAAGCATTACGTTCAAATTATTTGGTGTCGCTCGAAAAACGAACGAAAGGCAAATAAATACCTAGCTCCAAGCTCTAAAGCTGTTTGGTTTTAGATTTCTTGAATCTAAAAGATGTCACCATTTTCGCTTTTCCTATGAGAATGTCATCAAATTATTTAAAATTATGCTAGCATGTAATAATAGTTAAAACTGCCCTATTCGATAGCATTTATTTTAGCACCTAAGAACCTTTTATGTTTATAATGCTCATCTTCAAACGAATATTTAAACTTAAATTATTGTACATTTTCATCATTAGCATGGTAATTTCGTTCATCTATGTAGATACTTGTCATGTTATTTTGTCGCCATAAAACTTGAAAAAACTTTTCCTGACGTTTTTTTATCCATGGATGAGGTATATTTTGTCAACTATGTGGTTTTATTCAATAAATAAAGTTACTTAATGATTCTAAAACATTTTTTTTAATTATTGTCCTATAATAGGTAGCAATAAGTCAGTTAATCTAATAGGCATTTGATTAGGGAAAGGAAAGGACTATGAATAAATACACAAATTAGATTGCATAGGTAGCAATAAGTCAGTTAATCTAAGTAATAGGCATTTGATTAGGGAAAGGAAAGGACTATGAATAAATACACAAATTAGATTGCACAAAACGTTTTAATATAAACTTAAAAAGTCGTACAACAATATGAAAAATTATTGACTAATTATATTAGCGGGCATGGAGAGCCGCTCTCTATTATGCGAATTTTATATTACCTTTAACACTTCCATCAAATATATCTTACAAAAGAAAGAAAATAAAAAGTTTACTTTTATCATAATAAAAAATCTCATTACTCTAGTTATTAATCGATAAACTTACATTATAGATTTTATCTACAAAATACTGAAGCGTTACGGTCAGTTTTCCAATCGAGTCGACTCGATACATTAATTATTACAACTATAGGATAAGAAAGTACGTTAAAGGTAATGAAAATCATACAGCTACACTTAATTCTAAATCAAAAATATAAAAATAGTAAAAAATAGTTGTACATTTTTTCCATTCTCAGTAAGTACAACTTGTGAGTGTTGTGCTTGGAATTGGGAAAGATGTCGCTGCGGTCGAGCGTTGCCGAGGCGTGCGGCACATTCCTAATCTATTCGCAACACAACAAGCTGACGTCTACGCACCTACTCTACCCTAGGTACCTACCTACCTATCGTACAGTACAGTACAGTACAGTCTGTACAGACCCTAACATCACTCACTCCCATTGAAAAACTGAGCGCATCAGGCTCGAGTGAAATATAAAAAAGATAAATAACACATAGTATTTTATTAAACGATGCATGCACCCGTTATTATATGAATTGAGAATAATTTCCTATCATTTATCCATATCATGTCTTTTATATAACAGTTTAAGTATACCATACATTCTAGAACGGCCGCCGCGATGCAGTCGACCGGTATAATGTACATAAAGACTAATATCTTCTTAAAAAAATACTGTTAGATTGAAAGGTAGCTACTTCTATAGTATTATGTATATAATGTTAATATTATAAGGGTACAATCGTATGATTACACTATGTGAGATCTCCGAACGCCTCGGGCGCGGGCGGCCTATCTACTGCGGCCCCGTCGCCGCCGTCCCACCGGATATGCAAACATTTATTACAATACCTATACAAGTACAGTACATACGCTAGAATAAGTAGAGTAGTAAGTATGAATTATTAATTTCAATATTAAAAATACGTAATTTTCTATGGCTATCCATTTCCACATGAAAAAAGTATTAGACGAATATCGCATACGAATATATAATTATGTGTACATATCTATTATTTTGTATTAAAGTATTCTCTTATAGAATCGGAGGACGTATGAATGTATACAGACTCGCTCTAGAAGGTACGTCGTAAGCGCACGCGGCCGTTCGGCCTCTGCTCCCTTACAGTAACACCCTACCATTATCGATATCGAACGAAGACATCAAAAACTCGAGACTCGGCATTAAATATTATGAAAATAAATCGCCGGCGAATCGCTCGGCTGATTATTGCTCCTATCGATAAATTTACACATCGACGGTACGAACGAGAATACAAAAAGTTATGAAAAATCGTAAGGATATCACAAGCGGCGGGCGGCGCGGGACACCCCCGCGGAAAATAAAAAAATAAATCGCGGCGCGCGCCTCTCTCTTACAAAAGTAAATAGTCTATGAGCGGTTTCTGCGCATGGGGGGGCGCTGGCCGCTCAGTTGGCGAGCAGCAGATGCGGCGCGGGGGCGTAGGGGGGCGCCGCGGAACCGTTGGGCTCGCGTCGCGCCACGAAGTAAGCCGCCGGGTCTGTGGGCGGCGACAGCGCGCGCGCCGCTAGCTGTTGCTGCACGGCGCGCTGCTTTATGTAGTTGCTGAACTCCGTCGGCGACATGCGGTTGGCACGTTTGCTGCTCGTCTTCAGCTTGGTGCTGCCGAACTTGGTCTGCGCGAACGTGGCCGTGGTGAAGGTTAGAGGCTGCGCGCGGAACGGCGGCGCGGGGGAGAAGGTGGCTGGCGTCGGGGGGGAGGGGGCGGCTGCTGGTTCCACCGGCCTGAAGCATTGCGCCTCCGGGTTGAACGCGCGCGTCACCTGCAATCACAGATATACCAATAAGTCTTGGCGTAGCTCCACCAACTCCAAGTGTCTCCGATTTCTCACACTAACGCTGACGGCCACATTATGTAGGGGCCGCCTGGCACGAGTAGATTTGTAGCGGCCACTATTTACTACAGAAAAGTCTCGTACCTGTGGCGAGTGGTCCGTGTGCTGGGATAAAACTGGCTTATCCTCAAATGTCTCGTCAGGGGCAACAGATAACGACTAACGCGTCACCACCAGTATTCCAAGTATTCTAACCGTGATCTTTCAATCATGTTTTCAATAGTCACCAACTTCACCAAGGCAACTTATCATTGACAAACTAGGTTGCGCCACCTGATGCGTTTTATTGCCAAATCGTTACGCCAAACGCAGATGATTGATTAGATTGTCTACGCATGTAATTCTATTTAATTGCTATTTCCACTGAGCGACAAACGCGGCTGTTAGATAATTGCTCTAGCGTCTGGCTTCAATTGATGTTTCCTGGGCTGGCACGGCCCTCTAGAGGGTATCTCATAACGTTTCATTGCTACGTCTAGTTGTAGGTAGGTATAGTAGAAAATTACGAACTTGTTTTTTATTCACCTCTCTATCGGTCCTCTCGTCGGCAGCTCGCTCGTCGCTGCAGAAAAGCACCTTCACTGCGCCTTTTTCCCCGATCCGGTACGAGACTTCACCTGAAATTTAGAAAAGCTTCATTACCTACTAATCGGAATCGGAGAGCCATTTCCGAAAAGGTTAAGCCGGTTCCGGTTTGTAATGTAGAGGAATCTATGTAGGCAATCTATGAATCGTAGTTCAAAGAAGAAGCATCTGCATAAAACTAGATCAGACAAGAGATACAGTACTCTGGGCGGGGTAATTGATCATGTATGTATCTGTCCTGCCCTCGCGTTTCTTGGCGACCTCGTCTATTTCATTTAGTGCGTTATGATCGTAGGCACTCCGTTTGTTGAACATCGTGTTTATTTACTCAGTTGTTCTGACTTCTAAGCAGCGTTGGAAACGTTGGAAATATTTAACATAGGTACGCAGTAACTCAGGTAATTATTTTATTTGGTGCATATTTTAAGTCTCTACAATAGTTTGCTTCTTTTCAGCGATGTTTATTCGATACTAGGTGGCAGGCTTTAATGTATAGGTATCTGTAGAATAATTATGAGGACCCTGAAAAGGCCTTGAAAGTATGAATATTCAAAACACTTCTCACCTGGATCAACCCAGACGGCAAGATCTCTAGGCAGATGCTCGAGCACATCCCTGATTGGTACGCCCGACTCTTTAGCCGCGATCTCCAGGACGGGGTCTACGGGGCCTCCGGTCTTCAAGCATCGGTAAGCGGAGCCTCTGCAGGGCCGGTCAGGGTACCAGTGACCCCTGAACTTCTCCTTGAGAGCCTTGTCTAACTCCTCGCCGAAGATGTTCACTCGCCGGCGTGGCAGTTTGTTGTACAGGTAAGATATGACGAAGTTGAGGGCGACTTGCACTTCAATATGCATTTTTGGTCTCGCTGTGGACAAGAAAAAGAAAACGTTAGTTTGATCTCAATTTATGTCTCAGTAAAGTCGTTGTTAGGTGGGAGATTTAGAGCACCATAAAATATGCTTGTGTTTGCGTAGTCAAATATCTTTACGGCCATTTACGAAGAAGTCTTAAATCAATTTTGATCTAACTACGACGCGAACATTGGAAGATAATTGGAAAAACAAATCTATAAAGCCGAATAGATACCTTTCTAGAAAAGAATAATGGTCACCGCATTCTAAAGGATTCCCAGTACACATCGCCCATATCGATTTATTTCGTTCTACATTTCGCTTTCCTTCGTGAGAGCTTCTACTTATGTCTAATTTAGAATGAAAATAGTTATTTCCGTGTCTTCATTTTAGTTAAAATGTTTCGTTCGTCTTCAGGGTCACATGTTGTGTTGTCCGGTCGTCGCTCCCGCTCTGATGACAAACATTGGCCAATGTTTCCTCACGAAATTACTTTGGCCTTCTGACAGAGTGAGTGGGTGAAGCTATTCCCGGAGTTGCGCATTCTAATTTAGCCTGGATGTGGCAATATGTTTGATGTGGCAGTTTGGATTTACATAAACTTCAATAGCTTTCGGGCGAAGTGGAATTAATTTTCGAAATTCATCAACTATTCATTGGTTTCAGTTAGTAGGTATCTGTAAATATCTAGGTACCTATTGTGTATCCTAGTGGGTCGGATACTTTCGTTGCTAAGGCAAAGGTTAGCGGTAGCTCGGTAGGTATGGTATGTAATGTAGGTACCTAAGTACAGTATACATATTATTATACCTTGATGTAGGTTTGTAGGTAGGTAAACACTTGTGTACGGTGAAATAATATATATACACACGATGATGGAATTTTGATTAAAAACATAATTAATAATCTGAAAGATTCGTTAAGAAGTAAAACTTACGTAAACATACCTATTTTATCAATCGTTTAGGTTTAGTTCGTTTGAAAAGGTTGAAAAAATCTGTTCATTTCGCTCGAAGTAATTGTTTATGTACCTAAATCGGATATGATAGCTCGACTACTTAACATCGTCGGCTTAACAGGTGACTTAACAGGTGGGCCATCAAATAGACTTGTTTCATCAGCAAGTTTTATAAAATAAAGCATAAGGTAGTACCTCCCTTATCTATCGCGGATCAAAGGTCAAAAAAGGTCAGGCGGCTCGCCTTTGATTAGAAATAGACATTTAGATGTAACAACGCGCCAATGATTCGAAGGAATAATCTTCATCGATTTTCTCGGGATTTTCGTAACAAAACCTTAAAAAAATCATTTCATAAATATTTTTTATATGTTGAGCCTAATTCCTGAGTATTTGTTGCTAATAATGAATAACCCTGTATACCAAATCCTATAAATTTCCTAGCTCTATGATGGGCTGGGACATCCCGCAGGTGTAGGCAGGCTACTATTTGAGGCGAGTCACGTGTGAGTGTGACCAAAAATTTCGTCGTCATGGAATTTTTCTATTTTCCATTTCTTTATCTGAAATGATTTTTGTCAGATAATAGAAAACTGATAAACATTATTCGATCTTCATATTTTATAGACGTAAGTATACTTATCTACTCAATTTGAAAATATATAATTTTATGAAATAAATCTAGCGT
Organism: Thera britannica; assembly: GCA_939531255.2. Lineage (NCBI taxonomy): Eukaryota > Metazoa > Arthropoda > Insecta > Lepidoptera > Geometridae > Thera > Thera britannica. Next base: position 4,785,819 of record OW618041.2, on the reverse strand, counting down.
CTGTCCCTTGCCAGACGACCTGTGGGCCAAAACCACTACCGAGTGGTGTCCTAACGCACCGCCTCACTATGGCGGGCGGCGTTGCGGCAGACCTCGCATGAGATGGCGGGACGAGCTAGATGATAGGCAAATGATCGTATATAGTGACTGGTGAAAATGAGGGGAGGCCTTTACCCAACAGTAGGCAAATATATACGGGCCAGTCCTCCTCCTCGCGTCACTGCTGAGGGTCGTGACCCCCTCCATGGATCAATTTATCCCTGACAATGTTACGCCACTTGGATCTGTCACCGACAACCTGAATGGCTTGATGGACCTCCACGTCGAGAGTGGAGCGGATTTGGTCGGACCAACGTATCGACGAGGCTTCGGCGTCGTGGTCTCTTGCCTTCAATTTTGTCAGCGATAATAAGTTTTTCCAGGTTGTCACCCCGTTTCCTGGCTACATGCCCGAAATACTCAAGCGAGAATACGGACCAGTAGTAATATAAATAACTCAGGTGTAGGTAGGTACTTGTTGTGATTTTGGACCCAGTTTTCGTCGCCAAAAACCCCAAGTTCAAAGCACGCTTGTTTTCGTCTGAGTAAAAAATTCCGTAAAGCACAAGGACGAAAGTTACATAAAAAGAACGGCTGGCGGCCTGCGCAATAATATTTACTTTGCTCAGATCAAACGGCACGAGCATTGCAAATGAAAACATAAATATTAGTGTTCGGAGTACGATGCTTCATTCTACCTTCGTCGTTGCTACATATTGAATTGATTTAGCGCTCACAAAGCTTTATTTCCAAGACAACGTACTTCGAGTAACCTCTTGCTTACAAGCATAATAGCTTGTAAGCAAGAGGTTACTCGAGGCTCAGAACTTAACAGCTGGGCAAAACCCTTTCCGATATTATCTAAAAACGACTAGTGGGCGCCCGCGGCTTCGCTCGCCGTTACCGTTGCCATTAAAAAAAAAAAAAATATTCTCTGGACCTCCACAAATCATTCAAGACCAAAATCATCCAAGTCGGTCCAGCCATTATCGAGTTATAGCGTCAGGAAGGAAAACCCAACTTATTTTTATATAGACCAAAATCAGCCAAGTCGGTCCAGCCGTTATCGAGTTATAGCGTCTGGAAGGAAAACCCGACTTATTTTTATACAGGTAGTAGATAGATTAAAGCGAAAGTGAAACCGAAAAATCTAAATCGGCTAGCGTGGTATGGACATAAGGAGAGAAGAATGCCTGGTGCCAAAATTAGGCATGAATGTAAATGGATAAAAAGTTAGGTAGGCATAAGAAAACCTATGCCATCAAACGTCTTTCCCCAATCTTTTTAATGTCGTCGGTCCATCAGATGGCAGATGGGTGGCCGTCCTACATAGATAACTTAACTTCCACCGTCCACAGTATTTTACTTTACAAATATTTTTCTAATTTTAGCAAGAGATTGTGTGACACTGTGCCCAAAGATTACCAGTTTCATTGTTACTAAAAATGTGAGGTGCAAAATAAGAAGGTAGGTTACTGCGCCAATATTTAAGTCTGCTCTGTTTTCATCACGAGAAAACACGCTTATCTTATCAAAAACAAATACCCGGAGATACAGTTAAAACCCCCTGACCTAAACAATTTTTCGGAGACGAGATAGCGATATATTTTTCCAACGGACCGAAATGAAAAGATCCCTTGAGACTTGGTTGACCTTTGGTTATATTACCAAGTCAGATAAGTTTGTTCTGAACGACATTCGTCGGGAGAAGTTACCGTGAAAATGAGATAAAGTGAATTTAAGTACTTGGCTATTTTAAAGAGTTGACAAATGAGGCTTGGAGAGAACAAAGAGCATTAAAATAATTACAATCAGTATTTTTTCGCAGTGTCTCATAGGCTCACAGAACTAGGTTAATCGTTTTTTTTTGTAATCTTCTTTTTAAATTAAGGTACTCGTACCTACTATTTAATTTTTTTATGCATGTAGGTACTGGAGCAAAAAGGCTTCGCCCACTTGGCTCATTCTGCATATCGCGTCCGACGATGGATTTTGATAAATGATTACAGGCGTGACATGGGATTTACAAAATGTCAAAAAAATAAACAAGCCCGCCCGGGCCGCTCGCTGAATAAAACATTTTCGTTTTCAAAATACATCGTTAGGGGAATTTAGGGGTAGGTATGTTTTGATTTGAACTGTTTAATTTGAAGATAGAAATAAAAATATGAGTACCTACTTACAGAAGAATTGACAGATCTTACTTTTTAGTTTGTTAAAAACAAAATCTATAAAATTACTTACTTACCGCTTTTAGGTATATTATGATACTATTATGAGTCCAAAGGGTGAAAGGTCAGTGAAAAAATAATTTCACACATGCCTACACAATTGAAATTTTAATAAGTATGCCTAATTACGAGATGTAAATAAATATGATAAGAAGCGTAACACGCTATTTACGGAAGCATCCAGGTATATTTTCCGAGTAAGTGGTTCTCACCATTATTTCGAACAAAGCCACCCTTGTCACGAGAAAGGTCATGATGAGAAATGGCGGAATGATCGCGTGGCTCTAGTGCAGGCGAACAGCGGAAAGCGGATAGAATGCTCTCGCGTGTATCTGCATAGTCCACTGTAACTTTCTTACTGGTTTCTTTTTTTTTTTTTTACAATTTATAGGTTTGCGTTTGACCGCTATCTCACCTGCTGTTAAGTGATGATGCGGTCGACGATGTAGCACGCTATATACTTCTACTTCTACTTTCGATCGATCGGAAGCCAAAGGTTTCCTATCGCTGGTTTTAGCTTTAAAAATCTAAATTTTCTTTCAAAATAATTGTAGTCACAAACATCGCGGAAACCGTGTTGTTCTTACAAGACGGCAAGAAGAACACATAGGAATCGTATGGCAAGAAGTTATGTTTGGACTCTTTTTTTTTGTTTTTCGCATAAATAATACTTTGGACCTTTGTGGAATTCATTGTAGCAGTTACTTTAAAACGTTACTTTAAAAACGCTTTCTCTTATGAGTAGCACTCCACCCGCGGTTCCCAGGCCGGCGGCAGTTTACCTAAACATGTGAGCCGTGAAGTATGAAGGTCGAGGGTATAACTGCTGGTTATTCTGTGCTCCACGTAATTAATTTAACTCGGATTAATCACGGATCTCTGTTTCTGTTTCTGGATGAAGGCTTCCAGTGGTCACCTTTGTGATTATTGGAGGCCACACGTGGCTGCTCCCTTTTTTGATGGCTGTTTGTGGTTTTGAAACCACTGCTGGACATAGGTCTCGCTATAAATTTCAAGGAAGAACGATTGTAATGTCTTCTCAATCCACTGACTTCCCGCGATCGTAAAGTCGTGGGTCCATCGGATGGGTGGGCGCTTTGTAGAACAGAGTAACATTGCAGGGCACGTTCCTGTCGTGCGTGACCTACGACGAAATGTTTTAGGCGATGGTTACGACTTCAAATTAGGAGAGCCTTAAGCATGTTCCATCAGCTAGTTTTATAAAAAACCCTGTGTACCTAAATCTAGACACAAAAGCAATCACAATCAGAGTCACCAACGAGAACCCAATCTCAATGCCAATGAAATTTATTGATGAGTTTATCCTCTTTATATTAGTTCAATAAGCCAGTCCTCCTAGCCACCAAGATAGGTACTGTTTACTTCAATGACCTGGATTTATTGTTCTAGAGTTCTATTGTAAAGATCAAAAGGCTATGCATGATATTAGATTAGATCTTACCAACCTGATAATAAGGATCATGTTAGCATGTCATACAACAGCATATTGAGATCTCTTTGAGATCCAACTCGACACTCCAATACGAAAACAGAACGGTCTTCAATTTCGATCTCTTTGGTACCCTGAGTGTTCTTCACTCGTCTATACTAATATTATAAAGAGGAAAGATTTGTACCTATTTTTGTATGTTTGTATGTTTGTAATGAATAGGCTCAAAAAGTACTGGGCCGATTTAAAAAATTCTTTCACCAATAGAATGCTACATTCATCCAATTTGACATAGGCTACATTTCATTTTGAAAAAAATTAAGGATCCTTGGTAAAATTTAAACAATGTAACCGAAGGTGTAGAAAAATGAGTCTTAAAATGTCTTTCGTCGAATGCGCTGCCGAAACTATTAGCGATAGAACAAAATAATGTACAACAATATATTCTACCCCGTGCGAAGCCGGGACGGGCTGCTAGTATTTTATAATTTACCAAAAGTTAAGAGCCCAGTAGAATTTTAACCCACAACCGTACCCTTGGTCGCTACGCCGTCGTATCCATTTTTTTATGCAACTTCTTGATGAAACAAGCCTGATGTTAAATGCAGAGCACTGCTTCACAGGTCACGTTAAGGACGTGCCCTACGATGCATTGCCCTGCGCCTATCAACTTCAGGCATAAAGATGTCCAACCTCACGTGCTAGAAATTTAACCGGCTCTTTAAACCGAAACACAGCAATGCTGCCTGGCTTCGTTAGTCGTATATCCGTCTCACACTCGACGTAATTCGTAAGAACTAACGCGACTGTGGCTTCATCTACAAGTTTGACATTACAGTCAAATATTACTTACCTGCTCGATAAGCGAAGTTTTCCTTAAAAGTGTAGTAAGCACTACAAATTCAATAAAACATGTTCTTCACAGGTTCTAGATTCCGAAAACTCCGGAAGAAAACCTTACGTCGGCGTCGGCTCGGCAGCATCCGCAAATCGAACGAGCGGACGGCCTTTAACTTTGTCCTATTTATATCTGTAACCCCTATCGATCCAGCGCCCCACTGCCCGACAACCCCCGAAACATGCTCATCCAATTCTATTACTTATCCCCTTGCTTCTACGTTCAAAATCCCGTGCAGGCTAGGTTATAAATAGTACATCTTCTGCGGTGTTTGTGAAAAGTAGAGACTTTCTATTCCTACGTATTTTTATTATTGAACGAAAGTTCTTGTTACTGCGGGTTTTGCATGTTTTCATTTTATACGTCACTTTGATTAGTTAATGGTATTGGGATGGTATGACCGGTATGCCAATGTACCTATATACCCACAAAGTTGAAAGGTTGAATTTGTTTTTATCAATATGTGGTTCAAACGATTGTGACCGGCCTTTATCAATAAAAAAACACAATGAAAACAGAACTAGTAAATATTCATTTGAATCTAATAGAAGGCCCTATTTTGAGAACTCGACTTTTTGCTAACTAGACGTTCTGTTATATAGACCATCTGACAGTTGGACGTTTTGCAACATGGACATTTTGCTAATTAGACTTACTGCTCATTAAACCTTTTGCTCTGTTGGAAATTCAGCTACCTTACCTTTTCATCAGGAGGCAATCGAACTTGTGTTTAAATTCGTTTTTTATTGTAATCGAAACCCAAAATAATGTCAAAACAGACAGAAGCGACTAAGTTTTGATTGCAACAAAAGATCTGCCCTCAGAACCATTGGCAATGACGTTAACTATGACATTTCATTCCATTCGAGTAGCTTGGGATAACATAGCAATGAAGTAGCCAACTCCCTTCCAACTCCTAACCTAAATAAACTAACATATAAGCAATAAACTTGGAAAAATCAGTTTGAGCGCGATTTTGTAAAGCTCCTCTCATTTTGACACCCTAAATCTTTTTCCAATACTAAAATGCTCGTTTTGTTCAGCTGAAAATAGCCATTTTCGTTTTTCTTTTATAGTAAAAGCGTATCGAGGCAGACGTAGTTTGAGCTCGAATTTTCAGAATTTAATCAAAAAAAGACCAACTTCGCACTACGGGGAATGTCAGAAGAGTTTTGGGTAACATTGTTACGTACTCGGTACCTACTTTGCGAGGTAACCTAACATCAGTTGGCATAATTGATAAATCGGTTATTTATCTCATATTATAGACTTATTCACATACCTACCACACTTGAATGAATTCTTGACATGGGATAATTTAGAATAGTATAAGTATAATAATGGTTAAATGTAATTTCAATTCTTAATATTTAATTTTAAATTTATTTGTGTCATTGTTATTATTATAAGTTGAATTAAGTGTTTAGTTTAAGTCATATTCGAATATACGATTTTAATTGTTTAATGAATAAATAATCTGAAACACTTTCAGACCACAGTTTTAGTTTAGGAATTAAAATACGATCAAGACAGAACCTATTTGCTACAGAAGCACAGAATAGTGCTAAGTAGCAGACAAAACAGAATAAATAACAGTGGGTACTGAAAAGCAGGAGTATCTGCAGAAAAGTATTGCTACTACTATCTGCGGTACAGGATAAGAGCGTTGAGATACCCGCTTAAGACTGCAATGTATCAAAATATGGTACAAAATGCAAGAGATTCCTCACTAATTTAAAATTTAATAAATTTGAGAAACCGGTTGGCCAAACTAAACCGACTTTGCTATTTATAAAGAACCAATCTGAAAGTATTACCTCCCAGAAAAAATAAATAAATAAATGAATTGCCTCTTATACGACGAAGTTATGCGATACCAAACATTAAAAAAAAACTAATTGAGTAGCTTTACTTTTTATTTGAAGTCTGATAAAAATGACATGAGAAATTTCTTGTAAGAGCATCGATATAGCTCGCAGAAATAACCAGTTGAAGTGGCAATAGACTCGAAGAACCGGCAACTCTTTTGGAATAAAGATTGTGAAAGGCGATCTTGAACCGGAAGGAGAGTTCTGTAGGTACGTCCCCTTCTATTGGAATTCGGTATATGGAGAAAGCTCAAAATCTTTCTTTTCCTACGTCTAACAGAGGACTTTATACATACTGGTGATGATGGGAAGCATACGGTGATATTATGTACTCTCTCGTCGTGTCACTAGTTCGAACCTGAGTGTGGAGAAAGGATTTTAAGTGTCCTCAGAGAGAAAATGATTACGTACTCGTATAAAAATTGTCTTGATTTTATTTACGCTGAGCTGTTCTCTCTTAGACCGTGTGGTTACAAATAGCTTGAATTCATCCACGTTATATGGCTCTCAGCATCTAATGGTCTGATGTATTGTTATAGCTTAATAATCTCTTCTACCTTCGGACTTATTACAGTCCTGTCATCTATCGCCTTTCAATGGAGTTTAATAACCTTGTTGAAGAGTATTGTGCGGTGGAGATAGTGTTTCATGTTTTGCTGAAGTATCTTTATTTTATTAACGGAAGTCTAGTATCACTTTGCTGTCCTTTCCTCTGGCTATTGGAACGGTTCTTTGTCAAAACTCTTCTTTCAGCGGCTGAATATATCAACGTCGAAATAACAAGCGTGTGCCATCATCATCTTCCTACCCTTATCTCGAGCTAAGTAGTGTCAGCACAACAGGTTTTCTTCTTCCACTCACCTCTATCATTCGTCATCTCAGTGCACACTTCTATCTTGCTCATGTCATCTTTGACACAGTCCATCCATCCTTTCTTTGGTCTACCACTTTTTCTATTACTTACCACCATCCACATTCACACCTAACACATTTCTCGTAATATGGCTTTCTTATGAAATAAGAAGCGTTTGTTTTTTTTAAGAAAAAAGTTGTGCAACAAACAGGAGAAGAATAATATTATTAGTTACTTTTACAGTAACCTGCCTACCAAAAAAAATACTTACAAAGATTTAAATCTTTGATATCTTCAAAGTTGTTATTCAATTAGTTTTTTTACTATGTTTTACTTCAGTTAAATGTTAAATGAGAATCAATTGGAAATTTTATGGAATCTATATCATTTTCAATCTTATCCTAAATTATCAAACAATTCTAAAGTAACTTTGTCGTAATTAACCTTCAAAGCTGGCAAATTCAGTAACAAGTTATCTTGAATTTATGAAACATTATAAGGGTTATATTGAGCGTTCTCCCTTACCGTTCCACCCGTTGGCTACCATCACCACCCTTAAGTAAATTAGACTTATGAGACAAGAGAAGGGCCGCGGGGTAGAAATTAAATCTCAAAAGGCTCAGGCTATTTTTCGTCACTGAGAACGGTTTAAAAAGAGGCACCTTATTGAAATTCAATTTCCTGTATCTTTTGCAAATAGGGGCGGAGTAACGCTACCTGTCAAAATATTTACGTTTAATACTTTCGACTTATCAAAACATAGATAATATAATAAATATTTTGTCTACTACCCTATCCCTTTGCCAAGTAGACCAAAAAAATAACTATTTACAGGCATTGTACTTAAACACAAGATAGATGTTTTTTTTAGAACACAGTTAATCGGATGGATGAAGACGGATCGGAATCGATCGTACTGGTAATCATCACCAACCTACTATATCGTTAAGATTGATCTCTCCCAGGCGCAGCCTTTGGATGGAAAGACTACGAGAAAATGATGATAATAACACAAATATTTCCCCAAACGTGCGTGACCTACGAGGCAAAGCTTTATTATAGCCGATGGTTACCACTTAACATTAGGGCCATATGCTTATTATATTATAAATATAAATATTGTGGACAATTCACACAACACTACCCAGCCCCAAACTAAGCAGAGCTTGTACTATGGAAACCAGGTAGCTGATATAATGCTTCAATACATATTTTTTTTTGTAAATACATAGGTACTAAGAATACAATATAACACCCAGACAGAGAACAAACATCTGTGTTCACCATACAAATGTTTGTTATCGGTGGGGATCGAACCCACGACCTACATCACAGAAGGCAGAGCTACTACCAACTGAACTGAGAGGCCGTCAATTATGCTTATTTCATCAACTAGTTTTATTCAAAAACAACTAACATAGTTTATTGTGATAATATTATTTCAACCTCGCCATGACGTGTGTGCGGTGTCTCGTGAAAAGACACGAGGGTCCCTAGGTCATATTGTCTAACACCCTTTCTTTGGCTTTCAGAAAGCTTTTAATACATTTCACAGTCCAGTGACGAGGCAAATCGGTGATAAATGTTTCGCCTAATATAAATAAATGTTCGTAGGAAAAATTGTGTAATGGGTTGAAATATACTAATTATTATTATTTATTCTACGATTATGTGTTTTGTGAGTGCTTTGTAATTCAATAACTTAATAGAGATTATAGCCAATAAGTACACGCGACTACACTGAGATCGCTCATTGATTTTTAAAAATCACAAAGATTTTTATAATATCCCAAAAATTGGGAGCCGACGAGCGGGATTTAAACCCGCGACCTTCCCCATGGTACGGGACTGCGCTGACCACTGAAGATTGAAAAAAACGGCCCCCATTTTTTTCAAAGCCAATTAGGGTAGAGCCGACTTGTCTATGGACTGACTTGACTAAAAACAATTTTATTTATGTAATATATCCTCACTTGACACTGGCAAAATTTATCCAAAATGGACAGATGCCCTTAATTAAGAAGAAGAAAAATGTAGGTGTCACTTCACACGAGTGAGTCTTATAACAAACTAGCTTGAGAAAAACCACGTTCCTTAAAACTTTGCTCTGTTCCTGTTTCCCAAGCGGGCGAGAAAATTTATAGTTTCAACTCCAGAACAAGCCGACCCAACAAAAGTACTTACCTAAATATTTATGGTGGCATATTATGCGTATCTAGGTTTTGGACCCAGGCGAATTAACATACCCACCGAATATTTCAGCAAGCGAACTTCGTATCGAAATGAGTTTGTGTAGAGCCCGGGAGACAACAGCTGTTTACAAAGTTTGACTGATATGATTACTAGTTATGTGTTTGTTAATACAATTTGTATTGTAATATAAACTTTGTCGCACTATTGTAATATTTCAGGAAACTTCAGAAGTGATGTGCGTTTGTGTTTTACAACACCGCGAAGAAAAACACCGCGAGGATAGTGTTATGCATACATATCCTTAGAACACGTTTCATAGGTATTCCAGCTAAATGAAAAAGTTGGACTATTTACTAGACGTCTTCAACTATTAAATATCTCAGTAGCTACCGACAAAAATATTCAACTTTGTTTTTTTTTTAAATAGCCTTTGATTTAAACTCAAACAAAATACGACAGAATAATTGCTAATATTATGTATTATGTCCTTTGTAGATAGAGGTCGTTCGTACTATTTGCGTAGAGGCGTAGTACTACGTCGTAGCACTCGTAGCAAATTCGATTAGTTCGTAATTTTATTATTATTCCGACTTCCAACGCAACTGGTTCTGGCGCGATAAGTAAAGAGGGCTCATAATCATTCTTCCTGAAAATCTACGCGTGATTCGCTTATACTATTATTACGTAAATCATATTTCAAATAATGTTGTGAAAAAGTTTGCCTCTATCATCGCTACCTGTGAGTTTATTAAAGTGTATTTTTTGTCTTAATTCATTTTTGTTGCTAGCGTTGATCGCGGGAAGTTAGTCGAACACTCGAAACGGTGAAGGAAAACATCGTGAGAAAACCGAAATGTCATAGAACCTCAAAAGTTCGAAACATGCGTCAACTGCACGAAAATAGCCTCTTTGATGCGCATTTATAATCCTTTCACCACATTTGTTCGAAATAAATCGTGACGAAGAATGAAGAACCAGTGAGTTTATAGAATTGTATTTTTTTTTCAAGAAATACATTATTGTTTTTTGCCTAGGTACGGTGCAATTTTCAATTTAGTGCAATAAAGAATTTTCTATCTATCTCTTTATACTCAGATCGCCCATAAATGGTAAAAAACAGTTTGTATGGTAATCGGACAACCTAGAAATGATGGCATAGCTTTTAGCACAGGCCAGTACAAGCAAAGTGATGAGCAAGAACAAACATATCACGATCCATGTACGCGTTCTCATTGCAATGCTAAGTGGGAACAAGGTTGGACGTGAGTTTGGGCTTACGCGACCGTGGAGCCACCACGTTGACAATTAGAGGTGTACAGTCGGTGGCACTAGAATTTATCATAATCATCATCATCATCTTAGTCCGTTTGCACCCGTGGCTGAGTATAAGCTGCCTCTTTATTGCGCCAATATTTTCGGTCCCTTGCGAGTCTCATTTTGATTAAATGATCACACCTCACATGCAGCTTAGTTTAGTTGGTAGTAGCTCTGCCTTCAGCGCTGAAGTGCGTGGATTTGATCCCCACAAAGAACAAATATTTATGTGGTGAACATAGACGTTTATTCTCTGTCTGGTTGTTGATACGGACATTTTATAGGGCAGAAACAAAGCCTTTTTGTAAACACACACATACATTTTGTATTCTATGTATGTACATACAAAAAAAAGTCCGTTACATTCCTGGGACACGGTCAAGAAAGTTACGAATGGTATCCAGTATAGTGCATCTGACTGTACATACAGTGTGTAAGCCAAGGCTGTGTCGCAAACAGACATTGAATTGTTTCATTGATGAGGGTATTGTGATTGTCGATCAGTCTCATTGTCCGAAATTGATTGGTTTTGACAGCTTGTTCACTTCTACCTCTACCCTAGTTCTATAATCTAAAAATAACTAAATAAGCATTCTGTATTCACTTTTAATTAGTCCTAAATTCGACTTCATTACTTTTATCTAAGGTCGAATAAAGGCCTGCGCACATCCAGGCGGAGGCGGAGGATATTTGTCAACGTTTCAGCTGATCGCCAACACCATGGCCTAGGTTCGATTTGATGAGCTCAAAGCTTTACATTGATGTAGGTACTTATAATATAATCTTATGAATTTTATTTTAGCAATGGGTTTAAAAACATTTTAATTTAATTTCACTAGATAACACAGTCGTTGAGCCCGTAAATTCAGACTGTTTGCGATATACTGTATACTTTATAATACCCGCCAATACTTCCAACAGTTTAAAGTTGGAACTATTTTGATTCTCATTCTAAAATCGAAGAATAATCGTTGCATAAAACTTTGTCAGCAGTCTGTGGTGCACGCTTCCATATTTTACTGATGTTATCAGTTTATGCAAATTTCACCTAGTTACACTTTCACACGTTTTTAGGATGCGATAGCGATGTGGGTTATCTGCGTTTTGCAAGCGATGTGCAAGCAAGCCCGTATGAAACTGTACACCAATTTTATTTATGTTTCCAAGCCAATTAGCCTGTTTTTGAGAGTTGCACGTACTTTTCGTGGCACTGCGTTCACCGCTGCGCTGTTTTTGGTCTGTCAAACATACGATCACTTTGTTTTATTTTTATGATACTTATTAATTTTGATTATTCGTTGTAGAAGTAATTTCAGCCATTATGATTTCGCGCTTTTTTATTTCTTCTGTAGCCACTACGCATGAATTCTAACAAAGAGATCGCCGATTTTAGTTCCATTTTCAAAAATTTAATGCCGTAATTTTTTAATGAAACAGTAATAAGTCGAGTCTTTATTCAGATTATTTTACAAACTTTTTCGATTTCGTATGTTGATTTCGTATTGTCATTTGAAAGACAAAAATAAAAAAAAACAAGGAATGCTATTTTTTTTTCGCTTGGTATTATACATAATTTAAGTAAGCCACTAATGTTTATATTATTCTCATCTTTCTTGATTTTAAATTCAAGCCACGTTTTATGAGGTATAAATCATAGTTTTTACACGATTTACCATGTAAAAGAGCCAAAAAGTGCTGCCATTACAAGTAAAAGGTTAAATTAAGGTAGCTTTATGTCGTCATACCTAAGAAAAAGTAATTTAAGATCTAGGTATGGTATCTCACGTCCACAGATATATCAAGCCACGTGGTTGCCACACGTGACCAGAATGAACACTGGCTTAGAGAATAATAGCATCGGATCAGCTGAATTTAGTCTTGCCATGAAGTGAGTGGGAGTTTATGTGACTGGTGAAAGGATGGAGAAAATATGAAGTATGGTGAAAAGTATCTTGACTTCTGCAAGTGAAGTTTTAAAAACTTTAGAATCGACTTCATGGTAATACTGCTGGACCGATTTTAATGAAATTTTTATGTGACCAATCTGGACCTGTTTGGCTCAAAAATGACGAAGTTATGCAATAACAAACATAAAAAAAAACCAACGGAATTAAGAATCTCCTCCTTTTTTGTTTGAAGTCGATTAAAAAGTCTGCGAGGTTATGTAATTGCTAGAGCCAAATTTCAAAATCCAACGCAGAGTCAAAGTCACGTGATTCTGCTAGTGAAGAATATTAATTTGTAAAAATACTATTCCGTAATTGTTATTCCTTATTAGTAGAATCAAAATTGAAGTCATTTGAAAGATACTGACACTGTAATTACAAAATAGCCCGTGTTACGACTCGATAAGCTTCAATTTCCTTCCTTCCTATTTATGAAGTGCTTAAAATATCTCCAAAGTTCTACTTTCGGCGTTCCATTCAAATTAAGCAGTAAGGTATTTCTGTTGAAAATAAATTGGAAATTATTTCAGGTCTTACGGTCGGTTCATAATTTATTGGGCTGTGGGCGTAATAATGAACGCTAGTAAATACTTCAATGCCACTAATGTTACTTAATGACCTAAATAAATTAGCTATTTCATGCTTTAATTTGCAACTAAAGTTATTTATACGAGGCAATGCTACAATCATTCCCTGATTAATATAATATATTTTACATAATACCCTCAAAATAAATAAATATTGGCCTCTCAGCTCAGTTGGCATCTGTTTTTGCCTATATTTAATATCTAAAATGTACCATGCCTCAAGCCAATAAATTCTTTCATTTCATTTTGTTAGCAACTAAGTAGCTCTGCGTCTTTGGAGCTAGATAGCGTTGTGTGGATTGAACAATTTAAAAATATTCGAATAGTAACAAATTGGGTACTGGTAAAAATCGGTTGTGGATTCGCGCGCACCATCAGCTGAGATCCTGGCCAAAGTATGATCAATATTATGTTAAAAATAAAGTCACGAACAAGAAAATATTACAGAAAATGTCTCCTCTTTCTCTCTCTCCTCGAGCCGATACCATAGAGTTATTTTCTTTGGTACCTACTTCTAGCGAATAAGCAATTAGAGCGAACAATATTGTGCAGTCGCGCTATCCTAATCTTAATTGTACCATAAACTGCGATAACTTGCCGATAGCCTAATGGTACGAATGGCTTTTACATAATCTTAACCTACGAGTTACATTATTGACGTAGGTTGGCAAACTACCTATCTTATTACCAAGCAACACAGTAGAAGCCTATACTGAAATAAATGACAACAGTTTCAAGTTGGATGACTTATTCCGTCGCGGTACAGGGGCTCAACTCTAGACCAGTGACTTTTTTGTCACGGTAGATAAATATCACAAGAACTGTCAGTTTCTTTAGTGAATTTGACAGTTCTTGTGATAATATAATATATCTACCGTGACAAAAAAGTCACTGGTTTAGTAATTGAGCCCCAGTTCTTATTTGACTCTCTCTATAGCGACCATATTTTAATGTGCTCGTATTAGCGACAAAGAGATTCAGTGAGGGAAACGGGGGAAGCCTACGTCAGAATGGCGACTACTACGAGTTCTACGACTGATATTATATCAAAAATAGATAATGACCTTATTCTTCTCTTCTTAAATTTAAGAACTTAGCTCATGTTGGGGTTTTATGCAGTGCGGGCTCCTCGAATTTAGCTACGTGTGTGACGGGCTTAAAATGACAAAATAGTTTTAAACTATAATATAATATAAATAACATAACATAATTGTACATCTATCTTTAACTTGACGTGGTAACGTGTTGTGTACACAGCAGTAGGCGTCGTGTAAACGGCACTCGTGACGTGTTTCTGAGCATAATTGACTGATAGCAACGGCGTGACGTCAACACTGAATCAATATTGTTCGTATTACCATATTATGAGAAGGTATTACCAACAACACGGAATGTGGGCGGTAGAGATACGTTACCTACCTTATGCAGAGAAAATATTAATATCAATAGTCACTCTATTTATTTGCAGAGTGAAGCGAGCTATGATTCCTCAACTAACATTCTCACTCAACTGAGCCGTGACGCCTCATTTGACAGTCACTGCTCAGTTGGCCCAGCCTTCTGCGCCGTAGGTCGCGGGTTCGATCCCCACCAGAACAAATATTTGTGTGGTGAACATGAATGTGTGTCCTCTGCCCGAGTGTTATATTATATTCTAAATATGACATGTTTACAAAAAACAAACAATATTTAAGTATTTTAACAGCTACTCCCTATTCTCGGTTCCTATTCTCATCATACAAGTTTTGTTTAACTTTTGAAACTATCATGGTTTTTAACACTATTTTTATGAAACAACGAGATATTTACTATGATTAAATTTTGTTGAGTTGACATGCAACTGTGCCGAAATATCGGAAGTCAACTCTACAAAATTTAATCATGGTAAATATCCCGTTGTTTCATAAAAAGTTTTGTTTAGTTTGTTACTAGATGATGTGATAGATAGTGATATGTGCATTTTCAACAATATTTATTATAGAAGATTCTTTTTGCGAATTATAAGTACAACAAAAGGGTAAGTAATTGATATATCGATGTCGCAATTAGGAAAAAAAATGGTTAAGTAAATGAAATAAGGGCTTTAGTCATATTCCACAATATTTAATTTTAGTTTATTTTTAGGCTTTATCTATTGAAACTATTAAGGCCTGCGCACACCTAGGCCGCTGGCGTCAGCGATCAGTTAAACGCTGTCAAATATCGTTGTCAAATTTGACAGCGTTTCACTGATCGCTGACGCCAGCGGCCTAGGTGTGCGCAGGCCTTTATACAATACACTTATTTGACATTAAGGGCACACACGTAATAAGACAGATACATATAAAACACACAGAACGGAAAGTTGAAGACAGGCTGATAATGTATAGGTACAATAATAGCTGTGTCCCTACCTACACTAATACCAATAGAAACTCTTGGAAACTGGGTTTCAATTACTGCTCATGTACCTACCTAGTTGTAACTATATTTATGGTTTACACGCAGACGTTGTATCTGCAATGGCGGTAATTCTGTTCCAAGGCCAATAATGTAACAGTGTACCTGAATAAACACGTGAGCGTATTAAATAGGCTGGGAACAGCTAACTCGTAAATTATAGGTAACGGCTATTTAAATAATATAACTTTGGAAATATCATGGTTTGAACACTAGTTTTATGAACAACGGGATATTTACCATGATTTAATTTTATTGCATGCCAAGTTCGAAACTATGTGTCAAGTGCACGAAAGGGGCCTCTTTGAGGCGCGCTTAAAATCCTTTCACCACACTTGGTTCGAAAAAATCAGTAACACGATAAGAAGAAGAAAAATTGCATACAAGTTGCATGCACTATGATCACGGGGTGTACTCCACGAGTAAAATAAATGTTATTGGCAGACAAATCGATCTACACTCTTTCGCACTCTTGTAATGGTTCAAAACTCACAAAATTAAATCATGGTAAATGTCCCGTTGTTGTTCATAAAAAAAATTAGGTTTAAAAAGCTTGAGAAACCGACTGCTCAACCGATTTTTATAACACTTCTATGGAACCAATCGAATTACTTGTACCTATCAGATAAAATAGTTTTTTTAAAATCGGGCCATAAAAATTACTAAGTTATGCGATACCAAACATTTAAAAAAATAATAACTAGATTGAGAACCTCCTCCTCTTTTATTTAAAGTCGTTCTAAAAATTTTTATTCAGCAAGCTGCTTACTTCTTTGCTTGAGTTTATTATGTAAATAACCATCACGCATTTGATCCCTTGAAGATAAACACAGGCACTGAAGCTATAACTCACCCATCTTAAATTGTCTATTGATGTAAAATTATTGTTGTTTGAATTACCTGAAACATAAATAAAATCGAAATTAAAATGTGGCAAAAAACGTAGTTTAAATTTAACGGATCGATTCAACAAATCAAATTCAACACTAACAGCTGTATAACTCATAATTATATTTGCACTACCGAAAATAGAAAGATTACAGACACAAGATTTTTGTGGAAATGGGTGGATGTCTTTGTCCAAACAAGACACAGTATTAGTTTGTAAAAAATGTAAATATTTAGTATTCAAGTGAAGGTTAAAAAACATGAGAAACTGACTTCATAGCCAAACTGCTGAACCGATTTTCATAAAATTCCTACGAAAATAATCTGGAAAAACCTTTCAGATAATTGTTTCCTTCAAATCGGTTTATAAATAACGAATATTGGTGATACAAATCATTAAAAAAATAGAAAAAAATCCATTGAATTGAGAGCATCCTCTTTTTTATTCGAAGTCGGTTAAAAATATTTATCATATAAGCTATTTATTTATAAAAAGATTAGAAAATAAATATCTTAAGCCGGAATATTCACTCAAGAAAAACCTACTTAGTGAAAACCCTATAAATCTCCAGTGGATTTTGAATGGAAACGACATTAAAATTCCCCTAGCGTTTAGTTACAGGAAATTTCACACATCCAGCATGATTGATCGAACTAGAACATTATCAGAGCTTCGAGACAAAGATTAAATACGCAAGATATGGTGTAATATTTATAACTTTAAGACAGGACTATGACGGATGGTGTAATGAGGGTGATAAGAGCATTCGAACTTGTTTATCTGATTATGTCGAGCACGAAAATAAGTTTGAGTTCAAATCACAAGGAATATTAATTTATGTTAAAAGTTAGCTTGTATTTACTAAAAACTAAAATAAAAATAGCACTTTTTAAATTAACGCGATCGTTATGCATATTTATATGAAAGAAAAAAAAGAAAAAAAAGTGAGGGTAGTTGCAACTGCGACCCTTTTGCCACCGCTTCTCGACGGTAACTCCAATGAACTCCAGTCTGCCCGCGACTTCGGCTGTTGTAACACGGTTGAAACGTCGGGAAATAACAAAGGTAATCGCTATAAATATAAAATAAAAGTTTCTTCCATATAATTATAAAATAAAAAATGTCTCGGGATATACCTAGGTAATATTTTTGCACTTCTATCTTGTCGCCAGCCAAGTTCCCTCCATTCATAATGACGAACACTTTTTTCAGGTCTCTTGTCACTGTCACTTTCATACCAACAAATATAAATGGCAACAGACTTTATGGTCTGCTAATCTAAATGACTGCTATAGGACTATTATGAATATACCCGTACGTGTTAGGCTTGTCAAATATCGCTGTCATATAATGTGCGCAGGTCTTTTTTCGTCGAGTGTGATTAGGATCCGATGGTGCAGCGGTCAGCGCAGACCCGTACCAACGGGAGGTCGTGGTTTCAAACTCCGCTCGACTCCTAACTTTTAGGACAACATAGAATTTTATGTACTCTATGTCCTTTGGAGATTTTGTAATGAGTGCATTACAAAATCTCCAAAACTACAGGATTTCTCCTTCATAAATATTAATTTAAATCAAGGGTCGAATATGTATATGATTAAAAATTCAAGCAAGAAAAGATTTTGTAGTGCTTAACAAATTAAACATACTGTTACTGTTACTGTTACTAAGGGGACCATGTTAGCTTTAGTTCAAAATTAATATTGCTTTAGGTCCGGTTATAAAACTAACGGACTAACTAACGGTTGTGAAACTAATAAGTTTTCTCAGGTAGAAAATATTAAATTTATTAAGGTAGACAACGAGTTTTCAAATATGTTTTAGCTAAAGGGTACTCCCACGCATAGATTTAACTTTATCCCGCAAGTTGCTATAATTGCGTTCGATTTTTTACTCTTCAAGTGAGTATTATGATAGCCCTCACAGTTCAGTTCAGTTAGTAGTAGCTCTGCTTTTTGTGCTTGATTCCCTTCTGGAAGCTTCTCGATGCTTCTGGTGTTCGATCCTCACCAAAAGCCTTATATTTCCGTGGTGATCACAAACTTTGTTCTCTGTCTGGGCGTCATATTATAACAAGCGTGTATTAAAAAAAGTATGGTATGTATTATATCAGCTATCTGGTTCCCATCGTATAAGCTCTGCATAGTTTGCTATACAATATGACGCTCAAGCAGTATCCAAGTATTTTAATCTTAGGTTGGTGGGTGCTCCGATAGAAAAATATATTCAACCCAATAGAGGGGAAAATGGCGTTTGATAGAGCAAAAGAAAGTAATAATGGGACTTTCAACAAGATTGCAATTTAAAGGCGTATTTTAAAATAGCTTTATAAAATACCTTTCTATCTTAAAATGTTTAACTTAAAAGCTTTCATTGCGACAAACATAAAGTCGTTTATGAATAAAACACATTTTAAAAGAAAACATTGTTATAATATTAGGTATGCATTTTCAGAAGAATTTTACGCCTTTTCAAGCGATAAAAAAGGCATTATTTAGTTACTACTCGTGTCGAATACTGATATCGCTTGAGTTTACCGAGTCGTTGGCGATTGAAAATATTAAAGTTATGAAAAAATAATATTTGGGATGAAGCATGCTGTTACTAAAATTATCTAATGTATAAACAAAAAAAAATGAATGAGACGAAAAAGGCCCAATATCGGTTTTGCTAAAATTCTATAGGAATGGCCAGCAGTGTTTTTTTGTTTTTTTTTATTGTTGATAGCTAAACTTTTGGCTGCCATTACACCTGATGGAAAGTGAAAAAAAAACATTCAGATGAGACTTAGGTTGAAAAAGTTAGGCCTTTTTTTGTTTTATCGTTATTTCTGGAGATATATCTAGAAACCTTTATCCAGCAATAAACTTCTTCAGGATATTGTTGAAGTTGAATATAAAACCTCTCAAAATGATGATAATAATGAATATTAATTTTTACTGTCGGTATGGAACCACTATTACATGAGTCCGATTATCATTGGTTGGTTTTTATTGAATTTCAACCATAATAGTAAGTTACGAGTATGATAACACAACAATGCTTGTTGTTGTGACAATGGGACGTTTTGAGTTGAGCAAGCATGTCAAGGTATTTCCCTATTACAGTTTTGATGTGGTAGACTAGACATCAATCGGCTATGATTGACACAAATACAATTTTATTTGATTTTTTTAGACAGTTGGCAAGATCTCTGCCTTCTGCGTAGTAGGTTGTGGTTTTATCCCCGCCGAGAACTAGTTTGTGTGTTAATACAGATGTTTGTTCTAAGTCTAGATTTTATATTGTATTTTAAGTATGTATTCCTTTATTATGCGAATCTTCAAGGAATGGAACTCATTGCCGTCGGCTGTTCTTTCTGATTAGTATAATCTGGGTCTCTTCAAGGCAAGAGTGGATCTCCTAGGCCATCCTGCTCCATCGTCGGCTGAAGCATGAGTAATTTAACTTAACACTATGGTTTCCACAGTCCAGGTTAGTTTAAGCAGAACCTGGACTGTTGCGTTCCAACTGATCGTCATCGCAAGTCGCTTAGAGTGCGCAAGACGTAAGGCTAGTCAAATGCTCGTAGAAACTGGCCATACCCACTGTAGGTAAAGTTGACACAAATAGACCATAAAAGTAGGTAAGCAAGATGAATGGCGACAAGGCAAGCTTCCATTATTTATTCGCCGACGATGACGTTAATGTACCGTTTATTCAATCAATAGGTAAGCGGAATCCATTAAAGGAATCTACATAAACCGTTAGCTACGCCTCTGACGTAGGAAAGTACTTCGTTCTTCAAATACCGACTGAATTACCGAATAAATTACAATTTTGAAGTAGTCGTTTTTGTAAATAAAATAAATAAATATTCAGGACAATCCACACAGCACTATCTAGCCCCAAACTAAGCAGAGCTTGTATGAAGGAACCAGATATAATACTTAATTATATTTCTTTTTTGTAAATACATACCAAGAATACACAAAAAAAAAAAAGATTTTATAGTGTCTTGAAAGTTATGAGCCCACGACCTTGCTCTTGATACGGAAATGCGCTAACCAACTGCGCCATCGGATCATAGTTAGTTCATTGTGAAAAAGGGGAAAATACCTACATATTTAACAAGGTGTAGCTTCCATTACATGCACCAAGTAAGACCCATGAATGCAATGCAATGCTTTATGGGGCACGTTTGAGACATGCTCTATAAAGTAATGCTAGTTCTCATTATCAAGTGCCCTCTCAGCGTGTACCGTTAGTTTTTCCATTGTAAAACGAAATAACAGTATTTTAAAAGTAAAAAAAGAAATAATATGTCATGAAAAAAAATGATGTCGAAGAGGAAAAATGTTGGGATATCTTCTACAACATGACAGCTACATAAAGAACATCATTGAAGAAAAGGTTGAAGGAAAACGGGGAAGAGGAAGGCCAAGAATAAGTTACATGAGTCAGATAAAAGAAAAATTCGCGGTTTTGTCGTGGAAGTCAAGGAGGCCGCATTTGAAAGACTTAATTGGAGAAAACTGCATCAAAACAAGAGCAGCTCTTAAATTTAAGAAGAGAAGAAAGAAAATAATGTTTTCAGTGATACTTCTAGTAGTTAAGTATTCTATCAGCTATCGAGTTACCTAATATTATAAGCTATGATTTGAGACCAAATTGCAGAGTGTGAAATGTTCACATAATATATTTATTTTCACTAATTATTTTACATTTAATTATTATCTCTTCGCATTGAAAATAATCACAGAAAGGATGAGATTGAGTTTTAAGATTACTTATACAATGAATGTTCCGCTGTATTGTTTTTGTGCGAGAATAAAATATGATAAGATTTATTAAAATAATATATTTGAAGATAAATCATTTTTATATCCATTTTTGTATCCCTTAGGTTTGTAAATTGCACTAGCACCCATAGGTAATCTTAAAATCAGAACAAAGCAATACAAGCATCTCTTTAGGGTAAAAAATGCAAATACAAGTACAATCAGCATCAAAAGTAGATTGGTAATTTCGGTTATTTAACTCTCTTTTTCTCTGGATTTATCAAAAGCATGGCAGCTTCGGTGAACAAATAGTTAAGACTCAAAACGGGTCTTCGAAAAAGTTCAAACTTAAATCTAAACTGACCTGTTAGGTCTACCACATGCTTTGTCTGGCTCTGTCTCTGGCTCTGGTTTTTAGTCTGTGTGAGTGTTGACTAAATAGCATAGTTGAGCTAGAGATAGAGCCAGATAGAGCTTGTGGTAGGCCTGCTGGTTTAAGAAATATTTGATCTTTAGAAACTAGAAATGCCAATCTACTTTGATGCTGACTGTATATACTTTCCTGGGCGAAGTCTACAATGGAATCTACTATTTCTTCTAATCATTTGAACACCAAAACAATCTCAAGTCACACTAGAACTCAACATCCATCCATCTCTCATTAGTCCATCGCATAGCATATTTAAGAGGAAAGTTAAGGAGCACTATCTTTCTCTGTGAACTGTGATACGTATTGTTATGTATGTATTTTTTATGTATTGTATTTTTATTATTATTTAAGTATTATATGCCTATATTTATTTTGCATACTAGTAAATTTATTCATCTAAGTATTCCTTGTTATTTTTACTTTCTTTTTAATGTACACAAACCTGCCTATTATATAGTCACCTCTCTCTAGCCTCAAAGGTTTGCTTTAAGAAAACTCTATTCAGGGTTAAGCTCGCCTTTGTACATGTCCTCTATTTCTGTTTTTTTCCTGTGTTTTATATTGTGTGCAATAAAGAATTAAGAACATATTGTACACCAATTTCACCACATTGTTTACACTGCAATTTACGGCCCATGCTAAACCGGGGGTTATTTCATTCTAAGTAGTTTGCTTACGTCACGTTTCACCCCATGCTAAACTAGCCCCTATTCTTTAGCCCAAAGTTTCTATTTCCCCATAAACTTCGTTTATGTACAGTCATGCGACCCAGACCCATTTTACTCGGCTTTCCTAATGTGAAAACTTTGACGTCAGAACAGTTTCCGAAGCCACGCTTTCAGTGTTAGCTAACATGTGTTGTTTTAGTTAGTTTCGTTGTTTAAGTTCAAGATTTCAGCTGTAAATGGCTTTGATAGGTACATTGCCTATCTATTTAATCTAAGTTTCGAACTACATGTAAACGAAAACGGTCCTAAACTATTTTGGTACGTGTTTGTCTGTTTCGATTGTTTGTAATCTATACAGGGTTATTCATTATTAGCTGCAAATACTCAGGAATTAGGTTCAACAAATAAAATAGAAAATATTTATGAAATGATTTTTTTTAAGTTTAAGCTTATTTAAAAACAAAACGTAAGACTAGGCGGTATGGTCTTGGTACTATAGCCTGCTTCGAAAGGAGCGAAAAGGAAAAAAAAAAAATAAGCTTATTTTATGACAGCAAAGAGATTTGAATATGGAACGCAATAACAATGCATTGAGTAACAATAATGCCTATACTCACACAGCCTCTTCGGATAGCAGCAGTAAATCCTACTTACCGAGCATTTAAGATGTAAATATTAAAAAAAAGAAGAAAGACAGAGCGAGTCAGACACACCAGTGATTTACTAGGAGTTGTATTAAAACACTTTTTGTTTCATTCATACAATAAAAAAATCCATTCATTCATTCAAATTGGGTCATGGTCAAAACTATAGCTATCTCGCTTCAGTATTGTCAACTGTCTGATCACGTACTCACTAGGGCCTTCGATTGTTCTTATTTGTACAGCTAGTTTACAATCAATAAACCATGACTTTCCTGTGGATAGCACCGACTAGGCTGAGTGAATAGTAAATAATTAAAAGTTTAAAAAACTTGAGAAACCGACTTCATTGTCAAACGGCTAAACCGATTTTAATCAAATTTGTTTGGGACAATCTGGACGAAAGCATAACCTTCCAAATAAAAAAATAATTTTCTAAATCGGTTCATAAATGACGAAGGCATGCAGTTACAAACATTAAAAAAAAATATTTAAAAAAAAATGGCAACATCGATTTTAATAAAATTAAAATGGGACCAATCTGGAAGCAGTACCTTTCAGATAAAAAAATAATTTTTCAAATCGGCTCACAAATGACGAAGTTATGCGGTAACAAACATAAAAAAAAAAAAAAAAAAAAAATACAACCGAATTGAGAACCTCCTCCTTTTTGATTGGAAGTCGGTTAAAAATAAAAAAAAATGCACACAACACTGTAGCCATGTAGATAGTTATGTTATACTTATACATATACATATTTTTTTGTACATACATTCTTATAATACAATATATATATATTTGTTCTCGGTGGGGACCAAACCCACGCCCTCCCGCGCAGAAGGTTAGTTATACTGAGTAGATTCTGGAAAAGCCTACTCCATTCAAAATTTTGTTTCATGTTTTGCATACATCCACACACACTGCCACGAAATTTGAGAGTGTAATATTTGACAACGATGCACTAATTGCCATCGCATGCGGTCTAGATGTGCGCAAGGCTTAATCCCCAAACCCTGTTGGTAGACGTGACATCGAGCTACAAATATTTGATCCATTAGGCCTAGTACACTGAGAAAAAAAATAGGTTAAATTTCAACCTATTAATAGGTTATCATCGGTCTACCTACAGAATTAGGTAAAAACAACCAAGTGTGTTGGGTACTGCAAAATCCTCAATAAAACCGAGTAAAATAGGTAAATGTATCAGACTAGGTTAATGCTAACCGTAACCTATTTTAGTAGGTAAAGCACCATAACCTATTAATAGGTTAAATATTCATCATCATCATCATCATTATAGCACAGTGTTTTAACCAAGCATTAGGTAACAGTAGCCTTTTGTGTGCGTTGTAATAACCTACTAAATAGGTATATGTTACCTAGTTAGTAGGTCTCTGCAACCTAGGCAGTAGGTAATGGTGACCTACTTAGTGCGTTTTAGTAACCTACTTAAAAGGTATCGGGTACCTAGCTAGTAGTTCATTGAAACCTAGGTAATAGGTAACGGTTACCTATTTTGTGCGTTATTATAAACTACATGATAGGTTTCGGGTACCTAGCTAGTAGGTAATTGATACCTAGGCAAAAGGTAACGGTTACCTATTTTGTGCGTTATTATAGCCTACATGATAGGTTTCGGGTACCTGGCTAGTAGGTCATTGATACCTAAGCAATAGGTAACGGTGACCTATTTTGGGCGTTATTATAACCTACATGATAGGTTTCTGGTACCTAGCTAGTAGGTCATTGATACCTAGGCAATAGGTAACGGTTACCTATTTTGTGCGTTATTATAGCCTACATGATAGGTTTCGGGTACCTAGCTAGTAGGTCATCGATACCTAAGCAATAGGTAACGGTGACCTATTTTGGGCGTTATTATAACCTACATGATAGGTTTCTGGTACCTAGCTAGTAGGTCATTGATACCTAGACAATAGGTAACGGTTACCTATTTTGTGCGTTATTATAGCCTACATGATAGGTTTCGGGTACCTAGTTAGTAGGTCATTGATACCTAGGCAATAGGTAACGGTGACCTATTTTGGGCGTTATTATAACCTACATGATAGGTTTCTGGTACCTAGCTAGTAGGTCATTGATACCTAGGCAATAGGTAACGGTTACCTATTTTGTGCGTTATTATAGCCTACATGATAGGTTTCGGGTACCTAGTTAGTAGGTCATTGATACCTAGGCAATAGGTAACGGTGACCTATTTAGTGCGTTTTAATAACCTACATGATAGGTTTCGGGTACCTAGCTAGTAGGTCATTGATACCTAGGCAATAGGTATCGGTTACCTATTTTGTGCGTTATTATAGCCTACATGATAGGTTTCGGTTACCTAGCTAGTAGGTCATTGATACCTAGGCAATAGGTAACGGTGACCTATTTAGAACGTTTTAGTAACCTACTCAATAGGTTTCGGGTACCTAGCTAGTAGGTCATTGATACCTAGACAATAGGTAATTGTGACCTATTTTATGCGTTGTTATAACCTACATGATAGGTTTCGGTTACCTAGCTAGTAGGTCATTGATACCTAGGCAATAGGTAACGGTAACCTATTTAGTGCGTTTTAGTAACCTACTTAATAGGTTTCAGCTACCTAGTTAGTAGGTCACCGATACCTCGCCAATAGGTAATTGTGACCTATTTTATGCGTTGTTATAACCTACATGATAGGTTTCGGTTACCTAGCTAGTAGGTCATTGATACCTAGGCAATAGGTAACGGTAACCTATTTAGTGCGTTTTAGTAACCTACTTAATAGGTTTCAGGTACCTAGTTAGTAGGTCACCGATACCTCGCCAATAGGTAATTGTGACCTATTTTATGCGTTGTTATAACCTACAAGATAGGTTTCGGGTACCTAGTTAGTAGGTCATTGGTACCTAGACGGTAGGTAACGGTTACCTCTTTTGTGCGTTGAGATTACCTACTTAATAGGTATCGGGTACCTAGCTATTAGGTAATTGATACCTATACAGTAGGTAATGGTAACATCCTATGTAGGTAACTTCAACCATATTTAAGTATTGTAATTACTAGTAATTAAGTTTCAATTATAGGCTATAGAAAAAGGATACCTTGGCCTTGTTCCAATAGTATGCTGACTGGTATCCGTGCCGTTGCCCTACTACGGTTCGTAGGTCGTTGTTAAATTCGTCATCTTATTGGCTAATTAAATATGACAATCTGAAATTAGCCAATCAGATGAGATTTTTGGCGAACAACGAACCGTAGGCTACGTATGCCAATCGGTATATATTTGAACTGGCCATTAGTCACCAGTATCCACTTTCTACAGGTTGAAACATAATTACTAGTAATAACAACACACAAATAAAGTTAACGTTATCTACATAGAATGTCACCATTATCAACTGTATAGGTATCAATGACCTAATAGTTAGGTACCCAACACCGATTAAGTAGGTTATCTTTACGCACAGTAGAGGTTACCGTTACCTACTGCCTAAGTATCAATATCCTACTAGATAGGTTAGGCACCCGACACGCAACATGTAGGTTACAATACAATGCACAAAACAGTTCACCCTTACCTATTGGCTAAGTATCAATGCTTACTAACTAGATTCTATAAACAACTTATATATTATATTAAGTAGGTTATTACAGCGTTAACTTTCGGCTACCGTTACACACAGAATGGGAAACTAGCTCTGTAGGACATCTTATTCATTTACTACATCACTATAGCCTTTTCAATTAACAAAAAAAACAAGTTTTGAATTATATTATTTTATTAGACACAATTTTAAATTTAATATTTAAGTACCTATGTATATTGGATGACTTAAACATTAATGGCTAACATTAGCTCTGTAGGACATCTTATTTATTTAGTAAGGTTGAGGTTGAGGTTCGATTCCCATACAAACTGAATTTACACAACTATGGGCGAATAAAGTATAAAATGTACACTGAAATAGCTGTAATAGGCTTTTATAACACATTTGCTCGTAAAAGGTCTCTTATTTCACCAATTTCAATATCGTAATGTATGTCATTACGTACTAGCGCGGTAATGTAATGTAAAACGCACGGGTTGTTTTTTTAATAAGGTAAAATGTACGGTTTATCGAGATGCTAAATTTATGAAATGAAACTGAATGAAACGGAATGAAACGGAATGAAACAGAATGAAACTGAATGATACAGAATGAAACTGAATGAATATGAATGAAACTGAATAAAAATGTATGAAAGTGAATGAAACCGAATAAAACTGAATGAAGCTGAATGAAGTTGAATGAAACTGAATGAAACTTTATAAAAATTTATGAAACTGAATGAAAAGGAATGAAACTGAATGAAGCTGAATGAAACCGAATGAAACTGAATTAAACTGAATGAAAATTAATGAAACCGAATGAAACTGAATAAAACGGGATGAATTGGAATGAAATTAAATGAAATGACATTTACAATCTGTTAATGTCATTTCATTTCAAATTCTCTTAACTGCTTTTTGAACAAGTGATAAAAGATTTATTCGTTTAATTTTTATTTATTTCCTCGCAAATGTGTTATAAAACGTCGTATGACATACGTGCGCTTTGATAATTACAGCCTCTGCTTTCTTGTTGACCTCGCCTACGGCTCGGGCTTGCAATAATGCCTCGGCTGTAATTTTCAATAATATTCATTAACCATTATTATTTTATAAAGTCACAATTTTAAATTTAATATTTAAGTACCTAGGTATATTGGATGACTTTATATGCAGACACCAAGCTGTATGGGCCGACTTGAAATCTTCCCTTTAGGGGGGTATCGAAAACAAAGATTGATTACAATATTAAGGGTAATTATCTATCCCTCTAGTCTGCAATAATTAATAACGCACAACCTGGTACTAGAGATCAAAACAATATCCAGATAATAAAAAAATACATACCCTATTACTAACAAGGGTCACACTCCGACCGAACTTATATAATTATGTGCGGACACCAAGCTGTATGGGCCGACTTGAAATCTTCCCTTTATGAGAGAATCGAAAACAAAGGTTGATTACAATATTAAGGGTAATTATCTATCCCTCTAGTCTGCAATAATTAATAACGCACAACCTGGTACTAGAGATCAAAACAATATCCAGATATAAAACAATACATACCCAATTACTAACAAGGGTCACACCCCGACCGAACTTATATAATTATGTGCGGACACCAAGCTGTATGGGCCGACTTGAAATCTTCCCTTTATGAGAGAATCGAAAACAAAGATGCATTACAACTTTTGAGTTGTAATGAATCTTTGTTTTGTCCAGACGATATAACGGCTGTTTTTGGGACCGATGGAACAACTATCGAAAAGTGTTGAGGCAAAACAATTATATTAACTGCAACCGAAGAAAACAATCTACGAGTGCTTCGTCGGAAATTTTTTCAGAATTGGTGAATTCTGAAGAACTAAATTCTGGTATGTTTTTGTTAATTTAACTCCTTAATTTGACACCTGCTTTGTTCGTGCTAAAGTCAAACTTTTTTTCAGATCCTGTGCAAAACCCGACCATGATGACATCTTCAAAATTGTTGAAGGTTTCCAAGGGTCTGATATAACTGAGTATTTGATGGATGAAAGCAGAAACGAACGTTTTGATTTTTTTTCCAAGGGCAATACCGCTGAATATATAAAAAAATCCCTGTTTTGAAAAATCAAAACATAGCTCTAAAGTTGGTAAGTACCTACCTACATACTATTACCCACCTTTTGCCTTGATTGCTATCTTCTACCAACTGCATAACATCTTTTTCAATTGAAACTTAAGGTCATCACTTGATCTTTTATTTATGTTATGTAGAATTATTTTAATTGTATTTTTTTTTCAGATCGACGCAGACTATAGTTGCTGTATACCACCGGAGGCTGACTCAACAGTCTCTCTGGCGCATGAGCTATTAAAATATAAAGAAAATATTAACAAATCTGCCAGAGAGAAAGCTGCCAAATTTCGAGATCAATTGCAAAAATATAGCGTAGAATTAATTTCACCAAACAAAGATCAAGTGACTTCTCTCAGAACAATTTTTAATTTACAAAATAAGTCAATTTTGTATTCCGTGAAATATATTACGTTCCACAATTACACTTATCGTCCAAACGACATCTTATGCACAGGCTTGAATAATCATGATTTCAACTATCCAGTTATTGTTAAAGTCTTGGCAATTTATCTCTATCAAAATACCAGCGGAGTATATTTGAAATGTTTAAAGTTTAATACAGATTACTTTGATTCACATTTTCAAGCGTATGCAGTTGAAGCAACTGACGATTTGTTCTATTTTAAATTAACTGACCTACCCATTCATTGCCCAAATACTCTTTCATATTTGTCCAACAACGTCCTATATGTCACTATGAGGAATTCTATTGCTTAGTAGAATAATTCTTGGAACAATACCTTGTGTACGTTTCTCCAGATTCTAATTATTTTGTGAACAAACTAAACAGAAACAATTCGCTGTACACGCTTATTGAAGCCAATAAATCGTTAAGACATTTACTGTCTGCTAAGAAACTGTCGAAATTTGAACGCAGTAAGCTGGCTAGAGTAGTCATCCCGCACCTCGTCAATGAAACTCCAGGGGGTATATTGACAATTAAAATTGAAAAGAATTGAAATTTTCCCAGAAGATGAAATTTCCTTGTACTTCTACACTGTTTCACCGACTGACAGTGACAAATGTTCTACAAATCAAGCGTGTGGTACGAGACAGCTCCCCTCAAAGTCCAGACGATATTATGGCTGTTTTTGGGACCGATGGAACAACTATCGAAAAGTGTTGAGGCAAAATAATTCTATTAACTGCAACCGAAGAAAACAATCTACGAGTGGTTCATCGGAAATTTGTTCAGAATTGGTGAATTCTGAAGAACTAAATTCTGGTATGTTTGTTAATGTAACTCCTTAATTTGACACCTGCTTTGTTTGTGCTAAAGTCAAACTTTTTTTCAGATCCTGTGCCAGAACCCGACCATAATGACATCTTGAAAATTGTTGAAGGTTTCCAAGGGTCTGACATAACTGAGTATTTGATGGATGCCTGGCTTAAAAGCAGAAACGAACGTTTTGATTTTTCCGAAGTTTTTAGAAGTAGTCATTATACACCCTGTATATATGCTTTACACAAAAATGAAAACACAGATCATCTAAATTAGAATCTGGAGAAACGTACACAAGGTATTCTATTGCTTAGTAGAATAATTCTTGAAACAACAAGAATTATTCTACTAAGCAATAGAATTCCTCATAGTGACATATAGGACGTTGTTGGACAAATATGAAAGAGTATTTGGGCAATGAAAGGGTAGGTCAGTTAATTTCGAAAGCAAAAAATGCTTTGAAGCACAAGTGCACGGCATCTAAAATATTATTAAGGCGATATAGAGGTTCGTCAATATAAACATAGGCACTGGTTACATCGACCCAAGTATTTCCAATAGCTACTATTAGGCTAATGATGGAGCAAGTAAGACGAACGCCCGAGACGCTTCAGCTCGCGATGCTCTACCTCCTTTACTATTTATTTTGCCACCGCTCGAAAATAAATGTGGCAGTAGAAGAATTGCGGCCGTCAGTCCATTGCTTTGTTCGCCATCTGTAATAATAATTTATTTTAGGCACCAGTAATTAAATAAAAACAGGGCCCATATAAATATATGCCTTATAACTAAAAATATTTTATCAATGTAATATATTATCATTCTCATCTCATTAAACTACTCGACACTGGCAAAATTGATCCGTAAAGGACAGATGCCATTCATTAAGAAGAAGAAGAAGAAACTAGAATATAACTAAAATACATATTTATAAAACGCTTAAAACTAGGCGAAATTCTGTTATTAGTCGTCGATATAATAAGAAGTTGCAATAAAAAATATTGTAAATTTGGGCTGGACCACCCAGGTTAACATTTAAAGGTATGGAAAATAGATGTTGGCCGATTCTCAGACCTACCCGATACACAAAATTTTATCAAAATCGGTTCAGTCATTTCGGAGGAGTTCGGACACAAACACCGGACACGAGAATTATCATATAAACCTCTTTTTAAGTCTTAGAGTTACATAGTAAATGTTCTAAGTACCTGAATCAAAGAGTCCAAAAATTTGATCTACGCTATTTTTTTGCAATTGATCTCGAAATTTGGCAGCTTTCTCTCTGGCAGATTTGATAATATTTTATTTATATTTAAATAGCTCATGCGCCAGAGACTGTTGAGTCAGCCTCCGGTGGTATACAGCAACTATAGTCTGCATCGATCTGAAAAAAAAAATACAATTAAAATAATTCTACATAACATAAATAAAAGATCAAGTGATGACCTTAAGTTTCAATTGAAAAAGATGTTATGCAGTTGGTAGAAGATAGCAATCAAGGCAAAAGGTGG
Organism: Thera britannica; assembly: GCA_939531255.2. NCBI lineage: Eukaryota > Metazoa > Arthropoda > Insecta > Lepidoptera > Geometridae > Thera > Thera britannica. The sequence continues at coordinate 4,754,178 of OW618041.2, read as the reverse complement.
GTAATAGTATATAGGTAGGTACTTACCAACTTTAGAGCTATGGTTTGATTTTTCAAAACGGGGATTTTTTTATATATTCAGCGGTATTGCCCTTGGAAAAAAAAACAAGACGTTCGTTTCTGCTTTTAAGCCAGGCATCCATCAAATATTCAGTTGTATCAGACCCTTGGAAACCTTCAACAATTTTCAAGATGTCATTATGGTCGGGTTCTTGCACAGGATCTGAAAAAAAGTTTGACTTTAGCACGAACAAAGCAGGTGTCAAATAAAGGAGTTAAATTAACAAACATACCATAATTTAGTTCTTCAGAATTCACCGTTCAAATTTCGACAGTTTCTTAGCAGACAGTAAATGTCTTAACGATTTATTGGCTTCAATAAGCGTGTACAGCGAATTGTTTCTGTTTAGTTTGTTCACAAAATCATCGTCAAGTTTTTCGGTGACGCATGACGTAGTTGATCGAGTCAAAGGAGAGGTAGTATTATCTTCTTCTTGTTGCGTAGGCGAGGCTCTTCCGCTTTTCTGAAAGTGTAGTTTCATTTTACTATTAAGTTTACCCTTGTCCAGTCAACAGTCCTTGTCTGACAAAAATAAATGAAAACTAGTTAGTTTGTATGTTCCCTAATTTCCTTATTTAAGGACAACTTTTTTGTTTTAAGATGAAAAACTATAATGGTTTTAAATAACAGATAAACAGTTTTGAAATTCTGTCTTCAACTTTTGATGCTAACTGTACCTACTTTATAAAGAATTATTGAAACCAAACATCTGTTGCAACAATGTAACGCAATGGATAAGCAACTAATGAGTCAAGCGTAACAAGTTCGTGGGTTTGAATCCTGTAGTGTTTTTCTTTTTAAATAGATGCGCACAGCTTTTGCTCTCAATCGGTGAAGGAAAACACATAAACAGTGTACAATAATATCATCTCGAGTTCCTTTTATGTTATTAGTTATTATAAAATATTGTCAAGTAGGTAGTGTAGTCCTCTGATTATAATTATCAAATAGACACAAGCAATCTTACATTTACGTTTTTATTTTCATTTAGTGTTTGTTTCCACTCGTTCCATTTTGTGCGAAATTTGGCCCGGATTCCAATGCCAGGAATAAGTGATTTAAGATCGTCTTCAATGAGGTATTCTAGAGCCTCGATGTCTATTTTTTCATCTGCAAACCGAAATATAAAAATGTATTTGTTATCTTGGTTCTTTATCAAAATGAACGTCAGATTTACAACCAGCGTCCTCGAAAACATGCAACCCATATTAATTATTTGAGAAAAAAATACATGCGCTATTTTTTTTTTCAAAATAAATGTCAGATTCGGAACTGACATGGTCGAAAACCGACAAAAGTTTCTTACAAACAAGAAAAAAAATATACTAAAAAAAAAATACACCAATCAAAATTTGTAGTAGTAGTCAGTAAATTTTGAGTCCGTACATTGATACTCCATGACAAACGATTTTTAACAAGGGGTCAATAAATAACACAATGGATGCAAAATGAGGCCTATGGTAGGCCACACTGGAACTTCACTGCTACGTTTCATTTTGTTTTGTAAAAGGATTACACAAAAAAACGCTAGGAACCAAGCCAAGTAGTTTGTTGCCTGTTCTTCTAGGTTGCATGAAACTGGGCACCTAGACAGGCGTTAGACTAGCTTTAAGACGTGTAATACTTATTAATATTTATTTATTTAAGGTTGTTCGATTCCGATACAAACTGAATTTACACAACTATGGGCAAACAAAGTATAAATGTACACTGAAATAGCTGTAATAGAATTTTACAGTGGTCTTTATTGCCGGCCAGTTATATAAAGTTGGAGAAAACTGTAGGATAACAGAAATATTAATAAAAAACCAAAAAAGTAATTTTTTCGTCATTCTTTCTAACGAGTACTAGCTTTTAGCATAGAGTCAATTTTGTACATCACTGTTTCAAAATAGACGTAAAAGTCTGTTAGTTTTTTTTCTGAAGCCCCGACTGCCACGACCAACGGCTGACACTCCAACTTTATATAACTGGCCGGTATTAAGGACCACTGTAAAAGCCTATTACAGCTATTTCAGTGTACATTAATACTTTATTCGGCCATAGTTGTGTAAATTAAGTTTGTATGGAAATCGTACCCCCTTAAAACAAACTATGTAAGTAGTAAGTCAGCACTGGACTGAGAAAAAACCACCATATCTACACCAAGTAGAAACATAGCATAGTTTATGCCTCAATTCAATTGAGTTGATTGAAACTGTTATTATAATTATGTCTAAAACGGGGTTAGCCAGTGCCACATACAAGAAAGCATGCTATGCCACTAAAATATACCACCATATATTACCATACCAGTGAGTAAGCTACTTGTTTCTTATAAACAATTCACCGACCCGTGGATGCCAGTTTATTAAGCGAATTTGACACCAATCGGTGTCAAATCTACGGTTAGGTTTGTTAGCTTTTGCTACACTTTTACTGGAACACTAAGCACACAAAATTGTTTGCAGGAAGATACATACTGTAAGAATTTTCTCTCTATAAACAGTGGCTTCATATTTCTGGATGTCATAAATGGCACTCGTTCGTTCTATAATGGTTTCATAATATCAAGGTTAAACAATACAGAACTTCTGAAGAAGCATTATCTTACCCAAAAACCTCAAAATAGTTTCTGATGGAACTTGCCATTTTTCTAAAAGTAATGTTAGATCTGATTCAGGTTCCATAAGTCTTGTTACTCGTAACTAAAACAAAAAAAATAGTCTGAGACATGACGATTACGCCTTAGGTATCCTAATCATTTAAATATAACTAAAAACAAAACCATTTATTTCGGACGCCATTGAGCGTCTATGAGGGATGCGAATATTGCCTCTTCAAAAGAAATAACAGGTTCCTATTACGTAGGGTCATACATTTAGTTTATTTTGTACCTTTTACCTAGGAGAACAAACCTTTTAGTGCCACAATTCACTGAGAGTTCACACAACACAAAGGAAACGAAAACTCAAAACAGCAACGCGGTCGCGAATTCGTCACACTGATGCCACGCGAGACGGAGGCGGAAATGGCGATGCAATCGATTCAACGACTCATACGCAAGCAGGGTTGCCAACTTTATTTTTAAAAACCCACCAGAAATCAACTGAAGTTAAAGATATCTCAAACCACCAGAAAACCACTAAAATAATTATATACGTACCTTTGCATTTTGCGAGTGCTTTTTGGATAATCCATGATTCTTTAAATCTACGTAATGAGTCCGTGTGGTGAACGTAGATGTTTGTTCTCTGACTGGGTGTTATATTGTATTCTAAGTGTGTATTTACAAAAAAAAAATATTTAAGTATTATATACAGTTATTTGGTTTCCATCGTACAAGCTCTGCTCTGCTTAGTTTGGGCCTAAATAGTGCTGTGTGTATTGCCCGGAATATTTATTTGGTTAGTATCAGCATTACATCCGTTAGTCGATTGTTGAAAATAAACGAGATATTCAATAACAAAAATTTACCCATAGAATCAAGATGGCAGATAAAGCAACGGATCGATTACCACACAAAACTAAATTTTTTGCTAATAATTTATCAAAATCCGAAGGAAGAAGGAAAATTTCTATTTATGATTTTTTCCGGGTGAATTACTGACTCGACTGGTTTACGTAGCATTGGCTGGCAACACTTTCGTACAAATGTTGATCAACTGAGTAACTGCATTCGATTAACTTTGTCTTTATTATCATATTTAATAGGACATAATAAGACATGGTTTTTCATTCCAAATAACAGCTCATTTTGTATGCCAGTTAAAAACGACACTGACGTTGTGAAGTATATCGTAAAAATAGAAATGGTTTTAACCCACTGACGTCATAGCATAGGCACAGCACCGCACCAAAAGGGAGAAATATAAAGGTCGATTTACATCAAACGAGCGAATGCTCATTCAGGGGATAGCCCCACTACAGCTAATTCTTCTAGTGTAAACAGGCGTAGAGCATTCCTTCGTTGTTCTTAGTGCGTTCGCAAAGATTCTATGGAATATTCTAAGAATGTTCGCTCGCTTGATGTAAACGGCGCAAGAGCGCGCGAACAGTTGCTTAGAGCGTTCTAGCGTGTTCGGACGTGCTCGCGCCACTGAGCGGTCTCTTCAAAGCGTTCTTGTGTTCTAGCTCTGCTCTTTGTTCGTTTGGTGTAAACGCTGAATACAAGTTTTCGTTTACACTAAAAGACCACGAACGAATGCTTTTGTTCTAGCTCTAGCTCTGTGTTCGTTTGATGTAAATCCACCTTAAATCAAAAGTTATTGGTTTCATGTCACATTAGAATAGTACAAACAAAGTTCATAGTTTTTAATCCTTTTTCGCTTCATCATCATCATCATAAGCCTGAAGAAGTCCGCTGCTGGACATAGGCCTCCCCTACACGTTTCCAGGAAGAACGATCCCTTTCCATCCATTGAGTTCCCGCGATCTTAACAATGTCGTCGGTCCATCTGGTGGGTGGGCGCCCTACGCACGTTTGTCGCTTAAATCTTTCTTTTTCTCAAAGTCATTGTATAAAGTATAGTACCTATGCAACTCTTGAATAAAACGGATTTGTATCGAGGGCCATGAATTACTCTCGTCGTTTAGCATTCTAACACTTGAATCACGAGCGTAGCGAGTGATTCATTCGTTAGAACCCTTCACTTGTTCGTGATTTATCTATGACCCTCGATTTAAACCCGTCTTTTATTAAACAGTGATTAAAAAGCCCTTTTAATAAGGTCAACGTCCATCTTAATACCTTACAACCTCCTTGAATAAAACGGATTTATATCGAGGGCCATGAATCACTCGCGTCGTTTAGGATTCTAACACTTGAATCACTCGCTACGCTCGTGATTCGATCATTATAAATCACTCTATACGGTAGTGATTCATTCGTTAGAATCCTTCACTTGCTTGTAATTCATCTATGACCCTCGATTTAAATCCGTCTTTTATTCAATAGTTGCATAATATACTATTTTACTTATCTGTGCGCAATGCAATCGTATTGCACACAAAGTATATGTACCTAGGTAGGTACTTAGGTAGGTACAGTCAAAAATTAAATAATAAATAAATATTATAGACAATCCACACAACACTATCTAGCCCCAAACTAAGCAGAGCTTGTACTATGTAAATACACACTTATTAGAATACATACAATATAACACCCAGACAGAGAACAAACATCTGTTTTCACCACACAAATATTTGTTCTCGGTGGTGATCGAACCCACGACCTACGGCTCAGAAGGCAGAGCTACTACCAACTGAGCTGAGAGGCCAGTAATTATTTCACCATTATAAAGCTAGGTACATTATCCGTGAGTAACATAGGCTATAGTTTTTAGGGTTCCGTAGCCAAATGGCAAAAACGGAACCCTTATAGATTCGTCATGTCTGTCTGTCTGTCTGTCTGTCTGTCTGTCCGGCCGTGTCACAGCCATTTTTCTCCGAAACCATTAGAGCTAGACTGATTAAACTTGGTGAGTAGATGTATTCTGTGAACCGCATTAAGATTTTTACACAAAAATAGAAAAAAAACTATAAATTTTGGGGGTCCCCATACTTCAAACTGCAACTCAAAAAAAATTTTTTCGTCGAACCCATACGTGTAGTATCTATGAATAGGTCTTCAAAAATGATGTTGAGGTTTCTAATATCGTTTTTTTCTAAACTGAATAGTTTGCGCGAGAGACACTTCCAAAGTTGAAAAAAGTTGGTCCCCCCCCCTCTAACTTCTAAAATAAGGGAATGATAAAACTAAAAAAAATATATGTTGTACATTACTATGCAAACTTTCAACGATATTTGGTTTGAACGAGATCTAGCCAGTAGTTTTTTTTTTATACGTCATAAATCGTAAACCGCAATTTACCTTTCGACGAACTACAAGAACTTGTTTCCTGTTTATTTTCTGTATATTATGTTACTTGATGCTACGGAACCCTTCATGGGCGAGTCCGACTCGCACTTGTCTGCTTTATTATTAACTAGCGACGACACCCAACACAGTGCCCGGCGCGGCGCGCGAGGGGATTTCATAGTAACTGCACTGTAATCTGTATTCTGTGATTACAAAACTATTGATATCTTTGTGAAATATGCATAGATTTTTATCAAACGTTTTTTAATGAATAAAGTTTTGTTTGCTGCTGTACTGTAGGTAGGTACTAAACTAAAGTACCTACCTAACTAAGTACGTAGGTACTAAACTAAACTGCGCTCGCTCACCTAAATCCAATGATATTTTTTTTTTTTTTTTGTAGGTATATAGATACTACCTAGGTACCTATCTACTATCTATCGAACAAACTCGAAAACTAATAAACCGATTTCAAAATCTTTCACCTCAATAATTAGGTAATGTTTATGTTAATTAGGAGAGTTATCGCGGGTGGCCTTTCCCATACAAAAATATGCTGTTTTAGATGGCGATATATAAACTTATTCCTATGGTAATATAGCTGTAATCATTATTATTATTGTAGCTTTGTACGTTTTCATTTTGCAACACAAATCACAATCAAATATGCACTTAATCTGCTAACAAATAGAGCGCTTCCCACCCGCCGAGACCCAGCGACGCCGGCGCCGGCGGCGCGCGGCGGCGAGGCGATTTCATAGTAACTACACTGTAATCTGTATTCTGTGATTACAAAACTATTGATATCTTTGTGAAATATGCATAGATTTTTATCAAACGTTTTTTAATGAATAGTGTTTTGTTTGCTGCTAAACTAAAACTAATAAACCGATTTCAAAATCTTTCACCTTTAGCACAGAAGAAATAAATACTTAGGCCATTAACAGGCCATAATCCCTGAGTATAACATAACCGACGAGAACCGACAACCGTTGGGGATTAAGGTTCTCGAATGGTGACCACGAACCAGAAGACGAAACGTAGAGCACCCACCAACCCGATGCGATGGACCGATGACATTGTTTAAGATCGCGGGGAGTCGGTGGATGGAAAGGGTGAAAGGGGTCGGTTACATACAAACTTACAAACTTACATACAGGTGAAGCTAATAAAAGCGTTATAAAAACATGATCATACTAGTAGTTCGCCCCGAACTGAGATCTCGTGATGCGATCCCAAAAGCTCCGAAAAGTTAAGTATATAGGTACTACCTACTGTTAACCAGTTTTCTCGAGTGGTGGAAAAAAAGGAACTCACTAACTTTGTATGGTTAACTCAATTGGCCAATTGATTGAAGAGTTCCGTTGGACAGACCTTGGCTCCATCATCAGACCAGGTCGCTTTCACCATTTTATGACAACTAAGTACCTACCTCCTTAATTTATTTCAAGAAAAAAAAATATTAAGAAAGAGCCGACCAGTAGAAAAACCTTGATGTCAACGAAATGCTTAGAGATGGGGGCTCTCGGATCGTTGGTTATCTTAATTTAACCTTTTATTTTGTATAGCAAAAACTGAGCGTCCTAAAAAAAAGTATACCTAAACTGTTTTGAAATGTCCAAACAAAGTTCTTTCATATGACATGTAACTTGATTTTTTTGTGTCACTTTTTTTATTTTTGCACCCCTAAAAAATCCCATATTATCTTAATAACCTCTCATCCGATTTTACTCTTAAACTTACCAGTAAATTTCTCAAGTACCTACAAGCTATCGACTTATCAAATTTCATGCAGATCGGATAAACGGTTCGAAAGTTATCGTCGGACAAACATAGGTACCTACATAAATAGGTACATACATCATCATCATCATTATCAGCCTGAAGAAGTCCACTGCTGGACATAGGCCTCCCCTACACATTTCCAGGAAGAACGGTTCTGAGCCCTTTCCATCCATCGACTTCCCGCGATCTTAACAATGTCGTCGGTCCATCTGGTGGGTGGGCGCCCTACGCTTCGTCTTCCGGTTGGTACATACATACGCACATAAAATGCAAAATCGCCCTAGTTGTTTGTAAGATCTTCGTTCGCTTCACTCACTCGATCAATTATCGCGGCGTGTTTGTTTCCGCAATTAGTGTGCCTGTGTGCCAAATTTCATCCAGATCGATAAAAAATGCGTCTTGCGGCCAGCACAGACAGGCAGAGCGAGACATACCTACCTACCCCAAGCATTGATAGCTAATTTGATTTCGAAACTTAGACGCTTCGCTTGCTTGGTCAATTATTTTTCAAGTCTAACGAAACGAAACGATGTGTGGTTTCTAGCAAGTCCTGACAAGTCCAGACAAGTCCTGAAAAATAATGCTAGTGTAACCTATGTAAACATTGTAGAAAACCAGGTAGGTAGGTATGGAATGGCATCCCGCGAGGGTACGCGGGGCGAGGGGGGAGGGGATTCAGCCCGAATTGGTGGCTGGTTACAGTGTCCGGTCTATGCGTAGTAGTAACCCCTAGGTATTATTATTATACTTTTCTCTGTAGCAACTAGGCAGGCAAGTAGGTACCTAGGTACCTACTTAAATTACAAAGATTTTTAGGATAGGTAGGTATATTATAAAATATCGCCATCTAGGTTTTAACAGCTAAACTAATTTGCTAGTCGGAGCATTTTTGAATCGAACCCTGATTGACGGTACCGAAACCGATTCACTGGGTATTCGTAACCTACAAAGTAGGTTACAACAACGCTCAGAATAGATGAATTTTACCTAACTAAAAGGTTACCGAAACCGATTCACTGGGTATTCGTAACCTACAAAGTAGGTTACAACAACGCTCAGAATAGATGAATTTTACCTAACTAAAAGGTTACCGAAACCGATTCACTGGGTATTCGTAACCTACAAAGTACCTAGGTACCTACTTAAATTACAAAGATTTTTAGGATAGGTAGGTATATTATATAATATCGCCATCTAGGTTTTAACAGCTAAACTAATTTGCTAGTCGGAGCATTTTTGAATCGAACCCTGATTGACGGTACCGAAACCGATTCACTGGGTATTCGTAACCTACAAAGTAGGTTACAACAACGCTCAGAATAGATGAATTTTACCTAACTAAAAGGTTACCGAAACCGATTCACTGGGTATTCGTAACCTACAAAGTAGGTTACAACAACGCTCAGAATAGATGAATTTTACCTAACTAAAAGGTTACCGAAACCGATTCACTGGGTATTCGTAACCTACAAAGTAGGTTACACCAACGCTCAGAATAGATGAATTTTACCTAACTAAAAGGTTACCGAAACCGATTCACTGGGTATTTGTAACCTACAAAGTAGGTTACACCAACGCTCAGAATAGATGAATTTTACCTAACTAAAAGGTTACCGAAACCGATTCACTGGGTATTCGTAACCTACAAAGTAGGTTACAACAACGCTCAGAAAAGATGAATTTCACCTAACTAAAAGGTTACCGAAACCGATTCACTGGGTATTCGTAACCTACAAAGTAGGTTACACCAACGCTCAGAATAGATGAATTTTACCTAACTAAAAGGTTACCGAAACCGATTCACTGGGTATTCGTAACCTACAAAGTAGGTTACACCAACGCTCAGAATAGATGAATTTTACCTAACTAAAAGGTTACCGAAACCGATTCACTGGGTTACACCAACGCTCAAAATAGATTGACATTACATATTTAATAGGTCCACAAAACCGATTCACTGGGTATTCGTAACCTACAAAGTAGGTTATACCAACGCTCAAAATAGATAAACGTTACCTAATTAAAAGGTTACTGAAACCTATTCACTGGGTATTCGTAACCTTTTTTCCAATTCTCAAAATAGATTAACGTTACCTAATTAATAGGTCCCTGATACCGATTCACTAGGTATTTGTAACCTACAAAGTGGGTTATACCAACGCTCAGAATAGACGAACTTTACCTAATTAAAAGGTTACCGAACCGATTCACTTGGGATTCGTAACCTACAAAATAGGTTATACCAACGCTCAAAATAGATGAACGTTACCTAATTAAAAGGTTCCTGATACCGATTTACTGGGTATTTGTAACCTACAAAACAGGTTATACTAACGCTCAGAATAGATGAACTTTACCTAATTAAAAGGTTACCGAAACCAATTCACTTGGTATTCGTAACCAACAAAGTAGGTTATACCTACGCTCAAAATAGATTAACATTACCTATTTAATAGGTCCACAAAACCGATTTACTGGGTATTCGTAACCTACAAAGTAGGTTATACCAACGCTCAAAATAGATGAACGTTACCTAATTAAACGGTTACTGAAACCTATTCACTGGGTATTCGTAACCTTTTTTCCTATTCTCAAAATAGATTAACGTTACCTAATTAATAGGTTCCTGATACCGATTCACTAGGTATTTGTAACCTACAAAGTAGGTTATACCAACGCTCAGAATAGATGAACTTTACCTAATTAAAAGGTAACCGAAACCGATTCACTTGGTATTCGTAACCAACAAAGTAGGTTATACCTACGCTCAAAATATGTTAACGTTACCTAATTAATAGATTACCGAAACCAATTCACTGGGTATTTGTAACCTTCGAAGTAGGTTACACCTATGCTCAAAATAGATTAACATTACCTATTTAATAGGTCCACAAAACCGATTTACTGGGTATTCGTAACCTACAAAGTAGGTTATACCAACGCTCAAAAGAGATGAACGTTACCTAATTAAAAAGTTACTGAAACCTATTCACTGGGTATTCGTAACTTATAAAATAGGTTTTTCCTATTCTCAAAATAGATTAACGTTACCTAATTAATAGGTTACTGATACCGATTCACGATTCAGAGTATTGACCTAAATTAACGCTCAAAATAGATTAATATTACCTAAACGAAGAAGGTTACAGCAACCAACTAACTGGGTAAAGGTAACCCAATAAATAGGTCATCGAGACCAAATATGTTGGTTACGCCATTACACAAAATATTACTAACGCTTACCTTCTGGCAAGGTATTTTTTACGTTATGGATATGTTTGTGTTACCCTATTACACGGTTAATTTAACACCAATATTAGGTTTATATTGTTTTCATAATGAACTAGGTAAATTTAACACAATAATTAGGTTTTTATGTGTTAACTTTAACCTTATGGTACGTTACGGTGCGCAATATGTTGTGTTTAACCTACAGCTCAATATTGACTAGGTAGTATTAACCGAATTCTTATTATTATATCAGGTTTATCACCCAGTTAAAAATTGCACTTTACCTATTTTGTAGGTTAATCAAAAAAATACCTACTAGATTACTTGTTTTTACCTATTATGTAGGTTCCGTTGTGCCATTTACGGAAACCTTTACAATAATTTAGTTGATTTTTACCAAAGATTAGGTAGTTTTGACCGATCTGTAGGTAAAGATGCGGATACATGACACATGCTATAACATAACCTCCTCCTTTTTTTGAAGTCGGTTAACAATTTAACAAATCCAGGGTTGTATTTCATTTTTATTAGGTTTTTATAACCGTTTTACAAACCTAAAATCGGTCGTTTTTACCCAAGATTAGGTAATGATGATATAGTTATATAAATATTCGATTTTAGTTGGTAAAATACTGGGTAAATAGTAAAATTTTATTGGGTTTATTTTCGTAAACCTAATAATATTGGGTAGTTTTAACCTTTATTAGGTCAAAAATACCTAATTTCATGTACTACCTAACGCTGTAGGTTGTATTTACCAAGTCCGTTTTAAAAAAGTTGGTAATATCTACCTAATATAGGTTAAAACTACCTAATTTTTGCATTTACCGTTACCTGTAGGTTAACATTAACCTAGTTTTTTTCTCAGTGTAATAAAGATTGATGGCGAAAATGATTTATTTCTCCAAATTGTATATAAATATACTTTTCATATAAAAAAAAAAAATCTTCTTACATGGTTTTATATCTACATCTATAACCATCGTTTTTCCATCTAGGAAAGACATGGTCAATACGTACGGAGCTAGCTAAGCCGCGGGTTCCCTCACGATTTTTTTCTTCACTGTTTTAAAGCACTAGCATTGTGTACAAAAAAAAAACGATAAGAAAAATCCATAGGTGCACGTCCGGATTTGAACCTTAGGCTCAGGTGTTTAGCACTTCTCCATCTAAAACATCCCGTCCCAGGCACTATAACGTCGCGTGATTATGGGCATGAAAAAAAAACTGTTTTCCCAGACGCTATATAAATCATCTACAATAGATGCAAAGGCCTGTTTACTTTATACATATTATTATATTAGTTTTTATAACCAACTCACATAAAGTAAATCACGACATCATAAATTTTGGCGAGACGCTAAAGAAAGCCCACACAAACCCTTCTTATATAGATTATATTGACCTACATCACATAACCCCATAAAAACAGTCCTCGCCAGTCCTGTGACACTTTGTCATATAACCCGAAATAAATGTGCCAAGATATCCTGAGAGATAAAAGCTTGGCGACCAAAAGAAACCGAACAACGTCCATCTATAATGATTTATGTAAGCCATTTATTTCTTATATAAGAAGAAAGAACGACTTGATTGATGGAGGATTGCCTGCCGCAGAGTTTGAGTGATATCCGTACATTACAGATGTAAAGAGGTGGGTTAAGGCTGTTTTTTGGGGCAAAATTATAAGAGGATACTAGCTTTTCAACCTGGGTTTTATTCATGAACTAAATTTAATTTAATTTTCAAATTATGTACTTTTACTTTCTATCATGAGTGTACACATTAAAAAAAAGCAGCCAAGTGCGAGTCGGACTCGCCCATGAAGGGTTCCGTAGCATGACGAACTACAAGAACCTTTATATAATGTTACTTGATGTAACATAATAAGGTTCCTGTAGTTCGTTGAAAGGTAAATTGCGGTTTACGGTTTATGACGTATAAAAAAAAAACTACTGACTAGATCTCGTTCAAACTAAATATCGTTGAAAGTTTACATAGTAATGAACAACATATATTTTTTTTAGTATTATCATTCTCTTACTTTAGAAGTTAGAGGGGGGGGGACCAACTTTTTTCCACTTTGGAAGTGTCTCTCGCGCAAACTATTCAGTTTAGAAAAAAACTTTATTAGAAACCTCAACATTAGAAACCTCAACAAAAAAAAATTTTTGAGTTTCCGTTTATGACGTATAAAAAAAAAACTACTGACTAGATCTCGTTCAAACCAAATATCGTTGAAAGTTTACATAGTAATGTACAACATATATTTTTTTTAGTATTATCATTCTCTTACTTTAGAAGTTAGAGGGGGGGGACCAACTTTTTTCCAATTTGGAAGTGTCTCTCGCGCAAACTATTCAGTTTAGAAAAAAACGATATTAGAAACCTCAACATCATTTTTGAAGACCTATTCATAAATACCCCACACGTATGGGTTCGATGAAAAAAAAAATTTTGAGTTTCAGTTTCAAGTATGGGGACCCCCAAAATTTATAGTTTTTTTTCTATTTTTGTGTAAAAACCTTAATGCGGTTTACAGAATACATCTACTCACCAACTTTCATCAGTCTAGCTTTTATGGTTTCGGAGAAAAATGGCTGTGACACGGCCGGACAGACAGACAGACAGACAGACAGACATGACGAATCTATAAGGGTTCCGTTTTTGCCATTTGGCTACGGAACCCTAAAAATACGTTTTGCTACCTAGACGTTCTGCTATACAGACCATCTGATAGTTGGAGGTTTTGCTACTTGATCATTTTGCTAATTAGTCCTATACTGCTCATTAGACCTTTTGCTCTGTTGGACATTTTGCTACCTACTTTTGATCAAGAGGCAAAATTATGAATAGGCTCGGCGTTAATATTGAACATTTTAATACCCAATTCCCATTTATGGTAGCTATCGCTTCTGAACTTTTGGTCATTGGTTAGGTACGATTTCCATACAAATTATTTTCACCTTTTATGGGCAATGAGAGTACTTATAATTTGTACCCTTAAATAAATGTTTCTTATTTATTTTGCACGTCCATTTATCTACAGTTGCCGCAAATAAATACCAATATGCCAATCACATTTATTTCAGTGTACAATTGTACAGACTCTCATCACCTCGTAGACTAAACTCACCTAGCTTTAAGACGTTTCAAAGTGATCCTTGCAATTCTACTGAATAAATACATTTTTTTTTATAAATGGTAAACATCAGTTTGAATGGAAATCGAACAACCTTAAAGGGGAAGTCTATACTAAAGCTAACTTAAGTGGTGGTTATATTTTAGGTTTCGAAGTGACAAGTGACGTCCTATGGAATTCATAGGACGTAGGTAAGTTTATACATATACTTCCTTTTTTGCGACGTAAACTAGGCTGGTATAACTTATTTCAATTATTTTAAAATTCTATTACCTGATCCTCTCAGTTGATTGAAATTGGAAAGGCCTGAAAATTTGAATTTAGATTGGATACAGGAGTCTCCCAACTGACACAAAATCATTAAGCCTTTGAAATATAAAAATAATATACGCCTGACCCATACCCGTCTGTTCATTTTTATTCAATACAAATTTGTAATTTGAACGTTGTTGAAATATTGAGTAGGTGCTATTGGAATCCTAAGTGACTTCGTTCGCGTGAAGCTATGAATAAATAAATAAATAAAAAGTGTTTTCAATAAAAGTTTAGTTTTAGCCTTTCAGACCTTTGGGCCGTGTAGTTTTGGTGATTATGTGATGAGTAGTGAGTATATAGGCTTCTACTTTATTACCTAACTAGCTAAGTTCCGCGGTGTTACCCGTGGTTAAATATTATAAAATAATTAAAGAGTTAAAGTACTTTTCCTCTATGTCTATGATAAGTTCATCTTCTGTAGCAACTGGATAGGATTTTTTTTTTTAAACTCGGTTCCTGCTATCCCATAGAAAATGTGTATTTTTCTAGGATAAAAATTGGCCTGTAATTTTTTGATCCCTAAACCTTCTCTATCTTTTGCTCTTTTGCTTTATGAAAAATTAAACGATACCTACATTTTATGGGAATAAAAAAAAGCCTATGTGCCAGATTATAATCTATCTCTGTGCCAAATTTCATCCAGATCCGTTTTGCCGTTCTGTCATTACTGAGTAACAGACATTCCATCCATAGTGGGATGAGATTTAAATCTTTATTTTATAAATAACTAGTGGCCGCCCGCGGCTTCGCTCGCCCGTTCCCGTAATACCCCGTTCCCGTTGCTTTTTCGGGATAAAAAGTATCCTATGTCCTTCTCCCAGTTCTAAGCTACCTCCCCACTAATTTTCTGCCAAATCGGTTCCGCCGTTCTTGAGTTATAAATAGTGTAACTAACACGACTTTCTATTATAAATATAGAAGATTTAATAGGCTTACGTTTGACCGCAATCTCACCTGATATTAAGTCGTCGGTATAACACGCTTACCGTCCTAAATTTACCCGGACCTAAAGATAGTTTTCTATCACGCAAGGTCAATTTCCAACGAACAAGGTCAACGATTAACCTTTCCGTCACAATCGAATAGGTGCCAAACTATAACAAAGCCGTGTAGGTTACCATATTTTGACTATAAAAATCAAAACAAGTAAGAGAGAGCGCTAGTGACCTAGTGGTTGCAAAGTTGGCTACCGGCTACGATGGATGCATAAAAATTAATCAACAATGATTAATTTTTTATTGATTATTATAGTATTTACTACACTTAAGCTCGGTTCTTAACTTTTGGGACATTATAAAAATCAAAAAAAAATATTTTGGAAGTAATAACGTGGCACAAATAATCTTGTACGATATGACAGCTTTATCAGAAATATGATCGAAGGAGAAAGTGGTAAGAGAGGAAGGGGAAAAAACCAAAAGCCAAATAAAAGCAAAGATCGCCGTCATGACGTA
Organism: Thera britannica; assembly: GCA_939531255.2. Taxonomy (NCBI): domain Eukaryota; kingdom Metazoa; phylum Arthropoda; class Insecta; order Lepidoptera; family Geometridae; genus Thera; species Thera britannica. The sequence continues at coordinate 4,738,349 of OW618041.2, read as the reverse complement.
TAAGGAGGTCAAGGGGGTTGCCCTCAAAATAAATACCTGCAGAAAAATGCATACATTACGCTGAGAAGAGCCTTGCTTTTAAATTAGAAGAACAAGAAAAAATATATTCTAGAATATGTTACACTATCCTTAGATCGTTTGCAACGGTCTGTATACGGATAGATCAACGATTTCATATTTACTACCTCCATCTTATAAAAATATGTTTTCATCTTATTTAAAAGAATGAGGAAATATTTTTTTAATTTTCTTTTCATATTAAAAAATAGTTATTTGAAGTACGCAACAAACAAAGTAAAAAGTAAACCAGACCGACCATTCAGCCAACACAATACATAATCGATGATGAAAAACCATTATGTCAGGCTTCACTTCGCTTGACGGAACAATAGGCAGCGTCCGTGACATTGGCGAGGTTGGCCAGCAATGTACCGCAATCAAGACGAATTGATCACTCAAGTACCGCGCGATGCGCTGATGACACGCAACGTGACGTCACAAGGTCATGGTTATGCAACGATGAGCCAGGCATTTTAATTTCGAATAAGGTAAAGATCCTGGCCTTATGATTGAGGTCAGCGGAAGGTCGGTTCGGGTACTTGGGGGCAATGGAATGGAACGTGCAACCATTTAGTTTGAGAAGGAAGCACGTCTAAGGATAAACTGGTATAGTCTGTTACAGGGAAAAATTTTCCTATCCACATCAAATTAAAAACTCGCGATTCGTCCCAGTTTCGGACGAGTGGAAAAATTCTAAGGCAGTGACTTCAAAATTTCATCCGTTCAAAACCGGGGTGGGTCGCTAGTATGAAATATAGCCTATGTCACTCAGGGATAATGTAGCTTTCTAGTGGTGTTCTTTTTTCAAATCGGTCGAGTAGTTCGTTTTTGAATCGATATCTATTTAAAATCTATATAAATATTAGTGTAGATAGAGATGAAACATAATGAAAATCCGTATTATATGAGCGTATTATTAAAATCGTACTTTTCATCGTAGGTTTGATTCTCACACCATTCAAACATTGTGTGAAGAACGTATATTTTTTAACAACTTTTCTGTTCAAACTCGTTTCCGTTGGTGGTTAGCTACGTAGCCACAGACAGTTACAGCCTCAAATAGAAAACACCCTCTTTTCGGTCAGTGGTATAGATGGTAGATGAAACGTTTTTTTAAGATGACGTCACACCACAATGTCACAAAGCTCATTTATCGTCAGGTATTTGTTATTCTGTGGTCACAGGTTGGCAGAGCACGCACCGTCAGCGAAGCGTGACGGGTAAACAGGTAAACTACTATTTTGATATTGAATCTGATGACCTTGGAGCTCCTTGGAAAGACGTGTCACAATACACTGATACCGTTTTTAAGCTTCTGCGAAATAAAAAAGTAAAACAGCAGTACTACTTACACGAAGCTAGAACTGCTATCTTTCTATCCTGGCTTGAACTTAGCCTCTTGTATCTCGGGCATTAAAGATCGTAAGCGCTATTTTCTACCGAATAATCGTTGATTATAAAATGTCAGTCATTGTTTTTGACAAGCCTAAAAAAAGATGGATATATATCTAAGGATATATTTTACATGTAGATTGAAAAATAAGCCCTTCTATTAAAAATGGTTTATTAATACAAAAACAGATTCCTATGCGTATAGAAACAGATGCATCTATTTGCTGCTTCAGCACACATAATAATATTAACTATTAAATATATATGAAAAGGTGTGAATCTATTCAACAGTAAAAAATAAAAAAAACCAACATTTTTTTTAAAGTTATTTTACGACGTAGACATTAATATAAAATCGTAATGAAGAGGCTAAGTAAATATTACGGCTACACTATTTAAAGTTGGAATTTTAATTGTGTCGTTTCTATTAATTAGTTTGAGATAGAAAAACATAGTAGCTAATGAAGTAATTACGAATAATTTAAATTGAATAAATAATACGATGAAAAGCTTTGAAAAAAATCTATCATTTAACCGTTTATGAGTTCTATAGAGTGCCAGGCAACATTCTCCTACTATCTATATCTAATAAAAAAAAAATACAAACGGAATAAACTGCATTATGCATAATATTATAGACAATCCACACAACATTATCTAGCCCCAAACTAAGCAGAGCTTGTACTATGGGAACCAGATAGCTGATATAATACTTATACACATTTTACACCTAGACAGAGAACAAACATCTGTGTTCACCACACAAATATTTTGTTCTCGGTGGGGATCGAACCCACGACGTACGGCTCAGAAGGCAGAGCTACTACCAACTGAGCTGAGAGGTCTGAGACTGAGAGTATACTTGTCGTTCATCAATTATGTGTGACGTTACTTCTAGTTTTTTTTATAATCATGTTATTATCGCACATATACCTCTGGGTAGCTTCCATCCATACCTAAAACCGACGTAAGTACAAATAAAAAGCGTCACCTCTCTTTTCCTGTCAATAAAGGGAATCAAATCAAACGACGGATGCATAAAGGTCACATCAACCTCATCATTTAATATCCTTTTCTACCTATCTACCTACTGCAGCCACAGATTTTAATATAGGTACTAACGATCAGCCCCTTCACATTTTTAGCTAAGCGTGTAAAATGCAGTCTAAGGTGGAGCACCTTAGACTGCATTTTCAGATTAAAAAAATCATTTTTCACCTATTTTTTTCTTTACTGCAACCGTGCAAGGACGGGGCAGGTCACTTGTATTCAATTTAATCTTACTTAGGGATAATGTATCATGCTACATTAAAGACGGATGTTTGTGAATCAATAACGCCAGAACGGCTGAACGGATCTGGATGAAATTTGTCACAAAGATAGATTATGATCTGGAATAGCAAATAGAATACTTTTTATCCCAAAATAGTAACAGGAACGGGGCGTGACGGGAATGGGGCGAGCAAAGCCGCCGGCGGCCGCTAGTATACTATATGTATTGTAAATGAGTGTTGCATCTCGCTCATGCACATAGTTTGTAACAGAGAGAGATAGCAATTACAGCAATAAATTGCCAGTAACACTCTAACTAGTCCTTTGAGCATTGTGAGCGCAATTCAAACGTCACGGGTTATTTGTACTGAGGCCATCTGTATCGTAATCGCTCATGATCGCCTGCTGTTAGCAATGTTCAGGAAACAAACGATTTGATTGGACAGTGACGTCATGCATTGTGGGGATTACTGGCACAAACCCATAATTGGAGGTAATTTTGGTACGTTGCGTGGAAAATGAATATCGGGGTCAAATACTCTTCTGCCAAATGTGGCTACAGCAAATACCCTATATAATTACCCTGGAAATGTATGGTTTATAAATGTATGTATGTGTAGCTGTGGACATTACCTGTAATATGTACCTACTCATAATCACATGATGTCTTGCATTTTATAATTGGTTCGATGCTTAAAAGTATACAAACAAAATAGACTTTGCCAATGCCTGGCGGAAGGACCCTCAATATTTTTGTTTGGGAATTTTTACAAAGACACGAAATGAAGCAAAACGGTATGTTGCTTTCCGTTATTGCTTTGATTTACTATCACTATTAAGTATACTATTCATAAATTTAGCATATTAGGAGACACTATTTTTTATTTATTTCATTAACTGCGTTAGAAGGCACGTAGCCGTAGTAGTGAATATTTACACCATCTAGCCCAAAACTTAGCAAATATTGTAATATCTAATATCGGAATCAGATTACGGAGATTTTATTGCATACATAAATTTGCATAGGTGCTTATATCCAGCGGTGGACTTCTGATACTGATGATATTTTCTAATCGTCATGTTATTTTTAAATAGCCACTAAAACATCTACATTTTAATCAAACAATGTATGTTGTCCCCTATTTATATCCAGGAAACTCATATAAAACCTGAGGGGTAAATAACTTTTGGTGTATCTATTCCCCCTAATTACCCCACATGGGGTAATCGCGACCACATACGATGTTCTGAGACCAGTGACCGCAACAACCCCTCGTTACCCCAATGTTATTCGGCTACTGTATTAAGCCTTTTTTTTATTATGTTGTAAAACTAAAAGGGTGATGTGGTATTCGTTTTAATTATGTTGCTCACATTTGTTTGTAATTGCATAAAAGCACAGAAAGCATTCATGATAAAACATATTTTCTGTGTTTTGGTCAACAGTTTCACAGACGAGTAATACTACAAAATAAAATTATGTTATTCTTATAAATGATTTCTCTTTTATTTTAGGTAAAAAAATGAAAAAACTTGAAAAAATAAATTTAAACACAAACAGGGTTTTTGTGTAGGAATAGGAGAGTTTGTATGTAACCCGGAACACGATATAAGGAAATTTAAAAATAGGCTAGGTACTAGGTACAAGGTTAGTCTCTTATAAATATAGACTAAAGGTGTTTCATTTTTGTCATGTGCATTTTTATAGTTGTCTTAAATAAATGATTTTCATTATTATTACTCAAAAATTGGAACAAATACAAAAATGGACTTTCTATTTAATATATTTTTCTATTTCTACGACTTTCAAGTTTAGAATAACCATTTCGTAAGCACAAGAAATCCTTGAGTTACATCTTTAGTCTGAGTACCTACTCTACATCAACAGCAACTTTATCGTTGTCTTTATATGGCTTCGAGAAGTAATCCTCTGGACAGTAGTACCACTAGTAGTATATAGTACACTACTTGGTACTTATCGTTACTTATTGTTATGTGATAAATACCTTGCATAATACATAGTACGTTATATTGTCTGTTTACTTCGCATAAGGTACAGATGGCGAGAAAATTTTACAATATTCGAATAAATATAATAATTTTAGTTCAAAAAATGATATACCTAATTGGAATACCTATTTGGATGTGTCTGTAGATAATGTTCTTGCCAACTAACTTGTGTATATAATTTGTTTTTATTGTTATTGGGCACAAACTTCCCATATTGCCCTTTTATTGTACGTTCGGAACGGACAAACTGTGAAAACTGTGCTACGACGCAGAAGGCAGAGCTATTTCCAAATGAGCTGAAAGGCCAGTCAAAAATTTGTCTGCCAGTTTGTTGCCAGTCTGTATTTGTGTGGGGAACACAGATGTTTGTTCTCTGTCTGAGTGTTATATTGTATTATACGTATGCGCATTGTGTATTTACAAAAAATGTATTCAAGGTATCAGCCATCGGGCTCCCATCGTACAAGCTCTGCTTAGTTTGGGGCTAGTGTTCATGAAATTTATTATTTTTTCATGATATTTACTATTTTAATTTTGAATAGTGGCGTTTTAACAGATATGTTGGTGGTAGGCTAGTTTTTATACGGACCATCGCCTGTAGTTAGAGTTTAGATATTGAAGGCAAAATAGGCTCTGCTGTAGGCTATATTGGCCCTGACTGTACATGCAAAACAGCAAAGTAATGCTTCTCTATGAATAGAGTAAGGCCACAACTTACTCGTAGTACGCTATTAATGTAAATTAGATTGTCATCCTATTACTACACATTAGAAGACACGCGCTAATAATTGTTTTCGATTTAACTAGTAACGAAGAAACTGACAAATTGCGTTTTACTTTGTAAAACAACAACACAATACGAAAATAAAAAGAATACATTTTAGTATTCAGTAGATTTATTGCCTTATTATGCATGTAAATTTGACATTATATTATATACTATCAACTATCTGGTTCCCATAATACAAGCTCTGCTTAGTTTGGTGCCAGATAGTGTTGTGTGGGTTGTCCACAATATTTATTTAATTTCAGGTCTTAGGACTAGTTTTTTGAACCAACACATAATTTACCCAGCAAGGGTGTTGTAATATAGTAGAAGCGGACCGATATTAATAATCATGCAGATTGTAAGCAGGTTAATATAAAATGTTTTTTTTTTTTACATAGAGGCTTGCATTTGACCGCAATCTCACCTGCTGTTAAGTGATGATGCGGTCGACAGTGGAGCACGCTTACCTAGAAGATACCTGTTCACTCTACTCTTAAAAACATCCAAGTTATAAGTGTCCGGAAAAACAGACGCCGGCAAGGAGTTCCACTCCTTGGCTGTCCGCAACATAAAAGTTGAAGCAAAGCGCTTATATTTTTTTTAATTTCATCCTTGTTGTGCTTGTTCAAGTTATGAAATATTCAATTAATGAATTCTGTACTAATTTCGCATGATATCTGGCTCTTTCATATAAATTAAAAACTTGGCACTTCTCATTTTAATGTATTAATAACTCCTTCGTACACTTTGCTGTGTTTTAATTCCTTCGTACAGTTACAGCGGCATATTTTATTAAAATAAGTTGTAACTGCATTATAATGCATTGCTTACTTATTTTTCGTAGAGCTCTTTGTGAAAGGCTCGACCGGAGAAGTGCTACCACCATGACTATTTCTGCCGTGAAGCAGCATTGCTGTGTTTCGGTTTGAAAGTTGTGGGGACGGTGAAATTCCTGGCGCGTGAGGCCGAACATCTGTATGCCTCAATCTGATGGACACAAGGTGCATTGTAGGGCACGTTCCTAAAGTGCGTGACCACGAGGTGATGGTTACCACTTAAAATCAGGTGGGTCATATGCTTGTTCCATCAGCTAGTTTTATAAAAAAAGATACTCTAGATTCTAGTTATAAAAATGAAAAACAAAGCATTACAAAGCCTATCCCTAGAGACTGGTATTATGCTTTTGACTTATGAACCTTCAACGAGTGAATTCATAAAGTACCAATAAATCTCGCTTTATGAATTGCTCATACATTTCGCGTATAGATTTACGAGCTATATTTTCGAGATTAGGTACCTATTTTTACTCGAGATACTCTTACTTCGGTTATATTTGAGTTGGCAGGTAATTTATCCAAGCTTTACAATCTTTTTATGATTATTTTAGACCGTAATCTAATAAACTTTGCTTTATTATATATATTAAACTTAATTTTAATAAGTTTGTTAAAATAATGTTCAAATATCTTTATTAAGTCTGAAAACTTAGAGAATCATATATTATAAACGAGCTTAAATTATCTACTATTTTGAAAATGCCATCTGAAAATAATATCGTCAAAAACTGTCTCAATAGGCCTTGCGCACATCTAAGCGTTCTGCGGTGACAATCAGTGAATGTCGTCAAATATCGCTCATAAATCGATGTCCTATTTGACAGCGTTTTACTGATCGCAACGGGGAACGCTTAGGTGTGCACAATGCATAACTTTTTTATATCGTTACGGTGTGTAGTGTGTAGTATGCATCAATCTTGGCCTAATTTGATTGTAAAAGTATGCTTTGAAAAACTTCGTAACTTTTCTGATATTTGCTGCAGATTCTCTAGAGCAGATTTTCTCGGAGGTTATGCAATCGTTTAAGATTAACGTGACAGGATTTTGATTGATCCCACATTTTATCTCATATTGTATGAATTTTCCTGCTAAGATTTAAAAACGATTTCAAGGCCGAAGACAATTTGATGTCTTGTTGTTGAGGAAATATAAAAAAGTTTTATGGCTAAAATACTATTGTGTCTTTGTATGTTTATTCATCACAATATTATAGGCTATATATTTTTATTATTATGTGGGCTGTGTCTGCGTCAGGTTTTTTACCGAGATCGAGTTTTGTATGGAGTCACAAAAGTTTTTCAGCTTGCCCGATAGAGGCGCTTCTTTTTCCATACAAAACCTACGCTAAAAAAAAATATTGAAACACAAATTAAAAATTTATAACTCGAACTTGACAACTGCCGTATTGTCTATTTTGACTAGGGTTGGATTTGGGTTTTTTTTTAAATGACACTCATGCTAATTTATCTAATAATATAAACGTGGCTGTCAAATTGATGTGTAACTTGTATGTATTATATATTTTGAAAATATAATACGTCTGGTTTAAATTGTAGGTGTAAAACAGACTCCAAGTAATAAATGCTGAGCAAAATATTTCAAAATGTTTTCAAACCTTTATAAAACACAAATACGCTTCGCTAGGCACAAACTCAAGTACGTTCCTCTCGATAACCAGATGCCGATAAAAAAGTACCTAAACATAATTTCATTGAACAAATAGTCGTATTGCGTGCTTATCACCAGATCTCAGGGCACGTGTACTTTTTTATACTATAAAAATGATTATGCTTACGTAATATTTCGTCAATCAAAAAACAATTTCATGAACGATCTGGAAAAGGCTCTAGCAATTTTCCTAAAAGGTTGCTTTTCGAATAACGTGGAACAGCTCAGGTAAAAGTACAAATTACAGTAATTTTCAGACTATTACTTTCACCCTGGGAGGTACCATAAAGTTATTTTTTTCTGAGCAGGAAATAACAAGCGTTCGTTGGTATGATCAGCGCCAGTGAAGAATGTAATAAAAAGCCCCTCAAATAATTTCCTTTCACTCATACAGTATTGTAAACAACAGTGTGCGAGAGGGAAGCAATGATTAGTCGACGTTTGGATGACTTTACTGGGGCGGGTTTCAAAGCTATGCAAAGTTAAACTTAATAATATTGAATTCACTTGAATCACAAGGATGACTTTGAAACGTTCTTAAGCTAGGTGAGCCTAAGTGCTAGTCCCATGTAATAAAGTTTAGAAAAACAGGTAAGTAATTTTTATTTTTGTTTGATTATTTAACATAATAAAATAAAGTAAAACAGGCCTTTGCATCTAGTGTAGATAATTTATATAGCGTCAGGGGCAACTGGATTACTCAAGCCTTACTTGCTTAACGCTATTATAATGCCTGGGACAGGATTTTAAATGGAATAAGCTTGCCCAGCACCTATACCATCTGGACAGCCTAATTCACAGGGAAGACATGGTCAATACGTGCAGAGCTGACTAAGCTATACGGTTTCTCTTGATTTTTTTACATTCACCATTTGAGAGCACTGCCAATAATAAAATAACCTTGTGATATTGCATGACTGGGGATGGTAAAACAAGGGTGGCAAACTTTGACTGTGCCTTATTAGGTCAACGTCAGACGCAGTGACTGTCACAAAAATGCGTGTCATCCAAGAACTAGATTCCTTTCAAGGTCACAAACTTACGGTCGTATAAAAGCTATTAATTCTCTTTATAAAATAAAAACCTGCCTGAAGAAAGTTGTTTGAATAAATTATTTTAGAAGCGTTCGTTTTATTTGTCAAGGTTGTGGAATTTTAGAAATTATAAAGTAACTAATTTAAGAAGCATTGATTGAAAAGCTACTCTAGTTTCAAAACTAAAATTATGGTATTACAAAGATTATAATAGGCAAGAAAATGATAATAGATATTTTTTGTACTTTTACATTTTTTGTAGTCTTAGGTAACCTTCCTATTCTAGTCTTATTATTTCTTGTATTCTACTAGTATTTGCATAAAATATAAATATGTGTTATTGCTCTATTATTGTTACACTTTTTCTCATCAATGTCAACTAAAATTATTGATCTATTTGGAATTTGCAATACAAATCATGATGAATCTCAAAACTATGACTTTCATCTGACATAATCAACTATTCCAAGTTTTTGTGTAGACACTTATCTCAAAGTGTCTGTACTCAAAACTTTTAATAAATCAAATTGGGAGGCACTTTAGAAAACTTAACATTCTTATTGTGGCTAGCAACCATGTCCTCACAATAGCTTGGAACAGTAATGGGTTGATATTTATGAGTGTGCGGTATCACAACATAATAGCACTCTCAGAAATATCTCAAATATCCTCGTACCTCGGGCATATCCTAACGACATCATTATGCAGATTCCGTCCTATATTCGCACCCGCCGTCAAACGCAAAAGCCGAATTTCAAAACCCTCCCAAATCTGCTGGTGATATCTTAAAACCTCCATTAAACTCACACAATGAGGGCATTTAAGACGACAGTTCAAAAGAAGTAGGTCCGTAATATGATGGCAGTGAATACCAAAATTCACGTGATAAGAAATGTAGGTATATAGAGAACATTATTTACACCCGTCATTTGACGGCACCGTCATCTAGGAATCTTTAGGTTTCATCTTCTGTTGTAAGAGCTTAAGATGCCTAATATTATGCGATTAAAATCTGTATTCACTACCCACTTAGGAATATTTAAGTAAACGTTTGATGTCTGAAATTATATTTTTCAAACTTTATTGCGAAAGAAATGAAGCCTTGAATTTAGAGTAATAATTTATTTTAAAATATTTGCTGTAAGAGCTAGATAACATTTGCTCGATAAAGTCTAGTTAGTGTCTGTCTATTCTATTTAGAAGTAATATTTTATAAAACCAATGTTGATTTTCTAAAGATAAAACAGCGAGTGTTCAACCAACGTCTAGCAAAGGGTCCGCTTTATATTTGATACTTTTAAAACGTGGTTTTATATTTTGGCTAGTTACCACGTAGCCTTGATAGATAATAAAAGCCCTGACCTAAGCGAATATACCCTATATTTACTCGACAGCTCTTGAGTTTTTTTCTACCTGTTTTGGCTGAAGTGCTATGGCCGCTAGCCAAAACTGTACCAAAGAGAGTGCTTAGCCGACTTCCAACTCTATGTTTATTAGTGTGGTGTTCCAAATAACTTGCTCTTGTGCAACTGACAAGATTATAATATATTGTTATCATCAACATCTGTAATCTGTAAATGTCTCGACATGTTCCGGCACACAAGGTAAAGTATAAGAATCTTGAAGAATAGAGACAACGTAATCGCCTATTCAATGGCTCTTATTATTATATGGCCTCCAGGTCGCACAAGCCTCCCATATTCCCTCCAGACATCGTGATCCTGGGCTACGCTTGTCTAGTCAGTCAGGAAAACAATAAATTTTGACTTGTCATCTCCGTTTTGGTCTGCCACGTTGCCTTCACGCTGGGTCAGGATGCCAATCGCTGGCTATCTTTGCCCACAGCTCACCTGGCATACAGCAGACTTGACCAGCTAACGACTCTCAAGCTACTCTGTTAATGTCAATGAAAAAAACAATCTTTTCTTTTTAGCCACTTTAGGCGGATTTCTTGGAATTTACAGTTGCTTATCTCAAATAGTGCTTGCAAAACAACAACTGTCAAATATTTGATCGGTTGATTAGTCATCATTAGAACATCTCACACTCATGAAACTTGAACTACTTTTGTTAAGCGGCATAAGTTACGGACTTATTTTTCAAAATTAATGTAATAACACGTCTGTTTTGCATTTGTGCCTGAAAAAATATATTTTTATACAATTTTTCGAATGATTCTTGGATGTAGTTAAACATAAGGTTCTTCATTTCAAAGAACTACGAAACAAAGTACTCATCAGTTTATCAAAGTTAATGAATTCTCTTTGTTTATCTGCTATTTGTTACGGACGTCACCGATTTACCGTGAAAGACGAATTAGCTCCGGTGATCGAGTCGTGTCTAACGTTTCCATGATAAGAAAACCAGTAATAATTAAACTTGAAAAACCAACTTCATAACCGAACTGTTGAACCGATGACGAAATTCATATCGGACCAATCTGAAAATACCTATAACTTTTCATATGAAAAAATATATAAATCGATTTATAAATGACAGAGTTATGCTGTAGCAAAAATTAAAAAAACTCTGAATTAAAAGTTTCCTTCTCAGTTTTTTGAAGAAGTAGTTCCTCAAATTCCTTTTCGCTGCCTGCTGCTATAGCTGGGGTATAGGTATTTTTGAAATTGTGAGCAAATGTTTTTTAAAATAATTTATACTTATATTATTAAGAGGAAAGATTTGTATTTTTGTGTAATGAATAAACGTGAAAACTACTGTGCCGATTTCAAAAATTCTTTCACCATTGGAAAACTACGTTCACCCTGAGTAACAAAGGTTATACATTTAGGTATGTGTTAAAAAACCCGTGCGAAGCCGGGACAGGCCGCTAGTACAGTATAACAAAGTAACCCTCAAATATAATAGATTACTTCAATAAAAAACAATTCTACAATAAAGTTAGACAATAGTCTCGATTCTGACCTCTCCTTTGTTCTGTGTTTATATAACAGTTTTACATAAACTTTCTTCAATACGCTGAAACTTTCTCTTGAATATCCCAAATTACTGAAGCATTGAGTTAAAATAATGAAAGATTTTGTGCCAACTTTCTGACGAATTATTTTTATTGGTTTACTCGTAATTTGAACAAGCGTTTATTGGAACTATTTTTCTTTGATGAAAAAAGTTCAATCCGTAATTTGACGGCATTGGTAAACGTTTTATCATATTGAACTAACTTCTGCTGCTCCGATTTTTTTCAACTATGAAAAATTCTAGATCAATCTGAAGGAATCCGTAATATGATATTTTTTATTAAGATGGCATTTTTTATGGACAGCACAAAAGGTAGCACGCAAAAATACCTACAGGTTTTTAAGATAGTTTCCCTGTAGATATCATCTTCAAAGGTTTTATTCAAAACTCACACTGTCCAAGTTAATGACAACGTGAGTTTCACATTGACACGTTTTCACGTTGACACTATTTTTTTTATTCTGTTTAAAGTAAATCTAACATCATTGAAACACTGTGTAGATAATATTCCCTATTGTGACCATATCGATAAGATTAAAGTCTACCGTACCTGCTAAAATCTATGTAATTTATCCTCAATCGACTAGTTTAACCAAGCTGGTCAGTTTATTACCCATAGAAAAGTAGTCTTGTAGTAATTATCTCTTAAGAGAAGGGTGATAGGGTTGATTCTGGTTAGTACCTCGGTATTGACACCTTCGGTGGCAGCCCTGCGCTTATTGGGATATCATGAGATTGCTTCAACTTACTTAAAAGCTTCATTAAAAGGAGATTATTGAATTGACTGTGTACCGTATCCTCATGTAATTAATTCTCTTCAGAAAGTACAGTAATTTTCGGGTACGATATTGACTTAAAATGCTGCACATCAAAATATAGGCATATAACAGGTTCCGTAATAATTTGATAAAAGTAGCATGAATAGTGAGGTGGATTACGTTTTTCATATGAGCATTTTCCGCTTTCAAGCAAGAAATAAATAAACGTTAGCGATAAGCAACCAATAGCAGGTTATTTCCCAATACTGATAAAAATGCGAACCAACTGTTGTTTTCGAGATTGCAACCAACTCTCAGTGCCATGTTGATTACAACCATGCGAATTGCCCTGAAGTATATAAATAGCAAAAAGATGCAGTCTATCACGACCAGTACACAAACATTGAGATCTGAATGAACCGCTGTCAGAACGCTTGCCAGAACGCGTATCACTCTCGGAATTAGTACAAGATCTGTAGGTCATGATCACCAGTACACCTGGCCACTGCACCTTCATAAAATTCATATTTACTGACACCAAAAGATTTATAGCAGTCACCTTTAAGTTGCATACTAGAAGTTCAGTTTAGATGTTTAAAATAATGGGTACGTACTGCACAAAATCCTTGGCAACACACAATCGTGTTATTCAAAGCACGAACTAAAGATCGCGCGCTGTGAAAACGATTCGTTTCCTCTCAAACGCACGACGCGTGACAACAATTAGATTACATTTCACAGGCATCGTTTACAAGAAAACACTATCGTAAACCATCCCTAAGCGTAAAAGCGGACGCAAACAAATGCGACCTTGAACGCTAAGCAGATCGCCTGAAATACTCGGCGCGTGGAAATAACCACGGTGGAATACGAGCACGTGATGGCACCTACCTCGCGTACACTCGTATGGAGAAAATCGATGGTGCTTGCCACTCGACGCCCGGCGGCCGACTGAGCCACTGTGTCAGCAGAACGCGCCCCACCCGAGCCTCCGCCCGCTGTCGCTATCACAGTTGAGATTAGAAAAATAATTTCACAGTTTGAGCACTTTAAAAAAATACGGGTGCGGCACTATTTAAAAAAAATGTTTGAGGCGGCTCTTATGAGGTTGTGTTTTACGCGATGTTCCGCGGTGTATGTCGCGGCCAGCGCGTGGTGTCAGGTCGGAGCGAGGCGGCGGACTGGCGCGGCTCGAGCTAGCTCCTCCGCCAGCACCTCCTGCCCCCGCCGGCAGTGACGTCGGCGCGGCCCGCGATGCTGGAAATTAGCAGCTTCCCGAGCGAGGGTCGCCAGATCTAGGTCACGGGGACTGGGCCTGCACTTGCCTACTCTAACGCACTGATACACTTGACAAGTTTAAGGACATATCTAGGCGTGATTAGATGCATACTTCTCGTAACGGGAAACAGGTTTCTTATGTCCTCGTAGCACCGTTGTAGGCGTTTGTAGCGAGCTCGTAGCGCGCATAGAGGCTACGGCAGAGCTCAAAGTTTTGCGAGTCGAGCGAGTATTAACTAAATTAGAATTGAAAAGTTTTCAGACAATTTGCTAACCTGATACAAATTTAATTTAAGTTTTGTGCCATCATCAATTCGAAACGAGATGCTGTAATTGAATGTTGTGTAACATGATAGTAAAATATGTAAATATTGTAAGATTAGTCTCGCCACTTCGGCTCTGAAGAATCGTGATCGGTCGTTAAAGCCGTAACAGCTGATAACCAGTTTGGAGTCACGACGGAGCCGTGCTACTTCCTACCTGTGAAGGTTTTGCTGAAATAACACTATTAAAGCGGTTTTGCCTCCGACAAAATTATTAAAACCATTTACCCGTCGAAGGTCTATATAATAAAATAATTTAACAGAGTTTGCTGTTTTTGTTACTTTAGTAAAAGTATTTTGTTACCTTATATTGAGTGTGCTAATAATGGTTTAGGTACGTTTAATATTTAATCTAAAAGGTCCATCGAGGTTATTTTTGTTTGAAACATTGACGAATTCTCAGAATATCAGACTTATTACGTTTATTCTGTTTGTCATCCTCTGAAAAGTTTTGTAGTGCATTAGCAAGGGTGAGACTTACCGCTGTATTTTAAGTCGTTATTCACCTTTTCCTAAACTTTTAAAAACTGACGTACAAGGTTTTTGCCAAGTGTTCTGAAAAATCTGAAAACTCTAGGAATAAAATCATAAAAAAACATGAAGAGGGTGTAAAATTGAGATGTACTTCTATGTGACTGTGATGTGACTACGCCTTATGCAGAAGTAACTATACTTACTTGAGCCTGAGTCAATTTTCTGTCATTTTATCATAGAGAGTTGTCAAAATATCGAATCTTGAGGCTCGAGAGACAATGTCGACGTCTCTGCATTTGGCTATACCTACACAGAGTGTAATACTCCAAGATGTAACAAACAGACGTCAGTGGATCCATGTGAGTCAAAATCTTCTTAAAATGTCTGCTAGCAGCATTTCATTATCATTATCATTATCATCATCAGCCTGAAGAAGTCTACGTGCCTCCCCTTCATATCTTCAGGAAGAACGATTCAGTGTATACGAAGTAGATAGACGATAAATGCCGATTTATCGTCCATAACAATACAGCTGGAAGAACGGGTAAAATTACACTTTTGTTTTTTATACAACTATCTGATGGAACAAGCATATGGCCCACCTGATGTTAAGTGGTAACCATCGCCTATAAAATGTTTATTGCCTCGTAGGTCACGCACGTCAGGAACGTGCCCTATGATGCACTTCCCTGCGTCCATCAACTTGAAGCACATTCACACATAAAAGAAGAAAGAAAGAAATAAACTCTTCTATTGTCCCTGAGGTTTCAAGTCGTGAAGCAAGTTCTGTTTTTATGTGTGCTTGGGCACCGCCTGAAGATACGGGTGTTAGTACATGATGGTCATATGGACGTCTAGAGTTTAATTTAAAAGTTTCAGCAGAGTTCAGACACCGTTGATGTGAATTTTTGTAATACAGACAGTCGTGTAGACTGCGCTGAGCTTAGTAGGAGTACATCAGTGTTTTGTAGTTTTTTTGTAAGTATTTAAACTTTTCTCGCAAAAGAACTTACGTAGTATTAAGAAACAAAATAAAAATTTGCTAGGTTTTTGTAACCTAAAAGTACACTGCCTACATGTTGTAACAGATTAAACCGATTAGTTCCAATAAATTGAACAAGAAAGTCAAGTCAAATACGAAGATGCGTTGAAATGGTCTCTCCATTACCTCAAGATCAAGAACATTATCAGTGTAATTTTAACGCTTAGTTAAGCACGATAATGGTCTACTACAAA
The DNA here is from genome assembly GCA_939531255.2 of Thera britannica. Lineage (NCBI taxonomy): Eukaryota > Metazoa > Arthropoda > Insecta > Lepidoptera > Geometridae > Thera > Thera britannica. Next base: position 4,722,260 of record OW618041.2, on the reverse strand, counting down.
TTCTAGTGCAGTTATTTGGAGCGCAACAAAGACGTTTTATGTTTTTAGGGTACCGTACCTCAAAAGAAAAAAACGGAACCCTTAAAATATCACTTTGTTGTCCACCTGCCTGTCCGTCCGTTTGTCAATCTGTCAAGACTCTTTATAATGGAAACGCGTGGAGGCATAAAGTTGGAATGAATACAATATACTCAGGTCTTCAGTTTCTTGAAGCTGTAGAAAAATCAAACCTTTAAATTAACTATAAAAAAACTGCCGTTTATGCCGCAAAAACGTATACTTCGACACTCTCAAGGGAATAAAAAATTATAGAGTATTTTCTGTTGTCCTAGAACTTTATAATATAGTAAGTAATACCATCTTAGACTACGAGTATGTATAGGGAAAAATCTGAAAACTGTATGAACGTATCTGTTGCTCTTGGGGTTGAGACTTCCTTCGTGGGGAACCGACGCCTTTCAGGTCTTCAGATGTTGTCTATATAGGCGACTGATCGAAGCGACCCGTGACCCAAGGGCTGGTGGGTATCTGGCGCAACGCATTAGCATTGCTATTCAGCGTAGCAATGCCACCAGCGTCTTGGGGATGCTTCCGTCTGGCACTTATTTGGATCAGTTGATCTGTAGCTCAACTGTTTCTTGTGTATTTAAATGCTTGTAATAATTGTGAGTTTCTTTGCGATAGAGATATTTTTTCTACTTATAAGTTCAATTGTCTGTTGGCACTGAAATTCACGAAACCCATTACGTTTTCATATAAATGTAAATATCAAAGGTTATCCGAAGGGAATAACTTTTATTACGGTAGAGACCGTTTCACAGATCACAGATTTGGTTTAGAATTTTAGACAGTGTATTTGTTTTTTAGGCAGTAAAGTTTTTCTTCGACATGTAGCGTTCAATACATACATACATACATACATAAAACCTCGCCTCATTCCCATGGGGGTAGGCAGAGATCACGGATTTCCACTTGCTACGAGCCTGACATACCTTTTTCGCTTCATTTACTCGTTTATCATTCTTAATACTTGCTCGTCGGTTTATGGTACTCCTGACTTGACTTTTCTCTAAAACTTCTGCTATCTGTTCGTGATAATGCGCCGAGGTCTTTCCCTTCCAGCAGTTCCATTCACACTCGCCTAACATTCTTCATACATACATGCTCATCGGTTTATGGTAGGTACTCCTGCATGACTTGGCTTTTCTCTAAAACATCTGCTCTCTGAAAGAGATACATGATGTATGAAATTATATTATAATAATAGTAGTAGAACTTTTTGTGAAGACCTCATCTGGGAAGTTCTACCACCATGCCTATTTCTGCCGTGAAGCAGTGTTAATAGGTTTCGGTTTGAAGGGTGTGGGTGCCGATGAAGTTACTGGCACGTGAAGTTGAAAAACTGTATGTCTCAAGTTGATGCACGCAGGGCAGTGCATCGTGGGGCGCGTTCATGACGTATGTGACGTTCGTGCTTTGTTATTGGTGATGGCTACCACTCAACATCAGGTGGGCCATGTGCTTGTTCCATCAGCTAGTTATATAAAATTTATATTTTAGTTTTGAAGTTATCAGACTGTATAAATTTAGCATCAGAATTATCTCGCGTACAGTGGAGTGTAAAATATCGATTTGCCATCGGTAGGGCACTGGTTTGGGGCCGGTTCTCGTGATAAATTGCTATGTCGTGACGCGTGGATTCTCGAAATCAGGACGAAAGAGCCCCGAACAGCGCTATATCTCCCCACGCGGTTGGAAATGTAAAATGAACTTTGAGACATTGAATTAAGGTTTAATTCATGTTGAATAAAGATGCGAGCAGTGTATTAGGTATAGATGGCTCATGTTTGCTAAAAACTTAGTAATCTTCTGGGGGTGTTTGGTCCATGAAGCGTTTCTGGCCTTGGCCTTGTTTCTAACAGCTAAACTAGAGGTGTATGCGATTCGCAGGGTATGGCAAACTGATAGGTTTAGCCATAATCAGCGTGCGCCAATTACTTTTTCATTACTCATACTCTGAAAGTAGGTCTGAAGTTGCCTGAGGGGCCTAATAGAAAGTAAAACTTTCAGCCCTAGAGAGAATCGCTTTCTACTGACAGCTGTCAAATTATAAAAAAAAACAAGTTCTATTTTATTCAGCCATGTTCCAACATTCTAAAGTCTTTCTAACTGCAAGGAGGTCGTTGAACCAAATTCCAACTTTTTATTCAGCAAGTAGGTTGGAAACCCATTACAACGGTAAGAAGTTTAAAAAGTCTAATTAGAGCGCAATGTAAAATTTAAATGTTAATAACATAAAGATAGTATTAAATAAATAATATACCTTCTAAATTACTTGATTAATATATAGCTTCAACTATTTATTTAAAATAACATAAATTTGAGCAAACAATTTACCATTTTTTAAATTATGAAAATGAAAATAATGGCTGAATAATACTGGCGAGCCGTAGCCGAAGGCCCGCCAGAGAAAAAGAAAAAAAAAACCGGGAAGGCGGCAATTCAATCTTCATTTTCACGAATTTTTCTTTCATGTTTTTATTTTTACTTTCCTTGTATTCGTAATGAAAAGTACAGTGTTTACCTCGGATGAAAGTCTTTTAAGTCCCTCAAGCTCCATTGGCGCCCTCGCTACGCTCTGGCGCCAAACCCGTCTCGGGACTCAAAAAACGTGACTTTCAACACTCAGGTAACAATGTACTATTTCTCTCCAAAAATGTATGTGCATTATGCCAGTACTCTCAAACGATGAAGTAAAACATCGTGAGGATACCGGCATGTCTTAGAACATAAATGTTCAAAATCAGGTGTCAAGTGCATAAAAGGAGCCTCTTTGGGTTGAGGCGAACTTAAAATCCTTTCACCACACTGGTTCGAAAAAACTAGTAACACAATAAGAAGAAGAAGCCGTAATCGTTCTCAAGCGAGATCTATGGGGTCTAATAGATATTTTTTTATACAACCTTTATAATTCCGACACAATAAGCAATCTATGTATTATGGTAACATCTTTAACATACTCCTCGTGCAAAAAAAAAAGCAACGAGAAACTTCTCCACGATCCTGCTATTTGTCTATGTTCAAATGTCGGTAATTATACGCGAAGCGATTGAGTAGCTTTTTTTAGATGTACAAATATAAATGGTAACACATCGGATTAAGGTTCAAAATAGGGTGGCTTATTTTGTTAGACGTGACCTATTAAATGATGTTTTGGAATGTTAATAAATGTCAGGAGAGTTGAAGATGAAGACTGAAAACATAAGTACCTACAACTCTGGAAATTTTACAAGATCAAAATTCGTTTTTGGGAAAGTGATCGTAATTTATGTAAATTCGCAAACCAGTGACGAAACAACTGAACATTATTTTGACGAAACACCAATGTAACTTTGATTTATTGTCAACATACCGAGAAACTAAAGAAAAAGAATAAAAATAGAAGAGCGACTTAAAATTCAGTACAACATCAAACTTTGAATTTCCTAGATACTTGTAGGCGCTGCTTCGACATTTATTTGTTGTTCTCAAATACCTTTTGATTAACACTGATATTACCATGAGACAGATATTAGTCCTAGTATTATATTCTTTAGCACTTTTGAATGTTAGGGGATGTTGTAAAATCTATCTCTGCATAAAAGATTATCATTCCTAGTTTTTAGTACCTTCCTAGATTATCTACTGTGCATGATTGATTTTTTATATTGCAGTGGCGCTGGAGCCGACGTCTTTTGGCCAAGTTCTTGGTATTAATGTGCTTCCGTAGTTTGACTGATTATTTGAATTACAAAGTTAGTAAAATATTTGTAAAGTATTATTATTCATATTTTTTTTTAAACTATCCAGCCGAATCAAGCGGGCAGTAGAAAAAAAGAGTGTTAATGTTAAGGTAACCCTTTTACGAAACAAATAGAGACAGAAAACATTTCGTCAAAGTTGTTTGGCAGATGGTATTCGACTGACAACCAAGACGAACTATTTGCTCTATTAAGATAATATCTAGCCACAAGATAGCCAAACCCGACCTTACTACAAATACATTATCGGTACGATCATAGCACGGCTTAAACCAGTATTACTTGAACCGTGACAAATCACTGCAGCCAAGGCTCCGGTAAATGCATTTCCTTCTTCCCTGACGAGCTCAAACCCTCGTCATTTCGATACGGCCTTCAATATAAAGTAAACTTTATATCAATGACATAAAGGTATCATTTAAAACCAATCAAAGATAAACTTGGATAATATAGGGTATTTGGTCATTTTTGTGGTACATGCATGTCATGAGGAGGGATGACAGTCACGTGACTACATAAAAGTCTTGTGACTAGGAGAGTGATGGGTATGAACGTAGATGGATAGGTAATAGACGTAGGCCAAAGAAAAGATGAATGAATAGTGTGAATCAGAAAGAAATGAATACAGAGATGACGGCTGATAGAGGAGAATGGAAGAGGTGAATATGTTGAACAAGAAGATAAGGTTTAATTTTGAAAAGGAATTGGAATTGCTAATAATCCATTCTCAGTTTTCTTCCTGTTCTTTTTGAAAGATTACTCGATGGTTATTCAGTGGCTCATCATAGAATTTTCAACCTGGTAGGTATCATTCCATCTGTAGCAAGATTTCGCGTTGAAAAACCTGTTTTCTTGTTTCACGAAGGGCGAGCCAACGACGCGTATAATAACGTAATAAGAAAATCATTCCCCATCACAAAACGAACGAGAGCGTTGTTTGCTTCCGTCCGGGTATACCTAATTGCTTTACGAGAAAAATATATAAGAAACAGGTAGACCAAAACTCAACAACAACTTGATTGCTTTTTTGCAAACTTTTAGCCATTATACAAAAGTATGATCTTAGAGGGTTTGGAAGAAATGGAGCAGAAATTATTTCATTAAGGTGAATTGTAATCAAAATTTAGAATTTTCGCACGGAAAGTGTATTTTTAGATGTCCAAAAACACTGCTAAATCTTATTTTCAAGTTGAGGATGAGTTCTGCGGTATAGTCTCATATGCATGAAGACAGTAATCAAGTATCGCCAAAATATTTATCTGATCTAATGAAAAAGGATTCAAAGATTTTGAAAAATGTATTTATACTCTTATTAATGTCGAGATTGACAATTTATTTGATAATATAAATCTACAAAATACAACAATCCGCCATGATAGCTAAAACACCGGTCAGAGCGAATTACGTCACATTTACGTAAACGTCATTCTGATTTAGTACAAAAGCACCAATGTTTACTGTTGATATACTAACACCGTGACGTAATAACAGACGCCATGACACCAGCGAGCGTTTTGGCGTGAATTTGAAAATTTCAATTTAAATGTACTTTTATTGCACAAAAACCTTAATTTTCTACAGAAATATGATATATTTTAGACATAATAGATACTTCTGAATGATAGAAGAGATTTTGAAAATTAGTCGTCAGGCCTATTGATACGTTTCGTGTTTTTTGTTATTAGAGAACGAACATGTCTCTTTTCCACTCAATAGATAAGTTCATTTTATATAGCAGAGAAAATGGGTTCGTTCGACTAATTAAGCCCTGACGGAATAATTAATTGCACGTAGGGTTGCCAAAATAAGCTATCAAAGTTGGTCGAAGAATTACGACTACAACTACAATCTGGGCCTCTTCAAGGCAAGAGTGAATAGGTGTCTTCTAGACCATCCCGTTTCATCGTCGGCTACATCGTCGCTCACCATCAGGTGAGATTGTAGTCAAAGGATGCTCTATTTATTGTAAAAAAAAAAAAGTATTTAATGCTTTTTTGTTTGTCATGCAGAAGTATGTAAATAGTTATTGTGTAGGTACTTTTGCTTGTTATAAATATAAGCAAACAGTGTATAATAATTAGTACGACTAATAAATAAAAATAGTTGATCAATATTGACCTTAGAAATATGGGAATATTTCAGAGCATATTAGCTTGTCCCAATTCAAAGGAAGCGAAGCTGGTTTATGAACTGGTTCGTGCTGTGCGAACTAGTTCATAAACTAATTTTGCTTCCTTCCATAAAAGTCATAGGTATAGAATAGTCATAGTCAGTAGAATATAATAGTCATAGTCAGTAGAATGTAATAGTTATAGATCTATAGGTTTGTCACACATAATGTTAAAAAACCTGAAATAAATGATTTAAAAAAAAAAAGGAACTTTCGCATTTATCCGTCTTTTTCGTTGTATGAGGCCACCCTAGCTACAAGGGTAATTCAGTCGACCTTACTATCGCTGGTATTAGGCTATCTGAATTATATAACGAGCTTTTAGGTTCCACTGATTACTTTTACTGGGCCTTTCTTTCTTTCAACGTATAACAATTCATATTACTGTATGTACAGCGAATCGAGCTCATTTATTCGTTGTTAGAGCTATACCTACCAGTAAATAAATTACTTACTAACAAATATATTTGATACCTTTCGACGCGTTTTTTGTGGATTATTTATGTTTACCTCGATCAGTAACTAAGAGCCGATATCACGAATGACTAATCAACCAATTAAATAATTGACAATTGTAAAATAAATTTTTTGCTGCAAACAAAATTCAAACGGACCAAACGAGAATGAAAAGTTAACGAGCAGAATCGAATAACAGTTTTATGATAGAGTTACAACCTCCACAACAGCTCAGAAACTCTTTGCTCATTCACAGAAGAATTAAAAACTATGGCCACCAGATTCAACCTTAAATACAAAATTGAATTTTCACTCCTCTTGCTCAAAACGACCATATTCATTGCGTACCAGAGCGAAGAAAAAGTAATTTTTTTATGTTTGTCTGTCAAATGACAAACAGTCTACAAAAACGAAAAAGTCTTTGTCTTATGTAGAATAATCATGAATAAAGACTCGACTATAATACTGTTTCATAAAAAAAAACCAACATTTTATTTTTGAAAACGAAACTTAAATCGGTGAGATCTCTTTGGTTATGTAATGCGTTGCGGCTAGAAAAACTAAAAAAGAAACGGGCGCGAAATGTTAAGAATTTTTATTTTCAAAAATCGAAGTGAATAGTAGAGTGTAACACACTAAATCTCATTAAAACTCGGTTTCTCGGTTACCTCGTATATAATCATCGGTCAGTTTAGCTCCTGGTATTTATTTATTTCTCTCACTTAGACTAAGGACAAGGATAAAATTAGGTCTAGAACATTACAATCTAATACTAATGGAATATCATTAGAAAAAGAATAGAAGAGGTCAAGTTTGTGTCAGTCAGAGTAAAGCTAGTTTCATTTCTGTAGTCCCGTGTGTTGCTACGTCGACCTTCCCTCTCATGTATTATCGGGCAGACAGAGACGGATACATAATGCGTAAACCCACACGGTCATACTAGTGTGATTAGTGGTCGATCGCCATGATGTCCATGACCATAATATGGTCATGCTAAGCCTAATACAATAAAATATGTTTATTACGGATGTACATATTTTATTTATCAAGCTGCTCATTCAATAATAATAATAAAATGTTTAGTTTACGTTTCCATAGTCTGCTTTTTCAGGTTCAAGATCAAATGATTGTACATTGGCAATCAGCCCTGTCTGTTTATACCTACTACTACTGCTGCTACTACTACTACTACTCAGTTGTCAATACACACCAAGTATTGAGCAATTTAGCAAAGCCATAGAAAATAATCACGGTACTATCCCGCAAAAATAGCGAGTTTGCCAATCACATAACCGTTTAGTCATCGACCAAAAATGGTTGTTTGTTTAAACAGAAAGTTTACGAACTTGTTGCAACAAGTTAGTAGAACAGTAAAACAGTTACGTAAACCTGATAACGTTACAATAGCTTGCATATTGAGTAACGAGATAAGGTAAAGTAAGAACCGTGTAAATGTTGAGTGGTTTGTGGCTTTGACGATAGAGACATTTGAGAGGGCGTACTCAGAACTTTAGTTAGGGGGGGCTATTACTCGATAGTCTGGCTACAAACGCCATGTTCGAAATAAAAAAAAATAGGCGTTGTCATGCTATCAAACTCGCATGTACTAATACGCTGGTATGCCTGTAATCTTAAATTTTCTTCCTTTATAAATAAAAATTATAGTTTAAAAAACTAAATAAATACGCTTTTATAACTAATTGAACTAAAAAGTTTTTCTTACTGATTATTACAGTTTTATTTTTAACTTTTTTTTTTCATATTATTGCATTATCATCGACTTTTGATAGGTGTGCAAAGTTTGAATCAATTCTGATCGTTCAATACTTTGAACCTATCTACTTTGTCCTACTGGACAAAATCGAGCTCAAAGGGGTGGGTTACATACAAACATACAGGTGAAGCTAATAAAAGCGTTATAAAAAAGAGAGTTATTTTGGAGAAAGTCTTAATTTACTGTTGGATTCTTTTAGACAGGATTTTTTTCGCTGGAAGCTAGTCTAGATTAAATAATTAAACCTTGCCCCCAATCTCTCCCTGATTACGTCATCAGTTTAAAGATGTTGCTTGAATGGAAATAGCATACAACATGTAGGTACATGTATAACACCGAGAATCAATGATGGATTGACCTCATTGGCCTGATCTGATCTGAAATAGTTTAAACACGTAGAAGATAGATAGACACCGCTTTTTTTGGTTGAAAAACTCAGAGGTATAGGTACAACTTATCAAAAAAACAACAGAAAAAGAAGAACTTTGAATACGAGTACGGCTTCACATGAACTCAAAAAAGAAAAAAAAACATTGAACACACACAGAAACAAGTACCACATAATCTTGTGCTCTAATGTTTTATAGGGTGTCGACAGTAACCAATTAAGCATACTAGGTATATTATTATTATTGAGCCAAAATGGTCCTCACTCAACTTCCACATGATTTATGTGTATACCACCCACTTAATCCAGATAAAAAAGGAATCCAATCTTCAAGTTTAGTTTTAATACAATTTGCACCTGGTTTTAAAGACTTATAAAGGGGACCAGTTTTTCAAGCAATCTTGCCTACAATTTTGGTGAGTACCTTTTGCAATATGAAATATTCTACCTGACTCCGACGAGGCCCTATATTAGGAGAAAGTACTTTCGTAACGAAGGTCTAAACTCTGTATAAAGTTACTTTGCAAATTGAATTTGGTATCAGATGGGGTTCAGGAAGCCATGGAAATGATTAAGATGTTTTTCTAAGACTAAATCTAAGCAAACGACTATGAACAAAGTCAATAAAAAAAAAGTATTTTGAGTTCATATTTAAATTTACTTTACTCAGTTGAATCGTATAAGGATCACTTTGAAACGTCTAAAGGTAAGTCTAAGTTCCAGTTCCACAAGACCATGCCTAGAAGAAATGAAATGAAATGAAAGAACAGGTTCCTGCCTTTTGTATGATAACCTAAAAGATCCCTTTCAAAACAAAAGTAAAAATAGTCGCGAAGTTCAAGAGTAGTGCCACTTCAACCTAATGAGAAAAGTTGCTTATAATTGTAATTGGCTATGACGTAAAATAAAATATCAATATACTACTACAGTATTCTCTGTATTAAAGAAATAGTATATTCACTGCATACGATTTCCAGTACATCTTATAAGTCGGTATAAAACCAAAACTGCGACAAAACTCAGCCAAATGATTAACATGCTTCCTGGAAATGCTTGGGGGTTCTTTAGGGAGGCCTATAGCCAGAAAACTTCTTCAGGCTAACAGTGATGAATACTAGCAGTTTTCATCACTCAGCCAAAAAGAACAAGAAATGCATAAAAAGGCAATAAATATACTGAATACTGAATACAAATATATGATTGTTGACGACCAGTCTCTAGTAATTAATATACATATTAGCGTAATGAGCTAACTTCTTCGCTCATCACAGGGTGATCAGACGATATAAGTCACCCCGAGGAGAGCAAAAATACATTTACAACTATCAACATCCAAGAGAGCTAGCATTCGTTTTGTTATAAGTATTAGATATTAGCATACTTTTCCAACCACTCAAATTTTCCTTGTTATAGCTAGTTTTACAAGCAAATGCTGATATTTGATACATTATCGGTTACCGGTTTATAAAAGCATAACTTAAGGCCTGAGCGCATCCTGGTGATAGCGATGGCGATCAGCTGAAACCCTGTCAAATAAGACATCAATATTTGACAGGCCTTAAATCAAAATTAACTCATCAGGTGTCAAATCCCCTTTTCAATTGAAAAATGGGCTGCAGGAACACCAGTCAATTGAATCTCTGATCAGTTAGCATCAAGAAAAAATCCATGTCAAGTCGTTGTTTTGATGGAGGAAGAAACTTTTGATGTGCAAGAGAGTGGTACGTAAAAATGAATGACAGAAATCGTAGTTCTGTCTCTGTATTCCCCATACTAAATGAGAGGGACAGTTGCGTCGTAACACACGGGTCTGCATAGCTATCATTTAACATCAGCGTATTTTAGTGTGATTGCTCTTTCTTCAACCAAGTAGTATTTGACAGTCCTGCTAATTTTAACAACCTGGGGGTTAATTCTCGGGCCGATCTCGATCATGTTGAAGTTTTATTTTATTGCTTCTTTTCCCAACCCCGCACTTTTTGTACGTTTTCCGTGTATCGTAGCTGTCGAGGCTTTTACGAAGAGGTTGTTTATAAATTACTCAAGGAAATTATCCATTCCCCCTTCGAAAAGAAGCAATAAAATAAAATTTCAAAATGATCGAGATTGGCCCGAGAATTAGCCCCCTGGGGGCTAATTCTCGGGGCGATCTCGATCATTTTGAAATTTTATTTTATTGCTTCCTTTCACAACCCCTCACTTTTTCTACGTTTTCCGTATATCGTAGCTGTCGAGGCTTTTACGAAGAGGTCGTTGATGAATTACTCAATGAAATCTGCCATTCTCTCTTTTCACAACCCCGCACTTCTTCTACGTTTTCGGTATATCATAGCTGTCGAGGATTTTACGATGAGGTCGTTGATGAATTACTCAAGGACATCATCCATTCTCTCTTCGAAAACAAACAATAAAATAAAATTTTAAAATGATCGAGATCGGCCCGAGAATTAGCCCCCTGTCAGCTAACAAAAGGTTCGTCGACATCGACATAAAAGTCGTGTTATTTACACTATTTATAATTCAAGAACGGCTCAACCGATTTAGCTGAAAACGAATAGACGAACATAGAATACTTTTAATATCCCAAAAAAGTAACGGGAACGGAGCGAGCGAAGCCGCGGGTGCCCGTTAGTATCTTTTATATTAAATTTGTCAACATCTTTGTTAAACTGTGAAGTGGTATTTATTGGTCTTCGTTTGAAACACATCTCTAGGGCGTAACCAAAATGTTTTTTTTTGTCAAGTCTTTTGCCATTAACCCATTGGAAAGATATAGCAATCGTTTTTTTATTCTGTCGTATTTATTAGTGGGTTGATATCATCCAAACTGGTGCTAAGAACTCAGGTGTCTCAGCGGAGCGCTATTTCTCACTTGAAATGACTTTAGTAATTAATACCTTCAGTCATTTGTTTTAATTAACTTATGAATATGAATGAGCGAGATGACTTAGGTAAGGTAACTTATAACAACAGCAAGCTATGACAGTAATCTAATAATAATGAGTTTCTATTTCTTAAAGTTCATCAACATTAGGTACTAACCCACTGCTGGGCAAAGGCGCCTCTCTCATACACTTTTGTACATTTTAAGCCCAACAGTATAGGAAGCCGTCATAAGCTCTGTTTTTTTTATTTCTGAGAGCTAAACGTTTGCCTGCCATCACACCTGATGAAAAGTCAAAATGCAACATAAGGTGGAGCACGCTTAGCTAATCCACTTGCTCACTCTTGACTTGAAAATTCCAAGGTTGCGATGTTCCGGAAATATTGACGACGGTAAAGAGTTTCACTCCTTGTGACAGTGATTGCTTATATTTTTCCATAATAATAATATGCGTAATAACGATTGATGTATAGATGTTCGAATGTTTGTGCAAGTTCTTTTTAAAGGACATGTGTGATTGTTGCACCATTTTTGTACCTAAAATGCTTCTATAATAGCGTGACTTTGGGTATATTTAGTTCTCACCGTCATTGAATATAATAATATATATGTATATGTACGAGTATAATATCAGCTGGACTGAAGAAAGTCAAATTATTTTAGCGTGCATTTGATTTTCTGGTGCTGTAAACCATGACGAGCCATAACGAGAGCTAATGGAACTAAAATGAATGGAATGAATGATGTCTGCAAGACTAAAATAAGTGATGTAGTTAGTTGTAAAAAGGCTCATCACCATCGGTGACGGTTCAAACTGACACAAAAAAATGCTGCCAAATGAATCCAGCATATCCAGTTTACTACATAAAACCTTCTTCGAGATCAGTGCTAACCATGCTTAGTGCAATTGACTCTTAATGGCTACCTTTCTATAGCTCGGACCCAAAACCTCATCTGTGTGAACATTTCATTGAAAAGCTACTATTATTTTGACCGGTATAAGGTCTAAAATCGTATAGTTGGGTTTTAACGAATAAATCCTTTTAGCGTGACATCCTACATTGCTTTCGGACCGATGATTTCCTAATCTAGTTTGTTTGTTTGGGACTTAAGATGTTGGCTCGAAGTTTCCTAGAGCTTTGCTTTGTGTCACAGTTTGAGCTAGATACCTGCTTTCTGTAAATATCTTAGTATGTTGATAAGCATGACCTGCAAATATTTGTTTAGGGTCTACTCTAGGTTTTGTTCCTTGGCAGGTACTTGTCGTAGGACCCCAGTAAAGAACCTTAAATAAGTTAAAAGTATCTAAGTTGAAAGGTGTCGCTCTAAAATGTCCCGTGCACCTAACTATTACATAATATGTATACGGTGATATAGGACGCAAACGGGGAATGATGTAAGCAGTTTTTTTGAGTAGCTGACGTTGCGGACAAATTTTGCTGGGACACATTGTCCCAAATGACACTTTTGATTTTAATATTATTTTTACTGACGTTTCGGACACCATTCAAAATAACTGCATTGTACAGTCAGGTAAAAAAACAGGTTTAACCGAGACGCGGTGGTGCCGGTGGCGGCATAGCAAGGTGACGTAATAGATTTATTTATTTATTTATTTATTTATTTATTTATTTATTTATTTATTTATTTATTTATTTATTTATTTATTTATTGATTGATTTATTTATTTATTTATTTATTTATTTATTTATTTATTTATTTATTTATTTATTTATTTATTTATTTATTTATTTATTTATTTATTTATTTATTTATTTATTTATTTATTTATTTATTTATTTATTTATTTATTTATTTATTTATTTATTTATTTATTTATTTATTTATTTATTTATTTATTTATTTATTTATTTATTTATTTATTTATTATATTACACAAACAAATATTGGACAAATAAATATTGAATTATGCATACAACGCCTTGTTATATTAAAATAGAAAAAAAACCAAAGATAAAAAAGTTATAGGTAGTATTTAAAAAGATAATATAGAAAATAGATGATTTTAAAGTGTTTATTTGGTAAAATATTAGAAGAATATAAGAAAATTGATAATTTTAAAGTTTTTATTAGGTAAAATACTGTGCCAAATGCTGTGAAAATTACTGTGATTGTTCTAGGTTAATATTTTTATTTATCTTGTTATAGAGGTTTACTGTTTTTTCATTGGATAATGGGTCTTGGAGATGATTAATACTAATAAATAATTAGCGGTAATCTTAAGTCTATGACTGAATTAACGATTATCTGTGATTCTAAGTTGATTTCGTCGACGTGCTTAAAATAATTTAGTACTTTTTATTATAATAAATAGCGCTAAATCAGTAAATATGGTCGGGATATTTTGCTCAGTTAACTATAAATTGTCTGTGATTTTTATACATTATTAAACTAATGACATTTTTGAAACGTAAGGAAAGAGAGATAAATGTTTTAAGATATAGTATGTATCTTTCATAGTTAACATTTTATATATTTTTTTATTTCGTTGATTTTAATGTTTTTTTTAAAGGTATAATTTGTGCTCAATGCTGTGTAAAATACTGTGATTATTGTAGATTAAGAATTTTTTATAATGTTTAAAAATTTTACCATTTTTTTATTTTGTTGATTTTAATGTTTTTTTTTTATTTCGTTGATTTTAATAGGTAAAATTTGTGCTCAATGTTGTGTAAAATACTGTGATTAAGAATTTTTTATTATGTTTAAAAGTTTTATCACTTTTCAGTGATAATACGCCTTGCTGATGTTGAAAACAAACAATAAGTAATAACTTTAGGTCTGTTTTAGCTATTGATTATTTGTGATTTTTAAACATACTCGTTACTGTCTTAGAATAATTACGTTTGTATAGTATATATTGTACATTATATTATACGCTATGTGAATGAGACTTGTTGTTTTTTTTAACTTATAAGTACTTCACCACACGCTCGCAAAGCAATTTGATTAGCTTTATCACATTACATTATATTTTGCTTAAACATATTTTACCTGACTGTACTCAAAAGTATTAATAATTTGATGGTGTCCGAAACGTCAGTAAAAATAATATTAAAATCAAAAGTGACATTTGGGACACTTTGTCCCAGCGAAATTTGTCCGAGACGAGAAATTTTGAAAATAAAAAATAAAATAAAATAAGATCAGGCATAACAAACTACGGCTTGGTTGGTTCCTACTGTTTTCGTACGATCCTTTTACAAAATAAAAATACCTACCAATTCAAAGTTCCATTGCCAATCACAGTACCAATAATAACAATAACCAGATCACTATTTTAAAAGATTTGGTCGTTTAGCAACATAAACCACGAAACCCCTTTATGATGTCTTCTCAAATAATCGGTACTTAACTTATAATAAATAGTACCTACGTATAACCAAACAAAGGCACATAAAATTGCAAGTCCCCAACAGTAGGTATTTATGGAGCTGCCAATCATTTTATATTTACCTGTGCACTATATCTGGTACTCGTAATAACAGTCTACATGATACAATGAATGTATACCAATAGATGTAATTGTAGTACGCGTCCTACAGGATGCGTCAATTCCCGGATGACGGGGTGCTCTATCGATTTTGAAAGCTACAGAAGCAATAGCAGTTGGTTGTTGCAAGTTTGCAACGTGTGATGTAGTGTGTTAGGTTTGATGACCTCGTTCCGGGGCGGGCTGGACTGTTTAGTTGCGATAGATCAACACTGTATATGTAGTTCCAAACTAAGCAGGGCTTGTACGATGAGAACCGATAGCTTTAACACTTTTTAAATTAACGCAATCGTTATGCACAATTATATTGAAAAAACGGGTATTTATAGTGATAACCGTGTTACAACAGCCGTCGTGAGTTTGTCCGCAACCACGGCTGTTGTAACACGGTCAAAACGTCGGGAAATAATAAAGGTAATTGCCATAAATACCCGTTTCTTCTATATAATTAACCAGATAGCTGTTATAATAGGTACTTACACACATTTTTACTGTAAATAAAAACTTAGAATGCAATATAACACCCAGTTAGAGAACAAAAATCTGTGTTAACCACACAAATATCTGTTCTCGGTGGGGTGGAGATCGATCCCACGGTCTACGGTGCAGAAGGCAGGGCGGACCAACTGAGCCATGACGTCTGTCAGATTAAAAAAGCCATCATCATCATCATCATCAAAACATCTACTGTTCATCATACAAATGAACGAACCCACCATAACTTACAAACAGCTAAGAGCGCTTATAAGGCTAAGCTAAGGGAAACTATTAATTGAGCTTTGGTTCTGAAACCAGTCAGAGCCATGGAGGTAAAATCTAGTTAGTCTCAGAAATAGCAAAAGAGATTTGATACCAGATGCTCTAACGAAACCAATAATAAAGGAAGGAAAACTGATAAAGTTCTGCTTGAAGTTTGAGGGATTCATAACTAAGAGCGATTTACTCAGACTCTTGCTATAGAGATTTTGAGTCTTTGTTAGATCCCATCGAAAAAAGAACTACCGCAGTATATTTATAGCTGACGCCAAGCAGCGTTTCTGTCATCATTATATTATGATGTTAAGTTTACAAAAAGTTCCAGCATGTGAAGCCATGCATTTATTTTTGCCGTCAGCGACAGTATAGATTAAACTCGGTACGCGATAATACTAGTGAAACCAAAGACATTTTCCTCTCTATTGATTGGTTGCTGTGTACGTCATCGGTGCTATTCTTCAAATTGATTGACACAGGGCAGTACATCCCAACTTTTATCACTCTTCCTTGATCCCAACGTCTTAAGGTGCGTCCTTTCGTGCGTGGTTTGCGAGGATTTTTTGGATAGTTTGGATTTTTGTTATAAGTGATATTTACCACTCAAAATTGTGCAAGTATTCTCACCTTTTTCCATTTTTGGTCCATCAGCTATAAAATAATGCAGGGCAAACGCTTTGGTTCAGCAAAGCTTAATAAATCTTGTCTGGGGTCACATCGATCTCTTCAATCTCGACACTGTTTCCCTGATAAGCGGTTAAACAGTGAGTTTATCTTCGATCACTACGGTTTTATTGGACATTCTTCAGCGGGATTATCCGGATAAGCGATGGTGTTTTTACTTTGAACAAGCGCTTTGATATTAAATAAATAAAAAAAATAAGGTCTTCGATATAATAAAAAAAAACATGCCAGTTGCACCAAGCAGGATCCTTTTTGTATGATCCAGTTTCATCATCATTAATTTGCCACTTATGTGGGGTCAGCATAACATGGTTTCTTCTTCCATTCCTCTCTGTCAACCATCATTTCTGTAATTAAAATAATTATAAAATAAATATTATAAACAATCCACACAACACTATCTAGCCCCAAAGTAAGCAGAGCTTGTATGTACTATGGGAACCAGATAGCAGATATAATACTATATAATTTATTTTTCTTAAACATGCGCGGAAATATTGTCATTACTTTTGAATAAAGAACACGCGAAGTATCATATTTACGTAGACTGAAAAACCAAAATCACTTCCCGGCGCGTTCTCGCTCCGGCAATGTTGTATGAAACGGTGTGCTGTTTGAATTTAGAACTCTTTCATCTATCGTACACATTGCGTTCTCGTGGCTGTATAGCCACAGAAGCGTTAACTTTTCGGCACAAACAGTAAAAAAAAAAAAAAATGGCGGTAAAGCGGAGTTCGTTGTTATTTGGTTAATTAAAAATAAATTTATTATGTAAATTTATTTTTTATTTCCTTGCATTTTTTTAAGAAAAGCACTATATATGCCTCGGCCGAAATGGCAATTGCCTGTCTCGTATCATTGAAGTCCTCGCCTGCGGCTCGGCCTTCAAACTCATACTCGACCTGCAATTGCCTATTTCGCTGCCTTTGCAATAATGTACTATTGTACAAACATACTTAGAATACAATATAACAGCCTGACAGAGAATGTTCACCTCACAAATATTTTGTTCTCGGTGGGCAGGAGGTAGAGGTACTACCAACTGAGCTAAAAGGCCAGTCAGTAGAGAGTGATTACGTTGGCATAGCATTTCTAAGCATGTATGAAGCAAAATAGTCTAATCTTTAGCGGTACTAACAATTTCGTACCGTTTTCAAGCCGTTCTAATCTCGATGTAAGTCCGTTGAAGGCTATTCATCTGAGTTCCATCCATCATTGTCGCGGTGCAGTGGCCTTGTGATAACGAACAATTGGACCGTTCCAGTGGTTCTATGGATTTATCGCTTTTTACGTCACGTCGAACTTCGAAACTTTTCATCATTTGGACCCTATTTCTAGTTGCGTTCTAAGAGCACTGGTGGCTTAGTGGTAGTAATCCCGCCTTCCGTTTCTAAAAGCCTTGGTTATCCGTGGAAGAACCAAGGTCACCGACATAGCTCTTAGAATTAGTAAGTTAAAGTGGCAATGGGCAGGTCATATAGCTCGAAGAACCGACAACCGTTGGGGAATAAAAGTTCTCGAATGGCGACCACGAACAAAAAGATGGACTGACGACATTGTTAAGATCGCGGGAAGCCGGTGGATGGAAAGAGCTCAGAATCGTTCTTCCTGGAAATGTGTAGGGGAGGCCTATGTCCAGCAGTGGACTTCTTCAGGCTGATGATGATGATGTTCCTAAAAGTCGGGAATCCAGTCGGGTACTTCTGGATTTTTCTGTTCGGAAAATATACGTACACTAAAGCTAGTGGTTTCAAATGGTGAAGGAAAACATCGTGAAGAAACCCATGGCTCAGCTAAGTCTGCACGTATTGTCCATGTCTTTCGTGTGGAGTAGTCCAACTAGGCTGTCACTATGGTATAGGTGCTGGGCAAGCCTATTCCATCTAAAATCCTGTCCCAGGCACTATAGCGTTCTGAGAGTTTTTTAAATACGCCAGTATTTTTAATATGTAATAACCAGTTTCATCATACCACTATTCCATATTATTTTTTGGGTATGGCAAGAATCAAAAACGTACAGCTGCCGTTTTGCAAGATAAAATCTAAGATACTGTCAATTATAAATTGGTTGGTTAGTCATTCGTGAAACCAGAACTTTGGTGTAAAGCTACCAGCAGAAAATATTTCGATTTTTAAAAGCTACCATTATTTTGTTTGAACTTTTAAAACATGCTTCGTTCTAGGCCGCGTTACCAACTTTTTGTTGTCGAACTACGGAACTGTCAAAAGTTCTCCTTTCCAAAAGTTTCTTCAAATCCTGCACAGAGACAACGCCTATCCTGCAAAATATCTGAACAAAAACAGTTGAAGCCAACTAACTTGAACTCGAGAAATAATCCAGTTAAATTCGTCGACACGCCGCAAACTCAAACCACAACTTATACAACAATGAGCCCTCCCGCAAAGGAGAAAACACGATGGCTTTTACCAGAGCCCGTAACCATATGAATGCAGTGCTTCAACTTTACTATTGAGACCTAATAAGCAAGTAACTTACTGCAGAAAAAGCCTGTATTATATCCATACAATAGTTTTTATGCTCACTCACCCTTTTCAAATCGAACCAAATGCATTCTTTTTTCAAACGTCATTTTTAAAATTCCAACCTTCTTGGTATTGGGAACCTTTTTGAAGCACTATTAGATTTTAAGTGTTATTCTTTTTTTGAAATACTTTGAAATGAGAACTGAGTTTGTCTTTCTGGCTATTGCGTTTGCATTGCATTGACAAATGGAAAACCGCGAGTTAAACTTTGTTTTTACATTAATATAAAAACTCGAGCAAATTACCAAAATATTTCAATACCTACTAGTTTAATTGTACTATGCCTGTGCATCGCAATTTATAATTTCTATTAAAGGTAAGCGGAGCGTAACTATTCTGTAATTTGGTCTAAGTTTCAGGACCCTTGGCAGATTTAATTCGTAAGGAGGAATGCCTCGTCGTGTCTGAGCTATTTTGACTAAAGTTAGAACAAGTTTACTAATTTGTGAATTCTTTACTTGTTGATTGATTCCTCAATTTAGTAAGCCCATGTGCAGCCAACTTTCCTGTTTAGTGGAGGAACTACTATCGACATTTCATTTCATTTTGTCTTCCCATTTTTAGGTATATCCCTGTCGTCTGGAAGATATCGCTCCGGGCGATAAGTCTACCCATTACAGGAAACTGTCGAATTCTACTCGAATGTACTAGTTATCAAGTTTTAGGTAGTTGCCCGTGATAAAGTTTTTTTTATTATTTCATTCAAAATTTGATTTTCTTGCAAGCTTTCCGACCGAATCAGATAACGAGTGAATTAAAATACCCTGCAAAAAGGGTTTGCTCCTGGAAGACCACCAATGCTCTTCTTTTACTTTTACTTACCTCCGTAATACACATTTGTGAAATCAATGAGTTTTTTTCAATATCTAAAAAACGGTAGACAAATAAGCATTAAAATCCCGAAATAGATTTATCTCATTTCCTTTTTAAAGAAAATTATTTTCTATTTCAACTCATCTTCTCTCAAGCTTTGGTTTCTGAGAGTCTATGATCGTAATGGTTATATTCATGACAATGGCGAATGCAAATTTCGACCTTATCCAGAAGATTTTAGGGACGAAAACTGCACCATCTCTATATTTTGCCGTGCAAATTTTTACAGTCACCGTTATTTCATAAAACCGAGTTTTAGTACAGAGCTAACAATCTACATAAATTAGGGAACTCTTCACCTTAAAACTGAATTTTAGACAAGTGCCAGTACGCTTAGCATGATATACCTCATTAACAATAATTGATTATGAGTTTTCTATTTATCAATAATAAGTAGATGGTTCTTTGGTAGGTAAAAAACAAAGAAGAGGCTCAACAAAAAAAAACAGAATTCCCAGTCCACACGTCAAAATGGATGAAGATTGATGTCACACACTGTGTATGAAATTAGCTTCAGCGATCAAATTTGAGCGGATTACTAATGAAAACGTTTATTTTAATAAATAAATAAAATAGATGGGAACAGACGGCTGGGTATAATTCTTTTTTTTAATACCTGTTACTTTCCAGATTTTTTCCAATCACTCCGATTCCGAGATAATTCACAGCGATTTTTGACGTGACAACGTCTTATAATTCGATGGAGCCGGCTGCACGCACGAAAAAACATGACTCATGCGGCGTTACTTCGCTCTGAGGCGTTCCATTTAAGGCTTGAATTGCAAGCGAGAGCGCGGAACGAGCGACAAAGAGGCACAATCGGCCTCCGCGTTCGGCAGCCTTCGACATCTGTGTATTTTCTTATGATGTTGTCACGTTCAACTATCGTCAGTAAACCTTTACAGACAACCGATTTTTTTTACAATTTTTATGCTCGATGGACAGTTTTCTAGAGATTTACAGACTAACATATACCGTCAAGTGGAATTGAATTTATATAATTTTCCGAGAAGTGTTGCCACGGGGGTTCAAGTTATTTATTGGCATCCTTGGGGTAATTACTGTCATTTTCATATAAATTTTGTACAAATTGTTATTTAGAGTCAAATTTCTGGTTTGAGAAATAATTTTGTATCTACTTACGTTATGTTGAAATCTTAAATCGTTAAAATGTAAGAATAGTATCATCCAGATAAATAATTATTTATTTTATTTTAATTAAAAATAACAAAATATTCAGCGTTTATTGTTAACGTTAAAACTTATGATTATAAATAAAATTAAACATTTCTTTATTAAATGGGATACCATTGAACAAAAGTGGTTTTAAGTGTTAAAGTGATTCTTGTGATAACAAGAATCACTTTGACACTTTTCAAAGCTAGGTGAGTTTAAGTGTCAGTTCCACGCGAACAAGCCAAGAAGAACAGGCAAAAATTAAAAATATCACAAAAGCCTTGCGCACATATCTAAGTGATCTGCGATGGCGATCATTATAACGCTGTCAAATATGACAGCGGAGCTGTGAAAATGCGCTACCTACTTCCAACAAACTCCGTCTATGGACTGGCTGGTACAGTATGCGCAAACCTCGCAACACATTCTTCTCAACACATCACATTCCTCTCAACACACATTTCTCGCAACACATCCCCCGTACACATCTCTCGCAACACATCCCTTGCAACACATCCCTTGCTTGTTTTGCATGCGCGAAAATCTAGCTCCGCTGAGCCGTTTCCGCCAGAGCTGTGCTGACCGAGGCGAGGTAATTGAAGCGATTCTATTTTTTAGGAATCTATACAAACACTAATACATACACTATGCGGACTAAGAATGAACGAGTTACTCGTCAAATGTCTTCTCTATGCTGATGACGGTTATACTTGCGTCATCGGCGGACGAGTTACAGGAGATGGTAACAATTATGTATGGAGCTTTTGAGAGGAAAGGAATGAAAGTAAATGTAAGTAAGACAAAGATTATGGTTTTCGAAAGAGATGAATGTATAACAGCATGTAATATTTTGATTGGTGGAGAAAAAGTGGAACAAGTGAATGAGTTTATATATTTGGGGACTTTGTTTACAAGAGATGGAAAGCATGAAGATGATATTGAAAGGAGGGTGACTGCTGGAAATCGAGTGAATGGGGCATTACACACATTTATGAGCAGCAGGAAACTGTTTAACAAGGCACGACTTGCTGTACATAAAGGAGTGTTAGTGCCGACATTGATGTATGGTAGTGAAAGTTGGTTATGGCAGAAAAAACATCAGAGCAGAGTGAATGCAGTAGAAATGAGAGCGTTACGTAGTATGTGTGGTGTAAAGTTGAGTGATAGAGTGAAAAACAGTGTGATAAGAGAGGAATGCGGTGTGAAAGAAGACGTAGTGATGAGAGTAGAGAAAGGTATGCTAAGATGGTTTGGACATGTAGAGAGAATGGATGAAAGAAGATTAACAAAACAATTGCATCAGGCGAGTGTGAATGGAACTGCTGGAAGGGGAAGACCTAGGCGCATGTATCTCTATCAGATCGCAGACGTTTTAGAGAAAGGCTAGGTTAGGAGTACCCTAAACCGACGAGCATGTATGAAGAATGTTATGAGAGTGAATGAAGCGAAAGAGGTGTGTCAGGATCGTAGCAAATGGAAATCCGTGATCTCTGCCTACCCCCATGGGAATAAGGCGTGATTTTATGTATGTATGTATGTATACAAACACATCCCTCGCTACGCATCCTCGCACATCTCTGGTGGAAACGCAGCCAGTAATAACTGGCTATACGCTGTCATTTTAGGTTTTTGTACGCCTGACATAAAACTAACATTATAATGTTATTTAGTGCTCAATACTCTTTGCTTATCCAATATCGAAATGGTATCATCATGACAGGCGTACCTATCTTATTTCATACGTCAGAAAAATACTTACCTAATATTGTGTGTTTGGAATCGGATTCATAATATTTGAATAAATATTTATATGAATGTCTACTCCGGAAATTATTGAACGTTCGAGTTTTTTCTCTGTGTGGTTGGTCTATGATTAGGTTTATTAAGGAGACCAAAAATATTGATATCGATATACCTACCTAGATTTATTGATTGCCAACATGACGTAGTGTAAGACGACCTCTGACTAGATGGAGCCATGGCATTTTGCCGTCAGTCAGTGCCGCTTAGATACCGCGGCAGCATTCCAGCGCCTTGCCACGGCATGCCACGCCGCCTCACTCCACGGTAGGTCAAAACGAGCGCCAGAGTTTTTGGCATGCCGTTGCCTACCGATGTACGCCACCACATCCCACCGCGAGATCATTTTAAAGCATAGCAATTCATGTCGTATTTCTATATCGATACTTTTAAATGCAGTGTGTAGTTGATCGCCATCGCCATCGCGCTAGATGTGCGCAAGGGTTCTGGTTCAGGTCTTCAAAATGGCATGACTGATTTGACACTTCTGCCATTTTAAATGTTGAAGTCTGTAATCACTCAGAGAATCGATTTTCAAAAGAAAACAACAGTATAAGATTAATTACTATTTTGAAATTCACAACCAAGGCTCAACGGTAAAACAAGTAAAGCCCAAAACAAACCATCCCTTAACTTTCAGTAATACAAACACAGGTAGATTAAATAATCATACCTAGTCAGTATTTTGTCTGAAGTAAACGACCTAACATTTTGTTTGGACAAAGATCATAAAAAAATGGATGCGCATCAACAGTAGAGCCGATTATATAGTTTAAGAAATAAATGAATATAAAACAATATAACGATGACTGACATCAGTAAGTAATAATACTAATAAAATGGTTATAGTGGAGTAAAGTCTTATCTTCCCGCTTTATGATATTTTTGTCATAAACATTAAGTTCAACACCAAAAGGGTTGAGAGTGGACCAAGAATCGAGGGGAGTGGAAAATCTTAGGGGAGACCTTTCCCCAGCAGTGTGCCATTATATACGATAGAAAAAAAACATGTGACAAACCGCACTATCATTAGGTAAGAAAATCATTCTGCCGGCCCAAAAACTAATTAATTTAGGTATGTACTGTTACGGCGAAACTCTTCATTGATTATCTTTATTACACAGAAAAACAAACATCTACGCGTTACGACGCCATCTTACTCCCCACCACTAGTGATGTCTCATCGCTCGGTCTGAGTAGGGATGCCCGGTTTTTTTTTATACAAATAGCTGATGGAACAAGCATATGGCCCACCTGATGTTAAGCGGTAACCATCGCCTATAACAAAGCATTGCCTCGTAGATCACGCACTTCAGGAACGTGCCAATTCCTTCCAAGTCGTCGTTTCAAGCCTCAAGTTGATGGACGCAGGGCAGTGCATCGTAGGCGATGCACTGCCCTGCGTCCATCAACTTGAGGCTTACAGATGTTTCGCCTCACCTGCCTGTAATTACACCGGCACCCACACTCTTCAAACCGTATTCGGTTCCCAAAACTGGTATACTAAAAGAATCCGCCTGCAAGAAAAAGGTGTTTATCACAAATTACCAAGATATTCTTAACCTGACAACTTTTGCAATTTATTACCAGCCCCATCATTAAAACTTATTCAAAAACATGTTTCAAACAAAAGATGCCACATTCAGCCTCAGGCGCTATTGTTTCAGACTTCTGCGGCTTAAATTAATATTTCAATAGCGTACCTTGATTCGGTGCCTACAAAGAGAAGGCTGAGAAATATTTCAGATTATTAATTTACAGATTTGCATAGGATAAGCTACGGCTGAAAGCTAAACAAAACACAGGAGTAACATGAAAATAACACGGAGACCCAACACCGCACTTGGTTTTTAACTTTTTCATTTTAAAGCTAACAGTCTCACACAGATTATTTGATTAGAACTTGAACGAAGGATCTCATAATGGGTGAATTGTAATATAGGAAGTTAAAAAAAAAACACATCGCATGCCATATAAAATAGCTTGATGAGTAACTGTCATACAACGTACAGCAAGGGTGTGTTCTTTTATAAAAGTGTCCGCCTCATCACGGCGTGTTCCTCCATTCTGAGGGTCGTGACCTCTTCTATCGTTCCACGTATCTTCCAGTCGATGAAGTGTCATAAGCGTTTGTTAATAATGTGAAGTACTTAGTATTTTACTAGCGTGTGATATTAGTGAGAAGGAACGGTAGTTATCACAATGTGACCGTTTTTAATTAATTAATTAATAAATAAATGAAAAGTGTAGGTACACAAAAAAAAAATTGGAAAATAAGGTCAAAGTTTCTAAAGGGGTGCAGCGGGGTTTGAAGTTTGCTTGGAGGAAGTTTAACGCGAAGGAAGTTGCATGGGATGGGATTCCATTAATAAAAATATGCTCGGCACTTGCTTCTTTTTACAAAAGCTCGTTGAAATATCTCTTTCATAGAGCAGTCAGTTATTAGAGTTTTTATTAAAATTGACGAACAAACGCGAGTATATTCTATTCAGCTGCCCGGAATTTATCGGCATAAATCAAACATATCGCGGATGTACCCAAAGTTATGGGAGTTCATAAATTTGCTTATTGACTGTTACGACCTCTGTTGCTTTGGTAGGTCGTATACGATCGATTGTTATAGTGGGTTATTTAGTTTAGTGTGTCAATGGTTTTATTAGGGGTGATCTAACAAACAATCGAATAAAAACTTATTCGTTTCTGGTCAACATTTGAAACATTCTACTATTCTTGTTTTTTCTGATGAAAAAAGTTATTCAACAGAAAAAACAAAATGTAGAATATTTTAGTTTTAGATTTTTAGAAAAACAACAAAGATACTTCTATAGATGTACAAGATACCTATTAGAGATTTGATTGAAAAAACGTAGCGTAGCAGACATGACTATGCTGACATCGAATTCATGACAAGAAATTATGAGCAGTGCTGAAAAAATGTGGTCTTCTTATAAAGGTTTTTTTCAAGGAAACTGGCTTTGAAGGTACGAGTTTTATTATATTATAATCCGCCTTCAAATAATTTGTACGCCTCCGTGCGCAAGAAATAAAAGGAAGGCATTGAATTTACGCTCCGAAAATTCCCTATTCATTGCTTTCATTTCTTTTATTTAAAGAAATAGGCTTTTTATGGCGAATAAAATATATAGTTACGTTGGGAACAAAGGTTGTCGAACTCGGAATATAAAAAGATACCTTGTAAATAGGTCTTTCTATTTATTCTAGATGATTTGGCATCAGGGCTAATTATTTTTGCTCATGCCCGTACCTGCGGGACGCTATTGTGCCTGGGACAGATTTTTTTAAAGAGTAGGCTTAACTGGCACATAGACCATCTTGACAGCTTAGTCAGCCTATATAATATATAGGTAATCCACAGGAAAGACATGATCAATACGTGCGGAGCTGACTATGTGAGTTTCCTCATGATGTTTTCCTTCACCGTTTGAGAGCACTAGCATTGCGTACATACATTTTTAGAAGTTAAAAAATCCATAGGTGCACTGCCGGATCCATAGGAACCCGTGACCCTAAGGATCAGAAGGCGGGGATGCTACCAATGGACCACTAGCACTCCTAAATTAAGATACCTTATAATATAGAAGTTACACTCCGAATACAGAATGGCATGATAAGGTAGCATAATTTTTATCAACAAAACGTGGTTCCACGGGAACCAACGAACACCAGCTGTGGTATGTAAAACTGGGCTTTTCTACTTATAAAAGTAGAAAAAAGAAGTAAAAAAAGGTAACAACTATCAGGAAAAAAACACAATTACAAGTACCGTAACAGAAGCAAGTAGCTTTTAATAATAAAGAATAAATACAATTTCAAATGATGTTTCGTTTCTATACGTTACTCATTACTTCTGCCCCTGAAACGTGGCCTGAATTTCGACAATTCCGTGCTGAAATTACCCACTATATCAAAAACAGTAAAACTTTGATGACAGCAAGATCCGTAAACTTCCTTGAAAATTAATTTACTTGAAGTTTACGAAGTGAGAATGGAATTTTTTGTTATTATTTCTCGGTGCTAGGCATCATTCGTTGGAATTTCGCTAGATGAGTTTTTTGTAAACAGTTTAGTAACTTTGATGTACGGAGCATAATGGTCTTTATTTAAATTAGTAATTATTGTATTTTTTCCTAGGAAAGGAAAAAATACGTTCCTCGAGTCTTTTTTATTAAAATAGTATTATTTTCAGAAACTTTTTGAAGCTTGAGAGTTGACCAATAATTTGAAATTTATAAAAAAACAAAATTGGCGTTTGTAATGACGGCAGGCAAATGACGGGCACAACTTTAATAGTAAATCAGAACTGTACATAGCTATGTAACGGCTGTGAATCAAGGAGCTCTGATTGCTAATTTGTCGCCATTCAATAGCGCATAGTTGCAGAATGACAGTAATTAACACCCACATGAATAGATTGGTCAGTAGTTACTAATGCCCAGTGCTCATCTACATTCGAAATTTCTGGAAAGAGGTGACACAACTATAACGAACAAGCACGGGCGGCAACACTAGCAAGCGCGTGGGCAGAAAAGATAAATAAGTAAACTTGCGAAACCGACTTCATGGCCAAACATTAAGAAAAAAACTGTTTCCATAACATTTCTATGGAACTAGTCTAGAAATATAGCCTTCTAAAGAAAATGAGAATTAAAAAACCTCGTCAAATATTTGAACGGTGGATTAGTAATCCATGTAATCCTTATTAGTCTATAATATACCATCTCCCACACCTTAGTATATAACGTCACATCACCTACGATCGTACGACGTTAGGTATTCGGACCGTGGTCCCAGTCGCCGGATAGTTTTTTTTTCCGGCAAATCTGACCGCAACCCATGTGACATAAATTGTACAGTTGTCGTCAGCTATAAATCTGAAATAAATACGACAATGTTTAATTAAGTAGAACCTAGTTCATAATATAATAATTCCTGTCAAAATAAATCTCTAATCAATAAATATTTATATAAGGAGGGAGCAATGTGGTTGGGGAAATATGCCTAAGTGTGCTTACCCGAACGGGCACGGGGACACATGATACAGAAGAAGAAGAATACAGATTTTTTCACTGCAAATCAAAAAATGCTACCCAAAGGCACTATACCACGCGGACGAAGTCGCGGGTACAGCTAGTTATTTTTAATTAGATAAAAAAAAAGAGTTCAATCAAAGAGCTCTTCTTTTGTTTTATTACTTTCTATTTCTACTTGTTCTTTACTTTTTCCTTTAACTATATTTTATTTGCCTTTTTTTATTATTTCGAGAGAGGTCCGAATCGCCGGAAGAAAAATAATAAAATTAAATCTATCTGGCGACTGGGACCGCGGTCCGAATACCTTAGGGTCCGAATTAACGGAAGCCTCTGTATTGGTACCACAAAAAGAGCACATACTCAACTCACGGGTTTTTTGAAGTGAAAACTTCTTTAGCGGCGTTGAGCACTTTTTCTGTAATGGGTATAAAATCTTAAACTCGCGTCAGCGCGTCAGGACACGTGACCTGATCGAAAAAGCGTAAGACGGATGGAGAGTAGACAGCTATCCCCTCTCTACGGCGGGCGCGGCGAAAATGTATGCCTGGGCCTACTGTTTCGTTTAGGCAGCGCAGGGCGCTTGCGCGAATGTTCGTGTATGTTACAGCGTGCCAAATAACAAACAAGCCCCCCCTAACCATTCCAAAATATCAAACATGCTCAACGTTAATAATCAAGTTTTCACTTCTGCCGGCACTCCCGGAGTGCAACCCGTATTTTTTTAATACAAGTGATTGCCAATCTGATTCCACTATACAGTAAATGTGAAAACAACGTTCCCGGTAACACGTTCTATTCACATTGACGTCAAAAACATGATACGTGATGCGTTTCAATGGATTTTAGTAGAGGGGTATTAATAGTGGCTAGTTCACAAAAAAAGAGTGCAAAAAAAATGCCTTTGGAAACCAGAACAAAATAAGGTAGCCTATACTATTTGGAAACAAACTATATCATCTAATCCAAGCTTTATCTTAATTGTTCCAGACGTTATGCCCTGGTAGATAGGTAGGCAAGAGTGAGTGGCCTGAGGTTTTGTTTATGTAGTACAGATACTACCTCTATATAGGTACGCTATGTATTTTTTTTCACTACGTGGGCAGCTTTCTTCATCAGACAGACAGCCACTGTGGAGTGGAATCATTCTGCACCAGTATGTTCTAGCCTTTAGTTAAATTTCGTAGCTATACATTTTGCTATCTGATGTAGGCTCTAATTAATGGACGAGCGTAGTCAGTAATTAAATTGCTGGCAAATAATGACAGTGTATCACAGGAACCAAATAACGACGGGCTCAGAATAATGTTTTGACAATAAGCAAGGGAATAAATAAATATTGGCTGACGATTCATAGAGCGTCATACGCTATAATTACAAAGCTATAATAAAAGCAAAGCTACTAGAAAACGGTTAACGGTTTGCTATGGTTTACGGTATATTATTATCTAACAATAATAGTTAATATTTGTTGCTGTTTCTAGTTTTAGGGAAAATATTTTTTTTACGCATGCAATACTCA
The DNA here is from genome assembly GCA_939531255.2 of Thera britannica. Lineage (NCBI taxonomy): Eukaryota > Metazoa > Arthropoda > Insecta > Lepidoptera > Geometridae > Thera > Thera britannica. The sequence goes on along the minus strand of OW618041.2, from coordinate 4,692,874 downwards.
ATGATGTCATATTCACATTGATTACGAATCTAGATTTAGGAACGTAATGAACTTTATTCTGTTTGGGAATTTAAATAAATAAAACCGATAGAATGATTATTGCGAAAAAAATAAGTTTTTTGTAACTACTTTTCTTTTTATTAGAAGGTTGGTAGAAAATATTATTTCATAGTTCGTTTGTAAGAAGTTGTTTGACGGTGGGCAGCCTCCTAAAAATACATTACTATAACATCAAATATCTACATACTATCATCATCATTTATTAACATCATTTTGAATTTGTTTTTTTAAATACAAGCTGCTGCAAGACTTTAAACATCTATATAAAATGTAAACTTATTACAAATTTATTTAAGTCCCAACCTATTTATTGTTTTCATCGATACGAACTTGGCTTCGAATGCGTCCTTGGCTCGTTTTGCTTGCCCCATTGATTTTTCTGCTCACTGAATATATTGCATGCCCCAGAGGCTTTGAACAGTCACGAAAAAAGCCAAAGAAATCAGTGCTTTAGTTTCACCCGCACCGTGTTTAGCTTTCCGATATAGCAAGCTATAGTTGCAACGATGAAGAAAAAACCGTCAGAAAACGTTATTATTCTATCCATTTAGATTTTTTGTATCAATTTTAACACAAAAGGTCAAACAGAATTGAACAGAATACAATCATTTTCTAAATTATTAATGTTACACTCATATGTACGTACTATACGGCTGTGACCTTTTCACAAGCCCATGTACTGTATTCTGGTCTATAGTGCAATTAATATCATGATGATGAGTTATGAAGACGGGATTCATTTCTACCTAGTGCCTTCTTCCAGCGTACACATAATATAATACCAGCGTCTACAATTTACACCACGGTCTTCTAAGATATTTCTACATCAGCGCCTGCTCATGCGTCAGTGCCTGGCTCAGTTGTTTGTTTGCTATTTGCACTGTTTTTAAATTTGTTAAGTTTTATCTTACACTGCTCAACTGGTTTTGGTAAATTAGTTAGTAGGATACTGATTTACAACTAAGAACTAAGAGAATGTAAGTGCCTAAACTAAACCCTGTGAATGCAATAAAAAAAACTTTTTTGCTAAACTGGCTGTGTGTGTATGGGTAAATTGCACGTGAGTTTTTGGTGTCATTTTTATCCACTAAATTAGTTATACCACTTGAATGCGGAAGTAGACTAATGAGCAATTTTGCTTTAACTTAAATAGATAATTAAATATAACTAAGAATGTGTCCATCGGCACTTTTATTACATTTTCTACTTAATGCGACACTTTGTTCTGGTGTTATTTTTAACATGAATACTTCTTCTTTATTTACTGTAGCCATGCGCATGTAAAAAGGCTCAAATGTGATCGTCATTACTATTTCATTCGTCCAAATCCACGCTCTCTGACTTACTGCTCTCCCGGGATCAAGTCTACTCGGTGCTTCATATATAATTCAATCTTTCCTCAGGTACTGCGTTGTTCATTAGCCCGAAAATATTCGCTTCTCTTTCCATGTTCACTGACCTCTGTCGGGCTATCCATGTGTTGGTAATCCGTTCACAACTCAAGCAGCATAAATAATAATAAAATAATAATTAAATATTATAGACAATCCGCACAACACTATCTAGCCCCAAACTAAGCAGAGCTTGTACTATGGGAACTAGATATCTGTTATAATACTTACACATTTTTTTTGTAAATAGCCTAGAATACAATATAACACCCAGACAGACTAGAACCAACATCTGTGTTCACCACACAAATATTTGATCTCGGTGGGGATCGAACCCACGACCCCGTAGGTTGTTGGTTCTCAGAAGGTAAAGCTTCTGCAACTGAGCAACTGAGCTGAGATGCCAGTCAAATAAGTGTTATTATTTGCCATCTGAAGAAAAACTAAATTACAAAACGTTCTATATACCTACAATGGTGTGTAGTTCTTTCAGTTATAGGTAACCACAGCATAATTATTGTATTAATAAATAAATGAGAGCACTGATGGTCTATTGGTAGTGGCCCCGCCTGCCAGTCCTAAGGTCGTGGGTTCAAATCCAGTCGTGTACCAATGAGCTTTTCTGTCGAAAAATGTATGTGCAATATGCCAGTATACCTACTCTGAAACGGTGAAGGAAACATCGTGAGGAAACCGGTATGTCGTAAAATTGAAAAGTTTGAAAACATGTGTCAAGTGCACGAAAGATCTTTCCACCACACTGGCCTGAAAGATCCAGTAACACGATAAGAAGAAAGAAGAATGAATTGAACTGATGCACAACTATGTAGATGAAATTCTTTCTACTAACGAATAGCTAAAACATGTACCGCCCTACTTATAAACGCAATTTAAATTTAATCATTGCTTAAAGTTAGCCCTGTCACTGTTTTTCATTACCCAGTGGTAAGAGATGGCAATAGTTTAACCACTGTTTATCTTTTGACATATTTTTATAAGTAAGGACATTATTTTACTGTGATCATAGCGTCCTTTGTCTACAAACTCTTTTGATGATTATGTTAATATGCGTTGAAGTACGACGCCAAAGAGGTTTCTACAAAAACGTGGGTTCAGATACCGCTCGGTTTCTAAAGTTTTGACTAGGTATTATAAAAACCTCTGTGATTTAAACAGTTAAACAATTAAAGTAAAATCACACTAACCAAGTCTTAGAAATTTGGTTGAGAAATTTGGTTGTGGATAATGATGATAAATGTAAGAACCTTCCTTTAGTTTGACCTTCTCAACCCTTTTCGTGAAACGACGAAGTTTTTATTAATTCTTCGTAGCTATTTTTTCAAAGTACCTTGTAACCTTTTATGTTGCCTGCTTCCTTCATTATGGCGTTTTTTGTTCTTCTTTACAAACTTTGTTAATTTTGAGGAGAGCAAAGATGCTTAGAGGTTCGCGTAGTTGACTAAGCTTTTGATAATGTTGGTACCTACTGACAAGTTATAAAGCAACTTTTGACACGAAACTCCACCTGCTAATAAATCAACTTTAAGTAGTATTTTTAAATTTAAAATGTTATGGCACGCTTATTATGACAGATGAAAGTAAATGCGCCTTACAAGGCGAAAAAATTCAAATACCTATTCTTCGCTATACGTTTCGAACGCATCAATGCTTTTTACTTCGTCATACGGTACCTACTGGTATCCTTTGTCCTTTTAGCCGCTATTTTAATTATAGATACACTGTTTTTAGGTAACTTAACGTTTTGGTCAATATTAATATTGGATAAAGTTCTTAACTGGATAAAATTCGTGTTAGAAATCAATCCTAGTTTATTTAGTATTTTGGACACAAGTCATGTCAACGGGTCATAAGCTTTTTTCAGGGTAGGCAACGCAACAACAGCACCCTTGGTGTTGTTGGTGTCTATGGGCGACAGTGACCGCTTACCACCAGGTGGCTGGTAAGCTCGTTTGTCTATCTTTTACATAAAAAAAAAACTCAAAATTTCTAATTGGGCCAAATTTTGTATTTTGGACAAAATAAGTGATTTAAATTCAGCTCATCCAATTTTATTCTGTCAGCGCAAACTATCAAAAGTGACTTCTTTCCTAGTCAGTATTACTTCACGACAGAGTCTAAGTTAAACTATGTATAATTATGTATAGCTCGAGCAAACGTTGATCTTGCTCAATTGCACAAAGGTATTATGGTTGAATGCACTTGTGATCCTGTAATAAGATGCAACCGCTGGCGTACCACAGGGAGTCACTGGCCCTGAACTCTTGCGTCAGAACTTCTGCAGTTTTCATAGCTACGACAGAAATCGCTGAGTAACTGAAGCGGACAAATATAGTTAATTTTACTTACACATTTTACTTTCCTATAAAACTGGCAAATACTCGTATCATCATCATCATTATCAGCCGGAAGAAACCCACTGCTGGACATAGGCCTCCCCTACACATTTCCATGAAGAACGATTCTGAGCTTTTTCCATCCACCGGCTTCCCGCGATCTTAACAATGTCGTCGGTCCATCGGGTGGCCACCCTACGTTTCGTCTTCCAGTTCGTGGTCGCCATTCCAGAACCTTTATTCCCCAACGGTTGTCGGTTTTTCGAGCTATATGGCCTGTCCATTGCCACTTCAACTTACTAATTCTAAGAGCTATGTCGGTGACCTTGGTTCTTTTACGGATATCCTCATTTCTGATTCTATCACGTAGTGAAACTCTCAGCGTAACTCACTCCTTAAATCGTTGCGTGACTTTGAGCTTGTGCACGAGGCCAATAGTTAGCGACCACGTTTCACTTCCCTATGTCATCAGTGGCAACACGCACCACGCACTGATTATAGACTTTCGCCTTGAGGCTCTACGGTATCTGCGACGATGTGGCGGAATTTCCCGAACGCTTCCCATCGATATATTACATACTCGTATATTCACGTATAAATAAATAAATATTGTGTGGACAATCCACACAACACTATCAAAAATGAATCAGAGCTTGTACTATGGGAACCAGATAGCTGATATACTTATACATATAATATTTTATTGTAAATGCATACTATAGGGTGGTTTTAAGAGAAGGGTGGTGATGGCCAAGTCTGAAACAACGAGAGTTAAGGAAAAGTCATGAAAGGAGTCATGCCCTCGATTTATAAGAACACAATTGCTGCATATTTAAATTAGTAACGCTGTATAATGTTTACTGAATGAACTCCTCAGTCGCTCAGCTACTTCTGCTAGCTCTGTACCTTCCCACTAATCTTAATTTAAGCTCCAAGTTTTTACTACAAGTAAATACGTGACTGGCTTAAGCTGGCTGTTTGTTCTCATTTGCTGCTATTTTCTTATAGCGCGGTGACACTTTTATTACGTGTCTTGGAAACCTTTATAATTTTAGGAAATTGAATCGACTGACCGTTGACCCTCGTTTCTTAATAATTATATTTACTCACCTTTTCTTTGCATGAATACGTTCTTATTGAAAATGTATTGAAGACACCCATGAAATAATGAGAATATTATTGTAGGTATAGTAGAAGCGATAAAAATGATTTGCAAAGTTATTCAATGCCAATTTTCGCAAGATTATACACAAAACGGTTAGAGCAGATATTGAAATCAATGCCAATGTTTTTTTTTAATATTTGACGTTTATGGCCAGCTGCAGTGGTGCTTCTCAATTTGTTTAAAGAGTTTTGAAATAAAGTCTTAAAACGCCCAATCTGTCACAAAATATAACTAGTTTCAGTAGTATTACAAGGATCACTTTGAAACGTCATAAAGCTAGGGGAGTCTAAAGATAGGTGCCAGTTCCACTCGAATATCTACACTAAGCATCATAGCTAGCCTCACAGAAGTGTTTTTTATGATGCATACACCGTTTTATATCTTCTTTCAGAAGATTCAGTAGAGTTAAAACAACAGTGGTGGGTCAGCGGCCCTCAGACCAAAGACCTCTGACGTCACAAACATCTGCATAGCTCTGCTTTCTATTATAAAAATGCTCATTTATTGCACGTCCAATAAAAGTACGCGGTACCTTTGAAGCAAGTATTTTAATATAAGTATTTAAATAGTTTAGAGTTGCATTGCAACTGATGTGGGAAAGTTTTACATTAAATAAAAGCAGATGTAGCTCAAAGGTAGGTATTTTAGTACTGTGCTCAGAGGAACGTGTAATTTTAGTTTGCGGAGTTTGGTCGTTGGAAAGTATTTTTATTTCGACAAGCGTTTTAGCAGATATATTATCTAAAAATATGCAATAGGTAGCAATAGCAGTAAAATGTCCGTGTAACTTTTAGTTAGCCACCTATTGTCACTATGGCTTACAAAACCTATACTGATGATTCAAAATAAACCAGTAAAATACTATTCAGTGCGGCCGCACCGCTTTTTTTAACAACATTATTAAAAAGGATTGTAAATTCGGTTGTTTTTTATGTTTGTTATCGAATAAATTCGTCATTTATGAGCTGATGTGAAAAAATATTTTATCTGGAAGGTTTTCCAGGACTTCCAGATTGGTCCCATAAAAATGTCATTAAACTCGGTTTAACCATGCCATTTTTTTGTAAAACAATTCAAATACTAGTTCGTAGTAAAGTTACTTTTGCATAATTTGCAATAAACAAATCGTAGGTAGGTGAAATTTCTTAGCAAAACTGTTGCTAGTAAATTGTTCTGTGTAAACATTAATTACTAGTTTCAGTTACAAACTAATTGAATGCAAATATCCTCGAAACAGCATACCGTGAACGTCTGCAGTATGAACATGTTACTTTACTACCAGACAAGTAGTTATAGCTACCCTATCTTTGATACCCAGGGATGATCACAGCTCGTTCGATAGTACATAACACAGTACATAGTGCACAGAACATAGTAGACCAGCCATCTGGCCGGAAAAGTGTTTGCCAAAATGCATGAGCATGTTTCTTTCTCCATACAAATTCGGCAGTTTTTTTGGCACCTGTAGGTATTACAGGTAGAAACAGAGTTCAGATCACCGACCGCAATAACTTACTTACCTAAGTTTCGCGACGAGTTAATACAAAAAAATATTTAGGTACTTATATCCTCCTTCCTTCTTATTTCTTAGAATCCTCATATTTAGTGATGTTTATGTGTAGTGGAAAAAGCCACGAGAGATGTTTCGTGCATCGTGAGCATTGAACTATTTCTGTTCTACTCAGACTCTACTGCTATATACTTATCTACTCTATTCTCATTCAGTGGAATACCACTTTAAATTTAACCAAACAAACCCCTTCACTTTCATGATTGAATCAACAACTCACAGCAATTCATGAGACAGTGCATTGTTTACGTAAACGCCCCTCATGTTTTCTAATTTGTGTAGAAAAGTCGGCGACTATCGGTCAAATCTCGGTCCCACCCGTGCTGCTGGCTCCGAGGGTGAATATTCGTTTAACTGACCTATTGAAGCTAAGGCAAACGAGCTACATTTACAACTAATTGTTGCCCACATTGCCCACCCACCTTTGGATAAATGACAATTGAGCGTTGAGATGACATGGAGAAGAGAGACGGCTGACAGAGAGGAATGGAGAAGAACGACAAGTTGTGCTGATTCCACATAAATAGGATACAGTCAGAAAGAAGAAGAAGAAAAGAGCGTCTTGTTCACAAAAGTCATTGGAAGAATATAATAGAATAAGACTCAACATTGTTCTTCCCGGAAATATACACGGCTTATAATCAGCATTGGCTGATGATGAAAATCGACTATGCTGCGTTAGCCGTTTCACAACACGCACGTGGACGTTTTGCTTACAAGACCCATATAATAGTGAGATGTTTTGGATAGTTTAATGTTCCGGGGATCATCGAGCGTTATTTTTTAAATTGTCTCATGAAGTTTTTAGCGTGTATTAGCATGTCGACTGTGTTCAAATAATGAAACTAACGTGCAATCTTGAGAACTTTTGTATACAGTGCATAATGGCAACTGCACAAAATGTGCATCTAGACTGCAAGGGCCTAATCACTATTTAATTGAATTATTACTATGGTCAACTATCCGGTCTTCAGTTCAAGCGATTGTTTTATTCGTAACAAAATGTCGGTATAATGCAAGAGATATTGTAGCAAAGTTGTTGCTCGTTTGCAATGCTCTAAGCTCTATGACGAAGGGTGATATCTCTTGTATCTACGAGCTGGTGAATGCAGCTCGTGCTGCAATGCTTTATGCTGTACTTTTGCTGTGAGGTCGACGCTCGCTGAATGGGACAGTGTTTAGATTGATGTGGCAAGGTATAGCTATTTTGATGAATTTGTTGCTTCGACGCGAGAAAAGAGAATATGTTTTGATAACATGTCGACAGTCTTGCCTGAGATTTGAAAAATCAAAATCTTTGATAGAATGGTTTAAATATTTAAATCTCTATCATTCTGTTCTTGTTGGTTTTAAATCACACCTAAACATTGTAGTAGAGCAATATAAAATAAAAAGATTTAACAATATTTTGCAGATCTTATTTTTCTGCAACTGCCTTTTTTCTTTTAATTCGTTCATATTTTTCCTGCTATAAGCCAGCAGCAATAATAATAAAAGCCCAGTATTTCGGTTCAGCATTTCAGGTGACAAGACCGCGGCTGTTTGTATGTGACCTAACAAAAACGTGGACTGAATACAAAGAGACCGTGCATGCCAAAAAAGAATGCCGTGTACCCCAGCAACCAGGAAAAAACCCTTTGTCAAAGTGTGAAGGGGAATTTTTACAGGAACATTGTGAATGTGAAATGATGAATAGGTACGGGTGATTCGGGTGGCATATTTTATTCAACTGTATACGAGCTGTAAGTAAGGGTGAATACAAAACCGATCGTATTGTTGTTATAATCGAGTTCTCTTTTGATGATGCATGATTAATTATACATACTAATGCCTACCTACTTTTTTCATTTGTTTATTTATCCATTGAATCAATCTTGGGATCTTAGCTTTGAGCAAAGTGGGACTCATTATGCGTTGCTCTAAAGCTCCGTACTCACATACGGTTCTGCTAGATAGTTTAACTCCAAAACGAGTCAGTACAGCTTGAAGTCCTCGGCCTCGAATTTAGCGGGCAGCGGGCGGGCAGCGGAGTGGAGGCGGCGGCGGCTCTGCAGCGGGGCGGGGCGGGGGGTCCATTTGATTTTACCTCCCGATTTTGCACCCGCGTCGCTGCCGCTGCCGACTCGCTGCCCGCTAAATTCGAGGCCGAGGCCTACTAATTAAACAATAACTAATAAAAAAAAAGTAATTTCGCGTCACTCGATAGATAATAGATTAATGGTGAATGTGTGGACGAAAGCCCATGCCGTGGTTTTACTCGACATGATAGCTCGATCGAGCAAAACCGTATGTGAGTACGGAGCATAAGATCTATTCTAGGACGCGAGGAACTGGCACCTAGACCTATTGTAATGGAATCTCGATACAACATTTATGACCTCCATTCACAACATCTTTCACTCAATATGACTAGTAAGAAACGTCATAACATCAAAATACAAACTTGAAATATCAAGCATCACGCGCTTTTCCAGTCAAAAAAACAAATAAATCAAGCTATACGCTTTATATTTATTCTAGTTTATTAAAAATGGCAGAACCAGACCCCGAGCAGAAAAAGAGCAGAGTATCGATACTGGCGATGAAGAGCCAGTCTCGGTCGATGGCAAACTTTGCAGGGAAGTCCATGAGCCGGCTTAAAATGAGGAAAGGCTCTTTTGGCTTTGGTGGTGTTCCCGGTATAAAACCAGTAGAAAGAACTTCTCAGGTGAGCAAGTTAAAAAATATTGTGGTAATGAGCTTGTACCTACTATGAGAAATAAATAGTTGATATAATACAATTATTTTGGTACAAAACGACCGCCTTACTCGCACCTAAAATTGATGACCAATAAATGAAATAAGCATCTTCGCTTTGAGATGAATTCACATATTAGGTAACACATAAATCAGCGTTTTAGTTAAGTCCAAATGCTTATGTGTCAGCAGACGATAAGGCAGGGAGATCATTCTAGATTCATGAGATATTGTTTTCGCATTTCTACACACCAAGTAGTAGTAGAGCTCTTTCGAAGGGCTCGTCCGGGGAAGTGTTATAGGTGATGGTTACCACTTAACATCAGGTGGGCTATATGCTTGTTCCATCAGCTATAGTTGTATAAAAAAACACACCAATATTACAGCAGCGTATTTTTTTATATGTATTTTAAAAACATTGAAACTGTTTCAGCTTGCAATAGAGTTCAAGAGACCACCTCTGCTGTATCTAAACACCTACCAACTGGATCCTAGCACGAGGTTCCATATCCCGTCCGTCACAGAAGCTACTAATGAAATACTCGACGAGCTTTTTAATGGACACAAATACAATGTTCAGGTAATTCTGTGAAAAAAATCTTTGAAGCCCCTTCGAGAAATAGCTTGTAAAGTAGCTAAAAAGTTATTTTTAAAAGTCGGAAATAAGTACCATTCTTCTAGTACAGGAACCTCCCAACAGATTTTTTAATATTTAATAATTATTTCTTAAAAACATCAAAATTATAGGTATTCGGTAAAAACTATCTGTACAGGATGGTTTTTTGAGAAAAGCAGTGATGGCGAAGTCTGAGAGTTAGGGAAAAGTTGTAAAAAGTCGTAAAAATATGAATATGCAGTTTTTGTTTTCTTATAAATTGAGGGCATGACTCCTTCCACTAATTTTCTCTAACTCTCATGGTTTCGAACTTGGTTATCACCGCCCTTCTCAAAAAACCACTCTGTATTCTTTGAGGCAGTGCAAGCGTTGAAAAAGGCAGATACATCAATGAAAACATTTGCTTGTTCATCACTTTCTAACTATTTTGGCAGTCATGGTTTAGCCTTATTTGTATCCCAATATTAATAAAGGAGTTCGTTTTCTTCATCATGTTTCACACTTTTTTATTTTCACCCAGGAGTCTCCAGCCATAGCCCTTCGTATAGCAGGAGAGCTGATGCGAAAAATCAAGGCTATGAGCTTCAACCGCTACCGAGTCATCACTGTTGTCACCATTGGCCAGAAGAGAGCGCAGAGCTACAATAACGCTATCTCTTTTATCTGGGACCACGAGAGAGATAACTATGTTGATGTGCAGAGAGAGGAGAATACGGCGTTCATACAAGTCACTAGTTTTGGGATTTATCTTGATTAGGTTGTAATTCTCCTCCGTCGGTTCCCTCACTGCTGAGGATTGTGACTTCGAGCAAGAACCTTTGGTACGGTTTCCCCCCACTTGCCCCATTTTAGGCTTGGTGGAGTGCGACATTAACAGGTATTTCCAGGTTGTCTGACACTTGGTCTGACCATCTCTTTGGGCTTCGTCTTCTTGGGCTTTAGGTTGTATTATGAAGGTATACAAATACGACTTGCGCAAGGTGGCAGCTGCATGGGAAGAGCCGAAGACCGGGCTCAGTGGCGTGCCATGGGAGAGACCTATATCCAGCAGTGGACTGCAATAGGTTGATGATGATGTAAAAAATATCGCTTTGAAAAACAGAAGGCATATGCACAGTTATTCCCTAGGGTGGTATTGATATGGCTTTATCTCTAAGAACTAAAAGAGAAGGTTCTGTCTTACTTTTTTGCTGTAGTTGTACTTATTGTTTTACGTAGTTTTAGTATTTTCAATGTTCTGTTAGAAAAATAATCATGATGTTAATAATTCACTCGTTTTTATTTAAGTGAAGTCCTTTTGACTTCAAAACGACTGCTTAGATTGGAGTGAAAATAATTTCAAATTAATATTAGTATTTCAGAAAAATTAATTATACATTTAGTTGATGGTACAAGAATATGACCCATCTGGTATTAAGTGGTAACCATCGTCTAAAACAAAGCATTGCCTCGTGGATCACACACGTCAGAAACGTGCCCTACGATGTACTGCCCTGCGTCCATCAACTTGGCATGCAGATGTTCAGCCTCACGTGCATGTAATTGCACCGTTGCCCATCAAACCGAAACACAGCAATGCTTTTTCACGGCAGAAATCGGTATTGGGTTAGTACTTCTCCAGACGAGCCCTTACAAAGAGCTCTACTACTACTAAAATATAGCAAATAGTTTAACACATAGTTCTCACTATGTTAAAAACTACATTTTATTTTATTTAAATATAATATTTTAATTACTTGTGTAAAATTGTTTTATCTAATTTTTGTTTAATTTGTGGTTGCGCGTCAGCCCGCCATGTCAGAGAGGTTATTTACATTAAATTTCAAAACATGTAAATAGTTCATCCAATAAAATGTTTACACTCCGAGATAAAACTACCTAAGTTTTATGCAGCCTAGACCAATAAAATATCACCAATATTTGAATTACTTTTATCTTTAGGCATTCATGTAGTATAAATTTTTCGCGGTCGTAATTTAAAGTGGCTATTAAAAAATCTGACATAGCTAAACGTGACAACCCTGTGTTTTTATTAACCAGCATCATCATCAGCCTGAAGAAGTCCACTGTTAGGCCTACCCTACACATTTCCAGGAAGAACGATTCTAAGCTCTTTCCATCCACCGACTACCCGCGATCTTAACAATGTCCTCAGCCCATCTGGTGGGTGGGCGCCCTACGATTCTTCTTCTGGTTCGTGGTCGCCATTCGTGAACCATTATTCCCCAACGGCAGTGGGTTTTATTATTAATAAAACTATGATAATTTATATTTAGGGCCCTTAAAATATTATCTTGAATAATTTCACGACTATATTTTGTCCAGTTGCTAATTATGTCCAGCTGAGAACCTGTCCAGCTGCAAATCTGTCCAATTGTCTCATAGGCGTTTTAGTCAGTATAAAGGCGAAAACATATTAGGCGGACGCGTCCGACGGACGCGGCTGACAGCCGCGACTGATAGATATCTAGCTAATGAATGTACACTGAAGTGTGCAAACCATCCGGACGCGTCCGACGTCCGCGGCTTACATCCGATAGTTTGCACACTTCAGTGTACATTCATTATATAGATACTATAAGTCCGTCGGACGCGTCCGCCTAGTATGTTTTCGCCTTAAGGATCTGATATTAGTAGGATATCTCCTAGGTATAACAATTGAATTTTACATGTTATAAAATATGTCAGCTTCATCGTACAAAGTAAAGTTCAAACTACTAGCAATAGTCCAACATTTTTCACTCCTATGGCTGTATACCGACATAAGTGCAGCACTCAAATTTTTTATTGGCTCTCAGATGATTGGTCGTATGGGTAGGTCGTTAATATTCTTACATGGATATGCACCAGCACGTTTTGCATGAAGCTTCACATTTTTATCACAGTATAGTTTTGTTACAGTATGAGAGCACTGGTATAAGCCGATTCTAAGGACGTAGGTTCAAATGTTTTTTCTGTCCAAAAACGTATGTGCAATATGCCAGTATTCTCAAACGGTGAAGGAAACCGGCATATCGTAGAACCTAAAAAAATTGAAAACAGCACGAAAGAAGCCTCTTTGAGGCACACTTAACTTTCACCACACTGCAATGGCTTGAACAAACCAGTGACACGATAAGAAAAAGAACAGTAGGATACATTAAAGAAAAAACTTTAAATATGCAAGGGTGCAACGTTGGTATTGCAATGCTATTTGATTGGAACTGAAAACACTTTTATGCAAACTAACAGACAGCGTAGGACGACTTACGATAGCAAGATCACTGTTTTACATCAGGTGGCCCGTTTGCAATTCTGCCAGCAGCGGCAAAAAAAAGATGGTTAAGTTGGTGTATGATGAAGATTTAGGAGCGTGTACAATAAAAATATGTGTATAATATGGTTTCAGAATTCTTGATCAGAAAAAATGTAAAACAAAAAGGTTTATCATAGTCACTTCACTAGCGATAGTTTATGAGGTACTAGGTATCTGAATCACAATACGAGGTTTTGAAGCTTGTAGGTCCCGAGTGTAAAAGTCTTACTTTACCAAAAATAAGATTTTCACAGCAGACCGAACATACTGTATTTCATTTGTACCGTGCTTTTATCTTCTCTATTTGTGTTCATCGCTATCGAAGCTTAAATTAAAAACAAACACAAGACCTTTCGGCAGGCTGCTGACTAAGTTAAGGCAAGGAAAGAACTTTCGCTGAAATTGCCTGTAAACGAGATATTATTTTCATCTAAAAAGGAAAATTAGTTATCCTTACTTTTAGCTTTTGTTGTGAAGCTAAATTTTTGTGTTCAAATAGATTTTAATACCCACACTTTTTTACATGATAAAGACCATCCTTTGTAAACGACGATGTAGCCGACGATAGAGCAGAAAGTTCTAGAAAACATTTATAGACTCGGATTGTAGTGGTAAGGAAAAACAGCCGAAGGCAATGATAAAATATAATAATAACATTCATTTATTTTCTATCTTAAAAACTAGTATAAATGTACAAGGTATATTAATATAAGTAGAAATAATAATGAATGAAGAATAATAATGATTTAGTGGACATAAGCAGTGCCATAGAGCCTCAAACTGTGGAATACTGTTTTTATGGGTGCCATGGGTACCAGAGAACTGCAAAAATACAGTTGCACTATGAATAAATAATCACAGAGCATTTATAAGCACCCAGACATCAAACATACATCAAAATATTTATCGTGGGTGGGAATCCAGCCCACATCCGAACCGACTAGAAAGCAAAGGTTCTATACTATAAGGTCAGTTAAAACCAGTATTCAAAAACTATTTTATACCTTATCCTCTCTATTAAGCAAGATAATTTAAAAACACATTCACTAAATGCATACTATTTATTTGCTTTGATATTATGCTTGCAGAAATTCTAAATTCAGAAAATCGGTTCCAGTCACTCGCTATGCTCATTCCTTTGCAAATTTAGTTTTGGCGTCAATAAACTAAAACGAAAGCTAATACAATAGCTGGATTCGATGCAATGATAGGTACCTTTCATATAATGACGCAAGTGATGTGGCATGTTGCACATTCTGGAAACTCTTATACCTTGAAAATTAAAAAGTTTCAACTTAGGACCAAGAAATTTATGCTAAGAATTTATGGCTTATCTTCTCTTTGTGTGGCAGTGAATTTCAGGTGAATTTCAGTGATGAGTTTACAACTTTTACAGCATTCCATGCCCAGGAGAGCCAAGAGCAGATCCGTCCACATCTAGAGAATAAGCGGCGATATTGCCTATAGATATGGCCTTACCTGGAGTGTTTACAAAAAAGCCAGCAGCGCATTAGCATCACTGTTGTAGGTGTCTATGGGCGACGGTGACTGCTTTGCAACTCTAGCCTGTTTGCTCGTCTGCCAGGTATGGCATAAGAAAACAAAAAGCTTCAGTAAAATAATTTCTGCAGCATATCGCCGTCATTTACAAGAGCTACGGATATTCCATTACATTTGCATGCTTATATTTCTTAAACAATGCAACCAGACTGGGAACAGACTGAATAATAAACAGCTGAATTTCTAATAATAATAAATAAACTATGCTTGATTAAAAACTTTACTATCTAAAATACGAGGCAAAGACCTTTAATTAACTCGACATGATGAGATGAGTGCATTAAACTGTATTATGCACGAGTAATAACCTTATTTGTCTTTATCACATCTGCCTACTTCTTATTAACCGACTTCAAATAAAAAAGAAGGTTCTCAATTCAGTTGTAGTTTTTTTGTAGTCTTGATTCTTACTTTATTTGCACTATTTATAACAATCATGTAGGTAGCTAGATTGACATAATACGTTTATTTATGTGTTTAAAAAATAACCTGTGCGAAGCCGGGACAGACAGTAAAAAATAAAAATACAGCCAAATTTGGCCAATTGAGAAAATTCTCCTTTTTTTGAAGTCGGTTAAATAGTCTACCTAATATTTTTAGACTAGGTACAGGCTTGATTCTCTATGTGCTTTATGCGATATTAAAAAAAGTCTTGGTAAATTGCAAAATACGTATCGCACACAAAGGCATTGTTCCGAGAATGCTGTCAATTCCTGATGGAAGTTATAATCTTCATAAATAATTCTGTTTTCGTTTCATTCGGTTCTGCTATAGATTTATAGAGGTGTTCGAAGCTTTTGTGTACCTTCTATTGAATTTCAGGTATTGATATACAGGACTTGTGCAGACAAATGAAAACCCACGCACTTTGAAATTATATTGCAGAACTCGTCAGTATCAGCCTATAGAAGTCCACTGAAGGATAAGGCACTTACGCACGACTGGAACGGCATGCCAAAAAGATTTTACCGTCAGTCAGCGCACATTAGTCGCTTATACACCACGGTATATCAAAACGAGCGCCGGAGTCCTTGGGCATGCCGTTGCCTACCACAGTACGTCACGGCATCCTGCCGCGGGAGCCCGTGGCGTGTCTTTCAATGCCGTGCAATGAAATCCCTTTCAATGCCACGGCATCATTTTAAAGCATAGCAATTTTTGTCGTATTTCTACATCGTTAAGTTTGAATGTCCATACGAATTTGAATCCCTTGCCATGCCGGCCCAGTCTTCGTAGACCATAAGGTTTCCTCGTTCAATCCAAAATCGTATTAATGACCAAAATATGACTTTTTCAGGATTATGAAGAAGCAATACTAAATAATAAACGATAAACCTATTCACTTTAACGATACATGAAAAGCACTACAGTGTAGCTTTAATACCGTATGGGGTTCTTAGATAGTTGCAAAACTATCTTAGCACCCCATACGGTATTAAGGGGCTATTGTCACCTTCAACCACGGGGTTGAGCGATTTAATTTAGTGATAGCAACCCCATTATGGGCCAAGATTGTTGCGAAATCGAATTTGGTAGCGAAATCTTACAGTATATTGCTTGCAAGGAATATTGTTTGGCAGCTTGAGTGCAGAATTGTGGAGTTAAAGTAATACCTACTATCAACATCTATCTATATCTATGAGTATACAGGGTGTACTCTTCAACAAGAAGAAAAACACTACAGAGGTTTTATAATGTCCCAAAAGTTAAGAGCCAAGCGGGGTTTTTTCGTACCAAGGGGTCGTGGATTCAAATCCCGCTCAGTTCTGAACTTTTGGTACATTATAAAAATCTTTGTGATTTCCCTAAGTGTAGTAACTATAAAATACGCACTATAAAAATCTATAAAAGATATAAATTAGAGAGGGTTTTTGAAGTGATAACACTTTTAGGCAAGTGGCATCGTCACGCGTGTCACGCATGTTAGGTAAGTTTTTATTTCTATCGGCATTCCAAAAGTGCCACGGTTTTTTTTAATCACCGCGAATATTAAATGGTTAATTTATTTCTTTAAATCTTTGCTTAACCTAGGTCCTAGTTAGTTAGTTTACTCAGTCCGATTCTCAGTCTGACTCTAGGACTAAATTAATAGCGTTGGCTGAAATATTTTCTAAAATTTATTTCCAATTTATTTATATTCTATAAATACAAAGATATTTTCAGAAGTAGGTAAGTGTAGTGACTTTTTAGAAATTCAACCCTTATTATTATTACACTCTGTATCCTCGATTACTGGTAAAAAATAAGCCAACTGTAAATAAAGTGACTGGTACCAAAATACTTTCTTCTTTCTAGAATGAAAATGTCCTCATACATTTCCACATGTTCTGGAGAAAAGCGGCGGACGAAGATTAGGCGGCGACTCGATTCGAGCTATCCAGACACATTCTACATTGCCATCGAATGGAATGACGGTTCCAGAGTTTTTATTTGTTGGCAGAATTGGAATACGGGACGTTGGCTTTGATATGTACTTGTACCTAGCCGTAGGACTGTTTAACTTAGGACATTTCGCTACCCAAACCGAAATTGGGTTGAAATAATTTTTTCTATCTGTCTATTAAAAAATTACACCCCAAGGAGTTAAGAAATGGTGAGTGTGCATAAAATAGCATAGCGGCGAAAACAACCGTTGATGTACTTCTCGTTCGCAAATTTCGACCCTCTGTTTGTGCTGAATGTCTATGTGTGTTGTGTGTCCAAAATAAGTGTATTTTCGTTCTTTTTTTTTTTCAGTGAAAGATATAAAATCACTGAACTTATTCATCGAATATCGCGAGCAACGATCTTGTGTGTAAATTTGATTGTACAGTCCCAGTATGAAAATTTTCCTTAGAGTCGGTTTTCCCTTGCACCAGTGCCTCGATCATGAACACATTTTGACATAATTTGTGACGTTATATAACTAAACGGTGTATTCTGTCTATTCAGTTTCAAAAGGTAGTATGTGATCGTGATATACGTTGAACAAATCAAGTTGAAAATCGACGAACATTTTCATTCCGCCACTATACACAATGTAACCTAAAACATATCCTATCATGTTTTCCTGCTTAAAAGTTTACCCAGGTACAAAAACCAGTTAGGTAAACCTCAAACTTCAGCTTCTCCATTTTTTCTTCTTTCTTCTTTTCTTCAACTTTAAATAAAACTTTACTAAAATATAGAGTTTTACAGATAGAGTCTTTATTTCATGAAAGCTTTTTTGAAATTTAAGAAAGTTTTATTTTCTTGTCCAGAAGATGGTTGTGCCGAGTTCTCGGTACTTTGGTCGCTGCAATGTGAAGCCTCGTTACGGTCCGCCTGAAAATGGGATTGTTTTCACACTTTCAATGAAAATACGGTTACATTTCGCTGTTGACTGATTTGTTACTTTCAAATCCTACCATCTTGTACAAGTAAATTTATTTTACTTTAGGTATTTTACTTTACTTTTTTTACCAACATAGCTCTTTTTATTTACTAACCTTCATCATCCCACTGCTGGGCAAAGGTCTCCCCCATAACCTTCCACTCGTCCCGATCCTTAGCGGTCTCCCACCAGTCTTTCCTCTGACCGTCGAGATCATCTCGCCAACGTCTTCTCGGCCGGCCCCGTCATCGTCTGCCGTCCTCAGGCACCCAAGGAGTGACGATTTTTGCCCACTTTTCGGGTTGCATCCTGCTTACATGGTCTGCCCACTCCCATAGCTCTTAGAATTAGTAAATTGAAGTGGCAATGGGCAGGTCATATAGCTCGAAGAACCGACAACTATTGGGGAATAAAGGTTCTCGAATGGCGACCACGAACCGGAAGACGAAAAGTAGGGCGCCCACCCACCAGATGGACCGACGAAATTGTTAAGATCGTTGGAAGTCGGTGGATGGAAAGAGCTCAGAATCGTTCTTCCTAGAAATATGTAGGGGAGGGCTATGTCCAGCAGTGGACTTCTTCCGGCTGATGGTGATGATGATGAGGTATTTTACTGTACTTTTTTCCAATTCAATGAATCAAGTAATTACAAATCTTCAGGTCTTTTTCAATATTCATAATTCTAAATTCTAATATCCATTCAATGTTCATATTATTTTATTTTATTCTTAAATTTTTCATTTTCAATAATAATTGACTATCTTATGCTGTTCGATGTACACCTGCTCACGAACCAATTTGAATCTACATTTTGTAAGCGATCGATGTAAGTGGGTAGGTACGGGGTAAGAAAAAGTAGGTAAGAAAGATAAAAAAAAAGAAAACTTGTTTATTCGACCCACACTCACATTGCACAGATTAGTAGGTAACAAAAATTTTAAAACGAAAAATAAAATAACAAATTCTAGCCATGCATTTGCTAGATAAAATAAGTAGGTAGGTAGGTGCAAGGATTTGAAACGTGTTATTTTAGGTGAATCTTTCTTGAATATTAACCAAAGCCTTTTTTTTTGCTAAATTGCGTTTATGCAGGCAGACAAGCAGTCGGGCCACCAGATGGAGAGTAGTCACCGTCGCCCATAGACACCTGCAACACCAGAAGTGGTGCTGATGAGAACTGATAGACCCGCTTTTTAAAGGACCCCATGTCGAAGCTCCGAGAGAAAATCACAGAAGGCAGCTCATTCCGCAACTTATTCGTACGCGGCAAAAAAGACCGCGAGAAACGAGCGTATTACTTACTTTTTGGTATTCTCATCCAGTTTTGGTATAAAGACAACCGCCGATCTGCGATAGCGATCAGTTTCAGCATAGAGTTTCACTTACATCACACACAGCTTTGATTGTGCGATATTTGACAGCAATAAACTGATCGCCATCGCAGTTGATTAAGATATGCGCAAGGTTTTACTTTGAATATTTTATTGCAAGATATCTCAAAGTACTTAAATACAGCTGAGTGGGATTTGAACCCACGACCCTCCCCTTGATTCGGGGATAATAACTTACTTTGTAACAACCACGCGGCTCATAACTTTTGGGATCTTAATATCTTTGTTATTTTTACAACGAAGATTAATTCAGTGGAACTTTGATATTAATTTATCGGTAAAAATACTGTTTGCTAAGCTGTGTGGAATCGGATTGCATATACAAGATTTTCTGTCAAAAGGTGGTGTGCGAGCGAGAGAAACATATACGGAGGGTCTGCATCGCCCTTGATGTGATGCTTCTGGTATGGCAGGCGTCCATAGACTACGGTAACCGCTTTCCATCAGGTGGGCCGTATGCTTGTTTGTCTACTATGTGCAAGTGAGTTGAGACGTAGCGGAGCTACTACAAGTAAATATTTAAATAAATAAAAATAAATAATAATGCGGACAATCTACACAACCCTATCTAGCCCCAAAGTAAGCAGAGCTTGTGCTATGGGAAACAGATAGCTGATATAATATTTAAATACTATTGTTAATACATTAGAATACAATATAACACCCAGACAGAGAACAAACATCTATGTTCACCACACAAATATTTGTTCTCGGTGGGGATCGAACCCACGCCCTTCAGCGCAGAACAACTACTACCAACTGAGCTGTAACGGTGAAGACGGAACAATTTTTATTGTACTAATCTCCTCTTAAAAATAAAAATCACATATCACTGAAATAATAGATTCCTTCGTTTGGATGGCGGTTAAAATACCACAAGAATAGCGCACTTCCGAGGCAGTTCCGCTACGTAAGTAGTTTATTATTCAGCAAAACATCCTCACTGAGGTACTTAGGAGTTTAATTTCATTTTATGACGCCATTACAGCTTATTATTATGTCGCTTTTGTCTAATATAATGGCAGTTAAAAGAGCGAGTAGGTGATCAATGTTGTTTTGTAAAAATTAGAAGTTGTTGAAATTCTTTTACCTTTTACCAAATGACTTTTTACGTGACAACGTCTTATAATTCGATGGAGCCGGCTGCACGCACAAAAAAACATGACTCATGCGGCGCTACCTCGCCCTGAGGCGTTCCATTTAAGGCTTGAAGTGCAAGCGAGAGTGTGGAACGAGCGACAAAGAGGCACAATTGACCTCCGCGTTCGGCAGCGTTCGACATCTGTCTTTCTCCTACTTGAGTGAGCGATGCGTCCGCGTGGACAGCTGTATGACGTTGTCACGTTCAACGTTTTTTCTGTATCTATGGGGTAAAATTATAGTGTATACCTTACACCCATACCGCAAAGGCTTCCTTCCATTCCTCTCAGTGATCGTGAGTTTGGACTTATGGTTACCCAATCTGTAATGTAATGAGAAAAGTGCTAGATATGAATGTGGATGGGTATAAAAGTAGAGGTGTTTAGACCAAAGAAAAAATGGATGGAATGTGTGAAGAATGACTCCTGAAATGACGGCTAATAGAGGAGAGTGAAGAACGATAACCTGTTGTGCCGACCTCACATGAAGTGGGATAAGGACAAGAAAAATGATGATGTTGTCCAGTCTGCCAAGAAATTGTCAAATTCATCTACAGATAATTCTGATTGTTAGCGTGTCTTTCTAATAAACCGATGTCGTTTCAACAGAAAAAGATCAATTTCCGAGCAATTTGCAATTACTTTTGCAAAAAAATGTTTACTTTAAAGTTTACCAAACACTGAGAGAAATAACAAAAAAAAACATTGATTCCCCAGCTCTACTATGTCTGATTGAAAGATTCAAGCTGTGCTTTCAGAGGAATTGATTTGTTGGAACAAATCGAATGCATTCAGATTTTGCTTTGCTGCATCTGAAATGCTTTAAATTCCAAACATAGTTGCTTTCTTTTCTATAAAATTCAATTTGATTGTGTTCTATCGAGTTAAAATCACATCATTTGATTTTCTATTTATTTTTAATGC
This sequence comes from Thera britannica, assembly GCA_939531255.2. Lineage (NCBI taxonomy): Eukaryota > Metazoa > Arthropoda > Insecta > Lepidoptera > Geometridae > Thera > Thera britannica. The sequence continues at coordinate 4,671,321 of OW618041.2, read as the reverse complement.
TTCGCTCCATATGTTTATTTGAATTTAAATATTTTTATGTCTCTAAAATATAGATGCCCAGGAATACCTACCTACCCTAAGCCGGCGTGCATGCATGAGAATGTTATAAAAGTGAATGAAGTGAAAGAGGTATGCCAGGACCGTAGCAAGTAATCTCCGCCTACCCTCATGGGAATGAGGCGTGATTTCATATAAGTTTGTATATAAAATTTAATTTTCTCAGTTATTCAGTGAATAAAAAAAAAATAACTTTGGATTGATTGAAGATTGCTAGAAAATTTATTAGAAAATACCATTCAAAAATATGAATCCATCACCGTCAAAAGATTACCTTACACATTTCTACACCCCAAGGAATCGCCACAATCAATGGTAAACACCAGGAACAAAGGCCAGAGTCGTGACGTCATTCCGTCGCTGACGTCAGAGCTTGCGTACATGTGGGTCAATGGAGCGCGCAGCTTCGCCCGGGACGTAGCACCCCTGGAAATGGGTCATAGCTCTAAAAATACGCAGCCTTATTGCAGCCGATGCACTTTGCAACCTTCGAATTTGCTGCAATCTTGCTGCTAGAAAATATCCAACGAAGTTTCGAAGCTATTTTCCACTTTATCGGAATTATGTTTTGACTGGCCTCTCAGCTCAGTTGGTAGTAGCTCTGCCTTCTGCGCCGTAGGTCGTGGGTTTGATCCCCACCGAGAACAAATATTTGTGAAGTAAACATAGATGTTTGTTCTCTATCTGGGAGTTATATTGTATTCTAAGTATGTACTTAGGTACTTACAAAAAAAAATATTTAAGTATTATATCAGTTATCTGGTTCCCATAGTACAAGCTCAGCTTAATTTGGGGCTGGATGGTGTGGTGTGAATTTTCTACAATATTGATTTATGTTGTAAGACGACGATGAGGAATACATTGTTCTACTTTACTCTAATAAAATAAATTTCTGTCCAATTATCACTTTTATAACAAGGCTCCTTCTTAATAAAATTGCAAAAATCTGCAAGCACTCGCATGTTTTTAAAAATGTTTTTGGTGTACAGAATCCAACATGATTTAAATGAAAAGTTTTATAAACTAAGCTCTGCCGAGTTGGTTCATGTTTCTATTATTTTAAAAATTCACGATATTGTTCAGGATGTCCAAACCGAGATTGTTTTAGTCATAACAAAATTGAAACCCGAGCGTATCGAAATTGGTATATTCGGTGAAAAATATTGTTTACATTTTCATAGAAAGAGATTGATGCCTTCTGAAATATATTACACGTCTGTAATTGGTTTATATTTTCTTTTTTTATCTAACTTTAGTCCAAATATTGAATTTTATGTAAGATAAAAACGATTTTGTAGACAACAAAATATGCGTGTCCCATATTGTACACTAAAACTTTATAGTATTTTTTACACAAACAAACCTATTTCTGTAACGAAAGTAAGTAAAAGATAAAAGCGACGTAAGGCTCGACATAAAATCGTGCATTAGGGATGTTTTATCTCGCACTTAACGCTTGTATCCTTTCGCGAAACAAAGGATTTGAGGCTATACTTTATGGAAGAATTGTTTTTTCTGATCCAAGGTTTAGAGGCTCTATAGGAATACAATAGAGATAGCAGATAAGGATACTGTTTTTCTCTCTCCAAGACGGTTGAATAGATTTTGATGAAACTTGGAATAACACAGGTTTTTTATCCAGGTATAGATAGTGCAAACCACGAAGGCGCGCCCCACTATTCCTCCTAACCGTTTAAAGTATATGTGTGCAAGCTTCCGTCAATGTTTGAGTGTTATCGGTACACACTAATTACCTATGAGTGCACACGCACACTACAATGAATAGACTACGGTTCGCGACTGCCGCTCGGAGCAAACTCCCCGCAACCCGCGAGGGGCGCGTCTTCGTGAATTGCACTATCTATAACACTCTATCGATCTAGTTAGTGTAAACCATTCAAAATATTTAGACAGATTTCCAATTATCTAACTCCTATGTATGCTGACGCAACTCTACTAATAGCATTGAAAGATTCAAACGCCTCTCATGGGATTAAGGCTTTGACCCCATACGTAGACTGCCTTCCTTTTGCATCTTTTCTTATTTAACATAAGACACGCTTGGAATTACAGTTAGGCTTAACATCAGGTCGGCCATATATGCTGGTTCCATCAACTAGTTGTATAAAAAAAATGTACATGCGATAGCAAGCATTTCGATGTGAACATTGTGTACATTATTTTTTGGGAAGTAATGCAAAAAATAATGTACACAATGTACAAAAGAACTTCAGTATCATGGGTTTGAAAAAGTAGGCAATCAGACTCAATTAAGTATTTCGTTGGAGACCAACATTCAGAAACATAGTTTTTTTTAAATGTGTCGACACATTTAAAAAAAACTGCGCTTTAAACATGCTCTTTTCGGGGCAATTGATCAATTGCCCCGAAAAGAGCATGTTTAAAGCGCACTTAAAATCTCTACACCACATTGGTTCGTTAGAACTACTGACACGACAAGGCGAAGAAGACTGTTGCAACTAGATCTTTCCAACCGTGTGGTGAAAGGATTTAGAGTGCGCCTTAAGGCCCCTTTCGTGCACTTCAATAGAGCCTGCAGCTCCTATCAAAGCCTGCGTCGATCAATCCGTTGAACAGGGGATTAATCAAAATTACAATAAGGGTTTGCCCCACCCCACATGGTACACACGCTCTGTCTGGCTTTGTCTCTGGCTCTGGTTTTCAGTGTGTGAGTGCTCATCATCATCATCATCCACAGCCCGACTTCACCCACTGCTGGGTATAGGCCTCTCTCTGTATGTGCCACTGTTGCCGGCCTTGTGCCAATCACATCCAGGTCTTACCTGCGATGTTAACCACATCGTCTGCCCATCTTGCCGCAGGGCGAGCAACGCTTCTATAGCCAGTTCTTGGGCGCCATTGTGAGTGTTCACAAGTGTATTACTCTGGTGTGACGTTTTGACGTAGTATTTATGCAACACTCACACAGACTCAAAACCAGAGCCAGAGACAGAGCCAGACAGAGCTTGTGGTAGGCCTTCTATATTTAGCTCTGTAGAGACTACGCGTATATCCGTAATGATCATATATTATAACAGTCATTTAGCTTAGCAGATCGATAGTTACTTCTTTTTGATGGCATGAAAGTGACCAGGGACTTTTAGCTATAAATTTGTTGAAAATACGGCCCCGCCTTCAGATCCTAAGTTCGTTGGTTCAAAATTTATGCCCCAAAATTTGTACACTATGCCAGTAGGTACTCTTAAACGGTGATAAAAAACATCATGCGCGAACATCGTCGGCACCATGTGTCAAGTGCACGAAAGGAGCCTCTTTGAGTCGTACTTTTTTTTATACAACTACCTGATGGAACAACCATATGACCCACCTGATGTTAAGTAATACTTAAAATTATTTCCCCGCACTTGGTTTGAAAGAACAACCGATTTTTTTGACGACCTTTTTATCGTGTCACTGGACACGATAAAAAGATCGACAAAAAAATCGGTTGTCTGTAAAGTCGGTTTACTGACGATATTTGAACGTGACAACGTCATACAGCTGTCCACGCAGACGCATCGCTCACTCAAGTAGGAGAGAGATATATGTCGAACGCTGCCGAACGCGGAGGCCGATTGTGCCTCTTTGTCGTTCGTTCCGCACTCTCGCTTGCACTTCAAGCCTTAAATGGAACGCCTCAGAGCGAGGTAACGCCGCATGAGTCATGTTTTTTCGTGCGTACAGCTGGCTCCATCGAATTATAAGACGTTGTCACTTCAAAAGATCGAAAAAAAACTACAAGTATAAATAAATAAATAAATATTGTGGACAATTCACACAACACTACCCAGCCCCAAACTAAGCAGAGCTTGTAATATGGGAACCAGATAACTGATATAATACTTTAATACCTTTTTTTTGTTTGTAAATTCATACTTAGAATACAATATCACACCCAGACAGAGAACAAACATTTATGTTCACCACACAAATATTTGTTCTCGGTGGGGATCGAACCCACGACCTACGGCGCAGAAGGCAGAGCAAAAATCCAAGTAGGTTTTAGTTATTAATGGAATAGACGATCATGCTAACAAAACGTCGTTTTTCCCCAGTCATAAATCTCGTTCACAATGCCTATTCGTTGCTAAGTAATTCTGAGAGCACCATTAGCTTTCGTAGCCGTTGGTAAATGGTGAATCAAGCAATTTCGGGAGTACCTACGCCTCAGGGAGTCTGTGAGACGACCTCGTTGTTAGTTTGCCTTTTTAGGGTTCCGTAGCCAAATGGTAAAATAAAAAAAAACTGTCTTCAAAAATATGATATGATGTTGAGGTTATATTGTTTTTTGCTAAACTGAATAGTTTTTTAAGGAAGTCAAGGAGGCCGCATTCAAATGAAGAAAATTGCATCAAAAACCCCGACAAGAGCTAAGCTCTTAAATTTAAGAAGGAGAAGAATAGTTTGCGCGATTGACTCTTCCAAAGTGGTTAAATGTGTGCCCCCTCCCTCCCACCACGTATCTTCTAAATTAAGAGAATGATAAAACTAAAAAACAATATATCATATACCATGCAAACTTTCACCGAAAATAGGTTTGAACGAGATCTAGTAAATAGTTATTTTTAATTCGTCATAAATCCTAAACCGCAATTTACCTTTCGCCGAATTACAAAAAAAAATATATTATGTTCCATTTTATTTTTAACCGACTTCCAATCAAAAAGGAGGAGGTTCTCAATTCGGTTGTATGTTTTTTTTTTTTTTTTTATTATTTTTTTTATTTTTTTTTTATTTTTTTTTTTAATGTTTGTTACCGCATAACTTCGTCATTTGTGAGCCGATTTGAAAAATTATTTTTTTATCTGAAAGTTACTGCTTCCAGATTGGTCCCATTTTAATTTTATTAAAATCGGTGTTGCCATTTTTTTTTAAATAATTTTTTTAATGTTTGTAACTGCATGCCTCCGTCATTTATGAACCGATTTAGAAAATTATTTTTTTATTTGGAAGGTTATTCTTACGTCCAGATTGTCCCAAACAAATTTGATTAAAATCGGTTTAGCCGTTTGACAATGAAGTCGGTTTCTCAAGTTTTTTAAACTTAAATTATTGTTTTCTGTTTTTGTTACTGTTATGTGTGTTCCTTATTTTAGTACCTAAAATGTCCTCCATTGGCGATGTGACAAATGAACCTTTTTTCTTTCTTTCTTTCTTTCTATGTTACCTGCCCTTTATGGGCGAGTCCGACTCGAACTTGGCCGCTTTTTTCGAGCTCAGTCGGGCAATTTTAAAACTTTTTTTTGCTCTCTTTAGGCATTTTGGGTAAAAGAAACCTGAAAGGGGAGTTCGGGTAATTCAATGTATTGGCCTAAAACGCAGAAAAGCTTAAGTTTATTGCCGATAGAAAGTTTTTATATTACTAACTAAGAATATGGAAGGCCTTGTAGGTATCTAAATTATTTTATATAAGCTATTGAATCTTTAAAAAAGAAGATTGATGGTACTTTTAACAATTTCACATGTAAAAAATACACTTGAGAGCAATGAATTTGGGCCATCTTTAATTTTGATATTTTGGACGTTAGAATTGTTAGGTGGCAATATGTTTTATAAACCACCATTCAAGTGATATTATTATCTGAGTGGGTAATCAGGCTCCAGTAAAAAATGTACCCTTTTCACTTGTACTCGATTGAGGAGTCAATGAAATCAAATGTGTATTTATTCAGTAGAATTCAAGGGTCACTTTGAAACGTCTTAAAGCTAGGCGAGTCTAGGTGCCAGTAGTGCCAGAATAGTTTGACACCGCTATAAAGAATGTAATGTATTATATTAGCTATCTGATTCACAATTAGGACAAGCTCTGCTTAGTTTGGAGCCAAATAGTGTTGTGTGGATTGTCTATATTTATTTATTTATAGGATCTGTTTATAAACCAATACTTATTATAATTCTATGGAATAGCGCTCTTAGTCACGATGTTGTTGGAGGTTTGTGTTAGTGACCCGAATTGCACTCGAGTGTATTTGGCCCATTTGGAAAATCGGCGGGATTTGCGAGCTTCGTTGGCAAGTGTTCCTTTCATGTATGGATCCTTGACCTAATTTCAATTGGAGAGTACGTACCTAATGGATCCTTACAAATCCTTTGGCACATATTGAAAGCTCGCTAGATTAATTGGCGAATACCTAATACTTATTTTTTAGACTACTCAGTTTCATTTTAAGTAAAGTATTCTACGATTTTTTTTCACAGAGGATTGATATAATTATTTCATTTTAGTTAAAATACAACTTTTTTTCTGATCAGGCATATAAAAGTTGTTAGCTCTGTAACTGATTGATTTGATAGCGTCAATAGATAAAATATGGCAACACTGTATTGTTATTCATCGTAGCTTATCACCTAGATGTGGCCGTACCTTAAGTCAGTAAGGAACTAGTAAATAAAAAAACATTGTGGACAATACATTAAAATAAATATGATGAAAGCATGATACGATACATGCTATTGAATCCATAGGTTCTAGTGAAAACTAGAAGAACTTCTCTTTGAGGCGCACTTAAAATCCTCTCACCACACCACACTTGGTTCGAAATAATCAGTGACACGATAAGTAGACGAAGTAAAAACTAGTGATGGAAAAACTTTGTGGAAACTATGTTTCAAGAACCGAATGTAAAATACCTATAATAAGTAATTGAATTACGGGCTAATTTTTCAATCTACAGCTAATTTATACATCAGATGAAAGTATATCGATCTCTGGTTTAAGTTAGTCAAAACCAAGGACTGATGTTTTTTTTCGATAAATAACGTTTTTCCGTAGATGGAAAAATCATCCCTTACTGTAACAAAGTGCTTAAGTTATACAATAGTTCTTTGTAAGTTCACAAACTACGCGGGTTAATGTTATGCTTCACATTATAAATCTTCTGTAGATTTTGCCTTTGTGAAAGTTTAACGAGCTTTTGTTTTGAAATTACACTTCTAAGGGAGTATTTGTCAGGTGTTATTAAATTTAGAAGATTTGGAGAGGACGTCCAGCAGGGACGATGAAATGTCGATGATAAAATGTAGGACGCCCACCCACTCGATGGACCGACGATGTTGTTAAGATCGCAGGAAGGCGGTGGATAGAAAGAGCTACTAATCGTTCATCCTGGAAATGTATAGGGGAGGCCTATATATCTAGCAGTGTTTTTTTTTGTGCTGATGATAACGATCTGTGATATTAAACAGTTTCATATTTTTCATTGACTTTGACCACATTCATTCATTGGAAATGGTCACGTTCGAATTGGATACAAAAATCCTATCCAGGAAAGATAAATTCATTATCCATTGGTGTACCCTTGAATTCAAACCCACGACCTAACAACCAGAATACAGGGTCACTCCCACTAGTCAACCGGTCCGTCTGTTGACCTCCGTTTAATCCCTGAAGCGAAGGATACAAACGCAGAAACTTGTCTGATTGGTCGCCGTGTTTGTTTCTCCGGTAATGGATCGGAAATTAGATAAAGACTAGCAGCGTCACCCGGCGTTACCCGGGTAAATCTTTGAAGTAAATTAATTTATTCTAGATTATACTTGAATATTCTAGAACGTTTAGGGCCATTCTGAATGATGACCGACTATTCTAAATGATTTCAAAGCATTTGCATTAAATTTGATTATTCTAGATCATTCTGGAATATTTAAGAACATTCTGTTCTAACGCTTTGGCAAAATGTAGAATTTGTAGAAAAAATTTTATACGATAAAAAAGGATAGACATAGAAAAATCACTACTTGTTAGAAAAGGATCAACTTCTATCAATTCCGTCCAAACTCCCCTTCTCACAGCATGATACCAAGAGTTATCTATCACCACAACGGAGAGTAGATCCTAGTTGGCAGTAATAGAGAAAGCCCTGTACATACATACACACGCATGCTTATTATGATATATTATATTGATTGATTGAGAGCAGAACATGATGAGCACTTACGTTTTATTTTTATTCGCTGGAGTGAACTACGTAAGTAATATCTAGTTTTCTCATCTTGTCTGATAAAACTCCGTAAGTAATAGCTAGATTTATTATTTTGTCTGACAACTTTAATCTAAAAATAATTCTGTCCAGCTAGGGATTCCATTTCGAATAGATTTTCAGATTTTTCGAGATTTTGTTCCTACTTTAATTATTATTAATAAATAATATAAAACAGTTATTTTATTATTTTTAATAAACAACACAAAATAAAGATTCTTGACATTTCAAGTTTTTATTAAAAGTTATTTTCAGTTTTTGTAAAAATCAACAAAGTGTTTAATATCCCTAGACAACGTTGATGTGTGTGTATTATATATCTAAGGTATAAATTTTAAGCTCATGAGTAGTGCATCATATATAACAATTTTAGCATGCGTAATTTACGAGAAAATATCTAGTAATAATTGTTTTTATTAAATATCACTTTGGTCCCTACCAAGAGCCAACCAAGAGTACTTGTTCCATAAGAAAGTAACATGAAAAACAAAAATAAAAATCAAATATGGTGCATATCACAGCTTACATTCCATTATGCCGCTGAAACAAAGAAGCAATAATAAAACGCAATCTCCAGCGAACAACATAAAAACATAAGGAAAATCCGTCTGAAGATTCGACTGAGACATTCTTAGCGCTCGCATCAAGGAAATTTGAGCCGTCCTACTTTTGTTCAGTGTTAACTGTTATTGCAAAAGTTTGTGGTAGGGCTGATACCGATACAAACTGGCCAAAAGTAGAAATATGAAGGGTATTTCTAAATAAACGCATAAAAACATAAAATAAGAATGTCGTCCTGATCAGAAAGTCAAATTATTAAATTATAATTATACTCGTATTCAAACTGGAGTAGAGAAATGCCTCAGCGCCATGTCTTTAAGGAAATGATCATGGACCATTTATTCAATCACCTAAACGTGTCCAGTGCCATATATACTAAAGAACTGAATTTGTCTAACGTAGATAATCTAGGTAAGTTTAGGTAGTAACCTCGGTTTGTGACAAGGTGAAATAAAATGAATTATGGCAAAATAAAATGTATTTAATTTTGCCGAGCGACGGTTACATTAGTAGGTGTGAGTGAAAAGTCTATGCTTATAAGGAATTGTGATACCTAGTAGGTAGTCACTAAACTAGACTAGGTTGTTGCAATAGACAGGCACCCAAGTAGGTAGATAGCTAAGTCAAATATATGTTTATTCAATAGTATCACAAGGATCACTTGGAAACGTCTTAAAGCTAGGTGAGTCTCAGTGCCAGTTCCACGCAACCAAGTCTAGAATAGGTGTAGGTACGGTAAACATAAAATCAAGGCTCACACAACGAATTACCGTCACTCTGAAGTTTCAACTGACGACCCACATAATTTCCTCACCCAACTGTTATACCCAACTGTTATATCGATTCCTTTGAACAGATTAGAAAGCCAACACGCTTATCCACTTCCAACTTTATAATTTCTATTGTACTTCGACAACCCTGCTCTAACAATAGCTGGAAGTTTTATTTAGTAAGTCTTAAGAATCGCAACAGAGTTTCAGAAGTTTGCTTATGGATTGGGGCTTGGGAAGCAGTTACTTGAAAAATTATACAAGAAAATTAAAATTCGTTCCCCAACCGTTGAGAGAGAGCTGTGCCGTGGTTTTTAGAAAGTATCTTAAATTTACAAGATGGCCGACCACATTTGGCTCACCATGTTTTCAAAATGGTCGTTAGTTTTATTCTCAGCGGGAAAAAGCCACAAAGGAGCATGGTATTTTGAAAAAAGAGCATGAGATTTTTAAGCTTTCTCTATTTAAACAATTTTGAAGAGTTTCTCGATTCGATTGTATTTTTTTATGTTCGTTATTCAATTCAATATTATTATTTTTTATTTATTTCAGACTTCACATAATAATTACGTCATTACAAAGTCCACAGTATGTAATTGCATAACTTCGTCATTTTATGAACCGATTTGAACCGATTAACAGGTACTTCCAAATTGGTCCAATAGAAATTTCATCAAAATTGGCTCAGCAGTTTGAAGTCAGTTGCTAAAGTTTTTTAAACTTCACTTGTTACATAATTAACAATTACTGGTAATTTACAGAGCCTGAATAAAACGAGAGGACCATGAATGTGAGCCTAAGTGTCTAATGATTCTTTAATTTTCTTGCTCAGGGCGTCGATTCCAGCAACACTAATCACACAAGTGACCGCGTAAATCGATGTGAGAATGTGAGTTGTCAATTTTTGTTTGAAAAATTTGAAAATGGAACGTGGATTCAGTGATCACTCAATCGAGCCGTGTTGCTGGAATCGACGCACTGATAAAACAACTTACTTCTCGAACCTTGTTCAGTAAAAGCCAATAAGATTAATTAAATTAGGCAGTGCACTCAACACAAATTCAATTTGCAAGAACTCAACTCGATTCGCATTGATGTGCCCACAACCTTTCACCCTCTCCAACTTTCCTCAACCTCGTACCTTGACCTATATACACCCTAATTTAACCTCCGACATCTTACCGTAAACATTATTGCTTTGCGATAGCCAGTTCAATCTAAACTTTGTAATAAGGTGGTAGAGATTGAAATCGCGTGGTATCGTTTGATATTATTAATATGAACATGAAAGGTTTCGTCAAATATTAACCGACAGTTTGATGAAGCACGGGTTAGGAATGAAGAATATAAGTGGGTTGCGGTTATTATGATGAGAATAGTGTTTACGTTACTATTTTAGCCAGTTTGTACTACATTAAGCTTATTCTGAGTTTTACTCGATCAGTTTGAACAATTTTGTTTCGCCTGTTGTTTATCTCTCTCTTTTGCATGGAGAAATATCATGTGACAGCAATACTTTACGAAGAATCGATCAAAACAATTTTTATTTAAATTTAATTTAAGTTTTATTAGGCGTTAGTAGGTACATAGTATTACCATTTTAGGAGTATCAGGATTTTACTTTTGTACGCCGCCGTTTTTCTGATTTTCGTAAATTCTCTTCATTCAAAGGTTGTCTTGAAGAGATCACTGTTAGTAATAAGGCCACCCATTATGTCTATATTTGTAATGTTTCTTTGATATTATGTCTTCTTTTGTATACAATAAAGTATCTATCTGCATAATAATGATTTTATGTGGTTTTCTCTGCATTACCTCTTATGGCATGTGCCTTGAGTTTGTACCTGTTTCCACTACTTTGAACCGTAAAGACGTTGATATTTTATTGGAATTGATACATCACCTGATGAGAAGTCAGGAGTGCGTTTGTGTCACAAAAGCACTCCAAATTTCAAAGATATTCACTACATATATTTTTAATCAAGTTGTAAGTAGATAAATCAAGGGTATATAATTTTTGTTAAGCATTTCACTGTTGGGCTATAAAATCTTATAGCACAATAAAGGCGCAAATTTATTAAAAAGATTACTCTCATTTTATAACACCTCATCAAGCTACTACAAATATTATGAAACTCAACGCAATTTTTATTTATTATGAGCTGCATTGTTCAAGAATAATTTATTATAAAGTTCGAATAGGCACAACTTTATGAAACAAAAGAATGAATGTTATGTAAGGTATGCTTAAAACATGGTTAGTTGCTATTCAAGTTCTAGGTTGTTTACTAGAAAGTTTTAGGCATAGTCGACACGATAAACCTTACATTACCAACGTTTCAAGCTTTACGAGCATAAAACCACCGAAAATCTACCTACCCTAAAGTAGCAAGCCCATGAGAAGTTATAAAAGTTATTTGCATACATAATGAAGTCAAAATTCCATCCCAGATGCTTACAGCTTTAGCACGCGTAATAAAATTAAAACGTAGATAATTACGAAATGTATTATGTAATCAAAAAGTTTTGTGGAGTTTGCGTTGTTGATTCAACTTTTTAGCGGCTATAAAACTCATTAAATATAAAAAGTGGAACAATTACATTGTAAGTAACAATTTTGGGCTTTATATTTTTTTATCTTAATATTTTAAACAACGATGTCGACATAAATCCTTAGCCACATTTTGAGAGTCAGATAGATCGAGCCGGAATTTGAACCGCAAAGAGTCATTGGTACGTTACACTTTTGGTTAAAATTATCACTCAAAATTAGAACAATAGGCATGAAGACAGTAATCAAGTATCGCCAAAATATTTATCTGATCTAATGAAAAAGGATTCAATAGATTTTACAATATGTATTGATTCTCTTATTAATGTCGAGATTAATAATTTATTTGTTAAAATAAATCTACAAAATACAACAATCCGCCATGATGGCTCAAACACCGGTCAGAACGAATTACGTCACGTTTAGGTAAACGTCATTCCGATTTAGTACAAAAACACCAATGTTTACTGTTGATATACTTAACCGTGACGTAATAACAGACGCCATGAGCTAGCACTAGGGAGCGTTTTGGCGTGAATTTCAAAATTTGAATTAAAATGTCCTTTTATTGCACAAAAACCTTATTTTTTAAAGAAATATGATATATTTTAGACATAATAGATACTTCTGAATATGATAGAAGAGATTTTGAAAATTAGTCGTCATGCCTATTGCCTTGCTCTTAGATTTGACTTTACGCCCTCACTTTCAATGCTTACAAAGTAACCAAGATGCTATACTTATTACGCAGGCCACGAGTGGCTCTGCCAGGGCCGTAAAATCAGGATTCATGCTGACATTACCCCGTATAACTTAACGAGAACTGGGTTATGTACGGTCACGCTTCGTCGCGACTGGTGTTATTTATGGCAGATCTGTCTTCATAGAGCTGAGTGAACCTCAGTGAACAGATACTGAATGACAGTTTTAAAATCATACATGCTCACTAAGTAGGATTTACTGCTGTGCAAAGAGGATGTGTAGACGTTTGCTAGTCAATACGTTCTATTTTCAAATCACTTTACCGTCACACTATGCTTTGTTGTTCGCACATACCTAATTATCGAGTTATGCGAACCTCCTTGGTGAAGCCATCTCTTTTTTTTTAACACTTTTTACTGAAAAAAATGTACTATCAACACAGCTGTGTGCATTAATGTGCATCTGCGACTTATTTTTTTACTATTAAATTTGAAAAAAAAATCCAAACAGATCTGTGGGGTGATTGCGTATCTTTAGTTGTAATCAAAACTTAGTCGCATCTGTCAGTTTTGATATTACTTTGAGCTTCGGTTGGAATACAAACCCAATTGAAACAAAACTTGACTTAGACAAGGAACAATTACAACAAGATTGAATGTAGACGTAATAAACATGAGATAGCGAATAAGAAATTAGCTTTCACTAAGCTTCGCCTCTATTAAGCTATACTTAGTATTGCAACAGATAGATAGTGATCGTAAAATGATGGAAACAAGATGATCACTGTTTATAGTTAGCATCATTTATTTGTAAGTATCAAACTTTTGATCGCAACAGAATTAGACAATTGCCCAGATACTTATGACGTCTCTAGATCTATAGATAGACTGAACCTGAGATTAAGCAAGATTAGGCACATGACTGATTACAAATAAGTATGGTTCGACAAGTCACGGAGCTTATCCGAAGTGTCTGGACGTTTCTAGTAATGGAAATGGCGAAGTTTGGGGAAAGTTTGATAAGTTGATCAAGTTGTCATGCTAAGATAGGAATTAGTGGGGGTACTTATGATTTATTTTACTCAGACTTAGTTTCGATACCTATTCCATTTTTTTATGAAAAGATGATGAAAGAAATAAAAGGTTTTAGCAGTACCTACTATAGCTCAACATAAATTAACTAGAACAAATATAAAAATACTAATCCGTGAACCTCCCACAAATCCTGTAAAGAGCAATAAGGTGGTATTAGACACAAAAAAAAAAAACTTAACAAGATTTATTTTATCTTCACAATTTAACAAAAAAAAACACGTACCTATCATCATGAGCCAAAAGATAATTACTGGGCATAGGCCTATGCCGATGCCGTTGAAAATCAAAGCTTTATTTTGTAACAGGTTTTCAATTTCAACTAATCAAAATTCAAGACATGGATATTTTCATGTTATCTATTAGCCTTTTTTTGCCCTACATTTATTATTACTTATCTTAAGGTGCCATTTAGCAGTCTTACTCCAGCTCCTGAAATTGATGGTAGGCACTTTACGACGATCGTAAAACTCGACGCCGAAGCCTTCCCTGTTCGGATTAATCTAAGGAATTTGGGACGGGAGTCTATTTTGTCACAATTCGAGTTGCCTGGAAAAATAGGGCAATGTATTCTAGGGGAATATTTTTTCCATAAAGAAAAGGTTAGAAGAAAGGGAACCCGAGGAAAATAAACTGGTAAGTTTAAAAAAAAAACAGTATTAAAAAATACTGACTGACAAATTAAAATTCTATTTTAATAAAAGTTAAAACCAGTGTTTCAATTTTTTTTGACCAATTTTCATTTTGAGTTTAAGGTCAACTGTGATATACAATTTTAAACGGTTAGCGAGTCGCGAGTCGCTAAAGCCACATTTGCCGTCCAAAGCTCAAAACCACTCAAACTTCAATTCTAAAAGCAGTTCTTCAATAGGTAAAATTATAACCCCAGCTCGGGTCAATTCTGTTCCGTATTGTCTGAAATGTATAGACTCTATACACGAAGCCTTTGTAAATAATCACAAGACGCAATTCTGTAAAATCTATGTATGTATACATTTTACGAACAGTAATGTAAAATACGAGACTGAGTTTTAAAAATCTGTTTGTTCCTTTATTTTCATTATGATATCGTTGACGGCATTCAATCTTTATACTTTTTTAAATTCAAATCTTTTACAATGTTAGCTAAGGTCTCTTTTATAGTATAGAAAGAACAATGGGTGACCTTATCGCTCAGTCGCCATCACTTAATGGCAACCTTTACATGGAGAATTGAAAAGGATGGTGTTTTGTGATTGTAAGTATTCTAAGGTTTTCTTTTGTATTTTTATCATGTTCATTTTATTAGGTCTAAAACACTATTTTACTATGCAACATGAAACACTTACGTATACGTATTACGTAATTCCATTTTGATAAGCGGATTACATTTTGTTCCGAATTACCTTTGTTCGAAGCACCAAATTATATCTTGTAAAATACATCGAACACAAATAAAATTAAGGTACATTTCATTATTAATTAATTCCCCATTGAAATCCGAGCTATTGATCGAGTGCGAGGCAACAGGTTTATTGCAACCCAGATAGAGCTCGATGTACCCAAGTTTCATAAGATTTTGTAACAAAATATAAAGCAACAAGGCCTGTTATCGCTTGCAGCCTAAAATCCAGGTTATGCATTGATCTAGGTTTCCCGGGGATTGACGGAAAGGGACAGAGAGCTCCGAACAGGGAAGCAAAGGGTAATTTCGCAAATTGGTACGCCCCCACAACGCACATTGACCTTTTGTTCGATTTAGTACACAGGCTCTGGAGTATTTCTGGGTTCTGGGACACTTTTGCAATGTAGTTATAAAACTAAAATAAGAAGAAAAACCATCCGTTCTTATAAACGGATGGATTAAGCTAGGATTAAAATATGGATTCTGCATCTCATCAGTTAGAATAGGAAAAGATTTGTTTTGAATTTGCAAGATGAATAATAAGTAGTTCAAAAGTGCACCAGCACTAACAAGTTTTTTTACTACTTTGGAGGAAAACCTACAAGAAAACAAACATCGAAAGTGTGAGTACATTAAAAAAAAAACAAATTTGTCAACAAAAATAACCTTACTCAAAAAAATATACAATCGACAAAACCCCATGGGTAAATCTTTTATGAAATCAGTTTCTCAATAAATATAGGTTATTCCTGAATGGGTGGGTAATTTATCATCTAACCCAAATAATATTAGACATGGGTGAAGTAACCTTTCCCAAAAATACTAATAACGCGCACATTATGATACGGCCGAATTTCTGGAAGTTCAACAAATAATATAGCCAGTATCAGAAGTAGAATTTTCCAACACAAAACATACAGATAGCCTACCAGATATTGAGCGGTTATTGCATTTAGTGATTGCATGACATTGGGTCTTCGGACCCGTCAGTACCAATCAATAAAACACAAAAAGTGTTCTTATAGCAATACTATATCCTAATACTCCACACGAAGTCTACAAGGCATAGTCATGCGGTGGTCTACCTTAATATTTTAGATTTACAATGCCTTTTATTATAATGATTAACCAAGCTTTTATACAATGCGAATAGTTTAATAACTTGAGTTTACGTCAAAATTATTTAGAAAAAAGTCGAAAGATCTCGTTCATATCTCGATACATGCGAGAATCGGAAGCGTAGTAGAGGTTTGCCCGGGACAGCTATAAATAGAATTACTAGCGTTGCATTCAGCTTTGCACTTCGTCTGGACTACCCCTACTATACAACTCACTTAAATGTATTTCCCTGTTTTTCTCTTTCACTTTTAGCTGAAGTTTTTTAGCAAATAAATGTCTACCTACGACTACTAGTAGTAATCATTTGTGAGCTTGTGTTAATGGTCTTATTTTATTTTTCATAATGTTGTTGTAAAATCCTCAAAATATAGGAGTTGGAAGCAGCCTATCGAAATATCAGGCAGACAAAGAATCGTAGATGAAGACAAAAAGTAATGGAACTTACTGAACACCAGTAACCCCTTATAAAGTAAAAGATATGATTATACGATCTTTACCTACGATTATGAGTAGGTACTTAAGCGACAAAATCTTTTGCAAAGAGTTCTGCTAGTATTAATTTTATTGTTCATTGGAATAACACATATTATGTATATTATTCTAGATGTGTGAAATATTATAGTGTTCTCTAGTGTCCATTAATCCATGAAGACCTACTGTTGTTTGTCCACCTGACCAGCAGTTTGCACTACTTTGAATTCTCTTTGTGTTATCGGTTCCTTTGAGTGCCTTTCAAAAATCCTATACACGAGTTTTTCAAGCAGAATTCCAAGAATTACTCACTGGTATAAAGGAAAATATATGAGTGGAAAACTGGTAAAGCCTCATGTGGAAAGCCAGAATATCCATATGATATTATAAAACCATTTTTAAGCTGGGGACTGGGTTTAGTACATTATTGTATTTATACGTAAACTAGTGGCTGCCCGCGGCTTCGCTCGCCCGTTCCCGTAACACCCCGTTCCCGTTGCTTTTTCGGGATAAAAAGTATCCTATGTCCTTGTCCCGGTTCTAAGCTACCTCCCCACTAATTTTCTGCCAAATCGGTTCCGCCGTTCTTGAGTTATAAATGGTGTAACTAACACGACTTTCTTTTATAAATATAGACGAGCCGGTATGACCGAGCTTCGCTCGGGTTTAAAAAAAAATAGTATTATTATTTGCCAATAGATGTCAGGAAGAGTCGTATCTTTTCTTTGTTGGCTTATTTTTAATTAACAACGCCTTCTAGCTTGCAGTTAGTTGCTCACAACCGCCAATAGATGGCAGGAACAATCGTATATTGAGTTTATGTTTGATGATTATTGCAAAACACCAAATTCTCGTCATTTTCTAAAAATGAATCCTAGCTAGATCGATTTATCGCCCCCGAAAACCCTTGTAAAGTAAATTTCGTGAAAATTGTTGGCTCAGTTTCCGAGATCCTAAATATATATATATATACAAGATTTTCTTGTTTAAAGGTATAAGATATACAAACGTGGCAAATAAGTATCTGTTACACAGATATTTCTATGATAGTAAGTAAAGTAAATAGGCCTTTGCATCTATAATAGATTTATATAGCGTCTGGGGAAACTATTTTTGATCATGCTTCTATATTATTTACGGGACGCTGTTATGCCTTGGACCGGAGTTTTTAGATGGAGTAGGCTTGCCCAGCACCTGTATATGCTGTGCTGGGCAAGCCTGCTCCATCTAAAATGACTGGCCTCTCAGCTCGGTTGGTAGTAACTCTGCCTTCTGAGCCGTAGGTCGTGGGTTCGATCCCCACTGAGAACAAATATTAGTGTGGTGAACACAGATATTTGTTCTCTGTCTGGGTGTTATATTGTATTCTAAGTATGTATTTACAAAAAAAAAACTATAAGTACGTATTATATCAGCTATCTGGTTCCCATAGTACAAGCTCTGCTTAGTTTGGGGCTAGATAGTCTTGTGTGAATTGTCTATAATATATATTTTATTATTATTATTATTATTAAAATCTGCTAAAGTTGCATCTAAACGCCAGCTAAGCTGTCAGGATGGTACTATCCTGACAGCTTAGTTGACCTAATCCACAGGAGAGACATGATCAATATTTGCGGAGCTGACTAAGCCTTGATGTTTTCCTTCATCGTTGGAGAGCTAGAATTACGCATATACATTTTCGAACCCTTGACCTTAGGATCGGAAGGCGAGGTCGCTACTACTACTAGACTACTAGTGCTCTTAGGTAGTTAGTAAACCAGTGAACAAAGGTCCGAACCAATTGCGTCGGTTATTAATAAAATTTACAAATTCTGAACGAACGTTCACACAAACATAATAATGCCCACGAGCTATAGTGTGCAAAAGGCACAATAATTTTATCTCATTAGCGAAAATACAGATAATATGTAGCATTATTTGCTTTATGTAATTAATTAATTTTGCCGGTGTAAATCAACATTTTGCTATTTATTTATGGTAACAATGAAAAGGAACAGATATTTTTTTTCCTACATTATTGTAGGTACAATTTAATAACAATGGTACAGAGTGTATAACGGTTTTAGGTTTTAATTTGGAGTAAAGATAGAGAAGAGAGAGAGAGTAAAGAGTTATGACCAATCTGAAAGTAAAATCTTCTAGATAAAAAAAAACAAATCAGGTCATAAATGACACAAATAAAAATAAATAAAACCGAATTAAGAACCTCTTCCTTTTTTATTTAAAGTCGGTTCAAAATGTTCTCAACCTCCGTAAATAAATTAATTTACAAATCATTTAATTGCTCAAACGAACCTCCATCAACATTATTTAATTTGTTTCAATCATGACCTGCCTGAACCATCAAACGACCTCACAATGAAACTCTGTCAATAACGAGAAGAGGCTATAAACTCAAACGCACACCCCTATCTTTAAATACAAATAGCACACTAAGACAGGATACGAACGATGTGCACGTACGAATCAAAGCAGATAGGAGGCTGTGGATGCAGCTGTGTGCGTGGTTGAGTCTGTGTGAGTGACCTAGATCCAGGGCTCTCAGTTTACACCTTCAGCGACTAATTCTGAGGCAACGGTTGGGTGGTGTAAAATAATCGACGCAAACGTATTTGTATACGTATAGGTGTTTGGATTTGTAGATGTTTAATACAATAGTTATTTGTTATACAAGAGTGCAAAGTTGCCTTTTAACCGCCTCCTCAATTTTGATGACCGAGCAAGCGAAGGAATCAAAAGAGCACGAGGTGAAAAAGCTTTGTACTCGAGTGCAACGCGTAACTTTTCATCCCATCTCAGCGAGGAAATGACTAAATGCAAATACACCAAGAAGGTTCAGAGTTTGAGTTTTTAACAAATTAAAAAAGGTTGCATGATAAATTTGGCACCATGCAGGTAGAAGTTAATAGGTTTAATGATGTTTTGAATTCACAAACTTAGTCCACACGATGAATTAATTTATTTTTATCCTCTAGCGGATAAAAACGGCCTTTGCACTCAGATATGGGGGATAAAAAAGTTCTTCCTTATTGCAAAATGATTTATGAATATTCAAAAAGTTCAGTATTAATTGATTGCCAATCCGTAAGTTTTTTTCTCTTCTAGTTCTGGTGGTGCGGGCCTAGAATTACTTACCTTCAAGATATTTTAGTTTTCCTTTTTACTTTAATTGGACATATTATTATAGTTTGAAAAGTATTAGTGGAGAACAAAAACCTGTTGTGCCATAGGAGACCCCACGTGGAGTTGGATAAGGACAAATAGTTATGAATTATGAGTTTGAAAGGTATTTTTCATCAATTAATGAAATGAGGGATAAGAGCAGAAAGAAGAAGAAGCATGAAATATCATCTCAACAAAACGTTTTGCAAACTAGAATTTGTGTTTCTACATTTTTCAAAGGTACGTGAATCGTTTATCTTGTCTCAACATCAAATAATACGAAACCTTTTTCTGGGCGCTTCGTCCTTTATCAGTAACCTTCAGTTCTGAAAAGTAGTTTCAAATAGCACTTTTTCTTCTTCACACGTAAAATCATTGCAAAGTCACCATGGTTTAGGAGGAGCGTCTACTCTACGTGTACAAATAAAGCAAAACAGCAAAACAAAACAAAACAGCTTCATGAATTTGAGCTTAAGGCATAGTTGATACCTCCTTATCTCTTAGCATAAAATACCAACTTAACATTCTTTGAGGCTGCTAGTCAGATCAGAGGTCCAAAAATAACTAAATATATTACTTTTGACACCATATTACATGTACGTGTTTCTGCCGTGAAGCAGCATTGCTGTGTTTCAGTTTGAAGGGTGTGAGTATCGGTGAAATTACTGGCACGTAAGACTGAATATCTGTATGCCTCAAGATGAGTTTGAGTTGAAGTTGTTGCAAGGCAGTGCATTGTAGGGCACGTTTTTGACGTGCGTGACCTACGTGGCACTACTTTGTTATAGGTAATGGTTACCACTTACATCAGGCAAGCCGTATTCTTATTCTGTCAGCTAGTTGTATTAAAAACATGTTTATCTACATTTCGCAATACACAGTTGGTCAGATTACTACAATGGAGGTAATATGAATTTGTTGTCTAATTATTATGAACCCTATATCCAACCCCACAGAAGTTGAACAGAAATACGTCAGTGACAAAATCTTTCATTTAATGTCAGGGGTTACGATCGATGTGGCACCGCCTACGAGAACGTCCGCGTCCAAATCGGCTTGTTCGAGTAATAGGCGATGAGTACATTTACTTTTTTATTTGCTACCAAGTTATAAAATTCATCTAAAATAGATTCAAAGGCATTTAAACAGCTTATAAGGCACGGTCTTATTACAAAACTTATACTTGGGGCTGGTTAAGAGTGAGTACGCCTGCGTCACTTAGGCTTTGGACTGGGTACCTACACTTAAGTGTACCCGGCCCAAAGCCATATGCTGCGTTCATGCTTTTAACAGCATCGATGTAACCGATCATAAATTTGTTAGAAGTAATTAGAAGTTACCCTATTTTTCACCAAACTTTAAACTGTTGCGGCTTCAATCTGCAGTCGCTTGCCTATCACTTGTTCGAACTCCAGAGTGTCAATGTACATTATAACTATCCAATATACATTGACACTCGAAGCTTGAACCACCCATAAACGTACTTTGTACTAATCTAGATTTGCTCTGTAGCTTGAAGCAGGCCTGTAGGCCTACCACAAGCTCTGTCGGGCCCTATCTCTGGCTCTGGTCTTGAGTACGTGTGAGTGCTATCTAAATAAATCCTACGTCAAAACGTCACGCACACGGTATAATACACTGGTCAGCACTCACACAGACTCAAAACCAGAACCAGAGACAAAGCCTGACAGAGCTTGTGGTAGGCCTACTGTTTTTACTGGACTTTAGCTGTTTCAAGCCGCTTCAATTTGTACGAGTAAGTAGCCGCTTGCTTATCACTTGTACCAAATTCCAGAGTGTCAATGTACATTGTACGGTGTCAAGGCATAAACGTACAGCTGAACGGGTCAAATTCACGGAACGCAGGAGCGAATGCAGTCGAACATTCCGTTCCATATGTTGTAAAGAGTTTATAGACTTTGAAAGCCTTCGTTTTATTCAGAAATATGAATACTGGAATACAGAGCACAATGTTTACATTCATCCTTTGTTATTAATACCGTCGATGGTACGCTTCCTTTTGTTCTCTGATCTGTAAATGAATCTCACTGCTTTATTTCAGAGAATTATTTTGAAGTAAAATCCGAAATTATTAATCTACTTTTGTCTTTTACCTCCGTTATAATGAATCTATGATAAGTTGGTTAATAATCATAACTTGAACTGCCAAACTAAACACTTACCGCGCATCTATAAGACAAAATTTGACCGCAAACGCAATCAATACATACAAACTTCTAACTATTTTATCTTTTGACCAGAGTAAAAAATGTGCATGCCCAATAAGTTTCGTTTGTTACATTAATACGCGAAAAAAATTACAAAAAAGGAAGCCAGTTTCAGGCATTGTCTTTTAAACATTGCTTTACATTTTTCAAGTGACTGTTTTAGCGCTGTTGTAGTGAGGTAAGCCGAGGTTGCGTAATAGCGCATCCGTTCCGAGTCCAAAATATTAGCACCTACACTATTATACAGATACGAGTAAATACATACAGCAGCTTATTTAGAATTAAATTATATAATACGAGATCAGAACTACAAAGCAGGGGGCTAATTCTCGGGCCGATCTCGATCATTTTGAAATTTTATTTTATTGCTTTTTTTCGAAGGGGGAATGGATAATTTCCTTGAGTAATTCATAAACGACCTCTTCGTAAAAGCCTCGACAGTTACGATATACGGAAAACGTACAATAAGTGCGGGGTTGTGAAAAGAAGCAATAAAATAAAATTTGTAAATGATCGAGATCGGCCCGAGAATTAGCCCCCAGCTCCAAATAAAATGCTTTTACGGACTAAAAGTCGGTCGGAAGTAAGTGATACGGTTATAAGGCCAAAAAGTAGGCACTTTTCGCAATGTTTCGAGAACTGAGCGAGTTGGCTCACTGCCAAGTGTTACGGCTCTGCTTGTTATAGACGTACTGGTCATACGTGACCGAAGTACATTGTTGTGTTTTAATTATCTCATTATTTTCATTTTCCTTTTCTGGAAGAATAAAAGTGAAAATTACTAAGTAATATACCTATCACGAAAAAGAATAACAAATTTGAAAAATTAAAACTGACTATTTTATTGGCAATGCACATAGAGGTGAAAAATGGATCGATATGGATTGTGAACATGGTACAATATTTTTTTTTCAGCTTATCTAGTCCCACTGCAGGGCAAAGGCCTCCCTACCTTTTTCCAGCTTTCTATGTTGATTTCTAGATTGGACCAGCTTGGAAGATGTACATCTAGCGTCGCGCCAGCTCTGTGGTGGTCTACCGCGTGGACGTCTTGCATCAAGCACCCAATCATTAGTGGTTTAACCCAAAATAATATTTCCACTCTGATTAACTCTATTTTTTCTATTTTACGATAGCAAAAACAGGCACAACTTTATTTGGTATCATAAAACTTTTCTGATGTAAGCCTGTCTGGGTAAATACAGGGTGGAATTTTGTAATGCCACCTGGAGGGAAAGTACTCTTAATACTGCAGATAGAAAATTTTACTCAAAGGAAACATTCATTTATTTTTGAATAGAAAGCAATTTCTAAAATAAAAAATAAAATAAATTTTTAATTTTAATTTTTTTTTTGAAAGGAAGAAATTTATTCTTTTAGAGAAATGAATTCGTTAAAAGAATAAATTTGTGTATCCAAGAGAATGGAGCCCATTTCGAGCAACGAATTAGTTAGTTAACCATTTTTAGGGTTCCGTAGCCAAATGGCAAAAACGGAACCCTTATAGATTCGTCATGTCTGTCTGTCTGTCTGTCTGTCCGGCCGTGTCACAGCCATTTTTCTCCGAAACCATAAAAGCTAGACTGATGAAAGTTGGTGAGTAGATGTAATCTGTGAACCGCATTAAGGTTTTTACACAAAAATAGAAAAAAAACTATAAATTTTGGACCCCATACTTGAAACTGAAATTCAAAAAAATTTTTTTCATCGAACCCATACGTGTTGGGTATCTATGAATAGGTCTTTAAAAATGATGTTGAGGTTTCTAATATAGTTTTTTTCTAAACTGAATAGTTTGCGCGAGAGACACTTCCAAAGTGGAAAAAAGTTGGTCCCCCCCCCTCTAACTTCTAAAGTAAGAGAATGATAATACTAAAAAAAATATATGTTGTACATTACTATGTAAACTTTCAACGATATTTGGTTTGAACGAGATCTAGTCAGTAGTTTTTTTTTTATACGTCATAAACGGAAACTCAAAAATTTTTTTTTCATCGAACCCATACTTGTGGGGTATCTATGAATAGGTCTTTAAAAATGATGTTGAGGTTTCTAATATAGTTTTTTTCTAAACTGAATAGTTTGCGCGAGAGACACTTCCAAAGTGGAAAAAAGTTGGTCCCCCCCCCCTCTAACTTCTAAAGTAAGAGAATGATAATACTAAAAAAAATATATGTTGTACATTACTATGTAAACTTTCAACGATATTTGGTTTGAACGAGATCTAGTCAGTAGTTTTTTTTTTATACGTCATAAACCGTAAACCGCACCTTTCAACGAACTACAGGAACCTTATTATGTTACATCAAGTAACATATATAAAGGTTCTTGTAGTTCGTCGTGCTACGGAACCCTTCATGGGCGAGTCCGACTCGCACTTGGCTGCTTTTTTTGTAAATAATTAAATTAATTATTTAAGATTTCCTGGTGTTTTTTTCATTTAATTTATCATTTAATTTTTCATTTAATTTAATTTATCATGTTTGTTAGAGAGATTTCATCCTTATAATTGACCCTAACGATCGATGCAATAAAAGTACAAGGTATAATTTTTCAGATTTTAGCCGGTTCGATTCCCGGGTGTGGGAGAAGAGAATTTTCGAAAATCTTTGAATGCAGTTTGCTTTCTATTCAAAAATAAAGGAATGTTTCCTTTGAGTAAAATTTTCTATCTGCAGTAGTAAGAGTACTTTCCCTCCAGGTGGCATTACGAAATTCCACCCTGTATAGTTGTGAGCCTACTTCATTACCCGAAAAATTATATCGTCACAATTCATGGAAATATTTCCTTAATCGAATATCACTATGCAAATCCAAAGTATTTTTAGCAGGCTTAAACCCACCATGACTTTTATAAAGAAAACGACTCAAATTAATAAGTAAGGCCAAAATGCCAAACGTAAAGAAAGGATCACAGTCTGTAATAAAACCTTTCAATAGTAAAATTGATGAAAATATGACTTCTGAAATGAAATCCACTTATTACCACTTTATTGAATTTCCCAACATTTCACCTCGTCGGGAAAATGCCAGCGAAAAATCTTTTCCTGCGTGAAGAATTCTCAGAGTATCATTAAACTACATTATTATACCTTTTCTAGCTTCTTTGTAATTGGACCTTATGATACAAATAAATAAAGACTATTGAGAGTTTATAGAACTCTCCATAAAAGCAAAAGGCTTCAATAAACACTATTTCTCGCTTGAGAATAGTGTGGTTTGAGGTCAATGTAAGGAAAAAGCTACCAGTTTGCTTTTGTCTTTCAGTAGTCTCAATAGAGCTCTTGTGAAAAGCTCGTCCGGGGAAGTACTAACCTTGCCCATTTCTACCCCCAAGCAGCATCGCTGTGTTTCGGTTCGAAGGGTGTGGGTGCCGGTGAACTTACTGGCACGTGAGGCTGAACATCTGTATACCTCAAGTACCTACCACGAGCTCCACATGGTTATGGCTATGGCTGTCAAATTGTGTTTATATAGGCTGACCCACACATTCATTTTCTTCTTGTGTTTGAATGTGTTGACACTGTTGACACAATTTTGAGAGCCATAACCATAAGATAAGATAAGATAAGATAAGATAATCATTTATTTCATTGAAGCACACACTTATACTTATATTAAACAATACAAAAGGTCTCCATGCGGTAATGGCTTGTATACTTTGCGGTTCATGACAGAACCTACACTAAGTCGGTAAAGACTTGTGTTGTAGGTTCTGCATCCTTCCAGGGGAGCTAAAGTTACGCCATTACTATCAATTTACTATTATTGTAAAATATTAATTTATCACAATTAAGTGTTACAATATGTGTATTACAAAATATAATTTTGATTATAACTTAAAATATACACAATAATATAAAAATTAAATTATACGTATTTATTTATTAATTCGTTAATCTTCATAGATATATTACATTATACATTGTATGTTGGAGAGTAGGTACCTACATAGATCAGTTACTCATAAACATATGAAGCTCATGGTATCTACAAAAATCTCAAATTGTGTATAGATAGGCTGACCCACACATTCATTTTCTTATTGTGTTTGAATGTGTTGACACAATTTTGAGAGCCATAACCATAACCATATGAAGTTCATGGTAGGCCAGCAGGTGGTCCATTTGCTTGTTCTATCATTGTAAAAAAACATGTATAGTAATTTTTATTTTCATTCACGAAAAACTTTCGTTGCTTCACAAATAGAAGTTCCCGATGTTTGTAATACTTGGACAAGAACCCCAATCTACAGATAAGGTCCCAAAGGGCCCAAACTTGTTAACGGGCAATCAAGCTCATTGTGTTTGGCCATCTATAACTTAATGTATTTGAGCTAATAAGATTCTCCATATTTATACAGGCAGATTGTACGCCAGTAAATCTACTGCTATTGCAATATGAGTCTCATTGTGTTTAATTAAGGTTGGTATTTAGGTAGCAAAAACGAAATTGTCTCAGTTATCACTACCTCCTCACATAAGACCTACCTCTCATAAGAGTAAGTACGAATTAGTGGTAACTGTTGTCAATAATAGCGTGCTGAAAGAACTGATAGTCTAGTGGCAATGACCCCGCCTTCTGATTCTAAGGTCGTGGGTTCAAATCCAGTTATGTACCAATGAATTGATCTGAAAAATGTACGTGCACTACCACAGAAAATAGAAAACGCTTCGCTTTTTTTTATGTGTACACTACTATCAAAAGGTAAAGGGAACCATCAAATTACAACTTTCATAAAAAGTTGTCCTAGTTTACAGCCTGTTTCGTAAAATATTCGATTGCAAAAAGAAATATATTTTTCTTAGAAAATCTTTTAAGCTCCATTACAAGATTATTTTCAACATCTTTCTTCACTTCCTTTGTTTCAAAGGTTTCAGTTACTTACAAAAAGCTTCGTGAAACCTTTTCAGTGGTTTTTTCGGTAAAAATAATTATTTTTACCTAATGCCTACGTCTTTGTTCTTAGTACCCGGATCAAATATAGTATTTAATAATCCTACTAACAAAATTATTATAACCCAAAAGTCCCTCACATTTTTGGTTAGCCTTAGCACAATTTTAGCTGTCACATACTTTTGCATTGAATATCGAATCATGTATCATTTTTATCAACATAATGTTTCATGCAAAAATTATTTTGATTTAGACTATAAAAACTACGAGTTTTATCCAAATCGATCTTGCCATAATAGCGGCATTTGAATAGCAAACAAATCAAAAATCTGAAAAGATTTTTATATTTATTATAATTAATGATTAAGAAGACAATAGGATACAATTAGTCTGATGTAAGCAGGTATTATGTTATGCAAGACTTTTATGTAGTACGTTAATACAAGTTAGGTAAAGCGACTATCTCGTAGCTAATGAAGATTAGTGTGTTTACTCGCAAACAGCGTAGAAAATGGCAAACTAGGTCGAGATTACCGAATATAAAATATTCCCCGACCCCGTTTCAAATCTTCCGCTGGAATCCCCATTTGAACAATAGCTATGATAGATGATTCGTCCTCTGCAGAATATCCTGTTTTTACCCGATTGTTTCCACCTGGTACCTAGTGCTGAACAGTGTAGATACATCAGTAGTATTCATTTTTGATATATTATTTTGGTAAGTTTTGGTAAGAATTGATCGCGGAAAACAAAATTAGTGAACATTTAAGGCTCGAACACACCTAGTTCGCTGGCGGTAGCGATCAGTGAAACGCTGTCAAATATTCGCTGTAAAATCTCAAATCTGACAGCGATATTTGACAGCGTTTCACTGATCGCTATCGCCAGCGAACTAGGTGTGTTCGGGCCATTAGTGTAGTTGATTTGAGTAGATATCTTCTATTTCTTAAAACGTCAAGAAAGACTACCAATATAAAAAAGAAGTTTTACTAATTACCTAAAAAGATTTTATACTTTTCCAGGAAGAACAATAATTATTATGTAAGCGTTTCTCCTTACCTAAGTTTCCACGATCGATTTATCTGAAAATGTATAGAGAAAGTCTAAACATAATAGATGTGTAGCAGTGGTGAATAATAATGTAGATGGATATTTAGGTAGAGGTAGGCAAAGGAAAAGATGGATAAACAGTGTGAAAGATGACATGGATAAGAAAGAAGTGAATACAGAGATGACGACTGATAGTGGAAAATAGAAGTGGAGAACATTTTGTGCCAACCCCTCATAAAGTGGGATAAGGCCAGGAAGAAGAAGTATAAAGAAAGCCTATATCTACCAATGGATTTCTTGAGACAGATATGAACGTGATTATTATTTTCGATAATCAGAAAATGAAGCTAAGTTTATGTAGATTCGTCATGAACTCTGCAGATATCATGCCAAAGTTTGCTAATCTCCAAACTTTGCTAACGACTCGACCGACTCGATCACCTCATTCCGGATTCTGGACTTAGCGAAGCTTTGGTTTAGTTTAATCTGTTTTAGAATGTGACGTCGTAATTTTGAGACTACGTACAGCTTACTTACTGCGGTAATTTATAGAACAATCGGCTACACATTAGAGGACTTAAGTTGTCTTGCTCCAGACTGAAACTGTATTGGAGAAAAAAATGTGAAAATGGCAGGAGTTGACAATTGTATAGAAACTATGTGATGCGGGCAGCATGTTAAGCCTTGATGGAAAGTGAGGATATGCAGCCTAAGATGGAGCATGCCTAACTATAATCAAACTGTTCACTCTTATTCATTTTTTTAATAATCAAAGTCCAAGAATGCGTATGCATAATTCACCGCCCGCCAAAAAACTTTTTGTTTTGTTTATTATCACATGGGTCATAAAAAGGCGGGCAAAATCATAGTAAAAGTTACCCTACTGCCCAATATAATACCACACTATCCTACGGTAATACATTACAGCAGGAATATTATTCACGGCTTCAGACACAATGCCACCAATTGTAGAGCGTTGTAAATTTAATTTATCTCCGTATTATTTGGACTTACTGTATTCTACTGAAGAAAATACATAAAATTATCATTAATGTCGTGTAAGTCACTCAGAGCATAATTATACTTTTACATATTTTAGACAAGCGGCCGCCCACGGCTTCGCTCGCCCCGTTCCCATTAATTTTTCGGTATAAAAAGTGTCCAATGTCCGCGTTTTAAGCTACGTCTCCACCAATTTTCAGTCAAAGAAAAGTCAAAGACTGTTCAGCTATTCTAGTCTAGAGTAATAATATAAACACGACTTTCTCTTATACATATATGATTAAAAACAAATCCATCCCACATTTTACCGGGATAAAAAGTAGCATAAGTGCTATTCCAGACTATAATCTATAACTGTGCCAAATTTCCATCCATCCATTAATTCTTACCATCTTTCGCGTTTATAATATTATTAGGATAGTATAATAGGATAGACCTCAACTCGACCTCGACTGGCCTCTAGCTCAGTGACTGGCCTCTAGCTCAGTTGGTAGTAGCTCTGCCTTCTGCGCCGTAGGTCGTGGGTTCGATCCCCACCGAGAACAAATATTTGTGTGGGTAACATAAATGTTTGTTCTCTGTCTGGGTGTTATATTGTATTCTAAGTATGTATTTACAAAAAAAATGTATTCAAGTATTATATCAGCTATCCGGTTTCCATATTACAAGCTCTGCTTAGTTTGGGGCTGGGTAGTGTTGTGTGAATTGTCCACAATATTTATTTATTATTTATTTATTTATTTATAGTAGCGCAAAAAATCTAGGGCAGAGATTTCCTGGCGCCCCATTTAAGATAGACTAGGTACTTTTTCCATCCGCCCCACAAATTAAACACGATTTATTTGTTTGCTACGAAATAGGGAAGCTCCGACTTGAAGAGAGAACTTGGACATCCAATTAAAACCAGAATCGTATATTAATGAGAACTTCAATCTGCGTTACTTTTTCCGTGGAGATTCCGAGCGCTCATGCCTCCTTTTATTTCATTTATTTTCTTGTTTGACTCAATAGATTTATTCATGTTTGTAAATTAATTTATAGTTAGATTGGACGTAATTGTGTCTACATCATAAACAATAATTAATTTTTTGACACTCAGTTCACCATTTTTTTTATTAACCAAGCAAATATTTCCCGTAATACAGTTTACCTTAGTACGAACTAATCAGATAGTAAATTATGATAAAAAACTAATAAGTAAGAGAGATAAAAATAAAATAAGAATAAGTAAATTGGTAAAGATATAAAAATATGTGAAAGATAATAAAACCAGTGACCTCATTCGAGGCTAGTAAACGCGTATTTATAGAGGAAGTAATATATTTTGCCTTGCGGCTATAAGAATTGGGTACCTGACTCCCCGAAAACAATGGGATTTCCAAATTTGAGACAGGAATAATACTATAATATTCATATGTACTAAAGGACTGTGTGTATTGTCCTAGTCACAGTCCTAACTGACGAACCAATGATCGCTGACAAAACTCATAATAGTTTCAGAAATCTGAATTCAAACACACACAGAAAAAAACATGGATATTCACTTCATAATCACAAATAAGTTCACACCAGATTCGCTTAGGGGTAGACAGACAGAGATGATGAATTTTGCTATCGATTCACTACACTCTACAATCTTCTTTATTAAATGTCATACTCACAGGCTTAAGAATTTTTGAACCGTAGGTACATCTAAAAATGTAAAATGTAAAAACATAAACATAATCGTAATATGGACAATTTTATAAAAATGCTAAGACTTTTGTGTACGAGTACCTACAAGAAAAGCAGCATTCAATTTCCCCGCAGTATTTGAATAATTGGCTTCCAGCGCCTGTTTGGAATAGCTATCGCAGCGCGAAGAATTCCAGCCAGCTGGAAGACTATGCATTTGTAGGTTCAATGTAGACGTTCATTGATTCATGAAGATTGTTTGCGATTTTACGCTGTTTTTATTAAAAACAGGTGTGACCAAGACCTCAGGTGCGGCTAGACTTTCAACTCGGAATGATAAAAATCATCAAAGTATTTGACATTGTTGAGCACCACTAAAACAATTTTGCAATTGATACAAGAAGAAGAGACTCTTTTACGGCCAAAATAACAAATGGTGAATAACAATATGGTTTCGTTTGTAACCACTACCAAACTGGTCTATGACTCAGATGCAAAAATACTATAAGCTTACGAGAAACTTACTACGTTGTGATTAAGGTGCCTTCTTCTAAGCTACACTTTTTAATAAAATAAACTCCGTAGGTACCAGGAGAGCATAGCTTTACAAGAATCTTGTTCTTAATTAGTGGGAGTACCTCGCTTGTTAACCCAGTTAGGAACGCTGGCAGCGGACGGACTTTATAAAACTTTTTGATATAAATGAAATGGGCAGCAAACCTATTTTCTTGATTCTTTTTATGAGAGTTTAAGTCTACCATTTAGCTCATGCACGTGGTCTACTTTGAATGCATGATTTAGTTGAAAATAACTTTCTGGAATATTAAAACGAAAACGAGGAACATTTTACGGCATAATATTCTGCTAGGTATTTGTGAAGTAAATAAAATATACCCCATGTTATAGACAAACAGGACTGTTCGCTGTCTACATAATAATTTAGCTCATAAATAATGAACTCGAGAAAAATGGAAACATACGTATTTTTACTCACATAGAAAAAGCGTTTGACAATTTAATTTATTCTGACTTTTCCGGCAAACCGAGGCTCAATTCTCTGTGACTTCAAAGATAAAACGCGTGTGTAACCATGCATAATATATGAACGAGGCACAGATATATATTTAACTAGATACCACGTGGGTGTCAAGCACTCAGAAATACAAGCTGAATCTAAGAGAAAAAGTAAAGTACACATATTATGGAGCACGTGAAATGTGTTATATTTCATTTAATTTAATTTAGGCTTCTAACTAGAGATACCTAACATATTATTTACCCTTGCATCACACTATAAGGTCTCCATAAGGCTATCCCCTTCCCTAGCCGCGTTTAAAGCTGAAGTCAAAAACTCTTACCTTGAGTCATCATCTTAGTTTGTTTAAATGATTTGTCATTATGTATATTCATCATACTATGTAGGTATACTTATATGTATTTATAGTAACATAATTATTATAGCTGTTTGTTTATAGAATTTATATAGGTACTGGATGTATTATATTTAAGTAAATATGTATAATTAATGTATGTATGTAGTCTATATTAATTTACTTAGTATGTAAATATCCTTTTTTATTGTTCTTTACTGTTAATTTTAGTGCACCCTAGCCAACCATCTTATTATTCGATTCTCTCCATCCAAAGGTTGTCTGGAAGAGATCGCTCTTCAGCGATAAGACCGCCCATTGTACATTTGTATGTTTTAAATTATTGTTACTTGTTTTATCATTGTTAGTTTTAAGGTGTGCAATAAAGAATTTTCTATTCTATTCTATTCTATGTACCTAGATATGGCTGAAGTACTACGTCTGAGTTTGGAAGCGGACGACTGAGCCCAATATACTCAATTGAGAACCAAACAGTGACACGCAAAGAGTTACACTTGCGGTATCTAGTTCTATCTGTCTGTGATATGAGGGTGTATATCTTATTGGTAAAGGTACATTGGTAAAGTTACATTGGTACATAAGCCCTCTATCACAACCCGTGTTGAATAAAAGTGTGACCTTGTAGCGTTGTCCTTTGTTGAATAAAGGTGTAAAATATACATATAACAAAAGGCAGAACTACTACCAAAACCCTCCGTTTTTTTATTATTTATATATTTGTAAACAGAAATAAGATTGTTGTAACTCCAAAGGGTTAAAAATCCAGTGCGCGAGTTGTATGTTTTTCCTTATAGTGTTTTTGTGCTCAGGTAGTAGTGGTCGTTATACGAATAGAAACAAACTCGTAATAAAACCATTCTGCTGCGAGTATGCATACTCGTAAATGTGTCACAGAAAGAACCATTTGTACAACTTTAAAGGTGACTAGTTGCACCTGTGATCAAAGTAAGATGGTGCATTTCCTTGCTAGTACTAAACTTAAACTTAATGGTCGAATTATGCAAAGACGGCTTCAGTAGGGGAAGGCTCACTTCATTTACAATATTTTGTCTACGAAATGTTGTTTTCGTTTCGCTTATTTGTCTCTCTCTATTGTGTGTGACCTACGAGACAATACTCTGGTAAATATGGATAGCAATTAAAATTAAGTGGTTCATCTGTAAAAAAAGGTGAGATTATGGTTTTATGAAATTGTACATCTACGACTGAATATAATAAGCATTAAACACAAAATAAACATCTATTTCGATTACAAAAATCCTACAGTGGAAGCAAAGCGAATTGCCGGCTGTTAAGCGTCCTTTTTTCTTTTTTTCTGGTACCTTGTAGGAAAACTGGTAACAACTCAGTTCTTTATTTATAATTGGAACAAGTTTCCAATATCTGAACGCTGTAGTTTGTTAGAGAGCAGAAAATAGCTCAGGGGAGTTCGTGTCCTTGTTTTGCAACAACAGGGAAATGAATAAAAATGGAACAGATTCTAGCTCCGAAAAATGTGGTTTTGCAGTTAGAAAAAAAATTGTTTTTAAAACAACTCTAAATACAAAATCATCATAAAGTGGGAGGCAGATCATAAAGTGTGGAAATTATATAAGTCTAAAAAACTTAAGAAATCGACTTTATGGTCTCATGGTATAAACCGACACCCAGACCCAGAAGAAACATCTATGTTCGCCACACAAATATTTGTTCTCGATGGATCGAACCCACGACCAATAGCGCAGAAGGCAGAGCTACTACCAACTGAGCTCAGAGGCCAGTCAAATAAAAATTATATTTGTAACACGTAAGTGGTAAAAAACTAGAGCAGCCTACTGTACCTTATAAAAAGCCAAGAAGAAAACAAACTAAAAGAACAAGAAACCCATTTCCTTATAAAATTTAATGCTGCTACGACCTACTCCAGTATCCCAACTGAACACGTTGTCGAAACAATCAGCCGAAACACTTTACATTGTTTTCTTTGTGTTACGGCGTGAAGTTAATGTAGGGGGCGCCAGTGTCGCAATCAGGGCTGTTGGCAGCCAGCCAAAGAGGAGCATAGATGGAAAGATGATACGTCAGAAGGAAAAGAGCTGCATGTATGAAGGAAATATGACAGCCGTGGGTCAAAAAAATAGAAGGATTTCTTAAGGCTTTATAAAATGATAGGCAAAAGTAAAGAGGTAAGTCGAGCCTCAATCACTCTCAAGCATACATTTTTTGACAGTTCTTCATTGAAAATTGACAGAAATCTATGCATAAGGCTTGACTGAGACTCAAGCACTGTTTCTGAATACGGGCCTAAGTAATTAATAAATATTAATTACTTAGGCCCGTATTCAGAAACAGTGCAACAATTAATAGACGACGCACGCAACTCTATCTAGCTCCAAACTAAGCAGAGCTTGTACTATGGGAACCAGATAGCTGATATAACACTTATATTTTTTTGTAAATACAAACTTATAACACTTAGGCAGAACAACATCTTTAATGTCCATACAAATTGTTTTATGTGTGGATCGAATCCACGGCCCACGGCGCGGCGGAGAAGGCAGAGCTACTACCAACTGAGCCATGACGCCTGTGTGAACTGTTGTTGAGCTGTGTTAATATGTTAGTAAATGCACAAAGTGCACAAAGCAACAGTATTTCTGTACACTCCTGTAGGTAAATGCTCATTTTACAAATTGAGTCGGGGCCTATTTGGCATAATTATGTTTCATTACCTGTTAGGTATATTATGTTGTGAACGTCTGCACCTGTGTATAAGCAATTAGTATGTCAAATAAATGTATTTTCTTTCTTTCTTTTTTAAATTAATGCAACCATTATCAATCAGTCATGCAATGCTACACCCTACTGTATGAAATGCCTCTGGTAGTGATACAGCTTCAAGCTTTTGAGTAATCTACTCAGTGGACGTCGGTTAGCCTTATTTCATACGTGTCACGTATTTTCAAGCAACTTCAGACTTGCCATAGTTTTTGCAATTTATTTTTATTGACATTCTTACAACCAGTTGATTAGTTTTATCGAACCTATAAAAAAACTTTCGTTTCTAATTTGGCCTTTAATACCTATTAAAATGTACAAAAAGATCATTAGAACTACTGCGACGATAACGTGTGTTGACTTTTAGTTTAGTAATACTTAACTTATAATAAATATTGAGGACGATCCACGCAACACCCCAAATGAAGCAGAGCTTGTACTTTGGGAACCAGTAGGCCTACCATGAGCTCTGTCTGGCTCTGGTTTTGAGTCTGTTGAGTGCTCACCACACACGCAATCCTACGTCAAAACGGCACACACACAGTATAATGCACTATTATACTGATGTTTTTTTTGTAAATACATACTAAGGGTCTTATTAATAATCCTGGCGTAGCATTGGACTAGTTAACCCGTGTTTTGTCACATTTGCTCGAGTTGACAATTGCATGTCAATGCAAGAGACAAAACACGGATTAACTAGTCCAACGCTACGCCAGGATTATTAATAAGACCCTATGCTCGAGTTGACAATTGCATGTCAATGCAAGAGACAAAACACGGATTAACTAGTCCAACGCTACGCCAGGATTATTAATAAGACCCTATGCTCGAGTTGACAATTGCATGTCAATGCAAGAGACAAAACACGGATTAACTAGTCCAACGCTACGCCAGGATTATTAATAAGACCCTAAGTACAATATACCACCCAGACAGAGAACATCTACGTTCACCACACAAATATTTGACACACGACCTACGGCGCAGAAGGCAGAGCTACTACCAACTGAGCTGCGAGACAAGTCAGTAATATCTAAAGTAATGTAATATCACATGAAATCATAAATTTAAGTAGAAATAGAGCATAATAAATGCACATCGACAAAAAAAGACCAAAACGGTAGTGCAGTGTTCCAAAAAGGACGTTTCCGCCTTTACAATTATACTTTGTACGGGCAGTCGGGTCGTGCCTCAATCGATTTGCCTACAGACACAATTGGAGTAGTGCCAAGGATTATTGCATTGGGTCCGGGGAAATCGTATGGCACACTGCTCGCAAACGCGTTATAAAACTAAAAAACTTTATTTTGTGTTTCGTATACCAGCTAATAAACGGTTTAGGTTTTGTTTCTGCTAGAATTGGTACTGTTACCAATTCAAAATCAAATTTAAAATTTTCTTTGATCATGCCCTACTGAAGGGCATAGATAGATAGATAGAAAATACTTGATTGCTCACAAAAACTTAAAAACAGACAATAATAACCTTAAAAACTGTTTGTAGGTACAATATGTGGTCTAATCCCTAATAAGCAGCGATTTATACCAGACACAACCTCCAGGCAGCCTCCTTTGTCTTGTGCGGTCCAGGTGTTTCTTGCAAACTTTACCATGTACGATTCAAACTATATTGTTCCTTCACAAAAGTGCTAGTCCTTTTTCTAGCCTATATTGTTCCATTGCTGGGAATAGGTTAAACTTTCAGTTCTCTCAATCCCGAGCCTTCACTCACCATTTCCTTTCAAATGTTATCCTATATAAAACTAAAGTATAACCCACATAAAAGAGCGAAAATAGGTCAGCGGGACACAAATAACATGGCTTTGTATAAATGATGATTAAGGACCCTCGTTTAGACTATACTATTGATTTAAATGTAAATAATTAAAAAAAAATGTGATGTCCAGCAGTTGAGTATTTTCAGTCATCAGCCTGCAATACCTGTACCTACCATTAGTATCTTTAGTAGTAATAGTAATAGAGCTCTTTTTTAAGGGCTCGTCCGGGGAAGTACTACCACCATGCCTATCTCTGCCGTGAAGCAGCATTGCTGTGTTTCCGTTTGAAGGGTGTGGGTGCTGTTGAAATTACTGGTACGTGAGGCTGAACATTTGTATGCCTCAAGTTGATGGACGCAGGGTAGTGCATCGTAGGGCATGTTCTTGACGTGCTTGACCTACGAGGGAATGCTTTGTCATAATAACACTTGTTCTATCAGCTAGTTGTATAAAAACATCAGATACTGACCCGAAAACATTAGGGTACGAGGTTGATGTCAGTTTTTTTGACGTAAAAACTTCTTATAATTCGATGGAGCCGGCTGCACGCATGAAAAAACATGACTTATGCGGCGTTACATCGCTCTGAGGCGTTCCATTTAAGGCTTGAAGTGCAAGCGAGAGCGCGGAACGAGCGACAAAGAGGCGCAATCGGCCTCCGCGTTCGGCAACGGCAACGGCAACCGATTTTTTGAATTGTTTACAGTGTAGTTATTATTTATTGATCTGAAATTCAGAATAAGCAATCTTGGCTCTCGAGACTTGTCAAGATTTGCTTTTTCGGGGCAAGCGTTACTGGCTATCAAGTGATTTTACGAGTACCCTCTTTATATTTAAGTGCCCTTGTTATTGGTCCTCTAGTTTTAAAAATCTTTTTCGTGGGTTTTTGTGCTGTTTTGTTGGTCCTATAGTAGGCTGTTTCTCAAGTATTTTTTGTCTCGATCACTAAACCAAACCAAATGAAAGTAGAAAGGTACCTAAATACTCATCTTGTTTTTTTAATCAACTATGCCTGCCAAGAGATTACTTAAAGATTGCTTAAAGATTTATACCGATATAGGGTGTAGTCAATTTTCCGTCCAAAGACGCAAATATTTTTTTGACATCATTTCTAACGAAAATAACAAGCATGATATTATTCAGTATTCAGTATATTTATTGCCTTATTATGCATGTAAATTTAACATAGTCAGATCTTAGGATTAGTTTTTTGAATCAATACGTAGTTTACTCTGAAATAGTGTTGCAATACAGTATCGGACCGATATTAATAATCATGCAGATTGTAAGCAGGTTAATTTATAAACATCTAACAAAGAGTTTATAAAATTATCGTTGTTATTTTCTTTCGTCGTTAAAGAACTCGTCAAGTATGTGGTAGGTAAGTTTGTTGTTAGTAGCATCTTTTTATTCTAATTATTATCAATTCATGAAGGCTGATTATTAATATAAAAATTTTAGCTAAACAGCTCATGTTTTAAATTTTATAGCGCTTTCAAAGGCTATACTCTGACTAGACAGAGATTTATTTCTAGACAAATCTTTAATCCGAAGGGCATATACATATGAAAAGTCACCTCTGAAACTCTCAAACATTTTATTATCATACAAATAAGACTGAATTTCAATTAAAATTGATATGCATCAGATTCAAATGAAACCAATTTTCACGCAACTTTCATGACATTTTAACCAATTCGTGATGTTATTCCAAATTGTATTGTGTAAAAAAAACTTACATACATAGATAAAAATTGAATGCTCTGCGTGGTTAACTTTTTACATACCTACATAGATAAAAACTGAATGCTCTGCGTGAGTACCTTTTAGGTAGGTGACTGGTGGCGTTTATATGTATCTGAGTGCCACCGTGCTTCGACTGGTACAGAAAGAGTAAAACCAATCTAAAAAAATAATCCTCAAAGTTGGAACTTATCATGAGCTTTTTGGAGAATTGGCTTTTACAAAAAATATTTACTTAGTGAAAAAAACTTTACTTTTTTACTTTAAAAACGTTTTTTTGTTTATTCTTACAGAGTAAAATCAAGAATGAACAATCAACATATTTTTGTGGTAAAATAGATGACAGTACCCCAAACGAGGTCAACTTTACCAAGACATCGTAACTTATAACGTCCAAAAAAGTACCTATCCCTTCGACAAAACTCGGCAGATTGAGGAAATCATCATGTAAATACATTCCTTGCCATGTTTATTACACGCAACAACAGTTTCGCGAAATAAACGAAATAAGCACAGTTGGCTGGGGCCCAAATATCCCGGCCCAGAAGCCTGATGTACACTAAATTTGTCAACATGTCCGTCCATTCACCCAGGAGTTGTAACTTTTTCGTGTTAAGCCCGTTCTAAAGGAACCTCGTTTGGTAAAATGTGTTAACTGTGAATGTTACTGGCACAGTTCTTTATTGTGCTTTTAGGTTTTTTATATTACTTCAGAAGTCCGAAAAACTTTTAGCATTGCCTAACGTCTTTCGTGCGTTTGTTGCCTTTGTAACGTGCATGCAAAGAGTAATAAAAACTTAGTTATTTTAGTTGATAAAATAGTAGAAAGTGGAAATCTGTAGTCTCCGCTAGTTTGCTGCCTGTTCTTCTGAGCTTGGTTGCGTGGAACTGGCGCCTAGACTCATCTAACGTAAAAACGTTTCAAAGTGATCCTGATATACAACTAAATTATTATTTATTTTATTTAAATTTTGCATCTGCAAAACCTTATAGACACGATTTTTATGAAACAACGGGATATTTACCATGATTAATTTTTTCTGAGTTGACTTCCGATATTTCGGCACAGTTGCATGCACCATGATCACGGTAAATATCCCGTTGTTTCATAAAAATAGTGTTAAAAACCATGATAGTTTCAAAAGTTATACTTATAGACACGGTCGTGATATAACGCGTGCGTGGGGTTTTAGAAGAAATCCTGGATCACGCGTATCACTTGTAAATGCAACGTTTTATACAACAATGTTTCCTTTCGTGGAAAGAAAGATACAATGTAAGTGCGCACCTGTTTGTATTGTCTACGCAAGTCGCGTA
Organism: Thera britannica; assembly: GCA_939531255.2. Taxonomy (NCBI): domain Eukaryota; kingdom Metazoa; phylum Arthropoda; class Insecta; order Lepidoptera; family Geometridae; genus Thera; species Thera britannica. The sequence goes on along the minus strand of OW618041.2, from coordinate 4,631,612 downwards.
GCAGTACTACGCACGTTGAGCATAGAATACTCGCGTGACGTAGAGGGTCTACGCTGTTGTTATATGAAATTGATGATTTTATGCATAGCTATTGTACCTATTGGGAGTATGAGATATGTTTAGAACCTGAATAGCGAATTAAGTAAGTCAACCATTGGTAGTTTCTATTCCTTTCTTTTTTTTGTTATTGTTTTATGCTAAGTCAACTGTGCATCTCTTTTATATTCAATCTGAATGAACATAATGTCATATATATCGAATATCAATATTATTATGGTTTTTGTTACTGGCATACTGCTTGTACCATTAGGTTGCGGGCAATCTATACAAAAATATAAAGACATATTAAAGCTAATTGTATTTCATATTTAGAAATAGAACAGGAAATACAGTTCCCAATACGACCTGCTATCTTCAGTTTTATCAATCGCACCCCAATTCGTAAGCGCTGCACGTTTGGTCTGTTAGCCGCAGCGTCAGCATTTACATACTCGTAGTTTTTGTAAAGATTTGCTGTGGACGCTGAAAGCATCGTATAGCGTCAGCTGTTTCTTCTGAATAAGTCCACTGTTGGTCAGGCCATCCCTATTAATTTCCAAGAGCAACGTTCTGAGCTTCACAACCACCTACTTTTTAATATCTAATATTACGGTGAAGGAAACATCGTGAGGAAACCCGCGGCTTAGTCAGCTCCGCAAGTATTGACCATGTCTTTCCTGTGGATTAGGCCGACTAAGCACCTATGCATCCTGACAGGATGCATAGGTGCTGGGCAAACCTATTCCATCTAAAATCCTGTCCCAGGCACTAGAACGTCCTGCAAGTAGAGGTATGAGTAATCACCGGTTGCCTCTGACGCTATATAAATCATCTACAATAGATGCAAAAGCCTGTTTACTTTTACTTACTAGGGCAGTGAATTATCAACTTCTTAGTGATTTGATAGACGTAATTGCAGCTTTAGAGCCTGTCCAGATGGGGCGTTTTACGCGCGAGTGCCCTCGCGCGTTTCAATTTATATTGCGTCCAGATGCCGCGTTTTACGCGCGCTCCTACGCGCGATGTATTTGGGAGGGACCCAGGGACAGTTATAAACATGGAGCCAGACAAAGCAGTCGTGTTGTGGCTTGCATACCGCAGATGGAAACGTCGTAAACAAAGAGAAAGTCGACGATTTAATGTGCATCCAATTCTACGTTACAGAATGACACATAGTATGTTTATAACATTATACCCAAAGCTCAGAGAACATAACGAAACGTTTTTTAACTACTTTCGGATGTCAGAAACATCGTTTGATGATTTACTAGAAATTATCAAAATTATCACTCTCCATTTTCGTTCCAAATACGTCCACTCGCGTCGGACTCGCGCGCACCACTGGACGCAGCAATGGCACCAGAGTATCTCGACTCGCGTGGCGCTCGCGCGTAACACGTGCGAGTCAAGAGTCCGGCGAGTTGCTCGCGTTTTACGCGCGATTGAGGAATCGCACGGCAGCGTCTGGACGGGATGTATAGCGCTCTAGTATCTGGAGAACGCGCGAATCTTTACGCGCGAGGACACTCGCGCGTAAAACGCCCCATCTGGACAGGCTCTTAGGCTGAGGCCAAACGAGCGTAATTTTGTGAGTCGCGTATTTTCGGTCGCAGAAATTCTGCCTGGCAGAAATTCTGTTGGGATGCCAGACGAGCGCATTTTATTCAGTTATTATCGAACGTTTATAGCGGATGTTTGTGTCGTGCAATGAAACCGATGAAAATTTGTGTATTTACGAAGCATATTTAGAAGACGAAGAAGTAGATAACACCAGAAAACAATTAAAATCCTTGTGCCTTCCCGAAATGACAGAAAACGAATCCCCCCGCAAACTCAATTCGGTCCGAATAACGCGTGTGAGTCGGTAGACAACTCATTTTGCGTCGCCGTGTGAATGAAACAGGACTTTTGTATGAAACCGAATGCAGCAGAATTTCTGCGACTGAAAATACGCGACTCACAACACAACTCAAAAAATTACGCTCGTTTGGCTCCACCCTTAAAATAATGTAATTTAAAACAGCAGCCAAATCTAGATGCGTCTTCGTTCGCGGAGCTTGACGTTTCAGCAGCCGGACGCAGCAGACAGCGTTTCTAGCAGACAATGACCTTACTGGGGCAAGTGTGACGCAAATACTTGCGTATTCAAATTATGTTTATGATATGCAAAGCTTGCATTTTAATGAACGTACTTGAGTTTTAATGTGTACACACACGGAATTTAGTGTGTTATATTAATCAAGGTTTATTTTAGCAGTGTTTATTATGACCTAATTATTTTTCAGTAAGAACAGACTCGTATGTGTAAATAAGTAGACAGTCAAATTATGCTGGCTTATGGTGAAACTTGCTAAGCTCTTGGACCTATTTCAAGTTTCATCAAAATCCAAAAATCTAAACCTGTATTACCTATTTTGTAAAATTCATCATATTTCCGTCTTATAAACCTGCAGTAAAATTTAACACATTTAAAAGTAGATCTTATCTATCCCACGGCTGGGTAAAGGCCCTTTCTTTCCAGAGTTTACAGATACTAGCAGTTGGTGCCCGAGCTTCGCTCGGTATTTTTTTTTTGGTAAACTTTTGTTGTGAATTATATTTAAATACGAATTACTTAAATACTGATTAAATATTAATATTTTTCGGTCTTACCGACATAATAATAAACTCCACTACTCGTCAATAGATGGCGTTCTCTGTCCCACTAACTCATGACTTAATCAACACATGGCGCTAGGAGTTATGATTTTATGATAAAGTTGATTATTTACTTTACGATTAAGGGGATTTTTTCTAAAAATGAATCCTAGCTAGATCGTTTTATCGTCCCCGAAAACCCCTGTATACTTAATTTCATGAAAATCGTTGGCTCAGTTTCCGAGATCCTAAATATATATATATATATATATACATATTGTATATATATATATATATATATATATATACAAGATTTTCTCGTTTAAAGGTATAAGATAATACTTATATACTTTTTTAGAATCTTACCTGGCAAGCATTTCAGTAAAACTCTTCACCTGTAGCAACATTTCTATTTATTTTGCAATATCCGGTAGCCATTTTCGAGAACGACCCGCCAGGGCGCGTCAAAGCAATTTCATTGCGTCATAAAAATTTCATAAAGTTAACCCCTTTCATTTTCACATGGCGCAGGTAACGTTAATAAATAATTGATTCGTCCATTTCAAATATATTAAACAGGTTTGGTAAGATCAGTCCGAGCTGAGTTAGCAGAACAAAGACCATTTCCGTAGTTTTTTGAAGGGTAGAAAACCTTTCAACCTAGGTAGATAAAACATATCACTTTGACATAAGATGAAATGGTACCATCGTAGCTGGTCAAAGAGTGGAATAGGCGGAATAACTGGCCTTAAAAATTATCTACATAATCGATAAATATATAAAAAAAATATTCATTACTCGATATATATTTTTAGACACATGGTTTAGTTTAGGTACTCACATAGTTCTTAGGTGTAAATCAGTATCACATGGACCCTGTATAGGGTAAAACAACATGGAGGTAGGCTGAGGCTTTAAGACAGTTAGAAGGTAGGTATAAATAGCATACTAGCGCTGTGACAGTCATCAAGTTGGGCCGTTTCGATATGCCGTACGTTAACTAAAGGCCTGCGCACATCTAGGCAACGGCAATGGTGATCACATGAAATGCTGTCAAATATGACAGCGATATTTGACAGCGTTTCAGCTGGTCGCCATCGCTTAGATGTGCGCAGGCCTTTAAGAATACGAGGAAAAAGCGTCATTATTATGAATACTATTCAAAAAGTAATATAAAATCAATTGAATAAAACAGTTTCTTTCTAGTATTTATTAAAAACAAGAGGTTGTAAGCAGTATTTCATGATTTTTGTATCAAACCACGTTTCAAGACTCGTATAACATAACTAGTGGCCGCCCGCGGCTTCGCTCACCCGTTCCCGTAACACCCCGTTCCCATTGCTTTTTCAGGATAAAAAGTATCCTATGTCCTTCTCCCGGTTCTAAGCTACCTCCCCACTAATTTTCTGCCAAATCGTTTCCGACGTTCTTGAGTTATAAATAGTGTAACTAACACGACTTTCTTTTATAAATATAGACTAGCTGCCTGTCCCGGCTTCGCACGGGTGGACTTTTTTTTTAAACACTTTTTTTTAAATACTTATAGCCTATGTTACTCAAGGTGAATATAGCTTTTCAATAGTACATGTACTAAGCCATTTTTTTTCCAAAGACAATATTTGTTACATAGTTATACTAGTGGCCGACCGCGGCTTCGCTCGCCCGTTCCCGTAACACCCCGTTCCCGTTGCTTTTTCGGGATAAAAAGTATCCTATGTCCTTCTCCCGGTTGTAAGCTACCTTCCCACTTATTTTCAGCCAAATCGGTTCAGCCGTTCTTGAGTTATAAATAGTGTAACTAACACGACTTTCTTTTATAAATATAGATATGCAAACTTTTATACATCAATCAAAGGTAAAATATAATAGTCCCTGTATATTGTCAGTATCAAACCGCGAATATCATTTCAACAAGAAAAATATGCTGAACTCATAGTAAATGTTCCTAAAATAGATTTTCCGAGCAAACTTCGCCATTGCTAAAACAACAAACACTGTGAAACCGTAGCAATAACCCCAAAAACATTATCTTACGCTAATTTAATTGTACAAAAGAGTACATTATTACTTTAAATGGAATCAAACTGCAAACAGTGAGCTGAAGAGCTAATATTAAGACTCATTAAACCGACACAAACAGTAAAAGACTTAGAGTGAAAATTTGGTATAGATGCAAGTTAAATAAACATAAATAAATATTGTGGACAATTCATACAACACTATCTAGCCCCAAACGAAGCAGAGCTAATACAATAGGAACCAGAAATCTGATATAATACTTGGATAATATAACACTTGAAAAACGGTAGGAACCATGTCGTAGTTTGTTGCTTGTTCTTCTAGGCTTGGTCGCGTGGAACTGGCACCTAGATTCACCTAGCTTTAAGACGTTTCAGATCGTTGAGTTACTTCCTAAAAAATAAATCTTTGACTTTGACGTGACATTGACTACCTACATTTCTTAATACATACTAAGCATACAATATAGCACCCAGGCAGAACAGAAATCTGTGTTCACAACACAAACATTTGTTCCCGTCGGGGATCGAAACCACGGCTTATTGTGTAGGGTTTTGAAGTTTTGTAGTATAGTTTATACAATATTTGTAGTATAGCCCAAAGGCTAAGTCTGGTAGTTATTGCTCTTTGATAAATGGTTATTTTGCTCATTCAGATAATAAGCAACACAAAGCGAACGAACTCTTAGCGTGCACTTGAAGCACTTTTCATGATTCATGAACACTATCTCAAAGACTCAAACACGCTTTAAAACAATGCAAAAACTTTGATTGAAATATTTATGAAGGCACAATGTTTTGACACGATTTTAGTGTACAGTAGGAACATGTGCTTCATTCGTATTGTTACGAGCGGGGGGGTCTATTGAACAATGAAAGTCGATTTTTACACAACGAACACTTTTATTATCACTTAAAGCCAACACTTTATTAAAACACACTAAAACACAGCACACAATAAAACACAATACAAGACAAGACACTAATTCACTCTTCGCACTCGAAACGTTCACTACTATAGCTTAATAAAAACTGTCCCACGATCCGAGCGATTCTCTATTTATAGCTCGTCTCATTATTCGAGCATGTTCGTCGAACTCTCCAGAAACACCCGGAACTTGATTCTTAATTGTTCACGTAATGTAGTTCCGCCATTTGTCAATAGATGGCGCTCTCTGCCACCTAACTCGTGAGTAGTTCCTCCTCTCGGTAACAGATGGCGCTAGGCGTTAGGCTACTGCGCAACACTATCCCCTCCTAAAACATGCTCGTCCCGAGCATCATTGGACCCATAATATCGCGCCAATCGATCAACATGAACAATTTTAGGTTTGCCTCGCAAACCCTTCTTGATTCGGTACGTGACATCGTTCATCCTGGTTACCACACGGTATGGTCCGTCCCATTTTGCTTGTAATTTAGGAGACTTCCCCTTACTGCGGACTGGATTGTGCAGCCACACCAATGAACCCTCATCAAATCCCTGATTGTTCAAGTTTCGGTCATAGCGGGTTTTCATTCTTTCAGACATTTGCTGGCTGGATTGTCTGACATTTTCATATATGTCGTTCATTTTATGGCGTAGATCACCTGCATAATCCGTTATGGCGCGCGGAGAGTCTGGTGGAATGCCAGTGATCAAATCTGCAGGCAATCGTAGTTCCCGTCCGAAGTTCGCAAAGGCGGGAGTGACTGTTGTGCTCTCATGCACCGCACTTCGATATGACAACAAAAATGGCTGGATATGCTTATCCCAATCATTCTGTCGGTTCGCCACCACTTTTGCCAGATATCTTTCCAACGTTTGATTGAATCTTTCCACCATTCCGTCAGACTGTGGGTGATATGCAGTAGTCCTCGTTTTATGAGTACCCATTACTCGGCATGTCTCCTGGAAAACTTGAGACTCGAAATTTCTTCCTTGATCGCTGTGGATTTCCAAGGGTACTCCAAACCGACAAAAGACTTCATGGACTAATTTATCTGCTACTGTCGTTGCTTCTTGGTTCGGAATAGCGAAAACTTCTGGCCATTTGGTGAAATAATCCATGACGACTAGGAAGTACTTGTTGCCATTCTCGCTCACAGGGAATGGCCCAGCGACGTCCAGTGCTATGCGCTCCCAGGGTGCTCCAACGTTGTATAATTTGAGCGCTCCCCTACTGCGTGTGTGAGGTCCTTTCACAGCTGCACAACTCGTGCATTTCCGGCACCAGTCTTCTACGTCATCTCTGCAATAGATCCAATAAAATCGTTCTCGTATTTTTAATAAAGTCCTTTTTACTCCCATATGACCCCCTGAACTTCCCGTATGATAAAGTTGCAGAACGTCAGGTACCTTTGATTTAGGTACAACCATTTGTAGATGACAGTGGTCTCCTCGATTATTTTCCCATTTGCGGCACAATACTCCATCTTGGATAACCAGACTATCCCATTGTGCCCAATAACTTTTCGTTGTTGTACTCCTTCCGGCAATATCACTCCACTTAGGCTTAGGAGTACCAGCTCTTAACCATTCTACAATTGGTTTGATGTCGGCGTCTTCTGATTGTGCTTGCTGCAGGGCTTCTTTCCATTCGACACTTAAGTCAGTTCTTAGCATCCTGATGGGTATCGCTTCTTTAGATTCTTGCTTGACACAATGCTTACAGTTTTCCGGACAAGGTCTTCTTGATAGGGCGTCCGCATTACCGTGAGATTTGCCACTGCGATGCTCAGTGTCATAGCTAAACTCCTGGAGTTGTTCGATCCATCTTGCCACCTGCCCTTCGGGATTCTTAAATTGTAGAAGCCACTTTAATGCAGCATGGTCCGTGCGCAGATGAAATTTACGTCCCAGCAGATATTTACTGAAATGTTGTAAGGTCTTAACTACTGCCAGCAACTCCCTTCTGGTAACACAATAATTTCTTTCTGGTTTTGATAACGCTTTGCTGAAGTAGGCTATCACCACTTCTTTATCTTCTCTGCGCTGAGATAGCACACCACCGATTCCGGTATTACTTGCATCTGTATCTACGATGAACATGTTTTCTGTGTCAGGATAACCTAGAACCGGAGTATCACACAGCCGTTTTTTTAATTCCTGGAAAGCAAGGTCGCATTCCTCGTCCCAGCTAAAAGTTCGCCTCTCTTCAGTGAGTTTGTGTAACGGCTTAGCAATATCAGCGAAGTTTCTCACAAAACGTCGATAATACGAGCACAGTCCTAAAAACGCTCGGACCTCAGTCTTGTCTTTTGGAATTGGCCAATCCTTGACAGCCACGACCTTTTCCGGATCAGTTTGTACACCTTCCTCAGAAATCACGTGACCCAGGAAATTCACCTGCCTTCTGAAAAACTTGCATTTCTTGGGACTCAATTTTAGATTGGCAGCATGAAGTTTCCCGAGCACACGTTCCAAGTTTTGCAGATGTTCTTCAAACGTTCGACCCACGATAATGATGTCATCCAAGTAGACCAGGCAGGCGTCCCCAATTAATCCAGTGAGTACCAGTTCCATTAACCGTTCAAATGTCGCAGGGGCGTTGCACAATCCAAAAGGCATTACATTAAACTGCCACAAACCTTTCCCTGTAGAAAATGCAGTCTTTTCCTTATCCTTCGGGTCTATTTCTACTTGCCAGTAGCCACTTTTCAGGTCAAGAGTGGTAAACCACTTCATTCCCGTTAGTGTATCCAGTGTGTCATCAATTCTCGGTAGTGGATAACTGTCCTTCTTAGTAACTTCATTAAGTCGGCGATAATCCACACAAAACCGCATGCTGCCATCTTTCTTTTTTACTAGCACAACAGGAGAGCACCATGGACTAGTCGAAGGCTCTATAACTCCATCCCTTACCATATCTTCGATCATAGTCTCCACTTCTTTCTCTCGAGCTACTGGTAATCTTCTCGGGCGTTGGCGGATAGGTGGTTCATTACCGGTATTTATCGTGTGTTGAACTAATCCAGTCTTTCCAATGTCAGCATCGCATGAAGAGAAAAGGTTGTCAAACCGAGACAACATCTGCTGCGCCTTTTTGACTTCTTTTTCCGAAAGATCCTTGTGGCAATTTTCTAGGAATGACGATATATTGCTTTTGCCAGTTTCCTTGCTGCTGGATAATTCTTTACAGTTACGCATCCAGGCCACTTCTTCGCAGGTTCCCATTACCATTCCTTTTTTAATGAGATGTTCCTTATTACTTGGATTCAGTACCCGTACCGCTGAGATGTTGGTAGCCTTCACCAAAGTTCGTGCCATAATCCATGGTACCTCGTTGTCTGATCCTTCCAACAGTACACATCGATTCTTTGTCTGAGCTTGTGATAAATTTACTGGAACAATGGTTTCTGACCGTGGAGGAAGAACGGTTCTTCTTGAACAATAGATTTTCCCAGGTGATCCACCTTCCATAAAGATTTCTTCCAAACCACATTTCAAAATTCCTTGCTTAACGTCTATTTCACAACGGTGTTTTCGCATAAAGTCCAAACCCAGAATACAATCATCCATTATATTTGCAATGATGACATTATGCTGGAAAATCCTTTCACCCAACTTCATCTCCACTAGCTTCTCACCTCTGACGAGTATGTGCTGACCGGTTGCTGTTAGGAGCTGGATTCGGTCACAGTTGTGAAAGAGGCCCCCAAGAACGCGGTTTGCAAGTTGGGAACTGACTACTGTTCGAGAAGCACCAGTATCCAATGTCATCTTACAAGGTATTCCGTTAATTTGGCCTGCGATGATCAGGCTATTTCCATCATGAGCTTGTGAAATCCAAATTCTTGGGGCTCTGTTAATACCGGCCAGCACTCGCCCCGAAGCCCTGGCGTTTACTCGTTTCCCTGTTGCTGGTTGGTGGAAGCAGTCTCCTGTTCTCCCTGTTCACGACGTATTCCTGAAACTGCTCGCTTAGGGCAATTAAATCTCAAGTGCCCCTTTTCTCCACACTCAAAGCATTTAGGGCTATATCTCGGACGATACTCACGAGTGGGTGATGCTACCACTTCCCTGATGCGATGTGCTCGATGGTCCTGACGAACGGCTTCTACTTCCAAAGCATGGGCGAGGGCGTTCTTCAAAGACTCATGATGTCCCAGTCTCACAGCAGCTCTCACCTCCAAGTCGCGAATCCCATCGATAAAGGATTGCACCAAAATTCCATCGATAAGCGCAGGTGAAGATTGGTATGCCTTTCGGACCATTTTTTCCACTTCCAGAGCCCACTGCTGCAAGCTTTCAAGACTGCGTTGGGTCCTTTCTTTCAGTTGGGCGCGGAATACGTGCTCCAGATGCGTGTCACCATAACGAGATTCCAGCGCGTCCAGCAGCTGCTCGTAGGTTACCTCCTTTCCAATAGCTTCCAACACATTGAGGGCCTGGTCACGAAGTGCCAAAGTCAGTGCAGTCATCGCCTGATCCGTGGTCCATCCATTTGCTTTACTCACTGCTTCCAGCTGAATTTTGTAGGCTGACCATGATGAAGTCCCATCATAGGGTGGCACCTTGAAACCCTTACCCACAGGCGTAGCTACCACAGAAGCCAAGTTTCCTGCTCCAGCTTTAAGCACACCCAGAGCTTTCTTTACATCAGCAATCTGGGTTTCCGTTTCGTAGATACGGCTTTCCTGATTTTGGACCTGTTCTTTTACACTTTGCAGGTCTTTGTTAACAGTCACCTGCAGGTTTTTCATAAGGCGAACTTGCTCCTCCATCAGACGGTTTTGCTCCACTTGCCGACGGGTCTGCTCCTCCTGCCGACGGTTCTGTTCATCCATCAAGCGGGCTTGCAGCTCCTCATGCCGACGGTTCTGTTCCTCCTGCCGACGGTTCTGTTCATCCATCAAGTAGGCCTGCCGCTCCTCCTGTCGACGGGTCTGTTCCTGCAGCATGGCCATCAATGCTGCCAGATCACCTGATGCAGGAGCCTGGACCTCCGATAATGGTAGAATTCCAGATGTCCCAGCAGCTGGCTCCGTCAGCAGTTCAGGGTCCCGACGAGTTGCTTGTGACGGAGAACTTCCCATCCGTCTTGCATCCATTTCCTGTTGGCGTTGACTTCTCGTCCTCATACCTTCAGCGTCGTCTTTCGGTAACACCGGCATTGTTCAATCCCACTTCTGACACCAATTTGTTACGAGCGGGGGGGTCTATTGAACAATGAAAGTCGATTTTTACACAACGAACACTTTTATTATCACTTAAAGCCAACACTTTATTAAAACACACTAAAACACAGCACACAATAAAACACAATACAAGACAAGACACTAATTCACTCTTCGCACTCGAAACGTTCACTTCTATAGCTTAATAAAAACTGTCCCACGATCCGAGCGATTCTCTATTTATAGCTCGTCTCATTATTCGAGCATGTTCGTCGAACTCTCCAGAAACACCCGGAACTTGATTCTTAATTGTTCACGTAATGTAGTTCCGCCATTTGTCAATAGATGGCGCTCTCTGCCACCTAACTCGTGAGTAGTTCCTCCTCTCGGTAACAGATGGCGCTAGGCGTTAGGCTACTGCGCAACAGTATTTTAGCGTCTGAGCTTTTCATTTGTTATCTTGTATCATACAAAAAACGGTAGGAAACAAGCCGTAGTTTGCTGCCTGTTCTTCTAGACTTGGTTGCGTAGAGCTGGCACCTATACTCATCTAGCTTTACGTAGTGTCAAAGTGATCCATGCGTAATTCAAATTATAAATGAGTAAGTTTTTTCGAATATGAATTTATGTTAAATATACAGCAGATTTTTTATTATTTTGCAAGTTAGTGTAACTGACTCTATCGTAAACTGGAAGTAAAATGTTACTTTTTGAGTTGGCTAGTGCTATTTACCAGCATCAGTGACGTCATACTCGCAAACAGTATGCAAATACATGCAATCTCCGGCGGCCGCGCATAACAATGTATGCTAATCAAAAGATAGCCGTATGATTTAAGCTTGCTGCTGTTTTAATTTGGAGTGGGAAAAGCCTTGAATTTAAGCTGCCCCACGTCATTTTATGCAACGAATATAAAAGAGATTTAATTTTAAACAGGGATATTGTTGGGGCTTGTTAGAGGTTGCCAGAAAGGCTTATGGTTTTGTTTATCAAAAGGTAATAGTGAAAATGGGATTTACATCTTGACATGACAAAAACGGAGGAAAAGAAAATGTATTACACGTTCTCACCAAATTGGCAATATCCTACTAGGAGTCAGCACGTGTATTTGAGGTCACGGCTTGTTTTTTTTTTGACGACAAGTTGTCTGTAGCTTTTATGCTGTTGTATCAATTCAATTTGGCCAGTACAGCAATTTCGATTTATTTCTAAGAAGTTTCAAGTCAAAATAATGCTCAAATTTCCGAACATGATTTAGAAAAAATGTAGTGAATTTTCAGTCAAAAATCTTACAAAATTAGTAGGTAACACTTTTTATATTTGAAGTTTTTTGCACTAAGCTTTGTTTATGCGTGGCATTTTGTGACGCAGGAAGCATTTCGGGTCATTTAGATTTGGTGCTGGTTCACTAGGTCACATTTACAAGTAAATGCAGTGCTAACGACTAACTGAATTGAATAAAGACCCATTTTTAGTGTAATAAAAAGTGCTTGTATTGCATAATTCTTATTTTAAAAGTTACTGAATAATCAGATATTACGACCTGATGTTGGACAGTTACTTCTCTTTATAAGATTAACATTACTTAAAGAGCACGTCCGCCGAGTACTATAGCCATCTGCGTTATTTTATGTTCTTCTACGTAACTAGGTTTTGTAAGCAGCTACATAGGACGTGTTTTTTTCCTAGTTCATAACCGGGTTACAGGCTAATAAAAAAGTTCTGTCTTACAGTTCATTGGCCTCTCTTATACTTTTCCAGAAGAACGTAGTTGAGCGTCCATATAATATGACTTTTGCAGTGTTGTCGGTCCAACCGGTATACATCGGGTGGGTTTTTTTGTACACCTTTTTGATGAAACAAGCGTATGGTCCACCTGATGTTAAGTGCGTCACCGTCATGCGCCATTGTCTATAACAAAACATTGTCTCGTAGGTCACGCACGTCAGGAACGTGCCCTACGACGCACTGCCATCGTTCATCAACTTGCATACAGATGTTCAGCCTCACGTGCCAGTAATTTCACTGGTACCCACACTTTTTAAACCGAAACACAGCGATGTTGCTTCACGGCAGAAATATGCATGGTAGTACTTCCCCGGACGGAAGTCCCTCATAAAGGGCTCTACTACTACTAAAATAATATTATCTAATTATATAAACATCAAATAAAGGTTTTTAAAAACCCTGTTTTTTAATCATGGTTATATATATTTCTAATGTAATTGAAAATTTTCCGAAGCCTTATTACAGTCTGAACCCAATATATTTTCCTCTCTGAAAGCGTACAAAATGATTGAAAGAGAATATGATGTTCATTCTTCTAATAACAGATTTTGTTATCTCTATTTATATTTTCATCTGTCCTCATTTCGGTCCCTTCCTTATTTAACATAAACAGAATAAAGATGGGATTTCTAAAGAATTTCTGCTTCCTGAAAAGGTTCACTCATTATTTGAATTTTATGCTAAGGTAATAAATAATTCATTTTCTAAATCTTTCCTTTAGAAAGTGATCTAAAAAAGTATTTGGTTATGATGACTGTTACCTTACTAAACGGGTTGGCCATTTCAACAGTTGCCTCAGAAAACTAGAAAACATTTCAACCATATTTTTTATTTTTTTTAATAACACAACCAAAACTTGAAAACATGGCTGAGAATTTAGGTAGCAAACGTAAAAAAATATGGCTAAATTGAGTGCCTCCTTTTATGATGTCAGTTATAAAGATGAGGAATTTATGATGATTATACAAACAAGAAGCACTTCGGTTGACATTCTAGGCCGAAATTTAACACCTTCATCTTTTCTAAGCTAGGTTTATGCTGATAACCTTGCATCGCCTATAACAGAACAGTGATTTACAAATCACGCATGTTAAGAACTTGAGGACACCATCTATCAAAATAGCTATAATAATAACGTTACAAGCATAAAAAAATGGAAAATACATAGAAAAGCAATTCAGTCTTAGTCATCGACGATATTTATAAAATCTATTCGTAAAAAGCGTCATTCCATCAGCGTTAAGTCTAGACACACCTTGTGAGGTAAGCGGTATAAAAGGCGAGCTAATAAAAGGCACGCTGAAGCGACAATAGCGCAACTGGGTAGGTACATCCGGGAACGCGGTCGGGTCAAGGTCACGGCCCGTGGATCGATGCAGCTACGGAGTGCTACGCCCGCGCTACGGCGCTACGTCCTAACCCCGCTACGCCGCTATGAGCTACGCCCGAATCTCTAATACGCGTAATTCTTCAATCCTTATTTTTATAAAAATACTGGATGAGTGCACACAACATCATATTTATTTTAATTTTTATACAAATGCTTGACCGCAATTTCAGCTAAGCTATGTTTTTTTTTTAAGTTTTAGTCCGTAGTATAACAGCATTAGATATATTATATTCTGTAATGGTGAATTTGAATTTGACGATGTAGGACACTGTCTTCTATAGAAAAAAATCTAAACGTACAGTCAGCGTGAAAAATAGCTTGAAATTTCCAATAAAGTAAATTTCGAATATTTCTTAGACCAGCTTACATTATATTGAAATTTAGAACTTAATCTGAAGATCCGCTTTGAGCCACAACTATTTGTAAACCGTAGAAAAGTTATCTTCTACTTTTTTTTAAAGATGAACTTAATAACTGAAATTGCAAATCAACTTTTGATGTTGACTGTACACACCTCAATATAATAACTGATGATGATGATCTCTTATATTGTTAAAATACAATTTTGTTAATGACAAAGTCGTTCAAAGTTAAATGTTGGGCGGTGGAAGTATGAACAATCATTTTCAATTGAAATTCTATATATAGAAGCGTCAAATTACTTTCTCAATTACTTTTCAAGAGCTTTTCCATTATTTCCTGCTCTATATTTAATTAAACATTTTGCTATTAAGCAACTCTCGTGCAGGATTTAATTAATTATGTTACGTGTGTGCTTACGTAACATAAAGTAATGACGTCATTCGGGAAAAGAGCTTAGTCCTGTTTTTAATTTTAAAATTTGTTTTTAACTTACGTATTAATGAAAATTTGAAGTTTCGTTGGTTGTTAGTTATGAGTAGCAAATAAAATATTTCATTTCATTAATGTAGTTTAAGCACACTATTTACTGCTCACGAATTATTCATTGAATCCGATTATGGTATATATTTATTATTATTGGATTTATTATTTTCGTAATACTGATTTTATCTTCTTCTGATGAATCGACTTGACTGAAGGTTGGTGGGGAGGTAGCCTAAATCAGGAGACGGGCATAGAATACTTTTTTTTCCAAAAAACTAACGGGAACGAGTCGTAACGGGAACGGGGTGAGCAAAGGCAAGTTTATCATGCGCACTTGATGTGCGGGCAGGTTTTTCCGCAAGTAGGCCGAACTTTTTTAGGTTCTACAACACGCTGGTTTCCTCACGATGTTTTCCTTCACCGTTTTGAGAGTACTGGCATAGTGCACATAAATTTTTCGACAGAGAAACTCATTGGTACACGAGTGGATTTGAACCCACGACCTTCGGATCGGAAGGCGGGCCACTACCACTAGACCACCAGTCCTCCGGGGTGAGCAAAGCCGCAGGCAGCCGCTAGTCATAAATAAATTATTGTCCTTCCTGGAAATGAATAGATGAGCCTTATAAAAATGAAATTCAACATAAATAGTTTTTTTTAATATTGAGGTTTAAGCCCCTCTATTAGTGTATCAAAAATACAAACTTTGTGCCAACTGGCCAAACACACACAATACCTATTCGTTCTACAAAGCACCACGTTGCATTGTTTAACTTGAACCAACAAATTATAGCAATTACAGATAAGCCGAGTTCAAGGCAAGAACTACAATATAAACGTAACTTACGAGCCCATTAGTGAATCGATTTTATGAAAAAATAACACGGAACCAAATGGCTGCGTTCCAAGTACTAAACAAAACGGGAAATAATATAATTATGTATGTTGTTTTTTTCTACAGATAAGTACGGTTATGTGATATTTCAGCTTTGTACAAAAGGTATTTCTAGAATGTAGTATCTGTGTTGAATAATAAGAGTGCTATTTATCTCAGAGCAACGTTATCTGTCTGATAAAAATATTGACGTCCATAACGTGTCAAAAATAGGGATGGAAATATTTAGATAAACAGACAGTGATGCAGCTACCACCACCACCAATCACCACTAGTCGGCCGACCCAGATACCGGTGGAAAGACGAAGTAGAGAAGGATCTCCACTCTCTTCGAGTTTCCAACTGGCAAGAGGTGGCGCAGGAGAGGGACCGGTGGCGTTCTGTGTCGGAGACCAACACCCACTTCGGGGTTGATGCGCCTGGATAGTAAGTAGTAAGTAAGTGATGCTAGCTAGGATAGCGATTACATAGTAATAGTAAGACTTTTGCTTTAGATTTGATAGGGATAAAAATACATAATTTTTCCATGGTGTATATATGTAAGTGATTTTATGCTAGGTTAGGTATTGCGTACTTTTTAATTTTAATTATATTTGTACATTGCCTTCTACTTTACAGTTGCTATGCAGAAATTTCCTGATTATTGTGCATTAGTGATAATAGTTGTCACTTAACTGTGTGTTTATTTTTGTTTAGTATTTACATAAGCCCTCATGTTATATGTGCACTACCCAACCTATCTCCTTAGTACCCAAAGGTTAGCTGGTAGATAATGCTATCTAGCATTAAGTTCGCCTGTGTACAGTACTTTTTAATTTGTGCAATAAATAATTTTCTATCTATCTGTCTAACTATACATGCCAAACATTGCGTATTTTTTGTTGCAACCAAAACCTAGTCGCATCTCGTATCGTCTCGTATCGTTTTGACATAATGTTGAGCTTTGATTGCATTAAAAAACAAATTGAGACAATACTTATCTTACAATTAACAATTGCAGCAAGACTGAAAATTGACGTAATGAACAATGGGATAGCGAATAGGAACTTCGCTTTGTAAAACTTGTACGGCAACAGATAAATAGTGGCTTAAATTTTTCACTAGGTCTGGACAATTTCTACAAACAGAATTCAATTCCTACAATTACATAATCCGGTCAATAAGATCTTCTATTGTACTCTAGCAATTTCTTCAGTTCTATACTCGCATTGGCTTTAGTGTGGTTTGCAATAGAAAATAGTACTTTTATAGTATAATAGTTTTTTCTTAACTGAATAGTTTGCGGGAGAGAAACTTCCAAAGTGGTAAAATGTGTCCCCCCCCCCCCTTGTAACTTCTAAAATAAGAGTATGATATAATTTAAAAAAATATATGTAAATTACCATGCAAACTTCCACTGAAAATTCGTTTGAACGAGATCTAGTAAGTAGTTTTATTTAATACGTCATAAACCGTAAACCGCAATTTACCTTTAATTCAATCAACTCAAATATAAAAAAAACTAACTACAAAGACGTTTACATTATGTTACTTGCTGCTATGTAACCCTTCATGATCGAGTCCGACTCGCACTTGGCCGCTTTCTTTCATAATTAGATTTCTTTTTCAAAATAAAGCCCCTTGTAAATAAGAGCCTAATTCTCATAAATAATAAATCCTTACAAGCAAATAGGCTGTCAGTTAGTCAGATGGTAATCTCATTTGGTATTTACGCTAGCTTAGACCGAACGTGTTTTTCTCGTGTGGGCCTGAGCTAACTTGAATTAATTACATGTAGATTATTTTAGTGTTTATTTTGAGAGGCTTTGTTATGCATTAATGATGAATTTGCTTTAGGACTAGGAGAAAGAGTAATTTTCCAATTTAAAATCTACCCAGTTTGTGTTTGTAAATACCTAGGTAGTACTTTTCTAGCAGTATTTTAATTTACTTTTATATTCTTTTATTTTCAAAGTTTTGGAAAAACTAGAAGCTAGAAATTATAATAAGTAGGTTACAAAAAAGTGTTTAAGCTTACTTGTATTTAATAGATCGACATCAATTTTTTATTTAGTTAATGAGTTAAATGAGCAGATTGCTCTGATAAAAAATGCATTTTGCCTACAATTCATTAGTATTTCAACGAACAATATATTTTCTGTGTTACTCAAACTACGTAGTAAAATACGTAGTTATTCTGCGTGACCCTTGTAAACTTATAATAAGTAAACGATTTAAAATGTCAAAGGTACTATTAGCGCTTTTGACCTTACACATAATTTATAACTAAGTATCAAAAATATCCGTTACAATCGCCTATTTGTAATAGTTATTACAGGTTCCGAGGGTATCGGAAGCCTGATTAAGTTCGGTGTTAGACGGACCCTTAGTTTCTTCTAATAAGGAAGTAAAGTCAAGGTTGTAAGATTGCCTTACCTTGACTTTTACGGCGTATATTGCCAAAATTAATCTGGCAATGTTACGCGATACGTTACAGCAGATAAGTTACTATTTCTAGAATTTTTGCCAGCTATTCTATTTGAATAATTCTATTCTATTTCAAGAATTTAAAGTCTTGAAAAATATGAAGTCAATTATTATTATCTCAAGACGTTCTTTTATTAGAACATTTATTTATCAGCAAAGTGAACATACTTTATCATAAGAACGTAAGTTACGTGCTAGTTATTTAGGAAACCATTTAATTCGTGGTATTTCTGAACCGTGACGCCCGTGAAAATGACTTTATTGCTTTAGCGAACGTCTACCCCTTTTGATTGTAGCGGTCATGGTCGCAGTACGACCCCTCATTTCATACCAAGACGTCCGCTTACCTCCGTGGCTGGCGCTCGAATGGCCTTCCCCGGGTGGAAATAGCTCGCTAGCGGGTGGAGGGGGAGTGTTTACCCTCCTACTCTACCCCCGTGCCAGCTGAGCAGCGGCACGCTATATTTAGGTTGCGCTGTAAATATTCGGTCCAAGTACGGAACACCACCCGCCACCCCTTAGAGCTGGGGTGGGAAGGCGTCGGTACCTCTACCTAAGCGGGTAAAAGTTGAAAGTTCACCAACGCCCCGCACACGAGTTTCTGCTAAGGAACGTTTATTTATTTAAATTCTATTGCAACTTGCTATTGTATTCTCAATTCACAATACCGACTCTAATTTTTCAATGTTGACCAAAAGTCGTTACAAAAACTTATCCCATTGTTTTCGGGATTTCAATTTCGAGTTGTTGAATTTCGGCATGTTTGTTCCGTGGGCTTTTATTGTTATAACAGGTGCGGTCCAATTTGTTCATAACGAGATTTAGGAATTTCAATGGCAACGAGCCTCCAAGTGGGTCGATGCGGAATGAACGTGGAGCCTCCTCCACTGAAATTGAAACGTTTTTGAATTACTTTTTCCCTTGATGGAATGTTCGCGTGGCGCAGTAAATTGAAGCATCATCATAATTTACATATTATGTCATACGCTTATGTGTGGGCACGTATAACCAGAACCGTAATCTATTTTGTGAAAGTACACTAGATACCATCCATACCTGGTTTGATGTTTCAACTGTCCGCACCAAGCGTTTTGCTTCAACTTTTATGTTGCGGACAGCTAAGAAGTGGAATTCCTTGCCAGCGTCTATTCTTCCGAATACTTAGGGCTTTATTAATAATCCTGGCGTAGCGTTGCACTAGTTAATCCGTGTTTTGTCACATTTGCTCGAGTTGACAATTGCATGTCAATGCAAGAGACAAAACACGGATTAACTAGTCCAACGCTACGCCAGGATTATTAATAAGGCCCCTAGAGTGAATAGGTATCTTCTAGGTAAGCATAATACACCGTCGGCCGCAGGTAAGATTTAATTGTAAAAAAAAAAATGGTTTTACAATATTTTAGACGCCTTCGGGCTACTGATCGAATACTTCGATACTACCTCGCTCTGAGCTGGCTTTACAGAATCATCATCATCCGAATCTTGAAATATGGACACTGCATTGACGTAATCAAAATCTGGTTCCACATCCCTTTCATACTTCTCTTTCTCGTGCTTCGGATCAAAGAACTTCACAATGTTGAATGTAGTGGCAGTACCGCCATAGGCGATGCGGTTCTGGTAACTGGCAAGTGCCAGAACAGAACCAGCAGCAGGATAGGAACAGGTTATGTACCGGTTGTGGAGATTTATCACTTCGACGCAGTTCGTGCCGCTTCCTCCGATTATTGCGTATTTTCCTTTGCGATTGTACTGTTGGGAAAAACAAACTATGTTAGAAGATTCTAGATACTGATACTTATTCTACTACCTAGTTTTAGGGCATAATATGTTTGGCACACATATTTTATGACCCTTTTTTGTTTGTAAAAAGTTGTGAATACCTACACTGACAAATACATCCTACTATCCTACTCCTTTTTATATTATAAACGCGACAGTTTGTAAGTATGGATGCATGGATGGATGTATGTTTGTTACTCTTTGACGTAAAAACTACTCAATGGATTTTAATGAGGCACACTTTAAATCCTTTAGAATCCTTTGTGAATACTAGTGTCTCATAAGGCCTTTTTTTCTCGCAGAAATCAACGGTTTGTTAATAAAACACATTGTAGAGGAGGTGATTTTCTATCATTTTTGTTTTCACTGTCTAACTTACAAGTTTAACCGCAGTCTTACCGTAAACTAAAACCAACTTGTCCAAAATTCAAATACCTGAAACAGTCCTACTTCAAGGTGGCTACTTATGAACAAAACTAACTGCTGAAGTTTGCCTGAAATGTGGCCACCACTATGGTATCACGAAAACAAAATATCGAAATTGAACTTGTAAAAAACGTTTACCGAGACATTTACTAACCAAAATTGTTCTGACTAAGTAATCCTACTAATATTATAAACGTGAAAGTTTGTAAGTATGGATGGATGGATTGATATTTGTTACTCTTTCACGTAAAAACTACTGAATGGATTTTAAGGTATTTATGACTATGGACCCAAAGTGTTTCATTTTTGTAATATGTGCATTTTATGTTGTCTGAAATAAACGATATTTTTAATAAAACTTTACGGCGGGCGGGCGAGCGAGCGAAGCCGCGGGTGGCTGCTAGTAGTTTTTATTTTACTATCCCTGGGTGTTTCTAAACTATTTTCATCTCTTACACTCTTCCATATACGAAGGTGGAAATATTTAATCTGACAGACAGTGCTACCCAGAGATTTAATATTCGTATCCAAAAAAGTAACGGAGAGTAACGAGCAAAGCCACGGGCGGCCGCTAGTCATTTATAAACAAACTTTGAAAGTATCAGTAACAGGAACCCAGGAACAAAAGGTTTTGCAATAAATATAAAACAATAGGTGAAAATTATACAATTTCACACCGAGAAACCGTAGTAGCACCAACAAATACCATTTGTTCCTGACTGCCACAAAATCTTCTCGAATAACAACCGAGGTTTATTTAGCGGTGATTGTATTTTCTTGCCAAACACCGTATCTACATTCACTTTATTCAAACCTGTATTGTGTCTGTATTTTTGAAAGGTAATTTGATGAACGAATCGTTGATACGTTGATACAACATAATTATGCTTTAATGCAAATACGTTTATTGAAATACTGAGGTATTCGATTCTTTGCTCTAAGTAAATCATATTATGTTCAAACAAAATGATTTATAAAATAAACATTTTAGTACATAGTAAAATGAATATAATGAGTAAGTAGTAACTTCTTTATTTTTATAGGTAACCTAGCGACTAGGCTTAGACAACCTATTTTAAAAAAAGCAGCCAAGTGCGAGTTGGACTCGCCCATGAAGGGTTCCGTAGCATCAATTAACATAATATAAAGGTTTTTGTAGTTCGTCGAAAGGTAAATTGCGGTTTACGATTTATGACGTATAAAAAAAAAAACTACTGACTAGATCTCGTTCAAACCAAGTATCGTTGAAAGTTTGCATAGTAATGTACAACATATATTTTTTTGGATTTATCATTCTCTTATTTTAGAAGTTAGAGGGGGGGGGACCAACTTTTTTCCACTTTGGAAGTGTTTCTCGCGCAAACTATTCAGTTAAGAAAAAAACGATATTAGAAATCTCAACATCATTTTTGAAGACCTATCCATAGATACCCCATACACATACATACACGTATGGGTTCGATGAAAAAAATTTTTTGAGTTTCAGTTTCAAGTATGGGGACCCCCAAAATTTGTAGTTTTTTTTCTATTTTTGTGTAAAAACCTTAATGCGGTTTAAAGAATACATCTACTCACCAAGTTTCATCAGTCTAGCTCTTATGGTTTCGGAGAAAAATGGCTGTGACACGGCCGGACAGACAGACAGACAGACAGACAGACATGACGAATCTATAAGGGTTCCGTTTTTGCCATTTGGCTACGGAACCCTAAAAAGAGTTATCTTATAAAATTTGGTTTCAAATTAAATTAATGTCTCTAAATGTTTCGCCTTGCGGTTCGTAGTCGCCATTCGAGAACCTTTATATCTACCCCTAGGTGATTTTCTTTGTATTATATTCGTAAGACATAATATAAAATGTCTTACATCAGTGGAATGCCAATATCTGCAAGCGTAGATATACTCTCCATCAACGTCGGGTCTCCTGTTTTGTGCCCGTATCACGTTCAACTTCTTCCTAGCAACCAGGTTCCATACAGTGAGGGCTTCTGTTGTTTGCCAACTGCCTGCTAGGCAATGATCTCTCTGGAATAACAAAAAAAAGGAGGAAATTATGGATTTGGAAGTGATGACATAAGCATATGAGGAGCTTCTTTAAGGCGAACTTAAAATCCTTTAGCCACACTGGTTTAAAATAACTAGTGATACGATTGCAAGAAAAATAACTATTACGATTAGTTTGCATAAATCCACAAAGGGATTGTTGGATTGATATTGTTGGATCCTTTTGTTGCCTCTTCCCAATCATTCCCAGTCCTTCATAAAGGCATCTAGTTTATTCCACCATCTTCTACGTGGATCACCGTGTTTTAGGGCCCTTGGCTAACAGCACGACGACTATTTGCTAGACTTTCCACACTACTCTGTCAGAATGTTCTGCCAAATGGCGTTGTTTTTCCGACATTGACTAACAAAAATACTACAGACAAATTTACTTTAAAATAATCCAAAAGCAGCATCGTTAAATCGTATCTAAATGAAAAACCGGCCAAGTTCGAGTCGGACTCGCGCACGACAAGGAACCATTTTCTACAAAAATCTGAAAAAAATCACGTTCGTTTCATTGGAGCCCCTAAAATATTTATTTTATCATATTATTTCAGTATTTGTTATTACAGCGGCAACAGAAGTACACCATCTGTGAAAATATTAACTGTCTAACTATCACGGTTCATTAGATATAGCCTGGTGGCAGACGGACTGACAGATAGACGAGCGGACAGCGGAGTATTAGTAATAGTGTCCGGAACCCTAAAACTACACGATTAATGTTCAATGATTCCAATAAAAACACCAGGTAAAAGTGGGCTATCCATCCACTGAACCCCATCTATCAGGCCGGAAAGCTGTCAGAAATAGATGCATAATTTCGTGTTCAATGAATGAATTCAAACGGAAACGCTGTGCCGGAGTTTTTGTGTTATAAAAACTACCTTCTATCGATGATGTTGGAAATATTAAAAACTGCTCATTGAAAGCTCTCTTAAAACGTTTTACTCGCATTAAAAGTGCTAGAGTATTCATTAGAAATAAAAAAAAGGGTTTTTGTACAGAAAAAATACGCTAATGATACATTTCCAATTTGAAGTATTGACTGCCTATCAAAAGATTCCAAGTTCAATAATTATTTCTTCCAAATATTGCCTATAGTATTATTACTATTATTTGATAAAAACTTGGATAATGCCCTTTAAAAGGTTAAATGTATAAATGTTTATTCATGTGTGCATACATGGTTTGTGTTCCAATTGATAAATTGACAAATAACATTTTCACAGTATTTGAGAAATATAATATGTATATACAGGGTTATTCATTATTAACTGCAAATACTCAGGAATTAGGTTCAACAAATAGAATAAAAAGTATTTAAGAAATTATTTTTTTTAAATTTGATCAATTTTTTTTTCAAGTTTTTGTATCAAAATTTTATTTTTATTAATTTCTTTACGGCTATTGCATAATGATTGCCACGGAGAACAGGACGATGACCCACCCAGGCGGTGACTGAACGCAGAGTGTCGCTCACGGCGCGCGGGCGCGGATCAAAGGTCAAAATAGGTCAGGCGCCAATGATTCCTTTATCGATTTTCTCGGGATTTTCATAACAAAACTTAAAAAAAATCATTTCATAAATATTTTTTATTTTATTTGTTGAACCTAATTTCTGAGTATTTGCAGCTAATAATGAATAACCCTGTATACGCATAATTTTCATTAAACAAAGTAGTACCGAATTGCCTTGGATAATAAGTACCTGATTAAATATTAAGGCAATTAAAATATGTTCGGCATCAAGCTTTTATACAGAGTTCCTAATGACGAGATCCAAGGGTGCACCAAGGAAATTGGAGTACGATCATTGAAGCTCCAATGGAGTTGGGCAGAACACCTAAAAGACGTGGTGACGATCAGTGGTCCAAAAGATTCACGAATTGGTGACCGAGGACTGGGAAAAAAGCGTTTGCCGTCCAGTAGCACGATGGGTTGATGACATTGTCTGGCATCATGGGCCGCAGATGGATGAGGGTAGCTCAAGATCGTGGTGAGAGCAAGAAGAGACCTATGCCCACCTAAGCTAAATTGGGCTGCGGATGATGATAATGATGACCCATTATATTTATACGCCTCCTACTATTTTACATAAAACTATAGCATTGTATAGATAAAGCAAAATACTTTAAAACTTTTGCCGCTTTACAAGTTTAAGCGTAACAAAAACCCTGTAAGCCTGTACAATATTATTTTTCAAAGGCGCAACAAACTATGAGCATCTAACTTTATAACGAGGTACAAACTTAGCAGCAGATGATATGTGTAACATGAAGTAGAGAATGGAAAGTCAAGAGCAAGAAAACAACTGAACTGATTTGGATGAAAATATGAACAGATAAAAGTATTTCATCATCTGGAATAGCATTATTCGAGTAACACGCGAGTAAAACCACGGGGAGAATAGTTAAATGAAAGTTTAAAACTGACACTATAATCTATATCTATAGAAAAAAATCGTGTTAGTTACACTATTTATAACTCAAGAACACCAGAAGCAATTTGTCTGAAAATTGGAGGAGAGGTAGCTTAAAACCAGGAGACGGACATAGGATGCTTTTGTCTCGAAAAGGTAATGAGAACGGGGCGAACAAAACCGCAGGTGGCTGCTAGTCAGAGATATAATCACGCCTATAACACAAATCTATATTGGCAGCAGTTCATTATATTCATACACAATACTGTAGATATTGATAAATTATTACATTAGTAGTAGTAGAAGCTCGTTGTGAAGGGCTCGTCCGGGGAAGTACTACCACCATGCCTATTTCTGCCGTAAGGCAGCATCGCTGTGTTTCTACGAGGCAATGCTTTGTTATAGGCGATGGTTGCCGCTTACCATCAGGTGGGCCATATGCTTGTTCCATCAGCTAGTTGTATAAAGAAAAACATCCTGCATTTTTTTGAGGAAAGTGTTAATAATATCGCCTCTATCAACATAATCTTGCTAAATTCATACCTCCGTGAGTTGAAGGCTCCAGTAGGTACCAACACGACAAAGGCGGAGTTTTTAATTAAACTGCCTTGTGGAAAGGTTCAATTGTGGATAACGAAACAGCGGCGGTCAGAGAGACCATTTTCAGCTAAACTCACAATAAAAATATCCAATAACCACTATACCCGGAGCTTCAAATTGGAATCAATGATTCTTTTATTGTATTTTGGCTGATAAAAAGGGGAATGGAAAAAGAGAACAGGTTATGCCGACCGGCCTCTCAGCTCAGTTGGTAGCTCTGCCTTCTGCACAGTAGGTCGTGGGTAAGATTCCCACGGAGAACAAATATTTAAGTGGTTACCAGACGTTTGTTCTCTGTCTGGGTGTTATATTGTATTCTAAGTATGTATTTACAAAAAATATATATTAGTACATATTATATCGACTACCTGGTTCCCATAGTACAAGATCTGCTTAATTTGGGGCTAGATAGTGTTATCTAGATAGTCCACAATATTTATTTATGCCCACCCCACTTATAGGGGCAAAGGGAAGGAAGATGATTTTGGGTGTTACAAAAAACAAATAAATACACAAGTATTTGTCTTTGGGTCAGTGGTCTCTAACTCCTGATTTACGTGGCATTTTAGTTTGTAGGATAGGATTATTATACGAAGAGACTTGAACAGCGCCAATACCATCTTAAAAGCTTAGGCAGCTTAAGCCTATAGCATTGGCGAAGCTTAAGAACACAGGAAAGCCTTTAGTAGGTAATCGTAGGGCGTTCCTAAGGTGATTGACCTGCTAGGATTCGTTAAAAACCAAGGCTAACAATGTAACATCCAGTGGTGCTTGTTCCATCAGATAGATAACACTTTATTGTACACAAGGAGGAACTCTTTTTAGGGTTAAACTCGCCAATGTAAATGTCCTTTGTTATCACTTATTTAATTTGGAGCTCTGTGTGTGTATTAAAGAATTATGAATTACGAATGATACATCACAGTAACTAAGCGTAACTGAATAAAGTACAATGGGTGGCCTTATCGTTGCAAGCGATTTCTTCCAGGCAACTTTAACCTCAGCTAGTTGTGAAAAAAGTAATGAATGTATGAATTCATTGGGTTAAATAATTAAAACGATAGGAACCAAGCCGTAGTTTGTTGCCTGTTCTTTTATGCTTAGTTGCGTGAACTGGCACCTAGACTCACACAGCTTTATGACGTTTCAAAGTGATCCTTGTCATACAACTGAATCCTACATCTCTTTGAAGCGCACTTAAAATCCATTCACCACACTTGATTCGAAAGAATCAGTGACACGTTATGAAGAAGAACTGAATAAAGAAATTGTTTGATTTGGTTTGATTAATAAAATATCTTACTTTAACGCAGAAGTGAATTAGGTACTATATTTTTTTAAATTAGATACTACCATAAATTGGGAACCGTAATTTTGCCCCAGTTTCTACGACAATGAGAAAATAAAGCTTTAGATAAGAAAATTAAATAGTCAGAACACGTCTTCTGCTATAAACTTTACCGATTCTAAATTGAGATTTTATCGAACCTAACTTCAAATTGGGACCTAAAATACAGGTTATAAAACTAAGTTTAAAGTAGGTGCCAACATAAATACCATTTTACTACTTACCTGTAGGTATATTTAAAAATAGCCTTAAAATTGCAATAGTTTTAATATAAACCATCCACACAACACTATCTAGCCCTAAATTAAGCAGAACTTGTACTATGGGAACCAGATAGCTGGCATAATACTTATAAAGCATTATTTTTTGTAAATACATTACTTAGAACACAATGAAACCCCGAGAGCCTATTTTTAAAGTGATTTAAAACTTACGTTAAGATCAATACTATCGCTGCAAACATCTACGCCTTCAAACGTCATGGTACAGCCAACTTTGCATCTCGTGTCCCAAATCTGAAAGGAAAGTTGGTATGAACTCACTACAGAGCAAACGCTTTGATTCGCGCACGTGTGCAAAAGCATTGGTGGACTAGTGGTAGCGGCCCCGCCTTCCGATCCTTAGGTCGTGGGTTCAAATCCAGTCGTGTACCAATGAGTTTTTCTGTCGAAAAATTTATGTTAGGACTCTCAAACGGTGAAGAATAATATCGTGAGGAGACTCCATGTCGTTAGAACGTAAAAAGTTCGAAAATAATTGTGTCAAGTGCACGAAAGGAGACTCGCTGAGGTGCACTTAAAATCCTATCAACACACTGGTCTGAAAGAACCTGTGACATAGAAGAATAAGACAACCGAACCACCATGTAGTGACTTGGCCGAAGGTTTAAAAAATTTATTTCATCATATTAAAAAGTTCAAACAATCTTCTTTGCTGTCAGTAACTGTAAGAAACATTTTGTAATTTAAATAAAATGACATGCAGTCTGTAATTTTTGAAATAAGAGATATTTTACAAAGAGACTTTTCACGTACAGAATAACCACCCATATTTTCATATGCATAAGGGATACTTTCGCATTAAAAGTAAGTTAATAAATAATTTGAGCATTTAACCGCCGAGTGAAATATTTTAATCTCAACTGGGAATGCTTTGAGTCTGTTAGCGGTCGACGTCCGCCATGTTTTATTCAACGGCTGTTTACAAGTTGAGTTACTCGTGTCAGACACTCTGCTGGAATACCTATGAGTGTGTGGATCTTGGAGTGGTACCTATTGGACATCCAGTGATGGCGTAGCAAATACTGGCGTAGTAAATGCCGGCGTAGCTTATTCCAGTGCAGCACGTGCGCATAAAGGCCGGTGTAGCAAGTGCTGGCGTAGCAGTAGAAGCTTTGGAATTGTCAGCGTAGCAACCGTAGCATTTCGTAGCACCGTTGTAGGCAACGTGTTCTAAAGTTTTGCATTGACGATACGCACAACGTTCTAATATTTTATGATAGTGGATAATATTAATGGGTATGTGTCATCTATGAGAGCAAAATATTGAATCTAGAGCGGTTTTTTGTTGTAACTGACAGGTAAGGATATTAAAAATAATTAAAAAGATATCTTTTGTAGAGTTTAAGAAAGGAAATTGTGACCAATCTTTTTTTAGCTTGATTTAATTGACCAAACCAAAAGTTGTATCAACCTCCATGACCCCTCTATGCCCAAATTGTTCCTGTAGGTCGACGAATGTGTTGCGGTTATGTGAACGGATGTAGCGACATCCTTATTCACCTTTTGACATCAGGTAGAGAACCACTGCTATGTAGGGTATTTGCGAATAATATATTTAAGATTATCTGTCACCGGCAACTACGCTTGCGTGGTAACAATTGCTAACATCAAAATTCAACTTCTTCCCTATAAGCGCGACAGCATTTTCTACTACATATTGTATCTATTTTTGTTTTGGGATGTTGGACAAACCGTGGTACCCCGGAAAAGCCAATAGAAGTGTAAACTTGAGCAATTACTTTCCCCCCCCCCCTCCCCCCACCCCTTCATTAAATAAGTTTTTACTTCAAAAATGAGTGTATAGGTACCAAAATATTACAGAAAGTTAATAGGAAATGCCTTGCCATTGCATGGTTACCACATAGTAAGTAGCGTTGCTTACTTTGGGGCTAGATTTTTTCATAGCGTGTCGTACACATTTTTATGAAAATTTCCACGAATAATTTATTTATTTTTTGTTTTATCTTTTACAAACCCTCATCTTTTAAAATCGTTGCTTTATTTGCAGTGCTGTTAAAAAGGTTCTAACGAGTGGTTGACTCAAACAAACCGTGGTTGTGCCCACAATTTCAAATTAAAAGATGAAAATCAAGAGCAAATTTCACCTTTACGACTGTTTAAAAAGGTTAAGGCTATAAAAAAGCGTAAAAACTGTTGAGCCAAAACAGATGGTTCTAATCTCTAATGTTTGTGATAAAAACTTCAGAGGTTTACTTCTTCACTTGGTTTATACTTATTAATGCTATAAAATAAATAAAAACGTACGCAATAGATTTTTGATTGTTTGAAGACACTAATATTAATAGATAGACAGATAACTCTTTATTGTTCACCGCACAAAAATACAGTACAGGACATAAAATTAAACAATTAGGCAAAACAATGGGCAACCTTACTGCTGAGAGCGATCCCTTCCAAGCAACCTTGGCATGGAAAAAAATAACGAATGTGAATGTGATAAAATGTAGATGTACAATACCTACTCACTATTACCTAATTAGATAGATACTTAGGGTACCTACATACCTGAAGTATAATTAATAAACCTTATGAAACAACAAACAAAACTCAAGTTAAGATCTCCAATACAAAAGCGGATGAATCGATTTACAAAACATACCCTCAAAGTTTTATCCCAAGCTGCACTTGCGAACATGTAAGGCCTTTGATCGTGGCATTTCAACGCACACACTTGGCCGAAATGCATTCGCTGAAGCTTCTTCGGGATGAACTGTAGTCGAAGCTTGTGAACTTTGTAAGTTAGAATAACCTGAGAAAGTTGAGCACGCTTGAAAACAGAAAAAGCTTCACGATGTAAGAACTACATCGTTATTTTTGTGAAACGTAAAACGATCCCCCACCAAAGAAGCTGACGAGATCGGAAGCGCGGAGGAGAGGGCTCAGAAACGTTCTACCAGTTTTTTTTATAAAACTTGCTGAAGGAACAAGCATGTGACCTTCTGATGTTAAGTGGTAACCATCGTTGTAATAGAGCACTGC
This sequence comes from Thera britannica, assembly GCA_939531255.2. Taxonomy (NCBI): domain Eukaryota; kingdom Metazoa; phylum Arthropoda; class Insecta; order Lepidoptera; family Geometridae; genus Thera; species Thera britannica. Next base: position 4,601,528 of record OW618041.2, on the reverse strand, counting down.
CTCGTAGCTCACGCACCTCAGTAACGTGCCTTAGGATGCACTGCCCTGCGTCCATTTACTTGAAGCATTAGAGGTTTAGTCTCACATGCCGTAATTTCACAAGCACCCACACCCTTCGAACCAAAACACAGCGATGCTGCTGCACGGCAAAAATAGGTCTGGTGGTAAGTACTTCCCTTGACGAGCCTTTCACAAAGATCTCTACGACTTGTTTAGGCCTGGGTTTTAGCTAAGCTCTAAGGTACAGTTAAAGGTTAAATGACATTCATTCAATTCAATTGCTTGGATCACTTTGAAACTTTATAAAGCTAGGTTTAAATGCAGAAATCAAGCCTTAAATATCTTGCCTGTTCTGCTAAGCTTGTTCGCGTGAAACTGGCACTTAGACTCACCTAGTTACAAGTCAGTAAATTCAAAGTTAAATAGGTATTTATTCAGTAGTATCACAAGGATCACTTTGAAACGTCCTAGAGCTAGGCGAGTCTAGGTGCCAGTTCCATGTGACCAAGTCTTGAAAAACAGACAGCAAACTACAACGTAAATAATTTGACTTCAACTTTGACTTTTGACGTTGCAAGCTCCGCATCGTTCCGTTCGCGTCTTTTAGCAAAATGTAACCTAGCTTCGCATTAAACAGCTTCATATTGCGAAGTCACTGCCAAACCTTAAACTTTATAGGGCCCTTGACCAGCGACCCACTTCAGCGAGATGAAGAGCCCTAAGCAGTGCTGCAATGTAGAATTTACACTCGCTATAAACCGAGATTAAGCCGTAATCTTTTATTGGTGGTTTCGTTTTACGCATTGCAGGGATGTACTTAGTTATGGTGATGTGAGATACGACTGACGATTTAGTAGTAGTAGAGCTTTTTGTGGAGGGCTCGTCAGGGGAAGTACTATCACCATGCCTATTTCTACCGTGAAGCAGCACCGCTGTGTTTTGGTTTGAAGGGTGTAAATGTTGGTGAAATTACTGGCACGCGAGGCTAAACATTTATATGCCTCAAGTTGATGGACGCAGGGCGGTGCATCGTAGGGCACGTTCCTGACTTGCTCCCTTACGGGGCAATGCTTTGTTATAGGCGATGGTTAGCGCTTAACTTGTTCTATCAGCTAGTTGTTTAAAAAAAAAGTCGATCTCCTAGCTACGACCCTGCACTTTCGTAATACGCATTTGGTTTATATCAAATTATTTGAATTTATCTTTTCAAATGGGCTCTTCGTCAAAGCCCTCAATCGTTATCAAGTTTCTGTGCATCTAACAATTTGTAAGAGAATAGGCACCCATTATCGAGTCGATTATCTACTGAACAACAAAGACACAATACAAGACCATCGTAAAAGATAATGTCTGATTTAATCTTATTACGATTAGGGCTTTGGGTAATTTTCTGGGTAATTAAGATCCCTATTTGGATATTCTAAAGGAGACTTTCACATGACCTTAGGTCTATTGAAAGTTGAATAGATTTTGTATTTTTTTTAAATGCCAATATTTCTCGACTTAAAGAAGACAAAGAAGTACGTACAACTTGTCCTTTTCGACTAGATTTAGAGGTTTTAAGGTTGATAGGTCAAAGAATAAGTGTTATCAATAGCTATTTAGCGGGATTTACCATTACAGAATAAAACTATCCGTCAGATATAAAAACTGCCTTTACTACCGACTTTTCAAAAACAAAGATAAAAAAACACATTTCAGATAAAGGCGAATAGGTATAGCGTTGCGCTGAGATTGTAAAACCCCGCCCTATGTCACTAAGATACCTACGATAAAGAAGAAACTATCAATATATCGATTAAGCACAAACAAGTTATCGATAAAGACATCAATATAGCGCAAACTGACCTCTTGAGTTTCCATATCGTAAAGTTTTATCGAGGCGTCTCCGTAGCCAACCGCCATTTTGGTTCCGTCAGCGGTCAGACCGAAGGAAAGTGCCGGCGAGCGCTCTGTGACGATAGATGATGATAGGTATTTATTTTGTATAGTCAGCAAATAATTTCAGATATGGCGTTTATTAGGATAATATCATCCCCAATATTTATACGCTGCCAAGGGAACAAAATTGTTACAAAATCGCACTATCTTCAAATCATCGCACAAGACAAAATAGTGTCTGAAATCATGTTTGCAACTGTCCTTTCGCGACTTGGTGCGTATTTGGGTAGCTAAAAAAATGTGTGCTATAATTATATCAGCTATCAAACTCTGCTTACTTTGGGGCTAAATAGCGTTGGGTGGATTGTCCACGATATTTATTTATTTTTATTGTACGAGTATAATAAAGAGTTGCTCCTACATAAATCATCTAGAATAGATGATAATATAATTATAAGTTTAAAAAACTTGAGAAACCGACTTCATTGCCAAACGGCAAAGGCCTTATTCAAGTTGTTACTAACGTATAAAAAGCGGCGTAGCATTTGAAGATATTCCCGGAGTCCCGTAAAACTGCATGTTCAGACATTCTAGAGCCGGATCAGCTCGGATGCAGAATGGAGGCGGATCCTCTACTGGCGCTATTATCTAAATAATAAATGAATTATGGACGGATTTATGTAATTTTACACAGTGCTAGCTTTTAAGAGGTATGTCAGGTTCGTAGCAAGTGGAAATCCGTGATGTCTGCTTACCCACATGAGTAAGAGGCCTGGTTTTATATGTATTTACACAGCTTCGTACAGAGTTTTTTTATGACGCCACATATTTTACCAAACTTGCTTTTGGGTTGCAATATTTTTTAAGGAGTACCTAAACAGCACTTTAATACCATAATTCTTGGCATAAATAGTAAGTAGGTAGATAGGTACATTACTTACCATAAAAATACGATGCGACTAGTGGAAAAGAGGGTCTAAAAATAAATGGGTTATCAGCTGGCAAGTTAAAGCTAGACGACAGAATAACGCGAGTTGAAGACCCAAATATTCTAGGCTTTTGTCTCCAGCTTTAGTATTCAAAGTAGGCTTCAAGGCAATGTAGAGGGTGTCAAATCCTTAAAGATATCAGTGAATTTTAGAGCAGGCTGACGTAAATCGTAGAGTAAGGTGGAGTCGAGAATATAGAGAATTTGATCTTGAAAATTATTGGTTTCAATTTCACGATAACAAACTTCTGAAATCTTGAATCTGCTTTTGTGTTTTTCCGATAAAAAAAGGAGGTTAAGTAAATTAGCATCTACCTTATTGTTTGTTGATTTTATGGAGGATTATATAAATATATACAGAAGTTACATTCATAATTCACGCCTCTTTCCCGTAGGGGTAAGCAAATACCACGGATTTACACTTGCTTCGGTTTGACATACCTGGTTTAAAGTTGAAGTGTTTCTTAAACCTTTTTGAACTTTATTTGAATTTGAGCCACAAATTTTTGACTCATCCAGAGAAAAGATGAATTTACTAACAGGAATTGCCAATCTAGTATTGTTGGTAACTGTACCTACCTCTTTTGCTAAGGAAAATAACAGATGTAGGTTTATTTACTTGAGGAACCTCAATCCGATACACAGCGCCGTCCATGCAAGACGCATAGCAAATCCTGTCTTCAGTAATGCTGTATTGCAGCGCGTATACCGGCTTAGGCGGGAACTGGATATTACGAAGTGTGTAAAGGACCACGCCTGTGCTGCCATGGCGCATCTGGAAGTCCACAAACCAACGGCTTCACCTTGAAGTTCTGTATAGATCGGTCCAGCCGTTCACGCGTTACGATGTGACCAAGGGAAATAGGGATTCATTAACCGACTTCCAATCAAAAAGGAGGAGGTTCTAAATTTGGTTGTATTTTTTTTTTAAGTTTGTTACCGCATAACTTCGTCATTTATGAACCGATTTAGAAAATTATTTTTTTATTTGGAAGGTTATTCTTACGTCTAGATTGTCCCAAACAAATTTCATTAAAATCGGTTTAGCCTTTTGGCAATGAAGTTGGTTTCTCTAGTTTTTTAAACTTATAATTATTTTCATAATATACTTATGCAATAGTACGGGTGTTTGCTAATTGTCATCAGATTAACTGCCGGTAATTGTAGCTTATTAGTTTAGCTTATTTTTCCCGCGAACACTCAGGCTGTGGAATGATCTCCTACTTGCTGCATGCTGAGGTTTTCCCTAGTTCCCAGTTTCAAGTGTTCCTTGTAGGTATCGACTGCATCATTACTTAACAGCTAGTGAGATAGAGGTAAAAACGCAAACCTTTGAATTGTAAAAAGAAAACTGTCTTTTGACTTGGGTCATTATCGCGATTCAGAATTTTTCTCTCAAATTTATTCAGACTGATGATGATATTTCTTGTAAATTAAAGGTAATGTTTATACCTACTAACCCTAAGTTGTCTACCAGTATCGTATTGGCAGACCATTTTCTATATATTACTGATTTTCTCCTAAGAATCTAATAAAAACATGAATAGTTACCAAGTACCTACGTATATTCGAAACACCTGTTTTGGTACACACTTTGTATTACTTACCCAAAAATAAAGCTACAGAACAAAACCATTTATATTACGAGGTGTAAAAATACCACTCCCGAAAACTTATCGTGCTACATCGCGTTTTTAATTCTAACGAAAAAAACATTGCTTAACACTACTCTGAGTAATCTATGTGTATATATAAAAATCAATCCCTATTTCCCTTGGTCACACCATCAACGGCTAGACCGATTTGGCTGAAAATTGGTAAGGGAGGTAGCTTAGAACCAGGAGTCGGACATATGATAGTTTCTATCCCAAAAAAGTAACGAGAAGAAAGGCCGCTATAGTTATATAAGTTTCCAAGCAGCTGTCTTGTCACACCCTTTTGTTACTTTACCTGAATCAGCCCAGATGAATGGCCCACAATAATATGGGCTCCATTAGGCGAATACTCCAGCGCTGTTATCGCGCCCATTTCTGAGAAGAACCATCTATAATACAGAACCTCATTCGGCGTTCCTTTCATAAACGTGTCGTAATTGTCCTGAATCCAAGAGTGGTCGGCGTTTTTTTGTTTTCCCGCGTAAAACATGGGGTACCATAGTTTTGGGTGTTGCTCATTCTTGTAGTAGTAGTTTATGGAGTTTACGTATTCTGCGAGGATTATCTTTTCGGAGTTGACAGACATGGTTTGAGCCTACTAGATTTAGGTAACTGGTTCAACCAACGGGCTAAGTGATTACGCCAGTTGGTAGTGAGTGGTGACTGTAGCGATAAAGTACTCACCTACCAGAAGTGCCTACGATATTAATTTCACCCTGTAAGTGAACCTCTATTATCCTAAGCCGCATAAGATCACATCAAACCCTGCTTTGATTTTAACCGGGAGCGCTGGCTAATTTCAAAGAGAACTGAAAGTACCTATTTGGTAAGAAGATGCTAGAGTCGTAAGGTACAAACCTGAATTAAACCTGAAGAATGTCCACAAATCAAGCTCTCTCCATCCTCCGAAAAAATTATGCAGCAAATAAAACCGCATTGCGATAGATAGTTCTGCTGAATCAAAGTTTCATTAGCCGTGTCCTTGAAAAATCTCTCCTCATTATCCACGAGCCAGGCCACATCAGTGATGCTTAGCCTTTTCTCAGCAAATGAAACGAACTGGCTCTTCTCACCTTCCTCTTCCCTAGCTAACTGCTTCCTGATCCGCTCCCTGTAATCTCTCACGAAAATGTGAATGTCTGATTCCGACGCAGTTAGATTGAAGCGGCTGTATGAAGAAATATTGTAGAAGCTGGTAGTCATTTTGATTTTCTGAACTCAAACACGCAAATGCCTATTTTTTTAATAACTACTACTCTGTATTCATCTTTTACTTTTATTTATGTACACACCAACGAGTATCTATCGCTGCTACACACCTACTTATATCTACCCTCTTTGCTTGTAATCCTATGAAAGCCATAGACTTTTATCCTCCGTGGTTTCAAAACTTCTTGTCTTGAACGTTTGAAATTAAACTTTCGCGCTCGTTTCACTCGTCGTAGATTCGTATTCTACCTTCCATTCCTCCAAGTACCTTCCTCATACCCTAAATTAAGCACGATCTATATTTTCTGTAATTTTTCGACAGCTTTTGATGGATGAATTTCAGCGCCTTCGTTTGAATCTGTTTAAAATGTAGTCTATAGCTATAGTTGAACGATCTTACGTAAAATGGAACGTTACATTTTATTAAGTCAAGTTAGCGGAACGTTTTTATTTTTATTTAATATGTTGGCCCGACTGAATATTTATCAACAAAACAAAGAAATAGACATTAATGTACATGTCTAAGTTAGAAAGAAACAGCAGTATAGCTTACGATTGAGAGCGAGAAGAGGCACAGCATCTGTCTCAGCTTGTGCTCCTATGATGGTAAAGGATAGTAGATTGTCATAGTAATGAGCGCAAAAGCAAAAATACAATCGACCGGCCAACTGAACCGAACTTTGCCGAACCAATCCACGATCCGTAGATCCGTAGTTGCCAACTCATTTTAGATGATGAGGATATACGATAGTTTAGCCATTTGTTATAATATACGATAGCACGTAATGATGAACCAAACGTACATACGTTAATTATTTATTAAATTTTTATTTATTTGTTATTATTTATATGCTCTCTGTTGCCCTGGTGCAGTATGGATCGTAGTAGTTGTGTGTATATTTTATAGTTGTTAGTTTGTTACTTAGAATAAAGAATAAGTTGCCAAATACTACCCAATAGATTTGTACCAGGCCCTTTTTTTGTTGGAAATTATGTAAAACTTCCTTGCCCAAGATTTTATTACCTGGGAGACGTTGCAAAAAAACACGTCGAGGCACTGCTTGGCAATTTGCTTCCTCTGTTATATTATAAACTGCACGAATACACCCCCAAAATGAAATATTTTTTTTTTTTTTTTTTTTATGTAACTTGCTGATGGAACAAGCATATGGCCCACCTGGTGTTAAGTGGTAACCATCGCCTATAACAAAGCCATGCCTCGTAGGTCACGCACATCAGGAACGTGCCCTACGATGCACTGCCCTGCGTCCATCAACTGGAGGCATACAGGTATTCAGCCTCACGTGCCAGTAATTAATTTGATTGATACTCATAAACTGAAAGGTCCCCAATATCTTTTATTGGCAAGATTGCTGTGCTTGTCCGACAGTAATAAAAAGACGAGCAGACGGGCCACCTGATGGAAAGCAGCCATCGTCAACCACTGCGACAAACACCAGAGGTGGTGCTAATGCTATGCCAGCCTTTTTAGAAATAGCCTTCTATAAGATTATAGCACTAAAGTAATAAATACCTTAATGTAATTTAATATAATAATAATTTAATGTACGATAATATACGATATTAAGACATTGGTATTTTTTAATTTATAGTTGTTAAGTTTAGAGTTGGCAGCACTGTTACGGACGCCATGTTGTAATGTAAATTTTGTGATTTTGTGATGGTGGTGTGAATTTATTGTTCTGATTCATATTTACCAAAATCTGAATTAAATTGTTATTATAACGGATCCTGGCGGCTTAGAAAGCTAAGGTAAGCAGTTAAATAAACTTCTGACGTTCGAATATGAATGGAATATTGTAGAAACTTGTCAAAATTCAACATCTTACGATGCTAGTGAGTCGGGTGTGGTGTCGGAATTTAGTTCATGGATTATTGTTTATTTTGTTAGAGACCAAATCACTTGGGTGTTGAAATTATTAATCTGAGAGGAACTAACTGGTACGTTCGCTCTAAATAAATTCATTTTTACTGATTGTCCGATAGATAAATCGATTTCGTTATATTGAATCGCATCCATCGATTCATCCATGGTAATTTTACAGGCGCAGGGTGCATTGTGCATCTGAATCATGAGCTATCAGATACCATCGTCGCAAAGCCGCACGAGTAAGTAACTTATTTAAATCAATATCAATTATAATAATGCTTTCTTGGGAAGGTAATCAACTCCCAGCTAATAAGTAGGTAGAACTTTCTTGGATATGTTTTCATAGAAGTACCATCTTCAACTTCAGACTATTATGACTCATACCACAGGTATTGTTTATCAAAGTGGTTTTGTTTTGAGTTATTATTTTAAAATGATTACCTAGTAGTCATGCATAATTATAATGATTATCTTTTATTAATATTTTGCATGTGTTAGAGCTGATGTGACCCATCCTTTGTTCTTGCCGTCCTTAAAAATCCTCAAACTTTTACTGTGGTAAATAAAATATAATAATTGGAAGTGGTGACCTATTTTGTGAAGCCTTTTGAAAAGCCGATCGATATTGGTTCTTCAGAAACTCACATGCATTTACGTGTTGGCTTGTTACAATTTTGGGAGGTCACCTTTTACTTTCATTGGCATAATGGTCCACTTTGGAGTCAAACCCTCTCATTGATTTGTATTTGTATTTATTGTTTTACTTTAATTATAACGGTTAACACTAATTACAATAATAGGTAATAGACAGACAGAAAAATGAAAATAAATAAAGTATAAGTAAACAGTTTTGGTCAAATTTAAATACAATGTCAATAGTAAAAATATAAAACAAAATGTCAGGACAATAATATACTACACTATAAATTGGAAATTCACACACAGCTATACATCACGCTCACAGAATCTCAAACATTAACAGCCACACTCAGAAAGCTTCATTAACTTAGTCCTAATGAGCGATTAACTAATTAGCATTAAATCTGTTAATTAGAGGTACATCCCAGAGACATAATTTAATGGTTCATTAGTTAATGACACTTTAAGGTATTCGTAGGGCGGAGCATTATCGATTCTCGGTCGATTCACTCGATCGATTGCAAATTGTACAGCAAACTTACTTCTAACTGTCAATGTCAAGTCAAATATTTTCATAATGTCAATGTCAAATAACATTCAGAAGGAATATTGTATGTAATTCAAAAGTTCATTGAGGTTGTTGTTTTGTTTATTTTGGTTGTAGTCTATGTTCGCTGGGAAAATAATAAAGTTTTAAGTGGTTCGCCGGGAAAAAATAGTTAATTGTTTCCGGGCTGGATTGTCCCATCCAAGATAGGTAGATGCAGATCACAATGGGATTGGATATAATTTAATTTAATTTTTTAGTTTTATTTATGTATCATCTTTGACATTTTAATTTGATTTTATTTGTGTGTTATTTTATTGTGTACCTACATTATGGATTTGTATAATCTGAAATAAATAAATTAATAATAAAAAATAACTAAAAAAGGCTAAAATACAATTAGAGGAAGTTAAGAAATCTAATCCTCAAAATATTTTTTTGTCAATATGTATGGTAAAATAGGTAGTACCTAATTTAAGATAGGTATTATATAAAGCACCTTCCCACACTATTTCTGGTTTAAATTTGATTTTTTTCTGTAGTTTTTTTTACACATTGAATAATAAACATAACACACAATACAAAGCGAATCACAAAAATAAAGATATAACCTCAAACGAAATGACAAAATCAGTCATTAAATAGTTAAGTGATGGTTTTGCTATACTTAACTTTAATTGCCATTAGAGGGCGCTAATGAACCGTTAACTGACTCTGAGAGTGACTTTTTTCAAATCTACACTAAGGAACGACTTAAGTAGCCATTAACCAACTCTGAGTGTGGCTGTAAGACATTATTTTCATCCAGCCATCCTCAAACAGATCACACCCAGGACTATGATAGTCCAATCCCTGTCACTTTTTAGCAGCTCGCTAAAATATTGTTATCACTGTTACTTCTATCTCATCAAATTGAGATGGCAACAGTTGTAGTAGCCTGACCTGCCAGCCTGACCAGCTTGCTAAGCTAGTTACATGCTAGGGAACTATTATGGTCCTAAATACAGATAGTCCTAATGAAATAATACATGATGTGTTTCTTATTTTACATGACATTTTCTATGTTGCCTTTTCAATCATCAACCCACGGTCCCACTCCGCTACTTTAAGGAATTGGGCTGGCTGGGGTGAGGTTAGTAGGGGGACAATGCACAATTATACCCCATTGCGGGATGTCAGTGCAGACCTTATTCCCCCAACTTAGATCTAATCATGATATTTCTGTTTCAGTGTCTCATAGCAACTATGGTGGTTCCGATGTGCCGATGGCACAGAGCAAGGAGCAGCAGACACTGCTGTGGCAGCAGAACTCCTACCTGGCAGACTCTGGTATCAACTCCGGGGCCGCCACTCAGGTATGTTGAAACAAAACACTAGATTTCTGTTGTGACTAGAACCCTGGTATCCATACAAGTATAGCAACTTACCGCTTCACTGGCGTGGTTGTTTTTTTCCTGTTGTTTTTCAGGATAAGAAGTACCCTATATGTTAATCCATATTATAAACTATACCTGCTCCAAATTTCAATCAAATCTATTACTTGGGGCATGATTGAGACACAAACATCCAAACATCGTAGTTTTTGCATTGAAAATATTAATAGGATATGCAATTTGTTTTTTTTTAAACTGCAGTTCCCTGTTCCAGTTTTTTTTAAAGTATTTATTCTCCCTGAGAATGTTGTATTTACATGTTTGTTTTTCCAGGTGCCATCACTCACTGGCAAGGAAGATGACGAGATGGAAGGAGACCAGCTCATGTTTGACCTGGACCAGGGTTTTGCGCAGGGCTTCACTCAGGAGCAAGTGGATGGTAAGATGCATCGGCACCATACCTATGCTAGAAAGCTTTGGGAATCTGAACAACTTGTCTGTCTGTCTTACGAGGCAGTCTTTTATGATCAAAAGTTATAGACTCAGTGAAGCAAATGGTCCATTATGATGTTATGCAGATTGATTGATTGACTATGGAAGTCGGCAAGTTTTTCATGCGCACTTGATGTGCGGGCAGCTTTTTCCGCAAGTAGGCCACTGGTGGGCCCTTTTTTCGTGACCCTTGACACGTCTTGCTCTAACTTTTTAGGTTCTATAACACGCCGGTTTTCTCACGATGTTTTCCTTCACCGTTTTGAGAGTACTGGCATAGTGCACATAAATTTTTCGACAGTAAAACTCATTGGTACACGAGTGGATTTGAACCCACGACCTTCGGATTGGAAGGCGGGGCCACTACCACTAGACCACCAGTGCTTTGATTGATTGACTATGGTAGTCTTATCACCTGATGTCCTCCAGGAAGGACAGAGCAAACAGGATTTTGGTGCCGTTATACAGTTTGTAACAAAGCTTGACAATATTCTTAAAAACTCTACTCCACCAGTCAAGCCTACAACCTTGTTTCTTCACCAGATATGAACCAGCAGCTATCTCAAACCCGTTCCCAACGTGTCCGGGCAGCTATGTTCCCCGAGACCCTGGAAGAGGGTATAGAGATCCCATCCACTCAGCTCGACCCAGCCCAGCCCACTGCTGTGCAACGACTGGCTGAACCATCTCAGATGTTGAAGCATGCTGTTGTCAACCTAATTAACTATCAGGATGATGCTGATTTGGCCACAAGGTATGCAGATGTTATAGACAAGTGCCTTAGTAAGATTACAAACAAGAGTAAAAAAATATTGGATGAATTGAGTGCTTTCTGAATGAAAACATATCATTTTAACACTTGTTAAAATTATGATTGGAAATTTGAAACACCAACCTTAATAATAATAATAATAAAGCCATTTTATTCCCAAAAAATATTGAATACATTAATCATGTTTGTATGTATAAGCACTAAAATTTAATTCATTATTTTGGGCACCCATCTTTGGGTGAAGGAAACCTTAAAGTAGTACTTATTATAATGAAAAATTTGGCTTTAACCCCAGTCAGTATTATCAACCAATAATAGATGTCCATTAGCGGCCTTCACACTTCTTTTTCTTCACGTGTTACTGGTGCTTTTGAACCAGGCTCCTTTCATGCACCTTGCACCTTCCTATAATGCTATTCATATCATAAGGTAATATGAATAATTATTAAAAATAATCATTCATCATAATTTTTATGTAACCATTGTTTTCTATTCCAGAGCTATCCCTGAGTTGATCAAGCTCCTCAATGATGAAGACCAAGTCGTGGTCTCTCAAGCCGCCATGATGGTTCACCAACTGTCCAAAAAGGAGGCTTCGCGTCATGCCATCATGAACTCACCACAAATGGTTGCTGCTTTAGTCCGAGCCATCTCCAACAGCAACGATTTAGAGACCACCAAAGGCGCAGTGGGAACTCTGCACAACTTATCCCACCACCGTCAAGGGTTACTCGCGATCTTCAAGAGCGGTGGTATTCCCGCTTTGGTGAAACTTCTATCGTCCCCTGTCGAAGCTGTTCTGTTCTACGCGATCACTACGCTTCACAACTTACTGCTACACCAGGATGGTTCTAAGATGGCTGTGCGTCTCGCCGGAGGACTACAGAAAATGGTCGCTTTGCTTCAAAGAAATAATGTGAAGTTCCTGGCGATTGTGACTGATTGTCTGCAGATCTTGGCGTATGGAAACCAAGAGTCGAAGTTGATTATTCTGGCCTCGCAAGGACCTATTGAGTTGGTGCGCATCATGCGCTCTTACGATTATGAAAAGCTGCTTTGGACTACTTCTCGAGTTCTGAAGGTAAGCATAACATTCTCTTGTTACGTCTATTTAATATACAGGGTTATTCACGAATTGAGCTGTAGACCTTACGGTCTACATTTTTGGAACCATCTGGGTTCACTGATTCCATTGGGCATATAATGTTTGTTGATCAAAAGTTAGGCAATTTTGCAAAGGTTCTTCGAATTTAGTTTGTCTCTATTTTCCCATTTCACATGTAAATGCTAAGCTAGCTATGGTATGTAAGGTATTTTCTATGAGATTAAAAGAAACAAGGGTGATTAGCGATTTCACAGGGTCACAAGATTGGTCACAAAAATAAATTTTAAAATTGTTCTCAGGTTCTGTCAGTGTGTTCAAGCAACAAGCCTGCGATTGTCGAGGCTGGTGGTATGCAAGCCCTGGCTATGCATCTCGGCAACCCGAGCGGCCGTCTCGTCCAGAACTGCCTTTGGACTCTGAGGAATCTATCCGATGCTGCTACCAAGGTAAATACAACTTTTCAGCAAAAAGGAATTAGGGCTCTAGAGCCAAGTTTTTTTGTATATGAGAATTAGGCCAACAGCTCAGATTTTCATACACGCGCACGGAATTCTCAGATTATATTACTACTGTTGATTTACGATAAGTCTGCTTACTAGCAAAATTAACGCGGGCCACCAAGCAATGATAAGGTTTATTTTTTACAAAAAATGTGCCGTATTTTCAGGTTGAAGGCTTGGAAGCCCTTCTGCAAAGCTTGGTGCAAGTCCTCGCATCGACTGATGTGAACATCGTCACTTGCGCTGCTGGCATCTTGTCCAACTTGACTTGCAACAACCAGCGGAACAAGGTAATGTAGAAATATTAAATTTTCGAACGCCTCGTGCATCTCAAAACTGTAAAAACGTCATGCCATAGCACAGAGGTCAATGTTTATGTGGAATTGTAAGCAACTTCTGTAGGAGAATTCTGAACATGTCCATGCGCAACTGAGACTCTGGGTATTTGCGAGTTGGTGCATTATAGACCGATAAGCGGATAGTTTTGTGGGTTCAAATGTCGGGCTTCAATTTTAATTGATTGTTTTAGAGTGTTTCCAATGAGTTTAAATGAATTTAGAACTGATAAAACCTTTACTTGTCCATAACATAAACACATGTGCTAAATTAATTTAAAAGTAGCAAAAAACAAGGAAAATAAACAAAAACTTCAAAGTAGTGTCAAAATAGTAGAAATTTGAATTAAATGTTCAGCCAAAGTTTTATTAATTACTGAGCCTTTATTAATTTGTGGTGTGTAACAGGTGACGGTTTGCCAAGCCGGTGGCGTGGACGCCCTAGTCCGCACCGTGGTATCGGCCGGCGATCGCGAAGAGATAACCGAGCCCGCTGTTTGTGCGCTGAGACACCTCACCTCGCGACACGTCGAGAGCGAGATGGCACAGAACGCTGTGCGCTTACACTATGGACTGCCAGTAAGTATCAACTCATGATAGAAAAAATAGCCGGCCAAAAAGACGTAAGCGAAACGATCTCGAAGTTCTGCAGAAGGATTGGTGGGAGGTCGCCAAAGATCGTGATGGTTAGAGGATTTTGGGGGAGACTTGCCCAGCTGTGGAACATGAAAAAAAGTTTTAAAACTTGAGAAACCGATGTGTCATGGCTAAACTGCTGAACCAATTTTGATAGAATTTCTAACGTGATTCAACATTTAGACTGATGTAAAGAAAGATAAAGATGGGTGGCTCCCTTCGATATTTCGCGCCCGATAGAAAACAAACATTGCGTTTTTTTTTTACATTTTTTCGCTATTATGTTTCATTTACTATTATAATTTAATAGCCCTACATAAAGTAACAATCTAGTGTGGACGTTATTACCCACTAAGACCTATAAAATACATGAATCAATGAATAAATGAATATGGATAGCTACTCATATTGTGGTATGATTTTTTGGCTACGAATAAATGAATATAATATGAATTATTGCCTGAAATTGGACTGATTTAACCTTTCTGCCACCGACTTCCAGCAGTTTCTTTGAAAATCCTATTCCGCGCACACTGAAACCATTGTATGTATAAAAGCGCCGCATTCTTTTGCGAGGCCGATTAATCATACTCTACATACTGTTGTTCCAGGTGATCGTGAAACTACTGCAGCCGCCGTCGCGTTGGCCTCTGGTCAAGGCGGTGGTTGGCTTAGTTCGTAACTTGGCGCTGTCTCCGGCTAACTTCGCGCCGTTGCGGGAACATGGAGCTGTGCATCACCTTGTTAGACTGCTGATGAGAGCTTTTAACGATACTCAGAGGGTATGTAAAATACAGAAGACTGAACTGTTATAATAATTTCATCAGATGTGGTGTTTCGGGCAAAAAATGGCAGCATTCCATCGCCTGTATCAATTTTCTTAAGGCATACACAAGGTGTCGAACCTGTAAAGTCACCTGCATCCTTCAAACTGAATCATAGCATCGCTTGGCTACCGAACTAGGCACGGTGGTAGTAGGTACTTCCCTGTTCATCTTTCAAACCTAAGACCTATTCGTTCGTATTCTTTCCCGTTCAACTAATTTTCTCCCGTCTCGCCAGCACCACATTTTGAAAGCTTCCATTATCTCGCTGCGTGAACGTCCATGAATGCCTCATTCAAAAAGTTAATTCTAAACAGCAACGCACGTCATCCGGCGGCGGCGGCGCGGGCGGTGCTTACGCGGACGGAGTGCGAATGGAAGAGATCGTGGAAGGCGCAGTGGGAGCCTTGCACATCCTGGCGCGGGAGAGTCTCAACCGGCAGCTGATCCGGCAACAGAACGTGATCCCCATCTTTGTGCAGCTACTGTTCAACGAGATTGAGAATATACAGGTATTTTATTGTGCATTTTGTCGCGGACGTGGCGACCAAAGCTGCCAAGCTCAAGTGGGAGTAGGCTGGCCATGTCTGCCGCATGCATAACGTGCTCTGGGCCAAAATAACAACAGAGTGGTGCTCACAAAAGCCGAGGCGTCGCGGCAGACCAAAAACAAGATGGCGAGACGAGCTAGAATAACGCGTTACAGATTTTAAAAATGAACAATTTTCAATTTTTTTCGATTGCCTATCAGCATCACAGATATCTAGTTTGAGTCGAATTTCAAACTGCCTCAGTAAATTCGGATATGTGTTGAACGAGTTAGTCTGTGCATGAGCGGACTTCTCGTTTGTGTATTCAAACAATGCTCTATCAAAGGAGTTGGGCTGGCTGGGGTGAGGTTAGCAGAGGGACAATGCACAATGCCCCCCATCGTGGGACGTCAGTGCAGACCTTATTCCCCTAACTCAAATTAGAATAAGAACTAGGTGCTCTATTCTATCAGATGTACTAAATCGACATTGACAAATAATTATCTAAAATAAATTTCAGACTCGTACCTTTTCGATATTTCGACCACTTTGCACGCTTAAGATACTTATAGGGCATGTGCTAGGTGGACGTAATCTATGAGAAGTAATAGCATACAATCACGGCCATTTATACAACGTGAGTTTGAATTCATATGTTATCCCGAAAGGGGGATAAGCTACTCCTGAATGCCAACAGCATTAGTTCTATGACTTTTCTGAATCAGGACTTTTTCATTCAACAAATGGTGTGTAAAGTTTACGCCATGATTTTGCTTAAAAGCATGTTAGGCAACCCTATAACCAGCTGATTAGGTACTTGACCTCTGTTGAACTATGTCTTATTTGACACCCAAAATCTGCCATTGGCAAGTCAAAAAGCAATAAAAATGTATTACCGCCTCCTTTGAATCGTCATCCTAATTTTATAAAAATGGGGTCTGTTGGGTTCCGTATAATATTTTTCATGGAATTTATGTTCAAGTATTTATTTTGTTTATTTGTTGTATGATTCAGAACGAAGAGGATGTGATGCAATGCCTACACTCATTAAAAATTATTTTATTTACACATTGTAAAAAAACTAGTGGTAGGTACTTTCGTACCAAAACATATGTAAGACAAGTTTTATTTGTGTGATTGAGTGATAAACAACAAGTGCATTTTGCGACTACCTACTTTATGAAAATCTCCGACTTTGGCATTGCTTTAAGATATGATACGAGAAACTTAAATAAAGTACGTATAGAGTAGGTACCTATTTACTTTAATTTAATTCGAATCGAGAGCTTACGAAGTCATCATACACACGACTTACTTAACCCAATATTGGGTTAAGTAAGTATTTCATAATGTTTGTTTCGCCGTTTTTTATTTCAATGAAAACGGGACGGGACCCTAAAATTATTCGGCACTGTCAAACTTAGACAGTTTGGTTAAATTGTCTAAGCTGTCAAAGGAAACCGAACTCGAAAATCTAAAAATAAACTTAGGCATTTCAGTTATTTTCAGTATTTCGTGGACTATTTCGTTGCGAGCGCATGTTGAAAAGTTAAACTCAGTGTACAAAAATCATTTAATTGTCGTAGGTATGGCCTACCTAAGTGCTTGTGAATAATGTGTGCAAAACCTACCTGTACCTAGTACTCGTAGTAGTACCTACCTATGTAGCTACCCGTCTTCAGAACAGAGTGCTTATACCATGGAAAGCCAGTAAATTGATATGTACCTAGTTTGTAAGTTTTATTACTACTTACCTATTTACCAAATTAGCGCCGGCCCCGCCCAAGATGTAGGGTTTTCACACAAAATATTTTGTCAATTGATTATTTTTTTTGTATGGAAGATTTAGATTTCGTATTTCACAGAAATGTTTTCATAGCTTGTGCAAAACCATGGTCCCTATCACCACCTTTCGGGATAACATACGAATTCAAACTCACGTTGTATACTAAACGTTACAAATCAATCATTTAAAAAATTGATAAATTTCCAGCGTGTGGCAGCTGGAGTGTTGTGTGAGTTGGCCGTGGAGAAGGAAGGCGCTGAGATGATCGAGGCCGAGGGCGCCACTGCTCCGCTCACTGAGCTTCTGCATTCTAGGAATGAAGGTAACAATTAAAACATTATTTTAGGTAAATCATCGGCAAGTTGAAACATAGTAGCGACTTAAAAAGACAGCATTCAAAACCGAAACACGACAGTCGCTGCTACACGGGTGGCAGGCTTGCATTTCTCGCGATGCCCTTATATAGGTATTTTTATACTTTCGCGATCATAACCCATATTGAATCTTATCAAGTAACAGCGCATGTATCCTATTACCATTATTTTTAAACCACTTACTGTTGCCATACTAGTTTTAAAAGTTTCTATTAACTTTAATATTTATTCCCTTGTTGGAATCGCTTAGTGTTGTGACACTAAACGAAAAAATAAAACGATATTGTGATAAGGTTTGTTTCAATTCATTTTTTATTGCAATCAAAGATCAAAATAATGTAAAAACTGATAGATGCGACTTGGTTTTGATTGCAACAAAAGATAATTATGCAATGTTGAAATTGCGATCAAAAGTTTGTATAAGTAATAACAAAAAATGATTTCCTAGGTGTGGCTACATACGCAGCAGCTGTGCTATTCCGTATGTCCGAGGACAAGCCTCACGACTACAAGAAACGTCTGTCCATGGAGCTAACCAACTCTCTGTTCCGCGACGATCATCAGATGTGGCCCAATGATCTCGCCATGCAGCCCGATCTGCAGGTAATTGTGGATAGTATTGTAGTTTGGATGTTTGATGTTCTATGTTTTGTGTTTTAGAATGTGTTATGTGTTGGTCAGGCATTTTTGAAGACGCAAATAATAGAATAGTGAAGTAATTTTATTTTTACAAAGAAAATGTAGTAGAAGTTTGATATAATTTGCCAAGTGCACTAATGACGTCTCAGTAAGGCGCACTTTAATTATTTCACCACACAGAAAGAAGCAGACTAACTTAGAACAAGTATTTACATGATATAAGTTTAAAAAACTTGAGAAATCGACTTCATGGTCAAACTAATAAACCAATTTTTATGAAAATTCAATGAGAACAATCTGGAAAGGTATTACAAGTGTATACCA
The DNA here is from genome assembly GCA_939531255.2 of Thera britannica. Taxonomy (NCBI): domain Eukaryota; kingdom Metazoa; phylum Arthropoda; class Insecta; order Lepidoptera; family Geometridae; genus Thera; species Thera britannica. Next base: position 4,583,028 of record OW618041.2, on the reverse strand, counting down.
GATCAGATATAACAAGAAATCACTAAATCGGATCAAGAAATCACTAAAAAACATTTCAACAAGTTCAGCGTGGTATGCTGAACTTATCCACCAGCTCTTGCGTCCCGCGTTTCTTATCATAAATGTCTAATCAACTACCATACAGTATGTTCTAGCTGTTATTATTTTTAGTTCTTTTTGTTTATTTAATTTTCCAAACATTTAATAGGACATGCTTGGGCCAGAGCAAGGCTACGAAGGGCTGTACGGTACTCGACCCGCATTTCACCAACAAGGTAAGACTTGATTGAATGCGGTCAGGGCAGGCTGGGAGGAGAAATGTTGGAGCATTTTCTTACTGATCATAAAATGTAAATGTCCTAACTAAAATGAAATAAGAGAAAAAAACTTTCCTTCGTAAAAAAAACTTAGCTTGATTTTAGCCAGATACCAAATTATGTGATCTAAGGTTTTTTAAATCGTTGTGTTTCTTGCAATATGCCATTGATTGAATATGCCCGTGTGGGTATTGAGCTTCAGATTTTCATTTCTTCAATATATTTAATTTATTAGTCTTGGAACCAATTACACTAAGTAATAGGTAAATTAAATTTTCACATTCTAAATACATAATTATTATTTTTACATAAAGAACAATTACAAGAAAGTTTAGCATGTCAAATTAGATACTTAATCTATCTTTCGTTGAATAAAATAATAGTATTTAATAAATAACAAAACAAAAATTAAATAAGCATAAAAACAGTCACAAATAATATGTATGGAAAAGGCCAATGCTTCTATTTTGTTCATATCATCCTTCCATGAGCTATAATGAGGTCTTAGGATGTTATATTTTTGCGGACAAATACTTTATTATCAGTGAAAAAATACTCTACCTGTTTTCCTCCTGTCTACACTGACCCACAAGTAGTTTGATTAACTAACACCTAGGTGCAAGGGTTTAGTTATCTGGTTTCACTGCACTTTTCTAAGCTTCTTGTGTCACTGGTGACATAACCGTTATTGGTATAAACAACACGATGTATGGCCTTCTTGTTGATTTTTAAGACCTATGATTTTGTAATTTCTTCCTACGAGTAAGTCGACTGAAAATTTGATTTCATTCAATCATCTGTATATCATTGATTTTTTATTTTACACACTTTTTTTCGTATACACTGATTCTTATCAATATATTTCATATTTATATTTGAAAGTAGCACTATTCAATAGTATTTTATGTAGATGACTGTCTAAATACAATGTTTTCTCTCTTCTTTACATGCAGCTTAATCCGGGACCTATCTATCACTAAAATCAGGTGATGGGAATATTTATTTATTTTTGTGTTTTTCATGCATTTGTATACTACCGTTTTACTATAAATCCGTGCACTAACTTGTTTTGGGTTGATACAGACTAATAAAAATAATAACGCTCTCAGTTACTTAAATATAACAAAATCGCTTGTGAACGAGCTATTTTGGCAATTTCAAGCTGTAACTATTTTTTTGCAAGTTTTTTTGTATGCAATGAAATACAAGGATTACCTTAGAAAATCTCTGGGCGACAGTTCCACGCGACGAAGCCTAGAAAAACAGGCAAGAAAGCTTATGCCTAGTTTCCTGGTTTTTGTGTAATTTTTCATATAAATATTATTGTATCGCCGAATGAAACTCCTGTGTTTCGTTTACACAAGTGATTCGCAACATGACCGACTACGTATAAAATTTCAGCTAGAAATTGCTATAAAACCAGCCCGTTTACAAGCTACATTAACATCTATGTCTATTGAGATCTATCTCAAGTGGGCAACATATAAATTGTTATCCAAATATAATATTGAGTCCAGCATGGATATAATTATCTAAGTTTGAGTCATTTCATATTAATCTTGCCTCAAGTTGCTTCCCCATTCATGCCGGACTAAAATATGATGCGCTATCACAGGTAAGGGTTTCAGTAATATCCATAATGTATTTGTTTCTAATTTATCATAGTGTGTGTGGAGAAAAACATCGTGTCATGATCAAAAACCAGCCAATTAAAAAACTGAATCAACGCAGTTAGTGCACTGGTAAAGCGATAGCGATGCGGGGGCGATTGCGTTAAAATAACGACGTACGAAGTTTATTTGATTGTCTCATAGAGCTGTCGCGTCGCTCTTGCCATTCCAGTGCGGTAGCGGCCTATGCAATAACGTTTTTTCTTGGCGAAACCCAATTTTTTCTCTCATTTTTTGGAGAATAAACCAAAATACATAGCTATTTGCGGTTATTAAATCATGTGATCTAAACGCGTCAAAATGAAAGAACAAAACGAATTTGTATACTGAAACACTTCTGACGTTCTTTCTTCAACAACTTCTTAAATTCATGTGGACTCTTCTGTTTTACAGGATACGATCAAATACCGATAGATTCGATGCAGGGCCTCGAAATCGGCAGCGGATTCGGTATGGACATGGATATCGGTGACACGGAAGGCGCCGGCGCGGCTTCTGCCGATCTGGCCTTCCCAGAACCACCTCACGACAACAATAATGTTGCCGCTTGGTACGACACAGACCTATAGACAGAGCTTGTGAATAACTGCCGTTAGCTCACTGTAGATAGCCGAACCATCGTTTGATGCAAAGAGCAACCGCGCATGCGTGCAACCGACTGACTATACAAAGCAGTCTCCAAACTCCTTGCTGCGCAGTTTCCAGACTCCTTGAAACAAAAGATATCGTCCAATCTTAAGCTGCACGTCCCGCTACTTCAGTCAGTCAAAGTAAATTGTTCTTTATCACTTACAATACAAGGATCATTATGAAGTTTGCTGTGAGTCAACGTCAAGAAAACGGGGTGGAGGGGCGTGCATTTTTAAATTGGTTTATCTAAACAGCTAAAAGCCTCTGTCAAATTTATCGACCAGTCAGTTGCACGCATTCGTGGTTGGTCCTATGCATCAAACGATGGTGCTACTATCTACAAAAAGCTTTTTGGCATTGGGACTCTGCCTTTCTATGGGTGTTGCTATCTACAAAAAGCTTTGTGTTTTCCACTCCATTGGAACTCTGGCTCTCTGTGTTATGCCGACCGATTTAGGCGATACAATATCTATTAAAATATGATTTAAATTTGAATTGCACATTAATGCACATGTCATCAACCCGATTCGTGGGTCTTCCTTCTAAGTAACTGCAAACAAGTAGAGATCTTTCAGTCTTGAATAACATGACCGAAGTGAAATGTACTTTATTTATTTACATAATAAAGGCTATTTTCGAAACAAACGCAGTGGATACGCGCAGTTTTGGACTGGAATATCTCTACGTGAGAATACATAGAAAGAAATATGATTTAAGTTTTAATGTGTTGTGTACGTTAATGGTTTTATCATTTATCATTGATTAGACTATATTGTATTGGATTATATTCTTCATAGATGCAGTCACAAACAGTTTGTGCCCATTTTTACATCCAAAGTAGATCTCAACTGGTATAAATTTACACGTGACTTGGTAATGACTGCATTAGGCCTTGCTCACATCTAAACGTTCTGCGGTGTCGTTTCGCTGATCGCCACCGCAGAACGCTTAGGTATGCGCTAGGCTTTAGTGAATAATGTACTAGAATGCATTGTACTTCACAAAATCCCATGACTTTATGTTATGTATTTTATTTAGGCACCAACATTGTTGAAACTACAAAACCTAAAGCGCAAATATCTAATGTTTTGTTTGTCTTATTTCCAAATTTTACTAAGCCAGTCTTAGTTTTAATTGGAGAAATTGACAGATAATAAGCAGTGCCATAATTATCGGTAAAAGTACAGTACACCCTGTGATAGAAACGCATCTAAAATCTGGCAATAATGAGCTTATGTTTTTAAATTGGTGCTATTGTTTGAGAGAGCAATTGGATTTTTAGACTCTGAATAAGTTACTTTCGTTATTTGTTCGCCACAACGCCCTGCATTGGTTATATCGTTATTTTTTGTACGCGTACGTATAAAATGCGTATAATCGGATGGTAGGGTAAATATTATTAGTTTTTTTATATGCTTTAACTTCGTATGGTATCGTACGTATGAATTAACTTGAGCATTTAAAGTATTCTGTTTGATTTAAAGATCGGTATTTGGCGTGATTATACGTATTTGTATTGATTATTTTGCAAATCATAAGACTGTCTGATTGAGTGAGGCGGATTGATGGTATTTAAATTATTTTTAAAGATTGACTGCTACTTTCAACCTAATGCCCCGATATGCTGAGAAGTTTTAGATTAATTTGTGTGGTAATTAGCCATTTAAATGTTCGATTTCGATGTAGAATTAAGTTAGTATTTGTTGATGACAGCTGAATTTCCTTCGGATTAGTTATAAGTAGGTTATTTTAGAGTAAATCATGTTTAGTATGGCTATTACTCGATTTCAAAGACATTCAATTCAATAATAAAATCACTGTCCTGTTTTTTTATGTTTTGGGAAAAAAACCGGGTCAGTGAATAAGAGATAATTTTCTAGACTTCTATATAATCTTTGCACCTTTTACCGAACCATAGACAATTTTATAGAAATGCACTTATAAAAAATATCTAAATAGCAGACTTGATATCAATTAGAATAATGTAATCTTTAGAATTAAGATTGAACTTTTAGAATCCTATATTAATTTTTCTATTTTATATTTAAAATTGACTCTAACAATGTTTTTATGACATGACAAGTGTGCGAAGACGTTGTTAGAGTAATTACAACTTTGACCATCGTCGTATATTTAAAGTACCTAATATAGTAATTTAATTTAATTTATATCTTTTATTTCTTATCCTTTCCACAATCCTTTTTTTACAGTTTAATATATAGTCGGATTTTTAATTAGACGATACCGACTGACATGAGCTAATGTCACTTTGTAAAATAATGTTGCCATATTTAAAGTAATAGTGCTACGCCCAGTTCTCGTTCAATCAGATGAATGAACAATGAGTGAATAGTTAATCATTTCAAACTATAAAAAAATATAGAAATTTGTATTAAAAAATGTATAAAAGTGCTCTGATATATAAGTTACTTGTAGTATGTAACTACAATCAGTTATTTGACGGTTTATTACAAAGCGCGACGTGGCGACTAGTGCCAACACCGATGAACGCCATGCGCGTCGGTCACCATTTTATTTGTAATTCGGCTTCTAACCTCTGGTCTGATAGCACGAATGTTTTTCTGCGCTCACGCTGTCTAATTATTGTTTTTGTAAAGTTTTTCGTTACGTTGTGTTTGTGGTAGGTAATTGCTGTGTATTTTGTTGCTATATTGTTTCGCGCGAACGATATGGATCCTCAACCAAGCACGTCAAGTCAAGTTCGGCACACTAACTATTCACTAGAAAAACGAGGCAATTTCATTCATTCAGGAGTTATTTCAATCATTCACTTTGTCACAACACTATTTTTATTTCATCAAAAACTGACAACACAGTAAACGTCAGCTAGCTTCGTCTAATTAAAAATCCGAGTATAGGCTTGCTGATCGTTTGATCACAATCTCACCTGCTTTAGTCGACGGTGTAGCATTACATATAAGACACTCATTCACTATTCTTGAAAACATCCAAGATAAAGGTAACGTCTTTGCAGTCAGTTTAGCTTCTAGCTGAGAACCACCAGGCACGTTCTTGCTTGTTCGTGTTTTTCACAAATAATGGTTTTAGGTAGGAAAACTAGCAGAATTATAAAGTGGTGTGACGGTTGTTAGCGCCGACGCAGTAGCCTGTAATGCTTCAACGTAACCAGGTTTCGTTACCTACTAAGGTAACGAAACCTTACGTCTTGTCGGCTGGGGGCGTATAAATGGTATAGGCTGGGGGACGCTAAGTTTTTCCATACAAAGAGGATACAGTCGTGGCGATAGGTGTTATACTATACCAAACTTCTGCTAGGCCCACAGGACAAGCTGCATGTTGTCAATTTATGTCGAAAGAAAAGAAAAAAGTAAGACAAGGGGGCCTTACCCGCTTATTCATAATAGGCACCTAACAATTTTGCAGCTCGCTAAAAGCCTCTTGTCATCTGTCACTTTCATGCCAATAAATAGAGATGGAGAGATGGCAACAAACTGACATGTCTTGACCGACTTGACTAAAAACTGTTTTATTTATGTACCTGTGGCAAAATTAAGAAGAAGAAAAAGACATTCACGGAAGACGGCGATGGAGGAAGGATTTTCCTGGGAATTTCCATGCAACCTAGAGCTCTATTCAAAACGCGTGTCGACAATAATACCAGCAAGACACGTCGACATGACGTGCATCAGCCGTTAATTGTTAATGCGGCTAGGTGCGACCGCAACCGCTAAATGTAGTTTCCCCTTTGTACACACGGCTGCACTAAAATGTAACATTCTAAAATGTGTACGCTACACAAGTGTGAGTGAACTCCTCAGTTGATGATTGTTGAGTTTTTGAAAGTATTATACGTTGGTAGGTACCTATATTCTGAAAATATACCTACCTCCTACTAATGTTAAACGTTACGTAGGTACGTTATTGTTGCCAAGTGTACGTAGCAACTCTTCTCTACCCTTTGCTAGGGTCACCATGTTTAATGCCAAATGGAAAACTAGTGTGATACATAACATATCTACTACGAAAATAAAACGTAGGATTTTATAAGTCTGAGGCCTTGAATTCCGTAGGCAAACGCCAAATAAGGTGCCAAGAAGCTCATTGCTGGCATCGATTCAATAATAGTGAATGGCGAATAAAATTACTGAAAGAAACAGACTCTACTTGGCTCTACTGAAACTTGGCTCTACTTTACCATACCTAGGTAGTAGGGTGGTCAGAGACAAGTCCAAACACTGTGTTTGGCACAAATAAGCAAACGCGGTGAGATCTTCGTTCGGCTGACTATGAATAGTACTAAAAACTCAGTGGTACGGTCACCCCGGCCCCCACTATTATGTAAAATTAGCACAAGACCAAGGCGCACTAATCTTGCACCAACTTTAAGTTTCCGGGGTATGTGAGTACGAGGTACGCAAGGTAAATACTTCATCCCTGTTAATTGCTGTTCGTAGTCACGGTAGATGGAAACTTCGTCATCTTAGTGCATTCGAGTGCAAAAAAGCAAAACAGGACTCTTTAAAAATTACAAAGCTGTTACGAACTTCAAATGTAGGTACTCAGTGGTGTGAGGTAAGCGCTCAAAATCAGCCGTAGGTAAGCTTATTTTTTTTGGAAATATAAAGACAGAGCTCTTTGTGAAGGGCGCGTCCGGGGAAGTACTACCACCATGCCTTTTTCAGCCTTGAAGAAGCATTGCCGTATTTCGGTTTGATGGGTGTAGGTGGCGGTGAAATTACATATTGATGAACACAGAGGAGTGCATTGTAGGGCAACTTTCTGACGTGTGTAACCAACAAGTCAATGCTTTGTTATAAGCCATGGTTAACACTTAACATCAGGTGGGCCATATGTTTGATCTATCAGCTAGTTAAATAAAAAAAGTCAGGTAACTTTTATTACTTTATAAATAATGTTTGATGCTCACCTACCTACTCTGTGTCCGAACTCCGAACCCAAAACCTCGCGCCCGTCTCGATCGCAGTCAATTTGGCATTAGAATTATCTACTGCAATATATCAGGCTATCAGCTTTAGCTAGTAAACCTTTCGATTCAGTTCACTTCACTCATTTATTATAGACACGCATGGGAGTTTCCAAATCACAGTCCTAACCCACCAATCAAACATACTCATCAATCTTTCATAGGGAGTAAACGGTTTCGGGTCTTTTCCCACAGGACGATCACCAGTAATTATTGCAATTTTACCTAAATTATCATGTGCATAGGATTGAAATTCGTGTAGCAGATTTCACCAAACTAGTAATTATCGAGAAGTGAGCTGTTGTCGGTAATTACTATTCCTGAACTTAAATATAATTTCGTTGTATCGGAGGTAAGTTAGTTGAACTGTGAATTCGAAAATTATTGTGCTTGTGCATAAATTAAACTTCGTCTTCGGCTTCGTCATTCTTGTCTTTACATTCTGACCCCTTAGTTATAACTTCAACAAATTTTCATAGCTGCGATTTTCCAATATAAATATTTGAAACTCCAAAGAGGAAAGCTCTACCTATAATTGGACGTTGCAAATACATTTCAAACTTTTTAAATTTGTTATTCTAAGTTTATTTAATCTAGCGTGACTCTAGAAAACATGTTTACCTACATTTACAGGTCTTGGAGATGTTGATCAAGTTTTCGTGTAAATAGTTTTAGCATTTCTTAGTAGTTTTTTGTTATGAAAATGTACACCACGCCAGTGCTCTCAAACGATGAAGGAAAACATCGTGAGGAAACCGGCATATCGTAGAACGTAAAAAGTTCGAAAATATGTGTCAAGTGCACGAAAAGAGCATATTTGAGACGCACTTAAAATCATTTCAACACACTTGGTTCGAAAGAATCAGTAACACGATGAGAAGAAGAAGAAATTATGCTCAAGAAACAATAGCAAGAAGATCTGAATGCATTCGAACTGAAGGTGAAATCAAGTGAAGCGTGAAAATTGGAAGGAAAACGGGTAGACCTTGCCTGGACACGAAAAAACTATTCCCTGGATACAGAAATGGTGTCAATGCTACTGGTTTTTTCACTACACATCCCAAGTCTCAGGGGTCGCATGCTTGAAAATGTGTTAATATCCTGTGGGTAAGAAGAAAACGGATGAAAGTCTGTTGTCGGTGGTTGACAACGATATATCAGAAAATGCATTCGACGTGCTGGTTAACGCCGTAATGAAACTTTTTTTATTAATCTGCCCTCAGATTATTCAGATTTAGTATTTTAACGGACAAAGGTATTGGTATCTATAAGATAATGCTAAGAGAAAGCCCACCTAGGTAGATACTGTAGATAGTAAATCCATGCCACCTAGCTTAGATGTCTTTTTTTTTATTATGTTGGCTATGTAGTTCTTTTTTTTTTTTTGTGTTTGATTGGACACAAAGTCCTTCCGCCAAGTCTTTTGGCTAAGTAGTATTTATGTTGAGTGTTGCCATAATTATTTTAGGAAGTTGCAAATGTTTTTATTGTATTACTCAACTCTTGGAATATGCCATGATTTATTATTATTGTTGTTTCCTGAAGTTGAAGCAAAAACACAACTAAGATTCTGTCTTGTCTTGCTCCTTTATTTTTGGGGGAAGTTAGAAATAAAAATGAATAATGAACTTAAAAAACTGCTGAACCAATTTTAATGAATTCTATGGGACCAATCCAGAAGTCAAAAATGAGTAGTTACTTACTGATTTGTTTTACGACAGGCATTATTGGCTGCATCCCCTGCAGGGTTCGTTTACGAGTGTTTCATAAACCGCTGTTTTTGCGGCCGCGGTAGATAATAATGGTTTTTATGGTCAACGGCGCATCTGTCCGGCTCTGAGGGTTCATTAAGCGCTCAAAAGTGCCTTTTAATATTATCAGCTTAATTTTTTGTAGTCATTTTCCTCTTTGAAATGAGCCTTTACTTTTACCGGTCGTAGCTAACTTAAAATATCACATTTGGAAGGTACGTTCTGCTATTACTACCTTGTTACATCAAACTATTGGTAAAATCAAATTATCCAACTTCTAAAACTTAAAACTTTGTATAAGTCTACGCGCCTACGCTACTATGCCTACGGCGTAGCAACGTAGCCGTTCGTACACAATAAAGTAGATAACTGTTTTGCAATAATATTTACGAAGAAGTTACTTCAAAGTGTACCAATTTGAATAACCTAGGAAGTTTGTTAAATTATTCTAATAAGGTAAGTAAGGCAGCATCGATCGCGCTCACCTGCCAACTGTTACCGGATTAATGTCTGAGAGTTTTTACTACTTTTTAAAAGCTTCGCTATTCGTTGCTTTATAACCCCCCTGAGGTAAGGCTGCATTAACACAGAAAGCCGATTATTTATTCTTTATTGTACGCGTAGAAAAATAGATTTAGACAACTTAGAATTAAGACGTGTACAAATGCGAGCTTAACCCTAAAATTAGTTCTCTTACAACAATCTTTAAGCATAGATAGATGTGAAATTAGAGGTGGGTGGTTTGTAACACAAAGGGACTTCGTATAAAATAAATAAATATAAATAAATATTGTAGACAATTCACACAACACTACCCAGCCCCAAACTAAGCAGAGCTTAATATGGGAACCAGATAGCTGATATAATACTTGAATACATTTTTTTTTTGTAAATACATACTTAGAATACAATATAACACCCAGACAGAGAACAAACATTTATGTTCACCACACAAATATTTGTTCTCGGAGGGGATCGAACCCACGACCTACGGCGCAGAAGGCAGAGCTACTACCAACTGAGCTAGAGGCCAGTCTCTATAGAATATATGTGTTAGAGTTCCGGTACCGGTAAGTACAACAAAAGAATAGAATAGAATAGAATAGAATAGAATAGAAAATGTTTATTTTTCGTCACAAAACATGCGTCATCAACATCAAAAAGCGCGATTGAAGCCTGACTGTCACATTAATGTGGTCCTATCTCGGTTTATGACTGGCCTATGCTTACATATTTACAGTTATATTAACATTTGTATGAATAAGTTTGTTGCCGTTGTGGGTTGAAGCTACCTTATCCAACAATATACGCGATGCAGATTTGGTAAGTAGGTTTCATCACCCTACCACAGAATAGAAATAAGAACTACATGTTTTGGTATTTTTACGTTGCAGCTTTGTCCTATTTACAGTCTTCAAAGCTATGTTGAAGTGTTTCATACATTTTCTAAACCCTTTCTCGACGTTCTAAGTTTAATTTGTAGATGTACATATCTATATACTGTTATGTACATAAATGAATAAATTAATATTGTGTACAATCCACACAACACTATCTAGCCCTAAATTAAGTAGAGCTTGTACTATGGGAACCAGATAGCTGATATGATTCTTTTTTTTTAAATACATACTTAGAATACAATACAACACCCAGACAGAGAACAAATATCTGCGTTCACCACACAAATATTTGTTCTCGGTGAGGATAAAACCACGACCTATGGCGAAGAAGGCAGAGCTACTACCAACTGAGCTGAGAGGCCAATCAGATAAGGGTGAAATTACTGGCACGTGAGGCTGAACATCTGTATGCCTCAAGTTGATCAACGCAGCGCAGTGCATCGTAGGGCACGTTTCCGACGTGCGTGACCTACGAGGCAATGCTTTTTTATAGGCGATTGCTACCACTAAACATCAGGTGGTGGTCATAATGCTTGTTCCATCAGATACTTGTTTAAAAAAATCTACACGGTAAAAGACTTTGTTTTATAAGTACAAGTGCATAATACAAAGAGATTGTGAGTAACTTTTATACCTAGGCATGATGCCAAGTCACATTGAAGTTAGAACTTATCCGAATTGGACTGTAAAGGTGTATTCACACACATCTGTTCCGGCACAGTAAGTACAGTTATACAACTTAGTCAGACTAAACTTCGGCATCGCCAATTCCGCAGTTTTGTACATGCCCAGTCTGGCATCAATTACAACATAGTAAAGAAAGAAAGAAGTTTTTTTGGTATCGTTCTTTAGAGATTAGTTATAAAGCTACGTGTGACCGACGCTTAAATGAAATTGTAAAATGTTTTGACACAAGGGTGACCGTTCTGCCGTTGACAGCTGCAATTAGACGCGGAACTAAGCGGACGGTGTCCGTTCAAACTGGAATGTTAATTAAATCTAGCAAACTTTGCCCGTACCGCTTTCTATTGCTGTTCTTTGATTAGTTTTAAATTTGTACTGTTTATTTGAATTGCACTTGCTAAGGCTGGATGATTGAAATGCCGGCATTATCTGGGAATAGTTGGTTGTTGTTGGCATTTATTTTGTAAAATTATTGCACTTTTTCTTGTTCATTAAAGTATAGTGTATTTTATGATTACCGCTGTCTCTTGTTTTGATCGTGGTACCCAGCATAAAAAAAAAATCATACCAAACTATTGAGATATAATATAAAGGGTCACATTTATTGTTCAAACTAAGATATTCTTTTATTTGTAAATAAGCTGTGCCCATAAACATTCCCCGGTCATATTTCTTGAAATGTATCTGGAAACAAAAAAATAATTTGCCTCGTACTTTTTCAAACTCTTCCTGATTATAAAACCATTAGAGTTTTAATCACATTCCAAATGCTCGCTTGCTCCACACAGCCGTTTTAAGGCTAAGAAAACAGCGGCCTACATCACAATGCGCCTAGGGCGAGCTTTTCGCTCTTTTCTTAAAACTGGGAAAATAGGACAGAGGAATGAGTAGAATAGCTTTTCAGAAACTGGTTTTGCTTAATTTTATTGTTTCTGTTAGAACTAGCTAGAAGCGGAAATTTTGAGATTCTTCTGTGATATATCTATATTTATAAAAGAAAGTCGTGTTAGTTACACTATTTATAAGTCAAGAACGGCGGAACCGATTTGGCAGAAAATTAGTGGGGAGGTAGCTTAGAACCGGGAAAAGGACATAGGATACTTTTTATCCCGAAAAAGCAACGGGAACGGGGTGTTACGGGAACGAGCGAGCGAAGCCGCGGGCGGCCACTAGTTCATCATCATCATCATCTTCCTGCCCTTATCCCACGCTAAGTGGGGTCGGCACAACAGGTTTTCTTCTTCCACTCACCTCTATCATTCGTCATCTCAGTGCTCACTCCTTTCCTGCTCATGTCATCCCTGACGCATTCCATCCATCTTTTCTTTGGTCTACCTCTTCTTCTATAACCACCATCCACTTCCATTCCTAACACTTTTCTCGTAATATGACTGTCATCCCTCCGCATGGGCGGCCACTAGTTATAAATAAATAAATATTTTGTCCAACTCCCACAACACTATCTAGCCCTAAACTAAGCAGAGCTTGTACGATGGGAACCAGATAGCTGATAATTATTATACTTAATTATATACTTCTTATTTGTAAATACATATTTAGAACAAAATAGAACACTCAGACAGAAAACATCTACTTTCAGCACACAAATAAATACTACACTTTGAAATATTGGTTCTCAGTGGGGATCGAACCCACGGCCTACAGCGCAGAAGACAGGGCTATTACCAACTGAGCCGGGTCACGTGGCTCTGTGTTGTAAAAAAATGCGTTTTGACTTCAAGCAAGCATGAAGTCAAAATGCATTTTTTTTAAATAGAAAGAAAGATTATCCATTTATTTTGGACACATAAAATAAAACAACTACGATAGTTTGTTTTTAATGTGAATAAGTATTTCTTTGCAATAACAATGCGAAGTTCTAAATTTAAAAGAATTTAACTCCATTGATTCTTTGTTCAGTCAAACAGCAATTTAAGGGTGATTATTTTAAAACGATATTCCTTCTGCCTATTTATTACGCCTTATCTTAGTACACATAAATTAGAGACTTGGTACTGCCTTAAGGTGTACCGAATGAACCAGGAAAATGCTGCTGCGATTTTTCTTTTCAAGAATAACAATATTTTCTTCGTAAATGACAGCTAGTCGAACATTTGAAAGTGATTGTAATTGAACAGATTATTCCGGTTCTTTATATAATTTGGACATTTATGAAGTAGTACCAAATGCTATTTTTGAGATTAATTTTATTTTCAAATAACTATTATGATCAGCCTGAAGAAGTATATTGCCTATGCCTAGGCCTATGTCTTCTGCCAGGAAAAATGATTGAGCAATTGATATCAACAGATTTTTACTGATTTTTGCAATTACTATATAACGGGAAGAGCCCAACATCTCACGCCTGCAGATCTTTAAAAGTAACTTTCATGCTAAAATATGCAAAGTCCACTTGACCATTTAGGATGCCTAAGTTATTTTTTTTTTTTTTTATGTAACTAGCTGATGGAACAAGCATATGGCCCACCTGATGTTAAGTGGTAACCATCGCCTATAACAAAGCAATGCCTCGCAGGTCACGCACGTCAGGAACGCGCCCTACGATGCACTGCCCTGCGTCCATCAACTGGAGGCATACAGATATTCAGCCTCACGTGCCAGTTATTTCACCGGCACCCACACCCTTCAAACTGAAACACAGCAATGCTGCTTCACGGCAGAAATAGGCATGGTGGTAGTACTTCCCCGGACGAGCCCATCACAAAGAGCTCTACTACAACTAAAGTAATTTTTGATAACTCTCTTTTTTAACCATTTGTTAAGTTTAAATGTATTTTATTCATAATCTGTCTGCCCAAATGTCTTTTCAAATAGCCTGAAAACTTGTGAAAAACCTCAAAAAACTGAGTTTGTTTAAAAAGGCTCATACGTCTTCACATACGGACCGAACAGCAGAGGGGAGAGCAATCCAAGCGCCCCTTGTTTGTCTAATTAGATCTTTTACGTTCGCTGGTACTTGTTTACGTTTTCATGATTCTGTGATGCTATCAAAATAATTAGACCTAATAAGGTTTCAAGCCAAACCACGCGTGTAGCTGAATTTGCATAAAACTCAAACCTCAACTCAAACCTACTATAATAATACTATATTAATATTGTACCTTGTGCATTGTTCCTAGAAATTAAAGAGAGAAAATAAAACAATTTTATTATTTATTAATGTGTTTATATTTCATATCCACATTCATTATGCCTTTGCTACGCTCATTCAATCAACATTGCATAGAGCGACACCGATGTAAATATTTCATATGCAAATTGTTGCCTGACTCGTTCTCAGCTACCTACAATCTTGCGATCCACAACCTCCGTCATAACATCCCGTAGTCCGATACCAACAAGCCATAATAAAACTTTATGAAGTAGGAAATAAACGGGAAAGAAATCATAATAAATCCGCCCTCGAATAAACGAACTAATCAGTGGAGGGTAACCGGTAGCCTCTTTCACTCCAAGACGGCTCCCATTCAGTGTACTAATAGGTTATCCTGTCGTTTTCTTAAGAGCTTATGATAAAGTTATTGATACGTTACGAATTCTACGAGTTAAGAGTAGGTATAGTAGGGATAATACACGTTGCATAAATTTAAGTTTTCAAATTTTAAATTTAAATTAAATGAAGCAAAGTTTATGGCGGGTTTTAAGTAGCCATAATTTTTTAGACACGCACTTGTAAGTAAGTAGTAAAACTTTGCGCACATTTAAGCATTCTGCGATGGCTATCAGTGAATCAGGCTGTCAAATATGTCAGGAATATTTGACAGCGTTTCACTGATTGCCACCGCAGAACGCCTCGCTGTGCGCAAGGCTTATGACGAATCTTCGGAATATTCAAAACAAGAAATCTCTTGACTGTATTTATAATCATTATTTAATATCTTGATACTAAAGATGCGTACTTAAGTACAAAGAAATCTGAGGGTAGTTTAAGGCACGGGCTTGTGTGTAATATCCGCCTCGACATCATGTATATTTTTAAACAGGAATAAATAAATTATTCCTATTAAGTAATTATTTTTATATTTATTTACCATTATAATAATAATTAATTAGTTATTACAATGGGTTCGATCTTCATGCGGACCTATGGATTTTTCTGTTCAGAAAATGTATGTACACCAATGCTATCAATCGGTGACGGAAAACATCGTGAGGAAACTCATGGCTTAGTCAGCTCTGCACGTATATCTTTCCTGTGGATTAGGCCAACTATGCTTACAAGCCTATTTCATATAAAACCCTGTCTACACTATGGCGTCTCGCAAGTAGAGCTTGTGTAATCGCCAGTTGCTCCTTAGGCTACATTATAAGCAAAGGCCTGTTTTTTAGAGAAACTATGAGTGATTTTTATACGTAAATACTATTAACTTCTCTGTGGTAGAGTGGCAGGAATTCCGTGGCCAATAAAACAACACTACGTAAAAAATCTCATTTTCCTTTATTGCAACGAGCCTAATTTGAATTGAGTGTTTTGCAGTTAGAGTCAAGAGAGCGAATGATTTTAAGTAACTCCGGGCTGGGAATGACGTAACGAGGAGTTGACTGAGATTCATAAGTATTTTTCCACCAGTATTGTTTGGGAGTGACTTTCTAAGGATGCTTATACATTTTGTGGTATTAATATTACGTCTTTGATTCCAGACACAATGGAATTTCTATTGTGATTCGACCAGAACCGTGACTTACACAGACGAGGAGTTAAAATTATTGCTATTTTTTTAAGTAGGTTCATAAAAAAAAAAAAAATTAATACAAACAAATATACACACAATCCACTCAACACTATCTAGCCCCAAACTAAGCAGAGTTTGTACTATGTGAACCAAGTAGCTGATTAATACTTATACACATTTTTTTGTACTTAGAACACAATATAACACCCAGACAGAGAACAAAAATCTCAAATAAATCATCAATTAATTTTATTTACACAAAATAGAGATTACTTAATCTCTATTTTGTACTAGTTCTAGTTTGTACTTACAAACGAGCTATAAAAATAATAAATATCATTCTATATTCTATTCTAGGGAAATTATTAACTGTATGCGTGCACTACACAAATATTTTTTCCCGCTGGGGATAGAACCCACGACCTAAAGACTCATTGTTTTTTTGTTGCTTCAATCAATTTGATTTAAATAACCAACTGAGAATAAAACCCAACAGCCTCATTAAAGACTCAGCTTCACCCCAATACAGTAATCAAATAGCAAATAACAGAGAAAGTGTATACTCAAATCATGAAATAATGAGTGAGCAGATTAGATAAAGGCTCATAGTAAACACGACAAGACGGGGCAAGAATTACACGTATACGGGACGTTATGTAACGGAAGCAGGGCTAGCTAGGAGAAATAGGATTTATTTACGAATCCAAAACCAAAACCTGAAAACCTGTGTTGGTTGAGACCAAAAGAATAAATAAATAAAAATAAATAAAAATTGCAAACAACACTATCCAGCCCCAAACTAAGCAGAGCTTGAAATAAGAATGGCGTAATAAAAAAGCCCGTCGACTCATCTGCTGGCTTTGGCATATATTAAAATACATTTTTGAAATTTCAAATAGTTCGTAAGCCTTCTTTTATTTTACACGATAAAGGATTTTATAGCTAGTCTTTTCATATTAGGTTGGACACGGCAAGGGTTGGAGCTGGTTCAATCTCAAGGGTTTATGTCACTTAAAAGTTCAATCAAGACATGACATTTAATTTACCTGTTACTTAATTGTATTTTAATTTTATGTGACTAGTCTAAAAACATTTTATAATGTCAAAATATAAATACAGAACTATGAAATTATGACCGTTACGCTGTTGTAGCACACATAAACACGACACATTTATCCAGTATCGATGTATCTATTTGTTTCTTCTTTCTTCTTTTAGTGTGCTTGATCTGTGCTGTAGGTCTACTACAAGCTCTGTCTGGCTCTATCTCTGGCTCTGGTTTTACGGACTCAAAACCAGAGCCAGACAGAGCTTGTGGTAGGCCGACTGGTTTATGTGTGATTATGTAGTATATAAATAAATGTCTATTAGGTCTATTCAGATGATCAGATATTCCATACTAAACTTTTGTAGAAAGCTTTCGTTTCATTCGTTCTCCCGTTCGTTCTTCGCGGCAGTGTGTAAAGAGTCCTTTCTCAACTATTATTATTCTGTGACAAGAATAATAAATCTCTCAGTACCAATTACACGAATGATTATTTGACGGAGCTAGGAATCGAACAGACGATGGGTCCCCGGGGAAATAGTTGCGACATTGTCTGAGACCCTCACTTATGTTTCGTAGACTTTGAGAGTTTTTGCAAAATACAACAATGTATACAGTATCAGTGGTCTTATAACTGAAAGCTATTTGTTCCAAGCACTATAATCATCATGATCTTAATGGTGTAATTAGATAAAAACAGTTTTGATTGTGACTCGTTCATTTATAATAATGTACTCAATATGTATCCATAATTATGTGGCTCAGAATTGTTCTTGCTGGAAATGTGTATGAGAGGCCTATGTCCAGTAGTGTACTTCTTCAGGCTGACGATGATGATGACTCAATATGTATTCCAACTAATAAGCCAAAAACAAACTAAGCCAAAATAATGTTCAGCATAAACAAACATAAACACACATAAACTTGTTCCATAAACATGCCAATTTACCGGCCTATTTGTCCTTCAGATCTCAATAACGAGAGTAATTTTTGCCGATAACAAAAACAAGAACTCTTCTGATATCAAACATTGATCGTGAATTAATATAATCCCAATAATATTGTTTTGTCAATTGTTTGCGTAGATTATCATGGTTATTTAAAATGTATGTGCGAAATTTTAGTGTTTTTCACCATCTGACACGCGCTAAATTATCTTTTGCGCGGGGTTTATCAAGTGTATCTTATACGTCTGTCACGTATCAAATACTGCAAAATGTGCCTTAGGCTTAGACGACCTACCCTTGGGTGCCAAATTCATATTTTATTTGGCCGTACCTCTGACTACCTTCATTTATTATAACGCTTTATTATATTATTAGTCCAACGCTGACTGGCAACAGCAAAGCTCGTGTAATACTACTTAAGTACACAACTATGTATACCACAAATGTTTTAATAAAAACTCATTCATTTCTCAAACTTGTTTAAAAATTGCACGATTGGGTTCTGAAACCGCGAAACCTACTCAAAACCTTTGACTGAGAAGTTACAAAGTAAACGCAAACGAAGCCACTGACTGCTAAGTACGCGTATAATCATAGCTATCAACCGCCAACAAAAATAAAGCTCGCCACGTACAAACGGTAAAGCGAGGGGGAAGTAAGACGGACCAACTTTTAAGTTATTCGTTAGACCGACCCGGAGGCTTCGGTGCTCGGATAAGTCTGTGGTCGCCTTCGCCGCATCAAAAATACTGTCTGTCACCCTTTTGGAAGTAACAACCATACTTATAAACGCTAATTTAAATTTAATCATTGCTTAAAGTTAAAGTAAACTTAAAAATTTAATTTTGCGCTACAAAAGTGGGATAAATTAGTTACGGTACCCTAGCGGGGTTTAAGTTTGAAACTAGGACACTGTATAAAAAAAATCTGGACAATGCAACACTATCTAGCCCCAAATTAAGCAGAGCTTGTACTATGGAACCAGATAGCTGGTTTAATACCTATTTTTTTACTTAGAAAACAATGTAACACCCAGACGGAGAACAAACATCTGTGATCACCACACAAATATTTGTTCTCGGTGGGAATCGAACCTACGACCTACGGCGCAGAAGGCACAGTTACTACCAACTGAGCTGAGAGGCCAATCAGTTATATATATAGATATTGTTTTCTAATATTCCCTCCGTCAAAACAAGCATAACACGAACCAAGACCCTTTCTGAATTCAAACCTTTATAATAAAACATTTCAAACCAGTAGGCCTACCATGAGCTCTGTCTGGTTCTGTCTCTGGTTCTGGTTTTCAGTCTTTATGAGTTATCACCAGTGCATACATACCGTACCATACTGTGTGTGTGACGTTTTGAAGTAGGATTTATTTAGTCAACACTCACACAGACTCAAAACCAGAGACAGAGCCAGACAGGGCTCATGGTAGGCCTACAGAGCCTTTTAACAAACATGCCAATCAATGACACAACTTGGTAACGCGAGGGCAATTTGTACCCGGACATTATTCTGGAAGGTTCCAACTTTATAATTGGTGTGGGGCCATTCAGTTATTGAAGGCTTGAACAATGGTACATGGTGTTACACGTAGCTATGTGGAAAGTGATGACACGTGACACAAAGGCTGGAGTGTAGATTCAAACGCGTCCCAATTCGCACATATACCTACAAAAATTTGTTCTAAGCGGTAATACTGCGAAACTCTGTACCAATAACACATTTCACAATTTACACGATAAACCTACCTTGACTAAAATGAAGAGGGATTTTAAATTGCAAACTGAAATTACTCAAAATACTAAACTAAAATATGTAATTCTACACTTGCTAAATGCATTTGAAATGCAAATAATTATTTACCTTCTACATGCTTCTTATTACAATGGGTTTTTTTTCTATCTCTAGGTCGGTTGTAACGGTCTCCAGATAGCTCAATCTATTTTGTACGTTTTGTAAATATTTGTTTAATTGACAGTTCTTTCGTGTCTAAAAATATATACTTAATAAATATATATTTATTAAATATTCACATCACTACGAATATATATTTATTAGACCGAGGCCCCGCGGGTCTTCAAAATTTTGTCTAGGCGACTGATCGAAGCGACGCGTGACCCAAGAGCTGGTGGGTATCTGGCGCAGCGTATAAGCATTGCTATTCAGCGTGGCAATGCCGCCAGCGTCTTAAGGACGCTTCCGTCTGGCACCGATTTGGATCAGTTGAGCTATCTCTAGATCGTTTGTAACGATCTGCAGATAGCTCAACTGTTTCTTGTGTATTTTGTACATTTTGTAAATATTTGTTTAATTGTAAGTTTTTTTGTGAAAATATATATTTGTATTATATTTTAGCCTTAAGAAAAATAACATAAAATACTTACCTAACATTTGGCGTATACCGTTTCAATTAAACCATCTGAGATACTTAGATCAACCGATTGAAATAACTTTTATCGATATATATCAAAAAGATAAGCGTTTAGAGGAACAACCAAGATGCTAACATCATTCCTGTTGTTGAACTGCAGTTGGGTAAATATAAAAGGTCGTTTCCTTTGAACTAGATTCCCAACGGTATTGAAATATCTCAATTGAGAGCAAATCTCCGTTCTGTAACAACTCAGTGAAACGAGATGTATTGGAACCAGCTCTTTGTGATTGCTGACAGATTGTATATTGTTCAACTATAACTCTTATATCTATTGTTTTCATGTTGGCCACGTTATGACACAATCACACTTGGTTACTAGCCCGTATCAAATCAAAAAGCTTTTTGAATGGGCACACGACTTTATAAACCACTATTTTGTAATTACCAGAAAAAAATGTAGATATTGGCTGCTGGTACTGAAAACATCGCAAAAAAAAAAAATTCAAGTCATAAAAAAATATTTTTAAATATCCACAACTTTTAGTCAAACATTGAGAAATAATTCAACAAGCAAAAATAATTTCATTCAAACGCTAAATACTAAGCGGAACCGAACAGCGTAATTTTTTTTCTCTCTAGTACTACGTAACTAATATGTCCATAATTTTTTGCAGGATTTCTGAAAATTTCAACATTTAATAACTTTGTCGAAACTAAAATTCTGATTGCACATTCATAATGTTCCACCCCTACTACATTACTCTATTTTTTTTTTTTGGTAGTTATAAAATAGTGGTGTATAGCGGTCTGTTTGGGTCATGGATGATCAGAGTACCTACACTTTTGTGTTTATTAGTATTTAAATCGTATGCCTATTTATTTATTATGAAGAAACATACAGTTAATACCAGTATTTAAAAGTAAAAAATACACAAGAAACAGTTGAGTTATAGAGAAAGTCAAATAATTATTTATTGTATCACAAGGATCACTTTAAAACGTCTTGAGCTATCTGCTGACGGTAACAAACGATCTAGAAATATGTAGCTCAATTGATCTTATATATAAGTATGTTCACTGGTATTTTAAATTGGATAAATACTGACAAACTAAAGAATTAAATAATTAAAAACCACAGTAAGTTTCTTTTTTAAATACGTTTCTTTTTTACTTTGAACTTTGTGTTATATTTTCTCCCACATGCCTACTTTTTAGTCCTGTTTTATTTGTATACAAATGAATTACATTGACAAACAAAAGTATGAATTTTGCCATGCCCCATTGCCCATGCCCCAAATAAACTATTAAAACCCGTGTCAATTTATTTTAAAGATGAAAGATAAAATAAAGATTAGATACTATTAGGTACATGATTTCTTGATTTTAAACATTGGGTTGCAAGTAATCCTGCAAACGTATAAAAGCGAGCTAACTACCAATGTAATCGCTCCATGCAAATGCGAATGGATTTCAAATGCAGATAGTTCTGAAAGCTTTCAATAGTTTCAGTGGAGTTGCGAATTAAAATAGGTTTTGCTGAACATTCACCGCACATGATACAAAATTGAGGTACCTATGGTACAGTCAAAAAAACATTTTACGAATTTTGCTCTTATTTCTAGCAGTTAACTGGCGTCAAATCGGTTATCTGCAAATATTTTTTTACCTTAGAGATAAATGGTTAATTCAAAAGAATTTATTTTTTTCGTAGATAATTGACATTTGTGATAGTGATCTGCTTATCACTGGTTTTTTTAGTAACACTGGTTATTTCCAAGGAGTTTATTTTCTTTGTAGATAACTGACATTTGTGATAGAGCTTTTCCGCTTTTTATATTGCTTTTGCCGATTTGATTTTCAATACCATATTTGTACTACATCACAGCAATGAAGCTTTTTGAGGGCTTTCATTGTCAATGAGTTGAAATAAAAAACCATAATAATTTTAATGGTTTATCGCCATATTATTTTAGATGGACGTGTTATTTTTCTATAAATAAATTTAGTATACACAATCATTAGGACCCCTTATGAACTTGTTCATGACGGGAGTCGGGAAGTCGTGACCGCGCCGCTACACCTCATATTAAGAGTAAATCCTTTTAAATGCATTAATTATTTAGTCGACGGCGGATTAGACAGACAAATTTACACCGATTGAACTTATTCGCTCACAAAATAAGCATTTATATTTATATCGATTGGTCTTGGCGACTTGCTACGGTATGTCTACAAAAAGCAATGCGTACAAAAATAAGAAATTAGATTGGTTTTTGTAACAGTGCTACGGTTTCGTAGCGATGTGCTACGAAAGTTGTAGCTCTTAAAACTTCAATGATGTCACAAAAGCGAGAAACCATCTGTCTCTTCGTAGATCACTGAAAAAAGGCTTCTGAAGAATAAATGTACTCCATTTCAGAATGTTGTACTATACAAGGTGTATCTAAATATGTGTACTATGCGAAGGTGGGGGGTTTCAGACCACAATGGTGATCAGTTGTGGGGGGGAGATAATTAAAAATTCCTATTTTCAGTTTCCCATACAAAAATATTTAATTTCATAATGCCTAAATAAATTGACAACCCTATCCTTGTAACCCCTTGACCCCTTGACCTACTACCTCTGTAGGTCTACTACTACTACCTACTACCTCTGTAGCTGAGTTTAGGGTTGTCACTTTGTATAAAGTCAGCTGTTCCTGTTGAAACTTCGTTGCAGTTTTTTCAGAGATACCAATCGAAGTTCGAAAAGTCGTTGAACAAAAGTTGTTCCCCAGGAGGTGGAAATTCACCCCCCTTCAGGATAGTACACATATTTTGATACACGTTGTATAGGACTCACTCACACACTTTTTGTAATTAAGCAGTACTGCTTATAGATTTTTTTACGTTTCACGCAATGTCACTCTCACGACCCACGGTACTTTGTGTATGCTTTATGTAAAATACATATATAAATAAAAATCTACATTGTGGACAATCCACACAACACTATCTTACCCCAAATTAAGCAGAACTTGTACTATGTGAAGCAGATAGCTGATATTTAGCGAATATTTTTTTTGGAATTACATAATATGTACTTATAACACCCAGTCAGAGAACAAACATCTGCGTTTACCACACACATATTTGTTCTCGATGGGGATCGAAACCACGACCTACGGCACAGAAGGCAGAGCTGAAAGCAGAAGGCAGAGTTTATTGTAAAACTGTGTATAAAAGATCTTAAAAGTAATTATATTCCAACAGCCTACCCATTTTGGGCGTACAATATTGCTATCACTTACAAAATAGTTAATTCAAAATGTACCTAACGTCATCTAAGAATATTTGTTGATACAGTTCGGTGTGGCTGTAAGTTCGTATGAGACATGGATCCAACCCTCGTCTTCTGCCTGCATCCAGTAATCCCCTTAATAGATTCCGACGGACTCCGCCACTGACGCGATAAAGAGCGCCTTAATAAGCGATATGAAGGCGACAGACGATATTTACATACTACGAGTAGAATTGACTCACTTGCTTCATTATCTCTTCTACAGACTTTAAGATTTATTTGTTGGATGAAAAAAGTATGGGCATCTATAGGTTATCCACGCTTTGTCTGGCTCTGTCTCTGGTTTTGAATCTGTGTGAGTGTTGACTAAATAAATCCTACGTCGAAACGTCACGTCAACGCACTCACACAGACTCAAAACCAGACCCAGAGACAGAGCCAGACAGAGCTTTTGGTAGGCCTACTATTTGATTTAGTAAGTAGTTGACGCTAAGTCAGATCAAACCCAGGTTTTATATTGTGTAAGTATACTTTCCAAGTTTGTGGTTCGACTGAGACTTAAGTCTCAGTTGAACCTCAAACATTGATTTGACACGATTAGGTATGGTACGCATTCCGAACGCGCTCGAGTATTTTTAATTGACTATGCATAATATATAATATCACACATTCGACTATACATAAATCTACGCAACGACGGCACCCTTGGTGTTGTTGGTGTCTATGAGTGACGGTGACCGCTTACCATCAGGTAGGCCGTAAGCTCGTTTGTCTATCTTTTACTGAAAAAAAAATCTTTCCTCAGGTTTTTATAACCTGCACTGTTCCACTGCTGGGCGAAGGTGTTCCCCAAAAACACCTAAATATCACGATCCCACCAAATCTAATCCAGAACTTCAAGATCAGCTCGCCAACGTCTTTTCGATCGGCCACACCGTCACCTCAGTTATTTAAAAGCATAAAATTATAGCGAAGTAGCACACATCCCTTGGCTTTGAAACAAAGCTAACCCTTCTTGGCTTAAAATATAAAAGGTATTTTATTTTCACCCGCCCCTATCCACCCTATGCGATACATAATTAATGAACATTTTTAAGAATATATTATGGGGAATAATTCAGCACGGTTGGGAAAGGGTTAAAGAATGTCAGTTGTCAGTTTAAGTAGGGAAAAAGCAAAAACGTGTTAAAGTATATTAATAAACAATGAAAATTAAATAGAACTGACGTGAATATTGTTAGACAATTTACTACGCTTTTTTGTTCGCTCAAGCCTGGCCAAAATAGTTCTCTAATTCACTGGTATTCGCATAAATGTTTTGCAAACCAGTTCAAAGGTTACCAAACCTATAAAAACAATCGAAATGATTAATTAAGTCAGTTTTCTTACTCTACCATACATCAACAGTATCAACAACTTATTTATCTCACAAATACTTGATAATGCTCAACTCCGGGAATTCGAGACGAAGTTGGGCTTCCCAGAATACTTTCAAAGTTGGATTAGTCGACCAACTAGTCGACCCTTCTCATGTTTTCTTGATTGGTTTAACAACTTATCGGCCAATGTTCCTATAGCTCACTCATAGCTGGATTCATTGGTCGATTCATACTGAACGCAACAAAAGTCCAATTTATTAAGAGCTTTGAATATGTATACTTTGCTTTACAGTCGTTTATTGTGATAACTGGATGGTTTAGTGGATGGGTCTTACTATGCTGGTTAGTTGTGTTTGTGGAATGGGAATGTAGCTATAGAACGTAACTTGTTTACACTACTTAGGGAATCAAATCGGCGCTACATGTTTGCTTTAAGTGGCTATTGCCTTTTGTCGTTCTGTTCTATTATGTATGCTACTTAATCCTACTTGACGGATTTGGGACATTGTTTTGTCAGAATATTTGTATAGTAATGAACCAGGACCGGGATATCATCATTCATCTGAAGAAGTCCACGGCTTGATAAAAAAAATATTAGAAAAATATTATAAAATATTAGATATTTTATAGTAAAATTATTTATTGCACTTATTTTATTTATTATTATTATTTTTTATTTAGTACACCTTACAAACTAACAAAATCATAATTTAAAATAATTTTATCCAATAAATGTACCTACATTGGGCGGTCTTATCGCTATTAAGTGATTTCTTCGAGAGGAATTTTGGATAGAGATGAGCTGAAAACTATGGATGATTGGCTGTACACTTGTGGGTTTCTTAGGCTTGAGAAAATGAGCAGACTATGAGACGTTTGACGTAATTCTAAGTTGATAATATTAAGTAGGTACCTATTATTGTTTTAGTTTTAAAATCTCAAACAATCTCTTGGATCTCCACTAAGAAAAAAATAAAAACGGAGACAACAAAACACAAACTTCGTGACTTTTATTTATTTGGATTCTCAGGCCTAGATTATCTCCTCGGATCGCTTAGCAGAGCAGAGGTCTTATAATTATCTTTAACCTGTAATGTCCCACTGCAGGGAAAAAGCTTCCCTAACCACCATCTTCTATTCCCTGTTCTGTGCTGTGGATTCCCAGCCTTCCCTAAGCGAGTCAAGGTCGTCCCGTTGCCAGGGGTTAGTCATCAGAATAAATAGATAGATAGATAGATAAACACTTTGTTGTACACAAATATACATCACAGTAACTCATCATCATCAGCCTGGAAAAGTCCACTGCTGGACATAATAGGCCTCCCCCACACATTTCCAGGAAGAACGATTCTGAGCACAGTATATCAAAAGTATAGTTTTTCACAGTAACTAAGCGTAGATAAATAAAGTATAATGAGTGGCCTTATCGCTGAAAGTGATTTATTCCAGGCAACCTTAGGATGGAAAGTAGTAAAATAAAACAGAAACGGACAAAAGTATTTATTATAATATTATACATAATTCAGTCCTTTAATAATTTAAACAGATAACAAACATTACTTAGACAGATTATTTAGCCAGATATCAGATTTTTGACAAACATTTTTATTAGTCGGCTTGAAATAATTATCTCATTCCATTTGGAATTTCTCGGCGAGCCGAAACTTGAGCGATTCCAACTTCAATAAAAGTTTTTACTTGTTCAGAACTTTTTAAATCAGTTCTTTATAATAGCGCGTGAAAATTCGGGAGCTTTTGTTTGTTTTAAAAGTAATAAAGATTATGATTCTTGTAAAATATTGATCGATTTGATATAAATTTTGACAGAGAGCATAGGTGGTCTAGTGGTAGCCGCCCCGCCTTTCAATTTTAAGGTCGTGGGTACCAGTAGTGTACCAATGAGATTTTCTGTCGAAAAATGTATGTGCATTATGCCAGTACTCTCAAACGGTGAAAGAAAACATCTTGTGGGAACCGGCGTGTCGTAGAACCTAAAAAAAATCGAACAACACGTGTCGAGCGTAACGCAAAAAGGTATATTTGGAAAGCCAGGACATTTCCAAATATACCTTTAATAGGTCAGAGAGCTATTTGTCTGGTCGGAAAGTGACGTGGGTTCCAGACTCATTTAATTATACCTATGAAGGTATCAAGGCTATTGGAACCACAGCCTCAGACTGAGCCAACCGGAAAAGCCTTTTGTTACAATTTAAACAATATATTATTTGTATGTTTTTTATATAAATGAAAAACGAAAAACATAGCGACAGCAAATGTACACTACTATTAGAAAAACAAAAATAATAATTTGAAATATAAATTTGATGTTTTCATACAGATCATTTGTCACCAAAGGTAGTACAAATAAAAAGCATCATAGGGCATGTTTCCAACGTGCGTGACCTGCATAGCAATGCTTTATTATGGGCGATGGTTACCAGTTAACATAAGGTGGGCCATGCATGATGAATCAATCCAAGAAATAATTCTTTGTTTTCTTGCATATTTTTTTTATTTGACACTGCACACCTTTTTGGCATATTGCTCAGAAGGTGCGTGCGATAGTTACCGCACACAAAAAAGGAATGAGCAAATGACATACGACGGGGCTGAGCAGACGGAAAATAAATAAAATAAATAAATAAATATAAATATTGTGGACAATTCACACAACACTACCCAGCCCCAAACTAAGCAGAGCTTGTAATATGGGAACCAGATAGCTGATATAATACTCGAATACATTTTTTTTTTGTAAATACATACTTAGAATACAATAGGTAATAATAGGTTTTAATGTTTGTTTTTTAAATCTATAAAAAAGGTGCGGTTGTTACCCAGTATATTAGGGAAACTACGGTGTCAATCATATATTCTAATGAAGCAATTCATATAATAATGATAGAACTTCACTTGGAAGTTCATTTGATCATATATTGTTTCAGCTAGTTGTATTAAAAAAATCAGGTTGACTTAATTTCATAAAACTACCTGTCTTTTTCTGTACGATAGGGTTCAAGGTTGTTTGGCTCGTAGGTTGACTAGGTAGAAACGCATTCAATCTATTTGTGGCTTCGTTTCAGTAGCCTTCAGCTGTTGTGTGTCACTTACAAATAAATTGTATTGTAAAATGTGCTCTACTGCACTAGTTTTTGATCAAAAAT
The DNA here is from genome assembly GCA_939531255.2 of Thera britannica. Lineage (NCBI taxonomy): Eukaryota > Metazoa > Arthropoda > Insecta > Lepidoptera > Geometridae > Thera > Thera britannica. The sequence continues at coordinate 4,554,718 of OW618041.2, read as the reverse complement.
TGCTGTGACTGTCCACATTTTTGAAAAAAAAAGGAATATGTTGAAAACTGACTTCACAACTAAACTGCGGAACCGATTTTGATGATATTTTTATGAGACTTATTTGGAAAGACCTCCTTTCAGATAGAAAAAGTATTTTTCTGAAAAGTTATACTTCTAACTTCGGCTTGTAAATGACAGATTTATACGGTGCTATACAAAATATACAGCCAAATTGAGAATCTAATGATTTTTCTTAATGATTTTTTTCAATCATTTGAAAATAGAATTGGGCCGCGGGCTTTTTTAAGCAAGTGTCAAAGAATCAGTGTCCGTTTCAATAAAGTTGTAGTGAAATTTCAGTATATAGAATTTATTTGCTCAGTGCACGGTAGCGTAATTGGCTCTTCAACTACCTGCTTAGAGTAGATTTATATTAGACCGGGCCGTGTCCGGGCCGGCCCTTTGAGTTCCGTAGCTTAAGGAAAACGAGCGTCGTACGTATAGTAAACGGGCCCGGGCGGGACACGGATGCGTGGGTGTGTGTGTGTGTGTATGTGCCAAGCTCTGCTTAGTTTGGGGCTGGACATGGCTGGGTGTGTGGATTGTCCGCGTTATTTATTTGCTGTATAAATACTGCTTCATACAAAATGTATGTAACGTTTTAAATCTGTGCCCCGTCCGAGCCATGTGAACGCTACGCCCCGGGCACGGTTCGGTCTAATATAAACCTACCCTTAGCGACTATGAATAGCAAACTGTAGTGGAGCAATCTTGAGTACTTAGGATAGAAACACCCGTACAATGTTGTCTAGTATTTAGGCCATGCTGACAAAGGCTGGCTGACAAATTACGCGGTTCTTCATAGTTTTAGATAATTATATTTTTCATTGCATCAAAATTATAAATGTTTGCATAAAGGGTCTGTGCTGCTATAATTGAAAATTTAAAAATATGGATTTGCAAATTAGCGCATAAAAGACGAAGTTTTGCGATTACAAAAAAAAATACAACCGAATTGAGAACCTCCTCATTTTTTTTATTTCAAGTCGGTTAAAATATTTACAATATTTGGTGTCTGTGTACGTAACTTACTTGTTCACTATCATAATTTTAGCACTTGTTAATGCAAATAAATATTCTTAATCTTATTTAAGATAAAGTCTTTAAAAAACTCACTTCATGTAGAAATAAGACCCTACTTTCACGCGAGTAAATCTGCTAGCAAAAGGTTGTATCCATATAAACACACGCTTCAGTAGTAACATTATGATTCTCGAAAAATGACTCTCAAAAGCCAGCGTAGCAAAACGCTACAAGCCGTAGCAACAGCCTAATGTGAGCCTTGTCTTCTGTGAAATAAAGTCTAGTTCTCTCTGCTCACCTGCCTGCCTAGCTGTGCTACGAGGTGGCTTTAAAAAGGTTTGATATCAAAGTTGTATAAAGATTGAAAAAGTCAGCAATAATAATCAGGCCGAGATACATTTCTAGGAAGACAAATTCTGCGCTTTCTCCATCCACCGACAATGTCGTCGGTCCATCGAGTAGCCATCCAAGGCTTTATGGTGGTCATCCCAGATTTCTAGAAAACCTAAAAATTCTAAAAGCAATAATATAAAGTGTTTTCTTTTAGTTTTTAAGCCAGAAATTGCTTCATTTTCAGACGACTCTACGAAAATTTTATTATCAGTTTTCAACTTAAACTTTCAGAGTTTTCAGAATTTCATCATGTATTAAAATTATATAGTAATACCAAAGATAGGTAAAGTTTCATGTCTGTAATTACAAACTAGGCTTGATTATCTAGCTAATTCCAACTAATTAATAAGCATACTTAATTAAGTTTGAAGCGCTTGTGGTTTGCTTGGTAATACGTAATAGGTCAATTAAGTTGAGCAACGTTCAGTGCGTTCATCACTATTTGGATGGGTGACTGTCGAAGCGAATCGTGACCATGTTTCAAAATGCCAAGCTATCAAACCCAACTATAGTAGATAATAAGCCATGACGAAGTTTTTAGGTGGCGTAATTAATATCTATGTAGGTACGATACCAACCGTCACTATTGGAACTTATTTGAAACTTATTACTACGTAAATTAAAAATAGCGTAGTACGAATGTTGGTAAAACAAAAGTTTGCCTCCACAAACCAATAAATTAAAACAATAGAAACTAATAAAACAACGAATGAAGTGTAATTAAAATGTAATAGAGCACCTGAGCGCTAACTTTTTAATAGTCAGTGCCACCGATATCAATGCAACGGAGCGTTCAGTTGCAGTGCAGAAGCGAACCTTTCTTTGTAACACCTCGGCAAAGTTTGCAGCAAGTAATGCTGGAGCGGGCAAGTCGCTCGGTGGGCGCCGACGACGCCGCCCGTTCTCTACGCTCGCTCGCGCTGTTCCTACCTTCCCCCCCTCTCTCGCCCCGCTACCGCCGCCGACAAACAAACGGACAAGTTTTAATGTTTTGCTCACAAAGTGTATGATTAAACGCGGAGAGCGCCGCCAGAGAGAGTCGGCCGTAAGTTATTGATTTTCCTACCCCGAACCCCAGCCGACTACGCGACTCGCGGTGAAGTACGAGAGCTCTACGCCGGATGTCACTTTCCAACTACCAAAAAACTAAAGCAAAACAACTTCTGAGTGCGGGAAATGAGTGAGATATACTTTTTATGGTGTCAAATGAAGTTAATATGCTAAAATATGGCCGTTATAAAGTTTGAGCGATGAGTTACGAGGTGAAAAGTTAGGGGTGGCTGCGCTACTTCACCGCGCAGAGAGCGAGCCGCGCACCCTACAACTTCACGTCGCTGTACGTTCCGAAGTTAACGCAAAGTTCCGCCATTTTGGAACATGCTCACAACCCACTTGTTTTATAAAGAAACTTTTTATTAATTCCTGTGGGCCGCGGAGTGTCAGGAAGATGTTTTGAGGTTATGCTAAGATACCAAAGACGTATTCTTGACTTAAAAGTGGTTTTATTGTGTTAATGTGACTGTGAAAGTGCTAAAAAGGAATGTTTATGTGGATTTCGAGTGTTGTTTTGAAGTGAACCTGGAGTTACATACCTGGGATGCTCTTGTGATTTGTGTTTACTTCTTGGAACAGTAAGAAGGACGCTCTCTGACTACTTTCAGTGTTTGCTTATGACCAGAGTTCATCAATAAGTGACAGGTGAATAGCTTTAAACTTAGTTTTACTACTTTTGTTGGCAGTTTGAAAGTTGTGTTGATAAAAAAGTTTCAGGCAAAAGTACGTGTGAGTAAACTAAACTACTTTTTTATACAAGCTACGAGCCTTCGCGATGTGACGGAAGAACATTCGTGGTTTTGAATTCGCATTATTATTTTCGCTCATATTGTTTCATCTAACTAAGAATTTTATAGTAGATAGTATTTATTTCTTAATTGGAATGTGTAGATACAAAGCTTTGCATCTAGTGTGGACAATCTATGAATAGTGTTTCGAAGGCATGTTAAGCTATTCGTCCTGGCTTAAACAATCTAAAAGCCATGACGGAGCCTTAGGCCATCATCAGCATTTGCTACTATCTTAGACGTATCACCTATTTCTGTAATCGTTTTATGTATTTTCGTGGAAAAGCGTACAACCAAACTAATGAAGTATTAACTAATTAGAATAATTTTCATGAATAAATTACATGTTCAGTTGAGTTCAGATTAACAAGACAGCATCAATTTCCAGTAGTTGTAGGAGTAAATTGGCTTTAAAACAAACTTTATTTGCTATTTCCCTCGATTAAGCTATAATTTAAAACAATAATAACAATGTCCATAGTTTCAAAGCTCTTAATTATACAAAGTTAAGCTCGTTAAAACTTAGAGTAACTGTTAAATCACGGAGATGGAAGTTGAGGCGTTCCATAATAGCCCCAAAATAAATTCCTTTGTTCGGCGAACTCGACTTCTCTCTCTAACCAGTCTTCTAATAGAAACATCAATACTAATTCAATGTGAAGATATGATTTTCCGCAAACACTATTCAGAACTTCGCAAGTGATTTATTACGGATAGAAAAACATTCCGGCTTATTCCGTGATAAACATTCAGCAACTCCCATCAAACTATCTCATAAATAAAGTAAAAAGCCCACGGTATTGCGTCGTTTTATTGAGGACGCTATTACAAAGTCATTTTAGAGACCGGTCCCAGTCTCGGTCCATTGTAGAAGGAAAATCTTTCTACAGTCACGGCTCTCGATGGGATAACGCAAACGCCACACGACTCCGAAACAACACAAAGTGGGCACAATATGCAAACAATAATTGACCCAACACTCCAGATCTTAAAGCACAAACTCGCCCGGCAGCCAAGAAAGCTATGAAACTTTGTTAAATAACTTTTCAGATAACTTGAACTCGGCGTATTTGCGCAAAGTTGTAAGCGGAATTCCACCACGGGCTAATTCAATCTGTACTCGGTTGTAATAAACGTTGTTTTCGCGTAATGCCAATTGAGGAGTTATTTTAGTTTGTCGAGCTGAAAGTTCTGGACTTCACGAAGCAAAACGCGAACTTTTGTAGAACATTTCAGTGTAGTTAGTACAATGTTATAATGGAAATAAGCACTTCAAAATGGCGTCGTCTGCAGCTGTTGGTAGGTGTGTTTGTTTATTATCGATTCTGCTATGTTTTGTTTGATGAATGTATCAAGTTGTGACAGTCGGATTAATCAAATATTTCGTTTTATCGGGAAATACGAGGTTTTCTGGGAATGTCGGTCGGTTTGAATTTTATTTGTTGTTTATGACTTACTTCCACATCCATAAAACCTGGCACTTTTAACCGGCTCTTCATAAGTCTTTTGTCATTGTCACTTTAATATCAACAAATAGAGATGGCAAAACTACCAATAATGTACGAAAACTTGCAAAGAAGTTATGGTCATTTTGTCAACTGTTTTTTTATCATGCCACTGATCTTACAGGAGCCAGTTTCACGGATCAAAACCATTTATCCAGACCTTTAAAACATTTGTCATTTTCACCTGAATTTTTTCCGCAAAAGTTAGAAATAAACAACTGTCTAATATTTGATGGGTCGGTTACTTATTCGTGAAACTGGCACTATGTTTTCTTTTATTCCATGTTTTGCCCAACTTTGTAGATAGGTAAAGTAGTGCCATGGAAGCCCTAAGCTATGATATCCCATAGCACAACGTACGCAGTTCATTGAATGGTGAATTCTCGGCACAATTTCAATCCTATCGGCAGTACTGGAGCGTAACAGGTACTGTCAGCGAACGCAGTTTAGATTTATATATTTTTGAAGTGAATAACCCTGCAACCGTAACCAACACCTCTTCGGTAAAGATCGGCTAATTTCGCCAAAAGTTTGATCGAGGGAAGCACACGGTTTTTTTATACAGCCAAGTAGAAATGCTACTAAAGCCATTGTTTATTCTTGATCTACAGACAGCTATACGCGTTACCGCTAATCATCTCCTGAGGTTATACAAAAGGCGAGAAAAGGGATGAGATTTTTTAGTTGCCACCGCAGTTAGCAATGGTAGACTGATGAATCGCGCCGATTGTTCGCTGTAGCATACCGCAAAAGGTGACTAGCAGCCGTGCGTACTAAAGCTTTTATGTTTTTTGGTCCGCGGATAGATAAGTTTGTTAACCCACAAAAGGGTTAGGGCGAAACTTTTTTATACAGGTAATTTTATAACACACAAGAGCTATGATATGACCTTACTTTGTGTGATGAGTCGTAAATAATAAACCAACGGAAAATGCTCTCTAACTTCCCACAAATAAAGTTAGATTTACTTTAATAAAGTTTGAAACTTTACTCGAATTCCTGACGTTCGAATTCATAGTCTATGTCTTTGGCATAAGATCTAAATTGCCATGAAAATGTTTTCTTAATTTGTAACTCGTCTCGTGGAACTCTTGAAGAGTTTGAGAATTCCTATAAAAGGCTGTAATAACGTCAAATATTTAATTAATGTTAATACTTGATGAATAATGTATGAGATACACATTTCTTTTGATGTTTATAGTAATTGCTGTCACATTTATATTATAAGAAGCCTTTATCTTCATACTTTTTGCATAAAAACCTGGAAAATAAAAATAAGTAAATTGACAGCTGTGAAAAAACTTCTTGGTCGCATACTTTGACTTTATTAAAGACTAGCGGCCTGTCCTGGCTTCGCACGGATGGACCTTTATTTTTTAAACACATTAATATAGCCTACTAGCGGCCGCCCGCGGTTTCGCTCGCCCCGTTCCCCTTACGCCGCGTTCTTATTACTTACATCCGTTCTCCGTTACAATCCTACTAGTTTTATAAACGCGAAAGTTTGTTTGGATGGATGAATGGATGTTTGTTACTCTTTCACGAACAAAACTTCTGATGGATTTAAAAAAAACTTTCTCCGTTACAATATTTTCACCTCCTCCTTAGTTACTTATTAGAAGTAAAAAAAAAAAAAAATATCATAACGTACACAGAACGGCTACATTCACAAACATAATACTAAGATAGGCACAAAAAATAAAATAATACTAACAAAAATAATAAAATAGGTATCAATCCTAGCAAATAACAAACAACTACTATTATATTATATTATTCAAGTATTATATCAGCTATCTGGTTCCCATATTACAAGCTCTGCTTAGTTTGGGGCTGGGTAGTGTTGTGTGAATTGTCCACAATATTTATTATTTATTATTATTAACTACTCAGGTAAAACCCGCCCGTGACAAATGCTATGCCAAATAGTTCTTGACTCAGCTTTTGCTGCTTAGTAGGGTTCCAATATTGCATGCCTAGACATAAGCAGAATACATTGGTCATTACCTATTATAATTCAACATCATTTCGTCATGTATGTAGGATCTGAGGATATGAAAGATGATAACGGAAAGTAAGTGAGAAGTGTGAAATGGAACGTAGTGTGAACGGGTGAATGAGAGTTTATGGAACGAACGAATGAATGTTTTAATTAATAAGATTAATAATAATGAACATGCTCTCTTTTTGCTGGGAACTCAAGGCAAACGCCACGCTTGCAAAAATTGTAATCTGGATTTAATAAAAAAAAGTAGAAAAAAATATTCGTCATAATGCTCCGCATCCTCATGTATTTCAAGCAATGATTAATATACTTTGACTTTATAAATCTACCACGCCAAGTAACGTTGGTTTTTAGGCAGTCGGTCACATTCAAGAACTTGGTCAAAAACGAGATTAAATAACTAAAATTACCAATCTACTTTTGATGCTAACTGTACAAACATAGACACATAGTACAGTCACAGTAACCTGAAAGCCCGGTGGAACAAACGCAATTTAATTGTGTACTATGTATATTCAAGTACATTCAGAATTTACTACTTCTCTGAATTAAACCCTAATAACCTACTCTATCTGAAACGTTGTAACTACCACCAAACAGTTACTTAATAAGTTGTTTTACTGTCTTGAAAATAAGTTTGTATTTTGCTTGACTAAAGTGTGAGGGTAGATCATTTTATTGCTATTTGCACGTTTTGCTCCGTTTCTTTTTATTTGTTTTGAACAATAAATGGGTTTTGCTAAACAACTGTCTTATACGTGACTTCACGACATGCGAATGTAAAACTCAGTTTTCGATTTTTATTGTATAATTCATGAGATTTGAATGTTTTGAAGGCTTTGAATAAAGGTAAGGTCAAAATAGCACTGGTGATTTAGTGGTAGCTGCCCCGCCTTCCGATCTTAAGGTCGTAGATTCAAATCCAGCCGTGTACCAATATTTTTTTTTTGTCGATAAATTAATGTGCGCTATGCCAGTACTCTTAAACGGTGAAAGAAGGTCTTGTCGTAGAATCTAAAAAGTTCAAAGTTTAAAAAACATTTTTTTTTAATACGTACTTAGGATACTTACACACCCTGACAGAGGACAAACATCTATGCTTAAATATTTGTTCTTGGTGGGGATCGAACCCACGCCCTCCAGCGTAGAAAACAGAGCTACTACCAACTGAGTTGTGAAGGCAGTCCAAAGTTAATATGTAAATATTATCCATTGGTGTACATTTTATCCAATTACTACAATAAAAAAAAATATATAATTTTTATATAGTAAAAAAGTTTCTTACTTATAAAAGAGTGAAATTGAAAGCCTCATTAAAAATAAACCACGATTTGTTTGCTTGTGTGTCTGTCTCAAACATACACAAAAAACTTTCCGCACATTTCACAAATCCTGAACCCAATCCAATTACTAAAATATAATATTTTCATAACATCGAAATAGTCACGCTTTTGATATTTGATAAGAGCCAGTTCCACAATCATTGATCTGTTATTTGTTTGTATATCCAAACAAGATTGATCTTTGAATCTATGACCTTAGAATTCAAATTTGCGATTTAATACTTTGATATGCTGATATAGCTCGAATACTCAAACCTATCTTCGTGATCTCAATATAGAGTCTATTTTAAAATGAATAGAGAACGCACCTCAATACAGATACATAAAGTCATGTTATCAGAAATCGATCTTAGCGTACTTGTTATAGAGTTTATTTTAAAAGATATGTCTACTTCAGCATAGACAAGCGAGATAAAATATGGAGCAAATTCGAACCTAAATCGTTGTACAGTTTGCAGTTTGATGGTTTAAGTAGAAGTAGAGCTCTTTGTGAAGGGCTGGTCCGGGAAAGTACTACCACCATGCCTATTTCTGCCGTGAAGCAGCATCGCTGTGTTTCGGTGTGGATGCCGGTGAAATTACTGGCACGTGAGGCTGAACATCTTTATGCCTCAAGTTGATGGACGCAGAGCAGAGCATCATAGGGCACGTTGACGTATGTAGCTACAAGGCAATGCTTTGTATGCGCTGTTTAAAAGCTAGTTGTATAAAAAAAATACAACGGGGGCTTAGCGCTGCTCTTAACGCAACCACACTGTATGAAAGCTGAAGCTACACTAAAGTAGGTGGATCCACGTACAGCCAATTTAAGGTCGATTCACACATACCAGTGAAGCCACAGTTCCGGCACAGTACCGTTACAGTTCCGTATCCGTGCTACAGTGGTGCGTCAGTGCTTCAATTCACACATATCAGGCACAGTACAGTTCTCTGCGGGTCTTCGTGCACGACGTTCCCTTCAGACTAGCGTTGACGTCGATTGTTTTCGATGGCACTCTTCAATAACACAGAATTAGCTATGATAGCCATTGCTTTAGACGAAAAAGAAGAAGAGAATCGAGGAAAAAAAAAACATTTTGTTTTCGATGCAGCGGCGTCAGTGATCCGTGATAAAATATCGTCGTCGCCGATCACGTCCGTGATGGCCGGTGCCGGCACTGACACTGACGGTACTGAGACGACACTGACACTGACAAGTGTGAATATATCCATAGAGAATGTTTGAAAGAATAATTATCACTGATGCGGTACTGTGCCGGAACTGTGGGTTCACTGATATGTGTGAATCGACCTTTAAGCGGCAACAGTGAGTTTACGAACAGCAAAATCTAGTATAGTACATGAATATCGTTGAGCGGCCTACTTTATTTATTATTGTTCGTAATGAATATAAATGAAGGTAAATATTTCTTCAACATTTTACGTATAAAATACTTTATTGATGAGGAGGATAAAGAGTACCTTGGTCTCAAAAAATACATGAATTTAAGAGTTTGAGATATTTTATGTAAAGATTTTGAATCAATTCTTTATTCAATTCTTTATTGCGCACATATAGACAACCTAAAAGTTTTCTCTTGAATTATGAAAACTACAAACTTCTTCATATCATGTCACTAAGTGTGGTGAAAGGATTTTAAGCACGCCTCAAAGAGGCTCTTTTCGTGCACACATGTTTTAAAACTTCTTAGGTGCTGCAATATGCGTCCTCATGATGTTTTCCTTCACCGTTTAAGGCATTGTGCACATGCATTTTTGGACAATAAACACTCATTGGTGCACGACTAGATTAGTTTAGTTTGGGGCTAGATAGTGTTGTATAGATTGTCCGCAATATTTATTTATTTATATTTGACTATCGGCTGCCCGCAGCTTCGCCTGCCCCATTCCCGTTAATTTTTCGGTAAAAAAGTATTCTATGTCACGACTTTCTTTTATATTATTTACAACGTGTTACAATACCCCGTAAAAATATGATGATTTATCAAAGTCAAAACCCTAGTAAGCTGTCATATCAGGGAACCAGATTTAATACAGAAGTGCCTTATTTACCTAATAGTAACTGTCTACTTTAATAGTTTTTCTATTTTTCATTCATAAATCTGTATAAAAAAATAATCATAATAATAATATTGTGAATCGGCTCCATTTAACCTCCTTTCGGCTTTACAAGTAGTTTTGTAACACCCTGTATAGATAGATTTAGGTATCATGTTCGTGAAATAATTTCGTACAACCTTTTCAGTGCTTTCTCAGAACTTAAAGCGCTTTCAAGAAATAAATAAACGTAGGTGGCCTTCTTAGAAACCTTCCACCGACGCTTTTGATTTCCTATGCATCAGTACAGCACTACCTGGTTTCCTTTTGAAGGCGATATATTTTTCATTTTCAACTTTATACGCGTAAGAAAAACGACAATTTTCCTTTGGCAATGGGGGTTGAGGCGAAAACGCTGTTACATTTATTTCTCTATTTTTCAAGTGACTGTCATAAGAGTATAGTCAGCATCGAAAGTAGATAGGCATTTCTGGTTTGTCAAGTTACAATCTTTCTTATATCTGCATCACGCACCACGCACACAAAAAACGTAAGTCACGCACTTCAAGAACGTCCCCTACTGCACTGCCCTGCGTCCATCAACTTGAGGCATACAAATTATGTTCAAACTGAAACACGGTGATGCTGCTTCACGGTGGAAATAGGTACTTCCCTGGACGAGCCCTTCACAAAGAGCTGTACTACTACTCAGATTAAATATACTATAAGTATACTAGCCACCCGCAGCTTTTGCCGTTCTTTTTTGAGATAAAATGAATTCTATATCCATCTCCTAGTTTTAAGCTACTTCCCCACTAATTTTCAGCCAGGTTGGTTCAGACTTTCTTGAGTTATAAATAGTGTAGCATGTAGTATAGTAATAAATAGTATAACTTACACGACTTTCTTTTATATTTATAGATATATATAGAAATGTAAGGCCTATTTCCAGTGGACTTTTTCAGGTTGACGATGATGAACGTTATTTAAATATTTACTTGATGTAAAATACATATTCTTTTGTCTTGTTTACAGAATGTCACGCAAATCTCGCCAGGGATACAGCATCCGGCATCTACTTCAGTTGCCCAACGGTCCACGTAGTCCGCCCACACTTACCAACCCACCTCTACCCTGCATCAAGGTCAGTTTCAGTTCAGTTTCAGTTCAGTTTCAGTTCAGTTTCAGTTCAGTTTCAGTTCAGTTTCAGTTCAGTTTCAGTTCAGTTTCAGTTCAGTTTCAGTTCAGTTTCAGTTCAGTTTCAGTTCAGTTTCAGTTCAGTTTCAGTTCAGTTTCAGTTCAGTTTCAGTTCAGTTTCAGTTCAGTTTCAGTTCAGTTTCAGTTCAGTTTCAGTTCAGTTTCAGTTCAGTTTCAGTTTAGTTTCAGTTTTACAATCGTGTCTGAAAAACTTATGAATAACAGTAGCAGTGACACCTTATTAATGATGATGATGATCTTCCGGATCAATGTACGTGATTCTAGTCTTGCTTCGTAACCCGATTACGAAATAAGAACTGTAGGACAGAACTTTTTTATTAGTTCAAACCCTGTTATGGTACCACTGCATGAACCAAGGCATTGACTCGTAGGTCACGCATGTCAGTAACGTGCCCTACGATGCACTGCTCTGCGTCCATCAACTTGAGGCATACAGATGCTCAGCTTCACGTGCCAGTAATTATAATTTTTCTAAGTATCTTACCAATCTATTGTGTTTTCGTGAGAATTCCATGATTCCAGTGAACCATAATAAGGAAACCATGACTTTCTTATTCAAGGCCAAATAAACATAAGATGTTGTTTTTCGTGAAATAAATACGCAATCGACAATAAACAACAACCACAGTACTTCCAAGAGTTAGGCTGCAGACACACTGGTGAAGCGACAGAGAAGCGATAGCGATTTTTATGAAATAACCCAATAATAATAATTGTGACCAATGCGCGCAAACATTTACTAGCCCCAAATTAAGCAGAGCTTGTACTATGAGAACCAGATAGCTGATATAATACTAACATTTTTTTGTAAATACATACTTAGAATACAATATAACACTCAGACCTGAGAGGCCAAGTCTTCAAACTAAATTATATATCAAATAAAAAATAAAACCCTTGGTGTTTTTGGTGTCTATGGGGGACGGTGACTACTTGCCATCATTTGAGCTGTAGACTCTTATTTAATACGTAGTGAAAACAATAGTTTATTTTTACAAACTTCCTGAAAATATTTAATAGCTTAACTTTTAGCATCGTAAAACTTTTGGAAAAGAAAATGTTATCGTTAAAACTTTACAAAAAGTTGCTTGTTCACTTTGTTGCGATCAGGGTAGCTACCATGAGCTCCATATGTTATGGTTATGGCTGGCAAAATTGTGTCAACAGTGCCAACACATTCAAACCCAAGAAGAAAATGAATGTGTGGGTCAGCATATCTATACACAATTTGACAGCCATGGCCATAACCATATGGAGCTCGTGGTAGGCCAGCAGGGTTGTCTATGACGAGTAGTACCTCTGTAAATGTCAATATTGGTTTTTGTAACACATAAACTCTTCTTCTTATGGCCCTTATCCCACTTTGACTGGCCTCTCAGCTCAGTTGGTAGTAGCTCTGCCTTCTGCGCCGTAGCTCGTGGGTTCGATCCCCACCGAGAACAAATATTTGTGTGGTGAACACAGATGTTTGTTCTCTGTCTGGGTGTTATATTGTATTCTAAGTATGTATTTACATTAACATTTTCACAAGAAAAGTGTTGACTTAATAAATCCTACGTCGAAACGTCACATTCACACAGTATAACACACTGGTGAGCACTCGCACAGACTCAAAACCAGAGCCAGAGACAGAGCCAGACAGAGCTTGTAGTAGGCCTACTGCGTAGGAAATATGGAAAATTTCCGTTGCAATAAAAAATATATTGACTCTTCCTGTAGAGCACAATAGTACCTTATTCCGGTTTGAAATGCATGCACATAGAACTATTTTTATTCTACTAATAAAAAAAAGACGTGTGGCACTCGGAGACTGCCGCGGTAAAGCTATTGCATAGCATTTTTTATCAACTTTGCATAAGTTGATAAAAAAATATAATTATTTCAGTATTTTTTTATTTTTTATTAAATCGGTTTATCCCTACCTTCATGTGCAAATCTCCCTAAAGAACGGAACAAAGTCTTTTGAGCACTGACTTGAACTTTGTTACGTATGGCAACTCCAAAACTGTTACTTACACGTCATTGGGGGTGTTAGGTTTTTTTCGTTACGGAACTTCTGGTATCGGTCCCCACGCTCAAGGCCCGCGATAGAAGCTATGCAATAGCTTAATAAATAAATAAATATTGTGGTTACTTATAATAGGGCTGACGCTAAGATGATAAACTGGAGAAGCTACACATTTTCTTTCTCAGCAAACTTGACACTTGATAGCTCATAACAAGCCCTTTGCCTGTGTTTATTATGTATTTTATTTTATATTGTTCACCTGCCAAAGGCTACGTGGCTACGTCATCGTTATTACCTCGTAGCACCTCGTTACGGCTTGATGGATTTCGATAAACACGTTTTCTTAAAAGTTACATAATTCACATTATTTCTGGCGTTTGAAAAGGCTTACCGTATAATTTTATAAAAATTACATTTTATTCACACAAAGAAACATAGAGTTAAATACAAAATGTACAAAATACACAAGAAACTGTTGAGCTATCTGCAGATCGTTACAAACGATCTAGAGATAGCTCAACTAATCCGAATTAGTGCAAGGCGGAAGCGTCCCCAAGCCGCTGGCGGTATTGCCTCGCTGAAAAACAAGGCCAGATACCAGCAGAACCCTCAGATCACGCGTCGTCAAGAAATAATAATAATATTACCGTCGATGTAATTGTATTGAATATCAATTGACTTAGACATTATCATCAATATCTTTTAGTTATGAAAAACGTTTTTATAAAAAGTATTATAAAGAATGTTTCATGATCATAATCAGCCTAAAAAGTCTACTGTTAAACATTACATAGGATGCCCACCACCCGATGGACCGACGACATTGAGAAGGCGCGGCGTTCTTCCCGGAAATGTTTACAGAGGCCCAGCCTCTCTAAACATTTCCGGGAAGAACGATTCTGAGCCCTCGTCATCCCACGTCTTCTCAGTATCGTCGGTCCATCGGGTAGTGGGCGTCCTTTATTATGTCTTCCAGTTCTTGGTCACCATTTTAGAACATTTCTATGGAGCTAGAAAGAAGGAAAAGAAAGAAAATACATTTATTTTTATACAATAGTTTAAACGTTAAGAATAAATAAAATATGCCAAATAGGTACCGACTCAGCTTTTTGCTGCCCGACAAGGCATATCAACCATGCCAAGAGCTGGTTTTCTGGCAAAGCCTTTAAAAGCATGACGTCACACAGAAAATTAAAATAAAAAACTAAAAAAGAAGGAAGAAAACATTTGCAGGAAGAACGATTCTGAGCCCTTTCTATACAGCAGCTTTTGTCTTGACGCTCTGATTATGATATTAATGATGTAGAATACTACTTTTATTAAAATGCTGTCTGTAAATGTTGTAACCTATAACAATAAAAACGATGATTAAACTTATCCTGCAGTCTGGCATTTCAGTTTTGAATCGATTACGTGCATAATTCAATCGGGCCCGCCCATCACCTGTACTGTGCATTGACAACCCTATCGACAGTCGAGCTTTGAAGGGTGGGTTAGCATCAGTTTGGACGTTTTCAGACGTTTTCAATTTATTGCACGTTGGGTGAGACCTGGGCCTCGATTCCAGCAACACAAATTACTCAAGCGATTGCGTAAATCGATGAGAGCTGTCAATTTTTGATTAAAAATTTGAAAATGGAACGCGGATTCAGCGATCACTCGATCGAGCCGTGTTGCCGGAATTGACGTGTTAAGACTATTTGCTGACATATAATTATATTTATTATTTGATCAGTTTGACCTTTCTTGTGTACTATGTGTTGTCTAATAATGTAACTTCAAATACGTTATTTTAGGTAAATTGTTTATGAATTAATGAAATGAACTGAAATGAAAGTAAGGCCTGCGCACATCAAGGCGAAGACTATCAGCTGAAACGCTGTCAAATATGACAGCGATATTTAACAGCGTTTCAGCTGATCGCCATTGCGATCGCCTAGATGTGCGCAGGCCTTTTTGCAGCAGACATACCTGTGTGGTTATCGCATGCAATCAAAACTTACTCGCATCTGTCAGTTTTGTCATTATTTTGAGCTTCGAGTGCGATATAAAACGAATTATAATTGTTAATTAATTATCATGGACAATCCACGCCAGAATCTAGCCCCAAACTAAGCAGAGCTTGTACGATGGGAACCAGGTAGCTGATACATAAACACTTGCACTTTTTTTACTACTTGTAAAATGATGGCAACAAGATGTGTGATCGCTGTTCCTTGTTAGTATAATTATTTTTTTAGTATAAAACTTTTGATTGCAATAAAATTACTCAATCATCCATCCAGCCATCGCAGATAAATTCAAATCAAATCAAAAGTGTATTTATTCAGAAAGATCGCAATGATCTCTTTAAAACGTCTTAAAGCTAGGTGAGTCTAGGTGCCAGTTCCACGCGACCAAGCCTTGAAGAACAGGCAACAAACTACGGCTTCGTTCCTACCGCACCGTTCTTCTTATCGTGAAAAAAAAACCAGGGACACGTGTCAATGGTTTTTTTTTCAAACCAAGTGTGGTGAAAGGATTTTAGCACGCCTCAACGAGGCTCCTTTCGTGCACTTGACATATTGTTCCGAACTTTTTAGGTTCTACAATATGCCAGTTTCCTCACGATGTTTTCCTTCACCGTTTGAGAGCACTGGCATTGTTCCTACCGATCGCCTAGATATTATGACAAAGCTAAATAGTGCTAAGGGGTGATGTTGTTAGCGCTATAGCCAGGTTCCGAGAATCGAGAGTTTATTTTCTCCCTTCATGCATTCGATAATTTACGAGTAAAATAATAATTCCTCTTTCCTTTCCTAGTAATCCTACTAGTAATTTACAAAGGAAATTCTGCGCACTATTATTTTGCTCCAATGGTTTTTGTTAAGCTGCTTTTATCTATACTTCTATTCTATACTAGGTAATTATTATGAAGAGGGAATATTTGTATTTTTGTGTGTATGTTTGTAAGGAATAAACTCCAAAACTAATATACCGATTTCAAAAATGCTTTCACCATTGGAATGCTAGATTCACCTTGAGTAACTTATGTGTTTAAATATTTAAGTGTTTACAAAAACTTGATGTCCAGCCGTGCGAAGCCGGGACAGGCAGCTAGTGAGTCATTATAATTTATTTGTTCAACACGCCTACGTACAACAACAGCGCTCTGCCTTCTGCGCTGGAGGGCGTGGGTTCAATACCCACCGAAAACATTGATGATTCACGTTAGCATTCAGTCTTTACTTGTTGCAATCGTTCCTTGTCGAACATAAGGTTTGTTTCAATTTATTTTTTATTGCAATTGAAGCTCAAAATAATGTCACATGTACTTACTGATTTGTATTGTTTTATGTGGACGTGACAGGAAACCAACCCATCGGGATTTGAACCCACGACCTAACAATAGCACGGACCCCTACCGCTAGACCACTGGTGTTCTTTGTAGTTTTTGTATAAAAGTAGTAAGTTCTATTTGTTATTTTTGTATGATCAAAGTTAGATGAGCTGCATCAAATCGTTTATGCATAAACTCACGGGCCGAGATACTAATAAGTTGGTAGGTATGCTAAAAATACTCAACTTTAGAGCTTAGACTGGGAGACGTCAGTGTCGCCTCTAGCGGAAAGTAAAGTAAACTGAAAATAGGATTATAAACTTAATATTTAGTTTTTAAAGAAAAAGAAAAATTTCTATTTTTCTTTTTTTTTAGAGACAGTTTTAATTAAAAAAAAAATAGCAACTGCCTTCCCCTATTATGTACCAACCCTGTTAGGGTTCTTATCTTGGTTAGATATCATGGTTCAGCATGTTTGTAAAATAAGAACCCTAGATAACAGCCATCCCTCTTAGAAGTTTTTTCACCCGCCCATAGATGGCAGCATCTTCGTAGCTTTGGTTACGAAGTTGCTCGTAGCGAAATTTGTTCACGCTGCGTCGTAGAGATGGCGCTATTTGTAATATGGCAGAAATACAAACTAAATTTTCAGTGTCCATCGCACAATAAAACATTACCTATTTTTTCGAACAGCCAAATTATATTTTAGGAAATCAAGAGTTAATGACGAATAAAATAAGTACTCGCAAAATGAGTGTGGATTATTTTAACCAACTTCAAATTAAAAGTAGGAGGTTTTTATTTCAAGGTCTTCTTTTGCAATATTTTAAGAGAGATTGTATGCACCTGGCATTATTTTAGGCTGCTGTACTACTTACCACTATAAACAAATCGAATGCCCTATGCATTGATAACAAGGATAACTTTGAAAAGTCTTAAAGTTAGGTGAGTGTAGATGCCATTACTGACTGAAAATTTGGATTATATTTTATTTACTACGGCATGATTTAAATTTTAAACTGATGAAACCTTACTCTAATGTGCAGTGTATTTAGTAACATAGACAGTGGGCCTATCCAAACAAATCAATCAGATGTAAAAGTGGAATTCCTTTTCCCAAACAAACCCATTTAGTTCTCGTTAGTTAGCCCTCCGCAGAATTCCTCTGAAACTATCCGAGAAGACCTCTCAGTATTTATTTACAAAGCAAATCAACTATTTATTTATTGGACGATCGCTTTGATCGGCAACTGACCTCGTACAAACGTACGATTGTCGTTTGATAAAGGGTGACGACAGAATATTGTGGATAATCTTTTCTATCTTGTTCACATTTTCATTTTTGGGTTCCAAGCCCGAATAGTCACAGCCGAACCGTAATCATGGTGCCGAAATATCAGGAGTCAAAACTATCCCGTTGTTCATAAGAATTGAGTCACAGGGAATCAAGTTGGGTTAGTTTTATATTCATAATTAATTGATTCATTTGCGAAATTCTATTATTAAATATAAATTATCTGGAACACTACTAAGACTACACCACTACAACTACTATGCTAGTTAATTTATGTTTAGTATATAGTAGTCTTCGTTCCGATGACCAGGTTGCTGATACGACTCATTGGTATTAATTATGGAAGAAAATGTAATTGATGTGTATAAGAGAAAAATAAATAATAGTCAGTAGAACATAATTTTTAGACAATTTTTTTTTCTGCTCTCTACCGAAAATCATAGTTTTCCGTTCTGTTCTATTATGATTTCAGGATCGCTGAAACTTTAAGCTGTATAAGAAAGAGTAAAAAATATATGAAAGGCATATCCACACGTTTCCTCACGTATCGGTAAAAGGGTTTCTTTTCACGGGCCGGTAACGACGGTGGACGCAAGGCGACCGTATCCGGACCTCGTTTGTCTCGATCCTTATTCTTGTCGGAATTAATGTCTCTTTGAGAGACATATCGGGTGGACAAATGTCTCGACAAGTAAAAGCTTTTTATTTATGCATCTGAAACGCATTGTTGAAAAGATTGAGTACTTACGCTTAGGTAGTAAACATGTATTAGTTTGTGCTTTTTTTTTAAGATTTAATAATAATAATATTGTTAATATTTATTTACACAAAGAAATTTACAATTAAACAAATATTTACAAAATACACAACATACAGTTGAGTAATCTGGAGATCGAAAATAGCTCAACTGATCCAAATCAGAAGTATGTGCTTAAATTGAAGAAATTGACGAATTTTTGGGATAGCTACTCCTAGAACTCCGTGTCTCAACCACGTTACTTAGAAAATCTGCCGAAAGATAACAAAAAATATGTACTATATACGACGTAAATACAACATAATGCATACAATATTATATGTATAAACTAAAATAATTATATTCATAATCATTGTCGCTATATGTAGCTCATTTCATAAACTTGCCCTCTTATTTCCTACGTAAGAAGTCGCGTAGAAGAAAATAATTTAGCTTTGTTGGGGGTATTTTGTGTGATAAATTTACCGGTAATCTGGCGAGTGTTTGGTGATTAAGTACTCAACGGGCGGTCGAGTGGTCTCTTAAAGCCTGTGCACAACAAGGCGATGGCGATGGTGATCAGTGAAACGCTGTCAAATATCGCTGTCATATTTGTCAATTTTCACTGATCGCCATCACCAAAACGCTTAGATGCGCAATGCTTTGCTCGCCGATTTGTTTAACAGCTGTATCGACTGCGTAGTGCTGTTTATTTTGTTTATTTCTGTTGATTATACATACATCAATATTTTTTTCATAGTAATTACGAATTAAATCCCAATTTTCATTTTTTTTTAATTGATTGTTTAGTAGCCTCGTACCAAACTGGTTCCCCTAGAAACACTAAAACAAGTTTTATTAATACCTTGAGCAAATTCTAGAATGGAACATACAAAAATAAGTAAGAAGTCCGTATTCTTAGGAATACGTAAGGACGAATAGAATATACAACTGCTACGCGGCGTAGCACTTGTGTAGCTCAGACGTAGCACTTACGTAGCTCATACGTAGCGTTTGCATAGCTCATGCGTAACACTTGTGTAGCTGATGCGTAGCACATTCCAAAAATCCAATCCATTTGTTTTGGCTTGTCGTAACATTCCTTGTCTTGGTAGTATAGTACGATTTATCGGAAGTATGTGTCCCAACACTAGCCAGTGCAAAGGCGCTGACGGCAATATTTCTTACTGGCCACCTCTCGGTTATTTAGTACCGGCCCGTAATGTACGGCGGACGATTGAAATCTTACGGCTAATGGTAATTTATTGGTTTTCGATGCCCGTGGGCGTTTGAAAACTAATATGAATGGGGATAGGATGCAATGGTTTTTTTATTGGCTAAGATTTTAGATAGAGAGAGTTGGAAGGATTTGGGGGAGACCTTTGCCCAGCAGTGGGACGATATAGGTTAGAAAAAAAAAAAAAAAAAAAAAAGATTTTAGATAGTCGTATTATAAAAAGAAACATCTACACCTTTTATTTTATTAACCCTTTGAGCCTCTTCATAATTAAAATTATGAGTAATAGATGATTGACTGATATTTGGTCAGAAAATCGACCGAACCTGCTGGTCGTGGGTTCAATCCCCACCAGGAAATACAAATATTTGTGTGCACACAGATGTTGGTTCTCTATCTGGGTGTTTTAATGTATCTAATCATGTTTTTGTAAAAAAGTATAGAAGTATTATAAATCAGTTATTTGGTTCCTATAGTACAAGCTCTGCTTAGTTTGGAGCTAGATAGTGTTATATATATATTTTTTTTTTTTTTGGACTTTCATGACTCGACAATAACGACTACTAGGTGAGCGGACTGTTTCCGCAAGTAGGCCACTGGTGGGTTCTTATTACGTGACGGGTGGTTGCTGTTAGTTTAATAGCAATAACGGTGTTACAACTCGTTTTGTTGCTATCAGTATTGCTGGTTCTAAGGTAACAGTCCCACCAATTATGTTATATCCAATCTGCTACGTGCAATATCTCCCAATTGTCTCCATCTATCTGCAGTTCCATCGTATCACCCCCGCGCGGCCACTTGTCGAAGATAAACGCCAATAAAGCTCACTTGTCTAAAATAAACGCCAATAACGCTCGCTGCTCACGCGACCGCTCCGGGCCATTACCGATTCTTATAACCTTTTATACGAACTGTTTGTACACTTGATTGTGTTGTTTACAACGTTTGTTTCCTGTTTATGGAATGTGAGTGAAGCTCGTGTCAGACCATGCACAACTACGCTGTCTTAAAGGGGTCAGTAAATCAGCTTACAGCCACCTACTGTTTTCTCCTTTTTTGGCATTTCTGGTTTGTAACAGTCGCTTATTTCATAAACCAGGCCAATTTGAATTGAAGTGTCGAACATTAATAATTAAAGATCCTCTTTGAGTCACATCCTACTTTTTTGTTGTTGATTGTACCTATGATAGTGAAGAAAACAATTTATTATTATTATTATTTCTCACCTGCTGCGTTGAAAAGGTGAGAAAAAATAAGCTCAAAATCATTCCTGGTAATATGAGAGGAGACTTAAGGCTGGTTTACACTTTGATTAGTGTGAGTGCAGGTGATTAGTGCGAGTGCAGGTGTGTAGTGCGAGTAGTGTCCAATTCACTGCGAGTGTCTTCGGTCCACTTTACCAATTTTTACAACAACAAGCGTCCGACGCTACACACTAAACGCTAAACACTCCTGTCCAGACGTGTTTAGTGGCAGGCACGCTGCAAGTGAGGGGGAAGGGAGGGCGCGCGGGACGGCTACTCGCAGTCCACTCGCAAAAAAATAGAACACGCTTCTATTCACTTTACTACACAGCCCACTAATCACTTGCACGAATCAGTCGCTGTCCACACCTAGTCACTAAGCACCTGCACTAATCACCTGCACTCGCACTAATTAAAGTGTAAACTAGCCTTTATGTCCAGCAAAGGTATGATCAGACTAAAATGTCAACTGTACAACCAGCATTTGATATATATGCCTGATCTTACCTTTGTGAATGAGAACTCCACTACTGAGAATTCCATCCAAATTTCAAATTAAAAAAAATATTATTTTTCATTTGTATCACAAGGATCACTTTGAAATGTCGAGCCTATGTGCTAGTTCCATGCGACCAAACCTAGAAAAAGGCATCAAATTACGCCTTCATCCTTGTACTGGTCATTATCATCATCATTGGCTGAGCCTATTTGCACCCACGTCTGAGTATAGGCCTCGCCTTTATTCCGACACTCTCTCCGGACTCTCTTTTGTGCTGATACCAATATTGTTATACAAAGTGATTACCTCTCCGGACTAATTCAACGCAGCTATACAAAACAGCAATCAATAGCACAAAAGATTAAGCAACACAAACTTACAAAATGCGTTGCTGTAAAGTTTCTTGTAACATTTTGTCTCAAAACGTGACCCAAGACCGCAAAATGCGATCCTCCTAACGAGTTTTTGAGAGCAACCCCTGACAATCTTAAAGGGATTTGCGCTTTCTGACTAAATTGTCTGCTTGAAATGGATATGATCACTACTTTGAACAACCTATATTCAATTAAGGTAGTACTTGACCCTAAGCTCATGTCACTACCTGTCAGAATATCATCATCCGAAGAATTTCACTGGCTTACATATTTCCAAGAAGAACGAATACATAATATTTCGAAGAAGAACGAATTGGAACCCTCTCCATCCAACGACTTTCCAAAAGTTGTCCGTCCATCGTGTGTGGGGGCGTTCCATACTTGGTTTTGCCATTCGAGAAACTGTATTGGTTCAAGGTTCTTCGTGATTCTGTCAAAATAAAAATTACTTGGACGTCTTTGCAATGGGTAAACGGCCTACATAATTTCTACGCGTGGGTAATAAGCAGTAAAAGGCAAATTCAAATCTATTTACACTATAAAACTTTATAATGCGTTATACTATTATGAAAGTACCCATGGAGTTGGAGATCATAAAAAAGCAAGGTTAAAATTTAAAACACTGGTGGCATTTACACAAACAAAAAGAAAAACTATTTTTTTTCTATTTGGAGGTAGCTATATACAAATAAAAAGAGTCTACTCTGTTACATACACTATATTATTGAAATAAAATTAAAAAATAAAATAATTCTAAAATGACAAGTAAAAAAATGGAGCATTTGTCCGTAACCATCTTGGGCAACTCTCATCCAGTTTCTCGAGGTAATTACACTAGCCTGTTTGATAAGACACAGGTACCAAAGTAAACAATACATGCATTATTAGTCAAGTCAACCGTCTTCAGGATCCGGCTCAATCCGGCGATGATCCGTCCATTAAGTATTCATCTCGCGACATTAGTGGCAGCCGTTATTAAAACCACCTGTAAATCCCTCTCAAGACTTGCCTACGCTCCACACGTAGCAGGGGGGCCCTTGCGGGCGACTTTTGTCCCGAATCTCAGCGCACGTCTTGGACATCGGGGACACGTCTTACGGAATTAATAATAAGCCGAGAAGCCGGGTGCGGTTTGGGCCGCAATGTGCCGAAATTTCTAACCCTCATTACTGGTCCTCTGCACTCACCGCGCACGCCAAACTTAAGACGTTCGCGCGCGCGTTTCCTTCCTTGTTTATTGGTGTTGCCAGCGTCTTGCTTACCGGGTTTTAATAGGCGAATTAAGAATGTTCTAAACGTTTGCGACGTTGCGGTACAGCGGTTGCGGTAATTTATTTTACTTTCCAAGTTGAACAGGTTGTGTGGGTATTATAATCGCCTTAGCATTTATTTTGATCTGAAAAGCAGTCGGTTTGAGATCCAGTTCAAGCTAGTGGCAAAACAAACAGGTTGATTGCGAAATTTAGCCAAGAAATGGGCTTCGTTCTAGATAAGTAAAAACGTTTTTTTTTTTCATTTATATTGGCCATTAATTTCTTAAAATCTAAAAACCTCATCAAATATAACTTGGTGTTGAATCAAAAGTGAATCACAAACTACTCAGTTTATTATCAATGTCAAATAATCCCATTCAAATGTCTGACAAGGTATAACAAGCGTCATCTTGGAAGGGTTCGTTGACAACGTCTTGTCACTCCAAAGCCTCAGGTCACAATAGTTGAGGGAAACAGTTGAGGGAAACAGTAACACCAATAACAACTAACCAAAATTGACTGCGTTTTCAGATTGTTGAAGGGGTTTATCCTGTTCATTCGATTGTTCTTTCATCTTCTGCACTAACTGGCAACCTAGACTGACGGCTTCACTAACTTTATTTTGCCACATAATGAGGTCTGATGCAAATTTTTGCATCTACTATACACAGTGTAAAAAAAGAAATTACCTACCTAAACTTAAACATAATTTAAGCTAAAATAAATTAATAAAAAATAAATAAAATAAGGTATACGCAATAAATACCCGTGTAATAGTATAAATATAATTTAAGTTATCAAACGTTTTAGAGAAAGGCCAGCTTAAATACCCTAAGCCGACATGCATGTATGAAGAATGTTATGAGAGTGAATTAATAAATAAACATTATGGACGATCCACATAACACAATCTAACCCCAAATACTAAAGTGCACTTTTTGTAAATGCAATAATACTTAGAATGCAATATAACACCCAGACAGAGAACAAACATCTGCGTTCACCACACAAATCTGTGTTCTCGGTGGCGATCAAACCCACATAAAGCGCAGAAGGTAGAAACTACTACCGACTAAGATGAGAGGTCAGTCAAGTATCAAATCAAATCAAAAATGTTTGATTTATGTATGCATGTAAACTTAGTAATGAAGAAGCCAGTATAATAAAACTAAGTGTCTTAAACCAACTAATCAAATTAATCAGAAGATCTTTCGTTTAAAATAAATAGGATACATTTCAAGTTAGCTTTAATTTTCTCTTAAATAGTCTCCTTTTCAAAACGACCCCTTTTGAAATCGCATTACTCTAACCCCTTAACATACACATCGAAGAAATGTAAACATTATGAGGGAAAATTTTCCGGCATGTGTAAAGGCCAAGACGTGCCCATCCTTCAAATGAACAGAAATTCATAATAATTTCACGAGAAGGGAGAAATCATTTTGTAAAATCAAAAGTTCGTTTTAGATTTCAATTACTTATTCGTTCGATGCGTGTGCCGCATGCTGGGTTCCCGTAGGAAATGAAATAACACTTAAACATGATTTACGGTAGAAAATATATTATAATATGAATAAGACATTGTTTTCTTTGTATAAATTAAGGCATTTCGTATGCACGTGTTTTCTTAGTGATCTACTGCTGCAAGAATTGAATTAAAATATTTTATGTTTCTTGGGTGTTCTTTATAGCTTGGGATAAGAAAACAGGAAATCCTTAATTCTTTATTTTTTCGTTTATATTTTTTTTATACAAAATAAAAAAATATGTACTTAAGATAAGCAGATTTTTTTTATTTATATACGAAAGAACCAACAGCTTTAAAATTTAAGATTAAACATTAATTTAATAAAATATGTTTGATTTTGCAAATAACATCAGCTTAAAATAAAACAAATTCTTAAAAACTCAAGTTCTGGAAACTGTACACTTTTTAATAAATAAAACATTTAATAAAAGCTCGTAAATTCATAATAAGCCCAAATGGAGTTGTTCACACTTTGTAATTAGGAAGTTTAAGATTTATAATAAGCCAAATCTCTGTATAATAAAGCACCTACGACCTCGGAGTGGTTGCATAACAAATTTTATTTCCTTACAAATTCCTTACAAAATGTTGGTCCGGACAAAAAGGGAACACAAAAGTTGGGCGTTACGCGCCGTCCTGCCGTGAATTTATATCGCTCTAGAACAAGAAAACAAAAGTGGAGTCGCGCCAAAGGTACATTATCTTAACAAAGTACAGCAATTAGGTACACGTTCCACATCTGACTCTAATAATTTAAATATGATAAAACAAAGTAAGACGCTGAGGCGAAGAATAAGGCGGGCCCCGGTTCTAACTTATTTATAAAATCTTCCCGCATTCGGAAGACGTTCGCTGAGAAGTGGCTGAGGAGTTCAACCCTTCCCCCGTTTAATGCAATAAAGGGGCACTCATATAAGTAGGTATCACCGCTTTACGTGCACTGTGATAAAAGCTAATCCCTCTCCTCGTGTGCGCTGAGCTTTATTTATTAGATTTTCTTACCATTTAGCCCTTTTCGTGTGCAGGTATTCGCGTGTAGAAGTTTCTTTGGTATAATCGCTCTTTGGCTTAGCACTATTCATTCCTAATTCTCTGAAACAGATAATTGTAAAAAAATGATTACAACTATAACATGCAACAGGCAAATAAAACATTCCCAGATACATACTTTACAACTTTTGCGTTGACTTAAAATAATGGACAAATATTTAAAAATCATTTTGTACCGAGTGCTAAGGTCAATAATTTTTAATAAAATAGTGAGCTAAAAGCATTTATGCTCCAATATATGTATTCCAAAAGGGAATCTAAATATATAAAACTCTTTCGTTACTGACTGACTGACTGACTGACTGACAATCAACGCACAGCCTAAACCGTTAGTCCTAGAAGCATGAAACTTGGAGGGTATGTTCTTCTTATAACGTAGAGGTGCACTAAGAAAGGAAATTGGAAAATTCTTTCCCAAAAAGGAGAAAAAGGGGAAAAATGGTTTAAAGAAAAATCAACGCACAGCCTAAACCGTTAGTCCTAGAAGCATGAAACTTGGAGGGTATGTTTCTCTTATAACGTAGAGGTGCCCTAGGAAAATAAATTGGAAAAATTCTTTCCCAAAGAGGAGAAAAAAGGGAAAAATTGTTTAAAGAAAAATCAACGCACAGCCTAAACCATTAGTCCTAGAAGCATGAAACTTGGAAGATGTGTTGGTCTTATGGAGCAAAGGTGCACTATGAAAGAAAATAGGAAAATTCTTTCCCCAAAAGAAAAAAAAGAGGGAAGAAAATATGAAAAAAAATCTCAAAAAATTGTTTTACAAAATACGCAAAAAAACAGTGAAGAAAATTCTGCTGCCGCAGCATCTGTCACCAAATTTAAATACACACAAAAGTTTACATAAAACCCACCGTAACCACTAAGACCAAATCGCGGAAAACACCTATCATACCGAAACACCGCTTCAAAAAACGGCTAAGGTACATGCTCAAAACTATGGTAACCAGCTGGTCATGTCAAATTAAAAAAAATCTGATTCGATTATACACCAACATGCCTACGAAACCCCAAATTAGCCACTAATATAACATAAAATCACTAAAAATAGCTTTACAAACGCAAAAAAAAACATTAAAAAATTTTCAGCTACCGCAGCATTTGTCACCAGGTTTTAATACACACAAATGTTTACAAAAAAACCGATGGTAACCACCAAGACAAAATTGCGGAAATCATCTATCATACTTAAACTAAACACCGCTGAAAAAAATCGGCTACAACAGCACTCGCCTTCAAATTCAAATACACTATAAAGTACAAGCTCAAAACAATGGTAACTTGCATTATATCATGTCAAACTAAAAAAACCAGATTCGATTATACACCAACGAATACGATAGCCCAAATTAGCCACTAAAACAATATCACGAAAAAGAGCTTAACAAAATACGCAAAAAAAAAACATTAAAAAATTTTCAGCTACCGCAGCATTTGTCACCAGGTTTTAATACACACAAATGTTTACAAAAAAAACCGATGATAACCACCAAGACAAAATTGCGGGAATCATCTATCATACTTAAACTAAACACCGCTGAAAAAAATCGGCTGCAACAGCACTCGCCTTCAAACTCAAATACACTCTAAAGTACAAGCTCAAAACAATGGTAACTTGCATTATATCATGTCAAACTGAAAAAAACCAGATTCGATTATACACCAACGAATACGATAGCCCAAATTAGCCACTAAAACAAAATCACGAAAAA
This sequence comes from Thera britannica, assembly GCA_939531255.2. Classification (NCBI taxonomy): domain Eukaryota; kingdom Metazoa; phylum Arthropoda; class Insecta; order Lepidoptera; family Geometridae; genus Thera; species Thera britannica. The sequence continues at coordinate 4,527,057 of OW618041.2, read as the reverse complement.
GAGCTTAACAAAATACGCAAAAAAAAACATTAAAAAATTTTCACCTACCGCAGCATTTGTCACCAGGTTTTAATACACACAAATATTTACAAAAAAACCGATGATAACACCAAGACAAAATCGCGGGAATCATCTATCATACTTAAACTAAACACTGCTGAAAAAAATCGGCTACAACAGCACTCGCCTTCAAATTGAAATACACTCTAAAGTACATACAAGCTCAAAACTATAGTAACCAGCAGTTGGTCATGTCATATAAAAAAAATGCGATACCATTATACACCAACACGCATAAGAAACCCCAAATTAGCCACTAATATAACATAAAATCACAAAAAATAGCTTTACAAAATACGAAAAAAAAAACATTAAAAAAAATTCAGCTACCGCAGCATTTGTCACCAGGTTTTAATACACACAAAAGTTTACAAAAAACCAATGATAACCACTAAGACAAAATCGCGGGAAACATCTATCATACTTAAACTAAACACTGTGCTGAAAAAAAATCGTTTACAACAACAGCACTTGCCTTCAAATTCAAATACACTCTAACGTACAAGTTCAAAACTATAGTAACCAGCAGTTTGTCATGTCAAATTAAAAAAATCTGATTCGATTATACACCAACACGCATACGAAACCCCAAATTAGCCACTAATATAACATAAAATCACAAAAAATAGCTTTACAAAATACGCAAAAAAAAACATTTAAAAAAAAACTGCTACCGCAGCATCTGGCACCAGGTTCGATTACACACAAAGGTTCACAAACAAACCGATGATAACCACTACGACAAAATAGCGGGAAACATCCATCATACTTAAACTAAACACTGTTGAAAAAAATCAGCTCCAACAGCACTCACTTTAACTTTGTCCGGCCAGCCTCAACCATCTCCAGTGCCTTGCGCTGTTTTGAGGCAGAAGGCAGAAACGAAGATCCCCGTAGATACATCAAAGAAAGTCGATAAAGATGGTTTCACCCTGGTGGAGAAAAAAGCGAAACCGTCACGAAATAAACGTGGTACCGCGAGCGTCATAGCATCCGAAGCCACCCTGCGTGCTGTGGACCCGACCATACTCCTTTACCTCTCAAGATTGGACCCGAATACTTCAGGTGATGAGGTCTTTCGCTACGTAAAGGAGAGGATCCGTTTTTGGATTAAGGACCCGCCACCAATACAGCTACATCTGCAGCGGCTAGAGCCATCCGGAGTGAGAGACACGGCCTTCAAATCGTACGTGCTCCAAGTGCCTGCGAAGCATGGGGACATGTTTCTCAATTCGGATTTCTGGCCGCCAGGAATCGTCTATCGTCGCTTTAGGGGTGCGCTAACGAAAAAAGCCCCTATAATTTGATTTTAATTAGTAATTTTTATTTTATTTTATGTATGTTAGTCTCTAAGGTATTTATTAACTATGGACCTAAGATGTTTCATTTTTGTAATGTGTGCATTTTATGTTGTCTGAAATAAACGATATTATTATTATTATTATTTAAAATTCAAATACACTCTAAAGTACAAGCTCAAATCTATGGTAACTAGCAGTTGGTCATATCAAACTAAAAAAAACCGACTCACATATCCACGCGGACGAAGTCGCGGGTATCAGCTAGTAACGTATAAAGGTCATTGATTGGGATTCTTGAAGGGAAACACCAAATTTATAACACTCAGTTTATTTTATGATAGACACTTGTTTTCTTTATGTAAGAAACACTGTTTAATTCACAAATCTAATACTATGCTATAAGCTGAGTACGAAAAGCAACCGTGGGCTGGTGCGTGCAAAGGATGGAAGAGAGAGAGCGGGACAGCTAAATTCAAAAAAGTATGTAAATACTAAACATTCATTAATAATATAGCACTATCATGTTAACCGGATCAAACGTTGCTTTGTCCCAGTTCCTCCAACTTGCAAAAACAGAAGAGATCAATAGGCCGCAATCCACCAACCGTGCAAAGCTGAGGGCGTACTCAAAGCTATAAAATTACAGATCAAAACTCTATCGACCCGGTGGCCTTTATTCAAAGTCGCCCAAGCGAACTATCAAAGAAAGTCTTCTTAGGAGTTACCGTCTTAGGGACGGCAAGTTTCTTGGCAAGGGTTACGGCTAAGATGCGGGTGTAGGGTACGTTTTTGAATGTAAATAGTGGTGGGGTCTCGTATGAATTAAATTTAAGTAATTAATGGGTGCAGGTCGGACATACTCGCTTTGCGATTTAGATAGCCTCGTGTTTAGCTTGCTTGTGGGGCTGAAGTTACTTTCATCTTGAGACACATACGACATCTTAGCAACATAGGTAAAAAAATGTACATAAAGTATTGTATCACCGATCTGGTTCCCATAGTACATGCTCTGCTTAGTTTGGGGCTAGATAGTGTTGTGTGGATTGTCTACATTATTAATATTATGATTGACGACATTGCAAAAATCGTGAGAAGTCAGCGAAATAAGAAGGCTCAAAATAGTTTTTCCTGGAGATAAATGCCTTGGAGATTTTTCACTAGCAGTGGGGATTTCTCAAGCTAATAATGATAATGATCTAGGAAATTATTTGGTACGTTACAACTCTGTCATTTATCAAAAAATAACTGGAATTGTAAAGGTTATTATAAGTTAATTTGAGTTCCTATTATTTTAATTCTTAATTCTTTATTGCACACAATATTAAACATAGGAAAATAACAGAAATTGAGGAAATGTACAAAGGCGAGGCCCTGAATAGAGTTTTCTTACAGCAAACCTTTGAGGCTAACAATTTTAATTTTGATTTTTATGTATAAAATAAATATCCTCACCTATTATTTAGTTGTTTAGGTTAGTTTAATCCAAGTTAATTTCACACTAACCCGTCACAGAGCGCGTGGCCTAAGGGACCAACCGGGTCATTTATTAATTATTACCAACATGTCAGGGTGGGGGAAGAAGTCACTACTGAAGAAAGGGTAGCCATATTTTAAGATGTCGCTTTCACCAGCCACCAAGGAATGTACGGCCAACAGGCTAAATAATCTATGGTTGTAAATAATTTGGAGCACATGTTGCTTTGTGTGGAGTTGATCCTAACTTACGAAATTGTCATGGAACTTCTTGAAGTAGGCAATAAGTTGCCAAAGTAATTATATGAAAGACACATCACAATACTCAGCTGTGACTTGCTAACTGATTTACTGCTATTCATCATCATCATCAGCCTGAAGAAGTCTACTGCTAGACATAGCAAAAAAAGTGTTAAAAAAAAACCAAAAGTGTTTCATTTTGGTAATGTGTGCATTTTATGTTGTCTGAAATAAACGATATTATTATTATTATTATAGGCCTCCCCTATACATTTCCAGAAAGAACGGTTCTGAGCCCTTTCTATCCACCGATTTCCCGCGATCTTAACAATGTCGTCGGTCCATCTGATGGGTGAGCGCCCTACACTGTCCTGCTATTAGACAATAGTATATTATATCAAAACAATGAATGCATTAGCATTTTTATATTTATTTGCATGTAGTCTCCGTTTTTAACCGACTTCCAATCAAAAAGGAGGAGGTTCTCAATTCGGTTGTATGTTTTTTTTTTTTTTTATTTTTTTTTTTTTTATTTTTTTTTTTTTTTTTTTAATGTTTGTTACCGCATAACTTCGTCATTTGTGAGCCGATTTGAAAAATTATTTTTTTATCTGAAAGGTACTGCTTCCAGATTGGTCCCATTTTAATTTTATTAAAATCGGTGTTGCCATTTTTTTTAAATAATTTTTTTAATGTTTGTAACTGCATGCCTCCGTCATTTATGAACCGATTTAGAAAATTAGTTTTTTATTTGGAAGGTTATTCTTACGTCCAGATTGTCCCAAACAAATTTGATTAAAATCGGTTTAGCCGTTTGACAATGAAGTCGGTTTTTCAAGTTTTTTAAACTTATAATTATTAAATAAAGAAATGAAATATATTTATTTGAAAAAAGTATGGTACAACTAGGTCATAGGGTATGTAAACAAAATGGGGCACATACTTCATCGGAGACCGACTTTAAAAAGTACAGTCACACAAAAGTTAAAAAACAATAAATAAAAGCAAAATAAATTGGTATGTCAAAAAAATCTTAGAGACCATTAAAAAATAAGAAATAATGCAATTTTTATTAATTCATTCTAGTGATATGTTTTGTAAGCAAACCGTTCAGTTCAATGTCTATTTTTCAGGTTTATAACAACACTTTTATCGTATAATATACCTTCGAGGTGTAGATCGTTATAACAAATTTCAAAGTTTTCCGTGCTAGTACAGTTTAAAAACCGCCAGTTAGGTACAAAACGCCAGTTAGCTACAAAACGCCAGTTAGGAAACTCCGTCAAAGTTCACCGTTGATTACAGAGTAGCCCTTTGATCACGTTACCGTCCGAGATATCTAATCACTCTCAAAGGCTGCTTATAAATAGGTCGTTTTACTCAATTGGTAACTTGAACTTTTTGACATTTATCGACTGCTTTGAAAACAGTTTTCAAAAACTTACTGTTTATTACATGTTGACAACTTTTTTTTATTTATTAAAAAAAAATAATGGCTACTTGTTATAGATGATTAGAGAGAAAGAAAGGGAAGGAAGGGAGGTCAGCCCGAGAAAGTCCACTGCTGGACATAGGCCTCCCTTACACATTTCCAGAAAGAACGATTCTGAGCCCTTTCTATCCACCGACTTCCCGTGATCTTAACAATGTCGTCAGTCCATCTGAGTGGGTGGGCGCCCTACGTATCGTCTTTTGGTTCGTGGTCGCCATTCGAGAACCTTTATTCCCCAACGGTTGTCGGTTCTTCGAGCTATATAACTTGCCCATTGCCACTTCAACTTACGTCACCACAGGTATCATCATCTTACAGGCATACCAGGGTCTAATGTAAAACAGCAGTTGCCCGTGTTAAATATTCAAAGAACAAGACGGGTGAGTCTCCTGGGTCGAAAAGACCCACGAGTAAGGGTTAACCCGCGAGCGCTCATGCGTCCCTAATTTCCGATTTGTCGACCTAAAGGGTTGATTAGCATCTGACTTGTCGGGTCGCATCAGCCTTTGTTGTTGATAGCTGGTTTCTACTGTTTTGATACCAATAAACCACTAGTATACGAAGAGTAGTCAAAAAATTTGTAAGTACCTACCTATCTGTACATAGGTCTAAAGAGAGAAAGTGAGAGAGTAAAGCCTTGCACATAATCTAAGCGTTCTGAGGTGGTCAGTTAAACACTGTCAAATATAACAGCGTTAACTAACGCTGTTATATTTGACAGTGACAGGGCTTCACTCTGTGCGTAGGGCTTTATTTTTCCATGCATTATTATGGTCATAAAAGACTTAAAAATGGCTTAAGTAACATGAAAAACTACTCTTTATTAAATTACGTTTTTCATGTATTAATTCGTTGAATTGATTCGATTTGATATTGATACTTGTATACACAAGTTCAAACCACTCAGTAGCTCCTAGTCATTATTTTTGTGTATAGTAGGTACTCGAATTATGTTGAACCAAACACCATAGTTTTATTTCGTTCGCTATCGTCATCCAAAACTACTTTATCATTTTCCCGCTATAAAAACCACATTGTCACCTCCACCTGACCTTCGTTTTTCCAGCACGGCCCTATATTTCCGGTGCATTAAGTCGGTAGCGACACATGTAATCCTACGTGATACCCAACCCAGTGTTGCGTGAAACGAAAAAAGCCGGAAAAGCCGGTAAAATGTTACGGCTTATCGTAGAATAGCCGTACTCCTGCTCATATAATTGAAGTGACATTTGGCACATATTGGTAGCTTTGTTGGTGCAACTTAATAAATAAAAACTGAAAGAAAAAAACTGTTGAATAATTTCTGATGATCTGGAATGTTTAAAAAGTAAAAAAAGTATTTACTAAGTTACAGTGCACCGGAAGGTGAAACGTAGGACGCCCACCTACTTGATGGAATAAATACATTGTTAGGATTGCGGGAAACCGGCGAATGGAAAGGGCTCAGAATCATTCTTCCTGGAAATGTATGGTGGGATGTCCATCAGTGGACTTCTTTAGGATGATGATGATGTACGGTAGACGGTGTACCACACACCGTCTACCGTACCATCACCGAGTGAGCACTTAGATGAGGAGTGATAAAAGGAAGTGGAAAAAGACAGCTTGTTGTGCTGACTCCTGCTGCTATGACGTGTTGTGTTGAAGCCTGGAGTAAATAGGTGTCTTATAGACCCTGCTGCTCCATAGCCGCTTACTATTAGTTGAGATTATAGCCAAAGGATAAAGCCGGAAAATGTTCAAAGAGCCGGTTTTTTAGCAACACTAGACTGAATCCCACACGACACCTCATGAATCTCTCATTTATCATCGCGAGCACATTATGAGCATTGTCATCGCGGTTTTTCTTTCAATTTCTTCTGTTTATGACCGTTTTATTCTTTTATCATGTGAGGTATTGCAATTCATTGTTTCTCGTTTCTTGGTAGTTCCAATAGTACATTGTTACCTGAGTGTTGAAAGTCACGTTTTTTGAGTCCCGAGACGGGTTTGGCGCCAGAGCGTTAGCGAGGGCGCCAATGGAGCTTGAGGGACTTAAAAGACTTTCACCCGAGGTAAACACTGTGCTTTTCATTACGAATACACGGAAAGTAAAAATAAAAACATGAAAGAAAAATTTGTGAAAATGAAGATTGAATTGCCGCCTTCCCGGTTTTTTTTTTCTTTTTCTCGGGCGGGCCTTCGGCTTCGGCTCGCCAGCATTATTCAGCCATTATTTTCATTCTCATAATTAAAAAAATGGTAAATGTCAAATCTATGTTATTTTAAATAAATAGTTGAAGCTATATATTAATCAAGTAATTTAGAAGATATATTATTTATTTAATACTATCTTTATGTTATTTAAATTTAAATGTTACATTGCGCTATCTTATTAGACTTTTTAAACTTCTTACTGTTGTAATGGGTTTCCAACCTACTTGCTGAATAAAAAGTTGGAATTTGGTTCAACGACCTCCTTGCAGTCAGAAAGACTTTAGAAAGTTGGAACATGGTTGAATAAAATAGAACTTGTTTTTTTTTATAATTTGACAGCTGTCAGTAGAAAGTGATTCTCCCTAGGGCTGAAAGTTTTACTTTCAATTAGGCCCCTCAGGCAACTTCAGACCTACTTTCAGAGTATGAGTAATGAAAAAGTGTTTATACACTCAATTTAGTTGATATTTCTCGTATTTCCCTTTTTTTAACCGACTTCCAATCAAAAAGGAGGAGGTTCTCGGTTGTATGTTTTTTTTTTTTTTTTTTTTTTTTTTTTTTTTTTTTATGTTTGTTACCGCATAACTTCGTCATTTGTGAGCCGATTTGAAAAATTATTTTTTTATCTGAAAGGTACTGCTTCCAGATTGGTCCCATTTTAATTTTATTAAAATCGGTGTTGCCATTTTTTTTAATGTTTTTAACTGCATGCCTCCGTCATTTATGAACCGATTTAGAAAATTTTTTTTTTTATTTGGAAGGTTATTCTTACGTCCAGATTGTCCCAAACAAATTTCATTAAAATCGGTTTAGCCGTTTGGCAATGAAGTCGGTTTCTCAAGTTTTTTAAACTTATAATTATTATCAATTATTATGTTTAATCTACACGTAGGTAACTATAATTAGGGCCAAAGGTACCTATGCTAGTAATGGAAATTGTAGGAAGTGTGTTTGAGAGTAGGTACTCGTATAGTGCATATCATTTTTTGGAATGAAAAACTAATTGGGACACGCGTGGATTTGACCCAAAACCATGGGGGTGAAAGAAAAAAGTCGGAAGAAAGAAGAAGTTCGGATAAGAAAGAAGTGAATACAGAGATTAAGGCTGATAGAAGAGAATGGAAGAAGAGAGCATTTTTTTTTTTTTTTTTTTTATGCCATAGCTGGCAGACGAGCAGACGAGCCACCTGATGGAAAGCAGTCACCGTCGCCCATATACACCTGCAACACCAGAGGTGGTGCCGATGCGCTGCCGGCCTTTTAAGTATAGATATACCCGCCTTTTGAAGGACCCCATGTCGTAGCTCTGAGGGAAAACCGCAGAGGGTAGTTCATTCCACAACTTACTCGTGCGCGGCAAGAAGGAACGCGAAAAACGAGCAGTTGTGGAAAACCAGCCATCCAGGTGGTGAGGATGGAATCTGGTTCTGCGGCGTGTGGTACGATGATAGAAATCAGCCGCGGGCACCAAACTAAACAGTTCCTCAGAACACTCCCCATTGTAGAGACGATAGAGCACACACAAAGAACCAACGTCTCTCCGCAGACCTAAGGGCTCTATGTCATCTGTGAGCTTGGAATCGTCGACAATTATGAGCTGCCCGACGTTGGATCCGGTCAAGAGGAAGGAGCTGATATTGGGGCGCCCCGGCCCAGAGATGAGAGCAGTACTCCACGTGCGGTCGGACTTGTGCTTTGAAAGCATAATCTTTTGAACCGACGTGAAGTACCGACTCGCTCTGTTGAGGACGCCAAGCTTTTTGGAGGCCAGTTTGGCCTTCCCATGGCATGTTCTGCCGACCACATATAAAGTGGGATAAGGGCAGGAAGAAGAAGAAGCTTAGGGTTGGAAGGCGGGGCCTCACTGAGCAACCAACTAACCTCAAAAAAACCAGTAGAACTTAGATAAAAATCATTATTCTAAACCCAGTCTAATCTGGATAGAACAAAGCCTTTCCTTTCGTTTTGTGGCTGATTCCAAGGGACAAAGGCAGGTTTGGGGTCCGGTGCTGTGGCGACGTATCGGCTGTCACATTACCGCCCCGCAGCTCGCGTGTTATTATCAAACTTTTTGAAGGGTCCCATCGGACGGCGACGCTGAGGCGACTGTGGCGAGATGAACGGTAACTTAGAGTGGAATGGGACTTTTATTAAAGATATAAAGACTGGCCTCTCAGCTCAGTTGGTAGTAGCTCTGCCTTCTGCGCTGTAGGTCGTGAGTTCTATCCCCATCAAGAACAAATATTTGTGTGTTACACAGACCACAAACGAACTGGAATCCAATCCATAAGATGCCTCCAATATAGACCCAAAACTTTGTAAAGATCGGGGGTAGTCAGTGGATAGAGAAGGCTCGTAATTGATTTTCTTGGAAATAATAGGGCAAACCTATACGCGGCGATCTTCCTCAGGCTAGTGATGATGAACAAGTGATGTTTAAAAACTTGAGAAACTGACGTCATGGCCAAACTGATGAACTGATTTTGACGAAATTTCTATGGGACCAATCTGGAAATAGACTAATCTGGAATAGAACTTCTAGATAAAAATTGAACTCTGCTCATAAATGACGAAGATAAGAGATTACGAATATAACATTATACAACTGACTTGAGAACCTCCAACTTTTTTATTAGAAATCGGTCGGAAAAACAGTCTAACTCCATTCTTTCCTAACCCCAGCCGCATAGTCTAGGAGTCGCATATGGTAATACCTTATTCAAATAGGAAATATAGGCGGTCAGTGGCAATAATCCATCACGGCCAGCCTCGGTTATTTGTTTGTCCAACTCGGACTGAACTGGACATGTTTTATGTCATTTTACGTATTCCTTACAGGTTTTGATAAATATTTGTTTCTGAATTCGGACATGTTCAAGAATTGAATATCCGGCTGGTTTAACTCGTTTTGTGATTGGCATGGGTGGAATGTTAAATATTTTGGAGGGATAAGTGATGTTTTTGTTTCAGTTTGCGATGTCTCGTCTTCGTTCTATGAAGGGTTCATTTTAATTTAACTTCAGTTTTTTCTGGGGTACAATCTCCAATCCATAAGGCGATCTGGCGATCAAAAAAAAATCAGAACCAAAATGTTACTGCCCGTATTAAAGTACCTACACAGGAGAATCATAACGATGCTCATAAGTATATTAACTGACTTCAAATACAAAATTGAGGTTCTCAATTCGGATTTGTTATGTTTGTATCACATAACTTCGTCGTATATGAGCCGACTTGAAAAATTTTTTTTTTGTTATCTGGATGGTTTCAGATTAGTCCCATAGAAATTTCATCAAAATCGGTTCAGCAGTTAGGCATGAAGTTGGATACTCAAGTTTTTAAACTTCACTTGTTTATTCTTCTACTTGTGAATAACACTGGCTTACCCCCGAATACTGAAACGCAACTCAGATTTAAGCACGTCTCAAGCGACGAATATTTGACAGATTTTCATTGAAAACTGTCAAATATTCGTCGCTTGAGACGTGCTTAAATCTGAGTTGCGTTTCAGTATTCGGGGGTTAGAAATACATTTTTAAGTTGAGTCTTTGGTCAGCCTTGTCCGTCAATGATTCCTGAAAATGTTCTACGAGCTTACAAACTAACAAATAATGACGTGTTTTCTAATTCATTCGTTAGTATAACATTTTTTTACACAAAAAAACTTACAAATATTCACAAAATGTATAAAATACACAAGAAACAGTTGAGCTATCAGCAGACCGTTACAAAAGATCTAGAGATAGCTCAACTGATTCAAATCAGTACCTACCAGACGGAAGTGTCTCCAAAACGCTGGCGGCATTGCCACGCTGCAATAGCAATGCAATAGTTAGTTAAAATAAGCTAAACATAGGACGGTCTCTTCAAATATCTTCCACAATATGCATGCGTCACGTAAAGGTGTGTTCACACAATCTAAAAACTGTGCTCACTATTCTCTAGGGCGCGCTCGGCATTATACCACGCACGGGCCAAGGATCGCATGCATACGAAATACGCCTTATCTGTTATGCATAATGTCAGACCCCAAAGGTGGGCAAAATATTGCATTGCGGGTAGACGCAAAGTAACTTATACAGGCCGATGTTTTTTTCTATTTGATACTGTATTTTTAAATAGTGGTAATGTATTTACAAGGAAAGACGCGGTGGCGACAGGTGGTGCAAAAGATTGACGGAGTGGTGGCCGAGGACTGGGAAGAGAGGCGTTGGACGTCCACTAGCACGATGGGTTGACGATATTGTCAGCGTCGTGGTAGCCCAGGGTCGGCGTGAGTGGCAAGAGCAAAAAGAGGCCTATTTCCAGCAGTGGGTTTAGTCGGGCTGCGAATGGATGATGATGATGATGAATATACTTACAGCCATACTTATAAACGTAATTTAAAATGTAATAAGCCCTGTCCCTGTTTGTCATTACCCAGTGGTGAAAGATAGCAATAGTATATGGTACTGTTTATCTTCTGATATATTTGTTTAAGTCAGGCCATGCTTTGTTTAGTGGCGGCTTCACGGATGACTAATTGACCAGTCGAATATTTGACTGTGAGTAAAATATTTGATTGGTTGGGATGAACAGTGTGAAAGATGACATGGTTAAGAAAGAAGTGAATACAGTGATGACGGCTGATAGAGGAGATTATGTTGTGCCGACCTCACATAAAGTGGGATAAGGGCAGGAAGAAGAAGAAAATGAATCCGTGAAACCGGACCAAAGTGTTTTTAAGTGATTTTGTCATTCAAAACAATAAAAAAAAGTTCTATCGATAATTTTAAACACTTCTTGCAAGAGGAAGTAATAATCAGAAAATTCATTAAAATTTCAATCAGAAGATCCACATAAAACATTGGTCATTATATTTCCTTTTTAACCGACTTCCAATCAAAAAGGAGGAGGTTCTCAATTCGGTTGTATGTTTTTTTTTTTTTTTTTTTTTTAATGTTTATTACCGCATAACTTCGTCATTTGTGAGCCGATTTGAAAAATTATTTTTTTATCTAAAAGGTACTGCTTCCAGATTGGTCCCATTTTAATTTTATTAAAATCGGTGTTGCCATTTTTTTTTAAATAATTTTTTTAATGTTTGTAACTGCATGCCTCCGTCATTTATGAACCGATTTAGAAAATTATTTTTTTATTTGGAAGGTTATTCATACGTCCAGATTGTCCCAAACAAATTTGATTAAAATCGGTTTAGCCGTTTGACAATGAAGTCGGTTTCTCAAGTTTTTTAAACTTAAATTATTAAAAATAATCTTGAAGTGATCTGTCTTTTCGAACACCCCATAGCGTGTTCCCACATGTGTCTACGTCACAGGCCGTCAGTGATGGATTTTGTTCTCTGATTCTATTAGTGTTTTTTATTTCTCGGTGACGACGAACTGACAATATTGCACGTTCATGAATATGAATATAGCATTTGGGTCTGTATTATGAATTTACAGTGGATATACGGGGTATAAAAGATTACCCACGAAAATTCACTTTTGAAACTGTTGTAAACTGAGCATCCTTGGAATTGAAGTAATTTTGCTTCATTAGAAAGACTATATTATTAAATGTTAGATTGTTAGCCAATTTTGGGAATAGGACATCCCTCGTGAGACCGGGCGACAAGTAGGCGTAATGCGAAGATGTTCTGTTTGCCGTGTTTTATAATTAAACAGAGTTCTAGCTATATTCAATGGATTGTTCTCACCGTAACTACATAAAAATGTATAATAGCTAATAATATATGCTCCCTAGTAGCATTACCCCCACAAAGAAGTGGTTTCTTTAGTGCTATTAAATTTATAATAATTAGATTAACATTTTTTTTTTAAGGGCCTACATGAGGTGAAACCGAAAATGTAAAGTAGCATTTTTTTTCGTTGTATGGACGAATCCATTTATTTTTTTTGTAAAATATTACAATTAAATGGTGTAAAAAAATTATGATTAGGCTAGAAATTCTCCTCAACTCACAGGGTTCGATAAAATTGAACGCAAAGTTTGCCAAAAACTCTCAATTTTTTTTGGATTTGAAATGGTTTTTTTCCGTTGCTGTTAGAGCCATTGCAATGAAAGTTTTGTTCCCGTTTACCTTAATAAATACGTAAAAACCTGATGTTATTGCATTTTTCTTAGTTGCCGTAGTTTTTATAAAAAAATAAAATTTTCAAAAATATAAATAGATAGGTTTCTGTACTTACTTCTCAGTACAGCCCGAGCGGCCAAGAAGGTTGGACCTATGTCAAATTTCGTGACATGACATTTCATCTCTGACTACGTAAAATATACCCTAGATTAAATCATAGCTACTACTGGTACTATAAATTTGCCACAGTGTAACATAAAACAAACTGTCACAGTATAACGAAATGACATAAAACCATCTTCATCGTACATTATGATCGATAACCTGTATTCACATCATCATCAGCCTGTAGAAGTATATATTTTATGTAGCATATAACTTATCAAGTACATTCTAGGGCACGTTCCTATCGTGCGTGACCAGCGAAGCGCAATGCTTTTGTTAAATACCTCCATTTTTGTAGTTGCATAAGTAGCTATCTTCCTATCTACCCAGTGCTTTCCGTCATCATCATCAGTAAGTAGAAGTCCACTGCTAGATATAGACCTCCTTTATACATTTCCATGAAAAAACAATTTGCCGATTTCCCACGATCTTTAGAATGTCATCGGTCCATTAGGTGGAGGGGCGCTCTGGTTGCTTAGCACCGGTTATATTGTCGTAGCGACCCGCTTTTTGATTCTAAAGGCGTGTGTTCAAACCCCGTCATGCACAAATTAGTTTATCTGCCAAAAAACCTATGTGCACTATGTCAGTACACTCTAACGGTGAAGGAAAACAATAAATGAAACCAACGTGAAGTAGCAAAACTTTTGAGGCACATTCATAATCCACCACACCAGCTTTAATTTTCTATTGACATGACAAGAAGAAGACTCAAAAACTAGTAGCCGATTTTAGGCCTTTATAAAAATAGTGTCGATTTTGCAAAGAGTTTGGGAGCCCATTACAATGAAAAGGAAGTATATATATATATATATATATATTATGGACAATCTACACTACACTATCTAGCCCTAAACTAAGCAGAGTTAGTATTATGGGAACCAGATAGCTGATGTAATACTTAAATACATTTTGTTTGTAAATACATAGGTACTTGGAAAACAATATAACATCCAGATGGAGAACAAATATCTATGATCACCATACAAATATTTGTTCTCGGTGGGGATCGAACCCACGACCTATGGCGCAGAAGGCAGAGCTACTAATAAATGAGCTGAGAGCCCAGTCATAACAATAATATCATGGGTTTTGAGTATTTTTGATTGCCGTCTTTTAAATCTGGAGGTGCCTGTAATGTCCCGAATTCTGGAACTTTCTGTCAAAGGCTTCATGCACGGTGCGCTCAAATACCCAAATACCAAAATACATGTGCCTATTTCTATACACGCAGCAAGGAGTTTCCCAAGATTTTGCGTTTGACAGAACTTTGAAGAGTCAGTTGGGGTTGTCGAAACTCTTTGGTATACCTAATATTTTTAAATGCCGATAAAATACAATAATATAAGTCGAATAGACAGTGTTATTTCACAATGCTTCACTGATCTCCACCGCAATGAGCACGGAAGGCCTAAATGAGTGCAAAGCTTAAAGCCACCCATAAATAATTTCCATTTCAATTCATTTATGAATTGAAATGAAAATTATCTATGCATGTAATGTATTGTATTATGTATATCAGTTATCTAGCACCCATAACACAAGCTTTGCTTAGCTTGGGGCTAGATCATGTTGTGTGAATTGTCCAGCATTATTATTATTATTATTATTATTTATTTCCATAGGCATGAATTCTATGCACTAAGTTATACTTACTAGATTTACATACAGATCTGGAAGTATAACCTTTTAGATAAAAGAAAAATTTACTAAATTGGATCATAAAATTAAATGACGAAGGTATGCAGTAACAAATAATAAAACAAAACGGCTTAGCCGATTTTGATGAAATATTACTTTTCAGAAAAAAAAAGATTAAAAGGGAGAAGACGAAAGAGAAGAAAAAAGATAAGAATATTATTGTACAAAAAAAATTGCCCCCCTTGCCCCCCAGGACCCCCCCTTTTGTGAGTGCTACCGGATGCCGTCGAGATAGGGGGTTTTCGATTAGGGTTTCGTATAGAGGGTTTCTTCCTGAATTGAAAAAACAAAAAAAACACCCCCCTCTTGCCCCTTTTTTCACCCCCCCCTTTCGTATCTTCCAAGCGGAGTGACTTGCAAGACTTTTTTTTTGGGTCATGTAGGGAAGGTGAGATTATTTTGAAAGCAAAATAAATTTTGCCCCCCTCCCCCCTCTAGACCCCTTTATTATTTTTGACCCTTTTTTTCGAGTGGAGCATTGCGGCGAGCGAATGGGGAACAGTGCGGCGAGCAAAGCGAGCCGTGCTGTGACCCCCCCCCCCCCCCTAAGCCCCCCAGAACCCCCTCCTCCTGAACCCGGGGGGAGCGTCGCGGCGAGCGAAGCGAGCCGTGCTGTGACCCCCCTTCAAGCCCCCAGAACCCCCTCCTCCTGAACCCGGGGGGAAGCGGCTGTGCCACTTCCGGTTTTGCAAAAATCGTCCGATTAAGGTCGTTCAAACGGTTCATTCGACTGAGGACTATGATTGGAGATTGAATTTTAGGTTTTTTAAGGTGTTTGATTGTATCTTCACTTGGTTTAGGGTTCCGCCCCTGTGGGAACGCATTGAGGACGCGAGCTGCTTGCAGCTCGCGATGCACGCGACCCGGTAGTCAACGTTTGGGTTCCTTCCAGCGGTTTCGACCCGTTAAGGGTTTTGGCTTGACGTACAATTTAGGGTTCCGTATAAGGTTTTGATTGGGGTTTTACTACATTGAGCAATTTGATTAAGTGTTCGACTTTTAGGGTTCCTTAGGACTTTGATTGGAGTTTCAACTACACTTAGGAGCTTGATAATGTTAACATTTTTAGGGTTCCTTAGGACTTTGATTGGGGTTTTACTACATTGAGGAACTTGATAAAATAAACAACTTTTAGGGTTCCTTAGGCCTTTAATTGGAATTTTACTTCACTTAGGACCTTGATTATGTAAACAATTTTAGGGTTCTTTAGGACTTTGATTGGGGTTTTACTACACTGAGGAACTTGATTCACTGATCGACTTTTAGGGTTACTTAGGACTTTCTTTACTACTTTTTGGGGTTTTACAAGTGCAAGTGTAATGTAAAACTGGGAGTAGCACACCGACACGCGAGCTGCTTGCAGCTCGCGCACACGAAAAAACTAGTTAAGGGGCTGACGTATGGAAAATTTTCATACAAACGGAATACCAAAATGATTTCTAATTTAGACAGATTTACACTATATTATTGTAATAATTGTATTTGCATAGTATTTATCTAGGTTCCTCAACAGTTTTTATTTCAAATTACTTACCTAAAATGAAATAAACACCAATCGCATTTTGCACATTTTTATGCTAAACTTATCAAGTTTTCTACCTATTGGTTTCGTACTAAAAACAACAATATCTTACGTGTTTTTTGTTAAGGAACCTAGTTTATATTGTCTAGTTACAGAATAACAATACTATGTAAAGAATACAAAAAGTTTTCAGTCATCATTTTTGGTATTACGGAACACGATCAAATTCATGGCATTTTCGAACGGCTACTATTGCTATCGCGCACGCACGGTGCGGGTGGCGGGGTGCAGGGGGAGGAAACGCTTGAAGCACACGGGACACTTCGGTTGTGTGTGTGAATCGCTCGGACTTCGGACTAGTTAAATACCTACACTGGCATAAAACATAATGCTTAGATATTTGATAATTGTTAGTTTAGGAAGGGTACTAAGTGAAGATGGGAAATACTAAGTACCTAGGTAGGTTGTAGGTTGGGTAAACGAAATCAAGGTGCAGCACTAGGTCAAAAAGTCTGCCGAAATTTCGAAAAAAGCCAACATTTCGACTAAAACAAATTATGAACCATTAATTTCTATACAGGGTGGAATTTTGTAATGCCACCTGGAGGGAAAGTACTCTTAATACTGCAGATAGAAAATTTTACTCAAAGGAAACATTCCTTTATTTTTGGATAGAAAGCAATTTCTAAAATTAAAAATAAAATAATTTTTAAATTATTTTTTTTTTTTGAAAGGAATAAATTTATTCTTTTAAAGAAATGAATTCGTTAAAAGAATAAATTTGTGTATCCAAGAGAATGGAGCCCATTTCAAGCAACTAATTTCAAGTAACTAGTTAGTTATCCATTTTTTGTAAATAATTAAATTAATTTAAGATTTCCTGGTTTTTCTTTCATTTAATTTATCATGTTTGTTAGAGAGATTTCATCCTTATAATTGACTAACGATCGATGCAATAAAAGTACAAGGTATAATTTTTCTGATTTTAGCCGGTTCAATTCCCGGGTGTGAGAGAATTTTCGAAAAACTTTGAATGCAGTTTGCTTTCTATTCAAAAATAAAGGAATGTTTCCTGTGAGTAAAATTTTCTATCTGGAGTATTAAGAGTACTTTCCCTCCAGGTGGCATTACAAAATTCCACCCTGTATATGAAGTATTGATAAAAGGTCTAAGAAAAATTACAACAAATTATTTTTTTTCTTTATTTATTTGTAGTTCAAAAAACTGCTACCACTCAACGTCCGGTGGAAATATTGATAAAAGGACTGAGAAATACTTGAACAAAATAGTTTTTTTTTTATATAACTGGAGCTCAATAAACAGAGTACCGCTCAACGTCTGGTGGAAATATTGATAAAAAGACTTGGAAAAATTTCAGCAAAATATTTTTTTTCTTTATTTATCTGGATCTCAAAAAACCGACTACCGCTCAACGTCAGGTGGAAAGATTGATGAAAGGACTAAGAAAAATTGCCACAAAATATTTTTAGTCTTTATTTATCTGGGGCTTAAAAAAACTGCTACCACTCAACGTCAGGTGGAAATATTGATAAAAAGACTTGGAAAAATTTCAGCAAAATATTTTTTTTCTTTATTTATCTGGATCTCAAAAAACCGACTACCGCTCAACGTCAGGTGGAAAGATTGATGAAAGGACTAAGAAAAATTGCCACAAAATATTTTTAGTCTTTATTTATCTGGGGCTTAAAAAAACTGCTACCACTCAACGTCAGGTGGAAATATTGATAAAAAGACTTGGAAAAATTTCAGCAAAATATTTTTTTTCTTTATTTATCTGAATCTCAAACAACCGACTACCGCTCAACGTCAGGTTATAATATTGAAAAAAGGACTAAGAAAAATGGCTACAAAATATTTTTAATCTTTATTTATCTGGGGCTTAAAAAAACTGATACCACTCAACGTCAGGTAGAAATATTGATAAAAAGACTTGTAAAAATTTGAACAACATATTTCTGTTTTATTTTTCTGGAGCTCAAGAAATAAACTACAGCTCAACGTCAGGTGGAAATATTGATAAAACGACTAAGAAATTAAAAAAAAAACTTTATTTATTTGGAGCTCAAAAAACTGCTACCACTCAACGTCCGGTGGAAATATTGATAAAAAGACTGAGAAATACTTTAACAAAATAGTTTTTCTTTATATAACTGGAGCTCAATAAACAGAGTACTGCTCAACGTCTGGTGGAAATATTGATAAAAAGACTTGGAAAAATTTCTGTAACGTTCACTAGAAGTTGCTTCATGCAATCAAAATTGAGTTCTATATAGTAATTGTGATAAGACATAAATAAATTTTTTTTCAGTTTGTTTATAATCATTATATAAGTATCCACCTATAGTAGGTTAGCTTGGTACACTTTTTTCGCGAGTTTTGTGCGAAAGCCGAGGTCCATGTAATTGTAGGTCGATGTTCGCAATCGTTGGTTTTGCGAATGTAAATAAGCAGAATAAAAGCAACCTAATTGCTCAACGAATAAAGTATATTTTTAAATGCAGTCACATTATTAGACTTTCTGTACTTTGGTAAGTGAGCCGCTTTGCGTGTTTTTTATTGCTGTGTGTGTGTGATCGATGAGGTCTGGCGAACCACACCCCACCTGATGTTGAGCGGACCTCCACCCATGATCTTCAACTGTAACGTCATGACTGGTTTTGAACCCACGCTCCCCAACCGCTAGGCCGATGAGGTCTGGCGAACCACACCCCACCTGACGTAGAGCGGACCCCACCCATCATCTATTACTGTAACGTTATCACTGATTTTGAACCCGCACCCTCCAACCACTAGGCCAATGAGGTCAAGCAAACCACACCACACCTGATGTTGAGCGGACTCCCACCCATCATCCTCTACTGGAACGTCATCAACCACAACTCCATCGCTCCGCGCCGGAGTCAATGGCTCTCTCAACTCAACTCGGAGTCAATGGTTCTCTTTACTCTTCTTCAATTTGGTCCAGAACCCGCACAAACCCTACCTGATGAATAAACTCACTCGTATCATGTTAGAGAATTTCCTGGTGTCTTTTCTAAGTGCGTAAATAGCTACTCTGAAGGTTCTTTATCGGTTCAGGAATGTTGTTTTTTTTTTCACTTTATTCTTGCATTCAGAGCATGACCAATCCTTGCTTATTGAATACTAGAAAAGCGAAACAAGCAAGCAATAAGCTTAGAGGGTTAGTCAGGTAATGCAGCCACAAAAAATAAAAACATAAAATTGTAGGGTGCAAAAAGTCAACTCTCTTTGACCAGATTTGAACTCCCGCCCACCTCGTCCTCTCAGTGTGAATCCGCACGCCCTAGCCACTAGCCTATCTGACGCTTAGTAACGTTGACGAAATTAGGCAATGCATAAAAATCGTTAGCAGTGGCTGACGCACACGCACAAGCGCGGCACTATGGTTGGATTCACGTATAGAAGTAGCGCGTCACACGAGCGCCTGTGTGTGTATACTACTATTATATATTCCGTGGCGCCCGCATCAAATGAATAGAGATAGCTATATTCGGAGCAATTTTTGCCCGCGCCTCGAATTGAAGTTGCGAGCTGCGTCCGTCACCCTCTTAATATCTAAACTTAAACATTACGGTATTCTAAATCGCTCCATTGACTTATTACAATCGTACTTGACTGATAGAATCCCTTAAGTTGATGTGGGCGGTGAGAGATCTTTTGGGTCAGTTATTGACATAGGGGTGCCACAAGGTTCGATATTAGGTCCTTTCTTGTTTCTAGTGTACGTAAATGACCTTCCTTTTTTGGTTAAAAAACTATGTGAAACAGTTCTATTTGCTGACGATACCTCATTAATTTTTAAAGTCGATAGATAGAAGGCTAATTACGATGACGTTAACGCATCTCTGTCGTAAATACTTAACTGGTTTAATAATCTTTTACTTAATGTTAAGAAAACTCATAAGTTTTATGAAAAAATATTTTTTGAGTGTCAGTTCTAAGTATAAAAATCATAATGCGGTTTACAGAATACATCTATTTACCAAGTTTCATCAGTACATATAGCTTTTACAGTTTTGTAAGTACCATACTTCAAGCAAATAAATTATTTCTTTTCATTTCATTTCATTTTTTTGAAAAAAAGTGACTGTTACATACGGATGGACAGACAGACAGACATGACGAATTTATAAGGGTTCCGTTTTTTACCTTTAAAAAATACAAGTGTTCATTCACCGACTACCGACATTTATGAACTTGCAACTCACTCTGGTTTTGCATAATATGAGGAAAATCTCTCTTGGTGGAAGGTTTCTTTTATTAAATCTGGGGCTATTTGCTTGTTATACTATATAAATTAGACTACTACTACTACACTACTATATAAGTTAGATTTAAAATGTAGCGTTCGTGGTAGTTTAAAAAATACCGCACAGCTTGCCATTGTTATCACCAATCCTGGATGAAAAATATGCAATGGAAACTCTGCGACGGGAATCAGCTAACATAACAATTGGGTTATATTTATTTACTGAATATCTGTCTGTGTTTTTGTCTAACGAAGCGTATTCTAGTCAACACATTGTAATGTCGTGACAAATGTCAGACCCAAGCACAGAATAAGTAATAGTTGGTATCAAATACATGAATTCACAGCTCAGGTCAGGCAACGCCATCTTTATTTTAAATTTTTTCAACTTTCCGGTCGTGTTTTGTTTTTAGACCAGCGTATAGCGGAGGCTTAAAGATAAATAAATAAAAATAATATGCATCTTCAATTTTTGAGAGCAGTATATTTATACTCTCTTTAAAAGTCAATAGAGTTTCTAATAAACACGATGATTTCAACATGAATTAACAAATGATTGAATGTAACAAAGAGGTCGTGTACGCTGGGTCATGTTATAATCATACAAACTATGTGTACCAACCAACTTGCAATTTTATCACATATTACCTATGAGCCAATAAATTTCAGTCACAAAATAAGCTTTCCCCACACAACCTTCTTCAGTCGAACATTACCTGTTGACAAATTAACCCAATTTACTTTTAAAAGTGAAAAGAAAAATTTAAGAGCGCGATAATCTCGCATCGCCGTCAACGCCATCTGCTGACGACAAATGTCGCCGATTACTTACAAGACTTGCGTCGAGCCGTGAATATGTCAATTTGTGTGAAAAACCGCGTGTTTTATCTTACAATAGCGTAGCGATAATAAAATAGATGGGCTGGGAATTTAAGGGTAGCAATCCTTCACACTGGTAAAATGATACCATTATTCTTTCTTTAATTTTGCAAATCAAAGTTTTCCATCATAATATTGGTCCGAGAACAAGCATTTGTGTAATGTATTCACAGTTTGTGTTTACAAATAAAAATGTAAAATAAGTATTAAACCAGCTATCTGGTTCCCATTGTACTAGCTCTAGTCCATAGTGTTCAGCTTAATTTGAGGCTTATATAGTGTTGTGTTGATTTTACACGATATATTTGTTTTTATTATTGTTATTTATGCCTTCTAAATATAAAATAACAATTTCACCTTTTTCATTTATCGACTTCTCACTATTTTTAAAATGTTGTCGGTAAAATTTCAGGCAAGATGCTCCGTTCTACGTATTGCTTCCTTTAAAAGCAAGCGTAAGAATTTCAAGTATTTCTGTGTTGGAAATAAAAAAGTTTTTTTAAATGAGAAAGCGAAGAATGTTAATTCGGAGCTGAGGCCCAAATCTGTACATCATTAAACAAAGTGTCACCCGTCTTGGCCTGTCGATATAACACTTTTAACTAAGCACCCCTGTCGATCGTAGATCGGTTTCCAATAAACAGCGGCTCGCTTCGCTCTCATTATATTTTTAATTTGGGGTGGAATCCTAAATTAAACTGGGGACGTCAAAGGACAAGCTCGACTGTCATTAGAGCAAAATAATTAAGGAATTCGGCCGTCTTCGTAGGATTCGATCCTATTTGTCCGTACACAATCGTCTGTAACTATCGGCCGGCGTCATCACAACCCACTAAGGCCCGTATGCAGAAACAATGCTTAGGTCTGAATCGAGCCTCAAGCATAGATTTTATGACAGTTCTCGCGGTGATGTGCACTCGGAATTCTTGCTAGAAGGTCAAACGGTAAATAAAGAATATTAATTCAATACTCAATACTCAATACTCAATACATTTATTGCTTTACACATGGTTTAGTTTGTACATACATAGTTTTTAGGTGTAAGTAGGTATCACATGGACCCTGCATAGGGTATAGCAAACATGGAGGCAGGCCGAGGTTTTAAGGTAAGTAGGTACTTTCGATTAAATTATATATATGTAGTTATCTTGATATTTAGGGTTGTGATGTACCTTATCTTGGTAGGTAGTTATCGTGCCGGTTATTGTCTAGTTGTTGTTGATGTCAAAATTTTATGCAGGTATCATGTCAAAGTCGGATTATATAATTAGAGGAAATGTCAAGTTTTTATTTAATTACGTACTTACACAAAATGGACTTAATTGGATAGCAAATTCAACGCAAAAGGCCAGATTTGTACTTTGCACCACGATAATGCGCCTTCGCACAAGACCATCATTTTGACCGAATTTTTAACCGACTTCCAATCAAAAAGGAGGAGGTTCTCAATTCGGTTGTATATATTATTATTTTTTTTTATGTTTTTTTTTTTTTTTTTTTAATGTTTGTTACCGCATAACTTCGTCATTTGTGAGCCGATTTGAAAAATTATTTTTTTATCTGAAAGGTACTGCTTCCAGATTGGTCTCATTTAAAATCGGTGTTGCCATTTTTTTTTAAATATTTTTTTTATGTTTGTAACTGCATGCCTCCGTCATTTATGAACCGATTTAGAAAATTATTTTTTTATTTGGAAGGTTATTCTTACTTCCAGATTGTCCCAAACAAATTTGATTAAAATCGGTTTAGCCGTTTGTCAATGAAGTCGGTTTCTCAAGTTTTTTAAACTTATAATTAAGTGATCAAACTAACTTACCAAGTGACGTTCGATCATAATTGTTGCATCCTTGGCGAAGAGATTTAATATTTTCACTTGTAGTAGTCTCGCCTACGCTTCAACTCACTCGCACGTATTTCAGCTCCATAAGAAAGAAAGAGATACCACACGCCATGCGGCCCCAGCTCCAAGCTTCATTTAGTTCAGAGAATAAGCACGTACAGGGTCTCCAACATTGCACATTGGGGTATCCTAAGGGATGGGAGGGACCTTAAATCTCTTCGCCAAGGATGCAACAATTATGATCGAACGTCACTTGGTAAGTTAGTTTGATCACTTAATTGTTGCATCCTTGGCTCAAGATTTAATATTTTCACTTGTAGGATGTTCAGAGAAAATGAAAAAATGTTGGAGAAAAAATAAATCAAATAAAATGTTACCGATTATAATTTTTTTTTTTTTTAATCTAGTGTTGATACTAGAATATTAGAAATAATAAATCAATAAAATATTTCTTTCAAAAACAAAACAATTAATTTTTTTTTTTTTTTTTTTTTTGTAGGCAAAAATAAAATTAATCAAAGTAAATTTAGTTTGTAAAGCTGGAATCAAATTCATAATTAATGGTCTGCTAATGAAATGAGCAGTAGCAGTAGTTTTTTATAATAACATCTACTCGGGCGCCTTCTGTTCGTTGTGCAGCAGAAGTATTTGTGTAACGAGTATTATGCGCACTAATAGTGTCGATGAGGCATCGACTTGCTAGCATTTCTTTTATTCAACCGCCTAAAGTTTGTGATCAAGCAGGATTGTTGTATCTTGCTTGGAGGTTTTTTTTTTTTTTTTTTTTTTTAACCGTCAATGTGGCCTGCATTGTTACTTGATCGATCGAAATCATAGCTATGCATAAAGGACACCAGTGTACTTACAGAACGAATGCAAGGGCGCTATAGTTAAAGATCAGCTTCGGTTGAGCTTACCTAAACACTACGCATATACATACATTACAATTCATCCACTATCCTAATATGTTTCATTCTAGTCAATGATAATGGTTGGCATCTTTGACCAAACAAAACCACGGAACAGCCAACAGAACGACTAGGTTTTTCATGAGTCAGGGAACTCAGGAGTTACAACAAGTTTGGGTCTAAGTTGGCCTGGTAATCAGCACATCACTTGTGCTACACGTGGAGTCATTGTCATGAAAGCTGGGTTTAATTTTGAAGGAACTCAATCATACGAAATATCCGCTATCTGGTTTCCATAATACTAGCTCTGCTTAATTTGGGGCAAGATAGTGTTGTGGGGCTATCCACAAAATCTATTATTACAATTGGGGAATTTTTTAACTACTCGGTGTCTGAAAAAAAAACAACGGTGTTAACTGAAGTACACAACCCTAAGCTCATGTCATAAGTGCAACTCATGGAGGATCCCAGTTAGCAGAATTTTTTGTCAATTCTGCACGTATTAAAAATTGCCGCCTTTTGTTTAGTAATAAGGCATATTTTTTTTTTTATTTTTTATTTATGAGGTACATATTTTTTGGTAAATCTAAATGGGACAAGGATAGAAACAGCTGTTTTGAAATGACACCGGTTGACGAAAGGACTATTGGAATTACTGAAACTTTTTGCAAGCGCCACAAACGTTCGAACTCATTCATGTTGTACTACTTTATTTCAGTAAATAAAGGATAAAGCGAAAAAATCATTATTTATCGAGCCATACGAAGATCTTTTCCGTAAAAACTGATAGGAAGTTAAGTAAGTCACAAGACCTTGATTTAGTACCCTGATATGGTATGAACCTATACGCTAAGTACCACAGTACCCCCCATGGTTTAAAGCTAAAGGTATATTGAGACTTAGTAAGTACTATTGAACAAAGATGCAAGAATCGTAATCATTGCTGTATAGGGAATTGTTGTCTAGCCAAGGCTTGCTGGGTAACACCTTCGGCACCAGGGAAAAAACGTCGGTGAAGAGGGTAGAACATTATAGACAAGCGAAAAAAATAAAACCATCAGGCGGAATGAGATCAGATAAGAAGCATGAAGGAACAAGACTATTTCAGTAACCTGATTAGATAAAACATAATTATGTAACACCCTTAATTTTGCGTATACATGGAAAATGCATATATATAAAAAAATAAAAAATACAGGTCCCTTGACTGTAAATGCATACACGTTGTACACAGTAGGATCTCTTTTTCGAAAGATTACTATTACTACTGCCATAGTAATAAACGCAATTTTTAAATACTTGTAAATTAGCTATGTCACTGTTTGTCATCATTCATTTAATTTTGTAAGATGGCAATAGTTAAGGCATTGTTTATCTTTTGACATATTTGAATATACATATTAAGGACTTTGTCTTTTACCCTCAAAGCGAATAGATCTATCTCTGATTTGTGTTTATTGTTATTAAAGCTTTTAATGCATTGCATTCAAAATCAAAATTTGTAGAAAAGTAACGAACAAATAAATGTTACGTAATCTTTCGAGTAATAATTTTATCACTAAGGCAAGGCAGTAGCTGCTGTATTGCTGATATATGTATGCGCCAGCAACTGCAGTTGTAGTGCTGTTACAGCTGCCAGAAGTTCCAAATAGACGACAATATCTCGTATTAACTCATTTCATAAATAGCTATTGGTCAATATCTCGTATTGACTCGAAGCATTCAAAATTCTACGGTCTAATATCACGTATTAGATCTGAGAAAATACAATTCCGTTCAGGTTACAGCTGCCAGAAGTTCCAAATAGACGTGTTATAGATATTTGATAACGATTTTTTCTCTTTTACAAGTTGCGCCTTGGGCAATAGAATAAAATCGGTATATTTCAAGATCGAAATCGATAGGAATAGCAAAACTTATTTAATTTCTGTAAGAATAATCTGTTGTCAGAATAATATTTACCGACGACAAAAAATACCATCGTGTATATAAAATGGTAACGTTTATTTTTGAATCGTGATACTCAATACTCAATAATATTATATTTATTGCATACACATGGATTAGTTTAGTTTTGGTAATAAAGGTACGTAATAACGCAAAGCGCTACACAAACGCACTCCAAGGATGTTGTGTAAGCCCAGCCTTGACAACAGCAGAACAGTCTGCAGTTAAAATGCTCAAAATGGACAAAGCGTTTTTTTTTTTTTTTTTTACTCAGGAAGCTTAAAAAATTTAATTGCTGCTTTAAACATGCTTTGAGCAATCTTTGTAAGTATTACAAAAAAACAATTTTCATCTTTAGGCATAAGATTTATAATAATACCTTATCGTAATACCATACACCGTAATAGCTTGTAGTAAAACCATAAGGCGCAGCTTAAGCCGTTACTTTTGGCCCCTTTGGCTCCCCAACGGTTTTCATAGGGATAGCCTAAAGTAGGTATTTAATAGAGCTATTACTTTTTAATTAAAATAATAAACATCATTTTTTGAAGACGAAGATCTCAGAATAAAATGTTAGAAATTTCTTAATAAGAAATATTCTCATCAGATAATTATAAGTACTTCTAGAAAAAACTAGAAAATATTTCATGTGACTGCATGTACCTGTGAGGTTACTGCTTTTGCTTCGATATCCCCGACTGCTTGTACCGATGCGTCCAACGCACCAACGCCACCAACCACCAACGCTTGCTGCCCACGGGTGGATAAAGGCTGGTATGAAATCGGTCGGCGACAATACGGCACCAGGCGGGGCGCACCGCCCTGCCGCCGGCCGCCGTCACCGCGTGGTTCCAGTGTCATGAACCACGGTTACTCAATAATTGGCCGACAGGCGCTTTTGGAGTTTGAATTACTTGCAGAAGAAACTCAAAAATGTATATAAGTTTTAATATCTTCTGTTTACTACGCAGACTTAATGAGATAGCTCAGTTGGTCATCAATCAATGAAAACATGTTCCAACTTTTGTTGCATCGAAAAAGTATCAAAAGCATTTAATTTTATCAAGCACAGCAAGCAGGCATAATAGCCAATTTTGCTTTATGAGAATTTTTGAGGCTCATAGGATTTTTGAGCAGACTCTTTAACATCAATCGTTAACATTGAGTTTATTTCTCGAAAGGCAGTTTTCGTGAAATAGGTATTCCTTGAATAAATGTTCTTTTACCTCTTTTTGAGTCCGTCCCGTCGAAGGTTCCCTCATAAGGTTCATCGTTTCTATGTTATCATAGGTGTAAGGACCCCACTCGTTTGTCTAGACCTCAAAGGTCTTGAAGGCAAGCGAAAGCTCTGACAAAGCAAAAGGCAAAGCATTAGCCTCTTAGGCTACTACCGTCACTGTATTTGTCGCACTGGGCGCTGGGCATCTGGTTGAACTAGACTTGTCACCACAGGTGGTGTTGTCGTGGCCAGACGGATCGTGTTTGGGCTTCCAAGGGAATGCACGTTGTTTTCATGACAGGTGCTAGCGATCGTGCCGGTGGTGACGGGAGCCAGGATAATAAAAAAAAGAAGGGTTAATATCCCGTATTAACTCATTTCATAAATAGCTATTGGTCAATATCTCGTATTAACTCATTTCATAAATAGCTATTGGTCAATATCTCGTATTGACTCGAAGCATTCAAAATTCTACGGTCTAATATCACGTATTAGATCTGAGAAAATAAAATTCCGTTCAGGCGGGTACATCTTGAGAAAATCCGTTGAATTCACTTAATTTCACATGTCACACCTTTTTACGACACCTTTCTTCTTTATCACTCACTGTATTCCATCTAGACATGACGATGAAAATTATAAGTAGATACGGAGTATATATATTTTTAGTCAAGTACTACGTGCGGTAGCCGTGCGCGCACGAAAACGAATGAAGCTTGGAGCTGGGGCCGCATGGCGTGTGCTATCTCTTTCTTTCTTATGGAGCTGAAATACGTGCGAGTGAGTTGAAGCGTAGGCGAGACTACTACAAGTGAAAATATTAAATCTTGAGCCAAGGATGCAACAATTATTGATCAAACACTCAAAAAATAACATCGAGCACCTACCATATTCACCAGATAAGGTTCCAGCCGACTTCTTTATTTTTCCTAAACTCAAATTACCACATCATGGTACCAGTTTTCAATCGGCACAAGACTTATAGGAGAATTCGCGGCGAGAACTGAACTTGATTCCGGAAACAGCATTTAAAAAATGTTTTGATGATGGGATTATTCGTTGGCATAAGTGTATCGTTACTGGAGGAGCATACTTTGAAAGTGATAAAATAAATTTAGATGTTTAACAAACATTTTTTGTATTATTGATATTTTCCCGGTACTTTATTGGCAGAGTAGTATTACCATACGCTCTGACAAACACTATGAAGCATAAAATGCGGCTCTATACGTCCATAATCAGTCGAAACTTCAGCCGTTAGGCGGCTGAGACCGCTTTGCTTAACTTTATAATTCTGATTTAGGTACGCGCCGCCAACCACTGGATTTCTTTTAATATTGCTTCTTTTGAACATAAATTGACTGAGATACTATATCTTGAATTAGCTAGCTAACGGCAGACCTTTTAGAGCTAAAAGCTTCAGGGCAAATGACCTTGGGTAAACCATTTATAGAAGAGACTTACATCCTAAATAAATATGTCTATGATGTGCTTATTGCTATTTATTTTCTGGTTGGTCAAGGCTTTCATAGCTTGGATTATTGTGACTGTCTGCATGGACTTAGTGTAGGGTCTTGAATAATTAGCTGTCTGCATTTGTTTACAAGCCATATCAATTTATTCCACAAATAAGTATTACTAGCAGCTGGTGACCGGTATTTTTTTTGGTACATTGTGTTACCAAAAAAAAATTAGAAATTATATTAAAATACGAATTACATACTGATGAAATAATGAAATATTAATAATATTTTTCGATCTTACCGATATACTATGTAATAAAAAAATATGAACTGGTTATTTAAATAAAAAGTTGTTACGTGATGGTTTCAGAGACACGCACGAGATGCAGTAGTTGGCAAGTATTCTATATTTGGTGTCAAGTTATAAGCCAGTCGTGAGCACATTTTTAAAACTTACCTACTATCGTCTAGTAACAAGCCAATAAAAATCAATAACTCCCAATAAGCTCAAAACGAATAAAACGGACAATAAACGTTATTACTTACGAAAACGATCGAAACACCTCTTAATACATCTCGTGAGTGTCTTCAAATAGTCATGTTGTTATAATAAATATATCATAGTTATCCCGCAGGGACAAATAAAAGGGAAAATAAAGCAAATCGCTCCGTCTACGGAAGGGTCGCGAAGAAAAACGATTAATATTAACTGAAATCGTTATTGGACCCTTTATTGCGAAGATTTAATATTTTTATTGCCTTTATCGAAAGAGTTTAAGTTCCTCAAATTCAATACTCGTAAAATTTGAAGGTGGCTCTCGAAATTGGTATTATTGCCGTCGTAATTCATTAAACTTGGTGTATTTGAGTTGATGAAGTTATACTAAAAATGATAAATAAGATTTTGGTCTTTTATATACCTATTGTAAGAGACTGAACGCTCTACAAATAAACAGTTGAGCTATCTGCAGACCGTTACGAACGATATAGATATAGCTCAATTGATCCAATTGGTGCCAGACGGGCTTATAATAAAAAACTTTATCGATGCATTTCCAAAAAAAATTACATCAGTAATTACATCATCAGATTTATGTGCTGTGTGAATAATACAAATATTTTTCATTCTTGCTTTTCATGCGTAGAATTTAAATATACCAGGATAGAAGCAAATTAATCATACTGAAAATTCTAATCTACGCTAATGGCACTAAGTTCATTAATAATAAAATTAAAAAGAGTCATTTTATTAGACATTGCACGTGAAATTAACCCTTTAACGAGCGAGCAGTACCGTGGTGGTATTCTTACATTAAAATGTAAACAATACCCTTCCCTCAAGTCGCTGCGGGGGTGAATCGTCATTTCGTTTGTCACATTAACGCTGATACAGTCCGGCGTCATAAAAACGCTACAAGATTTCAACGTTGTTTAAGACAAGTGCTGTTTAAATCATATCTTTTAACTGCAAAAGGCTTATGATGAGTATAAAATTGATTTCAGTTAAAAGAATAATAGCAACTCAAATCATGATTAATTATTATTATTATTTATTATTATTTATTTATTTATTAAAACGGTTACATACCAATTACATTAATTAATTAAAAATATAGACGAGTTTAAGAAAGTCAACAGCAATAAGTAAAAGAATTGCTATAGGTAATCGTCTCAAGAATTTTGTGTTATAGAATATCGTCCTCAAATATTTTTTTACTTAGTGTTTTTGTATTTTCTTAAATTTCTTAAACATACAAAAACACTTCTAATGCAAGCTAGTCACAAACGCGTCAATTATGTTTTTTTATCTACCTTCTAAATACCAAACATGGACCAAAAATAAAAAATCCCGTTCTAAATACTCAGCTTCAAAAAGCAGCGTTCTTCCGCCAGTCTACTCTCCCACAATAAGAGCGTCTAATCTGCACGTCGAGTACCTCTAGAGCGGTCATCTCTGCTGGGAGCACTCCCCAGGGCGTCCTAGACCTCAGGACCGGATTTATTCTGTCTGAATACGTAGTGTCGCAAACGACACCTTTGCGGGAATGTTTTATGGTGCAGCGTGAAGATGGAGGGAAATTGGATTAAACTGGGAAGGTGTTGAAGAAATTGCTTTGCTTTTTTGCTGACCGTATTTTAATTGGCTCACGATGGTAAATATTTTCCTCAAAGTAAAGTTCCTTTACTTCACAGGGGAACTATTTTGAATTAAAAAAATCTGTTAAAACTAGTCAAAGGAGCAATGAGTAGGCAAAAAATAATAATACAAGTAATGGGTGGGTAGTGGATATTAGCACTCAAAATTGACAGCCTGATTGAACTGAAAGATGTATAAGGATGTATAGCAGCGAAAGAGACTGCCTGTAAACACTGTTGACGTAAGTTAAGGTAAGTCAATAAATGGAGAAAACATAAAATAGTTTGTCCTAGAAATCTATAGGCTTATTAGCAAGCGTTAGGTGAGAAATGTATAGGGGTCTTATAATCCAGTAGAAGTCTACTTAGAAAATTTAAAATGTTGATGAACGGTTGGATAGGCTATGCTCGATGAAACACAGCGTCAATTCTTCCAAGTCTATGAATAAAATACTCGTGCATAACCTAAGAAAGCTAACTAAAACTTGTTAAAAATCCACTATTTCCCATCAAACTAGCAAAGTTTATGAATGTAAATTTCAATTTAGTCTAGACGTGTGAAGTATAATCCAGTTTGCATGCAAACAGGATTCATTACTGTGCTAAACTTACTGCAGCGGGGTCGAGGGCATGGCCCTACCGAACTGGAGTTCAAACTTGAACTCAACAATAACTGTACTTGCTACTTTTTCAAAACAAACTTCCTGGTGTGTTCCTCGACTCTTTTAAAACACACAGTTGCTCATACTCAGACTTATACATTGAGAGGAAGTAGATATTAGTGTGATGGTATTTTAAGAACGTGTGCCTGACACAATTGTAATTTCCACTGCATACCATTTTATGGTATTTCGATTTTCATAATATTGTTTTGACTGATAAGCTTTGTATACCAATTCTATATACTGCTTTACTTATAAACGAGCCTATAAATAAAAGCGTTGTTGCAAACGGTGAAGGAAAACATCGTGAGGAAACCTGCGGCTTAGTCAGCTCCGCATGTAGGTATTGACCATGTCTTTCCTGTGGATTAGACTGACTAAGCTGTCAGGATGGTTTAGGTGCTGGGCAAGCCTATTCCATCTAAAATCCTGTCCCAGGCAATATAGCGTCCCACGATTAGGGCTAGTGTAATCACCAGTTGCCTCTAATGCTATATCATCTACAATAGATGCAAAGGCCTGTTTACTGTTGAACTCTCTCCGAAACTCAGGATCGCTGAGCTATGGGAAAACATACTGCAAGTTGGGGGCATTCCCCTTCCGAGTTAAATTTCAAAGTCGAACTCGCGTAACTCCCAAGTTTTTCAAAGCCAACAAAGCGAGTCATTTCATCCTTCTCTTATATTTTCCGATGAAAATGTCATCAAAAACTGGTATAAAATACCAAAACCAACAACTTTTAACTGAACTCGAACCCAGAAAACAAAATAAAAACCACTGCATCATACAGACAGATAAATTCACACTTGCAATCGATACCTCTCAAAAACAAACTCAAACCGAACCGTCAGATCCTATACGAAACACGCCGCTAACAACCAAACTGCGTTCTAATCACGCCACGTCAAAAATGGATATTGGAAATTGAATCCGATTTTTTTTTTGTATGCAAAGGGCGAGGGCCTTACAAATGGCCAGATCAACTCTGTAAGGGGTACGGTGGTGTGTTTACCCGGAACCCGCAAACTGGGTGCTTTTTTTGCAAAACGTTATTTGCCCGGTGTCGTAAAGGCATTGTGTCCATGGGCTATTGTGTGTCGTGATTTTTTTGGCAAGCCTCCGCTCTCACTCGTTCGATTTTAGATTTTTGCAAGTGATACGATGGATGTCAAGTTGATGGTTGTTTCGTTTTTGTATTGGATGATAGGGAGGGCTGACTGTATGTTTAAATGAATAACTTATCAGCAAAAACAGAGTTTCATTGAGAAATTAGATAAACTGGTTGTACGAGTAAGTCAGGGCCTCTCGAAACCATACTCCATGATTTTGTCCCCTAAAAAAAGCATGCACCTTTTTCTTCTGTAAAAAAAAAGCTGTTCTGTTTAAGGGCTCTACCAGCTGCTTTTGATCGCCTGTGTGGAGCAGTTTGAGTGGAAGTGAACCGATGGCTCTTGGGCTTTGATAGTTGAACAGCAGTTTCTATTCATTCGTGAGGTACTTAGATTTTGGCAGGCCATTTATACACTAAATTAGTTTCGGTATTTTAAATGTGTATGCATTATGTTTTTTACTGCAGCAAGATGGATGGACGACATAGTCAAAGTCGCGGGATGGAAATGGGCTAGACTGGCACAGGATCGAGGTAGATAGCACTATTAAGGTATGCCTATACGCAGCAGTGGGTGCAGTGGGATGGGGTTCTTCAAAAAGGGTGCTTTAAAAGTTTAAAAGGGTAGGCATCGCGCTTGTGATGCCTCTTGGTATTGCAGGCATCCATATGCTACCGTAACCACTTCCCATCAGGTGGGCCATATGCTTGTTTGTCTACTTTGTTGTATAAAAAAATCGGGCTGTGAATGATGATGATGATGATACATATTTTTGCTTGCCAATCATGCCGTTGCTGTCAATCTAAAGTTACTGAATAAAACATCATTTTCACATAAGTTACATGCGTTGTAACTTCACGCGTGAAAACTGACAACCTCATTTGCTTTCTAATTAACAAACTTTGGTGTTTTTATCACGTCACCGCCATAACAATAGCAGGGTAGATTATGCAAACAACCACAGCCACCTGACGGCAAACTATTATAATATTATTAAAGTGTAGGAGCCACACTCGTAAGATGAGGGTGCGAACCGCGACGTACTAACGTGTTTATGTTAAACACAATCTAGCTGTAGGCTTACCACAAGCTCTGTCTGGCTCTGTCTCTGTCTCTAGTTTTGAGTCTGCACACACACTCACAAGTGTTGACTCAATAAACCGTCGAAACGTCACACACACAGTATAACCACAAAACAGCAGACGCGTGTCTCAAGCGGGTGGCAGTAGCTGGTCCAAAATGGCCCGAGATATCGTGTTCGTGAGCCGTGTCTATGTGTGCGTTGCTCCAGCGCACTTTGTATGAAGATTGCGTTCTGTACCTATCTGTTTTGTGGTATAACACACTGGTGCGCACTCACACAGACTCAAAACTAGAGCCAGAGACAGAGTCAGACAGAGCTTGTGGTAGGCCTATTGATCGTACCTACCTAATTTGATTTAGTTGAGGTGAAAGTTTGGAGGGTATGACTAACTTTTTTCTTGGGAATGAAACTTTTTACTCCCGACCTTACTCTACGTTTTCATTTGACCGAACTCTGTTAGTTGTTCAAACTCTGTTTAGTTGTTTGGAGTTTGATCACGTGACCTTGATGACAGTAGCTACTCAGCGACTAGAAGACGTTAGCAAACTGAAACATCTATAGATGAACAGAAATGCGAAATAAAACTATGCAGAATGCACATTGCACATCATCATAGTAGTAAATATGTCTTTGTAAAGGGCTCGTCTTGGAAAGTTTTGCCACCATGCCTATTTCTGCCGTGAAGCAGCATTGTTGTGTTTCGGTTTGAAGGGTGTGGGTGCCGGTGAAATAACTGGAACGTGAGGCTGAACATCTGTATGCCTCAAGTTGATAGTGCAAGGCAGTGCATCGTAGGGCCCGTTCCTGACGTGCGTGACTTATGAGGCAAAAGTTTGTATATGGTCCATTTAACATCAGGTGCGCCATATGCTTGTTCCATCAGCTGGTTGTATAAAAAAATAGATTTCGTGTTCTTTTTATTTTGTCTTCTAACTGTTTTTTCAATACAACCATGTAGGTACTCGTATCAATCTAGCTTTACTGTACAGGAACCCATTGACTCTGTGCAAAAAGCGATTCAGCACACAAAACATTTCATGCAGACACGAGGGGGTTGAAAATCGACCTCGAAACCTTGTTTTAGTTCACGGCAGTAATAACGCGTGCTCCGACCAACTACGCTACCGTTGACTATTAGCTCACGGGCATGGCCGCTCAGTCTATTACCCCAACTTTGTAATGCAGTCTCTGATGCCTCCCAGTTATTACTAACAAAGTATCGATAAAGTATCAACGTAAATAGAGACTGTTGTGAACCCTGGCTAGGTATATTTCGATCCGCACAATCCCAAAGCTAACCCGGCTATTTCAGCGTCGGCTTTAATAATAAAGAAGCAATAAAGAGCTTCGTCCTTACTCGTTTTCAATAAACACCTTTATCGATTATTCAGTCCGCCGTCCATACTTACAGGCTCGGAGCTCCGCCATAGACAGAGAGTTGGCAAACTAATTCACGACACAGGCATAGCTCGGCGGGTGGTGTAGGTGGCCGCGATAGCCGGTGGCCGCGGGGCCGCGGGGGGTGGGGAGGGGCGTGCCCCCGGCTGGGCGGTGCCGACCAATCCCCGCGAACCACCCACCCAACCCCGCCCACCTCACCTGCGCCACACCATTAAGCCTGCTTGCCTCGTACTTTTTTCGCGGACCTCGGATCCGTTCGCTGGCGCCGTCTTTATTTTATTTTCCTCCTTTATGCCTCCTTCCCGACTCGCCTCCTATTTTACGCCCGCCGCCGGTGTAGGTACAAAAACCTTTTGTGAATACGAATGCTGAGCAGGTATTACGCTCGTTAGCTACGGGCTCTGATATGTAAAGTAAATAGAGGCTCCTTTGAAGAGGAGCGAGCGACGGATGATTCAATCGTGCTATCGCTGTGTACTGCACACTGGTAATTAAGGCGGATGAGGCTCGACCGCGCCGCAAAGTTCGCTTTACGAGCGGTGTCGCGCCGCGCCCGCTAATAAACTTTTGACTTCCATATCGATCCGCAAAAAGTTCCGTCGAAAGTAATCTCAGCCAACCTTGCTCCACATTTTGTTTGAATGGCCGACAACGGAGCCGTATGCAAGTGTCCCTTCCGAGTCCAGGGTGAACGATCCCCACATCGATGAAGTTTAACTCTGAACTTGGAAAAAACTTAGTGGAACTTTGTTCGCGCCGCGTGATTAGGAGACTTAGTTTTGAAGTGAGTTGGGAACTGTTTTTTCAGTTTTGAAAGTGGGTGGCTCAGTTTATGATCCGGGTGAAAGTCGCCGCGGATCGATGAACTCCGGCCGGGGTCAACTCACTTCATCAAAGTTTGCGGATTAATACCGAATTTAATACAAGAGGGGAGGCCGTGCACTGTCTACCAAATGTTTGGGACCTGTTACCAACTTCACATCTGTTTAGTTTCTATCCGAACTTGGTATATCACTTTGTCTTCTCATTCGCAGACATCCTCTACGAAATATATTTTCTAACATTCCATTTTCTCATCCCATCATCTTACGAGCCTCTCAGGAACCTCATAATCAGTATTTAATAAAGAAACTGATTTAAAAAGCTAAATATCATTACAGCTCATGCAACAGTCACACAGCGCCATCGAACCCCAAACTAAGCATAAATAATACTTTCTTGGATTTATTTCTTCCGAAAACTGCAAAACATGAACCAATGAAAAATTCAATTTACTAACATACCTCAACATTCACCAGTCCTTACGAATTTGAAATACGAACTCTCGACGTAACGAACGTGATCATGCAACTATTAAACTGAAACAAAAGAAACGCCACAAAAGCGCCATCTGCGGGTAGTTGTAGATTATCGCAGACGCGCAATATGTCGCCAACATTATCGTAACGAGCGATCGCACAAACAACGAAATGCACCATGAATCTAGAAAGGAGGGAAAGAAAAAGGAGAAGGTATGTGGCAATGTTACATAGGACGGGACGGTTCTCTGTGTGAGGTAGTATGATTTTAACAGGTATATAGAAGTAACCACTCAGTAGCTTGTGGTGTACCTGTTGTTAAGCTGTGTCATATTTTGTACACTTTAACCACTGGCCAAATAAATAATGAAGACGCAGCTAGAGATTTCAAAGTTCAATATCAAATATAGAGCGATACATAATAAAAACTTCGGTGAGAATGACGTTTGTAATAAACACAGTGCCATCTAACATCAACCTCAGCATAGCTGAATGTTTATTTTTTATTTTTTTTATAGATCCTTTCACCACACTGGTTGTAAAATCAGTGAAACGATCAGAAGAAGAAGAATATTTTCTTTTTGATCTTTTTGATAGCTCTGTTAAATTGTATAAAAAAAATCTAAACTTATTTTTTTTTATGACTTCACGTATCAAAAGATACGTAGGTATAGTACAAATGCCATATAGTATGCCACATAGTATTAATGCCACATCGCCCAGTAATCACTTTTCACATCAAAGTCCCACCCCATACTCAAGTGCAGTTCTTATGAAAAGTGTTTCAGATAAGAAAACTTGTCCGTAGCGTCAGCTGACTGTTGTCATTGGTCGAGATTGCGCGCCCGCCTGTTGTGGCGATATTGTCTCGCTATAACGAAGACTTATTGGAAAAATCTTCAGGCTTACCTCAAAAACAGGGAGAGACAGAATGTACGATTCCGGGTTGGATTCTATTTTATTTTATTTTGTTTGTGAAACAGACAGTTCAATAGAAACTACAGGTAATAACTTTAAAGTAACACATAAACCAATTAAGTTTCCACTGTTAAATAATATAATACAATCGTGTGAACAGGTATAAAGTTAAATGACTACTGCACAAAAGGTTACAAAAATTCGTTGCTATTTTGTTGTGAGCTTTTATTGGCCGAGATTGCTTTGTTTTACCATGATATTGTCTTGCTAAACTTCATGAAGAATTATTGAGAAATTCTTCTGGTTTTTGAGATGTACCTCAAAAACAGCAAGAGTCCTGACTAAAATAGACGATTGCGGGTTGGATTCGTTGTTATGCTTAGTAGTAGCATCAAAAAGTGTCTGTCAAATGTGACAGCGATATTTGACAGCGTGTCACTGATCGCCATCGCCATGGATGTGCAGGCTTTCAGGGGTTTTTAACTTGATAAAATATAGAAGTTGCAGTAAACGCGCCCAAAAAGTAAAGTTAGTAGTGGATAATGTAGGTCCGACACTCATTGTTATTTTTTTGTTGTTTTTATGATTACCAATTTTTTTTTATAAGTCAATAGGCACACATTAGTTAAACGGGTACCTATCGGCACTTACAAAAAAGAATACACCATAAAAAATATAGTTAAATTTTTTTTATTTTTTTTTTTCTAAAAATATTACACTATAGTTGTTTTCCTTGGAAGATAGTTATTTCCTACTCTATGAATTCAAATAGTTACGCAAATGATCATGTCTATAATCAAGAAGCCAACCCTTTCTTGTAATACAAATGTTCGGTTCTGTTCCAATTAGAATAACAGAAGATGGACCCGGCATCTTAGAATAGTAATAAATTATTTAGCAGCATTTCATTTAAGTACAGTTGGCTGCACTAGAATGTATGGAATTCGTAAATTTCAATATTTCTAAAAAGTCTTGTTACACAACTGGATTTGAACCCACGACCTTAGTATTAAAAGGCGGGGGGCTACCACTAGGCTACCAGCACTCGCTACCACTAGGCCACCAGCGCTCTACTAATACATAATTTTAAGTACTGCAACGCCAGAGTTACCAATTTTTTGGGTTCATTCTAGTGTAGCGGACAGTACAACGGAAATATATGGAAATGGGTTCTAACTCGCTTCCTATATTTGCAACATTGTTGATTGGAATGTGAAGGGTGAAGAGGAGAAAGGTTCCCTACAAAAGCGCATAGTCACACTCAAACACTTCACAAACATGAAAGTGCATAAAGTGTACATGAAACACTGTTCGAAGGGTGCCAGTTTTAGACACATGTTTGTGATTTAGTACCTAACCATTTAATTTTCACAGTTATGGACAGTGTAATTATTGTGAATCTAGACTGTTTTGTTTTAATATAAAGAAGAGACCACGCAAC
The DNA here is from genome assembly GCA_939531255.2 of Thera britannica. NCBI lineage: Eukaryota > Metazoa > Arthropoda > Insecta > Lepidoptera > Geometridae > Thera > Thera britannica. The sequence goes on along the minus strand of OW618041.2, from coordinate 4,488,235 downwards.
ATCAGTAGGCCTACCAAAAGCTCTGTCTGGCTCTGTCTTTAGCTCTGGTTTTGAGTCTGTGTGACTGCTCATCTGTGTATTATACCAGCTGTCTAGTTCCCGTAGTACAAGCTTTGCTTAATTTGGGGCTAGATAGTATAGCGTGGATTGTCTACAATATTGATTGATTTATTTATTATGTTGCTTAGCAAGATTCAACCAAAACGAACAGCTAATTTTACACAATACCAACAATATATCCATAACTAATTCACCAGCCTCACTATTCATATTAGAATATTTGTAACCAAGTAATTTAAGAGCCTTCTCGGCAATCCTTTGCATAAATCACCTACCTACAATAAGCTCTTCTCATAATCTGTACTAAGGAACTTGCAAATACTCGATAAATCACTCGATAGTGCTGAGGCATCGCTTCTTATTAGCCATTGTCTCGATAAAGGCAATTAAACCGGCCGATAACCATTTAAGGAAGGGTACACCGATATTGTTATAATAAATCCTATATGTTGTTGGGATTTGGATTGTTTACGTTCTGGAATCGGAGGATGGAGAATTGCATTGATAATATTGAGAAACGTATGTGGAAGCTGTAACTTTAAGCTGTTCCTTGAAACATTCTCACAACTATTTTCACACCTGTGTGAAAATAGTTGTGAGAATGTTTCAAGGATATAAGTTTTAACATTCAAGTGTGCACACTTGAATGTTTACGTTAGTGAAAATAATTTATAAATATAACAGCATTTATTCATGTTTTTATAATGTGATATTTTCAATTTAGTTTTTAATTTTATCCGGGATTTTATTACATTAGTTTTACATTATTTTTTTTACACAAATACAGTATATAAATCTTATCTTATACCTTTAAACGAGAAAATCTTGTATATATATATATATTTAAGATCTCGGAAACTGAGCCAACGATTTTCATGATATTAAGTATACAGGGGTTTTCGGGGACGATAAAACGATCTAGCTAGGATTCATTTTTAGAAAATGTCCCCTTAATCGTAAAGTAAATAATCAACTTTATCATAAAATCATTTCTCCTAGCGCCATCTGTTGATTAAATCATGAGTTAGTGGGACAGAGAACGCCCCATCTATTGACGAGTAGTGGAGTTTATTATTATGTCGGTAAGATCGAAAAATATTAATATAAGTAATTCGTATTTAAATATATAAAGGTAATTAATTTAATCAGTTTGTAAGTAATTCGTATTTGAATATAATTCACAACAACAGTTTACCAAAAAAAAAATACTCAGCGAAGCTCGGGCACCAACTGCTAGTAAAATATAAATAAAATAAAAGTGGTCTAGTATTAACCAGCTTTCAAGTACCAAAAAAACGCAAGACGTTTGAGTTTCCAAATTACTTACCTGAATTTTCGTTAACAGACCTATTTATTTTTGCACCATAACATGCAATTTTCATTTATTTAAAGCTATTGCTTCCTCGTCGCTCGGTTGCGGTCTCCTCATCCACACTCCCCATACTCTCAAAGGAGATACGTGTTTGATTTGGGCCCGCTTGCCCGCCGGGTCACAAATTGTGTTCCGAACTTCGCTGGGACAGTAAAAACCATTTGTTTTGTATTTTGCGCTGTATTGGAGCCGAATAAACGTATGGTACTGAAATGGGAATTTCAGCTGCTTGGTTGTTACATTATCCTGATAAAAAATGATACTTTGGCGGTTTCAAATCGATATAAATCCTTGGCAATTTTGGTATTGATGAGAGCATTTTATATTGACCTGTGATACCTACTTGTTTTGTTTTCTTGTATTTTGTTTTTTTTTTGTTCTTTTTTTTACTTATTTTCCTGCACGGGCCTCTGGTCACAACCACAAAACGCCGCCACTGGCATATTTTCTGTAGTTTTAATACAGTTTAAATTGACTCGCCGCACACGTCAATAAAGTATTTTCTAATCGATTCTAACCGTTTCAAGCTGATGATAATAACGATGTTGAGTATGTATCTTTGCTGTATGTTTTAACAGAAAATACAGCAAAGACTTTACCAAGTAATAAGACCAGAATGCAACGAACAGAATTCGAAACACGAATTAAGTTTATCCCAAAAGCATTTCAAAGTCCGAGGTCACCACACGTATCTACTTAAATCGCGTCGCAAATTCCTGGAAATCCTTTAAAATCAGCGAAGTTTAGCCTTTTCAGAGTGACCACGTGACTCCATTAATACCAATCCCCTTTCCCGTCTAAAAGCAACATCCAATAAAAGTATCTCTTAATCTAGCTGGACATCAAGATAACGATATTATAAACCATTGACGATGACTACAGTTCGCTTTTAGACGAGCATTATCAACTTTAACGCATTTAATCTGAGCCCTACTATAGTGTGAGGACCCTGGGGCAAGAGTAGGGCTGTCATGTCGTGTCAATGTTTTTGAGATTTGGTGATAAGACAAGCCAATAATGAACTCATGTGGCCGGGAATGAACTGTGGAATTCAATAGATGCTATCAAGTAGATTAGTGTAAACGAAGTTTTGTTTAAATTATTAATATTCTCTAAAAAAACAACTCGATAAACAGTAACTATAGATATATTTTTATTGATTACTGTAAATTAGGTTAAAAGTTTCACTCATTTATTTTCTAGTTTAATTTCATCTACACTCACTCAAAATATTTCATACTCCTGTTCACAGTCAAGCTGCCATGAAAGATGTTTACATTAAAAAGCGGTTTATTTGAAGCAGAACATGCACAACAACTTATCTAGACACGTCCAAACAACTCCCGAAACTTCACAGACGATAAACTCGCGACAACCCTACCACAAGACAAGGGTCAGCGAAAACACGGGACACTCCGGACAGTAGTGTCCACCGTGCCCGGACCGCAAGGCATTTGTGTAAAGCAATTAGCGCCTCTCGTGTGGCCGAGCCTTAAGATATAGCCCAGTCTTAAAATAAAGCGTCTTGGACCGCCTTTACAGCGGCGAGAAATTCTTGAAAGACCGCCCTGCATTCCACTACAAGAATTTCTTGTTTTAATGTAAGATTGTATAGTCACAATGCAGTGTTTTAGAGTGGGGGAGAAATAATTTCGTGCCCCGCAATACCGCAATGAATTTTGGAATCTGCTTTCAATGTGCAAGAAACTACAAAGTGTTCAGAACTAGCTCGAGATAGGGCTTCATTGCAAATTCATTTTGCTTGTTCTCAGCTTTTAATTATATCTTGCTGCTTGTATCGAATAGCAAAACCCACATTTTGATACTTCGTTTTATTAAATTACTTTATTTTGTAGTATAAGGTTTTTGTGGTCAAGATAATAATATTTTTTTATTAGATATTTGAAAATCCATGTTATTAAAAAAAAGTTACACCTGTTCAGTAGGCCTACCACAAGCTCTGTCTGTCTCTGTCTCTGGCTCTGATTTTGAGTCTGCGTGAGTGTTGACTAATAAATCCTACGTCAAAACGTCACACACACAGTATAATACACTGGTGAGCACTCACACAGACTCAAAACCAGAGCCAGAGACCGAGCCAAACAGAGCTTACTGTACAATTTATTAACGATGAAGGTGCAAAATTACTAAAATATCTGGGCAATTCTTAAAAAACTGTACTGTCTACTAAATATAATAAGCACGAATGAAATCTAAGAACATTTCCTTCGCAAGTATCTTGAAGTTTCAGTCCGCGTTGCTACAATCAGCGCAAGATGTCCAATACTAGGGAGACGCGGCTGGTGGGGGGTAGTTTCAAATATGACATATCTGGGAGCCGTCAGCACCGCAACACTGGCAGAACTTGGTCTGCGGTCAGCGCAGATGTGTGCATAGTATAACAAGTAGGTAAAGTTTTACAATACTAAGGGAAAACGCCTCGGGCGAGCCTACGCTCTGTTATTAGCGGCTATTGAGACACGACTATTTACTTACTGGGATCTGTCTGGTATGCTAGTGCCCACTGGCGTTTTGAGATATTTTGGTGGTCATGGTGGATTTGGTTTTGGAACTTAAGTACCTACTACATGTACATGTAATGGTGAATGATGATGATGCTGCATATGACGTTTGTCCCGAGTGAGTTAAAAAGCTTTTATGTATAGTTATTTCATCAGATTTTTATCTTCAACGTGGAAAATAGATTCTATGTGGAAAGTTAATTAACACGCACTGCAAAAATTAATTCTAATAAAATTGATATAGGTAAGGTTAAAGTATATACGACTATGCGTGCATTTTTTTGTAATACACCAAGAAAACAAAATATTACACAGTATTTATTCGGTATTTTATGTGAACAGTCACGTAGGTACCCAAACAAAATGATAACAATGCAAACCCAAGAAGCTTTCAATAACCGAAAGAAACCGAAACATTCCAAATAACACTGGTGGCTGGACCAACTCCGCTTTTATTATGCACCGCAGATTCAATTCCATAGAATTTCTCTCACGTCACTATCCCGTCCAATTTTCAATAGCAAACATTTGGCCAAGTCTCAAATCAAATTTAAAATATGGATATTTTTATGTATATTCGACCCTCGGACCCATGTGGGTGACAGAGTGCAGGAGAATGTGGGTTCTATTGAGTCAACATGGCGGGTTTATTTAGATTACATTGAAGTATGTTTCAATGTTGAATTTTAGTTTACTTCTCCATACATCTGCGGTTGCCTTGCCTGTTCCTACACCAAACACAACATCAAACTGAGTTGGATACCATTTTGTGACGTCATTACGTGGGATTATAAGACACCATTTCAATGTATTATTATGCACCGCAGATTCAATTCCATAGAATTTATATAATGAATTAATATTATATGTATTCTGCCATCACCTCACCTCCTTCTCATTATTTTAATATGTGTTTTTGTTTGTTATGTATCTAAAATGTTCGTGTTTCTCCTATCTACCGTGTGTCGTCATAAATATGTATGTATATATTTTTTCTTTCTTTTTGCTTGCGCGACTTGTAGGTTTGTTTCAATTATACCTAAATACCTAGTTCAAAGTTTAAGCAAGGTAGGGCTGATGCGTAGTCGTGTTCGCAAACCCCTCAAGGAAATACCAATGACTCGAATTTATGCTTTATGCAGTGGAAAATGATAAATTTATGGACGTCCAGTTTCCTGCATCAATACATTTGGCGTCCTGAGGATACAACTCTAGATTTTTATGGATATAGCGGCACGTTTGCATTTTTAGAGTTGAATAAAAATAAACTTGGCTTAGAATGTTTTTGATATCTTTATTATTCAAATCACTGGCTTTTGTCATAAAGTACACTACAAAATGATATTTGTTTTTATACTAATGTATTTGTATTTATTTATTGCTTTCATCTTTTTTAAATGTAAGTATTACGTCATATTTCATGCAATAAATATTTTGATTTTGACTATCTCATAGCCGTAAATCAAGTTTGATTTTAGCGTTGTACATTACATTTCTGGCTTCTTACATCTCTTTTCTAAGAAGAGATAAACAAATTTCAGTTCACCGAAGACGGATGGCGCGTTGAATCTCGTAGGACGCATGGCCTCAACCCTTCTTGGATAATATCTTTAAAAGTTTGCGAGGCTCGCATCCCTCCCTATGGGGCCTGCCAGTCTCTCTAAATTATTACTCTACCAATCAAACGTTATAAGGAGTTGAAAATCTTGTGTTTAAAATAATTTATTAAAAAAAAATGATTTTTTTGATTTAATCTTATCGACAAAGAAAAAACTAAAAATGTTGTAAAGGCCTGCGCACATCTAGCACTATGCCGATGGCGATCAGTGAAACGCTGTCAAATATCGCTGTCACATTTGACAGCGTTTCACTGATCGCCAACGCCATCGCGCTAGATGTGCGCAAGGCTTAAAATTTTTGCTATTTATTTTTTAGGCAATCTTTTTCTGAAAAACTGGAACAGGATTGGTTTTAAGACGCCCGTTCTCTCTTGCCTTCAGTGGTGAGAGAAAACACAAGTGTAATAATATGCGCAAGTAAGTGATGAATGGTTAAAGAAAATATACTTTTTTATAGGATTGTAGGCCATCTCTTTTATTTTTGTGAACGAGTTTGATCGGCCTCACAGTAAAGTGCTAAGATAAGAACCGTTCTTGTCAGAACTGACTCCAAAGTGAACTGTGAAAACAGGGCCGGTCAAAAGACATCGCGAAATCCAATATAAGTTCTCTAAACTTTATAAACATCTCAAATTCTATCCCAAAAGGATATCGACTTCAAAGCGAAGACTTGATTCGTTTAAGAGTATTTAATTCAAACTTAAATTTACTGAAAAGATTATACACCACGGGGAAGGATGATTGATTTAATTATTCTTCTAAGACGTGTCCTCTCCTATAATTACGGTTCATTACTTAAGCATCGCTTTATGCTGACTAATTACTTAATAGAAGTAACGAGTTATTTCCATCTCGAAGTTGCCTTGGAACTGGAATGTAATCAACGTTAAACGGGGAACGAAAACGAATTACAGACATGAAACAAATAAGATCGAACGGTGCGTCTGTTTACCTGAAATCGTTTCGAAAATAAAGCATTCTTAATCTTTTTTTAACCTACACTGCCGTTGTTGGGCAAAGATCTCCTCCAATATCTTCTAGCTATCACGATCTTTGGCGACCTTCTCCAGAATTTTTGTGGATCGCTGCTTTTTCAGCCACATCGACTATTTTGTTTTGGAGCGCAATTTAGTGTTCTGTCGTCTTCTAATTTAATATAAATAAATTTTAGGCAAATGCGTCACCTTTTGATATTTCATTAAATTCTACGAGAAGACCTTTCCTTCTTATAACGTTAAAAATTTCTTTCAGCAGTCGCCTTTTGAACAACACCTCAACTGAAAATAGGTCAAAGGACTCCCTCCTTGTTGGCAAACTGTGATAAAACTTGGTGAAACTTTTGTTTTGTGCGCCTTGAGTCGGCAATGTAACAAAGCGAAATTTATAACATAAAAAGTGCATAGTAAATCATTAAACCACCTCGAGTTCACTTATACAAAATGTATAGTAATGTTAAAATTTTGGAAAATTATAGTTTTTAATTTTTTTCTTGTCTAATAACATTTATTATAGAACTCAGGTTTTATTTTTCTCAAATGACGAACAAATAGGTACGTCAGGTAATCATGTTTCTAAAATCAGTACCTACTATAAAAATAAATAAATAATGTGAACAATCCACACAACACTATTTAGCTCCAAAGCAAACAGACCTTGTAATATGGGATCCAGATAATGGGAGCTGATATAACGCGTATTATTTATTTTTTGTTTATGCATACTTAGAATGCAATATAACTTACATACTACTACATACTTAACACAAAACTACAGTTTTCATAAAGCTCAATTTACATATTTTTCTCAGTAAAAAAGGTCTAAAAACATCTCTACTGTTTTGCAGGCAATCAGTTACTTTGTACCGTGACCAGTGGACCGCAGCAAATAGGGGCCATAAACGTGAATGGATGTTAACGTGTTTTTTACGATAGCTCGGTCAACATATCGTTTTGTTTGCGACCGCATCGATATCTTTATTCCCGGTTTCCCCAAAATTCCTGGAGGCTATTTTTTTGTTGGTTCTATTTGGACATGAACGACCTTGCCTATAGGTATTTATCTTAATTTAGTGTGCTCTCAGATATAAATGTTTCTCAGTTCCTCTCGTCAAAATAGATCTGTGGGCCTACCACAAGCTCGGTCTGGCTCTGTCTCTGGTTCTGGTTTTGAGTCTGTGTGAGTGTTGACTAAATAACTCTTACGTCGAAACGTCAACACACACAGTCTAATACAACTGCTGAGTACTCACACAGACTCAAAACCAAAGCCAGAGACAGAGTCACCTAGCTTGTGGTAGGCCTACTTTTTTAGTTTTAATTACGCTGTTTTTAAAAAAATGTGGCTTATTTGTTGCTCATTGCATTTTTATTTTTCTCGATTTCTGTACATGAAAACACTATATTTTTTCCTCATCCGTTTCCTCAGACTTACCTTAGTAAATCTCATCAAACAAGGCCTCAATAAAACACAGCAATAACAAAATATATTTGATTCTATTATCCATAACTAACAAATGAGATCATCGCAGTAGATTGACAAAGGTAATTTATTTATACGATTTCTGTCGATATCCATGGGGGAGGGTCTGTCAACATTGACTCTTTGTCAAAGTGTTTGCGCTGTGCAAAGGCACGGTATAGCCGCATTTTTCTTGTACGTTTTTTACAATTTTGTGGCTAATAATGGTTTAAACGGAGAGTTTTAGCCTTTTTTCTGCAACAATTTTCATCGAGCTTACCGGTAGCAGTAATTTGAATAAATTAAAACCCTTTTTATAAACGCTCAAGATATTTCTTAACGTAAAGATGCTAATAAGCAAAAGCTGATACATTTTTAGAAAACACATGGTTGATTATACACAAACCAAAATACAAAAACTTACCTTATAAAGACCTCTGCTCAGTTCATGCATGCACATCAATATTTTCGCCTCCTGATCAAAAGGTTTACAGATAAAATCCGGCAAATGAAGATAGATACTAGATCCAGGTATACCTAGATCTTTTGAAGGCTTACCAAAAACAATTACTGACTTTTTTTTAACGAATAGCTTTATTCCGTAGATGGAAAAATGTGCTCCTGAAAGTGTTTTTAAACTTATGGTAAATAAAATCGGCAACGGTGGCTTTTAAGAGGGTACGATTTCCATACAAAATTAATTTACACAACTATGGGCGAATAAAGTATTAATGTACACTGAAATGGCTGTAATAGGCTTTTACAGTGGTCCTTATTACCGGCCAGTTATATAAAGTTGGAGTGTCAGCCGTTGGTCGTGGCAGTCGAGGCTTCAGAAAAATAACTGACAGACTTTTACGACTATTTTGAGACTTACCCCCGAATACTGAAACGCAACTCAGATTTAAGCACGTCTCAAGCGACGAATATTTGACAGTTTTCAATGAAAATCTGTCAAATATTCGTGGCTTGAGACGTGCTTAAATCTGAGTTGCGTTTCAGTATTCGGGGGATAATGTTTTAAGCTTATTCACGTATTCAATGCCGAGTACCCGTCAGAAAGAATGATGAAAAAATTACTTTTTTGGTTTTTTATTAATATTTCTGTTATCCTACAGATTTCTCCAACTTTATATAACTGGCCGGCAATAAAGACCACTGTTAAATTCTATTACAGCTATTTCAGTGTACATTTATACTTTGTTTGCCCATAGTTGTGTAAATTCAGTTTGTATCGGAATCGAACAACCTATATATTTTTCTTACGAGTGTAACCTCCTTAGCCTATTGTCATGTCACATTAACGGGAAACGCATCATAACTTCCGATAATCTACGTTTATTGGCTCTGCTCCTGGTTTATTGCACTCTTCAAATATATTATGTCTTACCTACTCTTCGGAAGATAGAATTTGCTAGGCGGTAATAGCCCTAGTGGATGCTGAAGACGTTTCACACAATGTGTATAGAAAAATTATCTCAGATCTGTGTCTAAACTCACGTATACATTTTACAATATTATGGGGGGAAACACTCATGTCTACTAGTCAACTCTAGTAATTGGTTAAGAAATACCAAATATCTTTTCACCTTCCAGTCTTTAGTATTTAGTAGGTACACATTTTCTGTCAACGACTTTTCCCAATTTCACCTTGGTGACCCCTATGCAGTTTTAACCCACTGACGTTCACGCAAAAGTTACATGAGATACAAAAGGTATTCGATGATATTGGTGTAATAATTCGACGATAAATTCGACGCTCCAAATAATATGGACGCATCTGTAACTTCTGTAATTTCTATTACACCAATTACGCCATAAAGGAACAAAAGCCTCAGTATTAGAATCACGATGCGGCATTATACTAAAGACAATTCATTATTAGAGAGCCGTTACAGGCTGTAATCGGCAGTTATCGCCCTTTTATAGCAAGCTTTATGGGCAGAACTATTCATCCAAGAAATTTACTTGTTTCTATCTTGTAAAGTCTTATTGTATAAATTGTCTTAAAGGCTATTAATAGGAATTATTGAATATTTTTAGTAGTATGTGCCATTTACACTACCACTAAGCTAAATGATCTCATGACAGATGATTTTTTCAACATCTATAGATTCATCTACAGTCTGAAACATCTAGAATGTTTTTTTTAATAATCATTTACCATAGCTGTTGTATTGTGAACCAACCAGTGCCTTCAAACAAAATGTAGCCCCATAAAAATTACAAAGAACTTTTTCCAAGCCTTTTCGTTCTAAATGGGTGATGCAAATTAAAAAGAAAACTTCCCAATAAAATTGTAAAAGCACCCCATTCTCTATTAACTTGTAATAGTTGTTTACAACCGGCGCTGATGGCGTTTACAATATATTACGATCTCCCAGCAATAAAAAAGGGGTAAAAATGAAAGAAAGAAATGTTAAAATAGAAGCGGGAATATATACGACTTCCTTGAGGAAATAATAATGCTGTTTGCAATTCATTTGGCTACCTGGTTACCCTTCTCAAAAACAATGGTGGATTTTTAGAGCCCTTCTTGGCTCGATTTTTCACAAGGGCCGCGATTTTTATTTCTTAACCCTTGCTTTTCGCGAAATCAAAGCGACCGACATCGAAAATGTCGTAATTGCACTTTCCTAAATTAAAATTCACCAATTTTACGAATTCGGGATAATATCATCTTCTGGTCCAAGAGTTCAATGGTTTTTAAATGTTTTACATCTATCAATTCTTGGTCATCCCATCATATTATACCTAATGATGTGTGGTTTTTTTATGTTTATCACTTGAAAAAAAACTTAACTACTTAGCTCTTTCACATTCAAGCTCTAAGTCAAATATAAAAAATGCTGAACAGAACTAGAATCTCACTTGAAAAAGATATGTCGTAAGTATTAAAAATAAACAAGAAGAATAAATTAAAAAAAAACATATTTTTCCTTTACGACTTTTTCACCAGGCCCGTCAAAGCGACAAATGTCGTGTCGCACAAGAAAAATCAAAGCGTAACAAGGAACTGGCTTGCTTACATTTAAAAACGTAATTGTAACTAACCGCCCCTTTCTTTTATTAATTTACCTCATCCATCCACCAACCCCTTGACGTCACGTTTGAAAAAAACGCGACTTTTGTATAAAATATTCATGATACCGCGACCTCGGAGCTTGAATACGGAATTGTTTATTTGAATTTTAACGAATTTGTGTTTTTAAACAAAATTTGTAAAATCTAGAACGACGAGCTCGTTGTATTAAGAAATTGACTTTGAATTTTAAATAATTTAGAGTTGAGATAATAGTAAGGTGGTATTTGAGGTCATCAATCTTTTTTATGAAGGCATACTGCTGCGCAAATAAAATAAATAAGTAAGTAGATTTTTTTTATGTAGTTAGCTAAGCATTTGACTGCCAGCACACCTGATGGAAAGTAAGGATGCAGCCTAAGATGGAACATGCTTAACCATAATCCACCTGTTCACTCTTGTCTTAACAAATCCTAAATCATAAAGTTCCGGAAATACTGACGCCAAAAGAGAGTTTCACTCCTTGGCAGTTCGTAATATAATAGTAAATAAAACGGATCCATTTTGGATAATGAATTAAAAGGCGAGCAAAACTCGTTCAGTTTTCTCTAGTAAGAGGGCACTGTCAGTTGATAAAACTTCCACGGAAGATCGAACCCCCTGAATATTTACGAAGCTTCTTTGAGAGTCTCGAGTACGACGAGTCACTTAGACATAAAGCTTGATGAGCAATCAACTCACGGGCATGTGGGTTTTAAAATTATCTGGTAAATAAGCACTTCGAAGTCGGTGACTCGTGTTTTGCTTGCTAATTGAGTCCTAAGAGAGCACTGGTGGTCTAGTGGCCCCGCCTTCCGAGCCTACGCTCGCGGGTTTGGTTCCAGTGTACCTTGGAACGTTTGTGCTCGAAAAATGTATGCACACAATGCAAACGATGAAGGAAAACATCGTGAAGAAACCCGCGGCTTAGTAAAAACGGTGCGTCTTAAAGTTTTTTTTGTAAAACACCATGGTGAACTTAGTTCACATATATCGTTGTTATAAAACAAAAATTTACAAGCGCAAACATCAAACGCGTTCAAACTTCCAAATATCTACAATACTCACAAAGAAAATTAATATGCAAAATAATCAGAACGATTACAAAAATGAACATCAGACCAAGTGCCCCTTTTTCAAACCATCAAACGTTCCCGGACCACATTCCTCCGTGCCGACTCCCGTCTGGTCCCTTCTTTTTTTAAATCCCGGTAACAAGCCAATAAAATCCCTTCGCATTTTTCTCTCACAACCCTGCAAAAACCCTCCCGATTACATCCAAATTTACTTAACACCTACGCATTAAACCCGCTAATAAAGATTTTTAATGCAATTTTCTTATCCACCGGCTATAGGATATTGTTCCAACCCATGGTAATTAGATAATCGAGTGAATTTCAGGTTGTACTTTATTTAAATTGAATTGTCGGTATGATTAATGGCTTTAAGGAGAAAGGAGTGGAAATTAGCCGTGCATTACGCTGATTGGTCAGGTTGTTTGCGACATTATTGAATAAGTACTCGTACTGTAGATAGGTACTGATTAAAAGTTGTTCGTTAGCGGAACAAACATTGGTCCAGGCAAACAGGGACGAGAGTAGAGATGCCTCCAAGCAACGAGTACTCTTTTAATTAATTAAGTGTATGGAGCGAGTAGAGCGACTGCACACATCTGTAAAAGGGGAAGTTACTAAGCAAAATTGAAAACTTAGTCATCACCTTATTAGTTTTTGCTCACTGTTTGAATTTATAGACTGGACTTGCTACAACTTGTAACTCTAAACTTTCAACAGGCCATTTGTCAAATGATAACGGGATATCTCACTTCAACGATCTACCCACCTATAGTTATTGAAAACTAGCTAGCTAACTTTCAAAACGCCACGAAGCAATTACACCCAATAAATTATCCCAAAACTTATCATCCACGATATGTACAGTACCTACCATCAAGGTAAATAAATTATTAAGCCCCAAGACAGGACTTAAGATTGGCTGTATTACGAATTCACTTTGGGCTCGGCTAAATAATCTGTGCCATTAGCAAATGTAACCCCGCTACTAATCACATTTCTATAGTAAACACCTGTCATTGGTTTCATTGAAAACTCGCAGACGTAATAGCTTGGAAGCTGGTGATATGTTTTTTATGTCATGCGAACCTCAAACACTCAACAGTTTGTTGTTGATTTGGGACAATCAAAAGTTGTGAGAAAGAGATCGCTCATAGCGATACGGCTACCCATCGTATTATTATTCGGCTTTTTGGAAATATTCACAATTCAAAAGATTGTGTATAGTTAGACGTAGACCTATAGACTAATAGCCATTAACCACGATGAGGCATAAAATTCTGGCATTCGATTTTATTTGTATATGGTGTTTTTATATTATATTTTGATGATTGGGTATGTTTTATTGAATTATTGAAATGTTTTATTGTATTTTGTAGCATGTTAGTTTTTAGACATTCAAACACGATTTGTAAGAGGATTTTTAGTGAATAAAGAAATGAAAATGAATGAATGATTGATGTCAGAAAGTTGACTCAGTCTCCCGTTGGCTAGAGGCCGAAGAAGTAATTCGGTTTTAGTGGTTCGTTTGACCCCGACACGCTCGGTCACTCGATCCGGTCAATTGAAGACGTGATTTGCAAATGAAGGCAAGGATCTGATTTTGAAGATCCTTTGAGACACCATCGAAATACCTTTCTTGGGTTGTAATTCGATATCAAACGACAGATTTGATCTTGTCAATCTTGGATACAGAAAATACAACCAGTTTCAAATAACATGACTGTTATTTTCTTCATCATCGTCATCAACCTGAAGCAGTCCAGTACTAATAGACATAGGCCTCGCCTATACACTTCTACGGTTAATGATACAGAAAGCGTGCTTTAGGAAATGCAAAAACATGTACGGTACAAGTGTCTTTTGGAATAAAGAAGATCTAAAGATGTCGATTACAAAAAACCTGTGGTATTTGAACATCAGCTGACATTTGACTGGCCTCTCAGCTCAGTTGGTAGTAGCTCTGCCTTCTGCGTCGTAGGTCGTGGGTTTGATTCCCACCGAGAACAAAATATTTGTGTGGTGAACGCAGATGCTTGTTTTCTGTCTGGGTGTTATATTGTATTATAAGTAATGAATTTACAAAAAAAAATTACATAAGTAAAAATTACATAAGTAAAAAGTTAATTTATTAATTAGTAATTTATTATAGTATCAGCTATCTGGTTCCCATAGTACAAGCTCTGTTTAATTTGGGGCTAGATAGTGTTGGATTGTCCACAATATAAGATATTAATCCACCATAAACGTAAGGTTTACTCGGCCACAGAGAAGATAATACTACACTAGACTCGGTGTACTAGAGGTGTTCAAGGAAAGTCGGGACAATCTCTCCAGCATTATCGGATTCCGTGGGTGTTGGCCCACAATGGATGTCCTGACCGAGCCGAGCTTACCGCGGCGAAGTGCTTTGTACCAAATCACTTCGAGTAGATTTATTGCCGAGTGTCCCACTTACCCCGCCCTCCCCTATATAAATTGTGGAATAAGTGTTGCCATATTTACTGGTGACGTATTGCAAATCGCGGGTGCCTTCTGTGCTTGTCGTGAGTAGTAATTACTAATCTGCTGTCCGATGACGAATTTGAATAATTTATATTGAGAATTTATAGTACTGAGGTCCTTGGGTTCTGAAGACATACGAGTATGATTAGTTAAGCCTAAGGTGTCTACCTATTTGTGAATAGACGCGCCGAACTTTATGAAAGTTACGAGTACATAATATATATTATGTATCAACAAAAATTATTAAACTTTTCGTTTAACCACTGTTTTGGTGTTTGAATTTAGAACACACCAATATAGGTGACCTCACGGGCGGCCAATAACTTGGCCTTCCTTTTTTCTTCATTGATTGTCCATTTTTACTCAAATTTTTCTTTGTCACTCCTTACCTACACTTCGCTTTAAATCTGTCTTTTATTCACTAATTGCAGAATATACCTACTATTAAATGTTTGCATTTCTCAATATAGAATTGTTATATTATATATAAACACACTGGAAGGATTTTATTATGTGAGTGGTGTACCAGCACCATGTGCGATCCGACCTCAGCAAAACTTGCGCTATAAATCAAGAAGCGAAACTATTTCGTAATTAGATCGCATTCAGGGGCACAACACCTTCTCCTTGAGACGCCCAAAGGGTCCGAAGGTAGGCTCCATTGCCTTTCAAGCACCTCTTTAACGGCTAATATCCTTGGTAAATGGATCCCAAATATTTTGCCCCATAAACGTTATAGCAAAACGCTGTAGCCATGTTTATTACCGAATACAATAACAGGGGCTGTAGATGCTTATAAAAATAAGTACCTAGGAGAAACAATGAGAAAAATTCTGAAATAGAATCCTCTTAACGAAGCGTTTCGTTCCTTTTGATGTTTGTACCTACTTAGTGTTGAATAAGTTGATCCTATTACGATGTCCAGGTAACGCGCGGCGCACAATGGAGTCGCCGGCATGCTAACAAGATTATAACTTTATTTCGTAAATTAATAAAAAGTATGAGCCCCGTGTGTTCCGTCCCCTTCTCACTTTCGTGCCTGTCATTATTGTAAATTTTAATGATACAAAAAGTGCTCAAGCTTGGGTGGTTTTAAGTGATTGTGTTGCGAACGCTCATCATACCTGAAATAAGCAATGTATTTCCTCCCTCGATAAAAATTTGCTTACTGTTTTTTGTTTATACTATGTACCAGATAAAAATTAAGAACTGTTTCAGTAGCGGCTACTAATGATTAATATCGTATATTTTTTTCATCTTTATCTACCACATAAACTTAAGGCCAATATACTAAACAAATAAACGTCTTTAAAACCCTTCTCAAGGGTTACTTGTTAAGTGTTTTGAAGTAACTGTGTCCATAAAACTGGTCCCAAAAAAATAAAAAAATTACGAAAATAAAATTCTGACCAAGCATTTTAATAGCCTTTGCTAAAGTAGTCCTTAACTTTTTTCTGGCAATTATTTAATAGGGATGTATACAAACTAATACATATACACTATACAGTAGGTATAGGTATACGTTTCTTGAGAAAGACAATTTTTATTTTGTTTTAGTGTGAATTAAGCTTTCGTATAATTCCTGGTACACCACAAAGCCGTCACCAAATCCCATGTTAATAAAACAATAAATTGGTATTCCGTGTGCACATCATACGTCCAATATCACCCCCTTCCCCTCATCCCGCTCGGGAGTGCAAGACTGACGCGCGTTGTCTCTCATTAACTTAATACGCTATGGTTTGTACTTCGCAATATGTGCGAAATGAAATACTTTGGGTATACAGCGTGTTCTATATTTGGAAAATTAATTTATTAATATATTTATAGGTATTGAATATTTAGTCAATACAAGAAGAAAACTGGAAAGAAACTGTTATGACTAAAAATTCCAAAATCCTTTAGAACGATTCAGCAATTTTTAATTGAACTAAAAGTCCTAGTTGAAATAAGAGTTCTGACGCTGAAAGTTAAAAGTAACTCAAACTCACTGTAACTTATTAATTTTAATGTGCTTGCTTAGTCGATCAACATTTTCATATTCATATTCATATTCATTTATTCATTGTTTCATGTGTATTATAGGTCTTAGGGGGTAATAACGTCCAGAACATGAGCCCCGCTGGGGCATTACAATGGCCTTACGGCAAAATTAAATTAAATTATGTAAATCTAGGTAACAAACTTCTGTAGAGAATCTAGCATAACAATAAAATCTTAAATCTATGTATGACTATTTGACTTGGACGGCTTGAAATATTTTAAATATTTTAGAAAAAAAAACTTTTATCACGTGTCAAAAAGAATCTGAAAAAGAAAAGAATTTATTCACATTTGTTAAACGCTTTCGGGAAAATAAATAAAATACGGAGCATCCTGTATACAGCAGCTACTTACGCCTCATCAACAATATTGCTCCCGTACAAACGAGTTGACGTAACTCGCGACAAGGCGGACACTTGCAGTAATTTTATGAAGATCCGCCCTTAGTATAATTCCTCATCAGGGAGAACACAGAACAGGCGAATGTTTACATTTTGTGTGTATTTGAACAAACAAACGGTGCCAGTGTTAGTACCTTCTTCTTCCTGCCCATATTCCACTTTATGTGGGGTCCATGTGGGGTTACTTGTCTTCCTTAGCTTAGAAGCAAATAAGTGAATGTCTAAGTCAAATTGAAAGTAATATTGTGTTGTAAAATATTTAATATTTATATTTAATTGTAAATTTTTTAGTATACCTAGTTTTTGCAATCATCGTGAATCAAGGCATTAATTGTTTTTGAATTAAAAAAAAAATCTTAAATAGGTAACGAGCTTGACTGGTTAAAAAAAACACGAGACATATTTTGAACGAAACTAAGATATTTTCAAAAACATGAAACAAAACATTGTACAAATACGAGTAACACATACATAATATTCTCAGCGAACAAATTAGGCCCCTTACACTCGTCAGGAGGTAATGAGCTCGACTGAGACGGACGAGCCCTACGAGCCGGGGATTACTGCTAGTATCGATAAGCTTTATTTTGTATATTAGTTGATCTTACGTGTCAGGGCATAGGGTAACTCGCTTGTTATTTTTATAGCGAACATGTCATTTCTTTTATTTTATTTGTGACATGATCCAAAATTTGCTTGTAAGCTAGTGGGATGAAAAATTTGAAATGGAACAAATAACATGTATTTTTCCTCAAAGAGGATTTTGAAACTCCTAGCGTCAAAATCACCTTTAACGGAGATATATAAAGGGGATTTGCCACTAACCATAATGTGCCGAAAAGTGGTGAAAAAGTAGAAAAAGTTGGAAAGAGCTAAATAGAGAAAATAAATGACATAAGCTACGTATGTTTTATCTTTTTGTACTACCAAATCTGCTAGCGACTAACACAAACAAATCCAGTCGTGGAAAAAAACTACGCATTGCCAATCTTATCTCTCTACATTACGTCAGAGAAGTTGGTTGCCTACGACCACGAATGGTCACGAATGACCCCTAATGACCAGCAATGGTCACAATAACTCGCGGAGAATGCGTGCTTGATTTCCGAGCCGTCTCTGGGGATACGCTAGATGTGAAGCTACGACGGTTTCGCAGTAGATAAAATGCAATTTTCGACTGAATGTACTAGATGAGAGTTGTGGGTTAGCTGTAACTAGTCCAGTTGCTGAAAACTCTCTCAGTAGTCAGAGCTTTTAGCGATTGAGCCAGCCTCAGCTCAGTCGTGGTTCAGGTATCAATCGTGAACAAAAAAAATCTGACGGGAATTGAGGCCACACTTCAGCGCCGGCACTAATTTTTTTTGCTTATCTGTTGTTCTTTTATTTTAAATGTCCATCAATCATCATCATCAGCCTAAATGAGTTAATATTTTTTCGTAAAGTATATGCCAGCCCTACTAACCGCAATTTAAATTTAATCATTGCATTACCCAGTGGTGGAGATTGCAATAGTTTGAGCACTGTTTATCTTTTGAAATACTTTTATAAGTAAGGCTATACATGTTTTGTTTTCAAGTCACATATATCCAATATTTGTTACAGACAAAAATAACATGTACAACAAATTTAAAATTGTTGCACACACATGTTATTCTTGTTCATTTTTCATTCATTAGAAAAAAAAATCTAATGAATATCTGTTTCGGATAGGGTTAGCCATGTCACGCTACTTATAATCTATCCCAATCAGATTGAATCGGGGCCCACTAATGGTCAGTATGACGGGCATTACAGTGATTAGCATCTACCTTCCCAACCCTTCCTCACCTAGAATTATGATTACCAAATCGGCAAGA
The DNA here is from genome assembly GCA_939531255.2 of Thera britannica. Taxonomy (NCBI): domain Eukaryota; kingdom Metazoa; phylum Arthropoda; class Insecta; order Lepidoptera; family Geometridae; genus Thera; species Thera britannica. The sequence continues at coordinate 4,469,266 of OW618041.2, read as the reverse complement.
TAGCTGCGTATTTACTTTGATTCTCGTCGTTAAAAGTTTGTGGGGGCTGACGAGGGCCGTCGTTAGGCCTCTAATGGCCACCATTTGTCTTGTCCGGCCTGTAGTTGTGCCGCGCTAATGAAATTATTGCCACAACTAAACTAAAGGTTATAAATACGGCCCCGGGCGGACGCCACCTTGTTCCGCACTAATGGACCGGTCAAACTGTAAACTGTGTTATCAATGAAATTACAATTAGTAGGGATAAAAATAAAGGGTCGGAAGCTGCACGCTTTGTTTACACTCTAGAGTGGAAATTAGTGAGTTTTGTCCCTTAATTTGATTATGGACTCGTTTCTTGATTGTTATGGGTTGATTACATTATAGTCTTGTTTTGATATGGGGTAGACACGGACATAAATTTCCACTGGTAAATTTTTTATTACGACATGAGGCAGTTATAATAAAAAGCATGTATTTTGAATACAACATCTGTTCAAAGACCAACCTTATACATGCAAACATTTAATAGCAGGAAAGTAGTGATCGTGTCACGCTAGCTTCGACCACGACGATGACACTTGGAGTTTACCAGTTTAAAGTTAGACAATATGAGCACAGTAAAATGTGGTATTCTCAGCAGATTCGCGAAATGTGTCCACCAAGAATGCCATCTGCCTGGGACAATCAAAACTTTGAGAGGAATTTTCTGCTTAGCGTCCAGTGGATTGGTGCGGACAGCCCGCCCGGACCGAGCACTGCTGTCTTGGACATAATGCGAGTGTCTCAAATATCCTGTTCTCAATTACGGTTTAATTTCATTCAGTTTCGTCTTTATTTATTTTGTGAAGATGTTTATTGCAGAACGTGTTTGGAAGTTATTCTTAAATGTGCTATTTTAAAACCTTTAAGAGACAGAAAGTAGTCTTGAGCAAGTTACTTAAAAACAAACTTTGAAAACGTTACTCAACGGGAGCTACAAGCACTGAATTATTTATTGAAAGTAAAGTAGCCACATCAAAAAACCACTTCGAACAATGTCGGTACACCGCAGAAAGGGATCCGAGTATTGGCGCTTCATTGCCCTTCCATTTCAATGAAAAATACGAGTTCTCATCCGCAAATACCGTAATCTTTACATCAAACGGTGAAACGAAGCCTTGATATTACACGCGTCATTTGAAATGTTTCAAAGACATTCCACGTTGGGAAAAATTAAAATAACAAAGCGAGCTGAATGCCAATGGAGCGTGGGACGCGTGACTGATTTGCGGGAGCCGCTATACAGCAAAAGAACTGATAAAATTAAAAATACTTTTAAGATCATCCTTCTTTTAAAAGCAGTAGCGTAATGAGATTTTCGTGAAAGCTTTATATTGCTGTTGAATTTATTTTTGACGGAAACATGAACGCGAATTGAACTATTGTGCAATCCCTCAGTTTGATTACAGTCGGCCATAGTTTCGAAAATCGAAGCGGCATTCCACAATTGAAAACAAATGGGCTGGTTGGCTGTTCGTTCAAAAACCACAGCGAGTGTGAATGTTTCCCGCGACACATGATGGATCAGCCGGCAGCGGGCGCTTTGTGCCCATTTCCGAACGGTTACCTTCGAATACCCTCGAACACTCGCAGATTTTAAACGCATTCCGCCATTTCGTGCGCCATTAGTCGAGGTGAAAAAGCCAGTGATTATGATTGATCGCGCCTTCGCACACAATGTGGTTACTTGACTTGTTGAATGGAACCCCTCACGTGTGCATTCGCCTTATTTGTTAGAAATTTGTAAGATTATTGAATACGAACGCGTTCTTTTCAGCTTGATCACCTATTATTTTATAAAATACATAAAATGATTAGCTTCACATGATTTGAATTTGGAACGTTTTGCACAACGTATTGTAAATTAGCTTCTAAAGTGATCTTACTTATCTTAATCAAATTCATCAGCTGAAACCAAACCGTCTCAATAGTCTCAGTAGACATACCCCAGACAATAGATATTGTCCAGCTCTCCGACGCAATATAAAATATTACTATCCTAAGTTGCACCCCAGTGCATCTATTGTGAGTCGGTACTGTGCAGAGAGATCGAATATGAACTGATTAACTTAGAACTTTGTCTAGAAATTGTAATATTGCAGTGTTTACACTGAGTGCTATGACGTGAATGTGATATCTAAGTATTTATAAAGTTTAGGCAAGATGGTTTTAATAAAGAGTAAGTTATGAGTTTATTAACTTTGATTCAAAAACCAAGCAACGTGTTAACCGTTAGTAAGCATATATACGCTATTTTTATGCAAACGATAAAGAGTTTTGTTTGCAAAATATATTCAAAAGCTACAAAAAAGTTCCATGGAATCCATCTTAAAAATAAGCAAAGATTTTTCCAATAAATAATTCGAAGAAATCGTAGCTATTTGTATTGTAATTCAGGTTGACGGAAGCAATTATTTTTTATCGACACGCACGGACGAGCGGGGTGGGGATGGAATAACAGGTAACCGGATTTTTAAGATTACAATTTTTTTAGTAACTAGGCATAACATTTTGATTCCGAATCCGAATAAAACTTTCCAAAAGTTATGTGCTGCTTTTATGTACCAAAACAAAAATATGTACAGGCTCAAACATCGAAGCGAGGGAAAGGATTTTTACTGAACTGAATTAAACAGATTTTTTTCTGGTTCAGCCAAAATCCGTGCGCTTGTAGTCCAGCCTTGAAAGGAGGGAGCCAAGACGACGCATTGCACCCGCGGGAAAAGAGTACAGACAAAAAGGAGGTTTAAAGGGAAAACTTTGTTTTGGGGGACCTTTACATCGAGATAGTGAAAACTCGAATGGTTTTTGTATTGTTTTATTGTTGACCCTAAATATAATAGTGTTCTTTGATTATAAAAGGTGCTTTTGATAAAGGATTTGGTTTTTAGTATAAAAATATACACCCAATGTGGGAAACACTAAATGAGTAGAATTCACAATAAAACATTCAGCGTGTATCATTAAAATATTTTTTTTATTCATAGGTTTTTAACTAGCTCGTATACACTTAACGTGTTTTGATGAAGATTCCTCTAATTCGCCTTTGCCAATGTATACAATTTTTCTACAAATATCCTAGAAAACGAATACAAAAACACAAATTCTTCCACCCAAAAAATCTGAACATCTCAATGAATACAAGTTAGCCTGAAGGGATGAGATGGGGACCGAAATGTCTTTTTTATAATCTGTTTACTTGTTTCCGCTCTTACCAGATAATCTTTTTATACTGAACTTCCGATGTGTTTGCAGATGATAAAAATGCTTTGTATATTTTTGCATAGACATTTTTAGGGTTTTGGTGCCAAAAATGAGTTGTAAATAACGGGATTCTCATAGTTGCAATATTCGCGTATGTCGTGAGTTTAAGTGAGTTAATTTTAGTTAGAGTGTTTAGTTGCTCAATCTCATCAAATTTTATGCACTTAATTGAAATAAATAAAGTTCTAGACAATCAAGCCAAAAACCCTTAATCTACTGTATTTAGAAAAAAAGTATCTTTGAAAATCATTTTCTATTTTTGATTGGTGTGAAAATGTTGTGGCTTATAAAAAGAACTGAATACAATATTAGGTATAAAGCCATCGGAAAAATAAATGGAACGAACGGCAGTTTCCTCGCCTAATTCTCCGCCAAGACGCGAACCGTTTAACAAAGTTTAACTGAACATAAAATTTTATTAACCCATATATGAAATAGTGAGACAATCCCGCCTCCAATCCGGCTCTCTCGAGTCATTAGACGCATTTTTATTACTCTATGACGATAAACATGTCGTAAGATACCAACTGAAAACATTCATAGAATTAGTTCCCCCGCCCGATGCTACGATTCGATTATTACGATTATTGTGTTCGATTATCGAGATTTGTTTATCTTTATTGAGGCATTATTCAGTGAGCTTATTATTTATTAACCTTATAATCATTGTATATCGCTCAAAGTTGTAATTTTCAGCATAAATGATTTTGTTACTTCGTGTGCTTACGTTTTACTTCTTTAAATTTCCCCAACACCTATAATTTAATGTTGCTTAATTTTTCTCCCACGTTTCTCAAGAGCATAGACATTATTTATTGCTTACAATCTCGTATACACCAGGGAAATATTTTTGTGCATTTTTCGCTCGCGTTCTTCAACCAACTTCTAATTTCTAATGGGCTATTTGCCACTTTGTCAATTGCTTCGATAAATCTGAGTGGCCACGGGGCGACTGAGTTACTGCCACGTCTTGTAGTAAATTCTGCTATTCTTTTGTTTTATTTCGCGGTACTCGAGTGAAAGACGCGTTTCGACCTGCAAGCCATTATTTTTGATGGAACGAAGTTTTATTTGTTTTTACAAGTGTCCTTTTAAGTTTTTAGGAGTGCTCGTTTTGTTCTTTGTTTTCTTTGTTTAGTCTTACATGAGTACCCAATTGATTAATATTATGACTAAACGCTACAATATTATAAATTTAGATATATATTAATGCTGTGTTTTAGACAAAGTTTGCCACAGTCAAACCATTCAAAATATCAAAAGTATAATCACAACTTTTAGAATACATTTAGACAAGTTGTGTCTAGACACGAACTAACTGAAAATATACTATTAATTTAAATTGACATGTTTGCCAAAGTTAAACGTAGTATTAATTAGAGTAAAATTGAATCCGAAACGGAGTTGAGAGTTATTTTATTGGTTCCAATTCTATCAGTTACAAATAGGTTTTTACTCGATCAGACTGAAAGCAAAGTTGAATATCGTAGTCCATTTGGAACTAAACTATCAACTTTTTATTGATGTATGATTTTTATTGATAAAAGCTATGCTAGGTATAAATTTATTTTTAAGCAAACGATTTATGCCTTGCGAACATTTATAGGCAATTATGATGGCAATCAGTGTAACGCTGTCATATTTGACAGCGTTTCACGTTTCGTTTTTGCTATTGTGGACCCTAGATGTGCGCGGTGCGTGTCGGTAAAAGTAAAATTAGCATAGTTAAAAACAAAATACTTTGCTTCGAAAGAGTCAAAGAAGGAAAATTTAAAAAAGTCACGATGAGTCGCAAATAATACAACAAGTTCTAAATAGTTACACATTGTGATGCTCTACATATTCCACTTGCGTTCTGTTTGTAATAATCACAGCGAGTCCATAGCAACTCCATTAAAATTTAGTACACAAAACACAGAACAAACAGCGGCTCACATGGCGGCTGTTTATTTAAGGCTGCCGGCCGAGTAATATCCCGCTCTAATTCTGGCTTGAGCCAAATCCTAGTCTTTGATTCGCGCACACTACGAACCAACTCACCCTGACATGTGGACGGTCTTTGTACCTTAAATTTTGGATGGGACGTCGGAGTTTCATCGGCTTTCAGCTGACAGAGTACGCAACTATATCCGGATGGCAAAGTTAAGACAGCCCACGATCACTGTCGCTCCATTAGCGATGATGCGCCAAACTTTTTAATAGTTGCGGAAATTTAATTAAGGCAAGTCATCAGTCACTAGACCCGTCGCTGCTCCAGATAGATAACGTGGGGTCAGGCTGCACTAACCCGCCCGTGATGAATGTACCCTTAACGGACCTCAAATATGCCGCTGACGGCTCCTACAAATGTTTGAATAACCCATGCAATTAAAACGGAGCTGGCCGTGTGACGAAGGCTCCCAAGAAATCGATTCATCCTTAAGTCACGCTTTAACTTATGCGGCACATTATTCATAAGTTTGTTACTCGGGATGGACTCTGACGGTCAGAATGCAAACAAACCGCGATTCTGGTTATTAATCATTCGTGCTCCTTGTTATCGAGTGGTGGTGGCGTGATGAAGTAGCGGCGAGCCTTGTAATTGTGATCGCCGCTAACTAGGTGTTGACGGCGGCTGACCGCTGCTGGACACTGGTCATCCATTATTCACACCTACCAACTGTATCCAAATTAAACCCTTTAAAGCCGACTATCAACCGCAACGTTTATAATCTTGATGCTTGGTAACATTTACAGATTCAAAATTCGAGATATAAAATATCGAAATTACATTATGCCGTCGCATTTATCATCTAAATTGCGCGGTAGCCGAAACGCCTGTAACTTTGACGTGTATTGAAATATTAATACATCCATACAAAAGCTTCGGCTCGTTACCAAGCGTTCACCTTCTCACTCCTCATTAAAATTTGTACGACAGCTTCTAAATTCTACTCTTTTCTCCGCACCTCCATTTCAATGTACAGGAAAAAGTGGAAGAGCGATGTGTTAGTACCGAGACTACCGAGCCGGGTTGGCAAAAGTTTTGCCCCCACAACCCACCGGTGCGGTGTGGGGGCAAAAAGTGTTGCCGGCGGGTGAGCGTAGCTATAGCTGTGTTGGGAGAAAGTTTTCCGTGTTGCGGGTAGGGGGAGGGGGGGACGCATGCGCGTGGTTCGCCCGCAGAGCTGACGTGACAGTCCTAGTTGGGACGCGGCTGGAGCAAGGCTTGTTACTAAATGAAACGATAATGCACAGTTTACGTAACTGTTTAAATTAATGCTGGTATATTTTATCAAGAAACAATCTGTTCTCATTTCGATGTTTTAAGATTTTATAGAAGATAAAAAGGATAGAATCACGTACCTATAAAAAAGTATTCTTTCACTAGAAAGCAGTAGATTTTCTGCTGAAAGGCTGTTTTTGTATCATAGAATAGAAAATTAAGATGCAATTTTTGATAAATTAAGTGATAGAAGACTAACACGAAAAAGTATTTGTTTTATTTTAATTTAATAAAATTAATTAAAAACATGCTTGCATTAAATTATGCAGCAATGCAAGAATCAGGTCATGAAACTCCTTTGGTCTTATTACAAAAACATGACTTAGGCTAGGTTTAAACCGGAACTAAGTAGTCTCGGCCTTTTTATAAAACACGGACTAAAGATAAACCAAAGATGATACCTTAGTTTGACCATGGTTTAGACAAAACCTTATTACAAATCATAGCCTATCTCCAAAACCAGGTTTAATCTATGACTAAAAGATAAACCCGAGAGACCCCTAGTTTAACTATGGTCTAACGTCAAACCGTCAAATGACATGTCATCAGTAGTGGATTGTTTAGAGGTTAGGTATCAGACTTCCAAGATGGCGGCCTGACGAAAGACATAAATTTTAAAAATTCCAACATTATACGTAAGACTAGGCGATATGGTCTTGATACTATAGCCTGCTTCGAAAGAAGCGAAAAAAAAAAAAATAATAAAAAAGGTTAGGTATCATTGAAAATGAATAATTTTAATATTATCGTGATGAGTTTCGAAGATTTATATGTGCTGGAGATGTACCGGCCAGCGCCCTAGTAGACAGCGTGAACGAATCGATCCATTTGATCTATGTGACGAAGATTTTATATGTAATATCGATTTACAAAACGTTTCGGCGTCAAAAGTGTATATTTATTGCGTGAAGAGTTGTCTCACGATTCTCGAGGAAGCCCCTTGAGCCCTGAAATAGGTAAATAGGAAATAGATAGGTGGGTGAGGTAGGGAAATAGGTTTCGACATGAAGTAGGTAAGTTACCATGCATAACTTTTGTAGGCAGAAGAGTTCGCGCTAATTCATTCGCATGGTCAATTTGAAGTACTTCTATGCATGGTGTTGTTTCACTATATCTCCTGCTACAGTCCTGGCACCCTTTAGTACCTAGGTATCGGGAAGGTGCCAAAATTACTGAAAAAAATATGACGAAAACCGAGGTAGTATGATCTTATGACTTTAGCTTTGTGTGAGAGGAGCGTAAAAGAAAGTGTGGCACCAGAAGGAATGAACGATTTATACCCATTTGGCTATTTAATCTGTGGATATTATTTAGACCATGGTTTATGAAGTCCTTCACTAGTCATTGTTTTGTAATACAAACATAGTTTAACCCTGGTTTTGGAGATAGACTATGATTTGTAATAAGGTTTTGTCTAAACCATGGTCTAACTAAGGTATCATCTTTGGTTTATCTTTAGTCCTTGTTTTATAATAAGGCCGCTTAGGTTTTACTATAGTCGTGAGGGCACAGTTGCAATCGATCCGATCTGCCTCACACCCCGGGAAAGTAGCGGCTAGCTTTGGCACCGCCTACGACGTAGCCGCGTAGACCACTACGGACCTACGTAGAGCTGCTACGAATCTACAAAGGTCTGCTGATTCGTAGAAATCTACATCCCGGATTAACCGACATTGTCCAGAAGTAATATGCTGCATAGGTTTAGTAAAATATCAGTGTATTTTATATTATGTGTTAGGTACTATTGTGACAGAACACGATTTTCATCCGAAGGAAAATTTTGTGTTCGAATGAAATTCTTAAATTATACATTCATAATCCTTTGTATGAATAATGTCAAGGTTCCTACGCATACAACAGAGTGCAGACAACTCGACTCTGAACTTGAAAACGACTCGCGCGCAACTTTCCGCCGGGATTTGTTGCGACTTGTTGTTGCTGTTTGTTACCGAACTAAATTTGAGTTGCTAAACTAAAGTTGAGGATATTTAAAGAGAACTTTTTCATGGAGTCAACGGCCGCCCGGACCGTCACCCAGTTTCTGAGTAGCAGTCGAGTTATGGCACTTGTTTGGAAGTAGTTGGACCAGCGGGCAGAGGGCTGCAGCGAAGGTCATGGCACTAATTCGACCTTGCCTACAACTTCACGAGTTCTGGAACAATAGTTTCGGTGGTTAACATTGGCGGGTCTGGCCGATTTCGTGGCTGAATTACTGATTCAAGATGCTATTTATGCGTGCCAATGACCCACGTCAAAGCTTGGCGTCATTGGCATATTTTTTTTATTTTATTGTAATCCAAATATATATTTATCCACAAATCTAATCTGCTCATCAAAGTCGAGAAATTGGGCCAGTTTCATCATTTTGATTAACCGATCCCCGTCAAAGGCATCAAGCAAATTAGCCGCGGCAAAATAATAGAACATAATAACCATTACAGGACAGCGACACAGAATCTACAACAGTTATTATGTACAGAATTTCGCCTGAGGCAACGTAGCACCTGACTAACCAAATTAATTACCGGTCTATAAGGAAATATTAACCGGCCGGTTAATAAGCCGTTCGCCACAATTAAATTGGGAGGGTCTAGCAGTCATTATTTATAAACAATAATATATCAAAGCGATATTTTCAAGATGGCGCTTGCCGCAAGAGCTATGCGTCATAAAGCGCGCGTGGTCGGGTTAATTTATTTATTAAGTTTATCAACTTTTGCTGTACAAAATATTAAGAAAATTTATTTGGGATTTTATTCAACAACACTCTAGCGAGCCGTCTGTCTCACCATTTCTCTATGGCATATCATGTTTTTATGATTATGCATGTGTCAATGGATAATAGTTCGTTTAGGTAGTTCACTGACAAAACGTAACAGAATAGTCATTCAAAGGAGCAATTTTTATGATAGTATAGGATCCCGCTATAGAAGGACCTTCACCGAGCTGGTTATTTAATGAAACGTATTTTATATTTAATCAAACATGCCAATAAATATATTCTATATGGGTTGCCTATCAAATTTCAGTCCAGGATTATGATTAATTAATAATTAAAAAAAAAAAATTTTTTTTTAACTTTCCACCGGTTTGCTTATTAGACAAATTCTATACCAATCGAAAGTATAGACCCCATAGAATATGCAAACGTTAGGTTGCCTATTTTTTTCCGGTCACAACTCTCGGGTAGCCAGGTATAAACAGGTAAATCGATACTAGCATTTTGCACCGGTATGTTTATCGAATAAAAATACTGGGGTCTATACTTTCGATTGGTATAGAATTTTTTTAATAAACAAACCAGTGGAAAGTTTTTTTTTTTTTTAATTATTAATTAATCATAATTATCCTGGACTGAAATTTGATAGGCAACCCATATAGAATAATATTTATTGGCATGTTTAATTAAATATAAAATACGTTTCATTAAATAACCAGCTCGGTGATGGCCCTTCTATAGCGGGATCTTAGACTATGAGCAATTGGATATTTACCATGATTTAATTTAGTGAGTTTTGACTCCCTATATTTCGGCACAGTAACATAATTATATCTTTACTCGTGGACTTACACGACACACAGTACAGTACAACCAGTGATCGTGGTGCATCTAATTCTAATCATGGTGCATGCAACTGTGCCGAAATATCGAGAGTCAAAACTCACTAAATTAAATCATGGTAAATATCCCGTTTTTCATAAAACTAGTGTTAAAAACCATAATATTTTCAAAAGTTATATAAAAAAAAATGTTATAAAGAACATATATTTAATATAAAAAACTACACAAAGGATTATCACAACTTTCTACGTTTAAAAAATGAATAAACTGGCCCTGCAATATTTTGAGTAGACCAATTGTAAAATATTTTCTAATAAGCAATCTAAACGAGAAAAAAATCAGCAGCTTTTACGTTCTGGCATAACATCGAGCAAAACACGAGGCTCGTGCTCGTATTTATGGTTATATGGAGCAAAAGTTTCGCAGCGTAGGAGCTAAAGCCATCGATTTTCAAAACTTTTTCATGGAAATAAACCTACTTTCGTTGTGTACGCGGCCCCGTTTAACAGTGTGCGTAGCCGCTGGCTGAACTCACACAGATGAAACAGAGGTCACACGATTTCAATGAATTAAAAAATCCTGGAGCTAGTTGTGAAATTTACTTAAAAACATACCTTAAAAATATGCCATATCCAAATCACATACTCTTGCATAGACTGGAATATGCTATAAGATTTTTAACAAAACACTTTTTAAAACAAACACTTACGTATTTTTTTTAAGTAAAATAGTACAATAAAATGATACTTAGGTAGTTGCAGCTGTCCCAGGACTTATGAGGACCATCGACCGCCTGTATTGAACAAACTCACACACACAAAGCCGCGTACTTGTAATGGGTCCGCAAAGAAAACTTTTTAAAACTTTTCCAGCGAGGCAATATGGCTTGTGTTCTCAACCGTTATGTTTTATTTAGGCAACCGTGAGGCATCTCTTTCTGCCTCATGAAAATACGTGCTTGATCGAGCGAGATGGTTTTACTTTTATGCAGTACTTTTTAAAGGAGCGATACGACTGCCTTGCCCGGGATACGGAGTAATTATTTCTATTCTGTCATTGCCGTGTGTTTTTTATGTGCTGTCGTCATTTTGTTAGTTGCAGTCTTCTAAAAATAACTTATAAGCTAACAGCTATGTGCTCAATGGCCAATGACTCGTTTACTGTTTCAGCATAAGTTTTATTTGATTTTAGTTACTGCAAAACAATATGATGGAATGTATCTAGTAAGTTATAAATAAGTCTATTATTCCAAAACGCAATACTTGAAAACTACCCTTTTGTCTTTTAGAACAAGCATTAGACAAAAACACACTAAATTGAATGTTTTTGGAAGTTAATTTTAATTAAATGAAGAATAACCCTTCGATTTGACTATATTTTTTTTAAGGAAACATATAATTAATGTTTCTGTTCAAAACAAATTAATACCTAATTTATATACCAATTTCTGATAGAAATAGCAGCCCACTTAATGATACGGGGTAACCATTGCCCAAAACAAGACTTAAGGAGCATGTCTTACAATGCGTTATCTCGCGTCCATCAACTTGAAGTATTCAGGGTGCCTGTATTTTTACCAACATCCACACCCTTCAAACCGAAACACAGCAACGCTGTTTGAAGACAAAATAGGCTGAGTGCAACTTTTTGTTCTTAAACCATTACTTTACGTAGTCCCGTAGATTTAAAAATGCAGTCTCACTGTGGTCGTTTATCATGATTGCATTCGATTGGCGTGGCTCAGCTGCGCTTTATTGCCGAATTACTGAGCCCATTTATATTGAAATTTATATTTCTACTATAGTTGAATGCCCGAAACTTTACATGTGTTGTTTGATCGGAGCTTTAATAAGATAAGATAAGGTTTTAAATGGATAGGAGAGGAGTGCATGCAGAGATGACGGCTGACAGAGGGGAATGGAGGAGGAAGACATGTTGTGTTGACCCCACATAAAGTGGGCTAACGGCAGGAAGAAGAAGTTTGATCGGAGCTTTAAAAAATGCTATTTTATTTTAATTACCTACATTGCCAATCAAAAATAAGATGCAAGATACTTCTATGTATATACGAGTACACATTATATTTTTGTCATAGTTATAATCAATGATAAATTTATTTCTAGACAAATTTTATTCTTACATTTTAGATGAATTTATACAGTGCATCTCTTTGTCTGTCCGTCCGTGTTGGCATTGGTGCTAAAATAGAAATAATTATTTGGTCAGTAAACTTATCTACTTTATTAAAAAAAAGCTATCTATTATAGAATTCCTAAAATCTTCTGATAAAATACAAAACTTACCCAACAATAAACCATCCAATTTCGATTCTCTCCAATAACATTTCCTTTAATCTTAACGCGCGTTTTAAAGCGGGCTTTATCACGAGTCCGAGTTCTCTCGTAAATTATGAGGCCTTTGTTTTACGCGCGCTCATTACATAGATTGTTCTAGGGGAGTGTTATGAGACGCTAGGAGATTTCAAAGAGCCGAAAAATATTACTGGTGCTTTGATTAATGTGACTTATTTTAATCTCCCAGGATGCATACTATAATATGAGTGTATATGATGATCAGATGCAGTTAGTATCTCTCATAGCATCTACAATACATATTATGGTAGATCAAAATTAGTAGATATAAGATAAAGCAATAAAACAATAAAATAATGTATTCGGTTAAAATGAATCACAAAAGTCGCTTAGAAATGTTTTTTTTATTTAAAATTACTTAAAGCAAACGCGAAAACAAACTTGCTAATATCTTTGATGTACTACAAAAGCGCTACGGCTCGTAGATAGCGCTACGTGCTACAGTATAAATTCTCTCCTTAGCCTATGATTTTTATGAAATGCGCTCACTGACGTTACAGCACATAAAACTATGTGTACAGCACACCACACGCTGTCAAAATTGGGTACGATCAACTCATGCTTGGCCCTCATTCTACCAAGCACGGTTCAGCCCCTTCACGGCATTAATTGATTCGGAAGATAAAACCGGAATGTCACCGCTGATGCGCCGCGGACGTGACTGGTGCTTTCCGAGAATTCTCTGATTTTACGCTTCACTGGATTTTATTATGCTAGACTGGAATTGGAACTGAGATATTATAATTGCACAATGATAATGAGTTTACTCCCTTCTATGCCACTTTGACAAGATTTATCGTAATGTATGTAACACACTGAAGATTGAGAATATATTTGTAAAAGCTTATGAAGTAGACAATTTAATGTTTAAGCTAATAAAGGCTACGAATAGCTTGGGTTCAAGAGTGACAAAAATATAACTTTTTTATTTTTTAAAATTATAACAAAAATCACGTTAAAACCAAGTTAATATGTTATTTTAGTTATACTACACACATTTTTTTTATTATTTAATTACCCTCTGCATATCTGGAGGAAAATAATACTCGGGCTAAGCAGCGCTATATAGATATCCCTTGCTTATTTGGGTGGGGAATAAAGTCTAGGAACTAGATTATTATTTTTTTCTTATTTTTCATCTAGATCGGTTTATGCATGTTTGAGTAGCAGTACTTAAACAGACAATCTCTTGCATTTATATTAGAATGATAATTCGAAAAGCCTTCCGAAGTGACTATATCGTACAGCTATTATTTATCCTGCGCGGATGCGGCTATTGACAGCGTCCGGCCAACGCGCGTCTCTTCCGGTCACCGCTGTCGACAAATTGTTTTATATTTCGTCCGACTGTTCTGAAAAAAATAAACATTTTCGACATACAAACACACAGTAAAATAAAATATTCTTGTAAGTAACTGAATATTATAAATAGTCATCATATCAGTTTTCGATGAAAACTAAAATTAAATACAAGTTTTAACTTTATCCCTTTACTGTTTGTACATAATTGAGTTTCGTAACCAGCTCAAAAGACACACAGACGGCCTACAGTATTATAACCAGAGTCAGAGACAGAGACAGACAGAGCTTGTGGTGGGCTTACAGTGACGTAGAAGGATTTGTTTTACTTTCTTCATTTTCCTGCCCTCATTCCACTCTAAAAAGGCTCGTTCTTTTATATTCTTCTTCTATCCATTCCTGTAATTTGTCATCTCAGCGCTTACTTATTTTCTTACTATATCTTATAGAATAATAATAGTTCATGTAGTGTGTATATTATTATAATATAATCTACTTATATTTCGCGTGTTTCGCCCGTCCACCACAGAACAGTCCTCCTTCCGGCAACTCCACGAAAGCTTTACGTTGTAGGTTTTACAACGTCTGATTATAAAATTACCGCAGCGCTCGTAACTTTGTAATGGAGTGTTGTTTGCGCTCGTTAGAGTGCATTCTGTTAGGCTAAAAGCGCGAATGTTGAAGCTTACATCACTTTTTGATCGTATTAAAAGTATTACTTTGACGTAAAAGCACTGATCATAGTAGCTAACTGGGACTAAGGCCCGTATTCAAAAACAATGCAGAATCGAGTCTCAAGCACGCTCAACCATAGATTTTTGACAGTTCTCCATTAAAGTATCAAAATTCTATGATCGACTGAGATTCAAGCAGTGTTTCTGAATTCGGGCCTCATACTCAGCGACGAGACGTTTAAAAGTGATCTTTGTGAATCTATAGGTTTCATTTTTAATACATGATTTCAAAATGTGTTCTGGTTAGGTTGCTAGTAAAATTAAAAATCTTTCTTTCCTACGTTTAATTTAGTCCTTATGTTAGTTTTTGTTGCGTTACAAAAAGGAAAAATTGAACTTCTTTTACGTTATTCGATTATTATTTCATGACTAACGTTGTGTTTATTTTGTTACAGGTAACAATCATCACTTTATTTCTGCCAAAAGGGTTTGTGAAATTGTAGCCTGTTCCTTAATTTGTTAACTGCAGGCCTACCACAACCTCTGTCTGGCTCTATCTCTGGCTCAGGTTTTGAATCTGTGTGAGTGTTGACTATATAAATTCTACGTCAAAACGTCACACGTACAGCATAATAAACTGGTGAGCACTCACACAGACTCAAAACCAAAGCCAAAGACAGAGCCAGACAGACCTTGTGGTAGGCCTAATGAAATGCTGACAATAGTGAAATCATGAACCAATAAGTGAGTATGTCGCTCCCTGGCTGCCTACGGGCAGACAGATCCTGACTTTTAGCGAAATTTAACGATCTTTGCCGAAGAGGTGTCGGTGACAGTGACTTGGTGACGGTGAGGCTAGTTCATTTATTTTTTCCCACCTCAATAATACTCAAGCCCTGCCTAAATAAGTTTTACTTCCCTATGCAAATCTGATACAAAACCGGTCTCAATTCGCAGCGTTGGTCTGGATTATGAGATTTAAGGGTATGTGTACAAAAACTGCTTTCGCATAAGTGTTCATAAGCTACGTATCTAGCCTGCACACATAGTTTTAAAGTGTAAATTGCAATAGCTGAGAAGCTAATCGCAGTATATCACAAGAATCCGCGCCACTGCGGCATTGTCACGTGCGGGAGCAGTCCGCTTGCTGCAAAGCTTGGCGTTCACGAAAATTTACGAAGATTTGATACTCTTCCCGCCGCGCCATGTTTAATGATTTCTTGTTGGAAAAAAATGTTCTACATGATACCCATACTCTTTTCTAATAGGAAGTGAGTGAAGGTAAACAAAGTAGTTTTTTTGTTATGAAAAAGACTTTTTAGCTTCTTTGGCATTAATACGGGCATGCGCAAGCTTCCGGAAATGACGTTTTCTGACGTTTGAGACGCACGACGCATGCTTATGTCCAGTGGACGCAGGGTGTCGCGGGAGTGGCTAGAAGATGGAGATTGTTTTCTAGAGTCTAAGGAGCTTTCTCCACCTGTCAGATGTTTCATCGTTTAAGCTGAAGTATCTTACAAAACCTACCTTGATTTTTTTAATAAGAAAAAAATTGCGAGTTGAAAAGGCAATGGGCAGCTTTTAGAACCGACATGCGTGAAATATTCTTCTAGTCGTGTCAATAGTTATTTCGAAACAGCGTGGTGAAAGGATTTCAAAGAGGCTCTTTACGTGCACTTGACACATGTTTTGAAGCTACTTTTAATGTCGTGTAAAATTATGGTCTCTTATGATGACCACGAGCGAGCGACATTGTAAAGATCACGTTATTCAGTACCTTCCTAGTGTTAATTATGTCTAGCAATGGACTTCTTCAGGTTGCAAATGATGTTACTTAAGTTTTAAAAAAAGCTTTATAGCATCTACTATTTATACACCAACTTAAAAGAAACTGTTTTAAAAACTTTGCTAGCTTGAAAGCATTATTTTTCATCATCATAAACATGTCATGGGGAAAAAATCTAGTTGTATTCCCTTTAAATACACCTTGTTAACTTTCTTTTGTTGACTTGATATATTTATTTGCTGTACGGTGGAATATTTCCACCTTAGCGGGAAATAAACTTTGCAATTTATTTTGTCACTGCAATGGCACGATAGATCGCGTTTGCCGTCGCATAAATACGAACGGTAATTAGTATCCTTAGACGGTTACTTAGTGGTAACCCCGTAGGCCTGCCACAAGCTATGTTTGGCTCTGTCTCTGGCTCTGGTTTTGAGTCTTTGTGAGTGCTCACCAGTGTGTGTTTGTCGTTTCAACGTAGGATTTATTTAGCCAACACTCACACAGCCTTAAAACCAAACCAGAGACAGAGCCAGACAGAGCTTGCGGTAGCCCTACTGATGGTAGGGGGTGGATTTATATTCCGATCTTACAGCAATGGATTATTATTATTCTAAATTCGTTTAATGAATTAGATTCTTATACGATAGGATTTGTTCACCCATCACGTTCACAATTTTATGTCAACGTTTTATATTAGACATTATCTCTATTATTTTTTACATTAGATAGACCATGCTTTGGCCACAGTCTCACCTGATGGTAAGCGACGATGAAGCAGAATGGTCTAGAAGATAATTGTGATAATTAGCTGACAAATTCACCACAATTTATGGACCGAATATTTTTTATTTTTAATAATCTTTTTTGAAGAAACTTTGTTTCTTCTAGTTTTGATGTTGTTTTTTTTGCAATTTATTTTAATAAGTCTGAGAGCGAAGTGGGACCAGCGAAAACTATCTCAGACAGGGCTGTTAATTTTATTAGTATTTTTATCGATGCACAATCTGTATTTTAACATTTTCATACTAAATCTCGGATAATAACACCCATAATTTACTTCACATGATAAATACGCACAAATTACAATAAAATTACATCAGGAAGCGTAGCGACATTTAGGCTCACGTGCGTGGCCTAACTGCCGTAGATTAGGGCCGCGTTGACAGACTGCGTGCGCGCCGCCCGTGCCTGGCACCACTATCGCGCACCATCGATGACTAATAAACACAACTTGCCATCATCCACCCTGAAAACCAACCCTATACCCATCACCAGAAAGACGAGAATACAAAACGCGCGCACGAAGACAATCTAGCAATCCTGTAATCACAAACAATCTCCGTTCCCCATCAAATTGAATCTTGACTCGAGGGCATAAAGATGGTTTTTCGACTCTCTGCGTGCAAATAAATATGTGCCCAGGTTATAATCGTGACCACTTCTAGCGAACACTTTAGAAGTTCACCCCCGAATTGAGCGGTCCGTGTCAGATTCGTGTATACGCGTATCGACGCACAATTCGTGGGAAATATAATTTTATTTCTTCATTTCCATTTCGGTTTCACGGTGTCGTAACAATTTTATTAGGGGTATCTATCAACTCGTATTTGTGCAACTCACGCATTCGTAGCTTTCAATCGTTTATAACAAAATTAAAATAATGTTTTAGTTTTGACTTTATGGCCTGCGCACACCTAGGCAGCTGGCGATAGCGATCAATGAAACGCTGTCAAATATCGCTGTCAAATTTGTCAGCGTTTCACTGATCGCCATCGCCAGCGACCTAGGTGTGCGCAGGCCTATGAAGTCCTGCAAATGTAAGTATGCTCGATTTCCACCAAGGACGATTATTTTATAAGCATCGGTATGTTTTCTGCTTGAATTTTCTATACATTCCCATTAATAGTTTGTGCTTAGTTTGGTGCTAGATGGCGTAGTGTGAAATGTCCATGAAATTTAAATTTTTGCGTAAAAAACTCGATAAAGACCTTAGCAATTTTCATGAAAATCAATAACTAATTAAGATTAGAGCTAAGCTTATTTTGACTGGATCAAGAAGTAATCGCCTGCTCCTTCACGTCTCAAGACACTTAAGATTCTCAAGTTTTATCTGTAGGAGCACCTTTAGATTACTCATTTCGCAATAGCCCAGGGCAATTAAAAGCAAGGGGTAGTAGGTATCATTAACCGGGAGCGTCCCGGGCGGCGTCTTAACAAGAATATAATGCAATTTTAAAATAATCCCGCAAAAAAGAAATTAATGCAGGCACCTCGCTGGATTCCCTTTTTATCTCCTTAATTGGTTTTCACATCTTCCAGTGTAAAAAATATCGTGTTCTTTGTAATCTCGGGCGATGTTTTAATAAATATAACGAAGTGATCTCGAAGTTGGGGCGGGAAAAAATATTGCCGCCCTTAAATAAACCTTCACACTTGAAAGATCAACGCGGCAACTGGCGCGTTTAAGATTTATTGGGAAATAATTAAGAACCGACACCTTTGGCAAAGTAATTAAAGCACCCAAATTAAAAATGTGGGTTCATCTAACTTTGGTTTTAAAAGAAGGCATTTATTTGAAAAAGTCTTCCATAAATTTCTACTCAGTGAACTTATTTACACATCGACTGCAATAGTCAAATTAGTTTGAGAAAAAAGTTACATCTGCTAAGTTTGTACAATAAGTTATTTAATTATTTAATTTGAACCATCATTGTCGTCAAGTTCAGTTGTCGTCGTATTTTTATTGAAGTAAGATATACCGATAAAAACTATACATAATTAATTTGTTCAATATTTACATTTTTAATAATGTCTTGCATGACACTTTTATTAAGAAAAACAAGAAACGTAGCCATTAAGTAGGCGAAAATTTTCATAAAAAAACTATTATTAACTAACAAAATAGTTTTACCCACTATAAACGGGCCTTCAAAACTCATAAGCCTATGTCCAATAATGAAATCACAGCAACACTACAGCGTAATGTAATCCACTCATAAACCGTGCAGTAATCCTTCCACTCCGCAGTGCTTGTGTCATCAACTGGAGTCACGATTAGGGATGGGACATGGCTAGATCTGCGAAGAAGCTTCAAACATAATGCGAAGACTTCATTTTAAACTTGGAACTTAAAAAAACGAGCATCGGAATAGACTTGGAATCAAATTCAGCAGAGATTCATATCGTTTGCATCATCATCACCCAGCCTGATTTAGCTTACTGCTAAATATAAGTATTTGCTCCTTCTACTCAGCATCATTTAAGACCGACACCCAACCCTTGTTGTCACGACGACTTTGTGATTATTTCATCAGCGCTATGAAGCAGTTCTGGTACACCACAATCTGAAAACCGCCAAAACGTATAAGAGTCTTAAAAAGTATAAGGCTCATGGGTATCTATAAAATATTAAATAATAATCCTTATGGGGCTTCGCAAAAGTTTTACTTATCAAACAATCCATGTACTTGAACATACTATCTTTGTAGGTATCTAAAACCCCCCTTATTTTAACACACCACCAAAATTCATAATCATGACTTACATTACACAAAAGTTACACATCTTTGAGATAAGTCTTGATCTTGACTCATTCAGGCACAGAGGTATTAGGTAGGTGTGTTGGTAGATAGGCGATAACATCATGACTATAAAAATTAGGAGTTTATAAAATTATGAGGTCATTACTCCTAGTTTCCTTGTGTTTAGGATATCAGTTCCCTTCCTTGTTATCCGTCAGTTAAATTGCAGACTGCCTCTACGAAAATATAAAAAGTAGCCATTCCAAATATGGACTTTGTAACTAACACATTTGATACATCAATGTATGCAGTGAACTGTTCGGTTTGTTTGTTTTTAACCGATCTTCCTAGAAGTGTAAACTCTACATCCCTAGTCGAAATTTTAATCACCCCCTCCTACAACCCCCTCAGTCGCCTGGGGCTCCGGACGGCCGCTCCTTACACGATATTCCCATTACTTAGTCCAGGGCGATAATAAAATTTAATATAATGCCACGGGGTACCGGATGCGACCACAATGCCAGACGGCATTGGTCCGTAACGTGAACTTTGAGATGGATCATCTTGTATTTTTTATTTTTAATAAAATTTTACGCAGCAGTTATTCTGGATTTTACAGCCATCGGTCGTATCGGTCTTGGGTAAGAATGGTCCAGGGGTTAGGTAATGTCGACTTGTTGCTATTCATCTGAAAGAATAAAAAATAAAATTGTGCTTACACCAACGCGGCTTTCGTTATTCTTTAGTACACTTATAGTGATAAATATAAAGGCTCTCGAAGCCTCAAAACTGTTAATACTGGAAATTTAAAGGACGTGGTATGACAAAGTCATTTGCAGGTTTTTAAATGTTATCATGAATTGCATATTGTATAAATTTAAAATAATAGCCAAGCTATGGCCCATGGTAATATCAAGATACCGAAAATATTCTATAGTAAATTCAAATCTTTGGCGTAAATTTACCTTCCATTTATATTCTCCATGTTAAATTTTCCGCAAAATTCCTGAGAACAATAAAATACACGGCTTCTGATTCTGTCGAAGTGCCTTAGGCTGAGGGGTTACCGATAGTATATCTATTGTGCGTCCATCTCTAAGAATAAAGGGGTTCTATAGGCGAATGCGACCATCGCCGACGCCCCACTTACACAGAAAACTGGTGGTGTGGAGTCTACCGGTATGACCTGGTAAAAAAGTATCCGTTTGTTTTTTGTTTTTACCGACTTCCAATCAAAAAAAAGGAGGTTCTCAATTCGGTTGTATTTTTTTTTTTTTTTTTTTTTTTTTATGTTTGTTACCGCATAACTTCGTCATTTGTGAGCCGATTTGAAAAATTATTTTTTTATCTGAAAGGTACTGCTTTCAGATTAGTCCCATTTTAATTTTATTAAAATCGGTGTTGCCATTTTTTTTTAAATATTTTTTTTAAATTTTGTAACTGCATGCCTCCGTCATTTATAAACCGATTTAGAAAATTATTTTTTTATTTGGAAGGTTATTCTTATGTCCAGATTGTCCCAAACAAATTTCATTAAAATCGGTTTAGCCGTTTGGCAATGAAGTCGGTTTCTCAAGTTTTTTAAACTTATAATTATTGCATTTATATACCTGTGTACGTACTTGTTATAAGTATGATGATAATATATTATTTTTTGACACTTATGACAAAAGGTTGTTGGTCCCTGAATACCATTCAGAATTAATGTTAATATTACGTCACTTCATTCTTCAGATATATGTTTAATTAACAGGTAGTCCTTTAAACCTACAAGGCAGTTCGCACGAATTTAAAAGTTGATAATCGATTCTAGGATCGATTTCCGCTCTTTTTTTTTTTGTCTATGGTATAGTTCACTCCACTTGCTACCCTACCCTGCGTTCAACTTCATTCTTTTTTCGTGCGAGGCAGCTTGCGCACGCTCGCTCCCTTTAATTATTTTAAAATCAACTTCCCTTCAACAAAGTAAAGTGCAGTGATGTCCAAAAGAAGTTACGAAGAAAAAATGGAACGTTATAATTATAAAATAAGAAGACTGGAAGAAAAACAAAATAAGAAACGCCAACGAATTATTTATTCGTCGGATTCGTCAGAAGAAGATTCGGGTAAGTCGAAAATCCATACTTTTTATAAGTGCAGCTAAAGTTATAAAATATTTGATATGATATTAACCTGGAGGTTGACCGTGAGTTAACACGATGGTACTTAATTTAACCTAGAGGTTGTCCGTGAGGCAACACAATGGTAATTTAACCTGGAGGTTGTCCGAGAGGCAACACGATGGTATTCTAACCGGGACGTTGACCTCGAGTTAACACGATGGTACATTTATTCTCAAATAGTGCTTAGGTACATAATTAGCGCACATTACTTCATAACTAGTGCTAGCTTATACAAAGCCGTTGCCCACTAAACACCTTCACAAAAAAAAAAATATTTGCAAACTACCCTCAAAAAAAAAAACACATAAAAACCGTTGTTTTATTTTTATTTTAGAAAAAGAACTCCTACCTACCCATGCCGAACCAACACCAATGACGTCATCACAGGTGGTTTTGCAAGAAGATCCTGAAAAGGAACAGGAAAGCTTGGACAATGCCGAGGAATCAAACCTGACTCTCGATTTGGATCCTGACGTTTTATTGGCTCTTGGAGATCCAATAGAAGACTTACCCAAGTTTGGGGATCATATTCACGGAAAACTGGCTCTTCTGTGGCTCCCAATACTCCGAAAAGGGCTAGATAAGGAAGCCAAAGAAAAACTCATGAAACAGTTCCAGATACCGGAGAACTGCAGTCTCTTACAAGCTCCCAAGCTCAACCCCGAAATAGCAGCCGCTACTACGGATATTGCTAGAGGAAGAGATAAGAAAATCGAAGCCTTTCAGCAACAGCTAGGTCTAGGCATTACAGCTCTGAACAGAGGGCTATCGTTGCTCCTAGAAAATGATAAGGAGAGAATGAAGGCTATTAAGTTTCTGAGCGACAGTTCTCGCATCCTTTGCGACCTTCACCACGTCGAGACCGAGGTTAGGAAAAACTATGTGAAGCCGGTTCTTGATAAATCTTTCTTGAATTTAATTCAAGAAGAAGAACGGGACGATACGCTATTTGGACAAAAGCTTTCCGATAAAATTAAAGCTTCAAAAGCAATTGAAAAGCAGAGCCTGCATATCAAAAAGACTGCCCCAGTAAAGCCTCCTGCGACAGCCAACCAGCCAACCACCAGTCGTACGCGGTTCCAGGGAAACTGGTCTGGCCCTCCTCGCTACACGACGAGCAGAGGAGGGCGAGGTGGCTTCAGGAGGACTGCTCCAGCCAACCGCCGGGTACCCCAAGCGTCTACGCCGAGGCAATCAACTCAGCCCCAGAGCCAGACCAAACCGCGTGCTCCAGCCCAGCAATAAAGGTACACGCTGGTCGAATCCAGAAATTTTACTCTTGTTGGCTAAAGATAACTTCGAACTCCTTGGTACTTAGCTGGATTATGGAAGGGTATTCTATACCATTTTGTAGTAATGTTTGGCAAAACCATATTCCCCGTAATATTTTGACACATAATGAAAAGACAGATATGATAGGAGCAATTAACAAACTATTGGGCTTAGGAGCAGTATCAGTCTGCAGTCGCTCTCCAGGCGACTTTATTTCCAGCATTTTTCTGGCTGCAAAACCCAACGGTGGCAAGCGTTTTATCTTAAACTTAAAGTCCCTTAACAAATTCATTGAAAGTTTCCACTTTAAGATGGAGGACCATAGAACGGCTACCAAAATGATCGCAAAAGACGGATTCTTAGCTACCATAGACCTCAAAGAGGCCTATTTATTGATACCGATTTATGAGGCACACAAGAAATATCTACGTTTCATTTATGAGGACACAGTTTACCAATTTAACGCCATGCCCTACGGATTATGTACAGCTCCCAGAGTCTTCACAAAGATTATGAAAGAAGTGATAAGCTTCTTAAGGCAGAGAGGTCACAAATCTGTTATATATCTAGATGATATTTTATGCATAGGTGACACATTCGATGAATGTTACACCAATATCAATAGTACACTAGAATTACTTAAATGTCTAGGGTTTATAATTAACTTTGAGAAGAGTGTGCTAACACCTCAACGTACTTGCAAATTTTTAGGTTTCATGTTAAATTCTGCCGATTTGTCCCTGTCATTGCCCTCAGATAAGAGAAGCAATATTGAAAAATTAATCAAAAAATTTTCTCGATTGCCCTCTTGTACAATTAGGGAATTTTCTCAGCTCATTGGGGTTCTGGTTTCAGCCTGCCCAGCAGTTAAGTACGGATGGCTCTATACCAAGACCTTAGAAAGACAAAAGTATTTGGCTCTCCAAAAATATGTTAATTATGAAACTAAAATTAAACTACCGGAAATTATTTTACCGGATTTGGTATGGTGGAATAAACACATCTATTCAACATCTAACCCCATGAGACCTGACGAAAATTTTTTGCTTGAAATATTCTCAGACGCTTCTAGAACGGGTTGGGGGGCATATTGTTGTGGCAAACGTGTTAATGGGGGTTGGAAAGAAGAAGAACTTTCCTTCCACATAAACTTATTAGAACTGCTTGCCATTTTTATGGGCCTAAAATGTTTTGCTCGTGACGCATCTAATTGTAGCATTCTATTGCGTGTTGATAACACCACAGCTATAAGTTATATTAATCGCATGGGGGGAATCCAATTCCCACATCTTAACGAGCTCGCTAAGACAATCTGGCAATGGTGCGAGAAGCGAAATATATGGCTTTTTGCATCATATATAAATACGAAAGAAAATGTCGAAGCGGACGAAGAATCCCGCAAAATAAACATTGACACAGAGTGGGAACTATCAGACTGGGCTTTCCAAATGATAGTTCACAGACTGGGTCGGCCAGATATAGACCTTTTCGCTTCACGCACCAATGCTAAGTGTGATATATACGTTTCTTGGAAGCAAGACCCAGACGCGTTAACGGTAGACGCGTTCACAATAAATTGGCGTCTTCGCCGTTTTTACGCATTCCCACCGTTCTCGCTCATTCTGAAATGCATAAGGAAAATCATTAGTGATAAAGCCACTGGTATCTTGGTTTTCCCATACTGGACTGGCCAGCCCTGGTTCCCTCTCCTCAAGAAGTTATTAGTTTCAGAAATTATATTCTTCAAGCCTAACAGAGATCTTCTGCATTCGCATTTCAGATCACAGCATCCGTTGCACAGGAACCTTACCCTGGGAGTCGCGAGGCTCTCCGGATTGCTTTTACACGACGAAACATCCCATCAGTAGCATTAGATTTAATGTTATCCTCTGTATCAGTAAGTACTCTTAAGCAGTACAGTACTTCATACAAATTTTGGTGGCAATTTTGTCATTGCAATAGCATAAATAAGTTTAATCCTCAGCTAGCTGATATTCTAACATTCTTATCGGAACAATTTAATTTAGGAGGTTCTTACAGTACCATTAATACTCACCGTTCAGCATTATCATTGCTTCTGGGTGGTAATATAGGATCTGACGATAGCGTCAAACGTTTGCTTAAGGGTATATACAAACAGAAGCCCAATGTACCCAGATACGTAGGCACTTGGGATCCCCAGATAGTACTGAACTATGTTGCTAATTGGTATCCTAATAAGGATTTAGCTTTAGAAAAAATTACCAAAAAATTATGCGTTTTACTGGCCATTTGCACGGCTCATAGAGTACAAACTCTCTCCCTCATTAGAGTGTCCCATATAAATAAATGCGCTGATTCGATACAAATCCCAATTTCGGACATCATTAAGACCTCTGCCGTAGGTAGAGAACAGCCGGTATTAATTCTACCATATTTTAAGAAAAACCTTAATATATGCCCAGCTACGACTCTAGATGACTATCTGCTCATGACATCAAATTTGAGACCAGATAATATAGACAACCTATTACTCACCTACAAGAAGCCCCATAAAAGAGCTTCTTCTCAGTCTATAAGTAGGTGGATAAAGCTTACTTTAGCGGAGAGCGGTGTCGATGTGAGTGTGTTTAGTGCTCACAGCACGCGACACGCTTCTACATCGGCAGCGGCTTCCGCGGGGGTTTCCATCGATTTGATAAGAAAGACAGCTGGTTGGTCCAGCTCCTCTCAAACCTTCGCTAAGTTTTATAATCGTCCGGTATTGGATGAAGGAATCTTTGCCCGATCAGTTTTCTCCTTAGCTAACGACAGCTAGAATCAATAATGGTTATTGTATGTAATAGTTAAATTTATGTTGTTGATTACTTTTCATAAGTACTTATAAGTTTGTTTTCATTTTTTTATCAGGAAATGTGTTCGTTTTTATTTTTGTTATGAAAATTACAATTTATTATCTACAACTAGTTGTTTATTTATCTACATAAAGAACCTACTCTGAACATCTACCTGTTAATTAAACATATATCTGAAGAATGAAGTGACGTAATATTAATAGATGATCAAACGAACTTCTAAGTGAAGTTCGATCACTATTATATAAGTCACTTCATTCGAAGATATAAAATCACCCTCCCAGAAGTATGCCCTAATCCCTATAAATTATAATTTTATCTCTAAAGAAATGAAGTTGAACGCAGGGTAGGGTAGCAAGTGGAGTGAACTATACCATAGACAAAAAAAAAAAGAGCGGAAATCGATCCTAGAATCGATTATCAACTTTTAAATTCGTGCGAACTGCCTTGTAGGTTTAAAGGACTACCTGTTAATTAAACATATATCTTCGAATGAAGTGACTTATATAATAGTGATCGAACTTCACTTAGAAGTTCGTTTGATCATCTATTATGTAAAGTAAAAATCAGAAAAAAAACTGTTTCTAGATCGAGACGTAGTTTCAAATTGGGTTGCCGTTTACTTGCATATTTTTTTTTGTATTAAATTAAGTCATTATGTTTCTGTAAAAGTAGGATTCCGCCTTAGACTAGATCTAACAGGCTTGAGATCTAGTTTACTTTACAGGCTCACAATTTGCTTCAGGAAAGGTGCCATCAAACCAGCTTTCTACTATTCTGCAGCCTATAGGAATGAAGGGGTTCTTCGGCCAAAATTGAGAAATGGACCGGTTAACGTTGTTACAGCCCCCTGGAGCCACCGGATTAGAGATGCCGCTTTGAAAAATGTTTTGTTTTTGCACTTCAATCATTGGAAATTTATTGCAGTTTCGTACATTTGCATTAGTGAATAAATAAACTATACATTTATTTCCTAGAGCTTGCCCTTTAAAAATATGTATTTCTGTTACAAAAATAACATTAAAACACATCTTTAAAAAATATAAATAAAATAGATTTAGCTGTCTAAGGGCAAATTTTTCCATCTAGCGATAAAATGAAGCGTCAAATAATAAACATTTTCATCTCTTTTTTAAGCTTATCAAAAACAAGGTATTTTTTTTTAAATTCTACGAATAGCTTTACTCTAGAAATAATAATAACTAACTTTAGAAATAATACATTTTGTATTTGTGTCTAATAAAATGTTCTACATGATCCTCTTTGATTCTTCATCATGTTGTCATTAGTTTTTTCAAACCAGAGCAGAGTGGTGAAAAGCTTTTCAATGCGCCTCAAAGAGTACAAATATTATACAAGATACCATTTGTACTAAAACGAAATGAAAATTACCAGCAAATTACTTAAAGAGTCAAAGTAAAACTTTAAATTGCCTCCGTCAGTCCCAAGGTATACAAGGTGCTGCTAGAACTCGGTGCAGTTTTACAAGTTACCTACTTGATGCAAACTAATTAGCGCAAGAGCTTCCTGTATTTGTATTGGTGTAATGCTTTGCTTTACAGGAAGCTTCACAGGAAACTTTATCAAAGGATCTTTATTTGATGAAAATAGATCATTTTTATATGTAACTAATTTATTGCTACTTTTGTAGTGGGGCTTTTTGTAAAAGATACATTTTTTGATTGGTTGTTAGCTCAGTTGGTAGTGCTTCTGCTTTCTGCGTCGTAGGTCGTGGTTTCGATCCCCACCGAAGATAAATAGAGGTTTGTTTTCAGACTGGGTATTAGGTATATTTAATTTTAGTTATAATATTTACAAAAAAAATGTTAAGTGCTATGTGGATCGTCTACAATATTTTTTTTATCTGACATTCTGATTGAAACATTCGCCTGAAAAAAAGCCTCACTCATGCCGGGTTAAATATGTATAAAAAAAGTTGTTACAACCACCACAACTTGTTACCTTGAGGCATAATTTATGAACACGCCTGTCATCCCGTAAGACTACGCTCACATCCAGACTGGAGCCGGGAAGATGCGAGGTAAAACCCCGAGTCATAAGGTTAATTACTGTACGTGCGAATGTGTGATTTACAACCGGTGCTTTCGAGCTAAATACCGGAGGAATGCGCAAAGATTCAAGGCAACGGGCAATTTGTTTAGGTAACATACAAAGTTGCCCGGTAGAGATCGCTGTTAGCGATTGCCCATTATATTACTGTGACTTATATGTGTGTGGGTTTTAAGCTTTGTGTGTCATTGTAATCAATAAAGAGTTATTAATTATCTAATCTAATTCAGAAATCTGCTGAGCGATTGTGTAATCCTTTTCTAATCAAAAGTTTGAAACTAACAAATAATTGATAATAACTAGGAACAGTGATCATATCCACACATTAAATCTTGTTGGCATCATTTTCAGTCCACTATCTGTTGCTATAAGTTTTAAAAAGCATAGTTCCTCCATAGTCATTACTGCAGCGACCAGCAAAAGAGGTATGGATGGACGAACGTGTTATAATTTGAATAGAATATTATAACCAAGTAGTACTACTATTACTACGACTACTTGAACTCATTTTGTCAAAAGCTAAAGCAAAGTTACTCATTAGCCTACTAGGCTAGATTGTAATATTAATTTAGGGTACCGCATGGATTTTTTTTTTATCAAAAACAATCAACGAACAACACTATTTTTTGTCACGTTGAAGTGTATTTGTTTTTTTTTTAATTAGACAGCATTTAATTTTGCAAGCCAATTCGAAATTTAAATAAAACCTTTGATAAGTTACCTTCTTGGTCGCCATGTATCGGAGTTAAAGATCGTTCCATTTTTAAATTTCATAACAGAAATGAGAGTTTACTATGTATAATTTATAGAACTGACAAACACAACAATAATGGATTTTTATACAAATTTTGCCGGCCGCTGCTCGCATGTATTTGGCCAAAACAGTCATTTGGATTTATCTAGAAGAAGTTTGTCAAAATAATGCTCTAATTTACGAGCTTGTTTTATAAAATTAGCAACAAAAGTTACTTTGATACCGAAATATTCAAAAGATAGTATCAGCTTGTAAGAGCTGCACATGGCAAGTGAAACACTTTCTAATTGAATGCAAGATGAATCAGAACGAACCACATATTCCACTGTAACAACCACTATCTTCCTCCATTACCTCCTTAAATGCAGAAACCTTCCTTCCCTTTGCAACGGTTATTAAACCTGACGTACGGGATAGTGCATGAATAAAATAATAATGAATTTAAACCGCGAATTATCGTTGCGGTTTCCGAATGTGCCATCGCGTATGGATGCATGGTTTTGTATTCTAAATCTTAAAGTTTACACGATTTGGCTTATTTTACCTTGAACTTTGTATAATGAGCCAAGGCGTAGTTGAATGTTGTGCATCACCTCAGCTCATTACATGTACCAACTAGTCATGTCATAGTCCATGTGAAGATTGACTTATAAAAACAATATTCGTAAGGTAACTTCTAAATCATTATTTTCTTAGACATTTGGCTGATTAATTCAACTAAGGTGAACTAAGCATGAATCACTTTTTTTACATTATATATTCACGAGATTGACCGCAATCTCAACTGCTGTTGAGCCGCAGTGATGATGCGGTGTAGGTAGCACGCTTACCTAGAAGGTAAGCCTGTCCACTCTACTCTAAATAACATCCAAGTTAGAGGTCACTTGCAAGGCTTTATTTGTCAGACATGCATAATGGTCGTTCAAATTATTGTCCAATGTGTCACCCCTGGTTGGGTGACACTCCACATTGGAGCCATGGAGCGCGACCACCGTAGCATCTCTAATGGCGCTCCGCAGAAACACAAACACCTCGATTCTGGCTAATCGCTTAATCAAAATTTATTCCGCACTTTGATTTTAAATTTGGGACGCAACATTTATTACTTCGCCCTCAGAAAGCAACCCTTCGCGGGCTTCATTATCGCGGATTAAGGCTGTGGAATATTTTATCGATCGGAGTATTCATTTTCAATTAAGCGCCAAGTATTTTATTAAGTTTGAGCGCGGAATTGATGAGTTTTGCAAACTAATATTTACAATGGCGTGCGTGGCACCTGAGCTTGCGGTCTGCGATCCGCAAACCAATATCTTATATTAACGTAGGGTTTAATTAATTTTTGATTCCTTGATCTTGTTGCTTTATAATCAAGCTGATTTTCATTTCGTAGAAACCTTGTGATATACATTATAAACTCGTGTGGGTACTTGGTGGGTATCATAGAACAATAACAAGTAAACAATATTTATGTTCTAGAATAATTTATTAAAGTGCCGGTACCTAATTGCTTGTATTATATATGTATATAATATTACTGTTAGTTTACTGCAGAGTCTTCACTCTGCAGTAAATTAATTGCAATTTTCAATTAAAATCCGGTTAAAATGTCAAAACATTTCAATACCACTGGAGCTTCTACTCATAAATTTATCAGAGAGCAAAGCGTATTGAAAACGCAACAATATCCCGTCAGAAATAGTTCCAAGACAAACCAATTCAAGCACAAAGCAAAACAAGGAATCAGACAACAAAGCCACACACGATAATTCCACCGATGCTGTTCCAATCGATATTCAATTTAAATCGTTCAAAACAACTCGTAGATAAATTAGACGTTCTTTCACAAAGCATTGTTCGTGAGCTGTGTACGAGAACGAGGTGACTTCAATTTCCTGGTGGAGACGGTGCTTCCGTTGCGAACAAACTTTTGAAGCCTCGTCATGGAAACCGATGCACCTATGCGAGGCGCGAGCGCTTACACACGCGTAAGCAAATAGGCTATGGCCGGTGGATGCATACGGGCGGGTCTTTAACGCTCTTTTTACGATGAGTGATTTTTTTAACACTGACAAGTACGTTTTGACAATGTTTGAGCGGTGTATAAACTAAATAAATGAAGCCAAAAAAAAACGATTGACTGAGAAAAAGTTAGAAAGAGGTAGGACATTTGAGTGTAAATTGAGAGACTGAATAAATAAAAAATGCTACTACAATTTAAAGCATTTAAGCACTCCAGCATCCTGAAAATATTGAGTGCGTATAAACTAAGTTGGTTCAAAGGATCATTAGAAGCTGTGTGAAACATCTAGAATTGAATCGGCATGGTAACTTCCATGTCAATCAAACTGCAGATGTCAAATGCCACTGAAAACCAGCGCTGCAAGGGCTACCGTGCCCTTGTAGCAACTACTGAGTGGCTAACCTTTTATGCCGTCATTTAATCTAAGTTGAACCTTTTAATTTTAATTTGACGTAAAATAAATAATTTCTATTCTATTCTATTATTCTATTCAAATAGGACGACAGTAGCATGCTCACATCTCCATCACAATGTTCCTTGTAGGTAATTCTACCATACAGTAAAAGAGAACGAATAAAGAATAGAGCTCATCATGTCTACAATTTTCGCCTGTCAGGAAAACGTTGTACAAAAACGCTCCTGTATAAAAACGCTCGTTTGCATAGCCCACCTACGGGCAAATAAGGAGAAGAGTTAGCGCCGTGCACCGTACATCCTCGGTCGCATCTAATGCAATTTCCGTGGAGGTGTGCCTGATAATATGTCTACATTAATGCTTTGTTTACTAATACCCTTAACAGGTTTATTAGACAGGATGTATAAAGTTTGACTATACTTTTGTAAATTTATTTTCCTTATTTCGTCAATATTTTATGTTTCAAGCAAACCAAAAAGTGCAAGGTAGAAAAACACTTTTTACCCTGTAGGCACAAGCTCTGTCTGGCTCTGTCTCTGGCTCTTGTTTTGAGTCTGTGTGAGTGCTCGCCAATGTATTATACTGTCTGTGTGACGTTTCGGCGTAGGATTCATTTAATTAGCACTCATACATACTCAAAACCAGAGCCAGAGCCAGAGACAGAGCCAGACAGAGTTTGTGGTAGGCCTACTGGTCACAAAACTTGTCATTATATTGCCAGGGTAGTATTACCATTTGAAGGTCACCAGGGTGACCCGCAATGGACTGGTGAGACTTATTAATAAATATATTTTGATTTAAATATTCTAGCTGTGCATAAAATGTCACAAGATGTTCAAACTTTCAACAAAAACATTTGTTAAAAATGTCTATGTTTGATAATTTTGTATACTAATGTATTTCTCTACACCTATGTCAGTTTCTTCACAAGATTCAACTTAGTTTTCTGTCCGTAGACAGGATGCGAGGATCACATTACCTTCAGCGCTCACCTGGGTGCACTGACGTGCGCGTTGCCGTCTTATCCTTGTCTGGAAGCAACGAGCTGCCTTTTATGACTTCTCTCAAATTCAGGATTACATGATAATTAACGTCTTGGAGACGACCTACGCTAAAATAGCATCGGTATTTTCACCTGGGTGCGCTAATGCACACAGTATTTTTCGTTTTCCTTTGAATAGAAGTACCTAAGGTTTGTGTCCAAATGAAAAGACATGACATAATAATATTTTCTTGACCAATTTTAAAGTAGGCTCTTGTGTTTACGTCCAAAGCCATTCAATATACATCTTTCTTTTATGTCTCGGCAGGAAAGCCAAAGGTACTCGTAAGTATAAAAAAGGTTTAAATTTCTTCCAAAAGCGGAATCTCTGCCAGAAAACTATGAAACAATCTAGCCGCGAACGCTATAAGTTAATTCCGACGTCTTAGTACTCCCGAATAATGGGCGCGCCGTAAATCCGACAGACTCACCTGCACTCATTATATTTACGCCGCAATAATAAAAGTTTCCAGCTCGCTCTGAATATTGAATTCGTGGCGAGGACGCCTTACTTATTGCCGTCAGTTATGAAATGCGCTATAGCTGCTGTACCATGGAATTGGGAAACAAAAGGACGTGCAAAGCGAAAGATTTTGTAGATCCCGGGTGGTTTGTTGAGAAGGCTCAATTGTTCTTCTTGGGAACTAAAAGAAAGACTTATCCAACAGTGGACTTCTTGCAAGCGCCGAGTGAGTGACGACCTGGAAAAGCAATTATAATTTTTAGTTTTCAGTGTATTTATTGCCTTAAGCACAAAAACTGAACATTATCAGATCATACGACCATAGTTTGTTGAATCGATACATCATTTACCCTGTAAGGGTGTTGCAATACAGTAGAAGTGAACCGATATTATTGTTAGGGTTTTATTTGGGTCATATTGGCGCATTATAAAGAAGAGCCTTTTATACGGATCATAAAAGGAAGTTTCTTGTGTCGACTTTATAGTCAAGCAGGAATATTACAACAGTGATGCACTACTGTAGAAAAAGCTTTCAATTTATATCTTAATAAAAAACTTGGCAGTAAGTATTCTCAATGATGGAAGATGGACAATGGCGATTACAGAATGATGGCCAAGAGACGCACAGTGACCACGATGCAGACCCCCCACCCGTTGGCCAGATGACATTGTCGGAGTAATAGTTCGAAAGAGAGTGGCGTATTAGGGAGGAGGCCTATACCCAGCAATGGGTGCATACAGGCTGAATAGATAGATAGATAGAAGAATTATTCAGTTAAGCAGTGCTGCACAAAAGTAAGTAACGCGTACCACGTCCATTTACCAACGTCATTGTTGAGTTTTGATTGCATGGCGCTCCGCAGGCCGTAGGTTTAATAAAGGCCGGTCGACGGGGCATTTCGAAAAGTTTTCGTTTCGTGAAGGCGGACGTTGCTCTGGCAATGAGCTGCGCTAAACCCTGTCGGGTTGGACCTATCCTGTGTTTTTCAGTGAAATCAAACCTCATTTTTTCCAGAAAAATATTATGAGAAAAAAAAATCCTGTAAGCGTTCTTCTTTTTCAGATCCAGTATAGATTTGAAAGAAGAAGAATGCTTGCAGGTTTTTTTCTACCTTTTGTATGTTACTGGTTTTTTTGAACCAGTGCAGTGTGGGGAAATGTTTTTTAGTGCACAACCTCAATACTCAATGCTTTCTTGCACTTGCAACATATTTCCAAAAGTATTTTGGTTAATTAAAAATTGTGTTGACCACAAAACCATCTATGATCAGTTCTTAATAGCGTTTTTAAAAGGATTTAAATTTTGAAGTGAATTATGAGGGGAATGAGATTTTATGGTTTTGTAAAAAGATACCATATTCCAATTTAAATTACGCAATGTTTTATTATATTGCAATTTTAAAGTTAAGGCTGTCGCAGCTGCGGTGAGGCTGCGTTCCGCGGCGAACCTTCGTCACGTGGCACCATCACCCGGTTGCTTTTGATAAAACATAGCGGTTTTTCATTCTAATGCTGGTATAATGGAGTTTCAGGGGTTTGTTATATTTCTTATGTGGTAGTGTCATGTTAACTCACTGTGAAACGCTCTTGTTATAGCTTGCTCGGTCATTGTTGTATCCGATTGATTAAGCTCAGCGTTCGGCGTTCACACATCAGTAGGCCTACCGCAAGCTCTGTCTGGCTCTATCTCTGGCTCTGGTTATGAGTTTGTGTGTCTGTGTGTTCTTCCTTGCTTTGGCCACTTCTCTTACGAACTAGAACTACTAAGCTTATACTCTAAACTCTAATGTTTGTCAATCTTGAAACACCGGACAATAGAACTCGAATCAAATTCAAAATGGTCTCTCCGACCAGCGTATGATTATCCTAAAACACCCCAAAACCAGTGTTCCCCATTAAACCAACACCTAAGACGCTCCGAACAATATTTAAAGCAGATAGCCATCTCATAAATCAATGTAGGTACCTTTGTACTCGTAGGCTCGAGGCGCGCATATTTCATACTTAATTCTTTACCGTTTGAGAACACCCTGTGTAGTTTATAGCCGTCAGTCTGAAGCTTCGTTGCATGCACCTGAACAGGCTTGCCTTTTAGGCTAATAGTCTTTTAAATAGCTGCGTCAGACTGTATCCATTATCTTCTGTGTACGCGGCAAGAAAATGAGATAGGATTTTTATGTACGCAATGAAATTAGCCTCAAAGGTTTGCTGTAAGAAAACTCTATTCAGGGTTAAGCTCGCCTTTGTACATGTCCTCTATTTCTGTTTTTTTTTCCTGTGTTTTATATTGTGTGCAATAAAGAATTAAGAAATTATGTTTGAACATCTACTACTATGGAATGAGAATGTAAGTACCTGTCTAAATCCTGTCCTAGGCACTATACCATCCCGTAAGTAGGGGCATGAGTAAACACCATCAGTTGCTCAAGGCGCAATAGATGCAAAGGCTTGTTTACTTTACTTTTTTACCTGTCTAAGTATAAGTATAGGTACGGAATATTGAGTAAGATAAAAAAAGGTTTACTTATTTTGTTATTTTATATGGTTTTAAGAATTTAACCTGTTTACGTACAGCGAGCATAAACAAGGGGAACATTTTCACGTGTTCTTAAAATATCTCGGGAAATTGATTAATATTCGTGTAGGTGAAGCTATAAATCTGGTGTTTGTGAATCTCAGCTGTACTGACGTCGGTTCTCCCCAGGCAGCCATACATCCCAATAACGCGGCATCGCCCTTTGAGAACGCACTGTCTGTTTCTTAGCCCGCGCGTGGAAATAACTCATCCGAAATCTTAAACTGTGCTCTGTTCTTAGCTTGGATTTTATCAAGTTTCTGTACAACAAGCAAAAAAAAATATTCATATCTAGTCAAGTCAGGATTCTTAAAGAATAATTTGGTTACGACGAAAAATTAACTGGAAGAAAATTTGATGAAAATAATTTTCTAAATGAGAGCTTTTACGCTTTCGGGAACAATTCAACGCCAAATTCGTAACTTCCCAAACTCTACCAAAAGCCAAAATGTTAATTCGAGCGATTCTCAACTACATACTCTGGAGGTGGCGTCCCATGTAAATGATGGACATCACAATACACTCGGAACAAGTTCCACGGGCTCTTTGATTCTCAAATTCGCACCCCGCTTTACGCTCACTAATTTTCTTGTTCGGACACAATTTCGGCGGTGGTAGACTGTAGACCCCTCACAATAATTTCGTAGGGAAACTATTATAGTCGATCCTCTCTAGCCAGTAATTAATTTCCCTATAAACTGGCTCAATTGAAGCGTAAAGATTTTGTGTAGGCTGACTCAGGGACTTTTGCGAATGATAATTAGTTTTGAGCTTAGTTCGTTGTATTTTTAATGGTATTTATTCAAAGTTGGACTAAATAAACCAAAAAGCTTTGGTTTCAGTAACTGGTTTTTCGATAATGTTATCAATGAACTGTTTTTAAACAAGGTCTGAAGTTTGAATTGTTCTAGGCTACTAGAAATTTGGGCTTCGTTTAGATAAGTTCAATTTATCTGTGTTTGCAAATTGAATTTATTTTAGATAGCTACAAAATTTAGATTCATGTTCAGCCTGCTTTAATAAATAAACATAAATGTTTCAAAATTGGACTTTCTATCAACGCTGATACTGGTATCTGGTTTCCATCATACTAACATGCATCTTTTTTTACATACATAAAATACTTGTACTGTATATTCATTGTTCATAGCAAAACTACCTACGTCATAGTACCCTGTACACTACGCCTATGTTGCAATACGATACATCAAAATACATCGGGAGAAGTTTCGAGAACAAAGCCGCAGCCGCATCCTCCACACGCCAAGAACCTATTTCTGCATTGTCGAATTTACTTAAACGGTGCTGACATACTGTCTTACAAAATTATAGTGGTTTGAAGCCATTGAGAATTTAATAAACCTATTTCAAAAGAGCCTCTCACAAACTAAAATAGCGAATACTCGTGAATTGCGTCTCAATATAATATACATACATATTTATAAAAGTGGGGGATGTTAAATGGAAATTATGACTAGCGTACCAATAAATAAGTGTTACGCTTTTCTTGTGAAATATTAATTTCCAACCTTTGAAACTAAAATCCAAATATTTTTTATGGTTTCCAACAAATTTTTCCGGTTAAAAAAATTGTATTAACACGTGCTCGAAAAGAGGAAAAAAAAGTTTGCATAAGCACGTGTTTAAAGCGGAAGCAAAAAATCTTAAGCTTTGATAATTAAGTGGTACTTTCTGACTTCAAGGTACGTCATATCCAAATCCCCAACACTTTATTTCATACTTACATAATTTCCTGACATAATTCCTACGTTCAGGCTGGAAACCACACCGACAAACCACATGTAGCTAACTTCACGACAGCAGCAATGTTCGACATCTTTGACGGCGCTGAGTCAGGCACGTTAGCATGCAGTAAAGGCCAGCGTCGACTAAAGCACCGCGTATCAAAGTTTTCTATCTGATTTACGATATTTTATAGAAATCAACCAAGAAGTTGGATACTTGGACCCAACTTAAAGAAAACCTTTGTGTTTAGAAAACGCAGTAGTTTTCAAACAACAGCCTAAGCCCCAAACTTTAGTCTTCTTTTTGAGGGACCAGATATAAAACACACCTTGTTATCATCAACAACTTGTTTTTTCTTGATGGAAAACTAAAGTAAGCAGCGCAGAGAGCAGAGTTACACTGAGCTATCGGCCACTTCACTCATTTCACTAATTATGCGTTAGGTTGTGATCTAGTATTTATCACCCTTTAGTATACGTATTATTGGCTCGCGGGCAGTCTAGCCAGTCTAGCACATTCTCACCTGGGGCCGAGTTGGTAAGACTTCGCAACTTTGACGGCGGCTTCAATGCGCTCGAATTACTGAGGTAACCGCCGCAATCGATTGCTTTTGAATTAAGCTACGTCTTTGTTAATAAGCTGCGGGATAGTTTGAGACCTTTCTTGAACGATCCGGCTTATATTATCAGTTCCTTATCTTGCAGTTTCTTGCGTCAAAACATGTCGTTTAGAGCAGGAACCAGCTCTTTTCCTTGCTTTTGTAATTCTAGCGCTGTTTGTTTTTGAAGAATGTTTCTGTCGTGGGTGATAAAAAAAAACAGATTAGAAATTACGGCACCGATACGTGTTCGAGCCTGACAACGGCCCCAACAACCCACCGTTCAACCTGTCGGTAGCACGTTCGAGTTTTTACTTGTCCTAATTAACTGGTGAGCCATGCTGGCACGTAACAGCCACCTCCGCCATAAATACACCAAGAAATCGGGACCATCCCCATAAATTCCTCTCGTAAAAGGCTCCGCGATTATGTTAGAGGGTGGTATTAGCAAAGTTTGTCCGATCGGGGAGCTCACCCCCTCTATAATACATTTTTCGTTGATGTAACACGATTTCTCGACGGCTCTCGGTTACGTGATGGATTAAGACTCGGCTTGCTTCACCACCGATGGATTAAGACGAGGGATTCCATATTTGGGGCATCTCTAGCTAATATACAATGTTTGTTCATCGATAGACTTAGCCGAGTAATTCAGGATTCGGTGGATAAAGGAATTTCTGACATGCAAGGAGATTTGCTGGCGTCAATGCACGAACACAACCAACTATTTGCACTGCTACTTTCCTGTCTATAGAAATACGCCAGAGTTTCCATGTATCTACCTCTAATTGAAATACAGTAAGTGGTTTCTGAACGAAACTTTACTAGCTTCTTCTCGTAGATCTTTTCATCGTTCTTCTTCATCCTCGCATCATTTAACTTTCCGTCTATTTCCCCCGCACATGGGCTGGAACAATAATCATAAATACATTACGCGCGATTGAGGCTGTGATCCGCGCGTAAACAAGATCCTCTCAATCTAACTCGTTCCTATCCAACTTTACTGGGTCTCAATATCTAAACGTTTAGAAATCGATTTGCGTTGTTTATTTCCATCTTGTGAAATAGAATCTCAACAAGGATAGTAAGTGTAGAAAAAGCTTTATTAATATAACGTGGATTGAACCTGTATCATGATCAGTCCAATGTTGGTTAAAGGCCCATCTCGTATTATACTTTTCAGATAGAACAATTCCGTTCCCTCTGAAATGATTTCAAACTTTAGGTAGGTAATAAGCAACAGGCAGGAACAGTAAAAGTATCTATACAAAAATATCTATAGTTTAAACAATATTTTGAAACATTCATGAGTGGTAAGGGTAAGGGCTAAGATTAAATGTGGAGCATGCTTTTACTAAACGAAAAACCGAAGTTATTATACTCGTACACACAAAAATTTTCAATAACAAATAAATAAAATACAGAATAAAGGTACAGAATTTATAAGCAATACAAAATAATTATCCGAGAATTCTTGCATCGGCCAATGCCGCCCCCGATCGCATAAATACTGAATAAGCAGTAAACTGTATTACTTCCGAACCCTTTTCACTTCGCGAATTAGTAAAAAGCAACTGGGGAGTGAAAATTTTAACTTAAACGGGCCCGTAAGCCTTCGTACCTGAGTGTGTTTGACAGTGCGATGTGATTACATCGCATACCCTCCTTTTGTTTGTTTTGATTCGGCTTAATTTGATTTGTGACGTTTTTCAATTCAAACATTGCAAAGTTATTTCGCTATTATGGTTTTTCATAAGTAAGCACTGTGGAATTCCGTGTACTCAACATAAATAATATACTTTTGAATCTATCCAACATTATATCTAATGTCTTGTTATTATCAGCTTGAAGAAGTAGTACCTACACTGTTTTATACATATATTTTGTGATCAGCTTAGCTTCTCTGTAAGTTCTCTCTCAATTAAATTTGACTATAAAAGTAATAGTAAACAAGCCTTTGCATCTATTGTAGATGATTTATTTAGCGTCCGGAATAACTGGAGTTTACTGAAGCCTTACTTGCGAGACGCTATAGTGCCTAGGACAGGATTTTAGATGGAATAGGTTTATTACCACCGCACCTATACCACCCTGACTTAGCTAAGTCTGTCTGATCCTCAGGAAAGACATGGTCAATACGTGCAGAGCTGACTAAGATCCTCACAATGTTTCCTTCACTATTTGAGAGCACTAGCTTTGTGTGCATACATTCTTCGAACAGAAAAATCCATAGTTACACGACTGGATCAAACTTTAGCATCGAAAAGCGAGGGAATACTACCACTAGACCACCAGTCCACTCATGGCCAATGTAAATGAGCAAAAGAATAAACACATGCCACTCAATAAAGCACTTAAACGCTGAGCCCGATGTAATTGTGTATGTAGGCCCGGCCCAGCTCACACCAGTCGAATTATCATGCGTAATTAAAAATGCCAACATACTCACAGACGGGCCTCGGCCTGTCTAATTAGCAAAAAGTTAATAAACAGACGTTGGAGCTCGACAGTGACATGCTCCCGTGAAAATGCCAAGATGAAACGTTTAATTTGCAAGCGTGTGTCGAGTTATGCATAGGGTATGCTGTATCTATACGAAATCATCATCATCATCCTCTTCTTCTTCTTCTTCTTATTGTGTCACTGATTCTTTCGAACCAAGTGTGAAAGGATGTTAAGTTCGCCTCAAAGAGGGACCTTTCGTGGCACTTGACACATATTTTCGAACTTTTTAGGTGCTACGATATGCCGGTTTCCTTACGATGTTTTCCTTCACCGTTTGAGAGCACTGGCATAGCCATCATCAGCTTGAAGAAGTTCACTGCTGGACATAGACCTCTCCTACACATTTCCAGGAAGATCGATTCTGAGCCCTTAATTTCCATTCACCGACTTCGCGATCTTAACAATGACGTCAGTCCATCTGATGGGCGCCATATGTTTCGTCTTCTGGTTTGTGGTCTTAATAGGACCTTGATTTGATATATTTAAAGTTTAATTCCTCAGTAAAAAATTGTAGCTATACAATTTTTACAAATCTTTTTCTTGTTATCGTGACACTGGTTCATTCGATCCAAGTGTGGTGAAAGGATTTTAAATGCACCTCAAAGAGGCTCCTCTCGTACACATTTTTATAAATAAATCACAACTTACAAAGTTTTGATAAATACAATTCAGAGGCAACATTCGCGCCTGCGTTGATACTTTCACTCGATCAAATTGAAGTTTGAAGCTGAAACTTGAAGGTTTCAGCTCCTCAATATCAAATCACTATAGCAGTCCTTTGCCAAGAGGCGAAGCGAACCTAACAGCCATCTAAACAAGTCATTAAGGTCATCCCACACTACAAGGCGACCATCGATCTGTCAAATTAGTCGCGAGGACCCTGAGTGCGCTTCAGGTGGAAGACGGGCATTGCTAACAAAGCCAATCAGCACGTACCCTACGGATAATCTATCAATTCTATCATAATGACATCCATTTGCCATCTTGAGGGTAGCACTAGTTTTGACGTTTGTAACACTGGCTTACTAGCAAATGATAATACAAACTGAACTCTTTATAACTGAGCCGTGTCGTGCGCTATAGACCGTGGGTTTGATCTACACCGAGAACAAATATTTGTGTGATGAACACACAGACAGAATTATGATGTTTGATCTCTGTCTAGTGAAAGCAAAAGGGAATTAAGTGGTATAATAATAAGGATAATTCAATTATATGTATAAGGTCCTATAGTTAATTTTCTAATCTTTGCTACTTGCAGTAAATAGAGTTTGTGTGATTACTTGGTAGAATACGGATGTTGGACTTTAGCATTAGGGGTGAGGTAAAAAAAAAAACAGGGAGCCGTCACTAAGAAGAAAACATGGAAACGATTTTGTTGATTTATCTTGTATTTGAATATATAAAATAAGTTACAAGTGATAAACGTTCATAATTTAGTGCACCTTCGCTCTTTTAAGTTTTCAATCAGAAGTGTGAGACGTCAACTCATGTGCTGGACTTTTTGCAAAACTGTGAGTGATGTTGAGGCATCGTCTATAGACCGGCCTTTTGGAGGATTTTTCTAGAACATTGCGAAGACACACAAAACAAACACCAAGGAATTACCTAGTTTGTCTACGACTACGACCTACGACGAGCCGACGTGTTACCATTATGTCGTAGTCTAAATCGATGAAGTGCAGCGAACATAAATCATTTTGATGAAAATGTATAAAATTAAATGTACCTACCCTATATGCAGGTATATTTCATTATGATAACACATTGCCAGCAAAATACAGAAGTGCAAATAGTGCAAGTAATTCAGTGGACAAAAAAAATAAAGTCAGCTTTTTCATCGATGGAAAATTATGGCAACATGCTTCAAAAATGTTGCAGTATCGCTGATAGATAGATGATAACCATGATTGCAGAGAATATTTAAAACAAGAATGAATAAGTGTTTAAAAATAAACACAGAAGGTATGAAATGAAATGAAATGAAATGAAATGAAATGAAATGAAATGAAATGAAATGAAATGAAATGAAATGAAATGAAATGAAATGAAATGAAATGAAATGAAATGAAATGAAATGAAATGAAATGAAATGAAATGAAATGAAATGAAATGAAATGAAATGAAATGAAATGAAATGAAATGAAATGAAATGAAATGAAATGAAATGAAATGAAATGAAATGAAATGAAATGAAATGAAATGAAATGAAATGAAATGAAATGAAATGAAATGAAATGAAATGAAATGAAATGAAATGAAATGAAATGAAATGAAATGAAATGAAATGAAATGAAATGAAATGAAATGAAATGAAATGAAATGAAATGAAATGAAATGAAATGAAATGAAATGAAATGAAATGAAATGAAATGAAATGAAATGAAATGAAATGAAATGAAATGAAATGAAATGAAATGAAATGAAATGAAATGAAATGAAATGAAATGAAATGAAATGAAATGAAATGAAATGAAATGAAATGAAATGAAATGAAATGAAATGAAATGAAATGAAATGAAATGAAATGAAATGAAATGAAATGAAATGAAATGAAATGAAATGAAATGAAATGAAATGAAATGAAATGAAATGAAATGAAATGAAATGAAATGAAATGAAATGAAATGAAATGAAATGAAATGAAATGAAATGAAATGAAATGAAATGAAATGAAATGAAATGAAATGAAATGAAATGAAATGAAATGAAATGAAATGAAATGAAATGAAATGAAATGAAATGAAATGAAATGAAATGAAATGAAATGAAATGAAATGAAATGAAATGAAATGAAATGAAATGAAATGAAATGAAATGAAATGAAATGAAATGAAATGAAATGAAATGAAATGAAATGAAATGAAATGAAATGAAATGAAATGAAATGAAATGAAATGAAATGAAATGAAATGAAATGAAATGAAATGAAATGAAATGAAATGAAATGAAATGAAATGAAATGAAATGAAATGAAATGAAATGAAATGAAATGAAATGAAATGAAATGAAATGAAATGAAATGAAATGAAATGAAATGAAATGAAATGAAATGAAATGAAATGAAATGAAATGAAATGAAATGAAATGAAATGAAATGAAATGAAATGAAATTATTCGTTTGAAGCATGGTCATATTGAAAATTGGTGCGTTACTAGCCCTTTGTGGCGTTACTAGCCCTTTGTGGCGTTACTAGCCCTTTGTGGCGTTACTAGCCCTTTGTGGCGTTACTAGCCCTGTGTGGCGTTACTAGCCCTATGTGGCGTTACTAGCCCTATGTGGCGTTACTAGCCCTATGTGGCGTTACAAGCCCTTTGTGGCGTTACTAGCCCTTTGTGGTGTTACTAGCCCTATGTGGCGTTAAAATGAAATGAAAATGAGACGATAATGAAATGAAATGTATTTATTCGTTTGAAATATGGTCAATATTGAAAATTAGTGCGTTATTAGCCCTTTGTGGCGTTACTAGCCCTGTGTGGCGTTACTAGCCCTATGTGGCGTTACTAGCCCTATGTGGCGTTACAAGCCCTTTGTGGCGTTACTAGCCCTATGTGGCGTTACAAGCCCTTTGTGGCGTTACTAGCCCTTTGTGGCGTTACTAGCCCTATGTGGCGTTAAAATGAAATGAAAATGAGACGATAATGAAATGAAATGTATTTATTCGTTTGGAGTATGGTCAATATTGAAAATTAGTACGTTATTAGCCCCGTGTGGCGTTATTAGCCCCGTGTGGCGTTATTAGCCCTAGTGGCGTTAAAATGAAATGAAATGTATATTCGTTTGGAGTATGGTTAATATTGCAAATTAGTACGTTATTAGCCCCGTGTGGCGTTGTTAGCCCTTGTGGCGTTAAAATGAAATGAAATGTATTTATTTGTTTGAAATATGGTCACTATTGAAAATTAGTGCGTTATTAGCCCTTTGTGGCGTTACAAGCCCTATGTGGCGTTACTAGCCCTTTGTGGCGTTATTAGCCCTACGTGGCGTTACTAGCCCTTTGTGGCGTTAGCAGCTGGCAGCCATGCAGCAGCTATGACTTCAGTCGCTGTGTTATAGAAGTACTTTGCGGCATTGTTAACAACAGAGGAAAGAATGGAGAAAACTGCATCAAAACCCCGAAAAGAGCGAAGAAGAGATAAATAGAGCCTCTTTATTTTTATGTTGACTACAGTCATATTAAGTTGAAATATCATTTAGAAATATGTTAAAGACAATCATTTTAGATTGAAATTATTGTTAAGATTCGTATTAAGATTTGTAAG
The DNA here is from genome assembly GCA_939531255.2 of Thera britannica. Lineage (NCBI taxonomy): Eukaryota > Metazoa > Arthropoda > Insecta > Lepidoptera > Geometridae > Thera > Thera britannica. The sequence continues at coordinate 4,424,783 of OW618041.2, read as the reverse complement.
CTAAGGAAATAGTTTCTTACCATTATTGATTTCACGTTGAGCTTTGAATTACTAATTGAAATTGTTAAATTGTTTAAAATATTAAATATTTAACAGTACTCACGCGGGGACACGTGCATAGTCAGAATGGTTGAATGAAAGCAAAAGGGAATTAAGTGGTATAATAATAAGGATAATTCAATTATATAAGGTCCTATAGTTAATTTTCTAATCTTTGCTACTTGCAATAAATAGAGTTTGTGTGATTACTTGGTAGAATACGGATGTTGGACTTTAGCATTAGGGGTGAGGTAAAAAAAAAACAGGGAGCCGTCACTAAGAAGAAAACATGGAAACGATTTAGTTGATTTATCTTGTATTTGAATATATAAAATAAGTTACAAGTGATAAACGTTCATAATTTAGTGCACCTTCGCTCTTTTAAGTTTTCACTAGGTATTATAACAGTATTCTAAGTCAGTATGTATAGAAAAAAATTTTAGTATTATACCAGCTGCATGGTTCCCATCGTACAAGCTCTACTTAGTTTGTGGAAAAGCTCATTGACCCACGAATGGATTTCAACCAACTTAGAATCGGAAGGCGGGGTCGCTATCATTAGTCCACCATAGTGCTCTATTTAAAAAAAAAAACTTATAATTTAGGGCAGGCTTCACTCTGATTTATCATTTGACATTGGTGATTTGCTAGTGCAAAAACTGGTGCTAAGCCCTCTGAATGGGGCTACGTGACTGACGCGTCATGAGAACTTGCATCTTGAGACTTGTCAAAGTTGGGAGACATGTTAGTTTGAGAGAAATATCAAAATCTACTTTATTATCGCTTATTTTTTGGCTACCTAATAGTTTGAGGATGCAACAGCTACTCACAACCGAGGTAGGCATTCTACTTTACATCATTAACGCGAGGTACCATTTATATAGTTACCTAAGACAAAATATATTTTTTATTAGAGAAAGATAATTATTTATTATAATTGTAATAATATTTTGTTTTACTGGCATCTGCTATAATAGTCGTCGACGCACATTAATTCACACATCTGTGTGTATCTTCTATTTTTTTCAATAAAAAGGTTTCTTAGCATTTTATAAGAAAAGATATTGTTACAAAATCGAGTTTTGTTTTTCATATTTGCTTGCTAAGTAATGAACAACATAATTATCAAGCATAGTGGAACGGTAAAATGATTTGAAAATGGAACGCATTAGCAGCAAACGCCAAATCACACAGCCTCTTTGCACAACAGTAAATCCTACTTACTGAGCATATATGATGTTAAATAAGGTAACGATACACCAGAGAAAATTGCAATAAAGCTACTTTTACACGCGCGAGCGACACGCGGCGTTAATTTGCGGCCACATACCGTCTTATTACACACGGTGCGCTCCGGGCGGCAAGTGCCGTCAAAATGTGACATGATGAGTAGACGTGCTGTGGATGCGAGCAAATTAGTACTACAAAATGCTCGTGAGATGAAAAGCTACTGAGTACATGATAATGAACACTGAATTTCTAGAGTTTCGGCTACCACAGACATGGCTGAAACACTGCTATACTTTACACTATGGCTATAATGAGACGGTAAAAAGTGACTGGGATTATGCATAAGGGGTTAGACTAGCTAGGCTATGTTCTAATGGCTTTACCTACAACAGTCTCTCAAAATACATTCAGTGTTTATACAATAGTCTTATCTACAGAGCTAACTTTGGGTACTGCTAAATAACACATGTAAGTTGTATTTAACCATCGCTTATAACAAGCGACAATGCTGGATTATAACAGCAAGTAATCAAAAATATTTAAATAAAAGTTAGGTAAAGTTAGGTAAAAAATAACAGTTAAAATAATTTAGGGATAGATAGTGTTGTTGGACAATGCACACAACACTATCTAGCCCTAAATTAAGCAAAGCTTGTACTGTAGGAACCGGATATCTGATATAATACTTACATACTTTTTTTTTGTCTAAACATAATTATACTTAGAATACAAAATAACACCCAGACAGAGAACAAACATCTGTGCTCACCACACAAGTAGTTGTTCTCGTTGGGGATCGAACCCACGACCTACGGTGCCGAAGGCAGAGCCAACTGAGCTGAGAGGCCAGTCTAATGAGTAAGGTACCCAAATGTTTTACTAAAATAATTATAAGTTTAAAAAACTTGAGAAACCGACTTCATTGTCAAACGGCTAAGCCGATTTTAATCAAATTTGTTTGGGACAATCTGGACGTAAGAATAACCTTCCAAATAAAAAAATAATTTTTCATCCCACCAGCTCTGAAAGTGTGTTTTTGCTGTTTAATTTCTGACTGGAAAAGCCGTTTTTATCCGCTAGAGGATAAAGTAAATTTGAATTTAGAATATCGTGTTCAATAAGTTTGTGAATACACAACCTATTTACTTCTACCTCCATGGTGCCGAACTTATCATAGAACCTTTTTTATTTTGTTAAAAACTCGCACTCGTAACCTTCTTGGTGTATTTGTGAATTCAAAACACCATTAAACCTATTTACTTCTACCTGCATGGTGCCGAATTTATCATACAACCTTTTTAAATTTGTTAATAACTCATACTCGGAACCTTCTTGGTGTGTTACTTTTAGTCGCGCCATGTTCTTTTTTGCATTAGTCATTTCCTCGCTGAGGTGGGATGAAAAGTTACGTGTTGCACTCGAGTGCAAAGATTTTTAACCTTGTGCTCTTTTGATTCCTTCGCCAACGCTTAGGATTCTAACTTTTAAACCACTCGCTACGCTCGTGGTTAAACTTTAGAATCCTGCGCTTGCTCAGTCATCAAAATTGAGCACGCGGTTAAAAAGCAGCTTTGCACTCTTGTATAACAAATAACTATTCTAAATCGGTTTATAAATGACGGAGGCATGCAGTTACAAACATTAAAAAAAATATTTTAAAAAAAATGGCAACCCCGATTTTAATAAGACCAATCTGGAAGCAGTACCTTTCAGATAAAAAAATATTTTTTCAAATCGGCTCACAAATGACGAAGTTATGCGGTAACAAACATTTAAAAAAAAAAGTACAACCGAATTGAGAACCTCCTCCTTTTCGATTGGAAGTCGGGTAAAAATGAAGCTCATGGTCTTACCAGTCGAACATCGCAACCGAAAGTTTTTTCATAACGGAGTATGGGCAATTAGTTCAAGGACAGTGCAGTTGTGCTACTGATGGCTGTAGCTCCACCAATGGTACCAGTTAGTGCGAGTAAGCGCAATGCAGTCTCGATATTTTTGACGTATTTTTGGATAAAGTAATCATTCTACTCAAAATATGTGTTATAGTTTATTCTGAGAACAAGAGAAGTCATGGGGTTAGCAAATACCTTGAGGAAAAAATAAGTGCAGATAATCCACACAACACTATCTAGCCCCAAAGTAAGTTGAACTTGTACTATGGGAACCAAATAGCTGATACAATACATATTTACATATTTTTTTTTGAAAATGTTAAATTATAAATTTTCTCTGCTGTATAAAACATTTTTTCAGGTTTTCATTGCCTAGCTCAATAATTTTAACCACATAATTTGATACCAATATATACTTTTTCTGTTTTCAAAACCTTTTGACTCTTTTAAATATAGTAAAAAAATATATTCATCTTTCCCACTTTAAGCAGTATTGAAATTCTATGGTTACAAAAGCTATCCTATCTTTCAAATTGAAATGTTCCTTGTCTCGTATTTTAAATGTTTACACTCACAAGATAAGAAACCGCGGCTCTTCATCACAATCTTCGCACATGTCTGAAGGGGGTAGCTAGGGGCCCACTCTTTCTCTAATGAAGCGGCCGCGGTGCCGGAGACGTCGAGAGCCATAATGGTTTCCTCTCGAGGCCTTTGTCGAGCCAACTTTGCAACTCAGATTGTGTAAGAGTTACTGCGATAACTAGAACCGACGAGTGCATGCGCAGACTGAAGCGAAAAAAAATCGGTTGTCTGTAAAGTCGGTTTACTGACGATAGTTGAACGTGATAACGTCATAAGAAAATACTGATGGAATGGTTGCATTTTTCAAAAGAATTTTAATTAATATTTGTTTGATAGATATTTTGTATGGATCAGGAGGTAAATGGAAATCACAATTGAATCGATCAAGTTCTCGCGGACTCGCGGACTCGCGGACTCGGACTCGGACTCGGACTCGGACTCGGACTCGGACTCGGACTCGGACTCGGACTCGGACTCGGACTCGGACTCGGACTCGGACTCGGACTCGGACTCGGACTCGGACTCGGACTCGGACTCGGACTCGGACTCGGACTCGGACTCGGACTCGGACTCGGACTCGGACTCGGACTCGGACTCGGACTCGGACTCGGACTCGGACTCGGACTCGGACTCGGACTCGGACTCGGACTCGGACTCGGACTCGGACTCGGACTCGGACTCGGACTCGGACTCGGACTCGGACTCGGACTCGGACTCGGACTCGGACTCGGACTCGGACTCGGACTCGGACTCGGACTCGGACTCGGACTCGGACTCGGACTCGGACTCGGACTCGGACTCGGACTCGGACTCGGACTCGGACTCGGACTCGGACTCGGACTCGGACTCGGACTCGGACTCGGACTCGGACTCGGACTCGGACTCGGACTCGGACTCGGACTCGGACTCGGACTCGGACTCGGACTCGGACTCGGACTCGGACTCGGACTCGGACTCGGACTCGAACTCTCGGACCCGGATCCGGAACCCGACCGAACCCTTACCCTCATTTACCCTTACCCTCATTTACCCTTACCCTCATTTACCCTTACCCTCATTTACCCTTACCCATTACCCGACCCGGGCTCGGGCTCAGGTAAATGGAACGACAAAACGACGAAACGACGTAACGACGCATGAGTCATGTTTTTTCGTGCGTGCAGCCGGCTCCATCGATTTATAAGACGTTATCACGTCAAAAGGGAATTTGTAAGGATAGTTTGCAAGCCGCTAATTTGAGCTGTTCCAGGCGCTTTATTTGATGTTTTGACATCTCATTCAAAGATTTCCGCCATTACCTACACATTGACATAAATATGAAGAATATTCTAAGATTTAAAAAAAGAACAGGGTGTCGATTCTAAAGACACAAATCACTCAAGCGATCGCGTAAATCGATGTGAGTTGTCAATTTTTGTTTGAAAAATTTGAAAATGGAACGCGGATTCAGTGATCACTCGACGATCACTCAATCGAACCGTGTTACTGGAATTGACGCCCAGAAGAGAGAAGATGATTGGCCATTTTGTGTGACATGACATAATCGGAGAAAAGGTAGAAAAAAAGAGAAAAAGGGGAAGAGCAGGGATAAGATGTACCTACATGAGCCAAATAAAAGCAAAGATCGCCGTCATGTCGCATGAGGAGCTCAAGGAGGTTGCCCTAAAAAGAAATACCTGGAGAAAAATGCATACAAGAGCATTGCTCTTAAATAAAAAAAAGAAGAAAAAAACACGTGACGATTCCATTTACAAATCATCCGCGTTCACTGGTTTATTTATTTGCACCACAAATAAACAGCAGGCTCCATAGTTTCTTGGGACTTCTTCAGCTTTCATTTTAGACGCATGCAAAGATACGTTCCCTGATTAAACACGCCTTATTTGTATACGACTTAATTAAAGATGCCGCACCGACTGCGCGATCTCAAAAGAAACTTTGTATTTATTAATTTGTTGGTTAATATTTGCTTTTAATAATTGGCGACGCTTATTAGGCTTTGAAATGTATGACAGCTCGGTGTAAACTGTGATTTTAGAGAATTTGAGGGTAGATAATATTGTGGGGATTATTATAAGCTTTGCTAAATATTTTAAATCAGTACTTTGGCTTAAAAAAATATTACCTCGTTCTCATATCTATATGTATAGCTTTTAATGAAGCTTTCTGACTTTGACATTCATGTCGTACTCACTTTGCTTTATAGTTTGGAGCTACTTGCGTCGTGAAATGTCCACCAGCAACAATTTATTTTGATAAATTTTATGAAATTGCAATTCTGCAATTTGCTGTTACTAAAAGAAAGAAAGAAAGAAAGCATTTTATTGACCTACTCATATACACAGGAATACCTACCTACTTAAAAAATAAAAAATAAAATCACATAAAAAATTATAAAAAAGAAAATAATCATTATAGGATAGGCAGGTAGGCAGCTGTCTTTTGATACTACACTACAGGTCAATTAGGCCCCGGCTCAGTATTTGTTGCACTGTGTAAAACTGTGTAAAACGTGGTATGTCGGATCTTACCACACGATCTGCATAAACTTTCATAGCGAACTCTGCGAGTGTAATTACTTGGGCGTCACCTGTGAACGAGGTTCTATGCTAATGTCGGTAGTCGCATTTTGGGAGAATTTTCTGCGCCTTATTATAAGAAATAAGGAACTCCATCTGATAAACGCTTGTCAATTTCCGCGTGTTCATACTGTCGAACGTTAGGGTGAGAATATTAGTAGGTATAGATTAATTTGGATGATTTGAGGTGACGCTTGCACATGTTAAATATAATAATGGTTTATTTAGAAGATACATAAAACCAATCAATAAAAAAAAACACCATGAAATAAAATTACAGGCACCTAAAATTTTTTTTTCATCGTCCCATAGATGGATAAGTAAGAAACTCTTTGTTGATTACCATGACACGCTAGGTAAGTAGAATATAGTTTTAAGCTTCAAAATAAACAGTCACAGTAATACAATGGGCAGCCTTATCGCTAACAGCGATCTCTACCAGGCAACCTTGAGTGCATCAGCTGAAACTAAAAAGGGATTGGTACAAAATTGTGACCGTAATACAAGAACACTCACTAAACAGACATCAAATTAAATGTGTCTTACACAGTGCAGTTTGCTACTATACAAAAATTGGTATTTGTTTATTTATTGCTATTCAGCGTGGCAATGCCGCCAGCGTCTTGGGGACGCTTCCGTCTGGCACTGATTTGGATCAGTTGAGCTATCTCTAGATCGTTTGTAACGATCTGCAGATAGCTCAACTGTTTCTTGTGTATTTTGTAAATATTTGTTTAATTGTAAGTTTCTTTATGATAAAGAGGTTATATATTTTTTTTCCAATTTTCTTATCGTCACCTATAATATTTGAAAAATCAACCTATAAATTTGTTATAATGGGTTTGTAAAAATTAAGGCGTACGTATGCTAAATAAATTTAATAGCATACTCCCAAGGGACCCAACCCAGTGATATGGATAACGAAGTCGAAAACATATTTTTATATTTCCATGGACACCTCAGTAGGTAATTTAAGGGGAGAAAAAAATTAAGCACGAACTCATAAATTCACATTAGAGACGCGAGTATCGTATGTTTATTAACTGAAGCACGAAACGAAAATAGAGCTACATCGTTCTAATATTCCCTAACGATATAAAGGAAAATTGTTCGTGCGAAAAACATAATGCAAGTTTTGATCGAATAAACAACATGTTATGATCACGTTACCCGCGGCAAGTTGGCGAATATTTTTATATTTACCGTGAATTATAATATCGGAGGAAGGCTTGTCAGAGCTCACCTTTTCCTGTATTACTTTCTTCGCCGGAAATATGAGAGGAGCGGGTATCAGAACGCAGGTCGCGACGCCCGCAGATTGGATCGAGTTAATTTCGCTCCACAAACAAATTGACAAAGTTTAGAGCGGGGCATATTTCTTCGCCCGCTGCACCCCGCCTCTCCTGACAGATTCCCGCATAGCGGAAATTAAATTTCACATCCCAACAAGAACGGGAACACTCGCCGCTTCGTTCACGTGTCGCTGCGGTGCGGTGTCGCGCTCCCACTGTGTCGCGGCCTTACACAACAATGGCTTGATTAGATATTGTTAATACGTCGATGAAAGTTTCCAACTAAAGGTGAAGAGGATCCGTGTCGATATTAACCAACGTGTTTACGTAAAAGCTTAAACTTTGATATCTATTTTGTATTGAAGCCAACCAAGGTTCTTGTCTTACAGATTTTACATTGTTATGAAGCTTGATACAAAATTAGTTGCATAGTTGCATAATATTCATCTTTAGAAACATTAAATGTGTAAATTATCAATACCATAACAGATTTTACACTATTCACAAATTACGATCACATGCGTTTATGCTTCACAAATGGGAACATGGCAAAACTAATCCGGCTGTGCTCTATCAAAATTGCAATTAAAAGCCCATTTACGGGGCGCTCTGAGACAGACCTGGGGTCACCTCGAGAAGGACGCTCGAATTGGCCATTAGCGGCCGCTTCGGACCTTGTTTACACCGCGCTTGCCCTAATGACGACCTTTGCTCTGCTTCCCTTCGTTAAGGCGAGCGAAAACCTCACACTAAAAGCCACGGTCCCCGCTGACCCGCAGAGAGGCAACATCCAGAGACGGCCGGAGCGAAAAGGACAAAGGCGATGGCTTTCGGATTAATACCCATGTACAGGGCCGTTAAAAGGCTAGCCAACTCGCTCGGTGCGCCAGGGTTAACAAGGTTATTACGGGATCATCCCGACCAACCGCCGCCGTAAAAGTGTTAATTATCTTTCAGATAACCTTACTTCACACTGACATATTTGAGATGCGGTAGAAAAATTTGACTAAACAATTTGTGGGGACATCCCTATAGGTAATGAAAATCTCGATCCCAATTTGGGCCAATAGCTTTTGTTCGGACCCAAGCAACGCTGGGGCGCAACACACGGAACATTAAAAAAACTCTGAACTTCGTAGAATCCTAATGGACTCCATTGACATAAATGTTTTATTCAATTGGAGCCTGCGCCAAAACAAAAGAAAGTATGTCCTCATCATTATGAGTTGGAAAAGTTTTTGCATTTTTACTCGTTACCGTTCCTCCGAGGAGAAGTAGACATCTACGTGAGTCTGGAAATGTTACTTGAGCAACTTTGTACGTTTATAGATTTTATAACTACTAATGAAATTCTAATAGTGAACGCATCGGTTTGTCGAAGAGAAAATAACCAATACCAATAATATATAGATACCTACAGTTTAGAACATTTTATATTACACTAAAGCCAATTAAAGTTTACATTTGTCCACGCTGCCTCCCCATTTTCCACTCGCCTTCCCAACCTGATTACTCCGTGCACCACGTGTGCAAATTCACTATAAATCCAAGCATTAGGTAAAAGCTTTCATTACTTAAGTCCCGTAAAACCCTTATCCCATAACGTTAATAACACAATTACTATAAATCTATCATCGCTGAGCAAACACGGTCCGAATCTCAGCCTAAGCTAATACATTTTGTCCACACCCGTATTCGTACTTAACGACCGGGGTAGTATTTGCTAAGCACACACGCGGTGCCCGCACGGCGCAATATAACCTGCAAGACGCCACGCCGGGCGGCCTTAGGGCCCTACAGCTACGTCCTTCCCTAAACCGAGAGGACAGTAATTACGGTAGGCAAATTAAGCAGTAAGGGGCGCCCAGGCCGTGTCCATCTTTGTACGAACGCGTTCGCCGGTTTATTTTAGGTTATTCCACGTCTTATTACAATGTAGCCTCCCCTGCGGCGCGCTCACCTCGGAAACTGATTTGGGCCCGGCATCAGAGTTTCATTACGGTCTGTCGAAAACAATCCACTCTAAATATCTATTCTTGGGCGCGCGCACTCTGGAATTACATTAGTCTGAGGTGGCGAAGGCTCGACTCAATTTGTTTGGCCGTAATAACTACGCTATCAGGTTATAACAAATGAGCTATTGTGAGAGCGAATCAGAGGAAAACGGTTTTGCAGTGTCTGCTCGATTTTATAGTTCCCGATATGACTTACGACAAATTGTGCAGAGTTTGAGTCGAGAGTGTCTAATATCGTTTATTATTTATGATCTTGTTGTTTGCGATTCATCTCAGCAAGATCCGAGAGTAATTGATTCACATTTCCTTTCACGTTTCCCAATACGTGTTTCAAATCAATAGCTATCAAAACTTTTAAAAGCAGTGAAACACCTTACATCGCATGCAAGCCTCGCGTGTCCCCTACGGCTTTAAAAGGCTCACCACTTCGTACAATAGAGTCTGCCACGCGACTCCGCAGGGATTTCTCAGCAAATATCATTTGTCCATTAAAAAAATCAACAAGCGCTGACCACACTTGACCGTGGAGATGGTCACAAAGCGTCTCGTTAGTGCGTACGTGCCGTGTCACACACTTCAGCCCATCGGCCCTTCGTAAATAATGAGAGGGCAGCCCTTGAGCTTGAGATGTGGGACAAAAATATCTAATGGAGAAGGCGTGTAGGGGCAGTTGACATGTCGAGGACGATCTTTTTAGTGTTACATCACGTCCATTACATTTTCAAGTCCTGTTTGATGATACGGTACAGTACTCACTTAACAATGTCGTCTGCTGATTCTGCGTTGGCTCTTTCAATACTTTCATTAAATTTTACTCCTCAATAATTACTATTAAATTTATTTTCTGTTATTACGTTTCAATTATATGTATTTGAATATTTCTCAGGTAAAATGCCTAAGAGACTTAACTACCACATCCTTTCATTCTAACATCTCTTCACATCCAGAGGTCCTAACCCCTTGGGAACCAAAACCTACGTGGGGCTGGCTTGTCGTCGGCCAAGGCTGAATACCTCTTAGATTGCCTCCGATCTCCAAATATAGCTGGACCCAAACAAGGAGCCGACAAGGCGAGAGAAATGGGATTTCTATCTATCTACCTACGAAGATATGGACGAAATCTTAGGGGATCTTAATAGGGTTGCATTAAGATGTTATTGTATGTGGAATTATCAATAGCCGAGTAATTGCCAAAGGTTTGATTGATCTTGTATACGTGGGGTAAATAAATTAGTGTTTAGTCGACGGTCATTCGACCCGTCTCATCTTGCTAAAGTTTGTTTGCACTGCCTCATTTTGGGAAATTTTGCTGAGTAACCAAATGTAAGGTATGTACTATGTAATGGTAACGCCAGCGTCTTGGGGACGCTTATATTCAATAAGAAGAACCTACTTTAGTCAGATAAATCATGTTTTGGTAAGGAAAGTTTTATTGCGACACAAACCACAAAAACCACACAGAAAAAATAAATAAATTTGCAAAATAAATCAACTTAAAAAGTATTGCGACACTCGCCTATAAAAAAGGATAATTTAGGGACTTCTACCGTGTCTGCCGAAATTAACCTTCAAAAATCGAAGAACATCAGCAGGCTATTTACATGAATTAGCTGACATTTATGCTTCCTGCGAGACAAACCGCAGCGCCACCTGGCGGCGAGAGAATTATTCGCTCGTTACCCGCTCTACCGCTCGCGACCCCAGTTACCTGCTTCATATTGTATTTATTTATTAGTGAAAGTAACGCGATTTGATACAAGTTACGTCACAGTGAGTTAGCAAATTGGACTGGAAAATGTGGTGAGAGTTTTGGGAATATAGTCAAAAGAAACATGCAAGGTATTTATAAATTATGTTATATTTTATTCGTGTTTAATAAGTTTTTCTAAATAATATCTACATAATATGTTCGCCTACTTTATATTTAAAATCTTGTTCCAGGCCTTAATAGCGTACTGTAAATAAGAAAAAGATAATAGAGATGCCCCTGATAATGTACGAATCACCTACTACGAGATGTGTTTTTTTTGCCGCTTTTAGAATTGAATCAATATTGAATCAAACCACAGCATTTAAGGGCCTACATGAGGTGAAACCGAAAATGTAAAGTAGCATTTTTTTTCGTTGTATGGACGAATCCATTTATTTTTTTTGTAAAATATTACAATTAAATGGTGTAAAAAAATTATGATTAGGCTAGAAATTCTCCTCAACTCACAGGGTTCGATAAAATTGAACGCAAAGTTTGCCAAAAACTCTCAATTTTTTTTGGATTTGAAATGGTTTTTTTCCGTTGCTGTTAGAGCCATTGCAATGAAAGTTTTGTTCCCGTTTACCTTAATAAATACGTAAAAACCTGATGTTATTGCATTTTTCTTAGTTGCCGTAGTTTTTATAAAAAAATAAAATTTTCAAAAATATAAATAGATAGGTTTCTGTACTTACTTCTCAGTACAGCCCGAGCGGCCAAGAAGGTTGGACCTATGTCAAATTTCGTGACATGACATTTCATCTCTGACTACGTAAAATATACCCTAGATTAAATCATAGCTACTACTGGTACTATAAATTTGCCACAGTGTAACATAAAACAAACTGTCACAGTATAACGAAATGACATAAAACCATCTTCATCGTACATTATGATCGATAACCTGTATTCACATCATCATCAGCCTGTAGAAGTATATATTTTATGTAGCATATAACTTATCAAGTACATTCTAGGGCACGTTCCTACCGTGCGTGACCAGCGAAGCGCAATGCTTTTGTTAAATACCTCCATTTTTGTAGTTGCTTAAGTAGCTATCTTCCTATCTACCCAGTGCTTTCCGTCATCATCATCAGTAAGTAGAAGTCCACTGCTAGATATAGACCTCCTTTATACATTTCCATGAAAAAACAATTTGCCGATTTCCCACGATCTTTAGAATGTCATCGGTCCATTAGGTGGAGGGGCGCTCTGGTTGCTTAGCACCGGTTATATTGTCGTAGCGACCCGCTTTTTGATTCTAAAGGCGTGTGTTCAAACCCCGTCATGCACAAATTAGTTTATCTGCCAAAAAACGTATGTGCACTATGTCAGTACACTCTAACGGTGAAGGAAAACAATAAATGAAACCAACGTGAAGTAGCAAAACTTTTGAGGCACATTCATAATCCACCACACCAGCTTTAATTTCCTATTGACATGACAAGAAGAAGACTCAAAAACTAGTAGCCGATTTTAGGCCTTTATAAAAATAGTGTCGATTTTGCAAAGAGTTTGGGAGCCCATTACAATGAAAAGGAAGTATATATATATATATATATTATGGACAATCTACACTACACTATCTAGCCCTAAACTAAGCAGAGTTAGTATTATGGGAACCAGATAGCTGATGTAATACTTAAATACATTTTGTTTGTAAATACATAGGTACTTGGAAAACAATATAACATCCAGATGGAGAACAAATATCTATGATCACCACACAAATATTTGTTCTCGGTGGGGATCGAACCCACGACCTATGGCGCAGAAGGCAGAGCTACCAATAAATGAGCTGAGAGCCCAGTCATAACAATAATATCATGGGTTTTGAGTATTTTTGATTGCCGTCTTTTAAATCTGGAGGTGCCTGTAATGTCCCGAATTCTGGAACTTTCTGTCAAAGGCTTCATGCACGGTGCGCTCAAATACCCAAATACCAAAATACATGTGCCTATTTCTATACACGCAGCAAGGAGTTTCCCAAGATTTTGCGTTTGACAGAACTTTGAAGAGTCAGTTGGGGTTGTCGAAACTCTTTGGTATACCTAATATTTTTAAATGCCGATAAAATACAATAATATAAGTCGAATAGACAGTGTTATTTCACAATGCTTCACTGATCTCCACCGCAATGAGCACCGAAGGCCTAAATGAGTGCAAAGCTTAAAGCCACCCATAAATAATTTCCATTTCAATTCATTTATGAATTGAAATGAAAATTATTTATGCATGTAATGTATTGTATTATGTATATCAGTTATCTAGCACCCATAACACAAGCTTTGCTTAGCTTGGGGCCAGATAATGTTGTGTGAATTGTCCAGCATTATTATTATTATTTATTTCCATAGGCATGAATTCTATGCACTAAGTTATACTTACTAGATTTACATACAGATCTGGAAGTATAACCTTTTAGATAAAAGAAAAATTTACTAAATTGGATCATAAAATTAAATGACGAAGGTATGCAGTAACAAACAATAAAACAAAACGGCTTAGCCGATTTTGATGAAATATTACTTTTCAGAAAAAAAAAGATTAAAAGGGAGAAGACGAAAGAGAAGAAAAAAGATAAGAATATTATTGTACAAAAAAAATTGCCCCCCTTGCCCCCCAGGACCCCCCCTTTTGTGAGTGCTACCGGATGCCGTCGAGATAGGGGGTTTTCGATTAGGGTTTCGTATAGAGGGTTTCTTCCTGAATTGAAAAAACAAAAAAAACACCCCCCTCTTGCCCCTTTTTTCACCCCCCCCTTTCGTATCTTCCAAGCGGAGTGACTTGCAAGACTTTTTTTTTGGGTCATGTAGGGAAGGTGAGATTATTTTGAAAGCAAAATAAATTTTGCCCCCCTCCCCCCTCTAGACCCCTTTATTATTTTTGACCCTTTTTTTCGAGTGGAGCATTGCGGCGAGCGAATGGGGAACAGTGCGGCGAGCAGAGCGAGCCGTGCTGTGACCCCCCCCCCCCTAGGCCCCTCAGAACCCCCTCCTCCTGAACCCGGGGGGAGCGTCGCGGCGAGCGAAGCGAGCCGTGCTGTGACCCCCCCCTCAAGCCCCCAGAACCCCCTCCTCCTGAACCCGGGGGGAACGTTGCGGCGAGCGAAGCGAGCCGCCACGCGACCACGCCCATCCTACTGAAATTTAGAACCCCCTCCTACTGAAATTTAGGGTGTCTTAGGGGTGTGAAAAAATGTTCACTAGACTGAGTTCAAAATTCAAAATGGCGGCTGTGCCACTTCCGGTTTTGCAAAAATCGTCCGATTAAGGTCGTTCAAACGGTTCATTCGACTGAGGACTATGATTGGAGATTGAATTTTAGGTTTTTTAAGGTGTTTGATTGGATCTTCACTTGGTTTAGGGTTCCGCCCCTGTGGGAACGCATTGAGGACGCGAGCTGCTTGCAGCTCGCGATGCACGCGACCCGGTAGTCAACGTTTGGGTTCCTTCCAGCGGTTTCGACCCGTTAAGGGTTTTGGCTTGACGTACAATTTAGGGTTCCGTATAAGGTTTTGATTGGGGTTTTACTACATTGAGCAATTTGATTAAGTGTTCGACTTTTAGGGTTCCTTAGGACTTTGATTGGAGTTTCAACTACACTTAGGAGCTTGATAATGTTAACATTTTTAGGGTTCCTTAGGACTTTGATTGGGGTTTTACTACATTGAGGAACTTGATGAAATAAACAACTTTTAGGGTTTCTTAGGCCTTTAATTGGAATTTTACTTCACTTAGGACCTTGATTATGTAAACAATTTTAGGGTTCTTTAGGACTTTGATTGGGGTTTTACTACACTGAGGAACTTGATTCACTGATCGACTTGTAGGGTTACTTAGGACTTTCTTTACTACTTTTTGGGGTTTTACAAGTGCAAGTGTAATGTAAAACTGGGAGTAGCACACCGACACGCGAGCTGCTTGCAGCTCGCGCACAAGAAAAAACTAGTTAAGGGGCTGACGTATGGAAAATTTTCATACAAACGGAATACCAAAATGATTTCTAATTTAGACAGATTTTCACTATATTATTGTAATAATTGTATTTGCATAGTATTTATCTAGGTTCCTCAACAGTTTTTATTTCAAATTACTTACCTAAAATGAAATAAACACCAATCGCATTTTGCACATTTCTATGCTAAACTTATCAAGTTTTCTACCTATTGGTTTCGTACTAAAAACAACAATATCTTACGTGTTTTTTGTTAAGGAACCTAGTTTATATTGTCTAGTTACAGAATAACAATACTATGTAAAGAATACAAAAAGTTTTCAGTCATCATTTTTGGTATTACGGAACACGATCAAATTCATGGCATTTTCGAACGGCTACTATTGCTATCGCGCACGCACGGTGCGGGTGGCGGGGTGCAGGGGGAGGAAACGCTTGAAGCACACGGGACACTTCGGTTGTGTGTGTGAATCGCTCGGACTTCGGACTAGTTAAATACCTACACTGGCATAAAACATAATGCTTAGATATTTGATAATTGTTAGTTTAGGAAGGGTACTAAGTGAAGATGGGAAATACTAAGTACCTAGGTAGGTTGTAGGTTGGGTAAACGAAATTAAGGTGCAGCACTAGGTCAAAAAGTCTGCCGAAATTTCGAAAAAAGCCAACATTTCGACTAAAACAAATTATGAACCATTAATTTCTATACAGGGTGGAATTTTGTAATGCCACCTGGAGGGAAAGTACTCTTAATACTGCAGATAGAAAATTTTACTCAAAGGAAACATTCCTTTATTTTTGGATAGAAAGCAATTTCTAAAATTAAAAATAAAATAATTTTTAAATTAATTTTTTTTTTTGAAAGGAATAAATTTATTCTTTTAAAGAAATGAATTCGTTAAAAGAATAAATTTGTGTATCCAAGAGAATGGAGCCCATTTCAAGCAACTAATTTCAAGTAACTAGTTAGTTATCCATTTTTTGTAAATAATTAAATTAATTTAAGATTTCCTGGTTTTTCTTTCATTTAATTTATCATGTTTGTTAGAGAGATTTCATCCTTATAATTGACTAACGATCGATGCAATAAAAGTACAAGGTATAATTTTTCTGATTTTAGCCGGTTCAATTCCCGGGTGTGAGAGAATTTTCGAAAAACTTTGAATGCAGTTTGCTTTCTATTCAAAAATAAAGGAATGTTTCCTGTGAGTAAAATTTTCTATCTGGAGTATTAAGAGTACTTTCCCTCCAGGTGGCATTACAAAATTCCACCCTGTATATGAAGTATTGATAAAAGGTCTAAGAAAAATTACAACAAATTATTTTTTTTCTTTATTTATTTGTAGTTCAAACAAAGCAGCCAAGTGCGAGTCGGACTCGCCCATGAAGGGTTCCGTAGCATCAATTAACATAATATAAAGGTTTTTGTAGTTCGTCGAAAGGTAAATTGCGGTTTACGATTTATGACGTATAAAAAAAAACTACTGACTTGATCTCGTTCAAACTAAATATCGTTGGAAGTTTACATAGTAATGTACAACATATATTTTTTTTGGATTTATCATTCTCTTATTTTAGAAGTTAGAGGGGGGGGGACCAATTTTTTTCTACTTTGGAAGTGTCTCTCGCGCAAACTATTCAGTTTAGAAAAAAACGATATTAAAAACCTCAACATCATTTTTGAAGACCTATCCATAGATACCCCACACGTATGGGTTTGATGAAAAAAAAAATTTTGAGTTTCAGTTTCAAGTATGGGGACCCCCAAATTTATAGTTTTAGAAAAAAACGATATTAGAAACCTCAACATAATTTTTAAAGACCTATCCATAGATACCCCACACATATGGGTTTGATGAAAAAAAATTTTTTGAGTTTCAGTTTCAAGTATGGGGACCCCCAAAATTTATAGATTTTTTTCTATTTTTGTGTAAAAACCTTAATGCGGTTCACAGAATACATCTACTCACCAAGTTTCATCAGTCTATTTTTTATGGTTTCGAAGAAAAATGGCTGTGACACGGCCGGACAGACAGACAGACAGACAGACAGACAGACAGACATGACGAATCTATAAGGGTTCCGTTTTTGCCATTTGGCTACGGAACCCTAAAAAGTTTGTTTATAATCATTATATAAGTATCCACCTATAGTAGGTTAGCTTGGTACACTTTTTTCGCGAGTTTTGTGCGAAAGCCGAGGTCCATGTAATCGTAGGTCGATGTTCGCAATCGTTGGTTTTGCGAATGTAAATAAGCAGAATAAAAGCAACCTAATTGCTCAACGAATAAAGTATATTTTTAAATGCAGTCACATTATTAGACTTTCTGTACTTTGGTAAGTGAGCCGCTTTGCGTGTTTTTTATTGCTGTGTGTGTGATCGATGAGGTCTGGCGAACCACACCCCACCTGATGTTGAGCGGACCTCCACCCATGATCTTCAACTGTAACGTCATGACTGGTTTTGAACCCACGCCCCCCAACCGCTAGGCCGATGAGGTCTGGCGAACCACACCCCACCTGACGTAGAGCGGATACCCACCCATCATCTATTACTGTAACGTTATCACTGATTTTGAACCCGCACCCTCCAACCACTAGGCCAATGAGGTCAAGCAAACCACACCACACCTGATGTTGAGCGGACTCCCACCCATCATCCTCTACTGGAACGTCATCAACCACAACTCCATCGCTCCGCGCCGGGGTCAATGGCTCTCTCAACTCAACTCGGAGTCAATGGTTCTCTTTACTCTTCTTCAATTTGGTCCAGAACCCGCACAAACCCTACCTGATGAATAAACTCACTCGTATCATGTTAGAGAATTTCCTGGTGTCTTTTCTAAGTGCGTAAATAGCTACTCTGAAGGTTCTTTATCGGTTCAGGAATGTTGTTTTTTTTTTCACTTTATTCTTGCATTCAGAGCATGACCAATCCTTGCTTATTGAATACTAGAAAAGCGAAACAAGCAAGCAATAAGCTTAGAGGGTTAGTCAGGTAATGCAGCCACAAAAAATAAAAACATAAAATTGTAGGGTGCAAAAAGTCAACTCTCTTTGACCAGATTTGAACTCCCGCCCACCTCGTCCTCTCAGTGTGAATCCGCACGCCCTAGCCACTAGCCTATCTGACGCTTAGTAACGTTGACGAAATTAGGCAATGCATAAAAATCGTTAGCAGTGGCTGACGCACACGCACAAGCGCGGCACTATGGTTGGATTCACGTATAGAAGTAGCGCGTCACACGAGCGCCTGTGTGTGTATACTACTATTATATATTCCGTGGCGCCCGCATCAAATGAATAGAGATAGCTATATTCGGAGCAGTTTTTGCTCACGCCTCGAATTGAAGTTGCGAGCTGTGTACGTCGGCCCGTTAATATTTAGGCATCCGATTTAGGCGTCGCCTAGGTTTAGTGAAAACGGGTGTTAGTAACGTTGACGAAATTAGGCAATGCATAAAAATCGTTATCAGTGGCTGACGCACACGCACAAGCGCGGCACTATGGTTGGATTCACGTATAGAAGTAGCGCGTCACACGAGCGCCTGTGTGTGTATACTACTATTATATATTCCGTGGCGCCCGCATCAAATGAATAGAGATAGCTATATTCGGAGCAATTTTTGCCCGCGCCTCGAATTGAAGTTGCGAGCTGCGTCCGTCACCCTCTTAATATCTAAACTTAAACATTACGGTATTCTAAATCGCTCCATTGACTTATTACAATCGTACTTGACTGATAGAATCCTTAAAGTTGATGTGGGCGGTGAGAGATCTTTTGGGTCAGTTATTGACATAGGGGTGCCACAAGGTTCGATATTAGGTCCTTTCTTGTTTCTAGTGTACGTAAATGACCTTCCTTTTTTGGTTAAAAAACTATGTGAAACAGTACTATTTGCTGACGATACCTCATTAATTTTTAAAGTCGATAGATAGAAGGCTAATTACGATGACGTTAACGCATCTCTGTCGTAAATACTTAACTGGTTTAGTAATCTTTTACTTAATGTTAAGAAAACTCATAAGTTTTATGAAAAAATATTTTTTGAGTGTCAGTTCTAAGTATAAAAATCATAATGCGGTTTACAGAATACATCTATTTACCAAGTTTCATCAGTACATATAGCTTTTACAGTTTTGTAAGTACCATACTTCAAGCAAATAAATTATTTATTTTCATTTCATTTCATTTTTTTGAAAAAAAGTGACTGTGACATACGGATGGACAGACAGACAGACATGACGAATTTATAAGGGTTCCGTTTTTTACCTTTAAAAAATACAAGTGTTCATTCACCGACTACCGACATTTATGAACTTGCAACTCACTCTGGTTTTGCATAATATGAGGAAAATCTCTCTTGGTGGAAGGTTTCTTTTATTAAATCTGGGGCTATTTGCTTGTTATACTATATAAATTAGACTACTACTACTACACTACTATATAAGTTAGATTTAAAATGTAGCGTTCGTGGTAGTTTAAAAAATACCGCACAGCTTGCCATTGTTATCACCAATCCTGGATGAAAAATATGCAATGGAAACTCTGCGACGGGAATCAGCTAACATAACAATTGGGTTATATTTATTTACTGAATATCTGTCTGTGTTTTTGTCTAACGAAGCGTATTCTAGTCAACACATTGTAATGTCGTGACAAATGTCAGACCCAAGCACAGAATAAGTAATAGTTGGTATCAAATACATGAATTCACAGCTCAGGTCAGGCAACGCCATCTTTATTTTAAATTTTTCCAACTTTCCGGTCGTGTTTTGTTTTTAGACCAGCGTATAGCGGAGGCTTAACCTGCCAGTTTGAAATTATGAGAAACTGCTATCGTTCGAAAATGGAAGTCTATCGCATTTCCGACCAATCAATCGAAAGTGGGATTTGAAAGCGTACCATTGTTTAGAATGAGCTCTGGCATCGTAAAGAATAGGCGTCGTGGAGGAAGTTTTCCCATGAAGGGCATAAATTGGATTCGGAAGCAGATCACGTAACGGTTAAGAGTTCACAAAACTGTGCCATAAATCGGACGCGCCGAGGTGCGCCGGAGACAAACGGCGCCGGACCGGAACAGGGAAGCTATCGAGACTTATTTTCAATTTGTAATGCCCCCCCGGTCGTCATAAACTACAAACATGAGTCGTGTGATATGGTTTTGAAGCAATATTTGTTCTGGGGGTGGACTACCAAAAAATGATCGCTGATTTGTGGTTGAGATTATGCATCTGTTTTGTCATTTATTACCGCTTTGAGCAGTGTTTATTTTATAGTTATGTTATGTTTTAATCAACAACTAATAATGACATGTGACCAAGAGCGAAGTATAGTGACACAAACGAGTCTAAAATGATATAATTATATATAATAGATAATATACAGGTAACCGCTTTCAAATTCTGCTTGGCGCAGGATATTCACATTTGCATACATTTTCAACTTCTCTTTGGTTTCGTTATAGATTTGCCGCAAGGAGCTATTTAGAGATAGCACTCGTAGGATAAGCCCTCTGGCGCACTAGAGCAAGTAATTCACTTTTGAATTTAGAACACATTAAATTCAATTGAAGTCTTTTTTTACTGAATTTATAAGCTCGTTACCGTTTATAACCACTTTTTATTTGAAATTTAATTAAAATAACTGATAATTTAATATCTCTTGTTTTTTTTATTAGTTTCACGCTCACATCGAGTAAATAAATCTATATCTATAAAAAATTCCTGTCCTAATTTGGAACGCGATAAAGTCCGAAACTACTGAACGGATTTTGATAAAATTTTGTAACCGTCTATAATATGATCCAACTTAAAAGATAGGATAGTTTATATTCAATATTTAAGTGTTATTAATTTATAAGGGGCAAAAGTTTCAAAATCTATGTCTATCCCTTTCTATCACGTAGGGACTTATATATGTCTATCCCTTTCTATCGCTTAGGGATTTTTCAGAAAATTCACGACTTTGACGAGAACATAATGCACATAGACGCTCTAGAATGATCTGGAGTAATCAAATTTAAAGTCGGTTAGCATCTGGAATGCTCCCACCCAAACCTTAGTAATCCAGAATTATCCAGAATACTCAAATATACCCTTGCAAACGGTTCTGAATTCTAGATTTGGACAAAATGTTCTAGAAAATAGTGCCAGTAAAAGTTATAGAATGTTCTTTCATCATCATCATCAATTGATATCAGTCCACTGCTGGACGTAGGTTCACCTTGAGTAACAAAGGCTATATTTGTGTGTTTAAAAAATAAATGTCCACCCGTGCGAGGCCGGGACAGTCAGCTAGTAATTTATTAAAAAAATATATTTCAAAAGTATTGAAAGAAGATAAAACTGCATCCATTCCATCTTTTATTGAAACGATGTAAAAAAAGTAATAATTCACCCCTTAGCTTATCAACAAGTAGTAAAATTAATCAAGCTTTTACCAAATTCCGAATGTCCACAAAGCATTCGGTCAACATTCCGTTGATTAGAATCGAAAGCGGACGAATGGAGCTGAAAATTGACCCAAACATGCAAACGCAGGGGTCCAGTGTCCTAACAAAATAGATCCTAAATAATTAGCGGTGAATTGGTAGCTATTGACCGTTGCCGCAGTTCAGTGCTAGGGAATTGAACTAAATTATTTTTAATTTTTAAATAAACAGCAATTGTTACACTCTACAGAACTAAAGTACAAAAAAAATCATGACATTTATGTGTTTTTTTGTTCGTAACTAATGATTACATTCTTGTTTCGTAACCCGGTTATAAACTAAAAAATGAATGACAGAAGTTTCTATTTGATGGTTACCTTAGCTCTTGTCGGGGTTTTGATGCAGTTTTCTCCAATTAAGTCTTTCGAATGACAGCTACTTTTTCTTTAATCTGGCTCATGTAACTTATTCTTGGCCTTCCTCTTCCCCGTTATCCTTCAACCTTTCCTTCACAGCACTAAGGCATATTCCTTAAACTCCAAATGCCGTTGAAGCTTCATACATTTTAGCTCCCCGTGTGCCAAAAATCATCATCATTGTTAATCTGTCAGCAACGTAAGCACGGCCGTAGCTACGGGGGGGGGCATTGTGGGGCAATGCCCTACCTTTAAATCACAATGCCCTACCTCCTTAAAAATACCAAAAAAAATTTTTTTTTCTATTACCTAACAGAAGTTATTTGTCTACGAATAGCTATTGAATGTACATGGTGATTGATTTTGGAGCCCATGCTTCGAGGGCAGATCAATATTATGATATTTTTTTTACTTCCGCCCTACCAGTAACTAATGCTGTCCTACCTTAAATTTGACTCTAGCTACAGCCCTGAAAGCCCTGAACGTAAGTCTTATTTTTCAAATTGAAAACTCCAAAACAGAGTAGCTGTATTGGCACCCCTGGTCATCCGTCGGGCATTTAGCATTATTATTTATTGACTCGCTGCAGCCCCTGTGTTCGGCTTTCACCCGCCCCTCCGAGGTCCGAGGTAAACAAAACGGAAGAAGTAATTATTAAGAATATTGCAAATAGGGGTCGAATGTCTCTTATTTATTAGATGTTTCAAGTATATTTGTAAATAAGTCTGTGATATTCAAATTACTTGCCAGTAGTAAGATCTTGGTTACAAAATAATTATTAATTTTATTTATGAATTTTGCTACTTTTTCAGGATTTACTGGCTTTAGACTTGGAAGCGCTGCTGTGTGTGTGCCTTCCAAGATTTTAACTTATTTTTTTATTTAATTTATTGCATCAAAAATAAGTTACAGAGAGCTACTTAAATTTTTGAGGTACACACTTCTTGTTATTTATTTATTGATATTTATTTAATATTGGAAGAACACTTGACAAATATTTTTTTGTACTTCTTCTTCTCCGAATAGAAGAAGAAGAAGATCTTTTCGTACACTACATAAATTCTCTTAAAGAAAAAATTTTGTTTACTACAAAATATGAACCATTCCCTGAGTACTTGAGCTTCCGAATTCACCATTCAAAGCTTTAGTGAAATAGATAGTCGTAGACTTTGTCTGAAATAAAATCAACATTCATCTCATACGAGGATTGGTAGTTTTGTTATTTCGCGCGAGAGTTCCTTTGTTGCTTGGATTCGCGTTAAATGGCAAGGAAGTTACTACAGGGACTCAATCGGCCGGATAGAGCAATCTTTGTTTCCTAAGGCCATGAGGCAACCACTCGCAATAGACACCTACGCAACCATCACACACGCTTGAACTTTCCTTTCTTTTATTATGGGCTAAGAACACGGCGGGTCCAGCTAGTCTGGTTTCCGATTGGTGAAGCCTCGTCCTCCCTTACATGGTTTCTGGCGAATAAATCAGAATCTATTATGACGCGACAAGGTTAGAATTTTACAAGTTATTTCACTTTTCCCATGTTCTTCTAATCGTGTCACTGGTTCTATCGAACCAAGTTTGGTCAAAGGGTTTTAAGTGCACCTTAAACAGGCTCCTTTCGTGCACTTGACACAACATATTTTCGAACTTTTAGGCTCTACATTATGCCGGTTTCCTCACGATGTTTTCCTTCACCGTATGAGAGCACTAGCGGCGTAGTGTATACATAAATTTTTGGGTAGAAAAACTCATTGGTACACGACTGGATTTGAACCCACGACCTTAGGATCGGAAGGCGGGGTCGCTACCACTAGGCCACCAACGCTCTAAGTAGGTATGTTTGTCACAAAATTGAAAGTAAAATTACAATAAAAAATAAAGACTACCTACTAATTAAAGTATAATATAATGCAATGTATTATTGATTGACCAAGATAAGATTTTTGTAATCCTTTTATTTGAATCTTTGGCCGCTACCAACACTTCCAATAATGTATCCAACATAGTCGCAATACGTTCAACCAGCCCGATAAAACCGACACTTCCAACACAATACGTTCAAAACAATAAATCAATAGATTAACAATAGTCTGGGTACTGTAAGATGGTTGAAACATGGAAATCGTTTGTCTGCGGCGAGCTCGGAAATTAATTCCATTCTGTGTACCACCCGTGTAATGACGAACCCTGACTCTGACTCTTAGTATTAGTGCTACGATCTGATTGCTACTTTATAACCATGTTCGCTTTCATAAAATTAGACTACCTCTTTCTCTCTCTTTGTTTCTGTTAACAAAGTGATAACTAGCTCATTTGTTTCTGTACACAAATTTAGTTTCAACATTTTTATCCACTAAGCTATCTCTAGATCGTTTGTAACGGTCTGCAGATAGCTCAACAGTTTCTTGGGTATTTTGTACATTTTATAAATATTTGTTAAATTGTAAGTTTCTTTCGGTAAATAAATGTGTCATTTTTTATTGATTTTATTAGTGTTAGCACACAAAGATTTTTATGACCTGTAAATGGAGCCACGGTCTCGTTAGTGCAGTATTAACAGTCCCTAGTTTTCGTCGAGTGTGATTAGGATCCGATGGTGTAGCAGTCAGCGCAGCCCCGTACCAAGAAGGTCGCGGGCTCGAATCCTGCTCAGTGCTTTTGGGGCATTATAAAATCTTATTTATTAAATATTTGTTCGGTGAATACTGTTTCTTCTCTGTCTGAGTGTCATATTGTGTTTTATGAAGGTTTAAAAAAGAAAATGTAAATGTATAATCATCTAACAGGGTTCCCATAGTGGAAGCTGTGCTTAGTTTGCAATATTTAATGATTTATTTATTATTTTGTAAATGTTTGATAAAGAAAAGGGCGGGTTACTTTTTATCTAAAGTGTCTGTTCCGCGGTGCAAGTTGCCATCGCCGATAATTAATTTCATTTTATTTCCCGACGCTCCCTCGGTGTTGCCACCGTAGAATTCTCCCAGTAATTGGGAAATTTATTGCAAGGTGTGCACACTACGCCGTGATGTTTCACTTTCGCGCCAATGATTTATTGTCTTCCGAAACAATTTTAATTGCTCTCAGTGACACGATGTAAACAACTATTCGATTAAGTTAATTCCATTATTTCTCTCTTGGCAATTAATTTAAGAGGAGCCTCAGCGCGGCTAAGGTTCGTGTCATTGAAGATCTTATGGAAGTTAATGAACTGTAAAATAAAGCATTTGTTTAATTAAAACAGTAATTACATCTAAATACATTTATTCAATCAACGGGTGTGTCAGTGCGCTGGTTTTCTCTCCACAATACCCAGATACCCAGAAGAATATTCGCAAGATCTGCAACTTAAGAAGTAAATCTCTTTGTGAAGGGCTCGTCCGGGGAAGTACTACCACCATGCCTTTTTCTGTCGTAAAGCAGCATTGCTGTTTTGGTTTGAAGGGTGTGGGTGACGGTGGAATTACTGGCACGTGAGGCTTAACATCTGTATGCCTCAAGTTAATAGACCCAAGGTAGTGCATCGTAGGGCACGTTCCTGACGTGCGTGACCTATGATGCAATGCTTGCAATGCAATGCTTTGTTATAGGCGATGGTTACCACTTAACATCAGGAGGGGCATAAGGCTGTTCCATCAGCTAGTAATGAGCCTCACGTGCCAGTAATGAGTTTTTCTGTCGAAAAATTTATGTGCACTATGCCAGTACTCTCAAAACGGTGAAGGAAAACATCGTGAGGAAACCGGCGTGTTGTAGAACCTTTAAAAGTTCGAGCAACACGTGTCAAGGGTCACGCAAAAAGGGCCCACCAGCGGCCTACTTGCGGAAAAACCTGCCCGCACATCAAGTGCGCATGATAAAACTTGCCGAAAACTAGTCAAAAGGTAGTATCCATATTCTCCAATACACACAAAAAAAGATACCAAACTAAGTCCACTCGCAAATACCCCAAGAATAAACTCAAAAACATCTCAAGCTAAGTAGCCACTTACCCCGTCCGCAAAGGCTTCATCCGTGCCGCATGAGTGGCTCTGCGTGGTCCATGCATGCTCACGGAGGCTTATTATATGCTCCATGGAACATCTTATCGCCGGAGGTCGACGCTGAGAGTTCTAATTATAATTACTGATGCTCGTACGCTCAAAGTGCTTTTTGAGGTTTGCGCTTTACAGACCGTCCGTCGTGTAAACATACGCGTCTTAAACTTTATTGCTTTTGAATATAATTATGTTTAATATATTGTTTTTTTGTATATTGTAGACAATCCACACAACACTATCGAGCCCCATACTAAGCAGAGCTTGTACTATGGGAACCAGATAGCTGATATACTTACGAGTAATACTTATATACATTTTATTGACGTGACAACGTCTTATAATTTGATGGAGCCGGCTGCACGCACGAAAAAACATGACTCATGCGGCGTTACCTCGCTCTGAGGCGTTTCATTTAATGCTTGAAATACAAGCGAGAGCGCGGAACGAGCGACAAAGAGGCACAACCGGCTCCAGCATTCGGCAGCGTTCGACACCTGTCTCTTTCGTACTTGAGTGAGCGATGTGTCTGCGTGGACAGCTGTATGACGTTGTCACGTTCAACAATCGTCAGTAAACTGACTTTACAGACAACCGATTTTTTTTCCTTGTAAATACAGACTTAGAATACAATATAACACCAAGACAGAGAACAAACATCTGTGTTTTACCACACAAATATTTGTTCTCGGTGGGGACCAAAACCACGACCTACGGCGCAGAAGGCAGAGCTACTATCAAGTGAGCTAAGAGGCCAGTCGTTTACTTTTTTTTACAATGAAAGGCTTGCGTTTGACCGCAATCTCACCTGCTGTGAAGTGATGATGCGGTCAACGATGTAGCATTGCTTACCTAAAAGATACTTATTCACTCTTTTCTTTGTATAATCAGAAATAAATGAAAGGGTTTCCGCCACGGGCCATAGAAAAAAACCCCAGTCCCGGCGCAAAAGAATTGTATCTCAGATTTTAGATAATTATAAGTAGAAACAATATCAGGTGTCACTATTTCCTGATTTCGTGGCTAACATGGTTATTTTGTCCAGAGAAGTTTCATAGGCGCCACATGTAAACATGACACTTTGTAGGAAAAACTACTTGTTACTGTACTAATTGACATTGAATTGGCAAAAAATTAATAAAACACACACATATACCCTAGTACATAATGTTGTTATTGAGAAACAAGGACGACATAAGTTTATTCATACATGTTTCAAGTATCTAAATCAATCAATATCGAATCTGGGCCTATAGCTGGATGCTCTATTTTATGATCATTGTGTCTAGCCCATCCCAGATAATAGATTACGCTTATAACATGGGCGCAACTTCCCAGTGTTCGTTGACCATGAATACATGAACAATAATGTTCTTTTATTGCGTCAATCCCAGAACTTGCGGTGTTAAATAATATATGTGTAGTATATTTTTGATCTCAACGCTCAATGCGTTCTTTTACTTAAACAGTAATTATTAGCGTATATCTATGCATATATTCATTGTGTTAAAATAAATACTTTGTTTAAATGGAATAGTTTTTTAAACATACCTCTTGGGGCGGTTCAATAGCACGTACAATATGTACCACGAATTCTCGACGTGATTGAAGAAAATGTTCAAATAGAACATGTCTTCGAAGTCGCCGAAGTGACCGTGTACACAAAACACAATTGTCTGCCATATCACAAGAAAAATCAAAAGTCCAGGGATTAATGCCAAGTCACCGTAAAAACAAAATAAATCAGGAGGAACCAACCACGAGTCGTATCAGTGTGTACGTATTATATTCATTTTTTGCAACTACCCGCACGTTTGTGTTGTTAATGAGTGAATTAATACAGTAAAATGAAGTTTTAAAAAAAATGGCATAGGTCAGGTACATTATATTACATATGTGATAATGTGTTTATATGATGTGTTTTATTAGTTTTTGCCAATTCAATGTCAATTACACACAGTAACATGAAGTTTTTCCTAAAAAGTGTCATTTTTGCATGTAGCGCCTATGAAACTTCTCTGGGTAAAAAAAACATGTTAGCCACGAAATCAGGAAATAGCGACACCTGATATTGTTTCTACTAATAAGTATCTAATATCTGAGATACAATACTTTTGCGCCGGGACTGGGGCAATTTTGGCGGAAACCCTTTATAATAATTTTCTTAAAAACATCCAAGTTTATACGTGTTCGGAAAAACAGACGCCGGAAAGGAATTCCACTCCTTGGCTGTCCGAAACTTTTAATTAGCCTTAAGTATCCATCCCCTTTATTGTATCCTAATTTTTAGCTGTAAGTTTTCCTTAGATAGTAAAAATAAAATAGTTTTATAACCGACTTCAAAGATAAATAAAATTCAGTTGATAACTGGCAGGTTAGATTCATTCAAATTGTTCTCATATAAATTTACAAAATTGGTTCAGCAGTTTGGCCATGCAGTCAGTTTCTCAAGTTTTTAAAACTTCACTTGTAGTTTTTGGATAGAAGCCGTGATCCATTCTTTGTATTGTCTTGTTAGGAAGTTAGAAATGTATATGTGCAGATTGGGCCTTAAGCTTAATGTACGTATAAGTAGGTACTTACTTAAAAACCATATCTGCATATTAAATTGAGCACACATTTCACGTAAAATCTCCTGCAGTGTTATTAACATCAATTTTGTGAGTCAAGATGTGACATTGTGTACACATTTCCGCACTTAGCTTCGTGTTAATTTGGCGATGACTGTCGCGTTCCGCCATCCGTCATAGCCTGCGGCCCGAGACACGTCTTTATGACGACTAATTTGAACATCATCCTGTATAGTGAAGGGGTGACTTATTGTGAAAGGATGATTAGCTATTTTTATGAAGTTTCATTAGAGAGTTCTCTTGAAATGGAAATTGACTGAGTCAGGAGCATCATTTATCTTTTTTGAGTGAACATTTATCAGCATCATTTTTTGATGAAAAAAAGTGATGGACAAGCAGAACTAGAAGAGGTTAAATGGTTACCTTTGCCTATAAATCCTTTTTTTACTTACCCTTCAAACAAGAACACATCATTTGTCGGGAGAAATAGTGGTGGCCTTGAAAAAAATATTTACAAAGGAGCTACTACTGCTGCAAATTTTGATAGTAATGTGTTTTTTTTAATTAGCTGTAGTACTCATTTTGATTGTTTGCGAAAATGGGAACATTTCTACCAAATTGCGAAAACTTAGCTAACTAGATCCGAGAAATACTCCCCAAATTGAAAGGTAGCCTGTAAGTTGGAGCGTAATCACACAATAACGTTCGAAATCACAATGAGCAAGTACCAGTCAATGCTACATATTCTATCGAAACACCCGAAACGCCCAAAACTTTGCTATTCGAATGGAAACAAAGGCTCCAGCGATAATTGGATGTGGCCGTTCTGAATGCGCTCTAGACGAGACTTAATTGAGGTTTTAGAGTTGGGCTAATTCACCCACCTTCGATCAGTTCTGCGCCCCTGGTCCCTTGGCCAAGGGTGAGGGGCTTCGTCTAGTACCAACTATTGCGGCTGAGGTTAAGTGAGCTTCATTGCTTGGTGTTGTGTTTCTTCCTGGAACTATTTAGGCCCGTGATTTGAGATCACCTGCTATATTTACCAATAGTTATTATTTTACCATAGCATTAGGTATCTGAGACCTTTCTGACTAGTAGGTTGCGAACCTTTGTATATCGTATTGGTATGGTAGCCTTGAAGAAATCCCTCTCAGCGATAAAGCCCATTGTTTTGCCAAAAAATCTTCAAAAATCCTGTATTATGTGCCTGTGTGGTGAACAATAAAGGGTTATTTATCTATCTATCTTTATTATAATTCACTATATATTAATAAACAAGTTGCATCCACGCTAAAAAATCTACCGAAATTGCAGACAGCAGTTTTTTTGTTGTATTTGTGTCTAAAGTACAAGGTAACAAGATAAAAGGTTTTTGTATAAAATTCAGCTGAAAACTTTACTATCACAATAGTATTATCACTACAAAATGGTCCCCTTACGTGATAAAATAGACATTTGCCTGAAAAACTTCCTCAAAGCGAAATAGAGCCCACAATGATTAAGAATTCTCTCACGTGCCGCGCAACAAAAAGTAACAACTAAATATTTCGGAGACGGTCCGATAGAGGTCGGGTGCGGATAACAAAAAGTAGGGGCCAGCCCAGGGGTCCACGACACCCGAACAGATATGATAATCCCAAGTATGTAAAATAGTGAAATTTAAGGTCTCTCCATGTGAAGAATTGTGCACGCTTCGCTAACAAATTATTCTAATATGACCCTTTTATTCGAGGCACACTCGTACGGGTCTCGGAGCTCCTCTCATTTGTATTTCAATAAAACACTAGACCTATCTAAACAAAACTATGATACGATCCATCGCATTCATGAAACTGAAAAGCTGGGTTTGATTTCAACGATATCAGCGTGTATTTTCGAATCGGTCAACCGTTAATGAATCAATTTAAATATATTGAACATTCATAGAAGTTCACCTTACGGCTATGAATATAGATTCGGCTGGAGCGAAAAATGTTTACAATAACCGATCTCCCCTAAGCAGGGTATTGTGGATACGCCAATTGAAATGTGCAAATAAAGCGTGGTAGATCCGGTGTGTCGGACGTATCTGCCGTCCGATTTGCATAGCAGCGCAAAGTTCACAATCGCATTTACCTCATCAGCCTGCGGGGAGCATAATTCTTCGTTCCATCTGGCGTCTTCCTGTATCAACCCTCGCTGGAACCTCTTTTTGCCGGGGTCCGGCCGGCGGCAATGTTCGCGATACATAAATTTCCACGATCGGTCATCCCTTAAAAACAAGTTTAGCTCTTTATCTGCAGCGGAGTAAGTTTAAGAATGGCTCGACCGTGCGTTACCCCTCTCCATTCGTTATGTATTCAAATTATTTCGTCGTGTTTTCGGGTCCATTTGTTGAGTCCATGGGTGCTGAATTGTATAGATTCTGTACTATTGGTTTTGATTAATTAGTGTGTTTCATTGTCCGGTATTTCTTTTCTTCGTCGTACTGTTCCAGCTTGAGCTATAGCTATCTCGAAGGATAGGTAGGTTGGCTAAGGAGAAGTTGGGCTATGCCTAATTAATCGGGGCGTCACGGAGCAGGCCGACGGTTCAGACAGGTCGCTCTCGCCAGGAGTTCGCGTCGACTTACGACTCTCATGTGATTCCCCACGGATAATTAAATGATGAGGTTTAAATCCGTCCTTTTGTAACTTCTGTAGGTATAATCGCTATCGTATATTCATGAGGTTTCTGTCCTGCTGTAATAATGGAGACATACAAGCAACTGTTGGCCAGTAGGTAACTTTGAATGAAAAAAAAGAATAATAAAAAAAAGTATTAATAAACTGCCTTGCCATAGTACAAACCTTTGTTTAAGATCATGTGAATGACTGCCAATTATGAATTTTATGATTTAACTTGATGAGTTATTTGAAAAAAAACTTTATGAAAAATTTTATGATTTATCTTTGTGATTTCCTTAAGTGTAGTAAACACTATAAAATTAATAAAAAATTATGAGTTATTTGAATTAAGCATTTTAACCTACGAACTGTGACACTCTATAATGTATTAACTCCGTCACAATTAGTATAGAACTCGAAGAAATAACCCTCATTGCATTTTATATCTGACTGGCCTCTAGCTCAGTTGGTAGTAGCTCTGCCTTCTGCGCCGTAGGTCGTGGGTTCGATCCCCACTGAGAACAAATATTTGTGTGGTGAACATAATGTTTGTTCTCTGTCTGGGTGTTATATTGTATTCTAAGTATGTATTTACAAAAAAAAAATGCATTCAAGTATTATATCAGCTATCCGGTTCCCATATTACAAGCTCTGCTTAGTTTGGGGCTGGGTAGTGTTGTGTGAATTGTTCACAATATTTATTTTATTTATTTTATATCATGAGTTTGTGTTGAAGAATACAGACTTTGGGAAATGTAAATAGTTATATGTTAAGAGATAAGGTCTTAAATAACAAGGTTGAATTATGTTCTTATTTATTTTGACTAAGACGTGATTTAAATTGTTATTCTCTTTTAATCTGCTTTCGTACTAATAAGATAATATATTGTTATACCTAGTTTTTCTAGATTATTCAGATCACAATGCATCAGCACAGTACCTACTCTGACAACGGATCTAATCTACGTCCGCGCTATTCACCGCCCACGAAAACTTGCACGTGTAAAGCACCTCATACACGGGGGTGACTTTTGTAACATATGCAGCTCAACTTTTTTATTGTGCTATGATTTTTGATCCGTCTACTATTTTGTTTGAAGTTTAACGGCATTCAAGAGACTGCTACGTGGCGTAGCATTTAATCTACGAGAGGCGTAGCAATGCTACGTGGCTACGAACTCAAAGTAATATGACAGCTGCTTACTATTTCATAGGCTTCTTCGACCCTACTGATTTGTACCTATTACAACATTCATATTTTAGAGTCAAAATGTTTAGTTGCACCTGACGACATGAAACGGGATCGCCAGTGTAAATGTTCCCTAAACCTCGCAAGATAAAGCCTGGTCATGCATGCGGCACACGTCTACTCTTTACAAATTCAGCGTTGATGTGAAGCCATTCATAGCGGATAAGTTTCGCTCGTGTGCGACCGCCTGAATGTCGTGATAAGTCCTTGCTACATGACAATGTCTGTCACTTGATTTCACGTTGCAGTGTGTGAACGTGGCTTAACTGAAAGGACTGTACTTATCTCAATGCTCTTTCCGTTCTCAGACGTTTATTGTTTAATCTTTTAGAATTGTTCACTCAATGAATTTTGAGATGACGTCGCTTGTACTCACTCGAATTTCAATGATAAAAACGAATTAAAGTCATAGATTTCGATAAAAAAACCTAAAAAGTAAACACCGACGTAACTTTAACCGAAACTTAACCATATAAAAGTACTTACGACGCACAATACAGCATTTTCGGACTTAAAACGTTGCTTTCTTGTTCGGCAGACCGTTACGAAACTGACGTTTATCTGCAAACTATTGGAAACTTATAATCATGACAAAAGTAGCGGACACATGTCGCCGATGGCATTAGCAGAATAAAAAGCGACGAGCGCGGAACCGCTGAGCGGAAAGCCGTAGCGAAATCACAGGGTCGTACCCAAGAACTAACCTTCTTTATTTCAGTAACATTAGCGTAGTCAAAAATGTACGACACAAAGATTGTGAATGCCCCCCCACATGGAAACTGAAAGTTTTTTTTATACGATGATAGAACAAGCATAGCTTAGTTTAAATCAGTCTTATTTAAATTCGTTTATTGGTAATTTTTTGTGATATAGACACATTTTTAATGAATAATGAATGTATAGGATTTGAGATATATAAGGCTAAAAAATTCTCAGCACAATAATAATTATCGGTAATTTTGCCATGTTCTTCTTCTTATCGTGTCGATTTTTCACTAAACCACTTTTACAAAGTAGGTGGCTACCTTTATAGCACTTGCTGTGGCTTTATTAAGGTCTTCCCTTGTGCAGGTGTTCGGGCACAAGGGGCATGCAAGCAAGTGGTGCATGGACTGTGATGGAGCGCCACAGTCACATGCAGCCAGACCAGGGTCCCTAAATCCCCACTTACAGAGATTTTCCCTGCATGCCATGTGACTTACTGAGTCACTTTGGAAGCTTTGAAAGCGCAAACTTTGAAAACTGGTTGAGGTTGATCACGTGGTCAAGTTGGTACCGAGCCTCAAAGTTCGATTCAACGTGCTCTAAGCCATTTGAAAGAATCGGCATATCCAAACGTGACAAGTTGTGTATATCTTTTGCATTATTTTGCTCTTTATAAAATCAAATTTTTGTCGCTGGTAAGTGAGGAAAGCTTGTAATAGATTTAATTTTATGATCGTTTTAAAACGTCATTTGGCTACCAGGGGCCTAATTCTCGGGCCGATTTCGATCATTTTGCAATTTTATTTTATTGCTTCTTTTCGAAGAGAGAATGGCAGTTTTCTTTGAGTAATTCATCAACGACCGAAAAGAAGCAATAAAATAAAATTGCAAAATGATCGAGATCGGCCCGAGAATTAGACCCCAGTTATTTGAAGCTATCCCAAAGAATATAAGAAAAGATTTGCAATATGCGACTCATGTCCTACAAAGCTTTCAAATTGCCTTGCTTTTTCTTCTTTTTTGTGACAGTAGTTCTTCAAATAATTGCTACTTAAATAGGGTCAAATAAGATTTACCCATACAAATTTAATGTTATTGCTACAGCTACAATAATATATTAATTAAACCTAATCCTGGCTACATCCCTGCCGTGAAGTTTCGGCACCGTTCGATGGCCGAACAAAACGTATGACAGGGGGTCCAGCGGAGCATGCAGCGTGATTCATGCAGTTATTCAATAAGCCAAGACTGCCGTTTGGATTTACGGGGCTGAAAGCATGGAATTCAGGGAGGAAAACATACTCAGATTACTTTTTATGAGTAGTATTTTTAAAACATCAAAAAAATTTGTTTGAGCATATTATTTATGCATAATAAACATTAATTACATACCAAATCAGCAAGCTTTTTTGACGCTTGCATCATTATTGTGAAAAAATGGGGTTTTAACATATTATAAAAGTAAATCATTGCAAAATACGATGGAAAGTTCGCAACAATTTCAAAATCAGAAATCAAAACCATTTTGCAAGTATTTTAAAGCAATCGCCATTTCTACGGTATCATGTACAAAATAGCTAACGAAGTTTTTTCTTTTTCTTGTGTTTGTGCAAGGACGCACGTGGTATCGACACGGGTCTCAGTCGCCCCTGGCCTAACACAAATCATGCGACATGCCGAGACCTACGCGGCGTTTACACAATAATTCAATCCGGTAATAAAAAGGAGGTGTATTTAAACGATTTGGCAATCGAGAATTTTCTAGTGACGTAATAGTAGTGAATTCTATTCAAAATCTTAAAATCCGACTCGATTCTTGAAAGTCAAGAAAGCATTGCTGCTATCAAGCGAAATCTAAGTCCTGTCTTATCAATAAAAAATATAATTATCGCAAACTAAGTGTAACCTCTCGAAGCTGTGATGCGCCCAAATTTGTCAGGCCAGAACCCACTGCAGCCCCAATTTTACAACGCTATAAAATATAGAAATAAAAATTTGTTCCCGAACAGGCAATAAAATAAAACGCTAACCATTTTTACGGCGCCGACAATATAATGAAATAATCGTAACGGCAGTCGACGTCACGTTGAATTGCTCGATAAATCTTCCGCGGGTCATATTGTCCACAGTCCGGTCCTTGGCAACACTTTAATATCGAGAAATATCATCTCGATAATCGAATCGCGCACTAGTCGCCGCGAATAAATCACCGCCCGCTCCTGCACTCGTTTATTTTTTTAGACTTTCCATTTCCAAATAAAGTCCCCGAGCAGCGGGCCAGTGCTTCCTCCTTCCGGGGCGGTTTTTATATGATTTGTCGACTGTCGACCATTTCCCTTAATATTGTCGATATTTCAAATATTAATTGTTATAAATCAGAGAAAGTTTTCCCGTTTTTATAGCAGCTCTCGAGATTGGATTTTTATTACAAAAAAATTGGCCATATTACCCGCCGCGTCGGACCTATCCTTTTATTGTTTTTAAATGGAAATAGAATCGATGAACGAGTCATACTTCCGAGGGGAAACGTGTTAAATTATTAAGGTACACTTAGCGCGTCAATCTACGCACTACTTTGAAAAGTTCCGCCCATAAAACATTAACAAGCACTCAAGAAAATTCCCGAGCGGTGGTCCGTTCGTTAAGTAGTGTCAGGCTGTAGTTTTTCCCACCTCGAGCTAGCGGCGTCCGCGGGTCCACTCGAGTGCGGAGGGTCGCTGTCAACGCGATTGGCGAGCCGATATCTCCCAGGAGTGTCGCCCTTTCCTTCTGAGGGACTTCAGCGCAAGATCATCGCAAAGCCCTCAATTAATGACAAACAATGCCTTGGCGTCGTGCGCCCAATTTTCAGTTGTCGCTCTCGTTTTGCTCCGTGACAGTTGGCGCGGGTCGACCTCACGCGACGCTATCTTATTCCTAGTGCCATTTTGCTTGTGGAATTAAGTTTTAAAACAATGGTCTATCAATGTCTGGTATTTTTTTTTTCTGGCAAAATCACAATGGTTAGTCTGGATAATTTATCTAAAAATGTAATGTGATAGCATTTTGAAACATATCATGACATTACGATCCACACGGTTCTTACTAAGCTCTCTAGAAATTTTACAGATTTAGAAGGGTACGCACTTCATAGCGTCAAACATTCAAAACAATAAAGCAATGCAATCCCAATGCCACTCACTTATATTACCAAATACCCAGCAAAACACGTCATGGTAAAGTGTTGTCCGGTATTTTCATGAGGCAGAGATGTGAGTCGGCGCTCGCTCGCTCGGCGCCCGCTATCGATCCGGGGGCGGGCGGGGGTGCGGGGCCTGAAATTTGGGAAAACTTTGAAAGTTTCGCGTCTAATTCAGGCGCACGCACACAGCCGTACAAACAGCTCAACTTTCGCACACAGAGCCGAATGCTGCCTCGTAATTTTGTTTTGCGCCTGTTGTTTTCAAAATGTCACGTGTCCTCGACCTACGTGACTGGCCTGATCTTGCGAAAGGGTTTTCACAGTTTGGAAATATCCAAATTGACGATCAGTAATCGTAGAAATTTCTGGTCACGTGGACCATTTCCCAAGGACCTCTTCTTCTTCTTCTTACTGTCCTTATCTCACTTAATGCGGAGTTGGCACTACTTGTTCTCCTCTTCCATTCTCTTCTATCAGCCGTCATCTCTGTATTCACTTCTTTCTTATCCATTTCATCTGTCACACTACCAAGTTCCCAAACAACCAAGTCCCAAGTAGGTACCTATAAATGAAATAAATCTTAAAACTTCTAGAAACCCATGTGCAAGAAATTTCAATAATTCGATGATGCTATTTTCTTCCCATAATGTAGAAAAATCCATCTCAAAGAAAATAAAATACACTACAATAATCCTAAATGACCATTCCTTTGATAAACATTGACGGCTTTTGCGAAAATTAGCACAATACTGACTACACTCGATGTAAGATCAAAGCGTGTGATCAGCCATTGTAGCGTGAGTGCTTTGAAAGAAAACAATTAGAAGATGGGACATAGGGCGTACCAGGCGTTGGGACAATAGCGCCGGAGACCAGCCACTTCCGGCCGAGATCAAACAATACGTTGCAACAACCAGAGCGTAGAGAGCCATCTCTAAAATGTTAAATAAATATTTGAAAACACAGTTTATTTATTTTCCCAATGCTACCCAGTAAAAGCCACCCCTTTTTTAATCAATCTCGTTCTTAAACAATTAATGGACAATCCTTTTTGTAACAGTCTGATTCTTTTATAATAATACAGTACTTTTTACTTATTAATAAAATTATAAACGACATCCAGACTTCGATCCTTGAGATTAGATGGTAAGCTACCACGAGACCACCATAGCACAAACAAGCCGTTCTAATAACTCTTTCATCTAAAAAATCTGCCTTCAATTTATGGCTGGTATAATTTTAAAAACGTCCTTTGTCGTCCGCTTTCGGTAAACAGCCTGTTTGCAAATAAAGGGATTCCATTCAGAGCTTTTCAAAAGCGGACAAAAAATGTTCCGCAAAATAAAAACAAAGCGCAATCAGCGTGATTTAATGGCCATTTAATTAGACTATAATTAATGTGATATTTTTCAAGTTGTCGCTTTTTTGTCGGTCGGTTTTGTTCCGTTTTTCTAAGCCGCTTTGTCTTTGTGAGATTTATATGGAAAGTGTTTTCGGATTTTAAGGCAAAAAGCTTGTACCTATTGTGTTGGTGCGACCACTTTTCTTATAACTAATATTTTGAAATTTAAACTGTAACTTCGGGCGATTGTGTTTTTTTTTTCATTTAACATAATTTTTTAACCGACTTCAAATAAATAAATTTGTAAAATGGAGGAGGTTCTCAGTTCGACTGTATGTTTTTTCATTATTTGTTATCGCATAACTTTGTTAAATATGCCGATTAAATATATTTTTTTGGTTTGGAAGGCTGCCAGGTTTTATCATTCATCAAAATCGGTTCAGCAGTTTGGCCATGAGCTCGTTTTCTCAAGTTTTTAAACTTCACTTGTTCGTGCTATATTCATATCATAGAGTCAGTGCACCTATATTTGTACAAAATCATAAGCTACCTCTAAGTAATACTTTAACGGTCTAGAGGGGTTGAGATCTGTCTGGCAGGATAATTATCAGGTTTTAGTAAAACGCGCTAAATGAAATGTAGCTATCATGTCTGACAGGCTTCGACGTGAGTGTTTTAAACGGTTTATTATAAAAATCGAATCTCTGTCACTATAGAATCCGTTTTTCATGATGGAGAAGTCTAACAAAATTTTGAAAACTACATGTTCTATAAATCTAATATTTGTCAGAGGAACTATGTGAGGGGTGTCCTCTTTCTTGCGTCGATATCCCCACCGATGAAGGTCATCCCACAGATATTATGCCACAAGGAGGGAAAGTACCTTGTTAAAAATTGTAGATACAAATTATTATAATTATTTCAATTTAAAAAACAATTTAGGTTTTTTTGTCTATATCCATGTACCTAACTATTTAAATATCTATGAATGCAGTTTAAATTGTATTTTAAATTCAAATAATGTCTTCTTTCAGTAAAATGTTCCATCTATAATATTCGTACTTTCCCTTCATGTGGCATGTCCGTGGGACGCTCTGTAAATACTCCAGGATAAAAAAAATACACCAGTTATTAAGCTTGAAATAGCACATAACGAAGTTTCGAGGAATTCCACTAGTTATAGCTATTTTGTAGTGCCTCTTTCGTGAAACTAATGCATTTAGTTTCTTTTATATTATTAACTTGTTTACTTGGTTTCCACAAACATAATTTCACCAGCTAACGAGATCTGAGTAAACCACAGTTTGTGTTAATATGACGTGGATTTAGGGGAGTTTAAAAGAGCGGTGGCAACAAATAAAGGCATTGACAGTCGGGTCACGATACGGGATCAAGTGCAAGGGTGGTGCACACGAGGTGGGAATGCTGAGACATACCCTGAAATAGGCCATAACACAATGCTATTACTACAATATAACTTCGTACTCTTTACTAATATAGACAATTAAGACTATCATGGTTTTTAACACTATTTTTATGAAACGACGGGATATTTACCATGATTTTTTTTTTTTTTTTTTTTAATTTAATCATGGTAAATATCCCTTCGTTTCATAAAAATAGTAGACAGTTAAGCTCACTAATAAGATAACAATATGCAATGTGGTAAGTTGTATTAAAAAATACAACAAATATGTTTTTTTTTATCAAACTTTTTGGTCAAAACATTTTTTTTGGCTCTTTCCAATGTTATTCATCTCCATTGTAGGTGATGATTTTTTAAACCCACAATCAATTAATAATTATTTAGACTCGAATCTTCAAACATTTTGAAGATACAACGATAGAGAGCGATTTAATAAAGACTACCACTTTTTATACCAATTTAGCAATTGTTACCATTCGCAATTTCAACTGAGTTCAATTAAATTATTTTCTAATTTACCTTATTTCAAATTTGGAACTAAGCTTTCACATCTCAAACTAGAACGTTACAAAATCACCCCGTGTGTCCCCTCAGTCCACCTCACAAGGAAACCCGAGCGGAGTGAAGTAATAAGAAAGGTAGAAGTGCCCCATTGAATGATAACTCCAGCCTCTTTGTCTCGCAAGTCCGTCTTGACGAATCGAATTAAAAGGCTTATTGTGTCTACGTGACAAGCCCAGCCCCTTGCGAAGCGACGACTTTTTGTTTCAACCAAACTAAAATATTACAGACATTCACTACGACCCCAGCTAGGGATTCGAGATTTGAAACGTGAATTTGTACTCAATTTTTAAAGCACCCTTAATTAAGAGAGTTTCTCTTTATTGGCAAGAGAAGTCTTAATGCGTTAATTGTCGAAATGCAATCTTGAGGAGGGGTTTTTAATCATTTGAATGCGTCATATTTTAATTTGGGGAAAAGTTTGCAATTGCTCTTGACGGAACGGCGCTAATGTATTTCTTAAGAAACTGATTGGAGTCACAGATTATGTAATAGTAAAACTAGGAAAATTCCTACTTATTCATTACTGACGTATTTTTTTTTGTTTCAGGCTTCGTTGCGACATCGGATACCATCACCTTCAGATCAAGGTAAAGCAACTTTCATAATCAATTAAAACTTAGCTCTCGTAGTTTAAAAAAATGGCAATTTACAGTGCTTGAGTATGAGTCGAGCTTCAAGCATAGATTTTTTACAGTTCTCCGTTGAAAAGCGCTAAAAATCTGTGAACTTAAGGATTGGTCTATTTCGTCTCTCTATCTTCGCTATAGAAGTCGTATTACGAAGTCGTATTTCGAACTTGGTATATTTAAATTATTTTTTTAAGAAGTTTTACTAAAATTTACTTAGGAGGACTTGCTTCACACAATTTTACTTGAAACATTTTGTCAAAGTA
This sequence comes from Thera britannica, assembly GCA_939531255.2. Taxonomy (NCBI): domain Eukaryota; kingdom Metazoa; phylum Arthropoda; class Insecta; order Lepidoptera; family Geometridae; genus Thera; species Thera britannica. The sequence goes on along the minus strand of OW618041.2, from coordinate 4,383,989 downwards.
TTCAATATAAAGCAGGTATTTTTCCAGCCTTGACATTAAGCCGCGGTCCCCCAACATGTCTTAATTATTCATTACATCTCACTACGTCTTGCGTAGACTTCCAAAAAGCGTCTATAAAAATAGGTACTTTCAGTAAAAACGAACACGCACATTAATGAGGGCCGTGCAATATTTATACACAAGGTACCCTAATTGCTAGGGTGGAGAGTGGAAAAAATGGGCAATTTCACGTAATGTAATATGTATATTTAAGGCGAGGCTTCGAAAACGAAGGAATTTTGTCGCGGTCGTACCTATTACACGACCACTTCAAACGTCTTTTCTGCTGTGGTGATGGATAGGAATGGAAGTAGCTCTGGTTTGCGGTTGCGGAACTTTCTCAAATAAGTAGGATTGTCTTTTAGGGAATAAAGAGTTCTTTGATCGTGACCATTGAGAATTACCAAATGCAAAAAGGTTTTTTGAGAAATTTACAGACTCTTACTTTGATGATTTATATTTTGGTATCTTCTACATTTCTTCTTTTAACTTGCTGTTATTTGATATATTTTTATCTGAAGAGAGATCAAACATTCACATATTTGTTTTCGAATATTTCTAAACATGATGTTACTCATCGCAGAATCTATATTTTTAAAATAATTATGATGATACACTATAACACGCTTTAATTTCTTGATTGCCATGATATTTGAGTTTTATAATAAGTAGAGTACCATCCGTAGCGTTCCAAGCATCAAGTAGCCGGGATTTTTATTTTTTCAATATGTTTAGGTGCTCGGCTCCCCTCGCCACAATTTCCTCTTGAAGGAAACCCTCAATCTAATGATACGGCCGTGTTAAAAAACACAAGGAAATTTAATAACGCCAAGATCCTGGCTTACGAAAACAAAGAAAATTTAATTCCGACGATTCCCACATGCTCGATATCGCTGAGAAAATACGCCCTTGTAATTTTTTATTTGAAATTAAACCAGCCTTGTAAGTTAAGCCAAATATTATAACATTGGTTTCTGAGCATGTTTGAACTTTTGCTTCAATATTGACAGAATTTTCCTTAAATTTTGATTCCTGGAATTGAGATGCTCTCCATTATTTTATTATAATCATTGCACGCACGAAATTGCTTTAATGATCATTCACTAGCACTTAATAATATCTTGAATATTAAAGACAAAACAGTCGGTAAAACATACTATATAATAGCCTAAAAGCTGCTTTGTCATTGCGCGCAAAGAGTTAACAATAAAACATGTGCACACACGACAACCTGTCATAATTTCTGCCCAATAAAAAGCTATGTTCACACTTCACACCTACATTATTAGCTATTCACATCGCGGCGGGGAGTGAGGCTTGAAATAATTATTGCTCGGTTGACAAATTGCCAGCAAAGCCTACGTGTCGCTGTAACAATTTGATACAATTTTCACCGCCTTTCCTTTCCCGTACGGGCCGACAGATTTGCATACGTGCGGGGCGGGATTATGCTAATATTTTTTACACACTGTTTACTTGGCCTAAACACAGTTGTGGTATAATAGCTAACTCATTTCAATATCACATAATTTTGTAGTACTTTCTCATTTTTAGTGCCAGCACATATTGTAGTCAATATCAGTCAGTATTGAGAAAGATATGAAGAAGACGAAGAAAAGGGTTGATGGAAGGAAACAGTACGAAAGGTTAATTCTTGCATGAAGTCATGATCCTCGGCACTGAGGGACCGATGGAGGAGGAGGAGGAGGAGAAAGAAGACGAGGAATAATCATAATTGTGCAGATTTTTTTTAAAGTCTTATGATCGCATTGCACGAGCATGGCAAAGAATTTTCAAATTATTAAATTGTTTCCACCGGTGTGCGCTAACCTTTACGGAGTTACCCAGGGGTTCACAAAATACTGTGACCCACAGGAAAAGGAAACACTTCGGGCGCGTTTTAAAAAGATTTACGCGCTTTGTCGGGTCATTAAGTGCGGAACTAATTTGCTTACCTTTGAAATGTGTTAGTCTGTCCTGGGTAATTACAGGGGTAACCGTTTCAGTAATGTGATATGCAGATTTCAGTGTCAATGTTGGTTTTTCCGCACCCTTTACCACATCGTGTGGAAAGTATATTTTAATAAAGCCATGCAGTGCTTTGTTTGAACTAAGCAATTTTGGTAAAATTTTGGATTTAATCTTATTTACACAGAGAAACTCACAATTAAACAAATATTTACAAAATGTACAAAATACACAAGAAACAGTTGAGCTATCTGCAGACCGTTACAAACGATCTAGAGATAGCTCAACTGATCCAAATCAGTACCAGACGGAAGCGTCCCCAAGACGCTGGCGGCATTGCCACGCTGAATAGCAATGGTTAAATTAACTACATATTTTTTTTATTGCACACAATACAAAACAGTAACAGAACAGTGATAAAGAACATGTAAAAAGACAAGCTTAACTCTGAACAGAGTTTAACATAACACATACATTTACATTTTACATAAGTATATTTATTTACACAGAGAAACTTACAGCTGATGCAAGTATTTACAAAATGCAAAAAATACACAAGAAACAGTTGAGCTATCTGAGACCGTTACAAACGACTGCAACTAAAAAGTGAAACAAATCTCCAAGTATTCAGAAACAACGTACACAGTAAATGGAAAAAAATCAACATCAATATGAAAAAAAAACATTGCGTGTGCGAATCACCCCTGAAAACACAGAAACGCATCCTTTTGAATAAACAAACACCTATCAGACATTTTCCCACGATTTTCAATAAAAACAAACTGCGCAAATCGGTGGGCTGGCTTTGAATTAAGCCGAGCGGCCATCGCCGGATGGCCCGTGCGAGTGAAAAATGTTATACGCCACCTGTGGCTCGTACGTGTAATCGTATGCGTTTATCTCCGGGACCGCATGCACTACAAAGATATAGCTTCTTGTGGAACAAGAGCTTTTAGTATATTGTTTTGGGAATTATTTCTTGCTTTAAACACTCGCGCTTTAACGTAAAGTTTTGGTAATTGAATTAAACCAAAATACTTCATCGTCACAATTACTTTTTTACTTTCGAGGTAAGTTAAAAAGCTGTTAGTAACATTTTCAGAAGAAGCAGTAAAAAACATAAAAAAGAGGCTTTGAAATTTTTATTTCACTCCTAGATACCACACCAATATCCCAAACGTCGATGCTCACGTGCCGGACCGTTTCAATTCCACACCAATAGGCTGAATTTATGCGGCGTCCGGCGTCCGCCACGGGGCAATTATCATCCGCAATGACTGGTCTCTGTCCACTCGATGCGGCGCCCCGGCCAGCGATCGACACGATACATTCCCGCACCCATCCAATTAACACACCCATTGCATCTCGCTCAATTTGACCAACGATTTATCGACACTGCCCAAATCAGAATCCACTCAACCTTTTTCGACGGAAGCCACGCGATTTTCCCACGGTTATGAGGTCTTAATAGTGAACCGCACTCTTTTATGAAGCCGAGCGGACACAATAACGATGAAGGTGAGCAGAAAATCCGGACAATAAACCTCGACAAAAAAGCTGAGCGAGGGCTAGTGCGGGGCAAATAGTTCGTGAAATTTCGAAGGGTCCCGCGCTTCGGACGGGACACTTTACGACGGTCCTCTCAGTAAACCTGCCCATTATGTTGGGTTAAAGGATCGGAGTCCTCCAGTTATAAAGATGCCGAACGCTCGGCTAAGATTTGTTGCCGGTTTATGGATGTAGAAGGGTTGTCGGATGCAGCGGAGGGTATTATGATCATGTCGAGTTGAGAGGTCGTATCGTTTCCAGGAGTCAACATTGCGAACGCGATTGAGGACTTTCAAGAGCCGGTACGGAAATATGAAACTGATTTTATGAATTGAAATTATTTTTGTGAGCGTAGCTCATTTTGAGGATAACGAATACAACCAAGTTTTTAATGATTGAGTGGTTTGCTTTTTACATGTAACTTGTTATACGGGAGATTTCAGAGAACGAAAGAAACAGACTCGTATTTACAAATTACCACTTCAAAAGCACTACAGCTCGACACCTCGACGATTTTCAAAAGGCGACACCATCACACTGCTACTAAGATACAGCATCTTCCAAGATCATATAGACCCTTTTGCAGTTACTTTACGGTCTACATTACTTTGTAGCATGAGCATCCGGTGTAAATACAATCAGGTCTGCAGGCGAGACATCTAAGGCTAATTGTACACGGCAATCGTGACCGTCCAGTGCAAACAGAGGCGAGGTAAAGGCGTTTACAGGTGTTTGCCGACAGCCCCCACGTAAACAGCTCACTTGGCAGTTCCTTTCGTCGTCTGTCGAGTGCTCAAGCTCCGTTGTACTGTTTGTATTCAAGGTCCTGCAAGCACACATGGGTTGTAGTTGAAATTACAAATTAGCCTGTACTAGGTGTTTCAAATACGAATGAATTCAGACTTTCAGATGTTTAAGTTAATGTATCTGTTAGATACATTAACTTATCATTGCTTTGTTTCAGTAATTTTTGTGTAGCAAAAAATAAATAATGGCTTATATACAGGGTGGCCGGAACATTGACGTCCAAAAATAAAAGTTTGGTCCATCGTATTGTGGGGTATCCGAATCACCCCCATGTATGTTCTGCGACTTTTTATAATTTTCGAGTTATGAATTTTTGGCAGAATTTTTGGGGTTTTCGACATTTTCATAACTTTCATCAAAGTAACAAAGTTAATTATTTTAGGCATAAAAGACATAACTCATAAGGATACAGTTGCAACAAAATTTTTTTGCAAAAAGTCTTCTACTTTTTTTTCAGAAATTTTTAAGTTGGTCAGGTCGAAATTTCCCGAAAATTCAGAAAAAAATTCATAACTCAAAAACTATATAAAATCGCGGAACATACATGGGGGTGATTCGGATACCCCACAATACGAGGGACCAAAATTTTCTTTTTGGACGTCAATGTTCCGGCCACCCTGTATAATCCAATCAACAAATCAACAATAAATTCAGGGCATCAAATAAGGTTAACGATCTTATCCTCAAGCGTGAAACGTTTCCGCAAGTTATGAGAAATATCCAAATATTATATTCTAAAATACAAACCTTTGCTTAAATATTGTCAAAAGTAGTATTTCAAAGGTTTCGATGTCAAAATAGGCTTTGTATTATTACTGAATACCATCCACAATGCAAAGTGAACCCAAACGATCTTCCATTCACCAAAAACGCCAAACGTGGTGTAGGCTGTTTGCGGTGAGACGTACCTCGGTCAAGCCTTTTGACGCCGCCAGTACCTTTGAGCTCTCACCTACAACCGCAAATGTTTGTGTGAACTGAGAACTAATGGGAAACAGATTTAGCTGTGATAGATTTGTCTTTGGTGTAAAATATTTTGGTGGAAGTAGTTTTGTGATTTTAGCATGCTGGGTTTAGGTTTAAAGAATTTTTTTCCCAAAAAAGACACAGTCACTTACATGTGAATAGTTATTTAACATAAAATACAAACTTTTCATAATAGTAAGGGGTTTTAGTATGCATGGTGGATTTATATCGTCTACAAAATGGGAAGACTAATTGTAAACAATGAGGGACAGACTACGGAGGAGGATACTTTGGCAAAAAGACTGATCGACTGCTGGGCCTAGGCCTCGATCATAGATGATCAGAGCGAACGAACTCGCGGTCTACACCAAAAGCTTCCAGCAACTTTCTCTAGGTCATCTTTCCATATAGAGAGGGGGGGGGGCAATCCTACACTGATTTAATCCAATACTTCTTCTTCTTTTTCCTGCCTTTATCCCACGAGCTGTTTTTTCCGATACGTGGTCTTGAAACTATTCAGTCCCTACCCCGATGGACGGATTTTGAGCTATATCGCAGATTCGACTGGCCCTCAGCTCAGTTGGTAGTAGCTCTGCCTTCTGCGCCGTAGGTCGTGGGTTCGATCCCCACCGATAACACAGATGTTTGTTCTCTGTCTGAGTGTTATATTGTATTATAAGTATTTATTTATAAAAAAAAAATAAGTATTTTATCAGCTATCTGGTTCTCATAGTACAAGCTCGGCTTAATTTGGGGCTAGATTGTGTTGTGTGTATTGTTGGAATATTTATTATTTATATGCTACTAATGGCCGCCCGCGGCTTCGCTCGCCCGTTCCGGTAACACCCCGTTCCCGTTGCTTTTTCGGTATAAAAAGTATCCTGTGTCCTTCTCCCGGTTCTAAGCTACCTCCCCACTAATTTTCTGCCAAATCATTTCCGCCGTTCTTGAATTATAAATAGTGTAACTAACACGACTTTCTTTTATAAATATAGATAGATTTAAATCACGCTTTGTAAGTAAATGATGATGATGTTGATAAAACTTCGTTGGCTTAAGAAGTTAGAGTATGCGGATCAGATCAAAATATGCAAGTACCCTCGCAAGGCAGAGCGGTTTTGAAGCGGACCTCCCAGCGCTGCATATAACATGAGACCAACTTTTGCCGATTCCTTCAATATTTCATCGTGGAAAATCCTCTGCCTTTACTCTGTCTAAAATTCAATTTATTTTGCTTGCGTCTCCAACGTAGCGTGGAAGTTTTTATACGAGACTACTAAGTATTCGTGTTTCTTTTGGTAAATCAAGCAGTTGGTCAGTCTTTAAAAAATAAAGGTGTCTTACTTTTTTCTACATTTTCTATATTCATCACAATTTCATTTTATTGGCATCTATAAAATAAAACAATTAAAATCACAAACTATTTTCCATTCAACTTCATTTTACAATCATTCAAGCACAATATTATAACAGACTGCAAGCTCATTGTATTTCGCATATTATTTATTTTATTATTTTTCTACAATATTCAATGAGTAGATTGCACGTGAATATGGCTCTTGCACACGAGAAGACTCATTGTTTTTATTTTATTTTAAAATGTAACCTGACTTGGCAAATGTTTCAATAAAAAGTTTCACTAGCTTTGCTTCTTTTATTTTTGTATGTTTTCGTAATTTTATTATCGTCGTACCTACTGATCGAAAAAGTCCACGGCTGGACTGGACATATGCCCCTCCTATACATTTCCAAAAAAAGAAAAACGGTTGCCACAAGTGAACTCTTTTACGAGTTATGCTCGCCTTTGTACACGTCTTAATTTTAAATTATTAAATGTATTTTTCTGTGTATACTATAAAATAAAGAACGATTCTGAGCCCTCTCCATGCACCGACTTTATTTACGAACAGGACATATTTTTTACCACTGCTGATGGAACAAGCATATACCCACCTATCACCTGGCCCATATCCAACAAAGGAAACACGAGAATAACAAATAACTAACAAAACTATGTGTCCCTTCAGTTATAGAATGCCACAGCATGCACTTAAAATATGTGTGGGTTTGTGGTCGCCATTAAAAATATTCATTCAAAGCGGCTGTTGATTCTGTAAGAAAGTAAGTCCAATAAAAACGCGCGTAGCAACCACTACGCCGCTACCTCGCTACGCCGCTACGCTTACGCTTAGAAACTGCTACGAACGCTCCAAAACCCACCTCGTTTGAAACAGGTCTTAATTTCATTTCCTAATACATTCCCGTGTTTGCTCACCATCCAGCATCCATCTATTTGCACTCCACCGCATTCGTTCCTCGCTAGATGGATACCATATTTTCCTTTTGTCTAGACGAAATCTTAACGAATGTTTAAGTAGTAACGAGTTCTGATGAGATGCGAGTGCTATTAAAATTTTAAGAGATGCCTTCGCGGTAAAATTTTAAAATTAAATAGAGAAAATGTTTTACTTTTATGTCTTGATAAGACTTTTTGCGTGATATTTTGGAAAACTCGAAGAAATTCACTAGTAAAATGTTTCGTGAAGAAAGTTTTCAGTGAACCAGTGACCGCAAAACAAAGCACAATACAATCCTCGCGTGGAATCATGTATTACCAACAAATGCGAGTTCGTAACGGGGGTGGTATCTCCAAATTGCTCATGTAAGACAAAATTAACCCTCACCCACATTAACACAGATAAGTCGGCGAGCTCATTTGCGAGCCTTCCGGCTGGCGCTCGTTACATCTCGATATTCTTTACCCCTTCTCCGATACCAGCCACATGAGCAATAAATGGCGCGGAAGCTCCTATCGCAAGCACCGCCCGATATCTTCCATCCGAATTAATTTCAGAGCGCTCCGAAACGAACTAAGTTCACGGACTTGTTATTTCCACGTGCACCGGAGCGTTCCGAGCGCGACTTCTAATCGCGAAGTCGCGAGATAAAATGCCGACCCGTAATTACCATAACGCCTTTCGAAGATATGTGGAGAATCTTAATGGTACAGTGGCTCCGTAAATAATGGGCTCTTATGGGAAAGTTGGTAAAGAGCACTGTTTCGTGTGTAATTTTAAGGGCTTCCTGCCACACGTGCTTTTTGAATAATGTGCCGAGTGGGTGCGTTAATGATGGCTTTTGTTTTGATATAAAATTATTACAGCACTCACGATTAAATTTACTGGAACTAGACTAGCAACATTGTTTTTTATTTACACAAAGAAACCAATATTTACAATATTTACAAAATACACAAGAAAAAGTTGAGTTATCTGCAGATCCTTACAAACTGTCTAGAGATAGCTCAACTGATCCACCAAATCAGTGCCAGACGGAAGAGTCTCCAAGACGCTGGTGGCATTACCACGCTGAATAGCAGGGCTAATGCAAATGCATATATAAAAAAATATAAAAAAATTCTAGCAATTATGTTTTCTCGTATTTGCAATATTGAACACATTATTTTTTCTATTTTTTTTATAGCTTTCCAACGTTCTTAATCTCCAAAACCGTCTTTGTCTCGTGACAGTAGAAGTAGTTACGTGCTCAGCCGTAAATTAGTGTTGTAGAATGCAGCAGGCAGTACAACAAAGCGTTAATACCGCGATCGCGTTATCTGCGGCGGATGCAGCAATGCTACGCGACTGTCGCCGATTACGCTTGAATTATGAGCAGTGCATGAATTTTGGTCGCCCGCGGCGCGACACCGCAGCGCTCCTTGCCGCGCGTCTTTTGTGGGGAACGTAATTAACCCTAATCAGTAACTAGAGTGCCTATAAAGTAACTTCGGTATCTCGCTTAAGTATTGGTTATATCTTAGTAACCCTACATCAGTGTACATAGGACTTGATAGTACACAGTATCAAGAAAAAAAAATAATGTCTTCAATTATAGGGACAAGTTTTTGTTTTACTGACAAGATTTATAAAATTTTGTGGATAGTACAGTCTGAAATGTGAAGATAAACGAGAGAATGTATACAATCAACAAGTTGTGCAAACGTTGAAAGTAGTAATGTTTGCTCGTCAGGCTTTCAACATAAGATTATGAATATGGTCCTAACATTTGCGCTCCGCACTACATTGTTCCACTATGCATATTTGCGAAGCTCGCATATAGGTACATTTCAAAATGCATACACAACCCACACCTCGTAGCCTGCGGTAAATGTGCTCCCTTGAATTACAAGCATTGTAAATTAGGCACCAAAAACAGTCTCATTTTCCACCCGGCTGCAGCTAATATTGTCTCGCTCCTGAAATATGCAGTCTTACCTGCAGGAAACGCTGTAATTGTCGAATATATTGCATCGTTTAATCCCACCTACATCCTCCGGAATGTTCGAGAACGCAGTAGAGATTTGCGGCGAACTCTTGGCCTCGGGCCTAGTGTGGCTTACGAGACTTAACTTCCCAAAGATGTCTCGAAGCGACTGCTTTTACGAACACAACTAAGCACATCTGTAAACAAACATTAAAAAGTCGTTTACTTTCCCCGAACCCTTTTAAAAAGAGTTAAAGTTGCAACGCCTCCGAACCTCCTTAGAGTCCCGAAACTCGGGCCACTGTAAACAGCCGAGAGGCGTCGTCGATGAAATTGCAAAAATGTAAAAGAGCTAATGTTTGCTCACCTTAAACCCCTTCCCGACCCCGAGCCGGCGTGACGAGCCGGATAAAAGGCTTTAATACACCCTCATCCCTTATTACGAAACTTGAAAAAGACAACAATATAGATCCAATGTGTCGCGGGCGCGGGCAATCATACGCGCATCAAAGGTGGCGCGCCTGCGAGCTAGCCAAGTGTGGAGTCTCCTTTATACTGCTCTGTTTTGTAATACCATTTTGTATGGAAATGCCGAGTCAAAGGGCTACACGCGTTATGAGATCTGGAACAATAGGGATTGTGACAATCCCGTTTCCTTCGTACGTGAGGAAATGATATTTGAATGTTTAATGACAGCCCTGACTCTGTATAACATAAATATGGATCTAGAATTTGTGACTGCTGAACTGAACCTTGTTACACTAACCTTGAATTTTCAGAGTTTCTCAGTGACGAATGATATTATGGAAATTCTAAGTTGCCTAACTTCTACAACATCTGTTTGTGTATTTCTGAGCGATGCTACTGGTAATATGATAAAATAACCGTTATTTTAAATTGCTAGCTTATTTTTTACAGTGCCATCTCTTACATCTCTGTGCCTTCTCTTTCTTTCATGTTCTATAAAAGCTGTATTTTATTAGTTTACGGATTTTTTTTTTATTATGTAAAGATTTCTATGCAACTGATCTGTAGGTGCTTCCTTTTATCTAAAATATAATTGTTTTCAAAACATGTGGACAGGCTTCACAGCTCATTTGGTACCTAACCCTGCCTTCTAATCAAAAAATTATTAACAAAAAACAAAGAATTGTCCACAATATTTATTTATTTTAAGTTATTCTAAAAACCTGTGTTTTCACAAAGATTTTTATAATGTCCCATAAGTTAACCGAACCGAACGGGATTTGAACCCGCGACCTTCCTAACAGATCTGTAGGTGCTTCTTTTTATTGAAAATGTTACTGTTTATGAAATGTATCTCCTCCATACTAGCACAGCATCTTGGCACATCAAGTAGTCATTACCGCCCTCCTGAAAAATCTCAGCGCTGCTTTGCAAGTCAAAGCTCCTTCGCACGCGTGACAGGCGACACTCATCGGGTAAGAGGTGGAGTGTGTGAATTTTCATATTGGGCGTGTAGGCACAGGTGTTGTGATGCTTTAAAACGTTGACGATCTATGATGTGCTTCACGTTTTTTTGCTCGAGATTTATTTTGTAAAAACAACCTGGTTCAAATGAACTGTTAATTCTGATAAATAGACAGACGAAGTCGACGTTGTAGCTCCTTGGCACCGAACGGGAACGAAAAACAAAGGCACTAATAAAAAAAGGTCCGGACCTGTTTTGGCTTGCTTGGCTACCAAGAAAGCGTAAATGAATGAACAAAAGATACATGATTATTAAATAGTAGCAGTAAAGAACGGCGCTAATAATGAAAATCTCCTGGCGAAAAGCAAAACGGCAAAAACCGTACATTCAAAAAGTGATAGCGCCTCTTCATTTTAACTGAATAAATAAATAAATTCCCAAAAAATATCCTTGGTTTGCCTACCGACATCTGCAGACACTGAACGAGGTCCTCGCTTAATTTACTCCCGTGTAAACGTCACCACAGGGCGCTCATAATTACTACACCTTCGGTCTTTCAGGTGCTCTGTTTTTAAGCACACATTTATGCGTAAATTTATAACGTCACGTGAAATAAATAAAAACAATTTTATTAAAGGTTATACAATTTTTGAGGCACGAAATTATGTTTCTTGTTCTACTGAATCGATAAAATATCAGACAAGACCCGTATAAAATGTTTTAGTTGTGCCAAAGCCTTCAAGTTGGCAAACGCCAGCAGAATTATCTGTGAATGGGGGAAGAACTGAAATAGATAACGAACTGCAGATGCCTCAAACAAAATGGTTTATGTGAAAATAAAATGTGTTAAAACAATTAATTGTTTAGATTGAAGATGGAATTCAAGACACGCCGATCCACACATCGTTAAGGCGGCGTGTACACCATTACGCGAAATTATTCGCACATCTCTCAAATTGACATTCAATCAGTGTCGCGACATTGTTTCCCTATCAATCCTTATTGGGAGTAGGCACACGCGCGCCGATATGCCGCGATATTCCGCCATCAAATCGCAATTTGTTTATGAAAATTTATTGTATTCGCCATTACCGCACGCGGATTCTTTTCCTTCGGGAGCGACCCCGCGGAACGAAATCACCTTATTCAATTCCCTTTTTGCATACATCACACACATGGGTGTCTTCGAGGGGAACCCACGGTTTTTGTCTGAACACGTGAATCGCGTTTGGGACCCGTGTACGCTTCTTATTAGTCTGGATTGGGAAGGTTTTTCTTATATCGCTTGCGGGAGAATTTACATCTCATCATATTTTGCGTGAATCTGTACAATGTACTCGCTAATTTCTATTTCATGTTCAACAAAACCTCTTGGTTTATTTTATACTTTTTATACGACAGTGAATTATTTTAATTCCGATTAAGATCTACGAATTTGAGCATAGGTACTTACTACCTACATAATATAGGTTAACTACATAATCATCCGTTTACTTATACTTTTGGGTTAAGGCCTCTAAGAAGACAAGATTTTGAGCCCTGTTCATTCAAAGACTTCAGAAGATTTTTACAATAGGTATTGTTGGTCCTTCAATCCAATGGTAACAATGTTTGATAAAAAAAAGCAGCCAAGTGCGAGTCGGACTCGCCCATGAAGGGTTCCGTAGCACGACGAACTACAAGAACCTTTATAAATATGTTACTTGATGTAACATAATAAGGTTCTTGTAGTTCGCCGAAAGGTAAATTGTGGTTTACGGTTTATGACGTATAAAAAAAAAACTACTGACTAGATCTCGTTCAAACCAAATATCGTTGAAAGTTTACATAGTAATGTACAACATATATTTTTTTTAGGACCAACTTTTTTCCACTTTGGAAGTGTCTCTCGCGCAAACTATTCAGTTTAGAAAAAAACGATATTAAAAACCTCAACATCATTTTTGAAGACCTATTCATAGATACCCCACACGTATGGGTTCGATGAAAAAAAAATTTTTGAGTTTCAGTTTCAAGTATGGGGACCCCCAAAATTTATAGTTTTTTTTCTATTTTTGAGTAAAAATCTTAATGCGGTTCACAGAATACATCTACTCGCCAAGTTTCATCAGTCTAGCTCTTACGGTTTCGGAGAAAAATGGCTGTGACATACGGACGGACAGACAGACAGACAGACAGACAGACAGACAGACAGACAGACAGACAGACATGACGAATCTATAAGGGTTCCGTTTTTGCCATTTGGCTACGGAACCCTAAAAAACGCGTCTTAATCCACGCTCCGTTCTATATTCAAAAGTAGAAAAGGGGAGACAAAACAAGAATTCTCATACCACCGCAGAAAATCATTTATCAGCGTCGAATTAGCGCGTCACATATGCAAGGTGTCGATGGCATCGGTACGCGAGATATGACGCCCCTCTGTTCTCGAGGATTGCGAGAAAGAATTGTCGCATATATCACCGTTAATAGGGTGAGGAGAGAGCACTACTTATGCCTAATGCGACAAGGAAACATGGTACGCACCCGCATGCGAATACATTTCAGGAAACTGGATTTTCAATGGCAATAAATACTCGCAGCAGTGCCGAGCTTCTGCGGAAATATGCGAAGATTATACGGATGTCGTACGTTATAAAAGGTAATATGGAGTCGATTAGGTTGCTGAATTTTGTCCTTACACGTATTTACGCAATTTGGGGGTTAAAACATTATTTCTCTCTCGTTTTGACCAGTTTAACTAACAATTGTTTATTTCTACTTACCACAAATATTCTACTGCAGTATTATTTTAGTTCAGCTTAGTATCACCTAACTGTTTATATTCATACATTTTCTATGAGCTTTTTCTGTTTTGTGCGTCTGTGGTCTAGTTGTTTCACTAGCTGGGCGATTATTTCTGTTGCAATCAAAATTTTATACTAACAAATTAATGATACTAACAAGGAACCGCGATTAAATATCTTGATGTCATCATTTTTCGACCACTATCTATTTCCATGCTAGTTTTACAGAGTGAAATTCTTCTATCTCATGTTTATTTCGTCAACATTCGGTCTTGTTGCAATCATTCCTTGTCAAAGATTTGTTTCAATTTGTTTTTTATTGCAATCATAGCAAATAATGTCAAAACTGACAAATTAACGTACTATTTTCAGTGCACCAAAAAATACGCAAACACCCCACTGGTTTTCATTTTCATTTTATTTTTCATGCTATCCTTGCTACCTCTTTCTAGGGCTACCTGCAAGTCGGGAGAGGTTTGTCCATTTCGCCCATCATACTTCCCGCGACAAAGTGGTACACCTACAACAGCTACACAAAAATGTCCCATAACCCCTTTCTTGTAGCATAACAATGAACCGTTGACGTGCTCGTAAACACGATGGAATGACGCTTCGTAAAAAGCTACGACGTCGGTAAATATGGACAGGCGATGTCTTGCCGACTTCAAAATGACGGTAAAAACGGTAAAGACGCTTTTACCGCAGCCATGCAGACGTGCAAAGCTAATTCTTTATTGATATGCTTGCACCGTTTAGTGGTTCATGCCTTGGCTTTATGGGGAAAATAGAAACATCTCATACTCGAGACGATATTTCTATTTATTTTGTATAGAACTTAAGTAGAGCTTGTACTATGGGACCCAAATAGCTGATACAATATTAACTTAGATACATTTTTTTTGTAAATATGTATGGTTTAAATGGGTTTTCATCCAAGAAAAATGCATCACTATTGAACAGTAGGCCTGTTTTGAGTCTGTGTGTGTGACGTTTCGACGTAGGATTGATTTAGTCAACACTCACACAGATTCAAAACCAGAGCCAGAGACAGAGCCAGACAAGGCTTGTGGTAGGCCCACAGTATCTGCATCGTATTGCAGAATAACTATCCTCGTAATAAATTAAACCTGAAAATCTTACTGAAACTAAGTTAAAATCCTTTGAAAAGCACTCACCATCAGGTTACTGAGTACTTATTAATTTTATTGTGGTTTATCGTGAGAAAACACGACCCTCGAAAGAGTGGTGTGGTGTGGAATTGTGGATGCAAAACGTAAGCTCTGCCTCTTAACGACTCACATTTTCATTCCTTCGTATGCTCATGACTCGTGTCACTCATAGTCTACTTCAAAGAAAAATAAGCTATACCACATTGATATGAGGTTCAAAACAGATTGGAGCGAACACTGTGAAATCTGGAAAAATCCTTTTAACCAAGCCGTATTTTACTGCCTGATCTTCTAGGCTTTCTCGCGTGAAACTGGCACCTAGACTAGACTTAGCTTTAAGACGTTACAAGTTGATCCTTGTGATAAATCTGAATTAGTAAATTTTTGAATTTTGTTACTTTATTATGATCGAACTGTTGATTTCTAACCAACGACCTTGCAAGCGGTAGTGGTAGTGGTACTTATATTTTTTGCGTAAGTACATTACAAATATCAAGTCTATACAAATACATCAATTGTTTTTGGAATGGGACTATGGATCGCACAGTGTTATTTAACCTGCGTCGCGTAGGTAATTCTTTTACATAATCATGTGCTGAAAATATAACAGCTTTTTAGCAAGGGGAGCCTGATAAATTCCGCTAAGTATGCGTTGTGCGTAGAAATTATACATACGAGTGGTTAGCATAATCTACGGTGCAGTAATAAAGATTACTTTTGCCATTTGTTTTTGTTGGAAATGTTCACCTTATACTAAAGATTACTTTATATGAGTAGGTTTTTTAATCTTGAAGGGTGCACTTCAAGATACGAGATGAAGGATTAAATTATATTTTTTTTTAAACAACTAGCTGATGGAACAAGCATAATGGCCCACCTGATGTTAATTGGTAACCATCGCCTATAACAAAGCATTGCCTCATAGGTAGAGCGTTGTTCATTCTTTGTTTATTTTACAGAGTACCTATCTACTTATCTGCTTTGTGCCTTTGGTGAACTATGAAATTTTTTCATGATAACTGAAGACCATATCCTGGTCGAAAATATTATTATCTAGTAAATATTTTTTTTTAATGGCATAAAAGAAAAAAAACATATTCATTTTTTTTCCAATTTAGCTAGTGATTAATATTAGATAATTATCAGGCAAAACCAACAGCTAAAAGGTTTTAAAGACGCTATAAGTTCAATGTATTACCTAGTTATATAACATCCATTATCTCCAATTACCTGAACGATTTTTATACAAATCTAAATAGTCGCGAACCTAATGATCCAAATAATTCAACTCGGCAAACGACTTCCTCGTCAAGTTAATAACAAAACAAATCGCCAGTGAAATATTCGTAAAGTTCAGACAATTCATCAAAATATTACGCAAAAAATCATTCATTATTAATTATTAAATCTTGAGAATGGCTTGCAACCCTACTGTTAACATAAATAAAAATGCATTTGGACGTTTGTTTGTACTACGATCATTTAAACTGCGGGTGATTACTGAAACATAGATTGAAGCGTTATCTGAAGTAACTCGAGTGTTTTCTATATTAAACGCACACAATCTAAGATAAGAGTAGAAATGAATAGGTAAAGCTTAAAAAGTAATTAATTAT
This sequence comes from Thera britannica, assembly GCA_939531255.2. NCBI lineage: Eukaryota > Metazoa > Arthropoda > Insecta > Lepidoptera > Geometridae > Thera > Thera britannica. The sequence continues at coordinate 4,367,395 of OW618041.2, read as the reverse complement.
ATTGATTATAATGCTTGAGAAATCGTTTCTGAGTGTCTCTGAAAAAAATTATATTTAATAAAAAGATCTAGATCATAATTTACTCGCTGATAGTTTTTCTGCGATACCCACGTAAAACCGCGTGTAACTTCTAGCTATGTATATTTAAATCCTCAAAATTGCTCGCAATATAGATATAAGTCTGGAATAACCCATTTGGCGGGATAAGAAAAAGGGATGGTAGTCATTAGCATATAATGACAGTAATTAAAATACACAAATAGAGCTATAAAGACGGGCCGGCGTTGAAGGGCTGTCTTCATCTTTCGCGGGAATTTATTCTGCAAATATTTTGAGTGCGGCTCAACTCTGAAGAAAGAGGGAAATTTACGTAGAGAGCGTGTCTCCTGAGTAACACTCGGTTTAGACGATGTGACGTGACTTTTTTATATCACTGGATAGGTGTTAAATGTCTGAGTCTGCCACTGAATTTCAGACAACACTCGTGTTTTGTGAAAAAAAAGAGAGAGAGAGAGAGAGAAAGTATTTGAGTGTTTTATTTTACGTAAACTTTCAAACAAAACTCAACTTGGACTTGGTACGCTAGTCTTGCAAAAGGCCGGTAGTAAATGAAACCATATTTAGGAGAAATTAAAAGGTTCCAAATGTAATTTCTATTGCGCATGACCTGGTGACGTGTTTGACTGTGCTATATGTCTTGCTTGCTTATGATTAGAAAAGCGCTGGTAATTGGTTTTGTGTGTAAATGTGGCCTCAGGAATAAACCTCACCGCATCGGGACGTACAGCATTGTTTAATTTATTAATTAACGAAGCCAGTGTTGCGGCGCCGATGATGACGGCGATATTCGGCGTAACAGATTAGGATGCGGTCCTTAATATTTTAATTTGACGGTTTTATTTAAATTCTTATCTATTTATTTATTTATTTGTTACAACATAATATACATTATTTATAACATATACGATAAACTTATCTTGTTTTATTACCAACAGCAATAGAACAAATAACCAAATGGATGTTTTTTTGTAAAACAACCATATAGAGTAAGTCCAAAATAGTTCATTTAAATACTTAAGTAAGCATCAAATTAAGAAAGTAAATAACAATTTTGATGAACCAATGGCAGATACAAGTAGTTAATTTGTAAAACATCCACATTTACAAACCTTACAATTCAATGGGCTAGCTCCATAGTCACACCCGAATTATTTCAATTCATTTGTCGGCCGGCGCTCCTCCGCCGCCTCACAGACAATACCCGGCTAATTACGAGATGTAAGGCTTTATTAACGCAATCGGGCGGTTATTAACATAAAAAAATAATATTTACTGGCCCCGGACTCGGAGAAGGTACTTAATTTAGGAATATTGCGGCATTAGGCTCAGTGCGCACTCTCAACCCTTCTTACAAATGATCGCGGCGATGCTCCGCCGTGAGGAATGGGATGAGCGGTATTAAAGCCCATCACAGTAACAGTTGTTGTACTTGAGAGATTTTGCATTGTAATAACCGACATTAGACTTAAGTGAAACGCTCAGAACAAATTCCTCTCACGGCCGTCAGATTTCAGTCAAGAAACGTTTCACAAATTACCCATTGATATTTTAATCAGCTGTCCCTTCAAAGATTCCCAATATTAGCATATAAATAGAGAGTAAAATATGACATCAGCATTTTAATTTTTCGATATTACGGAGCGATTTACAAATTAGCGGGTAAGAAAAACGCCTTGGAAGCCATGAGGGTCGCTCGCAGATGTTCTATTTAAATGTAAATTTTCAACACGGTGACGACACGGATAAAAATCGAAGCTGAAATATCTGACAGGCTTTTCTCATCATTATGATAACTGGATGAATGAAAAAAATATAGGTAAAAAAAAACCCTAATCTGCTAACCCTAAAGTTGAAAAATCTCAATTTTTAATTTTGTTGCCTCATTAATACGCTACTTCTTTTATTGATTTGGATCCGTTGTTGATTTAGAAAAACCAATATTTCAGATTAATCAGTCATTCTCATTTCAGATTAGTCAGTCCAAGTTGGGTTTTCAAAGTTTTGATCTTAAAAAGCTTATTATGCTATCTCTGTAAAAATCGACAAAAGCATCATGAAACTTATCACTCAGAAAATAAAAATTAGCCAAATTGTGACAGGAGTATTTAATCAAAGCACAACAAACAGGAGGGTGACAATTGCACGCACCGGAAAAAAAAGAAAAGAATGAATTCTTTTGAGCGGAAAGGGCAACAAAGAAGGACCGCTGCGGAAGTGGGAATGACAGATCGTCTACAATAGTGAAAAGTCACACCTCTTGTTTACGGGGCGACGGGCACGAGAATTAGCTATCATTTACTTAAGCACTTTATATAATTAAGTCGAGTGGCCATTAGTGAGAGGGTCGCCATATTCTTTCGACTCTAATTGCTTCCTCTTAGTTGGGTCAGACTTTGTCGCGTAATGCTGCGTTGTGTTGATTGCATCACATAAGTACCAACATATACTTAAAATAGGAGTAAGTTTAAATAATTGAGAACGTTAATTTAAATTTAAATGATGAAAATCCCCTTTACATCTCGAATTAACGAATCGATTATAATTGATTAAGTACAGCGGCCGATCTAAGGAATACCACAAAGGAGTCCATTCGACCACCTTCAAAAACAAAAACAACCAGCTCCCCTCGTTTTTTGATCGTCGAAAGCGAAATCTGGCTTTGTTCATTTACTTGGTAAACCGATAATTTCATTAAACAACAAAGTGGGACTCCTCCGTAGCTTTTTGTAAACACGGCAAGAAGCCAATGTCCCCTAAAATAGAAAATTCATTTGAAGAAAAAATCTCAGTCTTACTCAGCATGACAAATTAGGAATCTTGCCCCTTCGTGTTTATGCTTTCCGCGTCCAGGAACACTCTGATTCGATTTTTAATTAGTGGACCGTTATTCCAAAAGTGTGTAGCGCGCTGCAGAAAATTTTATTGGAAGCAAATTGAACTTCTTTAACCCTTTCGCGGCTTGAGTTACGTTATACCGCCAATCCGGTTAATATCGGACGGGTAACCCGAAGCGGGTGCATTCCGCACTCTAAAAATATCGCTCAGTAATTTGGAGCATTCGAGCGGCTACTCGCATTTAAGGCGGTACAGGGCAAATTAAGCCGACCCCCGATATATTGCGTTTGTTCTTTTGAAGCTCCCGGTGAAGGGTTCAAGCCAAGAATGCTTTGCTTTTTATAGAACTCAATTAACTGAGGACGAGAGCGATCCGAAAACTGGCTTATTTTAGATTGGTCCAGCGTAAAATATTCCGAGATTTTAATGTTTTAACGAATAAATCAAATGTGATGTAAAAAGGAACTTTGCTAAAAATCATATTTTTCTAACTCTCACCATTTATTTGTGAGCATATTGTGAAATGAATTTTCCACAACAAACACACGCTCCACAAAGCCAATGAATTATACCTCAGCCAGGTAATTAGACCGAAAATACCATTAAATTAATAAATAAAAAACAGAAGCGTACCCCATCGGCTCTCAGGACGACGCATGGTTCCCTCAGTCGAATAAATTTATGTAAAAATTTTCATTAATATTTTTGAGGCCGAGCGTCCGCGCGCCCTTGGGAGTGAAAATCGAGTTCGCGGTCGCGATGGAAAAATGCAAACCAAAAATTATGGGGACCCTCGCCTTGTATTTGCTTATGAATACCGGCCGTACCTGCCCCATATTGTGAAATATAAATATGCGATACGATACGGGAAAATAAAATTAAAACATTGTTGATGGAGTCATTTTATATTAAAACCCATTACTCAATTTGCGGTGTAAAACGTGTTTAACCTTTTTTAACCGAGTAGTTCTTTTACCTCTAAGGCTAGGTGTACACTATGAAAAACGCCCCTCGCGGGATCTTACAAGATTATGAAAGATTTGTGAGTTCTCGAGTGGCGCCCGCGGCCGGTCGCAGTGAGCTTAAGAGATTTAAATCGGTCGCTGGCCCGGAATGCCAGATACAAACAGATTTCTTACGGACCCACGCTTTCCAGAGATGATACGATAAGAGGAAAGTAAGTCTTGGGACCGGTTAATGTTTTAGTGTGAGACTATATCGACTACCCTTTCCCTATAAAAAATAAAATAAAATATTAAACTTACACTTGTAAATTTTTGATACTTGCGCTAGGTTATTTTTTTTAAATAAGTGGACTTTATTAAGAAGTAGATGGGAACATGTTGTGCCAACTCCAATTAAAGTGGGATAAAGACAGGAAGAAAAAGAAGAAGTGGACTTTATTAAGAACATGTGAAAATAATTAGGGAGAACCCCCCATAACTTACCCCCGTAAACTTCTGTATACCACACTTGGTTCGAAAGAACCAGGACACGATAAGAAGAAGAAGTAGCGTAGTTATCTTTCCTAAAAGATTTGGCGAACACAAAAAATATTTTCCCAAACTTCGTAACTCAAGTCAAGTGGTTCCATTCCACCACAATGCAGCCAAAATCTGTAAGCGATATCTCCGCGAAACCTGTAAATCTCCCAGGCATTTTTATATTCGGCGTTTTCTGCTCTGAGCCTCTGAGGGCTAAGCAGCGCCGCCAGCCCGAGATTATATCTTGACACTTGATGGATGAATGGTTATTGGATCTCAACATTTTTATCATTTTGATACAGTTGCGGGGGCAAGGTGCGCTTAAGTTAGCTGCAGGGGACATAGTTTAGCGTTTTGCGGAACTTTCGTAAACGTGTACCTGGCTTTAGGTCGTTGATGGATTTTGAATAGCGATTGCATCAGACAATTTTAACTTTATAACGAGACTGAAATGAGGTCTGTTTAGCCTTTATTGTCAAAAAGTATTATACAGCGCCCTTTTAAAAAAAACTTTGTTAACAAAAGGTCAGGTTTTGTAAAATTATTTTAGATGATGAAATCCTAAAAAGATTATTTTAGAAGAGAACTTCTTAAAAGGCTGGCAGCGCATCAGCACCACCTCTGGTGTTGCAGGTGATGGTGCATGCAGGTGCATGAGCGACGGTAACTACTTTCCATCAGGTGGCCCGCCTACTCATCTGCATTAAAAAAATACACACCAAATTAAATATAACTCCAAACTTTTCCCTGACGTTTAAAACTACCTCAAACGTAGTTATGTACCTATAGTTAAAACAATCCTTTCGAATAAGTCACTTTATATACTTATACGTACACACAGGTAACATATTCAGGGTAGAAGCTCCGAGTTGAGATATGAGGATTGCCAATGTTCTTAGTAAGCGTCTGACACTGCGACCCGGTCGTTTGCACTCTTTACTACATCCCTTTCTCACACTTCATACTGCTAGTACAGTTAGCAGACTAACAAAAGTTCCAAAAAATTAATAATGGCTTAATTTTGGAACTTGACTTTAGCTAAATTGGTTAAAATATAGATTTTAGAGAGCCAAAGTCGTTCTTCTTGAGTCACGATTCATAATTCTGAAGTAGTTTGTTAATTTTTTAACAGAATTTAAATAGAAAGGCAGGATGTTCTCAAGTTAGTTTTTTTTTTACATTTGTTATCGCATACACTTTGCTATTTATTATCAGATTTGTTTTTTTATCTGTAAGGTACCAGATTCTCCCAGATTGGTCTCATTGAAATTTTGTCAAAATCGGTTCAATAGTTTGGCCATGAAGTCGGTTTCTCAAGTTAATACTTTTTTGCTAAATTATTGATTAAGATTTAGATATCGGGTCACACTGCAGTGATTAGCAGAAGTGAAAGACATCATGTATCAATAAAACTTTCAGTTCCAATTTTTATTTGCTGACGCTACCAAACACTTTTCCGCCCGCTTTGGCTCGCGGATCATACACGATATGGTCTGAAAAATGCTGCGGCCCACTCTGTACCGTTAGCGGAAACATATCAATTCAATTTGAACGCACGGTGCGTGTGAAATAGGGCTGTCACGCGTGAAATCATGGTGCCACACAGTGATAAACATATCGGAAGGGTTTATGTTTTATTGGCTGCGACGGAGGATTTCTTATCTCGAACGGTTCAAAAGTTTGAGAAACTGAGGTATGCGTCGCTAAGAATTGATCTTGTTACATGTGAGACTGAGCTGTTCAGGATTTGAATTCCTTAGAATACTGGCCAGGCTTTTTTAATTCTTCTTCTTTTCGTGGACCGTGGTGTAAGATTCAATCCTGACAGCTTAGTCGTTTAAGGTAAGGGATATAGGTGAAGTCTATTCCATCTAAAATCTTATCCCAGGCACTATAGCGTCCCGTAATTAGGAGCATGAGTAAACACCCGTTGCCCCTGATGCTATATAAATCATCTGCAATAGGTGCAAAATGCATTTTTGTGATTTTAATAAAACCTTACGTTTTTTCAAGTCTAACTTCTTAGTCTTGATACTTGTATCATACATTCGTTTGGAATGGAATAGGGTTGTCATGTACTAAATCATGGCGCAACCGAGTGATAAACAAATCATATCAGAAGGGTTTATGTTTTATTAGCTGTGACGGAGAACTTTATCGGACGATTCTTTAACTTGGACTTGGATGTTGCCAAAAAGGAAACTCTTCTACCACTTAGTCACTAACTTATAAGTATAATGAATTTGATATTCGACTGTTCTGGACCACTCGGAAGTTATTTTTGAAAGTAGTAGCAGTGTTGTAGTAGTACTGGTACTTTTCAGGGGTTTTTTTTAATTGGCATTTAACTACCTGTTTTGTGAACCTATGCCGTAGAAACTTTTTTTAGTTTATACAGAAACGGCAATAGTTTTATTTTTAGCTGGCCAGGGGCTTACGGGATTCGAATGAGACCATCAATGGGACAACAATAGTTGACATCAAAACATCGGTTGTCAGTAAAGTCGGTTTACTGACGATAGTTGAACGTGAAAACGTCATAAGATAATACTTAAATAAATGGAACGCCTCAGAGCGAGGTAACGCCGCATTACGTCATGTTTTTTTGTGCATGCAGCCGGCTTCATCAAATTATAAGACGTTGTCACGTCAAAAACTCAAGAATGTATTTATTTTAATTGTTTTGTAGTCTAAAGAATTTCGTGTAAAAACAGAGTAACAATCAAATAAGCTTGTAAGTGTTGGCTTTAGTTAAGCTCCACAATTAACCCACCCCTGTTAATAAGACAGAAAGTGGCAGACTCAGTAAAAATTCATCGCGTCATCCATAGCTGAGGTTGTTAATATTAAAAATGCACACGCGCCCACGGCACCGCAACGAAAATATGCTCAGCCACGTGAAGCCAGATCAAATATTTAAGAGATGCTTTTTTAAACTGTTCATTATTTCAGACGCAAAAAATCAAAGGCTTTACCATATTTTATAGGTACTTGTATAACATTGAAAATAGATGCAAATAAAAGCTTTTAGTTTGATATTTGTTTGTTTGTACCTAGGGCGTTTTTCTTTCAATCTACAGGAATTTATTCGGTCAAATAAAAATATACCCATGTACAGCCATACTTATAAACGCAATTTAGTTTGAATCATGGCTAAAAGTGAGCTTTGTCACAACCCAGGGATAAGAGATAGCACGTGAAAAGAGATAGCAGATGTTGTTTAAGCTTGTCAATAACGAAGACTGAGATTCTTAATGTGACAAATTGCGTTATTCCGTAGATGGAAAAAATCTGCCCTAAAACACAGACCATAGGAAGGACACAACAATAGGAAGCACATAATTTATAATATCTTAGCTATAACAAAAAAAGAAGAAAGATTAGAAACACAAAATAATGGTGATGATTTACGTGCTACAGCAGCAAAGAGATCTTGCTAAAATAAAATAAAATGGTTTAACAACCCTTACCAAAAATTGAATGAAATCGGGCAGAAGACGATAAAAGTTTAAAACCAAACGCACAGTTTTCAATGTTTACATAACCTCTAGCATGAAGACAAGAGAGTTCCCGTGAATAATTAAAGTTAGTCTGCACAATGAAACCTCATATTACTCTAGAAAATTCGAGATTCATTCTCTGAAGAAGCAATCTTCTACACATGTACCTCCGATAGCTACCGATTTAATATCCCACTCATAATTGAAGCGAACGTTCTTCCAAACCCATTATCCGCCTGTTATAAACTAACAGGTGTACGTAGAAGTGAAACTCAACATTCTCTCACCTGTCAAAGAGGGTTATGTCAAGGAACCAATCCTTTTTATTCTAAATGATAATTCTACAGTCACAAACCTTACGCTGCGCTGGCACAAAACACACCAAAGCTTTGCGCACATCTAATCATTCTGCGGTCGTGATCAGTAAAACGCTGTCAATTATAGCTCTCTTATATTTTACAGCGTTTCAATCAACGCTTAGAAGATGTGTACAAGACTTAACATAGCCAACATTACGTCAGCCAGGACCATTGCGTGCTACATAGGATATGGAGATCAATAACTTTTGTAAACCAATTATCTATTGAACGACTGCTTCCGTATCCGTTTTTTTTAAGTAAGTAAAACATCAACTCTTTATCGTTTTCTGTCAAATGAATGCATCTGTTATTGTACTGGCGCATAACAACCGCCCGTGAATGTGACAAAAGCTATTTCAGTCCTACTTTAACTGGTGTTTCGTATCTATGTTCATAATCATTAGATTTTACTCCACGCCTGTAGACTAGTCAGCCTGTAATGAACTCACATTATAAATGCAACGAGGCATCGCCGCGATGCACCGAACACTCAGACGGGAAGAATTAATTCATTTGCATGTAAACTTATACGGAGCGCTACTTAAGATTAGGTATTTGATGTAGGGCTCGAACAGGCGAACAGCCTTCGGAGAATAATTAATAATTTTGATGCTGCTATATTTTGAAGTCGTCAAAGGTCTTGCCAGTTCGATAGGTAATTTAGAATAGAGTTCCTTAAGTTTATTGAAGAGAATATTCCATGTCATGTTAATGTTTTCAAATTAGATATTTTTGTTAGGGTTCCGTACAAATTTTAAGAACTATTTTCTCACTGCCGTTAGTTCTAAGTACTTGCCTATCTAGATAAGCCGCGGTGCTTAGTAAAACTGCGGAGGTTCGTTGACTCAGAAAAGGCGTGAGACACCTGCATACCGAGCACCATACGCCACGTTAATGGTTTCCGCAACCCCTCAAGACCTGGGATTAAAGCACCAGTTTTTGAATCGCTAGTTTCAAGCATTGCTAAATATACGAGCTGGGTATTTAAAGTCCCGCATAGAATAGCCATTACGTCTCGAGGATATCGTAGGAGACGGTCTTAGAACAAAACAGAAGATGATCAGAAGCATTTCCTCAGTATTACGGTCATACATCCTCACACCAAACGTGGTGACTTGTCTTCTTGATATGGGATTTCTATCAGCTGTTCTCAATACTCAATACATTTATTGCATACATATGGTTTAGTTTAGGTACATACATAGTTCTTAGGTGTAAGTCAGTATCACATGGACCCTGTGTATAGGGTAAAGCAACATGGAGGTAGGCCGAGGTTTATAGACAGTAGTTGGTATGTATATATTATTATAGATTGAAAATTGCCAGGCATTATAATGTATATAGTTTGTTACTTTATTTTAAATTAATAAGCTTGGTAGAACAGATTAATTATTCTGTGTGTTGTATGTACTTGATCCTGAAGACGATACTCATACTCGTAACGTATCATCATCGGTTGTACTGTGATCGCTGAATAAAGAAGATCCTGTTCTCATATTTCCTGCTAGAGGATAAAAATTAGTATTTCTACAACAGTTAGCAATAGTAGACTTACTTTCTCATTCATAATGCCAGTCACTTTATAACGGATGGCTAAGTCTCTTGTCACTGTCACACTAATGTCAACAAATAGAGATGGCAATAGATTTGTATGCTAAGCTAAATAAGTGTTATAGGACTAAGTGAGAGTTATTGTTCTATGTCTATTCAGATGTTAGTATTAGAGGAATTAAACCAATTTTATAAAAAATGATTTTATTTAATAGATTCGCAAATTGATGATGTAAGATACCAGTGCTAACCTCTTTCTAATTCCAGCTACTTGACTCGAGTACTTTTTACAGACACTCCTGCCCTCTCGAGGATAATCAGATGCGAAATGGTGACTTCAATTTGAGTGATTGAGAGGCTCTGTCATGTAGATTAGCGTGTGGTGACTGTTGCGTCGAACTTTGACGAATGGGCTTTTGATACCGACTGAAAACTGTTACATAATTTAAGTTTTTTTGAAATGGCAATTTTGAAAAAAAAAAACGGGTGTGATCAAAGTTGGTTTACTAACGATAGTTGAACGTGACATCGTCATAAACCGCAATTATCGTTGCTATAAACAATTGACACCACATTCACTTTTCACTGCACTTCATACTTGACGAAAACATGTAAATGTATTATTGTATAGCAGTTGTCCACGCGGACGCATCGCTCACTCAAGTAGTAGAGAGACAGATCGCTGGTTAAATGCTAAACTGCCACATTCCAAAATATGATTTTTTTCAGTAGAGCCATTTTAAAGTTTCAAAAGTTGTTTTTTTAAATAAATGAGCCTTTATTTCTTTTAATACCTAAGTTATTACCTACCAATCGACGCGTAATTTTAATTGGAATCAAAGTGCATTTATAGTTTTTCCTTAACTATAACCCAAAGTCTTAAAAAACTAGATAAGTTACTTTAGCATATAAAAATTAAGGCACATGTAAACAAAAAAATATCAATAAAGGACCTCATTTCATTAAAAAGTTATGATTTATTATTAGTTGATTACACTAAATCAAACTTTTTTAAAGTTTTGAATCACAAACTAGTAATATTATGCAATATAAATGCTACACGAACAACAAAGTTTTAAAAAAATACTAATAAACCCATTTTTTCAAATTAAAACACAAAGAAAAATAATATTCCTATCAAAATAAAATGCAACTACTACCATTAACATAGTTTTAATCACATCTCTTTTCAATTTAAACATATTCCTTTAGGGTCTACCACAGGCTCTGTCTGGCTCTCTCTCTAGCTCTGGTTTTGAGTCTGTGTGAGTGCTTACCAGTGTATTGTACTGTATGTGTGTCGTATCGACGTAGGGCTTATTTAGTTAACACTCACACAGACTCAAAACCGGAGCCGGAGGCGGAGCCAGGCAGAGCTTGTGGTAGGCCTACTGTTCTTGACGTATGATGTTTTCTATCAACTGTGGTTTATTTATTGTTCCTTTACCTTTCAAATAACGTCTTTTTGTTCGCCACTAAGCGCATTTTGTAAACTCTTATAGGTCTCCAGCGATACAGGCTTCGTATTAGTCTATTGTGTATCTTGGTTTTCGTAAAACTGAATTCTCGAATAAATAATTTGATATTTTTTGAACTGCTGGAGCCAAAGCTTCATAAACATCATAATTCCTTGGTTGAGCATGATTTGAAACCATGCTTAGTATTATAATTTGTGCTGTGCTTTTCATTCTATGAAAATACAAATAAAGTAAATAAAACAAAGTTGTACAAGCAATTGGTTTTCTCAAAAAATATAGACGTAGTAAATAAATACTTTCTTCATTTGATTAAATTAAATTTAAGTAACTTTTTAAAAACTAAAAACCCCGTAAGGATAATTTTCGAATTTGAGAGAGAATTTGTACAACTTTGTCTAATTTTATATACCCAGTGACGCTCGCGTCATCAAAATGAATTGAATTTCGTGTAGGTTTTATATGCAAAATAGACGCATTTTATATCATGTAACATAGCCTATGTTACAGTTTAAACAGTACCTAAAACCCTTTAAAAATATTTATAACAAGCACGTCATTTCAAAAATTACATTAACGTGCTAAACAATAATGTTAGCCTTCACACAAAATTTGAAACAAGTAAGATCAAGAAAAATTAATCTTAAAAACTAAACTTTGGCTTCAAGAAATATGATTGAGTTCACCTTAAACTTATGTGCAAAGCAAACACATCTCAAAAATTAAACTTAGGCTCCAAGAAATATGATAAAGTTCACGTAAAACTTATGTGCAAAGCAAACACATCTCAAAAATGTCACTTAGGCTCCAAGCAATATAATTAGGTTCACGTAAAAGTTATGTACAAAACAATCGCATTTCAAAAATGACATTGTTGAATATAAAAACGATGTAATTACAATAAGATTTCTCGTGCTAAGGTACCACATTTTAGAATGTGTTACCTTAGCACATAAAAATAATTATTATGTCTTGACGTTGATTTATATTCAAAAGGACCACATTTCGAAATAAGACACTTTTGAATATAAATCTTAGTTATTTTTTTGAGATACGGCACTCTAGCTTATAACTTGCATGCGATTCTGCCAACCACTCAACCACAACTCACAAAGTGGCTGCTTAGCTCTGAAATTTGGCGCCAAAGTGTATAAATGCTAAACAGTCATATCTGCTTTTTTGGTAGTTTTTAATGCGAAAATGAAAGGTGTCTTTTACTCATACTATGAAATGGCTATTTTAAGCGCCATTTTTGTAATAAAAACGATTTCCTAAAATTTTGAGATGTGGCACCTTAGCATTTAACCAGCGAGATGTCGAACGCCACCGAACGCGAAGGCCGATTGTGCCTCTTTGTCGCTTGTTCCGCGCTCGCGCTTGCACTTCAAGCCTTAAATGGAACGCCTCAGAGCAAGGTAACGCCGCATGACGTCATTTTTTTTCGTGCTTGCAGCCGGTTCCAACGAATTATAAGACGTTGTCACGTCAAAAATTAGCCTCTTAAGGGCCTACATGAGGTGAAACCGAAAATGTAAAGTAGCATTTTTTTTCGTTGTATGGACGAATCCATTTAATTTTTTTGTAAAATATAACAATTAAATGGTGTAAAAAAATTATGTTCCGGCTAGAAATTCTCTTAAACTCACTGGGTTCGATAAAATTGAACGCAAAGTTTGCCAAAAACTCTCAATTTTTTTTGGATTTGAAATGGTTTTTTTCCGTTGCTGTTAGAGCCATTGCAATGAAAGTTTTGTTCCCGTATACCTAAATAAATACGTAAAAACCTGATGTTATTTCACTTTTCTTAGTTGCCGTAGTTTTTATAAAAAAATAAAATTTTCAAAAATATATATAGGTAGGATTTTCTAGTTACTTCTCAGTACAGCCCGCGCGGCCGACGAGGAGAGGTCTATGTCAAATTTCGCGACATGACATTTTATCTCTGACTACGTAAAATAAATTATATATAATTATAAATTTGCCACAGTGTAACGCAAAACAAATTGTCACAGTATAACGAAATGACGGCCTGTACATAATACCACCATCATCATCATCATCAAATGAATAGACAACCCGTATTCACATCATCATCAGCCTGTAGAAGTATTTATAGTGCATTGCAGGGCACGTTTCTACCGTGAGTGACCTGCGAAGCGCAATGGTTTTGCTAAATCAGTTCCTTAGTTGGTAGTAGCTCTGCCTTCTACGCTCTAGGTCTTGGGTTCGATCCCCACCAAAAACAAATATTTGTGTGGTGGACGCATAATTATGTTTGTTCTCTGTCTGGGTGGTATATATTCTATATATATTCTATGTATGGATTTACAAAAAATGTATATAAGTATTATATCAGCCATCTGGTTCCTATAGCACAAGCTCTGCTTAGTTTGAGACTAGATAATATTGTGCGGATTGCATACAAAATTATTTATTTACCAAAGAACAAACAAAGGTTTACTTAAATAACTGGTAGTCCCCGTACTAGGACAAGCCTGTATCGCAAGGAATTTTATTTAAATATCTCCATCTTTTGCGCAAAGTAGCCTGTTAGCTGTAGCATATCTATATATACCTATTTACCCAGTACTTACCATCATTATCACCAGCCAGTAGAAATCCACTGCTAGATATAGACCTCCCCTGTAAATTTCCAGGAAGAACGATTCTGAGCCCTCTCCATCCGCCGACTTTCCACGATCTTTACAAAGTCGTCGGTCCATTAGGTGGAGGGTAGCACTGGTGGCTTAGCACCGGTGATATTGTCGTAGCGACCCACCTAATGTCGTGGATTCAAGCCCACTCATGCACAAATGAGTTTATCGGTCCAAAAAACGTATGTGCACTAAATGTACACTCATCGTGTGAAAAGCTGCATGACTTGAAACCTAACAAGTTTGAAAAAATGTGTAAAGTACCTTCATGGAAAGAGGCTCTTTGAGTTACATTTAAAACTCCTGTCATGTGACTTAACACAATACATCTAGTGACATGGCGCACTTAAAATCCTTTCACCACACTTAGTTTGAAAGAATCAGTGACACTATAAGAAGAAGTGACATGACAAGAAGAAAACTTGAAAAAATGCTGTCATTTTGAAAAGAGTTTGGAAACCCTTCATTTTACAATTCATATACAAGGTGTATCTAAATATGTGTACTATGCGAAGGTGGGGGGTTTCAGACCACAATGGTGATCAGTTGTGGAGGGGAGATAATTAAAAATTCCTATTTTCAGTTTCCCATACAAAAATATTTAAATTTCATAATGCCTAAATAAATTGACAACCCTATCCTTGTAACCCCTTGACCCCTTGACCTACTACCTCTGTAGGTCTACTACTACTACCTACTACCTCTGTAGCTGAGTTTAGGGTTGTCACTTTGTATAAAGTCAGTTGTTAATGTTGAAACTTCGTTGCAGTTTTTTTCAGAGATACCAATCGAAGTTTGAAAAGTCGTTGAACAAAAGTTGTTCCCCGGGGGGTGGAAATTCACCCCCCTTCAGGATAGTACACATATTTTGATACACGTTGTATAGTTCATGCATTTCACGAAGACGCATCCAGTGATATTTATCTGGTTGTAATAAGAGCCAAAATGCTCTAATTGACGCGTCTTCGAGAAATGCATGAACTATACCTACATATTCAAGTAGTATTCATAGTGCCAACCTTTTTTATTCGTCGTTAATTTATAGAGATAATGTCTGGAATCTCTTTGAAATCATGCGCGGCACGCTACCTACAGAACTGTTTGTCTAGGTTTCCCAAAGTAATGAAATTTGGAGAGTTCCGCAGGGTTAATAAAGAACTCAATTTCAATCCCAATCCAAAGAAGACGAAATTTTGACAGAAAAACTCCGTATAAAACCTTCCGACAAATTTCCAATCAAATCGAGATTGGGATTGAGTGTTACATAGCAGTTGGGGTTCAGTCGTGAACCTCTTTGGTTTACCTAAATTTTTCACATGCAGATAA
This sequence comes from Thera britannica, assembly GCA_939531255.2. Taxonomy (NCBI): domain Eukaryota; kingdom Metazoa; phylum Arthropoda; class Insecta; order Lepidoptera; family Geometridae; genus Thera; species Thera britannica. The sequence continues at coordinate 4,352,151 of OW618041.2, read as the reverse complement.
ATTAAACAATCTATTTTCAAAAAAGGTTTACAGAGATAGATACAACATAATATGTCTAATTTATTGTCATGAATAACTAAAGAACACTTTGGAATAAGTAGGTTCTACAGTCAAATGCGATGTGAATCTTTGTCAACAAACATTTTAATTCCAAAAATGTTTTTTTAGCTTACCCTGTGATTACAATAGCTTAGACAATTATAGCCAGATAATCATAGTAATCTTAATCTGAATTCCAGCAAATCCCTTGCTGGATCACACTTCGGTAAAACTGAACTACAAAAAATAAGCGTTGAGTATAAATTAAATATTTATTGCAAAGTATTACAAATGCTTATTTAATAATATTGGTAACAATATACATTACAATCTATTCTACGGACATGCTGCTTATAAGAAAAGTAAGTTCTATGAATATTGAAGGTAGTTTTACCGGCCGTATTGTTACGGCCGGCTGTACCTTGACTCAAATTTTACTTTTGCCTCGGTCCACAAGTGTAGCGTAGAAGATCGCGCGCGCTACACTTACCCGCTCGTTACGGGCGAACAAAGAAGAAGAAGAGATATGGATGTGATTCTCTGGGTGGGTGTTGTAATAATAATTATATTGCAATTCCCAGCTATGACGATGGTAGACATCCCTCAAATTTCTTATGGGCAAAATAATTCAGAATTGCAAAGTAGGGTCATCAAGCAAACATAATAAACATTTAAGAGGGACTTCAAAATATAAAAAATAAACAATACGGTTTGGTTTATTATAGTATAATATTATTTTTAATTATTTTAACTACAGCGGGCGGTAAAAACTAAATGACGCAAGTGCCGCTCAGAACCGACCAAAGGCATTCATTAAAATTTCATCATCACGAACTAATAGGTACAACTATTCGTTTGCCCGGAACTTAGATCTCGCTATGTTCGCTTCCGACTCATGGAAGCTCTGGGATCATTGGTTTTCTCGTTTTATCTTAAAACCGACTGTCCTAGAAAATAAGTAAAAACTGTTTTGAAATGTAATTACTACTAAAAACTTTCAATTATTTTTGTGACTTTATTCTTTGGCTCCATAAACATAGACAAATCATAGATTACACTAATTATTGTTACATAGTTACCATTTAACTGATTTGACTCATATGACCTAGCCTACTAGTAAATTTCTTTAGTTAGGTATCTACTAAACAAATTAAAATGCTGCCAAGTGCGAGTCGGACTCGCCCATGAAGGGTTCCGTAGCAACAAGTAACATAATATAAAAGTTCTTGCAGTTCGTCGAATGGTAAATTGCGGTTTACGATTTATGACGTATAAAAAAAAAACTACTGGCTAGATCTCGTTCAAACCAAATATCGTTGAAAGTTTGCATAGTAATGTACAACATATATTTTTTTTAGTTTTATCATTCCCTTATTTTAGAAGTTAGAGGGGGGGGACCAACTTTTTTCAACTTTGGAAGTGTCTCTCGCGCAAACTATTCAGTTTAGAAAAAAACAATATTAGAAACCTCAACATCATTTTTGAAGACCTATTCATAGATACCCCACACTTAAGGGTTTGACGAAAAAATTTTTTTTGAGTTGCAGTTTGAAGTATTGGGACCCCCAAAATTTATAGTTTTTTTTCTATTTTTGTGTAAAAATCTTAATGCGGTTTACAGAATACATCTACTCGCCAAGTTTCATCAGTGTAGCTCTTATGGTTTCGGAGAAAAATGGCTGTGACACAGTCGGACAGACAGACAGACAGACAGACATGACGAATCTATAAGGGTTCCGTTTTTGCCATTTGGCTACGGAACCCTAAAAACAATAAATTTTGGGGGTCCCCATACTTAGAACTGAAATTCAAAAAACATTTTTTCATCAAACCCATACGTGTCTATGAATAGGTCTTTAAAAATGATGTTGAGGTTTCTTATATAGTTTTTTTCTAAACTTAATAGTTTTTGCGAGAGACACTTTCAAAGTGGTAAAATGTTGGTCCCCTGTAGTTTCTAAAATAAGAGAACGATAAAACTAAAAAATATATAATGATGTATAATTATGTAAACTTCCAACGATTTTTTTAATACGTCGTTAATCGTAAACCGCAATGTACCTTTCGACGAACTACTAGAACTTCTATATTATATTACTTACTGCTACGGCACCCTTCATGGGCGAGTCCGACTCGCACTTGGCTGCTTTTTTTTCAATATCCTTTCCTTCTCTAAATTCTTTCTCTCCGCCTTATTTTAAGGAGCGCTTTGAATTCCTGCATCAAGCTAACGATCGAAGTATTCGATCTTCCGAAACCTTGCAGATTTTTATTCCTGTCCATGCTACTAATAAAATGTATGGTAAGTCATTCACCATACGCTGTAAGCCTTTGGAACTCTTTGCCTCGGTCTGTACGTTTATCTATATTGATCTAGGTATATCTTTAAAACTAATGTCAACAATCACTTTTCCTTGTTGCCCACGTATTAGGTTAGTCTAATATTCTTAGGTTTTCATGTTATTATGTGTCATAATTAGGTACTTATATTATATACACATAGATACATACATAGAATCACGCCTCGTGCCTATGGGGGTAGGCAGAGATCACAGATTTTCACTTGCTGCTATCCTGCTTGACATACCTCTTTCGCTTCACTCACTCGCATAATATTCTTCATACATGCTCGTCGGTTGGGTACTCCTGTCCTGACACGGCCTTCCTCTAAAACGTCTACTATCTGATCGTGATACATGCGCCGATGTCTTCCCTTCCAGCAGTTCCATTCATATAATATAACTAATAATAATATAACTATACATATTATTATAATTATGTTTCATATTATTATTTATATGCTATATTATTAGCTGCAAATACTCAGGAATTAGGTTCAACAAATAAAATAAAAAATATTTATGAAACGATTTTTTTAAAGTTTTGTTATGAAAATCCCGAGAAAATCGATAAAGAAATCATTGGCGCCTGACCTATTTTGACCTTTTATCCGCGCCCGCGCGCCGTGAGTGACACTCTGCGTTCAGTCACCCCCTGGGTGGGTCATCGTCCTGTTCTCCATGGCAATCATTATGCAATAGCCGTAAAGAAATTAATAAAAATAAAATTTTGATACAAAAACTTAAATCAAAATTAAAAAAAAAAACATTTTATAAATATTTTTTATTTTATTTGTTGAACCTAATTCCTGAGTATTTGCAGCTAATAATGAATAACCCTGTATATTGTGAAATGTATGTTTCCCACAAAAACGTACCAGGTATTCTCCAAGACTACTCATCCAATTTCAATAGTTTTATGCACTAATATTTTGATAGTACTTTTGTTGCAACCCGAAATGCTAACCGAACAAAAAAGTTTTATATTTTTCGACTCATTTCGTTATTCTCTGTCTAGAATTTAATGCCTAAGCAATTGGGCGAAGTGTATTCTAGTCAACACATTGTAATGTCGTGACAAATGTCAGACCCAAGCACAGAATAAGTAATAGTTGGTATCAAATACATGAATTCACAGCTCAGGTCAGGCAACGCCATCTTTATTTTAAATTTTTCCAACTTTCCGGTCGTGTTTTGTTTTTAGACCAGCGTATAGCGGAGGCTTAATAATAATGCCGGACACTTTTTAGAGAGACTCGCTAAAAGTCTTTTGTCACTGTCACTTTCATATCAACAAATAGAGATGGCAACAGACTTATCATTCTGCTAAGCTAAATGACTGATTTAGGACCATTATGAATATACCCGCAGGAGTTTTTTTTTAGTTATATTCTTGCGTCAATAGGGTTGCGATAAGCTTAATACGAAGGTTTACGTAGTTTAGTATACGAGGTTTTGTAGTTATAGTTTGACTAGAAAACCTTGACGGCAAGCGTCATTATCCAAGACCAAGATCAAGATATTTAAGACCAAGTTCGGTTTTGCGAGTCATATTCGCTCACATATGAAAAATAATCCAGGTTCGCAGTAAGGTTCGCCATCGACGGATACGTCGCGGAGGAAATCATCATCATCATCATCATCATCATCATCACGAAGTTTTCCTAGTACCTACCAAGATATAATAATTATAGCAATTAACGTTTATGAGTCAGTATATTGTCAGGCACCTAATAAAACCCAGCCAATCTACATACATTTCAGTAAAGTTGTTTTTTTCCTCAGAACATGAAATTTGATTGCCAGCAATAAGCGCACAGTGTAAACGACTCGCAAAAATAACAAAATAAATTAAAGAGGGTTACACAATAGCTTCGCAAATAAGAACGCCCTACCTCTAGTTAAGAGAAAAAATCGTAAGAACTCCCTCCAATGAGTACGGTTGATAAAAAAGTCAGAGTGCGCGTGATCGCTCCCTTGGGCTCGCACTTATCATTGACATTAACTTTTTTGTTGTCCATAACATTTGCATAACTCTTAAACTCTGTATCGGAGCGCCTCAGTGGCCCGAGGCGTCAACTGGGAGCGATGGCGGCCTCTACTTTGTAAGATCATTTTCAGTCTTTGCTAAACTACGGGCAAGTCTTCTGGGGCTCGTTTCAGAACGGCACAAATTACCTTTGCGGTTCAGGATATTTGAACAAAATTCTACTTTGCAACAAATAAATATCATAAAGCAAATAAAAACCACCACCACATAATTATGTATAATTTTTCATAATTAACATCAGATATCATTATTTTACATCATGTGAGCCTTATGCTTGTTTCATCAGCTAGATAAATGAAAAACAGTAGGTATAGCATAAACAGCACATTTAATCTATTTAGTCAAATTACATTGACTGGCCTCTAGCTCAGTTGGTAGTAGCTCTGCCTTCTGCGCCGTAGGTCGTGGGTTCGATCCCCACCGAGAACAAATATTTGTGTGGTGAACACAAATGTTTGTTCTCTGTCTGGGTGTTATATTGTATTCTAAGTATGTATTTACAAAAAAAATAAAAATGTATTCAAGTATTATATCAGTTATCTGGTTCCCAAATTACAAGCTCTGCTTAGTTTGAGGCTGGGTAGTGTTGTGTGAATTGTCCACAATATTTATTTATTTATTATTATTTAAATTTTTTCCATAGTACTGGAAAAAATTTACTAGGTATGGCTACAAAACAAAATAGGCATACCTACATGAAAAGATAAAAGTAACATGAAAGTATTTAGAGGCCGTGTGATGTAATGTATCATTTATATTTTTTTTTACCGTTAACATCTCAAAGAGTTTAGTTTTTCACAATCGTCTTGCAAGAAGTAAACTTCACTATGTAAATGAAAAAGTATGGATTTAATATCGAGATGTCTGTGGATAATTTTATAATTAGAACATTTTGACAGCTGTCACATGCAGACAGCCCTTCGGCAAACGAAGCTAATCCAGACCCTACGAGGTAGACTCAGATGTGCGAGTTCATCATTCATTTAAAATTCTTGTTGCTCAAATATATTTTCAGTTTTCACAAGAAATATTTTTATATTTGTTGGAAAATAAGTCACACTTCCATTTCACTGTGTATTTACTTTTACTGTGTATCGTTGTTTTTTTACATAGGTAGTTTAAGTTTATATTGTGCATTTTAGTTTTTCTTAATTAAAATAAACAGTCACAAGTTACCTACATATAAAAATAAAAGCTTTATATCGACAACATAATTAAGGTCAATCGTTCCATACACAAAAATACACAAACAAGAGAAAACGCAAAATATTACACAAGTATTAATTAAAATAAATTATTAAAATATTTACAAATATTTATAATATTTATGTTGAGGTATCTCTAGATCGTTTGTAACGATCTGCAGATAGCTCAACTGTTTCTTGTGTATTTTGTACATTTTGTAAATATTTGTTTAATTGTAAGTTTCTTTGTATAAGTATATAAATAAAGCCCCCCACGCTTTTTGTACAATAATATAAATTTTTCAATTGAAATATTTACATAAAAATCTATTTGGCTAAGGTAGAACAGTTACAGGACGTTAGTATAATAGTTTTAACGCAATGTGACAGTATAGGACTGTGAAAATTATAAAATTTTAAGTTTCCAATAAAATGCCAATAGCAATAGCAATTCGTATTTTTAAAAGTACCTAAATACATAATGACTTTTTACCACAAAGTATTTTCCCATCTCATAATTTTACAAAAACCGTCGTCCCAGGTAAACACAAAGTTAATTGGCTCCGAAATTTTCCTCGTAATCCATCTGCAGATTATAATTTAAAAACATGAGGAAGTTGTAATGGAGGACAGGCTTCTTGGACGTTATACGGCTTAATAAGTAGGTATCGTTGGCGGCAGCTGTGATACCGGCCGAGTGTCGCCGCACTCACCCTTAAAGAGGTTTTTTTTATAGCTGGTTAGGGCGGAGACTACTTTTCTTGTAAGAAATTAAGCGCTCAGTGTTGCCTGCTTGGTCTCTGACCCATAAAGCACGACCACCATTTGGATAAAAAAAAGACTGCTAGTTGTATTTACAACTGAGAGCTTCCTGCTTGGACACAGTAAGCTGTTCCAGGGACTAGTAGTCGCTATGCTATGACGAGGAGGTCTACCAATTCCGTAACCGGAGTTGAGAATCGGTACTCATTTCATGGAATCGCTGTTTAAAGTATTTGTATAGCATTCCATACTTTTATACCCTATGCTCCAAGGCGATCGTCTTTTTTTCTCGCCCCAACCTTCGGAAAAAATAGGGGAGATTCCTATCTTGTCGCTTCTAATTTACTTATTCCTCTTTTAAAGACTTATTTACCTTCAAAATCCCATTGTGACCGGTGCGGGGCCAAGTAGAGGCCTCAAGTAACGAGCGCGCCTCAGAGACTACTCAGACGTGTCAAACGAGGCTTTTCTTAAAAAAGCAATAACAATTTACATAAACACCCGGTTCTAGTTAACAGTTAATAAAGAAAACGATGTCGCAATTGACGGAGCAGAGTCTTTAAACGCCTTTTAGATGGAAATTCTGATGGCATATTGTTTAACAAGACGTCTCCTTTGTGACGTGATAAAATGCTGAATCGAATTTGTGATGTTTTGTTTATTGTTTGTTTACTGCTGCATTTATCTGAACAGCAATGACAGTATAATATTTTGAAATGAAGGTTAAATGAAATATGAAATCAGAACAATCCCTATACGCAACCACGAACACAGTGACCTCAATTCAGTTTAGTTCCGGAATTGTTTCATTAAACCGACCCAAAAGTTTGAGGAGGTCCGTGAGCGCTACCCACCCACGATCGATCCTCAGTTCATCGCACCCTATCCACAAAACGCAAAATGTGCACCAGGCTCCACTAAACCAAGGGCCAGACCCCAATAACCAAATATCCTTACCATATTTATACCAGAGTTAGCGACACGAACTGTCCGCGGCACGTCAACCCCTTCTTATCAAAACTCCCAACTCACTAATAGTAATCCAAAACAGAGTTCAACCGGTTCAAGGTCGCAATTTAAAGTTTTTTTTTCCAAAACTTCTTTTCCCGTTCACTTTTTTATAAGTATATAAATCTTTTTGTCGGCAAAGTTCCACAAAGTTTTTGGCCCAGATTGTCATCGATTTTTGTTTGAAGAGTTTGTTTTTTCATTGTTCTTCTTTACTTGTTTGACGGTTAATTCATAAAAACTTTCCCGCCAGCACAATCGATAACGATCGTACTGTCAGTTTGTAAACAAAGGCATGTGGTTGGTTACATTCATACATAAGAACCGGAATTTCATATAAATATTTACTATATTCGTCTTATAAAGCGAGGTTGTTCACGATTGTGCAACTATCTTCATAACTTCATGTAACTCTCTAAATCTCTGGATACACCCCAGAAAAAACAGTAATCCGAAAATAAACGTTTGCTTTTGATTTATATTTAAACGGTGCAATAACTTTCAATCACACTAACCCGATGTAAAACAATAAAGCGCATCATCGCAGCTCCCTCTGAAGGTACTCTTTTCAGCTTCATAAATATGGCGTTTCGCGCCGGCTGTAAATATTTTCCCCATAAAGGCATGCATGGACGCCGGAGGGCTCTCATCACCTCGGCCCTGAATATTTTCCTACGTATCCCTCTGTCACAACTTATGTAAATTCAGGCCTAACACTTTCTCAGTTTTTCTCGCATTTGACGCACAATACGGCGCAATTTGATGGCAGATCCTGACATTATCCGTAAAAGGGCTCACCTCTTGACTAGAAAGGATTCCAAATGGAAATTGTGATTTACAGTTTATTTCAGGGATTCAGAATAAAATATTTACCCACCTACTTTATATTTCTAACAAGATTTTGTTGCGTAATTTATTCCGAATTCAATTGTAAAATTGAAATGAAAAACGGGGGAAATCAGAACGCATTAACATTTTTTCACATTAATTGCTACTTGCGTAGACAAAGAGAGCACAATGAATGGCGTCCCCACTGTCCGTCTCGGCTGATTTATTTCATGACTTTTCGGATATGCAAATAACATTAACATTCAAAGATGTAGGTATCCGCTTCCCCTTAAGAAATCCGTGGCGACCGCAGAATGATGCCAATCCAGGGTGAATCTTAATATTTTATGTTGTGTTATTTCCCTTTCTCTTTTCATCGTGCTATTATTTATTTCCTCGCCGACAATGAGATTCCCACTTTGGCGAGTAATAAAAAAGAATTATTGTTCATCTTTTTATAGCATGGCGTTTTGTTGAGGTTTATATTATCGTGATTAGGAAGTGTTGGTTTTATAAACTCGGGAATTTTAAAGATCTCTTTATTTATAATTTCAATCATTTATTTAACAGCATTAAATTGCATATTGGGATTAAAATATGCATGGATGCAGACTAATAAAATAAAAATGATGAAAATTCCACGCAAAGAGTAGTAGGAAAAATTTTCCATTTCCACAATTTGTCCAGAAAAAATCTATCAGCATTTCACGTATCCCACACGAGTGATTAACAAGTCCCCGTGGGCCTTGCACTGAACAGTGGAAAAAATCATCGAGGCCTGGGGAGTGATCGGCCCGATGATTGATCGCTGCTCTAATTGGATGATGGATGATCGGAAGCGAGCTAAATTTCTAATCTGATGCCTTCGCTGGACTTGGAAAAGCATGGAACGTCTCAAATATTACGTAATATCATCCCTTTTTTTATAAATATTTTAGTGACTGATGTGATAAAAAAAATTTAGAAGTTTTTACTTTTGCACGTCAACAAAAATAGTTTACACACTATACGTATAGGGCACACGTCTGCTAAAAAAATATTGCGTACAAATATAGTTTTTTTTTTTTACATTATTTATACCAATCTTTGGCTACAATCTCACCTGATAGTGAGACTGAGAAGCGACGATGTAGCCGACGATGAATCAGGATGGTCTAGAAGACACCTATTCACTCTTGCCTTGAAGAGGCCCAGATATAGACAGAATAGTGACAGAATTTACCACCACCTGCTGCTGGGTTTTTCTAGCGTCCATTATATTACTTTCAAAAGTCTTGTGGTTGATAAATTATTATCTATGTCTCATTCTAAATTTGAAATATACAAAGTGCAACCATTTAAAAGCATTTTTTTTTCACATACGGAGAACGGTTTTTGATGAATAAAAATATGCAGGTCCCTGTTCTTGTTAAGCCTATAATACATATATCGACGTAGCCGTAGAACAGAGTTCGATGTGTGTGAGATCCCCTTGAGAGTGACGTCACGAGCGCCGTGTACTACACATACGGTCCTTACAAATTTATTGCGTTAAAAATATTTCGGAAGTTGTTAAGACCTATAAAAGTATAGTAAACTGTAGTTTATTGAGCAACAAGCCGGTGTAACTGTTATCCTACATCAAACAATTGTGTTAGTGAAGTTATTGGTAAAAAGGATTTTAATCACACGAACAGTGAGTCTAATTACCTACCTACCCTCTATTGTTGTGTTTATTGGTTTGTTCAATATTCGCTTAAACCATCTATTATCTAGTGCCGGAACATAACTACTGCACCGGACCTAGTAAAGAGCCTTACCATTCTACGAAAAATGGTAAAGTGCGTAGCCTGTGGAAAGTTTTTGGGGTCCAAAGAGGGCATTAGTTGTCCTAAGTGCAAATCGAGAAGTCACAATGAATGTGTCCGTGTACCAATCGGAGTCATGGTCGATTATACCTGGAGATGTGGCGACTGTCAAGCTAAGGCGCCTAAAGGCCGCGACCCGTCCACGCCCGTCAGCAGGGAAAGCTACCTAGATCAGGCACAGGCCAGCGCTGACCAAGCTGAGTCCGTTCTTCCTGTAACTATGAGTCGTGAGGCCGAGGGGTCGGGTCAGATTAGTATCGACATGGTTCGCACGCTTATTAGGGAGGAGATGCGGTCTGAATTCTCGAACATACACGACCTTATGACTGCGGAATTCCAATCATCAAAGGCAGGCATGAGTTCATTCATAGAAGAAATGCGCGAGCTCAAAAGTGAGCTCTCTGCTGTCCGTTCCAGTTTCAATGAGCGAATGGACGCGTTCGAGGCGCGCTTGCTGGCACTGGAGATAGCACGGGACAACCCCACCAGATCGAATGAAACAAATCTACTTGAACAGGCCCTTGCTGAAGTTAAAATGCAGCTCAACGAGCGTGAACAGGAATTTCTGTTGAACGATGTTGTCATCACTGGCCTTCCTGAGCAGAATGGTGATAGCCCGACGCACTTGGTTTCCTTGCTAGGAACCACGATGGGCGTAACCCTGGATGAGCGTGACATAGTTCTTGCCGAGAGGGAGGGAGCCCCCCGCCGCGCCCAGGATGCTTCCCTATCAGCAGTGCGCGCGCGCCGCATCGTAGTTCGTTTCACACGACGTGCTACCCGGGATCAGTACCTGTTAGCTGCCCGAGTCCGACGCGGCCTTACTACTACTGAGCTCAATGTGGAGGGGGCGCCCGCCCGCATCTACGTCAATGAGCGCCTCACTAAACTGAATGGCCAAATATTCGCTAAGGCCAGAGAAGAGTGCAGAGCGCGTTCGTGGAAATATTGCTGGTCGAAAGAGGGGCGCATCTATGTTCGGAAGGAACACGGGACCCCGTATTCCCGTGTGAGAAACGAAATGGACATTGGTCAAATTTTTACCAAAACCCCAGTTTGAAAAAGTTATTGTTTTATTTCTTTGCGCTGTCACTTTTACATAGCAACTTTAGGTATATAACATTACTTATAGTTACGTATTTCTCTATTTTTTGTTACAACAAGTTATTATATAAGTTGTGTCCTACGTTTTTCTATATTTTTTTCGCCATTGTAGTAATAGGCCAGTGTCTGTTATTATTTTATTATATTCCATCATGTATCATCGGATTCCGTACTTCAATGTTTGAAAGTCATATTGTTTCGTTGTGCAGCTTGTTATCTTTGTGTGTGAGTGTGGAGTGTGGCCAAGGTGCGTCCTGTATATTGAGCCCCGTTACTCGTATATATCTTAGCACAGATTATAAAGTAATTTATCGATACCTACTTAATCTATATAATATTACCTATATTATATCAAAACCAATGCCGCATTTACATATTTTATATTATAATAACCTATTGACCAGCATTATATTTTATTTATATCTACCTATGAAATATACACGTATCTTTAGTAAAACCATAATTTTAAAAAATGGGTAATCACAAACTTCTCAAGGTTGGTCTCCATAATGCTGGTTCTCTGGGCACCGGCCATGACAATTTTATTGCAGCTATGGAAAAATTATCTGTAGATATTATGGCTATTAACGAGACATGGATAAGAGAGGGTGAAATAGGACGTGCCCCATCAGTTCCCAACTATAGGCTGAGGTTTGTTCCGCGTCCAACTAGCACGCGCGGTGGTCGTGGTGGGGGCGTTGGTTTTTATATAAAGCGCGGAGTAAACGTACGAACATGCCCTCACCCTATAAACCCAAACATAGATCAGATGTGGCTTAAACTTACTGTTAAATCCTCGAAGCTAATAATTGGCACAGCATACCGCCCACAATGGGTTAATGTTAATGAATTTCTTGAAGCCTTAATGGACTCGATTGCAACATTCTCGTACTGTGATAATTTAATAATTCTAGGAGATTTTAACATTGATATGTTGTCAGCACATGACGCTAAAACCTTGCTTTTCAATGAGTTCCTCACTACTACAGAACTAATACAAGTGATAGATAGACCCACTCACTTTACAGATCATAGCCAATCGCTTATTGATGTGGTTTGTTCTAATGTACGATCGCGTAATGTCTGCGTTGAACTCATAGGGTCAGACATTGGTCACGCCTTTCTTACATGTGAATTTGTTTTCAAGAAACCTAAGATCGTCCCCAAATCTATAACCTATAGACCTATTAAAGATATCTGTTACGACCTATTCACTAGTGACCTGGAGTCTATCCAGTGGGATTCTATTCGACGTGCTGACTGCGTTGATGATATGGTAGCTGATTTTAACTCCGTTATTACTTTGATGTTTGATTTGCATGCTCCAATGAAGTCGCGAGTCATTAAAGAACTGCCTAGTCCTTGGCTAACCGACAATGTGAAATTGATGATGCGTCTTCGTGATGCAGCGCTTGCTAGGCATCGGATCACTCAGTTGGAAACCCATAAGCAATTCCATAAAGACTTAAAAAAACAAGTTATCGTGGCGCTGAACAGCGAAAAGAAAGCGTTTTTTGAGCAAAACATTAATTGTAATAGTCACAATTCAAAACTGTTATGGAAGAATTTAAAATCGAAAATATTACCGCCTAAATCCATAGAGCTCCCCTTACATTTTGATAATCCTAACCTAATTAATGATCATTTTTTAAGTGTCCCTGATAATTCCTGCATTACAATTTCTAACCTCACATTTTTTGAGTTCCATAAGTCCTGTACTACCACGTTTTCCTTTGAGCCAACCGATTCCACAACTATTTTGAGGTTTCTGAGACAGATAAAGACTAATGCTCTTGGTATAGACAAAATATCCTTGGACATGATCACGCTTACACTTCCTCAAAGTTTGAATGCAATTACAGCAATTGTTAATAAGTCCCTTGTTTCTGGAGTTTTTCCTACATTATGGAAAAAAGCAGTGATAAAGCCCATACCCAAAATCCCTAACCCTCTCGAGCTCAAAGATCTGCGTCCAATAAGTCTCCTGCCTTGCCTCTCTAAAGTGCTGGAAAAAGTAGTTTGTTCCCAAATGACGAAATACCTGGAAACTTATAATATTTTACCCGATATGCAATCAGGATTTAGAAAACACAGAGGTACAAATACCGCACTACTGGACGTAACTGACAACATTCTTGCAGCGCAGGATGCAGGTATGGGCACTATTCTGGTACTTCTTGATTTTTCCCGCGCGTTTGATTCTATCAATACATCTCTTCTACTTTCTAAACTTAGCTACTATGGCTTCAACATGGATGTGATACGGTGGTTCGATTCATACCTAAGTAATCGGGCGCAGTTTGTTGAAATTAGTAAGGACAACGGTGCAACGTTAGCATCCGATCTGCGAGAGGTCTCTAGGGGCGTGCCGCAAGGCTCAATACTTGGGCCAATATTATTTATTCTATACAGTGCTGACGTCACCAATTGCTTCCAACATTGTAAATTCCACGTGTACGCTGACGATATCCAAATGTACCTATCTTTTAAGCCAGAGGACATACGAGCGGCTGAGGTTAAGATCATACAGGATCTGGAAAAAGTTACTACTTGGGCCATGTCAAACTCCTTATTACTAAATGCATCAAAGACAAAGTACATGTTATTAGGAACAAAAAATCAGGTTATTAAAATGACAAATTCGAATCCACAACTAGTTATTGGTGGAGAGGTTATCGAGCGTGTTCTAGAGGCGAAAAATCTTGGCCTAATCTTGGACGAGCAGTTGAGGTTTGAACGGCATGTATCTGAAACGGTCCGCAACAGTTTCTACCGTCTAAAAGTCCTATATAAAATAAGAAACTATTTGAGCATAGACCTTCGTATTATGCTCGTGGACTCACTTGTACTCTCTAAGTTCAACTACGTTGATTGCGTCTATGGTCCTCGCCTTCTAGCTAAAACTTCTCGTCGCATACAGATTGTTCAAAATGCCTGCGCTCGCTTTTGTTTCAATGTTCCCCCACGTAGCCATATAACACCTTTCTTGAATCAGTATAATATACTGAACATGAAGAACAGAAGAGACTTGCATCTCGCTACGTTGATGTTTGATGTGATGAAGTATCAAAAACCTCTGTATCTTTATTCCAAATTTGTATGGGCTCGAGACTACAACAGGTATGCGACCCGTACATCATCCCTATTACTGCGCACCCCGCGACACGGTTCTGCTGCATTTCGTGGTAGTTTTCGTTTCTGTGCCACGAAATGCTGGAATTCTCTTCCCCCACCATTACGTGCACTACAGTGCAAGTTTAACTTTCGGTTAAAGCTAAAAAAAATCATAATAGATTTGCAAAAGTCTGTCACGTGAATACCTACCTACTCAGTTTTAGTTGCCCCTATCTAGTTATACTCAATACTTATATATCTACATTATTACCTATTTTATTCTATTATTTATCTATATCTATTATCATAATTATTTCTAGATTTTTACTCGGCCCTTTTATCAACTAGCTGACCCTTTTTTTAATTGCAAATAGACGTTCTTTTTAATACCGGATGGTATAAAATATCTAAGTACCTACATAAAAATAAAATAAAATAAATAGAATATAAAAAATATCTAAGTATACTTACCTAAATAATAAAATCACCTTGTCGCGGGGATTTAGGATATGGGATATGTACCTACACTGAAGTGTGTAAACGTTGCGTTTAGTTAGGTACTTGCTTATGTTTTGAAGTGATCCAAGTGAACACAAAATGTTTGACTATTATCTTGGCTATATACTTCTTACTTAACATTATCACGGGGTTCTCCTGGGTAACCCAGGCTCTTAAGAGGCTGGTGTTGACGGAAGGGCCCCTTTACGTGAACTCGGTTTTTGTTTTGTTTTTAGTTTAGTTCTTAATGCTATACATACATAATACCTTTACTATAAATTATATACAACTTCCTTACAGGCCTAACTCTTATATTATGCATATATTCTACCCTAGTTACTAAAATATATTTATAACCTACTGTTTTTAATACCAACTATGTATATTTTTATTTGTTCATAATACCTACCTACCTACAGTTTGTGCGTCACCAAAAGCCTTGTGCTGAAAACCAGCGCTGAGAACTCGTTCTCAGCCCATGCTGAGCTCAGGGCTTTTTATACAGACCGTACATGGCAGCATTTCACACACACACACACACACCCACCAGAACTCTGCGTATTGTGCTATTAACACTGTTTTTTTTACTTTTTTATTGTTAGTTTTATGTCTTGTCGTGTACAGTTTGTATAAATAAACGTTTTTCTTTCTTTTCTTTCTTTCTTTCTTATGTGCTCATAGAGCAAAAATGAGTTAAATAGCTAGACGAGATAAGGAATACAAACTCTACAGATCTGCGTTTTTAGAATTTTTGTATCTTATTTAGTTTCGGAAATATAGAATCGAATAACGTTCTATCTGACATTAGCTCCGCATAAAATCGCACCGAGTGATCAAGCGACGCACCGCGGGGAGCGGGCGGCCCGTCCGTTCGTCAGAACGGTCGTTGTTTGTTGGAAAGAGGTTGTTTTGATGTCGTGCGCTTGGTTTTTTATCAGTGTGATGAAAAAATAATTTATCAATTGTTTTGTATGCAAAAATATATTTTTAGACATTTTGCGATCGATTTTTATAAAGGACGTTTTTTAATGGAGAGGTCTATTAACACATTATTAGTGCGAAAATACGATTGGCATAATGCATATCCACATAGTAATTTTTTTTTTCTGAAATAATAAACAGTAAAAAGTAGAGGTCTTATGAAGTATTAGGACAATTTTATGCGAACATTATTGAACTTTTAAGCGTTTCATGTGAATATAGGCCGTTTTTCTACGGAATCTATCATGCGATTTGTTGTTTCGATATTAAGATGGGACGTTATTACTGGGATAATGCAATCAGTTAGGACGTTGTTCATGTAAAAATATCGTCAAATATGAAGATTTTTATAAAAAAATTGTAAAATTAGTTGCTAGGTACATCTGTCTTACAATTACATTAATAATTATATAGCTTTTTTGATTTCGGTTGTGAATATTGATGACAACGGCATGATACAGCAAACGTTACCTTTGCCTCCTGGTGCTTAAGAAATCAGTTAAGAACTAGCTGATTTATGGGAAGAAGTTTTGTATGAAGATGGTGGGACCAAAAAATTAACCTGCGACAGGTTAATACGGAATGTCACGTCTGATCCGTCTGCCAAGGAGGCTTTCAGCAATCCACCAAGTACCTACATTTTCCTAAGAAGTGCCTTGTCGTTTCAAAAACTCAAGCAGTTAGAAGTTTTTTTTTTTTTATGTAACTAGCTGATGGAACAAGCTTATGGCCCACCTGATGTTAAGTGGTAACCATCGCCTATAACAAAGCAATGCCTCGTAGGCACCACTGATCTACGCTGGTTAACTGTCAGTGCCAACTCCTATGCCATCTCCTACTATTTATTATTCTGCCCTTATCATTTGGACAGTCTTTCTATGATTTCTTTATCGTCATTTAGCACTATGAATTTGCCTGCAACTTCCCACTATAGAGGTATCTTCTAATTCTACTAGAATACGACAGAGGTGCCTAAAAGAATGGACAGACCTTAAACGTAAATGCTTTTTAGAACTTAGGTATGAAATATATAACGAAAAAAGGGAAAAGCAGTATACAAAAACAATGGGGCCATCATGCAAACGCTGTTACAAATGCCTTGATATAATATCTCTCCCACAGCAGCTTGACTGCTTCACAAAATTATGGTAACTGCGAGATCGAGCTATGTATGCAGTGAAATTCATCAAATATTCCGATAAAACTATACACCTTATAATAGGATACATACTTTTAAGTATTATCTTCCGCTGATTGAAGTAGGTATGCCAAACTATGGTATTTAATATGTTCGCCGTTTCAACTCGTATCCTAAAGACTGTGTGGCATAAGTACGATGGAAGTGCTATATTGTGCTAGGAAATGTACATTTAGGCGATGGCGATGGTTATCAGCTGAAACCCTGTCACATATGGCTGTCATATTTGACTGCGTTTCAGCTGATCGCTATCGCTATCGCCTAGATTCGCCTACATTCAAAAAGTTCATGCAAACGGTAGTGATCCCAACTAATTGTTTTTTAAATATGACTTGACCAAACCTGAATACAATATTTTAGTGATTCGGTACAAACTGAACTAAAACCTGCATATTTTATACCTATTATGGTTCCTGCTGATAAATATCAAGATTGAATGGCCACCCAGAAGTAATTCCTTTAGAGGATCATCCATATTTCAATTCTTTGCTAAACTACACCACTGTTGATGTTTCTGTGGAATCGGTCGATTACCTATTGGGATAAGTAAGTAATATTTTTATTTCAATTTTTTACTCCTTTTGATAGAGCTGAATATATTTTTTTCAAGACTGTTTATTTATGTCCGTGTAGTAGTCATAGTACTTAGTTAACAGCATGCTGTGATACGATATGCCATTTAATTACTATTTTAAGTTTTAACTATTACGCCCCCAAGGCAGTTTTAGTACAGTTTAATTATTGCTAAGAATAGAGCTTTGTCTTGGTAGATGTTTAATGTTATCTATTTTGAGATTATTCATTAATGAACCATTTAAAAAAATAATTTCCTATTTTTAATTAGCTATGTGGAGGTGCAGTCATAATAATAGCTATTATATTATGTTTAAAAATAAAGTATATACATTTATTTACTCGTATAAACTTACAATTAAACAAATATTTACAAAATTTACAAAATACACACGAAACAGTTAAAATATTTAAAGATGGATAATCACAAAGGACTCTTACGGGATGGATAATTCCAACAAAAAATGACCCATATTAATATGGAACGCCAATTAATTCAGACGTCTCCGTAAAACAACGTATAATGTTCACTACGGACCCTCGTTATTCCGCCATAAAACGTCTTATGTTGATATGGAACCCACTATCTCGTGATATAAAAAGATAAGAAATATACTTTACATACCATTTAACAAGGTAGGGGCATTGTTACAACATACCAAAAAATCAAAATGCCAAGTCTTACCGTTTAAGAGTTACAAACAAGTTTAAGAGTAAACAACTTCTCTAACCTCTACTGAAAACTACCAACCTTGCAGATCGGACTTTGTTCTACGGATGAGTCGATATGTATGATGTATGAAAAGGATAAATATATTTTTATTTGACGAATACCATTACTTTGTAGTTATTAAATGTACCAAGAGCGTATTCAAACATAAACACAGCAGCAACATGAAAACTCATCTCGTGATCGAGTAATGGCGCAGTAATCGTGATCCCATGTGGGGTGCGTCTAATCAGCTATGAAAATTAGGTTCCGTATCTACGCTTTGTACTACTAATGTGGAATTTAATTACTATTTCCAAATATTTGGTGCTTCTGATGGCAGGAAGCATTTCGATGTTCAATCATGGATGTAATTGCAAATAATAATTGATTTTGTAACGGAAATTATTTGAGGTTGATAAGGGCAGATTGATGTTACCTCTCAAACAATGTTAAAAAATACTCCATGTTACTTGAAATAAACAAGAAAAATATTTTTCTTTTAGATTACAAAGGATTATGATTATTTTCAATAGAACTAGCAAGCCAGTATATCTAAAAGAGGTAAAAACTACTTCATATTTTTTCTGAAGTTATTTTATGAGAATATTTTATTGTGTCACTTTTGCTAAGATTGTAATTTTATATGCTAGTTTTTTTGGAAACATAATGCTCAACAAGTAAGTACATACAAAAAATAATTTGATAAGCCCATATATTTAAATAACTCAGAATACATTTCAAAACGTACACAGCAACTGTATAATTTGTACGTAGGTATTTCAACAAATAATTTTCTGTAGATAAGTACTCTCCCCAAGCTCAATTCACACAAACCGCCTAATTTGTAATTAGGAAGATAACTGGCACATTTTGTGTTTGTTTTTCATCGGTAAGACGTCAAATATGACGTCAGCGGTGACGTGGCGTGCATCCGACAGTTGATAGGGGTAGCTTCCGAGAGGGAATAACCAGAGTGCTTAGTCTGGGTTCAAAAGAACAAGCTCACATTTTAGGTAGAATGGTGCGATGGTGCCAAATAGCTAAATGAATTCAGCTTTATTAGGAAAATTATTGATTGTACTGTAAACCATACAAATTAACAAAAAGAGAATTTAACACATTATTTCGAATTCAATAAAAGTAATGATTTCTTCCTAAAACCTTTGGATTGAGAGGCGCTAAAGCTATGGAAGATTGGCTGGGTGCACTTGAAAATAAAACTTATATATTAACAAAATTAATATTTAACGTTTCCACAGAAACCCCTTGACAATCTTGTGACAAACACTATATATATTATTTTGACCTAATTGTGGTACGGTGAATAGTTTATTTGGCAAATCTATGATTGTTTTTTGTTATTACTTTTATGCATGCGACACTAAAATATTGTCATAATAATATCTACTTATCACAATATATTTGATACCGATCTAAGAAAAAACATAATTTTCTTGATAATTTATTGTTTATTAAATTTAAATAAAATTATACTGTCACTGATATCTCTGAAATATACCTTAGCTTTATAAAGGCTGTTCCACACGCACACAAGGTATGCGCCCCGCATTCCGTACCTATACCCGTACTTACTGTAAAGAGTCGGTGCATATAAAAGCTGTCTAGAAAGTTTTCTGTCGCTCGCTCGGATCGATACGCTGCCATAGAGTAAATTACAGTGCTAAATGAACAGAAGCATCACTCGAACGGAATTTGAACATAGAAAATCACCGTATTTCTTATATTATGCTCTAAAATGGTAAAGAAAATATCTTTATGAAACCAGTTAGTATTTACTTACAACATGTACGGAACACCAAGTGCAAAATGGATTTGGATGACTTTGTTCGCGGCCTTGGATAAAAAAATGAAAAAAAAATATTTATGCTACTTTTTTTCTAGGTTAGTACCAAATTAGTAAAGCCTCGGTTAGATGCTAGTGATTTCTAAATGTAAAAGAGACCTTAATGTCTAATTAATAAAGCTGATTTTACATTAGACATGGTCATGGAGTGAAATGGGCCTGACATTGCACGATGGGGAATTACCGAGGGTAAGGAACAACAGCTAGTTTCACGTAGTAATTTGGGTTATTATGTCATTTGGATAGGCTTTTTTGTGTCTTGACAAAAAGCACAAATCCGGAAATAGATTACAACTGATAAAAATAAAAAGATTAATATTTTTGTAACCTCTTTCACTTTCGTCTTTTATTTTAATTAAATGTATGTTTATATAAAACAAACGCCAGTACGTAGTTTTGTTTGTAGATAAAAAGGTGGCATAACTACAAGTGGGAGAATATAAAAATAAAAATATAAAAGCAGACCTTCAGTCATTCGGCATTTACTATTCACAAAGTGATGGAAAACCCAATCAGTCAAATGCGTGTACCTTCAATAACCACACAAAAGTCCTAAGTCCCTTGCGAGATCACGCACGAGATGGTATAGCTAAGTTCCAATATAATTGGGAGCAAATCCCTATTGGAACTCCAAGGGACAAGCCTTCTTAGTGCGTGTTCGGCGGTAAATTAATGAAATTAACCGATACAAGGTAAACTTGCTTACGAAGGGAGGCTAATTTTGCGATATTAGATTCACTTTATCGAATTAATTTTGTGATAAAAATACCACCACCAATTTTTAAGGCCATTTTTTTACCAGTAAAATTGTAAAATACTTGTTAAGTACATGACATCGTTGCTTCTATTTATGAGACACGGTAAAAAAAATCCCTGATAAACTTTTGTATGTATTCAAGCCTCCAACTCAAGCTTTAAAAAGCCAGCAATTATTATTCAAGTAAATTTTCGTTTGTTTAAAAAACCTAAATATAAAGATTGAAAAATAACCCCAAAATCGTAGCCAATTTTATCAAAACTGGTAATAATGTCAAAATACTTTTCCAGTCCTATACAGGGTTATTCATTATTAGCTGCAAATACTCAGGAATTAGGTTCAACAAATAAAATAAAAAATATTTATGAAATGATTTTTTTAAAGTTTTGTTATGAAAATCCCGAGAAAATCGATAAAGGAATCATTAGCGCCTGACCTATTTTGACCTTTGATCCGCGCCCGCGCGCCGTGAGTGACACTCTGCGTTCAGTCACCGTCTGGGTGGGTCATCGTCCTGTTCTCCATGGCAATCATTATGCAATAGCCGTAAAGAAATTAATAAAAATAAAATTTTTATACAAAAACTTGAAAAATTTTTTGAACAAATTTAAAAAAAATAATTTCATAAATATTTTTTATTCTATTTGTTGAACCTAATTCTTGAGTATTTGCAGTTAATAATGAATAACCCTGTATAGTTTCACACATTTAAGCTAGGTATTCTTACGTGCACCGTGCACGTAAGAATACCTAGTTAAATCCGGTCTTACAATTAAACCTTCTACACTCCGTCACGTCCTACTGCGAGTAGGATTAAAGGCGTGGACGCACGCACGTGTCGTCAGTCGGTCCCGTCACGGGTCTCAGCGGTCGGTTGCCTGCGGTGATTTATCGCACAGTGTGTCCTCACCTTTATTGTGCTGACGCACTCGATTTATAGACCGTGTGCACTGGTTAAACAAATCTACTAGTTACGGGTTACTGTAGTATTGTGGATTGGGATTTTAGTAACTAAAGTGACTTTGAAACCGAGATTTATATTACTCATTTTATGAACACAGCTGAAGAGGTCTCATACAGTATCGATTATACGGCGAGTGTTTCAGTTCATTAAGTACACAGTAACCAACTTTAATTTATTCCCCCTCGCTATAGATGTTTCCGCATTTTCAATAAACTTCAAACTCAACGGACTTTTGATTATGCTCGTTCACCTAAATAACCGAGTGGGTTCTTTTACAGAAAACTAAACTGTTTTCAGTGCGCTTCTGTTTTCGCTCCGCAATTAAACTGCTGTTAAACTTCTTGCAGCTGTGTTTGCGGAGCACCTGAGCGGTCCGCGAAAGTTGTGCGGGGCACCCTGTTCCTTGTTTGCCTGCTAATTATCCCGAGTTCGGAGCGCAGTCAGCTCCCGAAACGCTGACCCGATCTTAATGGTCAAACGGGGCTAAAAGCATTTCACGGCTCCATTCAAACAAGGCTTCCGAACCTCCCCGTAACCATAGTGACCGCCCACGGTTCTCTATTATTTCATTGTAGCGACATTCATATCGTCACGTGTAGCGATGGCTCGATTAAACGAGGGTCTGCCCGAAGCCAGATTTGTCAAGTCTCCTTTCAAATTAGACGCCACGGTCCGGCGTTCGCACTTCATGTGACGTTTAAAATCAAAAGCGCAAAGGGGTTACTTAATCCGGACCTTTTTGCGTACTACTTCTGTTTGTGTGCATGTCTCGTCTTTTGTCACGTATTCTTAATTAAGAGGCACGGCGGCCGCGCGACCCCACTCGTCACATTTTCATATCGATTGCAAGAGGGTGCACTCGCGTGCCATTCAGTGCCGATACATCAGAATCGAATGGATTAAATTTTTAGCCAATAAGCCGAACATCGAAAATGAATCTGCTAACGGCCCCTCTGTTTGGCAAACGGAAGTGAAGCCTAATAAACCGGCGCTTAACCTCTCGCGACAAAGCCGATACAAAGTGAGTGACATCCCGCCTCTAAAGAGATCTCGCGAAAAAATCCGGCGGCGACGTGTCAAAGACACCGCGAGGCGACGAGGGAGAGGCCCTTTGTTGCCTATCGAAATATTTTTTAAAGCTTAACTCCTTAGTGAATTGAGAGATTAGTCTTTTTTGAAGAGGCGACCGATCCCTGGGGTCGCACGATCGTTCTTTCAGATCTCATTCCGCGGATGCTCTAATATTTGATTGTTATTTTTGTTACTCTTTCCCGTTTTATCCGGACGACTCCGGGGTTTGAAGTGACAGTCGACGATTCGCACTCGAGCGAGGTAAGTGTTTTCCACCGTTTTTTTATAAGCAGCTTTGTTAGTGTTTTCTTGTTTCTTTCTGAATTTTTATTTTTAACAAAACAAGAGTGGACTTCGAGCAGTTAAAAGGAAAGTACCCTTCAAACTGCTTATTTGTCGCGCAATTGATGTTGACATTTTATTATTTGTATTAAACAAAAATTAATAGAACTTTGACAGATTTTTAGCACCTACACGTGAAAATATAATTTCACAATAAGTTATTGAATACCGTACAAAGCTAAAAGTACTATCTTTAATCCCATGAACATAACTGGAGCACGCTACCGTGTCACACACATTCATTTCCATAGAAATATTTACGTTCCATCTCGACCAGCCGGCACAAAGCCGCAAGAAAATATGCAAATGACTATAAGGCAGTAGGTAAGCGTTCGTAAGCCGTGTAATTATTCACAGGATTTGCAAATCTCGCCCGGAGCGGTTCATTTCCACTCGCGGGTAAACTGACCCTTAGAAAACACATATGCTGAGAGGTGGCCGGCTTAGCGGACGCTGATTTTGAGATGAGGGCTTCCCCTTTTTGCGGGTCCCTGCGTCGATTCCTTGGCGGGTGATGATCGATACCCCGGCCCCGCCGCCGGCCGAGACCCTCCGCCCTCGCTCTTAATTAGGACTCGGAATCTGTGGCGGACGCACACACACTCGCGACCTGCTACCAGTATAATGTTAATCAACTTTCATTATGCACTAAGGAATTATATGGGTACGCCTGAGGAGCGATTATCCGAGTTAAGGCAGCGTCCCCGGCCAAGAAATCATACTCTATTATAATTCCGCGGGTTCAGTGTGCTACACCTCGCGTCATCGCGTTAGAATTTACTGTGCGTATACGAGTATCATAGATACCTCGTACTTTATGCTATTGTCTCTAAAATAAGCGCGGGGTTATTATCATTACTTGCACCCCAATGTATTCATTTTGTACCTACCTATAATGTGAATAAGATTCAATATTGGAAATCGTTGACTCACAAGTGTGCTGTGTGTGTGAGCCCCGCCCTCGGTGCAACAAGACGGGTTTGATGAGGGAGACGCACAGTATGGCTCATGGAGAGTTGGAGAGAGATGCGGTGAAGAATGCACACGGCCAACTCGAGCAGGTAGAAAAAGGTGGACTCTCGAGCGTATCGACGCAAGCGGCGCAGGAGCAAGGGGGGAGGCGGAGTCTTAGCGAATGTTTTGGAGATCGGCGCAAAGGCAAAAGAGGGGATAGTCGGCTCGGAATCACGGTACTGAGTGGTCGCGCGCGCGTAGTGATAAGGTTAAGAATAATGGATAGTTAGCTTTGGGACACGGGTCGAGTAGGTCGGTTCGGAGCTCTCGAATGAAGCTAGTCGCACGAACGGAAGCGTTAATTTTAAAATGATAGTGGGTTGTTAGCTTGGGTTTTTAGCAGCTTTCGCGAAAGTGTTAAAAATTAGTGTTTCGATTAGGGAATCGGAGAGCATCTTTTACTATCGCTGAGACGCCACGGCAGTGTTTTAAAATAACTCATTAGCTTAATTGTGATTGTCCGTTTAAAAAATAGTGTTTCGTTTCCTTAAATTTGAATAGTTACCTAGGCTATTAAATTAAATTTCAGAGTAACAAATAAATAAAAATATTAATAAATAGATAAATAATAAATAAATAAGTGGTTCATTTCTATTTTAGAGTGGTTGAATAGTGAATAGTGTTGTGTTCTTCGGCTGAGATCTGTGAGTCATTTAAATATAATCACTTTGTAATGTGTGTTTTCATTGTATCTAGGGATCCTAGATTGACTAGAATGTTCCACGCAACGGATCGAGTTTTCCAGCCAGCATCTAACTATTATCGTTTATTGAAATGTTCACAAAAGAGACAATTTACATATTTTTAAAATAAATGTGAATATTTCATTATTCGAGTTTATCTTGATTTTATTTTCTGTTTATGTGTTTCTTCTATGTTATTTGTTACTTCACTCAGTAAATAGTACATATCATCCGGGACTGATCCTTTGATAGAAGCTGAACCGATAGCTAAATCAAAGGATCTTAGGGAAATGCCTTACATTTATTTCAGTACTGAATTATTATCCGTAAGGGAAAATAATAATTCACGAAATCGAAGTTAGATACAGCTTTAGATTTTAAGTATTCATTAGATTTAAGAAATATAGAACAACAAATTACACACCAAGCAGTAATCGAACCTGGAGAAAGAACATCCATCTTATTTTTATTTAGATGATTATTTATTTATATATTAATATACACTATTTACATAACACATTTGTAAAAGCACTGGTTCAATTCGTTAGTTTTGAGACTAACAGTAGAAGTCTCCCGTCCTAGTTTTAAGTGATAGCACGAATGGAACCAAGGCTGGAAATCTATTTCCGTAAATATTTTAAATAACAAAGAGTTTTAAATTGAGTGAAGCAACAAACTTTTCAGCTAGTTTTAAGTAGGGAGTAGGGACTTTTGATACTGTGCTACATATTAGTAAACTATTTGCTATTTGCATTCTTTATAATGCAATTTGTTGTGAGCCAACAATGATATAGTACTGCCGAACGGACTCCGTAGTCTAGAATATACTTCTGGGCTGTCTTGGCTGTCGGTAGGACAATCTCATTGCAAAGGAGGTGTAGCAATTCCGTTGGACGCCTCGTGTGTTGGCGGCTCTTTTAACTTGGTAAATACTATTCTTGGAAAATGAGCACAGTCGCGGACATATTAATTGGTAACTTATTAAAATCACTTGTTCGAAACATTGTCTCGGAGGGCCTCAAAGCCCAAAAGTGGATTGGGAACTCTCTGAGATAGTGTATTTATAGAAACAAGGCGACAAAACACAATCAAAATTGCGAATTCTCATTATCGTGTACCGGAAAGCCACATATTAGTTAGTCTAATAAATCTATTCCAGCCTCTACGTGTAGTATTAAGGAAATTCTATCTTAGTTATAAAATGTGGCATCAGTGATGGACAAATGAGTTTCGCTTCCTTGTTTCTCGCGATTAAAATCCTTCCAAAGTTTTACATGACCTGTCTAGAAATAGATGTTAGGTCTTAAAAATTCAAACCTCGTAATAAAATCCGTAGTGTACTAATCAAGTTCCTTATAGATCCAGGGACTTCTGAGGGTGCCGGAGGAGACCTTATGAACCACCATGTACTCCGATTAATTATACAATTTCTTCCAGATACTAAACTAAATTGTACATACAGTCTACTGAAATGAAGTTTTCGATCGACTTCTATGTTTTACGAGAGTTATCTGAAATGTACATACAAACTAGCAAAAGAGGGCCTTCAATTGGCTCTGCATTATTATGTGGTTAACTTAAGTTGTACTTACTGGCGAGCGACAGAGGACAGAGGAGGACACGGGACAGAGGAGGAACAAGAGGTGATGGAGGTGTATATCCAGCAGTGGATGATACCGGGCTGAAATGATGATGATGATGATGACTGGTTAGCGAAGCAAAGTCTTCTATCAACTTCTGTATATTATGTGAAATCTTCGAGTGATTTCTGAATTTATAAATGGACAATTAATGATACATAGCACTTTATGTAGACTAATTTTATTTCAGTTTTACATGGTGGTTCTAAGGTAAAAGAAGACTACTTGAGGTTGGTTTTATTATTTTATAATAGGCCATTTTGGATCAGATCATGTAGTAATAGTAAACCAGTTTGTTGTTTTCTTAGAATTGAATCTTCTTGACATAATAATAACTTAAGTAAAACCTAACTTATCTTATTCAAATATTCGCAAAGAACAGATCAATATCGAGAATCCTTAAGTTTATCTGTGTGTGATGATCCAACTTGGCAATACCAGTTGTTATAATGAGTGATAAGTTTTCACAGTTTTGAGTAAATTAATACATAAATCACTTATTGTACTTCTGAAGAACTAGTATTAAATACTGTGTGCCTTTCCAGCTTTTATTTTGTTGTGTTCATTATTTAATATGTTATCTACGAGTCATTTGGGAATTGTAATTTATATATTCTATAATTTTCAGCATTTGTTTCAGCTTCTGAATTTACTTGCCTTTTCCATCTTACCCTTTATGTACAGCTTAAAAGAAATCTAATACTTCCATTGTTTACGATACAACTAAATTACTATGTGTATATTTTCAGCCTTGAACTTTCGGGTGTTTTTTTAATTTACTTGTTTAAAGTAAATTATTACATAATTCACTTATAGAATCTCTGACGTACCTAATATCAAATACCGAGTGCTTTTCAGCCGTTATTTTGTTATGCTATCATTCAGCATTTTATCTTCAAGCCATTTGGGAATTGTAATTTATATATTCTTTAATTTTCAGCATTTGTTTCAGCTTTTAATTTACTAGCCATTACTATTTTACCCTTTATGTACAGCTTTAAGAAACTAATACTTCCATTGTTTACGACACGACTAGATCACCACGTGTTTATTTTCAGCTTTGAACTTACAGATGTTAATAATTTACTTTTATAAACAATCTATTACCATGATACTCTTTCATCAATAGGATCACATTGAACTTGCAACTATTTCTTCCAACTTGAATCTTTGAAATTTATTATTTAATCCTATCGAGTCTAAGGTGTAAATTATTTCTTACAGAATCTGCATTATAGTCATTAAGCCAGTAGGTGGAAATATGATATAACCTTATTAAAATATGACGTAGTTATTAAGTTCTTACCTAAATGAATAAGTAGTTATAATAATAATTTTAAGTTACTAGATTTACTTGCTGTGCGAGGTACAGGCAGTCCCATCTCGCTAATTACATAATTAGAGACGATGGTGGGATTGTCTAAATTCAATTGTATTCAATAAACTGTGGTAAAAGGTAAACGGAGGTAAAGGTATCAGGTAAAGGTTTTGACCAGGTAAAATTCCTCTAGGTTAGACTAATAATAATTAACCATTCAAGGTTATTAATTGCTGGGTTGCAATGGTCTACTACATTTTACTCACTATGGGTGTTTTCATAACTAGTATGAGACTGTGTGGAATTGTTGTGGCGTCAAGACCTCACAAACCTTGACGAGCGGAATTGTTCTATTGAGTTTGATATTAGTGATTACAGCTCATTGCACGCACAAATACTATACACGCAGCTGATAAATATTCCCCACACTTTACATAGAGTTAATGAGTGTATGTTCTGTTAGGCCGACAGTTCATCGCTTATTAATTCAACCTTCGACACTATAACCAACCAAAACATAGGTACAGTAGACTATTGTCAAACCAGTAAGTTTGGTTAGATGTTGGAGTCCGGACTTCAACTAGTGTTCCTCCTATCAATCATTTATTATCCCTCCCACTCGTTCCTATATCCTTATAAAGGATTAAAGTAATTGAATTGAAATTAACTAAAACTATTCAGCTTCGATGTGATTGGTGTGATAATAAAGTAATAACTATTACAATCAAAGTTAGTATTTATTCATAACATGAATAATGTTGTAAATACTGATATACAATAAATTCTACTTGACAATCTGGTTTCTAAAGGTGAAACATATGGGGCTTCAGTCTAATCTGTAGCTGGGCATCCAGCACTCCTGGATAATCACGAATGTGCTGGGATTACATTCGTGGGACCCCTGGGTGTACCTTCTGGCGCTGTCTAGTATTATGGATGGATCGGGGTCTTGACCATTGATCGCTTGATGGAATCATATAGTTGGGAAAATCCAATATTACAAAGAACCTTATATGGTCAACTTATGGTGATCAACACGATTACTAAATACGGCATAGCCGATCATTACAAACAATGAAAGAACCTTATATGGTCAACTTATGGTGATCAACACGATTACTAAATACGGCATAGCCGATAATTACAAACAATGAAAGAACCTTGTATGGTCAAACTTATGATGAATAACATTTAAAAAAAAATAAAGAAGTAAGAAGTAAACGGGGAAGGGGTAAAGGGGAGAATATCAATCACACGGGACTGAGTGGTTATTTGTTTTGATACATATAAAACATAACTCATCTGTCCTACCCTTACCTAATCCCCGGGGGGTGCATACTCTGGTTGGCACTCACAGGAGTGGGCGAGGTTGGAGCCTTCTCTTCTCAAACAAAAAAAAATATATCTTAGTTTGTGTTCCTTAACATTCTCTGACTCTAAAAGTTCCAGGGTTACTTATCTCACAACGAGGGTGTAGACGATCATCTGGCCTTTTCTTCGTGGATTTTCCTTATGCTTGCGGGTGGTTTAGTTACAATTTTCAGGATATTTACTCAAAGATCACACAAAACTACGTTTTGCGCTGACATTACGACTAAAACAAATGCAACCTGTATAATATTAGTACAGAATTTTGAGACCCTCGAGTAGTATTAGCATTGTTTAGAATGGGATACTCGTCAAATCCTCTACATAAGGCCTTTAATAGTGCACTCGACTTGCCCAAGCACCGGGCTATTGAGTAATGCCCCTTAAGCTAAGGTTATGAGCATAAACCTTCGATAAATCGCTCACTTCGAACGCTGTTTAATTAACGATTGTAATAACATTTAATTGATCAGGACGTTTATTAGGTAAACTATCATCTTTTGAAGTATTATTGATAGTTTTGTAACGGATTTTCATGATGATATTAATGTACATGTATCTAATAATGATAATGTATTCACTAATTATGAATCCACAGTTCTATTGGTATAATAATATCAATCATTTGACTGTTTAAAAACTGAGCATAAAACAATATTTTCACAAAATTAAATACGCTCGGAATTTTCAGCATTATTTTGACAACCTTCTTCGAGATAAATCGAAATTTTTGTAATTGCAAAATAAATGCAGGCTGAGGCCGGCAAAAGTTGTATGAACATTTATAACTGTCGTGTTTAGAGGTCAGAGTAACTCATATCGACCGCGTAATTTAAAAATGGAACGATCTTTTACTTCGAAACATAGCAACCAAGGAAGTAACTCATCAAAGGTTTGATTTAAAAAACAAGTACCTAAATACTTCAACACGAGAACATTTATTAGTGTTGTTTGTCGTAATTGTATTTGATAAAACGAGTTCAAGTAGCACTACTTAGTTTTGATTTCCTCGCATTATTTGTCAAAAATACAATACGTATGTGGAAACATTTTACACGTTCGTCCATCAATGCCTCTTTTGCGAATTCCTGGAGTAATGTACTATTATATAATGACCTAATACTATTGAATTTGAACAATAATGTATGCCAGTAAACAAGAAAGTTCTCGAACTTTTGTATCGACGCTCATACACGTACGAGAAAGAATGACTTGTCGGATGGAGTTAATAATCTTATTAATTTGTTCGCGAGTAACCCGCAGCGCTGGTCCCGACGTTCTTTGTAATTAATGTGAACACCTCATCTATTAAATTAGTACAAGGGCCCGTGAACACACGTGAGCTATTTACCACTATAATTAGACACGTCACACCACCTACACTGAAACATTATAACAAGGGTAATACGACGTGTGAAAGGTCTGGTGAAACTGGTGGAGTTTCGCACAGTCTTAGCGGAATAAATAAATTGCGCGTGAAGAAAATGAACTAAGAAATTTCATTTATCATAACAGTAATGTGAGATTAGACACTTTTGGATGCTGTGCTTTTTGTACTTTACTGATACAGAGTTTTTAGATTTATTTTAATAATAATAATAATAAATATTGTGGACAATTCACACAACACTTCCCAGCCCCAAACTAAGCAGAGCTTGTAATATGGGAACCAGATAGCTGATATAATACTTGAATACATTTTTTTTTTTAATACATACTTAGAATACAATATAACACCCAGACAGAGAACAAACATTTGTGTTCACCACACAAATTTTTGTTTGTAAAATTTGAGTTTAACAACTGTCAAATATTTGATCGGGCGATTAGACATCTGTGAATAGTTTAACCGTCGCTGTTTGTCATTATTTTGGACAGCCTTGCACACATCTAAGCGTTTTTCGGTGGCGATCAGTGATACTTCATGATAGTGATATTTGACAGCGTTTCACTGATCGCCACCACTGAACGCTTAGATGGATGCAAGGCTTAGGCGTATGTGTATCTGGGCGTAGCGGTTCGCTACGCCGTAGCACTTGGTTGTAGTGTATTGAATCCTGACAATAATTATTATTCCTGATATTTCATAAATTATACCCAGATGTTAGCCGGAAAATAACTGTATCTTAGATACGCCCAGATCAAACCCATCAGTAATTTTTGTTTGTGGAAGGTTCTTAGAATTGAATAGAATAAAATAGAAAATTCTTAATTACACACCTTACAACTAACAATATAGAAACAAGTAACAATAATTTTAGAATATTATAATGTACAATGGGCGGTCTTATCGCTGAAGCGTGATCTCTTCTAGACAACCTTTGGATGGTGAGGAGCGTAGAATAAGCTGGTTGGTTAAGGTGCAGTAACAAATAACAGTGAAGAATAAAAAAATGAGAACATAAGTAAATAGCAAAATATCTATTTTTAACATAAATACATTAAAAAAAATACATACTTTCGTAGTTCTACGTTCATAGTTCTATTTATAAAGATCTTCATTTTCAAGTACTTCCCCAATTCACCTCCTCTTCAAGAGTTATTAATAGAGAATGACCGAAAAAAGCTGCAGTTCACCACAACCCGTCTAAACCGCGCGTCCACGTGATTGATCGTTAATGAAGTGGGGTGATAGTTATTAATGACACCCGGCTCCACCCGTGCTTACACTTCTTTATTCACCCACTAACACCTATTAGCCAACCGATACTTTGAACGATACATCATCTGATATGAACGTATCAATCAATTTAGGGAGAGTAACATGACGTCATACTAGTACGTCGTAGCCAATTTTGATTTCTATTAGAACTACTATGGATTTCAAATAATTCACGATGCGTCAAATTATTTTAAGCTATTCCATGAAAATAGCTGAGGGGTGAAATATTTTAAAGCCATCGTCAGTGAAGGGTTCTGTTTTATTTCAATTAAGCCGCAATCACAATGAGTTCCTGAAGACCGCAGCAGTCACTCTATCGTCGAATTAAACAGATGTCGTGTTAAGGAGGTCCTTCAGAATATTTCGTATTTAAATTGCAAATTGGCTCGACGGCAGGTGCAGCCTCGCAATTCAATATCGACTTCTCTTTCTAAATAGCACAAGAAAGCCACCCCTCTCACTCCCACCCTACTCCTAAAATCAACGAGTAATGAACGTCAACAAATAAAACTTGAGCGTTACTAATTACTCGGCCCGCTCAGACGGAGAGAGGTAATTTTTGCACTCTATTCCGAAAGGAAATCTCAAAGCTAATGGCGTTAATTTAAAAAGAGGCCGATGACTGTGATTTTTCTCTCGACGCTCGACTTTTCAAGTGATTTATTGGCAGAGCGAGCTGGCTTTGCGTCCATCTTTGACGTTTACATAATGTGCATAATGTCTGTCACATTGAAAACGAAGAAGGGTGATTCATTATGAATGAGAGGACGTCGTAGGTACCTCAGACCCAAATTAAAGTTTTGCTCATCGGCAGTGTGTACACTGTAGCTCCGGGTTTGGCAGGCCGATCACGGAGCTGCCAGCTTAATGAATGAAGAAATTCCGAGAAGCCCCTCACACGTGCCCTTCGGCACTATCCTCCCTCGCATACATTGTAAACTTTGAGTGTAGTCACCGCTGTAACGACCCGTCACTCGGTAGCTTCTAGAAAGTAAGATGCGGATGACCTTAGTTTTCTTTAGTAGGAACTCATCGGGGAATTGAATTAGAATTTGCTTAATCTTTATCGTTACCCCATTTTAGCCGCGGTAGCCGAATAATTAGCTTTCCCATTTTAAAGAGCGCTTCGCTCCGTGCCTCCATCAATCCGCTCCCTTGCCCGGCGCCGAATCGATAATAATTAATTATTTTTGACATAATCACAACCAAAATCCATTCTCTTTTTGCTAATTCATGTCCCTATAATAAAACGGGGCGACGCTTTTAAGGATCGCCAGGGTGAAATAGATAAAAAATAAATAAGACTCCGTGGCAACTTTTTGCAAAGTCAAACAAAATTAGCAGAAGCTTCGCAACCAAGTTGTGCATGATTAATAATATCTTGATGTTATCTCCTAGACGCTAGACGGTCGCTGTGAGGAGACCTACATTACCGATACCGTGGTTGGAATATACTAAAGATTGAATAATCATATCGAGGAAGCAACCGAAACCCATATTCAAGCGAACTGACAGGGGATCATTGTCAGTTAGCGCACAATCGGCGGGACACTGTGTCAATATTGGACACCTCTTACAATAGAACCAAGATTCGGATGTGGGCAAATGTCGGGACCAACAGAGCTAATAGACCTTTCGAATTCGAGAGCACTGAAAGTTTGGACCAGGTGCTCGTGCATATGAAAATTCATTAAAGTTGCACACAAGTTTTTTGTAGACCTTTCAAAGTCACTGACTACCAACATCCTGCTTTGAACGCTCAAAATATTCATGTGAAAACTTACAAAAAATCTAATTAATGCCATCCAATATGAGTAGGTCCTGAAGGCTCTATAAGAACATTGTGAGCACACCGCGAGTTCCGAATACTGGGTAGGTGCTTAAAAAATACATAGTGAAAACATTAGCTCCGCCTGGGGCGGGGTTGGGCCGTGATTAAACCCAGCGAGGCATGCATAACGAGGCCGGTATGTTTGAACGCTTACGAATACTTTCTAAGTTGGTCCGGACAGCGGTTGAGGTGGGTACTGGCGCGGCACACACCTGCGCTTGTTTATCGCTAAGACTCCACAACCGACCTTATGTATTGTTTGTTTAGGCAGCCGACAGGGTCCTGACCCACTTATAATATATTAATAATACTAAAATTAACCAATCAATCGCCAAAATTCAAATCCACTTCCTTAAACAACACCCCGTTTTATTCCACATTAATATAGCACAATAGAATAGGTACCCGAATCCCAAAACTCGAAACGGTTAAGACTCTCGACCGAAATTAAATAATATTTTGAAGGGATTAGTATCATGATTGGACGGACACATGCTAATGCAAGAAGTTTTTAATTAAAACCGTCCGCTGTTAAGAGGCTGCGTAATGGCTGATGCTCAGGAGGGATCCGATATTGGGTGTGTGTACGGCAAAGCCAAAATACAAACATATTTAGGTCCGGTGCGTCGCTAGTGTGCGCTGTGGCTAATCACTGCCCGGGAGCCGAGCGCTTGTATACGCTCCGCTTTAAATACCCCGTTCTTGTTAATAACGTTCCAAGTTCGAACGTAAAGAAGAAAATTTATTCTTGTTTTATTATTTTCAGATACGCGGGACTGCAGTGACGAGGATGCTAACAAGGTAAATAAGAACGTTACCACGAGTGGATCGTTTAAAACTAAAAAACAACATTCAGAAAGCACTCGTTGCCCCAACGATCGCAATCCAAACTTCGGCGACGAGTTTATGGCCTCTGTGACCGCCAAAAGTCGCCGAGGAAAAGTGCAAGCTTGTTTACTCATATATCAGCGGTTCGGTCGACATTTCTTTCCGATAAGCTTGCTCCCCCGCTGCCAATAAAGTGATTAAGTCACAAATCGTGGCGGCATGGCGCCTCTTTACTCACGATACTGATATACAGTTACCGGGGAACCAATATTGCTTTTTAATTTTATTTTTGTGCCCTCGATTTGTGTTTGCTTAGTCAGTTACACGTTTATTTATTATGTTTATTATATTTGCAATTCGAGCCCTTTTTCCAAGAGTATTTGTGTGCACGTATAGTAGTTTGTGAACTGAACACACAGTTTCAATTAAGAATGGAGTAAATATTTGGTAGGGATTAAAAAAATTAAAACATAAAAATAAAATTTAAAGACGACTGAAGGAACGAACTAGGAGGTATACAACAGACAGCATTAAAAGTAGATGATATGCCTATCTACTTGGGCTTGTAAAGATCGAATATTTCTTAAACCAGCTTACTTTAGATTTAAATTTTGAACCTAATTTTAAGATCCACTTTGAGCTATTATTATTTTGGAAACATTTTCATATCGATTTACGCGATTGCTTGAGTGATTTGTGTTGCTGGAATGACGCCCAGCAGTGGACTGATATAGGTTGATGATGATGAAGTTCACAGCTATTTCATTGTTGTGCTTGTTGCGTGTTTCTCTTCATAGCGTCCACTAGTAAGTTGTTCAATTCTTTCCCCACTAAACTGCTCAATAACATATAAATTGCCCTCAGATATTTTCCCGTGCGTTATAAATTCCATACGTGCTGAGAAATGACATACGGTATTATTTATTACGAACAGTTTTTTCGGGGAAATACAAAGAAGACATTGTTATGTAATTGAGCTACGTTTTATTGGGGCACGCTACAATTTGAAGGCAATTTCCTATTGTAAAAGAAAATAGGCTTTTAATTTGGGAAGTATTTCCGGTTGTATCTATTCATAAAATAAGGATAAAACAGAGTTACTGGCTTTAAGTCACAAAATTACATGATTGTAGGCAAACTTGTATATTTTTATTTATTAATTTACAATCTTAAAATATGGTTGACTTAAAAATAATGAACAATTTAAATAAAAAAAGTTAAAAAATATGAACGAATTAATAAATATTTATATTTTTAACAATCCACACAGCACTATCTAGCCCCAAATTAAGCAGGGCTTGTACTATAGGAACCAGATAGCTGATATTATAATACTTATACACATACTTCTTTTGTTAAATAAATTCTTTGAAAACGATATAAAATCTAGACAGAGAATAAGCATCTGTGTTCACCAGACAAATATTTGTTCTCGTTGGGATTCGAACTCACGACCTGGGGCGCAGAAAGCAGAGCTACTACCTATGTAGCTGAGAGGCCAGTCATATTTTAATGTTAATTATGTTATAATAAAGTCTGCCCACGATCACGGCTGTTGTAAGATGGTCGCAACGTCGGAAAATAATAAAGGTAATTGCGATAAATACCCGTAATTCTCTCTTTCATATAATGATGCTAAAAGCCTCTTTTTTTGAATAAATAAAACTTTAGTATATATATTTTCCAAAATGTAATAAATCAACTCACTAATCTTCGTATCATTTACAAGCTGGTTGCCAATTGCCCGTGTTTACACGTCGACGGCATTAGTCGAAGGCGCCATTAACCCTACAAATGACACTAAAATGAAATCTATTCATTTCCCTGAGTCAATCGTCGTGATATTGTCTAATTTCACGCGATCCGCGCATTACCACGACTGGTGAGTTCTGTTTTGGTTTCTACTCTACTCTGAGTCTACTCTGCAAAATAATACATGCATAATGTAAGGTACCAAGACCTTATTTGTCAGATTCTGATTAGTAGCTAAGTTATGAGGGAACAGATGAAAATATAACAAACATACCGGCCAAAATCACAGCCCTTCTTTTTTCTTTGCCATAGTCGGGTAAAAACTGATATCTTGAGAGTAAGAACAGCAGTAAAACATTTTCAAAATATATTCAGCGAATGAAACGAGTTTTCGCATGATTTACGACCAAGTGCGTATCAAAGCTACTCCTTCATCTTTATTACGGTACCACGCTAAGTACCCTTCTGCTAGGTACCTATTAAAATTATGAGTCCTAAGCAATGTTTTTCATATTCACGTTGGAAGTTATCTCAAAGCAACGTTTTACATTAAACTTTGCTAAACTAAGAATTTTTTGACCTTTATTTTTTTATTCAAACGAAAAACATGGGAATGCAAAAATACATACAAAGTGTAAAAAAAACTATTTAAGGGTTCCTCCAATAAATTTTAATCTTTTTTAAACGACTTAACATAAAAAGGAGGAGGTTTTCAATGCCATTGTTTTTGTTTTCTAATGTTTGTTTACTTCGTAATGTATGAGCCACTTTTAAAAAATATTTTATATCTGACAGGTACAAAGTATAATATTTCCAGATTGGTCCCATAGAAATTTCATAAAAATTGGTGCAGCATTTTGGCCATGAAGTCGCTTTTTCAAGTTTAAAACTTCACTTGTTTAATAAAATATTTTTCACAAAAGAGGATAAAATATCAAATGTAGTTCAAAAATCAAAAATGTTTATTTTGGAATTAAACTCATAGCACAAGTAGATTATTTAGAAGTTTGAAATAAGAAATAAGAAGAAAAGAGAAAAAAATTCCTCTGTAGCCGTAGTCAATACTTTTCCCCAACATTAACAAACTATCCCACGTATCAACCCTTCCCGGTGGTATCAGTTTAGTCAATGTCGTTATGGCGTAGATGCCTGATACGAGTAGCGTTGCGTTGCCGCGTATCGGCCGCGGTGCTAGCCGGGTTAATTTTCCTGTTAGGGATGTACCTATTTATTTAATTCTTTATTGCACCACAATAGAATCGCTGAATTAGACAGCACCTATATTGTGCTTATCGAGTATTTTTGAAAACTAAAGAAAGGAAACAGCTACGCAACTTTAATGTCAATGCACAGTAGATATCCACATTTTGGTAACCAGAACAAACGGTACATCTACAACGGTACATATTTTTAACGTGATTATATGAAGTAAAAAAAAATGCTATTAAATAAGTATCAGATGGTTCATTTTGCCGAAAATTACAGCAGATTAAGACGAAAGCCAAAAAAAGAAAAACACTTGTAAACAGAGAAACTCCTACAAACCGTAAATGCCTACGCTCTTGAATCCACAAGTGGTTTGGGTTTCTTTAGTCTAAGTTTTTTACGAAACAATGTTTCTATGACTGCTTCAACAACGCTATTTATTGTGATTATTTCTTGTAATAATTACGAATTGTAACTGTAACGTTGCTTTTATTGAAACGCTTCTTGCTAGTTTTATATTTTTAAAGTGTCAATCGATATCGTCAAGTGACAACCCTAGTTTCTCGGGAGCTTATCGAGTCCAATCGGCCCGTACGTACACGTCCACTCGATACGGCTACGTGTTTAATTTTGTCAATGTCGATCAATTTGTTTGTGCCGTGTTTTGCCCAATGACAGATTAGAACCATGTTTCCAGATGTTGTTATTTTTTTGAATAAATATTTTGGTATTCTATATAACTTCGACCACTTTGACTTTATATTTTTTAAATAAGGGAAACAGGAATTGGGTCTTTGCGATAAACTTTGGTGAAAGTAAAATTTGTTATTTCAGAAAGTTTAAAATATTATTTGTTCACTGTCTGACGTCGTCTTTAGAAATTAAATAAGCTGATACAAATTGGAGCTAAAAGTATATAATCTATGTTATTCAAGCTGTGACAGTTGATATAACTAAATCATACTTGATTGTGTTTATTTTGCTTGTAAATTTTCCTAGTTAGCAAAAGGCATTAGATTAGAAAATACTATTTATTGCACAAAAAACGAACTTGAGATTTCTAAAGAGACAAAAAAAGATAGAATATCATATTATTTGAATAAAGCTATATAGACGCCTCTTCGCGTATTTGGGGGAGGGAGATGAAAAATATGTTTCAAATACACCACTAAAATATACCACAAAGTAAATTAGAAATAGATGCATTTCCAGCAATAAATCAACGTCTTGCCATATTTCACCGTGATCAGACAGTAGTGGGGCTCTGTCATAATTCATTAGATGACCTTGGCTCATTCTACGCAAGATTGATAACAGTAGAGGTTGGCGGCTCGTTAGCATGCCTTTGTAGACGCCCATCGATTATCAATTTGAGGATTACAATGCCCTGGAGACAAATTGCGGGCAACACCCTCAGAAGCTTAAATGTACGATGCAAAATGTGGTAACACAACAATAATCTTGAATACAGCTCATCATCAGCCTGAATAAGTCTACTACTAGCCAGTAGTGACCCCTATATTTTTTTAAGGAAGCATCACTGATGAGGTTTACCATATTCACCATGCTAGGCATTGGTTAAAGTATTGGTGTTATGTCCCTAGAATATGCAGCTGTTGCGTTCCTTTTGTTACCTTACGTCATCCACGAGAGGTGATGAAGGAGTAAATTTTTTGCGCAAAGACCACCAAGGGCTTAATACAATACACGGAAATACAGATGGAAGAACAGCAAAGAATATTATGCATAAACTCTACGCAAATATCTCGTAGAACATCTACGCCGTAGACACTCTACGAAACATGAATAAGAAAGCATTATTTGTTACGCGAAACTAAATTAAACAGTCCCCAGAACGATCAAGAAAATTACAGTCGCGACTAACAACCCCGTCTTTTAAATTAATAAATCGTTGTAACAAGAAAATAAGATAAATTGGAATCAAACGACTTTAAAATTGCCTACGAAATGACACGTCTGTTACTATAATTTACTCCTTTGTCTAAAGAATAAACCACTCGAAATTGTTCTAAGGTATAGCATTATCAAAAAATTGGCTTATTATGTAACTTTTCGCTCGGTAACTATCTTGATCAAATAAAAAATTAACGTACGAGGGTGAACGGTACGACAAATTGGTGCGATTGGTCAACGGTAATGCAATAGTGATTCACGAGGAACATATGAAACGTTTTAAAAGACGGTAGTTTTTTTTTGTCTTTATATTTTTGTACTATTCTTGGTAGTGTTTAAGTTTTGCTGGAACACTTATTTTATACTCAATGCTGAAAATAAACTTTCACATAACTACAAAGTTTTATATTAACTATCAACACAGAATGTTAAATAAGTAAACAAAATAAAAAAATTTTTGAGAGGTGACCCAGCAGTGTGATATTTTTTTTTAATGTCGTAACGGCCCACCTTATGGTAAGCAGTAACTACCTGATACCCGATGGTAACGTAAGTTAGAAAAAAATCAATTAAATTCCATTGATATATCTACGTAATCAGACTATCCCGAAAACCTGATTTCGACCCACGTGCCTACTAAAATTAAATCCTGTATTTCAAATTCCCCTCAAATAGCATAATTCCACAATCGGCGCATCTCTACGTGTAGCCGTCTCGTGCGACGAATGTAAATGTTCACTTTTTGAATTTCCTTTCAAATTATATAATCAATTGGGCTGAAATGTCGCTGTGGTTGAATAGATTTTTTTCTTGTCTGTCGAGATTAACCAATACCGTCGATTAACTTGCTGAACATCTTTGGAAATGGTGATTTTTATGCTGCTTTAAATATCGTCTGATATTGCAAGAATATGGGTTTAATTAAGTATACTTTGGCGGGGAAAAGATTTTGCTACTAGTTTTAGTGCATAAAAATTCAGCATGCTGGACAACTCATAAATTTTACTTGGAAAAACAAACAATTGCACTTACATATTACAAAAAAAATAGCAGATACCTACTAAGTTCTTCTTATAGTATAATCAGCCCCGTTATCCACAAATAAGACATTATTTAATATCGGACGGTATGGGTGCATGCAAAAATGATAAAAATAAAGTAAGTCGGCACGCAGGTGTATTGTGTACGCAGTTATTTAATAAGTAAGCGTCCTACATTCAGATTATCCTAGTTATTTTTAGTAAAAGGTATTTCCTTTATCCCTTTCGTTTCTATCTCTTGCTGTATCATCTTCCTCTCACGAAAACATCGCGAGATTATCTCTCCAACGCAGTCGTAGCCAAGTGCCAACCCCGACCTCACCTACCGTCTACCGGTTGCTAAAAGTTTCCTTTTGTTTAAACAAAAAATATTTTTACAGAATTAAAATCAAGATGGCCTTTTCAATTTAGTTAAATAAGGAAAAATCAATAAAACATTCAATTAACTTTGTTCCAACAAAATTATTCATCGCTGAGATTTTATAAAACTGGCGTCACGCTCGAACAGTCAAAAACAATACTTATTCAAATGAAAAAAAAAGCAATTAACGGTGGAGATATCCCTCCATCCTCCGAGGATACAAGAGGAGAGATTATTGAAAAAATAATTAATAAATATTTATGGCAAGCCACCTGAGGATCGGGGACGTATTTTTATCCAGTGTGGTTCGTTGTACGCATCTGCAGCGCTACACGCAAAAGCGGTTTATTACAAATGCTAAATATTCCATTCATATTCAAAATTTTATATCCCGATGTGGCCGGGAGAAAGCTAATTTATTCCGAGGGAGCGGCTAAGGAGACGGACCGGCACCTCGCGTCTTGGGGAGGATTAGAAGGGTTGAAGCACTGCCAAATTGACAGGTGCCTGTCAAAAATTACAATTAATAAATTGAGACAATTGCGACTGCAACTGTGGCTTAAATTGGTTATCAAGCTTTAATTAATTATCTCGTAAAATGAATACTTGAAATCCAATTTTTTATTCAAACTTACATCGTCAGTAGGTAGTCTTTCTTTGCCACGAATATGTTCTAAAAATATCATTTGTTCAAATTGAACATGGTTCCACAGTAAAATATTTTAAAAAAATAACGTGGTTGCTTCTTAAATTTGCTGCCAGTATATTTTGTTCCACATTTAAAACACGGATTATCTCTAGCGAGCATCCAATAACAGCGATTAAAATGACGTAAATCCCGTAAATCCCTGCGCTAGTGTATGACCGTCATCCCTATGTCCATATAACGACAATAAACATCGGAGCGCGCATCGATCACCGGTTTACAACCGGTCGGTTAATGGCGGTAATCCACCACTAAGAGCGGTTTACTACACTGTTACGACCGGGCAAATCTACTGCGTCTCTGAGTTTGAATTAAAATTTGTTGAATCGTTAGGAGTCGTCATAAAATTTGACACAACAATAATAAAAGTGTTGTTATTCGGGATGAAAATACGTAAGCACATCTAATATTAAAAAAAATTGTAGGTTAACTAGCCGCTATAAATTATTAAAATAAACCGAAAACCATTAATAAAAATATGCCTTGTCACTCTTTTCCATTACCCATCAGTAAGAAATAGCAACAGTTTATTTCTAGAACACTTGCATCTCATTGTTTAATTTAAAAATATTTTACTCATAGATTATAAACAATATTGGATAAGAAAACCCTCACTAAGCTACGCGAATTTCACATCTCTAGTTAAAGGAACCAAATGTGTGCATTTGTACGGACCATGTTAACTAATGACGTCAATCTGTTAGGTCCACTCCAGTCTATAGTACGATATGGTATGGAGTGATGTCCGGTAAAGGACGTCCACACACACTCAACTTATTATAAATAGAACATAAAGATTGTAAAATAATATGTGTATTATGAACAATCAACACAAAACTATCTAGCTCCAAACTTAGCTGAGCTTGGACTTTGGGAACCAGATATTGACATAAAGACGAACAAAGGACGTACACGTAAGACAAATAGTTGTTATTTTATAAAGTTACACAGAACGGACCGCTGAAGACAGGCAGAAAATGTAGATCAACAGTCAACTTTATCGATTATCAACTTATTTTAGCTATTCCAGCAGATGGCGTTGTAAGTAAGATTGAAAAATGTTATTCAATAATTCATATTTCATCAATTAATCAGTATGTAATTCGTATTTAAATATAATTTCTAAAAAACACAATTTACCAAAAATAAAAATACCGAGCAAAGCTTGGTCATACCAGCTCTCTAAATATGTAATAAAATATGAACAAACTGGTAAATAATATACCTAATATTTTACACACAGAGGTGAACTCCCATCTATCAAAAGCCACATTCGTCACGCGTATCAATGTTTATGTGCTCAATCAAACATCGGTTCAGATAAACCGATATTTGAAGCGATAACGTGTTATTGATAGGGCGCGTTTTTCACAGGCCGCGGGCGCCACTCTGTCTCTATTAGCGAGTGCGCTTTGTACCGGAATCATTTGGTTATCGGCTGCAGTTTTGCCGACAAATGTCCGGTGTCACAATAAAAGGGTGCTTTGAACGATGAAATGTAATACACTTTGCACTCGACATGCAAAAATCAGATAAATACACAGTAATTGTGCTAGTAGTAGTGGCTTTAATGTCATCATCATCAACAAATCCACCACGTTTACTACTGGACGTAGGTCTCTCCCAAGACGCGCCACTGAGCCTGGACTTCGGTTCTTCCTCTGCAGTGCTGGCCAGCTACATTTCGCAGATTGTCGCTCTACATTGCAGGAGGGCAAGGTCTTACACTACGCTTACCTAAACGCGAAATAAAAATGAATGTTTTATAGCTAAGCAGAGATGGTTTTTCTGGCAACTTTTTGATAAATAATTTTGGAAAATGGTAGAAAATAAAAACTTGTGATGCAATTTGTATGGAGAAGTTATTTTCCGATAAAACTGCAAAGGTAAGTTTGCTTTTTGATATAGTGATATGCAACGCAACGCAACAAGTTGAAACCACCAAAAAATAACTTAAGGTGCTTTTTCTGAGGAATATGCAGCAGGTGCAGCAACTCCAATTAATCAGGCACCTATGTCCCCGTCTTGTAAATATCCCAAGACGCAATCAGAAA
This sequence comes from Thera britannica, assembly GCA_939531255.2. Classification (NCBI taxonomy): domain Eukaryota; kingdom Metazoa; phylum Arthropoda; class Insecta; order Lepidoptera; family Geometridae; genus Thera; species Thera britannica. The sequence continues at coordinate 4,308,539 of OW618041.2, read as the reverse complement.
AGTAATTAAAGGGGTCCCCGCGCACATTTTCATAATCTTTACGATCCTACAGAAATTCACTTGTGCAATTTCATGGTGGAATTTTCATCGTGTCTGCGTCATAAATATTTTGTCCGATAAACCGTTCGTTCGACAGCCGCGAGGCGTAAGAAAATGTTAATTAACGAATCCATTGTTTTCCCGCCCGGCGGCTCCAAGATGGTGCCGCTTCCGTTTCCGGCGGGCCTTCTTTATGTGCGTTTCTATTTTTGCGTGAGTCGGGTAAAGCGTGCTATTGTGGGTGCTGCGCGCTGGGGTATAATGATTTTAATTTCCTCTAATCAAGAGCCTTCGGCGTGGCTTAAGAATTCTAATCATGCGCAGCGCGGCCGCCACGTCCCCGCACCGCTGCCGCGCCGCAGCCGCACCGGGTGACAGAAACATCACCACTTATTCTGATTGCGTCGAGTGTGGCGCTGAATAATTAATACGCCTTTATTTTAACGTAGCGGAGCCTGAACAAAAGAAGCCCCACCATTATAATTTGTGATTTCAAACAATAAATCCAGAGCTTTTGACAGCTGCAAATTGTTTTGGTTGCATACTAAAATATCATAACGCAAAAGTATTGACATGTTTGCAAAAACTCGTCGGTATTCCTCGTTTTCGTTTGTCGATGACTCGTTCCTCATTTGGTTGAAACTGCAGTCACGAACTAAAACGAAATAAAATTGCGACAGATAGTTGGATATTTTCAACGGGTGAAGTTTAATTATATCGGGGTAGCTTAAAGCATCCCCCGTCACACCCTTTCGTTCAATTCGCACTAACGACCACATTTCGGTCGTCTAAATCACGGTGACGCCACTTGCAATTAATTTTTTGACTATAAAACGTAGCTTTCATTGTGATTACCAACCAACTTGGCTATACAAGGTGTATCTAAATATGTGTACTATGCGAAGGTGGGGGGTTTCAGACCACAATGGTGATCCGTTGTGGGGGGGAGAAAATTAAAAATTCCTATTTTCAGTTTCCCATACAAAAATATTTAATTTCATAATGCCTAAATAAATTGACAACCCTATCCTTGTAACCCCTTGACCCCTTGACCTACTACCTCTGTAGGTCTACTACTACTACCTACTACCTCTGTAGCTGAGTTTAGGGTTGTCACTTTGTATAAAGTCAGCTGTTCATGTTGAAACTTCGTTGCAGTTTTTTTCAGAGATACCAATCGAAGTTCGAAAAGTCGTTGAACAAAAGTTGTTCCCCGGGGGGTGGAAATTCACCCCCCTTCGGGATAGTACACATATTTTGATACACGTTGTATAAAAGCTAGGGAGATGTAAACATTTTATAAATGCTTTGATCTATAGATATTCAAAGGTCAAGCAGTTCTCTTAGTAAGCAAAACAAAGTAAAAAAAATGTAGAACCATCACTTCAATCAAGCATTTCATCTATTCTTATCGAAAGTAATTCTCACCATCGTCTGGTGTGATTTTTTTATGAGCATTATAATCTACCACTATTGAAGCAGTATTGAAAATTGGTGTCAAATGACCTCTAAAAACTTGCGCTTCTAAAATAAACTGCTGAAAAATATAATCTTCAAAACGTTCTAAGATGTCGTAGCACGAAACGTAGCGGTAGGTTTGCACGCGATCGACCGAAGGCAACGTTCACCGAGTGCGGTCCGCGAGGAGCACCGCACAATTAAACGAAACCCTTCCAGGGTGCGTACTTAGCATTCGAATCACTTCGCAAGCAGACGCCTCGCGCCACAATACAACGCTTAACGCCACAAAATTAAGTGCGAAAATAACAAGATCTCCCCGCTTGAATTATGTCGCGAACAAGATTCTAATTTTAATTTTATCCCAAAAGCCACTAATTTCGTCGAAACAAAACAGCGTGGAGTGTAACCCCCCCACGCACTCATAACCCTCCGATGACGGAAGTAGTACGGTAATAAAATGCGAAAAACGATTACGGATCAATGAAGCGTACCTTCCCTCTCGGGGCGCAAATAAAGCAGAGTACACACTTCAAATATGCTTTTCTTAATCGTTCTCATAAAACAAAGATCAGCCGCTCGATCTCCCCCGTGCGGCAAAAAAATAAAGAAAAAAATCCTCCCGTTGCTCATATCGCGCGTCTATCACTGCGGATTTTTTACCACAAATTGTTTCCTCCGACGGAACCCTCGCGAATCGATATTGTTTGTATTGGAAACTCAGGTTCGGAAGTTATTATTTGTATCCCATTGTAAAAGAAATATAATTATGGCAAATTCAGCGCTTCTTCTTCATTTGCGTAAATTCAATTTTCATGCTTCCAATTCGCTTGCTGAGGCAGACTGTGGTTGTTTTATTAAATAGTATACGTTACTTTGGTGTTTTCTATGAAAAATCTTGAATTAACTTGCATGAATAGACTGATTTCACAACCATATCCAAAAAGTATCCAATTACTTAGGTCCCATCGAAACGATCCACCTTTTAAAGGTAAAATCCATCGGCCACGGTATCAGGAATCTTCAAAGTTGAATTGGCTTAAAACCTCCCGGCGGATGTGTCATTATAATTTGCTGGGGAGAGATGACGGATCCATCGCCTGAAGCTCGCTCAAGAATAATAATACCCTAAGCTATTTTAATCTTAACTTAGTTAAAAATCTTGCGTCCGACATTAGCATTAATCACTTTTGACAGTCCCTGTAATGGATATTGCACGTTGACTCACTAGTAATTAAATCTCGAGTAATTTGATTAGCCTAAAAAATTACTTCTATGCTTGCATAATTTACGGCCGACGTGTGTATGTAGCCTACTTTTATACACACGCAATAATTTTGGTATCACAAAAAATATTATCTCAGCTCATAGATATCAGTTTAAGTAAAGCACATTGTACGACTTAAAATTCAATCGCATTTCGATTAGGCAACTTAATTAAGCATTACAGATGGATATTGTAAATAGAATCAAATGCCGAAGCTTTCAATCTAATTAATTGTATTCGAAGAAACAAAGAAAATGCCTTTATTAAACACGAAATCTAAAGCTTAATTGAACGTCGACATTGAGAGATTTCAATTCAATTACTAAACCATATTTAACGAAATCCAATCCCCTTTCCCTTGAGGAATAATATTATTTATTCACAAAAAATAATACAAAACGCGGTAAAGGAGAACGCTCTGTTGGTTCAGCGGAGATCATTCGATGTAAAAGTTGGAAGTAGAGGCAGGAAGAAAACTTGGATAAGCGAAACCCTCTAAAAATGATTGATGCCATACACGAGCGGGGGACGATCGCTCACTGGCACGTTTTAAAACGAATAAACGTCGAACCGTTCCAAATACGAAAATGAAGATCATTAGCGCTATTGGCTCCCGCGCGATTCATTACCCGATCGCATTCCCCATTTTTCCGAATTTCCTTATTTTCATTGGCATCGATCAGATTAGTTTTCCGCTTTCAAATCGGATAGTCGACCAACAAAAGCGCGTCGATATCGGCAATTTCCTATCGTCCTGGAAGCGTGCGATTGTCTGAAGACGTGTTATTACACGAGCGTTTAGCTCGGGAGCTAACAAGCGTCGTCGTTTGTTTCTGGTGGGTCTTTGTTGGGAATGTAACAATTAGGGAGACAAAGCGGCCGGTGGTGGACGGTGTTATCTGTATGATTCGCGCCGGCACACAATGCCCGCCGTCGACAATGCACGCTCAATATCTTTATGCTCCTTCTGTTGAAGGCTGATGCACTCCTTGTTGAATAAGCTCTTCTTGTTATAGAACTTAAGCATATACAAATTGCAAGTATAGAAGTTTAGGTGAAGAAGGGGCTTTATCTACGGGCTTGGTTTATTAGTGTTAATAATCAAAGGGTATTTTAGTTGGTATTATTTTGTAAGAAATAAGAATGATTACAATACCAAAACAGCCTACAAAATGACAGCAAAATAGTGGAAATATGCGGTTCAATCATAACATTTTCCAACTTCTCAAACAGGTTTCTTTGAGAGAACCTATGAAACATATGCTTTTCTTTTTTCTCTATTCGGCAGTTTAAGACGTGTTATAAGTACGTGCTTTACTTACTTTGACTGCTGTCTTAGGCCAGAATTTTTGGTGGTTATACTGTCCAGTCTGTGCACTAGTCTATGCTGATATCTGGAGACGCCGCAGGTATCCCACGGCGTCGCATTGTTCAGTTTCCTTCCTCGGACGTCTCTCTGCTTGAATGCAATGATGCTCACACGCCATTCTTGGGTAACAAGGGTGCAGTGTTGTCTAGTCTTGGAGTTTGCCATCTTGTCTAAGTAAAACTCTTGCGTTGCTGGCACTAATTTACAAAAATTAAAAATACTTATAGATTTTTCTAATGTCCCAAAAGTTAAGAGCCGAGCGGGATTTGAACCCGCGACCTTCCCCTTAAGTGTTAAGTGTAGTAAACACTATAAATCAATAAAAAGTAAAAAGTACTTGCTTATGTAAATATAGCACAGAGTTTCTTCTTGGTGTTCGTAATTATCGAGAACAAAACCTTTTTTTTTTTATTTGAGGCTTTAAAATCTAAAATATACATATGGACTGAAATTACAGAAATTTTGACACTACCTTACCCAAAAATAGAAACTTAAAAACCAAAAAACTATATAGACAACCGTTTGAATCACAGAAAAGCAAAAACGCTTTTGCTTGACTCGTACATTGAAAACGACCTAACATCAAAGCTTCACGTTCCTATTCCAAGTGACGTGAATGTGACTGTCGACACCTGCGGATGTGTGGAGCGTTTAATCGCATAAAGAGCTAATTGTCTGTGCGGATTCCACAGGTAAACACTACGCGCCATTTACACACAACCGCAGCACGGAGCTACGAAAGACTGCCTTATTAACATGCCTAGTCGATTCGGCTACTGTGATTTGGCTTTGGGGCATAACCTGCCTATTCTATTAAGATTCGGCTACTGTAATTTAGCTTTAGGACATTTGGGACTTGACGCTTTTACCCTTATGGATAACGTATCTATCACGAATTAATAGTGAAATATAAGTTAAGATCTGGTTACACCTAGGTTTTACATTCAATAATTTAATGTCAAATTGATACTTCAGCCAATAAACTGTGTTTTTTATACAACTTTATGGAAGAGGGAAATGGCCCAACTGTTGTTTCAAAGAGCATTGTCTCGCAGGTCACGCTCGTTAAAAACGTACCCTACAATGCACTGCTCTGCATCCATCATCGTGAGGTTTAAGAATGTTTTAAAAATGATGAAAAAAATATATGTATAAGTTACAGATATACAGTTATCTAATTCCCATCTCCAAAATATACTATCTCTGTGGCAGAAAAGTGACAGACAGAAACACTTAAGTATAAGGGAAGGAGAATTCTGTAGGAATTCTTCGGTAGTGAGTAAAACGCACATGCATGCACTGTTTAATTTTCTTCAATATTAATTCGGCTAACGGCATTCACAGTAACTTTTCCAAATTGTTTTGTGTACGTGAAAACCTATAATTGGCTCACTAGTTTCTAGACCATTAATAATATAGGCTGTTGGTCTTCCAATAAATAAATAAATAAGTATAACTACTTTCGTAGCTCCATGTTCAGCTCTACAAATACAAGTCAACACGAGCCGTCGATGTAAGCGAGGATTACTCATCGAGTGATTTAATTCCCACTGATTCATTACGCATATACTCACGTACGCATACGTTTGATGACAATTACGCCCAATAACGTTGCGGCTCAAATGACGTATGATTACGTGGTATTACAATAATGGCTGGGGTCGCGAATGATGAAGTAGACCAGTTTAATGTGAATGTTTGAATGATTTGGACTAATAAATGTACCTGCTCGACTTGGTGTGAGTTAATTAGTATTATTTTATTTAGAATTTTTAGCAGCGCCTGTACACTTAGCACACTGCCTGGGCTTTGAGACGTATGGAATACTACTCGTAACTAGGTAAAAGATATCCTCAAAGTTCTTTTGCCTAATTTATTTAAGAAGCATCTACCATACCAGGCTTAAGAATTTCAGTCGTAATATCATCATCTTCCTGCTCTTATCCCACAATAAGTGGCGTCGGCACAATGGGTTTTCTTCTTCCACTCACCACTATAGTTCATGCATTTCACGAAGACGCATCCAGTGATATTTATCTGGTTGTAATAAGAGCCAAAATGCTCTAATTGACGCGTCTTCGTGAAATGCATGAACTATAACATTCGTCATATCAGTGCTCACTCCTTTCTTGCTCTGGTCATCTTTGACACAGATCTTTTCTTTGGTCTACCTCTTCTTGTATAATCACCATTCACATTCATGCCTAACATTTTAATCGTAATAGGTAGAGGTAGGTAATTAATAAAAAAATATTGTAAAAGTTACATTGTAGAAAAATAAATTCAAATAACTGAGAATTTGACTAAATATTACGATTATGACCGAGCAGTGTCAATGTAGGTTTTTACAACCGCTTGGGGTGTTTTTATGTGAAGAAGGGGAATGCTCAGTAGAATGAAAACACAAGTCAGTATGAAAATCCGAGTTATGTTTCAAAGTGGACGTGTGGTGAATAAGGGCATTTCTCATGCGGATGATGTTTGTTGTAAGGGCTTCCTACGACGAATGCTACGAGCATAAATAGATACATTTAAAAAATAAATGTTATGAACAATCCACACAGCACTTTTTAGACCAAAACTAAGCAGAGCTTGTACAATGGGAACCAGATAGCTGATATAATACTTATATACATTTTTGTAAATACAAACGTAGAATACAATACAACACCCAAGTTTCAAGTTGCAATGTCAAAACCAAAATCGTTTATTCAGTTGCATCACAAGAATCACTTTGAAACATTTTAAAACTAGGTGTATAGGTGCCAGTTTCACGCGACCAAGCTTGGAAGAACAGAAAATAAAATAATAATTGATTCACAATCTATGTGTTTGTTTTCTGTCTGCCGAAACTTCAAAAAGCATTGATGTGTTTCGGTTTGCAGGGTCTGTTCGGTTTACGTGCTAATAGTACACCGGCACCTGTGGGTGCCGGTGAAATTACTGGCACGTGAGGCTGAACATCTGTGTGCCTCAAGTTGATGGACGCAGGGAAGTGCAACGTAGGGCATGTTCCTAATGTGCGTGATCACGAGGCAATGCTTTGTTATAGGCGATGGTTACTTAACATCAGGTGGGCCATATGCTTGTTCCATCAACTAGTAGTAAAAAAAATATGTGTATTTTCGCTTCATGAAATCAGATAGCTCAAAATCGTCGCAGGAAACCCGCGTCGCGTCGCCAAGGTTTGGCAATTCTTTATTATTCATGGAGCGATCTTGCTCGCAGAGTGTTTTATATGAGCGACTATCGAGTATCAATTTGTACCGAACGGTCCCGTATTAGCATTTTCCGTGGAGGCCTACATTGTTTCAGTAAGAAACAAGGGGAGAATGAAGTTTTTCATTGTTTCTGCGGCATTCTGATGTTTTCTGAAGCAAAAAATAATGTTTTGGTCTTGGTTACCTAGCTAGTTTTTTTGTTTCATTTTTATAATTACCCACCTGATGTTAAGTGGTAGTTGTGAGGCTGGTTACTAAAACGTACATACAGAGCAAAAGCAATAGTTCTCTCGTCCAACCCCCACAACACACCCGTTGTACTTTTATGTTTGAGTGCTTACGAGTTGACTAGAGTTTATATTTTTAAGAATAGAAAAATATTATTTTTGAAGCTCGTTTGTACTTGAATATCTTTTTTATGAAAATAAGTATCTAAACTAAAAAACTACTAAACTAACTAAAAAGTATCTAACCAAACCTATAATCGTCTTAAAACCTAGAACAGTGAACAATATCACATCGTCAAAGAAAATTTATAATTAAATGCAACTATAAGACGTCTACAAAACGCAAATCCCGCAAAGCTCTCTCGACTCATTTCAGCCGCGCGTACTAGTAAGATGTCAAGAAAGACTTTGTCTCCTATACACGCTGGACGCTGCGGCTAGCGTCTCATGATTACTACTGGTCTGGTACTTAAATTTTCATTAGAATATCATAAGTGGCATGACGTCACATCTCGAGCATTTTTTTTAAAGGCCTATAATTTTTTAAAGGCAGTTGAACTATTACGAGTATGTATCGGCTTTAAGCAATGCAGTTTTAAGGCCCGTATGCAACAATACAATGCTTCTTCAGTCTGAGTATACATTTTTTGACAGTTCTCCAATGAAAAGTCTTGCTTATCAAAACTTAGGCCGTAACTAAAGTTTTGTATCTTATAATATACAACACAACGGACATCCAAACTAAATCCTAATTTCTCTTTTTTTAATAAATTCACAAGAACTGAATCAATTTATAGATGCTACCAGTTCCACAGGACTGAACCTAAAAAAAAGGTAGCAAAAAAAGAAGTAGAAGTTTTTTTTACAACTAGCTGATGGAACAAGTGCCCGAGCTTCGCTCGGTATTTTTTTTTTTGTTAAACTGTTGTTGTGAATTAGATTTAAATACGAATTAGTTACATACTGATTAAATATTAATATTTTTCGATCTTACCGACATAATAATAAACTCCACTACTCGTCAATAGATGGCGTTCTTTGTCCCACTAACTCATGACTTAATCAACAGATGGCGCTAGGAGTTATGATTTTATGATAAAGTTGATTATTTACTTTACGATTAAGGGGACATTTTCTAAAAATGAATCCCAGCTAGATCGTTTTATCGTTCCCAAAAACCCCTGTATACTTAATTTCATGAAAATCGTTGGCTCAGTTTCCGAGATCCTAAAGTATATAAACAAGATTTTCTCGTTTAAAGGTATAATAAGATTTCCTCGTAGGTCAAAGTTTCATATAGAAATAGGCAAGAAACTTGCTTCTTGGTTCACAGGTCTTAACTGACGTAAATAGGAGAGCAATAGTCTGATGTCTCCGGCACAATACGCTAAGCAGAGTGTACGCTTATGAGTGTTCGTTAAAGATACGATAAAGACGGCGGATGCGACGCTGGCTAAATTGGCTGTTGCTTACTGAATTCCAAGACTGCTAAGAGCTGGAATTTGACTGTATTTAGTTCGTTAAATTCGCATCACAGTTGGTATTGGAAATGTGTTCTTGAATAGCTCAAGGCAAATATTCAAAGATGCGATCGTCAGTATTAGCCGGTAGGTATAAGTCGCAAAAATCAATTCAACTTTTTTTATCAAATTCATTTATACTATGAACTAACACACTACTATAAACACATACTATGAGTAGGTATAATATAGAGACATGAGAAAAAACAATTATCGCAGACTCTATAATATATATGTATGTAATTCAATTTTAATTCAATTTTTCAATTTATTTATTAATTACAATATTTTATCGTATTTGAATGCGTAGCTACTTAATCATAATAAATCAAATTTGGTTAAAACTAATGTTTCAAATGATTATTAACAATGATAAATTAACCTAATTACAGGCCTAGCTTGTCCCATCAGTACCTAAGTATAAAAAAAATAACCTTTTGAGTACATATTTTGTATACAATGCACATGTAGTTGTTTTTAGACATTACTTTTGACTGTGTTTTAAAATGTGTTTCAATTACTTGAAACTATTGCACTAATACTAAGATCTTGAAAGAATTACACGTTTAAAAGTTTAGTAAAATTCAGTTCCTGCGTTCAGATGAATTTCAAGGTGGCAAAATTTTCGTCTGTGAAGTTCATTAACACGAACTACATACATCCAGCGTGAGTATGTATATGCGTCTGTATGTCACCCGCGACACTGCTATTTTCGCACAAAATGAACATTCATTCGAGCACAGATGTAACATAGTTTAACTAACAAGGGGTTGTTAATTTAAATTTAGTATCTCAGTCGGTAATGAACGAAGATGATTGTTATAATGGGATTGAAGATTTCTGGCTTCTCTCTGCGAGTGGCTTGCAATGCTTGTGCTGTAGTGTTTGCCAAGTTTGTTATTTAATTTAAATAACTTAATTTGATTAAGTAATCAATGTGACAATACTTCTCTGTACAATAACAATTTAATACAGTGGTTTCGTAAATTTGCATAGATTCAAAAGCAAGTTTTGTAACAATGTAATATTACTTTTCATTAAGGAAACTGGAGCTCTTTTCTAAATAAGTTTAATAAAAACATAAAATAAGTAATGCTGTCGCCAATTGATTACCTAGAAGCGGTAGAATGGTAGAAGAAGAACCGTAGACTTAAAAATACACTAGAAAGAAAACACTAAATAGTTAGCAACACAGTGCAGTGGTGTAAAAAAATAAGGATTTGTCTAGAAAAACTCAAGAAAAAGTTGGACCCCAAACCGATAACTAAACCCACCGACCGACAAATATAATTTACTCCCTATAATGCTACACAAAAAAATAAGTTTAAACATCTTATTTTTCCCATCTTTAATTACTGAACCAACCACTACAAATGCTGAAAAAATTTCGAGTGACTAACATAAACAAAATACGTAAATAAATAATAGGTTAGACAAAGTTTTATCCAAAACTTTATCATCTAAAAGAGATCACGTGTTACCTCACATCCGTTGTAGAACGCCTTTCATGCAAATTATGTCTCGGTGGCAATTTTTAATTATAAAGTGTCTGAGCTGAGACACAGAATCGTGGCGTTGCCTTAAGGCGGTCTTGGTAAAACGAGTCTTGCAACAGTGTAAGTGAAGAAGAATGAAAATATATTGACATGAAAAGGGGAAATCCATGGACAAGAAAATCAAGAACAAATTATTCAGAACACGAGTTTCTTTAATCGTTACTAATGGTGAACACATGATACACGCGATTCTAGTCTTGCTTCTGGAACTGGCACCTGGACTCACCTAGGTAAAAGTGATCCTTGTAATAATTGAATTGTTTGATTTGATATAATATGTAGGAATGTACCTATAAGGAGAAACCAGATTCAGTTGGCAAACTTGATCATTCGGTCTCAAGATGTGTAGCGACACGGCACAGGCGTCGGGGAGCGGTTAAGTGTGGCATTTTACGGCTTTTATGCATATTTGATGGCACCGCCATAATCTCTGCGGTGGGGGAGACGGTACCTGTATTGGATATGAATTATTGTTGAGTCACAAAGATGAGTGGCTGTTTGAATGTGACCTTGGGAGCCACGATCCACAGAATCTTAACAGTTCTTTACAAGAGTGCTTATTTTATTTGTTATCATATGGGTGTGACTGTGTGAAGATTTATTTGTAACACTGTTAAAACTAAGAAAATCTGTTTGTTTTGTTTTAGTACTGTCAAAAATTTTGTATAATATGAATGGAAATAGGAGAATCTCTTTTTCGTTAGGTATTTTTATGTGAAGCAGTACAAGATAAAGTTTAATTTTTGAAACTAGCATGGTTTTTGACGCAGTTTTTATGAACAGCGGGAGCGGGGGGGGGGGGGGGTTCCATACTTAATATAAGATATTTAGAGATATATAGAGTTTTGACTTCCGATATTTTGGCATAGTATAATGCACCATGGGTTGTACTGAAGTCTACGAGTAAATGAAATGTTATTTGCAGACAAATCTATCTACTTACCCTCTTTCGCTCTATTTTAGACACTATTACTATTACTACTACTTTTGGTAATATTAGTTTGGGTTCAGCCCAAACATAGTTAAATCATGGTAAATATCCCGTTGTTCATCTAGATAATTCTAAAGATTTTGTAAAAATAGTTGTAGGTAATAGGATTTCGATATTGATATAATTTATTATCATGCTTTCATCAATCTTCAATCGTTCTAAATTATGTCCATACGAACTTCGAAGTAGGCAGTCCCATCAACGTTTGCTTATCAACAAACTTGTATAAACCAAAATAAATTAAACAAGGTTTGTAACCCAAAATTAATTTCCGAAGGGCACGTTCAATAATCCACCGCATAAAATCCTATAACGATGAATTTGAAAATAATGATGGGAATTAGACGCGTGCTAAGAGGGACGTATCAATTACTGGACGACAGCAAACAGGGCATTACAGGCTCAGTATTAAAATCGAATTTACGGAACGCCCCGTCTGAAGCGGCCTGAGCATCGAGCTGACTTTTCTGTTAGTGTATGGTAGGAAAAACAGATCGAATATGTTAAGAAATAAAAAACTAAAATGAAAGAACAACTAAAACGATGAAAATAGAACTAGTTCAATGTTACGAAAAATCTAATTTATAGCAAGAACTACTGCTAGTGGTCTGTTGGTTAGTCTCGCTAAAACTCGAGAACGGCTGGACCGATTTGGCTGATTCTGGTCTTGAATGATTTGTGGAGGTCCAGAAAAGGTTTAAAAGGTGAATAAATATGTTTTTTTTTCAACGGGAACGGTAACGGGGCGAGCGAAGCCGCGGGCGGCTGCTAGTCACCTATAAAAAGCATTACCTCCTCTGTCAAGCGCGTCAGGAACGTGCCCTACGATGTAATGCCCTGCCATCAACTTGAGGTGTACAGAATGTTCAGCCTCACGTGCCAGTAATTTCACCAGCACTCACACCCTTCAAACCGAAACACAGCAATGCTGCTTCACGGCAGATATGGTAGTACTTCCCCGGACGAGCCCTTCACAAAGAGCTCTACGGGAAATGTGTGTGCAATTTAAACAGAAAATGGTTGTTTTGCTGACGGTACAATTTAAAGTGTTTGGTGACCGAACATAACATCAATTAAAATCACATTTTGTGTAGTTTCACAACACGTGAGCCTGTAATTTCCATGCGGGTTGTACAATCTGATACCTATGAGCTGTGGCTTATGGCATTACGCTATTAGTGGACGGAGGCCTTTATTTTCTTTTGGTAAATATTTCAATAATTCACCAGCGTATTTGAGTTTTGAAAATGTATTTGTAAATTGTTTTAAATTTACCTACCTCTATTCTAATTTTAAAAGGTGGTCTAGTTGTAGAAACCTTTCGATCGTCGGTTTAAATCCAGTCGTGCAAATACGTTTGTCTGAACGAAAATGTATGTCAACTATGCCAGAAGCCTCAAATGGTGAAGGAAAACATCGTGAGAAAATCGGCATGTCGTAGAACCTAAAAAGTTAGAAATACGTGTCAAACGTCACGCAATGGCCCGCCAGCAGCCTACTTGCATAAAACAGTTCACACTCCAAGTGTGAACTGTTTGATGAAACTGCCCCCCGGTCACGAACAGCCCTGGCCAGTTTGGAAGTGCCTCAATAGAATTCGAGCCCAGGTCGGCCGTTGCAGGAGTAGTCTGAGCAAATGGGGGATGATCCCTAAAAACGACACGCAATGCCCGTGTGGTGCCCAGGTGCAGTCCATGCCACACGTGCTCGCGTGTCCGTCATGTCCCACCTCATGCACTATGGATGATCTCATGTGTGGCTCGGCCAATGCCGTGGATGTGGCCACCTATTGGTCGAAATGGCTTTAATGATAACGATTGTAATATCGATACGACAGAAGAAGAAGAAGACTCCAAGTGCAGATCAAAGAATTTTCCGATTTACCTACCTCTATTTTGCTATTTTGTAATTAATAAAATAAGTCTCTTTAAGAAGTACTAAAAAGCTTTGCGCACATCTAAACGCAGGTAAATATCGCACTGTCAGAGTTGGTGGCAGTGTGTGCAGATGTATGCAAAATCTGATGCTGGAACCGATTGCCATTGCCATCGCAGATTGCCTGATGTGCATTTTTGTGCATATTTTCTATATGTTTTTTGTTTTTTTGTTGCAGATTGAAGATGACCGGCCAATCACACACAAACTCTTCAGGCCATCCACATCGATGTGAGTGTTATTTATTATTTAGTACTAAAACTTATAATCCAATCCTAATCTCAAACTCAAGAGCTTTTGAACCAGGTTTATTAAATCATGAATTACATTTTAATGATAAACTTATTCCAAATTTTAAGTTATTTTATTTACAAATAGAGTTAAAGTGAAAAGAATTCCCCTACGTAGTAATAGGTGGAAAAATATCCGTTCTTCCCAACCAGTAGGTATAAATAGTAGGGATATGTGGAACTGGTGGAATTACAACCACCAAAATAAAATTAAATACATTGTGTGTTTGGCAGTCATGTAAAATAATAAAATAGCCTCATATTTTTATACGATCCGCAATAACCCAGCAGTCACGGAATCACCGCGAAATTGCGACTATATAAAGCGTCGTACGACTCGCCCGCGGCACCAATTACTCTAGCCCATTGATTCCCAACGTGGTCCAGGTGAACCCCCAGGGGTCCACGGTAGACTCGACAGGGGTCTACGATGGCGCGACAAAAAAAATGGGGGTTCACGATTCATAAGCAGGGTCCACAAAAGATAGTGAAGAACCAAAATGTTGGCTTGAACTCATGCACCTATCAATGTAGGCAGATTATATTTTCAAAAGCATAAAGTGACGGTTATTTGTAAAAACTTTTATCGAAAACTGTTAATTCGTCATAGGAACTCAGCTGCAACGCAAATCTTCATAGTTAGATCGAAACTTTTTATTTTATGTCGACTGGGAATATAGTAAAAATGTAGAACCAGGGCAGTCCACCTAAACCAGTAAAATTTTGAGAGTGGTCTATTAGAAAAAAAGGTTGAGAACCTCTGCTCTAGCCAGACCATAAACTCCGAACAAGTCGTGTGCGATATTTATTTATGTATATTAATGTAACGTGCATAAGTATGTGCGCGGCGCGTGATCCCCGACTCGCGGTAATTATTGCGTGACTTATTGGCGAAGGAAGATAACACGTACACCGCGACCAATGTACCCAGAGCCATGTGACATCTTGCACCACCTCTTAGTGTAACTCTTTAGCACGGCGACGCAGGTCAGGCTAGGGTGGCGGTGACATACCGCTCCGAGGGTCGCGGGAGCTTTATCTACGCTTGACTGTTGATCGTGACTTTCCGACAGAGATTTCGGTAATTACACTGATTATGAGAACGAATCGTGCAGTACGCTTCATGAAAGCACCCTGGGGAGTTTATGTGCAAATAGTTGGACACGTGAATTGAAAGCTTTTGATATTTTATTTCTAGCATTTCTTGATTTTGTTAGTTGCTAACAAAAAGCCAAGGCAACTTATTGCGTTACAAATTACGAAGTTTTTTTAGCTCAGTTGAAAATTAGAAAAAAATATAAGCTTTAGATCAGCCATCATCTTCCACACTCATTCCACTTTATGTGTGGGTGTGTAGTATCAACGCTGAAACTTATCGTAGCTATAGGCAGCAGTAGGTTTATTAGGCATATAGTGAGACATTAATTGTTAACAATAAAACCCTAAATTACGCTGTTCAAAAAACTAAAACACACCAAGATTAATGAAACACCGATACCGCTACCCTGTTAAATCTGGTCCAATCAAAGTTTGTTTCCAAATAAAACTCACACAATTAGATCATAATTCGTGAGCAAGTTCCAGCAACACGCTAAGTTCGAAGACACCTACCGACCTACTCAACCCTGCTGGGAAGTTTGATCCAATAAAACAAAGTTCCGAACAAACGAATGCATTAAAGTCACCCGCAAACTGATCCAATCGTAATATCGCACTCCCAGACATCGAAAGTTAGTATGCATTGACTTTGAAAAGTCGTCCAAAACTAAGTTGGGTTATGTTTATGAAACTATTCGGATGCGGGTGTGTGCCGCCGATACACATGCAAGAACTCGCGCCCAACTCTGAGCATAGTTCGCTAAGTGGAACAGCTGTAAAACAAAGTAGCGAAGGGTCTAGGAACTTGGTGTGTACGTTGGCAACTATTCGGTAGGGCGCGATGGCGGCGGTGGCGCATGGCGGTGCGAGGTGGAGGGTCGCGCCCAGGCTCAACAACAACACGCGCGCCGGCGTCCGACGCGGCGGCGGGCGGCAGCGTCGGCCCTCGACCGAACCAAACTTTGACAGTTTTATTCGAAGAGTAGGCGCGAAACTCGGCCGACGACCGCTGTCGATTTATAAATAAGTTAAACTAGGTTTTAACTAAAGTATGAGTGGAGGGATGATAACGAACCCAGCGCCTACGTTCCGCCCCCCTACCGCCGCGGCGCACCCGCGTGCAGATAAACTTTTAAAATGACTTTGGAAGCTTTTGAGCTTTTAATCGGTAAAGTTGTACAGACAGACAGTTCGGGCACAATCCTTGAACCGCTTGCGCCGGCGACGGCGGCCGCAAAACTTTGTTTTACAGGACTACTTTTCTTCTTGTTTCAAGGTTGGACTCTTAAAACAAACTCCGGTTCGACGGAGTTCGCGAACTCGGGCGCGAACAATTTACAAATTTCTCTCTTTCATAACAACTAACTGCCGCTCGGCGCGCCGGCGAAAGTTGTCCTGCGTAGATCTTAATCGCATTGTCTGTTGCGCTCGCGACGCGAACAGCTGATCGTGACGACACACTATATCGAACTTCTACCTGATTCATGCACTAAATTATGGAACCCTTATGAATGAACCACCACCCCGTCACAGTAGGAAATATGAATCACCGATACGAATATGGAGAACCCTTGACAGGCGTTTTGAAACATGTCAGGGTGATAAAACCGGACACGACGCGGCGAGGCATCGCAAAAAGGTTGAGAGATAGCGCCCTCTGATGCGTTTATTCAATTCGTTTAAGTGACATCGATAGCATCGGCTGTGGTTGAAAAACCGTCTGCCGAATTTGACGGGCGTCCCCTCGACGATCGCAGACGCTTCTTTTTTCAGTTTACGCCTCACCTGCCCGCGGGCGAAGTGGTCGCGCGTGAAATACACTGATTGGCGTTTAATTTGTAACCGTCTGCCTTTCAACTATATACCCGTGGATTTTATCACCAGTTTGTTTAGATACTTAGTTTTGCTGACTACTTTGACAAAATTGGCGAGATATTTGAAAGGAAATTGCTGATTTCACCGCAGGCTTTTGATTGAAAAAGTTGCAGCTACATTTCACTGTAAATCCTTATATACAGCTGGGCAAGACTGTAACATAAGCTAAATGCAGTATTGGGTATTGCGCGTAAATTTTACGTAACTAGAAATAAATAGGTTGCGGGTGTGGAGGCGGGGCGGTGTGGGCGGCGGCGTGCGCGCGCAGCCAGCCCCGCGCCGCGCGCTGACACTCCGCATAGTCGTAAGGTCGCGCCGCGCGAGCCAGCCGCACCGACCAGCGCGCTCCCGTACCTTCTACAGCCGCGACCACTCACCCGCCGACAAACTTTCCCGACGTAGAGCCGCTACGCCGCCGCGCCGTCGCTCGCCTAACTTCTGTGAAACATTCTTGTGGAGTGGATTTTGTGAAAAAGTGTCAATAAAAAAAACTCTAGTGCGCGATGAGGATTCCCCTCGTTTTGTAGCGATGTCGGCCCTCGTTCGACCTGTCTGGTAAGTCGAAATTAATTTGCGGAAGTTTTTAAACAACTATTTTCATAATCGGGGTGAATAGTTGGATTTTTTTTATCGTTTTACAAACGCGTGATTACTTACGGTTTAAAAATGCGGTATTGTTATTTCAGCGGTGTATTCTTCGTGTAAAATGCAGAAAGTGATTAAAATACGACTCGTTAGCGCACAAATCCCACGCTCGTAAAACCATTTCACAGAATGCTTTCAAATTGTTACCGTTAATTGTTATTTGTTATTTAAATACGTATGTTTGTGTGGATAGGTACTTAAGGCGATGTATAGGAGTATGAATGTTTGCTTTTGGGTGAATAATTCCCCCTTGACATGGTGCGGTAATCGAATCACCTCAATTAGATTCGCTACTCGGCAAATAACCGCGACATTGCCTTCAGGTGGAGTACTAATAACGGCACTATTGATGTGTTGACAGCTATTAAATCGCCCAGTTGTGGGTATGTTTACTCATGACTAATTAAAATCACTTAATTTTGCCAATAAATCAGTTGATGTCTTCCGGCTTATAGGGTATTGGTGTGTCGGTGCGATGACAAATACATAGACTTAGCACGTTTGTGTCTCAGAGTATTATACGCCGTGCAATGGCACACAAAGAAAATCATACTAAAAATGCTATAGATGGTATAGGTAGGTAACTACATTTAAATGCATATACATTTTCTCATTAAATAATATTGTTACCTTTAACTACTAGGTATATAGGCAAATGCTATACATAGCTAGATTGATAAAAAAATATTTATTGCACACCTTAGACTAACAATGGAAAACAAGTAACAATAATTCACATATTTTTTATATAAAAGTATTTAAGATCCAAATGAAAAATCAAGTAGTAGCTATACTTACTTATACAAGTTCTATACTACATGGTACTTGGAGAGTGGACTGGTTTCCACAACTAGGTTTCTGCTTAGTAAAGTGGAAAATAATGAAGTCATGTCTGATAAATATAAGCTAAGAAAAAATAAAAGGAGTTTCGCTAACATTCAACCATTAAAAAACCGAGGCAGGCGGGCTAAATTCAAAATACATAAAAAATATATACGTTCCTTATGGGTAGGTAGAGACCATGGATCTACGATGCTACGATCTTTCTTTCAAATGATAAAAACAATTTAAGAATTGTCTGTTTGATACCGTTTTCGCCTTTTTGCTAGGGAGCAGTGTGTGCTTAAGCTCTATTGTGCTTCTATTTCCTAGCTATAAGTAAAAAACACAGTTCAAATAAACACATGGAAATGCAAAGAAAATAAAATGTACAATTCATTTATTTAAGGCATAAAAATTTCAAATTATTTATACATGATAAACCGACTTTAAAAAAGTTAAAAACAAAAAATAAAGCTATCTTTATCAACCAGAATTTCGAAAAATCTTACCAATTTTGTCAAAAAGACTCAAATTAAGAACATCATATTTTTCGGTAAAAAACGTCTTGCTACTTTTATACAAAGTATTTAAAGGTCTACGAATACTTTGCCATACCTCTGAATTCAGGTAAGCATAAACGATTTTGCACAGCTCTCCCCCTGAAAGCACGAATCAGATAAGCTTCAAGTTACCTTTAATGGTATCAGGGCTTTATTTTGGTGATTTAACACTTAGGCTCTTCATTAAAAGATAATTTCACTAGATTTAAATAGGAATAAAGGAGTGAAATAAATTATGTGGTAAGATAACGCAAGGAGAAAGAGTTTTACTCCTTTATTTCAGTAAAATATATTTATTATATCCGGATCACGAACACAAAGCATTCACATTCACAAAACAAAAACACGATCTCGTCAAAATAAAAGTGGTTTAGGGTCAATAAATAACAACAAATGGAACTAAAACAAATGAATTATAAAAAAATACATAACAAACACACAATATGCTTCATTTTGAAATTAAATAAATCTTCTAAATATATAAAACTCTTACGTTACTGACTGACTGACTGACTGACAATCAACGCTCAGCCTAAACCGTAAGTCCTAGAAGCATGAAACTTGGAGGTTATGTTCCTTTTATAACATAGCACGAAGAAAAGAAATTGGAAAATTATTTCCCTAAGCGGAGAAAAAGAGGGAAAACTTTTATAAGAAAAATAAACGGGGCGTAACGGCAAAGGGGCGAGCGAAGCCGCGGGCGGCCGCTAGTGTTTCAATAAGCCAGTGCTTCTAGCCCATAGAGGAATACTACGGGGGGGAATGTTCTAGCCTCCACGATAACAAGGTATGAGCCAGTGATTAAATTACATTTCACTAAAGTGTGAAATCATTTCACACCTTTTTAAATTCTTTTTATTTTTTTTAGAGAATTAACAATATTTCAAAATTAAAATCACAGAACGCAACAGTTTACGTAAACGTTTAATTCAGGCGGAGCTCGAGCCCATCAGATAAGCCTCAAATTGTTTCCACTCATGCCACTGAGGGCACCGAGGGCTATCTGATGGGCGGCATACGAACGTTTTATACCTTGTTTTTCAATTAAAAACCTTATGCCCGAAATATTTTCAGTATTTTATAAACAACGGGATATTCACCAACGGAATGATTTGTGAGTTTCGACTCTTGATATTTCAGCACAGTTGCATGCGCGATGATAACGGGTTGAGCTTAAATATTTTTTTGAATATAAATAGTGTTCAAACCGTGATAGTTTCTAAAGTTATATTTTAGTATGTTTTTAAAAAACCTCTTCGTCACATATTTTTTGTTGAACAACCATAGGTTTTTTTAATTTAAAAAGATTATGAAAGTCGTGTTAGGTTTAGGCGCACCTACCTTCTATTTAGGCATTCTATTCTAGCTATGTGGACAGTCTCAAAGAATAAGAAGTAGAGTATTCAGAGAGCATGCGATTTAACTTTGGAAATCAAACTCTTACTTCATTTTGTAGGTGTCTTATACATGAAAGTGGGTGTCAATATAAAATAATTATAAGTTTAAAAAACTAGAGAAACCGACTTCATTGCCAAACGGTTAAACCGATTTTAATGAAATTTGTTTGGGACAATCTGGACGTAAGAATAACCTACCACATAAAAAAATAATTTACTAAATCGGCTCATAAATGACGGAGTCATGCAGTTACAAACATTAAAAAAATTAAGTGTCAAAAAAAAATGACAACACTGATTTTAAAATTAAAATGGGACCAATCTGAAAGCAGTACCTTTCAGAAAAAAAAATATTTTTTCAAATCGGCTCACAAATGACGAAGTTAAGCGGAAACAACCAAAAAAAAATACAACCGAATTGAGAACCTCCTCCTTTTTGATTTGAAGTCGGTTAAAAAGTAGATACAACGTGAAGCTTTTTTTCAGTAAAATACCTATTATAATGGTGAATGCTGGACTAAGCCTAGTGCGTTAATTGTTACCTCGCCATAGTAATGGTCGATTCCAATGCAAGCAATAACAGTTTAGAATAACAAAAAATACAAGAAATGTGCTTAAATTAAGAAAATAAATTAAATATTATTGTATTTCGGATAACTTGATCCATAGTTAGTTTGAAGTCGTAGTGTGAACTGTTTTACAATATAAATGAGTTTCATAGTATATTTATACAAACGTGATAAAGCATGCATTAATTGCAGTCAGAGTCTTTACAATATTACGGCTGTGTGCCTGAGTTTTCAGTTACCTAAAACACAGGCACAGTTACCTAAAACACAACAACAGTTAAAATAAAATGTGTGCCTATGCTTGTAGCTACATAAAACACAGTCACAGTTACCTAAACAACAGTTAAAATACCAATTCGAATAATTATACATACGTAACGAAGCACGGATTCAATGCAACCCGAGTCTTTAAGCAACATTCTGGCTGTGTGCTAGTGTTTTTAGTTACATAGTGGCTTAAAAACATAAGGCCTTGCTTATAAAAATATGTCAAAAGACAAACAGTGCTTAAACTATTGCCATCTCTTACCACTGGGTAATGACAAACAGTGACAGGGCTAACTTTAAGCAATGATTAAATTTAAATTGCGTTTATAAGTAGGGCTGATAGTCTTTTAATAATACTGTCGTAAAACAGCACAGGTCAAGTACAAAATTGCACAAACAATAACTACTTCAAATGAAACTCGAAACCTAACCTTCAATTTCTCATAAGCATTGTAGTAACCTTCAAACGGTTTAATATCAAGGTCACAAGAAGGAAAAGAAACGAGGTTTACAGCTTCCAAGCAACGTGTTTAAAGGATAATAGTAGCAAGTAAAATACACATGGCAAACGTGCCCGCGCGAGGGTCCGATCTGCCTTGCGATAACCCTCGTAGTGAGTGAACCCTTCACTCAGGGCTGGCAAAAAGGTTCTTGAATTCTTTATTGTCAGAAAAAATGTGCAAAATTCTGAATAAATGTGTTTTCTATTTGTTAGACTGGTCTTCATTAAGAAAACAATACCTGTACTACATTAAAAGAAAATAGATTGAAGGAAAAACGAAAGCAAAAAAAAACTGATTAAAGCCATGGCTACGTGGAACATAAACATGAAATAAAATAATTGTGACTGAGAATAGCTAAATATTATTTTAGATTATTAAGTGTGCTCGCGGTTACAGTCCATCTGATGATAGGTATTAAGAAGTGGTGAGGTACCTTAGCACATAACCACAACACCAACACACTAGAACCGTTTTGGTTGTCGAGACCTAGCCAGCTGTATTTTTTTCAATTTTTTTATGTAATCAGAGTGAAATAACCTAAGGCTTTCATATGGTTAGAACTCTTATAGGTATTTCCTATGATTGGGATGTTGTGCATTATCTTCATTGTTTTAACGTGTGCAGAGAGGCAGCCGATATTTTTCTCCTTGTGTCTCCCTCTTTTTTTTGAAATATTTCAATCAAAGTCTTTCACCCAGATTGGTTCTTTTATAACCAAGATCAACTTCTGGCAGGTTCTACCTGTCAAACTTCTGCTAATGACTACCAGTCTGCTTCTGCTGCCTCTTTTGATAAATCTATTGTTATTTGTCTAGCATTTTCTTTAAATGCCTGGTTCGTTATAGTTCGTGCTTATTTACTAACTATATTTTCTTCAAAAATTGATAAGTTTTGAAGAAAATCTGTTATTGGAAAAATCTATATTAAGTGAGACTACTATTATTAACACTAATTTTACGAACGACGAGATATTAACATGATTTTATGTTGAAATTTACACGCAAATGACTACGTACACATTCGAGTAGTTTCGATTCACATTTACTCTCGGATAGTCTTATTTTTTTTTAATTATGGATCTCCAAAAATTAAACAACAAAACTTCACATGAATATTATTGCTGAAATCTTTTTTTAAGGACCACAATTAATTTATTTGATCTTCCTATACTTTTCACGTAATTTATCAATAGAAACACCCATTCATAGCATGCCAGGAAAAAATAATAATAGTAACGTGACAACCATAACAGTAAAATCGCGAGGGTTAGGGGTGCTACACAGCAGTAACCATGCACCGCACGGAGTTCCATTACCCCACTTATTTTAACTCAGCTAAACTATTGCGCTATTGATTTTTACACTCGTATGTTTCTTGCTCGACGTGAAAATCGATGTGGGGTCATGGCTGATACTTATAAGGTCATTTGTTTGGATATTATATGCGCAGAATAGCGTTATATTTTACAGACTACACTTTTTTAAAGTGAACTTAAGCATTGATAATAGTAGATTGTTATACGAGAAGCTAAAATGGCCCATTAGGTTTATAATTTTCACTACGATTGCAAGAAAATAATCCAATAGAAAAAAAAACCGAAGATTTTGCGCCAATGTCTTTTTAGGGTTCCGTAGCCAAATGGCAAAAACGGAACCCTTATAGATTCGTCATGTCTGTCTGTCTGTCTGTCTGTCTGTCTGTCTGTCTGTCTGTCTGTCTGTCCGACAGTGTCACAGCCATTTTTCTCCGAAACCATAAGAGCTACACTGATGAAACTTGGCGAGTAGATGTATTCTGTAAACCGCATTAAGATTTTTACACAAAAATAGAAAAAAAACTATAAATTTTGGGGGTCCCCATACTTCAAACTGAAACTCAAAAATTTTTTTTTCATCGAACCCATACGTGTGGGGTATCTATGAATAGGTCTTCAAAAATGATGTTGAGGTTTCTAATATTGTTTTTTTCTAAACTGAATAGTTTGCGCGAGAGACACTTCCAAAGTTGAAAAAAGTTGGTCCCCCCCCCTCTAACTTCTAAAATAAGGGAATGATAAAACTAAAAAAAATATATGTTGTACATTATTATGCAAACTTTCAACGATATTTGGTTTGAACGAGATCTAGTCAGTAGTTTTTTTTTTATACGTCATAAATCGTAAACCGCAATTTACCTTTCGACGAACTACAAGAACCTTTATATTATGTTACTTGATGCTACGGAACCCTTCATGGGCGAGTCCGGCTCGCACTTGGCTGCTTTTTTTATTTTTCTGTAGCCGCAACGCATTTCATTGCATTCTACCAAAGAGATCGCAACTCTTACCTCCATTTAAAAAAAAGTTGTTCTTTTTTATGAAACAGTAATAAATCGAGTCTTTATTCTTCCACTACTACTCTACTTTTACTACTACTGGTTCTGGTTATTCTACTTATGACTACAGACTCATTGTCATTTGACAGACAAAAACAATCCCCTTTAAAGGACGAAATGCTATTTTTCTTTGCTCTGGTACAATGATGGTCTTTATTTTTATGAAACGACGGGATATTTACCATGATTAAATTTATTTTTTTGATTTTGAGCAAGAGGAGTGAAGTTGTATTCTGAGCCATTTAATCAAGGTTGCGTGTAATCGCGACTAGCGATAAGGCCGTCCACTGTATTACTGTGACTGTTACAAAGATAGAACTCGAACTGTGACTGTTTATTTTTAAACTAAAAACTGTATATTTACCTAGCGTGTCATGGTAATCAATAAAGAGTTATCTATCTATATCTAATGTGGAGATGCCCATAAACATTTAACCCGTTTTTGATTGATTTGAAATCACCATCACTTAGCGGTCCTGCTACCACGAGTTCTATCTTTGTTTCAAGTTGATAGGCAATTTGACTGTCGGCTCCTGTACTGTTAGGATGCATAAGTAGAGAAAATAGAGAGGGTTTGCAAGAAAGCCTTGCATTGATCAACGAACTCACTCGTTTTCTATCAAAGTAAAGATACTTTTCTATCAAAAAATCGTTCAAATCTTTTGCATGACAAGGTTGCCTCAGAGCACTTCTGAAATGTTTAACAAGTATTATGAGCTCTCGTTGGAATTGCGGATCATGACAGATAATGTACAGCTAGGTGCCTCTTCGTAAACTCTGACGCTTCGTAAGCCTGTCCACTTATCAGTCTGTCTCAGTTGTTATTCGCTATAAACTTATCCGAGCTTCCTTTAAGCCATTTAAACGCGAAACTCAATTCAGGACCAAATTGGAGGAGTATTTATCTTCCCGGGTAGTCGATTTAAAAGCAAAATCACGCGAGCACACGATGCCATTATCGCGCGCTCAGAATCCGCAGGCCGAGCCAACTCTATGAATCTAATCCAGAGGATTTACTCACTGATTTACAGTCGAGCGAGGCCAAGGAGGGCGCCGCTGCTTGAAAGAAAAGTGATAATGTCTTAATCCTACCACACTCGAGTTTGCTCGTATTCACCCCCTCCTCCCAATTTTATGGTCGCCCGCGCAGACGGCACGTTTGATTTATGATTTCAATAATTAAGAATTCTAAGGTGCAATTTGAATTTAGAAGCCGCGATGTCTGAGGGGCCCGCGGGAGACCGACGCGTGTTTGTTATTGCCCAAGGGCGGGAAAGGGTCTCTTGGTGTACCTTTCATTTTCTAAGGAATTATAATGGAGTCTCAAGGAATTATGAGAAATTATGAAAACGTGCGTGTTTTCATTTTAATGAAGACAGTAAAACTTCTACCCTTCAAACCCTTCGTTTTATTTTACCCGGAACTCCAGCTTTCATAAAGTCGCTTGCAAACCGATCCAAACTTGGTATCAGTTCAGCTTGCAACAACGTTTTCCGAGCCTTCATTTCGAGATCAGCACTCTGATCCAAGAGCACATTCAATCAAACGATCCAAGTCACGTCTCTTCCTCCTTCGCGTCTTATATCGCGTCCTAATCTCCGCGCATTACAATTAACGCGGCCCCAGATAACCCGACTCGCCACCCGCTGATAAAGGTCTGCTGGTTAAACTGGTTAAGCATCTACCCTGAGGGTTTATCTAATTACCATGCACACAGACGTGAACTGTGGCCAAACCGCTCATGTATGCTTGTACCTACACGTTGTGGTACGTTTTGCTGAGTAAGGAATAGAGCAAATGGAAATTGCTTCTATTGAATTGAGTGTACGAAACTTGGCGTGCAGATTCACCAAATCTTCATATTGTTATAGTGCCTGTTATGTTTAGAATATTTTTTGTAAAATATGATTGTTTCTGTGCGTAGGCTTATTAGATAACGTACGTAAATACGCTTATTATTTTTGCAAAGCTCTTTCATGAGTAAACGTTATAACTATACTTATTAAACATCAAGCTAAATACCAAAGTGACGACTGTTTTTTGAAAAAAACTCACATGTTAAATATTTACACATAAACTACATCACTTTAGGACCAAAATTGTGTTTTACAAAATATAGAGTTATTTTAAATAATAATAAATAAATATTGTAGACAATCCACACATCACTATCTAGCCCCAAATTAAGCAGAGCTTATACGAGTACTATGGGTACCACATAAATAATATAATATGTACTTATAATATATTTTTTTTGTTAAAATATACTTAGAATACCCCGACACCCAGACAGAGAACAAACATGTGTGTTCACTACATAAATATTAGTTCTCGATGGAGATCCAACTCACGACCTACGGCGCAGAATGAGCTACAACCAACTGAGCTGACAGGCCAGTCGAAAAAAACAAGCTTGAAAATGTACAATCCAATAATAAAAGACTCACCGAATAGACTTATCCAATAAGTTATAGATTCATGTCAGAGCCTAGTGCTACGACCAGCTAAGGGAGGGTGCGTCACGTATAAATGTTTGCGCCGCGCCGTATCGGTCGGCCTTCCTGTGGCCCTGTGGGCTCCCTCAAGGTACCTTCAAGGACCATCGATTGCTATCTCAAGTCGCATATTGCACAACTTCGGAGAACGAAGATAGCCGATCGATAAATCAGACCCCGGTTTACGGAGTTATGACTTTGTTATTAGGGATAGGAAACCCCGCGTTCATTATGCGTCCATTTGACTACGGGTTTTCGTTAGTTGGTAAAAATAAGCGATGTAGGAGTCTCAAAATTAAAAATTGTCAATGATTTAGTCAGAAACAGGATTTTTCCTAGGCTGCTGTTAAACTAGGTAATAGTAATACTGAAGTAAAAAATAAACTGTTGTGTTGGCTGGAGGCAATCCGCTGAAATCCTTCGGGCTTATCTAAAAATGACGAAAGCATACTTACAATAAACGTAGAACTATTATTTCCTATATCCTAGTTTCATCACATTCTCATCTTTTGGGGTATTTAAAGAAGTAAAAATAATGCCCAGATAAAAATGTTACCTGCATACAAATATCAAAAACATCAGATCATCAAAGAAAAAAAAATGTGTTTTCGCTATATGCGTGTGTGTGTGCATTTTTTTAGTTTGCGTGTGTTTGTAGAATAGAAGGTGGTTGATAATTTTTAATATTATACCAGTATCGGTCGTATTTACTAAAAGAATAGGTCAAAATTGCTACTTTTACTGATCACAAAAATTAACAAAGCAATTCAACCTCATTAAACAGATCTTTTATAAAAAAGAAGTCATTTGTTTAAAAAAAAAGGAAATAAGTTTATAAAAACTTTGACATAGTAACATCAAAAAAGTTTCTGGTAGTTTTGTCGAAAGTTTACAAACTTTAGTTTTCAAAAGTTTATTAAATCGGTTCGGTGTATCTAAAAAAACAATGAATGGTATATTTTACTGCTTTTCTAACCGCGGCTTCGGTTTTACTCCAAAATATTATCACGTCGGTTTTCGTCGGTACCTTGCTCGTTTTGTTTTGCTAGACGGTTCTTTATTATCATGCTTTTATATTCTTACCTTTAAAACTATAACCTGGTCTGAAAGCTCTTGAGTGAAATGGTTTTTACGTGGGAACGATTTTTGTGCAACTATTCAAAATACCAAGTGCTTCAAAAGTGTTAACGTCGAAAAGAAAACGCCGAGAATCATTTCCGCGTAAAAATATTGTGATTGTGGATGGAAAAACGAATCGCAAGTACAATATTTTAACTATTTGATATTAATGTTCTGTTGTTTTGTGTGTAGTTAGATCAAGGAGTTTGACTGTAGTGTTTGTTACAGGGCTACGCCATTGAGCGCACAGTCGTCGCTGAACCAAATCACAAAAAGAAGATTGGAGTTCGGCGTGGACGTGGAGACATTCAGGTTGAACGACAGGCGAGTGATAAACCACGACGCCTCAATGGAAGAGGAGGACGTGTTTGCTAAGCGACGAAGAAGGCTTCTTGACGATGAAAGGCATGAGACAGAGGCGCGCCGTCGTCCGTTCCCCATGCACAGGCCGCAAGTGATGCGACAAATTGAAAACGAAGACGAGAACCTCATACGAGAAACTCAAGCAGCACTGAAATCCCTATCCGGCAACTGGGTTCGAAACTCATCCCCACAAATCAGCAGCGAAGACAACGACGATGGCAATGGCTTTGAAAACCTCTTCGACGACAAACGCTCCGACAAAATGCTCCCATCTTCCCCATCACAGTCTTCCGAAAGCGCTTCGCAAAAAAGTTTCACGTACAATGATGACCACCGACCTGATGATCAGCACACCAACGGCCACAATGATAACGATGAGAAGCGTAGATCTGATGAAGAAAAGAGCGAGTACGACAGACATAGCAAATACTCCCATTATGACGGGACGAACTTCGACGATCTGGGTGACTCGTCAAATGAGTTAGAAATAGACTGCGACGATGATGAAAGCGACTACACGCACAAACGGAAATCTGAAATGGTTTCTGTGAACAAGCAATCGCTTTTCAACGCTTATAAGGCTGCGACGGCTGCGCTGCCTTATTCAACGCAGTCCGCTTTTAAGCCTCCAGCGGAGGTGAAACATAGGCTGCACAATCCGTCGCTTCCCAGCGAGCCGTTTGGGGGTTATTCAAATGATCATGAGAAGAGTTCAGTGAACAAGGGCTCAAAGCAGTACACCGTGCTGCAGCCAGCTGGTGCTGGTTCACGCGCTGCCACAGCCCTGCAAGAGGCCCGAGCCGTGCCCTCCGCGCAGCCTGCTAGAGAGACCCGACCGCCGGCCACGTTCTCCCCCACAAACTCCAGAGGTACCGGCCACGCTCACCTCAAACGACGATACTCAAACTTTCTTAACGACCTGGCTATAACGTAGAACTCGCTATGAACTAAGTCAAAGTTTGTTTCAAGGTCGTCCGCGATATCTCATAGTAACTTCCGAACCGAACAGCTGATAGCTCGGCTCTACTATTGATATGCATTTAAAACAATAATAAAGAAAACAATAAACTTAATAGTTTTATCCTTGCTCTTAAACTGATCACCTGATACTGGTGCTCTCATTTGCTGAGTATCTAAGTAATAGCAGCGAGCCTGAAAATAAATCATGCCTCATTTGTAAGACGTCTCCATAATTCAGTTGGCGACGG
The DNA here is from genome assembly GCA_939531255.2 of Thera britannica. NCBI lineage: Eukaryota > Metazoa > Arthropoda > Insecta > Lepidoptera > Geometridae > Thera > Thera britannica. Next base: position 4,279,372 of record OW618041.2, on the reverse strand, counting down.
TCAAAATAAGGTTAGACTCCACCTATCAGACGTAGTATATTGCTGGGTACCTAAACATTTTCCTCGTATTGCTGGGTGATAGCCGGTTTTACGTCGGGCAATAAAAACGGGTCAGGTCGGGCGGTGGGCGGAGCGTTGCGCCGCCCCCCTTTTTCCTGAAAGAAAAATTGCTAGTCCGCGCGCAGCCGCCTGACGTTCTTTATTTTTTCTTTTAAGTTGTGTGGGTGGGGTGGTGTGGGGCGCAGGGCGGGGCTGCGCAGGTACGCCCCCCCCGCTGGCACGCCCGCCCGTATCGATCGCCCACGCCCCACCCGATGATTAGGAAAACACTAATTTGTGCACCGGTCGATTTGTTCGCAGAAGGCAACAAGTGTCCAACGCCCGGGTGCAATGGGCAGGGCCACGTCACCGGTCTCTACACACACCATAGAAGGTGAGTCCTGATGATTTGTCAAAGCTAAACCAGAGATAGGAACCGAATTCTGAACGTACGATAGCGTTAGCGGCGCTCCCAGAGAATAAAGTTATAACTAGGACGAATATCGATTTCCTCGACTCGGCAGGCAAAAGTTTGAAAGTCAGAATGAACACGACTAAGCAAAGGAACGCTACTAAGTACATCATTTTGTTTCATAATCTGATGGGTATGTGATTGATAGTTTGTTAGCACAGTGCTCTTGAGTACTACTCAAGGAACTGCACACGTTTATTCAAAATTAAAATGCTAAAGCATTAATACATTATAGCATAGCATTAATTTACCACTCTTCTTCTTATGACATTAGAAATGACTTTCTCCTTTGTCGCTGTAAAAAAATAATTAAATTTGAATTCCTTTTCTCAGTCTATCAGGATGTCCAAGAAAGGATAAAGTTACACCAGAAAGTGAGTACAAACTAATCGATTCACGAGTTTGTTCATCTTGAGTTGCGTCTTTAATTTTTCAAGATTTTGTTTCTTCATTACTTCGTTCAGTTTTACTTAGTTTTAGCTTTTTTTAGATGAGCTGAGTTCTTAAATTTTTACTTTAGTATTATTTTCTGATATTGTGCAGCTATTTTTTATGTTGTTGTTGTAAACTTTGTTTCCATCTTTTCATTTATTTTTATAGAATAAGTCATTTTGTAAGATATTCGTATGACAGTTAAAATTCGAGGGCACTTACTTCTCAGCCACGTTGTTCCACTTAGTCCTTTTCATTGCCAGTAACATTCACCAAACCGGCAGAAAACAACGCCTGGGTAGTTGATAGCCGATCCTTGTAGTTTAAAAAAATATATATCTAGAACTCTAGTGTGGACTTGGGTCTCGCGCTAAAATAATTTTAACTTTTTGATCGAAAGCACCGTTCATTAGATTCCTCACGTACCTCAATACTCAATACTCAATACATTTATTGCATAAACATGGTTTAGTTTAGGTACATACATAGTTCTTAGGTGTAAGTCAGTATCACATGGACCCTGTGAATAGGGTAAAGCAACATGGAGGTAGGCCGAGGCTTATACACAGTAGTTGGTACGTATTATATTATTATAAATTGAGAAATTCCAGGCATTATAATGTAGATAGTTTGTTACTTTATTTTAAATTAATAAGCTACCTGGCCTTACAAACAAATCTCTAAACAAACAATGGCTTAAGGGCCTACATGAGGTGAAACCGAAAATGTAAAGTAGCATTTTTTTTCGTTGTATGGACGAATCCATTTATTTTTTTTGTAAAATATTACAATTAAATGGTGTAAAAAAATTATGATTAGGCTAGAAATTCTCCTCAACTCACAGGGTTCGATAAAATTGAACGCAAAGTTTGCCAAAAACTCTCAATTTTTTTGGATTTGAAATGGTTTTTTTCCGTTGCTGTTAGAGCCATTGCAATGAAAGTTTTGTTCCCGTTTACCTTAATAAATACGTAAAAACCTGATGTTATTGCATTTTTCTTAGTTGCCGTAGTTTTTATAAAAAAATAAAATTTTCAAAAATATAAATAGATAGGTTTCTGTACTTACTTCTCAGTACAGCCCGAGCGGCCAAGAAGGTTGGACCTATGTCAAATTTCGTGACATGACATTTCATCTCTGACTACGTAAAATATACCCTAGATTAAATCATAGCTACTACTGGTACTATAAATTTGCCACAGTGTAACATAAAACAAACTGTCACAGTATAACGAAATGACATAAAACCATCTTCATCGTACATTATGATCGATAACCTGTATTCACATCATCATCAGCCTGTAGAAGTATATATTTTATGTAGCATATAACTTATCAAGTACATTCTAGGGCACGTTCCTATCGTGCGTGACCAGCGAAGCGCAATGCTTTTGTTAAATACCTCCATTTTTGTAGTTGCATAAGTAGCTATCTTCCTATCTACCCAGTGCTTTCCGTCATCATCATCAGTAAGTAGAAGTCCACTGCTAGATATAGACCTCCTTTATACATTTCCATGAAAAAACAATTTGCCGATTTCCCACGATCTTTAGAATGTCATCGGTCCATTAGGTGGAGGGGCGCTCTGGTTGCTTAGCACCGGTTATATTGTCGTAGCGACCCGCTTTTTGATTCTAAAGGCGTGTGTTCAAACCCCGTCATGCACAAATTAGTTTATCTGCCAAAAAACCTATGTGCACTATGTCAGTACACTCTAACGGTGAAGGAAAACAATAAATGAAACCAACGTGAAGTAGCAAAACTTTTGAGGCACATTCATAATCCACCACACCAGCTTTAATTTTCTATTGACATGACAAGAAGAAGACTCAAAAACTAGTAGCCGATTTTAGGCCTTTATAAAAATAGTGTCGATTTTGCAAAGAGTTTGGGAGCCCATTACAATGAAAAGGAAGTATATATATATATATATATATTATGGACAATCTACACTACACTATCTAGCCCTAAACTAAGCAGAGTTAGTATTATGGGAACCAGATAGCTGATGTAATACTTAAATACATTTTGTTTGTAAATACATAGGTACTTGGAAAACAATATAACATCCAGATGGAGAACAAATATCTATGATCACCACACAAATATTTGTTCTCGGTGGGGATCGAACCCACGACCTATGGCGCAGAAGGCAGAGCTACTAATAAATGAGCTGAGAGCCCAGTCATAACAATAATATCATGGGTTTTGAGTATTTTTGATTGCCGTCTTTTAAGTCTGGAGGTGCCTGTAATGTCCCGAATTCTGGAACTTTCTGTCAAAGGCTTCATGCACGGTGCGCTCAAATACCCAAATACCAAAATACATGTGCCTATTTCTATACACGCAGCAAGGAGTTTCCCAAGATTTTGCGTTTGACAGAACTTTGAAGAGTCAGTTGGGGTTGTCGAAACTCTTTGGTATACCTAATATTTTTAAATGCCGATAAAATACAATAATATAAGTCGAATAGACAGTGTTATTTCACAATGCTTCACTGATCTCCACCGCAATGAGCACCGAAGGCCTAAATGAGTGCAAAGCTTAAAGCCACCCATAAATAATTTCCATTTCAATTCATTTATGAATTGAAATGAAAATTATCTATGCATGTAATGTATTGTATTATGTATATCAGTTATCTAGCACCCATAACACAAGCTTTGCTTAGCTTGGGGCTAGATAATGTTGTGTGAATTGTCCAGCATTATTATTATTATTATTATTATTTATTTCCATAGGCATGAATTCTATGCACTAAGTTATACTTACTAGATTTGCATACAGATCTGGAAGTATAACCTTTTAGATAAAAGAAAAATTTACTAAATTGGATCATAAAATTAAATGACGAAGGTATGCAGTAACAAATAATAAAACAAAACGGCTTAGCCGATTTTGATGAAATATTACTTTTCAGAAAAAAAAAGATTAAAAGGGAGAAGACGAAAGAGAAGAAAAAAGATAAGAATATTATTGTACAAAAAAAATTGCCCCCCTTGCCCCCCAGGACCTCCCCTTTTGTGAGTGCTACCGGATGCCGTCGAGATAGGGGGTTTTCGATTAGGGTTTCGTATAGAGGGTTTCTTCCTGAATTGAAAAAACAAAAAAAACACCCCCCTCTTGCCCCTTTTTTCACCCCCCCCTTTCGTATCTTCCAAGCGGAGTGACTTGCAAGACTTTTTTTTTGGGTCATGTAGGGAAGGTGAGATTATTTTGAAAGCAAAATAAATTTTGCCCCCCTCCCCCCTCTAGACCCCTTTATTATTTTTGACCCTTTTTTTCGAGTGGAGCATTGCGGCGAGCGAATGGGGAACAGTGCGGCGAGCAAAGCGAGCCGTGCTGTGACCCCCCCCCCCCCCTAAGCCCCCCAGAACCCCCTCCTCCTGAACCCGGGGGGAGCGTCGCGGCGAGCGAAGCGAGCCGTGCTGTGACCCCCCCCTCAAGCCCCCAGAACCCCCTCCTCCTGAACCCGGGGGGAACGTTACGGCGAGCGAAGCGAGCCGCCACGCGACCACGCCCACCCTACTGAAATTTAGAACCCCCTCCTACTGAAATTTAGGGTGTCTTAGGGGTGTGAAAAAATGTTCACTAGACTGAGTTCAAAATTCAAAATGGCGGCTGTGCCACTTCCGGTTTTGCAAAAATCGTCCGATTAAGGTCGTTCAAACGGTTCATTCGACTGAGGACTATGATTGGAGATTGAATTTTAGGTTTTTTAAGGTGTTTGATTGGATCTTCACTTGGTTTAGGGTTCCGCCCCTGTGGGAACGCATTGAGGACGCGAGCTGCTTGCAGCTCGCGATGCACGCGACCCGGTAGTCAACGTTTGGGTTCCTTCCAGCGGTTTCGACCCGTTAAGGGTTTTGGCTTGACGTACAATTTAGGGTTTCGTATAAGGTTTTGATTGGGGTTTTACTACATTGAGCAATTTGATTAAGTGTTCGACTTTTAGGGTTCCTTAGGACTTTGATTGGAGTTTCAACTACACTTAGGAGCTTGATAATGTTAACATTTTTAGGGTTCCTTAGGACTTTGATTGGGGTTTTACTACATTGAGGAACTTGATAAAATAAACAACTTTTAGGGTTCCTTAGGCCTTTAATTGGAATTTTACTTCACTTAGGACCTTGATTATGTAAACAATTTTAGGGTTCTTTAGGACTTTGATTGGGGTTTTACTACACTGAGGAACTTGATTCACTGATCGACTTTTAGGGTTACTTAGGACTTTCTTTACTACTTTTTGGGGTTTTACAAGTGCAAGTGTAATGTAAAACTGGGAGTAGCACACCGACACGCGAGCTGCTTGCAGCTCGCGCACACGAAAAAACTAGTTAAGGGGCTGACGTATGGAAAATTTTCATACAAACGGAATACCAAAATGATTTCTAATTTAGACAGATTTACACTATATTATTGTAATAATTGTATTTGCATAGTATTTATCTAGGTTCTTCAACAGTTTTTATTTCAAATTACTTACCTAAAATGAAATAAACACCAATCGCATTTTGCACATTTTTATGCTAAACTTATCAAGTTTTCTACCTATTGGTTTCGTACTAAAAACAACAATATCTTACGTGTTTTTTGTTAAGGAACCTAGTTTATATTGTCTAGTTACAGAATAACAATACTATGTAAAGAATACAAAAAGTTTTCAGTCATCATTTTTGGTATTACGGAACACGATCAAATTCATGGCATTTTCGAACGGCTACTATTGCTATCGCGCACGCACGGTGCGGGTGGCGGGGTGCAGGGGGAGGAAACGCTTGAAGCACACGGGACACTTCGGTTGTGTGTGTGAATCGCTCGGACTTCGGACTAGTTAAATACCTACACTGGCATAAAACATAATGCTTAGATATTTGATAATTGTTAGTTTAGGAAGGGTACTAAGTGAAGATGGGAAATACTAAGTACCTAGGTAGGTTGTAGGTTGGGTAAACGAAATTAAGGTGCAGCACTAGGTCAAAAAGTCTGCCGAAATTTCGAAAAAAGCCAACATTTCGACTAAAACAAATTATGAACCATTAATTTCTATACAGGGTGGAATTTTGTAATGCCACCTGGAGGGAAAGTACTCTTAATACTGCAGATAGAAAATTTTACTCAAAGGAAACATTCCTTTATTTTTGGATAGAAAGCAATTTCTAAAATTAAAAATAAAATAATTTTTAAATTAATTTTTTTTTTTGAAAGGAATAAATTTATTCTTTTAAAGAAATGAATTCGTTAAAAGAATAAATTTGTGTATCCAAGAGAATGGAGCCCATTTCAAGCAACTAATTTCAAGTAACTAGTTAGTTATCCATTTTTTGTAAATAATTAAATTAATTTAAGATTTCCTGGTTTTTCTTTCATTTAATTTATCATGTTTGTTAGAGAGATTTCATCCTTATAATTGACTAACGATCGATGCAATAAAAGTACAAGGTATAATTTTTCTGATTTTAGCCGGTTCAATTCCCGGGTGTGAGAGAATTTTCGAAAAACTTTGAATGCAGTTTGCTTTCTATTCAAAAATAAAGGAATGTTTCCTGTGAGTAAAATTTTCTATCTGGAGTATTAAGAGTACTTTCCCTCCAGGTGGCATTACAAAATTCCACCCTGTATATGAAGTATTGATAAAAGGTCTAAGAAAAATTACAACAAATTATTTTTTTTCTTTATTTATTTGTAGTTCAAACAAAGCAGCCAAGTGCGAGTCGGACTCGCCCATGAAGGGTTCCGTAGCATCAATTAACATAATATAAAGGTTTTTGTAGTTCGTCGAAAGGTAAATTGCGGTTTACGATTTATGACGTATAAAAAAAAACTACTGACTTGATCTCGTTCAAACTAAATATCGTTGGAAGTTTACATAGTAATGTACAACATATATTTTTTTTGGATTTATCATTCTCTTATTTTAGAAGTTAGAGGGGGGGGGACCAACTTTTTTCTACTTTGGAAGTGTCTCTCGCGCAAACTATTCAGTTTAGAAAAAAACTATATTAGAAACCTCAACATCATTTTTGAAGACCTATCCATAGATACCCCACACGTATGGGTTTGATGAAAAAAAAAATTTTGAGTTTCAGTTTCAAGTATGGGGACCCCCAAATTTATAGTTTTAGAAAAAAACGATATTAGAAACCTCAACATAATTTTTAAAGACCTATCCATAGATACCCCACACATATGGGTTTGATGAAAAAAAATTTTTTGAGTTTCAGTTTCAAGTATGGGGACCCCCAAAATTTATAGATTTTTTTCTATTTTTGTGTAAAAACCTTAATGCGGTTCACAGAATACATCTACTCACCAAGTTTCATCAGTCTAGCTTTTATGGTTTCGAAGAAAAATGGCTGTGACACGGCCGGACAGACAGACTCTCTTTGCTTCTAACTCGACACTGGTTGACGGGGGTAATGCACCGCCTACCATCACACGGTGTGAGAGTTTGATGCCTGAAATCCGCTTTACACAAAGCGTGGTGCGTCGAGCTCTCTTTTCCCTTGACATCCGAAAATCGAGTGGGCCAGACGGGATCCCTGCAATTGTGCTAAAAACGTGCGCTCCAGAGTTGGCACCAGTACTAACGCGCCTCTTTAAGCATTCCTACCGTACAGGAACTGTTCCGTCTTCATGGAAGATGGCCTTGGTTCACCCGGTACCTAAAAAGGGTGATCGTTCAGACCCATCCAATTACAGGCCTATTGCCATTACCTCCTTGTTCTCCAAAGTGATGGAGAGGGTGATCAATGACCAACTCCTTGGGTACCTAGAAGAGCACCAGCTGATTAGTGACAAACAATATGGCTTTCGCCATGGTCGCTCAGCTGGTGATCTTCTTGTGTACCTCACTCACCGCTGGGCAGAAGCCATTGAAAGCAAGGGAGAGGCTCTAGCAGTCAGTCTGGACATCGCAAAAGCCTTTGATCGGGTCTGGCACAAGGCACTTCTTTCGAAGCTTCCTGCATACGGATTACCCGAGAAATTATGCAACTGGACAGCCAGCTTTTTGTCGGAGCGTAGCATTAAAGTCGTAGTAGACGGGTCTTGCTCTGATATAAAGCCCATAAATGCTGGCGTCCCACAAGGCTCTGTGCTGTCACCTACCCTGTTCATCCTGCATATCAATGATATGTTACGTGTTAGTAACATGCACTGCTATGCGGATGACAGTACTGGTGACGCCCAATATACAGGCCGTGCAAGCATTTCTCGGGAACGAGTAGAAGAGTGCCGAAACTCACTTGTGTCTGTACTTGAGACCTCTCTGGAGCGGGTCTCAGACTGGGGTGAACAAAATCTTGTTCGCTTCAACCCCACAAAGACACAAGTCTGCGCGTTTACCGCAAAAAAAACCCCATTTCTCGTAGCTCCCAGATTCCAAAACACTCCCCTGAGTATTTCTGAGAGCATTGGAATCCTCGGTGTCGACATTTCGAGTGACGTCCAATTCCGCTGTCACCTGGAAGGGAAGGCCAAACTGGCCTCCAAAAAGCTTGGCGTCCTCAACAGAGCGAGTCGGTACTTCACGTCGGTTCAAAAGCTTATGCTTTACAAAGCACAAGTCCGACCGCACGTGGAGTACTGCTCTCATCTCTGGGCCGGGGCGCCCCAATATCAGCTCCTTCCTCTTGACCGGATCCAACGTCGGGCAGCTCGTATTGTCGACGATTCCAAGCTCACAGATGACATAGAGCCCTTAGGTTTGCGGAGAGACGTTGGTTCTTTGTGTGTGCTCTATCGTCTCTACAATGGGGAGTGTTCTGAGGAACTGTTTAGTTTGGTGCCCGCGGCTGATTTCTATCATCGTACCACACGCCGCAGAACCAGATTCCATCCTCACCACCTGGATGGCTGGTTTTCCACAACTGCTCGTTTTTCGCGTTCCTTCTTGCCGCGCACGAGTAAGTTGTGGAATGAACTACCCTCTGCGGTTTTCCCTCAGAGCTACGACATGGGGTCCTTCAAAAGGCGGGTATATCTATACTTAAAAGGCCGGCAGCGCATCGGCACCACCTCTGGTGTTGCAGGTGTATATGGGCGACGGTGACTGCTTTCCATCAGGTGGCTCGTCTGCTCGTCTGCCAGCTATGGCATAAAAAAAAAAAAAAAAAAAAAAAAGACAGACAGACAGACAGACAGACAGACATGACGAATCTATAAGGGTTCCGTTTTTGCCATTTGGCTACGGAACCCTAAAAACTGCTACCACTCAACGTCCGGTGGAAATATTGATAAAAGGACTGAGAAATACTTGAACAAAATAGTTTTTTTTTATATAACTGGAGCTCAATAAACAGAGTACCGCTCAACGTCTGGTGGAAATATTGATAAAAAGACTTGGAAAAATTTCAGCAAAATATTTTTTTTCTTTATTTATCTGGATCTCAAAAAACCGACTACCGCTCAACGTCAGGTGGAAAGATTGATGAAAGGACTAAGAAAAATTGGCACAAAATATTTTTAGTCTTTATTTATCTGGGGCTTAAAAAAACTGCTACCACTCAACGTCAGGTGGAAATATTGATAAAAAGACTTGGAAAAATTTCAGCAAAATATTTTTTTTCTTTATTTATCTGAATCTCAAACAACCGACTACCGCTCAACGTCAGGTTATAATATTGAAAAAAGGACTAAGAAAAATGGCTACAAAATATTTTTATTCTTTATTTATCTGGGGCTTAAAAAAACTGATACCACTCAACGTCAGGTAGAAATATTGATAAAAAGACTTGTAAAAATTTGAACAACATATTTCTGTTTTATTTTTCTGGAGCTCAAGAAATAAACTACAGCTCAACGTCAGGTGGAAATATTGATAAAACGACTAAGAAATTAAAAAAAAAACTTTATTTATTTTGAGCTCAAAAAACTGCTACCACTCAACGTCCGGTGGAAATATTGATAAAAAGACTGAGAAATACTTTAACAAAATAGTTTTTCTTTATATAACTGGAGCTCAATAAACAGAGTACTGCTCAACGTCTGGTGGAAATATTGATAAAAAGACTTGGAAAAATTTCTGTAACGTTCACTAGAAGTTGCTTCATGCAATCAAAATTGAGTTCTATATAGTAATTGTGATAAGACATAAATATTTTTTTTTTCAGTTTGTTTATAATCATTATATAAGTATCCACCTATAGTAGGTTAGCTTGGTACACTTTTTTCGCGAGTTTTGTGCGAAAGCCGAGGTCCATGTAATTGTAGGTCGATGTTCGCAATCGTTGGTTTTGCGAATGTAAATAAGCAGAATAAAAGCAACCTAATTGCTCAACGAATAAAGTATATTTTTAAATGCAGTCACATTATTAGACTTTCTGTACTTTGGTAAGTGAGCCGCTTTGCGTGTTTTTTATTGCTGTGTGTGTGTGATCGATGAGGTCTGGCGAACCACACCCCACCTGATGTTGAGCGGACCTCCACCCATGATCTTCAACTGTAACGTCATGACTGGTTTTGAACCCACGCCCCCCAACCGCTAGGCCGATGAGGTCTGGCGAACCACACCCCACCTGACGTAGAGCGGATACCCACCCATCATCTATTACTGTAACGTTATCACTGATTTTGAACCCGCACCCTCCAACCACTAGGCCAATGAGGTCAAGCAAACCACACCACACCTGATGTTGAGCGGACTCCCACCCATCATCCTCTACTGGAACGTCATCAACCACAACTCCATCGCTCCGCGCCGGGGTCAATGGCTCTCTCAACTCAACTCGGAGTCAATGGTTCTCTTTACTCTTCTTCAATTTGGTCCAGAACCCGCACAAACCCTACCTGATGAATAAACTCACTCGTATCATGTTAGAGAATTTCCTGGTGTCTTTTCTAAGTGCGTAAATAGCTACTCTGAAGGTTCTTTATCGGTTCAGGAATGTTGTTTTTTTTTTCACTTTATTCTTGCATTCAGAGCATGACCAATCCTTGCTTATTGAATACTAGAAAAGCGAAACAAGCAAGCAATAAGCTTAGAGGGTTAGTCAGGTAATGCAGCCACAAAAAATAAAAACATAAAATTGTAGGGTGCAAAAAGTCAACTCTCTTTGACCAGATTTGAACTCCCGCCCACCTCGTCCTCTCAGTGTGAATCCGCACGCCCTAGCCACTAGCCTATCTGACGCTTAGTAACGTTGACGAAATTAGGCAATGCATAAAAATCGTTAGCAGTGGCTGACGCACACGCACAAGCGCGGCACTATGGTTGGATTCACGTATAGAAGTAGCGCGTCACACGAGCGCCTGTGTGTGTATACTACTATTATATATTCCGTGGCGCCCGCATCAAATGAATAGAGATAGCTATATTCGGAGCAGTTTTTGCTCACGCCTCGAATTGAAGTTGCGAGCTGTGTACGTCGGCCCGTTAATATTTAGGCATCCGATTTAGGCGTCGCCTAGGTTTAGTGAAAACGGGTGTTAGTAACGTTGACGAAATTAGGCAATGCATAAAAATCGTTATCAGTGGCTGACGCACACGCACAAGCGCGGCACTATGGTTGGATTCACGTATAGAAGTAGCGCGTCACACGAGTGCCTGTGTGTGTATACTACTATTATATATTCCGTGGCGCCCGCATCAAATGAATAGAGATAGCTATATTCGGAGCAATTTTTGCCCGCGCCTCGAATTGAAGTTGCGAGCTGCGTCCGTCACCCTCTTAATATCTAAACTTAAACATTACGGTATTCTAAATCGCTCCATTGACTTATTACAATCGTACTTGACTGATAGAATCCTTAAAGTTGATGTGGGCGGTGAGAGATCTTTTGGGTCAGTTATTGACATAGGGGTGCCACAAGGTTCGATATTAGGTCCTTTCTTGTTTCTAGTGTACGTAAATGACCTTCCTTTTTTGGTTAAAAAACTATGTGAAACAGTACTATTTGCTGACGATACCTCATTAATTTTTAAAGTCGATAGATAGAAGGCTAATTACGATGACGTTAACGCATCTCTGTCGTAAATACTTAACTGGTTTAATAATCTTTTACTTAATGTTAAGAAAACTCATAAGTTTTATGAAAAAATATTTTTTGAGTGTCAGTTCTAAGTATAAAAATCATAATGCGGTTTACAGAATACATCTATTTACCAAGTTTCATCAGTACATATAGCTTTTACAGTTTTGTAAGTACCATACTTCAAGCAAATAAATTATTTCTTTTCATTTCATTTCATTTTTTTGAAAAAAAGTGACTGTGACATACGGATGGACAGACAGACAGACATGACGAATTTATAAGGGTTCCGTTTTTTACCTTTAAAAAATACAAGTGTTCATTCACCGACTACCGACATTTATGAACTTGCAACTCACTCTGGTTTTGCATAATATGAGGAAAATCTCTCTTGGTGGAAGGTTTCTTTTATTAAATCTGGGGCTATTTGCTTGTTATACTATATAAATTAGACTACTACTACTACACTACTATATAAGTTAGGTTTAAAATGTAGCGTTCGTGGTAGTTTAAAAAATACCGCACAGCTTGCCATTGTTATCACCAATCCTGGATGAAAAATATGCAATGGAAACTCTGCGACGGGAATCAGCTAACATAACAATTGGGTTATATTTATTTACTGAATATCTGTCTGTGTTTTTGTCTAACGAAGCGTATTCTAGTCAAAACATTGTAATGTCGTGACAAATGTCAGACCCAAGCACAGAATAAGTAATAGTTGGTATCAAATACATGAATTCACAGCTCAGGTCAGGCAACGCCATCTTTATTTTAAATTTTTCCAACTTTCCGGTCGTGTTTTGTTTTTAGACCAGCGTATAGCGGAGGCTTAATGGTATCTGGCTATTTTGTATTAGCTTATAACTATTTAAAATAAGCACGATCAATCCTCTGAACTATGGCTGCTCTATGGTTTAATAGATTTTTTTTACAAAAGACTCGCTAAATTATATATTGACGTTGCAAAGTGCGTACTCTGATCTTGAACGCTTTGGTACAGTTTTGGCGTTGCACGAGACAATTCTAAAGTGCCCAACGCCTGGTTGCAACGGCCGTGGTCACGTCAGCTCCAACCGAAGCACCCATCGGTCCCTCTCTGGATGCCCCACTGCAGCTGCGAGGAAAGCCGCAGCTAGATCCCAACGGATCAGACCTCTATGTAAGTCTGTAACTCATAAAAGTTGACGCACTTTGAGCTCCTTAGATTATATCCAAAGCTTCACTACTAGGATGACTTTTATACATCAAACGGACCATGTTTTTCAAACAAATACTGTAAACAAGAAGTCGTATAGAAGAATTATTTGAAGTCAGTTTAAAATAGGGTGTCTATGTAGAATTATGTTTTTCAGCAAATTAGCAACGCTGAGTGCGCGTATAAATAATTATTTTTTTAAATTTAAGACAGTCGTAATAATTCAACATTACCTACAGTTTACACCAATACATTATGAAAACTTCTAACTTCACGGAGTATGTTAGGAAGCCGACTATTACCTTTGTCGCTACAATTGCCGGCTGCTTACCCTTTAATTTTTTTCCAGTTGCATTATTGTCAGCAATCGATCAACAGATCAATTCTTTTGGAAAATGAGAAACGTTATCAAAACGGCGAAAGTAAAAAAATAAAATACAAGTAGGTATTCAGGCAGTTTCCAGCAGTCTGCGTCTATCTCGGTATAGGTAATAGCTGGTGACAGTTTCCTGACTAGTCGGTGACGTTGCTCCGTTGTCGATCGCTCAGCCTTATCTTGAAAAAACTCACAAACCATTCAAATCATTTTTCTTTGCAGAAGCAAAGAAAAATATCAAATAAATGAAGCGACAGACGCTAGTTAAAAAATATAATGTAGTATGATCTCTGGCAGTGCCGCCGTCAGCGCCGGTCGCGGTACCGAGTGAGAGCGCGCGCGCTGGCGAGCCGGTACCCGCGGCCCGCTCGCCCGTGGTGAAGCGCGAAGCCCCCGAGCTGCTGGTGCCGAAGCGCGAGGCGGCCGAGGCGGAGCGCGACTCGCCGGCCTCCCTCGCCGGGATGGAGACGCGTCACGCCGGCTACGGTGCGCCGCCCGACCAGCGCTCGCCGTACGAGCGCCCGCCCGATGACCATGTCAGGTCTTACAGGTAACTTGTTCAACACACCTTTTTCGACTGTTTGCTATATTTCCAGCTTTTCAACACACCTTTTACAACTGTTATTTTTAGCTTGGTGTTTAATTTAGAACTTCGGTAGGTCTTTATGGACAGTCTACATGGTTAAGTGAGGAACATGATGCGACACCATACACTCACACTTTCTGAATAGGTGAATGAGGTCACACCTTGCAGGCGCAGCACAAAAGTGGTTTTCTTCTTGCAACACTGCGTCAATGTTGCACGTTTTCTTCGATTTCAATGAAACTAAGTAGTTTTAGGTTACTCGGTACTTGGTTTACATTGACATAGTATTCTCCCTACTAGTCAAATGAACGAAAATCGGTACGGCTATGAGTCCCGGTGCTACGAGGGCGCTCCGGCGTTCGAGCGGTACGACCCAGCGCAGTGCCCACAGCGGCCCTATGGCTGGGAGGAAGAACGGTACCACGACCCCCATCTACCCACCCCGATGAAGACAGACCAGTCGGAACAGGAAACACCAACAGGACCAATTTACCCTAGGTACGTGCCAGCTTGCATACTTCGCTGTCGATGTTTCATTTATGTGGTAAACGAGACACCTTTTCCGGTTAAACAGTAGGTCTTCTCAAACAAGTAATCATATAAACCAACAAAAACTAATCTAAATTTAAATTCAATCAAATCTCTTTAAAAATCGTCAAGCATGAAAATCACGGGAGATGTTATCCGTCCAGACCAATGTACCACTACGAAACGGGTACCGGAGTAGGCGGTGTGAGCGCGATGGCTCCCGGAGTGCCACCCGGCTTCTCTGCGATCAACCTGTCGGTGAAGATCGCGGCGGCGCAAGCGCAGCGCCCCCGGAGCCCTACGGCCCGCGACCCACGCGACCCGCGACCGGCGATAGATCTGTCCACTTCTAGCGGCAGTCCACAGGTGAGACCGAGCGCTTGCTGATGCTTACAAACATACAAACGAACACTCGAGGGAACCTTCCGTTAGCGATCCCATCTCTAGTTGCGGGATCTTAGTTTTGCTCATTGCTATTTACCTTTTTGGTTGCTCTTTTATATCTCGGCGCCGACGTATGCAGTATCCGTATACGATTTGTAAAAGTACTTTTCACAACAGGGTCCATACGCATCGCCGGTGTATACGAGCGCCGGCGGCGGCGGGGGTGGAGCCCGAGGCAGCCCACAGCCGGGAGCTTCGCCACAGCTCACCGCCAGCCCTCAGGTGCCCAGTCCGCAGGGCCAGACCCTTGACCTTAGTGTCCGTTTACCACATAGGTGAGGCATAGCTGTGTACAAACTGTCATTGTGCTCTTTCATTGATACGATTGCTTACTCCTGTGTTTTTGTTCACAGCCGCAGCTTTCCCGGAGGCGTGTCGTACAGTCGAGAATCAACACCAGATAGTGGTGGTAGCCATCCTTATTTAGAAGCTTATCATCGAGACACAGCGGGTAAGGACCTTCATTATTCAACAACGTAATTCAATATTCAACTATATACCAAAAACATCAATTAATGCTGAGAAGGTAAGGAGCCTCCTGTGTTCATTATCTCGGTTTTAATGTAAGTAATTTTCTAATGGAGATACAATTTTATAAACATTAAGCGTACGAAGAACATACACGAAATTGATTACTCTTCTCGCTTAAAATTTGTAATCTAGTAGATGTACCGGCTGCCTTACCTCGTTCCCTCTCGTGTGGGGGTAGGCCCCTATGCTGTAAAACACGTCGTACAAATTAAAACGCGACCGCGATAATCACTCCGGCAGGGATCCGACCGATGCCGCAACACGCCGCGAGCAACCTTGCTAAATAAAGCTGAGGTTTTCATGAAAGCGTTATCCGTCAACGACGTTGAATAAAATGAATAATGTTGTTTTGTGCTGCCTGTCAAATGAACAAGAGCAACTTCATTAAAAACCGCGCCAAGGAGAACGCATATAGAAATATGCGTTCTCCTGAAGTTGTTCTGAGGTCAATGATCGCGTTCCGACTCCAAAAAGTAAAGTTTTTATACCGTGACCCTGATTTTTGTAACAAAGTTAAGAAGCCTAGACTTTTATTCCAAGAGAAATTATTATTCATATTTAAATACTTCATTTAAAAGTTATTTACTTAGATAACGTCTGTCATTCGAAGGTACCGCTTCTTAGGAAATGTGGATTTAATCCACACACTCACTGTGCTTGCCAAACGCTGCGGTAACCTTCTCGGTAGAGCACATAGGAATACTCCTGTGAGAGCTCGGTTTTTATGAATAAAGTAAATTCAGAACCGCTAATTATGATTCGTGAACGTGCGATTTCGCAGTATGTTTTTTTTGTAACACCTACCGCAGAATAAACTGAACATTTCCTATTTCTTAATTTAGCTTGGGCCTACCTAACAGAACAGTGTAATTTCAGCTTCTACTTTCGTTGTAATAATGTGTTGAGTAGTCCCCGTATTTATAGGAATTTGTATTGGTCTTATATAAGATGCAGTCAGTCCCCGTATTTATAGGAATTTGCTATTGGTACCAATTATGATGCAGTCAGTCCCCTTAATTATAGAATGTTGGTCCTGTTGTATTTATAGGGGTTTCTATTGGTCCAGGTTACGGCGCAGTCAGTCCACACCCAGTAGCTGGCTACGGGCTAGCTCAGCCGGACTACGCCGCAGCGGCTGCAGCAGCCGGTTACGGTGGCTACCAGTACCAATGCGGTGCCTACCCGCCACCCCCCGCATACCCCCCGCACGCTGCACCTTACTCCCCGCCGTGCTACATGCCACCGCCACATGCGCCGCACGACAAACCTAAAGAGAGCAGGTGAATATTCCAAATAAGCTACAACTTTATGTCCCACAAATCTAGGAAACCAGCAAAGCAGTTGCCTGCAAAAAGTACTGTATCGATGTGGTGTTCATCAACACGACATTTTTAAAAGGGCAGGTGAAGGCTACAGGTTAATGCCTGTTATATCTGGGAAACTTCAGGAAAAAAAAGCCTCTGATTTCTTTGAAGATGATTCAGGTTTTATTGGAAATGTATATGAATAGAGCCTGCCACGAATATTTGGTTTGGAACCCAGAATACTTGCTACCGATGATACATACATTCGTATAGTAATACATTTTATAAAATCGGGCTTCCGAGAACTTGTATTCTAAAATAGTAGAGTAAAAATAGAGCTGCTGAGATTATTAAAATAATCATTTTTTTTTTATAAAACTATATCTTATAGTATGATAACCTATATTTTAGGTAAGCAGTTATGGCAACAATTGGAGTTGCCAACTTATTTTTATCAAAAATGGAGCATCACTTCTCTTTTACCTATTAATAGTGATGACCAGAGATTAGAGTAATTTAAGTTTAGTATTTTGCTTAAGTACCTAGAGGTACTTATTTGTTTTAAGTAGATTTTCGTGCAGCATTATATAATTACCGTTATATAAAATTTACCTTTGTTCAAGTAGTAATAGTTTTATAATGTACCTACTCTAGTGATAATAATAGGTATTTATAAGCTAAAAATATGCATACTGTAAATTTGCTTATTTTTTTTATTAATTCTTCATAAATATTCAAATGTCTTAAATAATTACTAATTTTAAGCAATATAAAATTACACACGTGGTAAAAAAACTGAGATAAACCATATTTTAAAAAACACAGCTGAACCTTCGTTTTTATGAAAAGCGTAAAAGAACTTGTTTTCTTTTGTTGATCAACCAAACCAAGAGAGAATGAATGAACACTGACGTCAGAAGACCTTGCGATTGACTGAGTCTGCCCAATGTCCCGCCAATAAAAAATCATTTCGGATACGTGCGCACTTACAAAAAATTTGTTTAATTTGTCACACACTATTTTAAGATTCCGGATATAAAATACTCCCAAAACCTTAAAACCATTTTTTTAATATACGTTCGTAACTGTTACGTTTTCAATTACCTAAAAGTAGTTCACTTCACCAGGCGCTTAAATTTATTTTGAGGTTATCAAAAACTTCATAGAGCGTATCCAAACTCACACGTTACAATATTCACACTCGACGAATCATTCTAAATATACCGGGCAAGCGCGCAGGCGCGTGCGAGACGCTCTGCGCACGATCATGTCAGATAACCAACACATGAACGATAAGATACATTCATTTGAATATTTCCACCACTTTAGAGCGATACACGACAAGGACACAGATATGCGACGGAACAGGTGAGAAAAAACTTTTGAAATAGTTTTATAAACTTTTGTTTCGCGCAACGTAAACAAAAATAAACTCTCGGTAATAATAGCAAAAACTCTTAGAATACTTTTACAAGTTTACTTTGTAGATAACGCTATTTTAAGGTGATCGTCCAGTTCACTCATTTTATTGGAGTTACGTCGGTGCTAGGTTCGTGACATACTTTTTGTTTATCATTTAATTAATGAGTTTCCGCTCCAATAACACATTTTTCCTTGTCTTTTTTCGTTTATTGATTATCGCATGTATTTATTCACACTAGCTGGCACCGGGATGACTATTGTGGGAAACTGTATAACCGGCTACGGGAGTCTCGGGAGCTGAAGCTCATCCAGTGTCCCGTAGACGGCTGCGACGGGTCGGGCCACGTTTCAGGGAACTTCGCCACGCACCGCAGGCAAGCGGGAGTTTCGCGATTTCCTTGCACTAACACATTTAAACGAAACGCGCCACGCAAATTGTTTGTTTATTTTAATCAAGAACCAACCTTGCTCTCAATCTGAACTCAGTCAGATCTCAGACAATATTCGGGGTTAAGAATGCTGTCTATCATAAAAAAAAAATACTATAGTAAACTACCGAAATAAAACATGGAATCTTAAATATAATTCAGATGTCTTTGCGCAATCGGGGTTTTCGCAATATTTAGTGTTTGAACAGTTAGGTAATTTATATACTGCAGTAACTTTTGAAATTCTTACTACTAAGCAATATTTCAAAAGATAGATAACAAGTTTATCTATATACATGACACTATTACAGTAGAAAAAATCATAGATAGGTAGGTACTTACTTAATAATAAAGTGTAAGTTCGACGCAAATAGTCACAAAGTGTCCGTTCCTACGTATTTTCCGCAATTCATAATGCTGCGCAAAAGTTCAGGTTTTCTTCATTACTTACGTTTTGTTTGCATCATAAAAGCTAAATCTAGTAACTGACTGACCGATATTTAACTAACACAAATACAAAAATCGTTGCAAATTGTAGAGTTTTTGCAGTCGTGGGTTAGGGGTGCACTAAGAATGGAATTTCTAAAATTCAAACCCTGAGGGGATGTAGTGAGGGTTCAAGCTTGTGTAGAAATAACAGTGTTCCGCTAGTCTATACTAATAAAGAGGAAAGATTTGCATTTTGGTATGTTTATAATGAATAAACTCACAAACTACTGTGCTGGTTTCAAAAATTATTTCACCATTAAAAAGCTACATTCATCCTGAGTAACATAGGCTATTTGTGTGTTTAAAAAATAAATTTCCACCCGTGCGAAGCCGGGACAGGCCGCTAGTTTATATTTTGCATTTGCAGTCGTTCTCATACGACAACTGCGCCCCTGAACAGCAATTTGAACATTTCCGTGCCAATTGGCTCTTTCCCACGAGATGCAAAACTAACAGCATGCTTTATAGTTCCGCTTCTGCGTGTTTTGGTTCTCGTCCTTATTAAGGAATAAATAAGGTCATTATAATAACCATTGATTGTTTTTTTTGACTGATGGCCTCAACTCTGTTGGTAGTAGCTCTACCTTTTAAGCCGTAGGTCGTGGATTCGATGAAATTTCACCTCACTGAGAGCAAATATTTGTGTGGTGAACACAGATGTTTGTTCTCTGTCTATAAGTATAATGTATATAAGTAACAGCTACAGACAGCTGTGTACAGTACAGTACGCATAATTATGGTTCCCATAGTACAAGCTCTGCTTAGTTTGGGACTAGATAGTGTTGTGTGGATTGTCTATAAGATTTAATATTTACTTAATTACTCGGCTACGTCGAGAATATTTTTGAAGTTAAATAACCATACTACAATAGGCTAAAGATCGTGACAAAGTTCGCGCCAATTTGCCCGCATTCTCACATCAAAAGCATCGTGGGTTCAAGCCCAATCTGTCAAATACTTACGTTATAAATGTACCTAATTTCTTCCTATTGAGACTTTGTTTTAAAACCTAAAAAAAAGCAGCCAAGTGCGAGTCGGACTCGCCCATGAAGGGTTCCGTAGCACGATGAACTACAAAAACCTTTATATTATGTTACTTGATGTAACATAATAAGGTTCTTGTAGTTCGTCGAAAGGTAAATTGCGGTTTACGGTTTATGACGTATAAAAAAAAAACTACTGACTAGATTTCGTTTAAACCAAATATCGTTGGAAGTTTGCATAGTAATGTACAACATATATTTTTTTTAGTTTTATCATTCTCTTACTTTAGAAGTTAGAGGGGGGGGGGACCAACTTTTTTCCACTTTGGAAGTGTCTCTCGCGCAAACTATTCAGTTTAGAAAAAAACGATACTAGAAACCTCAACATCATTTTTGAAGACCTATTCATAGATACCCCACACGTATGGGTTTGATGAAAAAAAAATTTTTGAGTTTTAGTTTCAAGTATGGGGACCCCCGAAATTTATAGTTTTTTATTTATTTTTATGTAAAAAACTTAATGCGGTTCACAGAATACATCTACTCGCCAAGTTTCATCAGTCTAGCTCTTACGGTTTCGGAGAAAAATGGCTGTGACATACGGACGGACAGACAGACAGACAGACAGACAGACAGACAGACAGACAGACAGACAGACAGACAGACATGACGAATCTATAAGGGTTCCGTTTTTGCCATTTGGCTACGGAACCCTAAAAACAGGTGGCTTCTTCCAAAATAGCATCTAAAAAAGTACACAATTATGTTTGACCCAGAAAGCTCTGAACTGAGCGTTATGAAAGTACTTACACGGGAGATGCACATTCCCTGGACTATTTTTATCAATCACTGCAGACATTGATGCCCCGATTCTCCAATAGACTTGTTTATAGTTACCTAGTTTATTTTTTACTGAGAGCTCACGAAAACATAGTCATCGTTGCTTCTCGTTCCTATGAGTACCCACTTGAATCAAACTCTTATAATGATTAACAAGATACCTACCTGGAAATTGATTTATACCTTACATAAGAAGGGTTAATATACAGGGCTATTCATTATTAACTGCAAATACTCAGGAATTAGGTTCAACAAATAGAATAAAAAATATGTACGAAGTTTTTTTTTTTAAATTTGATCAAAAATTTTTTTAAGTTTTTGTATCAAAATTTTATTTTTATTAATTTCTTTACGGCTATTGCATAATGATTGCCACGGAGAACAGGACGATGACCCACCCAGGCGGTGACTGAACGCAGAGTGTCACTCACGGCGCGCGGGCGCGGATCAAAGGTCAAAATAGGTCAGGCGCCAATGATTCCTTTATCGATTTTCTCAGAATTTTCATAACAAAACTTAAAAAAAATCATTTCATAAATATTTTTTATTTTATTTGTTGATCCTAATTCCTGAGTATTTGCAGCTAATAATGAATAACCCTGTATATTTTTTTATAGTAAATTGAATCAATTTCATAAAAAGCACTACCTACTCTGTCAAATAACTATTTCGATTGAGGTACTATCTAAGTTGAGTTGAGTTAGTAAGTTGAAGTGGCAATGGGCAGGCCATATAGCTCGAAGAACCGACAACCGTTGGGGAATAAAGGTTCTCGAATGGCGACCACGAACCGGAAGACGAAGCGTTGGGCGCCCACCCACCAGATGGACCGATGACATTGTTAAGATCGCGGGAAGTCGATGGATGGAAGGAGCTCAGAATCGTTCTTCCTGGAAACGAGTAGGGGAGGCCTATGTCCAGCAGTGGACTTCTTCAGGCTGATAATGATGATGATGATGATGATGACTATCTAAGTACCTACCTAATATATAGTAAATGGAAATTGTTATTAGCACTACATAACTGGTTAACTACTTACATAATAATGACGTAAGTTATTCGTTTGAAACATTTACATTAGAAAATAGGGTACCTACTACAAGCATGCAGTAGGTACCCTATTTCCTAGAAAAGAAAACAACCAGCATGTATCGTTCGAATACTAAATTTTATACAATCTATGTGAAGCATAAACCTTATTTGTTCTCACGTTCAACTCAGGAAACACCTAATAACCAACTCAATTAAAATCAACTGCGGTTTGGTCTGACTCAGTTCATCAGATTGTTTTATACATTCTCTCATCCTCGAAAAAACTGACGGTTTACATTTACATCATTTTTTTTGTTGGTATAACCGGGCCTATAAGCTAGACAATCGTTTGTTTACTCTTGGGCACAATATCGACCCGATCTCGTCAAGAAGTTGCATGGATTTGGTCGATTTTTATAAACCGACAAATTCATTAGGTAGTCAATAAAAAATACAACATTTTAATGATAACATGCCAATATGTTTTGCTATGTAACCAATAGGTCGTAAAAAATCCACTAAATCTCTGCATCACATAAATACAAATGCGCGACCCACCAATCCAACAAATTGCAGCTGACTGTCGCCCGAGTGAGTTGAACTGCAAATTGAAGAACAAAGAGTGGTTAAATGTGCGATTTGACTGTAGCAAAATTAAATGTATGGAAATACTCTAAAGTTTACCTGCTCATAGTGTTCCACGTTCCAAATTGTCTGATCATTGTGGAATAGCCACTACGAGCAAATTATTGAAGAAACGCTATTATTGCAAAGCATACGCGTTGTATTCAATCAAACTACTAATCATAATAAAGATAATCTAATCTAATCTAAACTAATCTAAACTAATCATAAAAAAGGTGCTACCAATTCTTGCTACAGTCACCTGCAACTTGTTTGTCAAGTGGAACCGTGTCGTAAAACAAAAACTGTTAACCTGGCTTCGAAACTAAGCTACAATATTTTGCCCCGCCACGGCATTGTAAGCAGTCTGTATATGTGCAGCCTGTCCGGGTGTCCGCGCGCCGACCGCTCGCAGCTGCAGCCCCACTCTCAGGAGCTGAAGTGCCCCACGCCAGGCTGCGACGGCTCCGGCCACGTCACCGGCAACTACTCGTCCCATCGCTCGCTCTCCGGCTGCCCACGGGCCAACAAGCCCAAGAGCAAGCCTAGGGACGGACAGGACTCTGAGCCCTTAAGGTGAGCCACTTTCAAGAGATTTGATGCCCCATTCCTCTAAACGAGTTGCCGTAACGTTCATTAGCAATGAGTCTAGATTACACAACACGCGCACGTTCTCGTAAACAATACCTCTAGGTCGAATGACGTATAACAGTGACGTCGTATTAGTTTGCCACTCTAGACATTTATCTTGTTACCCGTTTACAATAAGATTTGATAATTTTCACGCTGCTTAGATGCCCTATACCGGGCTGTGATGGATCTGGACACGCTACAGGGAAATTCTTATCGCATCGAAGGTAAGAACATGTGGATAGTTGTGACTAGTTTAGACTGTAGATTGCCGAGTTATTTGTGCTGCTGTGATGATCTACTGCACTTATTTTTCGAGACTGATGGGTTTGTTTCCGCAGCGCATCAGGGTGTCCGATTGCGAATCGCAATAAAATGCGAGTGCTGGAAAGCGGTGGTACTGTGGAGCAACACAAAGCCGCTGTAGCTGCTGCGGCTTCTGCGATCAAGTTTGATGGCGTGAACTGCCCTACCCCTGGATGTGATGGCTCAGGGCACATAAATGGATCCTTTCTGACGCATCGCTCTCTGTCGGGGTGTCCTGTGGCAGGAGTAGCGACGCCCTCGCCACAGCAGAAGAAACCCAAATACCCAGATGATATCACACCATTGTATCCTAAACCATACCCAGGTTTGTTACATTTAGCGCTTGTTTAAAAAAACACTTCAACTCCAATTCATCACGACTGGAACAATTAGACAGCAAGCATGTAAAACTCCTTGCATCGATTCCAGGTATGGAGATGAACATGCAAACGGGGAACGGTGAAGACCTGATGACCCTGGAACAGGAGATAACGGAGTTGCAGCGAGAGAACGCTCGCGTGGAATCACAGATGATGCGCCTCAAGTCTGACATCAACGCGATGGAAACCCACCTGACGCACGGAGAGCGGGTAAGAATAAAAGCTCAGGGACTGTTTCTCAAATGATACAAGCTACATCTTCGTCTTCTTAAATTTAAGAGCTTAGCTCTTGTCGGGGTTTTAATGCAGTTTTCTCCAATTAAATCTTTCGAATGCGGCCTCCTTGACTTCCTTATACGACATGACAGCGACTTTTTCTGTTATCTGGCTCCTGTAACTTATTCTTGGCCTTCCTCTTCCCCGTTTCCCTTCAACCTTTTCTTCAATGATGTTCTTTATGTAGCTGTCATGTCGTAAAAGATGTCGAAGCATTTTTCCTCTTTGGTTTTGTATCGTTTCAAGTATAACTCTACAAGCTAGCAACATTGTAACAGTAAAATAAATGCTGGGTGGGCATAATGTCTACCTCACCTGGCGTGAGTTTTTATATCTGAACTATAGCTATCTATCACTGTCTATCATTTTGAGACTAAGACAGGCTTAGTCTCATTGTTCACTGCAAGAAAATATAAATGCAGAAGACTGGGTTATATTAAATTTATGTCACCTCTTGCCAGACACAATAAAGAGTACTTATTTCATTGACACAAAAGAAGAAAATTTGTTGCAACTACATAACTGTCTGTAGCTTGTATCTATGAGAAATACTCCGTTTAATCCTGTTAGTCTAATCTGAGTTGCTAGTTAGTTTAACCTTTACAGCAGTTGGTCAGAATATTTTAAAATGGAAACTAGTTATTTAGATTCAGAGGACTTAGGCCTACACTACGATATGAAAATACGTGCATCTCATGATGGCCTATTTTTCAAAAATACCTACTAGCTCTGAGCATGAGGTATGATTGATTCGGATTGTATGGGGCCGATGAATATCATAATTGATTATTATATGTTCTCTGAATCTAAACAACTAATTAGTACCTACCTACCAGAAACTTCTAAAAATTAATTCTGTAACGACGGAGAGTGATGTCACGAAAGACCAGCGCTATAGTAGCACTCGCTAATACTATTGCATTTATGCTGAGTGCTAAGCGCAGCCAATTTTTATGTCATTGCAAGGGCGGATCCAGGGGGGGGGTCATGGGGGTCATGACCCCCCCCTGGGCTGGTTCCAGGACTTAGTGGACCACTAATTGTACATAATGATTTTGTATTATAGCATGTATATTTTGTAACCATACAGATTTTATGTAACTACAAACCTTCAATATTTAATTATTTTAATCTAAATATATGAAACTCTTACGCTACTGACTGACTGACAATCAACGCACAGCCTAGGCCGTTAGTCCTAGAAGCATGAAACTTGGAGGGTGTGTTCCTTTTATAGTTTAGAGGTTCACTAAGAAAGGAAATTGGAAAATTATTTCGCTAAAAGGAGAAAAATGGTTTTAAGAAAAATGATGATTGTAAAAATCAAAGCAAAGTTAGAAGCATGAAACTTGGACAATAATACATAATTATATGTAGGAGCACAGTGTGAAAAAAAATCAGGAAATTCTTACAGTTGGTCATGTCAAACTAAACAAACCAGATTCGATTATACACCAACGCATACACAAACCCAACTTAGCCACTAAGACAAAATCACGAAAAAAGGGTTTATAAATACACAAAACAAACAGTCATAAAAAATTTTGCTACCGCAGCACCTGTCACCAAAGGGCATTGGGTAACTTTGTATGGAGTCGTGGCGTTGTTTTTTTTTAATGCGACCACTGATGCAATGTGTTTTGAATTGAAGTACTACACCTGTATACAAAATATCAAAAACAAAAAACGTCGTAACTTATATCGGAGCAAAAATATACGACTTTGAAGTTAGAAGAATAACATTGTCCAAGTATGGGATAAAATGCATTTTATTTAAAAAACGACTATTATTACCTTTGGAATTGGTAAGTTAGGAATAAAAAACATGGATCCCATAAATAATCATCATCATCATCAACCTATATCAGTCCACTGCTGGACGTAGGTCTCTCCCAAGACGTGCCACTGAGCCCGATCTTCGGCTCTTCTCCTCCAGTGCTTGCCAGCTACATTTCGCAGATTGTCGCCCACCTTGCCGGAGGGCGTCCTACACTACGCTTACCTAAACGCGGTCTCCACTCTTGTATTCGTTCATAGCTCAAAGGTTCTCTGTCGGATAACCTCGTCCCGGATTTTATCCTTCAGAGAGACTCCGAGCAAAGCCCTCTCCATAGCTCGCTGAGCGACTTTCAGTTTGTGGACCGACCCTACTGTTAGTGTCCACGTTTCGGCAGCATAGGTCATTACAGGTCGCACTGGTTGAAGACTTTCGTCTTCATACATTGTACGATCGGCGACAAGAAAACCTGACGGAGTTTCCCAAACGCAGCCCAGCCCAGCTATATTCTCCGGTTTAGCTCTCTCTCAAAGTTGTGTCTACCTAACCACAAGGTTTACCCGGGGTAGACATACTCCTGCACAACTTCGAGAGGCATTCCGGCGACGGTGATCGGCTCTGGGGTGATACGATCATTGAGCATGATCTTAGTTTTATCCAAGTTCATGCCCAGGCCAACCCGTCGTGAGGAAACAGCTAGGCTGTTCAGCATCTGTTGTAGGTCTTGCAACGAATCTGCCAATAATGACGATGTCATCAGCAAATCGTAAGTGTGAGATGTATTCGCCATTGATATTGATGCCTATTCCAGTCCAACTCAGCGTCTTAAACAAATCTTCCAGTGCGCTTGTGAACAATTTGGGGGATATAACGTCCCCTTGCCTCACTTCGTGCAACTGGATAGGTTTTGACTGCTGGTTCTGGACCTGAACAGACATGGTGGCGTCATTGTAAAAACATCTCAACACTTCGATATATCGCCAGTCAACCTGACATTGTTGCAGGGACTGTAGAACAGCCCAGGTTTCAACAGAGTCAAAGGCCTTCTCATAGTTCACAAACGCAAAGCACAAGGGCTGATTATTATATAATATGTACTCTTTAGATTTTTGTATAATCTGACGCACTGTGTAAATGTGGTCTATGGTGTCAAATCCTCCTCGAAACCCAGCCTGCTCCGATGTTTAAAACTCGTCAAGTCTTCGCGCAAGACGGTTCAAAATAACCCTGGAAAACAGTTTGTAGACATGGCTCAAGAGTGAGATCAGTCTATAGTTCTTCAATAAAGCTTTATTGCCTTTCTTGAAGAACAATACCACGACACTCCCTGCTCCATGCCTTTGGAGTTCTCCCATGGTTGAGAACAGAATTGAAGACACGTTGGAGTTCCTTCAGAACAGGAGAACTACCTGCTCTTAGGAGCTCTGAAGTGATTCCGTCTTCCCCTGGGGCTTTTCCATTTTTCAACTGTGGTCTAGAAATTGTGCCGGGGAGACAGACAGATTTGTTTGTTATCGCCCCCACCCCAGGCAATGGTGTCCTATAATGGCGTATCACCCTTGAACTTCTCGTTTGACTAGTATGTTAACCAAATAGGTTCGATTGTTTATATGTCGCGGTTGTATCCTTCCATGTATTGATGCCACCAGGGTTCTGAGGATGAGTTGGTTTGGATTCAAGTCTACTTCAATCATATAAATGCCTTGCTTGATATGTTCTCCATAACAGCTTTGTGATTGAGCTATTTGGTATGTACCAAGGGCGAATATATCAGCAATTATTTGTGGAAATTCACCCATTACAGATACATCAGCTGCAATTGATTGAAAATCGGTTCGTCTTCTGTTCAGATTGTTTGCGATTATGAATTCACATGACTCCATTGAGCTCCAGGCAGGTTTACAAAAGAGCACGTTATGTTCATGTTATGTTTGTCAACTTCGACTAAAAGATCAGCCGGACGAATCCAGTGATGACTTATGGAAATGAGACGTGGTCTCTAACTATTGGCCTCGTTCACAAGCCAAAGTGCAACGAGCTATGCTGGGAGGAGAGAGCTATGCTGGGAGTTTCACTACGTGATAGAATCAGAAATGAGGATATCCGTAAAAGAACAAGGTCATCGACTGGTGTAGTGGAGGCCTATGTCCAGCAGTGGACTTCTTCAGGCTGATGATGATGATGTTATGTTTAACATCACCATCTATTATACTATTACTATATCTACCACCTACGATTACTATATCTTTAGGAAAATCTTATTAATTGGCTATTTAGACGATACTTTTATGAATTTTTGCAATTTAATATCTCGCTTCCGATATACTTTACGCAGTTGCTGTAATAATAAAAGTTGCTTATTTTTGAGAGTACTAATAAATGGCAATAGTTTTTTTACTGGTCGCGGGTCTTCAAAAACAACGCCACTTTTACCCAATGCCCTTTGAATGCACACAAAGGTTTACAAAATTGGCTACTACAGCACTTGCTTTTATATTCAAACGCACTCTAAAGTTTTGAATACAAGCTCAAAACTATGGTAACCAGGAGTTGGTAATGTCAAACTTAAACAACCAGATTCAATTATATAATACACCAACGCATACAAAACCCAACTTAGCCACTATGACAAAATCACGAAAAATAGCTTTACAAAATACCTACGCAAAAAAACTGTAAAAAAAAATCTGCTACCGCAGCATCTGCCACCAGATTTAAATACATACAAAGGCTTAAAAAAACCTATGTAAACCACGGTTAAATCTTAAATCGCGGTTTTTAGGGTTCCGTAGCCAAATGCCAAGCCAAATGTGGTTCTCGTCTTACGTACAGAATCGAACTCAGAAGGTAGTCGTTAATGGCTTTCAATCAAATACAATACATGTCACGTCAGGGGTACCACAGGGCTCAATCCTGGGTCCACTTTTGTTTGTCCTGTATATAAACGACATTAACGTCATGTTTCAGGAATTCAAATTTTGTTATGTACGCGGACGACTTAAAAGCCTTTAAATCAATTAAGACCCTAGAAGACTGCCAGCTTTTTCAAAAGGACCTAGACAGACTGACGACATACTGTGTTGGCAACAAGCTACACTTAAGTTTACCCAAATGTAACTACATACATTTTACAAAAAATTTAAATATAATTGACCTTAAATATAAATTATGCGATACTTCGCTAGGAAACTTATTATCTGTGAGGGATTTAGGAGTGATTCTTGACTCTAAGCTTCATTTAGACCAGCATGTTGAGAAAATAGTGAGCAAGGCATTCCAAATGTATGGGTTTGTGATGAGATCATCAACCGAATTTAAAAGTCCCAATACCTATTTGTACTTATACAAAACACTTATTCGCTCGCAATTAGAATATGCTGTACCTGTCTGGAACCCCTTCTATCAGAAATACACTGACGAGATCGAAAGAGTCCAGCGTAAGTTTATGACTCAAATCAACTTTAAATTAAAAATGTAAACAGGTGATTTCATGGTTCTTGTGTAGCTTTAAAAAATGCGCCATACTTTCAGCTTTCATAATCATTAAAAAAAATAGTACTTAACTACTTTTGCTATAATCGGGCTTCAAACACAGCAAGATGGAACATTCTTCTGAAAGGCTTATTTGATTTAAACTATTTTTTTGCCCATTTTTCCATTCTTAAGGCTAACTATTGATAGAGAATACTGGAAACTAACCAACAGGGTTTTGTAAGAAAGGAGGAGGTTCGGTAAGAAAAGTTTTTAGTAAGAAGTGGTATTGTTAATTAAACACAAATGATAATTTGAAAAAATCATTTAAGTAAAAATTTGACGATTGAATGACAAGTTCTTACGTAGGTTTAGAATGTGTATTGCTGCTGAAGGCGGCCACTTTGAAAATCTTCTGTAAATTTTAAGTAAATATTTTTTCACATTATCATTTATGGTTTATTAAAAATACCACTTCTTATTTAAAACTTTTCTTACCAAACCTCTGAAGCTATTTGTTGGTTAATTTCCAGTATTTGATATAAATTGTTAACCTTAAGAATGATAAAATGGGCAAAAAAATTGTTTAAATCAAATTAGCCTCTCATAAGAATGTTCCATCTTGCTGTCTTTGAAGCCCGATTTTAGCAAAAGTAGCCAATTAAGTACTGTTTTTTTTAATGATTATGAAAGCTGAAAGTATGTCGCATTTTTTAAAGCTACTTAGGAATCATGAAATTACCTGCTTAGATTTTTAATTTAAAGTTGAAAATTTGTATCACAATTCACCAAACGTAAATTGTTTAGTTTGGGTCATCATTTTCATAACTTTCTTTAAAGTTACAAAACGAATTGTTTTATGCAAAAAAGTACAACTTATGAGAATTCAGTTGCAAAAAAAAATTACCAAAATGTGTTCTCCTTTTTTTTAGAAATTTTTAAGTTCGAAATTTCTCATAAATTCAGAAAAAAATTCATAACTCGAAAACTATACAAAATTGCGAAACAGACATGGGGATGATTCGGATACCCCACGATACGAGGGACCAAAATTTTTATTTTGGACGTCAATGTTCCGGCCACCCTGTATATTTAGATAAAATATAGGCTGCCTCATTCCGTGCGTGATAGTGCTTCTCTGGATGTCTCTATTGTTATCAAAATTAAATTATAAGTTCTTGACTTGACCACGACTATGTGACCCCCTCCTGGCGCCAAAGCTGGATCCGCCCTTGTGTCATTGTTTCTTTTTATATTGTTAACACTAGTTATACTATTCATAAGTGACATAAGATAAATATCTTATGATTTTGTTTTAATTTGAAAACGTAAAACTTATATTTTTCGTTCTAGGTATAATTTAATCAAGAAATTTTTGTTTGACAACTTAGATGGTACGATCATGGCTACAAACATCCAACTTTGAGTGTCACTAGCACATCATGCATTTGTGAGTACCATTCCGTTTTCATTGTGGTACCACTCATAGAGATAGGTATCCATGAGCCAGATGAAAATAGGTAAACCAAATTTAAAGAAACCTAAATCTATTCGTTTTGTGAATTAAAAAACAAGCCTATTGCTATAATATTGCAGCTATAAGAGAGTGTCACTCATGCCATGATAGGATTATCGATTTTACTCTAAACAAGGTACATTATAAAAAATATATAATTATATGGACGCTCAATGAAATGAATATAGTTAAAGTCAAAATTAGACGAATAACATTCAACTAAACATTCTGAAAACAGTATAAAGCATGCAATTGATTTATGCAAGAGAATTCAAACAATCAATAAAGTCAGTTCCAGTCGTGATTGATTTGACTAAAATAAACAATCGTGACTAGTATTGTAGTATTGTTTTTTATTGTTTAAATCAGACCCAATTTTTTTTAAATAAAATAATTTATAAGTTAGTGTAGGTTGGATCTAAGGAGTAAGGTTTGTTACAGACATACAGCCTTTGGACATGCTTGCTAAATTATGTCTGTTATTGTGAATTGTGTAATGTAACGTGCGTGTACTGTGTATAATGTGTAATTCATGGTCTTATTACACAAAACTAAGTATCCATTCGATTCCAGGAGAACCAGATGAGGTTGCAGCACAACAACAACTTAAACGAGTACTACGAGAACCTACGCAACAACGTCATAACTTTGCTCGAACAAGCCAAGATACCTGGTGGGGGCACTGTGCCCCCAACAGCTGCCACCACGCCTGGTGCCCCCCCAGCCTTAGTCCCGGGGGAGAAACCAGCACCAGACAACTTCGACTCCTATCTAACAAAGCTGCAGAACCTCTGTTCCCCAGACGGCTATTGCCCCGATGAGAACCGACCTATCTACGAAACGGTAAAGAACGCGCTTCAAGACTTCACAGTGCTCCCTACACCTATCTAAGGCTCGCCGAGCGCCACCGAACAGGACCGACAGTGAATTAGACTAAAGGCCTCGGTGGAGCTTATCTGAAATTAGTGCAATCGTGTGAACGCTCGTTTACCATTTTTCTATACAGTTCGCGTACGCTAGGACCGTTGTAAAACAATCGACTGCGCGATGGATATTGAACGCGAGTTTTGATCGTCAGGACGATTTCGTTGAATCAAAAAGTGGTGGACTGTAGAGTTTTGGTGGGAGAGTCGAATGAGACTCGATAATTTTGTGTTCTTAAAAATTAGGGTAAATATTAAAAATGTCTGTTTTGTAAACCGTATACGATGTGTAACTTCATCATCACTAAACACTCAATTCATTCGACTTTTAATCATTAGGCTGGACTTATAGACCTAAATTACATTTTAAATACTGTTACTCGTATGCTTAATATTAATGTTTAGGTGAGTTTATACCTATGTAACTACATAAGGAATTTTAGCCGACACAATACACTGAAAATGTATGTAAATATTGTACCTACTTATCTTATCTGTTATTATGTAGGTAGGTAAGTGTCGTCTCATTTGTCTGGCTGACTTTCGAGGAAATCTCAGGTTTTACCAAACTGGTTATTTAAAAATAGTGAATAAGTGAAACTATTATTCTGTCTTGAAGTTTTAAAATACTGGGAATGTGCCAAATGCTTCTGATTCACAGCAGCTCCCAACGCTGACGTTTAAGACTTAAATATTGAGATAGACAATGTAAACAAAATGACTCCTTAGAAGGACATTCTAGTCAGTTTTTGTAAATAAATTGTGAATATCGATAGTTGTCGCGCAGAAAAGGTGTTTTTAACTATTTGTCTAGGAAATAACGTGATCTCATTAGATCAAATAAGATAATTCAGTCATTAATGATAATCAATTTTAGGTATAAAATAATTCATACTTTCTTTGTTAGCCAATGTTCACTTGCTGTGATTTTGTTACGTGTTAATTATTGTTACTTAGGGTCAAACTACATTAAACGCACGCCTGCTAAATACATGTTTCACATTCACCCTAAATAAAGCACAGTCCGCAGTTTTAGTGAAGAACTTAGATAACTGTGCAATGCTGAAGCATGCGATGGTGTATAGGTTGACCCTTAATACGGAATGTGATAGATTAATTCTCGGGGTTATTAAATATTTGTTGATTTGCTACTTTTGTTTAAAGCGCTAGATAATATTAAAACGTGCAATTATATTTTAAGATCAACCGCATGAATGTTTATTTGAAATTGAAATTATAAATCACAGATTGGTCACTGTATTCGCATTTACCTACTATTAAAAGTATTACTATGTTAATCTGACTGTCTAACTAAAATATTATGTTTCTGTAAAATATTGAGTATGTGTTGTTAAAGAGAATAAAATAAATACAAGATTAAATCCTTTTATTTGGTTTTTGGTTCTAATGAGGGCCTTTTATGAATGTCCAGCTGTGAACTTCTCAGGATGATGATGTTTTTGTTTGTTTCGATCATGTTTCGATACCTTTCTATGCAGTAAGTATAGGTAAGTATACCTAAAGGTAACAAATGTGTTGAAATGATTTTAAGTGTGCCTCACCCTCACTAGACTAACCCATGTTCTATTGGCTACAACGTTCTAATTTTCTTGTGTGACTTGCATTCAAGATGTGACAGAAAAGTAGGTCCTAAGTACCTATAAGTTTTATAAAAGTAGGATCTACCATTTCACTTGCCTTAGGGCACAGAACATAAAATAATAATCTACCTACTACGAGTAGGTACCTACGGCTATGGCTTTCTAAAGGGATGGTATTCCTGCAACACCATTTCGTTTAGACTGCTTTATAAATACTTTAGAGTTTTAAGACCATCGGATCGCTAAATCCACGATCGATAACTAGCAGCTCACATCAGGAGATTCAGGCGATCGCCTGAGAAGAATGGGTAAGTAGATCCGTAGTCCGTCAGGATTTCAGGATAATAATGTTCTGTGATGCGTAGACAAACCAGGCACTTGAGCCTAAGTACCTAACTTAATTTAAATAAGTTCGTGTTTTCTTCCTAAAATAATAGCACGCACGGGATAACTCCGAAATAATATTTTTAATCGAACCTATGTACTTTGATTGATTTCCGGCGGAAATAAATTCGTTTGCACTAAAGTCACTGTCACTATTAAATCAATGTCATTATTTGTTTGTACAAATGTCAATGTCATGTAACTATGAAATCAATGTCAATTGTTTTTACTAATGTCAATGTCATGTAACTATGAGAACAATGTCATTTGTTCCTTCGCACTAAAGTCAATGTCATGTCACTATTAAATCAATGTCATCCGTTTTTATTAAACTCACTCAATGTCAAAACCGCATGTATTTGTTGACAAAAATTTTGTAAAGTAGAATTTTGATCGTAGTTCACCCGAAATAGTGATAGTTTTCCTCGCTAAATGTAATTAGCATTGATTTATTACAAAGTAATCAAGGAAACAACAATGAAGATTGATCGGAAGGTAACAACATCACAAACTAATGAACCTAGATTCACGCAATACTCTCGCCGTTCTTAGGTCAAATTCTTCAAATTTATTTATTTAATTAACATAGGTATTTGTATTTCAGAAACGCTATTTCGATCCTAAAGACGATGCAAAAGACCAGCCGCAAAAAAAACGAGGGGTAAATAAAAGGTACAACAATGAAAGAAAACAAGTGGACATTCCCAACACAGAAAATAAATCTAACGACGAAGTTCAAGTTTACAATATCAAAGTTACTCCACGAATGATAAAAAGTCAAATAATCAAGGTAAGAAAGAATACTACATGAATACCCTATTTGCTGAACTTTTATTCAGTACCTAGTTGGATTTCTAACCCACCTGATTAGGCTAGGACCACAGTTTACATGATTACCTAGGTTTTTTTATTGTGCCTATTGAATCTGCAAAAACTTCAGATATTTAGTTGGTTTCATATGGGTAGTTGGGCTATTAGAATCAGCACTCCAGTGAGCGCTTTTTCTTTACATGAGCATTCATGTCCACCCAAATCAAGTTTATATGCCAATGTTTATATCCCTTTAGACCTAGTGAGACTAACCTTGATATATTTACTAACACCACACTTCGTACAGGTTTATAGACAATAAATATCTTTTACCTTTATCAATAATGTGTACTTACTGCTACCAACCCCCGTTACTGTATAACAGAATAATATTAGAGCCAACAATGCAATAAGAAGTAAGAAACCTGAAAAGTTTCCCGGCCGAGCCCCCATCGACGCACAGAGATTGGAACACCACTCTAGAGGGGAAGGTATTGGTGTAGGAGTAAGACATCCGTTGTATGCGGAGAAACTGAAGAGGAAGGAAAAAAAAATCAACTACGCACAGGAACAAGCTGCAAGGGCTGAGATACTGCTTACTGAAGAAAAAGGGTAGGTACATAATAGTCTAGCAAATTCTAAAACACTTATTAGGCTTAGTGGAAAATATTTAGCAATCCTAAAATACTTCGGTAACTCCCATTTGTTCTATAGGACTGTGACGTCATAGAACTTTTAATACTTTTTTATCCTTTTAGTTCCATGGTAGAACTAATAAAACGAAAACTGGCCCATTAGTTCTATAGTACTTTTAGAACTTGGTCAATTCCATTAGTTCTATAGAAATGTATAGCCATAGAACTGTTAAAACTATTTTTGTCCTTTTAGTTCAACGGTAGAACTGTTGAAACGAAAACTGTGCTATTTGTCCTATAGAACTAAATAAATTAATAAATATTGTGGGCAATCAACACAACACTACCTAGCCTAAAATGTAGGAACCAGATAACTGTAATATACAGGGTGGCCGGAACATTGACGTCCAAAAAGAAAATTTTGTTCCCTCGTATTGTGGGGTATCCGAATCACCCCCATATATATGTTCTGCGATTTTGTATAGTTTTCGAGTGTTTTGTTTTTTTTTCTGAATTTTCGGAAAATTTCGACCTAACCAACTTAAAAATTTCAAAAAAAAGGAGAAGACGTTTAATTAATTCTTTTTTCAACTGAATCCTCATGAGTTATACTTTTATGCCTAAATAATTTACTTTGTTACCTTGATGAACGTTATGAAAATGATGATCAATAGTGAAAAATTTACGTTCGGTGTATTATGACTTAAATTTACAACTTTAAATTAAAAACCTAAAAAGGTGATTTCATGGTTCCTAAGTAACTTCAAAAAATGCGCCATATTCTCAGCTGGAAGCTGAAACCTTTTCTTACCAAACCCCTGAAGCTATTTGATGGCTAGTTTCCAGTATTCTCTATCAATAGTTAACCTTAAGAATTATAAAATAAGCAAAAAAATTGTTTAAATCAAATTAGCCTTTCATAAGAATGTTCCATCTTGCTATCTTTGGAGCCCGATTTTACAAAAGTAGCCCCTTAAGTACTATTTTTTTAAATGATTATGGAAGCTGAGAGTATGGCGCATTTTTTAAAGTTACTTAGGAACCATGAAATCACCTTTTTAGATTGTCGAAGTAAGGCAACGTAATAGATTGTTGCGAGTACCAACTTTTAACTTTGTTTTGATGCAGTGGCTCTTGTAGGTGAGAGAACGGTCTAGAGTTGAAAGAACGGTCTTACTTCGACAATCTGGGGTGCCACCCCCCATGTCCTCCAAACATCTGGACTAGCTCTCTGCTTCTCGGCTGGTGAATTTGCATGTCCAGTGTGGCATCGATCCGCCCATGCCCGTGAAGTAGATGTAGCTCTAAATGAAACATGCAGAATTGTGTCCGGCTGCTTAAAACCAACTCCCCTCTCTGCACTTTACCCTCTAGCAGGAATAGCTCCCCCGGAGATACGTAGGTCAGTCGCCTCCTCAATCGAAAAAAAACAAACAGGAGATGGACATGAGGCATCCACTTTACAACACCAATCACTGTCAGGGCCGTTTGAAAAGCCGCCATAGCTTTCTCCAGTCAACCAAAGCACTGACAGAGGAGGATCCTAGTGAGGCACGTAAAAGACTGTGGGCTAAGAAATACCCACCCCCTATTGATAATGTTATGACGGCAGAAGAACTACCAGCGGGTAACCAACTCCCATGGTCAACCTGGAAGTCTCTGAATAGACTTCGGAGCCAGGTGGGCGCTGCAGGCATAATTTAGTCAAATGGGGGTACGCCGAGGAGGACTGCAACTGCGGAGCCCCACAGTCTATGCTTCATTTGCTGTCTTGCCCAGAGTGCCCTTACACCTGCACGCTGAAGGATTTGACTGACGCCACGGACAGCGCTATTAGTGTGGTCCATTTCTGGGCAAAACACATATAGGGACAAAATATCAGGGGAAACATCGACACGACGAAGAAGAAGACCTTTTTAGATTTTTAATTTAAAGTTGTAAATTTAAGTCATAATACACCGAACGTAAATTTTTCACTTTTGATCATCATCTTCATAACTTTCATCAAAGTAACAAAATTAATTATTTTAGGCATAAAAGTATAACTCATGAGGATTCAGTTGAAAAAAAAATTTGTTGAACGTCTTCTACTTTTTTTTTTTGAAATTTTTTATTTGGTTAAGTCGAAATTTTCCGAAAATTCAGAAAAAAAATCAAAACACTCGAAAACTATACAAAATCGCAGAGTATAATATGGGGGTGATTCGGATACCCCACAATACGAGGGAACAAAATTTTCGTTTTGGACGTCAATGTTCCGGCCACCCTGTATATTACAGTTATCTGGTTCCTACATTTTAGGCTAGGTAGTGTTGTGTTGATTGCCCACAATATTTATTAATTTATTTAGTTCTATAGGACAAATAGCACAGTTTTCGTTTCAACAGTTCTACCATTGAACTAAAAGGACAAAAATAGTTTTAACAGTTCTATGGCTATACATTTCTATAGAACTAATGGAATTGACCAAGTTCTAAAAGTACTATAGAACTAATGGGCCAGTTTTCGTTTTATTAGTTCTACCATGGAACTAAAAGGATAAAAAAGTATTAAAAGTTCTATGACGTCACAGTCCTATAGAACAAATGGGAGTTACCGAAATACTTTAGGGTTCTAGGAAAAAAAGGTAGAATTGGGCCACCTTCAAATAAAGAAGGAAGACGTTCTCAATTTGGTGGCATATTATTATATCTTCGTCATTTACCTATGAGCCGATTGGAAAAATCCTTTTTTATCTGAAAAGTAAATACTTCCAGATCGGTCCCTTAGAAATTTCATCAAAATTGGTTATGCAGTTTGACCATGAAGTTGGTTTCTCATATTTTTGTCCTCAATCTCCAATTACTTTTCCTTACTATTTTTTGATCAATTTCTTTTATTACATATCCAATTCACATACTACTAAATACATCTTCCCACCAAGCACTAATAAAAATCTTAATAACTTTTCAGAGGTGTAGAAGTAGGTGATGATGTTAGAACAACAACCATTCATCAGCGGGTCATTGCTGAAAATGTGGACATTGCTGCTGCCTCAAAGATATTCGAACTGGACCTGGAGTTTGGTCCATACCGAGCCAAGTATTCTAGAAACGGCAGGCATTTACTACTCGGCAGTAAGAAGGGACACTTGGCTGCATTTGATTGGCTGACAAAGAAATTGCATTATGAAATCAATGTTATGGAATCTATCCATGATATCAGGTTAGTTGTTTATACAAATCATACTATCAACAGACCACAATGTCTACAAAAGTTCTCGAATAGTGACCACAAACTTAGGGGCACTGGTGTCTAGTGGTAGCGGCCCCGCCTTCCGATCCTAAGATCGTGGGTTCAAATCTAGTCATGTATCAATGAGTTTTTCTGTCGAAAAATGTATGTGCTCTATGCCAGTACTCTCAAAACGGTGAAAGAAAACATCATGAGGAAACCGGCGTGTCGTAGAACCTAAAAAAGTTCGAGCGTGTCAAGCGTCACGCAAAAAAGGTCCGCCAGCGGCCTACTTGTGGAAACCAGTTGCACACCAAGTGCTGTGACCACAAACCGGAAGACGAAAGTAGGACGCCCACCCACCCCATTCCAACCCGTATCAATGTTGTTACGATCGCCGGAAATTTTGGATCGAGACTGCTCAGAATCTCTCACTCGTTTATACTATTTTTATGTGGCATCATCATCATCATCAACCTATATCAGTCCACTGCTGGACGTAGGTCTCTCCCAAGACGCGGCACTGAGCCCGTTCTTTGGCTCTTCTTCTGACCAGACGGAGTTTCCTAAACGCAGCCCAGCCCA
Source organism: Thera britannica (assembly GCA_939531255.2). Classification (NCBI taxonomy): domain Eukaryota; kingdom Metazoa; phylum Arthropoda; class Insecta; order Lepidoptera; family Geometridae; genus Thera; species Thera britannica. The sequence goes on along the minus strand of OW618041.2, from coordinate 4,240,166 downwards.
GCTGGCGTATTGTGGCGTAAAATAAATAAATTTTGATTTGATAAGAGAGGTGTACGTCCAACAGTAGACTTTTCAGGCTGATGATGATAATGCTGTCTACAAAGTGTCAAATCTTATTCCGAAACACTTCAAAATATTTTTTTTTAAATGTATTATCTCTGCAATAAAAAACATGAAAATCGCGACACAGTTTTTAACTAATGCGATTTACAGTAATTCGGTTCACTTGTTTTTTGCTCTCTGCTCTGTTTTTATAATCCTTAAGTTTTTATCCTACACGGCTTAACTGGTTTCCGTAAATAAGTAAACATTAAATGCGCCTGAAGATCTTTTACTTTGTAATGATATCAAATGCAAATTTGGCGGCTCTAGGTCTTTAGAATGCGCTCCCTATTGGCATCAAAAAGGCTCCCAATAAATCAGCTTTAAAGCAGATGCTTAAAAGCTGATTTAGATTTGATTTATATAAACCAGACAGTTTATGAGCATTTCCTGAAGCAGATCTCATCCATACCTTATCTAATAAGTAGGTACATATTGTTAATTTTAATATTTAAGCTTTCACACCAACGCCATTCTCTACCCCAAAGGTTGGCAGGTAGAAAATGCTTCTAGCATTAAGCCCACCTTTTGTACATTAATTTTAAGTTTAGTTTTATAAAGAGTTAAATAAATAAATTTCAGCTGGCTTCACATAGAAACAATGATGGCAGTGGCGCAGAAGGAATGGTTATACATCTACGACAACACAGGAACTGAAATCCACTGCGTGAAGAGAATGGATAAGATACTGCGAATGGAGTTCTTGCCTTACCATTTCCTGCTTGCTGCGGTTGTAAGTGTTTTTGACGATGACTATGACGCAATATGTGGCTGAGACACTAGTCGAGCGGGTCTGATTGCCGCGGCAAATATTAAATAATAAAGGGCAAGTCCCACTTCACTAACAAAATTTCGTCTCCTAAATGTTGTATTCGTTTCGCCTATTTGTCTCTCTTTAGTGTATGGAGAAAAGATGAGACAGTAAAAATTCGTTACATAGTTAGAGTTGTTGTCTCATCAATTTTCCTTACAAAAGAGAGAGACACGTGCTCACTCGAAAACAACATTTGGCAGACGAATTGTAGCAAAAGTCCGACTTTGGGTACTGGTATAGTACTAAAAGTCGAGTTAAGCGTGCCTCGTATATGGCGTTTCACTGCGTGATAGAATTTATCGTCATCATCATCATTCTTCCTCGAAAAATGTTTACAGGTCTTTTCCAGCGACCTTCTTCAGGTTTATGATGATCATGATTAGTACCATATACAACTCCCAACCTAGAAGAATATATTGCGGTCATCATCATCATCATCATCAGCCTGAAGAAGTCCACTGCTGGACATAGGCCTCCCCTACACATTTCCAGGAAGAACGATTCTGAGCCCTTTCCATCCATCGACTTCCCGCGATCTTAACAATGTCGTCGGTCCATCTGGTGGGTGGGTGGTCGCCATTCGAGAAGCTTTATTCCCCAACGGTTGTCGGTTCTTCGAGCTATATGAGCTATGTCGGTGACCTTGGTTCTTCTACGTACACGGTACGTACGTACGTGGTATATTGCGGTACAGATCTCATAATCAAATAACATTTAAAAGCAGTATTTAATTTCAGAATGAATACGGCTTCATGTCTTGGTTGGACATATCAGTTGGTGAGATTGTAGGCCACTACAAGAACCACATGGGTCGCTCCACCGTCATGACCCAGAACCCTTTCAATGCGACTCTATGCTTGGGCAATGCGCAAGGCGTCGTATCTCTGTGGGCGCCGACCGTCAATCAGCCGTTGGCGAAGATACTCTGTCATATGACCCCGCTTACCAGCATCGCGGTGGATAGTAGGGGAATGTAAGTAACCAAACAGTAATACCTATTACTTCTCTTCTTTTTTTTTTGCACTCTGTAGTAAGTCGTTTTGGACTGGGTTTTGTATGGAGTAGCGATACTTCTCCAAACGCCCGTTAGGGGCGCTTATCGTGACTATGCAAGAAATGAGTGCCAATTTAATGTGTAATTTTTTGGTCGTACCTCTAACTGCCCTCTTTAACGTACGGCCATAACTAGACTAGCTGCGATATGTGACAGTTATACAGGTAACGCTGTCAAATATCGCTAGCATACATTTTTTTATGCAAATGATAGACAAACGGGCAACGACCCACCTGATAGTATGGGGTCACCGTCGCTCATAGACACCAACAACACCAAAGGTGCTGTCGTTGCGTTGTCTACCCTGAGATTGCGAAGAAAGAAAGAATACATTGCGAAGTTGACGGTCCATATTAGATTAGAAAATACTTTATTGCACAAAAAATAGTGCATAGGCGAACTTAATGCTAATTAGCATTTTCTTCCAGTTAACCATTGTGTTATGTGGAGTGGGTGGTAGTGCTTAGTAAATAAGCAGAAAGTCTCTTTCGCAAAATGTCTTCGTTGTAGAAGAGTCTGCAATTGATACTTTGTACTAAGACATCTGAGGGGATCTCCGTGGACAAAGTACTGTACTTAGGTTTTTTTTTAATACTTGTATAAACGCATTACAGGTACATGGCAACAGGTGGAGTAGACCGCAGCCTGAAGATATGGGATATCCGCAACCTGGACGGTCCAGTGCAGAATTACAAGCTCCGGTCGCCGGCTGTTGACCTGGAATTCTCACAGCGAGACATGTTGGCCGTCGGGCTAGGGGACGTCGTTGAAATCTACAAGTAATTATTCAAAAACATTATCTAAATATATATAAAACGCTTACGTTACGCTCAGCCTAAACCGTATGTCCTGGAAGCTTGAAACTTGGAGGAAATTATATGGAAAACACGGGTATTTATCGCGATTACCTTTATTATTTCCCGACGTTTCGACTGTGTTGCAACCGCCGTGGTCACGGGCAGACTGGAGTTCATTGGAGTTACCAATCAACCATCGAGAAGCGGTGGTTGTCGCAGTTGCAACTACCCTCACTTGGTCTTCAGAATTAGAAAGGTCCGCGTTCATATTACGACACACCTCACTAACAGTATCTACACACTGCGCTGATCTTTCGCGACGGATACACTTAACGAAAACTGGATTCCAGGACGAAGAAAGTTTATAGCCGTCTTCACGGCTATACACACTTTCTTCGTCCTGGAATCCACATGAAACTTTCATGTGGATTGGAACGTTTTAGTTAAACAGCGTCCAAATATTTATATGGTGAACGCTTCTTCTTTTTTTTCTCTTCTTCTAGTGCTAAGAGCTAGATATTGTTGTGTGGTATGACCACTATATCTATTTATTAAATGTTTTTTTTTCAGTGACTGCTGCACACAAAGAACAAAGTTGCCCTACATGCGGCATAGAATGGCGAAATCGATCAGCAACTTCAAGTTCTGCCCGTACGAAGATGTGCTGGGAATCGGGACTAGTAAAGGGTTTACCAGCATCATTATACCAGGTACAATATAGTAGTTTAATTAATTATAAACACCGCTCTGAACTCAACTTCTTATAATTTGTAATTGAAATTGGCGCAGCCAAACCGGATCGAAAGATCGTTATTCGTTTTTATTTTTCGCCCGCAATTTTGATTGTAAGTAGGTTTGTAAACCTTTCAACATTAGCGCTAAAAAGACATGATAATTCTTATAGATCAATGAACGACTGAACAATCTGTAGGAACGATAAATACCTATACCTCACTTGAACAATTCTAAGTAGAATATATATCTCTGTTCTCTGTTCTCAGGATCCGGTGAGCCGAACTTCGACGCCCTCGAAAGCAATCCGTTCCAGAACAAAACGCAGCGAAAAGAGGCTGAGGTGAAAGCCTTACTCGAAAAGATCCCAGCAGAACTTATTACACTGAACCCGTTCGAAGTGACAGAGGTCGACGTGCCTTCTATGCAGGAGCAAATGGAGGCTAAAAAGAGTCTTTTGGTAAGTGCAATAGAAACTTCGCAGCTATCATACGTACCTACTTATTTCCGTGCATAGTGAGGACATGTACTGAGTGAGTCGAGTCGATGGAGTAACGAAAGTTCTAGACTTGTCCGCTAGAGGCGCTTATCGACTTCTGTGAAATGGGTATCGAAAAGTATGAAGTGTAAAAGTGCCCACAAAATAATCCAGATGCGAGAAATTATTCCCGTGGTGGAAATCGAAACTCACCCCTTACGTTTCTGCTAGTTAGTAGCGACGACGGTCGTCCTCAACCGGCTAAAGATGATGACCAAAATGCGCTTTCTTGGATGATTAAATCTTACTGTTTTTTTTATTTCAGTATCTCAAGCCCAGGCAAGTGGATGTAACTCCAAGACGCAAAAACAAAGGCAAGACTGTTGCGGCCAGAAAGAAGATCATAAAGCAAGTTGGAAGACAGGTAACTATGAAACTTCCTTGGTGAGTCTGTGCGTTTTTACGCATAAGGAGGTTTACATACGAACCATCCACGACTCGCCACCAATTCCACTTCGATACGTTTGTTCGTAGGTCTATTCTGCAACACAATTTATTCAGGCGATCGCTAAATCCGCCGAGTTGACAGTTTATGTTTGAAAATGGAACGTGGATTCAACGATCATCCAATCGAGCCGTGTTGCAGGAATGGCAGGGTTGTCTGTATTAATGTTTTCCATTTCTTTTCCAGGAATTCGTGCAACAAACTATAGAAGCCAAGAAACTTTTGGACTTGCCCGAAAAACCAAAGGCGCCAAAACAGTCATTCGGTGTCCTAGATAGATTTGTATCCAAGAAGTGAATAAAACTTTGTGTCATTTAGCTTTTTTATTTGTTACTAGGAACTATATTTACATGATTTATTTACAATTCAACATGATATAAAAATAGGTAATTATGAAAAAATGTCTTTAAAAATCTAAAGGAATACAAAGATGTAAATTAAACTTAACATTAATAAAATACATGATTCTTCAACTTATATAGAACGCCATTGCTAGCAAGCGATATCAAAAAGATCGCACAAGCCTTCTGAATCTTGTAACGTGAAAGAGAAATCACTTTTTCTTATGGGTGGACTTAGTCTTAGGAGACAATCTGAAACAAATAGAAATGTTATCAACACTTTTCGTTTTTTTTCCTAGCTGGTGTCGTCCCATAGCTGGGCAAAGGCCTCGGAAAGACTTTCAGTTTCCCCTATCCCAAGCCTCCTTCCTCCCACCATCTCTTCGAAGGCGTCCATATCGTCTCGCCAACGCTTTCTCGGCCGACCACAAGGACGTCATCCGTCAGGAATCCATGGGGTGCTGATAGTCGCCCACCAATCAAGATCTGGACTTTTAGTACATAACAAAGTAGCTGCGTCCCTCGATTGAAAAGTAGGTAACGTAAAGAACAGTATCCCATAGGAACCGTGCATTTTTTATCAAATGCTCAAAATGAGAAAATAAATCTGAATGCAATTTAAAATCAAATAATAACTTCTCTCAGTAAGAGAGAGAGAGTTCCATCTACAATATTCAAGGTACTTTCCCTCCATATGGCATATCCGTGGGACGCCCTGTATATATGTAACTCAGTTTTACCATGATAATAATAATATTATCGAAAAATTACTACGACTTACTATTTGAATGTAGAGTATTATCATCCATCAGTCCTTCTACTTCACTATCTACAGATTCTTCATCCACATCCTGAAAAAAACAATGTTAGTAAGTATGGTAGGTTCATGATTATTATTATGATGAGCCTTCTATGTCCCACTGCAGGGCAAAGGAGAGCACTTGTGGTCTAGTGGTAGCGGCTACGCCTTCCGATCCTAAGGTCGTGGGTTCAAATCCAGTCCTGTACCAATGAATTTTTCAGTCGAAAAATGTATGTGCACTATGCCAGTACTCTCAATACGGTGAAAGAAAACATCGTGAGGAAACCGGCGTGTCGTAGAACCTAAAACAGTTCGAGCAACACGTGTCAAGCGTCACGCAAAAAGGACCCGCCAGCGGCCTACTTGCGGAAACCAGTCCGCACACTAAATGCGGATGATGAATTTGCCGAGTTTGAAGTTGCAGGGCAAAGGCCTTCCAAATCCCCTCCACTCTATGTGGTCCTGTGCCGAGCCGAGACGCTCCACTGTGGTCTATACTTGTCGAGCTCGTCTCGCTTGTTCTTGGTCTGCCGCGACGTCTTGCGGGCACCATTCTTTGGATATTTGGGCCCAGAGCCCGTTATGCATGCGGCATACATAGTCAGCCCACTCCCACTTGAGCTTGGCAGTTTTGGTCGCCACATCCCCGATTTGGGTTGTTGCTGAACGTAGTTCAGTGTTGACATGATAATAGATTACAGCTATAAATAAATATTCTTGGTGTAAGAATATTTACTGTGTGTAGTGATATTCTACGCCAATCACCAACGTTAAAAAATTCCTTCAGGGTAGGCAACGCAACGACAGCACCCTTGGTGTTGTTGGTGTCTATGGGCGACGGTGACCGCTTACCATCAGGTGGGCCGTAAGCTCGTTTGTCTATCTTTTACATAAAAAAAAAAAAAAAAAAAAAAAAAACACCGCATCTTTACCATAAACTTACCATCAACTTTTCAGTCAAGTGAATCACACCAATTGATTCATCTGCCTTCAAGTGTAGAAAAAAGCTCAGTTCCTTCTCCTGAAACGACAAGGATCAGTAATGATATATGTATATATTTTTATTATTATTCATTTATTTCTGGATTTTATCATAACTCCCATTGACGGTTCTTTACATCTCTTGGAACCTTCAACCAATAATAGTACATTTATGACCGAAGCTTGAAACCCAGACAGAGAACAAGCATAATATGTGTTCACCACACAAATAATTTTTCTCAGTGGGTATCGAACCCACGTCCTACGGAGTTTAGTTATTAATTTTAGTCTAGTTTTTAAAAATAATTATATTGACTTTTACCATATTAGGTCCATAGCCCACAGCGAGGTCAGCACCTAAAGGGGCTTCCAGTACCAAAACTTGGCTGTTATCGAAACACTCCTGGATATCTGTTTTTGACACATAGCAAAGGTCTTGATTGTCAGTATCGTCCAGCACATTTTTGACACTTTGTTCGATCCAATGTATTTGCCTAAAAGATATCAAATTATTTACTTTTCTTTATAGCACTAGCCGGGTGATGGCAAATGTATGATCCGCACTTGATGTGCGGGCAGGTTTTTCCGCAAGTAGGCCGCTGGTGGGCCCTTTTTGCGTGACTTTTCACACGTGTTGCTCGAACTTTTTTGGGCTCTACAACACGCCAGTTTCGTCACGATGTTTTCCTTTACCGGTTTGAGAGTACTGGCCAATGAGTTTTTTCGACAGGAAAACTCATTGGTACACAACTGGATTTGAACCCACGACCTTCGGATCGGAAGGCGGGGTCCTCTAGACCAACAGTGCTCTACTACCTGGGTGATTGTGTAATTTTGTTTCTATCAAAAGTATGATACTAACAAGGATCAGCGATCATGTAACTTGTTACCATTATTTTTTGACCGCTATCTATCTGTTGGCATACTAGTTTTACAAAGCGAAGCTTCTCTTTGCTATTTTATTTTTATTACATCAACATTAAATATATTCTTGCTTCATTCTAGTCAAAGATGGGTTTTGTTCCAATCCATATTTTATTACAATTAAAGTTTAAAATCATGTAAAAATTGACAGATGCAATTGACGATGCACAATACACTCCATCGCGGGACGTCAGTTTAGATCTCATTCTCCAACTCAATTAGACAGATGTAACAAGGTTTTGATTGCAACAACAGATACACAATCACCCACACAGGCAAACCTTTGTATCACTTCTCGATGTTTTTCAACTAAACTGTGGAAGCACTGCAGAATTGGTCCAAGACACAATATGTGAAAACCCATACTAACTTGGTGAGAAGTTTATCATATTCATTCATAGCACTCATTTGTTTCCGCATAGCAAGTACTCTTTTGCCAATATCTTGGCTATTACAGTCCGGACCAGCCCCTCTGGAATAAAATATAAATAACAACATTTTTCTATGTATAAATATCTGGATTTTTTTGCAGTCTTTAGATTACACTTACTTCCATTGAATGCTGTTTTTGCTCTTCTTCTCAATCAGCCCAATTCCCTCCAAAACATTTGTAATATCATAAATTCTTCGCTTTTGACGTACAGCAAGTAAATTTGTCGCCTGCAACAATTTATCAAAGCGTTGTTAGCTCGTGTACCCTGTTGCGTACGATTTGAAATTTCCCTACTTTTCATGGTGAACCAATCTCCAATACAAAAAGGCAGCTTGACAAGTCAATGAAAATCATAATACTCACGGTTTTCAAATCCAAGACGCCGTCCTTGGCTTTCTGTAGTAAGGAAACAAACCTTGTTGTGAGTAATCCCAATGATTTTTCATATCTTTTGTATTTTAGATCAGCCATCGTTTATAAAATTGTAATTTCCCACTGCTAATTTTGTCCAAAATTTTGCGTCGCGCGCGCGGCCTGAATGAATGATGAATGAAAGCATCACAGTCTCACAGAGTATATTATATTCCAACATTATCAAAAGATTGCAGAGGAAGTAATATAATAATTAAATATTTACTTTGAAACTCTGAAATTGCCTTTTGCTGTGTCTATATATTTCAAAAGCTTTCAGCTTGGCAATGTGCAATACCATTGTTTGGCTAGTAACTAACAAAGCATGGTAAAACGAACCCAAGCAAGAAAAACATTTCTGTCAATCATGCATACGATTACACAGATGTCAATGTCATTAACACATTACAGCCAACGTCAAAGTCAATTAAACGGTGAGTACGGTGACGTGCAGTGGAGTGGTGTGGATCGTAGACAGATGAGTGGATAATGAACTGAAATGAAATGAAAAAAATCGAATGAGGATAAAATTTCGATTTCATCAAGCAGCGAGTTGCTAATTTACGGTTCAATGCTGGGCTAACTATCTCTTTTTATTTATTTTGCACAAAATGGCAAAGTGCGGAGATTTTATCAAAAAACAGTTTCCACTTATTGACGACGAACTCAAGGAATATGTTGAAGGTACATAATGTTTTAGGTTATAAAAGTTATCTTAGTTTGTATTTTAGTGCAAATTGCCTAAGAAAATGTCATGGTGTTGAAAACAAGCTGCCATACCTAATTCCATTGTGCTATTGTGCTGCTGTAGCAAAATAGTTATTAAAAACACAAACTCTTCTGAATACCACCTCTTACCATATCCTTAGGTATCCTGAACAACAGTGCTGGCGAGTTCGAAGACACAGAGGAAGTATACGAAGCCGTTGGTGAGGTCCTGCTCGGCATCTCGCAGAAGTCGGAAGATGATATTAGGTTAGTTAATTATATTCCTTCAAATGGTGTAAATAAACAAACTACCCAAGAAGTCTAGTCAAGCAAATTTGCTTCTCCCTTGCTTATTCATAGTGCCTATTCATGGGCCTATCTATTAACCTCGGGTCTAAAGTTATGTCCTAGGCATTTATGTGGTCTAACAAACATCAACAGAACACTTCTCTCTCTCTTGTCTGTATTCTGTGCATACATAATACATATTATATCGCTTTCCTACTTTACATTCAAGAACTAAGACTACTCAATAATGTATATGATTGGATGGCAACAAGTAAACAGCATGCACAATGATTTGTTATGTGTTCTGTAGACAAAAAAAAGTAAAACCAATACAAAGTATATTTATCTGCTATTACATGTTTATAAGATGAAAATGGTGGTTGAATCAACATATTTCTATCCAAAAATAAAATTATTAATAATAAAAATAAAAAAAAGTTAAACACAAATTAATTTGAAAATGTAATCAATTCAACCTTTCCAGAAAAATATGTGAGAAACTGCTGCATATGCTCCAGCCTAACATGACAGGAGTAAGCAATGGACCCAGGAAAGTTCTTGATGCTCCCATCCACTTGGCCTCTATGACAGTACCCGTCAATGATACTGATGACTTGAAAAGTATATGGCTGCAAACCAGAGATGATAGTTTTGTAAGTTATTGTTTTATCAATAAAATTTGTACTATCCTTAGTGCATGAAAAAGTTTGACAACCACTGCACAATAACAATCAAAACAAAATTTTTGTTAATGAAAAAAAAAGATGGTTAGCTTATGATCAGGATCAGAGGTCTAAATTTTCGGCAAATTCTTTCATCCGCCCTTGGGTGTCTGAGCTCGTTTCCGCAAGTAGGCCACTCGTGGGCCCTATTTATGTGACACATTTTTAGGTTCTATGACATGCCTCTTTCCTGTCGGTGTTTTCCTTCACCGTTTAAGTGAGAACATTCTGCTCACAAAGTTTTGGGCAATATTCATTTGTGCACAAACAGATTTTAACCCACAATCTTTGGATCGGAAAGCAAGGCCCCTACCCCTAGATCACCAGTGCTTGCAGTAAAGAGTAGTAAAGTTAGTCTTTTCTTACAGAAAGTAGATGCTAGAAAACTAGAAAAGGCAGAGGCAAAGCTACAGCAGAAACTACAAAAGGCGAAGGATGTTAAGAGTGTACCTGTTGCCCCTCCGGTTTTACAAACAGCCACTGCATCGCAAGTCACTTCCAAGAAAGACAGCAAACTCGAGGCGAAGGGAACGAACCGGACACAGGACATTAGAATAGAGAACTTTGATATTGCTTATGGTGACAGGTATGTTTTTCAAAATAGTTAATTAGCCACAAAACAAAGTTGAAAGAAAAGAGTTACTATTTTCCTCCCTATGCTCCTTTTTGCTTCACTATAGTCAGGGTGAGAATGGATTATCATCTAATCCATTCTCACCCTGACTCCACCGCCTATACCACCTAAGGTTACTTTTTATCGGCATTTTTATTTGCACACGAAACTATAAAAATCAAGATAATTAGAAATACTTATAGTAGAAGGTATGTAAATATACACCCCATGGATAGTTTTGATTGATTGAGGGTGGCCGTCACTCAGTATATGCTAAATTAGCGAGCGCTACTATAACGCTGGTCTTCGGTGAAAATAAGCTCAACATTTTCAGGGTATTACTACAAGGCGCAGATTTAGTACTAGCATTCGGTAGACGATACGGTCTTGTCGGAAGGAACGGTCTGGGCAAAACCACGCTACTGAGGATGATATCGGCAAAACAATTGAAGATTCCGTCTCATATATCTATACTACATGTGGAGCAAGAAGTGGTTGGGGATGATACACTGGCGTTACAGGTTTGTACACACTTATTTCTTGAACAAAATAATTATAAGTTTAAAAAACTTGAGAAACGGACTTCATTGTCAAACGGCTAAACCGATTTTAATCAAATTTGTTTGGGACAATCTGCACGTAAGAATAACCTTCCAAATAAAAAAATAATTTTCTAAATCGGTTCATAAATGACGGAGGCATGCAGTTACAAACATTAAAAAAATATTTAAAAAAAAATGGCAACACCGATTTTAATAAAATTAAAATGGGACCAATCTGGAAGCAGTACCTTTCAGATAAAAAAATAATTTTTCAAATCGGCTCACAAATGTCGAAGTTATGCGGTAGCAAACATTAAAAAAAAAAAAAAAACAACCGAATTGAGAACCTCCTCCTTTTTGATTGGAAGTCGGTTAATAAATAAGCAAGCCTCCAGAGTAAACAAGTTGAAATGACAATGGGTAGGCCACATAGCTTGTTCAACTAAAACATAATAATAAGACTGAAAAAAATACTGCTTAGCTTGTAAAACTATAAGTTGCTGACAACAGTCAGGCAACTTTTCACAATAACAAGTTTTAAAACCAAAATTACCTAACATTATTATTAGAGTGACCTAGGAGTCAATCCTTTGTTATAGACGATGGTTACCACTTAACACTGGGTGAGCCATATCTTTGTTCCACCAGCTAGTTGTATAAAAAAAATGTGTTTTTATGTAAAACTAAGTAATAATCCAATATAGAACTTTAGCCAAGTATATTATCCCCTAGTCGTTAAGCCAAGACAACTTATAGATCTCAGGAAGAAAAATTAATTCAAATTTTAAATTCGAAAATTTAAAACAGCTTATTAATTAAAAAAGTGTAGTTACTTAGTTAGTAAGAAAGAGGGTTGGAGAAGGTGAGATTGGGGTCAAACGCAAGCTTATAAAATGTAGAAAAAGGGTCAAAATCGATGGCATCCTAGCATCGTCCTCCGCATCTTTCCTGGTCAAGCTTTATGTTCATAAACTGTTTTGGATTGCTAAGTATATAAACAGTTGTCTTTCACAGAGTGTTCTAGAATGTGACCTGGTGAGAGAAGGCCTACTTCGACGGGAGAAAGAGATCACGGCCGCCGTTAACAATGGGTAAGTTTACTGGGAAAAATAATTACATCATTACTTTTAATTGTTACATTAGCATTAATTATGCATGAGAACTATTTTGCTTTGCCTTTGACTATGAGGAAGGAAAATAGAAATAAATTCACGGCGTTGATCTCTAAAGTTGAAGAGACGACCAACGCTTCTATACCCAGTTCTTGGACGCCTTACTCCACCTGTCATTTTTAATGAAAAATAATCTAAATATTCATTTAAGTTAAAAATAATAAAACAAGTTTGTTTCAGTTCAACAGACCAGACTCTATCAACTGAGCTGAGTGAGATCTACGTTCAGCTGGAGAACATAGAAGCAGATAAGGCTCCAGCTAGAGCATCTATAATCCTCAGCGGGTTGGGGTTCAGTCCGGTGATGCAGGGTCGAGCCACTAGAACCTTTTCTGGAGGCTGGAGAATGAGGCTCGCGTTGGCTAGAGCTCTGTTCTCTAAGTAAGTTTATCAGTGACCTGCGAGGCACGAGGCGACTTAACATCAGATGGTCCGTCGTCCAGGAAATTACTACAACCATGCCTATTTCTGCCGTGAAGCAGCATTGCTTTGTTTTGGTTAGAAGGGTGTGGGTGCCGGTAAAATGACTGGCACATAAGTCACTTTAAATATACGTAACTACAAAAAAGTATCTAACCGGTACATTCCTGGGGGGTTCACTATTATTATATGTCGTGTCATTCGTTTCGAACCAAGTGTGTTGAAAGGGTTTTGAGTGCGCCTCAAAGATGCTTTTTCTGTGCACTTTGCACCATGTTTTATTTGAAAACACAGGTCCTGGGAAAAGATTATTGAGGAATTGATGAAATATAAAATATAAAAAAAATGAAAAATATTATGAAAAAAACTGTCAAAACATGACTTTTATGAATGGAGATTTTATTTGTTATTTAATTCTAGGCCCGACCTACTCTTACTTGACGAGCCCACAAACATGTTGGATATAAAAGCGATCATCTGGTTAGAGAACTATCTTCAGAACTGGCCGACCACGCTTCTAGTGGTGTCTCACGACCGAAACTTCCTGGATACCGTACCGACTGACATTATGCATTTACACACACAGAGATTGGATGTTTACAGGTAAGACTTTAAAATCTTACATGTTGTTATAGGTAGCGGCACATAACTTTAGCGCAGAAGTCAAATATAAGGTACCTGAGGGGGGCTAGCGGAATGAAGGGCGGGCGTGTGTAGCACTGATTGGCTCTCCAGTCGTACTCCGCTCTCTGAACCAATAAGACACTCTGCACACATCCAGTGTGCGCGACATGGCACATTACGACGCATGCGCAGCGCGCAGCGCTAAAGTTATGTGCCGCTACAATTATTAGTATGTCCCACTGCTGGGCAAAGGCCTCCCCCAATCCCCTCCACCCTGTTCTGTTTTAAATGAAATCCAGAAGTCATCCAAACAATATTTGTTTTTGATGTACTGATTGAAACACCTCAAAAAAACTTATTTTTTATTTTTCTTGTGCTCATCATAAATTTTTGCCGACGCAAACATTTGTTACGTCGCAGATTTTTTTAATTTAACCCAGAAGTCAACCAAACTTTATTTGTTTCTTATGTAGTGACTTAAATTCAACCCAGACTTTATTTTTTTTCAAGGGGTAACTACGAGCAATTCCACAAAACGAAGACGGAGAAGCTAAAGAACCAGCAAAGAGAATACGAGGCGCAGCAACAGCATCGCGCGCACACGCAAGAGTTCATTGACCGGTTCCGGTACAACGCGAACCGAGCCTCGTCAGTGCAGAGCAAGATCAAGATGCTGGAAAAACTGTAAGTACCTGCTGCTTAGCTGAGTCATAACGGAAATCACGGCGGCACCACCAAACGGCTTATTATCACTGCAATAATGAGGAGTGTTTTTCCAAATAGGTTTATTTCATCATTATTGCTGGTTATTATCATTCAGATATTTATTAATTTTCATTTTATTAAAGTTTTTTACAATATGTAATTATTAAAAAAATTAAAAAGTTGGTGGCGCTACCAACAGCTGGGCCAGGCCCAAGCTACCGATGGTCAAGGCTGCCGACTGAGGAATGATTATTATTATTATTGTTGTTGTGCCAACCCACATAAAGTGGGATAAGAGTAGGAAGAAGAAGACGATTAGCTATTGCTATTGCATTAGCAATTAACATTATTTTTTTTATAATGGTAATTATTGCTAGCTAAATATTGTAAAAAAATTGGGCATGCCTAGAATTACAGTCAATATGATAATATGGTAAATAAATGGAATTGAATTGAAATTTTAATCATCATCACTTACAAGTTGTTAAATAATGGAGAAAAAAAACTTCCTGGTTGCTTTCATTGATTAATTTGTTTCCCGGTAAAGTGTATTTTCTTACCTTGAGGCCCTTTCTATTATTTTTATATTATGTGAAAATGGGTTAATATTGGCTCTTTTGTACTCATTGTATTTCACTTTTCCTTACAGCCCAGAACTGAAGGCCATAGAGAAAGAAGTAGATGTGGTACTCCGGTTTCCTGAGACGGAGCCTCTCTCACCTCCGATTTTGCAACTAAACGAAGTCGGTTTCTACTACTCTAAAGACAAGGTCATATTCATAAACGTGAACCTCGGCGCTACCTTAGAATCTAGGATATGTATCGTGAGTATTCCCTTTATCTATAAAACAGAAGGAAGGAGCCTTCTAGGCATCATCATTATCAGCCTGAGAAGTCCACTGCTAGACGTGGGTCCTCTAGGCTTGATCGCGTGGAACTGGCACCTAGACTCGCCTAGCTTTAAGACGTTTCAAATGAGTTTTTTTGTCGAAAAATTTATGTGCAGCATCGTGAGGAAACCGTCTGTCGTAGAACTTAAAAAAGTTCGAGCAACACTTGTCAAGCATCACGCATAAAGGGCCCGCTAGAGGCCTACTTGCGGAAACCAGTCTGCACACCAAGCGCGGATGACGAAATTGGCAATCTTTACAATAGGTTATTCAATAAAGTATACACCACTATTTTGTAATTACCAGAAAAAAAAGTTCGATATTGGCTGCTTATACACATCCACGAAAAAAAAATGTTTTTGAGACAAAACAAATATTTTTAAATAACCTAAATTTTTAGTCAAATATTGAGAAATGATTCAACAAGCAAAAATCATTTCATTCATAAACGCTAAATACCAAGCGGAACCGAACAGCGTATTTTTGTTTTCTCTCTAGTACTACGTAACTAAAATGTCCATAATTTTTTGCAGGATTTCTGAAAATTTTAACATTTAATAACTTTGTCATTTTATCGAAACTAAAAATTCTGATTGCACATTCATAATGTTCTATCCCTACTACATCACCCAATTTTTTTTTGGTTGTTACAAAATAGTGGTGTATAAGAAAATGTCTGTTTCAGGTCGGTGACAACGGCGCAGGAAAAACAACGTTACTAAAAATCATAATGGGCATACTATCGCCCACTAGTGGTATCCGGAGTGTGCACAGAGGACTTAAATTCGGCTATTTCTCACAACATCACGTCGACCAGTTAGAAATGAACGTCAATTCAGTTGAATTATTACAGAGGGAATATCCAGGTGAGGTTCTACGAAAATTGGTCAATTAGTCTACAATTGAGCAATGTGCAACCTGCAATTGAATTGAGCAACCTTTGAATTCAATAAATAAATAAATATTGTAGACCATTCACTTGTGGGAATGGTCTACACTATCTGGCCCCAAACTAAGCAGAGCTTGTACTATGGAAACCAGATAGCTGATATATTACTTCTATAGTTATTTTTTTGTAAATACACGTATAAAATACAATATTAAAAAATAATTTAAATCAAGAGTGAACAAGTGGATTATAACTAAGCGTGCTCCACCTTAGGCTGAATTTTCACTTTCCATTCCACTTTCAGTAGGCCTACCACAAGCTCTGGCTGGCTATGTCTCTGGCTCTGGTTTTGAGTCTGTGTGAGTGATAGCTAAATATATCCTACGTCGAAAGTGACACACACAGTATAATACACCGGTGAGCAGTCACACAGACTCAAAACCAGAGCCAGACAGAGCTAGAGGTAGGCCTACATTTCATGGCAGTCAAACGTTTAGGTATCAAATGCATATTTAAGAAAGAAAGAAAATGTATTTATTTACTATATCATACACAGAACAGAAAATTGACCAACTTAATACTAAAATAAGCACAAAAAAGTATAAAAATTTCTACCACAAGTATTAGAGTAGGTACCTATCCTAACATATAATAAAAAACACCTACGTCTCGCATATAACTATTTCGAGATGAATTAACCGATAATCCTTTGTTCTTTTCTTTTTAGGTAAAACGATAGAAGAATACAGACGGCAGCTAGGCAGTTTCGGCGTCAGCGGCGACATGGCTTTACAAACCATCGCCAGTCTCTCCGGAGGACAGAAATCAAGAGTTGCATTCGTACGGATGTGTATGGGCAACCCCAACTTCTTAGTACTGGACGAGCCTACCAATCATCTCGATATTGAGACGATAGAGGCGTTGGGGAAAGGAATTAACAAGTACAATGTGAGTGGAGTTTATATATTTGGTGACCCTGTTTTCTATTTTCACGGTTCAGTTTAAGGTGTTAAAATAGCTTACTAGCTGCTCCGGTCGCTTCGCCTGCGAAGTATACATATAGTCTAGTAAAGGTAGCAGAAAAATAGTCGTGTTTTATGTTATGAACTTTTTCCCCTTGTCATGCCCCTTATTTCTTCCCAGTTATCTGGGTCCCATACATACCTTTGCTTAGCTTGAGGCGGCATGGTATTTAATAACATTTCATTAAATACCTTGAATATTTCATATTAATTTTCATACCCACAAATATTTATCTATTTTTATCGATATTGATTATGTCTGTTTCTTTCAGGGCGGAGTTATCCTAGTATCTCACGACGAGCGGTTAATACGAATGGTCTGCAAGGAGCTATGGGTTTGCGGCAACGGCTCGGTCGAAAGTATAGAAGGCGGCTTCGATGAATACCGCAAGATTGTCGAGAAGGAATTAGAGGCGCAAAATAACAAGTAAACTCGTGATACTCACCAGTCTATCTACAACAATTTCAAACCCCTGAGGTGATCCTCAAGACATGGAAACAGCTTGACTTCGACCAAACAGCAGCTAAAATTTCACAGAACGTTTAACTTTCTGACAAAAAAAACTCATTCAAATCGGAGCAGTCGTTTCGGAGTTATAAAGCCACATCCAGATAAACTAATACACCAATTAAGGCCTCTAATCCCCCTCTTTTCGGTCGGGGATTCAACATGGCGCCAATCATTGTCTCTCTTTCACACACTATTGTTAACAATAAAGTAAAGTGAGAGGAGAGTAGCGGCACTTTATTAGGTTCAGTATAATATTGTCGCCTGTATTGTCAAGACTTTATAATTATTATGACTTCATAGTGTATGGGTAGGATATACCAGGAAAAGCAAAAATAAAAATGTATACTTAAACAGATATGCTACGGATTCAGTTTAATTTATTGAACTTCGGGGAAATAATTATCTCGTTTTACAAAAATCTATGAAATTAATGTAATACCTTTTCTGTACTTGTAAAAACATTATCAATAGTGAATTTATATTATCACGGCCACATACAAATTTGTGAAACTACGCGGGAGCTTAGGCGATCTGAATACGAAACGAGGTCTATTATCAACTTGAGCTGCATAATATTATGCATGCGTAATCATTGTTGAATAAGGCAAAAATGTGCATACTGCAGCCATTGATATTTAAATTAAAATAAATCTAACTTCCTATACTTGCAATTGCAACGCGCAATGTCCAAACTTTTCGCCTTTGAAAAATTGGTATAGGCAAAGCAAAAAGCATCATGAATATCAATACAGTATTGAATTTCATCATCATCAACCTATATCAGTCCACTGCTGGACGTAGGTCTCTCCCAAGACGCGCCAGTGAGCTGTCTTCGGCTCTTCTCCAGTGCTTACCAGCTACATTTCACAGTATATAGATATACTCAATATCTTATAACAATACCGTTTATTTTTTTCTTGTTTGCCCTTCAAATGTCCTGTGATTGAGTAGTGATGTGCTATCAATCAAAAGTGTGCTTACAACTGCGTTTATAAAACTTGTTCGTTCCTTTTACTGAACATCGATAAAGTACTTACCATCTATACCTCCTTTTTTGTCAAATCCAGTCCATCTCTTTGTCTTTTCAATTGCTAGATAAGACTGCCCATTTTATTCCACTTTGTTATTTAGATTTTTTTAATGTTATTTCAATTTTTGTAGTGTCCAATAAACTTTTTTATATTTTCAATTTAAATGTCGTTGTTGGCTACAGGAATTGTTGTTTTAGGTTCGCAACGCACGCTATGTTCAGTGGCGGTATGAAAATGTTCGTCAGTTTTCAACTTGATTCGTTCAACGTATCGCGAGCACATATTACCTTTTGAAACTGAATAAACAGAATACACCGATAAGTTAACGTCACAAATTATGTCAAAATGTGTTCATGATCAAGGCACTGGCACTGGTGCAAGCGAAAACAAACTCTAAGGTGACGAACATTTTCATACCGCGACTGTACAATGGAGATATTCATTGCAAAAGAAACATTGTACTAAAAATATATAGTAGGCAATAAGTATATATAAATTAGTGAATGTATAGTATACATAATAATGTATGTTACAAAAAAACAAAAAGTGATTGTTGGAATTTGTAAATTACTATAATGGGATTGTAGTTTTTATCACGAGACATGAGTTGATGTTGTATCGAGAGTGAGTTGCGATCCAGATTTGTTTTGACCAATCACATGGCTTTGACAATGTTAAAAAGATCTGTGATTGGACAATGATGACGCACTGTGATACTATGAGACCGGTGCGTGCGTTGCGGTCTGTGCAAATCAACGCGCTTAGTATAAACTCTTTCAATATTTATTTTGTTATATTAATGGAGACGATCTAAGAAATAAAAACGAGATGTTAATATCAATGCAATTTTTTATTTATACCTTCAACCTCTCTCACTGTCCGCATTTAAATAGTTACCATACGATTCCATGGCAAAATAAAAAAAATAAAATTAACTTAAATTGCTTATTTACAAATTAAAATTCACGATACATAATATACAACTAAAATAATGACTAAGATAGCAACAGAATAAGTAAATAATTAAAATTTAATTGGTAGAATGTCCAACTTAGAATTCAGAAATTAATGTAATGCTATAAGACTTCCATGGTGCTCTGGGTTTAAATGCAAATGATCTTTTTAAACATGCTTTCGGTATCGGAGGGAAGTGTATCGGTATCAATAAATCGTTATAAATTAAAATGGATTATTATGATTATACATTCTATTGTGGTATACGATCTATACGTATACCGGATCGAATTATGGCAATTTTACTGTGAATATAGTAAGGTACAAACTAAATAGTTATACATACTAGCAGATCACAAAATCTTAAACTAAAATTACTTATGTCCAGTTGGCAATGACAAATGGCGGTTCACTCGACTCTTACATGCGTAAGAGGGGTCGATGAAATAAAAAGGTTCTTTACTGATGTTTCTTGCGCCTTACTTTGGGTTTGTCGGCATTCCTCAGTACCTCAGCGTAGGATAGCTCTAGCTTCCTCAGCTTGTGTATCTCCTGAGAGGCGGTGCTTTGTTTGATGTCCCAAGAGTCCGTTTCGGCGTTCCATCCTTGGTAGATTTTCCCGGTCCGTCCGCTCGTGCTAGGAGTCGGAGAATTCATGTTTCTGTTGTAGAACTGTAGTGTTGATCCGTTCCAATCGCTCTCCGCTGCCGCAGCCGCTGCCCTCACTAGAGGGCTGACTTCGATCGGTCTGTAATCTCTACGCTTCTTAGTAGAAGACTTCTGGTAGGTGACTTTTGGCGGAGAGGGGAATACGGGGGAGTCAGATCCGCTCTGTCGGTCGGAACTTTGCTTGCGATTGCGATGTCTGGACTTCTTTCTAGTGGCTGCGATGTACTCCAGTGGCTGACGCACCAACGGTGTCAACACACGCTCTTTTTCCTCTTTCTCAGTCTCGTTTGCTGTCTTATTCTCTTTCTCCGCCTGTTTCTCTGGCACCTTGTGGTCTTTAGCTTTCTCGGTGGTGCTGTCTTCCACTGGTATCTTATCTTTGATCTCCCGTTTCTTTTCTTCCTTCTTTTTTATTGGTTCCGGAGCGCGTTCTTTCTCGCGAGGTGCTCTCTCCTTTTCTTTGTGGGTTGGCGTGTCGGGTACCGTGATATCAGACACTGGAATCGACTGTTCAGACATCGCTGATGACAGAACGCTTTGCGTGTCATCAGTATAGTTACCTGGAGGTTCTTCTGTCGCGGGAGTAACTGGTGGTACTTTCCCTGTGTCGTCTAGCAACGGTAGTTGTTCACCGTCGTCTTTGTTCTCCGCCGCCTTCTTCAAAATAGTGAAGATTTCTTTGAACAGTTCGCGGTATTCAGGTCGGTTGCGGAACCGGCTGTCCATAGGGCTGACATCATCGTAGATACTGAAGCGGTAGTCTTCTCCGTCTGCGATTGTGCAGAGGAAGGAGCCAGGTCTCTCTCGCTCGGTTTGCGTCGCCTTATTGCTCGTCTCGTCGGAGAAGCCCGAGCTTGAGGTTTCTGCTTCGGAAAAGTCTGGGGTTTGAATGATCTTCTTTCGTGATGTGGGGTCGACCTTCTTTTGTTTCTCGCCTTTCTCCTCCCCGTGGCCGCTTTCTTCGTCGGTGTCTTTGACGCTGAACGCGCTAAAGTCTCCTGACGTCTGTAGCTCGTCCTGTAGGGAGATGGGTCCTGATTGGTTGGCTGGCAGTGTCACAGCTTTGTTCTTCCTGATGTTCTTGACCTGTGACAGTTGCACCTCTAGCAGAGCCTCGTATTTCTGTACGAGCTCTCTGTATGGATTCTCGTGGCCGTCTTCCTTGTTCGCCCAAATGCCTTGAAGTAACTTTTCCTTGGCATTCTGTAAATGTATAAATTATTTTAGGACCGTATAGTTTTATTTAAAATGATTAACGGTTATGGATTGAATTGTTCGTTAACTCAATGAAAAATGAGTTAATTTAGATCAAGAAATTAGATAAGGACCCAGCTTGAATTAAAGTATTAAATTCGGCAGAAGTTGTAGAAGGGAAACTCGGTGATCAAATTAATATGGGACTACTTAGATGACGGTAAAGTGGTCGGTTCTTAGACAACTTGGATGATAATTAGTCCTAAATACACCCATTACCCTACAATACATTTCAAGTTAGATATTTTGATGCAATAATATATATTTTTTTTATTTTCCAAAAAAATTCATTGCATTCAATTTTGCCAAATAACAACATTAATTTTATAACATATTAAGTATCACAATTATATATTGACTAGGAACATGCTGACGTGATGTTATCAATACCAACATGTACCTATAATATCCCACCACTCAAAAGACATCAAGCAGTAAACACACTAGGGAAAATGAATTTCTATGCTGTCGTGATATGGCAGTCGCTTCATTCTCGAACGAAAAAAAATACATCTTGATCATTTACGGCGATAGAGAAGTCTCAGCAGCGGGGACATAGCGACGTTGCGTGTGTCACGTCAATTTTAAATTCTTCGTAGTGTCAATACTGCCTGATATACCGTGTCAAAATATTACCACCATCACCGTTTAGCGTGCATTAATTCGCGTGTTATACTCGGCAATGGACGTACCTTCGACTACATACGATATATCCAAAGAAAACTACTGCAGATGCGCTTCATTATGCATATGCAAAGCGTGATCAACAACATCAGGGGCACTTGGAAAAGCTTTGACGCCTAGAAATGCGAAACGGTCACGTCAGGGAAATCCGTGGGGTAAAATAGATAATACATGCTATAGAAGAGAAACTCGTGCACATTTTAAATCGTGCTGGGGCTTTGAGCTCTGAACCAATTGCAAATATCATGAGGAGAAATAACGTCAAAACGAAGAAAATATGGCCTACCGCGAGTGAGAGCCTGCGATATGGCGTCATCTTTCCTAGTGATATATTGCCAAAAGTCAATAGAGGAATACATCAATCTTAATTCAATGCATTCGTAAACAATCAGTTGTTCACGACAATTAAGTAGGTTGTAAGAAAACTTAACCTTCGCCCGAAAAGCAAATTAATATAAGTAGTTTTTGAAAGGTGTAGCATAGCACAGGGTTTGAAGAATAGTGTTTCTAGGATTACAGGATTGAGTTTCATGTCTATACGCAAGTATTACTAAGTAAATTGTATGTCCAAGCTATGTTTTATTTAACGAAGCGGACATGTTTTCTTTATCAAGTTGTGGTCAAATGATTAGTTGAGGTTAATTTGTTAGTCAAGTTGCAATCGCAGGATCGTGAATTATTCGTTTAGTTTACAAGAAATTAGAAATTTACACTCTGTTAATACAGGACGGAAAATCTACAGAAGTAAAGCTAAGAAAGGAGTTATTATCATGCGTAGGGAAGGGTCTTATATAATATCACAGCGTATTAGCGTCTCGCCTCAATGATTTGTATAAGTAGGCTGACTACTGAACAGGGGATGTTCAGATAAAATAAGAATAAGATCTCGTGTCTATCTGCAAAGGTCTATAACGATGTTTCCAAGTTGTTTTCCGGAAAATCGTCGTGTTTTAGCTTTTGCTTTCTTTATCGCTATAGCGAGCGATGTAGGTATTTCACCATTTGTCCGCATTTTTACTGCATTTACGTTATAACCCAAAAACATTTTAATCGTTTATATTTGAGAGCTGTACAGATATGAAATATTTTGATTTATTATCACCACCACATAAAATACGCTGTGATATTATTTAAAGGCCATGAGTAAGTTGTTTGAGAGTAAAGAAAACTTACATCGAACTTGATAAGCTTAGTATTGACGCGATCTTCTCTCGGGCTGTCCTGGCCGGAGACCGGTAGAATGAGGGAGCTGATAGCACTCCTGTCATCGTCGTCTCCGTCAAGCATTGAAGACATGTCGTCTCTTTCCACGCCGCGGAGGCATCTGATGCATAGCTGTCCTTGTCTGGAATATACGTATTCGCATATATTTCTCTCTCTCTCTAGTTATAGTGCATGGTCTTAATAAATTATTAGAAATGCAGCTAAATAAAAGAATTTACGACGATTCATATGGCATTACCCTAAAATCAGCAAAACTTTTACTGTGTGTGATAATCTATATTTGGATGTGTGAAATTCCATAGATTCGCTTGATGGTTTCTAAGAATGGCTACTAACCTGACTTCCTCAAGGATGGAGAACTCTTCATGCATCGATTTCGGCTCATCCTCCCCACGGTGCCAGTTCCTCAGCTGCTCCTGAACCCTATTATTCTCCTGCACCATCGATGCCAACTGTTCCTCCAACTCCGTAACCCTCCTCTGTTCTTGAGCAAACGCCACCTTACTTTCTCGCAGCTCATCGCTTAGCCTCAACAAGTCTTCATCCTCTTTTGTCAGTTCTGGGAGAGGTGCTATTGTTTTCGAGACGGTTCCTGGCTTTTTGGCAGCGGATGTTTCCTTGGGGGTTTCTTTGGGTTTCTCGCTCTCTGGTTTCCGCTCCGCCCGTCGCCTGGAGATCTCTAGTTGAGCGTTCAGATCGTCGACAGTCTTCTGGAGGTCCTCGCATTTCGCGTCCAGGGATTCGATATTGGAGCATAATCTGGAATTTTGCAGGAAACAAACGTGGATTATGTTACAGTGTTACCACTACCTAACTTCGAGTAGAGTTCTTTAATCGTAAAGGTTGCAGGAAACACCTGGATAAGAGACGCACAGAACAGCTAAGGCTGGCAGAAAATTAAGGAGGCCCATACCCAGCAGTGGGTGCCAGGCTGAGATGATGATGATTACCTAACTTATTTACCTAATAGTTGCAGGACAATGTATTCCTTAAGATTTTTATAATGTCCCAAAAGTTAAGAGCCGAGCTGGATTTAAATCTTAGCGATTTTCTTAAGTGTAGTATATAAACACTATAAAATCAATAAAAAATAATGTATTCCTTTTCTATAATGTACTAGTTTTTAAGTTACTCTGGGTTGTCCGCAATAAAGTTTATTTAATTTAATTTAATTTAGTTGAGTAGGTAATATACAACGTGAGTTTGAATTCATATGTTATCCCGAAAGGGGGATAAGCTACTCCTGAATGCCAACAGCATTAGTTCTATGACTTTTCTGAATCAGGACTTTTTCATTCAACAAATGGTGTGTAAAGTTTACGCCATGATTTTGCTTAAAAGCATGTTAGGCAACCCTATAACCAGCTGATTAGGTACTTGACCTCTGTTGAACTATGTCTTATTTGACACCCAAAATCTGCCATTGGCAAGTCAAAAAGCAATAAAAATGTATTACCGCCTCCTTTGAATCGTCATCCTAATTTTATAAAAATGGGGTCTGTTGGGTTCCGTATAATATTTTTCATGGAATTTATGTTCAAGTATTTATTTGTTTATTTGTTGTATGATTCAGAACGAAGAGGATGTGATGCAATGCCTACACTCATTAAAAATTATTTTATTTACACATTGTAAAAAAACTAGTGGTAGGTACTTTCGTACCAAAACATATGTAAGACAAGTTTTATTTGTGTGATTGAGTGATAAACAACAAGTGCATTTTGCGACTACCTACTTTATGAAAATCTCCGACTTTGGCATTGCTTTAAGATATGATACGAGAAACTTAAATAAAGTACGTACAGAGTAGGTACCTATTTACTTTAATTTAATTCGAATCGAGAGCTTACGAAGTCATCATACACACGACTTACTTAACCCAATATTGGGTTAAGTAAGTATTTCATAATGTTTGTTTCGCCGTTTTTTATTTCAATGAAAACGGGACGGGACCCTAAAATTATTCGGCACTGTCAAACTTAGACAATTTGGTTAAATTGTCTAAGCTGTCAAAGGAAACCGAACTCGAAAATCTAAAAATAAACTTAGGCATTTCAGTTATTTTCAGTATTTCGTGGACTATTTCGTTGCGAGCGCATGTTGAAAAGTTAAACTCAGTGTACAAAAATCATTTAATTGTCGTAGGTATGGCCTACCTAAGTGCTTGTGAATAATGTGTGCAAAACCTACCTGTACCTAGTACTCGTAGTAGTACCTACCTATGTAGCTACCCGTCTTCAGAACAGAGTGCTTATACCATGGAAAGCCAGTAAATTGATATGTACCTAGTTTGTAAGTTTTATTACTACTTACCTATTTACCAAATTAGCGCCGGCCCCGCCCAAGATGTAGGGTTTTCACACAAAATATTTTGTCAATTGATTATTTTTTTTGTATGGAAGATTTAGATTTCGTATTTCACAGAAATGTTTTCATAGCTTGTGCAAAACCATGGTCCCTATCACCACCTTTCGGGATAACATACGAATTCAAACTCACGTTGTAGAGTCAGAGTTATTAAGTTTAAAAACAATCTTTTCTCTAAATCCGTCATATTGTCTGTTTTATAGCTGCTATACATAGATACAAAATCCTTGGCTAAACAGGTAGGTACCTAAAAAAGTGAACTTTGTCTTATAAAAAGCAGACATCGACCTTGGAGCTACCTTCTTCGTACTACTCGAAATAAACATGTTTATTATTGTACAACGCACTTCACGTTTCCATCATGCATCGTGCGTGAATACGTCTTGATCACGATAAGAAAAAGTAATTTAGTTCGCGCTTTATAATGCATTTCTTGTCACAACTTCCAGTCGTTTAGATACTCAGTTCAGTGTTCTTATTGTGCTCTCACAACAAATCTGTAGTAAAGTTCATCATCATCAGATTAAAGAACTCGACTCCTAGGATGAGACCTCCTCCATGCCTTACATTTCCAGGAAAACCGGCTTTAAGCCCAAAACCGCCATGCTCTATCTAGGTATACCTACCTACAGATCTAAAATCTCTGAAAATATTATCAAATGGATGACGTAGAATTCAGCCTTTGAATCACCTTCTATCTATCACTTTACTCCTATACTCAGAGGAAAACCTAAGCAACCAACGACATGGCTAAATTAGTTATTAGTTACCTAGCGAAGGCTACTGCTGGACATAGGTTTCCTTTAAACATTTCCCGCATGAACGATTCTTAGCCCTCTCCATCCACCGACTTCTTGCGACTTTCACAATGTTGTCTCTGGTATCGGCCGTCTATCTCTATAGGTACTTCGTCTTCCAGTTCGTGTAAATATGCTTACGTTTTAATGTGCTTCTTGTCGGCGGCGTGGTCGACTGCGAGGCGATGGTTCGCTCGCTCCAGATCCTGGATGCTGACCTCCAGCTGCTCATAGATCCGTAGGCGAGAGTCGTTGACTTCGCGTAGCGCTACCGTTTGCTTTGTTAGGTACTGGGGAAAAACAATTCACGTTACAAAGAATGAGTTCGTATGAAGCTGTCAGTTACTTTGGTAGTCAGTCATCTCCTCAGATCTTACATTTCGTATTCTCAGTTACAACTGGCACATTTGTATTGCATAAAAAACGGGGTGGCAGTAATGTTGGCCATTTTAATGGCGGGAAAAAGTTACTCTGATTTACAGACTAAAGAGACGGAAGGCTTTTCCTAGGCATTTTCCTATAGGGCCAAACATGAAGCCAGTCCTTAAGGTTAGTTTTGCACTAGATGCCTAATAAGAAAGCATAACATCTTCTAAAACGGTTCTTACTTCGATTTCTTGTGTCTGATCTTCGATAACATTTTGGTGTTGGCGCAGGGCAGTCTCTAGTTCCTTATTTCTTTCCAGCAGGGTCTTCCCGAGTTCGGCTGCTAACTGCAAATCTGGAAAGTACAAAACCTGAGGTCAATATTTTATACTTGATAGTAGTCAATACAAGGAAACAATCACACATCAATCCTATTTTAATAACAAAAAAAAGGATTCTCAATTCGATAGTTTTTTAAGATGCTACGTATCTCAGAACTCAATTACAGACAGATTTGGATTTGAAGACACTTCGCAAAGGGGAACCCCAAAAGCCTTTAATATTTCCGACTGGATTTGAGGACGCTTTGCAAAGGGAACCCTGAAAGCCATTTCAGAAATGTGTGGTCATGCATGTATGACGACCATGAGCAAACGACGTAGATACGAGTATCGAGGGCACACAGTCATCTTGTTTGTTAAAAACCGTAAACAACAAACCGAACAAAATTAAATAAACAGCCGTTGATTACATCTCGGGATTGTATTGTTTCCAATGGATCGGTTTCACGGCGATGTATGTAATCTGTGTACCTAATGAACGCGTAATGCGTTCGTTATCCTATCGGTTGCCGGGTGTTACTGCATGACCGCTTTTCGGGGTTACGACATGACTTCATACGGTTTATGAGGCTGGTATATTATTTACCTAGAGCCACAATTTGCATGATAAAGGCCGATTGAGGTAATTCATTGGACAATAAATGGATGCCTATTGCTCATTTACTGACCAATAAAGGTGAAGAAACTGTCCGTAAAAAGAGCTCCAATTTTCCCGGGGTTTTGAGCTTGAACGACAACCGAAGATAGAAATGGGAATTTTAAACGTTTAACATATTGCTCATATCATAAAAATCATCAGCTTTTGTTTTGAATCCCAATTCAGTTCCGTTCGCGGGAAAACATTTTGCGAAGAATGCGTCCATTTTCACTATAATTGACCACCTGCTTAAGCGATTGAAACGCAAGCCAGAGCGGGTAGACCCAGATAATTACCAATTTGTCATAAAAACGAGCACATTGCCACTTCCACATCTGTTCACCGATAACTGGAACAGGTTAACTAGCTAGTAGTTATTCTGTGCATTACACCTTGTGGGGTGCGGTGATTGCGTAGGTATCTTTTGTTGCAATCAAAAAACGGTCACATCTGTCAGTTTTCACATTATTTTAAGAGCTTCGATTGCAATAAAAAACGAGTTGAAACAAAATTTACCTTTGATGCCGGCTGTACACTCTCGACGAGACACCCCGAGACAGGCCGAGAACGAGAATGTACATGGG
Source organism: Thera britannica (assembly GCA_939531255.2). Lineage (NCBI taxonomy): Eukaryota > Metazoa > Arthropoda > Insecta > Lepidoptera > Geometridae > Thera > Thera britannica. Next base: position 4,211,778 of record OW618041.2, on the reverse strand, counting down.
GCTCTCGTCGTGTCTCGCTCTCTCGCGCCTTGCCTCGGTCGGTCTCGGTCGCTTGTCGGTTTTTTGTGCCCGAGTCAAAGGATTTCGTTGGGTCTCGCGAGGAAAACGAGAGCGTGCATGTACACACTCGTCATTTAGTTTAGTTGTTCGTTGACTGTGTTTGTGTGAAGACGCGTTTTTAAATACACAGAATTAATAATACTTTAGCTAGGTATACATATACAATACACATATCAACTGACTGTTGTTCAATTTGAAGTAGGTACCGGTTTCTATTGCGGTGCATAGTAACCATCTACCATCTTCTTCTTCGCCATGGCTTTTTAATTTTCTTTTTGTGGTAAATGTTTATCAAATTATAATAGCTCACAGTACAAAGACAAACAGCAGCAGCAATTTCTACGTCCATTACTGCGAGAATCTACAGTACTAATGAAAAACGAGAGTGTACAGGTATGCTCTCGTCGAGAGCCTCACCGGCCGAGGCTCTCGGGGAGACTCTCTCGCCGAGAGTGTACAGCCGGCATGACAATTATACCTACGATTGCATCAAGACTGAATGTTGACGTAATAAACATGAGATATCGAATAACTTCGGAACATCGCTTTGTAAAACTAGTATGACAACAGATAGTCGAAAAATGATTGGAACAAGATGTGTTATCGCTGTTCCTTGTTAGCATAATTATCATTTATTTGATATTATCAAACTTTTAATAACAACAGTTGGTATAACACAATCGCTAGTTGTAGCACAGAATACCCTAGTAGAGAAGAATAGTTATCGTGAAAGGAGAGTTGTTGAGTCAGCGTTGGGAAAAAGCAAAGCATTCAGGTCAATGAATGCTGATGGTGAGGAGATGAAAGCTGACATGACAGCCGTATCAGTTAATGTGATTTATGGTTGGATGGTGTGCTCTGGTAATAAAGGTCAGATATAATAATATGTGCGTGTTATTTGCTAAAGGCAACCTAACTGCAGCAACTCAACATCCGCGAACAACGCATCAAAGCGTTCTGCGATCAGTGAAACGCTGTCAAGTATGACAGTGATATTTGAAAGCGTCTTACTAGACCGCTTAGATGTGCGCAAGACTTTAGGGACTTTTTGTTGGGAGGGATATTTTAGGTAGGTACTTTCTTACCTAATACCATGCCAAATCTTTTGAATACTACTTAATAATTTAAGTACTTAGGTACTTAGTCATAAAATAACTTTTCATAAGACGGCGTTAAAATCTTCTTTGGCTCCTGACTGTCTCGCATTTTTATCGGGAAATATATTTCTTATGACGGCGATAGTATCGAGTTAAAATTTTCTTTGGCTCCTGGCTGTCTGGCATTTTTATCAGGAGATCTAATGATGACAATGCGGTTTTCTGGCATAAAAAAAGTGTTAAAGAGTTTATAGCAAGCTTATAAAAAATACAAGTGAAAACTTGAGAAACCGACTTCATGGCCAAACTTTTTGATGCTATTTCTATGGAACCAAAAGAAGTAGTCTGGAAGTAAAAGAATAGAAAAGAAAAAATAAGTTTTCAAATGACTCAGCGATAGCAAACATAAAAAAAAAATAACAGAGTTAAGAACCTCCTCCTTTGTTGTTTGAAGTTCGTTAAAAAGAGTTTGTTGTACGTATTACCATCATGAGAAAATTATTAAGATCTAAACCAAGTAATCTATGTTTTTAAACCCGGATGCAAACTAAACTGGTATTTTTTACTAATTACTGGCATAATTATTAGATATGTTTTGAAGATGAAGATACTACGTCGTCGCGTCTCAGTTCACTCACCCAGCAGACAGTCTCAACACAATACCTACCCAACAACTTATTCTTTTGATATGCCGATTTGCACTTGCTTTATCAGACACAATTCTATTTAGGTAAGTAGGTAAGATACATAGTTTGGTAGTGTATGATATTGATAATCATCATCAACATAAACTTTTTACAGTCCACTGCTGGACAGAGGTCTACTCCATGGCGCGCCACTTAGCTCGGTTTTTGGTTCTTCCCATCCATCTATCCGTCGCTCCATCTAGTCTGAGGTCGTCCTACACTGTTTGCCTAAACGCGGTCTCCACTCCTTGGTTTATCCCAGCGGTTATCGGTCCGGTAGTATGATGATAATAATACAAGTTATTACATGTTTAATCATTACCCAAACCAGAGATTGTGGTTTATCTGATTTAATGAATGGAAAATTTCTTTGACGTAGGTAACTATAAAAACTTGGTGAAAAGTTGTTTTTTACATAAAAATAATAGATGCTAACGTCAATTTTTTTTTACCTATGCGATTTGGTAGAGGTTAGACAGGTTCAGAGTCAAAACGTGTATGCTCGTAGGTAATAATACCTCACGTTTTTTATACATTTAAAGCCATAGGTACTTATAAAAGCAATTTAAATTTAATCATTGCTTAATTTTAGCTCTGTCACTGTTTATTTTACCTAGAGGTAAGAGATGGCAATATTTTGAGCACTGTTCATCTTTTGACATATTTTTATAAGTAAGGCTAGTAGCTGATAGAACAAGCATATAGCCCGCCTGATGTTGAGTGGTAGCCATTGCTTATATCAAAGCATTGCATCATAAGTCACGCACGTCAGGAACGTGCCTTTCAATGCATTACCCTGTGGTCATCATCTTGAGGCTTAGAGATGTACAGCGTCACGTGACAGTAATTTCACCGACACCCACACCCTTTAAACCGAAACACAGCAATGTTACTTCACTGCAGGAATAGGCATGGTGGTAGTACTTCCCCGGATACCTATAGGTACTTATGTTACCTTGCATAATACGTACTTAGTATGAAAATAATTGGTGCAGTTCCTATTTATAGTGCAAGCTATCTCTCTTCAGGCATATCTTCACATAAAGAAGTCCGTGCAAAATTATAATTTGCGAACAATAGTCAATCACAAACACACAATACGCCCAAGATTTCTAACCATCACTATCAAATTGTGATGTGATCAACTTTCTATGGTAGATTATTAAGATCTGATGGACCGATTTAGACCATCAGACATCATGAGTCTTCGTAAACAATATAATGATGAGAGTCAGAACATAAAAAGGATCGGATAAAAATATTATGGGGTCTAAAGGCCTGCGCACACCTAGTTCGCTGGCGGTAGCCATCAGTGAAACGCTGTCAAATATCGCTGTCAGATTTGAGATTTGACAGTGATATTTGACAGCGTTTCACTGATCGCTACCGCCAACGAACTAGATGTGCGCAGGCCTTAAAACTGTCAAAAACAGAGACGAAATTATATGTTTTAATCTGACGGATAGCGTCATTTTGACGTGACAAAATCTCTTGATCAGTGAAACGCTGTCAAATATCGCTGTCATATTTGACAGCGTTACACTGATGACCACTGATGGGAACTGATGGCTGAAATGGCAAATGTAGCTGGCAAGCACTGAAGAAGAGCCGAAGACCAGGCTTAGTTGCGTGTCTTGGGAGAGACCAGCAGTGGACTGATATAGGTTGACGATGATGATGATGTTACTGATGGCTGCCGCAGAACGCTTAGATTATGTGCGCAAGATTAAGCAAGTTCGGCAAGTTTATCATGCGCACTTGATGTGCGGGCAGGTTTTTTCCGCAAGTAGGCCGCTAGTGGGCCCTTTTTGCGTGACCCTTGACACGTGTTGCTCGAACTTTTTGAGGTTCTACAACACGCCGGTTTCCTCACGATGTTTTCCTTCACCGTTTTGAGAGTACTGGCATAGTGCACATAAATTTTTCGACAGAAAAAACTCATTGGTACACGAGTGGATTTGAACCCACGACCTTCGGATCGGAAGGCGGGGCCACTACCACTAGACCACCAGTGCTCTCCAAGATTAAGCAAAGAATTCAGTAGTAATATTCATGCAGATTGTATTTGTATTCTTGTATTTGAGATAAGATTTACGCTATGTACATAGACCGAAGAGTATATATTTGCAAGTCTGTTTAATAATGCTGTGTCCGTTTCCCTTCCGATGCAATGTGTGTTGAATTTTGCGCCTGAGTACCTATACAGACATTTTGAGAACCTGACGTTTTGCTACCTAGGCGTTCTGCTATACAGACCGTCTAGGTAGCAAAACGAGTTGGACGTTTTGCTACTTGGTCATTTTGGTAATTAGTCTTACTGCTCATTAGACCTATTGCTCTGTTGGACATTTTGCTAATTAGACCTTTTGATCAGGAGGCTAGCTACAGTAGTAGGTAATATATATGAAAATCAAACAAGTGTGAATTGTCCACAACATTTATTTATTTATTTATTTATTTAATTATACTAAGGTACCCCAGCAACCTACCTACAGTTTATGTTGCGCACTATGCAAGCGCCATGGATACATTCCGTGATAATTGTGTGATTACGGGCAATTAAACACGTTGTAACTAGTTAATAGAGCAATTATTGTGAGTGTAGACAATAGACGACAACTGCGTGACAGTAATTTAGCCTCGATATTCACAGTTATCTAGAATTTCATTTACTGTAGTCATTAGTATGAATAAGTAGAATTGTTTAAACAAAAATCTAGATAAGAAACTCCGGCTAAATTAAATTGAATAGATAATTTCGATTATGCGTCACGAAAACCTATACAAACATGCATGACATAAAGATTTGTAAGTTTCCAATGTATATAATAGGTAAGGCAGGCTATAAGCATCTACTTAAGTAAGTAAGTAGGTATTTCTTACACGTGTTTAAAATACTTGTAGACTTATGTTTTCTCAGATGTTTTCAAAGGTTTCATTTAATTTCTCAATCAAGTTTGTAGGCAAGGTACTTATACATTTCTAGTAGTATCCCGCGTGATTTCGTTCATCCTTGTGAAATTATTTTCATACGAACTTCAACACCCAATTTTCTTTCGTGGTATTTTTTTTCATATAGATATACCTACATAGCTAAGCATTCGGCTGCCATCACTCCTGATGGAAAGTGAGGATACAGCCTAAGATGGAGCCTTAATACACCTGTTCATTCATGTGTTAAAAATTTAATTGGAACATTTAACTGGAAGGCACCCTCCAAGTTTTGACTTTACAATTCAAGTTGAAAATGTCGAAGTATTGCTCAAAGTTAGCGCTGTCACCATCTGTCATTACCCATTGGTAAGAGATGACAATAGTTTAAGCACTGATTGTCCTTACAGAGTTCTAAGCAAAGCCATGTAATGATGCTAACACGCCTTGCGCGCATATGCGCATATGTATAAAGAATTGTTGGTCAAATAAGTAAAGGTTCTTTTACCATTTGGCTACAGTGCAACGAACTTAAATTTGAAGACCTTGAAGCTACAGTTGTAATAACTGGTTAAGTAATTTCGAAAACCAGAGACCGTAGTGAGTATTAAAATGAATGCTCCACTTATGTGAATACGCTTAGTTGTAGTAAGTAGTAACTTAACAGTAACACAAAAACATAAATTACTTACCTCTGCTTGAGAAACTTTTCATAACCATAGTCCCTATGCAAAACTAAAAAAAGAAAAAAAAGAAGACAATAAAATCCAAGGAAACAACAAGTCCTATATAGTAGTTCTAGATATGCTATGCTATGAACTTAGTCCTAGGGATATAGAAAAAGGTTGAATGATTATTCAACCAGATTTGTAGATTTACAGTAAAATTTGTTACCAACTTCTAACCTAGAATAAGTACGCAAAGATAGTGCATGTCTTAGTTACTAAGCGGATAAATAAACGTCAGTGCTAAATCCTACAAAGATAGTAAATCGCTTATCTTGATACAGACAGCGATAGAAGTAGCTTACCATAATTACCGATTTATATTGTAATTTATTGCACAAAAATTGAGCAGACAACTTGAGCACAAATAATTATAAATTTAAAAACTTGAGAAACCGACTTCATTGTCAAACGGCTAAACCGATTTTAATCAAATTTGTTTGGGACAATCTGGACGTAAGAATAACCTTCCAAATAAAAAAATAATTTTCTAAATCGGTTTATAAATGACGGAGGCATGCAGTTACAAACATTAAAAAAATATTTAAAAAAAAATGGCAACACCGATTTTAATAAAATTAAAATGGGACCAATCTGGAAAAAGTACCTATCAGATAAAAAAATATTTTTTCAAATCGGCTCACAAATGACGAAATTATGCGGTAACAAACTTAAAAAAAAAAATACAACCGAATTGAGAACCTCCTCTTTTTTGATTGGAAGTCGGTTAAAACAAGGGCTCAATGCTATTGTTTATTTACCAAAAGAATAGTACATATAAATGAATAAAAAAATAGATTTTTGTATTTTATTATGTGCAGAACTACTATAATATACTGGATTTTCTCGTAACAACGTATATGCAATAAATTATTAGAATGTGAATTTGAATTAGTTCTCAAAACTCGACACATGTACATTTTTTGCGTTGACGTAGTTTAGTTTTTCCCATAGACCCAGGAATGCGTAATAAGTAATGGCACTGAAAAAAAAACAAAATTGTCAAAGCTTAAAAAAATTGGCAGTTCTGACTCGGGGTAGACCCCATGGGAAAAAAGCGTGATTTAAGTAAGTGTATAAAAAGGCTTAAATTTCTAAAATAATTAAAATTTTTCTTTGAATGTACACTACCTACATACAGTACTTACGTATCTACAATCTCTGTACTTTTCCAACATGACCCAAACTCGTTGAAAGCACAGAGTCTTCACCACAAAAAAATATAACGGGTTATTTAATTGCTCTACCAAAGGCTTCACCATTTGAAGGCTAACATTAGATACGTTAAAACTGAATTAAGGCTGTTATCCAACTCGATCGGATTATACAGGAAGTAGATGCAAAAATAATAAATAATAAACGTCTAATTATATTATTTTGTTGAGTTTAAAATGGACTTTACCCCAATTTGGTAACGTTAAGTATACATAGAGTCATCATTAAACATAACATGTAAGTACCTACCTATTATTAGTCTCTTATCATTATCAGTAATAACTAAGTAAACTCACCACTTACCTAGTCTGGTCAGTTTAATGTTATACACAATGTAACCTACCTATACGTCATAATAATGTCTCAAGACATGTAGGTATTTATTCTTAAAGATGCATGGGTAAAAATTTTCTCATCTATTCATTTCGCGTTTTGTAAGGCGCTTGCCAAGAGTGCGATAGTTACGAAAAACCCTCCCAAATGATTATGGGGAAGCTATTTCCAACAGTGGACTTCTTCAGGCTCATAATAAGGAAACATTTGAGCTTAGAAACTATTCAAATCCGTACAAGGAACCGATAGTTTGGACAAAAAACTTGGTAATAAACCATGAAGAAGGTACCTAATCAGCGTTGCAAGAACTAGCGAAAGCAGGCTGCAAATTGTTAGCGTAACAGACACTCCCAATTACATGGACTAAGAACTGTCTTGTGCGTTGCAAACGGCGAGCACTCAACCGTCTGGGTTCGCCTCTCACACAGCCTTGCGTAACTGAAACCAACCTTCGGTTCCATACACCTGCTGTATAGAACGGCTAAGGTCTAAGAAACTAAAAAAAGAAGAAGAAGATCGTTAGTAGTCCAAGATGCATGCTCCAGCAAACACCTAGAGGTGTACCAAAAGCAGGAGACTGGCCAAGGTCCAAGAAACTAAGAAAAGCAGAAGATCCGTAGTAGTCCAAGATGTGTGCTCAAGCAATGGTTCGCTTCGACCTTACACTAAGGACAAGACTGTACACGAAATTTATCGCTCTTTGTTTTGTGGGCTTTTTCCTCTTTATGAATCTTTATACAGAGTTCATGTCAATATTGCTCCAACAAGGAATTAGTTGGTTGATGTCAATATGAATTATGGAACAGACGATTTACGACTTCAAACCACGATCCTCGGTGGACCCCATCATCTTCTGCCATCGCAGGCACCGATTTAGACACAAGCATGTCCCAGAAATTCAACGAGTCAGTGTATTGTACAACTGTATAATATCAGGTATACTTACTAGTCTTTTTACCGTACCACGACCATTCAAAAGTACGACTAACCTTCTGTTCCTTGCAGGCACTCAAGTTCCACGGTATAGTCCCAAAGGTCCAAAGAGTTCAGCCCGTTTAGCTCCCATGAGTTGAACGATTCTGGTTCTTGTGCGTCAGTCATTTTTCACTGTACAAAGGTCGCGGAAGCGTCAAGAGTTAATTGGCTGTTTTTGCAGCCATAATTTTGTTAGTACATCGTTTGGTGAGCGGCGTCTAGCCACCAACTACCGTCGAGGCGCGAAGCAGACTGACGAACAACGCGTTCAAGTCAGCGGACTGCAGTAACCGCGCCGCTTATTAACTACAATCTATCTTTCAATCTTATTTCTTTCGATTACTCGTATACAAAATAACGTATCAAACAGCAGATGCAAATCGGCGTTACAAAAAACGAAGAATTTCGGGAGAAAGTGTTGATACAATCTGATGAGTTGATTTAGTACGAACCGAACACTGCAAACAAACGCTGACTGCTTTCTCACGTTTTACATTCGAGCTATTACATGTTACGCTTTAAAATAGCAGACGATTTTCTCTCTTTTCGTTGTATATTACCTACCTGTACGTGCAATACAGTTTCCCTCGCCCATAAGGTAGTGGCACCAAATTATGGGCATTCACGAACAAGTGAAGTGAAGAACTAAGGGAAAATCTCGCGTCAGGTGTGGGAATTGGGATTCGTGTCGGTTGATCGATCCAGTGTCAGTAATGCGATCACTAGACCGAAACTGTGATTGCTTGTCACGCTAAAATGGAACATTTCGTTACGTATTCTGGTCGTTACTCCCTACTGACTCGGGCGCATGACTCATAGCAGTAACGCATGCCATTCAAACGAAAACCTTTCACGCTGGTGTAGCGGTATATCGGTTTGAAGTCAAATACTTAGAAGGTAAAATACTGTAGGAACTTGTTTGTTTCTTAAAGAATTCAAAAAGTATTATGTAGGTAGGTACACTTCGGTAGTTAGTAATTGCAACTAATAATGATATGTCCATGTTTGTTATTGTCGGTTGTATGTTGTCGGTTTGTTATAATTTCAATGTTATGTCATGATAAATAGGACAATTATTATTCGTGATCTTGAATATATGATGAGGTTTTTTCTTGGATATTTTTCATTGGGGTGCTATGAGCAAAGCACAAGGTTACTGCTAATAAACCTCACTGCAGTAAGGCGTATGCAAGGTAGGAATACGTACATTGATACAACTTGCCAAATCCTTTTGGAAATAATTATCTAACAGTGTAGTTTACGCTTTGCTGGTCTACAGTCTACACATCTGCAAGAACATTAATCAACATCTCATACGAGATAAAAATAATTTCTGTAGCAGATTGAATATTTTATCTGACTTGCACCACACTTGCACAAAGTTAGTACAAGGTCGTTTTTTATCGGACAGTTTTGTCAGTCTGAGATAATTCAAGAATTATTTATAATCTTAATGATAAACAAGTGTATGGAGTGTAAAATTAATTGTCTTTATCAAATCATATTTAGGAAAAAAACCGTGGTTTTGATTGGACTCTGCCCTACTGCTTACTGATCTGTGCTTGAGGCTAATTTAACCAACAAAGTCACATTTTAGTTAAGTTCATTTTATTCTGTTTACTGTGTTATTCAACTTTTAGTTCTCTTTTCAATGAGGTTACTCACCTATAGGCGTTGCAAGATCACATTCACAATCATTATTATCGAATAATGTGAACGGAACCGATTTTGTCACGCGTTGCTCTCATTTTACCCAAGACAACTTAATAATATTTGCAAACAAATTAGCTCCTCAAGTAGGTGATAAACTTGATAAAGATAAGTGATTCTGAAAGCATGGTGATGTGTACCTAACCTACTTATAAACTAGTTCAAGCGATAATACGGTCTTCAGAAATCTACTAAATTCGATAAAATTGCTTACGTCTATCGATACTTTATGGCAAAAGTAAACAGGCATTTGCATTTTGAGTTAAATTATAAAACATAATAGGCAAATTTTTTACTCTTTTAGCTACTACTTATAATTACATTTTTACAGAATTATAAAGTGCCTGGGACAGGATTTTAGATGGAACAGGCTAGCCTTACCACCATACAGGAAAACTAAAATTAACCCTTTTTATGTTTAAAATGTTGTTCACGACGAGATTTGAGCCTGTGCCCCTAAAATACATTATTTATAGGTCAAAAGACCATGTTACTAACTTACTACCATAGACACAGGTGCAGTCGCATCAGTATTCTCAAACCCTTGCATCATAACCTTCGGTCATTGACACAGTAGCTAATTCAGCTCAATTGGCCAAGCAATTAGCCTACGCTTCCATCGCGAAAGTACGAGTTACACTCGTCTGCCCACGCCTGCACACATCTAAGCGATGGCGATGGCGATCAGTGAAACGCTGTCAAATATTGCTGTCATAATTACAGCGTTTCACTGATCTCCATCGCAGATCGCTTATCGCAAGTGATTTTTTTTTGTACTATATTCGCAACATAAGGCGTATCAAAGTATTTATGAAAACAGCTTCACTCACTTCATTCCACTTATATCTAACATAGAATAATCTTACGGCAGACAACTGTACATTTACTTTCCTAGGAGCCAACTACGCTGGTCACGCAAGTGCTGCCCGTGATTGAATAAGTAACTACTTACCCTACCTTACAATGTTGCGAAGATGATAGTATTATTTTAAAGGTTTCTGTAAGTGTAGGTAATTTGAACACGAGCAGTAGTTACTTATACTACTACTTATAATTATGTGTTTCACTCCTCTTGCTCAAAAAACCAAAACGAAGAAAAAATTGGGTTTCTTCCTCATATTAGAAAAGGTTTTTTTTCTGTCAATGTTAAATGAGCCTACAAAAATGAGAAATAGTCTCTAAGTACATAACCATAAATATAGAATGATGATGAATTTACTGTTTCATAAAAAGAACAAAATTTTATTTTTGACAACGGAACTAAAATCGGCGATCTCCTTGGTAGAATGCGTGCAATGACGACGATGTTATGGCCACAGAAGAAAAAAAAAAGCAGCCAAGTGCGAGTCGGACTCGCCCATGAAGGGTTCCGTAGCATCAATTAACATAATATAAAGGTTTTTGTAGTTCGTCGAAAGGTCAATTGCGGTTTACGATTTATGACGTATAAAAAAAAAACTACTGAGTAGATCTCGTTCAAACCAAATATCGTTGGAAGTTTGCATAGTAATGTACAACATATATTTTTTTTGGATTTATCATTCTCTTATTTTAGAAGTTAGAGGGGGGGGGACCAACTTTTTTCCACTTTGGAAGTGTCTCTCGCGCAAACTATTCAGTTTAGAAAAAAACTATATTAGAAACCTCAACATCATTTTTGAAGACCTATCCATAGATACCCCACACGTATGGGTATGATGAAAAAAAAATTTTTGAGTTTCAGTTTCAAGTATGGGGACCCCCAAAATTTATAGTTTTAGAAAAAAACGATATTAGAAACCTCAACATAACTTTTAAAGACCTATCCATAGATACCCCACACGTATGGGTTCGATGAAAAAAACATTTTTGAGTTTCAGTTTCAAGTATGGGGACCCCCAAAATTTATAGTTTTTTTTCTATTTTTGTGTAAAAACCTAAATGCGGTTCACAGAATACATCTACTCACCAAGTTTCATCAGTCTAGCTCTTATGGTTTCGGAGAAAAACGGCTGTGACTCGGCCGGACAGACAGACAGACAGACAGACAGACAGACAGACAGACAGACAGACATGACGAATCTATAAGGGTTCCGTTTTTGCCATTTGGCTACGGAACCCTAAAAAAGCACTGGCGCAAAATCTTCAGGATTTTTCTCTAATTACAAATTAAATTAGTATACCTAGTGACCGTAATTAGAAATTGTATTGGATTATTTTATTTTCTCGAAGTCGTAACACACGGCGCTAAAAAACAATAAAAACTCCGTTTCTATTTCGAGTATTCCCGCGCTAAAGTTCGGGTTTAGCTCCTTGTATTTAACAATCTGACTATACTATTCTAATATAATTGTGGAATATTTTGAGAAGGCCAGTGAAGTTCAACCACATTGTAAATATAACAATAATATCACTTGCATAACTGGCATAGCAAGTTTGTATCAGAAGTTAAGGCATTTAAAAATGTAATAGATGTACGTATCGTTGCAATGAATCACACATTAGAAATTCAAAACATTTGGTGCCTGTGGAGTTGGCCATTGTCTGACGCCCATCTATCCATTCAACTACAAATGTTACTTTATGTAAGTAACGTTACAAAAAGTTTTGCCCAATGCACGTATCAGTCTTCGTCTGCTATAATCAGTCAAATGTTGCGAAATTAGTCCAGAGTTTTTCTCTGTTGCTCGATTCACTGTGACAAATGGAGAGGTAATTTGTGTGGTCTATAGAATGTAGGTATTTCATTATATAAGAGGCGTTGTGTGCTCAATGCCTGTATCTATTGTTGTTTTTTATTTGGGTGATTCCCAAACCTAAAACAATTAACTGTAACAAAACATTGTCTGTTGTCTCTAAACAAAAGATACTCAAAGCCGATCATAGAATACTTTTATGACTTCTTTTCGTAGGTATAGCTTCGCCTTACTAAGTAGCTTGATACTTTCTTATTATGAAAACAAGTTCGATAATAACTGTGAATTAAATTACTCGCCTATTTTTTTTATGAAATAAAATCAAAACCAGTGGTTCAGTAGGTAGTGTAGGTACATACACAGGTTAATACAATTTCATAATTATTTATTTAATGCTAGATGGTTATTCGATAACATCTAGTAAAAAGAAACTAATTAGTTCGGTATTATGAGTCATGCTTAAATTTATAGATAATGTCATTGTTATGTGATTATTATGTGTATTATTATGTGTTTACCAATTTATCGAAATAAAGCTGAAGACCAACTTCATGTGGATTACTCACAAAGTAACTCATACAATGTTGCAAGTTGCAACATTTATGAAGTATTTGAGGTTGCATTATGGTGTTTGGGGCTGCGTTTGGTGGTGATGGCAGGTCCACCAACCGAGGACATGTCGTAGCATTGAACTGTACCCGTCACTCTGAGACGTAAGTGCACAGAAACAGTGCTTGAGTATGAGTCGAGGCTCAAGCATAGATTTTTAATTGTCATTTTTCAATGGAGAACAGTCAAAAAATCTAAGCTTGAAAGTGCTTGAGGCTCGTCTCAGACTCAAGCTCTGTTTCTGAATACGGGCATTAGTCTCGTAAGTGTAATTGTACCGACATCCACACCCTTACCCATTCTCCACCTTTTAAATCGAAACATAGACTAAAGCAGGAAGATTAGCCGTTCGAGCGTTAGCCTTTAAATAGTTTAAAAAAAAAGTCACGACAAAGTTGCGACATTGAATCCATATCCAAAATTATCTGTTATTATTTATCTGGGTTTAAGTATGTTGAAACTGTTTTAAATTATGCCCGATTATGGACTTGCTTCGGCTCATACTTATCTGATTATTAATTTTTCAATTCTGTAAACTCTCATTATTTCCGCGTAAGTGAATATTACGCTCTAAAGTACAAAATATTGGTTTTATTGCTTGTTGAATTCTATTTTTTAGATTGCAGTGACACATCAAATAAGGTACGATTAAATTTAAATGTACGATTTGTAAAAGGATTGTTATTGAATAAATAAAAAAATAACATTAAGTAAATTATTTTGTCGTTGGATTATATTGACACCAAGAACTAGGATTACCTACACTCGTCATTGTAGTGTAAAATTTACATGAGGCACGTCATTATGTTAATTTTAAAATGATGTTCTTATCCGTAGGTCATCGTCAAGTTTAGATTTTGAACAAAACTAAACAAAGCATTTCCCATAAATATCATATTACTTAATTCTAAAAAGTAACATAGATTATAATACTAACGACCCGTCTCGGCTTCGCATGGGTGTAAATTTAAAGGCAAATAATGTGATATTACCTTACTGCCTTTAAATTTTCCACCCGTGCGAAGCTGGGGCGGATTGCTAGTCTTCAAAAAAGACTTGATTTTGGTTTGAAAAACAGCCTAGAAGACTCACACACCTCACGTGCTAGTGAGTTAGCGAGTTGCTGAAAACCAGGCGCCGCCAAGGGCAAGTCAGGCCAAGGTCACGTGCAAGTATTGTCGCTGCATACTGCATAGGCCTACGTATTATTATGTTTAGAATGTTTAACTTTAGATTGACACACGATCGATCAAACTATTGCTGTATCTAGTTATTTAAATTTATTGTAATTTGTCAAAGCAAAAAGTACTAAGTAATGTATTCAACTCGATTATAAATTGAAAATAAACTTGTGAACTTTAAAAAGGAGCGCGTTGAAGTCCTTATTATCAAGATTTTCAAAATTGTAATATTGTATAAGTACCTATAAATACTTTTTTTTTAACGGTTTTCAATACGATATTATTGTATACCATTTCATTTATAATTATGTACATAATTGACTTTCTAGGTCAACTTTCAGTAACAATTTTCAAAAATATATTAGGAGAATTTCTGAGATTTTAAGTTCGTTGGATATGTATTGGGAACTTTATTGTGGCTAGAATATTCTAGCCTAGAAAGAAGTTGGAACATAGGACGTGCACCCACTGTGGAAGTCGGTGGATGGAAAGGGCTGGCAGAACCGTTTTTCCTGGAAAAGTATAGGAGAAGCCTTTGTCCAGCAGTGGACTTCTTCAGGCTGATGATGATGAGAAGGAAGTTCTTCCAAACCAGGAAGGGCGCTGGTGCAGCCACAAATGTCGACTCCTCATTTCACTGCGCACGCGTTGAGGGATCAACTGCGGGCAGGCAATTTGTTGAAAGTAGTATCAATTTGTAGTAGAAAGTAGACTATTTTATAGCTCCGTGGTTTGCGGATTCACTTTGCAAAACTATTTCTGTGGCTCATATTTTATTACAGCGATTCAATAAATGACGGTATTTTTTTTTATTTTATTAAACACCTTGGAAAATTTTAATGGTTAAGTCTAAACAAGTAAATATGAAGTAGGTATGGAATAAAAACAACACAGCAATTTTAATCCTCGGTACAGTAGCATCCTTTCAGATCTCTGAAAGATTAGTAAACTACTTGACCTACTACAATCAAAAAGATAAATGGTAGGTTGAATAATTATAAACAAATAGAGCAACGCATCTTGTTATAATTTAACTAGCCAAGGTTGAATTCATCATAATTGAAACACATGGCGTCAATCCATGTGTGAACATCGTAAGGAAACCAGCACGTCGTAGAACCTAAAAAGTTCGATAAAAAAAATTATCAAGTGCACGAAGAGAGCATCTCTGAGGCGCACTTGGAATCCGTTCACCACACTGGCACTGCTTTGAAAGAACCAGTGACACGATGAGGAATATGATCTATGTTGAAGAATTAGAAAAAGCACTGTGTCACCTGCAAACTGGCCTGCAAGCTGTACGATGCATCTCATTATGTCAACGTCAATTATTTGATCATGACAGCTCTATAGACACTGCCGCCAAAAATACTGTGATGTCACCTGCCTACCCGTAATGGTCGTAGCGTAGCCTCGCATCAATTTCTTGTACTCAGTGCATTTTGTATCAAATCAACATTAAAATCAAAAGTAGGTATATTTATTTAGTAGAATCGCAAGGATTACTTTGGAACCTCGGATTTTTATTTCTTCAACTGAAACAAAATGCAAAGTGATGACTGACTTGACTACACTACATTGTTTTTAATTGAGTTGGTTTTGGACACTATTTTTATAAACAAAGGGATATTTACACGATGTGATGTGAGTTTTGACTTCTGATAGTTCGTTCCATGCACATGGTGCATGCAACATCACGGGCTGACGGAAAAACTAAAATAGGTACAGTAGATATCCACTCAGATCTCTTAAAACGCCTGCCATGTGGCACGTCTTATGACCGATTACCTTTGCCTTTAACAATCGTATTACCTCACAACGTCTATACTGGGAGGTTTCAACACTATAGCAGAACTAAGCAATATAATAAAATATTTATGACGTGTATGAAATACGAATTGAAAACCAATAAAATTGTTTGACTGTATCTTAGGCAAGTTTGTAGTCTCTATGCAAGTTAATGTCTTATTGATATAATTTGATAGCAGGCTACTGTGTGAATGCTATGAATTATGAGATTCTCAGGCACCTTTGATCTTTGGTAAGCACGTGGTGAAGACATTACAATTGGTATCTAAGCAATTACCTCAACTTCCTGGGCCCGATTGCATAATGATGTACTAGCATCAATCAACAATACAACATTGTTGATTGAAGTTTACAAGCTGATGATAATAACAATGACAGAGGAGGGATGAGCGTCATATTACGGAGAAATTGTTGGATATGGATGTGGATGGTGGTTATAGAAGAAGAGTTAGACCAAAGAAACGATAGATGGACTGAGTCAAGGATGACATGAGCAGGAAAGGAGTGAGCAGTAGTGAGCACTGAGATACGAATGATAGTGACTAAGAAAGAAGAAAACCTGTTATGCCGACCCCACTTAGCGTGGGATAAGGGCAGGAATATTATGATGATGAGAAGGTAAATACGTAGGTCCGGCTGTCCAGTTGTATAAAATAAACACTAGGTAGCTTCTCCTTATCCTATCGCTAGAGCACTGGTGGCCTAGTTGTAGCGGTCTTCCGATTCTAAGGTCATGGGTCATCCAGTCGTGTACCAATGAGTTTTTCTGGCCAAAGAAATTATGTGCACTGTGCAAGTACTGTCAAACGGTGAAGGAAAACTTCATGAGGAAACGACATGAGTCGCGAAAGAACCCTCTTTGAAGCTCACTTAAAATCCTTCCACCACACTGGTTAGAAAGAACTAATGTCACGATAAGATCGTGTCGCTAGTTCTTTGAAACCAGTATGATAAAATAATTTAAAATGCACTTTGAAAGGCTCCTTTCGTGGACTGCTAGGTACCTAGCTAAATTATTCAAATAGCAAATTAACCCGAATCATGATTCAACACCGGTAACCTAACCGCAGTAACACGAAACTTTGTGAATGTAAGCGTAATCGATAGATATACGTAACACTTATAATTTTACGTGTCGACCCCAATTATGAACATTTGTTTTTAACACCTAATACAAAATCGATTCTAGTCGATTTTTTTTACTCGATGCAGATTCCGTCTGACTCATGCTCATATTTTGTTGTGGACGGGTTGAACCGGACTGTTTTATAAATCTCAGTACAGGAAATACCGGTAGCCGCCACCGATCTGCCAGTGCCTTACGCGTACGTGAAATTAAGTTTGATGATACTCAAAATGCTTTATTTCCAAATCGTCTGAATTGGCTCACAGCTTTTCCAAAATGCTTGAAATCCATTATAAATACTATTATTAGCGCCAATAAAAATATTGCAGGTATAGTGGCGAGCAGATTTACTGAAACCACGCATCATTGTAATTTGAATCACAGTAATTCCATTGACATAATTATTGGATTGTCTTGTTAGTTGATGTTTCATCGCTCATTTCCGGTAAGCTTAAGCACCGATACACGGTCAGGTCATCTATTATAAAACACGACCTAAGTTCTCAAGGATAATGCATAGGGTTGTCAGTATCGATTTTTAAACCCTATAAATGTTGCCAAGTGAGGGGAGCTGGGGTGAATGCTCTCGCAAGCACGCTCACATTGAAACCACTTGCCAAAACAGGCACCATCTGCCTTGTTGCAGTCTGTGAACCTTTTCAATGTCAGGTTAAGAGCACAACTGCCGGGTCTACAGTTAATTATATTCTGTGCCGGGTCTGTTGGTGATTCATTATTTGAATATAAACAGATCTTCTATCATTGTTCGAAAAATTAAACAATCGGTCTTTTGACTTCGCGTTTGCCCTCAAACGTTTTTGCTTCTAGAATGGGTCAAAGTTCTGTTGGGCTATGGCCAAGAAAATCCATCTAATCTATCAAATACAAAGTGTATGTCATCGAAGGTCAATGATAAACTATATATTTTCCACTTAATTTATAATATTTGCGTTTTTTTTAAAGTTAGGTGCAACATACAAAAGTATCTGAACAGGGTCTGATGTGGGTAAACATTTCTGGCCGCGCGTCGGTTTGCGAAAAATCAATACGATTCCGCAAGGTTCCAGATTTTACTTTCTATGAGAGAGGTACCTACATACAAATACTACTTCGTTCTCTCCAGGGACGTTCTCTCTCACCTGCCATTGTCACGTCAACGGAAGATGATAGAAATCTTTTTCCTTTATTCGTGATCGAGTAACCTTTAATCATGTATTTATACGATGTTCTCGACTGCATTGAATTACAAATTCATTCGATTCAGGGTTATCCAACAAAATCGATACAAGGTACGTATGCTTAGTGCTTACCATCTAACATGGACCGACGAGATGTTTGCTCATCTTCGAAATCCTCCAAGCCCCCAGGCTTGTCCTTCACTACTTCCATGTTTGCACACTGCACAACACTTCAATTACAACACAAACGATCGCACTTTTCTCCGCATGTTCGGATGCGCATTTGAATTTTGAATTATGAATGACCACTGGCGTGTGTGAAATCGAGATTTGAGAAGTCACAAGCGGGTAGTCGCGGTAGCCGTAAGCAAATAACTGGTCTCGAATCGACCGGTCGCCCGCTGTTCAATGTCAGTATCGAATTGACGATCAATTATGCGACAATGTGTCGTTAAAGAGGAGTTAAATGTCACTTCTTCACAAGTCGTCGCCGCGTTGTGTCTCGGGTAGCCCGCACATGCGTTGCCGAGGGTGCCATTCTGCCAGGCTGAGCCAGCTTGCCAGTCAGCGCATGCGCGGGGGCGAGACGCCCGTATCGATGGCGCCAGGACGCCCGCCTGACTGACGGTGGCACGGAGCCCTCTCAGATGGAAATTAATTGAGCAATCACCAGTACAGCGTCACGCACTCAAGGCAACAGCTACGAGCCGACCCGTTGATAATTATTAGCATTAAATTCAAGGAAAAACTTTGCATGATTTATGAAAGGTATTGGATAAGTATTATCTCTGCTTATAAAAATAAAGCGCCTCATTAATATCAACGATAACTTGATTAGAATGAAAATATTAACACATGTTACACTATGTGGTACGTTAGGAACAGATTAGGTCGTGGTTGCCGCGTTATGGCAAAGTCTGAAATTGAAATAGAAAGTAAACGCTCGCGCCTGTACATTTGGTAGCTATTAAACCACACGAGAGTTGCTGTACTAAAATTAGCAGGCGCTGGAGAATCTGACATCTTTTTGGCTGGACTCCTGAAGTACAATCTCTAAAAGGGGCAACGTAAAGCGAAGGCTAACGTTAAATAAATTACTGGAATGTAAAGTTTTCACTAAGTACAGAAAATAAATAAGCAAACTTACTTTAAAAAATCCAGTGGTCATGTCCTAAAAACTTCTGCTGTCATCATCAGAAAAAAATTAGCGTCTTGAAAACAATTTGGTGACATCATTACAAAACATGTTGATTTAGTGATGTCAAGTTCAATTTGGTTGAAGACAGTCGAGTATAACCGGTTATGAAGGGTCAAGTCACGGTGTCTAATAAATAATGACTTGCCGAACAAATTGATGGATAGAAATTATTTTACTTTGAATAAGCAGTTGCATACATTTTATAATGTCTGACAGCTAGTGAGAATACCTATGAACAAACTTGGCATAGTTTCAAATACTAGATAGAATGACTAAGGCCCGTATTCCGAAACAGCGCTTGAGTCTGATTCGAGCCTCAAGCATAGATTTTATGACAGTTCTCCATTGAAAAGTGTCAAAAATCTGTGCTTGAGGCTCGACTCAGACCTAAGCACTGTTTCAGAATACGGGCCTTAGAGTTGTTTTGTTTGGGGGCAGGGTAGGCTGCAGAAGATCGATCACACTAGAAATTTATGGAGACCTATGTCCAGTGGTATTTAGTTAGTATTTTCTAAAATAAACTTATTCAATTATTTCACCTTCCGGTGCTTCATTTATCAGTCGAAGATAATTTACTATCAAGTTTGCCAAACTAACATCTAAAACACCAACCACATTATGAAAGAAACAACATTCATTTGGTGCCTATCGAACTAAAACTTCTTTTAGGTTATTGATTTTCAGGTATGTTACTTGTTTGCTTTAAGTAGCTTATTGACAAAAAGAAGACTTTTCCTTTATCAGTGTTCCTGTCATCAGTTCCTGTCGGCACTGTGTTTGAAATAAGCGCCAAATCTCTTTAAGAATTCGAAATTAGAACAGAAGCCAAGACTGTTCTCCAACTTCCTGGTATACCTACTCGTAAATCTTTCAAAAATACATCATTAACAGAGTAATAAATCGGCATTCGATAGCCATCGGCATCGATAAAGAAACCCCAAATAGAAATAAATTAATTGTGTCCACTTCCGGTGCTGTTTAACAATCAGATAAACGAATCTTGTCGATCTAAAAAAGGTTTAGTCAGTTGTGTAATCTTTAAGCGCCTAGCGCCTGGGCGCTCCGTCCTATACGTGGCTTTTGGGTTGCAACAAAAGGTTGGGCTCCCCTGTCGCATGTCGTTCTGCGGATGCAGTTGTGTTTTCAAAAATTGTTTTAGGGATGTCGGAAATGCAATAAAGTATCGATATATATCGTATCGATGTTTTTTGAAAATATCGATATCGATATTGATATTTTTATTAAAAAATATCGATATATCGATATATCGGTATGATTTGACTTGACAGAGAATATTCGTGCTGTTGAAATTGAAATTGACTAACAGAGTTGCCAACTTAAAAACCAAACTATAAAACAGCAAATCAAGTCAACCAAAAACAAAAAATACTTATAATATAATTTGTTACAAGATGTTAGTATAAAAAAAGTATTTTCTTTTTGGGATTTTTTAATCTTAAAACTTATAAATGTTTATTGGTCTGAAAAAAAATATCGGTTTTTATACCTTTTCGATACTTAGAATTTTATATCGATACATCGATATATCGAACTATTAAATATCGCTCAAAAATATCGATATATTGAAAAAATAATATCGATATATCGATGTATCGATATTTTTTCAACAAGCCTAAATTGTTTGAAAAAATTTGAAATTCGAACGCGGATTCCGCGGTCATCCGAACGAGCCGTGTTGTAGGAATGCAGAGTTTTCGGAATTAGTTGTTTTGCATTCAAGACAAGAAACGGTCAGTAATGTTCACATGCAGTACTGATGAGCTATGACTTACTTCGTCCATGTATTCTATATTGTTAATATAAGTAACTATTTGTTGATAATAATCAGTTAGATATCGTTGTCTATTCGACAAGGGATTATACAAAACAAACCAAACATAGGTTTTTCTATACAAAAATTAACCACAGACATTGGCAATCGTTTAGAATCGAATTATATACATCCATTTAATAAAAGCCACATCTAGGCGATCTGCGATGGCGATCGGTTTGACAGTGCTTTATTTGACAGCGATGCACTGATCGCCCTTCTTGTATCTAGTAAGTAACTAGCAGTTTGATAGAATCCCGATAAAATTAATCGCTACGAATTCCGAATTGGAACCGTTTACACAATAAATAGCCATTCACACTGGTGAACAATGGCTCCATTATTTTATGGTTCAGCGAAAGCCATTGCGCAATGTCATGTAAACGACGATTAAAATAATTAATAGCTAAGTAATGAATTACATCACAAGGCTCCTTTGATTCGTGATTTGGCTGCTGTGTGCTGAGTATTAGCAATCAAACAATGAAATGAACTACCTATTCGTGGTAATACGTAACCGTTTTACGACGTGGGTGGGTAAAGAGGTTAATTATCTGATGTATTCCTTCACCGTGAGGAACAGCTCCGCACGTATTGACCATATTATCTTATTCCTGCGGATTAAGCCAACTAACCTGTCAGGATGATATAGGTGCTAGGCAAGCATATTCTATCTAAAATCCTGTCACAGGCACCAGCAGTTACTCCTGACGCTATTTAAATCATCTACAATGGTGACGAATGCCTTTTTCATCCCACCAGCTCTGAAAGTGTGTTTTTGCTGTTTAATATCTGACTGCAAAAGCCGTTTTTATCCGCTAGCGCTAGAGGATAAAGTAAATTTGAATTTAGAATATCGTGTTCAATAAGTTTGTGAATACACAACCTATTTACTTCTACCTCCATGGTGCCGAACTTATCATACAACCTTTTTTATTTTGTTAAAAACTCGCACTCGTAACCTTCTTGGTGTATTTGTGAATTCAAAACACCATTAAACCTGTTTACTTCTACCTGCATGGTGCCGAATTTATAATACAACCATTTTAAATTTGGTAATAAATCATACTAGGAACCTTCTTGGTGTGTTACTTTTAGTCGGGCCATGTTTTTTTTTTTGCATTTAGTCATTTCCTCGCTGAGGTGGGATGAAAAGTTACGTGTTGCACTTGAGTGCAAAGATTTTGGTTAAACTTTAGAATCCTGCGCTTGCTCAGTCATCAAAATTGAGCACGCGGTAAAAAGCAGCTTTGCACTCTTGTATAACAAATAACTATTTTTTATCTGATGCTATTGATATCTGATGCTCTATGCTTTGCTATAGATAAGGTCTAGTTATTTTTTATTTAATTTTTTATAATGTCCCAAATGTTAAGAGCCGAGCGGGATTTGAACCCGCGAAAAGTTGGTAAGTTATGTTAAGTTAATTTTATTTATTTTGTCGATAACTATTTGCTCACTCACTTATTTGCAAGTAAAGGTAAATACAATCATTAAAATAATTAGTTATTGAACCCGGATCTGTGTTTTATCTATAATTATGTAGGTAAAATTAATCTTCTACCAGCTGATAAGACTTCCCAAATCACTTTATTTGCTATTTTGGAGCTTCAATGTTTGTCTACTAAACAAAAAGGTTGAATATGTACTGATTGCAAGACTGATGTGTGTAGCAGTCATTAAAAAGTAATAACGATGATGTTTCCACTGTCGTTACCTTCGTTACGATGCATCAAAGATATTCACACGATAGCTTCGATGCCAAGTTTTGTATCGTCAACCACAACAATTTATTATTACAATAGATGACAATAGATGACATAAATATTCATTTAACTATTACCCATAGAAAAGGTTTTAATTTGCACGAAACAGTGAGTAAAAAGCTTAGAATACACCATATTCGACCTTCATCTCAATGCTATGAAACCTCCTTGCGCAAAAAACTCGATGCAAACTTTTTGTGCAAAGAATACTCGCCATACAAACTCTTTGTTCAAATAACTACTCCACCACATCCAACATCTGAACATCTCCCGTGGACCGTGGATGTGATAAGATACCTAATAAGGGGTGACCAAGAACGCGCCAAGGAGATTGTGGGATTCGATGAAGGTATTTACTAAACTTGGTATATAGCAGTGAACTTTGTAGACACACCCAAATGTGAAGTTACACACAAATTGATAGGTCCCACGGCTACAGCCTGAAAAGGTAGTTTCCTTTTCCCTGAAAAAGTAGTAGCCTCCTTCTGGCTTCTGCGTAGTAGGTTGTGGGTTTATTTATTTTGAAGTCCTAAGTAGGTATATTTACCTCTTTAATAGGTAAGCGAGTACTGCTTATGTTAATCAATCATGAACTATGATTTGAAGGACTTTTAAGTCGTTTATCAAGTTTGGCGTGTTCCGCAAGCGGTTACGACTGTAGAGAGACAATTAGTTTCGCTCAAATAATTATTAAGCTTTGTCGCAATGTATGGCAGACATCTAGTACTAGCCTGAACCTGCTGGTTTGTAAATTATCCAACGATTTGTTTGCAAATGCGACAGCGAAGTAGAGAAGATAATAAAGCGTAACGTCACGTCGCGCGTCGTCACCACCAAAGACCGACGCCATTGTAAAATCGAGGGATGGAGAAAGCTTAGAATATATTTTCTCAAAATGTATGAAGATCTACTCGCATATCTAGCATTGATCTTCTTCAGAATTGCTTGGAAGACGTCGCTAATTAAGCAGCTGTGTTTTTTTAAGATAGATATTTTCATTAATTAATGATTATTTTCAATTTTACATGACAAAATAGGTAGGTATGTTAAAAAAATTACTATTAGGTATATTGTGGTTGACTGTCTGTCAGAAGTTGATGTATGTTTTTGTATCAGCTTCTCTCATCTGAATAATAACCTAAGATGCTGTTGTAGGTAATGAAGTTGATATCGATAGTACACGCGATTTTAAAACAATGCCTTCGTTTGTTCCACAGAATACAGTAAGTAAGACGATCTTTCGCCGTTTGATATGGGAGCCGCTGTCGCCACTTTACATTTTTTATTCTATTTAAATATGTAGGTATCACTAAATAAGAAAATTCTAGGAAAAAAGATAGGCAGAGGATGTAAAGAAAGTATTCCTTTGTTTTAACTTGTCGCGTGACTTCTTGTTCGGAAAGGAAGGATTGCGGGGCAAGGCATTTTACATTATACGACTCCCGAAGAAACTGCCGAATTTGTATGGGGAAAGGAGCACATTTTGGTGTCACTTTTCTGGTCACGTTCTCCTTGGATCTTTGGTCAGTTCTTAGTTGGACCTTCTTGGTTGGTTCAAAGTCGGTTATATTATTTGGTCGGTTTTATTATTTATTGGTTATATTCCCAAATTTCGTCTACAG
This sequence comes from Thera britannica, assembly GCA_939531255.2. Classification (NCBI taxonomy): domain Eukaryota; kingdom Metazoa; phylum Arthropoda; class Insecta; order Lepidoptera; family Geometridae; genus Thera; species Thera britannica. Next base: position 4,187,051 of record OW618041.2, on the reverse strand, counting down.
AAGGTAAATGGGTCTTTTATGGGGAACACTGTACGCTTCTACAATAAACTTCCGGAAAATGCAACTAAGCTTCCAATTCGGAAGTTTAAAGCCTATATTAAGAGTAATTTGATAAAGAAAGCGTACTATACTCTAGATAGCTATATGAATGATAAAACTTCGTGGCCCGATGTCCCGGTCACTCTACCCATAGGAAGCTAGCATGTCAATTTGCAATGTCTATACCTACTATTTCATATCTTATTTTTATATCTGTGTAGATACTTTATTATAACTTTGAAGCGTAGCGTGTGCTGTCTTTGAAACTTTTGCTTTTGTATAATTACATTGCATACGTCTGACTAAGTGAAGTGGCACCACACTGGAACTTCACTGCTATTATTTTAGACTATTTTTGATTTGTAAAAGGATCATATAAAAAAACGGTAGGAACTGAGACGTAGTTTGTTGCCTGTTCTTCTACGCTTGGTCGCGTGGAACTGGCACCTAGACTCACCTAGCTTTAAGACGTTTCAAAGTGATTCTTGTATCGTATTGAATAAACGCTTATTGAATCTTGAATCTTGAATCTTGAGTCGGCGGGGAAACTGTACCTATATTAAACTGGAATACATATATGACATACCCTTTGAAATCCTATAAAATGAAAAGATAAAATAAATAAGGAAGGACTGCATTCACAATTGTTATAATTGATGCATTATTTATTTCTTTCTTTTTTGATTATCTAATAACTTAGGGAAGGTTCTATCATTTCTGAAGGAAAGATGACTCTGAGATGGAAAAACTCACCCTGAAAGTTCGTAAGAGCTTTATTTGAATAAAAATATTTTTCTTTCGTGTTTTGGTACATCCACCTGCCTGGATATTATATGACGTAAACGTCAATTAAAACTTGCAATAAAAATAACTGGTACTGGTTATATGATAACTATGAAGATGCTTTTTATAGTCATGAGAGTAAGGTTTTTAATGCTTTCTGAGATCGCCGTAAAGCTATTTCCAATGTTATATAATGCAAAATGCAACATAAAACAATTAAAATTTATAGTTATTTTCTGTCTTACGAACCTAGTCAATCCGTTAACATTAGGCTTGGTAATTTCACATAAAATTGATTGAAACACATAAATGATCAAATAATATTAATCGGATGCAATAATCGATCAAAGTGTGCCACCTAATGACACCGTCATCTGTTGGCTGTCGCAAAATGATCGCAAAAATGTCCCGCAAGTGACATAACGGACATCCAACTCTCATAAACTGACCGACAATGTGCCAGCACTCAAAAACCGGAAACGGAATTGGGTACGAGTACGACGAATTATTTTGAGCTTAGTAAGGCACCGATGGGGCGATGACCACAGTTACCCGCATTGGCTAGGGTAGAAGTGTCCCATTATCAGCACCAAGTTTAAAAAAAAAACTGGTTTAGTAGAATGTTAGTCGACAAACATTCTACACCAAATTTGGCTGGAGTATGTGTACCCCAAAAATCAGCTTCAAGATTAAAAAAAAAACTTTGCAAGCGATGCACTGTTAAAACAAGTTGTGCCTCAAGAGGTCGATGGTCAAAGCAGAATTTTTGTAACCACTCAACTTATGCAAGTAATTACCCTCAATTACCCTGGTTTCATTTACCATATTGAAAACCAATTGATCGCAGGAAATCACGTACCTACTTATGTCCATAAAACGACTGAAATACTAAGCTTACCAGTAGGTAAGCTTAGTATTTCAGTGTTCACAGCAACCTAAAATGTCCCCAGTTAGTAAACTGGGGACATTTTAGGTTGGTGTTCTAGCATGGGCTTCATGGTATACTAAGTCTATCTTTACGAAGAGAAGTAGTACCTAATGTTGAAGCTCTGGAATAATGCCGGGTTTTATAGAATGACTAACCGCTGAACTAATTGCCATATGATTGTATCAAGGTCCTCAACTGCATGTTGTTGAGGGAGAGTTAGTGCTATCCAGTATCAATTCAGAAGTAAATTAAAAAAAAACCGCTGAATTAAATATTTGACAGTTGTCTATCTCCCAGCCACCAAAAAATAGTATTTGATTTTCTACCGTCATTTTAGTTTTAATTGGTGAGTAAATAAACACTTAAGTTCCATGCATCATAAAACACTCAAACATACCAACTCTATTAATAACTAAAGGCTTGCGAAAGCTAAATTGAGATGCTGTAATCAAAATGCACATAAATTCATAATATTTTATAAATAAGTCTATGCATAATTCATTTTTCATAATATTTTATAAAAAATGTATTATGCAACGACGACAGATTTTGATGGGTCAGACAGACCAAGGAATATAATACTCTCAGACAGACTGACTCGCCTACTTAAGACTGACACTGACAAATAATAGTGACAATTAGACCAGAGGCCTTAGTGTCTAACTTGAAATACATTCCCATTTCACATTCCAACCAATCACACAATACGAAAATGACGTATTTTGTCATGATACGTAATTTTCATATTGTGTGATTGGTTGGAATGTGAAATGGGAATGGATTTCAAGTTAGACAATAAGGCCTCTGATATAAATGAAGCATGGAGGTCCATATAGATTTTATCTGTTTTCAGGATATTAATAACCTCTGGCTATCCTCCATAAATATGTCCAAAGAATCATGAGCTGTAAAGTGATTGCGTACCTATCTTATGTTGCAATCAAAACTAAGCCGCTTCTGTCAGTTTTGACATTCTTTTGAACTTTGATTGCAATAAAAACGAATTGAAACAAAACTTATATTTGACAAGGAACAATTGCAACAGGACTAAATTTTTACGTAATAAACATGAGATAGCGAATAGGAACTTCGCTTTAAAAAACTAGTATGGCAACAGACAGATAAAGGTCGAAAAATGATGGCAACAAGGTAGGTGTAGGTATGTATGTGATAAGTGTTCCTTGTTAGTATTAAACTTTTATGGCAACAGAATTACACAATCCCCAGCTGGTACTAAAAGATTTGATGGGATATATACCATACCGTGGTATCAAACTCGAGCAGATGTTTCTCCGCCGAAGACCGAAGACCAAACTCAGTGGCGCGCCTTCGGAAAGACCTAGGTACAACTTACAAGTATACGAACGAACAAACAACATACAGTACACTGGTGGACAGCTATAATGTTGAAGATGATGAACACGAACTATGTACTATGTTAATTAATAACAATCGTGTAAATAATTAAGAAGTTACTTAGAAAACTTAACTTTAATAGACACTTATCCATAAATTCAAGAGTAGGTACCTAGAAGCCTGCAAAGCTGTATGCGCAGACGCAGCTTTCGTCGACCATTCAGTTCCTTTAGCACCGGTTTTTTCACGTTTTCGAATTGGGATGAAAAGTTAAAATTGCCACTCGCAGACTCTTAAATGATAGAAAACTGATAGTCTAGCAATTAAGCGATATAAGGCTAGATATATAGGAATTAAGATACTTACATCGAGATTTATAACATCAGGTGAGATTACGGTCAGTGTTTTTTTTTTTGCCCATCTGGTGTTAGGTAATTGGTAACCATCGCCTATAAATAAAGCATTGCCTCGATAGATCACGCACGCCAGGATACGATGCACTACACAGTGTTAATATACTCTCAATTGTAAAAAAAAAATACTGTTTCCCAATTTCGAAATTGTTCTTTATTGTATCTGTTACCTTAATTATTATCACTTACTTACAGATGTTGACTATACAGTACAGCAGCCTTGCCACCAAGTTTGTTAGTTTCACCGAATATAGATACAGATTCTTACTGATTGGTTTAACTAAGGAGTGGTCTATGGTTGGGAACTTCAACAAACTTGGCGGTAAGGAAGCGGGACTTAATTGACTACGGTCTCGATAACACGAGGAACTAATGCTAGTGGTGCAGATGTCTTGCGTCCCGGAAAGCAAGATAAATCGCCTTACATTTGAAAGGTAACCAATTTGTATAATATTGCATGAAAGCGGTGCCATTTTGTATGATAAGTTGTTACAAAACAGTGAGATTAGAGATAAAGGTAGGTATTGTACCTTTTAAATTATGGAATTTATGGTTTGCGTAATACAATTTATTTTTTATTATTTGGTTTATAGTGGGACTGTTCTAAATATCAGATTGAAAAAAAACCTTTTTATTTTAAATAAAAACTTTTAAACTGTATTTGCTGAAAAATGAACATAAATTATGTCGTTAAATATTATTACGCAATTTTATGCCAAAGAGTAACTCAAATGGTAACATAACTCAGATTATGTGATAGTCGCTATGGGGACGCAAATTGGACCATGTTATCACATTATGATAGTCCAGTCTCATTAGCTATTTTTAAGAATCTATATAATTATGTTTATTTTCTGAAAATTAAACACCACCCTTAAAACGTAAAATTCTTTATTTTTTTATTTTTTATTATTAAATAAATAGTTTGTATCTATATGACGCATTATTATAGAATAAACTAATTATTAAACAAACATCCAATGCCCACGCTCTGCCTAGCCTATCAACCAATCAGATCGCTACAACGAGCGCTTACAATCATGATTTGATTCCATCATGTTCCCACAACTTTCCCCCGAGGGCCAAGGATCGGTCACGAATGTATCGCTCATCGAGAGGGAATCGAGTAATCGATTCGATACACTGGGACAGGCAATCATGGTGAATTTGTATACAAAAACTGGTTTTACATAAATGGCTGGCATGGAAATATTTTGATTTGTTCGCTGGTGGCTTTGATAGCTGGTGAGTGGTGGAATGGTAATCGAAAAAGAAAAAAAAGTACCTATCTATTGAACATTTTTATTCGTGACGACACAAGGTAAAACAAGAGTGGCACACGAATAGCCAAAAATTATGATGATGAATAGGTACTATAGCTTTAAGGTTATTCTTAAATTCCACTCCAAAAACCCTGGCCTGGCTACATGCGACTGTGGCACTCCATCACAGTCCATGCACCACTTGCTTGCATGCCCCTTGTGCCCGAACACCTGCACAAGGGAAGACCTTTATAAAGCCACAGCAAGTGCTATAAATGTGGCCACCTACTTAGTAAAAGTTATTTAGTGAAAAATCGACACGATAAGAAGATTAAATTTCTAACTAAAATTATAAAAAAAATGTCTAGATTAATTGATTGAGTATTATACTTGTTAGATATATAAATATAAAGATGAATAAATAATTGCATACATTATTTATATGGCTTTCATTAAAATTGAATGAAATTTATGATAATAAAATGAACAATAGGCAATCAAACACGTTCAGTTTTTATCCGGCCGTATTATAGAAACTTAAGAAAATAAATAAATGTTTGTTTATTGATATATCTTGGCCCTATACCACCGTGGGAAACTTTCGCTTGATATTTAGCATCGAAAGTCGAGTAGCCGAGTAACTGAAGCCAGGATTTTATAGCACTGATAGCGTTATTCCGTAGATACTCACACTCATATTATTTATTGCAATTATTATGTTACATGGTGAGGTCTTCAAGTAAAAAAGCAGCCAAGTGCGAGTCGGACTCGCCCATGAAGGGTTCCGTAGCACGATGAACTACAAGAACCTTTATATTATGTTACTTGATGTAACATAATAAGGTTCTTGTAGTTCGTCTAAAGGTAAATTGCGGTTTACGGTTTATGACGTATAAAAAAAAAACTACTGGCTAGATCTCGTTCAAACCAAATATCGTTGAAAGTTTGCATAGTAATGTACAACATATATTTTTTTTAGTATTATAATTCTCTTACTTTAGAAGTTAGAGGGGGGGGGACCAACTTTTTTCCACTTTGGAAGTGTCTCTAGCGCAAACTATTAAATTTAGAAAAAAACGATATTTAAAACCTCAACATCATTTTTGAAGACCTATTCATAGATACCCCACACGTATGGGTTCGATGAAAAAAAAATTGTTGAGTTTCAGTTTAAAGTATGGGGACCCCCGAAGTTTCTAGTTTTTTTTTTATTTTTATGTAAAAATCTTAATGCGGTTCACAGAATACATCTACTCGCCAAGTTTCATCAGTCTAGCTCTTACGGTTTCGGAGAAAAATGGCTGTGACATACGGACGGACAGACAGACAGACAGACAGACAGACAGACAGACAGACAGACAGACAGACATGACGAATCTATAAGGGTTCCGTTTTTGCCATTTGGCTACGGAACCCTAAAAATGGTGAATACTTAAAAGGCCCCTAAGCTTAGGGCATAGCAATATTTGGAGTGGAAGCGGGCTGAAGTTTGGAAAACATGAATAAAAGCTAGCTGTTACTTGTTGTATTATGAATTAAATTAAATTATAACGCAGGCAGTGTATCAATGAGAAATACATTTAAAAATGACCACGTTAAAAATCTGTCAGATTGTTTATTGATAGTTACTGTTACTTTATCTGATGTGACATAACACAAGGTATTCCACTATTTGACTTTCATCAGAAAACTTACCCATTGATTGCGCTGATTAGGTTAATTATTTAAAATAAGTAGGCAGGTAATTAATTATACAATAAATTGCGGCTATTTCAGAGTTCATGCATTATATAATTACTTAACTATTCATCGACACTAAAAAAATCCACAGCTATGAATAAAATATTAACTGTGAATGTTTTTAGTGTATTTTTTGTTTTATTATTATTTCTATATTATTATAGTTATAATAATTTAAATAAATGCTGAGTTGTAGGTATGTCTTAGTTTATGTCATTATAATGTTTCCTAATAGTTTCCAAATCGTTTGTGAATTTAATTAAATTAAAACATTTTATTGACCTAACTTAATTTTGTTTATAATCCAGTCGATACTAGCCTCTCAGATCAGCGATCCCTACTGAGAACAATATTTGTGTGGTGAACACAGACGTTTGTTTTCTGTCTGGGTGTTATATGGTATTCTATATATTTACAAAAAATATATAAAGGTATTATATCAGCTATCTGTTTATCATAGTACAAGCTGGGCTAAATTTCGGGCTAGACAGAGTTGTGTCGATTGTCCACAATATTTATTTATTTATTCCTGCCTCATTAGCATTACTGATGGAAGACAGAGAAGGATGTTGAGATGGCAACATATTATTCGATATTAGATTGAGCTCCAACTCGAAAAGAAGAAGCAAGCAAGCAAGCTGCATTGGAAAGGCTGACTTAGCTCACAAAAGTGGAAAACAATACATCGCTGGAATGCTAAGTTTGTCTCCATGTTTCGGATGTACTCAATCTACTTACAATGTGCTTTGTTTTGAATACACAGTCGACTAATACGTAGTCATCTACAGGGTGTTTAAAATGTGTTCATCATCATCAAAATAATATAAGTGCTGCCATTAAATGTATTTTCGGCGGTGGTTACCACTTAACATCAGGTGGGCCATATACTTGTTCTATCAGCTAGTTGCAATAAAAAAAGTAGGTCCAGAGATGATATCCAGTTGCTATTCGATATCTGGCTTCTTCAAGGTTCTTGAATAAAATTGATTTACCTAAAGGTGTGTAAACACGGCGTGCAAGGTGCGCGGCAGCTACGCGCGGCATTCGCGGAACACAAATTTGCCGCGCGACTAGTTTAGACCTTCTCCGCGGCAGTGCTGCGCGGCATGTCAAAGACACGCCGCGCTCTTTATTTCGTATTCAAACCACAACGAAAGCGGCCGCGTGTGTTGTTACTGTTTCGTTATCCATTTTATTTACCTGATAAAATACATCCGTCCACACACAACCACTGGCGAACCAACATTAACACCGTTTGCGGCAATCGCCGCACGCGGCAGGTTGCTCGCGGCTGCCGCGCGCGGCCGTCGTCCAATCATAGCGCGGCTAGCCGCGCGCGGCAGCCGCGCTCGAATGCCGCTTTATGTTTGGACACACCTTAATTGTTTTATTTGATATCATGCTTTGGGAGAGTAATGAGTATAGATGTGGATGGATGTGTGAGCAGAGGTAGACCAAACAAAACATGAATGAACTGTGTGAAAGATGACATGAGTAAGAGAGGAGTGAATGCAGAGATGACGGCTGACAGAGAGGAATGTAGGACAAAGACAAGTAGTGCCGTAGTGTATAAGGGCAGGAAGAAGAAGATATTATGGCTTGGGATTGTAGTTAGTTTATTTCTATATGGCTTCAAGAAATAACGTTTTCCAGCTATTTCGTTTCTATTTCTCCAAGGCGCGTCGAAGTGTTTCCGGACAGCTTGTATCACTATGTTACGGAATGCGGAAACTGTCACTAAAGTAACGGATCGAGTGGTCATTTTACAAACGGTTCTGTTGTGATAATGCGGTAGGTAAAGGTACTTTGGTGCCTACTATGCAAGTCAAATCACAAACTGAGCTACTTTTTAAAGCAAAAGTAGCACACAATTGTTTGGTTTTTAAAGTATTTGGGCTTTGTGAATATTCCATCTTTTTTGTTTCACTTTAATCTCTGGTGTGAAAACTGATACTCACTTACCCATAATTTTAATTTTACAATGTTAAATCAGGATTTTATTTTGTCACAAAATTTCATATCGGTTATATTTTCTATGCATGGGCCCAGTACAAAAATATACAACCGAATTGAGAACTTCCTCCTTTTTTATTTTAACTCGGGTAAAATTAATAATCTTGGGTGTTGCCAGCATATCACTAGTTTAATATAAAATATATATCATAGTAGGAGTAGCTTACAACCAAACAGACGACGATGATACGACGCTCGGACAGGATGCAGCAGATGCTCAAACGCATGACGGTGGTAAGGTATACGATGACACGTGTGATATGATATACTACCTGCCATATGTTTCTCAAGCCTTACGCTTATTTAATCGTTCTGCGGTCATCATCATCATCATCCGGTCTTCTACAACTCGCTCTTCATGGGAGTTGCAGGTAAGGGCCTCGGGTGTGTGACCCATCGCCCTGGCTGCTACTCGCCGGGACAACGATCCCTGGGTCGCGGGGCTCAGCCATTTGTGCCTTCCTTTCTAGGCGGCGCTTAGCTTTTCGTTGGCCAAGACAGTGGCGTGCGTGAATAGATCTGCCTCGTCTTGGCTGTACGTGGGTATTCTATTATTAGTTTTTTTTTTTTTTTTTTTTTTTTTTTCCCCTCTTTCTTCACTCCTCTTCGACATCGACGATCTGTGAGGTCGGGGCGTGAAGTATTAGCTCACGAGGTAGTGGTCGCCATGGTCCGGCGTGTTCCGGAGGCCGAGTGTGGAGTGGAGCAAGTCCACGAAGATGTTCATGCCGACCGTTGTCAGCGCGGTCGTACATTCGACGTGCTAGCATGCTAACAAATTGTCCGATTTCCTGGACCTGCACGTCTCGAGCAATAACGTCATTTCGAACGTAGCGCCCGGCTCCAGTGCACATCCGAAGCACGATGTGCTGTTGTGCTTGCATTCTTCGCTTGTTTGTAGCTGAACAGAGGGAATACCAAGCAGGGGCAGCGTATGTGAGCCGCGTGCGTATATAGGTCTTATATACTCCGTTCTGCGGTGGTGGTCAATGAAACGCTGTCAAATATGACAGCGATATTTGACAGCTTTTCACTGACAGCTTAGATGTGCGCAAAGCTTCACATTACGCTGAGGAGCACAGGTATAATAGCGATTAATGAATACGACACGTGACATTTCGTGCACAAATGTTTTTGAAGAAAGAAAGAGCATGTTACCAATCAATTAAATTGTATCTTACCCAGTAAATAGGCAAAATTGAATCGCATACTCTGCTCCAAACACCTATAGTAGATTTATTTACCTGTAACAAAATAAAAACATTAATTATTACGTAATAAATATATTTTATTGCTTTAAAATATCAGTTTTGGTCTTGGCTTAACTATTATTTTTAGACGATAAATAAAAATAACAATGAAGCCTTACGAGTATTTACGAAAATACAATACTAGTATACACACGAAACTGATGAGCTTTCTGCAGTGAGGGATAGGTAATCTTAATTATAGGAAAAGGCTTTTCCTTTTGCATTCCGCAGTTACCTGCCCCTACTCAAGGAAAGCCAATTATTACATAAACCATAAACCTTTTGAAATGATAGAAAGTAAATATTGAAGTCCACTATTTACTTGTAAAATTGCTTTTACCCTAAGTTCAATCGTGAGGCGGTAAATCTAATGTGTCCGTTTAGATCTCATTTTGAGTTACGGCACTATCGCCGAGTGAAGTAACTACTAACTTTCTTCACCATATTGGGATTTGGTCATTGCCCTAAGGATTAACTAGTTATATAAGGGCATTTAACAGTGCATTTAAAAAAAAATGGGGTGTGGCTGTGTTCACGGTCGTTTGTTGCATGTGAATACGTCTCGTAACTTCGGGGCTTCCCCCTTCGCTGTGCGTGATGTGTTACAGTCCTTACTTATGGTAATAAATTAAGTAGGTATTTGATTTTATAGCTATCCAGTGGTGTAATTGAAATTTAGATGGAGATGATAGATATGTAGCTGCAACACTAAACTATCCAACGATTTTGTTAACATTCGTTTTTTGAATTGCGTCCTTTTATAGAAGCAAATTTAAAGACTTATTGATGACAAAATAAGTAGAATCTTAAGAGACGTTCTGACGTCACATTTTGAATCGGAACTTTTTTTCACCAAAATATTTTTTTTTATTTTGTAATTGCTTGGATGTAAAGTCCTTTTGCCAAGTTTTTTACCAACATGTAAATAACTTGCGTGTTGCAAGTACTCAGAATACATCAAATTAAGGCATGTCTTGAAGATCTTTAAAAAGGTCATTAGCAAAAAGTTTCATAATAATGAGACTTTATTACAAAGAAAAATTTATAAATAATACTGAGCAATTGGTACCTATTTAAAAATTAAATTTATTATTTTCCAAATGATGAATGATTACCGCGGAGGTTGGTAATTAATATTTATTAAAAAAAAAAAGCAGCCAAGTGCGAGTCGGACTCGCCCATGAAGGGTTCCGTAGCACGACGAACTACAAAAACCTTTATATTATGTTACTTGATGTAACATAATAAGGTTCTTGTAGTTCGTCGAAAGGTAAATTGCGGTTTACGGTTTATGACGTATAAAAAAAAAACTACTGACTAGATTTCGTTCAAACCAAAAATCGTTGGAAGTTTGCATAGTAATGTACAACATATATTTTTTTTAGTTTTATCATTCTCTTACTTTAGAAGTTAGAGGGGGGGGGACCAACTTTTTTCCACTTTGGAAGTGTCTCTCGCGCAAGCTATTCAGTTTAGAAAAAAACGATATTAGAAACCTCAACATCATTTTTGAAGACCTATTCATAGATACCCCACACGTATGGGTTCGATGAAAAAAAAATTTTTGAGTTTCAGTTTCAAGTATGGGGACCCCCGAAATTTATAGTTTTTTTTTTATTTTTATGTAAAAAACTTAATGCGGTTCACAGAATACATCTACTCGCCAAGTTTTATTAGTCTAGCTCTTACGGTTTCGGAGAAAAATGGCTGTGACATACGGACGGACGGACAGACAGACAGACAGACAGACAGACAGACAGACAGACATGACGAATCTATAAGGGTTCCGTTTTTGCCATTTGGCTACGGAACCCTAAAAATGCTAATACTTTGCATGTTCTAGCTAGACTGCTTTCTTACGTATTATGCGTAGTTACATAAAACGCATATTTTTTGATAAATTAACAGTTTGCACATCTTTTTGTTTTTAAAACACAAGATTATTATCATTAGTATAAGTGATGTTCGTTAGTTTTACAAAATGGCTTCATAAAATCAGACACAAAATAATATTAACATTTTATGATTGACGCTAAAATAGCTGATAAGCAAGAAATTTAAATATTATCAAAAATATACAGTTAAAAACACCGTTATTTGTGGAAATTGATTTTTTACATTCGGAATAGTCATTACAATGTGAGAAGAAAGTTCTATACAGGTACAGTCAACAGCGAAAGTATGGTGATTCGACAAAGTTGCGACAAGTTATGATCGATAAATCGTGTGTGTTTTGTGTGTTTAATATGAGCGTTCATAAAAACCAATTAGTGAAAGGTGTGGTTACGTCCTACGTCATAGTTTTTAAATGTAATAATCTAGGAACAACTAGTTAAATCTAGTTTTATACCGATGATATTTTATCAGCTATCTGGTTCCCATTGTACAAGCTCTGCTTAGTTTGGGGCTAGATATTGTTGTGTGAATTGTCTATAATGTTTATTTAATTATTTATAAATTACAACCTTAAAAATCTTTGGTGGACAATGTGGATAATCGAACCCGCAATCATAAAACAGAAAGCCGCTGAGCTGTAGGTACTGCCAATTGAGCTACAAAGCCTGTGTTGACGTCACATGATTTTCCCCACAGGAAACTACAGATGAGAAATCCAATTTATCTTCGAAATTACGCAATAACTATAAAGGTTGTCGGAGCCATAATACCTGTCTCCCACCTGTTCCTGAACAATGGTTGTGGTTCACTTTCGTTTGCGTCTGCGCACCTCGTTAACATTTCCGAATCGCGACGAGAATCGTGACCGAACGAGATCACTAACCCTATTCTGAGATTTGTATTCAGTTGCGTTCACTGGCGTTTCTGCTGTATCGAGACATAAGACTTCTTAATTCGTCCGCTAGAGGCGCTTATCGGTTTACTATTCAGTTTAGAAAATAACAATATTAGAAACCTCAATATCACTTTTGAAGACCTATTTACACATATGGGTTTGATGAAAAAAAATGTTTGAGTTTCAGTTTTAAGTATGGGGACCCCCCAATTTTTTTGTTTTTTTTTCTACTTTTGTGTAAAGATCTTAATGCGGTTCACAGAATACATCTACTCGCGGCTACGAAACCCTAAAAAGGGGGTTTTCCGTAGTTAATATAATAAAAAATATTATCTGTGGTAGGATTACATTGGGATAACAGCTTATAATGTGTGATGTATTGAAATATGTACAGCAAATATTTACGTTATTATTACATCTCTCTTATTTTCTTTCCGTTATTTTATGTTCCGTTGTTTCAAGTGCATATCAACATTTTCTAGAAAATTGTCGACAGAATGGATTCAACGAATCAATTCAACGCATCATACCGACTATAATGTTCTCGTCTCATAAGCATACTGTGCCATAATATAAAACTACTAAATTCTTGCTTAGAATTAGTATATTACGTACAAATGTTTCTGCCAAATATTTTCCATATTGGCCGGTACTTAAATGGCACCAGAGAAATCTTCCCCTCTGTTAAGGAGAAATAACTCTCCAATCAAAAATCACAGACGACATTTTTGTCAGCAAGATGTGTTAAAATACCTACATACAAACTACAAATATGAAATACATGTTACTTTCTTTTTTACTTATCATTAAAAAACAGGAGCAGGGTAGAAAAAAATTACGAACTAAAAAAAAAGGAAAACAACAATATTTAGAAATCACTAAGTATATAGTCACGTAAGAACGCTAATTGCCTACCGGCTTAAAAGCCAGGAAAAACTATTAGCGAACCCAATACGTTTGTTGTCACCGATAAATAAAAAAACCTCTTTGAAATACAATAACGTGTCGATAATTTTGTGTTTATTTACCGTGAAAAACATATCAAGTTATATCCTAAAAACTTTTCTGACGTAATAAGTATAAAGTTTCTGGCACCGCGCACCGAATGAGTTGCAAAAAGGCGTAAAAAAAACTCTATTGCTTATAACAAAACCTGCATGCAAGAATATTTGTACAAATCAAATCATCTATTCAGTAACTAGTCCATTAATCCATAAGCATTGGGATACATTATAGCCAAAGGTCACTAATAGAAGCTTTTAAATAAAAAGATGATTCAAAAGCTGGTTTTTCCTTACCACGAGAAGATTTTGGTTTAAAATCCGAGTATGTTTTAGAGCTAATAATAACAATAGGAAATATAAACAACATACAGAGTAAAAAAAAATATAAATTGTGCATGTAGTAGTGACCCATAGTGTGTTTATGCTTGCTCGGGCTCATACTTACACACAAATAATCACCTTTCTTACTATTATTATAGTATTTATATTTCTGTGGCTACAATGCCACAGTCAGACACAGTACTTAGTCTTAAACTTAAATAACACCCTTGACTGACTTGCACTGGTGGTCTAGTGGTAGCGGCCCCGCCTTCCGATCCGAAGGTCGTGGGTTCAAATCCAGTCATGTACCAATGAGTTTTTCTGTTGAAAAATGTATGTGCACTATGCCAGTACTCTCAAAACGGTGAAGGAAAACATCGTCAGGAAACTGGTGTGTCATAGAGCCTAAAAAAGTTCGGGCAACACGTGTCAAGGCAAGGGTCACACAAAAAGGGCCCGCCAGCGGCCTACTTGCGGAAAAACCAGCCCGCACATCAAGTGCGGATGATAGATAAATTTTTAACACCCTTCTTTTCGGTCAAAAAAGAATAAGAAGAAGAAGCGACCATTATGAATAAGACCATTAGTTTTTACCTCATTATATCCCCATAATGTAGGTATGGCTTCATTTTGTTTATTGTGCTTGAAACATAATGCTCCCTCTTGTGGTTGGATTAGGGAACTTTTATGGGTTCTTGTCATATTTTTCGTTATTCGAATGTTATGAAGGCGCATCTCAAAATGTTTACACCTAATGATATATTGTTGAAAGTTGTGGGTGTGGAATAGCAAATAGGTATGCTTAGATATTTTAGTTTTAACTGTGCGATTTTCAAAAACACATCCATCCGTGCACATAACAGTGAGTTACAAAATATCGTATTTGGTGGTAGAGCCACATCAATAATATATAGGTTTAATAACAACAACGATAACCTTTTTCAAAAAATGCATTTGTATTATTTGTGCAGGGCACGTTGAGTTTATAGGTTTACACTTCTTACCATAGATATTTTATTAATTAATATGTACACAATATTAATTACCTGCGTAGAAAATTACCTGATAACGGGTCACAAGAAAGTTAATGGAAAACATGATTTATTGAAACTCATTAACAACGACATTTGTATGAAATCGGTTGACAAGACATTCAATTAAAGCCTATTCAATAGAAATGAGTAACTTTCATAACAGGACAGTTTATTAAATATTTCATTCATTTCAAATGATAATTGTGGAGTCAAAACGTTAGTCTTTTTTTAAATGGTCAGCCAGTATTTAATAAATGTGAAAAAAATGTCATCATCAACGTAAAAAATTCTTCACAAAAATTGGTAGAATATAATATCTCTCAAATTTCGTAGTGGCGGCTATGGCTTGTGTAATAAAGTGGGGCCAAAACATTATGTAGGCTTACCATGAGCTCTGTCAGGCTCTGTCTCTGGTTCTGGGTTTGAGTCTGTGTGAGTGTTGACTAAATAAATCCTACGTCAAAACGTCACACGCACAGTATAATGCAGTGGTGAGCACTCACACAGACTCAAAACCAGAGCCAGAGACAGAGCCAGACAGAGCTCATGGTAGGCTATATAGGCTACTGAACGCATGTTATTTTTCACTTGCTTTTTTTTCAGAATTGATTATCCTGACATTGCATCGAGGTCCAAAATGTCCAGACTGATGTAATACTTCTTTTTTAATTATTTGTTTTTAAGGATTCATAGTTAATTTGCGCTTGTGCCAGCCTAAATACAAATTCCAATTAAAAATTTTGCTAGTTTCACCTCGCTCCCTTGGTACAATACTCATGATGGAAACTTTTTTAGGGTTCTGTAGCCAAATAGCAAAAAATAGAACCCTTATGGATTCGTCAAGTCTGTGTGTCTGTCCGTCCGTATGTCACAGCCACTTTTTTCCGAAACTATAAGAACTGAACTGAACTGAGAACTTTTGAAACTTGTTTATAGTACAGAAGAACTTATTCTGTACATTGCATTTAAAATTGTATGCATAGCCAATACAATTTTCCACTTATCTACGTGGAAAATCTACCTACGGACCTAAGTGTGTAGGTATCTGATTTAATTAAAATCAATTATGCTCGAAAGCCCAATTATGATAAGTAGAAAACAAGATGTTTCACGGATTTGAATTTGGTGACCAACATTATTTTCCATTTATTACTGCTACCAAGAGGTCAAAAGCGACTTACTTTATAAAATATCTTACAACATGTTATTAAACATTTTGTATGGAGGACTATTGCGTAAGATTTATTTTCTTTGATTTCATTGTTATTTTATTATAAGAAGTGAGTTAACAAAGTAAAGGAAAAGAGCCTCTTTGAGGCGCACTTAAACATCTCTTAACCACACATGGTTCGAAAAAACCAGTGACACGATAAGAAAAAGTTATTTTTCAGTGAATTACGTAGTCATCACAAGTACATCCAAAGAGTTGATCTGCCAGCCCAACCCAGTTTGTGGAACCGATGGCAACCTTTACGAGACTACGTGTGACTTCCAACGCGCGAGAGAACTGAACCCGAATCTAAGAATAAGCTCGAAGCTACAAATAAGCTTTGCTCGATCAAAAAGAAAGAGATGTACGAGCGTCCCTCCAAAAAAATCGAAACACATTACATTTTTTGACAAGATGGATGGAGAAATGCTGAAACATCGCCGACTTTTCTTCCTTATCCCTTTATGCGTAGTAACATCAGCTGCGATAATGGCAGGAACTATTTATGAAATGACGCCTAAGAAAACCTCACATACAAAACACAAGCATGACCACCAGCACAACCACACACACATAACGATACAACTAACACGCCGGAGTTGAAGGTTAACAGGTTGAAAAATGATTATTGAAATATTATGATCGAAACTTGGAAAGTGTTTTTGTTGGTGAACCCAGAAACCTGATAGGGTAGACAAGTCTAAAGCCTAAAGGCCTGCACACACCTAGGTTGCAGGCGATGGTGATCAATAAAACGCTGTCAAATTAGACTGCGTTTCACTGATCTCTGACGCCAGCGACCTAGGTGTGCCCAGGCCTGCGGTGGCGTTCAGTGAAACGCTGTCAAATATGACAGCGATATTTGACAGTATTTCACTGATTGCCTCAATGATGTGCGCAAGGTTTATGCCGTTCTGTGTATGTTATTTGCTTTTTTTTTCTTTCTTTCTAAGTATAGACAAGACGGAGCTATGTATTTTACGTATAGTGAGACTTCGTGCAGCTTCTTAGCTTGTTGTGTAGCTTGTGTACGAGACCAATAGTAAGCGACAACGCATATCTCAGTTTCATAAGTGATCACTGGCAACACTTAGGTAGTTGAATAACGCCTGGTAGCGCTGTAAGAATCATCAGTCGATCAGCATTTAGTTCATTAAAAACGCATTATATTTAAATATCTTCTATCAAACACTTCAGCCAGCATAATGATGATGAAAACCATGAAATATTTTTACAAGCACCTACCCAAGTAACAATCAATTTAAATTAATGTCTTTTAATTAAAACTAGCCATATACACTTTGTTATGCTAGGTAGGTATCTAGAACACAATTAGCATCGTATAGGTAAGCGAATTTTTTTGTGTGACTTTGTTTTCATTTTTTATCACCATACTTTTTTATCTCCTAACATGTCAGTGAATATTTGGTATGGATTAATACTGCGTAAGTTGAACCTCAGAATTAGGTAACTTATTTATATGTTAACGGACATTTTGCTATGATAATGTCATCTAGCCCCAAACCAAGCACCGCATCCCAGCATATTAGTCTTGAGTGGGACTTGATCTCACATCCAGCGCATAATGCTCCGTACTCGCATACGGTTTTGCTCGATCGAGCAATCATGTCGATTGTCGAGTAAAAACCATGGCATGGGCTTTCGTTTGGCTCTCGTCCACATATCCAGCAATAATCTATTATCTACCGAGTAGCGCGAAATTACTTTTATTTAATTCCATCGAGCCAGCCCGATGAGAGCCCTCGAGCTGGAGTAAAATTATCGAGCAAAACCGTATGTGAGTACGAAGCTTAATAGTCATCATATTATTAAGTAAGTTTACAAATCATATTTGTTTTTCAGTTAACTCAATCGCTGTCTCAAGTTCAGCCCCAAAACTATCAGAATGCCGACAGAGACCAGTTTGTGCGTCTGACGGCAGAGTGTACAAAACGACGTGTGACTTCCAACGAGCTAAACAACTGAACCCGGATCTATGTACAAGTCATCACAAGATTTGTTCTAACGTTCCTCACACTGTACAATCACGTCCACATAGGATGTTGGAAAAAATGAACCATCCTACTGGGACTGAAATTATGAGGAGCCGTAGAGTCTTCTTTATACCTGCTTTGATTCTAGGGCAAGCAGCTATTTCATATGGAATTGTAAAAATGTTCAAACCTAAAATCAAACACCGTCATGAACACGATCATGCCCACCAACATGACCATCAACATATCATCGTGTATATTCCCGAAAGTGCCCTTCCTGGGGCGGTAACAAATACTGATGATACTGATGATGATGACAACAACAACGATGATGACGACGACGACGATGATGATGACGATAATGATGATCACGAACGATAATTTCATGATAATACGACTTAACTCGAACAGAAATGCCGTCATGCTCGCAATCTACCTTATCAAAACTGAAAAGGACGTTAATAAAGTACCTACTCCTAATTTTGGTGTTTTTGTTTTAACTAAATGATACAAATACACTAAAAATAAAAGTTATTTTGGAACGTGTGAACAAAACGCCTTTTAATTGACACATGACAACCTCATCTTGCCTGAAACTCACTCTTTTTAACTAGATTTTTTAATCATTTATGTATTTTAACTTGTCAGTGAACGTCTTACAGCTGTTTATCTCCAATTGTGTAAGCAAATAAATAGCTATAATTCACTTTGCGTAAGGCTGTGAAAGTTTCATAAGGTTATCTGTATTTAAAATCGCCAGTTCAAACTCAGCCCTAAAATCAAGGAAATGTCAACCGCTGCAACGTGTATGCGAAACGACGTAAGTAGATGAGTAAATTAGTAATGGGTAAAGCGAATTGAATATTAACCATGTTTAACGAATCAGTATAAAGTCATAGTTTCTAGGGTTCTGAAGTTTGTGAAGAACTCTTATAAGTTGGAACCGCCCAAGGCTGTTTAACTCGCAAATAATTATTCAAAGTCGCTATTTCGAAGTTCTATACAAAGTGCAATGAAAAAATTAAGCATTATATACATAGATATGCCCATAGTTAAGAAATAAATAAACTAATACCGTCATTGGAAACCTTCTAAGCATAAAGTTTGACACGAGCTTGGCTATTTTACTCCACTTGCTAAAGGCAGTTGTATTTCTTATTATGGATGAGTTCTCGTTTGCAGACGGAGAGTTATAGTGATGTTGGAATGTTGTTTATTTCATAGGAAAATAACTTGCCTCAGACAACATGTCAACCAGTTTTTACGGATTATTGATAAGTAAGTTGGAAATCCACGCTCTGGTATTATTGGTAGGTTCTGTAAATGTTATTTTCGCAAGCATGCTCGGAAATTTGCGGCCAGACAAATTACATAGTTTAAACTCATAATTTTGTCGTGTAATTTAAAAATGAAAAGATCTTTTTCTCCGTAATTATTCTGGGATCAAATGTCGTAAAAGCCATTTTGGCCAAAATGACTTTTTATCACTTTCTTACTAAGTTAAACATCCTTTAGCGAACTGTATATTTAAAATTTCGATATTCGCAAAAAAATGGTTTTTACCACCCTGAATTTTTACACCCTAAACAGGATAAATAAAAACAAAAATGATGTAACCACCTTTAAAATGTTTGAATCAATCAAAAAGTTGAGGTAAAAGACAAATCGCTGAGACGCATGGCCGATACTACATTTAACAAGCAATACATTGTGCAATGATTTTTTTTTATTTCTCGTAAAAGACGAAGTACTTACTTTATCGATCTAGAGGATTTTTTTTCTGCATGGTCAATACTACATTGATTGGTTACAAATGCTCGTTTTAAAAAAAAACACGTCCTACTGAGTTGTGTGTGGAGTCCCTCGCAATGGCCTTCATACTTTGAAACAGCGAGAAAAAAACCAAAACCCTATGATTTGACTGTTATGAAATGTACAGATTTTATTAACTGGCAATGGCTAGTGGAAAAAACATTCACAAAAGAGACGTCAAAACAAATTAAATTTATAGAGATACGAGTGGCAACATTTAAGAAAAATAAGTTAGATCAGATTGAAATTAAATATTCTACGAGTATGAAAGATGAAGCAGTAACAGTAAGAAAAAATTACGCCATTTGAAAAAAACAAGCTACATAAAAAAAAGGCAAGGGCAAATAAAATAGATGAGACAGCTGTTTGAGTTGAATGCCATAGAGTTGCCTATAATGCACTCAAAAAAGCTCTTTGTCCTAATTATGTAAATAGCCTAACAATTAACACAAAAATGATTCAAGAAAAAAAATACCTATAGGTAGATAGTTTTAATCAATTACAACTTTAATTATATATTGTACTCTCACTTAAAACATTTGTCTTTTTTAATGAACTCTATAAACAACTACTAATACACTATGTACTTCTTCACTTTCTTCATGGTCTTCTTCGTCAGTTTCCATAAGTGTGTCAGTGTTATTGTCATCCTATGGCATCTCCAGGAACTCCCTGTGAAATCTTTAAGGAATTACTCCTTCTTTGCATAGTTCTTGCAGGTCCTTGTTTTTGCCAAAAACGAGCCATGCCATAGGATGACAGTAAAACACAATTATTGAAACTGACGAAGAAATCCTTGAAGAAAGTGAAGAAGTACATAGTGTATTAGTAGTTGTCTATAGAGTTCTTTAAAAAAGGCAAGGGTTTTAAGTGAAAGTATATAATTAAAGTTGTAATTGATTAAAACTATCTACCTATAGGTAGGTATATGTTTTCTTGAATCATTTTTGTGTTAATTGTTAGGCTATTTACATATTTTTAAAGTCACATCACCAACTTCAACAAGTCTTTTACTGCTAAATAGTTAATTTGTTCTTCGCCAACAAGACTTTTACTGCATAATTTATTTGTTTAGTTTTTATAAATGCGTACTTGCAACAAATGGTACAGAGCCTGCGTAGCTTTTAATGTCAGACATTTTGTAGTAACAGCCAGATATGACGGTTTTTAGGGTTCCGTAGCCAAATGGCAAAAACGGAACCCTTATAGATTCGTCATGTCTGTCTGTCTGTCTGTCTGTCTGTCTGTCCGGCCGTGTCACAGCCATTTTTCTCCGAAACCATAAAAGCTAGACTGATGAAAGTTGGTGAGTAGATGTATTCTGTGAACCGCATTAAGGTTTTTACACAAAAATAGAAAAAAAACTATAAATTTTGGGGGTCCCCATACTTGAAACTGAAACTCAAAAAATTTTTTTTCATCGAACCCATACGTGTGGGGTATCTATGAATAGGTCTTTAAAAATGATGTTGAGGTTTCTAATATAGTTTTTTTCTAAACTGAATAGTTTGCGCGAGAGACACTTCCAAAGTGGAAAAAAGTTGGTCCCCCCCCCTCTAACTTCTAAAGTAAGAGAATGATAATACTAAAAAAAATATATGTTGTACATTACTATGTAAACTTTCAACGATATTTGGTTTGAACGAGATCTAGTCAGTAGTTTTTTTTTTATACGTCATAAACGGAAACTCAAAAAATTTTTTTTCATTGAACCCATACGTGTGGGGTATTTATGAATAGGTCTTCAAAAATGATATTGAGGTTTCTAATATAGTTTTTTTCTAAACTGAATAGTTTGCGCGAGAGACACTTCCAAAGTGGAAAAAAGTTGGTCCCCCCCCCTCTAACTTCTAAAGTAAGAGAATGATAATACTAAAAAAAAATATGTTGTACATTACTATGTAAACTTTCAACGATATTTAGTTTGAACGAGATCTAGTCCGTAGTTTTTTTTTTATACGTCATAAACCGTAAACCGCAATTTACCTTTCAACGAACTACAGGAACCTTATTATGTTACATCAAGTAACATATATAAAGGTTCTTGTAGTTCGTCGTGCTACGGAACCCTTCATGGGCGAGTCCGACTCGCACTTGGCTGCTTTTTTTTTGTAGTATAAGCCAACTAACTTCTAAACTGCAATAGCTACTCATTTTAAGCTTATAGAAATAGAGAGAACTCACAACTACAAGAATATATATCTGAGAGGTTTGAATATAGTTATAAAAACAGAGAAACCACAAATAAAACAAGTTTGACCTTTTTAGTTTTTTGGCGTTTCCCAAAAGTCGTGATTTGGCTTTTACGACATTTGATCCCAGAAGGGTCGATATGGCATCCAACGAAGTAACTTATTAAAGGTTCTATTTAAATTGCGAAATAAGTTGCAAAATTAAATGCTGTTTATTAAAAGAAAATCATATGAAAGAGCTCATCAACGCGAGAAAAATTAGCGTTATTCGTTGTTTGTTGAAATTATATTTGACAAAATGAGTTCAACTAGTACTACTTAGTTTGAATTTCGTCGCATTATTTGACAAAAGTAATTTACGAAAAGCTTTTAATTCGACAGCAAGCAGCAACGTAGGTTCACCACACTGGATTGAAATAATTAGTGGCACGACGAGAAGGAGAAGGTATGACCTTAGCGACCTATGCTACGGTTTATGTGCTGTGCTGCACCCACCATCATGTTTCTAGGAGTTCAACGTAATAATCGGTAGATTGTTAGTAAACCTACATAGTGAATGAAAATAGTTTGATATTAAAATATTTAACATCTTTTTTTCCAGCACTTCCAATAATTTTAATTTCAATATCGACATCAAAGGTGAGGAACTGTATAACAAGCCTGTGTGACTTTGAGCGGGCGAGATTTCTGAAGCAGAATTTAGCTGTGAACCGTCTTGATAAATGTACTCCCAATTCTCGAAGAGCTATCGTAGCACCGGCTATGTATATAACTGCAGCTCTCCTAGACGGAGTAATCAGACCTGGAATGTCAGAATCTTCTCACATTCACACACATACGCATGACCACAATCACAACCACACCCACACACATACGCATGTTCATATGAATGTACTTCCAAAGAAATATAAAAAGAAGGATAAAAAAAACAAGAAAAGCAAGAAAAAGTATGATGATGATTATGAGAAGGAAAACTTGAGAAGACTTTACAAGATAAAAGTGTTATAGTATTCCATAAGCTTTTTTGTTACTTTCTACAAGAGTTAGGTACCTATTGATACTTGAAATAATTAGAAGAGTTTTTTAATGATTGGTTAGATTGAGTCAAGAAACAAAGTAGAGGCTTGATCTGGCAGAAATACAGTTTGGTGGAAAACGATTCTGTTGAAATTTATTAGGTCCTCACATTTTTGGATCGTGTCCTAGCGAAACTAGCTCACTGTCTGACTGAATCACTGATCAACGAATGATGCAAATTATTAAAAAGGTACCTTTATAATAATCTATAAATAAGTATTACGTCTCCATCATGGATATTTATGTCAAATATTTTATATCAACCATATTCATAGAAATATCCGCAGGCTTAGGCACTCTACCTTAAATACCTTTAAGACTCGTAGATCTCCTACCTACGAGTATGTGTACTGTGTAGGTAGGAGACAAGCTCTTTGATGAATCAATGTTTTTAGCTCTTCCAATTATACGTTTTAATTGCACATTGGTCATCGTCTAATCACAAAATAATGGAGTATTCAGATCTTACATTGTCTCAAAAGTCACCAACACGGTGTATACATATAAATAGTTGTGACTAACTTTTAGATACAAAATATTATCATACAAATTATTATGAAAACAACGCAATGCCTAAAATGAGGAACTGTATATTTTTACGTAAGAACTTAAGTTTTATTTCTTTATGAGAACGTATTTAGTTTTGCGAAAACCGCGTTACTATCTGACTGAAGAGTCGGTACACTTACAAACTTTCGCATATTGTAGTATTAGGTAAATTTGTGTGTTTCAGGATATAAAAAAACATTTAAAGTTTTGTATTTATTTTAGCGATTTTGATCATAGCATCAGGATCAGCACAGGAGCCAAAAGATGATTTGGATTGCGTACTGGTTTCAAATGAAAAATTTGAGTTAGCCGATAACCGTTCCAAAGATTACTACAACGAAATATCCAACCAAAAAAATACATTAAAAATACTAAGAAACATATTATGCAACCTGAATTGTAAAAGATGCTGTAAAGATGAATATTGTAAGAATATGATTGAAATGTTAAAGAAATTGACTGGAGTTTTCTACATTCCACAATCATCAACTGCTCGGCAACTGCGAAGGGATTTTAAATTTCGTCCCCTTTCAGAAGCTATTCTTTCAGGCGTAAAATTTATAGGTTCAAAAGTTGTTAAAGCTAAAAACGGGGTAAAAAAAGTAGTAACAAAAACCGCAAAAAAAATTGCTGTGGCACCAAAACTTGGTAGTAAAGTATCAAAAGATTTATTGGACAAAGAGTTTAAAACAAAATATATAATAACAAAAGGAATCAAGGGAGTGAAAAAGATAAATGCATCTATAAAAAAGATGAAAAAGATAAAATGGATAAAAAATAATAGACAAAAGAAGAAACAAAGGAAGAAACAAAAGAAGAAACAAAAGAGGAAGAAGCGGAAGACTAAAATGAGTGATGAGAGTGAGGACAATGACGATAGTAATGACAGCAGTGATAACGATGACAACCGAAATAACGATGATAGCAGTGATAGCCATGATAGCAATGTCAGCAGTGAAAGCGAAGACAGCAGTGATAGTGATGATAGCAGTGATAGCTACGACAGCAGTCACTTTAGTTATATTGATTACTGGTTTTGACAGACAACATAAACGAATCTCCAACCTGTTTAAAAAAATATCCGAAAGAGAAAAGGTCGGGTCTTTCGCCAACTAAATTCATTTCTGGAAAACATAACATGGAACGTCTATGAAAATTATTTATTCGCTTTTTCTATTGTTGTAATTATTTTCCAACTAGTTGGTAACCGAGCTTCGCTCGGAATTTTTTTCGTTAATTTGTATTTTTTTAAAATCATAAGAGTCATATTATTATCTTTACTGGTTTATTCTTACTGAACAACGCCATCTGCTGGACATGCTTGCATTTAGTTGCTCACAATCGTCAATAGATGGCAGGAGCAGTCACATATTCAGTTTATGTTTTTAGTTTTTTTTTAACGAACAGACTCATTTTCTGAAAATGAATCCTAGCTAGATCCATTTATCGCCCCCGAAACCCTCTGTATACATAATTTCATGAAAATCGTTGGCGCAGTTTCCGAGATCCTAAATATATATATATCTTATACCTTTAAACGAGAAAATCTTGTATATATATATATATTTAGGATCTCGGAAACTGCACCAACAATTTTCACGAAATTTAGTATACAGGGGCTTTCGGGGGCGATAAATCGATCTAGATAGGATTCATTTTTAGAAAATGACGAGAAGTTGGTGTTTTGCAATAATCAAACATAAAACTGTTCCTGCCATCTATTGGCGATTGTGAGCAACTAACTGCAAGCTAGAAAACGTGGTTAATTAAAAATAAGCCAGTAAAGATACGACTCTTCCTGACATCTATTGGCAAATAATAATATTTTTTTTTTTAACCCGAGCGAAGCTTGGTCATACCGGCTCGTATATATATATACAAGATTTTCTCGTTTAAAGGTATAAGATTGGGTACTACATTAATTCGTTCATATTATTAGTTGGTCACTAACAGCCATATTTATATACGCAATTTAAATTTAATAATTGCATTAAGTTATCCCCTGTTACTGTTTGTACCCAGGCCATAAGGCCTGCGCACATCTAGGCGATGGCGATGGCGATCAGTGAAACGCTGTCAAGTATCGCTGTCATATTTGACAGCGTTTTACTTATCGTCATCGCAGATCGCTTAAATGTGCGCAAGGCTTAATAACCTAGTGGTAAAGCACATCCTAAGCGTCTCATTGATCGCCATCGTCATCGCCTAGATGTGCGCAGGCCTTAAAAGATGGCAATATAGTATAAGCACTGTTTACCTTTTGATATATTTTGCTGAAAAGCTGTCAAATATCGCTGGCGGACAACAAAAATATGTATTCTCTGAAGGCCTGCGTACATCTATAATAAGAAGATGTTTGGCAGAACAGACCTCAAGACCTTTTTTTTTATATTACTTGCATAAATTTACGTAGAAGAAAGGACAGGGCCAAATACGCTGGGTTGCCTAATAAAGGTATTTTCATTGCAATCATTGTAAGATCAACATTTCTTGTTATCCGATTGCCCTCGGTATAATTTAGCTCTTGAGACAGGAACGAAACGCAAACCTGTACAGTCGGCGTTGGTCCCACCACGCCTTAATGGATACCACATTCCACCAGCGGCATTTATCTAGTTTGCTACACCATTGGCAAATCTAGCACTATCTATCATCACAGCTTCAGCACAGTTAATTAATGTGTGGAAGAAACGGGTAATTATTTACCTTTATTCAGCTCAGTTGGTAGAAAAAACAATTATCAAAATCAAAAATTTATTAATTTAGTCACAAAGATCACTTTAACGTCTTAAAGCTAGGTGAGTCTATGTGCCAGTTCCACGTGACCAAGTTTCTAAGAACAGGCACCAAACAACGGCTTGGTTTCCTACCGTTATTGTATGATCCTTCTACAAAACAAAAATAGCAGTGAAGTTCCAGTATGGTGCCACTCCGACTACGTGAGACAAAGGCACTACATACGAAAATAGTTCGTACAGACATTGCATTGGAAGGTAGTTTTTCTTCTTCTTCTTCTCGTGTCACTGATTCTTTCAAACCAAGTTGTGGTGAAAGGATTTAAAGTGCGGCTCAAAGAGGCTCGTTTGGTGCACTTGACACATATTTTCGAACTTTTTAAGTTAAAAAATATGCCGGTTTCCTCACCATGAAATTGAATACTTGTGATGGATATACATGACATGATAATGCTTTGCCAAAGCACGCTTCAAACCCTACGACATCTAATAAAAATAGAAAACCTGCGTAAATAAGCAAACTGGAATAAAGCGACGGACGGCCGGAGATTCACTGTGGATTCGCTTGAGGTATCCCCGGGGCTCCCACGAGTATGTGAGACTCAGGTTACGCAAGTAAAACCAGACTACTGAAACAATGGACCGGCATAAGAGTTGAACTCTATGTGTTGAGTGATGATTAAGACCTCTTTGAGGTCTTGTTTTGAGACAATAGAATGTGTGGGTGAGTGGTTACATAGGACATTGACTGAGTGGACACAAGTAGGTACGGTGGAGAATATCCATCGCAGTTATATTTTGGATGGATTCTTATCTCAGAAGTATTTTTTAAGCACTAATACAATAAAAAGTAGCTAAACTTATATAATTATGTCATTTTTGAAATGATCATGGTTTTTTACAACCGTGATCATGGTGTATGCATCTCGTAATTCCAAAATTTCGGGAGTCTGAACGGGAGGAAACTGACGAAATTTAATCATGGTAAATATCCCGTTGTTTCATAATAATAAAATAATGCTAAATGTACTTTATTCATACGTCATTTATGTGTGTATTGGTTATACTTACCTTTATTTCGCTTTAATAGTATGTCTTACATACCAATAAAACAATATTTGTTTCGAACTGTTAGTCAAATTATGTTTGTACACAAACAATACAACAACTGTTCAAGTCGGTCCCTGATATGATCTTAAAAAGTCAAGGATTACTGGTACTATCTGATTTATAGAAACTGTGTGTGGGTGGGTGTATTTGAGAAACAAGGTTTGGGGTCCTATCTATCACGTTACATAACGCATTGTAACACACATTACACATTCGCAAGTCACATTGTTTTATGTAGGTACCTGCTGATCGATAGACATCTCCATTGGGATGAAACGACGAAAACAACCCACGACATGACGATAAAAATATGTTATTCGACATTATGAAACTAGAGACGCCCTAGGTTATTTGCGTAATAATATAGCTATAGCTGAAAAGGTGAATTCACGCTGGACCGGGCCGGATCCGGTCTTTTCCCGTGTCAACCGGTTTCAATTTGAACTCTATTTAATGACAGCTTTAAGCCTTCATAGCACAGTTTGTAGTAGCTCTGCCTTCTACGCAGGAGGGCGTAGGTTTGATGATCAAGAAAAATATTTGTGTGGTGAAGGCAGATATTTGTTCTCTGTCTGGGTGTTATATTGTATTCTAAGTACATGTACTTATAAAAAAAGGTATTGTACAAGGTCTGCTTAGTAAATTTTAGGGCTTACAGCCACTTACAGCCACTTATGAACACAATTTAAATTTAATCATTCCCAAAAGTTAGGCCTGTCACATTCAAAACTCCGTGGTAGAGATTCATCTTTTGACATATTTTTTTATGTAGGTCATGGATAGTTTGTGTGAGTTCCGTTTTATTTATTTTAAATACACGTTACTACCCATGCAGACAGAAGATGGCCGGACGGGGTCGGCTATGATTTAAGAAGCCTTTATTTATGTAAATTGTCGTATAAATAAAGTCATCTCATCGGGCATCACGGCCACGGCCCGTTTCCGGGCCGGTGTTGTGTAAATCTCTTTGAACCGTATTAGATGTGATGGTAGATAGAGATAGCTTTTATCATAATGTTAGGGTACCTAGGTACTCGACATTATGTAATATTAAGCTTACAGTCGACAATACTGGGGGTGTAGAAGACATTGACCGAGCGAATAAAGGCCTGCGCGCATCTAGGCGTTGGCGATCAGTGAAACGCTGTCAACGCTGTCATATTTGACAGCGTTTCACCGCAGAACGCTTAGCCGTGCGCAAGGCTTAAAGGCCTGCGCACACCTAGTTCGCTGGCGGTAGCGATCAGTGAAACGCTGTCAAATTTGGCAGCGATATATGACAGCGTTTGACTGATCGCTGACGCCAGCTGACTATACAATAAAGGCCTGCGCACACCTAGTTCGCTGGCGAACGCTATCAGTGAAACGCTGTCAAATCTCAAATCTGACAGCGATATTTGACAGCGTTTCATTGATCGCGTTCGCCAGCGAACTAGGTGTGCGCAGGCCTTAAGTGAGCGAGCGAGTGTGTATAGGTTTGTTCGTAGTCAACTTTGTAATGGTTTGACACATTGAAATGAAACTTGGAATATAAGTATGTACATATTTGTGACCTAGAATATCGTCTATGCTAATTTTTATATGGGTTTCATGCAAGTGACGGTAGTAGGTATCTATCTAAATAGGTATTTCTGGTTTCTGAGCCTCATTGCAATCTACTATTTAAAATCCAAATTTAACATAATCTTTATTCGTAGGTGAATCTAGGTGTACCAGTTCTATCAGTTGTCTTTCATAGCGTGCAAGCTTTGCTTACCTCGGAGCTGGATGGCGCAGAATGACACATCTGCTAGTAACTTATTTTAGAAAGATAGAAGCTAAATTCGTTCTTTTACATAACGTACCTATTCATAAGTGTAACGTTATCCGACTAATAATGACGACGTAGAAAAAGTGGTAGTCAACGAAGCATGAAGCTCACATTCAAATAGCTAAATGCAATTTTTCTCTGCCATTCTTCTCAAGTTACAGTTACATAGCTCGCTCCAAACTGAGATCTTGCCGTCAAATAGTTTAATCTCATTGTCATAACTGTCTCCCATAAGCCCCCTTAAGCCTTGCGCACATCTAAGCGATCTGTGGTGGCGATCAGTGAAACACTGTAATAATTGACAGCGTTTCACTGATCGCCACCATAGACCACGAAGATGTGCGCAAGGCTTTACTTCTAAAGGAAAAATAATTTTCAATCTTGGTTCACAATTGACGGAGAAATCGATGAACATACATAAAAAAAAAAAAACATACATACAGCCGAACATAGAACCTCCTCCTTTTTGGAAGTCGGTTAAAAATAGTTGGTTTTTGGAATGAAAAACGCAACAAAATCTGAACCAGATTATAAATAAATGGATCTGGGGGCTAATTCTCGGGCCGATCTCGATCATTTTGTAATTTTATTTTATTGCTTCTTTTCGAAGAGAGAATGCCAGATTTCCTTGAGTAATTCATCAACAACATCATCATAAAAGCCTCAACAGCTACGATATACGGAAAACTTAGAAAAAGTACGGGGTTGTGAAAAGAAGCAATAAAATAAAATTGCAAAATGATCGAGATCGGCCCGAGAATTAGCCCCCTGATAGCTTGCTCCTGCGTAGACTCTCTTGGCATCTATCTTTAATACCTATGTATTTCCATTAGTTTTTTGGTCTTCTTTATTTCTCTAATAAATATTATCGCGAACAAATATTTGTGTGGTGCACATAAATGTTTGTTCTCTGTCTGTATTATATTGTATTCTAAGTAAGTATGTATTTACAAAAAAATATATACATATTTAAGTATAATAATATCAGCTGTCTAATTCCCGTCGTATAAGCTCTGCTTAATTTTTTTGTGCTAAATTGCGTTGTGTGGATTGACATAGGTCTTCTTCTTATCGTGTCACTGATTCTTTCGAACCAAGTGTGGTGAAAGGATTTTAAGTGCGCCTCGAAGAGGCTCGTGACATAGGTAATATTTATTTATAGTTAATATTGCTAACCTTAAAATATACTTACTTAACCTTGGTTTTCTTTACTTATGTAGGTACACTCTTTTGTTCTAAATGATATTTTTTATTCTTTTTTCAAATAGTGATGGTTAATTACAGACTCCTTGGTGAGAGTTGTTCCACAAATTCAAATGGAATTTGAAAACAAAACCTTCTTTGAGTTTTACTGTTTTTTCTCAACACCAACAAATACGTGATGACTTGAGTAGAAATCGACAAGTAAAAGTAGGACAGGAAAACTACGTGTATACCTCATCCTCAGTTAGACCCTTTCTCTCTTCGTAGGTCTGTATAGTGCCTAGATGGGGTTAAGTTGGCAATGTTTGGGTGTGTTTGTTTATCTTGAATGTCGTGTTGTAATCATGACATTGCTTGGCTCTTTTCTACAAAATCTTGAGCGTCTACCTATGTTGTTGTTTGTTATATTATAACATACATACATAAAATCACGCCTGATTATTTTTAAGCTGATAACTGTATCCTACTTACCATACATAAAGAGTTATCTATCTGTCGACATGATTCCTCCTGGATCTTAAGACATTATGTAGGCACATAAGTACTAAGGTTTTATTCAAATGAAAAATTTACTTTCAAAACCTCAAGGCGCATATTCAGTTCCATTCTATCGCCAAAGCGAAACCAATGACCCAAGAATTCAGAAACCCTACCAACTGAACTAACCGTTAGTGAGTAACCATGTCAAATTCTTATTTAATATTCCGGTGACACAGTCGCCTCTGCCGTTTCAAGTGTCTATTTTAAGGTTGTATTGAATATACCGACATTAAACGGTATTTGTTACTTAGGTACGTGTATTTACGAATACCTATACTTGACAGTAAATAATGAGAATGATGTGGAGGAAACAATAATGATATAAACATACATATTACATGCATTTATTTGCTTCTTCAGCACAGCACGCACAAAAAAATAAAGCAAAATCATACTAAAGAAAATAACTTAAATACAAACCACAATAAGATTAAAGTATTATAAGTATAATATATATTAGCAAATTAAACATACAAATCAGCATATTATAAAGTAGGTAATATTATAAGTATACCGTGTGGGAATGGGAATACAATTTTATCATTTGTATTATTCTTTGACATTTAAAATAACGACCATACAAACTTTGAGATGATTCAATTTATTTTATTATACCTACTTAGATAAGTGCCATTATAATCACGAAAAATATTTATCATCCAAATTATTAATTAAAGTAATTGGTAGGTAACACAAGGCTATCAGTATTATGGTAGGTAGATATAATGATTTATCTCAGTAAATAAAAATAACAAAACCAATATAGGTACGCCAAATAACCCAAGGGTCAATGACAAACCAACCATTACTAGGTAGATTCGTTAATAATCGTGAGAAGTGTTCGCCTATTAAAACTTATTGAAATGTAAGCCCACGGGTTCAGATAAATTGACGTAGGAGTTTCATTCATCTGTTGCAACATTTTAATTATATATCTTTCTGAGAAATGAAAGCGAAATTCGCCTGTAGCACAATGCATTAAATCACTCAATTAAAGCCAAGATCAAAGAACTTATAAATGTAACGAGTCTATTATTAAAATTATAAGAAGTTACTCCTATTGTTTTCAAAAATAATGTTATGACTAGGCTCTTTATTATGTGTAAGAGTATAGCCGAACGAACTCTTTTATAAGCACAGTAAAAAAAATCCTTATCCTATTTTTGTTTCAATTTAGAACATAGCATTTAGCCTTTGCATCATTTTTGGTGACCAGTACTTAATGAAACCAGTATGAACCAGTAATAACAGTTATTAACTATATTAACAAAAAGTTTACATATCTAGAGTTTGTTGCTAAGTTAACTTTTATCAACACCGAGGTTAAGTTCAGTATTATTATAGTCATCATACGAAGTCCTAACCCTAAATTCTATTACCATTTTGTATTTCGACAAATACATAACATCTAACGAATTGAGACCCGACCAAAACCTTCAACTCATGATTTTATGGGAAAACTTTGCCTAGCAATAGGATACGACGTTTATAAGTATTCATAAGAAAAAAAGTAGCCAAGTGCGAGTCGGACTCGCCCATGAAGGGTTCCGTAGCATCAAGTAACATAATATAAAGGTAAATTGCGTCATTTCGTAATTGTGTGTAGTTCGTCGAAAGGTAAATTGCGGTTTACGGTTTATGACGTATAAAAAAAAAACTACTGACTAGAACTCGTTCAAACCAAATATCGTTGGAAGTTTGCATAGTAATGCACAACATATATTTTTTTTAGTATTATCATTCTCTTACTTTAGAAGTTAGAGGGGGGGGGGACCAACTTTTTTCCACTTTGGAAGTGTCTCTCGCGCAAATTATTCAGTTTAGAAAAAAACGATATTAGAAACCTCAACATCATTTTTGAAGACCTATTCATAGATACGCCACACGTATGGGTTCGATGAAAAAAATTTTTTTGAGTTTCAGTTTCAAGTATGGGGACCCCCAAAATTTATAGTTTTTTTTCTATTTTTGTATAAAAATCTTAATGCGGTTCACAGAATACATCTACTCGCCAAGTTTCATCAGTCTAGCTCTTACGGTTTCGGAGAAAAATGGCTGTGACATACGGACGGACAGACAGACAGACAGACAGACAGACAGACAGACAGACAGACAGACAGACAGACATGACGAATCTATAAGGGTTCCGTTTTTGCCTTTTGGCTACGGAACCCTAAAAAGCACATACCTAAGCTACACATAGATTAGCAAATATTATTACGATTTCGATATTCAAAAGAGTAACAAATCAATGAATAGAACAAAAGAAAACTTCGAGTACGGTATGTAAGTATGCAATACATATTATGTTGAACTCTGTGAAGTTATGCCAATTTCATTAGAATTAAATAAGTCTAATAATGAGGCGTGTCATAGGTACCTGTAAATTGCGAGCTCATTGGCTGCTTCGTTACGCAAAGAATTTTAGAAGATTGTATTTATAATTTATTTTATTGTAAGTAGGTACTTACTCTTACGAAAACTATAGGTAAAGATATACGGTATTATTACACATAAAGTGAAAAGAGTTATGTAAAACTCTTGAAGGTTACAACCACTACAAGTCCCACTTGCATGTCTGCAAGTTTATAAAATAAATTAATAAAAATTGTTCAATACATCTACAAAAAAAATTGCCTATAGAAACATCTCATCTAGTTTAATAAAGTATAGTATATTAGTAGTATAGTATAGTATATTATATATTTCCAGAGGATATTGTCTACCTACACAATGTTTTCATTTGCAACGTGATTTGACATGACAATGTTAATCACACACAATTCACATTCCAGTTCGTATAAACATATTCGTAGAATGTGGTATGTTGCATGTTAGATTTATTGAAGAGTCACACTGATTATAGAAAGACTTTGAAAAGCATGAGGGATCTATAAATAAATCTTTGTATTTTTCATTGAGTATGCATTTCTTACGGAGATTTGCTAAAAATACCCACCGCTACTGATCAGTCATATAGCAAACAGAAGAGTTAACAAAACTCGAACATCGAACACAAATGAAGTTGAGATGGTGGCATACTTGTTTGCGTAATGTAAACGAATAATGATCATGTTATTGCTAATGAGTAAGCATTCCATGATGGTTTAATAGTTCTTGTACGTGAGTGCAATCAGCACAGAGTTCAATGAACTGAGGATGGCATGGATAGATATACCGGACCCATCTTGAACATTTAACGACAGATAAGTAGAGAAAAGGAGAAAGGAAGACTGCAAAATAGAGTCGTCTCCTGAAATGACAAAAAATGGGAAAAAACATGAAAACATGCACATATATTATGACCCCGAATGAAGATGTCTATTTGGTAGTGTAAGCCCTTCTCTCTATAGTTAACAATTAACTCTTTTGAAAAGAGATTTACTATGCCTAAGTAGTAAATATTTGATAATCCGTCCAGGTCTGATGCTAAGAAGGTAAGCAATTGATGGTCAACACCGCCTACGTTCATCTTATTTCTACTCCGCCGGTCCACTCTAAGAAAGCTTTTGTTTGTCCAAATATTACGATATACAAGTTTACAAGTGCAAATACGCCCATCTGTTGTAAATTGCCGGTAAAAATAATTGCTGAATGAAGATGGCTATTTATCATACAGGTTCTAAGTTCTAAGCCATTTATTTTTGAAAGTGTTAAGAAATTGAGTTGGGTGAACTGTCGAAAAAACATGGTTCGGTAATATTTGGTTAAATAAACAGTTAGAAAACTGGTTAAATACTTTGATTGAAGTGTTTCTTTTATTGCTTTGTAACCCAGTTTTAGTGCTTCAATATTTTGCGTTATGCGTTGTTTATAATAGATAATGGTTAGTTTCTTGCACTTTGTGTAAGATGGTCCATTATTTGTGGTAATTGTTTTTAACTTCATGAATATTTAAGTTTAACCGATGACGTGCAACTACCTATATCCAAATCATTAAACTTTAACTTTACATAATTATCATTGTTGTTTTAAACATTTAAACCAAGCAAGTTTGCTTCGACCATTTCGTTTATTCTGTAATTCATTTAATACCAAAAAGATCTTAGCTTAAAGAAAATAATTAGATTTTATATCTATTGGTAAGTAGGTATATGAAATGTATTAAATACGAGGGTAGCTTTAGTCTATCCGCGCGAACGATTCAAACCAATAACTGCCAAAATGAATAATTCTAAATATATCTAAAAGAAAAGTAATCTAATGCTTAGCTAATGCTAATACACAAGGTCGCTCACCTGACGGAGTCCAGCATTCGGGGCAGTCCTGGCAGAGAGTCGCCCAGTCGAAGGCCAGATCCTCAAAACTCGCCATAGCTCTGGCTGTCAAACCACACTCACACACAAACACTCCACCATGTCATTCAAGGAATTATAGAAGCGCGATCACTGTCATACAGGTGATGATAACATTCGCGGTTATTGGATCGGCATGCGCGTGCGACTGAGCGGTCGACGGAACACTGCGCTTAGGCAAGCGGCAACCTCGCGGACGGGATGCGATGTCGCACCTTCAGAACCTGTTCTAAAACTGTTGGGGCATCTATGTCCTGCGCTCACTTGCTTTCAATGAACCGTTAACGTTCTTTTCTTTGGGCGTGTCAGCCTTATCTCAATCTGTATCACGTAATCCTTACAATTACAATACTCTATTGTCCGTTGGATTTGTGAGAATTAGATTGAATGATTATCGATTTCGAGACTGACAACCTTACCTAAATAGGTACTTAATTATTTTACAGGTTACAGATTTGGACTAAAGCAGCATAACTATACATATTTGAGCTTATTAAATTGTCGCAATTATAAATAAAATAAGGTAATATACGCGATAAATACCCGTGTAATTGTTTCAATATCCTTATTAATATTATAAATGCGTTTGTAACTCTGTCTGTCTGTCTGTCTTCCTGTCTGGCTTTCACGCCAAAACTACTGAACCGATTGAAATGAAATTTGGTACACAGATAGTTGAGGGCCTGGGGAAGGACATAGCCTACTTTTTATTTTGAAAAAAGGGTTGTAAGGGGTTGAAAATAGGGGTTGAAAGTTGTATGGAAGTATCGTCATTTTTAGAGCTAGAAACTTAAAACTTATTTTTTAGTCTGTTGATTTGATATAAAAAATACGACATTCAAAGTTTGTGCTGGGGGGGTAGAGGGAGGGGAGTACAGGGGGGAGTGTGGAGGGGAGGTGCGGGGGGAGTGTGGAGGGGAGTATAGGGGGGAGTGTGGAGGAGAGTACAGGGGGAGTAAGGAGGGGAGGTGCGGGGGGAGTGTGGAGGGGAGTACAGGGGGGAGTGTGGAGGGTGGTACAGGGGGGAGTTGGAGGGGAGGTGCAGGGGGAGTGTGGAGGGGAGTACAGGAAGAGTGTGGAGGGGAGGTGCGGTGTGGAGGGGAGGTGCGGGGGGAGTGTGAAGGGGAGTACAGGGGGAGTGTGGCGGGGAGGTGTGGGGGGAGTACAGGGGGATTGTGGAGGGGAGTCTGGGGGGATTGCGGGGGAGTGTGGGGTGTGTTGAGGAGAGTGGGGGGAGTGTGGGGGGAGTTTGGAGAGGAATGCGGGGGGGATGAAAGTGTGGCGTAGTACGACGCCATATGTCTAAGTTTAGTAAGAGGGCAGACGACTGTGTCACGTGCACGCGAATATGACGTTGTTATTTAATTACTGTTTTCTTCCGCTGCAAATTAAAAATGCTACCCATAGACACTATACCACGCGGACGAAGTCGCGGGCACAGCTAGTAATTACATATTTGTGTCCGAACTCTGTATTTATAAAGAAAAATAGCTAATCAATAAAAGACTACTACTTCAAAAACTTATACCTACCGTAGCAAGTACTTATATAATTATTATTTTAGTAGATACTGACGTGAGGCTCAACATCTGTACCTATGCATCCTGGACTCCTGGCTCTGGGCACGTTCATGAAGCGTGACCTATGAGGCAAAGCTTTGTGCTAGTTGTATGCTTACCATGCATCCATTCTTCTTCTTATCGTGTCACTGATTCTTTCGATCCAAGTGTGCTGAAAGGATTTTAAGTGCGTCTCAAAGAGGCCCTTTTCGTGCACTGGACACATATTTTAGAACTTTCTAGGTTCTACGACATGCCGGTTTCCTCACGATGTAAAAACTCATTGGTACACGACTGGATTAGAACCCACGACCTTAGGATCAGAAGGCGGGGCCGCTACCACTAGGCCACCAGTGCTCTGCATCCATTTATATGCATTGAAGAGTCAATGGTATCTGATTCTACGTTCTAAATTCGCGACACGTCCGGATTGCTGTTCTTAGGTATGCCTGCCCACGTTCTTCAATTGCAAGCTTTTGTACCAACGACTATAACTTCTAGATTTTACTGCCGAAGGAACCTACATAAATAGAGGTTTATGCAGGTAATTTAATAGACTAGGAACATAAAGCATCGATGTGTCATACCCATTGCTTACCCAGATTTTTATAGAAGACAGACAACTTTCTAGGTATGAACATTTGACCGTTCTTCCTTCTCTCATCAACGTAGTTTTGATAATATGTTCGCATTAAAAAAAAGAAATCCAAATAAAGGTGAGTAGATAGGCAGTTAGGCACCTACTACTACAGTCACGATACTGTGCACTAAATGATTTTATCGTTTTAACCTAAAATGTAAAAAAATAAAATCCCTCTAATGGGCCATTGCAAAACACTATCATTGCTAATATTATAAATTGTGAAAGTAATAGCTCTGTCTGTCTGTCTGTCTATAGCGCTTTCACGCCAAAACCAATTTAAATGAAATTTGGGTACTCAAATAATAGTCTGGAGCCTGAGAAAAGACAAAGGCTACATTTTAATGCGAAAAAAGTGTTGAAAGGGGGGATGAAAAACTACATGGAAGTATGGTCATTTTTAGAGCTAGTAGCTTGAAACCTTTTTTTAAGGCTGTTGATTCGATACAAATATTATACTTATGACATTCAAAGTTTATAA
Source organism: Thera britannica (assembly GCA_939531255.2). Taxonomy (NCBI): domain Eukaryota; kingdom Metazoa; phylum Arthropoda; class Insecta; order Lepidoptera; family Geometridae; genus Thera; species Thera britannica. The sequence goes on along the minus strand of OW618041.2, from coordinate 4,148,910 downwards.
AAGTTTTACATGGGTGTAAAATTAGGGGATGAAAGTTTGTATGGAATTATGTGAATGTTTTATAAAATGTACTGGATTTTACCGTTGCAATTAAAAAATGCTACCAAAAGACACTATTCCACGCGGACGAAGTCGCGGGTACAGCTAGTATACCAATAAAAGCAACACTTAATATTGTATCGAAGTTTAACCTACAATTTTTCTGATAAGTGCCAGTAAGTTAGGTAAGAGCTTACGAAAACTTTTTATAAAAACAACGTAAACACAAAATTGTAGGTTACATAGAACGGCGGCCGTACGCGTAGTTTATTTAAATCATTATGCATCTATGATTTTGGAATGACTTCATATTATTTAAATAATAAATTGGGGGTCTGAGCTCGTGGTGTCTATTATAATTTAAAAACAGAAAGTGGTAAGTGAGAGTACTTTGTGATGTTTAATTTTTGTAGACATTATATAGTCTTACGCTGAGTTTTAACGACTAGAATTATGCAATTAAATAAGGTTTATAACCGGTTATTTAATTCAGACATGGATAGGCACTCTTTTTTATGGATTTAGTTGAGTGATATAGTCAGTGAGTGAACTCATATTATTATCAACACAAAATTTAGAGACGTGAAAAAGCACGCTTCGAATTATGTAGGATGTTCCTGACTCAAAGCTAAATCCTGCCAAATCTCTCTGGCTTCATCTTCTTCCTAATAAGAGAATAATTTGGCCAATGTCAAGTGAGGATATATAAATAGTTTTTAGTCAAGTCAGTCAATAGACAAGTCAGCCGTTCCGTTATTGGCTTTGAAAAAAAGGTGGCGGTTTTCTTCTATACCATAACGGATACATTTTCGTTCAACTCAGGATATCACACAGTACACTTTCATTCCAACTGCTCACACTTTGCGTTAAGACCTCAAGTAATGTTGGTTAAAACACCAGCAAAACTCAAAATAACACCAGAATAACTATTTGGATAAAAAAGCTATGTGACTTCCCAAAATGTCAGAAAACTAATCATCTGTTTCGCTATCCTTTGAGTCAGGTTTAGGGCATCTTGTTTGGACGTTGTGATTGACATTTGAAAGCTGAAAGGACAATTATATCGTCACGTCAGTAAAGCTAAAGATTCAAAAAATTAATGATAAATATAAAAAAACCAAATCAAAATCAGTTGGGAGCTACAACGCCATCACACTATACACAGGTTATCATATAACACACCTAGTTTTGAAGGGTCCCACGACTGCCACGTCCATGCAAATGAGAAAATATGCAGACTTTCAAAATTAGTCTAATTTTCTGTTTTGCATTATAGAGCGCAAAATGTCCTTGAACTCAAGCAACTCACACTTCACATCCTGCCAATCCTGTTCCGAATAGTCAAACGCACGAAGGCATCTTTTCTGTAAATCATTGCTTGAAATTTGCATCTTCTCTATGAGGCAATAAGACTGAAATCCTCTTGTTTTTCAATAATTACACAATAGCACGCAGGAGAGTCACATTTCAGAAAACAGCCTTCCTTATCTTGTAGTAAGTCAACCTACACATAATCACAAACTTTAGCATTGCATCTGATCTTTATAGACATACACTGAGTTATATACATGAATGTACCTACTTACTAAATTACCTACGGAATTGCACCACTTGAATCTGCATATTTTATCCGTCAAATAAAAATATATCTGTCTCTTTTTTAAGCTTGCATTAAGTTTTTGTTCTCTAGTAATGTTTTGAATACCTTTTTCAGCACTGTTATTGATGGGTACTGAAAAGAACCCGAGTGGCCATACTTTAAAAAAAAATACGGTCGCGTTAGTGCCGAACAGTCCATGAGTTATTCGGCGAGTGTGATTAGGATCCGATGGCGCAGCGGACAGCGCAGCCCGTACCACGAGGAAGGTTGCCGGTTCAAATCCCCCTCGGCTTTACCTTTTGGGACATTATAAAATCTTAAAAAAATTGTACCACTCCACTTCGCCAACTACGAGCCGCGTGCCTTCTCCGGCTCAACTTTGCGGGGTCCCCCATTTGGGATTTAGCAGCTTGCTATTAAACGACGTGACGTAAGGCCATACAAACACCATTTACATTACACATACATTATACACAGTGCTGACGAACGTGATGATAGTATGTAGTAAGTAAATGTTAAACCGATCTTAGAAAATGTCGATCGACACGTTCGAAAATGTGACCCAAATCGTATTCAAAGAAAATCTGGGTGGTTAATGCGAATTCTTTGTTTTACTTTCATTGTGTTTAATTTTAAATCTTCTTCGTAATTTTATTACGCGTTTTCTATTATTTGATTTGAAAATGTAAATCAGTCAAGCTATATTCAGACTTGTGTATTCGTCTTCACAAAATGATAATACCCTGAAATTTGGTGTCTATTGGGTTAAACCTGGAGTTACAATAGGGAAACTATTTTGATCCTACAGCCTCGCGCACATCTAGATCGCCTGTGACTGAGATCAGAGTATTGCTGACAAATATTCCGGCAGTGTGTGCAGAAACATGCGTCACAAAAAGACGCAAGATGAAGATGAACGCACGAGTGTGAACACAGCCTAAGTTATTCGTAAACATTGCTTGAAGCCAAAAGTTTACCAGCAATTTGACATGACGTTATCGTGTAATGAATGAATGAAGTTGCATAATGTTTTGTTTACTCACGCACAGATGAGATTGTCGGAGTTTCTAAGATTGCTTTTGAAGACTGCCATTTCGGACTTTTTTGATAGTGATCTGAAACATAAAGGGCATAATAGGTACTCTAGGATGGTAGATTTGAAAATTTACGTAACAATTTTTTTTGCCCAGTGCTCTCAATCTGTAACAAATAGCGTGAGGAATCCAGTTAGTGCTGAAGTTGTTCTTGCAGCGATGGTCTTGCAACAATCAAACAACAACAACAATTTTGGGCGGTTTAGGCTAAGTTATAAGATGTAATGTTCTAGACCTAATTTTATCCTTGTCCTTAGTCTAAGTGAGAGAAATAAACAAATAAACAAAACAAATTGTTGTTTGCCTGTTGCAAGTACTGAGGTATTGCATAATTTATAGGTGGACGTGCCCTGACTATCCCTAACTGATCTGAGCAGGTTCCTTTAATTACCAATTTAGGCAGGTAACTACCAAGACATCTGAAAGTATGTCTACCATGCCGTACTACAGTCACACCTAAGCCTATTTAATGTTTTTTCTTTTTTATAATAATTAGATACCTAAAGACATCTTGATTGGAAATTCTTATTAATTTAGGTGCGATGTTAACGACAAAAGTTTTATTAAGCAGGTCAGGTACCTACTCAATTGTTTTTTTACCTACGTATGTAAAAATGGAGTAATAACCAACGTCTTACAGCATGCGATTACGATCGAAAAAATATGCAAGCATCTACTTATGTTAAGAATGTATTTACCTACTTACCTTCATTATATCATCAAATTAGATCTTAATACGGCGAGTAGGCAAAGAATTCTAATCTTCTTATCAAGTCACTGTTCTTTCGAACCGAGTGTGGTGAAAGGACTCAAAGATGATAAATAATAAATAAATAAATATTGTGGACAATTCACACAACACTACCCAGCCCCAAACTAAGCAGAGCTTGTAATATGGGAACCAGATAGCTGATATAATACTTGAATACATTTATTTTTTTTGTAAATACATACTTAGAATACAATATAACACCCAGACAGAGAACAAACATTTATGTTCACCACACAAATATTTGTTCTCGGTGGGGATCGAACCCACGACCTATGGCGCAGAAGGCAGAGCTACTACCAACTGAGCTAGAGGCCAGTCAAACGATACGTAATTGCAAATGCAAATTCAACCAAGAGAAATGTCATCTTCCAAGGTAAATTGACCTATTGTATTAGTCGTATTATGCCTAACAATCTATCTATCTATCTATTCAGCCTGTATGCACCCACTGCTGGGTATAGGCCTAATATTGATCTTAATACGGCGAGTAGCCAAAGAATCCTAATCTTCTTATCGAGTCACTGTTCTTTTGAACCGAGTGTGGTGAAAGGATTTTATGTGCGCCTCAAAGGTGATACGATATTGCAAATGCAAGTTCAACCAAGAGAAATGTAATCTTCCAAGGTTAATTGACCTATTGTATTGGTCGTATTATACCTACCTAATTTGCTAAGGTATTTACTTACTATGTATGTCATGAAATATACAACACCTTATGTGCCAATCTGTTTAGTAACAGATTGGCACGTAAGTTAAATGCCTGAGTAAAAGTAAGCAAACTAAGACGCTATGCGAAAATACATGCGAGAGTAGGCGTAGAACGGCTCTCCACTGATGGGTGGAAGACATCGTGGCAGTGTAAGATTTCATGGCATCTGTTCAGCGAAATCGTGGGTTCGAATCTGGTCGATGAGTTTTTGTTGCAAAAATACCTACCCATCCGTCTGTCAAAGCAAAATATCATGCGGAATGTGATTTGTTTTTATACAACTCATTGATGAAACAAGCAACACTATAAACAAAATATGGCCTCGTAGGTCACGCACGTTAGGACCGTGCTCTACGATGTACTACCCTGCGTCCGTCAACTTGAGGCAAACAGATGTTCAGCCTCACGTGCCTAATTTTATCGTAGTAATTTAAATATACTTACTAGGTACCTAATATTTCAATTTTATGATTAGATTTTACGTCTTGCAAAGATGCTGAAAAAAAAGTTGCCATTGTAAATCACATAACCAATCATTTAACTTCCATGCCGACGTTACCAAATCATAATACCTAACAGTTCCTGAATTACCGACCCGCACCTAAAAGGCAGCTTTACCTACAGTTTTATTATCATTTGAAGTGGTATTACTTGATATGGTCGTACCTGCATTGAGCACGCATACCTCAAGTTCCATTGGGTTATTACGTGGCACATGTGGTCGTGGTTTCGAAAGGCACGCTTAATAAGGCAACTGATTTTAGGCCGATTCGACAAAGCGACATAAATAATATTTATCCTATAAAACCTTGCGCACATTTAGGCGATCTGCAATGGCGATAGCGATAAGTTTCAGTATAGGGCTTTACAAACATCCGCACACACTGCTGCGAACTTTGACAGCGATACACTGATCGCAATCGCAGGCGATCTGAATGTGTACAAGGCCTCAGACAGAAAACCAACTATGTAGGCACCAGCGAAGTATGCAGTGTTGAATTCCAGAAGATAATCACATCGACTGATATTTTCATAAACATAAAGATGCTGTTTTTGCGTCACCAAAAAGAATTAATACCTAAGCGTGGTTTGTAAGTTAACTTTATTTAAACGACTCCCTAATGATTAGAGATTATGGGTCTTATTAATAATCCTGGCGTAGCGTTGGACTAGTTAATCCGTGTTTTGTCTCTTGCATTGACATGCAATTGTCAACTCGAGCAAATGTGACAAAACACGGATTAACTAGTCCAACGCTACGCCAGGATTATTAATAGCACCCTGAGTCTAATCGAAGCATAATTATGTCGCATAGGCCTCTTATGCCACGCACATTAAGAACGTGCCCTATGATGCACTGCCTGTGTTCAGCCTAATGTGCCTTTTATGTCGCACCTGATGAGAGCTGTTCCGTAAAGAAAATACGTAGGTACTACTTACTGAAAAACTCGAGCAAGTGTTTGTAAAAATGAAGATGTGTTTACATTTAAAAAATAAACTGTGAGAACAGTTCTATTTCTGCTAAAGTTGGGTAAGCGTTATTTACTGAACGTGCAACCTTGAGTGACCTGCCGGCGCATACCAAAACACCTCTTACTAAAAGGTCGCAACATTTAATATTAGATCAAAATATTGAAATAAGCGTTTCAAACTTGGGAAAGACGGAACAAATTATAATCGATATTTGAATTATTTTGGAGATAAACGTGATTTCAGAAAAAATCTTTTGAACAAATAAGTCAAATGTCCAAAAGTTTTAACATCCTGACTAAGGTGATCCATATCCTCAGACCATGGAAACAGCTACGTGAATTTCTACCAAACATGGCTACGAACTAAGGTCTAAGCTACGAGCTAACTCAGAACCTCAAGCTTTTAAAAAAACCCACCAGGCAGACAAATAGACATATACACACAGCCTCACTTATAGCCCCTTCTATTTACTCTTTTACCTAGTGTGGTCTAGATTGTCCACAATATTTATTTATTTATTATTATCCTATTTCGGAAGTTCTTAGTCGGGTAGCAAATTAATTGGTGCAGCCGGTATTCGAACGACATAAACTATAAATAGGCCTATATACTTAGACCTATACTACGAGTATAATAGCTTACACCTATACTATAATGATCATATCAGACCTAATGTCGGAAAATATGGACTTGGTCTGAGGAATGACCGTGGTCAGAAGCTAATTGAATTCTGTATTGAGGAAAGCCTTTGCATAACTAACAGCTGCTTTCAACATCATCCACGGCGCCTTTACACTTGGCTTTCACCGGGCGCCCGGTACAGGAACCAAATTGATTATATTCTTATAAGCACCCGATGGAGATCATCTGTGCATAATGTCAAGACCTATCCCGGTGCTAACTGCGGCTCCGATCACAACTTGTTGCTTGCTAAATTCTCCCTCCGTCTCAAGTCAATGAGCAGGAAATTAAGATCTAAGCCGCGATCTCTTGAGGAAGCTGAGAAAACCATCTTTCGGGACGCAATGGAATCCAAACTACTCGAGAACCCACCTCCCAAGGATAACGCTAACAAGTGCTGGGAACACATCAAAGACCAGATGTCGGAATCATTAAATGAAATCTGTACTAAGAGAAAGAGCACAACTGAGCAGAAATCAAAGGTTTGGATCTCAGAAGGCACTTGGAAGAGTATCCTGGAAAGGAAAGAGATAAAAGCAAAAGGCTTGCACAATGACGAGGTGAAAAAGGAATACTCCGATATTTGCTTGACCATCAAGAAGAAGTGTCGCCAAGACAAGAATAATTTTAAAAATTTTATCGAGAGTATATGTAGTGAAATTGAGACACACGCCATCAAATTTCAAACGTCAGATCTCTTCAAGAAGGTCCGCCTCCTTTCCGGAAAATTCAAGCCCAAATCTTGGGTAGTTGAGGACGCAAACGGGGCTCCAATCCACGACCTGGAGGCCATATGTGATAGATGGCGTGAGTATTGCGAACAACTTTACATCCAAGCACCTCCCATAACTGATCCTCCATCCATTAGCTGGCCTTCTTTGGAACAGGAACCATCAATTCTTCGCGTGGAGATCAAGACCGCCATAATGCGACTCAAGGACAAGAAGGCACCGGGTCCTGACCGGATAACAGCAGAAGTGATCAAGTGCTTGGGTGAGGGCGGAGTCGATATTCTACACACGATATGCAGTCACATCTGGCAGCATGGGGACTGGCCCAGAGACTGGACAGAGTCAATTATACTCCCGTTGCACAAAAAAGGCTCCACAAAAAAATGCGACAACTACCGCACCTTGGCATTGATATCTCACTGCAGTAAAATCTTGCTACACATTATAAATAACCGCCTTCGCTACTACCTGGACTGGCAAATTCCTCAAGAGCAAGCGGGCTTTGTGAAGGGCAAAGGCACCAGGGAGCAAATTCTTAACATAAGACAGGTTATCGAAAAGACCTACGAATTTAACATCCCGGTCATAATGTGTTTCATTGATTACAGCAAAGCCTTTGATTGTGTTGACTGGAGCTGCCTGTGGATGGTTCTGACAGATCTAGGAGTTCCGAAACACCTTATAGCACTTCTGCAGACGTTGTATCTGGACAGTCAAGGTATCGTGAGAGTAGACCAAACGCTGTCACAACCGTTTAAATTCAGGAAAGGAGTGAGGCAGGGCTGCATACTGTCACCTATCCTATTTAACATTTACGGAGAATACGTAATGCGAAGGACTCTCGAAAACTGGGATGGTGGTATAACGATTGGAGGTATTAAAATCACAAATCTGCGTTATGCCGACGACACCACCTTATTCTCGGCTAGTGAAGCAGAAATGGTTACCTTGTTAAGTAGAATGGAAAGTGTCAGCAAGGATCTAGGTCTCTCCATAAACAAGAGTAAGACCAAAGTCATGGTGATTGATCGGACTGGTGGCTTGGATCTCACTGGCGCACTTAATTTAGAAATAGTCGACACGTTTACTTACCTGGGCTCTGCTATCACAAGCAATGGATCGTGTGGATCAGACGTGCGTAGGCGGATCGGTATGGCTAAAAATGCCATGTCACAGTTGCATAAAGTGTGGGCCGATGGGAGAATCTCCGTTTGGACTAAACGCAAGCTTGTGACCACCTTAGTTTTCTCCATATTTTATTACGGAGCAGAAACGTGGACGCTTAGAAAAGCAGACCGAGCACGAATAGACGCTTTTGAAATGTGGTGCTGGCGGAAACTGCTTCGAATCCCATGGACGGCGCATCGTACCAACGTATCAATTCTGAAGGAGCTCAACATAAAAACAAGACTTTCCTCCATCTGTCTTCGCAGAGTCCTCGAGTTTTTCGGCCACATTGCCAGGAAGGAAGGGAGTAATCTCGAAAAGTTGGTGGTGACTGGCAAGGTGGAGGGAAAGAGGCCGCGAGGACGGAGCCCGATGCGTTGGAGCGACCAAGTGCGCTCAGTAACAGACTCCTCCGTGAGCGAAGCCATCCATGCCGCGGAGGACAGAACCAAATGGAGAAACATAGTGCAGACTAGGGTCCTGCACAAAGGTCACGACCCTCAACAGTGAGGATACCGATGCAAGGAGGAGATACTATAATGAAGGCACAATACCTAATTAGCGTCGGTTTATCTTCTTCCATACCTACGTTAGGTTACATACAGTCAACATCAAAACTGGATTCGTCTTATGCTTGTCGTTCCCCATTCTCACGAATTTCATGTTCTTCGGATGCCAATCAATGGTATTCTCCTACCTTTAACACAGAATAGACAATAGTATAAAGCCACGCCCGTTGCAATCCAGTCAAGAATTTGGCTAAACAGAGGCACCTATGTTTTTGGGTTTCAAGAACACCTCAGGGTTTAACCTTGAGCCCTTTATCTTGAAAGTTGTCGAAGGGCTAGGCGCAGTCAGGATGTCTGGTCCCAAGAAGACGAATTCTACATCTCCAGATGCAGGACAAAGCAATCCCCGAGAATGCGTGTGAACGGAGAAGCCAATATAGTGTGTGTGGTGTTTTCCAAACTTGAATAAATTTAGTAGTTAGTAGTAGTAATGATGCGTAAAAGCCATACTTTTCTGATGGTGAGTGTACTTCGCAAGTAGCTCGGAGAAATCGCCTACTCTATGGACACGCTAACATTCATCTCGACCAACTTACCAATAGGAACGCAATAAAACAAATCACTGTTTCAGACACTCTTTTATTAACAGTCTCATTCATTATGTGGTAAATTACAGTGTTGTCAAAATGTTCACAATTTCCTTCCAACTTCATCCAACTCATAATTCTTACAATAATTATTAATTATGTTCACTTCAGAGGAGAAAGGTTCTTAAAATTAAATCACTTAATCTTACGTGTTCACGCGGTCATGTGCCTTTAATTTTGACTGGGCCCAAAACCTAGAATTTGACGTGGTGATTCATCAACTTTATTTCTTGCCAACGGACAGGAATCCAGAAGTATTTGAGAAGTACTTAGCGTTCGCTTCGTTGACTCGCGTCTCTGCTGCTTGTGGATTCACAATCTCCAGTCCCTGGAAAAGAAAATGGCGTCAGATACTTCTAAATTAAAACCTATAGCAGTCTCATTCAATCTCATTAATAACTAAGTATGTATAAGTTGGTGACCAACAGCTCAGTTAAATGGCATCGTGGCTTTTATACTGTTTTCAAAAAGCAACAACTTAGAACTATAGTTCTTTTGTATCAAAATATTATGATCATTTATGATTATAATATTTGATACAAAAGAACCATTGATTTTCAAGAGCTAGTAAAGTTTCGTGCGTCAATTTTTTTTTTGCGGTAAGCATTCTCGAAGGCTTATTTCTATCCTGTGGACAAGGTCAGGCTTACACTTGTTTGCTGTGTAAGTATAACGAAATGTAGTGTTTAACCTTCGACGAACAGTTTCTAATGCGACTGACCATCATCTCATCGAAGAGACGCTTTCTCACTGTCATTCCGAAACTGCTGACGCTTCAATCATTGTCATGCAAAGAACAGTTCATGGATAATGACTTATCACGAAGCCATTACAATGGAAACTATGATCTTGTCATTCTGTGATTAGTATTTAGATTGGCTGATGCAAGGCCATACCTGGAGTTTACCATGAACGGACCTTAGAACGTATATCGATAGTAATAAAGGTTAGATTGGAATGTAGATAGAATAGAATTCGGTCATTCCTACGCGTTTTTTATGTGGACCTTACATGTTGACATCGTAGGGCTTTCTAATATATTTTGTGACCTTCAAAAACGAAGCCACGCGAGCGAAGCGACGAAAGAAATCTAGTAACATACTGCAATTTTCTTCCATGACGGTTCCAATCGATACTCGTACGGGAAACTCCGTGATAACCGATAATATTATCCAGGTCACGAGTTGTATCATGTTTTATTTAATTTCATTCTTTGCTATAAGGCTGGGTAAATTTTACAAACAAATATTTTATAATTGAGCACTATTTTATTATAGGTCAATTTGAGGAGTCAATAGGTTATGCCTAACTTTATAAATTGTTGACATCAAAATTTTTCCTAGACGATTTTATTTTGGACGTTGTCAATTTGTATGCACTCCATTTGTATCCAAGGCCGACTCCCCACAGATTGCTTATTTCCAACTGTAGTTTACAAACTAGCTTGGCACCGCCAACAATTTTCCCTTCGACGTAGTAACTGTGATATGTGCTAATTGAATTCCAAGATTTCCAAGTGTAGCGCCTATTTTAACGCCATCTAGTGTACCAGTTGCACGAGCAAAAGCAATCACAGATAATGACAGTTTAATTCTTGCATAACACGTTAGCTTTTTACCATAAAATTGTATTGTAGCTTCAAGCACAATATAAACACAGAGTATTAATAATCCAGTAATGTCAAAACTAATTTATTTTAAAGTTTTTAAATTTTCCGCCCTCTGCCACGCGCAAAACTATCTTGCGCGGGGTCTAGCCTTGGTCTAGCAGTAAACACACAAGTGATACAGAGGATAAAGGAGGCTAAAATAAAAGAAGGCCAGTAGCGAGTGATATGAATATAATGATACCGGGCTTATGCGATCAAGAGAAATGCTACCGTCATTTGTTTATATTTCAGCGCCGAAGTCTTTTTGAGACTGCATTGGAAAAAGCTACGAAGACAGGGGCCGCATCACCTAAGCGACTTTGATGTGCGAAGTGTATTTTATTTGTCGTCGCTGCGGGCTAACTGTTATTACTGCTTGATGTCTGCATTGTGATTATGTCGCTTCATTGGCTGTTCTCTTTCACGCATTGCAAATTGGCGGTATAGAGATGCCATCTGCCTCTTTTTATGATGCCTATTGTCTCTTAGATTTATATCATGGCAACAATATGCTTGAGAATTCATGGCATGATAATTATCTTGTCATTATCAATGCTTCTGATGTAATCTGTTTTTGTTCGACATCGATTAGATTAAATTAGATACTTGAATAACTTTATGTTTGTATTCAGATCACTATCTTTAGCCTGCAAGAAAAAGTCCACTACAGACATGGAAATGTCCTATAAGCTTCTAAGTTTGTAGTTCGTTGCCTGTTCTTCTAGGCTTGGTCGCGTGGAACTGGCACCTTAGACTCACCTAGCTTTAAGACGTTTCAAAGTGATCCTTGCAATCCTACTGAATAAATACAGTTTTGATATTTTGATTTAAGAACGATTCCGACCTCTCTAAATCCGCCGACTTACAGCAATCTTGACCATTTCATCTGTCCATCGGGAGTCCGTCTACGATTTGTCTTCCGGTTCGTGACTTAGATTGTAATATTCATTTTTTTTTGATAATTTATGAGCTAGAGCCACCGTTATTGTATGAAATGTAAAGGGGACATTAGGATATTGAAATTCGGAGCAGATCCTCGTGGTATTGTTCGAGCGTGTGAAAAAGACCAACGTCTGTGAATTGGTGAATGCACGACCACTAACTGTAACATTATTATTGCCGTCTAAACTAATCCATTTCACGGATGTTATACCGCAAATTGTTGTTCCGGATCGCGGATGACAAGGTTTCATAGCAAGTGCAGTGCATCTTTGGATTTGGACTCATTTATCATGGTTTTTTGATTTATTATTATTTGATTTAGTAACGCAGTCAGCTTTGATGCTTACTGTCCCAAGCACGCTCGAGACGTTGAAACTGAATAAACATTTGAAAAAGGGAGGCTAAATGTTTGAAAATTGGGATTTATCATTTGTGGACGTGGCATTCGTCGGACTAACCCGTCAATACAATCGCATGCGTCGCTTCGATCATCTATACTTCTTCTTCTTCTTAAATTTAAGAGCTTAGCTCTTGTCGGAGTTTTGATGCAGTTTTCTCCAATTAAGTCTTTCGAATGCGACTTCCTAACGACATGACAGCGACTTTTTCTTTTATCTGGCTCATGTAACTTATTCTTGGCCTTCTTCCCCGCTTTCCTTCAACCTTTCCTTCAATGATGTTCTTTATGTAGCTGTCATGTCGTAGAAGATGTCCAAATATGTTTCCTCTTCGATTTTGTATCGTCTCAAGTATAACTCTTTTCTCCTTTACTCGCTCTAAGACCTCATCATCTATACAAACGGTTTAAATTCCGTAAAGCGCACAACATAATATTTACCGGAATAATACCTTGTGCAGGATGAAACTCGTAATTTCTACTCCAAGAATGATTTAGTGGAGCTGATTGAATTCCAATAGCTTTGTTAGAGTTATTGTTTTGGATGCAGACGGCGATGCATGTAGTATATCACTAGCTAAGGGCACACTGGTGATAGCTATCTTGCTTCTAACGGTTCCTCGCCCATTATCCAGAGAGGTATCCACGGCTTGGTCGAAAGTAGAAATATAACCTTATTATATGCCGTCCTTTTGATAGTCCCCAAAGCTTAGTTGGTAGTTATGCCTTCTGCGGTGTAGGTTTTAGTTTCGATCTCCAACACATTCATTGTTAGTTTTTTGTCTGGGTTTCAACTACGACAACATTAATTTTAAGCAAAAGCTTGTTTACTTTACTTATTCAAGACGATACTTATAGGAAACTGGTTCAAATGTTGTATCAGCAACATTATCTAATCAATTTGATGTAAAACATAATGTAGATACAAACTAGTTTCTGGCAGGAATATTTCCACGCTAGGAAATAAATATTATTCGATTGTATAATAAATTAAATGATGGTGAATCTAAATCACTTCCGTTTGAAGCGTTCGCATAAACAATGTTTTTCATACGTTGATGGAACGAGTTGCGAGAAAAAGGAAACTAACGTCTTCTAATTAGGGCTTGCTATCCGGATATCCGGATATCCGAATTATCCGAATATCCGCCAATTTTCAAATCCGAATAGTGACAATTAAATTATCCGGATATTTCGGATAATGCGGATAGTACTATGTAAAATCTAAAATTACAATGTCTTCGCAAGAGTATCCATCCTCACTCTGTCCAAACCACAGTGATTTGACAACAATACAGATAGAAATCTTAAGCCCAACTCCTTAAAATAACGGAGAAGGCAGCAATGTTCTAGTGAACCGGATGGTGACACGGTGGTGGATGTGGAGGGACAAGACTAAATAAGTTCCCTGGGCCCTGTCTTGGACCTCGCTTCTTCTGTTGCGGAGCAGTGCAGTACTACATGCTCCATAGTTTTCTTGTCCTGTAAGCAGCCCCGACACAGGTCGCTGTCTGTAGCTCCAGTCTTCATGAGGTGGTAGTTGAGATCGCAATGGCGCGTGATGATTCCTACCATCAGTTTTAAGTCTTCTCTTTTCATCTTGAGTAGGTTTGTTGTGATGTGCTTATCCATCGCTGGAAGCATCGCTTTTGTGTGTTTGCAGTCTGATCTGCGTTCCCATTGCTTTTGGTGTGCTCCTTATGGGAGTACATCTATCAGCCAATTCCTTATTTCTGCCGATGGGGGCTTGCAGAGACCCAGGTCGTCTGTGGTAGGTGTCTGTTTCGCACCCGCTCTTGCTAGGGAGTCGGCTTTATTGTTTCCTAAACACGAGCCATGACTTATTGTCCATTTTAAAAAATTGAAAGATGTTGGAGGTCGAGATAGGATGTACCGTGCCTCTTCGGCTTTCTATTTGGTACTTTTTTTCTATCGTGGCTATTCTGTCGGTTCCTTTTATGGCCTCCGGAATGGCTTGTATGGCCTTGTCCAGAATTCTTGAGTGGTTTGTTGGCTTACCACTGCTTTTCCACTGGTTCGTGGATCTTATCCTTAACGCTGCTGCCATCGCCTCCTGTTGTATGTGGAGATGGAGGGGCGTTAGTCCTAGTATCATATCCAGTCCCGCAGACGGTGTTGATATTGCGCAACCGCTATTTGGTACTTTTTTTCTATCGTGGCTATTCTGTCGGTTCCTTTTATGGCCTCCGGAATGGCTTGTATGGCCTTGTCCAGAATTCTTGAGTGGTTTGTTGGTTTACCACTGCTTTTCCACTGGTTCGTGGATCTTATCCTTAACGCTGCTGCCATCGCCTCCTGTTGTATGTGGAGATGGAGGGGCGTTAGTCCTAGTATCATATCCAGTCCCGCAGACGGTGTTGATATTGCGCAACCGCTAACAGGGCGCACGTGAGCCTTTGTACCTGCTGCAGCTTGTTGATTGTGGTGACTAGGTTTGTTCTGGGCCACCATACCACGGCACCGTAGGTTAGCACTGGCCGTACCATGACCGTGTACATCCAGAGACAGAGCTTGGGTTTAAGCCCCCAGTCCTTGCCAACGGCGCATCTGCACTGCCATAGCACGTTTTTGGCTTTTGTCGTTACGTATTCTATTGTTTGCCCCATAAGAGCTTGATATCTAGCCATATTCCGAGATATTTAACCTCTTTGCTGAGAGCCAGTTTGGTTCCAAAAAGGGAAGGTAGATGTAGATTTGGCAGCTTCAGCTTGCGAGTGAAGAGTACAAGTTCTGTCTTGCTGGGGTTTACTGTTAAGCTGTGCGTGTGGCACCAGGACTCCACAATACGGAGTGCTTTCTGCATTTTCTCGCATAGGGCCGATTCGAACAATCCCGAAATCATGATTGCGAGATCATCGGCATAGCCTATGGTTTGTAGCCCGTCCTTATTAAGGGAGTCAAGTAACTCGTTGGAAGTTCAGACATTTTTTGTGATATCGTAAACGTAAACTTGAATAAAAAGTACTCGTACATCATTTATTTAGTTTTTCTTAGTTTATTTCAATCATTATCCGAATTATCCGGAAAATCCGGATATCCGAATAGTAGAGTTCACTATTATCCATATTATCCGAATACTAAAATGTGACGGATAATGCAAGCCCTACTTCTAATGCATGCATTACTTAGGAAAGGAAAAATACCGCCCTACGAACAACAAAACCATAATTTACCTAAAGCTCCAACCGTGTCGCCATTTCGTCTCGTCTTAATATCATTAGAGACGGTGATTTAAAGACAATTTTGGTGACGAAGCTTTTCGGTCGATTACCTTGCATCGAAATACTTTTGAATGTATACTCTTGAACAAGGTGTCTGCAGAATTTTTATGATGTATCGAAGGTCATAACCTCTTTCGGAATTCAAAACAATTCATAGACGGCTTTTTGAACTAGATAACCGGAATCCGCGCTTTATCAGATAAACCATCGTTTTTAGACAAGACTTTTGGGTTAGTGTTTTGTATTACCTACTGCGTTGGAAGCAGGAGTTGATGTCCTCAAGTTTCAATAGTCTACAGAAGATCTTTGTAGCTCCAAATCTTTCTCTGACGTCAACAACTTGACCATGCGCCAGGTTACTTTCGCAAAGTCTAACTTCCGAGTTCTTTAGACCCAGTTTAGTTTGGACAATTGTATTGTTTTCCTGAGTACGTCCAGATAGGTGGATGTATCAGGTTAGCGCTGGTGGCCCGCTCGATCGGCGAGGGTAATAACTCCATATTTACTGCAGCCTCAGTACCCAGTCTGGGTGTGGCGGCTAGTCAACTGAGCAGAACTCGTTCGAAAATCGCAATAAAATGCCAATGGTGGATCCAATTTGCAGTTACCTTTTATAGCTTAAACAAGGGAGATTATTGCTAGATTTAGATGAGTGATTACTCAATTGCTCCTTATTAAAATAGCTATTTAATGATCCGGTCGTAAAACAGAAAAGCTTATAGGTAGATGATTTTAAATGATTTTCTAAAGCTATAAAAGAAGACTACATAGAACTTTCACAAAGATTTTCCGATAAGATTTTGCGAAATGCTCTGAAGCTCCCGACTGACTGACTTGACTTTTTTTATTTATACAACTAGCTGATGAAACAAGCATATGGCCCACCTGATGTTAAGTGGTAACCATCGCCTATAACAAAGCATAATTGCCTCGTAGGTAGATGAGGAGGAGGAGATGAGGCATGTAGATGTTCAGCCTCACGTGCCAGTAATTTCACCGGCGCCCACACCCTTCAAACCGAAACACAGCAATGCTGCTTCACGGCAGAAATAGGCATGGTGGTAGTACTTCCGGTCGAACCCCACACAAAAAGCTCTACTACTACCACTATTTGTATTACTAAATTGTTTACAGTTTGCAGGAGTTTTAAAACTTTATTACAGTGAGTTTACCAACCATTCCTCCAATCCAATCTCATTAAAAGTGGAAAGTCCTATAGTATGTATTTGCGCCAAACAAGGTCTAACGTGTATTAGTTTGTCCAAAGGGCGGGCGACGCTATAGCACAAATACCAACAGGCGAAATATAAACGGTGAAAGTATCCCGTCTACGCCACGCGGAGGGATCAAGCTTTGGATTCATAAAAGTTCAAGCATTTATGATAACAGTTTTTAGTATAACAACGTCGCAATTATTGTACTTTCGAGACTGTCTTCGAAGGAAGTTGAAATTCATGATGTACGCATGAATTGGAACTCAATAATTCCAACATTTTAATAGTATCGATTGTTTGTTTCAAGTTCAGATTCAATCTGATTTGTTTTAGGGCATACAAGCATCAGAGCAATATCTCTAACTCTGCCTTGTTAAATACAAATACGAATGACATTGACAAACATACACACTGAATAGCAAAATTTTCTCAACATTTTGAGAGCGCATCGTGCGAAAATTTGAGATTTAAAAAAAAAAATTCATAACTAAATAACTAAGTGACATTTTTAAAATCGCAAAAGGACTAAGGTTTAAGGACACTTAAATTCGAATTAATCTCAAATGTATAGTCTACAATTAGTCCTTTTGCGATTTTTAAAATGTCACTTAGTTATTTAGTTATGATTTTTTTTTTTAATCTCAAATTTTCGCACGATGCGCTCTTAACGTAGTCATTATTCCTGTCAAAGTAGGTACTTTTACAAGGAAACTTTGGGATTTGCAAATGTATTCTGTGTAGACAACTACAGCTGTTAGTCTGAGAGTCGTCTAATCGAGATTTTTGTGACCTAAGAAAGGCTGGTGGATTTTCATTAATCAACTAAAGAAAAACGGATGTCCATGGCTTTGCTGGTCAATGGCACTACCTGAAATACCAATAGGCCATTTTCTCGTTTGCCTACATGCAGAACTTGTCGTGAATCTATTAAGCATATGGTTATTATTTCTAAAACTTTGTCAAGGAATGGTGTCACGATGTCGCGGACATAGTTTCTTTTTTTTTAAGTTTTCTTTTAGAGGAGAAGGTTCTCAATTCAGTTGTATTATTTTTGTTTTCGCATTACTTCTTCATTTATGAACCAATTTGTTTTTTTTATCTGAAAGGTAAAAGGCTGAACCGTAAAAGGCTTCCAGGGTCCTAATTCTCGGGCCGATCACGATCATTTTCCAATTTTATTTTTTTGCTTCTTTTCACAACCCCGCACTTTTTCTACGTTTTCCGTATTATCGTAGCTGTCGAGGCTTCTACGATGAGGTCGTTGATGTATTACTCAAGGAAATCTGCCATTCTCTCTTCGAAAAGAAGCAATAAGATAAAATTGCAAAATGATCGAGATCGGCCCGAGAATTAGGCTCCAGATTGGTCCCATAGAAATTTTACCAAAATCGGAGAAGTTTGGCCATGAAGTCTAAAGATTTTTAAACTTCACTTGTATTATACGGGTTTGTTTATTCTCATTCGCTATTGAAAACTGAACAGTTCATTTACTAGCATTGAAATAATGCATAATTAATTTTAGAATTTAAATAAATACTTATTATTAAACTGACAAGTTGAAGTGGCATTGGGCAAGCTATAGTAGGTCGTAGAACCGGCACTACTGGAAAATAGCGACTATAGGAACCGGAAGACGATGCAAAGATTCACTCGTGAACGGATTAAATTGTGAAGATCATGTGGATGGAGAGAGATGTTGTAAAAAGTTCATAATCTCGGTCGTGGTTTCTTTATTAATCAATTTGGGAGGAACACCTGTTTTTTAGGGTTCCGTAGCCAAATGGCAAAAACGGAACCCTTATAGATTCGTCATGTCTGTCTGTCTGTCTGTCTGTCTGTCTGTCTGTCTGTCTGTCTGTCTGTCTGTCTGTCTGTCTGTCTGTCTGTCTGTCTGTCCGGCCGTGTCACAGCCATTTTTCTCCGAAACCATAAAAGCTAGACTAATGACACTTAGTGAGTAGATGTATTTTATGAACCGCATTAAGGTTTTTACACAAAAATAGAAAAAAAACTATAAATTTTGGGGGTCCCCATACTTGAAACTGAAACTCAAAAATTTTTTTTTCATCAAACCCATACGTGTGGGGTATCTATGGATAGGTCTTCAAAAATTATGTTGAGGTTTTTAATATCGTTTTTTTCTAAACTATAAATTATGGGGGTCCCCATACTTGAAACTGAAACTCAAAATTTTTTTTTTCATCGAACCCATACTTGTGGGGTATCTATGGATAGGTCTTCAAAAATGATGTTGAGGTTTCTAATATCGTTTTTTTCTAGACTGAATAGTTTGCGTGAGAGACACTTCCAAAGTGGAAAAAAGTTGGTCCCCCCCCCTCTAACTTCTAAAATAAGAGCATGATAAAACTAAAAAAAATATATGTTGTACATTACTATGCAAACTTCAAACGATATTTGGTTTGAACGAGATCTAGTCAGTAGTTTTTTTTTTATACGTCATAAATCGTAAACCGCAATTTACCTTTCGACGAACTACAAAAACCTTTATATTATGTTAATTGATGCTACGGAACCCTTCATGGGCGAGTCCGACTCGCACTTGGCTGCTTTTTTTAAAGATAGCTAAGCATTTGACTGCCAGCACACCTGATGGAAAGTGAGGATGCAGCCTAAGATGGAGCGTGCTTAGCCATAATCCACCTGTTCACTCTGGTCTTGAAAATTCCTAAATTGATACGTTCCGGAAATACTGACGCCAGTTTTTTTATTTTCTATAGTTAGTTTCGCTTAGTTATAGTTAGCTTGAAGAACCGACAACCGTTGGGGAATAAAGACAATAGAGGTTCTTGAATGGCAACCACGAACCGGAAGACGAAAAGTAGGGCCCCACTCACCAGATAGACCGACGACATTGTTAAGATCGCGGGAAGTCGGTGGATGGAAAGAGCTCAGAATCGTACTTCCTGAAAATGTGTTACGGAGGCCTATGTCCGGCATTGGACTTCTTCAGGCTGATGATGTTTAGTTTCATAGAATGAGCGTTATTTTTTATTTGCACTTGTAGCCTGAATTACATTGGTTTTATAAAACAAAGGCCAAGTGGCCTACCGGCATGGCATGGAATGCGGCTTGCGGTATTTGCGTAGGTGCAGTCACAAGCAAATCTAAATATATTCGGTTTTACTAAACTCGGCAAGGAATTTTTAAATTAAATTTTAAAAAGGTAATAAAAAAGCCTTTGCTTTAGCTTAATAAACCTTGCGGTTCAAGGTTTTTATACACTGAAAAAGTATAGTTGTTGAATTTACTAAACTCGCATGGTTTGAGCTTACAAGCAAAAAATTAACCAAATTCTTCGTTGTTTTTACAAAATACAATTATTAATTTTACCAAACCAGTAAAGGTTGACAGTTGCAATTTTGTGCTTAGTAGAATTTACGAAATCAATGTATTGGTTCCACTAAAGTATGATTTGTAGGTGAGTGCCATAAGCTGGCGCCTGCATCGCTACTAAAGTCATTTACATATTCAACAATCCTCAATGTTGGTTTTACTAAACCTAATACTATAACTACGGTTTAGTATATTCAACAGTAATCCTTTGTAGAATTTTCACATGAACGTCGATGTAATCAACAACGAGCTTTCGTAGAAACAACGTTCTAGTTTTGTAAAATAGTTCACGTAAGTGATGGCGCATGCATCGCTACTAAAGTCATTTGCATATTCAACAATCCTCAATGCTGGTTTTACTAAACCTAATACTGCAACTGCGGTTTAGTATATTCAACAGCAATAATTTGTACAATTTACACATGAACGTCGATGTAATCAACAACGAGCTTTCGTAGAAACAACGTTCTAGTTTTGTAAGATAGTTCCCGTAAGAACCGTCTGATGGCGCATGCATCGCTACTAAAGTCATTTGCATATTCAACAATCCTCAATGTTGGTTTTATTAAACCTAATACTACAACTACAGTTTGGTATTTTCAACAGTAATACTTTGTAGAATTTACACATGAACGTTGATGTAATCAACAATGAGCTTTCGTAGAAACAACGTTTTAGTTTTGTAAGATAATTCCCGTGAGAACCATTTGATGGCTCATGCATCGTTACTACAGTTATTTGTAAAATGATCAATCCTGGTTATACAACTAGGCAGATTAAATAAGTCAAGCGCAAGGTAAATAAGGTTTTTTTCTGACAGGTGTAATGAAAGTTTACCGACTACGTTCTGTAAACTTTCATTACACCGGCCCAGCGTCCTCATCGTCACTGCCTTTAAAGTCCACTGTTGGATGAGGCCTCCAGCATCTATTGCAATGGAGGGCTTTGCCATAATCACTACTCTTAGCAGACGGAATAGTGATCGCAGTATTGGTGTTGAGTACTCAGGTGGATGCTACTTACTGTAAAAGCGTACCAGAAACAACTTTTGTTCTCGATGGCATTGATTTAAATGCTGGTAATAGGTATATATGTCTATGCTCGCTGGCTAATCAGCACCTCCCACATTTTCTACAAACAAAACAACAGCCAGCTGCCCGCTGATGGTAGTTCCTGAAGGTTGCCATGAAGTTTGCAATATTTCATTGCCATTTAAGTTTTGTATTCACTGATGTTTGAAAATTCATACAAATTAATCGATAATAGTAGGCAGGTCGCATCGCTATGAGATGATGCTTACAGATGTAAAATGTGACCTATTAAAATGGCTCTACTTTATGGCCTCATACTATAACACTCTGTTAGCGGGTATTAAAAATGTTACCTATGTCGATGCAAGTAACTGTCTCTATAAGGTAGTTTACCTAACTACCTTATAGAGACAGTTACTTGCTAGTAACCTACCTACTAGTTAGTAACCTACTCTCCTTAATTGTATTCAGCGTCCGATTATAAAACGAGAAGTACCTACCTAGCAAAGAAACATACTTTATCATAGTTTTAATAGGTAGGTACATACCTACCTAGGTAATATATTTTATCTCCATTCGCATGCGAAAGTCAGGTTCACCCTGCTAAAAAATAACCTTTTTACTAAAGTGATATTGTACAATCAACCCTCGTGTTTAGTTTATTTAACATTTTTGTTTAGTAACTGACACGTGATGATTGGATGGATCTTTCTGTTCATTTTTCTAGCGTCTTGACAGTAGCAAGCATAGTTTTATGCCATTCATTCATAGAGATAAAAAGCAGCCAAGTGCGAGCTGGACTCGCCCATGAAGGGTTCCGTAGCAACAAGTAACATAATAAAAAGGTTCTTGTAGTTCGTCGAAAGGTAAACTGCGGTTTATGATTTATGACGTATAAAAAAAACTACTCACTAGATCTGGTTCAAACTAAATATCGTTGGAAGTTTGCATAGTAATGTACAACATATATTTTTTTAGTTTTATCATTTTCTTATTTTAGAAGTTAAAGGGGGGGACCAACTTTTTACCACTTTGGAAGTGTCTCTCGCGCAAACTATTAAGTATAGAAAAAAACGATATATAAGAAACCTCAACATTATTTTTGTAGACCTATTCATAGACACGTATCGGTTCGATGAAATTTTTTTTTGAGTTTCAGTTACCAGTATGGGGACCCCTAAAATTTATATTTTTTTTTTCTATTTTTGTGTCACAATCTTAATGCGGTTCACAGAATACATCTACTCGCAAAGTTTCATCAGTCTAGCTCTTACGGTTTCGGAGAAAAATGGCTGTGACACGGACGGACAGACAGACAGACAGACATGACGAATCTATAAGGGTTCCGTTTTTGCCATTTGGCTACGGAACCCTAAAAAGCATCCATCTTACTGCAAGTTCATCTCTGTGCGTTTGGAGTGAACGCAATATGCCGTTCGCACGTGATTGGCGCGAGCGCAGCGACCGACGAGACAACAGCGCCACTCTGCGACGACGCTGCGACCCGCAGTGTACTACTTAGCCTCACACCGAGAGCACGCCCGTTTGCGCCCGGGACACGCGTCATTATAATGTGAATACTTAACTATGACTAATTATCTTGTGAACATAATATTCATAAACTCTCTATAAAGTGACTCTGGTGTTTCCCCGACGCTAGGCGGCTAGGCTACAACATAAAACAATTTAGTGAAGTAGAAAATATGGGAAAAAGACATACCTATATTCCTGCGAGAGGCAAACTTGTAGACCGATACCACAACCAAAGACGCCTGTTGAGGAAATCTGGCCTCATTGATTAAAAAACCCTGAAAAGAGCCCCTTGCTCATGAATATTGTTGAAGGTATGAACCATATTTTTGCCATTTTTCATTAACGCCCAGTACCTACCTACCCACTTCAGTTGGATTTTATTTCAGATCACCAGTCTATATAAACAACCGAGGAAGAAGTATCTATGAAATTGTTTCTCATATTCAATAGAGAACTTTGGACAGGAATAACGGAAAAGTGGAGAAATTACGAAGCCAGGATTTGTCTGCAAAAGACAAATCTATCCAGGACATAATTAACGAGTGGCTCAAGGCAAGCTTAAGCTACAAGTTGGTAAGTATTATACCTACATAGAAAAAACCCAGAACTCCAGAACCAGAACATAATTATAAAACCCGCTTTTAAAAGTCTTGTCCACGATTTCTACTTTAATTCGGGATATGTACTATATTTATATATGTTCGTGTATTATATATTATAGGGTAGGTATATATTCGTATATTTATTTATTTCTATTATCTTATTTTATATTTATATTGTTTTTTTATAGGTTATTATCGAAGAAAAGGTAGAAGGAAAGAGAGGAAGAGGAAGACCAAGGATAAGCTACATGAGCCAAATAAAAGCAAAGATCGCCGTCATGTCGTATAAGGAGGTCAAGGAGGTTGCCCTCAAAAGAAATACCTGGAGGAAAATGCATACATTACGCCGACAAGAGCGTTGCTCTTAAATAAGAAGAAGAAGAAGGTATTTATAATTATTTTTTATAGGTATTTTGTACGTAGTTTATAGCGAGTTACGTAGGTTTATCAAAACTGTTTTCACTACATTTTATGCACACCAACCTCTTTGTTTTTACCTGTCAAGGTTGGCTGGTAGAAAATGCTGTCTAGCATTAAGCTCTCCTATTGTCACGTATTTTTGGTGCAATAAAGAATTAAATAAAAATAAAATAATTATAATGTATTTAATTTTAATTATTTTTTTGTTACAGAACCAGAGAACGAAAACCAGACTTCGTCAAGAGGAGCACCTGGCCTAAGGACTTACGTGCCAACCGTTGTTATGGCCATAGAGCAAAGGCATTACGGACTTTTGCGTACTTTTCGAAACTGTCTTAGTAGTAAATAATATAATATTAGGTAGTAAATAATATTTACTAAGTACAAATCCCATTATAATAAAATTTTGCTATTTTCACAGTTATTGTTATTATTGAATCCTTATCCACCCAAATTAAAGAAGTTTTTCTATGAATTGTAACATTTGTTCATGAGGTTAATTTACAATCTAATAACGAAATGATTGTATGCATGTTCAAATTTCTTTGATTTGTGATTTACTTGTACGTGCATATTTTAAGGGTCCTATTTTGTATTTTAACTTTGTACTACCTATTGCTTTTTCTTAGGATTGTTTTACACCATTTGCTTTCGTATATTTTAGTCTACTTTGGTATGTTTTTCTTATATATGTTGTGCGCTTTTACCCTGTAACATTGTACTGTTTCTGAAAATGTTTTGTGACATTTGCTTATTTGTTTGTTTGCTATAAGCAGGTAAGTAGGCACTCTACGAATACTAGCAATTTTTAAGATGTTGGTACGTACACGTTTTAGTTGCCTGTAACCTCTTAGGTGATTGGATCTACTCATGAAATAAAATATCTTATGTGTTGTATAGCCGCAAAAAAATCGCCAACACACATCATTTTATTTCACCTAAGAGGTTACCAGGTAATTAAAACACGTAGGTATGTAACAATCCAATACCTACTATACGAAAATTTATAAGTAAATGTTACATAAGCAGTTTTGTAAGCGGTACTATATTATAGGGTAAAATATTACAACTTATTTTGTAGAATATACCAAAGTTATACTTGTAAAATATATGAAAGCAAATCGTCAAAATTACAAAACTGATTTTGAGAATTACTAAACAGGACCCGTAAATTTTGCAAACCAGATATAGCAAATGCTACAATATAAGTATTGTACTGTCTACAAATTAAATAGCTTACATATACGAAACTGCTTTAGTAGGAAATTCTAAACATGTTTCGTTATTTTTGCGAAACATTCTAGTAAATGCTACAACATTAGAATAGTATAACGTCAAAACAAACAGCGTAGAATATACTTAACTGATTCAGTAAGAAATACTAAACTTGTTTCATAAATATTACGAAACAAAATGTAGTAAATGCTACAAAATAACTATGTTATTATGTACAAAATCAATTTCGTGTATTCTTCAAATAATAACGCTAAATTACTAACGTAAAATTCAAATTTTATTAAACTTACTTTGACGAGTTTTACGATTTACAGTTTTGTAAATATTCAACAATTTTTGTTTAGTAAAATCAACAAAGATGTGTGTAGGACCTATATTAACCCTTGATTTTCGTATAAAATACTAGGAATTTTGTAAATTCAACAACTATTTTTTTTCAGTGTAGGATAACATCTAGGTTGTGTTTTGTAGTATTGTAGTAAGCTAAGGTAGTACTTCCCCGGACGAGCCCTTCACAAAGGTGAAGGGCTCGTCCGGGGAAGGGTTCAGCGTTCATGACTTGCATGACCTACGAGGCAATGCTTTGCTAAAGATAGGTACCACTTAACATCAGGTGGGCTATATGCTTGTTCCATCAGCTAGTTGTATAAAAAAAAGGTACCTAATTAGTTTGAATATATCCTTTTTAGGGTTCCGTAGCCAAATTACAAAAACGGAACCCTTATAGATTCGTCATGTCTGTCTGTCTGTCTGTCCGTCCGTATGTCACAGCCATTTTTCTCCGAAACCGTAAGAGCTAGACTGATGAAACTTGGCGAGTAGATGTATTCTGTGAACCGCATTAAGATTTTTACACAAAAATAGAAATAGTTTTTTTTTTATACGTCATAAATCGTAAACCGCAATTTACCTTTCGACGAACTACAAAAACCATTATATTATGTTACTTGATGCTACGGAACCCTTCATGGGCGAGTCCGACTCGCACTTGGCTGCTTTTTTATTGCACGACAACACAAAATGCAAGAACCGTACAAAAGAACTAGTCTCACATAAATATAAATTAATGCTTCAAGAACCTATAGTTTATTGATTGGGCGGTCAGACACGTTGCGATTTTCTATACTTACATGCTACAGGGTATTCAAAGCTGTACCTAGTCCTATAGTAAAATGCCCATTATTGAGTACAGAATAGCCGCATAGGGGAACAGATGCGGCATGGTATTAAGTTTCTACTTTCCCCGCATCGCATGGGGCTAGCTAGGGCTTATTAGCGTTATTGATGACGGGTCGATGGGACACGCGAGTACTAATAATAGGTTCGTAGAAGACCTCAAGTATTTTAAGAAATTAATAACGCATTAGCGGTTGAGTTGAAATGTTTGGAAAGCCCTGTCAAATTTAACACACACCTAAAAAAGATCTTGTTGGATGGGTGTTTTTATTCAATTGAAGAATTCATTGACTCCCAGACGTGACATTTTGATTACTTATATATTGTAATTTATTCTGACATTTGTTTTTGTTTGTTTATGTGTATTTATATTATTTGATAACTGTGTATTTAAATGTTTTATTGTTTTTTTTTTATTATTTTGTAGCATGTTAGTTTAGAGTAGACTTTCAGACACGATTTATAAAAGGATTGTTATTGAATAAATGAAATGAAATGAAATATAGACACGAACCTAAATAAAATGTAGTAACTTTATGTTTTATAGCTTTATTGCTGTGATCTAATAACAAGCCGAGAATATTTTGCATGAAGACATTACATTAACATACCTACGGTAACAGACGTTCCGAGTAGCGTTACTCGATTATGCCATAACTCGATAAACATTGAACCATGAGATTTCATTCGATAATACGATGGTAACTCGATTGGCAGTTTAAAACTCAAGGGAATGATCGGCAAATCGATACCATCCCTAAGGAGCGTTCGAGATAATAAACAAGTTTTCTAGAGGGGTTTTTTTAACTCATGTCACCTTACCAATAAATGGTTACAAACAGTGGTAGATTCAATAAGATACATACGAGTCAATTAATAAGGCAAATTTATAAATCGGAAAATAAATAATTTCGAGAAATAATAAAGGTGATGGCAATAAATACCCGTTTTCTTCCATATTTGCATAACGATCGCGTTAATTAAAAAAAAAAGTATTATTGTATCGTATTTATGACTTTTTAAAGTATTACATTCGTATAAAACTTCGATTGCCCTAAATTTATGATCGATTCACCCCCGAATACTGAAACGCAACTCAGATTTAAGCATGTCTCAAGCGACGAATATTTGACAGTTTTCAATGAAAATCTGTCAAATATTCGTCGCTTGAGACGTGCTTAAATCTGAGTTGCGTTTCAGTATTCGGGGGTTAGTCTAATAATCGACGGCTAACAATCATAATGTTCAGTTACATGCTTGTTGTGTACTTATTAGTAGGTAAATGTTGTTTTACGATTAAATAAATATTATCAGAAGCTGGTTCTGGCAAAACATTTTACAGTAAACAAGCAACAATGAGTTCCTTTCGCACTACATTTTTTACAGAAAATGTAATACTAAGTGACAATAAATTCCATTCCCTAGAGGTTCGCATAATAAAGGTGGAGCCAAAACGCTTAGTACGAATGGGTGGTATGCCCCCAGGTATGGATGTAAGGCTCCTTGTGTAACCCTCATCCTGTACAGTCTCCTGCGTAAGTGTTTGCCAATACTTACTCTAAAGTATGCAACATCTGTGTAGCAGGGCTCATTGATGGAGGGCAGAAATATGAAGACAGTTGGTTACTAAAAACACTTTTATTTTAAAACTTTCGTGACGTAGGCTCAGTTGGTAGTAGCTCTGTCTTCTACGCCGTAGGTCGTGGGTTCGATCCCCACCGAGAACAAATTATATTTGTGTGGTAAACGCAGATGTTTGTTCTCTGTCTGGGTGTTATATTGTATTCTATGTATGTATTTACACAAAAAAAAATACTCAAGTATTATACCAGCTATCTGGTTCCCATAGAACAAGCTCTGCTTAGTTTGAAGCTAGATAGTGTTGGGTGGATTGTCTATTATATTTATTTTGAATTTTACTGAAATAAATATGTCGAATCCCCGCGTTTCTCTCTCCTTAGGCCCGGGCTACGCCCAAATCCAACAGGAAACCCGACGCATTTCCTTAAAAGGGCTTTCCACAATCAGATAGGTATGTACATATTGTACATAATAAAAGCTGGATAGTGGCGCTTCCTAACTGTGTCTAGGCTACACTGCTTTTTGCATGCGCGTGAGAGAAAATGTCTCCATTACATTACGTCTTCTGTATGACAATGTCTGCCATGTCACATCACCAGTTTCATTATCCATGATGTAATTGTATGTAATTTGAGCGGATTCAGCTAGATTTTCGTGTAATTGTAGGTTATTTGAAGACGAATACGAATTCAATTAGTTTTTTGGTTGTTAACGGCCATGGGAAAATCTGAGGTTAATTTAATACTAGCTAACGTCGGTGGCTTCGTTTGAGTGTGTATATAATGCTGGTCCAACCATTCCACATTTAAATTCAACGAGCTGGTATGACCGAGCTTTGCTCGGTATTTTTTTTTGATAAATTATATTTATTAGAAATTATATTTAAAAACATTTTTTGGCTTAGTGTTACTTAGCAACGCCATCTGCTGGAATAGCGTTAGTGTTGTTGCGTCATTAAAGCAGTGAGTTGCTCACAACCACCAATAGATGTCAGGCAAGGACATATTTTTCAGCTTACGTATGATTATTAAAAACACAAATAAAACAACATTTCTAAAAATGAGTCCTAGCTCGATCGATTTATCGCCCCGAAACTCCCTGTTAATTAAATTTCATGAAAATCGTTGGAGCCGTTTCAAAGAATCAGATTATATATAGGCTACGTTAACCGCTTTCCATCAGGTAGGCCGTATGCTTGTTGTTTACTCTTGTATAAAAAAAAAACTATGTTTCAAAAATCAATTGCATGATTTGATATTTTCTTGCTTGTTTGGTGAGAGGGAGGGCTTAGCGTCGCGTGATAGATAATTTCAAGATCGCACGTCGAACGATCTCAATCTTCGGTCAACGAGCGAGCATTTTCTACGATATGTATATGTTTTTGTTATAGAAGATGCTATTATGACTTGCAAGACTTCAAACAAATCAAAAGATGAGTGTCATTGATCATCATTAGCCGGATATTTAACTTTTGAAGTGGAGTGGTCGAGTCTTTAAGAATAGTAAAGAAATAAATAGTAAATCATTTAAAATAAATAAAAATAAATAGAGTAGACAATCCAAACAAAACACTGTCTAGCCCCAAACAAAGCAGAGCTTGTACGATGGGAACCAGATAGCTGACACAATACTAATTTAGATTTTTTGTAAATACTTAAAATAAAATATAACACCCAGACACAGAACTAACATCTATGTCCACACAATATTTGTTCTCGGTGGGGATCGAACCCACGACCTACGGCGCACAAAACAGAGCTCAACTTAGCTGAGAGTTTAGTCAGACAGTTTATGAACCGATTCCAAAAAAAATTGTATACTTTCAGATTGGTCCCATGTTAATTGGATAAAATTGACATGGGATCTATTTGAAAGTAGTTATTATACAATTTTTTTACATAATTTTTTTTATGAAGGTTTTTTTTCAAACTTATTACTTATACATTATGCTGAGTGACGACCAATTTTTATGTCATTGTTACTTGCAAATAATCCTTGTGTAATACTTGTGTGGCATAAAATCAATAATTTTATAATTGATAATTTAAAAAAATTACTTACTTGCAACGGAGTGAAGGCCACAGATGATGCTGTACCAGAAACCTGTCTCCTAATGCTGGTTGCACCACCATACTGCTGCTGCTTTTGCATGTTCTTCTGCAGAGTCTTGCTGATCCGCACCTTGGTCTTCTCGTCTATCTGGGGTAGACGGACGCGGCCGGTGCTCGAGTTGCCGATGGTGCCGCGAGTGTAGCCTAAGTCTTCTTGGTAGGCGTCATCTTCTATCTGTTTAATGGAAAATACATCATTATTTCACCATCCACATACGGTGACATTTAAGCGAGAAGTCGAGAACATTCAACACAGCACTATCTAGCCCCCAACTGAGCAAAGCTTAGTTTTGCCGACCTCATTCTTCAAATTGTACGTTCTTCTTATCGTGTCACTGGTTCATTCGAACCAAGTGTGGTGAAAGGATTTAAAGTGCGCCTCAAAGAGGCTCCTTTCGTGCACTTGACACTTATTTTCGAATTTTTACGTAAAAGTCGGAGAACCAAACGATTTTCCCATATCTACCATGGCACAAGCTAAGGGAGGCTTATACCCAGCAGTGGGTGAAGTCAAGCTGTGGATGATGATGATGAATGATTATTTGATTTAACACAGTTAATCATTATCATACATACATACATAAAACCACGCCTCATTTCCATGGGGGTAGATAGAGATCACGGATTTCCACTTGCTACGATCCTGACACAGCTCTTATCACCTCATTATCATATACATCAAATTATCACTGACTGGCCTCTAGCTCAGTTGGTAGTAGCTCTGCCTTCTGCGCCGTAGGTCGTGGGTTCGATCCCCACCGAGAACAAATTTGTGTGGTGAACATAGATGTTTGTTTTCTGTCTGGGTGTTATATTGTATTCTACGTATGTATTTACAAAAAAAAAAGTATTTAAGTATTATATCAGCTATCTGGTTCCCATAGTACAAGCTCTGCTTAGTTTGGGGCTAGATAGTGTTGTGTGGATTGTCCGCATTATTTATTTATTTATTTATTTATCAAGTGTCGAAGTATGTGAGCCAGATTTTGCTCCATTTACCATACCTCATGTAAATAAAGATATTTCATTTCGGGTAATGATTATTTGATTTAACACAGTTAATCATTATCATAATACATCAAATTATCGAGTGTCGGGTTAACGGTGACTAACAACTATGTATAATCCGACTATTTTCATTATAATGTAGGAAATAATTTGGCGATAAGCGCGGCACACCTTGAAATGCGGAAGGCAGATCGCAGTGTTAACCGTCATCTCATTTTATGGTAAATAACGATGCGGTTAACTTTACCACAGTCGTGAGCTGGTTACGTTCTCATGGTGGGACCCACTTTTGATCAGCGAAAGTGTAAATAGTAAATAAAATAATAAACAGGCCTTTGCAACCATTTAAGATGATTAATATAGCGTCGGGGGCAATTGTTTTTTTTTTATACAACTAGTTGATGGCACAAGCATAATGGCCCAATCTGATGTTAAGGGGTAATGATAACCATCGCCTATAACAAAGCATTGCCTGTAGGTCACGCACGTCAGGAACGTGCCCTACGATGCACTTCCCTGCGTCCATCAACTTGAGGCATACAGACAAAGTTGTCTTGACACAGTTGCATGCGTCATGATCACGGTTGACTCTCTTATTCGTGGACTTCAGTTCAACCGTGATCATGGTGCATGCAACTGTGCCGAAATATCGGAAGTCAAAACTCTCAAAAATTTAATCATGGTAAATATCCCGTTGTTTCATAAAAATTGTGTGTGAAAGGCGATATGGATAAGAGAGGAGTGAATGCAGAGGTGACGGCTGACAGAGGGGAATGGAGGAGGAAGATTTGTTTTGCAGACCCCACATAAAGTGGGATAAGGGCAGGAAGAAGATTATTATCGACCTATAGCCGTCAGGGTCAATAAACCTATTAACAAGAAACACCGCACTAAAATAGTATTATGATTAATTTACACAGATTTATCTCGGCGCGTCCAATCAAATGATTAGATCAATCAAGTTAAATAGTGATTCGCTACCGTGGATGTTGCATCACAAGAAAACAGTCGCAATATAACTTTCAACAACATCGGTATAATCTGAAGGAAATGTGAGATTGCATATTAATTAAGTTATATATTTTAATGGCGGACGATGCAATAGTTTAAAATGTCAAACACTATGATGAAGAGCGAATAAATTAACAAAGAAATTTAGAACTTGCCCCCTTATTCAAAATGCCTTACACTACTCTATCCTGCCCCACCAGAGTAACGTCAAGCATACGTTTTTGACAGGTTTTTATTAGGGTCCGTAGCCAAATGGCAAAAACAGAACCCTTATAGATTCGTCATGTCTGTCTGTCTGTCCGTCCATTCGTCCATATGTCACAGCCATTTTTCTCCGAAACTGTAAATCTAGGCTGATGAAACTTGGCGAAGTAGATGTATTCTGTGAACCGCATTAAGATTTTTAAATAAAAATAGAAAAAAACAATAAATTTGGGGGCCCCCTTAAAACTGAAACTAATTTTTCATATTATTTATTATTATTATTATCAAACCCATGTGTGGGGTATTTTTGGATACGTCTTTAAAAATGATGAGGTTTTTAATATCGTCTTTTACTAAACTGAATAGTTTGCGCGAGATACACTTCCAAAGTGGTAAAATATGTGTCCCCCCCGTAACTTCTAAAAGAGGGGAATGATAAAACTAAAAAAATATATGATGTACATTACTATGCAAACTTCCACCGAAATCTGGTTTGAACGAGATCTAGTAAGTAGGTAGTTTTTTTTTATAAGCCATAAATCGTAAACCGCAATTTATCTTTCGACGAACTACAAGAACTTTTATATTATGCTACTTGTTGCTACGGAACCCTTCATGGGCGAGTCCGACTCACACTTGGCCGCTTTTTTGAGACCTGTCACAATCGAATACCTATGGAAAGTTTGTGGTTTGAACTCAATAATAATTGCTTCATTGACTAACGTGATAGACAGGTCATCTACTGTATATACAAGTGCTACCTACAAACCTGTTCATGAATAGAAATAAGAGCGTATTACATTAGCACACTTCGATAATCGATTATGATGAACGTGGGGCAATTGGGCGCGACGAATACGTTTGGGCGGGACACACGGATAGAGAGTATATTGTACAAGATGTTCTAATATTGCGACTAAAGCCGACTTAAAGGTTGACTGACATACATAGAACACCAGCTTAGAAAACTTTTCTTTCAATAGGGTGGAAAAAGGCAAAGCTTTTTGTAGATGGTAGCACGAGCGACTGTGTTTTTAAATCAACTGAAACTGTTTGAAGTATGAAGGAAAACATATATAGCTGTCAGATTTACGTCTATAATCTATCTAATAATCTTATACATATTGGTCGCTGATACATTTAAGTTCAAAATATATTTATTCAATTGTATCAGGAGGATCACTTTGAAACGTCTTAAAGCTAGTTAAGGCTAGATGAGTCCAGGTGCCAGAACTATGCGTTTAAGAACCTAGAAAAAAAGGCAACATACTAGGTAAGGCCTGGTTCGTACAGTTTTTTTTTAAGTAGTCCTTTTACAAAACAAGTCTCAAAATAGCAGTAAAGTTCCAATGTGGTGGTATTCGCCGCACCTTACTACCGTGTGCCCCAATAATCGTAAGTAATGCACACGCGCAAACAACGGGGGTACGGACGTCCGTGCACCAGCAGGTCTTGATCCGGTCTATTTGCTCTGCAAAAACTGTAAGCCCACTTATTCTGGAGAATAGTGGACTCATCTGCCGCGCCTGGCAGAGCGTGAAGTCGTATTTTATTAGGACTCATTAACCACAGGCATCCTCCTTCTTTTTAAATTTAAGAGCTTAGCTCTTATCGGGGTTTTGATGCAGTTTTTTTAATGCAGGCATCCTCCGCATTAGTTAATTTCAGTGGATTCAAATATCTTACTACTTCCTACTTTTCTAGACCTAGATTAGGTAGGTATACTGATGGGTTTTGGCAATAAAAGAGTTGTAATAGAATAAACTCGTATTAATATATTTGGAATCGACACACACCGTACAGTAGAGGTTAGGGCAGAGAAAGAGACGGGGCACAGCCCGAGAGCGAGACAGCCTACCGGCAGTGCTTGTCACAATGACAGTGACATACATTACATAATGAGTGTTTACTAAAGATCCAACACTAGGCCTTAAACAATACATTATGTACTTTCCAAACAATACATTATACACCTAATTTACTAGGCCTTAAAAAAATACATTATGTACTTTCCAAACAATACATTACACACCTAACTTACTAGGCCTTAGAAAACAGGATATTAAATATCTAACTTACATACCTAATAAAGATACAGATTTATTATTCAAATCTTAAGTACAAGGTGGTATTTTACTACTTGTCTACCTACTCCTATTTTTACTTAATAGCTTACCTATACTATGTTTTTCATTAATTTAGATACAAACTTTGAATGTTTTTCACATGATAGAGACTTTGTAAGTACATCAGCAAGCATTTCTTCAGTTGAAAGATAACTTAAATTAATGAGTTTCCTATTTATCAATTCTCTTATATAATGGTGCCTAATATCAATATGCTTTGTTCGTGAATGCGATACAAAATTAGTACACAACTTTTGCGCAGATTGATTGTCATTAAACAAATTAATCGTACATACACTACCACTACATTCTTTTACAAATGTTTGCAAAAACATAGCTTCTTTACAAGAGTCAGAAATCGCCATGTACTCGGCCTCAGTACTGGAGAGTGCAACAGTGCGCTGCTTGCGACTTTCCCAGGATATAATTGATTTACCAAGGCAGAAAACATACCCTGTGTAGGATCTGCGATCAATCTGGTCTCCACCCCAGTCAGCATCAGTAAAACCTGTAATTTCCAAATTACCTTTTTGAAAAATTAGAAAATATTTAGAAGTTCCCTTGATGTACCTCAGTACTCTTTTCGCAGCTTTCCAATGGCTCTCGCCGTAGCAGTTATTGAACTGGCTTAGATAGCTTACACTATGAGCGATATCCGGCCGTGAGCATACTGCTAAATACATTAGGCATCCGATAAGACTTCTGTAATCAAAGTTACAATTCATATTTTCTTCCCTTTGTAACTTTAATCCAACTTCCATTGGAGTCTTTGCTTCTTTACAATCTGCCATCTTAAATTTATCTACTATTTTTCTTATGTAGCTAGATTGATCTAAAGTGTAGCTTCCATCAGTTAATCTAGTAATTTTCATTCCTAAAATTTGATGAGCTGGTCCTAAATCTTTCATTTCAAATTGCTTCATTAACTTTTCTTTAATAAATTTCCTTTTCTGGGATGTTTTTGAAGAAAATAGCATTATGTCATCTACATATAAAGCAATGAACATAATTTCATCATCATCATTGTATATATAAACACATGGTTCTGAAGACAGCCTTCTAAAATGCAATTTATTGGATAAGACATCATTTATTCTCTCATACCATGCTTTAGCGGATTGTTTCAAACCGTAAATTGCTTTATTTAGCTTATATACTTTCTTTTTGTTCTTGTCTATGATGAATCCTTCTGGTTGTTCCATGTATACATTTTCTTCCAAATAGCCATTCAAAAATGCCGTTTTGACGTCGAGATGCTCGACCACCATATCATTTTGAGCTGCTAGGGCTAACATTATCCTTATAGTTGAGTATCGGACAACTGGAGAAAATGTTTCATGATAATCTATGCCATATTTTTGGGTAAAACCTTTTGCCACTAGACGAGCCTTATATTTCAATATTTCCCCATTTAGGCCTCTCTTTTTGGTAAAAACCCATTTACATTTAACTGGCTTTTGTCCTGCAGGCAAATCTACTGGAGTCCAACATTTGTTGGTCATGAAAGAATCATACTCATCTTGTATAGCTTCTTTCCATTGCTGTGATTCACTGCTGCTCAGTGCCTCCTCCACTGTTCCAGGCAGGTCCTCCTCACCAATCTCTGTTAGCCCAGCATACTCCAATGTGTCCCCTTCAATTGACATGAAGGAGTCCTGCGAGTCCATGCTTGATCGACCTGGAATGTAAGTTTCATCGGCAGAATCATCTGTCACAACCGAATCCTCTGATCTATTCAGACCTAATATTGTTTGTCTGCGAGTATTTGGTGATGTGCCATCAGATAGTGAATCATCATCTATTGATATAACTGATTGTGGAGATAATGAGTCTGTGTCTGTTGGTAATTGTACTAAATTAGGCTTTACAGTACTATCCACAGAACTTGTTGAACAAGATGGATCCAAGAACACTACTGTGTCTTGATTTATACGAGCTTCATCATTTGACACATTTTTATTCAAGAATTGGTTTTCCATGAACGCTACATGCCTTGCCTTAATGCACTTCTTAGGACAAGAGGGATCTATCAGCCTGTATCCTTTGCTATCATCACAATATCCTACAAAGATATACTTTTTGCTCCTAGCATCCAACTTCTTAGCATTCTCATCAATGGCATAAGCTACACAACCAAAAACACGTAAGTGAGAAACATTCACCTTTTCAGATGTCCATTTTTGTTCAGGTGTTGCTCCCATGACAGCCTTCGTTGGGGATCGGTTCTTCAGGTAAATGGCTGTGTTAGCAGCTTCAGCCCAATACCGCTTCTCCAAACCAGCCTCCTGGAGCATGCAGCGAGCCTTGTCCATGATGGTTCGGTTTGCTCTCTCTGCTACACCATTCTGCTCACTACAATGTGGGATTGTAGTCTGATGTTTTATCCCACTGTGCTTCAAATATTCCTGAAATGTGAGAGAAACATATTCACCTCCATTATCACTTCTCAAAATCTTTATTTTCTTGTTTGTTTCATTTTCTGCATATGTTTTAAATAATTTAAACTTTTCAAAAACTTCACTTTTTCTTTGCAGAAAATAGACAAATGTTTTCCTAGTGTAGTCATCTATAAATGTTACAAAGTAACGCGCCCCACTGAAGGAAGATGACTGCATGGGTCCACAAACATCTGTGTGTACCAACCCTAAAACCTCAGTGGACCTACTTTGACTTTTCTTTGGAAATGGTAACCTAGTTTGTTTACCTTTAACACAAGCTGTACATGGATTGAATATTGTATTTTTAAAATCCATACCTGTTACTAGACCATTTTTCATAAGATTCATACTCCGCCCATTGAGGTGGGCGAGCCGCTTGTGCCACAGCTCCTGTGCATGAGGTCCCTGCGCAGATACCAGCGCAACATCCGGCCTGTCCCCCGACAGCCCACTGACCTCACTCTCCGCACACACCGAGTTCATGACCATTCCTGACTCCTGTAATTGACTACTACACGTACTGTTTACACTTTGAATAATATCTAACTCATAGACGCCATTATTACATGTTCCAGTAGCTATAATCTCACTTTTGTTCATGATTTTACAACCTGTAGTACTGAAAGTTACACTATAACCTTTCCTACTTAATTCACTGACTGATAATAAATTCACAGAAAGTTTAGGAATATAGTAAACGTCACTTATAGTCTTTAACCCGTTGCTCAAATGCACCTCAACACTGCCATGTCCCTCAGTAGTCACCTTGTCTCCATTAGCCACATTCACTTCAAGCGATTTAGTATAAAAAAAATTGTTCATCAACCGTTTGTCATTACACATATGATGGGTAGCCCCGGAGTCGATGTACCAAGCATTTCCCTGTAGGTTAACACTTAATGCTGTCAACAAAGAGTTCTCTGGTGTAGCCTTTTCGTTGGGCTTTTGCACCATGTTCTTCTTTGGTCCCGTCCTCATATTACTTGTGCAATCCTTCTTCAGATGTCCAGGCTTTTTACATTTGAAGCATACACCCTTAGTGTATTTTCTTGTAGCTAACGCATTGATCCCGCTCTGTTCTTTGTCATCTCGCCTTTGCTGCTCTTGCAATAACTTAGACTTGACCGCATCACTTGACAATTTTACATTAGAGTTCTCCAACGCCATGATTAGAGGGTCAAAATCCACCGTTAAGCCGCTAAGCATAATAACAGCTAAAAATTCATCGTCCAAACCGGATCCAATGTCAGACAACTGTTGCCCGAGCTCTGTTATTTTTGTCAGGTAGCTCTGCATGGTTTCTGTTTCACATAGCTTCACACCGAATAGTGATCTTAATAATCCTAATCTCCTGCACAATCCTTTGTCTTCATAGGCACTTTGAAGATTAGTCCAGGCTTCGTATGGCGTCGTTGCATTGCGTACATGTGGCAGTGCAGATGGGCCAACTGACAAACAAATTTTTGCCAACGCCTTTTGTCTTTTCTTCTCATCCTTGCAGCATCCCTCGTCCTTATCGTCCTTGATGCAATCGTAAAGATCTTCGTGCATGAGGATCATTTTCAGCATAAACTTCCAATGGTTATAATCTTCCAAACCTTTGAGTTTCTCGACAGGAATTCCGATCGACATCGTGGTAGCCATGATTGCCGCGTGCGCAGTTTCGCCGGCCGGTGCGGTTATGTACTTTGAATAGGATAAAAGTACTCCCAAATACGCCAAAATCCTTATGAAAAATGCAATGGCCCATAACCTGATGGGTTTTGGCAATAAAAGAGTTGTAATAGAATAAACTCGTATTAATATATTTGGAATCGACACACACCGTACAGTAGAGGTTAGGGCAGAGAAAGAGACGGGGCACAGCCCGAGAGCGAGACAGCCTACCGGCAGTGCTTGTCACAATGACAGTGACATACATTACATAATGAGTGTTTACTAAAGATCCAACATATACTAGGTACCTATAAATTCTCCTATGTAACTACTACTGAGTCTTACAATCTGCGTTGTTTATTTTTCTTATTGTGTCGTGCTGTTTGTGCCTTTGTGTCGATTAAATTATTTAATATTCTAAATAGGATGCATTACTTTTTTCTATCGTATTGAGGTTTTAGCGGTCTGCATTTCAATCTTAAGAACCTAGAGAACTGATTTAGTCTCTTTTGTCTTGTCGTTTCCACAATTTTTTTATGAACCAGTGAAACACACGCAAACGCACTTTACACCATTTTGAACTTTTTAGGTTCTCTTCCACGTTATTGCCACGATCACGTTGTTTTCTTCACCGTTTGAGAGTACTGGCATATTGCACATAATTTCAGCGAACTAAGGAATCGGATGGCAGGCCACTAAAACACACACTTTTTATCACATATCCCATTTACAGAAATGAGGATATCCGTAGAAGAACCAAAGTTACCGACATAGCTCTTAGAATAAGTAAGTTGAAGTGGCAATGGGCAGGTCATATAGCTCGAAGAACCGACAAACGTTGGGGAATAAAGGTTCTCGAATGGCGACCACGAACCGGAAGACGAAACATAGGGCGCCCACCCACCAGATGGACAGACGACATTGATAAGATCGCGGGAAGTCAGTGGATGGGAAGAGCTCGAATCGTTCTTCCTGGAAATGTGTAGGGGAGACCTATGTCCATCAGTGGACTTCTTTAGGCTGATGGTGATGATGATGATGACATTTACAGCTATATTACAGTATTGATTGTTCATGAATCTGATTCATTGAATATATTATGGTAAT
Source organism: Thera britannica (assembly GCA_939531255.2). Classification (NCBI taxonomy): domain Eukaryota; kingdom Metazoa; phylum Arthropoda; class Insecta; order Lepidoptera; family Geometridae; genus Thera; species Thera britannica. The sequence goes on along the minus strand of OW618041.2, from coordinate 4,109,451 downwards.
ATGTTACTACTACTCTTTATAAAACTGTAAGCTGTGTGTTTATCACTGCTACCGAGTAGTGAATACTAAGAGACGTATGACTCAAGCCTACAACATCGAAAAATCCTGTCATAGGCACTCAAGGCAAGGTAAATAGGGGCATGAGAAAAACAGTTGTCCCAGACGCTCAATAAATCAACTACATTAGATTTTAATAATAATATTTTTTTATTAATATTTTTACTCAAAAAGAGCTTCAATTGTAAACTTTCTTCCACAGTTTACTGCATCCTCTCAAATGAGAACTACATTAAATACGAAATGAAAGCCATGGATGCGCCATGGATTCCGCGAACCATTACAGCAGCCAAACAATACCGGTAATAATTTACGGCTTTACCGCAGTAGTCACCGCAATTAAACCTACTCTATTTCACAACCGCAGCTAGTCCAATACAGCTAGTTCACTACATGTAGAGTAGCATTTGTGCGCTTTGATTTAGCCTTTCATAATAGTACTTATTAAACTATCACGATCATCTCAATCACATTACATCACTATGCATAATATAAGTTTACAAAACTTGAGAGACTGACTTCATGGCAAAACTGTTGAACTGATTTTGATGAAATTTCTATGGGACTTATCTAAAATAAAGGAAATATTACATTTCTGATGAAGTATTTTTCAAACCGGCACATTCATGAATCAGATATGCAAAGAGAGAAAAAGTTGGCGGGACAATATAAGAAAGAGAGATAAGTCTTTGGGGAGCAGTGGGACAAAACAGGTTAAATAAAACTTTTTAAACTTTTGCGATCATAACACACACTGAATCTATAACACGGGTATTGATCGCGTTAATAACCTTTATTTTATTGATTTTCCCGACGTTTCGGCTATGATAAATACCCTATGATTCAGTATAAAAAAGTCAGCGATGGAGTGAGTGACCTAGCTGCCTCATTTTAGTCTACACTAAATATTCTGCTCATTTTCTTTGTCGGATGATGCGGTTTTTACAAGCATCATGTTCTTTAAATGTGCACGTAATTGCCGCAAAACATGTGGAAGAGTACATTTCAAAGATGGATTGCGGAATGAAATACTTTTTATGGACACTTTAATTTCTCAAATTCCATTTATCTAAGTGATAGCTGGATTGCAAAAGTTTATATAGTGGTTGATTTGATTAATGACGGAGCAGTAGGAAAGGATCGAACCCAGGACCGCACAGAAGGCAGAGCTACTACCAACTGAGCTGAGAGGCCGCAATGAGAACAAAAACCCTTTAGATTAGATATTTTCGGAATTTGTAATTTTTAGGCAGCTGTCATTTTAGGAAGCTGTCATTTTAGGAAATTGTCGAGTTTAGAATACAGTTCGGCCGGCGTAACTTAGCGGGTCTGAAATTAGCCGTTTGGCCAATCTTTCATCAGCCATTGGCCATTATACGATCGAACAGCTCACTTCAGACCCGCCAAGTTACGGCGGCCGAACTGTAGACGTTCTTGGAAATTGACGTTTTCGGAAGTTGTCGTTGTCACCCTGAGGTCTGTCGAAAAATGTATGTGCACTATGCCAGTACTCTCAAAACGGTGAAGGAAAACATCGTGAGGAAACCGGCGTGTCGTAGAACCTAGAAAAGTTCGAGCAACATGTCAAGTGTCACGCAAAAAGGGCCCGCCATCGCCAGCGGCCTACTTGGGGAAAAACCAGCTCGCACATCAAGTGCGGATGATAAATTTGCCGATTTGAGTAGTCAGAGGTATCTTCAAGCACCTCAATAGTCTTCATTTGTTACTGCATTTGTTAGTATTACTGATTTTGGTAAAATTGGGCTAGATAAAGACAATATTATTATGTTCCTGGTAGTATCAGCTCAGAAAAAAATACCGCCTTCGGTCTATACCACAGGAAAGACGGCTCTCATTCATAATGCCATAGAACTAATTTAGCTTACTATGTCGGTATCGCCATCTCACAGCTCCTACCAACTGAGCTGAGAGGCCAGTCAGAAGAATATCAGTCAGAGAAATATTAGTGGACGTTTCACACTGCGCCGTCCAGCCCCTAGCTAAGCAAAGCTTGCACGCTATGAAAGACAATAATAGAACTGAGCTGAGCTGGCATGCCAGTCCAAACGGAATGAGAACAAAACCCCTTCGAAAGTTACACTCACGTCAGCGAAGTTCATTCTGTTGGCGTTCTTCCTGAATTCCGTCATCGCGTATCGTTCCTTCATCTTGCGGACTCGCTTGCCGCCGCGTTTCTTACGGCTCTGCTCTATTGGCTTAGGGAGAGGCTTCACAAACTTCACTGGTGGCGGTTCCTGGGTTCATAAATATAATAGATTAGGTAAGTGTTAGGTAAGGCAAATCGCGGATGTGGTGATAAAAGCTGCCAAGCTTAAGGACGTTCATAGAGCTAACTCGCTGCTGAGCATGTTTTTAGTGTGTAACTCCTCTGTAAATAAAGGAAACTGAAAAAAACAGCATGAATCTCTAACAGGTCTTCTTTTTTTTTATCGTCGTATTTACTCAATAAAAAATTCACGAAAGGAAACAAAAAAGGAGATATAAATTTGCAACTCCTCCTTAAGTTGATATTGTTTATTTTTTTGGTTTACACCAATAGATAGATAATTAAGTCACATAATAAATGGCCGTTTTTATAATAGAAAAACGAAAGAATTTAATTTTTATAAACTAAAAATCACAAATCCGTGCGTGTTTTGCCAGGCGCAGTATTGTTGAGGAGCGGTGGGTTGCATACGAACGAAACCCTCGAAACCATTGGGTCAGGGTACGGACCTTAAGTGGGAGTGGGCTGGTGGATCTTCATAGAGGTCTTAACCAGCTTTTGGACTGTGGTTTGTTCTTGACCAAAACAGTGTAACCTCATACAATTATTTAACCACCTATTATACATTCACGCCTAACTTGCACAAGGTTTTATGGAAATTGAAACAGCAAGGATTTCGGAGGATTTGTTATTCCAAATGTGAAAAATAATAATCAGGCTCAGACAATAAAATAATCTCAAACCTAAATTTTATGATGTCATTTGAAATTATAGACCTTGACGAGGTTGTAAGGTTGACAAAACAGTTCGGCTTATGCGTGAGGCATATTTAAGTTTTTTGAATGCTGCATTGATTACTAGGATGAGCCAGATAAAAGAAAAAATCGCTGTCATGTCGTATAAGGAAGTCAAGGAGGCCGCATTCGAAAGACTTAATTACAGAAAACTGCATCAAAAGTCCGACAAGAGCTAAGCTCTTATATTTAACGTAAACTTCACCCATTTGATCCTATGAAATAAGGTCGTCTACACCTCAGAGAAACTAGTTTTTTTTAATCTATCTTAGAGAACTAATATTTGATTTGATTTAATGTCGCATTTAATTAATTTCCAATTTTGGCATTCCAACTTGACCAAATTTAAGAGGGAGAATTCTATCCATTTGCAGCCATACTTATAAACGTAATTTAAATTTAACCATTGCATAAAGCCCTGTCACTGTTTGTCATTACCCATTGGTAAGAGATAGCAATAGTTTAAGCACTGTTTATCTTTTGATAGATTTTTATAAGTTGGTGTTTATTGTACCTGTAATTTATCCAGTTTCTTCTCAATGCCCTCTCGTAGTTGCCTGCCGATCTGTCCATCCGTGCTGTCATGACAGGCGTCGACACGCGCGGCCAGCGTCAGCTTTGTTGACACCAGCTTAGCTGCTTTGTATCTTAGCTCCTGAAATAACAACAGACAAATGACTTCAGACAACTGTTAAAAACTTAAGACCATAGTTCGCTGGCGGTAGCGATCAGTGAAACGCTGTCAAATATCGCTGTCAGATTTGAGATTTAGCCAGCGAACTAGGTGTGCGCAGGCCTTTAGCAGTAGTACAGCTCTTTGTGAAGGGCTCGTCCGGGGAAGAACTACCACACCACTATGCCTATTTCTGCCGTCAAGCAGCATCGTTGTTTCGATTTGAAGGGTGTGGGTGCAGGTGAAATGACTCGCACGTGAGGCTTAAATTTTTTTGCCTCAAGTTGATGAACGCAGAGCAATGCGCAAGGCAGAGCTTTGTTATAGGCGATAGTGACCACTCAACATGTGGGCCGTATGCTTTTTCCCCAGCTAAGTGGTGTAACAAAAACTTGACTGGCCTCTCAGCTCATTTGGTAGTAGCCCTGCCTTCTGCGCCGTAGGTCGTGGGATCGCCACTGAGAACAAATATGTGTGTGGTGAACACAAATATTTGTTCTCTGTCTAGGTGTTATATTGTATTCTAAGTATTTTCAAAAAATATTGTGCATAAGTATTATATCAGCTCTGCTTAGTTTGGGGCCAGATAGTGCTGTGTGGATTGTCCACAATATTTATTATTTCTTCTTCTTCCTGCCCTTATCCCACTTTATGTGGAGTCGTTACAACATGTCTTCTTCCTCCATTTCCCTCTGTCAGCCGTCATCTCTGCATTCACTCCTCTCCTATCCATGTCATTTTTCACACAGTTCATCCATGTACAATATTTATTATTTATTGAACATAATTATAAAAAAATTGCAAAGTTGTGAGCACGAGGCTTGCACTCATCAGAACAACTAAATCAACTTACAGGTGAAGTATCCTGAACAATTTGAGAGAAATACACAAATCCAGTGTGCGGCAACGCAGCAGCTTGTGAGAACCCAGATAGCAGTTTCTTCTGTTGTCCGAGGGTGAGGACATTGCAGGCTGGCATTCTGGACAGCTTGGTCAGACCACCTGCTATACCCAAGATTTTTGCCGCTGTTGATGCACCTTTAAACAAAATTCAAAATGTTATTGCTATTATTATAACTTTATGATATTAAGATCTGAGTGTTATTTTATTGTGGGTGTGATCTGACGCATGGTTAATACTTCCTGGTTTCAAGGAAAGTGATTGATAACTAAAAGCTATCTCGCTCTAAAGATACTGCATAGGTTTGCACATCTCTTATTATTTATCCATTGTTGTCCCACTGCAGGGCAAAGATCTCCCTCCCCTCTTTCCACTCTTTGAGACTTAACGCAATGACAGGCTACCACCTAAGGTGAGTCAAGTTTGTCCCACCATCTCATTCTGGGTCTTCCACATCACCGCTTGGCATTTTTGGGCACCCTGTGGTTCTCTTAGCTAACAAGGTGTTTGTTGGACGGATATTCATTAATTTCACTTATTATTAATATCTGGGCAAAATTACGGCAAAATATCTGGGCATGACACTTGACGCGAAGCTTCGCTGGAAAGCTCACGTCAAGAAGAAAAAAGTTGAGTTAGAGCTAAAATACCAAAGGATGAACTGGCTACTCGGAAGAAATTCCAGTGTAACAGTACCCAACAAAATTTTATTGTATAAACAAGTCCTTATGCCAGTATGGACCTACGGTATTCAGCTTTGGGGCTGTACCAAGAAGAGCAACATCCAAATCATCCAACGATTCCAAAGTAAAGTACTCAGGGGAATAGTAAATGCACCCTGGTACATAAGAAACGACGATCTCCATCGGGACCTTAATATAGAGTTTGTCGATAAAACTATTCAAAAATACGCGGAAAGTCACGAACAAAGACTCCATCACCATGTTAACGTAGAGGCTATCCAGCTCCTCGACAATACAGACCTAGTAAGAAGACTCAAAAGGACCAAACCTTTTGAGTTAGTGTAGTGATAAACTTAATATTGTGTAGTGATAGTGCTACTTTAATGAACACATAAACAAAGTGTCACCTTAATTAGTTAGAGACAGTAAGAAAAGTGCCAATGGACACATTCTTAGTACCTAATACTTATTTTATAAAACTAAGCTAAAGCAAAATTACTCATTAGCCTACTAGGCTAGATTGTAATATTAATTAGGGTACCGCATAGATGTAGTACACTAATTTAGTAAAAAAAAAAAAAAAAAAAAACTTTTTATTAATTAATAAATGCTATTTCTTCGATTAAAATTTTGATCATCATCATCAGCCTGTAGAAGGTAAAAAAGGAAGGAAGGCTCTATCAAATAATGAAATCAAAACCACTCACCGACAATAGCAGTAATATTTGGTGCAATAAAAGTCATTCTGCTTTCAACATACTCATAGATTTTTGATTTAAAATTGTTTATGTCTGCTGCCATATCACATGCTTCATTTATCTCGGCCAGTTCTTCTTCAGTCAGTAGTTTTCTACAAAAACAAATATCTATTATAAACACAAGAACACTAATAATATTAAATAATTATAATTACTACTTTTTTAGTGTAGTTATTATGGCTAAATATTTAGAGGTTTTCATGCATTTTTTTTATCTCTGGTTGAATGTTGGTGATTGCATCTTTGACCTTCTTTTGTTATAACTGTAGTAGTGTGTATGATATCACAACAGATATACAAAACATGCATGCATTATTATCATACTGAATGTACCCAGTGTGGTGGAGAAATAAAGCCTTTTAAGTAAGTTAACATACCCTTGAGTTGTAGATGCAGTGACGGAAACAATCATGATAGTGGCTTGTGTGATGAAACTCTGCAATTTCTCATTGTTCTTTGCTCTATCTAAATCATTACCCAGTTCCCTCACACTCCAAATGTACTCCAGTGGTGTAACAATGAGGGAGTCCAACTCGGGGAAACGTTTCTGGTATTTGTCACGAACAAATCTGTGAATAATCGCTGAAAATGATAATTAAGAATCTTAGAATAGTATCCTAAATGAAAGCATATCCAAATTGGACCATATCCGAGTCAACCTTGGCCATACTTTCAATGGAAATTGACACACTGAACTCTTAGACATGCAGTTCTTTTCTGACATAATTGAATCAAATGTAACACCTACCAATTTCTCCATCGATCTCCACAGCAATGTTATTAGCTTCAACAATGACTTGGTACTCAGGGTCTGACTCCATCAGACCAGTGACTTCAATCTTTTTTCTATTATTCCCAACATTCTGCTCTATCTCAGTGACCACCTGTAATTTAGACATTCAACTGAAGGTAGTAAAGCAGCAGTTTAACAGAAAGGTGCTTATTGTGTAACTTACTCGTTTCAGACGATCAGAGTGTCTCAATTTCGCCAATTCTCTAATAGAAGTATTCTTCAAATCGTCTTCTTTTGGAACGACAGGGTAGGGCACCGTAAACTCATTCGAAGTGTCCATTCCCATCGGGGCCTTGCTGTCGATAGCAGCTTCCAATTCCCCATCATCATTTTCTTCTAAATCAGCAAGTAATTCGTCTGCTAGAGACATATTGTTGGAGCAAAAAGTAAAACCAGAGTATTCTCAATTTAGCGACGTAAACTGTAAACAAAACAATGAAAAAAAGAAAGTGGTGCACTGACTGTGGTGCACTGTGGTGCACTGACTTGAAGTCACAGAACACATATACTCAAGGCTTGAAGTGCTACTCCACATCCACAGAAAAACGTAATGAATGAACATAAACATTTAAAAATACCACAGTTATCTTAAACCGGTAGATTCCGAAAACCAAAGAGTATAATAAGGAGTGGGGAGACTAAGCTCAAAATGATATTCTCGATACTATTGGCGAAAATTTACCCGATTTATTGCCATTATACTAAAGAGATCCCATTTAGGATAAGTTTTATAAAAGTTCACACAACACTATAGTCCCAAATCAAGTACAAGAAACAGTTGTGCTATCTGCAGACGGTTACAAACAATCTAGAGATAGCTCAACTGATCCAAATCAGTACTGGAGTAAGACGGAAGCGTTCCCAAAACTCTGACGGCATTGCCACACTGAATGGCAATGCTAATGTGCTGCGCCAAATACCAGCCCTTGGGTCACGCGTTGCTTCGATAAGTCGACAAAATTTTGAATAAATATTTAAATACTACTAGCTGTGCCCGCGACTTCGTCCACATGGAATAGTGTCTATCCCCCGCATCCCCCGTCACACCTCCCCTCCACACTCCCCCCTTTACTCCCCTCCACACACCCCCACATCCCCCCTCGCACCTCCCCTCTACACTCCCCCCTGTAATCCCCTCCACACACCCCAACATCCCCCCTCGCTCTTCCCCTCCACACTCCCCACACACCTCCCCTCCACACTCCCCCTAGCATCTCCCCTCCACACTCCCCACTGTACTCCCCTCCACACTCCCCCCTGTACTCCCCTCCACACACCCCAACATCCCCCCTCACACCTCCCCTCCACACTCCCCCCCAACTCCCGAACTCTCCGAAATTGTGATAATCGTTCAACGTAGCTAGGATTATTTTTAACCCGCACTAAGTGCGGTAAGATATTAATGTTTAAATAGTAATTGTAGTAGGTATATTTAGTATCAGCATTGCATATTTTTTACACCCATGCAAAGCCATAAAGTTCGGTCAAATGTGGATCCCACTTTTTATATAACTTGTTGTTCTTTGAAATTTCAAAGTTTTCCTACCTGTTTTTTATTAGTCAGGCCCAAGTAGTATTGTGGTAAAAAAGTCTAAGAAGCGCCTTAGAGATGTTCTTTTCGTGCATTTCCTATTTTGTATAAATAGGAAATGCACGAAAAGAACATCTTACACCTTGGAGGAATTAGAAATTCCTCCACTAATTCCTAACTAACTAATTCCTCCAAGTCTTACACAGAAGATCTAAACTGTATTTAGCAAGACATACCATGGTGGTAGGCAGAATTGAATGATTTGGTGGTAACATTATTTTGCAGTTTGGCTGGCAATTTTGGCTTTATCTTTTTTTTTTAATTATAAAAAAAGTGAAGGGTCGTTTCGCGAACGTTTTCCAGGGGCCCAAAAAGGTCAAATTTATCTCTAAAACGTGATATTTGTGCAATTTAGTGGCTCGTAGATATATAATTTAGCTCCAATGGCGCTTAATTCTCAATACGATATCATTGGAAAGCGATTTGTACAGCAATATTACGTTCTGTTCGATGATCCGCTACAGCGAGCAAATCTCGTCAATATGTACAACGTAAGTGTTTTCTGCATAATTCATAGATACAAATTCGCCTTCATTGATATTATCATAGTGGCTCGATATCTGAGAAATAAATAAATCCCAATATATTTCTAGGTTATCAGTTTTCCTCCCGCCTAAAAAAGTATTCCCAACTGTTAGATCATAGATATTCGTAGAATAATAGCACATGGTCTATAAGAATTTACATACGGAATTTAAAGCGTTATTCTTTTCATGTAATGTAAGCCATAGATGAGTCATAATATTTTTTAAAATACTCTTGTATTGACCTGGGCATTTGTTCAATGTTCTGTTACTATGGAAACCTATTACCCCCCCGTAGTATTCCTCTATTCCAATCTTTCTACCATTATTATTATATTTTCTGCAATAGTTTCAGATTTTAATTCCCTCGGAAAACTCCTACTGCCAATAAAACCTATAACTTTTGTGCTGCAGTTCAAATGTTACCTTAAGTTTCTTCCAACTGTTTATGATCTGTGCATTACATTTCAGGTGGAGACATCTTTCATGACTTTTGAAGGTGTGCAACTCCAGGGTGCTGTTAAAATCATGGAAAAACTAAATGTAAGTGAATCAGAATTAGTTAAATGAGAAAACAATGCTAAGAAAGGACAAGCGTGGTGTGACAATAAGGTGTCAAAAGCTCACACATTGCTTCTAACTCCAATTCTAATTTGACTTGGGGGAATAAGGTCAGGTATAAGGACATAATAATAACCTGATAATAACAATGTGTATTGTGTACTGTCCATTGTCGCCCTGCTAACCTTACCCCAGCCAGCCCAACTCTTTAAAATAGCAGAGTAGAACCTTGGCTTTAGCCCATTTGATTTGAGCCCATTAAATTGTAGCTGTAATGTTATTTTTTATGGAATACTGAAGATAAAAGTGTTGAAGCTACCTACTGAAGTTTACTGATAACATAAAAATATAATAATATCTTTTGTTTGCTACAAAGTGTACTGTGGTTGTGGATTTGATTCTGTATTTTTTTCATTTACCAAAAGGCACTGATTTGGATCAGTTGAGCTATCTCTAGATCAATTGTAATGGTCTACAGATAACCCAACTGATTTGTTTGTGTTTTGAAAATACTTGTAGTCATTGTAAGTACCTAATTCTCTTTGTAATAAAAGTTTGTCTTTTTAGAGTTTGACGTTTCAAAAAATTGGAAGAGTCATCACATCGGTAGACTCTCAACCAATGTTCGATGGAGGTGTATTAATCAATGTTCTTGGACAACTTAAGGTAAGTCCCTTAGCTTTTTAGAAAATTACAGCAGTTATAACTAGCGGCACATAACTTTAGCGCTGAGCGATACGCGCAGCTTGTTGTGTGGATGTGTGCAGAGTGTCCTATTGGTACAGAGAGCGGAGTGCGACTGGAGAGCCAATCAGCGCTACGCTCGCCCGCCCTTCATTCCGCTAGCCCCCCTCAGGTACCTTATTTTTGACTTCTGCGGAATAACGGTCAGCGCTAAAGTTATGTGCCGCTACCTATATTTTACCAAAACTAGTTCTGAATTCAGATTATGTATGGAATGTATGAATGTTAATCTTTTTAAGACAAGAAATACCTCTTATCCCAATCAAACAAGAAAACAGTGAAGGAAAACATTGTGAGGAAACTAGCATCATGATAAAAGAACTTGCCCGTGGCCTACTTGCAATTTAACGAATGAACTAAATTTTTTAGTTTTTGTAATATTTAAATACTACAAAAACTAAAAAATCTACAGTTTTAAAACTGTAAGGCAATATCAGATTTTATGCCAACACTATCCTACGCAAACTAGTCTGAGGCACATCAAAAAAAATCAGTGTTACTAAACACTTGTTATGTATGACAGACTGACGAAGACGCCCCACATGCATATGTACAGACGTTTGTACTGAAGCCGATAGCAAACTCATTTTACCTAGAACATGACATATTCAGGCTGGCACTACACGATGTCTAAGATTTACAATGAACGTAAGCCTAAACATTTAGCTTGGTCACATTCATTTCCTTCCTGCACTGGTGGACCTTCGCGCGTTTTACAGTTACGTTGACCGCTGGCTGAGCTTTGAATCAAATACAATGTCTTTGGCCCTTAGTGTCGCCACACACTGGCCATAAAACGCCGCCACCGGAGTATTTCTTGTAGTTTTCATACATTTTATATGGACGCGCCGCAGAGCACTGGTGGTCTAGTGGTAGTGGCCCCTCCTTCCAATCCGAAGGTCGTGAGTTCAAATCCAATCGTGTACCAATGAGTTTTTCTGTCGATAAATTGATGTGCACTATGCCAGTACTCTCAAAAACGGTAAAGGAAAACATCGTGAGGAAACCGGCGTGTTGTAGAACCTGAAAAAGTTCGAGTACGTGTCAAGGGTCACGCAAAAAGGGCCCACCAGCAGCCTACTTGCGGAAAACCCTGCCCGCACATCAAGTGCGCATGATAATCTTGCCGAACTTTCCTATGGACGCGCCGCACATGGTTGACGCCGGTAACCGCCACACACTACGAATCGTCGCTCTAGAAAATGTATGAAACCTACAAAAAATAAGCCAGTGGCGGCGTTTTGTGGTTGTGGCCAAGAGGCCTGTGTGCGGGAACACGTAACTGATACTGAGGCGTCCTACGCTTCGTTTACCGGTTTGTAGTCGATATTCGAATTCGAGAACCTCGAGTCAGCACATCCAAAGCTTTGATGAGACTACTACGTGAATCCGAAGAATTCGTAGATTAATAGAAGTAAATAATTCAATGAGTGATACAAAATGCTCAGCGCTGAAAGAAAAGCGCTGGCGTCGGTCAGCGTGACTGTAAAACCAGTAACTTTGTTCTGCTATGGATTTAATTCTGTTAAAGAAATAAAAAATTATAAAACGAATAGACCATATAATTAACAACTTTCCAAATGCATGTAGAAAATCGCACCTCACTTTATTAATTTATCTCATATTAATTTATTCCAAAATAATACAACACATTTGTGTGCGGAATTTCTACTAAAACTGAGAGTAAAATAGTCACAATAATTGAGAAGAATAAATGAAAATGTAAAAATAGTATCATGTGCATGTCTTCAACTAAAATAAATTGTAGGTATAAAAATTATTATGATGTCAAAAAGATATGAAAGTAACAGCAGAAAACCAGGTTGTCGCCAACAACTTCAATCAACTCATATATTAAGTTATATTTTATTAAATATAACTTAATAAAATATATGAGTAATGGGCCATTCCAGGGTGGCGGTCGGGACAGTTTTACTCCATTTTTTGACATATTGTTATGTGTAGCTTAGTAATTATACAAGTTTTGGGTAATATAAATATACAGCAATGTAGTTTAATAGTTGTGTAAGGACATCATCCAGTAAAATGCCCACATTTAATCATTTTACTATATTAAATCCCACCTACAAAAAGCGCGGCGGTCGGGACAGGTACGCACCCACCCTCTCCAGATTCCAGCATAAACTAGTAAAGTTCAGCCCCCCTAGACGTGCTACAGCTTAACCATTTTTTTTAAAGGTACCTAGATAGTTGCTCTTAAGAACCTGATTATGAAAATAGCATTTTGCTATAAGAATACTAAGATATTTTTTTTTGAAAAGTGCGGCGGTCGGGACAAGGATTTGTTCCGGTCGGGACGAGTACCCAAAACCAGTTTTTTCATACAATCAAATAGCTTTAATTAGGATGCATCCAACAATAACAATTAAATTATAATAAGAGTTAAAGTCTAAACACACATCATACATGGTTTATCTAAGTTACACATTATATTTTTTCAAAAACGTCGGATGTTCTCATCGAATTCGTAATATATACGATCTCGGCATGCTTTTATGAGAGGTTCGTTTAAAATTTTCAATATTTGGTCAATGCTAACATACGAAATATCGCGTTCGTTCATCGTGAAAGTTTTAGCATCTTCTCCAGAAGATCCTTTCAAAAACATCACTTGTACTTCACCATCTGCTTCTCCTTGGCAAATTGCCGCGTACCTAAATTCTCTTTTAGTTTTTTTGATTGTTAATAAGTATCTATCTATCTTTACTAAAACTTATGCTCCCAATGCCAATTTTTTTGTGACTTCATCATTGCTGTCAAAGTAAGCTCATTTTTAGCAAGCAATTTTACATGCAAACTTAGCACCAACATAATTATATGCTTACATAACCATAGCCGTTACAAGAAAACCCATTTTGTATGGAAGCACGTCAGTAATTTGTAAATATTTAAGTAAACGTGTCGTATTTATGGATATTATTCAAAATGAAGATGAACGCGCATGTCACAACAATGATAAGATGTATTTATTCATCCTTAAACCATGCTACGTAACACTTAAAATAAATTTTAAAAAATTCTACAAAGCATTAATATTGCGGTTGGGGCAAAATTTTGGTGCCCAAAAAAAAGTTTTAATTATCGCTTATTAAAGCTATGCCACACTAATACATGCCCAAAAACACTCTCTAAGCATTTTAATTTTTTTACCTCGAATTTTTAGCGCGGCGTACGGGACCAAACTTTGATCACCCTTAAAATATTCTGGTTATCTCCTGGCTGCTCGCAAATATGCCTAAATAATAGCTACCTAGCTTTTTATTACTTCTGGAAGTTATTTTCAATGCAGGTTCAATAGTTTTAGGCTAGAACTACTAAACGTCTATTTATGCGTTACGGTCGGGACTTGAGACATACCTATCTTCGAGGCGTCATAAATCGGTAATTGACTTATATATTTCTGTTTTATGTTCGCCAGGCAATAGAATAGATCCTTTCGTAAACTTTTGCTTGCCAAAACTTTCTGTGGCACAAACTAAACGGACGTTATCAGTTATTCCAGTCTATTAACAAAAAACGTACCACGCGACAATAATCGCACCTCAGTGTTTCAGTCCGAAAAAATCGTAGAAAATGGTTGTTTTTTCTAGCGGTTTTTGTCAACTCATTAAATATGGGGTTTTTACTATGCGTTATGATTAAAATAAAGTCTATATAATGAAGTTTTTTTTTTCGGTCGTGGTTTCAGTTAGCCTGGAATGGCCCTAATATAACTTAACATATTAAGTTATATATATAAAAAAACCCATTTTCACCAGGCTTGTTCTGTGTTAGGCCTATCATTTTTAATGTGTTCAGTATAGTTATAATAATATAGTTTTAGAAAAAATTAATCATGTGATTTATAATAATACTTTTTAACTTATTACAAACCTACTTACATGATAACGAAATGAAATCTAGAAAAAGCTAAAATAACATAACTTGAACTAAAATTACTTACCAGCATAATTATTTTTATGTTTAAAATTTACCTAATCCAGTGTGATTTTTTTGAAATTTCACTCATCTCTTTTAATTCGTTTTTTCCCAGTACTTCTCTTTACTTTGTATCTCCCTGGCAATAACTAATTATGTTTTTTTTTAAATTCCAGTGTGACGATGATCCCCCGCACCCGTACATGCAAACATTCGTTCTGAAGCCACTCGGAGAATCTTTCTTTGTCCAACACGACATATTCCGCCTCGGCATACACGACATAGCTACTGCTTAGACCCTCCATTTCAAAGTCAGCATCAGACTCAGCTAAGACTTGGGTTAGGAAAATACAAGAACAAGCGAGAAAAATCATTCATTCAGGAGAATTTATCAACAGAAAACCTAAGAACTAAGTCACCAATGGCAGTCACAAACCCAGTTCGGAAAAGTTGGCGATCACACCGAGTGTGCTGTTTTGCCCGAGCATTCGGTAGTTGTAAGCTTCAAATTTCAAGAAACTAGCTCTGTCCCATTCTCACACATGACAGATGAGACGTGACAGTGGATAAAATAATGTTCTGAATTACTAGAATAAATTGTAAGTGGTGCCGTGAACACAAGTAAGATGACTCCTCGCCATTTTACTAGGTATTTTGACATAAGAACAAAGAGTACTTTCTGTAAGAGTCTGTTTGGCTGACTATAGTCGGATTTTTAATTAGACGATACCGACTGACAGTAGGTAATGTCACTTTGTAAAATAATGATGCCATATTTAAAGTAATAGTGCTGCGTTCAGTTCTCGTTCAACCAGATGAATGAACAATGAGTGAATAGTTAATCATTTCAAACTATAAAATAATATTGAAATTTGTATAAAAAAATGTATAAAAGTGCTCTGATATAAGTTACTTGTAGTATGTAATTACAATCAATTTTTTGACGGTTTATTACAAAGCGCGGCGTGGCGATTAGTGCCAACACCGATGAACGCCATGCGCATCGGTCACCATTTTGTTTGTAATTCGGCTTCTAACCTCTGGTCTGATAGCACGAATGTTTTTCTGCGCTCACGCTGTATAGTTATTGTTTTTGTAAAGTTTTTCGTTACGTTGTGTTTGTGGTAATTGTTGTGTATTTTGTTGCTATATTGTTTCACGCGAACGATATGGATCCTCAACCGGGCACGTCAAGTCAAAATCGGCACACTAACTATTCACTTGAAAAACGAGGCAATTTCATTCATTCAGGAGTTTTTTCAATCATTCACTTTGTCACAACACTATTTTTATTTCATCAAAAACTGACAACACAGTAAACGTCAGCTAGCTTCGTCTAATTAAAAATCCGAGTATAGACACTATTACCCATAACGAACAAGATCATGCTAAGTAGTGTTTGTAACACTATTATAAAAGTGCTACTGCATTTTTTTTCTAGGTTTTAAGGATTAAAGAACGCGTAAATCTTGACGAATGACAGGTGGTTATTTCTTAAAATACATTTACCTAAACTAACAAACTAGAATATAATACAATAGAAAAAGATCTTTTCACTGTCTTGGGAGGTTTTGAATAGGTAGCCTTTTTGATCTATTCCAGGATGGGAGGATAGATAAAAAAAGTTGTATCTGTCATTCGTTAATAAATAACTATAGCTGCACGCTAATTCAGTGTTTTTTCCAAAGTAACATTTTGATTCGGCTAACGCATTTGAGATCGCTTAGTGAAAGTAATGAACTTTTTCAGTTACATGTATACATTTTATATTAATAAAAATACAATGTAATTTTCTATTTATAATTTTCTTATTTGTGTCCGTCCAGTCTTGTCAGTGATCTACTAACTAATTAGGAAACAATGTATTTTCCCTATTAATAAATGAATCGTAGCTTCGTCAAGAATTTCTAGACTTCTAGGCGCGCGGGGTTAAAAAATCAAACAAAATATCGATGCTAAGACAATCATGTAATTATAAATAGTCAAAAATAACAAAAAGGACCACTGAAAACAGGTACATTTTTTACCAATCTCAGAATTTAAGACTCCTTCAAATCCTTAGACGCTACGAACACTTATCAAGTATCTGCATGCACTAATAACGAAATACACACACTGGCATTGGCCACTTGTCTAAGTGAATGACTAGGTTGCAAGTGATTCGTTCATTGCATGTTGGCACGCCAACTTCGATGGTCGTCCGTTCATTTCAGCAGTATATTGTTCGATCAGCTTGTATTGGTTCACGTTCCATTTCTCTATTGTCTCCGCTTATTCGAGTCAAACATTTTATCAACTAGCTACAAAGTTCAACTATTATTGCTTATCGAAAGCCTTTAAAAAATAAGAACAATCTTACCTACAAATATATGAATGGAGCGGATTTATTGTAGATTTTCATATAAAATGTAAATATTAAGCCATTTAAAATTGTATCTCAAAACTGCTACAAGGAAACACCAATGTTTGAGGTGACTACAAGCAGAGATCAAATTATCGATGGCGAGACCGTTGCGGTCTTTAGGTACGTAATATTATTTTGTACATTTTAGCCTCTGATTGTTAGTACTGTTCTGTTAAATATCGCAAATGGTTACACTTACACAACCAGTCATTTTGATATTACGTCGTAGCATCTTAAGTAGGTAAAGCATACATAACACACATTTATAGAAAGTCAGCTTATTAAAACATCGCAATAATACAGTCGCATGCACTAAAAAGGTTACAAATTATAATTTTCAAAATTATGATTTATGACTGGTCCATTTTGTCCATCTTTTTAGTCACGTCTGACAAAAAAAGTTATATTTGCAACCTTCATGTCTCTATTGCAACGACTGTTCAATAGCATCGTTGACTACCGTTACAATTTGCTAGTGTTATAAAGTGTGATTGAAAAAAACATAAAAGTAATTTAAAAACTTAACAAGAAAATAATTTAACAGAACAGTACTACAATATACCGCCTCTCATCTACGATGCAATAGCGATACAATAAATCGTAGTTTGACATCACTCGTTAGTTTGTTTTTCAAGCATTTTTGTGGGTTTGCGATCTCTGTTCCATAGTTTGTTTCACAATCTAAATTACTAGAGTTTAATGGAAGTAAAATGAAGGCACTTCATCACTAAGGAAGCACTTGTTTCGTACATTAGATAAGTTAAACAACGGATATTGGGATGGGTGGCCGCTAGTGACATTTTTATCTGAGCATTTGTGTTCTTTGTGAGGGGCACTTTAAGATGTCGCTTTTTGACCATAGCAATAAACCAAGCAAAAACTCAGAATTAATCCATTTTGGCCCTGTAGCACACCTTTAGTAAGGATATTTTTATCTGGGTTATTACTACTAAGGGGCTAACAATGAGATAAGATCTTATCGCGGAACTGTTGCGAGTTCAATTCTAAAGGACAGTCTCTTGACTCGCGACAAGCTTCTAGCTGCTTTTGCACTTTTTAAATTAACGCGATCGTTTCAACCGTGTTACAACAGCCGTGGTCGCGGGCAGACTCAGCTTCTTTTAATTTGTACTCTAGCTGCTTCTGTTTAGCCCGTGTCACCTGGTGCAGTCATCATCAAAAGTCGATGACTTTCAAATTGTTTCTAATAACAATTTTCAATCATATTACTTTCATCTCAGAGATTTAACTTCGCAATTATAGTTTGGTACAGATAAAGATATATACCATTTTAAAATACTTCTAAAACATTGATCATATTTGATGCTGATTAAGTCTATTGGGCTCCTATTATTTCAAGAATCACGGATAACCCTGAAGCAGAGATCGCAAACCTTTCAAAGTAAGTATTAAGTTTAAGAGCCGCCTTTCTTCCGCCCTCTAGTACCGAGCGCAACGCCGCGTAGTGATCGCATCGCCATAGCTCGATTGAAGTGCCGCTGATTTGGAGTTTTCGACGGCTCTTCGACTTCCCCGCCGCTTTCGACCGACGATAATATCACTAGGAGGACTCCCATCACCTGGAAAAGGTTGAGGGCTTATGTTAAAATAATAAAAAAAGAAGTAGGTACCTTATAAATTTTTTTTTAAAACAACTTGCTTATGAAACAAGCATACAGCCCACCTGATGTTAGTGGTAACCATTGCCTATAACAAAGCATTGTCTCGTAGGTCACGCAAATCAGGCACTGCCCTGCAACCATCAACTTGAGGCATACAGATGTTCAGCCTCACGTGCCAGTAATTTTATAGCCAACTTGATAACCGCTTGAATCAACGCCGACGCGCGGCCGTCCCAGAAATAATGACAGAGTGCGTCCAAAACGTCATCTCGGCAGGCGTGCGCTAATGTCAAAGAAACTAATAAGTATTTTTCATAACCAAAAACTACTTTGTTTACCTTAATTAAGACACTTGCTATTAGAAAGAGCATGAGCAAGAAAGGACTGATCAATAAGGTGACGAATGATAGAGGTGAGTGGAAGAAAACCTGTTGTGCCGACCCCACTTATCGTGGGAGAAGGGCAGGAAGATGATGATGGGCTCTAGTTGAAGCAAACCTGTCTTCTGACACTTATCAAACAAGTTTGCTATAAAATTACAACAGACATTCAACATTGTACAACTAAACTTTAACCTATGACCTTATCTAGTGATAAAGTCATGGGTTCCAATTTCCAATTCGATTGTACGTCAAAGGATTCTTGACGATAAATGTGGGCAAACGGCGAAGGAAAACATTTAGTGAGTAAGCCAGTCTGTAAGTAGGTAAGTGTAGTCTACCAGCGGTAATGTCCTTGCAATCTATAGATAGTGCAATTCACGAAGACGCGACACATATACTATAAACGGTTAGGAGGAATAGTGGGGCGCGCCTTCGTGGATTGCACTATCTATATCACGGTATGAAATACCAATTACATACTACAAAATGTGGGCATGTGCCATATGTTGCCGTAGCTCAGAATCCCTCCCGATCGTCAAGAGATTTCTGGCGATATTTACCGTGCCTAGGGTTTATCTCTAGGCAGGGATAAAGTAATTTTTAAGGTTTTTAAAGTAATTTTTAAGTTTTAGGTCAGTAATTTTTAATATCCCTCCTATCAGCCTAATTCTTACTGACAATTAAATCTATTTTGAGGACCAATATCTTTTTCTTCCTGCCCTTATCCCACTTTATGTGGGGTCGGCAAAACAGTGCTGTATCGTCAGACGATTTGCATTTAGTTCATTCGAAAAAACATAAGGACCAATAAATTTCTTAATAGGTATATAAAAATGAATAACTGTTCGTTAGTCTCGCTAAAACTCGAGAATGGCTGGACCGATTTGGCTGATTTTGGTCTTGAATGATTTGTAGAGGTCCAAAGAAGGTTTAAAAGGTGAATAGATATGTTTTTTCAACGGGAACGGTAACGGGGCGAGCGAAGCCACGGGCGGCCACTAGTGTATAAATAATTATTGTGGACAATCTAGCACAACACTATCTAGCCCAAACTCAACGGAGACAGAACTAGCTGTGGTGTACGCTGGGAAGCAGATAACTGATATGATACATAAGTATATAATTTTTTTTTGTTAATACATACTTAGAATACATTTGTCGCACCCAAACCGTGAACAACTACGTTCTACGTTCACCACACAAATATTATTTGTTCTCGGTGGGGATTGAGTCCACGGCCTATAGCGCAGAAGGCAGGGTTACTACCAACTGACATGTGACGTTCGCTTTATTATTGTTACATAATTTACTGATTAAAATAAACATCATCATGGTTTCAGTAAATACAACATCCGCATTGCTTCTAAATCCAGTAATTCAAACTTTGTCACGTATTTATTGTTAAGCAGCAAATCTTGTACTTTGCAACTAAATATAACGTAAAATGATACGTGATTTTGCGGTCGAAGTATGAATTGCATCAAGATTAATTCTTTGTTGAAACGCAAAACGATATCAAAGATAATTTAAATATAACTTATCTGAGCCCTCATAAAACTAAATTATCAAAAATTAACGCAGTATCTACAGCTGGTACAGTTATCTGATACCCTCAAAGTAGTAAATTCTCACGCCTTTGTATACCAACCAACCCTTATCAAGTGGCAATCATTAGTTGTTTTAATTTGTTCCTTATCTTTTATGTAATTGATACATCCTCCACATTGTGAGAAAGTTCGGATTCAGTTCGTTTGATTCCTACTACGATAAAACAGTATTCAGTCTTTCCAAAGTGACCAACCGTTTGAGATCTGCAATAAACAACTCGCACCTTTTTATTGGGCCGTCTTTTCTCTTTCTTACCCAAGTCATCTTGTCACCCATGCCACTGTTCATCCATCTTTTCTTTGGCCACCTCTACCCAATTATCCATCTACATTCACACTCTCCTAGTCATAGATATCTTTCATACGAATGAAAGTTAATGGAGGTCTCATCTCAAGAAATTTTCTGCTCAAATAAACATATTTATGCCCCTACACTGGCAGTGCTCTCTCTTTGCCTACAGATCAGCATTTGTTTTTTACTCGAATGCTGAAGGAGGAAGGGTTATATTGATTGTTTTTTTGTTGGTTTTGTGGTAGTGGTGATCCTTTTTAGCACTTGATATATTTATTTATCCACATCTAAGTCATCTCTTGAGTGCCCTTCTGGGCCACTGTCTCCAACGCACAAGAGTATTGTTAGTTTGTTTTATATCATGTATGTTATCGGGTACTACGTGATAGAAATCGCGAGCATTACCTAGTATAAGATAACATACATAATAAACAATGATATAATGCGTACAACTACGAATGAAACCAAGCTTCCGGAGTGGTTTCACTATCTTAACGGTCAGGTCAATATTACTTTGGAAACTATCAAGGTTTTTAACACTATTTCATGGTAAATATCCCGTTGCTCATAAAAATATGGGTTGTTCAATGTTGACAAGGCTTGGATAGGTGTTGTTTCTTTTTCTTCCTGCCCTTATTCCACTTGATGAGGGGTCAGCACAACATGTTCTCTTCTTCCATTCTCCTCTCAGCCATCACCTCTGTATTCACTTCTTTCTTATCCATGTCATCTTTCACACTGTTCATCCATCTTTTTCCTCCTACCTCTAACCAAATATCCATCTACATTCATACTCATCACTCTCCTAGTCACATGACTTTCATTTCTCATGACATCCCCGTACCACGCCAGCCTGTTGCTCCTCAATTTTTCTGTTTACGTCTTGATTATAATATAATTGATCAACATAAAATAATACCTAATAGGCAAAACATTACTTCTAGGTCATAGGAACTTAATGTCTTCTGCGCCGTCATGTGGGTTCGATCACCACCGATAATAAATATTTGTGTGGTGAGCACAGATGTATTCTAAGTAAGTATGCACAATCAATAACGTAAGGTATGATTTATTAATAGACACTGAAACCATATCCATTGTTTGTTTTACGAATAAGTAGGTGAGGTCTAGTGACAAAAGTGGGGTGATGGTTGGTGTTTTAATGGTGATAAAAAGTAATAGTGCAATTTGTGAAGAGTTCGTCCGGGGAAGTACCACTACTTATCCCAATTTCTGCCGTCAAGCAGTAGTCCTTCAGTTTAAAGGGTGTTGGTGTCACCAGTAAAATACCTGGCACGTTAGCCTTAATATTTGTTTGCCTCAAGTTTATGGACGCAGGGCAATGTACCGTAGGGCACGTTACTAATGTGCGTGACCTGCGAGGCAATGCTTTGTTGAAGGCGGTGGTATTAACATCTTCTTTTATGCAATTTAAAGGCTTGCGTTTGACCGCAATATCACCTGCTGTTTGGTGATGTTGCGGTCGACGGGCCGTAACACACAAGAGCCACTCAACAAGTGGCCAATCTAGTGGGCCTTAGCTTGTTGTATCAAAAAAGTAGCCACTTCTTCATGGAGCCTACTTCATCGATCAGTGAAGATACTCACCAAACATATGATGATAAGCAGTGTATACACGTGTACTGATGCCTCCGGTATATTCTCGATGTCTTTGAGCGCGAGAAGTGCCGGCTCGAAGTCTGGTCGGAGATCCAATGCATGTCTTAGGTGCACCGCCGCTTCCTATAATACAAGGAGATACATAAGAGCAAAGACCTTCAGTTCAGCCCGAAGGGTGATGTTATTCGATTACATCACATCAGCCCGAAACTTCGACTGCTGGAAGCTTTCCCTATACATTTCCAGGGAGAATGATTCTGAACCCTCTCCATCCACCCTCTTCCCGCGATCTTAATAATGTCGTCCGTCTATCAGGTGGGTGGGCGTCCTACGTTTCCTCTTCCGGTTTATGGTCGCCATTCGAGAACCATTATTCCCCAACAGTTGTCGGTTCTTCGAGCTATATGACCTGCCCATTGTCAGTATTTGAACTTACTAATTCTATGAGCTATGTCGGTGACCTAAGTTCTACGGATTTCGAATTTCGATGTAAGTCGAAGGATCTGAACGAGATTGAAGACAGGGAAACCTAGGGTAGGGTCCGGTATGCTTAAGGCTATAGTTTTATAATTTTCAAGCCTTTATTAATTTGTACTTCATTATGTTCGTGTTCTCTTTGGCTAAAACGAACATTCACCATCAAAGCTCTCTCGAGAGCATTTGGTATGCGGCATACCTACCATTCAGATGCGTCGACTTCCTGACTCAAAAATAGTCGCGTAGTTTTTGTAGTCACGACCTACTTAAAGTGTTGCCGGTTGGTATCGTCGATGAAAGGTTAATGCGTTATTTTAAACTTTGAAATGTTGGTTTAGGCACGACTTTTTATCATTGTTTTGGGGTAGCAGTAACATACTTCTTGGGGCATATTTTTGTTGCAGGTGGCTTCATTATCACACCATCAGCCCGAAGAAGAAGGTCTACTGCTGGAGGTTTGCATCCCCCATATATTTCTAGGAAGAACTAAGTATCTCGAGTCTTTTCCATCCAACGACTTTCCGCGGTCAATGTCATCTGTTCAACGGGTGGGGCTTACTTATCATCGCTGCATCGATGCACTTATTAAATACGGCATATATGGATTCTGAATACTGGATTAATCTATCTGTTGCTTACCTGGTAGTGTCCACACTCTTTGAATATATCTTCCAGCGTAAAGTACTGTTGCCAAGCATTGGGACTGAATATCGAGGTAAGAACATCGAGTAATAATGCATCTTGGACTCTTAATACTGGATTAATCTATATGTGGCTATGTGGCTTACCTTGATAGTGTCCATAGGCTTTGAATATTTCTCCCAGTGTGAAGTACTAATGCCAAGCGTTGGGACTGAATCCTGGGGTATGGACATCGACTAATACTGAATCTAGGACTCTAAATACTGGAGTAATCTATCTTGGCTTACCTGGTAGTGTCCATAGGCTTTGAATATTTCTCCCAGTGTGAAGTACTAATGCCAAGCGTTGGGACTGAATATCGAGGTACAGGAATACTGCAACTTAGACTCTAAATACTGGAGTAATCTATCTGTTGCTTACCTGGTAGTGTCCATAGGCTTTGAATATCTCTCCCAGTGCGAAGTACTAATGCCAAGTGTTGGGACTGAATCTCGGGGTATGGACATTGAGTACCTACTTGGATTCTAAATACTGGAGTAATCTATGTGTTGCTTACCTGGTAGTGTCCATAGGCTTTGAATATCTCTCCCAGTGTGAAGTACTGTTGCCAGGCGCTGCGATCCGGAGGTTGGACCTCTAGCGAGCGCCGTGTGAGGTAGATTGCGTCATCGAGGTATTGTAGTGTGAACAGAACTCTTGCTAAGTTTAGGAGAACCTGTATGGAATAAAATCTTATAAGTTAGCGTCATGACTTTTATCTTTAAGCCGGTACTGATTAACAGCCATTCACCTATTTTGTTTTGCTCTACTAGAGATAGAAAAGTCTGCCTATTTGACATTTTACTAGTAGTAAAAAGGAACCAAGCCGTAGTTGTCTGTTCTTCAAGGCTTGGTCGCTTGAAACTGGCTCCTAGATTGGCTAAAGTTATCTTGTTGAGAAACGATTTTTGAATTGGTCTGCATCTGCAGTAAAATAACAGATAGACCGACTTTTCTATCTTCAGTAGGGCAATACAAGAGGAACGATCAAATAGGTCATGGTATTTGTTGGGAATCAATGTATTGACATTTTTATTTCACATTGAATTATTTTAATGAATCTGCAGGGCAATTTTAAAATGTTTGGAAAAGTCTTGTTTGCTTAAAAACAAAATTATTATTTATATGCATATGCAAAACAATTTTATACGCTTATGTTTTGGATAGCTGATACCTGTGTAGGTAGGTACATGTAGAGGATAGCTACAAAGTTGTGGCAGTCTAATTAAAACCCACCTGCACAATGTGCGGAATAGGTATAGGTATCTACTTTACTAGAAATTAACCTTGTCAAGAGATAAAAGAAACCATTGTAGTTATACAACGTGTTACAAAATACCCCGTAAAAATATAATTAATGATCAAAGCCAAAACCTTAGTAAGCTTTCACGTCAGGGAACCAGATTATTTAACAGAAAGGCCTTTGCACCTATTTTACCTAATAATTATCTACTTTAATAGTTTTTCTATTTTTCATGTATAAAATGTGAATAAAAAATTATAATAATAATAATATTGTGAATGGACTTGTTTTAAGG
Organism: Thera britannica; assembly: GCA_939531255.2. Taxonomy (NCBI): domain Eukaryota; kingdom Metazoa; phylum Arthropoda; class Insecta; order Lepidoptera; family Geometridae; genus Thera; species Thera britannica. The sequence goes on along the minus strand of OW618041.2, from coordinate 4,084,582 downwards.
CCCCTCCGTTCGACTTTACGGGTAGTTTTGTAACGCCCTGTATAATCGCAAACTTGTCAACTCGCTGCCTTAACGCAAAGAAAATTCTGTTTTTCTCCTCAGAGAATGAATATTATCAAACAAATATAGGTTTGCGAGTACCTAAGTCATGACGTACACTTAGGTCCATAATTAACATACGTAATGTAGAACAAATCGACAAAGCTATCGGTATTTTATTGCAGTCAATTGTTAAAGGATAATTATTATCATTTTTAGGGTTCCGAAGTCCAACAAGGAACCCTCTGTCCGTCTTCTGTCTGCCTCTCCTTATTTTGCAAGGTTGTACCTACTAATTGTTAACTCGCATTCATATATGCACTGCTGTGCACAGGCATTCATGTTTTCTTTTTTTTTAGAGTTTGAGCAGATGTTCATCTAAATATGAATAGTTAGAACAAAAAGTGAGTTTTACAACCGGGATATCACGACTTTTGTATTTTTCAAGTCATACTAACTTCGGAAGGCTTCTACGCACTTTAAAATTTAATATAAGACAACATGACAATAAAATCAAGTAGGTTACGTGCTTGGAAGTTTTGATGAAAAATAAAAAAAAACTTACCTCTGAATTATATGGTGACACTGCCAATGCTCTTCTAAAGCATTCTATAGACTGTCGTGTGTCACCTTTGATCCTCCAGAAGTTACCTATCTGGTTGTAGAGCTGCACTGATTTGGGCTTCTCCCTTTTCGCTTTTTTCAGTCGCTTTTCGAGGATATTTATATCTGACTCTGTCACACCATTCTTGTAAGATTTCTTCTTTGTAAATATAAGGGCTACCTAGAAAATACGTTATAGTTAGTGTGGTGCAAGTACAATTACCAAACTACCTACCAAGATAACCTATTTAAAAGAGGTAGGTAACTTGGTATGTAGATGCATGAACCTACCTCGTTTATTTTGTGTGAATAAACATTAACCATATCATAGGTAAGACGTTTTCCGTGTAGGTATAGTTTTCCTTATGTATCTTGTTTATATACAAATGAGCTACATAACTTTTACAATATTAAGTGACTAAGACAGCCAAAATAGGCATTAACAATTTGCCAATATTGTGTGTTCATGTGATGTAATATTAGCTTATAATATTTATAGATACATGCCTATTTCTGCCGAGCACTGGTGGTCTAGTGGTAGTGGCCCCGCCTTCCGATCCGAAGGTCGTGGGTTCAAATCCACTCGTGTACCAATGAGGTTTTCTGTCGAAAAATTTATGTGCACTATGCCAGTACTCTCAAAAACGGTGAAGAAAAACATCGTGAGGAAACCGGCGTGTTGTAGAACCTAAAAAAGTTCGAGCAACATGTGTGTCAAGGGTCACGCAAAAAGGGCCCACCAGCGGCCTACTTGCGGAAAAACCTGCCAAGTTTAAAATGCTCACATCAAGTGCGAATGATAAACTTGCCTATTTCTGCCGTAGCATCATCGCTTTGTTTCAGTATGAAGGGTGTTGGTGCTAGTGAAATTACTGGCTTGTGAGGCTGAACCTGTATTCCTTCAAGGTGATGTACTCAAGTCAGTGCATCGTAAGTCACGTTCCTGATGTGCGTGACCCACGAGACAATGCTTTGTTATAGACAATGGTGACCACTTAAGATCAGGTGGGCCCATATGCTTGTTCCATCAGCAAGTTATATCAAAATAAATGTTAACTTACTTTATTTTAAAATATGACAGACTGAGAAAGCTGAATAAGGGGTAGGAAGGCCTATACCCTGCAGAAGATAGTATAGAAAATAAACTTACTTGTGGCTCAGGTACATTAGGGTGTCTGTGCCGTCTCGCCACACCAACCAGATTATCATAGTAAGTAAAATTAACTACTTTGCCGCAGTCTAAGTACTCATCGTCTGCATCACCGTTGGCTTCTGCTTGTGCCACTTCTTCATTTTCTGCTGCGGCTCTACAAATAAAAATCATCATCATCATCAACCTGAAGAGGTCCACTTCTGGACATTGGCCTCCTCTATAAATTTCCAGGAAGATCCTGAACCATCTCCACTGGCTTTTTGCATCAAAATAAAATTGTGCAAGTGGAAATTGGATAAGGTATCATCCTATCAACTTACTCTTTTTAGAAATATAAATAAACAAAAATTTTTACAGGACTTAATGGAGGATAATTATGTTGGTTATCTTTTACTTTTGCACTACACATTACTTTTTCTTTTACTAGTATGTTTGAAAAAGATTAATCGCTTAATTTTGTTTAAAATAATTATGAATTACTGAACTATACCTATCTAGAATGAAAATATCATTCTTCAAAAAAATCTTAATGCTCAAGATCTTTAAAAGCATCACATCAAGCTGCTGGTCCTGGCTCTAGAAGCAATAATGGATGCTTTAGGGCAGCTTATAAGCACCCTAGCCACTAGCTACATACCTCTAGGTATAACTGGAATTTTGTCATGGTCACCACTAACCTCTGCTGTTCATAAGCCTGGCAGTCCGTACAGAACATGTCAAATCCATGTTTAGTCCAAGTATTACCATAGGCATACACCGTAGATGTGAGTATGTTGAAGACCTCCTCCTCTTTTATTCTACCCTTGTCAGCATCATTCTAAAATGGTCAGACCAGTCATAAAATACTAATTTATAAAAATATGCTGGTCACATAATAATAAAATAATTCAAGGCAAACAAGGTAGCAGGTAGGTATAACATCGCGACGAAAGTCTAGTGTGTAAATCTTTAAATCTAGTGCACTGATTATATAAATGTAATGCACATATTATTAGAATGCTGACTGACCTGCGGCAATGTGTTTCCGTCCACGATAGTGTCTTCATCCACGTTGAGTTTCCAAACATTAGAAGTACGGGAATTAGTAACAATAATTTGAAACGAAAATATATACAGAACCAAACAAGTCAAGTAAGGAGAGTCCCACATTTTCGTAAATAGCAACGAAATTATTCATGAAAACTGATTTTGTTAGGAATTTTAAGAATAACTTTCACTCAAAACTATTTATTTTAAAACTCTGCAAGAAGAGCTGGCTACAATTTATTTGGAAATCCACAATTAAATCGCAATCACAACGATGGATTTCGTGGGAGACAGGAATGTACAACCACGGATTGTACGGCTTGGAAAGCACAGCCCGGAATTGATGTACATTTTGGCAGCCAATTCCATGGTTGTGCATTCCGTGGTTGGATATTCCAGGCTGTACAATCTCGGCTCGGGCCGGGAATGTACGACCATGGAAAAGGCTGCCAAATGGTTTCTAATTCTCAGGTTGTGTTTTCCTGGCTGCGTATTCCTGGCTGTACATTCTCGGCACGTAACGGGATTGTACGACCCTGGAAAACACGACCTGAGAATTTGTGAACATTTCTGATTGGTCGCCTGACAATGAATCAGAGTTCATCGAAATTTTGTGCTTCGTTTACAGGGTTACATTTACTAAACCATTTTCATTAGGACGAGTACCACAGATTAAGCGAACTATAAAACCCAGAAACACACTTGTTCGGGCCTTAGATTTTGAGTGTGTGGACTATAATCTTGCGAATATATTATCTGTATAAGCTTGCGAATGTCTTGCTTGACTTTTGACTTGCGTTTGTTTGTGTTTACAGTTCCACCACACTTTCCACAGTGAGTGAGCATCGATTTACGTAGAGTTTTGGTATATTTTTTAAAATATATTTTTGTCAATTTGAATTTGTCATTCTATGCCCGACTTTCAGGACCAGGACAACCAGATTCGAGTCGAGTCGAAGATGATTATAACGATCAGAATCCTGAGAAGGATAACGCTAGCACCATTATAGAACACATTCAAGAACAAGGTTTTGCAGAAAGGTATGATGACCGATTATACAGAATCAATTTATCAAACTTTAGTAATGAGGAAATCATGACACTATCAAATCAAAATTTAATAATGTGTCAAATCCCTTGTCATCTGGAAAATAGGTTGCAGGAACGCCTCTTTTCATAACACTAAAGCAATAAAAATTCCACATAAAATCTCTAGCTGCCATGGCATTATTATTGTCGGTGACACCGAACCTCTCGTAGAGAGTATTATATTCCTTGCACGGAACACGGAAGATTATTTAGATTTTTCTACAACCCAATTATATTTGGCATTGGACTTGAAGGGAAAAGTGTACCAAGACGATCTTAGGACCTGTCGTAATGTTTGGATCTGAGTGTTGGGCAACAAAAAGGACGGATGGAGAAAAGGTACATGTGGCATGCGAATGTTGAGATGGATGTGTGGAGTGACAGATGGGATAGGATACAGAACAAGTATAACAGGGGAAGTTTGAAAGTAGCGCCAGTGACAGAAAAATTGAGGAGCACTAGACTTGTGTGAGACGGGCATGTCATGAGATGAAAGTCATGTGACTAGGAAAGTGATGAGCATGGATGTGGATGGATATGTGAGCAGAGCTAGACCAAAGAAAACAAGGATGAACTGTGTGAAAGATGACATGGGTAAATGAGGAGTGAATGCAGAGATGATGGCTGAAAGAGGGGAATGGAGGAGGAAGACATGTTGTGCTGATCCCACATAAAGTGGGATAAGGGCAGGAAGAAGAAGAATTATATTTAGCATTCCTGCTAATTTAGTACACCTGTTAGCTGACTAAAGCTTTGATCAAGTGTTTAGAATCCGGTCATATTATGACTATTATATCATTCCCTACCTGATTTTTTAGCATAATTATTATTTAAACTTGCCATGCTCTATGGGTTCTTTCTATCCTGCAGGATGTTTTAATTTCATCGATATCAAGAGTAACCATGTGTAAATCTGGCCAGTGCATGTAGGTCATAAAAAATACATAAAGAGATTTTGATATAGCTATATTGTTTCAGATCCAAAAGGCTGCCTTGAAGTGCTGATTCACACTGCATTGCCTTCTAAGGAAAATTTGCTTACTTTCATGAACAATACAAAGCAGAAATGAAAAAGTTACTTTTCATTGCTCATACTCTGAAAGTAGGTCTGAAGTTGCCTGAGGGGCCTAATTGAAAGTAAAACTTTCAGCCCTAGGGAGAATCGCTTTCAACTGACAGCTGTCAAATTATAAAAAAAAACAAGATCTATTTTATTCAACCATGTTCCAACTTTCTAAAGTCTTTCTAACTACAAGGAGGTTGTTTAACCAAATTCCAACTTTTTATTCAGCAAGTAGGTTGGAAACCCAATACAACGGTATGAAGTTTAAAAAGTCTAATTAGAGCGCAATGTAAAATTTAAATTTAAATTACATAAAGATAGTATTAAATAAATAATATATCTTCTAAATTACTTTATTAATATATCATCCATGTCAACAATATTTATAAAAAATATGATAAAAATTAGAACTGCCTACTATCCTCGTGTGTTGATCCCTTAAACGGCTTAATTATTATACTCGTACTCGTACGTTCAACTATTTCTTTAAAATAACATAGGTTTGAGCAAACAATTTACCATTTTTTAAATTATGAAAATGAAAATTTTGGCTGAATAATGCTGGCGAACCGAAGCCGAAGGCCCGCCAGAGAAAAATAAAAAAAAAACCGGGAAGGCGGCAATTCAATCTTCATTTTCACAAATTTTTCTTTCATGTTTTTATTTTTACTTTCCTTGTATTCGTAATGAAAAGCACAGTGTTTACCTCGGATGAAAGTCTTTTAAGTCCCTCAAGCTCCATTGGCGCCCTCGCTACGCTCTGGCGCCAAACCCGTCTCGGGACTCAAAAAACGTGACTTTCAACACTCGGGTAACAATGTACTATTACTTAGGACCCATCTAAAGACATTTCAAAATGATCCTTGTGCTTGTGATACAACTGAATAAAATGTTTTTTTATACTTTAAGTGGAGAAAGATTTTTGCACAGTTTGCAATAGGTAGATAATGTGAAAATGTTATACTTACACTGAATAAGACAGTGTTTTGCAATTATTAACTGAAAAGGTAGTTGATAAATACTTGTAGAAGTAGTACTCTTCTCCCTGCCCTTAGCCAACTTAAATGGGGTAGGCACAACTTGTACCTACCTTTTCTGTAATAAAACCAAGTGAATGTATATAAATTAATTATAATATATGTCTATTTCCAATAATTCGTTTTAATTAGTGTTTATTTTTTTTAAGCAAATTGTTTCCTCAGCTGGTCGACGCCACTGGTGACAAGAGGGCTGGCTCTTTTCTCGCACAGAGAATAGCTAAAGCTATTCAACGTGGAAATGCAGCCAGCTTTCTTGGCACCATGCCTCATTGACACCCACTTTTGCTAGATTTTTAAGGTTTAGTTTTAATTAGTTTTAGTTTTTTTTAATATCATGAATGTTTTGTTGTTTATGGTATAGTTCAATAAAAGTTTTTTTTTTCAATGTTTTAATAATGTTTTACTTAACACTAGCTGTCTGTCCCGGCTTCGCACGGGTGGACATTTATTTTTTAAACACATAAATATAGCCTATGTTACTCAAGGTGAACCTACGTCCAGCAGTGGACTGATACAATTGATGATGATGATGAAAGAACATTCTATAACGTTTAGGAGCACTATTTTCTAGAACATTTTGACAAATTATTGACAACATTCAAGAATTCACAAAGTTTTAAAAAATGACCCAAAAGTTAAGACGAGATTTGAACCCGCGACCTTCCTGTCAGTGCCGAATAGTCCCTTGGTAGTTATTCGTTTAGTATGATTAGGCCGATAACGGCAGCCCTCCACGTTTCCTACTTATTATGAGCGCCGTCACAAACCATTAAAATAATACGGTTTTATATCGTGCACATAAATAAATATTACGTGAAATAAAGTAGGTAATAGAATTTATATTCTAAGAAACAGAACACAGCGCCATCTATTGGTATATTTGCAACCTAGATGTCAATCAATATTGAAGAATTCTATCGATGAATCAGGAGGCAATAATGTACGACCCGTTAATGCACAACATGATAATGATGTACACACCGTTATTACGATGCCAGGGTTTGAATTAACGACGGGAGTATCCATTGCCTACAAAAAATAAGAAATAATTGAATTGCCTCAGTGTGCATCCAATTAACATGCTGTACATCACGTGACAATTTTGTGCACCCAGTTAATTCGCAGCCAATTATTGTACGGCATGTTAAAACGAATCCGAAAAAACAAAAAAGCACCCAAATGCGAGTCGGACTCGCCCATGAAGGGTTCCGTAGCAACAAGTAACATAATAAAAAGGTTTTTGTAGTTCGTCGAAAGGTAAATTGCGGTTTACGGTTTATGACGCATAAAAAAAAACAATTCACTAGATCTCGTTCAAACCAAATATCGTTAAAAGTTTGCATCGTAAATATTTTTTTTAGTTTTATCATTATCTTATTTTAGAAGTTAGAGCCCCCCCTCTAACTTCTAAAATAAGAGAATGATAAAACTTTTACCACTTTGGAAGTGTCTCTTGCGCAAACTATTCAGTTTATAAAAAAACTATATTAGAAACCTCAACATCATTTTTAAAGACCTATTCATAGATACCCAACACGTAGGTATTTCACAGAAAATTTTTTTTTGAGTTTCAGTTTCAAGTATGGGGCCCTCCAAATATATAGTTTTTTTTCTATTTTTGAGTAAAAACCTTACTGCGGTTCACAGAATACATATACTCGCCAAGTTTCATCAGTCTAGCTCTTACGGTTTTGGAGAAAAATGGCTGTGACATACGGACGGACAGACAGACAGACATGATTAATCTATAAGGGTTCCATTTTTGCCATTTGGTTACGGAACCCTAAAAAGGTTTCGTTTTAACTAGGTGTACAATAGCATGCTGTACTTGACGTACATTAACCGGACCCGATGAATCAACGTACATCGCCATCTATGAGAACTTCCTGAAACTAAACAGTAAATCAACACGAAACATTTAATTAATAGTACTTATTATTCGTTTTCATTTATGACCTTATTGAATAATTGAAATAAGTATATTTGAGTATTTTAATAAGTCTTATAATTAAATTTGAACCTTAGAGAACATTGTAGAGCGTCTATGAGCATTCCTGTTCTCGTCAAAGCCAAGAATTATCGGAAAAATCCTTAAGTAATAGAAAAGGATAGACATAGAGAAGTCCCTACGTGTTAGAAAAGGATAGACATAGATTTCGAAACTTTTGCCCTTATAGGGCATTGGGTAACTTTGTATGGAGTCGTGGCGTTGTTTTTAGGGTTCCGTAGCCAAATGGCAAAAACGGAACCCTTATAGATTCGTCATGTCTGTCTGTCTGTCTGTCTTTCTGTCCGTCCGTATGTCACAGCCATTTTTCTCCGAAACCGTAAGGGCTAGACTGATGAAACTTGGCGAGTAGATGTATTCTGTGAACCGCATTAAGATTTTTACACAAAAATAGAGAAAAAATACGGGTTGCACTCCGGGAGTGCCGGCAGAAGTGAAAACTTGATTATTAACGTTGAGCATGTTTGATATTTTGGAATGGTTAGGGGGGGCTTGTTTGTTATTTGGCACGCTGTAACATACACGAACATTCGCGCAAGCGCCCTGCGCTGCCTAAACGAAACAGTAGGCCCAGGCATACATTTTCGCCGCGCCGTAGAGAGGGGATAGCTGTCTACTCTCCATCCGTCTTACGCTTTTTCGATCAGGTCACGTGTCCTGACGCGCTGACGCGAGTTTAAGATTTTATACCCATTACAGAAAAAGTGCTCAACGCCGCTAAAGAAGTTTTCACTTCAAAAACTTGAAATTTTGGGGGTACCCCCATACTTGAAACTGAAACTCGAAAAATTTTTTTGAAGTGAAAACTTCTTTAGCGGCGTTGAGCACTTTTCTGTAATGGGTATAAAATCTTAAACTCGCGTCAGCGCGTCAGCGCGTCAGGACACGTGACCTGATCGAAAAAGCGTAAGACGGATGGAGAGTAGACAGCTATCCCCTCTCTACGGCGCGGCGAAAATGTATGCCTGGGCCTACTGTTTCGTTTAGGCAGCGCAGGGCGCTTGCGCGAATGTTCGTGTATGTTACAGCGTGCCAAATAACAAACAAGCCCCCCCTAACCATTCCAAAATATCAAACATGCTCAACGTTAATAATCAAGTTTTCACTTCTGCCGGCACTCCCGGAGTGCAACCCGTATTTTTTTTTTATCAAACCCATACGTGTGGGGTATCTATGAATAGGTCTTCAAAAATGATGTTGAGGTTTCTAATATAGTTTTTTTCTAAACTGAATAGTTTGCGCGAGAGACACTTCCAAAGTGGAAAAAAGTTGGTCTCCCCCCCTGTAACTTCTAAAGTAAGAGAATGATAAAACTAAAAAAAATATATGTTGTACATTACTTATGCAAACTTTCAACGATATTTGATTGGAACGAGATCTAGTCGGTAGTTTTTTTTTTATACGTCATAAATCGTAATGGGGGGTTTAGAGGCTTCCGTCGACTCGGACCGATAGGTACTCGGACCGCAGTCCCACTCGCCGGAGTGATTTAATTTTAATATTTTTCTTCTGGCGACTCGGACCACAAACCACGTGACGTAAATTGTACAGTCGTCGTCAGAAACAGATCTGACATTAATACGAAATGTTAAGTAGTAGTGTAATGTCAATTAAAAATATTATTTTTTTCCAATTTCGCCCCGCACTGAAAACTCGTGATGCGATCTACATAATTATTTCGAAAAGCTAAGCACATAGGCAGATGGTAATCAGAAAAAAATGTTCCACCACCGCATTGTATTTTATCTACTTTGAGAAAGTATTTCTGTACAGATTCACTGTTTGGCCTTGCCTCTGACTAACCCTCACTAACTTTTTATGGTAAACAAGTTTAAGCTTTGGCCAATTGATGGAAGTGTTCCGTTGACAGACCTTGGCTCCACCATCAGAACAGGTCGCTTTTATAATTTTATGACAACTCTGTACCTCCTTAATTGAATTCAAGAAAAAAAAAAAGAAAAAGCAAACGAATTGACCGACCAGTAGAAAAACCTTGATGTCACCGAAATTCTTAGAGATGAGATGTCTCGGAGCGTTGGTTGTTTTAATTTAACCTTTTCTTTTTATAGCAAAAACTGATTGTCCTAGAAAAAAAGTAAAAACTGTTTTGGTCCAACAAAGTTCTTTCATATGAAATGTAACTTGATTTTTTGTGGTATTTTTTTTTTATTTTTGCACCCTTAAAAAACCCTATATCTTAATAACCCCTCATCCGATTTTACTAACATATTACCAGTAAATTTCTCAAGTACAAGCTATTGACGTATCAAATTTCATGCAGATTGGATCAACGGTTCGAAAAATATCGTCGGACAAACATACACAAATACATACATACATACGCACATAAAATGCCAAATCGCCCTTCGCTCACTCGATCAAAAAGTTTTTTTTTTTTTTTTTTATGTAAAAGATAGACAAACGAGCTTACGGCCCACCTGATGGTAAGCGGTCACCGTCACCCATAGACACCAACAACACCAAGGGTGCTGTTGTTGCGTTGCCTACCCTGGAGGAATTTTTTTACGTTTTTCTTAAAGCTGTTCATGTAGAATTTAAGAGGGAACACCTCTGGTGGTAGCTCGTTCCACAATTTATGGGTATGAGGAAGAAATGATCTCGAGAAGCGAGCAGTACGAGAAACCCATGGATCCAGAATGTGTGGATGAGCACGGTCTCTATGTCGAGAAGAGCGGTGGTAGAATCTCGACGCGGGATGATGTCAAATAGCTCATCAGAGCATTCTCCATTGTAGAGGCGGTAAAACACGCAGAGAGAGCCAATGTCACGGCGTTGACTGAGTGGCTCCAAAGCATCGGTGAGCTTGGGATCGTTGACGATTCTAACGGCTCTTCGCTGTAGGGAGTCAAATCGTTGCAGCTGGTACTTGGGTGCCCCGTTCCATAGATGGGAACAGTATTCTACATGCGGCCTAACTTGCGCTTTGTAAAGCAAAAGCCGTTGTCTTGGTGTAAAATACTGCTTGGCTCGGTTTAGCACCCCAAGCTTCCTGGAGGTCAATGCAGCCTTTGCTTCGAGATGACTCCCATACTGGACCTCACGGACACGGCGAACGGTTATGACTATAAAATTAACTTAAATATAAACTTGCATCCTATAAATTTATTGATGATTTGTACCTACCTATCCTAGACGTTGCGATAGTGACAGAATCGCCTTCAACCATGCAGGTAAGTTTGTAGCAATTCCTACCCCTCTCTAATCCCAGCTGGTTTCACCTGCTGATTTCAAGGTTAAGCCCCTTTGGTTTAATAATTAGTTTTTTTTTTAATTGTGTCTTCAATCAAAGAGTTTTATTCTTTATATTTCAGGTTAAAGACATTTATTTCTCAGAAGAAAATACATTTTCACTTATATGAGAAATTAAAAACTAAAAGTAAATCTATATTGTTGAGCGCGTAGGCACAGAATAGTATATAATATTAGGTAGGTAGGTAATAACTATGATTGTAAACAAATTTAGATAGGTATAAAATAAGTAGTTAGGTAACTAAACATGCGACGTTACTATGAACTAAAATATTCTGTTACAATGACAAAAATGTGGGTAGTTTGAGAAGATTATTGCACTAATAGAACACATTCTTTCACAAATCAGTGAATGCATACACAGACCAAACGTAACTGGAAGTGGCATATCTTGTGTAGGTAGTTGTGCAGATGTTGGTTGAGGCATGGTTTTTGTTAATTTGAGTATGTATGTAGAATGTTTATGTTTATGTTTATGTAATATATATGAAATGTGTATGTATATGAATGGATGTAAGTATTATGTATATATGCATAAATTTAAATTATATAAGTATGTGAGTTTCTATTTAATGATTTTTTGTAAGTTTATTTTATCATAGTAATTTAAAATAATATATAAGTATATAATTAGAAGTAAGTTATAAAAAATAATATATTACCTATGAATTTTTTCAATTTTATAGTATACCGTTATGGTAGCACATGGTTGTTAATACTAATAGATTTTGCATGGTTCTCTGTTATTTTGGGCACACCTTTTATATATTTTATGGTAAGATTCTTTTCACCGTTCTCTGTGCGGAGGCTTAAGTTTTGTTTCAGAATCCTTAGATGTTCTTGCTGCTTCGGTGTTTGGTCTGAATATATTTTTATGGTATCACTAATTAGTTTGGTTTTATTGCGTAGTATATTCTTGACAGTCTCATGAGTCTTAAAGAAAACCTTGATGGGACGGGTCTTGTTGGGGCCAAGTATTCCAAGGCGAAAAATCTTCACGGGCTCAGGACAATCAGGATCAAATATTTTTGTAATTTTTATAATTTCGTTCTTGTCAGATATAATCATTTCGTCTGGTTTTTTTAATGCAGGTTCAGGTATTCCAACCACAATAATATTTTTGCTGCGTTGTTCGCGATCGTTTATTTCTGCCATAATGTCCTCATAAGCATCTGGGGACGATGATGATGATGATGGAGCTGTTTTCAGTTGGTTGACCTCAAAGTCCAGCGCTTCAAATTTTTTCACGGTGACTTCATTTTGGTTTGTCAACATTTTAATGTCTTGCTTCATCGAGGTTTGTTCTCTACTGAGATTGTCGGTTAAAGATTTTATAACACATTTGCTCATAAAGGGTCTCCTACTTCACTGATTTCAATATCGTTACGTATGTTTTTACGTACTTGTGCGTTATCGTAATGTAAAACGCACGGTTATCAATCCACGAACGGTATACCTTTTTAAATCTTAGCAAAGAGTTTTTATGTCAGAAAACTGACATACAAACTCTTTGCTAAGATTTTTTTGTGGTAAACATTTTATGAATAAAATTAACATTTATTCTTTAATTTAATTAATTTTAACAATAAATTGTTTGTTTGTAATGCCATTTATTTGTAGCAAAAACAAAAAAATATTAATTTACTCTATTAGTAATACTGGCTGTTTTTGTGCCTTTGCCTTAAAAAAAAAAAAATTAGCTAATTTGTGAAAAAGCAAAAAGTTATTCCGCGCGCTTTTTCTTTTCGCTGTATTATTTTTGTTTGAAAATGTCGTCAAGTAATGATGAATTTATTAATTCGAACCGCCAAAATTCTCAGAGGCAGTGAAAAAGGCTACTTTAAGCCTCTTGCCTGAAAAATCGAACGATAGATACTTACAAGCGTATCAAAACTTCATCTTATGGAAAACAAGCAAAGATGCCAATTCATTTTCACAGAAAGTGTGTTTTTAGCCTATTTCATGGAACTTTCTTAAAAATATAAGTCAAGCTCATTGTGGTGGCAACGTAATAATCAACTTTACAAATTGTTCAAATTTTTCCAACTGTTTTAACAAGTAAGTAATTACTACAAGTAAGTAAGTTCGTCCGAAAGTCCGACTATTATTTGTTTCCTCGCAAATGTGTTATAAAACGTCGTATGACATACGTGCGCTTTGATAATTACAGCCTCTGCTTTCTTGTAGCCCTCGCCTACGGCTCGGGCTTGCAATAACGCCTCGGCTGTAATTTTCAACTTACCGCACTTATATCATAATGTACTATTATGTCCGATATATTGTTATTTAATGAGGCTATATCTTTTGATAAGTTTTCCATTGAGGCTGTTTGGTTCGCGTATAGTGACGTCAACATTGCCATCATTTGTGTCATCTGTTTCCGCATCTCTGAAAATTCTTCTAGCATTGTTTCGTTGTCATCCGTTTGTTTGCGTTTACTGCGTAGTGTCATTTTACTAGCCCCAGTTGTTTCCGTATATACGCTACTACTTGTCAAATTCGGTTGGGAATCACTACGGCCGGCAACAAGGCCGAATCTAGTAGGTGATCGTGGTAGACTCATTTTATATCCGTGTAGTGCAGACTGCCACTGTATGAAAGGGAGGAAAAATAAGAGTGCGTCTTTCTTCCTCGCGGAGATGTTTGGAGGAATAGGGTAACAACGAACACACGGCAGCAATGATAATTTTAACACTTCACTCGTACAACTTTAGTGTTAAATTTGCTTGCAGTAGGATTTAAATATTGAAAAAAGGTTTATCTATGCGACTGCTCTGTGCAACGCTCAACAGGCAACCAAAAATATTTACTTTGTACACCTACTTTTTCCTTTGACTGTACTTCATAGCCTTGAACAATAGATTTTTTCGATCATTTCAAAAGTGGTCCGAGTCGCCGGAAGAAAAATAATAAAATAAAATTACTCCGGCGAGTGGGACTGCGGTCCGAGTACCTACCGGTCCGAGACGACGGAAGCCTCGGGTTTACACGGGTGACTAAAGCCGCACGATTTTTGCCGCGCGGCGTAAATCGACCATCTAAATGGCAATTCGGCTAAGTTGCAAGTGACTAAAGCCGCAAGCCCCAAAGTTTGGTAGCATCCGACTTTGGCCGCGCGGCAACCGGCCGCGTGCGACTGGTGACTAAAATCGACCGTGTAAACCAGGGATTCCCAAACTATTTTGGACAAGTGACCCCATTTCCAAAATGAACGGTTACCTCAGACCCCCATGGCCAAACTACCTACTTTTAAGATCAATCCCCTTATTCACAATGGTCCGCACAGTGTGTTATTTTTGCATAGGTCTCTCTCGACTTAGGTCAATAGAAGAAGACAGAGTGAAAATTAGCAATGCTTTAATTTAGCAGACTATTATGAATAAGGGGGCTTATCTTTAGTTTTTTCCTAATGATACAAAATAGCTAGGTACTAAGGTACCAATTGGAAAACTTTGCACTTCGTTAAGTGAGTAAAGTTGACTTCATTTCCTCATCAAAATTTGACAAAATAAACGTACGTTGTACAACAATGCTATTTCCTACAAAAATATTAATAATAATAATTCTTAGTACACGTAACACAACATAAACAGTACAGTACCTATCTTGAAACTGATGATCAGCTAAAACGCTGTCAAAAATGACAGCGTTTTAGCTGATCGCCATCACCATCACCTAGATGTGCGCACTCATATACTCATTTAACGTAGTATCTCTAACTAGTCTGTGTGTGCACTGCGCAGGCCTCTAGATACCTACGCAGAGGCGTCTCTAGCTCATGTAGCGCCCGTGTGCAAACATTACCCAAGCGCCCCCTAGTAAGCGCGCGTTCAAAATGGAATGGATACAAAGTACAAGTAACAGCACATCAAGTTACAACAAACTGTCAAATTTCCCCAATGGGTAATTAACTCTATTGCTTGGAGATTTTTAAGAAGAAATAAGTTTGGTTACCACAATGTCCTGTTGACTATATTTAGAATTATTATGCAAGGTGTTCTGGTGTAAACCCTAACAAGCCAGGTTTAAAAAAAAACAATGCACAGCCTAAACCGTAAGTTCTAGAAGCATGAAACTTAGAGGGTGTGTTTCTATTATAGCTTAGAAATGCATTTAGAAAGAAAATTTGAAAATTCTTTCTTTATGAGGAGAAAAGGGGGGGGGGGGGGAGGGCGCCGAGTGCCAGCGGCGCTCGTCGGCCCCTATGATGTTATTCATCAAATATTAGAAGAGCTCAAGATGCTATACAAAATCTATGCAGAGTGGAGCTTTTTTTACGTTGGTCATCACGTGCGGCGCCCGCCCGGCCAACGCGCCCGCCAAGTTGAGCTCCTTAGCGGTCCTAAGAGGCGCCGAACGCAGAGCGGAGCGCTTTTTACGTTGGTCATTGAAAGTGCGGCACCTGGCCAACACGCCCGCCAAGTTGAGCTCCGTAGCGGTCCTAGGGGGCGCCGAACGCAGAGCGGAGCGCTTTTTACGTTGATCATTGAAAGAGCGGCGCCCGTCCAACGCGCCCGCCAAGTTGAGCTCCGTAGCGGTCCTAGGGGGCGCCGAACGCAGAGCGGAACCCTTTTTACGTTGGTCATTGAAAGTGCGGCGTCCGGCCAACGCGCCTGCTGATAGTGGCCGAGCGCCCCGCCGCGGCGCTCGGCGCCCCCTAGGAACGCTGCGCCCGTGTGCACCGCACACCCTGCACAATAGGTAAAGACGCCGCTGTACCTACGTAACTATAACTAGTACGGATTCCAAATTTAAACTTTAAACATCGCATGTATTGTACCTACCTTTATTAAGTACCATTCCTATGTTACTTAATATTATAGGATATTGATATGAACTCCTTCATTCGTAAGAACTACGAAGTTTCGTTTAGTTTGTTTGACAAGACACGTTGTCATTTTAAATCATATCTTTTTATTGCAAAATGTTAACGTTAATTCTTTAGTTGAATAAAGCATAATATTTCTGCAGTATTATTATCTTTGTATGTATCAGATATCTTAGTGGATTCACCTACCTTGTTACCGTTCTATGGTTTATTTGCGCTATCTAGCGGGTTGTATGTGCGTCAAGTGCGCAAGACTCGATCAACCGAGATTCATTTTGATATCGTGATTTTAGATAATTTATGTAACAACCTGAAGACTTCACGTAGTTCGCTTTAGTTCCGCGAGATGGAACCCATCATAATCATGGCTTGTGATGATTGCTTCTACTATTTTTCTTGTTCGTTCACTGATTACTTATTTTACATTGCTTTGCATTGATTAAATATTGATAATTTTACAATAGCTTTTTTCAACTACATGGAACAAGCAGATGACCCACTTGATACTGAGCAAGCCTTCTGAAATATGGGTAGTCTTTGATTATCAAATAACAATGCACTTTGCTAAGCTGATGCTTTAAAATAGAGGGTAATCATCATCATCATCCTGAAAAGTCTACTGCTGGACATAAGCCTCCCCTATACATTTCCAGGAAGAATGATTCTGACCCCTTTCCATCTATTGACTTCCTGATGACCGATCACATTGATAAGACACATAGACTGCCACCTAGGTGGCTTGCAACCTGTACGCAGTAAAACACCATATTATATGCATGAGTTAGAGAATCACAATTCATGCAAATGTTTTTTAATTAAAAAAAATTCATGCAAATGTTTTTTAACAAAATCGTATAGCGGGGACTCTAGATCAACATCAACCTCCTGAACAAGCCGGCTTTCGCCCATGCTTCTCCACAACAGATCACCTACACACTCTAAACCAGATCATTGAAAAATATTCCGAATTCCATAAACCTCTTTATATTGCGTTTGTAGATTATACAAAGGCTTTTGACAGCGTAAAACATGCTGCAATATTTAAGGCTCTAGAAAATCATCAAATAGATCAAACTTACATAAAACTTCTCAAGTTAATTTATAAAAACAGTACAGCAGACATCAAACTAAATACCACAGGACCTAAATTTCATATTCAGAAAGGAGTTAAGCAGGGCGATCCATTGTCTCCGATACTTTTCACAGCGACTCTCCAAGAAATCTTCAAAACGCTAGCGGTTTCATGGGCAACAAAAGGCATTGATGTCGCGGGCAAGCGCCTAACCAACTTGCGTTTTGCAGACGATATTGTTTTGTTTGCCTCAACAGCACACGAACTGCAGAGTATGCTTCAGGAACTAAGTACGGCAAGTCTTGAGGGGGGACTTCACATGAACTGGTTGAAAACACAAGTAATGACGAACAGCACGAAACGTAGGGTCGAGGTAGATGGGCAGGTAATACTATATGTCGATGAATATATTTACTTGGGCCAGATAGCTAGCTTCGAAAACAGGCAAGATAAGGAGATCGGTCGCCGTATCGATAATGCCTGGAAGAGCTTCTGGTCCATGAAGGCGTACATGAAGGGAGACCTTCCTCTGTCACTAAAACGCAAACTCATCGACATGTGTATCCTGCCCGTCCTAACCTACGGTGCTCAGACATGGTCATTGACTGAACAACAGAAGTCCAGACTCAAGATTTGCCAGAGGGCAATGGAACGTAGCATCCTCGGGTTTAGACGCACAGACCGAGTGCGTAACAGCATGCTACGTTCAACTACTGGAATTGCCGACGTCGGAAGAAAAACGGCCCAGCTCAAGTGGGACTGGGCGGGCCATGTCAGTAGAATGCATCGCGATAAATGGACGAACCAGATAACACCGTGGCAACCAGAGGGAAGGCGAGGTCGGGGTCGGCCAAGAAAGCGTTGGAGGGACGATCTCGACGCTTTCGAGCGAGGATGGTGGGATATTGCAATGGATAGAGAGAGTTGGAAGGATTTGGGGGAGACCTTTGCCCAGCAGTGGGACGATATAGGTTAGAAAAAAAAAAAAAAAAAAAAAAAAAAGCAGCCCGTCCCGGCTTCGCACGGGGTAGACAATATTGTTGTAGGTACATTATTTTGTTCTATCGCTAATAGTTTCGGCAGCGCATTCAACGAAAGACATTTTAAGACTCATTTTTCTACACCTTCGGTTACATTGTTCAAATTTTACCAAGGATCCCTAATTTTTTTAAAATGAAAATATAATAACATGTAGCCTATGTCAAATTGGAAGAATGTAGCATTCTATCTAGTGAAAGATTTTTTTAAATCGGCCCAGTACTTTTTGAGCCTATTCATTACAAACATACAAACATACAAAAATAGGTACAAATCTTTCCTTTATAATATTAGTTTAAACAACGAAAATGATTTAAAAAATACTGTCTATGCATGAAAATCAATAAATATCGATTATCGATTGTTCGTTCGGCCAATTTTACTTGGTGGAGTTAGCAGGTCTGAACTAAGCCGTTTATGCGAAAATATCCAATAGCAAATCGAAGTTTAGGTCAAACAGCTAACTTCAGGCTCGCCAACCAAGTTACGCCCGGCCGTACGTAGTGTACCTTGGAGGAAAGATTTGATATTTACTCAAAGTAGTTGTTGTCGAAAGGGTGTTTCTAATAATGCGTGACGATGAATAACGAATTTGTCACCTTTATTATATTATGTATCTACTTGTATTACAATACACATACATGTACATACAATTAGTGCCTGTGTGAAATAATTCAATTCAGAATTTAATTTTTTCATCTGTGCTATTTGTCTAATCGAAATTGGGATAGTACAATTTTTACTCTGTAGTTTTAGATAAATGAGGCATAGGATTCCGATCAACCAGACAGTCTCTGTGATTGGTTGACTGTCAATAACCACTCAACCAATCACAGAGATATGGCAGCCAATTCCATGGTTGTGTAATCCAGGGTGTGCACACGTTTGTACGGCTAGGAAAGCACAGCCAGGATTTTGAAGCCAAAATGTACATCAATTCCGGGCCGTGTATTCCAGGGTTGTGTTTTCCTTGGTTGCACAATCTCGGAACGTTCTGAGAATGTACAGCCATGGAATTGATGACCATTGGTTGCCAAATCCTGGCTGTGTTTTCCTGCCTGTGCTTTCCTGGCCGTGCTTTCTCGGGTTGTGTAATCCATGGTTGTACATTAACCGCACCCGATTTCGTCTGTCCTCTCCGTCCGTCCGTGTTGTTTCTTTCTTTCCTTTTCTTTTTTCTATTCCATAACTTTTGACATTTAAATTAACACAGATAAAAATCACCGGTAAAGTGCGAAAAACCATAGACTTTTTATTTTTAAAACTTCTTCGCTCACTTGACTTTCATTCGTTCTTTCGCCTGTCAGGTCGGATAGACGTTATGTCATGTCAATGTCATTGCCAAACCAGCAGCAGCGGACCGCACGCAACTTCACGCAAGTAGTCGAGAACCTTGTTTTGTTGATGTTTGCGTAAAATGTTTGATCCTGTACTGTATCTTTGATTAACGTAATGTTTTACAATGAAGCCTGAAATAAAACCGAAGAGGGAAAGAACAGGCGATACCTGCCGGCCTTTCAAATTATAAGTATCTTTGTAATTAGCTCTTAGATCGCAGCTCGTCTGTTGCTAACGAAATTTATGAAAACTATTTTACAGCTCATCAAATACTCAGTTTGACCGGAATCAGCTTTGAGAGGAGAAGCATCATCGTAAGAAGGCTTTCAAATTAATATTGTAATGTGAATGGTATTTTTTATATAAATAAAAAAACAAACACGATTTTGGTTTCAGGGCTTTGTTGAACTTACTATAGTTCCATTAAAAGATAACTTGCGTATAATTCGCCTGAACGCAAAGCAGTGTCGTATCTACCGAGTGTGCCTGAATGATCAATATGAGGCTAACTTTCAGTACTGTGACCCCTTCTTGGACATCTGTCAAGCTGACCCCAATACGTAAGATTTTTTAAACTTTATTGAAAGCTCAAAAATTTCTAATGAGAGTCTAACTTATTTACACTCAGTATGTATTAAATGATTTTTTAATTCCAGGAGGTCCCTTGAAGTTTTCTCCAGCTACCACCTAGCAGCGGCCCAGAAGATAGATCCCGACCACAATTCTGGTGAACTGCATATCCAAGTGCCCGATGAAGCGGCTCATTTGGTCGGGGAGGGGAGGGGGTTGCGAATCGGGATTGAGTTCTCGCTGGAGTCTCCACAAGGAGGGATGCACTTTGTGGTTCCTGAAGGGGAAGGGTCTCTAGTTGAGGTAAATAATTATGTAAATACTTTCCACCTCATAATGCCTGACACCTAAACAGCTCGCTAAAAGTCTCTTGTCACTGTTACTTTCATGTTAATAAACAGAGATAGCAACAGACAAGCTAAATAAGTGCTTTAAGACTACTATAAATGAGAACCTTTATCTGTATCCAGAATTATTCCAGTAATAAAACATTAAAGTGTGTTTTTAGTAGTACAAGGACATCAGGTTGAATTCTTTTTACTAAGTGGATCCAATGCTTGCAATCTTATTTTGTGGTTGACACTAAATTCCCTCCAGCCTAAATGAGTTATAAACTAAAATTAATAAAGAGGCTCAATACTGGGTATAGGCCTCCCCTGTACATTTCCACAAAAAGCGATTAAGAGCCTTCTCTGATCAAGGATTCCCGCAATCTCGACAATATCGTCTCACGCCTCGTCTTCCGTTTCATAATCCTCTTTCAGCCTTATTCCCTAACGGATGATTCACGGTTTTATGATATTCCAGAAATCAGCGCACATGTATACATATGGCCACTCAGCCCGTCTCTGGTTTCCTTGCGTTGACAGCTTTGCGGAGCCCTGCACATGGAAGCTAGAGTTCACAGTGGACGAGAGTCTCACAGCCGTGTCATGTGGAGAGTTGGTAGATGTGATCTCAACTCCAGATCACAGGAGGAAGACGTTTCACTATTTAGTGAATACACCCGCCTGCGCACCTAATATTGCTCTGGCTATTGGGTAAGTAGGATTTTCAAATTAAATCATAGTAATTATAGTTAATTAAATAAAAAATGTAGGTTATATCACCTAAACAAGGAACAATTGTCTATGTTAATCAGGAATATGTTTGTCCTTAGGAGGAAACAAACCCATGACCTGCAGATCATAATGCAGAATTACTGCTAACTGAGCTGTAAAACTAAGAAATTGAGCATATATGAATAATTATTGTCAGTAAAATGCCTTATTACACACATGCTGTGTGTACCCTTTAGCCTGTCTGTACTAGTTATAGTGTGGATTAGGCCGACTAAGCTGTCAGGATGGTATAGGTGCTGGGCGCCCCGTAAGTAGGGGCATATGAGGTACACCTGTTGCCCCTGACGCTACATAAATCACCTACAATAGATGCAAAGTTTGTGTGTTGGCTAAACTCCTTGCTGGCTAAACGCCTTGTCTTTAAAATGCCATTCTATTCAGTCATAAGCCAGTCTTCGTCATTCTTACACATTTCCAGTAAAACGTACTCTATTTCAGTCCGTTCGAAACATATGTGGATCCATTCATGAACGAAGTAACTCACTACTGCCTGCCGCAATTGATGCAGATTCTGAAGAACTCCGTACGGTTTCTGCACGAGGCGTTTGAGTTTTATGAAGAGACGTTGTCTACGCGATACCCGTATCCTTGTTATAAGCAAGTCTTTGTTGATGAGGTAAGTTCATCATCATCAGCCTGAAGAAGTCCACTGCTAGACAAAAGCCTCCCCAACTCATTCCCAGGAAGAAAAAAAAAATGAAAATGAAAAAACTTTATTGAATGAACACAAATACTTACAGAAAAAAAAAACAAGAACCTTAAATACAAACAAGGTATAAGTACAGGGTGAGAGGTAAGAGTCCGTAGACTAGGTAAGAACGATTCTAAGCCCCACTCCATCCACCGACTTCCTGCGATCTTAACAATTTCGTCGGTCCATCTGGTGGGTGGGCGCCCTACGTTTGTCTTCCGATTCGTGGTCGCCATTCGAGAACCTTTATACCCCAACGGTTATCGGTTCTTCGAGCAACAACAACACGAGGGTACAATTGGGTGACTGGCCTCTCAGCTCAGTTGGTAGTAACTCTGCCTTCTGCGCCGTTGGTCGTGGGTTCGATCCCCACCGAGAACAAAATATTTGTGTGGTGAACATCGATGTTTGTTCTCTGTCTGGGTGTTATATTGTATTCTAAGTATGTATTTACAAAAAAAAAGTATTTAAGTATTTTATCAGCTATCTGGTTCCCATAGTACAAGCTCTGCTTAGTTTGGGACTAGATAGTGTTGTGTGGATGGTCCAAAAATATATTTAAAAAAAAATTAGTAAATACAAATAAGTAATTAATAGATTCAGGCGTGACTTTGCGGAATTCCATTGTTAAACATAAATTAAGTAGAACAATAAATATATAGTACTAATCCGCTAATCTAATCTAAGTAAGCTAATTTAATGTAGACTTGTGTGTGCACCCCACGCCGCGAAGACTTCTTATTTTATTTTAACTGGGCTATAAGAAGTCTTCGCGGCGTGGGGTGCACACACAAGTCTACATTAAATTAGCTTACTTAGATTAGATTAGCGGATTAGTACTATATATTTATTGTTCTACTTAATTTATGTTTTCAAATAAGTAATACTATTTGTTTTCATTTTAGACTGAACACGACGCAACAGCTTACACAACAATGTCCATACTAAGCACGCACCTCCTACACTCAATAGCCATCATTGACCAGACGTACATAACCCGCAAAGCCATGGCTAAGGCTGTCTCAGAACAATTCTTCGGCTGCTTCATCACTATGCAGAACTGGTCAGATCTATGGCTGGCTAAAGGGATACCTGATTATCTGTGCGGATTGTACTCGAAGAAATGTTTTGGGAATAATGAGTATAAGTATTGGATACATCAGGAGTTGCAAGAGGTAAGTAGCTATATGTATTTATATAAAAAAGTATTAATATCAGCTATCTGGCCCCTATTTAATAAAGCTGACAATTCGACATTTATGTCAAAAAGCTACAAAATTGTGAAAGTGTCGCGCTTTTGTGACATATTTGTCACTTTTATTAATAACCTAAGCGCGACAATTCTTCAATTTTGTCGCTTTGTTTTGTGACACATAAGTCGAATTGTCATCTTTATTAAACAGGGCACTGGTTGCCATAGTACAAGCTCTGCTTAGTTTGGGGCTAGATAGTATTGTGTGGATTGTCCAAAATATTTTATAGTATACTATAGGTTGTGGGTTTGATCCATACTGAGGCCAAAGTTTGGGTGAATGTGATGAATATATAGAAGTTTGTTCTCTGGCTGAGTATGAGTTTTGCTTAGTTTGGGCTGAATAGTGCTGTGTAGTGGTTACCAACACTTGGCAGCCTGGGAAAGAGATAAATTGTTTTTTTTGGGTAGATATTTGCCCCTTTTGAGCTCCTAAAGGGCAACTACTTCCTTGCACATTCAAACATTTTGAAAGATATAAGTTTCAAAATGTTGAAGTTGTTGGTCTGCCAACAAAAACACCAACACTGCTCAACAATTCGTCTGCCAAGCGTAGAAGCGTGTCGTGACTACGACAAAGCGTTTCAAATATAGGAGTAATATATCCAGCAGTGGACTTGTTTAGTAGGTCTACCATGAGCTCTCTGTCTGGCTCTGTCTCTGGTTCTGGTTTTAAGTCTGTGTGAGTGCTCACCAGTGCATTATACTGTGTGTGACGTTTTGACGTAGGATTTATTTAGTCAACACTCACACAGACTCAAAACCAGAACCAAGGACATAGCTAGCCAGAGCTCATGGTAGGCCTACAGGCTGGTGAAGTCACGTATAACTGACCTGTTTCTTAATAGGCATGACGACTAATTTTCAAAATCTTTTCTATCATATTCAGAAGTATCTATTATGTCTAAAATATATCATATTTCTGTAGAAAATTAAGGTTTTTGTGCAATAAAAGTACATTTAAATTTAAATTTTCAAATTCACGCCAAAACGCTCGCTGGTGTCATGGCGTCTGTTATTACGTCACGGTTAAGTATATCAACAGTAAACATTGGTGCTTTTGTACTAAATCGGAATGACGTTTACGTAAACGTGACGTAATTCGCTCTGACCGGTGTTTGAGCCATCATGGCGGATTGTTGTATTTTGTAGATTTATTTTAACAAATAAATTATTAATCTCGACATTAATAGGAGAATAAATACATATACCTTATGACTTATGGAACTGAGACGTGGTCGCTAACTATTGGCCTCGTGCACAAGCTCAAAGTCGCGCAACGAGCTATGGAGAGAGCTATGCTGGGAGTTTCACTACGAGATAGAATCAGGAATGAGGATATCCGTAGAAGAACCAAGGTCACCGACATAGCTCGTAGAGTTAGTAAGTTGAAGTGGCAATGGGCAGGCCATATAGCTCGAAGGACCGACAACCGTTGGGGAATAAAGGTTCTCGAATGGCGACCACGAACCGGAAGACGAAGCGTAGGGCGCCCACCCACCAGATGGACCGACGACATTGTTAAGATCGCGGGAAGTCGATGGATGGAAAGGGCTCAGAATCGTTCTTCCTGGAAATGTGTAGGGGAGGCCTATGTCCAGCAGTGGACTTCTTCAGGCTGATGATGATGATGATGATGAAATACATATACCAAAATCTTTGAATCCTTTTTCATTAGATCAGATAAATATTTTGGCGATACTTGATTACTGTCTTCATGCCTATTCTAGGTGGTGGCCTATGAGGAACAATACGGAGGTATAGTCTTAGATCCGTGGCAGCCTCCAGCCAACGGCGCTCGGATAGAGTCTAAGGATTACTTCTACTTCCCCGTTAGAAACGTGCAGACTATGTCGCCGCGGTATATCGAGGTAAATACATTATTTTAAATCTAATTTTGTAATAATAGAGTGGACTATGTTATTTATTTATACCCGTTTATACTTAAACATGGGTTTCTTTTTATAACGCTTTTATTAGCTTCACCTGTATGTAAGTTTGTTTGCTTGCTTGCTTGTATGTAACCGACCCCTTTGAGCTCGATTTTGTCCTACTTTGAACGATCAGATTTGATTCAAACTTTGCACGCCTGTCAAAGGTCGATGACAATGCAATAATATGAAAAAAAAAGTAAAAAATCACAATAAAAAAATTTTAGTTGTAATTGTAAAAAGTGTGATTTTTTAGTTTTTTAAACTATATTTTATTTACCTTCAGATTATGAGAAAGAAATCCCACCTAGTTCTCCGGATGCTGGAACAAAGGATCGGTCAAGAGTTGCTCCTACAAGTTTTCAACAAGCAACTATCTCTCGCCACCAACGCAGCCAACACTAAGATAGGCAGTGGAATGTGGGGCAATTTGTTGCTGTCCACCAATCTGTTTGTAAGAGCGATATTTACCGTGACAGGGAAAGATATGGCAGTATTTGTTGACCAATGGGTACGAACGAGCGGCCATGCTAAGTTTCAGTTGACGTCTGTTTTTAATCGGAAAAGGTGAGTGGAAATATGGACCTTATTTCAATATGAACGTAGTTACAAAATTTGAATGTCCAATGTCCAACAATGGACTTATTCAGGCTGATGATGATGATGATATACCTTTCTCATTACTTTTTCGGTATCCTATGCCCGTTTCCTGGTTCTAAGCTGGGGAGGTCCCACCAATTTTTAGCCAAATCGGTTCAGCCGTTCTTGAGTTATAAGTATGTAGTGTAACTAGGCACAACTTTCTTTTACGTAGGTTTAAAGATGTTTTTATTATTATTATACTGGCGAAAACTGGGGCATGACTTTGCCCAACAGTGGGACACTACCGGTTAGTAGTAAAAGTAATGATTATTATATTTTATTCTTTCAGGAACACAGTAGAACTAGAAATCCGTCAAGACGGCGTTCAGGAGCGAGGAATTCGCAAATACGTCGGTCCATTGCTCGTCCAGCTCCAAGAATTAGACGGCACATTCAAACATACCCTCCAGATCGAGAACACAGTGGTCAAGTCTGATATAACATGTCATAGTAAGAGCAGACGGAACAAGAAGAAGAAGATTCCGTTGTGTACTGGAGAGGAGGTTGACATGGATCTGTCTGCTATGGAGTAAGTTGAGACTTTTGTTTTCGTACTAGCCATCGCCATGGATGCTTTTATTCCAGTCCTTGCTATTTTTTCGTGATCAAAAGTAAGTTTCTCTCATGTTGATAACATGAGGAAAAAATAGCATTCCTTCCTCTAGGGGAAAAAGTTTTTATTTTTGTCTGTCTAATGACAATGAGCCTGCGAAAACGAAAAAGTCTTTAGTCCTAAGTAGAATAATCATGACATGAATAAAGGCTCGACTTATTATATTACTGTTTCATAAAAAACATTTTATTTTTGAAAATGGATCTAAAATCAATCTCTTTAGTAGAATGCTTTGGTAGAAACCTCGCTAAAGCTCGAGAGTAAAACTACCTCGTATATAATGGGTCATTTTAGCTCCTTGTAGGTATAAAAAACATCTTTTTATATGTAAAAGATAGACAAACGAGCTTACGGCCCACCTGATGGTGAACGGTCACCGTTGCTCATAGACACCAACAACAGCGAGGGTGCTGTCGTTGCGTTGCCTACCCTGGAGGAGTTTTAACGTTTTTCTTGAAGCTATTCATGTTGTAGTTAGGAGAAAACACTGGTTAGTTCCACAATTTATGGGTATGACGAAGAAACGATCTCGACTCTACTCTCTACACACTTTCTCTCTCTCTATTAGATCTCTACTATTATTTCAGTGATTCTCCAGTCCTATGGATACGTCTCGACCCAGAGATGTCTCTACTACGCAGCACTGTAATCTCCCAGCCCGACTATCAATGGCAGTATCAACTACGTCACGAGCGTGACGTCACAGCCCAGAGCGAAGCTATAGACGCATTACATAACTACCCCGAGCCGGCGACGAGGAAAGCGCTGACAGACACTATTGAAAATGAGCAGACGTTTTACAAGATTAGGTGCAGGGCTGCGCATTGTTTAACCAAGGTATTTTTTATGAGAAACTAGCGTCCGCCCGCTGATTCGCTCGCCCCGTTCCCGTTACCCTTACGGGATAAAAAGTATCCTATCTCCCTAATTTTCAGACGAATCGGTTGTGCCGTTATTGAGTTATAAATAGTGTAACTCACACCACGTTCTTTTATTTTGATAGATTACAGGACTTTACTCATCTTAATCGGTCCTTTGGTTAAGGTAAGGTATAGACTTGGGAAATGCTATGCTGCACAGTATTATAGACATGCAGTAACGGGTTTTTGAGCGTGCAGATCATGCTAGAAATTTCTGACAAAGCCTATAGGATTTTATTAATTTTATCGTTAAACACTATAAAATACAATGCACCTCAGGAAAATAAGAAGAATTAAATTAACTTGAACCTTTTTTTTGTTTGGGTTTATGCCAATACTCTCAAACGGTGAAGGAAAACATCATGAGGAAACCGGCTTGTCGTAGAACCTAAAAAGTTCGAAAAACAGGTGCTACGTGCACGAAAGGAGCCTCTTTGAGGCGCACTTAAAATCCTTGCACCACATTGATTCGAAAAACTCAAAGTCAAATATGTATTTCTTTGATCACTTTGAAACATCTTAAAGCTAGGTGAGTTAGCTAGGTCTACGCGACCAAGCCTAGAAGAACAGGCAACAAACTACAGCTTGGTTCCTACTGTTTTTTGTACACGTTAATAAGACATAAAACTTCTGTTTTTGTTTTATATTTTTATTTATTTTAGAAAGATTAAAGAAGAATATTTGACAGTTTGAAAGGATCATATAAAAAAAACGGTAGAAACCGAGCCGTAGTTTGTTGCCTGTTCTTCTAGGCTTGGTCGCGTGGAACTGGCACCTAGACTCACCTAGCTTTAAGACGTTTCAAAGTGATTCTTGCATCGTATTGAATAAAGTTTTAATGAGTTTGAGTTTGAGTACGTCTGATTCTGTTTGTTTTTTCACCCAGGTGGCGAACGCGATGATAAGTTCATGGGCAGGCCCGCCGGCTATGCTGACTATATTCCGGAAAATGTTTGGCTCCTTCGCCGCGCCTCATATCATCAAACAGAACAGCTTCGATAACTTACAGCATTATTTCTTGCAGAAGACTATCCCGGTATCTATGGCTGGTATGTTATATACTTATATACTATGTGGACTGGCCTGCCAGCTCAGTTGGTAGTGGCTCTGCCTTCTGCGCCTTAGGTCGTGGGTTCGATCCCACCGAGAACTAATGTTTGTGTGGTGAACGCAGATGTTTGTTCTCTGTACCCGAAGTCCCAGTGCATTTACAACATTTCGTTACCAAATATTGTTTTCGTTTCGCCTATTAGTCTCTGTCTATTGTATGGAGAAAAGATGAGGCAACAACTCTAACTACGTAACGTATTTTTGCTGTCTCATATTTTCTCCATGCAATAGAGAGAGACAAAAAGGCGAAACGAAAACAACATTTGGTAACGAAATGTGGTAGCAAAACTCCGACTTCGGGTTCTGTTTAGGTGTTATATTGTATTCTAAGTATGTATTTACAAAAAAAATGTGTGTAAGTATTATATCAGCCATCTGGTTCCTATCGTACAAGCTTTGCTTAGTTTGGGGCTAGATAGTGATGTGTGAATTGCCCACAATATTTATTTATTTATAATATATGCTGCAGTATTAGTAGAGCTCTTTGTGAAGGGCTTGTTCCGGGGAAGTACTACCACCATGCCTATTTCTGCCGTGAAGCTGCATCTCTGTGTTCCGGGTGTGTCTGCCGCCGAAATTACTGGCACGTGAGGCTGAACATCTGTATCTCTCAAGTTGTTGGACGCAGGGCATCGTAGGGCACATTCTTGATTACAAAAGACAAAGACGAGCTTATCCCTAAAAAGGATTCCAGTTTTGATTAGTCTAAAAAAGTTTTCTAGCGCAGCCTGTAGGATCCATTAATTCAATATTTAGATAGATAGATAGATAGATAACACTTTATTGTACACCACAAGAATAGGACATTACACATAGCGAAAAACTAAAACTATAGCGAAGCACAATGGGCGGTCTTATCGCTATGAGCGATCTCTTCCAGACAATCTTTGGATGGACAGGATTTGAATAACGAGAAGGCGGTGCCATAAGGGCTTCTACACTATACATATATTATTATGAGAAATTAGGCAGCTTATTTAAACTAAATGCAATTATTTATGTAGGAACTATAGAAACATTACATAATATTATACCTACACATATACATACACAGTACATACACCTACAGTTATTTCTATATTTCCAAAGGCCTACGCAACATCCACGGCATCTGTCCACCAGAAGTGGTGCGGTTCCTGCTAGATCTGTTCAAATACAACGACAACTCGAAGAATCATTTCTCCGATAACTACTACAAAGCGGCGTTGGTTGACGCGCTCGCTGCTACCATCACGCCTGTTATATCGGTTCTGCAACCTGTAAGTTGGTTTGTAGCGAAACGGGTTTTGTGAATGTATTTACATTATGTATATAATTCCGGCCTTTACCCGAGAGGGTTCCTAACAAATAAATCACATAAATGAATAGATAAATTATTCATTTAAATAATAAATATATAATTTTTGGAAATGCATGAGAAAATGAACTATTATTATGTGAATATTGTAAAATTGGAATAAATAGGCTTTTTTTATTTTATTTTATTATATAATTCCGTGACACTGAGGAATAAACTAAGGAATTTCTCAGAAAAAAACATTCTTCTTAGTTCGTAACCGAAAAAAAATCCTTCTTACCCGGTTACGAAACTTGGTTACGTATAAGCACTAAAAGTATTTTTTTTCATACAGGGTGCACCCATAACAGCTGACTCACTATCAGCCGACACAAAACTTGTCCTAGAAGAAATAACAAGAGTGCTCAACTTGGAGAAAGTATTACCTTGCTATAAGAATACAATCACAGTTAGTTGTCTGCGGGCTATAAGAAGACTGCAGCAATGCGGGCATTTGCCCAGCACACCGACCACGTTCAGGGCTTATGCACAATACGGACAGTATATTGGTAAGTATCTTTACATTGCTCATACTCTGAAAGTAGGTCTGAAGTTGCCTGAGGGGCCTAATTGAAAGTAATACTTTCAGCCCTAGGGAGAATCGCTTTCTACTGACAGCTGTCAAATTATAAAAAAAACAAGTTCTATTTTATTCACATGGTTGAATAAAATAGTTTTTATTTTTTTTTCCAACTTTCTAAAGTCTTTCTAACTGCAAGGAGGTTGTTGAATCAAATTTCAACTTTTTATTCAGCAAGTAGGTTGGAAACCCATTACAACGGTAGGAAGTTTAAAAAGTCTAATTAGAGCGCAATGTAAAATTTAAATTGAAATGATATAAAGATAGTATTAAATAAATAATATATCTTCTAAATTACTTGATTAATATATAGCTTCAACTATATATCGTCGGTGAGAATCATTAGTGGAACATCTCAAAATTATACGTTTTGAGTAATTGAGGGTTAAAGTTTTTGAAAACGGAACGGAACGGAACTTTTCTTTGACGGATAAAGTAGTTTTCTGTCAACTAGAACCAACATTTGAGTTATACCGTTAGTGATTTGGATAGAGTATTCAATTTCCAACCATTCTGCATATTTATCTCAAAAAACGTGATTTCGGAAATGTTCCGGTAATGAATCCGACCGACGATATTTAAAATAACATAGATTTGAGCAAACAATTTATTTGTTTGTTTGCATTTGCCCAGCAAGCCGACCACGTTCAGGGCTTATGCACAATACGGACAGTATATTGGCAAGTATCTTTTCATTGCTCATACTCTGAAAGTAGGTCTGAAGTTGCCTGAGGGGCCTAATTGAAAGTAATACTTTCAGCCCTAGGGAGAATCGCTTTCTACTGACAGCTGTCAAATTATAAAAAAAACAAGTTCTATTTTATTCACATGGTTGAATAAAATAGAACTTGTTTTTTTTATATTTTTTTTCCAACTTTCTAAAGTCTTTCTAACTGCAAGGAGGTTGTTGAATCAAATTCCAACTTTTTATTCAGCAAGTAGGTTGGAAACCCATTACAACGGTAGGAAGTTTAAAAAGTCTAATTAGAGCGCAATGTAAAATTTAAATTGAAATGATATAAAGATAGTATTAAATAAATAATATATCTTCTAAATTACTTGATTAATATATAGCTTCAACTATATATTTAAAATAACATAGATTTGAGCAAACAATTTACCATTTTTTAAATTATGAAAATGAAAATAACGGCTGAATAATGCTGGCGAGCCGAAGCCGAAGGCCCGCCAGAGAAAAAAAAAAAAAACCGGGAAGGCGACAATTCAATCTTCATTTTCACTAATTTTTCTTTCATGTTTTTATTTTTACTTTCCTTGTATTCGTAATGAAAAGCACAGTGTTTAACTCGGGTGAAAGTCTTTTAAGTCCCTCAAGCTCCATTGGCGCCCTCGCTACGCTCTGGCGCCAAACCCTTCTCGGGACTCAAAAAACGTGACTTTCAACACTCAGGTAACAATGTACTATTTCTGCTCACCGGGTGGAAAGTGGCAACTTTCGGCCCGCTGAACGAACCGAAGTTGCCCCTTTCCGCCGTCGCTCGTCGAGCAGAAAAATCGTATACACACCACGAGAAGTAAAAAAGAAACCCTCACGATCACATTTTTGTCAACCTCGGCTTCGCCTCGGTAAACAATTACATGTGATCTGAGACATTTCTTATTTTACTTCTCTGGGTATGTAATATACTATACTTTCGTCACAAAACATGATGGACACAAAAATATAACAACAAGCATTATGTGACGAAAAAAGGGCCTCCACGTAGCATTTGCCATATAAGCAAGGTTCTTCAATGATACACTGCCTGCGTGATAATTTAATTTCATTCACAATACAACACTAATAGCTAGCTTTTTATTTGTTTTTTTTCAAACTTCGGCCCGTTTCCACTCTAAATATTGCTATGCCCTAAACTTAAGGGCCTATTATGTATTCACCATATTTAACTTAAAGACCTGACCACGTAACATAATAATTGCATTAAATAATATGAGTATGTGTCCATTATTTGAGCCACAAAATTGCAAACTTGCCCAATTTTGCTTATTCAATTTGCCAATTGAACATATTTATACAAACACAGTTCTCAAACAACAAATTGTTACAGATGTCCGTACAGCCGCGTTCGAATGCCTAGTAGACTTCGTCCGAGTAGACGGGAAGGCAGAAGACCTGTCTTCTCTGCTGACCGCAGTAGAAAGCGACCCAGATCCTGGCGTGAGGCACGGGTTAGCGCGGCTAATGATCAACATGCCACCTTTCGAACGCGCTAAGGGACATCGCTTAGATACTGAGTCTGTTGTGCATAGGTAAGTGTTAAATAAATATGGGTTAATAAATACCCGTCTTCTCTGAAAAGCCAGTAGCATAAATAAATAAATACTAGTTGCCGCCCGCGGCTTTGCTCGCCCCGTTCCCGTTACTTTTACGGGATTTATTCACCTTTTAAACCTTCTCTGGACTCCCACAAATAATTCAAAACCAAAATCAGCCAAATCGGTCCAGCCGTTCTCGAGTTTTAGCGAGACTAACGAACAGCAATTTCATTTTTATATATTAAGATTGTGGACAATCCACACAACACTATCAAGCCCTAAACTAAGCAGAGCTTGTACTATAGGAACCAGATAGCTGATATAATACTAAAATACTTTTTTTTTTGGAAGAGACAGAGAACAAATAGCTATGTTCACCACACAAATATTTGTTCTCGGTGGGGATCGAACCCACGAACTACGGCGCAGAAGGCAGAGCTACTACCAACTGAGCTGAGAGGCCAGTCAAACCGATCCTGATGCGTGAGGCTCGTGTTAGCGCGGCTAATAATCAACATCGTCGTGTTATTAGCTCTTTACCAGTGTGAGGAAAGTATTTTAAGTGCGACTCAAAAAAAAGCTCCGTTTGTCTAGGTTCTCCGAAATTACAGTTTTTTTTATATGTTTTCCTTCACCGTTTAAGAGCGTGAGGTTTTTCTGTGAAAATCAGATAGCTGATTCTCGTAGCAAACAAATAATTTTTTTGTAAGTTCTTGATGCTAATTATAACATCACAAGTCCTTTCATATTTTAATTATAATTCTAGACTATGGGGAAACATAAACAGCAATTTATCAAATGACGCGCGACTTCGCTGCGACCTAGTCGACCTATACTACACCCTATACGGCCTGAAACGACCTATCTGCGTGCCTATAGTCGAAATACAGGCTATGATGAAACAGATGCACCATAAAGAAAGAGAGAGACTAGAGAGAGAAAAAGAAAGAGAAAGGGAGAGGGAAAAGGAAAGGGATAGGCCGAAGGACGAGCTGACTGTACCTCTGCCGGTTATAAAGCAGGAGATTGTTGATGATGTAAGTACTAATAGTTTTTATATACAATAACTGCACCTTAAAACATGGGTAATAATTATGTATATTGTGAGTATCATTTAGGTAGATATATTGTATTTTGTTATCTGTTTATAATAATTTAATACACAGTTTATGTATATATTCCTATAGCAGTCTTCCCTTTTTGTTTTATTTTTTGTGTGACGTCACCTCTTCGTAAAGGCTCCGCCTGAAAACCAGCGCTGCTTGGTAGATGATACCTTGTCAGGCAGCAAAAAGCTGAATCGGGGCCTATTTGGCATAATTATGTTCATTAGTGTTATATTATGTTGTGAACGTCTACACATATGTCTAATTATTATGTCAAATAAATGTATTTTCTTTCTTTATATGGAAGAAACGGGTATTAATTGCGATATCGTTTGTTCCATATAATTATGCATAACGAACGTGTAAATTTAAAAAAGTGCTACTAATAGCCGTTTTAGACAATTATCTGCAAAGGGCAAAGGCTTCCTCCAAAAACTTCCAATTCTGAATATTCAAAAATATTCATAACAAAAAAAATCTCATCTCAAATTGAGGAATCCAGACCTTTTGATCTGTAAAGTAACGCGGTGATATTAAAACCCGCTGGGGATTTGTTTCGCAGTTTATAAAAATCAAAACCGAAAAAAGTCGGCTGGTATGTAGTTCGAAAGGTTTATACCGAATTTCTATTCAATGATCCAAATTTTACCAGATCAAATTCGAAGTGGAAATACCAGGCGCAGAGATACAGCTGCCACCGATAATAAACCGGCCGATAGAACCACCGTTAGAGCTACCCGTGCCACTGACCAGCATCAAGGAAGAAGACATCAAGATGGATGACGGAGGCGTTTCTAACATTCCTGTAGATTTACCTGTCAGGGAGTTTAAAGTAAGTATACATTAAGAAAGGCAGCAGCAGTGAGTAAGAAAGAAGAGCAGGGGTGGTCAAACGGTCGATCGCGAAAGCTTTTCGAATCGATCGCCAGCTTAATATAGGAACCCAGTAGAATTTCTGGAAAAACGCGGATAATATGTAGTGCCATGCATGGTCATCTAGAGATGGCTCAACTGATCCAAATCAGTGCCAGACGGAAGTGTCCTCAAGACGCTGGTGACATTGCTGAAGCCCTACCTACTTATTAGTTTAATCGATCTCTTGGTTTCAAAATATTATGTGGTCGAACGCCGACACTATAAGTGTGAGCACCCCTGGGCTAGAGGGTCTACAAAACCCCCTATTCAAGAGCATGCATGGTCTAGTGGTAGTGGCCCGCCTTCCGATCTGAAGGTCGTGGGTTCAAATCCACTCGTGTACCAATGAGTTTTTCTGTCGAAAAATTTATGTGCACTATGCCAGTACTATCAAAACGGTGAAGGAAAACATCGTGAGGAAGCCGGCGTGTTGTAGAACCTAAAAAAATTCGAGCAACACGTGTCAAGGGTCACGCAAAAAGGGCCCACCAGCGGCCTACTTGCGGAAAAACCAGCCCGCACAGCAAGTGCGCATGATAAACTTGCCGAAACTTGTCGAACCCCCTATTCAGAAATGATTCCGATTGAAAACGTCAGTTCTGTCTCTTTTTAACCAACTTCAAATAAAAAAGGAGGAGGTTCTCAGTCAACTTCTTATCGTGTCACTAGTTCTTTCGAACCAAGTGTGGTGAAAGGATTTTAATTGCGCCTCAAAGA
The DNA here is from genome assembly GCA_939531255.2 of Thera britannica. Taxonomy (NCBI): domain Eukaryota; kingdom Metazoa; phylum Arthropoda; class Insecta; order Lepidoptera; family Geometridae; genus Thera; species Thera britannica. The sequence continues at coordinate 4,049,234 of OW618041.2, read as the reverse complement.
GGCTCCTTTCGTGAACTTGACACATACTTTCGAACTTTTAAGGTTCTACGACATGTCGGTTTCCTCACGATGTTTTCCTTCACCAGTTGAGAACACTGACATAGATATAGGTTTTCAGTTGAGTTGATTTTAATGTTTACTACATCATAAAATCCCGCTCGTCTCTTGACTTTTGGGATATTTTAAAAAAATGTTTGTGGTTTCGTTAAAGTATAAATTGTTGCTATTTCTTATGTGACTTAACTAGGCCCTTCTTACGATCAACCAATATACACCATCTACATTTTCTTAATTGTATTTAAAAATAATAATACATTGTTAATTTTTACTGCTATCAGCGAGGATTTAGTCTCTCCCATATTCGTAAGGTATGTTGAAATAGATTAAAACGTATCATATAAGTAGGATACAGTTTTTAGCTTTAAAATAAACAGCCACAGTAATGAAATCCTTAGTCTTATCGCTAATAGGTATCTCTACCAGGCAAGATCTACTTACAGAAAAATATCGTTGTATTATATCAGCTATCTGGTCCCCATAGTACAAGGTTAGCTGGCTTCGACTGGCCTCTCAGCTCAGTTGGTAGTAGCTCTGCCGCAGGTCGTGGGTTCGATCCCTAACGAGAACAAATATTTGTGTGGTGAACACAGATGTTTCTTCTGTGTCTGGGTGTTATATTGTATTCAAACTCAAACTCAAACTCAAAAATTTTTTATTCAGTACAATGCAAGAATCACTTTGAAACGTCTTAAAGCTAGGTGAGTCTAGGTGCCAGTTCCACGCGACCTAGCCTAGAAGAACAGGCAACAAACTACGTCTCGGTTCCTACCGTTTTTTTTATATGATCCTTTTACAAATCAAAAATAGTCTTAATTATGTTATTAATTTAAGTATGTATTTACAAAGTATTATACCAGCTATCTGGTTCCCATAGTACAAGCTCTGCTTAGTTTGGGGCTAGATAGTGTAAAATTTATTTATTTGCTTAGTTTTGGGCTAGATGGTATTGTGCGGATATTTATTTTTCAAAGTTAAGCGCAAATTGTATGTTACATTTCGTTCACAGCAAGACGATACGAAACGAGAATTCATATCGGACAACGCGGTACCACTGCCAGGCATTCCCGGTACCTCAGGGCCCATTGGGTTCGAGCCCGGAATGTTCCGCCACGGGGGCCAAGAAGATATGGGCGCGCCTAAGGTAATCACTCACATCATAAAAAGAACTCAACAAGCTCCATTATTTCTACTTTATTTTCCAAATTCAAATTAGATTTAGTTTAGAAAAAAAAAACGGTAGTTACAAAAAAACGGTAGCTTGTTGCCTGTTTTTCTAGGCTTGGTCGCGTGGCACTGGCTCCTAGACTCACCTAGCTTTAAGACGTTTCAAAGTGATCCTTGTGATACAACGGAATAAACGTATTTTACTTTGACTTGCGACCACTTTAATCAAACCCCCAAGAACTATTCCATGAGGTCAAGAAGATATGAGACCGCCTAAGGTACTTGTGACCACTTTCGTCATTTTGAAAATGGTCGCAAGTCAAAGTCAAAAATATGTTATTCAGTTGTCTAACAAGGATCACTTTGAAAAGTCTTAAAGGCTAGGTGAGTAAGTAATGCTGAACCCAAATCTCCAATTAAAATAATACCAGCAATAATAAAAACAATTTCAGGCGAAGAAAAAGAAGAAGGACAAAAAGAAGCACAAACACAAGCATAAACACAAACACAACAAGGACAAATTATTGAAAGAACATCGTGATAAATCTCGCCCTCCGTCCTCTACCGACCATCTGAGGATCAAAGACGAAACCAGAGAGACGCTTAGCTCATTCAGCTCGAGTCAGAGCCCGTCTGAGCTCATAGACCTTTGTTCTATGCCTACCAATATGAGCTTCTAATACTCTCTTACTTATACTTCTAAACTAATATAAACTCTTCCTGTAGTCGTCCCTTACTCTGTGAAAGTCAAAGCTTGGTCCAAACTAAGCTAATGTAGGCAAGCGATAAACACGATGCCTTTATCGTTAAAAAATCGTGTCAAATATCCCTTTCGTCCTCAACCGACCTATGAGGATCAAGAATTAATGTATTATAAAGAAACTCGTGTCAAATCTCGCCCTCCACTACCGACCATCTGAGGATAAAAGACGAAACCAGAGAGACGCTTAGCTCATTCAGCTCGAGTCAGAGCCCGTCTGAGCTTATGGACCTTTGCTCTATTCCTACCAATATGAGCTAACCAACCAATATAAACTCTTCCTTCGACACTCTATCAAAGTTTATCTAAATAAAAAGAAAAAAAAGCTGACACAAACTAAACCAACAAGCAAAACCACACAATATCTTTACAGTTGAAAGATGCGCGTTAAAATTAAAAAAGTGTTTGAGTATGAACGATATGAAATAAGTCAAGAACAAAGTGCATGTGTACGTCAATATTGTTACATAAGTAAATCTTTACGAACATAGCAATTGTGTTATCATTATTAACAAACATAATGAACTGTTTACCTAAAATAAGATAGCAAATAGCTGTAACCCAGATCGTACTGTGCAATCAACTAATGAATATCCATGACTGGCCTCAGTTCAGTTGGTAGTAGCTCTGCCTTCTGTGCCGTAGGTCGTGGGTTCGATCCCCACCAAGAACACAGATATTTGTGTGGTGAACACAGATGTTCTCGGTCTGAGTGTTGTATTGTATTCTAAGTATGTATTTAGAAAAAATATATGTATACATATAAGTATTATAATCAGCTATTTGGTTCCCGTGGTGCAAGTCTACATAGTGTTGTGTGTACAATATTTATTTTATATAAAAATAATAAGTAAGTACCTACTCCAAGATCAATTCATTTAAAACATAAAATATTTTTAATGTACTATAAGATGTTGTTAGGTTAGCTAGTAACTTGATAATTTAAGACAGATGGACCCTAAAGTAGGGGCTGCATAACCCGATTGAGCTACACCTACATTTGAGGATTTAGGGCAGTAGCAGTAGGTACAACAATCTATAAAGCCAGCAACGTATCTGTTCAGTATACCTTAGTAGGGGAACTATACTACTGAGGTAAAGTTACAGAAACTTTATACTAAACCTTGCGGCTTAAGAATACACTTTCCCTGTGTCAAATTACTTTTCTCAATGATCAATACTAATAGACGGATTCGATTTCTGCTGGGGTTGATTATAGGCTAGGGTAGTGTAGTTCAGTGGAATCTGTAGGGTAGGAAACAAACAGTAATTATTTTTATGAAAAACGATGTAATTACCATGATTTAATTTTGGGAGTTTTGACTCGCGATATTTCGGCACATTTTTTTACTCTAATCGAGTAAAAAATGAGTAATAGAACCAGTAGTAGTGTCGAAACTAATAAAAAAGTGCGAAAGAGGGTAGATCGATTTGTCTGCCAATAACATTTCTTTTATTCGTGGACACAGACCCGTGATCATGGTGTATACAACTGTGCCGAAATATCGGGAGTCAAAACTCACAATATTAAATCTTGGTAATTATCCTGTTGTTCATAAAACTTGTTTTAAAAACCATGATTCAAAGTTATAAAACAATCAGTAGGCAGTGCGGATACTTTCATTAAGTTGTGTAAACCTTGTTATATAATATTTGTTAAATAAATACATTCATATTTGTGTATGAAAATACAACAAAATGTTATAGCATAACATGATGATATTTTCAGGTCGCCGGGTTAAACACAACTATGCACAACCAATTAACTTTATTGGAGAACAATAATGATCAATCAAAGAGTAGCCTCGCCAATAATTGACCTACGTCAATTGTTACCAACCCAAAACTCTTACCTAGTAACGTTCTCTGTTAGATAAAAACATCCGTCGTGTCGTGTACTGGAGATAAGTTTAAGACAAAAAAATCGGTTGTCTGTAAGTCTGTTTACTGACGATAGTTGAACGTGACAACGTCATACAGCTGTCCACGCGGACGCATCGCTCACTCAAAGAGAAGAGAGACAGATGTCGAACGCTGCCGAACGCGGAGGCCGATTGTGCCTCTTTGTCGCTCGTTCCGCGCTCTCGCTTGCACTTCAAGCCTTAAATGGAACGCCTCAGAGCGAGGTAACGCCGGCCGCATGGGTCATGTTTTTCCGTGCGTGCAGCCGGCTCCATCGAATTATAAGACGTTGTCACGTCAAAAATTTTAACCTGATGGATAGTGTTTGACCCGCCTCGCACGCAGCTCAGTTGGTAGTAGCTCCGCCTTTTACGCTGTAAATTGTGGGTTCGATCCCCACCGAGAACCAATGTTTGAATGCGTTTTTAATGAAGCTTTTTGTATTGTTCGACCTAAAAATGGAAAAAAAATGGGGGCCGTCACATTTTTTTAGCTTATGTAATGCGTAAAAAATTGTGGTGGCCACTTTTTTTAGTATTTTTTAACTTTCCGTTGAAATAACAAATTTTCTTCTTTCATTGAAAGGCCGGTCTTCTGTTTCAAGCTTCGAGCGTGATCGGATATTTCCAGTATTCCCCACCAAACATACGTAGTATCTCTTATTGGTCTGTGCACCAAACCGTCCGGTTTGGCGGCGTTATCTATTATTGAGCTTGAGTGTACGACGCACAGCTTGACATTTCGTATGCATTATTATTCCTATATTATAAAGTGAGTTCGACCAAGACGCACTGTCTTTTATTTTGAGTGATATTTTAATATTTACAGTAAGATTAGTTTTTTTAAAGAAAAGTGATGGCAAATCTACAAAATGGTCACTCGAAGAAGTTGGATGTAGTTGTTGTTGGTGGAGGATTGGTGAGTTTTTCATTTACATTTCATTTATACTTATTTTTATTAATTATACACCCATATTTTTAAATACCAGAAAAAAAGGGCCGTTTACAGGAGATGCTATTACTAATGATAAACGCATTATGAGGGTTTTTAGGGTTCCGTAGCCAAATGGCATGTCTGTCTGTCTGTCTGTCTGTCCGTCCGTATGTCACAGCCATTTTTCTCCGAAACTATAAGAGCTAGACTGATGAAACTTGGCGAGTAGATGTATTCTGTGAACCGCATTAAGATTTTTACACAAAAATAGAAAATAAACTATAAATTTTTGGGGTCCCCATACTTGAAACTGAAACTCAAAAAATTTTTTTTCATCGAACCCATAACTGTGGGGTATCTATGAATAGGTCTTCAAAAATGATGTTGAGGTTTCTTATATTGTTTTTTTCTAAACTGTATAGTTTGCGCGAGAGACACTTCCAAAGTGGAAAAAAGTTGGACCCCCCTCTAACTTCTAAAATAAGAGAATGATAAAACTAAAAAAATATATATTGTACATTACTATGCAAACTTTCAACGATATTTGGTTTGAACGAGATCTAGACGGTAGTTTTTTTTTATACGTCATAAATCGTAAACCGCAATTTACCTTTCGACGAACTACAAGAACCTTTATATTATTTTACTTGATGCTACGGAACCCTTCATGGTCGAGTCCGACTCGCACTTGGCTGCTTTTTTTATTTATTCCCGATTTTTGTTAAAAACTAGCCTCAAAAACTTTGTGGTAGATAGGTATATTATAGTTAAATAATATCATATAATCAGGTGTTAAAAAAAATATGGGAGTGTAGTTATAAATGTGTTAAATATAATGTTTCATATAATTGAAAACATTTAATTGGTAATTAGTTTAAAGTTTTATAATAATAGGTTTGAACACTGTTTGTTTTCCGAATAAAATAAAATATTTATAACAATATTTTAGAATCGTGGGGAACCGAGGCCTTGCAGGTCTTCAAAATTTTGTCTGGGCGACTGATTGAAGTGTCGCGTGACCCAAGGGCTGGTGGGTATCTGGCGCAGTGCATTAGCATTGGTATTCAGCGTGGCAATGCGTCCAGCGTCTTGGGGACGCTTCCGTCTGGTACTGATTTGGATTAGTTAGTCTATCTCTAGATCTTTTGTAACGGTCTGCAGATAGCTCAACTGTTTCTTGTGTATTTTGTACGTTTTGTAAATATTTGTTCAATTGTGTAAATAAATGTAATATTTTAGCAACATGTATATTTTATAAAAACAAACTATACATTTATCCCAGGTTGGTTCACTAGAAGCTCTGTATCTAGCGAAAAGAGGACACAATGTACGACTATTTGAATATCGAGAAGGTAAATTAATTTAAATTTATGCACGCTATTAAATCTTATTAGATCTGTAATATACCTACTATCGAAACTGGTTCACTAAAATGTTCAAACACATAATTATCATAATCATTTTTAGGGTTCCGTAGCCAAATGGCAAAAACGGAACCCTTATACAACGTGTATCAAAATATGTGTACTATCCCGAAGGGGGGTGAATTTCCGCCCCCCGGGGAACAACTTTTGTTCAACGACTTTTCGAACTTCGATTGGTATCTCTGAAAAAAACTGCAACGAAGTTTCAACATGAACAGCTGACTTTATACAAAGTGACAACCCTAAACTCAGCTACAGAGGTAGTAGGTAGTAGTAGTAGACCTACAGAGGTAGTAGGTCAAGGGGTCAAGGGGTTACAAGGATAGGGTTGTCAATTTATTTAGGCATTATGAAATTAAATATTTTTGTATGGGAAACTGAAAATAGGAATTTTTAATTTTCTCCCCCCCACAACTGATCACCATTGTGGTCTGAAACCCCCCACCTTTGCATAGTACACATATTTAGATACACCTTGTAGATTTGTCATGTCTGTCTGTCTGTCTGTCCGGCCGTGTCACAGCCATTTTTCTCCGAAACCATAAGAGCTAGACTGATGAAACTTGGTGAGTAGATGTATTCTGTGAACCGCATTAAGATTTTTACACAAAATAGAAAAAAAACTATAAATTTTGGGGGTCCCCATACTTGAAACTGAAACTCAAAATTTTTTTTTTCATCGAACCCATACGTGTGGGGTATCTATGGATAGGTCTTCAAAAATTATGTTGAGGTTTTTAATATCGTTTTTTTCTAAACTGAATAGTTTGCGCAAGAGACACTTCCAAAGTGGAAAAAAGTTGGTCCCCCCCCTCTAACTTCTAAAATAAGAGAATGATAAAACTAAAAAAAATATATGTTGTACATTACTATGCAAACTTCCAACGATATTTGGTTTGAACGAAATCTAGTCAGTAGTTTTTTTTTTATACGTCATAAATCGTAAACCGCAATTTACCTTTCGACGAACTACAAAAACCTTTATATTATGTTAATCGATGCTACGGAACCCTTCATGGGCGAGTCCGACTCGCACTTGGCTGCTTTTTATACTTAGGTACCTATTTTTTTAAATTAAAAGTACCGTTATCAATTGTTTTAACTTATCGAGTTCAATAAATAATAATTAAACAGCTCGATGCATATTTTTTATCGGGAACGACATGTAATTCTGATTGCATAATATAATTTAATAATGATGCATTTAATTTTTACGAGCATATAATTCTGATTGCATAATATGTTTGAATAATGTTGCTAGATGTGGATATCCTTATTTATCATGACGTCATCATCACCAGTCTGAATGAGTCCGCTGCTGGACAAAAGCCTCACATTTTGAGGCGAAACTATTTTTAGTCTTCTGCAATATAATAAGTACAGGGGACGTCTTCTTTATCTACGTACTTCGTACAATGCGAATTATACAAAAAACTTGGCACAATGTCGGTCGATTATCGTTCTTAAATATTTTGTTGGTTCGGTAGTCACTTACACAGTTTTTTTTCATCATCATCATCCACGGCCCGACTTCACTCACTGCTGGGTATAGGCCTCCCTTAGTTTGTGCCATCTACCTCGATCCTGTGCCAGTCTAAACCATTTCCGCTCCGCGACCCTGTCTATGTCGTCCATCCATCTTGCTGCAGGGCGCCCTACGCTTCTGTAGCCGGTTCTTGGCCACCATTCGGTTGTTGTTCTACTCCACCTGTCATCACCCCGCCTAGCAATGTGTCCTGCCCAACTCCATTTGAGCTCAGTTTTTTTAACTAATTATAATTTGTAGACTATAATTGCAATAGTACCTAAGTATTTTAGATTGCATACGTGTTGACCTTCTAAATAAAATGTTTTGGATCGATTCTAGACATCAGAAAAACTCCACAAGTTAGAGGCAGGTCTATAAATCTCGCGCTATCTATTCGCGGCCGCAGAGCATTGAAGGATGTTGGACTAGAGCATCATATGATTGAAGAGCATGGCATCCCTATGCGCGCGAGGATGATACACCGACCTGATGGAACCACCTATGCTTTGCCGTACGATGCTAGGACTAACCAGGTAACCTAAGCTTCGTCAGTCATGGAAGAAAAACTAATTTTGAATTAATTTTAATTGAGTTGCCTCTCAGCTCAGTTGGTAGTAGCTCTACCTTCTGCGCCGTAGGTCGTGGTTTCGATTCCCTCCGAGAACTAAATTGATCGAGTAAGTGAAGCGAACAAGATCTTACAAACAACTTGGGCGATTTGGCATTTTATGTGCGTATGTATGTAAATAAATAAATAATAAATAAATAAATATTGTGGACAATTCACACAACACTACCCAGCCCCAAACTAAGCAGAGCTTGTAATATGGGAACCGGATAGCTGATATAATACTTGAATACATTTTTTTTTTTGTAAATACATACTTAGAATACAATATAACACCCAGACAGAAAACAAACATTTATGTTAACAACACAAATATTTGTTCTCGGTGGGGATCGAACCCACGACCTACGGCGCAGAAGGCAGAGCTACTACCAACTGAGCTAGAGGCCAGTCATATTTGTCCGACGATAACTTTCGAACCCTTGATCCGATCTGCATGAAATTTTATAAGTCGATAGCTTGTACTTGAGAAATTTACTGATAAGTATATGAGTACAATCGTGTAAAATGATGGAGCCAAGGTCTGTCCAACGGAACTCTTCAATCAATTGGCCAATTTAGTTAAAACTGGTTTATCATACATAGTTACTGAGGGATAGTCCGAGGCAAGGCCAAACAGTGAGTCTGGACAGAAATACTTTCTCAAAGTAGATAAAACAAAATGCGTAATGAACCTATGAACTTAATTTTTCGGAGCATATGGATCGCATCACGATATCTCAGTTCGGGGCGAACTACTACTATAGTTATGTAGTAATAGTTTGTGATAAAACTTTTATTTCTAGAAAACTGGTATTTGTCAGAAGTGAGGTCGACCCTTAAATCTGACCTGAGACTGAGAGCATAGCTTAGCTAGTTCAGTATGAAAATGCTATATTTTTGTTGCAGTGTATTTATTCTGTTGGACGAAACTATTTGAACAACTTGCTACTACAAGGTATTTTTTTACATCATTTTACACTTTACATTACATACATTATACTATTTTAACATTGCTGCAATAGTTCCTAAAATTCAGAGAAATTAAATTTTACTTTATGTGACCGAAGTCAATCGTCATCATCAACCTATATCAGTAGGCCTACCACAAGCTCTGTCTGGCTCTGTATCTGGCTCTGGTTTAGAGTATACGTTAGTGCTCACCACAGTTTACTATACTGTGAGTATGACGTTTCTACTTAGGATTTAGTTTGACAGCACTCACACAGACTCAAAACCAGAGCCATAGACAGAGCTAGACAGAGCTTGTGGTAGGCCTACAGTTCGCTAAGTCTCTCCCGAGACGCGCCACTGAGCCCGGTCTTCGGTTCTTCTCCTCCAGTGCTTGCCAGCTACATTTCGCAGATCGTCGCCCCACCTTGCCGAAGGGCGTCCTACACTACGCTTACCTAAACGCGGTTTTCACTCTAGTATTCATTTGCCGAAGTCAATATTAACGTCAAACCTGTAGATGAAGCCACGGTCGCGTTAGTGCCGAACAGTCCCTAAGGCCTCTGCCTCGGATTTAGCGGGCAGAGGGGCGGCAGCGGGGCGGCGGCGCGGGAGCGGCAGGATTCTTATGCGTAAAATCAAATGGAACCCTTCCGCCCCGCCCCGCTGCCGGGCCGCCGCCGCCGCCGCCCCGCTGCCGCCCCGCTGCCTGCTAAATTCGAGGCAGAGGCCTAAGAGTTATTCGTCAAGTGTTATTATGACCCGATGGCGCAGCGGTTAGCGCAGTCCGTCAGTGCCAAGGGGAAGGTTGCGGGTTCAAATCCCGATCGGCTCTTAGCTTTAGGGACATTGTCCAAATCTTTGTGAAGTCAATATTGTATTAATTATTTATTAAAAGTCGTCTATACTAACTTCCGTGCCTATTAACTTTTAGAGAAACCTTTAAAAACATAGATTGGATTATAGAGCCTGAAGCAAAAAAAAACTTCAAGCAAAGTTTCTTATTAAATTTACAGAATCGGAAAGCTATGAAAATGTGGAAAGGTTCTTCCATCACAAACTTAGTGAAGCTAACTTGAAAAATGGGTCGCTAAAGTTTATCAAGTAAGTCAAAGTTTAAGTTTAATCAAGTTTTATTAATCAAGAGTTAGTATACTTCCCGGAACACTGGTTTCTAAACTCTTAGCACCAATAAAATGTCCAGCTCATCATGAACTAAAACAATATTTAAGTCCATTTAAAATACAATCATACTAAGTAATATCAAAAAGATGAAAAAATGAATTATTTTTATATTTTTGTAACGAATAAACTCCATAACTACTAGACCAATTTCAAACATTATTTCCGTTTACCGTTTAGTGCTTGTTCGTAACCGGGTTTCGTAACCATGCTACGTAGAAATATTTTTTCTTAAGAGCGCATCGTGCGAAAATTTGAGATTAAAAAAAAAATAAATCATAACTAAATAACTAAGTGACATTTTAAAAATCGCAAAAGGTCCACTTAAATTCGAATTAATCTCAAATGTATAGTCTACAATTAGTCCTTTTGCGATTTTTAAAATGTCACTTAGTTATTTAGTTATGATTTTTTTTTTAAATCTCAAATTTTCGCACGATGCGCTCTTAAGAGTTCATAACTGGGCTACCAACTAATAAAAGTGTTCTTAGTTCATAACCGGGTTATGAACTAATAAAAAATAACAGTTTACATTTCTTATTTCGTAACTGTGGGTTACAAAGCAAGACTAGAATCACGTGTATCATCTCCTCATTTACGAAGTTAAGAACAAGTATTTCATCATTAGAAAACAACATTATCTCGTAGTAAAAAAGCTTGCGCACATCTAGATCGCCTCCGATGGCGATCATTGGGTCGCTGTCAAATATCAAAGGTTACGGCAAAACCCTAATGCTGAAACTGTTTGCATTGCGATCGCCATCGCAGTTCGTCTAGAGTTTTTTAAGGCTGTACTCAGGCATAATGTGCTTTCCAATGATAAAATAATAGTTCGTAACTAGTGGTGAATGAGGACATGATCACGAGACTCTAGTAAGTAGGTATACTTTTTACCAGCGCCAGCGATCCGCCCCGGATTTCGTACAGATGATTAGAAATAAATTACAGTTTAAAAACTAAAAAAACACCTTTATGTACGATGATTGTACAACAATATAAATTTACAATTTAATTTAATTTTTTAATTTTTAATTTTTTTTAATATTTTTTTTTCATTTTTTATATTAATTTAATTTTTTATTTGTAATATATATTTGCAGGGGAAGGTCGCGGGTTCAAATCCCGGCTCTTTACTTTTGGGACATTATAAAAATATAAATTTATACCATACCCCCTCTAAAAAGCTGATTTTATTAACTGAAAACAGTGATTAAAAAGCTCTTTTATTCACTGTTTTGGTGTTTGAATTTGGAACACACCAATAAGGTCGACCTCCATATCAATACTATACAACCTCCTTGCGCCAAAAATACTCTAATTTGATTGGTCGAAATTTTCAACAATGAGTTTAGACAATGCTGAACTCCTTGGGTAAATACTGTTCTGTGTTCTTTGTTGTCATTGTCATAAATATTAGTAAATTGGCGCTATTTTGAATACTGTACTTTACGTAAGTTATACAACACAAAGTTCGGTAATAATAAAGCGATTGAAAATGCATTCTAGGGATGAAAAAGTGGTGAGTTTTGTTGTTCGATTGAGTTGTTTACTTTATGAAAGAGGGGTCGGCCAAAAATAATAGAAAACTTGCATTAATCGAACCTTCCTTTTTTTTCAAATAAAATCAAAAGTTATTGGTTTTATGTCACATTAGAATAGTACAAACAACAAAGTTTTTAATCCTTTTTCGCTTCATCATCAGCCTGAAGAAGTCCACTGCTGGACATAGTCCTCCCCTACACGATTTCAGGAAGAACGATCCCTTTCCATCCACCGACTTCCCACGATCTTAACAATGTCGTCGGTCCATCTGGTGGATGGGTGCCCTACGCACGTTTTTCGCTTAAATATTTCTTTTTCTCGAAGTCATGGTATAAAGTAAGTCCGTTTTATTCAAAAGGTATGCAACTTTTGAATAAAACGGATTTGTATCGAGGGCCATGAATTACTCGTGTCGTTTAGGGTTCTAACACTTGAATCCCTCGCTACGCTCGTGATTCAATCATTATGAATCACTCCCTACGGTCGTGATTCATATGTTAGAACTCTTCACTTGCTCGTAATTCATCTTTGACCCTCGATTTAAATCCGTATTTTATTCACTAGTTATATACTATTTTCAATTGATTATTACAGTTTTATTTTTAACTTTTTAGTTCAATTAGTTATAAGAGCGTGTTTTTTTTAGTTTTTTAAACTATATTTTTTTTTTTACTTTTTAGTTTTTTTTTCATATTATTGCATTGTCATCGACCTTTTGACAGGTGTGCAAAGTTTGAATCAAATCTGATCTTTCAAAGTAGGACAAAATCAAGCTCAAAGGGGTCGGTTACATACAATACAAGCTAACAAACTTACATACAGGTGAAGCTAATAAAAGTGTTATAAAAAGAAAGTGAAAAATGTGAATATTTTTTCCACCTTTTTCTGATTTTTATTGCAGCACTCAATCAAACGAAACTGTAAACATAAAGGCTGAACTGATAATCGGCGCGGATGGAGCATTTTCTTCGGTTCGCAAGTCCATGATGAAGCAGCCACTCTTTGACTTCAGCCAGAAGTACATAGAACATGGCTACTTGGAGCTGTGCATACCAGCAGATGAAAATGGTGGAGTAAGTTTATGCCTTCCAATGTTATTTAAAAAACTGGTAGTCACAATCTCTTCTTAAATTTAAGAGTTACTTGTCGGGGTTTTGATGCAGTTTTCTGCAGTCTTTCGAACATTTTTTTTCACTGACTTTCAATTTTTCTTCGAGGCTGCATCCATGACTTCCTTATACGAAATGTCAGCGACCTTATCTTTTATCTGGTTTACGTAAAGTCACTATAAAATTATAGTGACTTTACAGTTTAGTTTAGTACAGTTTATTCTTCATAATTGATATTCATAAGTAGTCCTCCCCGAACCGAGATCTCGCGACTAGACTAGTTCTATAAGAAGTCGTTGGGATAATTTCGTTTTACAATAATAATATGCTACCTATCCGTGCACCTATCCCTATGTATCACTATAATGTGACAAAGATAAACATTATAATGATTTACATCGTAAAAAAAACTCCTATCATACTTCTTTTTTTTTTTTTGTAGTCCATTTTGGAACCTCTTACAATCTCTAATATTGTTTACTCATTGATGCATATTTACTTTGCAAAAACCGTGAATTATATAACATGCTTTCCGCCATTTAACTTTTATAGTTCTGGAGTACTGATACCAAAATAACTCCAAAACAAAACACTGCATCGAAAGCAGGTACCCAACTATAAGAATACTAAAATGTATCCTCAAGTCCGTTAGCTTCATTTTCTCAAAATATGTGTAGCGTATTGGCTGAGGATGGTTCTTCAATCGAAGGATTTTGTCCAAATTATTCTTCAATAAACCCGTCTCGTACATTCTCCATGCGTGGTGTTGGAACTTATCTCTCAAAGGAAAGCCTCTGGCTAAATACATAGCCATCGCGTTATTGATGGAAATCGTCCAAGTATCCAGCGTGGATGTCCCATCTTCGTCCATGTATTTGTATTTATTAAGTTCATAGACGTGCTCCAGTTCGATCGCATATGCGTTCTTTCGCGTCCCGACATAATCTAATGCAGAATCCGTGAATTTGCATTCTGGGATACCTTTGTCTTCAGGCAGTTTCTGGTGAAATGCAAAGAGGTAGTATGTTCTTGTCGCTACACTTAGGCATGGCTCGTATGATAACTCATGCAGTTTGTCCACACTCATTTGTGTTTGGATTTGACTTCTCCCCGTCAGCAAACTGTACAGTTCCGTGTTGTAGAAATTACTTATAAAAAATGTGAACCAAACCCAAAACACCATTATCATTCGAAATCGCTTATCCTTACTTAGTTTGGAACTCGTATTCAGAAATAGATAGCCCCATAGTTTTAGTGCCAAACACATCTGGTGTGGTGACTTCCTCAAAAGTATCTTTAGCCTCACCGTGCTTATAACTGCTACAAGGCAGTAAGCGATCATTATAAGCAGCCACGTCTCACCGCTGAACTCTCTGTAAACGTCCTTCCAAATCTCCTCGCCGGCTGCCGGAGTAAATAGTTTTACTGCTGCGTAATTGTATCCCCAAATATAATCAAACAGCTGTATTCTGTTTCTAATTAGAACAAATCCTCCTGCGGCTATGTCCACGTCATCATTTTGCAGGATACCCAGTAAACCAGTCGCTGTGTGGTTTGGCAACACTACACCGTATCTTCGCGTTTTTTCCACTAGCATGTAACTGAGTTGAAAACCTTCCTTCTCTGCTATAGTTTCCAACAGCAACTGTTCTGATCCTAATAATGGTTTTCCGTCATCAATGTAGTCGCTACTCTCAAATATGAAGATGGGTACTTCTTGAACTGCTGCTACCCTTACAGTACAATTTCTCAAACTGATTTCTTCGTTCAATGACCACTTGAAGTGGGCTACATTTTTACAACCACTTATTGTAGCCATTTCAAATTGATTTCCACAGTTGTTTTCTTTAAAAGGATAGTACGTGTCAATCACAGACTCATTATTACTTTTTCTGATGAGAATTGCGTCATACGCTTTATGTTGCATTAAAATTTGGAATACAATAATTCTTTCTTCTTCTCTTAATGTTTCTATTTCTACAATGATTCTACCTCTAGGGTTCCAGAATACATCATTCGTAATCGTCAGAAAACCTTCTGTAAATTCTTCCACATTCATAGTTCTCAAAACGTACACTGGAATAGGTATTAACCAGTCAAAGTCATCGAATGTTCGCACGATGAAACTGTAGCAGTCATATTCGTTGCTAAGTGTTTGCATGAGTTCACCATCTTTCTTTGAATCAACTAAAGTAATAAGAGATCCACAAGGAAAGTTATTTTGAACGACAGATTTTATACATTCTGTTGATTTTGAGCTAATATCTATTATGAATTTATCACTAAGGTTTTCACAGAAAATTGTTTTTATAATCAGTAACTTTAATGTTATCTTCACCAATAGCATTTTATAAGTTTACTGTAAAAATATTGAACATGGGTTTTATACGCTGCATAATTGTATATTCATAAATTGTATGAAATCGATTTGACAGTTTAATGCTACGAGTGAATTCACGTGGTTTGCTTTTATAGTCTTCTAATTTCCACTTTGCGTTATGATTAATCGAATGTTGGTTAAAAAGGAAAAGTAAGTAGTAAGAAAGTAATTATGTATAATCAATCAAATTCAAATGTCTAGTTTCTTAGAAGCAAGTACCTACCTACCTAATGTCGGGTTGTGACCAGAGCTCGTTACTGTAAAAGAACCTGTAAAGCCTTCTGCCCTTTCTTTCTTGTTTTTTCTTGTTTGTTGGCCTTTTTCTCATCATCATCATCATCTCATTAATCTTATAGAATTTTACAAACATCTATGGCGGCCTTGATTTGGTCCGTCCATCTCACGGGAGACCTAGAGAGCTGGTGGTCTAGAAGGAGAGGTCTTCCGATCCTAAGGTCGTGGGTTCAAATCTTGATTTGTACAAATTAGTTTTTCTGTAGAAAAAATTATGCGTACTATGTCAGCATTCTAAAACGGTAAAGGAAAACATCGAATGGAAACTCAACATCCTTTTAGCCCTCAAATTTCCCCTGCATCACCAGACGTTCTATGGAGACCTCTCCACGACGCTCAAATATTGTAGTAGGCAACAAATATTGCACATCGGTTACTTTCGGCTTCATAGAGCGTAGTGTGCGTCGGAAAGAGATCTACGAAAGCAGAAAAGTCGATGCGTAATATTTATTGCTGTCGTTACATATTTCAATCATTTACAAAGTTGCTCCTACCTTATTATCTTAGATAAGTACATCTATATTATTATCATTATTTACTTAAAATTACTTTGCGTGTTCATTTTGATCATTAAGAACTATTTATAATACCTGTGGTTGCCTTCAGTGGATAAGCACGGGCAAGGATATTTTTTGTTAAACCTAAATTTTTGTGTATTAATTCTTGGTGATCCTAAAAAATAAACAAACAAGTTGCCTACGACCGTACCTCATTCTTCAGTTCCAGATGCCTCCGAACTACCTCCACATCTGGCCAAGAGGTGAATTCATGATGATAGCCCTCCCAAACCAGGACTGCTCCTGGACCGTCACTCTCTTCATGCCGTTCGTTCATTTCAAGAGTATCGACACTTCGGAGAAGCTGTTGGATTTCTTTCAGAAGTACTTCGTGGATTCTATACCTCTGATTGGGGAAGAGAAACTGGTGGAAGACTTCTTTGGTGGTTCTCCATCGCCGCTTGTTGCTATTAAGGTGAGATATCATAATATCATGAGAACGAAAAGAAATAAATACACTGTCAAGGAGTGGAACTCCCCGTCTTCAATATTTCCGGAACATGAACACCTTGGAATTTTCAAGTCAAGAGTGAACAAGTGTATTATAGCCAAGCGTTCTCCACCTTAGGCTGCATTTTCACTTTCCAACAGGTGTGATGGCAGTCAAATGTTTAGCTATCACCAATAAAAAAAAACAGAAAACCTATTTATTTGATGAAGTCGTTCCCCTTTTCGCCCTTGTTGCCCTTGTCGTTTTTAACCGACTTCAAGTAAAAAAAATTCGATTGTATTTTTTTTAATGTTTTTATCGATTATCTTCGTCATTTATGATAAAATTGTTTTTTTTTTGAACTGATGGGTAATACTTCCAGATTGTTCCCATAGAAATGGTACAAAATCGGTTCTGCAGCTTAGTCATGCAGTCTTTTTCTCTAGTTTTTTAAACTTCACTTGGAAAGACCGTGGGGGACACAGTGACCGTTCTATGCGTAGTATTATTTTATGTTCTTTGGTAGGATCCTGAGTACCTACGCCCTTCTAGCATCCCGGTAGGGTACTTATTCGGTTGTGGATGATGATGATAAACAAATTTAATCATAGAGCGGTTCAAGGTAGTTTCCACACCTAAATAATATAGCTTATCATTTTCCCCATTTAACTAAATTGCAAAAATAGCTCATCATTAATAATTATTAGTTCTGATTTTTTTAATGACATTATTTTGAAGTGAATATTTTAACAAAAAGTTACAGATAAGAGTCACACAACAAGGTCACTTTTTTATAACTTCTGGCATCCGATTTTTACTGGTTATTTTCAATAGGTAATCATCATAATTTCCAAGGCCTGCGCACTTAATAGGCGAAGGCGATGGCGGTCACATGAAACGCTGTAATATTTGACATTATGTGATTTGTGAGCTGATCGCTATCGCTATCGCCTAGAAGTGCGCAGCCGGGGTGGTTTTCTGTAGGCAATAAAAACATCTATAAAATAAAGTTGTGATTTTACTTATTTATAACTCAAGAACGGACTTTTTTTACCGTCGTCAATTTTTCCGGAGCATTACATCCTTGAAATTTTCAAGTCAAGAGTGAACAAGTGGATTATAGCTAAGCGTGCTTCACCTTAGGCTGCATTTTCACTTTCCATCAGGTGTGATGGCAAACGTTTAGCCATTCATAATTAAACAAATCGGTTGTCTGTAAAGTCAGTTTACTGACGATAGTTGAACGTGACAACGTCATACAGCTGTCCACTCGGACGCATCGCTAACTCAAGTAGGAGAGAGACAGATGTCGAACGCTGCCGAACGCGGAGGCTGTGCCTCTTTGTCGCTCGTTCCGCGCTCTCGCTTGCACTTCAAGCCTTACATGGAACGCCTCAGAGCGAGGTAACGCCGCATGAGTCTGAACCGATTTGGCTGAAAATTGGTGGGGAGTTGTGGGAGTTTTTACCTCGATAAAGCAATGGGAACGGTGAGCGAAAGCTGATACCTACCTACTTTTTTTTATAAATAATCAAACACAGATCAACTATGTTCATCACACAAAAAGTGTTCTCGGTGCGGATCGAACCCACGGCCTACAGCACAGGGATAAATAAAAACTAAAGTAGGAACAAAATCTCGAAAAATCAGAAAACCAATTCGAAAAGGAATATCCCTAGCCAATGTTGTGGGTTGTCTATGAGAAGTAAAGTGCTACGTTAGCAGTGGATGTCTCATAATCGCTACAGTTTTTTCTAAAATTGCCATTGCAGTGTCGACCTTACAACGTAGAAGATAAAGCTCTCATCATCGGCGACGCTGCCCACGCCGTGGTTCCTTTCTTCGGCCAGGGAATGAACGCTGGCTTCGAAGACTGCACCTTACTAGATCAACTGTTTCAGAAGTATGATACTGATCTAATGAAAATACTGACAGAGTTTTCCGACACTAGATGGGAAGATACCTTTGCGATATCCGATCTGGCTATGTATAATTATATTGAGGTGAGTAATTAATCTGACTACCCCTTTTGACGTACGAATTTTCAAGTCAAGAGTGAACAAGTGGATAATAGCTAAGCGTGCTCCACCTTAGACTGCATTTTCACTTTCCATCAGGTGTGATGGCAGTCAAACGTTTAGCTATCAACAATAAAAAAATAAAATAAAAAAAAAACCTATATTACAATACATATATTATATTTGCAATAACATGTAATTTGCAACCGCTGCCTGACACAATTTAACACCAACAGCGGAATCGTGCGACTTCTTCTGCGCCGTAGGTCGTGGGTTCGTTCCCCACCGAAAACTAGGTGAACGCAGATGTTTATTCGCTGTTTGGGTGGTTATATTGTATTCTAAGTATGTATTTGCAAAAAAAATGTGTGTAAGTATTATATCAGCTATCTGGTTCCTATTGTACAAGCTCTGGCTTTATTTGGGGCATATTGTATAGACTGTCTACAATATTTATTTTTATTGATTTATTCTTCTTCTTCTTAAATTTAAGAGCTTAGCTCTTGTCGGGGTGTTTCGCGCGCTCTATCTTTTTTATATCGTGCCCTTTGTTATTTTTATGTGTTTGATTCTTGCATCCTCCTGTCAATTTTGGAGTAAACGTGTCTGTCGAAATTAATTGCATTTTATTACCTAAAATAGAGAGAGTTGGAAGGATTTGGGGGAGACCTTTGCCCAGCAGGGGGACGATATAGGTTAGAAAAAAAAAAAAAAAAAATTACCTAAAATAATACCAGGCCCCTACACGGGGTTTTGATGCAGTTTTCTACAATTAATCGAATGCGGCATCCTTGACTTTCTTATTGATTTATTACTGTTCATTATAAATCTTTGTTTTAATTCTTTTTATATGTTTCAGATGAGAGACCTCGTAACCCGTCCGACATACAGACTCCGTAAAGCGATAGACGACTTCATATTCTGGATGTTTCCAAACTTTTGGGTGCCGCTGTACAATTCCGTTACATTCTCAACTATGCCGTACAGTCAATGCGTCAAGAACCGACATTGGCAAGACAAGGTAGAGATCGTCCAATCTTAAACTGCACGTCCCACTACTTCGGTCAGTCAAAGTAAATTGTTCTTTAGGGTAGGGGTAGGTAGGGTAATAGGGGTAGGTAGGTAGGGTAACCAGTTCTTCGTGATTTTTTATTGTGGATAGACGTGTCTCTGCCAGACGATCGTGAGAAACTTATTGCTTATTTGTTATTAAGAAGACATTACTGTGCTATAAAAAAAAGCCGCCAAGTGCGAGTCGGACTCGCCCATGAAGGGTTCCGTAACATCAATTAACATAATATAAAGGTTTTTGTAGTTCGTCGAAAGGTAAATTGCGGTTTACGATTTATGACGTATAAAAAAAAACTACTGAGTAGATCTCGTTCAAACTAAATATCGTTGGAAGTTTGCATAGTAATGTACAACATATATTTTTTTTGGATTTATCATTCTCTTATTTTAGAAGTTAGAGGGGGGGGGACCAACTTTTTTCCACTTTGGAAGTGTCTCTCGCGCAAACTATTCAGTTTAGAAAAAAACTATATTAGAAACCTCAACATCATTTTTGAAGACCTATCCATAGATACCCCACACGTATGGGTTAGATGAAAAAAAAAATTTGAGTTTCAGTTTCAAGTATGGGGACCCCCAAAATTTGTAGTTTTAGAAAAAAACGATATTAGAAACTTCAACATAACTTTTAAAGACCTATCCATAAATACCCCACACGTATGGGTTCGATGAAAAAAACATTTTTGAGTTTCAGTTTCAAGTATGGGGACCCCCAAAATTTATAGTTTTTTTTCTATTTTTGTGTAAAAACCTAAATGCGGTTCACAGAATACATCTACTCACCAAGTTTCATCAGTCTAGCTCTTATGGTTTCGGAGAAAAATGGCTGTGACTCGGCCGGACAGACAGACAGACAGACAGACAGACAGACAGACAGACATGACGAATCTATAAGGGTTCCGTTTTTGCCATTTGGCTACGGAACCCTAAAAAGAGACAAAGAAAATACTGGATACATCCATTGACTAAGGCTATGACTCCCCATGGCGAGTACTTTTCTCGAAAATACAAAACATAAAAAATGTTAAGTCAGACATGTTAATTTTAAAACTGCTTTCGGATTGACTGACACGTGTTGTTAGCAAGAGACGCTAACAACACGTGTAGCAAGAGGCGTTGAGACGACGTCGCCGTCGTCTTCTTCTTCTTCTTATCGTGTCACTGATTCTTTCGAACCAAGTGTGGTGAAAGGATTTTAAGTGCGCCTCGAAGAGGCTCCTTTCGTGCACTTGACACATATTTTCGAACTTTTTAGGTTCTACGATATGCCGGTTTCCTCACGATGTTTTCCTTCACCGTTTGAGAGCACTGGCATAGTGTACATAAATTTTTGGGCAGAAAAACTCATTGGTACACGACTGGATTCGAACCCACGACCTTAGGATTGGAAGGCGGGGCCGCTACCACTAGGCCACCAGCTCAGTCGCCGTCGTCGCAACGCGGTTTGTGTTTAGGCCCATAATGCAACCGGCTACTCCGACTCTTTTACTGTTACGGCAATCCGCCTTTGGAATGGCCTGCCGCGCCTGATCCGTGATGTGTCATCTGTCGAGGTCTTCAGATCCAAAGTCTATAATCACTATCTCTGCCTCATGATCAATGACTATAGATCGAGGGGAATCGTCGTTTGAGATAAGTGGTTTGGATCCTCTGTATGTACTTATAAGTTGGTTCTTTCTTTATCCTATGAAATTATACTTACTGTATTTATCTATCCTAACATTGTATCCACAGTACCTCCTCACATTTTTAAACATATATCATACATCTTATTTACTTTATATACTTATTTATAATAATATACTTTTAGTAAAAATTTAATTACAATAAACTTAGGACAATTTAGGTATACGGTACAAAAACATAGTACATGCTTAGAACAAAAATAAATAATTTACAGAATGCCGATAAAACATATAATTAAGCTTTTAATCAATATTTATTTACGGAAAGAAACTTACAAATAAACAAATACTTACAAAATGTACAAAATACACAAGAAACAGTTGAGCTATCTGCAGATCTTTTAGTTAATATAACATTTAATTTGTGTCTTACCTTACTTTTTGCTTAGTTCAGATATTTTGAAAACAATTCCCTTTCATTTATACATACATACCTATATTATATTCATAAATGTTAATATGTGCACTACCCATTAAGAATGGCCGAATTACACAAAGGTTAACTGAAAGAGAATAGAGAGCATTCTGTGAGCATTAAGTTCGCCTATGTACAATGCAATTTTTGTTTTAGTGCAATAACGAATTTTCTATCTATCTATCTACACTCTATGAAGCCGAAATTAACCGATGTGCAATATTTATTGCCTACAACTGTACTAACTTAAGATTACTATTATAATTTGTTCTTTGTTTCAGATGCTGAAATACACATTTGCGTTCGGATTGATACTATTGTTTGTATTCTTCTATGTCTAGTGACCACGTGATCATACTTTTCTTACAAACGATCTAGTGATAGCTCAACTGATCCAAATCAGTGTTAGACGGAAGCGTCCCCAAGACGCTAGCGGCATTGCCGCGCTGAATAGCAATGCTTATGCTCTGCGTCAGACACCCACCAGCCCTTGGGTCACGCATCGCTTCGATCAGTCGCCAAGACATAATTTTAAGTAGATATTTTTGTTTAATTTTAGTAGATAAGTTAAGTACCTGCCCCGGTTTATTCAGAATTCAGATTTTTATAATTATTAGCTTAGCTTATTTTATACCTGGAGCATTAAGCTTGACTGTGTACAGAACATTTAATTTGTGCAATAAAAAAAATTCAATTTATCTATTTATTTTTTCTCTTTTATATTTTATTTTTTTAGGTACAGACCTATTGTTAGTTTAATATTAAATCTATAAGTGTCCCAATTCTAGACCATTTGATTCAAGGGCTAACGACCAAAAAAACGGTCGTAATTATTTTTTATTGCTACATTGTAGTACCTAATGAAAATTCTCATTTAGCTATTTTTATCATTTAATTTTACTAATTAGGAGTATGTTTGCAAAGCAATTAACGAAAGTTATCGCACTGTTTACGCACCGCATTTTTTGTTTAATTGTTACCTTGATAAGCTCTTATCAAGGTAAAATAACCAAAGCAAAAGCAAAATAAAACCTAGCAGCTAGTATGGTAAGGCTAGCTAAATAAAACCTAGTATTAAATTAAATAACACTGATATTGAGGGGCCGGACCGGGGCTAAGGCTGCCCGGCTGAAGTGGGATTGGGCAGGGCATGTCAGCCGGATGCCTCCCTTAGGTGGGCGATCATCAGTACACCTTGAGTCCCTGACGGGTGGCGGTCAGGGGGCCGCCCAAGAAAACGTTGGCGGGACGATATCGACACCTTTGAGAGGAGATGGTGGGAAGAGGCTCGAGAGAGATAAGTGGAAGTCTTTGGGGGAGACCTTTCCCCAGCAGGGGGACAAGAGGTTAATAAAAAAAAAGTGACTAATAGTCGGCATTTCCCGTTCTTCACTCTCCACTATTAGCCGTCATTTCAAAAGTCACTCCTTTCTTACTCATGTCATCCTTCACACAATCCAAATAGTGGGGATCCAGATGTTAGGTATATTTCTAGATCACTTAATTTCCCATGAATCAACTAAAACAGATAATAGTACATTGTTACCCGAGGATTGAAAGTCACGAATGTAAGTCCCGAGACGGGAGCTCGAGGGACTTAAATAAGTCTTTCACTCGAGGTAAACTGTGCTTTTCATTACGAATACAAGGAAAGTAAAAATAAAAACATGATAGAAAAATGAGTGATGAAGATTGAATTGCCGCCTTCCCGCTTTTTTTTTTTTGCCTTGCCTTGTTGGTAATGCACGTTGGGAACGTGCCCTACGATGCACAGCCCTGTGTTGTGTTCATCAACTTGGGCGCTAAAATTCTTCTTGATACAATATGCTCATTCAATATGCACTAAAACTAGCTAAAATAATGGCCAGTCTCGCCTATCTAGGCATCACTGTGAAACGAGACGTGAAATAAGAGCTATAGGCTTGTCCGCTAAAACTGTTGAAAGCTTTCTCTAAAATTCGCCTTATTTTTGTATCAAAGCAGCTTCCATTTCGGCCACGTTTAATGTGGTATAACGTATAACCGCTTGAATTACCGCCGATCGCGCGGCCGTCCCAGAAATAAGAATAATAATAATAAAAACGTCATCTCGGCAGGGGGTCGCTAATGTCAAAGAAACTAAAAAGTCTTTGTTTACCTTAATTCAGACACTTCCTATTAGAAAAAAGTGTGGGTACCATGTAAAACATTTTTCATTACTCATACTCTGAAAGTAGGTCTGAAGTTGCCTGAGGGGCCTAATTGAAAGTAAAACTTTCAGCCCTAGGGAGAATCGCTTTCTACTGACAGCTGTCAAATTATAAAAAAAACAAGTTCTATTTTATTCAACCATGTTCCAACTTTCTAAAGTCTTTCTAACTGCAAGGAGGTCGTTGAACCAAATTCCAACTTTTTATTCAGCAAGTAGGTTGGAAACCCATTACAACGGTAAGAAGTTTAAAAAGTCTAATTAGAGCGCAATGTAAAATTTAAATTTAAATAACATAAAGATAGTATTAAATAAATAATATATCTTCTATATTACTTGAATAATATATGGCTTCAACTATTTATTTAAAATAACATAGATTTGAGCAAACAATTTACCATTTTTTAAATTATGAAAATGAAAATAATGACTGAATAATGCTGGCGAACCGAAGCCGAAAGCCCGCCAGAGAAAAAGAAAAAAAAAACCGGGAAGGCGGCAATTCACTCTTCATTTTCACAAATTTTTCTTTCATGTTTTTATTTTTACTTTCCTTGTATTCGTAAATGAAAAGCACAGTGTTTACCTCGTGTAGCACAAACCTCTTGAAATGATACTCCGTATAATGTAGTTCCAGTACTTTTTATTAGCTTCAACAATAATTTAAGTACAATTGCTTTTAAAGAATCCTAGTCTACCGTCTCGCTCGACGTTTCTATCCGGAATGGTCGCCTGCTCGCGCGCAGCGCGCCCGTTTCGACAATAAAACCAGACATTATACAAATGTATAGCTAAGTGCGTATCTATAGCTACGTGCTATATTCAACAATAATTGTAATACGCTAACAGACGGCCATTCTGCAATAGGAATGTCCCTATTCCGAAATACTGCTCGGCCATTCTATAATGACGGGTATGGACCCCATACCAATAAGGAAAAGAAGAAAGAAAACTATACAAAACAACAACAACAAAAAAAACTTAACAAAATCAAACATTTTGGTATATGCAAACGAGGGTAATCATTAGATTTTACATGAACAATTGAACACGTTAGTAAGTAGAAAGAAGGATCACAGTTGATAAGATTTATCTAAATAATGTATTACCTAATAATACATCGTATTATAACTACTTACGTAAATTCAACGAGTTTATAGTACTTTACATATTATAATACTAGATGCTTATACGCATAAATTAACGTGTAATTTTAACTATTGCACTGCTCTTAAATATTAGCGTGACCTTCACAATTTGAGTTCGTATAACGCAAACGCTTTTTTTTTTCAAAGTATTAATTCTTTTACAAAACAAAAATAATCCAAAACAATAGCAGTGAAGTTCCAGTGTATTGCCACTTCACTTTGTGAGACTTATGCAATAATACAAAAGGTTCCAAAGGCAGCACACGATACGCTTTAAAATAATAACAAAGTAGGTACCTACACAGCACATAAAAATAAGATACGAAAACAGTAGGTACAGACATTGCAAAATGACATTTTAGCCTCCGATGGACAGAGTGACCGGGACATCGGGCCCCGCAGTTTTATCATTTATATAATATACAGCTATCTGGCGTCTATCACGCTTTCTATATTAGATTATTTTATTCTTAATATACACAACGAATACATAACTTAATTACATAACGTTCGCGTTTATTTAAAAAGTGCTATAGGCTTTAAGCTTCCGAATAGGAAGCTCAGTTGCATCCTCCGGAAATCCATTAAAGTAGCGTACAGTGTTCCTTACAAATTACTTCTACTCTAATCTACTTTCTGCCGATGAAATCTGGGAATATACAGTTTATTTTTATTTCTTGTGTTAATATTATGTGAACCACATCCTCTCTTAAAGCTACAAATGTGTTTGTGAGTGTACAACAAGTTTTCATTTGTGTAGTTATATACTGGGAAATTACTGTGAGGATATTAATTTCCTTAAATCGCTGCCTCAATGAGTCTCGTGATTTCATGTTATAGGTGGCACGTATGGCCCGTTCTTGTAAACAAATATAGTTTGAATATCAGCTGCTTTCCCCAGAGAAGGATACCGTAAGACATAACATTATGGAAGTGCCTGAAGTAAACTAGCCTAGCTGTAGCTTCATCAACAAGCCATCTTATATTCCGAACTGCATACGCAGCCTAGTTAAGTCTAGCAGCGAGTGCCCCGATTTGCGGTACCCACTGCAATTTTTGTCAATATTAAGTCCTAAGAAGATTTAAGAATATTAGGTATGTTAAGATACTCTCCATTAAGTATAAATACATATTAGTTGGCCGGTAAGTCATATTTGGTAGGGTAAATTTAATACACTTGGTTTTCTTAGCATTAAGTAAAATACTATCAACGTTAAACCAGTCAATTGACCTACAATCTATCGACTTTAAAAGTTAATGAGGTATCGTCAGCAAATAGTACTATTTCACATAACTTTAAAACCAAAAAATGGGAGGTCATTTGCGTACCCTAGAAACAAGAAAGGACCTATTATCACACCCCATGTCAATAGCTGACCCAAAAGATTTCTCACCGCCCACATCAATTTTAAGGACTCAAACAGTCATATATGATTGTATAAGGTCAATAGAGTAATTTAGAATGCCGTAATGTTTAAGTTTAGATATAGATAATAATGTGGCATGATTTACACTGGACAGATCTCAGAATACCCCAATAGCGTCTTGTGTGTTTTCTCAGGCATCAAATATGTGCTTTAAGAGCAGAATACTGGCATCAGACGTTGATCAACCTTTCGTAAATCCAACATGGTGGCTATGAAGTACCTATCCTCTACTCTTCTAAGAACACTTTCTCGAAGATTTTACTTAGCGTAGGCAAAACTGGAATCAGACTAAAATTAGCAGGGTCACTTGCATTTCCAGCTTTGAACAGGGGAATGAGTTTTCTGGGTTTCATTAAATCAGGAAAAACACCCTCGTCAACACATCTATATAACATATACACTAGACACGGTCCAATCTCAGTCATAATAGCGCTGAGTAGTTTTGTAGACATTCCTCAGAAATCTTCAGTATTTTTAATGTTTAAAGTATTAAATATTTTCACGATTTCGTCAGTATCAATGTATTTAAAACTAATGATATTCTTTACATAATTGAACACTAGACTAACAATTCCATCGCGCCAAAATCAAAGGAATTTAAATAAGATGCCACTACTATAAGAATACTGCATATATTTTTATACTGCAATACTTTTTATTGCATATATTTTATAGTTTCGATTTGCCGGTCTCATTATTGACTCTCTTCCAGGTAGCTCAAATAGCTTTTGTGGATTTTCTAATTTTTCTTTTAATGGGCAATGAGTTTGCTGTATGACATACTCTTTTAAATGCCTTAAGAGTGGTTATTAATATGTTAAATAAGTGCTGGGTCATCGAACTATGATTCCCTAGCAGTATGTAGGTCATATTAAAATGTATTCCTACTTTTGTTAATACCTGGTGTAGACCAGTCAGCGAACGCTACACTTGTACTAGCTTTACATGTTTCTAATTTAAACGTATCCATAAGTTCTTCATTTATTAAATATGACAAGTTGGTGAAAATATCATTCGAATCAGGCAAGCAAGGTATGAAGGAAACTTTCAGTTCAATATTGTTTTGAAACATACGGCTCTCTGTGATATGCTGGTGGGATATCGAGTTTATCTAAAACTGTATAAGCAAATCTAGCTCTATGACCGTAGTGATCTGAACTAAAATGTCTAACTACTGATTTACTAACTGGCTCATGACTGCTTAAAATATTGTGAAGACAGGTGGCCGTTGCTAGTGTCACCCTTGTTGGAACTTGAATCAAGCAGAGTAGGTCAACATATTTAAACAAATTTAGCAGCCTCTCAGAAAGAGGGTGATTTGGGATATCTATATTAAAATCTCCACAGATCATTACGGTTTTGTAGTTAAATATTTTACGCAGTTTTCCATGATGGATTCATACAAGGTGAAATCTGCGTCCGGGGGACGCTCATAACTATGTGCCACTCCAGCTCCACACACGACAGCTCAACAGTCCTCTCGATACTGAGATTCGCAATGTCTTTACGCTTCTTTGATTGCATTTCAATTGATTGTTAACAATAATTAAAAAACCACCTCGAATAGCGTTCTTTAATACTATATTTTTTTTTTATAAAAAGGGAGTAGCTCTAGTTCTACTATCCAGTATTCTGTAATAAACATGATATCTATACTAAAACACTTCAAAAATATCTCTTATTCTAATACTTTGCTGGGAAGCCCTTGCATATTTTGGTGTACGACATTTAAAGTGCTTAGACTTCCCATTGTCGAGGACGCTAGTTTCAATGTTGGGCAATAGACCCCTAAACTTGTTCACCCGTTTTAGTACTGCTTGCTACTAACTGCGGGCTTGTCTGCGGAATGTGTTAAAAAACGTATAACAGGATGAACCAAATATTAAGTGCTAACAATTTAGCAATAGTCATTTTACTACGTTTACTTAAGGACATAGTACCTCTAGTCAATCTAAAATTACTAATGAACTGTTAGTGTCGAAATACAAAACGTCTCTATGACGACATGACAAATTGTACAGCATTAAGTTATACTTCAATATATTCTCGTTTTGGTGGGCAGCCAGTACATTTAAGAATAGAAATGCACTTCAAATAATATGCGTTAGACTATGCTGACTGCCAGGCAGCACTCTCGAGTTCAAAATCATACTTTATTATTTCTGCATCCTTGACACCACTGCTCTCACCTAATTGAACTATTAGAGTGGTGTCTTTGTCAAGATTACTATCATCATCACGTTATCAATACAACATAGCGCCACCGTATACGTACCACAGAACCAGTCCGATTCAACGTCCGTTTAGCCATCCGAAAGCCACGGTCCGAATCAACGTCCGTTAAGCCATCCGAAAGCCACGGTGCAATCCGTGCAGACATCTCTGCATTGCTCTCAGCCCGGGGCGTACCGACTTCCCGGACTGGGCACTACTCACTGCTGCTCATTCAATGCAGAAACAAACCGGGGCGTACCGACTACCCGGTCTGAGCACTTTTAACTTCTGCTCGCTCAATGCAGAACGACCCGGGGCGTACCGACTACCCGGTCTGAGCACTTCTAACTTCTGCGCGCTCAATGCAGAAACAGCCCGGGGCGTACCGACTACCCGGGCTAATCCACATCGAGTACCTAGTCTGAAAAGGTTATAGGGGAAGAAAAGGTAATTTGATTGTGTCTAAATCCGTTAGACACCAAACAACAACCATCCTCTTCTTCAAACAAATAAATTATTTCATTTCATTTCATTTCATTTCATTTCATTTCATTTCATTTCATCTCATCTCATCTCATCTCATCTCATCTCATCTCATCTCATCTCATCTCATCTCATCTCATCTCATCTCATCTCATCTCATCTCATCTCATCTCATCTCATCTCATCTCATCTCATCTCATCTCATCTCATCTCATCTCATCTTAAGTTCAGATTCAGACTAATCCAGGACTTCAAGTGATCAGCCGGAAAGATGTTGTTGTATTGTCTTTGGGAATATCCCGGAATACATACTTCATTTTATTCATTTTATACCTCATATCTATCCTTATCTAATACCGCACTGTCTTTAAATAGGCCCCGGAACTAAGGGCTAGTGTTTTACTTTCACCTTTATCAGGGTTATGGTTCGGTATCGTTACGAGATCTCCCTCTCTTCCCTTCTTGTCAGCACTCTTGTTTTTTCAAAATTTTCCTTCATCTTGTCTTGTCTATTTTCGATTCTCCGTTGTATAGATTTCCTAGTTTTTTTTTTTTTTTTTTTTTTTTTTTTATCTCTTTCAGCGCCTGTGATCTGTTCTACAGTTTCCAGAGCCCTTCTTAGGATACCTTCTTCTTGGCTTAATGTTCTCTGACCGCTTACTTTGTCTAGATTTCCAGCTACTATCCGGACTCCGTGAAAACCGGGCAGATTTATTGCTATCAATAGGCGGAGTATAGTTCAACCTTTCATGGAATGACATTCTTGCAACAGCCGTGTGGTTATGTGTGGAGTCGTTACTCAATTCATCAAACAGTGATTTCAAAAGTCAACGTTCATTCAGGATTAGGATTGGATTAGTGAAATGGTTTGGTAGGTAGTAGTAGGAAGAAAAGGAAATAATAAACTTGATGAGAAACAACAAAAGACATATTTTCCTATGCGGGTAAAATAAACGGCATCATCACACATCATCATCACACATCATTGGGCACACATGCAGGTTAAATACCTGAGCCTGTAACAGCTAGTCTATCTACTTTATATGATATATAGGTAAGGTATTTTCAACGAACGATGTAGGTAAGTAACTATGTGTTTCTGATAGCCCCTTCCCACCGGTGTGTGATATCGCACACGGAGGCGGATCAGCTCGCACGACACACCATGGGAACGGTCTCGTGTGCTGAGGTGCACGGTAGCACACCCTTTCTGTGTGCGTTGCCATGCATCGTTGTCGGCTGTGCGTGATGATCTGCAGAACCACGCACCGTAAGACGGCGCAGCATAATGCTTCATAGTTGGCTGGCACCGTATGATACCTATTTATTTAGGTCACCATAATCGCGATAAATACATTTATTTTCTTTAGTTGTGTATATAATGTCAGTTAGACATACATAGTTGTAAAACAAAAACAGTGGCCCAACCTTGTGGCGCCGCCAGCCGCGCGCTGCCGCGCCGTGCCGTCGCGTCTGGTTGAGCGGCAGGCGGTAGCCGCCGTGCCGGCGCCGGCGCTGGCCACGCATATCGAGCTCGGCGCACATCGCGCGATATTGTTTACTACGTGTACACATACGTACTACCTATTTAGTTACATAGATGCACAAAGTTAGTTTTATATACAAATACATGCACCCACCAACGTTATACGTCCAATAAGTAGGTACATCCAATTTGGAATAGGCACCGGAGGTAGTACCGTCGACATCAATAGTTGATGACTTACCGAAATTCAGGTATGTAGTACACAAAGTTGCTTATCATTTGGCTCTTATTATAGTTTCTCGTCGAGTGTTCACTAGTACTAGTAAATTCAGGTATGTAGTACACAAAGTTGCTTATCATTTGGCTCTTATTATAGTTTCTCGTCGAGTGTTCACTAGTACTTACTAACTAGTGTGATGGCATTAAAACTAGGCAGGTACTTAGTCTCCTTTTTTTTTTTTATACCGATCATCATCTATTTTTGTTGGTGACTGTACCTGGAGTTTGTAAGAGCGCAATGCCTAATGCCAATTAAATCTAAGTAGGTACGATGCGGTACGACAATGGTACCTAAGAATGCCATGGTGTCAAGTAGCATGTGAGGAGGTAGGTAGGTACATGCATCGCTAAACAGTCTTCTCCCACATGTTGGCTTCGATACCATTTATTTTAGTGCAGTTTAACGTAACCACATCAGACGAATGTCTTTCTTACCTTCGGTAGGTACATCGTAAGTAAATAAAAAAATACAAAAATAATCTGTACCGTTGCGTCTCCATGCAACTCAATTGGTTTTATAACCACATACCTACTTAGCTACCCTACGTGGTACGGTATGGTATGGCACTGTTTTACAATAGAAAACATACACAGGATGTGCGTAGCGCACGAGCATCGTTGCACAGGATAATGTAAAGTTACGTACCTTCAATTTTCTTTTTTTTACCAATGTCCTCGTCCACTTCTGACTGTAGCACAAACCTCTTGAAATGATACTCCGTATATGTAGTTCCAGTACTTTTTATTAGCTTCAACAATAATTTAAGTACAATTGCTTTTAAAGAATCCTAGTCTACCGTCTCGCTCGACGTTTCTATCCGGAATGGTCGCCTGCTCGCGCGCAGCGCGCCCGTTTCGACAATAAAACCAGACATTATACAAATGTATAGCTAAGTGCGTATCTATAGCTACGTGCTATATTCAACAATAATTGTAATACGCTAACACTCGGGTGAAAGTCTTTTAAGTCCCTCAAGCTCCATTGGCGCCCTCGCTACGCTCTGGCGCCGAACCCGTCTCGGGACTCAAAAAACGTGACTTTCAACACTCAGGTAACAATGTACTATTTTTCCAATAAGAAATCATTAAACAGCGGCAGGTAGCATTTTAAAACTATTTTTTTCGGAATTTAATGTTTGAGATTTTGTTGTGATATTTCAAGCGGATAAGTAGAAAAGTTCTAATCACAAAGAATGGAAAACGGCATCGCATAGTTTGCATAAACATGTGTGTAGGTAGGTATGTGATGAATGGTAGATTAGTGGGTTGCCGCGTTGCTCTAAAGTTGCCACGTTGCCTTCAGAGAGAAAGAAATATGCCTGCTGTTTCTTTATCACAGTAATAGCTGGTTTAAGGAATAGGACATTACTACACACTACAGTAGGGGAAAAAAAGATGGCGTCGTAATGCGAAGATTAGTTATTGTTTTCCGTAATAGGTATGAAGAGTTCTGGCTATATTTAAATGGATAGAGATCACTCTTAATAGATACTTGGGTCATCATCATCAGCCTGGAGAAGTCCACTGTTGGACATAATTTACCTCCTATAAGTATTCACGAGCTGGTATGTCCGAGCTTTGATCGGTATTTTTTTTTTGTAAATTGTGTTTTTTTTGAACTTTTGTGTCGAGTGCTTACGTAGAAGTTCAATAGATGGCGTTCTCCATGACACTAATTCGTGATTTCGACTACTCGGCAAGAGATGGCGCTAATTTTTTTATTATTAAAATAACTTTTAACCCGAGTCTTTCCTGAAAATAAAACCTAGCTAGATCGATTTATCGCCCCCGAAACCCTCTGTATACTTAATTTCATGAAAATCGTTGGCGCATTTTCCGAGATCCTAAATATATATATTATATACGAGCTGGTATGCCCGATCTTTGCTCGGTTTTTTTAATAATATTTTTCGATCTTACTACCAGCGCCATCTGCTGGAATAGCTAAAATAAGTTGATAAATAGATAAAGTTGATTATTAAAAACAATAAAAAAAGATTTTCTAAAAAATTATCCCAGCTATAATAATCGATTAATCGCGCCCGAAACCTTCTGTACCTATACTAATTTTCCTGAAAATGTCCGGAATTTTTGTGTCGAGTGTTTACGTAGAAGTTCAATAGATGGCGTTCTCCGTGACACTAATTCGTGATTTCGACTACTCGGCAAGAGATGGCGCTAATTTTTTTATTATTAAAATAACTTTTAACCCGAGTCTTTTCTGAAAATGAAACCTAGCTAGATCGATTTATCGCTCCCGAAACCCTCTGTATACTTAATTTCATGGAAATCGTTGGCTCAATTTCCAAAATCCTAAATATATATATATATATACATATATATATACAAGATTTTCTCGTTTAAAGGTATAAGATACACGAGCCGGTATGACCGAGCTTCGCTCGGGTTTAAAAAAAATAGTTTTATTATTTGCCAATAGATGTCAGGAAAAGTCGTATCTTTATTGGCTTATTTTTAATTAACAACGCCATCTAGCTTGCAGTTAGTTGCTCACAATCGCCAATAGATGGCAGGAACAGTCGTATATTGAGTTTATGTTTGATTATTGCAACACACCGACTTCTCGTCATTTTCTAAAAATGAATCCTAGCTAGATCGATTTATCGCCCCCGAAAACCCCTGTATAGTAAATTTCGTGAAAATTGTTGGTGCAGTTTCCGAGATCCTAAATATATATATATATATACAAGATTTTCTCGTTTAAAGGTATAAGATTTCCAGGAAGAACGATTCTGAGCCGCAAAAGTTGGGAAGAGAAGTTCCCAGTACCTAAGTTACTGAAAGTAGATACGCCCTAATTAAAACACAACGTTTGTTTTTTTTTAATTATTAATTATTTTATAATTATTTACCGTGATCATGGTGTATGCAACTGTGCCGAAATATCGGAAGTCAACTCATCAAAATTTAATCATGGTAAATATCCCGTTGTTTCATAAAAATAGTGTTAAAAACCATGATAGTTTCAAAAGTTATATATATGCTTGTTACTTGTATCTACTTTTAGAACTACTTTTTTTGTACTTTTCGGAGGTACTACTATTATCTTATACCTTTAAACGAGAAAATCTTGTATATATATATATATATATTTAGGATCTCGGAAACTGAGCCAACAATTTTCACGAAATTTACTATACAGGGGTTTTCGGGGACGATAAATCGATCTAGCTAGGATTCATTTTTAGAAAATGACGAGAAGTTGGTGTTTTGCAATAATCAAACATTAACTCAATATACGACTGTTCCTGCCATCTATTGGCGATTGTGAGCAACTAACTGCAAGCTAGAAGGCGTTGTTAATTAAAAATAAGCCAATAAAGATACGACTCTTCCTGACATCTATTGGCAAATAATAATACTATTTTTTTTAAACCCGAGCGAAGCTCGGTCATACCGGCTCGTACATATAATAGCAGTACCTCCCAAACTAAGAAGTAAGAAGTACTTATGGAGGTAGGAAATAGCTAGGTAGGTACATCATAAATATCAACTCAATTATCTTGTACATCCTATTATTATAATAATCGTTGAATTTATCACGCACACCGAGTGTCATAGATGTAGAGTTAAAAGCCTTGGGGTGCAATTAAAATTTGAAGCTTAAGCAAGTTTAAAAATAATAGTAGCCTGAGGCTGAACGCTCAAGTGGGAGTGGAAGGTACCGATAATAGAGTCAATGATAAGTAGTTTAAAAAAAAAACCAATTCTAGCTGCAACCAAAACATACTTTCACACCGCTAGCTCGACAATGTCAAAGTATAGGAGGTGCTACCCTAACCTAAAGTAAGTAATTTATATAATAAGACCTGTAGGCCTACCAAAAGCTTTGTCTGGCTCTGTCTTTGGCTCTGGTTTTGAGTCTGTGTGAGTGCTAACCAGTGTGTTATTGTTTATGTGACGTTTCGAATTAGGATTTATTTTGACAGCACTCACATAGACTCAAAACCAGAGCCAAAAACAGAGCCAGACAGAGCTTGTGAGTCTAGTAGGGACGCCTGCTAGACCTCAGTGGGCCTACACTGAGGTCTAGCAGGGACGTACTGAATTTCATTATAATCTGCTAGCCATTAATGTGATTTGAATTAGGAACACAAAGTAGAAATACGATAAGTTAGTATAATAAAGTACTTATTTGCATACTAATAGGTCTACTAACAATAATTGTAATTTTAAGAAATAATTTGATTCCAGTATATTGCTTTTTACTCTCTCGTAAATGGTGTGAAAAGTAAAGTATTCTACTCGTGGATATAAACGTGCCTTCGTCTTGGGTGTCCTTGAGGCCGGGAGTTACCGCTAGAATCGTTCGTTTTGCTCGAGATTCAATACGGTGCCCGCTACTTAGGACACTTTTTATCCCCTTGGTGCATAATCTACTATTCTTGTAATAATTTACACGCTGCTCGTCGAATCTAAAGTTTTCACTACACCTGTCCCGCGTGTCATTTTTTAGGGTTCCGTAGACAAATGACAAAAACGGAACCCTTATAGATTCATCATGTCTGTCTGCCTGTCTGTGTGTCTGTCCGTCCGTATGTCACAGCCATTTTTCTCCGAAACTATAAGAGTTAGACTGATGAAACTTGGCGAGTAGATGTATTCTTTGAACCGCATTATGATTTTTACACAAAAGTTGAAAAAAAAACAATAAATTTTGGGGGTCCCCATACTTAGAATTGAAATTCAATAAAACTTTTTTTCATCAAACCCATACGTGTGGATAGGTCTTCAAAAATGATGTTGAGGTTTCTTATATCGTTTTTTTCTAAACTTAATAGTTTTTGCGAGGGACACTTCCAAAGTGGTCCAACGATATTTGGTTTGAACGAGATCTAGTAAGTAGTTTTTTTTTAATACGTCATATATCGTAAACCGCAATTTACCTTTCGACGAACTTACAAGAACTTTTATATTATGTTACTTGTTGCTACGGAACCCTTCGTGGGCGAGTCTGACTCGCACTTGGCCGCTTTATTTTTTGAATGGACTAAATGCTGGTGATCGTCTGACGATTCTTACACCGCTACCGGACAAACTCATAGGCACCGCTATGGTACGACCTCGGCTTGGGCTGTTGCCAGGGGCCTCACGTGTTATGTACGTAGCGCATCAGAAGACTGCAGCCTTGTCGCGAAACCTGGTGATGTTCATCGAGCAAAGACAGGTCCCGAGACCAACCAATCGGCTGCTAAGCTGAGGCAAGGCTGCATGCGTATGAGGAACAAAGATTTGGTTTTTTTGAGTGGGCTTCACCAAACTTTGCTATGTATTTAATCATATGACAAATGTACAAAGGCGTTAAGGCCTGCGCACATCTAGGTGATAGCGAGGGCGATCACGTGAAACGCTGCCAGTGACAGCGATATTTGGTGGCGTAATCGCCATCGCTCACCTAGGTACTCATTCTATTAGTACAAAACCGTGGAAAAATAATTGTCTAGTGTTCCATTGACACGATAGAAGAAGAATAAGCACAAAACAGTTATAAGTTTGACTATGATATGGCTACTGCCCTCAGGGTTGGCTTCTCATGCGGAAACTCTTTAACAGTGAACAGCACAAACATGAAGTTTTAAACGCCTTTTATTCCTGTGAAGCCCCCAGGAAACTTCTGCGCTTCTGGGAGGAGTTAGGCTGGCTACAGCCAGTTTATCCTAACGCAAAATGGACCAACCCAGAGTCTTATTGCGGACACAGGAGTCCCAAACAAGATACAAGAAACGCCTTTTATTATAATAGCCAGCTTATTCTTTTATCATGACATGGCATTGCTGCATGTACTCAAGGATGGCTCCTAGCAAGGGAACTCCTCAACAGTGATCAGCACACACCGGATTTTTGTACACGCATTTTACCACGACTTTGCTCAAAACTTAAGACATCCCGAGAATGGAACTCATTCCCGTCCGCAGTTTTTCCTAACCACTACAATCTGGGCCTCTTCAAGGTAAAAGTGAATGTGTTTTCAAGACCATCCTGTTTCATCGCTAGCTACATCGTCGCTTACCATTAGGTAAGATTGAAGTCAAAAGATGGTCTATATCATGAAAAAAAAAACTTATAATCAAGTTTAGAAAACTTGAGAAACCGACTTCATTACATGGCCGTTCATTTTTAGGGTTCCGTAGCCAAATGGCAAAAACGGAACCCTTATAGATTCGTCATGTCTGTCTGTCTGTCTGTCTGTCTGTCTGTCTGTCTGTCTGTCTGTCTGTCCGACCGTGTCACAGCCATTTTTCTCCGAAACCATAAGAGCTACACTGATGAAACTTGGCGAGTAGATGTATTCTGTAAACCGCATTAAGATTTTTATACAAAAATAGAAAAAAAACTATAAATTTTGGGGGTCCCCATACTTCAAACTGCAACTCAAAAAAAATTTTTTCGTCGAACCCATACGTGTGGGGTATCTATGAAAAGGTCTTCAAAAATGATGTTGAGGTTTCTAATTTCGTTTTTTTCTAAACTGAACAGTTTGCGCGAGAGACACTTCCAAAGTTGAAAAAAGTTGGTCCCCCCCCCTCTAACTTCTAAAATAAGGGAATGATAAAACTAAAAAAAATATATGTTGTACATTACTATGCAAACTTTCAACGATATTTGGTTTGAACGAGATCTAGTCAGTAGTTTTTTTTTTATACGTCATAAATCGTAAACCGCAATTTACCTTTCGACGAACTACAAGAACCTGTTTCCTGTTTATTTTCTGTATATTATGTTACTTGATGCTACGGAACCCTTCATGGGCGAGTCCGACTCGCACTTGGCTGCTTTTTTACGTTCATGGCTTCATTAACTGCCGAACCGATTTTCATGTAATTTTTATAGTATCAATCTGAGAGTATTATCTTTCAGATACAGATAATAAAAAAGGTGGGTCCTCGGTACCAATCATAAGGCTCTTGCATGGGCATTGATCATACAAAAAAAATGCATAAGGAGTAGGTACATCAGCTATCTGGCTCCCATAGTACATGCTCTGCTTAGTTTGGTGCTAGATAGTGTTGCGTGAATTTTCTACATATTATTATATGAATTTATTTAGACTATCTACTATCTATTTTGCGTATTCAAAATAAAACAAAAAAATTTCAGATTGCAAAATAATTATTTATTGTTCATATTATAAATCCATTTAACATGCCAAGTCATCGGTTAGTGTTATTTAGACCTTAAATAATAATAACAAACCATATCTAGAAGATTAATAAGCAAAAAAAAACCTGGACAAAATAATTAATATAATAAAACCATTAACGTGTAAGTATACATTTTAGGCCCTAAATAATACTTACCCGATGCAAAGAATTAGTAAACGAAAAGTTAGTAATAGAAAATATTTCGACTGTTTAAAGATAACCTAAGCTTTTTTGACTGCCGATGTCAGTCTTAAGTCCAGAGGATTCGGCCTATATTTCAAGCGTATTAAAACACAGCGTAGGTGGGTTCTGTAGCGACCCCGCAGTCGTTGTCTTTGGCGGAAATCAACATAAACCCGTTGATACCCCAGTTAATTCCGTACGAGTTCTTCAAGATCCAGAACAGTTGTCCGTATTGCTCGCCGTAGCCGATCAGAGTTACTTCGTGGTTCAGGTTTTCAGGACCACTGAAAGTACAATAAATGTTCATTTATTTGTGTAGATTTCAGCTAGAGCCTAGTAGTATAGGATCCCGCTATAGAAAGACCTTCATCGAGCTGGTTATTTAATGATACGTATTTAATTAAATATATTTAATTAAACATGCCAATAAATATATTCTATATGGGTTGCCTATCAAATTTCAGTCCAGGATATGATTAATTAATAATTTAAAAAAAAATGTTTTTTTAACTTTCCACTGGTTTATTTATTAGACAAATTCAATACCAATCGAAAGTATAGACCCCATAGAATATGCAAACGTTAGGTTGCCTATTTTTTTCCGGTCACAACTCTCGGGTAAGGTATAAACAGGTAAATCGATACTAGCATTTTGCACCAGTATGTTTATTGAATAAAAATACTGGGGTCTATACTTTCGATTGGTATAGAATTTGTTTAATAAACAAACAAGTGGAAGGTATAATTTTTTTTTAAATTATTAATTAATCGTAATTATCCTGGACTGAAATTTGATAGGCAACCCATATAGAATATATTAATTGGCATGTTTAATTAAATATAAAATACGTTTCATTAAATAACCAGCTCGGTGAAGGTCTTTCTATAGCGGGATCTTAAACTATAGGAGGCATGTATAAAAGCCGTAAAGGATAAAAAAAAAAGAAGTGTGTTCTGAAATCGAAAAATATAATACCAATTGTAATAGGTTCAAAAATGATGACATGGGACATTTTCTACAATGAATTATATAGCGTATTTGGAAAAGTAAAGCAGTGAGAACTATTAGGTTCGATAAAAAAAAAAACAATAAAATTGTCTGATGTCCAAATTAAACTGAACCGCCATCATCATAAAAAAAAACATA
Source organism: Thera britannica (assembly GCA_939531255.2). NCBI lineage: Eukaryota > Metazoa > Arthropoda > Insecta > Lepidoptera > Geometridae > Thera > Thera britannica. Next base: position 4,009,504 of record OW618041.2, on the reverse strand, counting down.
AATTAAGTAAATTAATAAATAAAAATAATATTTTGGACAATCCACACGACACTATCTAGCCCTAAACTAAGCAGAGCTTGTACTTTGGGAACCAGATAGCTGATATAATAGTTATATATTTTTTTTTGTAAATGCGTACTTAAAATACAATATTACACCCAATAACACCCTTAAAATATAATATAATATCCGCTTATCTAGATTACTATACGATTACTATATGATTAGTATATTTTATTTTATTTTTTTATATTTGGGTACTTTAAGATTGTTTTACTTAATTTATGTATAACAATGGAATTCCGCAAAGTCACGCCTGAATCTATTAATTATTTTAAGTCATCATCATCATCATCCGCAGCCCACTCACTACTGGGCATAGGCCTCTTTTTGCTCTTGCTCTCATTTTCATCGTATTAACATGCAAATGAGCATATAATTATATGAGTAAGTTAAACTTTATTTACTAACAAAATGGATTGTAACTTTGTTATAAATAAAAACATTTGCACTATAAAACTGTTTTATTGACGGCCAATAACCGCAATAGCAGAAAGCTCTCGAAGACTACTTAAAATTAAGTTATGGTTCGATTGTAGGTATATAACATGGTGTACTTAATGTCCGTACAGTACTCTATCATGTAGGTATTTGGATTCAATAGTGAAAGTTCTCAGTAGTTTGGGTCGAAAATGTTCATGAAATAGGTGATAGAAAAGCTAAACAACCTGGAAAACAAACCTGGAATCTAAAAACTTTCTGCACATTTAAGTGAAAATATCATTGAAAAGCTGGCGCCACTACAGAACGCTTAGATGTCTGTTTTTCCGAATACCTATAATTAGGTCGTTTTCAAATAAAAGCAGCCAAGTGCGAGTCGGACTCGCCCATGAAGGGTTCCGTAGCATCAATTAACATAATATAAAGGTTTTTGTAGTTCGTCGAAAGGTAAATTGCGGTTTACGATTTATGACGTATAAAAAAAAAACTACTGACTAGATCTCGTTCAAACCAAATATCGTTGAAAGTTTGCATAGTAATGTACAACATATATTTTTTTTGGATTTATCATTCTCTTATTTTAGAAGTTAGAGGGGGGGGGACCAACTTTTTTCCACTTTGGAAGTGTCTCTCGCGCAAACTATTCAGTTTAGAAAAAAAACGATATTAGAAACCTCAACATCATTTTTAAATACCTATCCATAGATACCCCACACGTATGGGTTCAATGAAAAAAAAATTGCGGTTTACGATTTATGACGTATAAAAAAAAAACTACTGACTAGATCTCGTTCAAACCAAATATCGTTGAAAGTTTGCATAGTAATGTACAACATATATTTTTTTAGGATTTATCATTCTCTTATTTTAGAAGTTAGAGGGGGGGGGACCAACTTTTTTCCACTTTGGAAGTGTCTCTCGCGCAAACTATTCAGTTTAGAAAAAAACGATATTAGAAACCTCAACATCATTTTTAAAGACCTATCCATAGATACCCCACACGTATGGGTTCGATGAAAAAAAAATTTTTGAGTTTCAGTTTCAAGTACGGGGACCCCCAAAATTTATAGTTTTTTTTCTATTTTTATGTAAAAACCTTAAGGCGGTTCACAGAATACATCTACTCACCAAGTTTCATCAGTCTAGCTTTTATGGTTTCGGAGAAAAATGGCTGTGACACGGTCGGACAGACAGACAGACAGACAGACAGACAGACAGACATGACGAATCTATAAGGGTTCCGTTTTTGCCATTTGGCTACGGAACCCTAAAAAAGAGTGAAAGTCGACCGTAACATCATTTAACATCAAGTGCGATTGCACACTTGATGCGTGATTGATTGTGAGTGAGTGGATTGATTTTGCGTCAGCCTAAGTATAAATTGTGATGAAAAAAAGAAAAAAAAAATGCTTGAGGCTTAACTTACCAATCTTTCTCGTAAAATATCCCACTCGAGTAAAAGCTGAACTTTTGTGTAACCTCCACAGACACAGACAAGGGTCCGTGGTTGAACAGCGCTACCTAAAACACAATAGCTGGTATAAGCCCTTAATTACCTAATAACAATAAACAAAACTTAAAATTAAACTAACATGATCAAAAATTATCTAGCCAGGTTGTCTACAATCACGAAGAAATATAGAAGCTTAAGACTATTTTGATTTGTAAAAGGATCATATAAAAAAACGGTAGGAACCGAACCTTAGTTTGTTGCCTGTTCTTCTAGGCTTCGTCGCGTGGAACTGGCCTAGACTCACCTAGCTTTAAGACGTTTCAAAGTGATTCTTGCAATTGTATTGAATAAAATTTTATTGAGTTGAGTTGACTCATGAGCATCAGTCAATTAGCAGACAATCAACTTGGCTAAGACTGGTATCCAATGATATTCTGATCTGATTACAGACAACGCATAACCTCTGCATCCTGTCAACAATGGGTAGCTATATTTGGGTAGTGAAACCACAGCCGCCTAATCGAAACACCGAAATCTTTGGCTAGGATGAAGGAATGGTCCTCAAAAGTGCAAGACCCAAAGGAGCTTAGTGGAATAGAATAAGGGAGGCCTTAGAGTGACACAATGCCGACTGGTAATAATAATTAGTCCTTGGTCTAAGTGCGTACTGTGCTAAGAAAATAATTTCTGCAATTCAAACCCTAAAGAGATGCAAATAAGGCTTGAAGTGGTGACATCTATAATTAGTAAACATAGTATTTACCTTCAGAGCTTCAATGCTGTAGGGAGTGACGTCAGTGTAGCCCTTGATCGGGTAAGTATTGGTCATGTTTGTAATGTGACAGAAACCATCCTGTTGACAAGACCACACCAGTTAATAAATTCTTACGTTAGTTCTTAGCGCACAATAACATGGCTCAGCGTCTGTTTAGAAGCACGGGAGTGCTTAGGTGTAAATGCTACAAGCCACATCGAAAAATAGTAACCTTGCAGAACTTACATTATCGATTCTTTGAAGTAGGCTTTATATCTAGATCAGAGCTAGTGGTAGCGGTCCCGCTTTCCAATCCTAAGATCGTGGTTTCAAATCAAGTCGCGTAACCATGAGTTTTTCTGTCAAAAAATGTAGGTATGTACGCAATCCCAAACGGCGAAGGAAAAGATCGTGAGGAAACCCGCGGCTTAGTCAGCTCCGCACGTATTGACCATGTGGACTTTCCTGTGGATTACGCCGACTAAGCTGTCAGGATGGTACAGGTGCTGGGCAAGTCTATTTCATCTAAAAACTTGTCTTAGGCACAATAGAATCCCGCGAGTAGGGCTTGTGTAATCACCAGTTGCCCTTGACGTTATATAAATCATCTACACAATATGCAAAGGCCTGTTTTTTTTTTACGAAATTTTCGTTCTCTCAATCAAAATACTATCAGGTAGCATGTATTGTGTTAAAAAATAGAAAAACAAAAAAACCATGCAACAGCCATCAGTATCATCGTCATATCAGGCTGAAAAAGTAGACAAAATATACACAGACACTACCTCTCTTAGCTAATTATTAGGAGGGTTTGCCATAGTCACCATCGGTGTCAGGTAGATAGATGATCGAGTTGGTATTAATACTCAGAGAAGAATATTGCCCATTTCTTAGCGCGTTCCTTTAGCCCTCATACGTGAGGTGATGGAGAGGTCTAACTATGCACTGGCACCGTACGGAATAGCATACACCTACTTGGCTTTGATAAGATCCGTACTCTTTTATAGTGGGTAGACCATAGTCCATCATCCAATCGTAAGCAGCGTTGTCGGTGCCACCATTGCAGCCGCTTCCTCCAAATCTTTTCATAAAACATTGTAAAATAATCAGTAACAAGGGGTTATTGTTCGCATAAGGGTTTACCCTTATACGAACAATAACAATAAAATGGTTCTAGGTACTTCATTACTTTCAAAATAATGTCATTTCCCAGTGCCCTGACACAGCAAGGTTTTTTGCCAACAATAAAACATTATGGGCTTATAGCAATAGCACAGTTAAGAGTAATTTCCAATGCATCTACGAGATATAAATGGAACATTCTTTTTTAATTAAATATTTTTAAACCTAGGTCTATTTTAAGATCTCGAAAAATAAATACAAACGTACGCCCAAGCACAGTCAATAAGAGCCTGGTTACTGAGACTCAAGAGTCTGCCTCCGTTTGCTCTGGCCAAAGCACCTTCCACGGCTGAAGTCGTTCCGAAAGTCCAGCAGGATCCACATTCTCCTTGATCTACAACAGACAACTACTGACATGAAAACTAATACTTTTCTATGAGTTAAGGAACACAAACTATGAAGAGAATGTACCACTTAATTATACCAATTTTAGGATCTTGGCTGGTTATTGAAATCGATATTTAATCAATTTTGTGTATAAAGCAGCGCATTAGCATTGCTTTTCAGCGTGGTAATGCCGCCAGCGCCTTGGTGACGCTTGGTTGTGCTATCTCTAGATCGTTTGTAATGGTCTGCAGATAGCTCAACTGTTTCTTGTGTATTTTGTACATTTTGTAAATATTTGTTTCTTTGTGTAAAAAATGTATATTTTGTGGATACCTTAGAAAATTTACTTAACTTAAATTAACTTTTGGGACATTATAAAAATCTAGACTATTAATATAAATGACTAGACTAATAATATAAGTTCAAAACATAGGATTCGCAACATAAGTCATAGTCAATAGAATTGGGTTGTTTTATATTTTTGTAATTGAATTTAGTTAATGAATTATATTCCATTTCTAAGGGCCCCGATAAATTTCGAATGGCGAAATTGAGTTTTCTCCATACAAAAACTCCCCGCGATATTCAGCAATGTGGAACTAGAACCAATAGGTCCTTGTATGTACCTATATAGATTGAACGTATCGTACTGACCCAAAACCGGAGACACCAGTCCTTGAAGTCTCAGGTCAACCTGAGTAGGCAATTGATCTACAATGCTCTTCAAAGAAGCTTCGTTGTATGGAAAAGGCTTGTTGCCAGATTTGCCTTGCGGACGCCTGAGCAGACCAGTCCTTTTTTTCAGCTCTTCAGGGGTGCGGTCAGCTAATTGGTTAATTCCAAGCTTGTAGTCAAGGGGCTGGCGATTTGTTGAGGATATCATCCTATAAAAACATCAGCTGAATACAAACGTATCATACAGGCACACTGTTAGGTAAGCTGTTACGTTTATCGATGGTTTTGTCCATCAGTGGACTTTCTCAGGCTGATGATAAAATATCATCATCACTGATGAACATAGGCCTTCCCCATACATTTCTATATATGATTCTGAGCCCTTTCCACCCACCAACTTCTTGTGATCTTGACAATACCTACCTTCGGTCCAACGGAGAGGTGTACTCATATATAAGATTATACATAAATGTTCAGAGGGATTGCCTAGTTTATGTTTAGTTTGGCATTAAATCAATTTGTAGCGAGTCTATTCAGATGAAAGAAGAAAGTATTGTTTTCTTCTTTAATCGTTTCGTTTTTACTTACCTCATGTTCTGTTTGAAGATGTTTCTTCTCAAATTATGTTCCTTTTCATGGGCATATTTGCGATTAAATTTGTTTTTGAAACTGAAAAATGTAATGTGTTTTTACAATCTTTTCAAAAAGTACTTCTTAAACTGGTAGTATTATTTAAGTATACAAACCTATTGAAAACGTGGTCTACGTGGTGCTTATTTTCAGTGTTTATGAACATAAGTTCCTTAGTAACGGCATCACTGTCTGACTGAACTTTTCTCACTTTGAAGTCGTCGCATCCGTCTGGAAAATAAAAGCAACAACTTCTGCCATTTTCGGAACCAAAGCAAAGGATTTCATCACGCAGTACTGAAATGTTGGTAAACGGAGAATAGAGAAGATGTTGTGCGGACCAGACTAGACTATCATCGGCTTGAATAAATACACTGTTAGACATTCTATTTTGTTGGGTTAACCGTATATAGTCACCACGCTTGGCAGGCGGCTTGGTGACCGCAGTTGGTGTTACATAGTCAGGAGATGCTGCTTCTCAGCCTGTGTCTTGGTGTGGTTGTACCACCTAGATAAAGACAGTAAATGTATACTCTTGAAGAACAATAGGCCAATAATTGTACCTATTGAAATCTCCCGTATCGTGTACTTTTATGTAAATTTCTAAACCAAACCACTCACATTTTTCGATATTAAATACTTTGTCTTCATCGAAATCAAGATAAAAGTCTGAGAAATCCCATATTTCGTGCTTCGTTAGGGATCCCAAGATATTGTTGAACTCTTTTATTTCGTATCTGGAAATAAATTCATGGATAAATAAACACACTCAACAATAATACTACATGCTCTCAAATTACCAACCAGTCAAAGATGCTGGGACAACTAAGAAGTAGAGCAAAATGGTAAAGTGGCATACCTTACAATAAAAACGGTTTACTGCTTTTGTGTGTCATTGAGCATGGTTCATCACAGTTTTTTCTTTCATAAAAAGTAAACATGCCTTTGCATCTAATGTAGATTTTACATCGTCAGGGCCAACCGTTTTTATATACTTCTATTTACGGGATGCTGCGACAAGATTTTAGGTGGAATAGACCTGCCCAGCACCTCTATCATCCTTACAGCTAAATCGGCCTAATCCACAGAAAAGACATGGTCAATACGTCCGGAGCTGATTGTGCCGCGGGTTTCTTCACGATGATTTCCTTAGTGCCCACGAGAGTACCTACGTACAGTGCCTGAGCATAGTCTTGAGCTTGGAAAGTAAATAATGTTTTACCTGAGTGGTACCCATACAGATTCATCATAGTCGCTGTAGAAGCTATCGGTAGCCCACAGTGTGTAAATACTGTCTTCATCCGATATATCATAAATATACTCAAATCGTACAGCGTCGGCGTCATTAATCGATTCGTTTTCTAAAATAAATAATAATATTAAAATTTACATAAACTATGGTGTAATTAAAACGTGTTAAATAAAAAAATTAAATGTTTTTATTTACATAATATTATATAGATAAGTCTGAATAAAATTTTTTTTTTAATCAACCTATACTGTCCCACTGCTGGGCAAAGGTCTCCCCCACTTTCCTCCCTCTTGGCGATCCTCGGTCAATTGTACCCAGTTGGTGTAGAAGGAATCAAGGTCGTCACGCCAGCGTTTCCTCGGTTTAAAAATAATTAATAGGTATCAATAAAAATTTAATAATAATTTGACACTGAACAAAATCATACTTTTATCGTCCAATGTTAAAAAACTATTTCTATGGAATTCGATTTCCATACAAATAGTTTTTTAACATTGGACTGCCTTATGACCTCTGACCTCGGAAAACACTTGAATGATAAATATAACTCAAATATAAATACTTGTAGCTTCGAATTCGTCATAATCCACATTAGGCAAGATTTCGTCGAAGCCGTAGATTGTATCATCACCATCAGACAAGCTGGAGCAAACAAGATCGATGTCTTCGTCGTAGTCTGTTTCAGGATTCACCTGTAAAAGCATTGAGTTTTACTATTTATCAAAGGTTTCTTTCTCATTGGTAAAATGTTTTGAACAACGCAAACGTTTTAGCATGACATTTTTTGCAAATTGCATCTTCGAACTGAAAAAAATGTGTATTAATCAGATTTCGTGGTCGTAATATAAGGTAATAACCAGCTTTAAAATACTAAAAAAGAAGTTCTAAGCTATGTACTTATTTTTTTATTGCCTGGCACGAATAAAACTTTTTTTTAAACCACTAACTGATGGGAAAAGCATATGACCCACCTGATGTAAACTGGTAACCATCGCCCATAACAAAGTATTACCTCGTACGTCACGCATGTCAAGAAAGTGCCTTACGATGTACTGCCCTGCGTCCATCAACTTGAGGCCTACAGATGTTCATCCTCAGGTGCCAGTAATTTCACCGGCACTCACACCCTTCAAACCGAAACGCAGCAATGCTGCTTCACGGCGAAAATAAGCAAAGTGGTAGTATCTTCCCGGAGAAGCCCTACTATTACTAAACATTAATTTTGGGGCGTACTGAGATTCGACTTCCAAAGATCATTTCATTTGTTTGATTTGGATGAAAGAGGCGTAGTAGGACCGCGGATCGAAAGAAGCATCCTACTACGCTTTTTTCAAACCGCGGTCACTTTTCGAGAACCGTTACCTACTTCTCAACGGTTGTCGGTTTTGATTGGATTGGGTGAAGAAACCCTACTTGAATATGGTTATTTGCTTGCCTGATATTTACCTGGTACTTTTCCCAGACGTCGCCATCAAGTAAGTTAATAAACGTTTTAACGGCCCCTTCGTTGCTGTCCATCCTCGATGATTGGTTTGTCCTCCTTCAAGTCAAAATGGAAAAGGATTAAAAGGATAAGTTCGGCAAGTTTATCATGCGCATTTGATGTGCGGGCAGGCTTTTCCGCAAGTAGGCCGCTGGTGGGCTCTTTTTGCGTGACCCTTGACACTTTTTGCTCGAACTTTTTTAGATTCTACAACACGCCGGTTTCCTCACGATGTTTTCCTTCACCGTTTTGAGAGTACTGGCATAGTGCACATAAAGTTTTCGATAGAAAAACTCATTGGTACACAAGTAGATTAAAAGGATTTAGTATTATTAATTCAACGAGAAAAACTAAGGAAAATACTACAGCCACTACTGTAGAATACTGGAATCATTATTATGTGCCCTCCGTCTGGCGCAGCGCATTAGCATTTGTGCTACTTTTCTAAATTTGAGTAAGTATAGTATACTTTTAGTAAGTATAGTAAGTGTAGTAGTATACTTTTCTAAATTTGAGTAAGTACTTATATCATGTAGTTTTGCCATTCGATAGCGAAAAATGGTGTTTAAAATTTTGGAATCGACTGAAATGATCAAAAACGAACCAATAAACGTATTCTTCGACCAAGTTGGAGGTGAGTGATATTTTTCTAGCTTTTACAGTATACTTGTCAGGCCAATGTAGCGATTCTTCTTCTCCATTTACTAGCGTGAATTCGCCGTCTACAACTGTGAAAAGAATGAAAGAAAATACATTTATATGACATAAAGGCGTATACGTAAGACAAATACAATAAAACACACAGAACGGACAGCTGAAGACAAATAAGTAGGTTGCAATAAAAGTAATTATAAATGTCTAAGTAAAGGATTGTTAGGTACTGCACCAATTACAATAATTGTATTAAAAAAAAAAATATTCAGAAAATTACAGGTATTGACAAAACATTGCCTTGTAATTTAGTTTAAGTTGTACGTAATACGTAAATAGGTAACGAGCTAATTTTAATAATATTTGACAAAAAAAAGACGATCATTTATTTCTTATCTTTTCAAAGCAATGCAACGTAAAACGTGTTAAAAATCCCACAAAATTTAATTAAAAATAATGAATTAGCTCACCCCTCCCTGCGGTCAAAGACACACAGAACGTTGCAAACAAAACCAGTAACATGTTGCTACTGTTCCTCTCACATTGGCTTGATTCCTGAAGTTTTCAGCTTTTATAACCCCATTAGTTATAATTAGCTGCTATTTAATCTAGGCCACAGTTTTATCAAAAAATAATTAGGCAGTATCGTACGCTGTTATCTAAACACTGGAAGCTGGTAATTAGTAGGTAGGTACGTAATCAAAAGGATTATAATTATATCCGTAATAGTTTTTTTTTCCTGTTTTCTCTAAGCACGTGTATTGAAAAGTGCTCAAAGTTTGCTGCTTATCTTCTATGCCCGAAGACCCAACAGCCGTGGGGGAATAAAGATTCTCGAATGGCGACCAAGAACCGGAAGACGAAACGTAGGGCGCCTATCCACCAGATGGACTGGCGACAATTTAAGATCGCGGGAAGATGGATGGAAAGGGCTCAGAACCGTTCTTCCCGGAAATGTGTAGGAGAGGCCTATGTCCAGCAGAGTTCTTCAAGCCGATGATGATGATGATGATCTTCTAGCCTTGGTCTTAAAGAAGCTTATTAATCAACTGTGGCTTAGTCAGTTGATGGGACTGGAACTGGCAACTGTACTCCAGCCAAATTAGTTGTAGAATATTTGTAAGCAAACAAACATTCTACATCATAATTTGAGTAGAATATACCTGACCGATGACCCTGTGATTCAACTAAATAAATGCCCTGAGGCCAAGCTGCCAAGCTGAAAAAGCCCTTGACGTGTTTGAAACCAAAAAAATGATAAATTTAATACATGTACAAAAAACACGCCAAAGTTTTTTGTTTGTTATGTACTCGTAGGTAGATACTTTCGAAACATGTCCGCAAATCTTATACCTTTAAACGAGAAAATCTTGTATAATATATCCTATATATATATATATATTTAGGATCTCGGAAATGGCACCAACGATTTTCATGAAATTTAGTATACAGGGGTTTTCGGGGACGATAAATCGATCTAGCTATAAACTAGAAAATCTTGTATATATATACCTATATATATATATATATTTAGGATCTCGGAAATGGCACCAACGATTTTCATGAAATTTAGTATACAGGGGTTTTCGGGGACGATAAATCGATCTAGCTAGGATTTATTTTTAGAAAATATCGGCGTTCGGAGTTAAGAACAAACAACTTTTTCATAATATCATTACTCCTAGCGCCATCTGTTGCTCAGAAGCAAAAACTAAGCTCTGTGAGAACCTGAGAACTCAAGGGTTATGTTTCACAGAGAACGCCATCTATTGTCGAGTTTTGGAACTAAAGGACTACGTAAACACAAGTTCCGGATGTTTCTATATCATTGCACTCGTGATTTTTTTTAAAATAACTAGTTCTTATTTTTTATTATTATGTAGTATGTTAGTAAGATCAAAATGGTATATGATTTCATCATTTATAAGTACGTTATCAAAAAATACCGAGCGAAGCTCGGTTACTTACTGCTAGTACACATAATTTAGGTATTATCATGGTACGGGTAGTAGGTACTAATTAAAATAAATTTAAATTATTATCAACTCGCTGGTAATTGGAAGGTTTTGATAAGTACAAAATAATATTAATTTGTGTCAGATTAGTCGCAACTTTTTTATTTGTCCTTATTTTATATAGTAGGTAGGCAAAGTAGGCAGGTATCTTGTACAGCGGTTTTGGCAGGATTTTAGTGAACATTTAAAAGTATGAAGAACCATAATTATGTAAAACTCTGACGAAGAAAAGCCTACGCATACATTAAAAGCTGAGACGATATAGCTAGTGTTACAAAAAAACATTGGATTAAAAGAATATTCAAGTTATATAGGGTGGAAAACCCATCAATTTCAAATTATCAATTTTCGTGAATCTTTTTCTTTCATAGAGCCATTGAGTTTCGCTCCACTTTTATATAAATTGAAAAGGAAAGGCAGTAATTGAGGTGGCAATAATAAAACATGATCGGTACGTTTCTGGTCTGAATTAAGGACTTGCGAAAAGAGAAGATAATGTAAATGATTGAGAATTCGTTACTCCGTTTTTGAGTTGTTTATTTTGTAACATGTTTTTTTTATAATGTTTGTCAACGCATCATGCACCTACTTATATTATAAAGTGTCCAGCTTAGAGCACAAGCATTTCGTTCAAAGTCAATGTAGTTAGTTATATGGACCCTTCAAATGGGTTAAATCAGTTCCTTCTTGATTTTTTTATAAATTATCGTATTATCTCTATAAGTTGCAAAAATAAAATTTGTTTAAAATTAAGTTTGACGTTTATCGTTTTTATAAAAAGTATACAGGAATACCTAAGCCTGACAAACGTTTTCTTAGTCTGATTACGACCCTGGCCTAAAATGAATGGAAAGCCCGCTTTGAATACAAACGGTGGCAATTGTGAAAAAGTCTTTATTTCCTTCAAACTCCTTGCTTGCGAGCTCTTGGCAGTTTCGTTTGGAATTTAATGAAGAAAAAGTTATTGTCTGGTGTATTTTTTTATTCTACAGACTATCTTTTAGCATCTCATGGTATTTTAGGAATTATGTTTAAATTTCATGTATCCGGAACTTGTGTCTCGAGCACAGAACACAATTACTCAAGAGGTCTCGAGTGTTTACGTAGTGTTTCCATAACTCGTCAATAGATGGCGCTCTCTGTCACATAAACTTGTGAGTTCCACTTCTCAGCAACAGAACAGATGGCGCTAGGAGTAAGGCGGCTACGCAACTAAGCCGTTTCCGAGGTTCAGATTTTCTCGTTTAAAGGTATAAAAATGTATGTTACCTTATACCTACCTAAATATTCGAGCTTGAAGTGCATTATGCTACGCTAGTGGCTATGTAGTCTGTTTACGTCACCAAAAATGATCCACGATAGTCCTGTTTTACGATTTTATCTGTGGTTATACTCTCACTTTTCCTTAAATTTTAAACCGTTCAACGGAACAATGAACCCATTGCATTGTGCGCTAGAGCACCATAAGAAGTGATTTCAAACAACTTCCAAAATAAAAAATACATTAGGTATCAAAAAGCGTATCTTATTAGGTTGCTACAAAAATCGTGGCACGAGACACAATGACCGATTAATTGTGCTTTTTGACGTTTTAGCTGTGAAAATTGAACTCTATGTCTGACACAGCAAAGATCAAGCGCCATGAGTTTCATAGCTGCTACAAAAAAAACGTATTATAAGAATCGTAATCTAGTCTGTAAGATGGTCGATTAAAGTTCAATTTGGATTGTAGCTTTGGTAGAGTTTGACTCTGTTGGGAGTAAATCGCACCCACGGGCAGTCACGCGCCGTATTTTGTCGGTAGGTACACTGATGGCTGATGGCCGGCAAAAACTGATAAAAAAACAAGCCCGCGGCATCGTTGACTGGACAAATAATAAAGTTCAACAGTTTTCAATCTTCTTTGGCACTTAAAACCTCGGCACCACTGAAAACCAGCGCCGTATTAAGCTCTCGCGCTTTTACGGCAAATGCTGAGTGGAAGCCTTTTTTTCGTCACTATTGCTATTGCTTGTTGTATATTTTTTGTGTGTACCATGATGTTTTGTGACGTTAAATAAATATTTCTATTCTATTTTAAAATCACTTCCCCACAAAGGTTTGAACGAACTAACTTAGTTGTATAAAAAAAAAAAAACTAGACATTACGAAGGACGATAAATAGAAGACAATTTTTATGATTCTGTACCCAAGGGGTAAAACGGGACTCCCTATTACTAAGACTACGCTGTCCGTCCGTCGGTCTGTCCTTTTGTCACCAGGCTGTATCTCTTTGTATCTCTTGAACCGTGATACAGTTGAAATTTTCACAGATGATGTTTTTCTGTTACCGTACTAAAAATCGGAATAAAATAAATATTTAAGGGGGCATCCTATACAACAAACGTTATTATTTGCTCGTGTTTTAGATACTGTAAATGTATGGAACCTTTCGTGTACGAGTCTGACTCGCACATTACCGGTTTAATAACAAATTAAAATTAAAATCAATAAATTATAAGGATTATTTTTATTGAATCGGATATTTTTTATTTTTGTTATTATGTTTAGATTCAAAACACCACAATAAAAACAAAGTTAAGATTTTAAGACCGTCGCTCGTCTGTTGTATAATCATTTCAACAAGCAATGATGTCATTTATGAAGTCGTTGTTTTTGGAAATGGAGCTCTAAGCAATAAATCATTTAAGAAATAAAACGAAAAAACAGTAAATTCCATTTCTGCGGCCTTTTTTATGGGCAGAACTCATTTGCAGTTACCAAAATCAGCTTCCACATAAAGTGCAAATTTTAAATCCTGCATCCAAGCAATTTCCTGTGACTAAGCTAAGCTGTACGATAAGGTCTTTCTGGAACCGCTTCACGTTTACGCACCGAAATACCTAAAAATCCACAAACCAAGCCCAAACAAACAAAATCACAAAAAAACTTGTTTGGGTATTTTATGTATTTGTAACCATAAATGCGTAACAGAGGTCATACATACACAGAGATGACAGTCTTCTTCTTTTTATTGTGTCATTAGTCTTTTCAATCCATTGCACATTGTGGTGAAAGGATTTTAAGAGATGACAACAGGTGCCAAGTTTTCCAGTGGGGAATGGAAATCTAGTAGTGATATTTTCAATTCAATGATTCTAAATCACAATTAAATGGATGAACTTTATTCAAGTAAAGCCTTGTGCACATCTAAACCATTCTGCAGTGGCGATCAGTGAAACGTTATCAAATACGACAGTGATATTTGACAGCGTTCAACTGATCGCCACATTTAGCAATCTTTATACACCATTATTTTGTAACTACCAAAAAAAAATAGGGTAATTAAAAAAAAGAACATTATGAATGTGCAATCAGAATTTTTAGTTTCGATAAAATGACAAAGTTATTAAATGTTAAAATTTTCAGAAATCCTACATAAATTATGGACATAATAATATTAGTTACGTAGTACCTACTAGAGAGAAAAAAAATTACACTTTTCGGTTCCGCTTGGTATTTATTTAGCGTTTATGAATTAAATGACTTTTTCTTGTTGAATCATTTCTCAATATTTGACTAAAAATTGTGGTTCTTCTTCTTATCGTGTCACTGATTCTTTCGAACCAAGTGTGGTGAAAGGATTTTAAGTGCGCCTCGAAGAGGCTCCTTTCGTGCACTTGACACATATTTTCGAACTTTTTAGGTTCTACGATATGCCGGTTTCCTCACGATGTTTTCCTTCACCGTTTGAGAGCACTGGCATAGTGTACATAAATTTTTGGACAGAAAAACTCATTGGTACACGACTGGATTCGAACCCACGACCTTAGGATCGGAAGGCGGGGCCGCTACCACTAGGCCACCAGCGCTCTCAGGATCATTGTGGTTATTTAACGATATTACTTTTAAGGCTTAATTTTTTTTTTCGTGGATGTGATCAGTATCAGCAACCAATATCGGTATTTTTTTTTGGTATTTACAAAATAGTGGTGTATAAACGCCTAAAAATACCAGTTCCTCAAAACTCTTTTATTTTTTATAGATTGTGATGCGTGCAACGTTCAGCTTACAAAGGCCATAAATAACTTGCAAATTGCCTTCTTAATTAACTGCTGAACCAGTTCATTTGCTTATAAATATTGTTCACTAACAGCCATGCTTATAAACAAAATTTTAATTTAATCATTGCTTAAAGTTAGCTCTGTCACTGTTTGTTATTACCCAGAGGTATATGAGATGGCAATAGTTTGAGCACTTTTTATAGGTAAGGCCATAAAAAATAATTCAGTTGCCATTAAATATCTGATATATTGCCAACTGCTGAATTTTATTAATTACCATATTAAAATGTATATGGAATCAAACTATAATTAGATTTTTTTTTATTAAAAAAGAAAAGAAAATAAAGGCTTTGCATCTATTGTTGATGATTTTTATAGCGTCAGGGGCAACTGGTGATTACTTATGCCCCTACTTACGGAACGCTATAGTGCCTGGGATAGGATTTTAGATAGAATAGGCTTGCCAAGCACCTAAACAAAAAAAAAATGCAAACGAGCTGGTATGACCGAGCTTCGCTCGGGGTAAAAAAAATAGTATTATTATTCGCCAATAGATGTCAGGAAGAGTCGTATCTTTATTGGCTTATTTTTAGTTAACAACGCCATCTGCTGGAATAGCTTGCAGTTAGTTGGTCACAATCGCTAATAGATGGCAGGAACAGTCATATATTGAGTTTATGTTTGATTATTGCAAAACACCAATTTCTCGTCATTTTCTAAAAATGAAACCTAATAGCTAGATCAATTTATCGCCCCCGAAACCTTCTGTATACTTAATTTCATAAAAATTCTTGGCGCCATTTCCGAGATCATGAATATATATATATATACAAGTAGTTTAAAGGTATAAGATTATTATTATATGTCATCTCCTTGATGTGCACAAGCTTTTAAAGCTTGCGAACATCTAGGCGATATCGATAAAAATATAAGTGATTCACATCGACTACCGATCTATTATCCGATAATACAGAAGTGATGTTTCCTCATCAGATTGAGCACTTAATTCCGATTTTATAGGTGTAATCGTGTTAGGCAACCGACTAACCTACAGGTTAAAACTGATCAATATCAGCTCCACTTGATAGATTATTCGATATAGGTAATTTGTTTATGTACACAAGGATACGCATCAGACTATACACTGCTAGCTCTTATGTCTTTGCAGTAAGCGTCATTTTTCTTTGTTTTTAGGTAACTTGAGCTGTATCCTACTGTACTACTGTAGACCTACAACAAGCTCTGTCTGGCTCTGTCTCTGACTCTGGTATTGAGTCTGTGTGAGTACTCACCAGTGTATTATATTGTGTGTGTGACGTTTCGACGTAGGATTTATTTAGACAGCACTCACACTAACTCAAAACCAGAGCCAGAGACAGAGCCAGACAGAGCTTGTGGTAGATTTACTGGCAGCCGCCCTTGGTTCCAGTCACGTGGTATCTACCCTGATAAAAAATTACCCATGAAATGTGTTGTTCAAGTTTACGAACTATGTGTATTCGAAGTGTCATCCAAATCGTTTTACCTCTTAGGGAAATGAGTTGAGAACAAAGAATACACACAGTCACTCACAACCTTTTTCATCTATCCTCTTCTTCAAATCTATAAAATTCTTCCGTTAGACTGGCTGCCTGACAGTCAATAAATAAAAAAACCTTTTTTAGCAAGGAGTTTCAAAGTCTTTTTTTGTACAACTAGCTGACGGAACAAGCATATGTGTCTACTTATTTCTTTCTATGTGTTTCTGTATGTGTTCTATGTTTTATTTTCTCTTATGATTTCTTGTGTAGCCGTACCTTTACTCAATGTTCTTCTCTTTCTGTGGTCTCATTTTCTATAAAAGTTGTGTTTTTTGAGCCAAATAAAAAAGTTATCTATCTATCTATCATAAGGCCCACCTGATGTTGAGTGGTCGCCATCGCCTATAACTAAGCATTGCCTCGTAATTCACGTACGTCAGGAACGTGCCCTATGATGCACTTCCCTGCGTCCATCATCTTGAGGCATACAGTGTATATGTATATTAAAGAAAGAAAGAAAGAAAATACATTTATTTGACATAATAGGTACATAGGTGTAGACGTTCACGACATATAACAATAAAGAACTATGCCAAATAGGCCCCGACTCAGCTTTATTAAGTAAAAGTGTATGTAATCAACGCAGTCTCTAAACCAAAGAGTACACTAAGAGTGTGAAATTTGGAGGGAAGATTCCTTGTATAGTATAGGAGTGCACAAAAAAAGGATTCTGAAACTGAACCACTAAAAGAGGGAATTGAGGGTAATTTGTGTTTTTTATTAGTTTAAATTTCTCTTACACCATAATGACGTAATAAGCGACGTATGAGTATTTCTACTATTACGTTTATGTATACAACTATACAATGAGGACAGAGACTATGTTAGGTTTGTCTAATACAAACAATAGCTCCAATAACCACAGAGTCACGAAAAGAAATGTATTTCACTACTAGAGTTGGAAAAATCCATCATCACTCAATAAGCACATTTACAGAAAGAATTATTCTTAGCCCTTTCCATCCACCGACTTCCCGCCATCTTAAGGGGGTACGATTTCCATACAAACTTAATTTACACAACTATGGGCGAATAAAGTATTAATGTACACTGAAATAGCTGTAATAGGCTTTTACAGTGGTCCTTATTACCGGCCAGTTATATAAAGTTGGTGTGTCAGCCGTTGGTCGTGGCAGTCGGGGCTTCAGAAAAAGAACTAACAGACTTTTACGTCTATTTTGAAACAGTTGTTTTAAGCTCATTCACGTATTCAATGCCGAGTACCCGTTAGAAAGAATGACGAAAACATTTCTTTTTTGGTTTTTTATTAATATTTCTGTTATCCTACAGTTTTCTCCACCTTTATATAACTGGCCGGCAATAAAGACCACTGTAAAATTCTATTACAGCTATTTCAGTGTACATTTATACTTTGTTTGCCCATAGTTGTGTAAATTCAGTTTGTATCGGAATCGAACTTTGGCAAGTCTACAAACTGCTACCAACACAAAATAACATACCTAAAATAATGAAATGTTGCATCCACAGTACTAATAACTTCGCATCTATTTGTCGACGCAAGAAAAAGATCTGTGGTAGCTTCTTTTTTCATTAGAAAGCAATACACCAACTGTTTCGGAATGAGAGATCGTTTGATTTATGGAGTTCTTCGATTATGATCGAGACACTGCTGTTGACAGCCACTAAGTAGTGGGATACAATGTTGAGGAAATCGACTGAAGATAATACATATTTTATTGTGGTCAATCCACACATCACTATCAAGCCCCAAACTAAACAGAGCTTGTACGATGGGAACCAGCAGGGCCACGAGCTCCATATGGTTATGGCTAATGGCTGTCAAATTGTCTATAGATAGGCTGACCCGCACATTCATTTTCTTCTTGGGTTTGAATGTGTTGACACTGTTGAAACAAGCCAGCAGGTAGCTGATATAATACTCACATAATATATTTTTCACAATACATACTTCCTCCCGCCTCCTTGCGTCGATAACCTCACTGTTGAGGATCGCGACCTTTAAGCAGAACCCTAATCTGCACAGTATTTCTCCATCGGGTTCTGTTTTCTGCGGCATGGAAGACATTGCTCACGGAGGTGTCAGTTGCTGATCATTAGAACGCATTGGGCTCTGTCCTCGTGGCCTCTTTCCCTCGACTTTGCCAGTGACCACCAGCTTTTCAAATCTATTCCCTTCCTTCCTGGCAATGAGGCCAAAAAAACCCAAGGACTCTGCGAAGACCGGTGGTGGAAATACATCCATAAAATACTTACAATATAACACCCAGACAGATAAAAAACATCTGCGTTCACCACACAACTGTTTCTAGGTAGGTGGTAGGGTATGTGTTCTAGGTGGGAATCAAACCCTCGACCTAGCGCAGAAGGCAAAGCTTGGCAGGGCCAGCTGGACTGAGAGACCAGTCGAGCTGTTTTATGCGTAATGGGATAATTTGGTATTTCTTAAAATCTGTTTCAGAATCACTCAGATAACAACACCCACACTTTCTTCAATAGTTGCCGCGGCACTAAATTCCTTTTAGATTTATGTGAACTAGCTGTTGCCCGTGTCTTTGGCCGGTTTGCCTTGCTTCATATATATTTTCCCGTGATAACTATCTTTTACTGGAATACCTAATGTATTTTAATGATCTTTTAACGATTTCAATGTCAAAGAATGTTACTATTTCCGATTGTATCGACACTTGAACTTGACAGACTTTGGCGGCAAGTGGGCAAGAATGTCTTCTTGTAGCACTATGTAAAGTTTTTTATCACCAAACAGTAGCTCACTTTGTAGCCACACCGATTTAATTCTCGAATGCTTAGCACAAGTTTGGGTGTGTTTGATTGAATCGATAGCGACCACAGGCAAAACTATCATTTCATTCTTCTTCTTCTTCTTCTTCTATCGTATCAATGGTACACACTAGACGATTCTTAAGTAGTATTTTGCCACCTCTACTGTATTGCCTGTGGCGTTGACAAGATTTTCCCTTATCATTGCATTTAGCAGTAGAGTATAGAACTGTGGGTTCGACCACTACCAAGAATCACCAGCATTGTTTTTTGTGACTACATAGAGTCGTGAGTTGTCACTCAATATTGATTTATCATGAATATTCTATAGTTAGTAGGTTAAGTAGAGGAGGCTTATGCAGTAGATTTATTATTTTTAACGCTATGCAAATACAAATTTATTTATTTACCAAAAAACTTACAGGGTGTTATTAATAATCCTGGCGTAGCGTTGGACTAGTTAATCCGTGTTTTGTCTCTTGCATTGACATGCAATTGTCAACTCGAGCAAATGTGACAAAACACGGATTAACTAGTCCAACGCTACGCCAGGATTATTAATAAGGCTCACAAGGTTTACACAAATTACGGGGGGGTCTTCGCATTAGTAGGACAAGCCTGTATCGCGGGAGGCCAAAGAACAAAAATAATGATGAGTAAGCTGTAAGTTTACGTAATATTTTACACATTCATCTGAGACCATTCTCAAGTATTTTGAAAGGATAGTTGCAAGAGAAGCTCTGAGTAGAAGATTGGGATATAGTGCTAAGGAAACAGAAAGTAATTAAATCCGAATAAAGTATTCAAATATTTGGAATTAAAGTTACCAGAATTTATGTTTAAACGTAGAGCTCCAATAAATTCTATTGCAGTTAAAATATTTAGGAATGGCAGTTTGAATATCGCGTCAGGAATCAATAGACAGGAAGCAACAGAAAACGTTCAGTTCAAATGCCGAAACTGTTTTAAATATTGCGCCAGAGCACCGACGTCATGGACAAAGCACCGACTTCATAACTCATCTCATCAGATAGTACATTGAAAATAAACTGACAGTTCTGTCAAGAGCTGATGAAGAAGATATCACTACCGGTCATATTTTTTCTTCGCCTGTTCTACGAGTGGCCGCTAAGACCAAAGTGAATTATCATAACGATCAATTAGGTTTTTTAACTGTCCGTTTGTTGGATGACCGCTCAGTAGAGAAGCAACGGTTTTGTTATCGGCTATTGTCAATCTTTGATGTTTTTGAGTGTCTTTTCACATGTATACGACGACCGTGATAGTACCGTGCGTGATTGAAGTTTGCAGTGGGATTAGTTTTCTGTCATTTTGGGAAGTCATATAGCTATTTCATTTTAATTGTTTTCCCGTGTTATTTTGAATTCTGCTGTGTTATTTCGGTGGTATATAAACTAACAATATTTTAGATCTTAGCACATAGTGTGAGCAGTTGGAATGAAAGTGTGCTAAATGATTTCCTGATTTGATCGAAAATGTTTCCGATGGTTTTGAAGAAAACGTCCATCATTTTCTTTAAAGCCAGTGACAGCCCACTTGTCTATTATCTTGACTAACATTTTATTAATGTATATGACACTGGCAAAACTGTAATAAAATTGACAGATGCCAAATGCTGCTTCAACAACTGCATTAACAACCCTGTACCTGTAATTCTGTAAATAAATATACTTTGACTTCACTTTAGAAATAGGCTTGGTGGTAGTACTTCCCCGGACGACTACAATAAGTTTAGTTTGCCACAACAGCGTATCTTGTACTTATTGCAAACGTGTAAATAGGAAAAGGCACCGAATTCTGAGACTCAAATTAAAGAAAAGACAGGTCATATCAAATTACAATCAAGATGTAAATTTATGGTAATCGCGCAAATAAACCATAAACCTAAGAAGAGTGATATTTTTGTTGTTTTTTTTTTCAGTTACTGTACTCTAGTTATTTGCTAATTTAATTTAGTCTATGGTTTAGTTATTTACTCCTATCGTGTCGTATTCTTCTTATTACTACTGTTTCGTTTAAACCGGTGCCAATGTGGCAAAAGGATTTTAGCTGTGCCTTAGCTTAAAGAGAAGATTTAGATAAATTTTCGAACTTTGAATACATCATACATAGTTCATGGTCTGGTATTATACACTACAAGAATAGGACATCACACTTTTAACAAAAATACAAAAACTAAAGCGATGTACAAAGGTGGTCTTTTCCAGACAATCTTTGGGTAGGATTAATCTTCAACTTAAAAGCACATCTACTTATTATTTGATCAAAGAATAAAGTAGCAGTCAAAAAATACCAGCACCATTAGTTCATGTGGAATTTTGACAGATAGATCCGAAGATTCAGATTATGCTTGACTAATGTACCGAGCGGAATAAACGATTTGTTTTGACAGTAGCCAGTTTCACAAAAGCTTTTGTAGATGCCAAGCAAATAATGAAAGTTTTGATGTGGGCGTTTTGTTAATAGCACTGACGCAGAGTTTTTGCCACTTGTTAAATTAAATGGCTGTATCAGAGGTATTTTTTATATTATTGTACTCTAATAATATTACAATCTAGCCATAATTCAGTATAATTAGTAATTAGTCTCTGACCTTTTGTAAAGTAACTACAACTATTAAGAATGTGCCCAACCAACACTTTTCCTACTGTTTTTATTTATTAAGACGACACTTTATTCTTGTGTTCTTAATGCTGCAAACTTTGCATGTTTACTATGGATCTGAATAAATTTTAACACTACACTAGTTCAGCTCAAAAGTGTACCTATTCTTCTTCTATTCGTAGTACCTAGACTGGCCCCTGACTGGTTTGATAGTAGTAGACTGGCCTCTCAGCTCAGTTGGTAGTAGATCTGCCTTCAGCGATGTAGGTCGTGGGTTCGATCCCCACCTGGAACAAACATTTTTGTGGTGAATAAAGATGTTTGTTTTCTGTTTGGGTGTTATATTGTACTTATTATAAGTGTGTCTATCTGGTTCCCATAGTACAAGTTCTGCTTAGTTTGGGGCTAGATAGTGTTGTGTGGGTTGTCTGCAATATTTATTTATTTAGTAGCTCTTTGTTATTTGCGGTGGCCCATCTCTTCATAGTTCAACACACTGATGATGTAAAGATCAAAACACCGGCAAGAATAAAGATTGTTTTAAAAACTGGTGCATCATCCACACAGGTGCAACATTTTTGAGTTGAATTACAACTCAATTTTACACAAGATAAGGGCTAAGAAAACAAAAGTGAGGGTGGCATCCGTTAGATGTTATTGACTCTTGCTTCTTAGGGAATGTTCCGTAGAGCTCTCGAATATAAAATAATATAAAATATTAAAAAAACACCTTGGACCTTGCTATCTAGCCTCTACTAAGTGAAGAAAGAGGTGGGAAATAAGAAATCTGATAGAGAACTTTTACTTTTATAAATATTTTAAAGAAAAAGTGCAGTAGAATCGGTTTTGAAATCGACTCAACCTTATAAGTTTGGCGTTCTCAAAATTAATACTGTTTTAAATCTTCCTAGTACATAATGCATATAAATTTACAAACCCTGTGGTACAATTATTTAGGCATGGAATAAATAACGAGTCGCAATAAGGCCTTATGTCAGTTTTTTTTTAATTTGTTTTTTTTTTAACATTTTGACCTATATTTATTGCATTAGTTTGTTAAAAATAGCATCTAAAAAACCACTTAAGTTTGTGCTGCTGCTATCAAGAGCGCGTTACTCAATCTATACCTAAACAACTTAGTTGAACCTACCTAAACCTTCTATCGTTTTCATAATTTCATCTGTGTAGTGAATAGATACCTAAACTGAGGAGCTAGGTAGTGGAGTTAAGTGGAGTGATAAATATCTTAAAGTAAGATCTTCTTTTTGACGAGATAAGGCTTTGATTTGAGAGTACATGTACAATAACGAAAATGATTTATCACGAGCTCGTTAAGTTAAATTAATATTTTTTTAGCTATTATTATTTTGCAGACTGTCCGTGAAACGAGAGCACTACGGAATGAACCTACCTTGAGTCGCACATCAGCCAATCAGCCGCGAGGGATGCAGCAGGTGCGTTTGCGCAACCGGGCACAGAAGTAGAAAAAAAGGAGAACATTTATAAATAGAGCCAACGATGTATGTTACCCTTTGAAGAAGACCCAGAGCATGTCAGCCCGAAGAAGATGAGTATTACAAATCATACCTCGTTATTACTAAAGAGGAAAGATTTTTTTATGTATTTTGTAACGGAAAACTAAAAAACAGTTTTTGAACACGTACGTTACGCAGGCAAGGCGTGGTGACGACAGGTGGTGCAAAAGATTGACGGAGTGGTAGCCGAGGACTGGGAAGAGAGGCGTTGGATGTCCATTAGCACGATAGGTTGACGACATTGTCAGCGTCGTGGGCCGCAGTTGGATGAGAATGGCCCAAGTTATTGATTGATTTATACCTATTATTGATATGCTATATTTATTACTAGCGACCGGCCCTAGCTTGTACGGGTGTAATAAAGGGTCACTGCCATTGAATTTTTCCACCCGTGCGAAGCCGAGTTAGGTTGCTGGTGTTGCATAAATCAACAAATTTAATAAGCTGATTAATAAAGTATTGCAACGTTCAAAACGCGATACAAAAAGTGTTTATCGTAACGTTTTTGTCCTTGGTTTTTTTTGCATTATCTTTTTAAATTTGCGTGATTAATTAGCCTTCACTTTTGTTGCCTTTACTTTTTTAATTTGCCATTGGTTGGTTGCTATCGATGTCATTAAACGTTTTTAGCTTATCGTTATTTAAAATAATTGGTTAAGTCGTCACACATTGTATATGTACAATCAAATATTTAATAATTATAAGTTTAAAAAACTTGAGAAACCGACTTCATTGCCAAACGGCTAAACCGATTTTAATGAAATTTGTTTGGGACAGTCTGGACGTAAAAATAACCTTCCAAATAAAAAAATAATTTTCTAAATCGGTTCATAAATGACGGAGGCATGCAGTCATTAAAAAAAATATTAAAAAAAAAATGGCAACACCGATTTTAATAAAATAAAAATGGGACCAATCTGGAAGCAGTACCTTTCAGATAAAAAAATAATTTTTCAAATCGGCTCACAAATGACGAAGTTATGCGGTAACAAACATTAAAAAAAAAAATAAAAAAAAAATAGTCGGTTAAAAAAAAACATACAACCGAATTGAGAACCTCCTCCTTTTCGATTGGAAGTCGGTTAAAAATGAGATCGAGTTTTGTTTCTATTGTGTATATTGAAAAGAATGAACTCAAAAACAATGCTAGACAAATGCCGTTTTTAAAAACCTACGACAGTTTCAAAATGTCATACCTACTTCTTGTTATTTACCTGGATATTTTTTTTATCCCACATACCTACTAGTTATTGCCAAAACGTATAGGAGAAGCTTACGTCTATACTAGTGAACTTCTTGAGGATGATGATGATGGCTAGCGAGAATGACAGATGCCCTCAAACACTTTCGACAAAGATCGTGAAAATAAAGATATTTCATTTCATTTCAAAGGAAAGCGAACCAATGCACGTCCGCAATTAACCTCAGTATTTTCTTTTTTTAGAAGAGTTACCACAAACTGTAATTAAAGAAAAAAAACTCTCACACGAACCGTTCTAGAACGGATGTCGGTTCGATCTAACGTGCGATTAGGAATAGTTATTGGGCATTAGCCTTTTTGCACTGCGATGTACCTAGGTGCTTACCTAGTAAGGCTATTTCCTCAGAAACTGGAACCGTCTTTTGTTTGCCGTAATATTTATTCGAATGAACGGCGACGTCGCAGCTGTCTACAATGCAATATCACATCGCAGTTTTGTGTTTAGTAGGCTCATTCTGACTTATAACATCATTTTTTCATTAGCATCGTTATACTTACGAACGCTACATTAAAACATTAGTTCTCGCAATCTCGATAGGGGCGCTTATCGTTTTTCCAGGGGCATAAACTACGCTAACGATAAGTCATTTTGCGTTAGGCTAACTACAAATTGAAGTTTAAAACTCAGAATTAGTTCTGTGACTTACAAAGCGTGACGTAACATAATAAAATATGAACCCGAATCAAAGACATAACTCTCAAACCATCGTCATCTATAGCTTGTATTGACCCAATGCTAGGCAAATGCTTCCTCATCACTCTAGATACAATTTCACTAAATGGTATCGTTGTCTAGTGGTATGTATAAAAAGTTGTCGTGGTAGTCAGTTTGTGTTATGTGGATACCACAAGTAAAACTAAACTGTAAACTTTCGCAACTTACAGCCGTTGTTTTATAGCGGTGATTGCTTTATGAAAACCGTTACTAAGTACAACGTTGAACAAACTTCTTCAATTATACATTCGTCGCAGCTCACTTGATCTTCTTATTATTGTGAATGGAATAGAATAGAACAGCATAGGTAATTACATTTAACACCTAACTCATAATTTATTTTCAAAAACACCCGACAATGGTTCTTCCCGTTCCTATTATTTATTTATTTTTCTTTCTGTTTTATTGTTTATTGGGATAAAAGAAGCCGATTGTTAAAAACGATATTTGTTGAAAATTTTACCAAATTGATCCAGTAGTTAGGGTGTGATTGAGCTATAAACATCTAAACATCGTATTTATAATATTAGTAGGATTTGTTTAGCTTGTACCTACTCCATTTATGTCATTTGCATAAACAGGTTAAATTTACACAAATGGCTAAACTACTTGTAACAAGAACAAGTTTTAGATTGAAACAGAAGCAACGCAATTTCAAGTAAAGCTAGAGAAAATTGTTGCTCTCTCCAAACATTAATACTCGATCCCTGGATCCCAGTCCAATTGCAATGCAATCAAAATGTATGGAAGTTACAGGTACAAAAGCAGAGCGCAGAAAAAGACGAGTTGCCGCAAGACTTCTGACCCTTCAGGTTATGACCCAAAACGGTAGTTGCTGACACGATGTCACCACTTACCCCTAATCCTGCCACATATGCCATTGTCCAGTTGAAAGGGAAACACACCGTGCTAAAATACCTTTTAGTCGCAAGGCTTCAAGGTTGAAAGCGTTTCATCTTGGGATTTCAAATTATCTCTCTATTTGAGCGTTGCTTAAAACTGGTTGCGTCACTGCCATTCTAAACTGAACCATGTTTTCAAAGTATTAGGCTTTTTTTTCCTTCTGCGAGACCAAGACAGGTGATTCTGTTTTTATAACGCTTTTATTAGCTTCACCTGTATGTATGTATGTATGTATGTATGTATGTATGTATGTATGTATGTAACCGACCTCTTTGAGCTCGATTTTGTCCTACTTTGAACGATCAGATTTGATTCAAACTTTGCACACCTGTCAAAGGTCGATGACAATGCAATAATATGAAAAAAAAAATAAAAAAAATGAAAAAAAAAATGAAAAAAAAAAAAAAAAACTAAAAAGTAAAAAATAAATTATAGTTTAAAAAACTAAAAAAAAACGCTTTTATAACTAATTGAACTAAAAAGTTAAAAATAAAACTAATAATCAATTGAAAAATTTATATTATTGTACAAAAAGCGTGGGGTGCTTGATTTTGGTTGTTGTAAATATTTTATCAATAGTTTAGTATATCTGAAGTTATTATAAAAAGCACCCACGCTTTTTTGTACAATAATATAAATTTTTCAATTGATTATTAGTTTTATTTTTAACTTTTTAGTTCAATTAGTTATAAAAGCGTTTTTTTTTAGTTTTTTAAACTATAATTTATTTCGGTGAATTGTGCCAGCACCCCGCTGCATTTAAATATAATGACACAATGAATGGAAAAGGTTTAATTTGTCTCTTGCTTACGGGTTCTACTTTTGAATGCTTCGCTTTTTTTGGGCGAGAGAGGTTTACGCTGTAGGACATAAAAAGAAAAAATAACACCTTGGAACGTACCAACTTGTATTTAATTGTTCATTTTCGGGAGCTCCTGTTTGGTATTGCGATCGAGTTGTTGAAGTTCTATTGTAGCGTTTTTACTTCACCTTTTCTTATGACAATAATGTTTTTGAGGTTAGCTTATCCGAGGTAAGCAGGTTCATGTTTGGCTTTGTTGTATTACATTCACTATTATTTTTCTTTCAGAATACACTTAGTTTATTATTTATTTGAAAGCAAGGCCCTTGTTTTGTATTAATTCGTATACACATCACTGAATACAGAATGTGTCACATTATTTAAGCAGGGAATTAAGAGGGCATCACACAGGCGACTCTCCATACAAACGTAGTCCCCTATTTCCTCCCTGGATAATGCCTCTAGAGTAACCATTTTGTCTCATAAAATCCAGATCTGCTATATACGTGCTTGTATGTTTTCCTTTTTTTCAAAAACTTATTGATAAAGAAAATATGACCCTTATATGATTTATATGAAATATCAATTGGAGGTGATATTTTCTTTATCAATAAGTTTCTCGGTCGCCGGAGAGTCGCCGGTGTGATTCCCTCTTAAGATTTAAGAATTTGAATTCAAATGTACGCCTCGCTTAATTAGGCAAGTATGAAGTTACTTTACAAAGTGTACAAGAGTAAGAGTATCAAAGTAAAGTTCCGTCATGGCTCGCAAACTTACGCCCCCAACTTCTGATGAGTCGTGAGAACTTGCACTGTTTCATACGAGCCCGAGTGATTCACGGTAGTGTGTACCTAAGTACAATGACAGGAACCTCTCGTTCGTTCCACCGATTTGTCACGAGTCTACATACACACGTTGTTGATATCCCATCATTGTTCCATACAATTGATATAAGTACAATCGCGTGGTGAAGCGGTAAATGGAAGAAACTTAGTGGCCCGTGAAATTTGTGAACAGATTATTCGTAATGCCCCAAGATTGCTCACATGAGAAAATGAAATGGGATTGCGGTTTGACTCACAGCGAGTTTTCTATAGCAGTATAAAAAAAGTATTAAATTCTTTTTCGATTTTATCACATTGATTGCAAAATAATGCTTTGTAGCATTATTTTTATATTCTTTTTATAACGCTTTTATTAGCTTCACCTGTATGTATGTATGTATGTATGTATGTATGTAACCGACCCCTTTGAGCTCGATTTTGTCCTACTTTGAACGATCAGATTTGATTCAAACTTTGCACACCTGTCAAAGGTCGATGACAATGCAATAATATGAAAAAAAAAATAAAAAAAAACCTACTTTGAACGATCAGATTTGTTTCAAACTTTGCACACCTGTCAAAGGTCGATGACAATGAAATAATATGAAAAAAAATAAAAAAAAACTAAAAAGTAAAAAATAAATTATAGTTTAAAAAACTAAAAAAAAACGCTTTTATAACTAATTTTACTAAAAAGTTAAAAATAAAAGTGTAATAATCAATTGAAAATTTATATTATTGTACAAAAAGCGTGGGGGGCTTGATTTTGATTGTTGTAACTATTATAACAATAGTTTATTATATCTGAAGTTATTATAAAAAGCACCCCAGGCTTTTTGTACAATAATATAAATTTTCAATTGATTATTACAGTTTTATTTTTAACTTTTTAGTAAAATTAGTTATAAAAGCGTTTTTTTTTAGTTTTTTAAACTATAATTTATTTATTACTTTACTCTTTCTGAAATAAATAAGCATGTTTAAACCTGCTGTGCAAATTGGCTATGGGTAGAAAAAACCTATTAAATCATTGCTGTCAAATCACTACTACTCCAAATGATAATAAAAAAACCGATCCCCACGCACGTGTGTATTAAAGTGTCAACAGGAAACCGAACATTATACATTGATCCATCCCGCGTCACAGACAAGATAATAGCTAGTACGCTATCCATGCCTAGCTTATGTGACCTATAAGCTAAGCGAGGGATACAACCGGTCTGGCTGTCTGAAGGCTAATTCTGAGTTTTCAACATCATTTGTCGTTAGCTTAACGCAAAACGACCTAACGCTAACAACGGTAATGACTCCGATTTTGTAAGGAAGAACGATGAGCGCTCCTGTCGGGATTGCGAGAACTAACGTTGTTAGTACAATAGTTACAAACGCTACGTAAAAACATTAAACTAACATTAGTTCCCATTTTTTTTTCGAATAGACCAAATAGTGGTGATCGTCTGACGATTTTTACAGCGCTACCGGACAACTCTCGCAATCCCAAGTGGAACGCTTATTACTTTTCCATACAAAATCTGGGTCGATGACTTTTAACGCGTACGCAAACGATACCTAAATTTGCCTTTCCATAAGTAAAAATGCTGTTGCTCTGAATAAGCTCTCTGAGGGCTCATTTTGAGTTTAAACATCATTTTGTTCGAAAACTTAACGCAAAATAACTTAATTGTCATAAGCGTATTCGTTCGCCCCGATTTTGTATGGAGAAACGATGATTCTCTGGCAGGATTGCGAGGACTAATGTTATTACTTCGTTCGTACTAGCGTTCGTACGCTACGTAAAAACATTAGTTCTTGCAATCCCGCCAGGGGCGCTCATCGCTTCTAAATAAGTCATTTTGCGTTAAGCTAAAGACAATTTTTTTTATACTAACAACTAGCTGATTTTTTACCTAGCTGATAGAATAAGCATAACATGGTCCACCTGATGTTAAGTGGTAACCATCGCCTAAAACAAAGCATTGCCTCGTAGGTCACGCACGTCAGTAACAGGAAGACAAATGATGTTAAAACTTCGAATAAGCCCTCTGGTCTCAATGATGGTATCCCGAGATAGTGCGAGAGTGAGCGTGCGTGAATGCCAATGCAATACACAGCTTAGAAACACAAACAAAGTGATCCCACGTTCGTCCCCACATGTGTAGCCCCTTTATCCCTGAACTATAAAGGGATACAAACAAAAGCTCTTAGCCGACAAATAGAGGATTTGATAACGTTTAATTTGCCTAATAATGTGAGCTGGTAGACGACATTTTAGTCTATTATGTATGAAGCTTTATTAATAATGGTGTTTCCTTTGAACTTAAAACTATTCATAAGTACATATGTAAATGAATTGGAGCTACATTATGTTCAATTACTTAGATAAGTAAATAGTATAAATAGTTAACTAATGATAAAATTGGTAATTGTTGCATTAAGCCTTGCCACATCTAGGCTACCTGCGATGGCGATCAGTTTCAGCAGAAGGTTTTACATACATCCGCATACACTGCTGCGAACTTTGACAAGGTTTGACAGCGATACACTGA
The DNA here is from genome assembly GCA_939531255.2 of Thera britannica. NCBI lineage: Eukaryota > Metazoa > Arthropoda > Insecta > Lepidoptera > Geometridae > Thera > Thera britannica. The sequence goes on along the minus strand of OW618041.2, from coordinate 3,978,987 downwards.
TCGCCATAGCAAGCAATCTACAAAGATGTGCCCAAGCCTTTAGATCAAAAAGCAGCGTAAAGGTTTACGCATATTTAGCGCGATCTCGATGACGATCAGTGAAACGTTATCAAATTGACAGCGATGACAACGTTTCACTAATTGCCATCGCCATCGCGCAAGATGTAAGTGAGCTAATCATTAATGCAAAAAATATCAGTTTCGTTAGTTTCGTATTAAGCTGGTATAGTATTACAAAACGCAAATACATTCTTATATATATGATTAAAATCAATAAACTCACAAAAAACCAACTACTATTCCACTTATAAAGATGCAATGCATTAACAAAATAATCTCTTTACAGCATGCTCCATATTTCAAACCGTACAGAAAAGGGTGCTGTAGAAATAAGATAAGTCCAACGTCCGTGGGAAGCCATGATGTCTCCATCTTGAGCGCATCAAGTGCTGAGCCCGACCAGATGTAATACTGCTAAGTAATACCATCGCATTAAGAATACTATTGGAGAGCTTTTATATTTCAAGTACATTTTTTCTATTTATTTATTTAAGAACAATAATATTTAATCGTATTAGAATGTCTAATAATCTACTATAAATAATAGACTGAAAAATAATAATATAACTAACACATATTATGATAAAAAAAATTAATTCAAATTTACATAGACGATTAATAATAAACAAAATTAAATGTCAGGCTGATTGCTGATTGTGGAGTTTACTAGGTATCATAAAACTCTTTATTAGAGTAGAAACATTTCTCTAACAAAAGCTTCTTCAACTGTATTTTATAGCATTAAGGTTGCTATTGACTTCAACTCAGTAGGCAGAGCATTCAATAGTAATTAGTATATTAATAAACTAATAATTAATTAGTGTATTAATAGACTAGCAGCGAGTCCCGGCGTTGCCCGAGAATTTGATTATTCGAGATCATTCCAGACTGGTAGGAACTTTGAACGTTTAGGAATATTCTGGATGATTACAGACTATTCTAAACTAGCGGTTTCGCTCGCCTCGTTGCTGTTACTACCCGTTGATTTTTCTTTTAAAAGTTTTTCCTATTTTTCTCCGCCTAAGGAAATAATTTTCTTTTTTTGAAGTGAAAACTTCTTTAGCGGCGTTGAGCACTTTTTCTGTAATGGGTATAAAATCTTAAACTCGCGTCAGGGCGTCAGGGCGTCAGGATCACGTGACTTGATCGAAAAAGCGTAAGACGCTACAGATACGCTAGTAGTTACTATGACACGGTAACGTCACAGAATAGATAATAGTTAGTAGCAAGCATACCAAGGCGTTTTTCGTGACTGTAGTAGGTATAGGTACATACCTATTATAGATTTTATGAACTAGCGGCCGCCCGCGGCAGGTAGTAGTGGTCATTGGTACATGATTTTATAGATCTACTGTATTTATTTAGGTATTATGAATAGCGAAAGAAAATGAGTGAGTACTTTATAAGTTTTAATACGAGCGGCAAGTTTTCACTTCTGCCGGCACTCCCGGAGTGCAACCCGTCTTTTTTTTTCCTTACTTTTTTCCTTACTTAACCAATTTCCTTTCTTAGTGCACCTTTATGCTATAAAAGGAACATACCTTCCAAGTTTCATGCCTCTAGAACTTACGGTTTAGGCTGAGCGTTGGTTGTCACTCAGTCAGTAACGTAAGAGTTTTATATTATATAGAGAAGAAGATAGAAGAAGAAGATCATTTCAAAGTCTTCGTTATTCAATTTGATTATTTCAGATCATTCCAGAATGTTAAAGAACGTTCTAGAGCATTTTAGAGCTTTCTATTCTTATCCAAAATGAGAATTTTTAGAAAAATCCATGTTAAAGTTTAAAGTTGAAAAAACCCTGTTCTAACAGAACAGGGTTTTTGAAACATTTTGCATGAATGCTGTTCCTATTATTCTTAGCGTGATTTTTTATAGCCTTTAGCTTTCCTCAATAAATGGACAGACACAACAATATTTTTTCAATTCGGACCAGCAGTTCCCGAGATTAGTGCGTTCAACCAATCAAACTCTTCAGCTTTATTTATTTTATTTAATTAATTAGAACGGTCTGGGAACCAATTACACTAATTAATAGGTAAATTACATTTTGTCATTCTAATTACATAATTGATTTTACATTAAAGAATATAATTACAAGAAGTTAAACATGTCAAATTAGGTAGGTCTATCTTTCGTCGAATAAAATAATACTAATAACAAAACAAAAATTAATTAATCATAAAAAACAGTCACAAATAAAATTTATAATAATATTAGTTCTTATAGATTTTTACTAATAGGTACCAATGACTCATTGGAATCTCCAAATAAACAGCAGGGCTACCACGAGCTCCATATGGTTATGGCTATGGCTGTCAAATTGTGTATAGATAGGCCGACACACATTGATTTTCTTCTTGGGTTTCTTGGTTGTGTTGACACTGTTGACACAATTTTGACAGCCATAACCATAACCATATGGAGCTCGTGGTTGCCCTGCTGATAAAAATAGCTCGTTGGTGGTCTTAGCGTTTTGGATTGTCCAGCTATAAATTAATTATGTAAATGAGCTGTTTAGCACCATTTGAGATGGTATGCTTTTATGTTGTAACGTATAGGTTTTGGGAGTAACTAATTAACCTTGGCTAGATATTTATGAAGTTTGAATGAATACTACCCTCTCAGCTGAGTTGCTAGTAGCTCTGCCAGGTCGTGGGTTCGATACCCACCGAAAACTAATAACTGTGTGGTGAGCACAAATGTTTGTTCTCTGTCTGGGTGTTATATTGAATTCAAAGTTTGTATATATAAAAAAAATATCCTATATCAGTATTATATCAGCTATCTGGTTCCATAGTACAAGCACTTCTTAATTTGGGGCTATATGTAGGTGGATAAGTGACAACACATAAAACATAATTAATCAAAATAAATATAAAAAAGTGACAATCTACACAAGTAGATTGTCACTTTTTTATATTTATTTTGATTGCAGCACCGTTTGATTTGGTATATTTTATGTTGTCACGTAGATTTTGGGAGTAACTAAACATAATAACATACATAAACATAAGCTAAATATTTGTGAAAATATATTTACTCTGTGCTCGCCTCAAAATCACAAAGTTGTTCATAATTTTCAAAATGAATACTGTACTAAAAACTCTCGCAAACGCGACTCTTTGTAGCTAAAACAAATTGGTCCAAGGTTAGGTCGCTTAAATCGATGATGCGATAGGGCATTGCTGCATTAGGTATTCTAGTGCTTTGAATCCAAGTCTACTTTAGAAAACGGATCGATTCGTATTTATCTACGTTTGTTTCTGATGGTTGTTTGCGTCTTTGATTCCGTAGATTTTAGTAAAACATGCCGTTTTATTAGTTAGAACATTTTTTTATACATATTTTTCATAACTTATTCTTTTTAAACTCATGAAATCTGTAGTCCATAAGTAAATATGACTAAAGATAACCTGTGGTGGTAATATCACAGGTTCGAGTGTACACAGTTATTGGAAAACACTAGTATGTACACCTTTTCAACTATATTTACTATTTATATTTATGTCATTATACTTCAAATTTAGTGAAATATTTTTTTTAACAATGAAAATATGTAACATATACTTTTGAAGTAAAAATGTTTTATATTAGGTACAATTTCTATGAAATATGTAAATGAACCGTTTGAGCCTTGAAGTTAACGTTTATGCAAAGTAAAACTTAGTTCTCATACAATTTATTTATAATTCTAATCTAGTTATACCGCTACAGGTTTTCTTACGATTTCATCGTATATTATTTGCAGTAACCGGTGGTACAGGTTTGATCGTACACAGTACTTATACTTACTATAGTAAGTGTATAGGTACTTTATACTGGGTACGGCTAAATACATTCAAGAATATAAGTAGATCATCTGCATTTGTAAAGAGAACGTTATTTTATGAATTTTGGTGAGCTTATTGAATTGTTTTCAATTCGAGGATAATGTCTAACCCCAAACTAATAGATCAGATTTTAATAAACAAAGCATTATGGGAATCAGAAAGATCAATTCGTTTTTTTTAATTTTATTTGCATGTATACTATTTAAATTCGTTCTTTTGCTCAAATATTGCGCAAACTACATCTGAATCAATTAAGATTTCTTTATTTCAAAGATTACACGTTTATCTTCATTAAAATTCCATTCACGACCCAAACAGTTGATAAAACAAAACTTAGACATCAAATTATTTAAAAAGGTTCGCCAGTTTAGTATCTATGGGTATCTTGAGAAGAATGCCTTAATTAGATTAATGGTTGGCGGTTTTGATAAAATAAAATAAGAAGTGTCGAAGTATTTTGACGTTAATGAGAATATACGACTCCAATTAATTTTGTCGTATTTGGCAATTGGTGACTAAGCATGAGATCAGTGGAGTGATTGCATATCGTTCGTTGCAATTAAAACCTAGTTGCATCGCGAATCTTTGAATGCAATCAGAACTAAGTTGCAAAATTCAGTTTTGATATTATTTTGACCTGCGATTGCAATAAAAAACGAAGTGAAACAAAACTTATCTTTGACAAGGAACGATTGCAACAAGACTGAATGATGCCGTAATAAACATGAGATAGCGAATAGGAACTTTGCTTTGTAAAACTAGCATGGCAACAAATAGGTATTGATCAAAAAATTATGACAACAAGATCCCGCTGTTCCTTGTTAGTATTATTAAAAATAAAAATGTTATTATGAATTAAATGAATTTTTGATAAAAATCTACTTATTTATTTATAATTTGGAACCTCAGTCTGCCTCTAATAATATATTGTTATGCTCTTAGGGTACACATTGTGATACTTAACTGTTATTACCACCATAATTTGCAACCAACCAATGTGATGACAATAAAAATATTGATTATTTAGTATTTATTTGCTAGTAACAACATTTTGATTTCTGTTTTGGTGACTCTAAAAACGGTAGCAGTTTACACTTTTCAAAGCAACATGAGCATAATGGTTCATTTTACCGTTTAGCCAGTGATTATTATCTTGATACGAATACATTTTCACATTTCTAACGAAAACAGACCACTGGCTATTAGTTTTCTTCTGTATTAAGTTGCCGTTGATTATCTTTTAAAATAATTACCCCAATTATTAAGACGCGTAGGAACGAGAACGCGGATAAAAAATATAAGTTTAAAAAACTTGAGAAACCGTCTTCATGGCCAAACTATTAAACTGAATTTAACGAAATTTCTATAAGACCAATCTGAAAATATTAAATTTAGATAAAACGTATTTTTTTTCGAATCGGTTTATAAATGACGAAATTCTGCTATAACAAACATAAAAAAATAAATAAAACAAAACGACTTAGCCAATTTTGATAATATTTATTATGTGACCAATTTGGAAGCATAAACGTCCAAAAAAAAAGGATTTTTCAAATCGGCTTTTACATAACGAAGTTATGCTAACAAACAAAAAAAATAAAATACAACCGAATTGAGAACCGAATTTTGATTTGAAGTCGGTGAAAAATGAAGGAGGCCTATACCACCAGTACCCAGGCAGTAATGGGTGATACCGAGTTGAAAATATAATGATGATGATTTTAGTTTCAACTATGGCACATGTAGGTATGTGTATAGTTGGGTATGTAGCGTATTGTATATTCAAGAGATGCAGGACCCAGTCCCAATTAGGTATGCAAGTTTGATGTCAATTGAGGTCAGTACTTTCCTTCCTTTTTAAATAATCAATGGTGTCTTTTTAACCGAAGTCCAAACAAAAAGGAGGAGGTTCTCAATTCGGTTGTATTTTTTTTTAATGTTTGTTACCGCATAACTTCGTTATTTGTGAGCCGATTTGAAAAAATATTTTTTTATCTAAAAGGTACCTACTGCTTCCAGATTGGTCCCATTTTAATTTTAATAAAATCGGTGTTGCCATTTTTTTTAAAATAATTTTTTTAATGTTTGTAACTGCATGCCTCCGTCATTTATGAACCGATTTAGAAAATTATTTTTTTATTTGGAAGGTTATTCTTACGTCCAGATTGTTCCAAACAAATTTGATTAAAATCGGTTTAGCCGTTTGACAATGAAGTCGGTTTCTCAAGTTTTTTAAACTTATAATTATTGTAAAAGAGCACGTCCGGGGAAGTACGAGTACAACCACTGTACCTACACCATTTATGTTACAAAGCAGTGAAGTTCGCATTGCTATGTTTAGAGATAAAGGTCTCGATGTGTATGTGGTGTGTAAAAAGTATCGACCCGATACGATACTTTTTGTGAATTTTTCATCTCATTGATTGTCACAATGTAGTGCAATTTTTATAGGTAAAAAGTCAAAGTCAAAGGTGTCTTTATTCAGTAGTAACACAAGGATCACTTTGAAACCGCAAAATTAAAAAAGTAACATCATCTTTATTAGTAATGTTTCTTAATAAGTCTTCTTTTGTGTCCAATTAACTATTAATCTATATGTATATCAGTTACTGGTAGGCATTCTACTTGCTGCGGTGTCATGTTAAAAAAATAATAAGTTGCCTCGTTTTGTATTCAAGTTTCAAATAAGGAATCATGACAAACAAGTGCCATCAGCAATCATGTAATAGCTTCACCAACTTGTATTGTTCTGTTGCAACAAAAATAATAATGGTGCCGTTTCATTATACTTCAATGATCTGCTATCTTTTGTCTCACAATTTTCGATGACGGCGCCTTTCTTTACTGAACAATATTTGGCAGCACAGTAATTTCATAATTCCGTTTTTTGTTGCTTAAGAATTAATATTGAAACAAAAACTTACCGAAACAGGAGATCGGACGTGGGAGGTGTATTGATGTGGAGTTGTCTCCTGTTGGGTGGCCTTATTCACCGGTAGTACGAGGTTGCAGTATGTAATATAATTTTTAAAACTGACCTGTACTCAGGGACAAACATATTTCAACGCAAAGTGTAACAGAAATCATAGGTAAAAGAATATTGTGAAAAAGAACCTCTTTCCTCATAAGTGGAACAAGCAGATACCCCATCATAGTTTTATTTATTTTAATCTGTCAAACGACAATGAGCTTAAAAACACGAAAAAGTATTTAGTCATAAGTAGAATAATCATGACTCGACCTGTATGCTGTGTACGATACTGTTTAAAAAAAATAGAAAACATTTGCGCGAAATATTAAAAAAAAAAAACTCAACTATCTTATATTAAGGGAGTAAAATTACTTCGTTTAGAATAAATAGGTCATTTTAGCTTCTTGTATAACAGTCTATTGTTACTTGTATAATTGAATATAATATAGGTTATTAGATTAAGACTTTCTGTTCCTTTTTTGAAAGTTTTATAAAAAATCAAGGAGGGCGAAGTCATTGCTAATAATAAATTACATCAGAAAGTTACTTTAGCTGAATTGCACAGCTCAGCTTTTCGAAGCCCCTAATAGGTACCTCGGCTACGTTTAATTTCAACTGGATCTGACTCAGTCGATGACAACTTCAATTAATATCGTCCATCGCCCCCGATTACGGCCGGTTCTGGGAGCAATTAAAAATGTTTGCATCGTACAGTCGGTGACGGGGGACTATTTGAGAATTTATATTCCATTGTTTTTTTTTTCAATTCTTAAGGCACGTTCAAACAAAAAATATGGGTAAATTCACAGGATGGCTTTATGCAAAGTTTTAGTTTAAAACAAAACGCAATCAATCCTGCATGTGATTATGTTTTGTTTATCAGGTTGGTACAAAACATATACTCGTATCTCGAAGGAGGTACCTCCTTCGTTTTGAAGATACGAGTATGTTTTGAAAGTCTTATTAGGGTATGTTTTTGGTCTTTTGGTCTGATATCCTGATCGGATATCAGTTTTATTGGACGAGTGAAGCCTTGCGCACTTTAATCAGTAAATCACTGACAAATATCACTGTCATATTCAGCCTACCTACTCAATTAACTGACTTATTGTTCAACATTGTCCTATTTTAAAATAGTCATGACGTAACAAAATACTGAAAAAGAGAAAAACTTACCAGTGACTGTACAAATAGGGCCATGAGCAATCCGTATTAAGAGTAATTGAGCTGATGGACCAAATTGGATACAGTTGATGGTTTAAGACGCACCAAATGGGTGATGGCGTAAGATCATTTAATTTGTTCCAGTATTTTGTTGCGTGATTGCTGCGCTTGTGCTTGATTAAGATTGACTGGTCAACACTTTGAAGAGTTGGTTCTCAAGAGGCAATGCTTAACGGGTTGATAAACGTCAACTTCTCAACGAAGCATAGCTGTTAAGTCACTCAAAACAATGTGCATAGTCTATAATAGGTCTGTTTAAAAGTTTTCTGACATTATAGATTCCTGGTAAAGTGATATTGAACGTTTTTCAGCATTTAATTGCAGCAATTGATACAATTTCATTTATTTTTAAACTCGTATAAAATCCTGACATTCACTCGCCGTTTTCCACACGAGTTACGACGTGTTAACAAATCGTTTGACACGCACACAGCCGTACACGCGTTGAGCATCTCAATTTGTGTAACTGGGATTGCAAAGATTACTAACATTTGGAAAATGAAATGGAAAAATAAATACAAAACAGGCTCAACGCTTTCATCCCCAGAATCAGTACATAACATCCCCTCAATTTTTTTATTTTGATAATTTGTAATCGGCTGCTCCGTTTTTGTGTTTTTTATGTTATTTCAACATACAAACTTTTTTTTTAATTACTCCACTGCGGGGGCATAAAGTCCAGTGGCAGCCTTCCACATTTTGGTAATGGACATAATATAAGGTGCTAGCGATCCACCCCAGCTTCGCTTGGGTGAAAAAATTACCCTAATGTGACACCGAAAGCTCATGTTATGCTGTGATACTAGAGCTTAAAAATAATGTAATAATTTTTGAAATCGGTCCGCGTTTTTGCCAGCCTTTGTAAGCCATCGGGAACGAGAGGCACTGTCTTTGAATCGTACGGGCTTTAAGTGCCTGCGAAGCATGGGGACATGTTACTCACTTCTGATTTCTGGCCGCCAGTAATAGTCTATTGTCGCTTAAGGCGTGCATGCATATAAGACGTTTCAAAGTGATTCTTGCATCGTAATGAATAAAAAATTATTGAGTTTGAGTTTGAGTTTCATGCGCTTACGAAAAAAGCCCGTATGAATTACCAATAATTTCATTTTTCTTTTATGCAATAATTTGAATACAAATTAATTGAATACGTTAGTATCCAAGGTTATTTATTAATAAGAACCTTAGATTTTTCATCATTGTAATGTGTATTTTTCTATTCTTACTTTTATTTTTTTTAAAAAACCTACAGTTAAACAAATATTTTACAAAATGTTCTAAATACAAGAAAAAATTGAACTTTCTGCAGACCGTTACAAAGATCTAGAGATAGCTCGGTCATCAAAACCAGTGCCAGACGGAAGCGTAAACACTGTATTGTAAACCACGACTTCTTAAGGGTCTCAGAAGGTGTGATCTATAGTGACCACCAATGCTTTCTCAGTAATAACATTTAAATAATATTGGTTTTGGGGCTACGTCATTTATAATAATCAGATTATGATCTCTCCCAAAAGTTCTCGCCTCGCCTATGAAGTGCTAACAGAAAAATATAGATATCACCCATTTGTCACTATGTTTATTTTACACCTTTTAGAGTAGTTTATAGCAAATTGTAGAGGGAAGTAGTAGTAGCAGCGTTTCCAGAATTATATTTTCGTAACATTTTACGTTACTTTTGACCCTCATGTTATTTTCATGTTACAGAAATGTTACACAACATTTTTGCATTTGTGTTTAAAGCGCCTTTTTTTAAAAACCATTGTGTCGTTTTCAACAAAATTTTAGTAATGTTACTTTTCTCCTGAAAATGTTACTTTTTGAGCTGCTTCATGTTATATTTGACTATCTGCCGCTAGCCGTAAAAAACTATCTGTCAAGTGCACGAAAAGAGTCAGCACACTCGGTTCGAAAGAAACAGTAACACGATGAAAAAGCGTTGGACATGGAAAGTGTGTTACAGCAACAAAAAAACAAGTGATTATGCTTTGGATCATGTTCTAGCTATAGCTTATGAGCTTTAGGTAGGTACTCCCAATATTGTTGCCTAATTGTTTTTCCAGGTTCAATAATAATTTACATTCCATAGCCTGTTCAACATACTCTGAGCTCCAATCCTGTAAACGAGCAAAAGGTGTGATCCGATATTATTTCGATTAAAATGTAAATTATCGGTATCAAATCTCATCAACGCATAATCTACGAAGTAAATACTAATTTACAAGCTACAAATAACATAGTAATAGTCAGTCGTGACAGGCCCTATGGATTTGTCAGTATTGGGTTTAAAATGGCCCTTTTCCTTTGGGTGTTTGGGGCGTTTAGTTAAATTTGACACTTACCTGTCTTCGAACTTGTAGGCGTCGAGTTATAGTTATTGCTGTCCATCGCCGTTCATTATTATGGTTGTTTACTAAATACTGCGTCTTTTAAACTGACGTTAAACATTTAAAAGCTTTTGAAAATGAATCGAAATTACAAAAATAACATTTTTAAAACTAACACTTCATTTAGAGCTCTGTTTGTTTTTGATCATAAATGATTACTATTTAAGTTGGTTGGCCTATAACAAATGACACCAGTCAACTGTCAGTAAGTCGGATAAAAATTAAATAATCTAAGATTGGTAGATATTATAAATTATAATGCGTAAAGTTTGTATGTTTCAATTCTTTTTGACCTCATTTGCAGTAAAAGACATGTGGCAGTAATTAATTTCCTGCTCGGTGCAAAGTATTTGCGGCAAAACACAGAATGCTACGTGACTGGAGCGCTGTTGTTCTGAAAATAATTATACTTTTGAACTTATGAGTTCTTATGAACTTCTTGCCACTAAAATTAAGTTATAGATTGGACGCTTCTTCTTCTTCCTGCGCTTATCCCACTTTATGGTGAAAGGATTTTAAGTGCGCCTCAAAGAGGCTCCTTTCGTGCACTTGACACATATTTTCGAACTTTTTAGGTTCTACGATATGCCGGTTTCCTCACGATGTTTTCCTTCACCGTTTGAGAGCACTATCGTATCGTATCGTATCGTAGAACCTTAAAAGTTCGAAAATTTTAAAGCATCCATTACAATAAGTTTACCTCATAATTTAAAAACTCGTTTTGTGGTTCAAGACCCTTGAATACGACAGTTTTGACTATTTTACGATGTTTTTCTTTTATAACAATTTTAATAAAGAAAATCCCACACTAAAATAAATGTTATCTCTTTACTCCTTCTAAAAATCTCGACGAAAGGACTTCTTTTCGACGGGCAGAAATGGCGTGAGTCCTTTGCCCAGCAATGTGCTAATTAGTAATCTCTACACTATAGCGTAACAAAAACGTTTTTTCTCTTCTGTACTCTATACAAAATGTAAAATGTAAAGTCACATGTTTCAGAAACCCCACGCCATGCGCCTTTCCCCAACGTTCGACACTCGAAGTTACAATTTTATTCAAAGCAGATACCGAATGCCATGTTCTATCCGCGATCTATGCTGCTAGATAAGAGAATGTTGCTAACAAGAAAGGAACAGTATCGGTCAATAACCCCGACGCTCGTAACGGCTCAATTGCATAATGTTTACTTAACAACGACATCGGCACTAGAAACACCTGGATTTTATTAAGCTTAGCACAAGTTAGTCTTGATGCGTGTAGGTAAAAAAAGTAAAACAAAAGTTTTAAAACTTGAGGAACCGATTTAATGGCCCAACAAGCTCTGTCTGGCTCTGCCTCTGGGTCTGGTTTTGAGTCTCTGTTAGTGCTGTCTAAATAAATCCTACGTCGAAACGTCACACACACAGTCTAATACACTCACACAGACTCAAAACCAGAGCCAAAGACAGAGTCAGACAGAGCTTGTGGTAGGCCTACTGCTGAACCATTATTAATGAAACTTCTATAGGAAAAAAATCATGAAGATACCAAATTATATAAAAAAAATCGGTTGTCTGTAAAGTCGGTTTACTTACGCTAGTTGAACGTGACAACGTCATACAGCTGTCCACGCGGTGGCATCGCTCATACGAGAGACAGTTGTTGAACGCTGCCGAACGCGGAGGCCAATTTGTGCCTCTTTGTCGCTCGTTCCGCGCTCTCGCTTGCATGGAACGCCTCAGAGCGAGGTAACGCAACATGAGTCATGTTTTTTTGTGGTTGATGGACGCAGGGGAGTGCATCGTAGGGCACGTTTCTGACGTGCGTGACCTATGAGGTAATGATTTATAGGTATTATTTTTATCGGCATAATCTTATCATATAATATAAGTTTGAAGTTTCTTGGGTTAACTTACAAACTACTAGGGTTGGTTTTTATTGTCCCGGTTAGTTGGGTAAAAAGTAGTTATAAGGGCGGGAGCAAATTGCCGTGCTAAGGCCTCTTAAAATTTAATTCTAGCAAACCTTCGCAGACCCTTATTTATCAGACGCTATTTATCGTAACGGCTACGAGTTCCTAGGAGGCTGGGTTGCATGTTTAACTAATGTAAACCATGCTTAGTAACAGGCAGGGACAGTGGTCAGTATTTTTAAATTAATTTAGTAAAATTGGCTCATATATGGTCCTAATAGCTTAAAATGTATGAACACAATGCTAGTGCTCTCAAACGGTGAAGAAAAACATCGTGAGGAAACCCGCGGCTTAGTCAGCTCCGCACGTATTGACCATGTCTTTCCTGTGGACTAGGCCGACTGAGCTGTCAGGATGCTATAGGTGCTGGGCAAGCCTATTCCATCTAAAGTACTGTCCCAGGCACTATAGCGTCCCGTAAGTAGGGGCATGAGTAATCACCAATTACCCCTGACGCTATATAAATAATCTAAAATAGATGCAAAGGCCTGTTAGCTGTTAGCAGGCCGCTAAGTCTGTTGCCATCTTTTTTTTTAAATTAAAGTGACAGTGACAAGAGACTCTAATCTAAGCGAAGGAGGTAAAAATTTAGGTATAACCTTTTTATAAGTTCTGAAGACATTGTAATCCTGAATATTATAAGTATTACTTGTTTATTTTCTTTGTAAGTGAACGTAAAATCCAGTTGGAAAAAAGCAGCCAAGTGCGAGTCGGACTCGCCCATGAAGGGTTCCGTAGCATCAATTAACATAATATAAAGGTTTTTGTAGTTCGTCGAAAGGTAAATTATAAAAATAAAATAAGGTTTACGATTTATGACGTATAAAAAAAAAACTACTGACTAGATCTCGTTCAAACCAAAAATCGTTGGAAGTTTGCATAGTAATGTACAACATATATTTTTTTTAGATTTATCATTCTCTTATTTTAGAAGTTAGAGGGGGGGGGACCAACTTTTTTCTACTTTGGAAGTGTCTCTCGCGCAAACTATTCAGTTTAGAAAAAAACGGTATTAGAAACCTCAACATCATTTTTGAAGACCTATTCATAGATACCCCACACATAGGGGTTCTATAAAAAAAAAATTTTTGAGTTTCAGTTTCAAGTATGGGGACCCCCAAAATTTATAGTTTTAGAAAAAAACGATATTAGAAACCTCAACATAATTTTCAAAGACCTATCCATAGATACCCCACACGTACGGGTTCGATGAAAAAAAATTTTTTGAGTTTCAGTTTCAAGTATTTACCCCCAAAATTTATAGTTTTTTTTCTATTTTTGTGTAAAAACCTTAATGCGGTTCACAGAATACATCTACTCACCAAGTTTCATTAGTCTAGCTCTTATGGTTTCGGAGAAAAATGGCTGTGACACGGCCGGACAGACAGACAGACAGACAGACAGACAGACAGACATGACGAATCTATAAGGGTTCCGTTTTTGCCATTTGGCTACGGAACCCTAAAAAGATCAGTTTCTTTATTATCAGATATAGCTAAACACTTGGCTGCCATCACACCTGATGGTGATAATGCAGCCTAAAATAGAGCTTAGCCATAATCCACCTGTTCACGCTTTTCTTAAAAAATCCTATATTCAAAACAGATAAACTTTCATACCAGCTCATCCTGTGAGAGTTTCACTAGACCTTGTATATTTACACTATCGCGGTTATAAACATCGCCCGTATCCAAACAATGGCCAAACTCCTTGCATCTTGTTCACACGGAGAACATTCTCGAACACGTGTCCTCCAGTTCACATCAATTTATGACGTCTACATACGGGCGCATTCATCGACAACCCACCACCAATATTCCTACAACCTGTTTGACTTTCAACTCTATCTCTTTGTAATAGAGAGCTTAGAATTGAACTTTTTTTATGGAGTGTTCGCTTGTGATTGGTTATTGCGGATCGCGTTACTGGAGAGTTTCTTGAGACTCATTTGGATAAGAATGACCGTTGAAACTGATACGCTAAGTACCATTTAGGCTCAGTATACTCTTTCATGCAATATGGGTGGGTATTTCGTAGGCATTAGGTTCGTAGATACATTATAGATCTTGTTTCGTAAACATTGGTAATGATACGCGTGAATGTAGCAGACTATTTGGTTTCATGGTGATGATGGTGGCCACCTTGGTGAGAACATAAAAATTCATAGTCAATTATCAAACTCCCATAATCGGGACAAAACTTTTATTATCGGACTAAATAAATTATCAGTTCTCTGCCTTCTGACCGAGAACAATAAATATGTGTGATATTATTTTATGTATTTATTTTTGTTTAAATGAGATTGCAATCAAACTTTGATTGAACTTGATGGCATACAATCTTATGTAACGCGTCGTTTCGTCAATGGGAAAATTTCCTATAAAACCCTCGTTCATTTTTATTAGGGTGGTAATTAAATCTCACACCACACATTTTCCGCAACCTCCATTAAACATTCATAGCATTACTTCTTCCTGTTGAATCGCCTGACAGCGCGCCAAATACTTTGACATTCCATGATATGACAGGTGACAGACTTCAATCTTTGAGCACAGACAATAGAGCCATATATAGCATATTATTATTTAAAAATAGTAATAGAACAATCAACGCCGCGTTATAAATAGGTAAGGTAAAAAATTAAACTCACTAGAAAAAAATACAAGTTTTATTCAATAAAACCGCAAGCACAAGGCTAGCTTCACAGTAACTTCTTATACCTAATAAGTAACTCTTTTGTAGAGCGATGAGCCTGTCAGAAGCTTGTTATCCGTATCTCTCAGGTTTCCAATTTACAGCGATATTGTGTCGCAGCGTCGGGGTGTGAAAGGGTGAAAAAGGATGAGAAAGGATGTTTGTCAAGAATCGGATTACTTTCTATGCGCTTTGTGTAGTTGAGATATTTTCTTACCATATTGCATTTATTTATCTCGTAAATTTTAGAAGGAGGTAATTATACTCGTACCTCCTTCTAAAATTTATTTTTTATTTATAATTTTATTTTTTATATATAAAAAAACTATGTTGAAAGCTATGTTAGATGGGGATAAGAAAAAAGTTTTATAGCTAGGTAATATTACATAATTTTCCAAAACATTGCTTTTCATTTTAAAATAAACCGCGAATTTATTACTTACTTATTATAAAGAGCAAATATTTGATTGTTTGTTTGCATCAAATAGGCTCCGAAACTACTGGACTGATTTGAAAAAATCTTTCTTTTGGAAAGATACACTACCTATCCCCGGGTGCTTCCATAATTTTGTTCTTGGGACTGTGACGTCACATTGAAAGCACTCTACCAACATAAGAAACTTAATTTTGAAATTTAAATTTAAAAAGGTACCTACTGTGGAGTTCAAATAGATGCATCCTAAAAAGTAAGGAAGTAATAAAATAGCTACGTTAGTTTTTATGCAAAAGCTCATTATCTTGCAAAAGCTTACAGCACCAAGAACTGAAAAACATGATGACGTCATTCTTTTCCGAGAGAAGAAACACTTTCAATAGATTTACAAAGATGAAAGGCCGGGCTTTCTGAAAACTTGTAACCGTAGTATAGCGGTTCTAAGCTGATGTGAAAATTGAGATCAACACCTCTAATGCAACTTGGGAAAACTTCCTTAGTGTTCTTGCACGATAAGTTATAGGTACGCTTTTAATTTCTTCCTGATCAAAATGTATTCAGTCGCGGTATGAAAATGTTCGTCACCTTAGAGTCGGATTTTACTTGCGCCAGTGAGTCATTTGATCATAAACACATTTTGACATAATTTGTGACGTTAACTTATCGGTGTATTCTGTCTATTCAGTTTCAAAAAGTAGTAAGTAGTAGGTATGTCATTTTCATTTTTTTTCATTTTTTTCATTTTCAATTAATTTTTCAATTCATTCTTTTAAATTCTTTATCATTTATTTTTTAAATAAATTTTTCAATTCATAAATTCATTTATGTAATCGTGATACGTTGAACAAATCAAGTTGAAAATCGACGAACATTTTCATTCCGCCACTATACATGCAACATCAAAAAGTATGTAATAACTTTGAATTGCCTTGACCTGACTTGCTTTCGTCTTTTTCAGACTGATGATGATATTTTTTTATTTGTACTTTTCAAACCAGAAATGCCAATCTACTTTTGATGTTGACTGTACTGCTAAATTACGTCCGTTCATCTGACAGCGCTATTTTGAACAAAGCTTCTTTATTTGCTGACTTTGTTCATAAAAGTGAAGGTATTACTGAAACACGGATGTAACTCGACGGACGAGGGTAGTAGTTGGTAACTCAATTTTAGAAGTTATTTGGACTGAAACGAGCATTATCTAGTTCCTACCGGAGACTGACCGGCCTCAAGATTCAGGACCTGTAGATTCGGCTACATACAGTTCAGAAAAAAATATCCAAATCTAAAAGATGTGCTTTACTGGTATTCGCAAATAAGCTAAACTTTTCAGTAGGAAAGTGTGTTTGGATCAAAACTATTTTTTGCTTAACTGCATACAATCAGATTGCATACAAAGTAGTTGTTGGTTATTTTTGTTAAAGAAGAAGGAGAAGAATTTGAACAGATATCTAATGTCCTCAAAGCGCTTAACTATCGCCTAGACACATCTATCAGAAGTTTCAAAGTGATCCTTGTAAATATATATACCTATATTTTATGTATTTGATTATCACCAACTTCTATAAGCGAAAGTGTCCGTTTGTTCACACACACGCATACTCACCCCCACAGTTCTATCGTGTTCAACGTTACTTGTATCAGGGGTCTGCCTGGGTTGGATAAATTGCCAATTTTGACTTACATCGTTTTGTGTTATCGCACGTGTAAAGCTTGCACTTGGAAAATATTTTGAGTAGCCGACTGCTATTTTTAACCGACTTCCCAACCGAATAAATAAAGAGGAGGTTTTGGCATAGGTTAACTTCGTTATTTAAGAACTGATTTGGTATTTTTTTATCTGAAAAGTAATACTTCCAGATTGGTTCGATATAAATTTTATCAAAATTGGTTCAGTGTTGTTTGGCTATGAAGTCCGTTTCTGAAGGTTTTTAAATTACACTTGTTATAATGATACCTTTCCATATCAGTGGAAGTTCCAAAACATTTTATACATTCTAGTGCAGGCGACCTACAGGTCGTCAGTCGTACAGAATGTTCGTAACTTTTAATTTCGTAAGAAAATTCGTAACTTTTAATCTATAGTGTCGCATGAATTTCTGACTGGCCTCCCAGCTCAGATGGTAGTAGCTCTGCCTTCTGCGCCGTAGGTCATGGGTTCGATCCCCACTGAGAATAATTATTTTTGCAGGAAACATAGATGTCTGTTCTCTGTCTGGGTGTTATATTGTATTTAAGTAGGTATACATAATAAAAAAATATATGTAGGTATTATATCAGCTCATAGTACAAGCTCTGCTTAATTTCGTTCTGGATAGTGTTGTGTGGATTGTCCACAATATTTATTTTATTATATTTCTATAATCTACATATCCTATATACCCCGACTTTTCATATTATATACCATACATAAAGGCACTTACCTGGTTATTTTTTGTGGTTACAAAACGATTAATTTGTATGGTATTAAGATACCTATAAACCATTTACAGCGATTATACTTGAGCTCACCGCGCAATAAAACGTAAAGACTTTTATAAAAAAAGTTTATAATCTTCAGTTTATTACATCGTATTTGCTATTCTGTTTATGGGGTTCAATTTAAACACAAAACGTTTTTATAAAATAAACTTTATTCTTGTGCTTCGCAAGAAAGTACGATTATGGTTATTTGATACATATTTTATCCAGCCTAGCTAGCATCTGCATCTTTGCTATAAACAAGCTTGATTTTGTACAGGTTAAAATAAATGAAAAAAAATGCGTTAGGTACGTGCCACGGATGACTAATCGACGAATCAAATACTTTACGGCTGTTTAACTAATTTGCAAGCAAATTTCATCCTTGAGAAGAGTACCTATAGTTTCTATGCACAGTCACAAGAAGATGTTTGCTATATCAACTAACGCTGGTCTCTCGCAATAATGTCATCTATACCACTTTATACAAAACTATTGATTTCAAACAAAGAGACAACAAAAGTTGAAAGCACACTAGCAAAAGTGAGTAAAAATAATTAGGCAGGCACCTACCGAAGTTTACAAGATGCAATGACACAAAGAAACACACATTTTACCATAATCCTTAGTCATAAAAATAGACAATAGCACCCGCTCCCATAGATCGAATCGAATAGCCAAGTCCTCATTAAGTCGCGTTCACCTCGCGTAATGATAAAGTCTTGTCCTATTCCTCGGCGCACGCAATCCACATTGCCTCTATCACTCTACCACAGCTTTTATAAACTAGCTGGATTACTCAAATTCTTCTTCTTATAGCCCCTTCCCACTGGTGGGTGATATCGCGCACCAGCCCGCACTAGCACGCACGACACACCATGGGAACGGTCTCGTGCGCCGAGGTGCGCGGTAGCACAGGAGCATTTCTGTGTGCGTTGCCGTGCGTCGTCGTCGTGCGCGGTCCGGGCTGGTGCGTGATATCACGCACCGTAGGAAGGCGGCATTATTCTTGTCCTGTACATTTTTTTTCAAAACAGAGTGTGGTGTAAATAAATTACATGAATGAGAAAGACTCTTTTTGTGGGCTTGACAAGTATTTTAGAATTTTTTAATTCTACGAAAGAGGATGTCTTCTTTCCCCGTTTGAGAGTACCTAATGGAAAGAAAAAAATAAAATAGAAGGTTTTTATTTATGCAAACTGTAAAGACAAGAAATAATGCAATTTAAACAATTAATACGCAGGCAATGGCATAGTATAGCATTTTTTTTATTTGAACCCTCTACCTTAGCAACTAGACCGCATGTTGTTTCCATGGGATTCCGATCCAAAAAGCGGAACAAAAGAAAAGATTGAGTTTTATTGAGTTTTGCTATAACTAAGTCAATTCAGTTGTATCAAAAGGATCACTTTATAATAAATGAGCAAGCTGTGCCTTTACAGTCTGTGTCAAGCCCCACCCAGTTAATGTATTGTCGTATCGTTTTACTGCCTATTAAGTTTAGGTACTTCGTAGACCTTTCATGGTCAGCCGTTGCGAATTTATGCCGTAAATGAACAAGCTTTCTCTTATAGACTGTGGCGGTTACCCAGTTAATCTTTTGTCGTGTGGTTTAAGTACCTTACCTATTTGTTTTTAGAGCCTTGGTTTGATCATACAGCAATAAAACCATTGAATGTTTTAACCATAGTTGTCGTTACAAAGTGCATTATAAACTATTTAGAATAATATGAGCTTTCTAAAATCTGCATAATTATTTTACATTTAACTTGCTACGATCTCTTTTTTTTAAACTACCATTTTACGTAGTACTTACTAAAGCTCTTGGTGAAGGGCTCGACCGGGGAAGTACCTAGTAGTACCTACTATGTACTACCACCATGCCTATTTCTGCCGTCAAGCAGCATTGCTGTGTTTGAGTTTGAAGAGTGTGGGTGCCGGTGAAATTAGTGGCACGTGACTATATGCCTCAAGTTGATGTACGCATCAGGGCAATGCTTTGTTATAGACGAGGGTCACCACTTAATCATCATTTCACTTAGGTCATTTAGGTGGGCTATATAGTTGTTCAATTAGCTAGTGGCAAAAAAAAATTGATGCTGAGATCCGTTCTGCTACTAAATAAATCTTTTATTTAAGATTTATTTTAGCTCTTAGAAAAAATTTGCATGAACATGACCCAATGTGGTTTGAATTATGAGCGTATGTAACACACAGCAAAGAGGATTCAATCCGACTATGAAATTGAACTACCATATCAAGACGTTTAAATACGGGATGAACGTATTTGAATTGAACATACTATTTGTTAACATTCTTCGTGCGTGCCTTATTGTATCTTCTCATATTTCTGCCATAGCAAAACACACCATATTTACAATCGGATAGGGTATGTTTTTGCTTTGGATTATTGTTTTCTTAAGACGCGATAAGCCTATCAATTTCCAACAATACTCAGTATGTGAAAACTGTTTTCGACCTTTGGTATGGTACGTGCTTGACTTCTGACGCGACGCTTTTATTGCTTGACTAGTGGATTGACCATGACTTCTTATGTCTGGTCCTTATACGGACTGCATCCTCCCACTAATGCACGTTGCGCTATCTCTAGATCGTTTGTTACGGTCTACAAATAGCTCAACTGTTTCTTGTGTATTTTGTACATTTTGTGAATATTTTTGTTTAATTGTAAGTTTCTTGGTGTCTTGGATGCACTCTTCAATTTTAGGTAGTTCTGTCTTGAAAATTACGACGGAGGTTTTGAACTCTAAACTTCTATAAAAAGTAATTTAAAGTGATTCTCTCACCAAATGTTAAATGATGTTGCAGTCGACAGTGTACCGCACTCACCTAGAAAATACCTATTCACTTTTTTTTAAAAACGTCCAAATCATAGGTATTATAATAATCATAGGTCCTTGGAATCAAAGGATAAGTGGTAATCATAGGTGGGCAGTTAGCGATAAGGCCGCCCATTGTTTTACTGTGAATTTTATTTTTAAGCTAAATACTAATACCTAATAAAAGTTTATTTTCAAAAAATAGGACATACTTGACAGCATAAATCTGACATAAAAAATAGGAAAAGTAGGACATAGGAATACTGTATTCCTATTATGTGTCATAGTGATTCTTCTTTTTTTCTTTATCTATCTATCTATTCGGAAAAACAGACGCTGGCAACGAGTTCCACTCATTGGCTGTCCGCATTATAAAAGTGGAGGCGAATCGCTTAGGCCTTAGAGCAAGAAGATGGTGTATCAACCATCAGCATGAATGGATGCCTCGTCGCTACGTCTGGTGGTCCAGTGATGAATGGGGATAGGGGAACCAAGTTGTAAAGTTCCTGGGCACATTCACCAAAATGTATCCCTAGAAGACCGATAAGCCAGCTACTTTACAAGGATA
The DNA here is from genome assembly GCA_939531255.2 of Thera britannica. Taxonomy (NCBI): domain Eukaryota; kingdom Metazoa; phylum Arthropoda; class Insecta; order Lepidoptera; family Geometridae; genus Thera; species Thera britannica. The sequence goes on along the minus strand of OW618041.2, from coordinate 3,957,565 downwards.
CTCCAGACAAAGAACTTTACACTAGATCAATGCATCATCGCAAATGAGCATTTTTGCTCGTCGTTCAATCGACTCCAAGGCCTCCAGCTGGTATTTAGCAGAGCCATCCCAAAGATGAGAACTGTATTCCATACACGACGGGACTGAATAGAAAACATTTTTTCATGCATCTATAGGAATTGTAGGTACATTATTCACCTGCTGATGTCATGGTATATGCTTTCAGTAGGTACTTAAAAAGGTCAGTCAGCCAGTCATGCACCAGTTTTATCACAACGATGAGAAGAAGTGCTTCGGTAGTCACTTTTCTTTATTATCTCCACCGAATATATGGCGGTAGCACGTTTCTGTATTCCACTTGAGATGAAAAATGTAGCCGTTTTATTATTCTCACATTGTCGGTCTATAAATAGAATAAGAACCCTATTCACTTTCTGTATTTGTTAAGAATTCTACATAATATCTACGCACAGTTATAAGTAGGTGTAGTTTGCTAAAGAGGTGTCGGTCACATGACGGTGAAGAGTTAATTGTTTATTTCCCACTTCAAAAATGTTCAATAAAAAAACATGTGTCGTGTCACCCTTTTCAAGGCTCTGCCTGAAAACCAGCGTTGCTTGGCATGGTAACTAACACCATATCAGCAAGCAACAAGCTGAGCCTGGGCCTATTTGACATATTATAATCTTTTCATTACTCATACTCTGAAAGTAGGTCTGAAGTTGCCTGAGGGGCCTAATAGAAAGTAAAACTTTCAGCCCTAGGGAGAATCGCTTTCTACTGACAGCTGTCAAATTATAAAAAAAACAAGTTCTATTTTATTCAACCATGTTCCAACTTTCTAAGGTCTTTCTAACTGCAAAGAGGTCGTTGAACCAAATTCCAACTTTTTATTCAGCAAGTAGGTTGGAAACCCATTACAACGGTAAGAAGTTTATAAAGTCTAATTAGAGCGCAATGTAAAATTTAAATTTAAATAACATAAAGATCTTCTAAATTACTTGATTAATATTAGCTTCAACTATTTATTTAAAATAACATAGATTGAGCAAAAATTTACCATTTTTTAAATTATGAGAATGAAAATAATGGCTGAATAATTCTGGCGAGCCGTAGCCGAAGGCCCGCCAGAGAAAAAGAAAAAAAAAACCGGGAAGGCGGCAATTCAATCTTCATTTTCACAAATTTTTCTTTCATGTTTTTATTTTTACTATCCTTGTATTCGTAATGAAAAGCACAGTGTTTACCTCGGGTGAAAGTCTTTTAAGTCCCTCAAGCTCCATTGGCGCCCTCGCTAACGCTCTGGCGCCAAACCCGTCTCGGGACTCAAAAAACGTGACTTTCAACACTCGGGTAACAATGTACTATTGTACCATTCAGCTAGGGTCGGAACTGGCTAGTTTCTTAAAGTTTCTGTTGGTATTGATCTAAGTATACGCAGTTAATGTTGTATTATATTTTCTGCCTGGCTTCAGCTGTCCATTTTGTGTTTTTAAATGTATTTGCCTTTATGTCAAATAAGTAAATATATTTTCTCTCTTTCTTTCAAACCTTACGCTGTATAAAATATCTATTTAGTTAGACCCTAGAGTGACAGAAAAGCAGGCTTTTGTGTAACACTCTTTCATCTCGAAACAAAAGCAACTGATAAAATCTGTGTCCTCATCAATCGTGAGCCCATTAAGTATATTAGATAGTTCTCGCTCATTAAACAAAATCGATATCTGAGCCACCCGCACTATGCTGCGATAGATCGAGTCGAGTCGAGTTGAATCGACACGACTCCTGATAACTTCCGAAATCTCGAGATAAAGCGACCGTGGGCTAGCAACTGCTTATTTTTATAGAGCTGGCATAATTTCAATACCTATCTAAATACTCACTGTTAAACAAGAAAATAAAGGCGTGTAAAAACGCAAAAAAGTTTGAGATATTTCATTTTGTTTATTTGCATAAAACACAGACATAAAAAACAACGCTTAAAAACATGGTACCTAAGTATGGGAGAGTACAAAGATGTCAAAAGTCTATAGTTATTTGTTATACAAGAGTGCAAAGCTGCTTTTTAACCGCGTGCTCAATTTTGATGACCGAGCAAGCGCAGGATTCTAATATTTAACCACGAGCGGAGCGAGTGGTTTAAAAGTTAGAATCCTAAGCGTTGGCGAAGGAATCAAAAGAGCACAAGGTGAAAAATCTTTGCACTCGAGTGCAACACGTAACTTTTCATCCCACCTCAGCGAGGAAATTACCAAATGCAAAAACGACTAAAACACACCAAGAAGGTTCCGAGTATGAGTTTTTAACAAATTTAAAAATGTTTTTTTTTTTTTTTTTTTTTTTAATTTATTTAAAGGGCTTTGTCGCAATGCGACCACACTGCCCTATAATAACACAACAAATAAAACTTAACTTAAACTAAATTTATACAAACTTATTATTGTCTAGCTAAACCAATTTCTGCTAATTTATATAACATCTTGGCTTGATCCGACAAGGGACAAGCCAAGATGCTATTTATCATACCAACATTCATACATCTTCTTCCAAAACAACCTAATCTAAATCTATCATTTCGAACACACTCCAGCAAAACATGTTGTACATCTTCCAATGTACCACAGTCGGTACAATTCGGAGATGGGACTTTTTTCATTAGAAAAGCAAACTTGTTTGCCGGGATGTGTCCAGAACGTAATCGTAACGCCAACTTTAGCCAATTTCTGCTTAGCGATATATTATCTATCCACGGATAAGAAGATATTTGAGGTTGGATAGTTCGGAACCATATACCCTTTTCTCTAGACCTCTCATCAAAGTACTCCTGCCACAACACTCTACAATTCTCCTTTATTAAATTACCATGGTCCGTATAAAGAGGTGTTACGGAAAAAGGAACCCCATCTATATAAGCTTGTTTAGCTAACTCATCAACTAATTTCATTCTCAGAAATCTGGATATGAGATGGAATCCATTGAATTACAACTCTTTTGTTAAGAGATTGCAGACGAACTACAGATTCAAGAATCTGATATGCAATCGGCACACCCCTGGTATGACATTTAGTACAGCGAATCAAATGTTGCAAAGAACTTTTAGAATCTGTCAATATGACAAAACTATCAAAATTTACTGATTGAATATAAGATAAAGCTTCAGCTATAGCAATCAGTTCTATGTGCATTATTGAAATATCAGCGCTAATTATAAGCTTCAAGTGACAACATTGATACGGATCCAAGAAAGCTGCACCGGCTAAAGAACTACTGTCTTTAGACCCATCAGTAAATATTTTATACGAATTTCCATAGCGTTGATCGATGAAATTGATACAAATGTTCTTTAAATTGACACTACTGTAAGTACGCTTGGCACGATCTACCAAAGGAATGGAATCAAACACCACCTGACTTAAGTCAATATTACTAACCCAAGTGTCAAGAGAAAACATCTCCAAATGATTACTACAGTGAATAGGAACAGATTCCAATGAATGAAGTGAGGAGATAAGCAAGGGAATCTTTTTATTAGACCAGTAACGTGATCGAATACAAAGAGCTAGATCTCGCAAACTACTCATGGTTTTATTATTGGCAAAGGATTTGGACTTTAAAATGAACTTTTCCGCCAAAAACTTTCTCCTAAACTGGAGAGGAGTTACAGATAACTCACTCTCCATCACATGTATCGGAGTACTACGAATATAGCCACCTATAACTCGTAAAGCTTGATTTTGAACTTTATCTAGTTTTAATAAGTTTGTTTTACAACAGTTGTCATACAAAAAACAACCATAATCCACTCTACTACGAATTATAGAAATATACAAGCGCCTCAAATGCTTTTGATGAATACCCCATCCGGGCCCGGCTAAAGCTTTTAGTAAATTAATGAATTTAGAAACTTTTTGAACTGTCTCATTTATACGCTTACCCCAACGTAATGAACTATCCAACCACAATCCCAAATATTTAATATGACTAACCATTGGCATAGAGTAATTATCTATCTTGAAATTAACTATACTTCTAAAAATACCTTTTTTGAAAACACAAAATTTGCTTTTCAAAGGAGAAATATTTAAACCTAAATTAAATAACATGACACTCAAATTTTGACAAGCGAGTTCAAGTTCTCTAACAGCAGTGTCTACGTTAGTATTAGATATATACAAAACAAAATCATCGGCATATTGAGATATGCAAACATTATGGATGTTTTTACAAATATTAATAGTGGCTACATTAAAAAGAAGAGGTGACAACGGGTCGCCTTGAGCTAATCCACGCCCGGTAGATCGAACTGAGTTACAACCATCTACAGCTACACTCAACTGCCTATGTTTCAAATAAGACCAGAGATACATACAAACCTTTGAACCCGCTCCCAATTGATCTAGTAAACTTAACAAACTTGGCACATCTACATTGTTATAAGCGTTATCTATGTCAATAAAACAAGCAACAGTAGGAAGATTTTTAGAAAACCCTAATTGTATATGAGACACCAATCGAGTAAGATTATCGTAACAAGACCGAGCTTTACGAAAGCCTATCATATCGTTAGAAAATAAAAGACTTTTCTCAAAAAACCACTCCAATCTCTTAGTTAAGATAGAATGGAAACTTTTACAAATGCATGAAATCAATGAAATTGGACGAAGAGCATCTCTACCTTGCTTAGGTATCGGAATTACACTTACGATCCGCCATTGCAATGGCACGAAGTTGTGATGAAAAAATATGTTGAACAAATTAACTAACAAACGCTTACCTATGGTCGGAAGATGTTTGATCATTGAAAAAGAAATATTATCATAACCGGGAGCAGTATCAATATGCTTGACAGAGCTTTCTAACTCTTGCATTTTAATATCGGATTCTAAATGACTATTGCTGGAATGGAAAGATGGTTGAGGAGGGCATGCATAGTCAGGAGCTAAATCATTAAGAAGTTTCTCTGCCCGATTTTTATCAATACAGCGATTAGAATTCGTACGATGACCCTTTATCCATCTCATTTTACGCCACATGTCTGGTGAATTTGTCGTGTTATCGATGGAGCTACAAAAGGCTTGCCAAGACTTGGCCTTAGCTATCCGAATGACTCGCTGAGCATTACTTATTTTCTGTTTTAATGAATCTAGGTTTGCAGGGGAAGGACAACGCCTTAGAGTAGCCAAAGCTAGCCGACGTTCAGCCACAACCTTAGAGATTTCGGCATTCCAATAGGGCTTAGGAGAAAATTTGTCAGTAAAATGTTGAGAAATTTTATAATAAGGAATAAATCTTTCAGCAGCCAATTGCAAAGTGTCCTCAAACTTGTCATAAAACTCCTGCGGATCTACAGGAATATGAAAATCAGAGAATGCAGATTCGATAAATTTGGTGTAAGAACTCCAATCACCTTTCTTAAAATTTCTTTTCTTAATAAACTCTCTATGTACACTAGAACTAAAAGATAATTTAACTAAAAGATGATCGCTACCAAAAGATTCATTGGTTACTTTCCACGAAAAAAGAGTAGACAAATCAGTAGTAACAAAAGAAATGTCTGGTGACGTTTGTTGCAATGAACCATCAACAAGACGAACACGGGTCGGGCTGCCATCATTTAAATGAACAAAATTATGATCCAACATAGAATCAAAGACCAACAAACCTCTTCGATCTATTTTACTAGACCAATTGGTATGATGAGCATTAAAATCACCTAGCACTAAGGATTTCCTGTTATCCATTAAAGAAAAAACATGATCCCAATCGTTTTGAGAGGTACGTACTCCGGATGGACAATACACGGAAATAATGTTCTCAATATGCCGACAGTTAAGAATCTTTACGCATACAAGCTCAATGCCTGCATTAGGACAAAGAACAGGACAAGCTATGGCTTTTACAGATTTATGCGTCAAAATAGCTACACCTCCGTATGAATCAATTCTGTCACGTCTAAAAATATTATAGGTGCTCATATTGAAAAAACTGTCAGGTTCAAGCCAGGTTTCACTCAAAACAGCCACATGAACCTTTTCTTGGGACAAAAATGATTCCAGACAAACGGATTTAGGACGCAGACTTTGACAGTTCCATTGTATTATATTAACGTTCAAAATAATGGTGTTGCTATCCATTATTTATGAATAAGCTCAAAAGCGAGCCAACGGAACAGAAGCTGGCCACCTTGGAAATTATCCACTCCGTTACCACCGACAAACCCTCACGAATTTTGTCCTCTAAAGATTGTCTACTTATTAATATATCTTTCAAACTCATCAACAAACGCATAAAGCCGAAGTCCATACCCTCTGATGATTTAGGAATGTCACTTTTGCTTGCGTTTGCCTCAGACCTTGGCACATCATCACAGCATTCATCTTCCATCTGCTGCGGAACTTCAGCCGAGAAATGACCCGAAGCAGATGACAGCGGCCTCCGTCTTCTTTTCTTGCGACCCTGCACTAACTCAAAGGGGCCCTCTGAGGAAGGCGCAGGTGGCGCAGATTGTGGCAATGAAAACAGCTCCGAAAATAATCTTACACTGCGAGAAGGCTGGTTATTGGAAGTCTTCACAGGAACAGCTGGCTCAGACAAGACCCGACTCGACGGCGCGACGCCAGGACCAGGAGATAAAGACCGCACAGGAACCACAGGGGGGACATACAAGCCAGAGGCTCTCTTATACGTACAATTGGATTCTGACATCAACTCTCTGATTCTCCTCTCTTTTTTAAAAACTGGACATACTTTTTGTAGAGCCATATGGTTACCCGTACAGTTGATGCAGCGATACGATGTACTTTCGCAATTCTCATGCCCCTTGGAACATTTCGGACACACAACCTTTTTCGACGGACACATCATTCTAGTGTGGCCAAACTTCCAGCAGCGAGAGCATTGAGTTACAGGGAAAATAAACGAGTCGACTTTTATTCTCATGTCATGGATGAATATATGCGAAGGAGGGGAAGGACCTTTGAATGCCAGACGCACTGACTCACACTTTACCCAGCCAGAAGCTACGTCTCCATCGTGTTTTCTCATATTGAGCCTTTTAACAGCAAGAATTTCTGCATCGCACCGAAGATTCATCATTATTTCTTCTTCGGAGACATCTAGATCAATGTTCTTTATCACGCCATAGCAGATTCCAACTTCAGAAGTTTTTTGGCACCTCCATCCCAAATTATTCCACGCCTCACACTTAATAAAATTGTCCGCGTCAGATTCCTCCTCAAAAGTCATCAGCATCTTAAGTTGATGAATGTATTTGATGCGAGTTATACCACTGATCTTATTTTCTTTAAAAAGACGGGCCAAGGCGAACTGTTTCGGCAATGGGGATGAGCTTGTTACGCAAACCTTCTCATCAACCTCATCAACGAGAGACTTTCGCACCGACTTCCGCCCTCTTGATACTGTATTCCACCCTTCCTCATCAGAATTTACACCATGCAACCTTTTACGTTTCCCTTCGTCTTTTAAACCTCGATCTCCATCAACTGCATCCTTGTACTTCTCTGCGACATCAGAAAGCCCATCATAGTCATGATCGCTTAGTATGTTGAACTCTATCCCTTCATCACATAATGGCGGATTTTGGTCCATCATTGGACGCTATCCTCCTGACCCAGGAGGTCAGGATCACAGAAAACACTAATTTAATAAATAAAATTTCACAAATTTTCAAAAAAAACGCACTTCTCGTTTGGCCGTTACTATCTTAAAAATGTTGCATGATAAATTCGGCACCATGCAGGTAGAAGAAAATAGGTTAAATGATGTTTTGAATTCACAAATACACCAAGAAGGTTAAGAGTGCGAGTTTTTACCAAATTAAAAAAGGTTGTATGATATATTCAGCACCATGGAGGTAGAAGTACATAGGTTGTGTATTCACAAACTTAGTGAACACGATATTCTAAATTCAAATTTACTTTATCCTCTAGCGGATAAAAACGGGTTTTCCACTCAGATATTGAACAGTAAAAATACACTTTCCGAGATGGTGGGATGAAAAATATTTTAACAGGTGTTCAAAAATTCAAGGTACATACATAATAATTATAATATTAAAATTTGACAGAAGTAACCTCGATAGACTGTAGGTAAATTTATGACCATTGAATGAGGTAAGTAATTATTGCGATTTCACCTCTAAGTATAATCAATGGTTTTTTATTCATTGGAGTAGTCTAAACGACTTTTGACCTATTAATGAAGATGACACGTCTGTACTGTTTGTATGTGTCTGGCTTTATTCGGTTTATATGATTAAAAGCTCTCGCATCGATCATCGACAGAGCTAAATGTACCCAACTTTGATATCGATATTAACTGTCAAGTATGCCCGTTATCGAATGATCGTTAATCGAACGCACGAATATGAACTCAATGCGTATAGTATTGTCTTAGCATTCATTTTACGTAGGTATTCAAAATTTTCAAATCGTTATAAAACCCAGGGAAACCTAAACCAATTCGACGCCAAAAAAAGAAAACTTTTTTTGTATTTCAGTGCATAAAATGGCTACAGTTCTACGTATTTGACATCTTACAGAAACTGGTACTCGTTCTCTGAATTACTAAGATGGATTTCAAAATAATCAAAGAAAGCCAGAAGGATAATATTCTCTACTCAGAACAATATGATTCTAATAATCATAAGAAAATATGAAGCAGGTTAGAGCTACGAGAACAACTTGTTACAAACTTTTTCTTTTTTCGCGTTGTTTGAGTAACTGGGAGCATCTGGTGAAACTGGTCTCCAAACAAGATTATAGTCTTGAGTCTGCTTTATTAATACGCAGAGAGTCTTCCAAGTGGTTTCCTTTGCCGTTTTGTTCTATCTCAAGGCTTAGTAACAGCCTTCGGGTTTACTTAGCGCTTCTGATATCTTTAGCATGCGAACATTTTAGTAGAAATCTAGGAATAATTTAGCACCAAAAAGTTCGCATGTACTTGAAAAAACTCCTTGCTGGCTTCCAACCTTTTTAGTCTCTACGAATAAAAGTACTTACTAACCCCTTTTTGGTAGAAATCTAGGAATAGTTTATTACCAAAAAGTTCACATGAACTAGAATAAACTTTTTGCTGGTTTTTAACCTCTTCACTTTAAACTCCATGCTGGTTTCCAACCTCTTTGGTCTCAAGCTGCATGACATGTATAGCATTTTATGAGTTATTTTATAAAAAAAACATAGCAGCTAAACTGGTGCCTAGCTCTACTAAATTCTACCTGAGTCTTTTAATTTTCCGTTCCGCGCAAAGTTGAATAACTGTTTGATTGTTGGATGTTCACGCACAAGTTTTCAACTTTCAACGTCAACGCTATTTTCAAGCGATAAGTTATCTAATAAGAGATAGATACTCATTGAATTGTCTCATATAGCTGAGGAACAAATTATTTTGAAATGAAATGAAATAATTTATCTGCTTGAAACACGGCACATTTTAGATGTCCACTAAGTCGGAGGATGGAAAGGGCTCAGAATCGTTCTTCTTAGAAATGTTTCGGGGAGGCCTTTGTCCATCATTGGACTCCTTCAGGTTGATGATGATGATGATGAGATGCAGGTGCGCAAGATCAAGGCTCGGCTTTCAAGTATAAGTAGCAAGTAGGTACGTCCTGGAGCCATCGTGAGGTACCACGCCCTTCGCGTATATAAACAAGTGATGCCGCGAAATAAAGGCATAGTTATCGATTATTTGTTATGGTTATAAGTAAACGGCACAATTTCATTTTAAAATATCTAAAATAACTTTACTGACATTGTATTGTAATTTTTTTTTTCGAGGATTTGATTTAAGATTATTTTCATCGGTTTTGTGAGTTCATCGTTTCAAGAATAGGTATAGGTACCTACATAAAATTCTAGAAGTTTCAATTCATAGCTTAGGCTTGCTCTTGGAAGTCTGATTAATATAAAATTAAGTTATCGAACAGTTTGGGCTTAGTCAAAATAAACTTAGACCAAACTCTGTGATTATAATTATTATGTTGCCTGGTACCTATTTATTTTATAAATTTCACTGTGATCATATTCAGCTTGACTGCCGTCAACTATTCAATCATTTTTTTCATAACCCGTGTTTGTTCTCAATACGTCCGTAAAGTTCCTTACCATGTCCGAAAGCGCACGCTATCTGCAATCAACTGCAGCTGCGTAGACCCGAGTTAATGCACTTTCTAGAGAAAATTATACACTCAGACCATGTATATAGTATAGCTAGGTATAGATAAGTAAACTGTATAGTATTATCGCGAGTACTTACTTGTAGTTTATCCGTACAAAAGTTTATCTAACGCAGCCTTACAGCCACTTTCGGGTCTGAGTGAGATTTTTTTGCAGAGAGCACTGGTAGTCTAGTTGAAGCGGAGTACTCTCAAACGGTGAAGGAAAACATCGCTAGGAAACCGGCGTGCCGTAGAACATAAAAAAGTTAGAACAACACACATCAAGCGCCACGCAAAAAGGGCCCGCCAGCGGCCTGCTTGCAGAAACCAATACGCACACCAAGTGCGGATGATGAATTTGCTATTTTGATGAATTTGAGATTTTGTATTTCACCGTCTTTTTTTCAAAAAGTTCGTTTCTTTCTTGTTGACTGTATCTAAAGTCATCGAGAGATATGGAGCCAATCACTCGTATTGTTTGCTACGCTTTTCTGTTTACTTCTGTTTTTTCAATTGCTTGCCCCAATATAACTTCGACACCTGTAGGCGTTGATTCGGGTATTCCAATCCAAATACGAATGAAAATACCGAATATCGATACGCTCGAATTGGCTACTGTGCTCGATTGCCCCATATTTGCTGAATCGGTATCACAAAATGTGTTTTTTAAAAAACTGTTGCATCGGAATATTAATTGGCTATCGTGAAATTTCCAATATTTGTTCTGTGATATTTATATCGAGTAATCAACTTTGAGCATGATCGAGTTATTGACTGGCCTTTCAGCTCAGTTGGTAGTAGCTCTGCCTTCTGCGCCGTGGTCGTGGGTTCGATTCCCACTGAGAACAAATATTTGTGTAGTCAACACAGATGTTTTTCTCTGTCTGAGTGTAATATTGTATTCTGTGTATGTATTTACAAAAATAAATATGTAAGTATTATATCTGGTTGCCATAGTACAAGCTCTGCTTAGTTTGAAGCTTGATAGTGTTGTGTGGATTGTCCACAAAATTTATTTATTTATTTATTATTGACAAGTAGTATTCTATTTTTGTTGTCAATATAAAGTAAACTGTTGAAACGATCAAGATAAAAATTGGCACAGGGATAATATTGCCTGCTTAAGTACATAGTGAAGGCGGAAAAAGGCTACTTTAAATTTATTTTTAGTTATAAAGCCTTGAGAGATCTAGCAGTGGACTTGGAGTCGACTGATGATGATGAATAAAACTTACAAAAACTACATTTTCTATTAACAAAATAGTTTCCTTAACATTTTTTGAGTTTTTAGTTTAATTTAGTCACTATGCGTAGCCGTAAACAATATTAGTAAACAATAAAAATGATAGACCACCCAAACGTCACACACAATCCATTGACCATACAAATGACGCTTATAAATGAAAAATTACATAACTTTAGGAAATTTTATACTCACAATGGATGTAGCAAGCAATAATGTCTCAAGCTCTAATAGCTAACTCGCACGCACATGATATCTTGAGAACAACATGAACCGCAGTAAAATCCTCTGATTTTCACTTAAATCACCGGATTATGCACATGGTGGATTTTATAGTGTTCCAATTGAATTTACCACAGAGAGCATTGGTGGTCTAGTGGTAGTGGCACCGCCTTCCGATCCGAAGGTCGTGGGTTCAAATCCACTCGTGTACCAATGAGTTTTTCTGTCGAAAAATGTATGTACACTATGCCAGTACTCTCAAAACGGTGAAGGAAAACATCGTGAGAAAACCGGCGTGTTGTAGAACCTAAAAAAGTTAAAAAACCTGCCCGCACATCAAGTGCGGATGATAAACCTGCCGAACTTAGAATGTACCACAGATTAATTAAAACTTAGTTTACCCCAAACGCAGTGGAAGGTGACTGGTTCACCTTGCTATTATTATATATTATTTTTGTTTCGTAAAAGGATCTTACAAAAAAATGATATAGGAACCAACCAGTAGTTTGTTGCCTGTTCTTCTAGGCTTGGTTGCGTGGAACTGGCACATAGACTTACTTAGCTTGAAAACGAAGGTGAGCGATTCCCTGCTATTATTATTATTATTTTTGTTTTGTAAAAGGATCATACAAAAAAACGGTAGGAACCAAGCCGTAGTTCGCCTGTCCTTCTAGGCTTCGTCGCATGAAACTGGCACCTAGACTTACTTAGCTCTAAGACGTTTCAAAGTGGTCCTTGTGATACTACTGAATAAATAAATATTTGACTTTGACTATCTATTCATTACAGTTTCGGAATACCGCAGTTAAAATACCAAAACCGTCTCATTGTCCTGTGTAGGAATGAAAGAATGTTAATGAATACGCAGGTTTTGAATTAAAAGTGCTTCTGGAAGTGGATTGTTGCGTCTTGTTATGCCTGGTATGGCTTTTTTAATTATCTTGAACGAATCTACATAACTGGGCAATTTAAATCTTTTCATTCACAAATTCTTATATGTACTATGTGTACATATACAACTTAGTCTGTAAGTTTCCATAAAAATATAGATTATTTACCTTAACCTATTGTGTTTAGGAACATGTAAATTCCAATTTGAATTTTAATTGGTATTTTTAAATTATAAACATTTTTTTAGGTTCTCGGCAAACCATATTACGCCTTATTAAAATTGCAGATGATGACGTCATGCATAATTTTATAAAGCCAAGCCATAAGTAATACGTTTTCTTCTCTTAAATTTAAGAGCTTAGTTCTTGTAGAGGTTTTGATGCAGTTTTCTCCAATTAAGTCATTCGACTGCGCCTGCTTGATGACTTCCTTATTCAATTCAATTCAATTCATTTAATTCGGAACACTTGGAACCATGTCACACACATAATAAAATTAAAATTAAAAATAAGCACCTTCACAAATTAAATTAACATTACACAAAATAAAAAGAAATATTAAAAATTAAGCTAAATCTCACTGTTTCCCTTCACGTGAAGCTGCCCTAAGCGCCACAATATAGGGCATTCAACCTTTTTTTTGACAACACGCATAGTACGCTGTTTCCGCTTATGACGTTTCAGTATAAAGATTGTATTTTAATTCATGGCAAGTTGTATTTGATGCAACTCCCAGCAAAAGCGGTTCACTCGTGGCTAAGTTGGTGCTCCACAGTGACAGTGTACGAGCTCAGATCCGATAATGGATGGCCGTTTGAGCTAGATCCCGTAATAAAGACCGTTTTGTGAATGGGCTTCAAACGTTTAATGTTTGAAGATAAGCTTCAGCCATTCAGGCTAAATGCTGGGCTATTGAAGTGCTGATCCAGCACTTATCGGGTTCGAGGAAATAAGTAAGAAGTTTGTCGAGAAGCTTTGGAAAATTGTAGAGGAAGTTTTTAAGAATTTTAAAAGCAGTTAGATAACAAAATTTAATGTTCTGCAACGTCAGCAGTTTTTTAAAGATCCGATAGCGCAGCAGTCAGCGCAGCCTCATACCAAGGAGATGGTCACGGGTTCAAATCCCGCTCGGATCTTAACTTTTAAGACATTATAAAAATCTTGGTGATTTCTTTAAAGGCCTGCGCACATCTAGGCGATGGCAATGGAAATCAGTGAAACGCTGTCCAATATTGCTGCCATATTTGACAGCGTTTCACTGATCACCATCGCAGAACGCTTAGATATGCGCAAGGCTTAAATAGAGAAAACACTATAAAATCTATTTTACTTTCAAATCTATCGTTTTGTTTTATTTCAAGCTCGTCACAATGACAACGTCATTTCAGCTATTTCATACTAAAATTAAAAAATAATAAAAAGTGTCACGTAGACAAAAAAGTTAGTTGCTAAGTAATGGCTCGAACACACCTAGTTCGCTGGCGGTAGCGATCAGTGAAACGCTGTCAAATATCGCTGTCAGATTTGAGATTTGACAGCGAATATTTGACAGCGTTTCACTGATCGCTACCGCCAGCGAACTAGGTGTGCGCAGGCCTTAAGAAAACACTCGAACTGCCCGTCGAGTTTTTTAGGTGCAGTATATAACGATCAAAACATAATATTAATACTATTAAAAAAATAATAGAGAGAAAACAAACGCATCTTTAAAATGGTGTTTAAAATTATACCTGCGGTGTGACATAAAATTGGACACAATAACACGTCTTAAAGATATTTTATCCGAACGACATCTATTATTTAGCTCACTAAAATGTTTACTAATAACAACAGCAGGGCTGGATTCAGGGTGGTAAGAAATTGCCCCCATGCAGAAAATAAAAATGTACTTCTTTTTGAACATTTTAGAGAGTTAGCTCCGTCTCATTTACCCCTCTCATGTGAATCAATTTTTTATTCGTTTCAAAAGCTACAAAAAAGATCGAAGTCCCCTTGTTGGACCTCAACGGGTAAAATAAATAAAAAGTTGTCATGATTTTTGTAACATCAAAAAATTCTACTCAGACACTTTTTTTTCTAATTGCACTAGATCAAATGGTCATTGTCAAACCCTACAGTGATTACAGGGTTAAACAAAACTCAGGTCCAATCTCAATCTTTGACGAAATTCCAAATTTAGACGGAATTTTGACCGAAAACTATAGGATTTCTATCTTCTTTTGTATTTCATGTTTCATTTTAATCATGTTTTACCACGCTTCGTGCACCACCGTCCATTTATGCTTTTTCCCCTACTTTCCATTCTAAGATTACATTGAAGAAATCGCTTTCAGCGATAAGGCTACCCATTGTACTTTATTTAGTTACGCTTAGTTACTGTGATATATTATCCTACCTAGTATACAATAAAGTGTATCTACCTATCTATCGAAATTCCAATCAAATCGAGGTTGGCCCTGGAATCGAGTGTTGGGTAACCACTCAAGTTTCGCTGAATTCAGTGCTAGTAATAACAGCTTTCATCTAGATGCGGTACATTCTCAATGGTACAAGTATTAATATCCTTCAGTTTGTTTAATAAATGGGTATGCCCAAAGCATAAATCCTTATTACAGCCTTTCTCTTTGTCCGGTTAGTAGAACCATATATGGACAGTTGTGAAGGCGTGGGCATATTAGGTTAATTGCTACGTGGGCGAATATAATCTAAGCCCGCGTCATGTTTTCATTCATTTCTCTAACGGAGTAGTCAACAAATTGTAAAATTTGAATAAATTAACAATTGGGTCGCTAATTTAATGCTTAATTTATTATTTTTGTTGTTAAAAATTTTGATCAAAAATAAATATCTAAGTTTTAATAATTAATTCATACAACAATTGTTATTAATTTGAATTAACTTTTTATACTTTGGTTTGAGCATGGAGATATTTCGAAAAAACTTGTCTGTTCAATGTTATTTTTACTCCAAAATCCATTACAAACGTCGTTCACCGATATGTTATTCTAAAAACTACACGGCCATTTAACGTTAAAACAACTTGAATGATTTTTAATAGCTTTTCGAGTGCATCTTCAATATTTTCTCTTTGCGCGGTTCTCTGTTATACTTTTTCTACTAGTCATTTAGATAAACAAACTCAGTAACCGAGCCTACTAAATGTACCTAATCGAGAAAAAATACTTTCCGCTAAACTAAACCCTATTGCTCCGTCAATAAGGGTTAAATCCTCAAGATGTAGAATTTTCGTGCTTGAACAACTCTTGCACAGATGCTTGTCTAAGAATATTTTAAATATTAATGAGGACAAGGAAGCACTTTGAATTTACAGCAACTTGGACATCAAAGTAATTCAACTTGTAGGATTTTTTTCAAAAAAAAGTAAAAAAAGCTCACGAAAAGAACACAAAGTGTTTGGGTATAAGCAAGAAGGTCGATAGTGAATTTTATAGCAAAACCGGCACAAAAGTTATTGTTTGGGTAAAACTGCGTGGGATCATTATTAATGCAAATGTTATAGGTAGTAAAACTCTATTCAGATTCTCGAGGTGGTCATTGTCATGGCGCGCTAGAACGTTATCAAATTCAATATCATTTTATGTTGGGGCGTGCCTTCTGATTAGCACATTATTTTTCACAAAGAATTTATGAATATTATCGAAATGAGAGAATCAATTTTGTAAGTCTTATTAATATTTTAGCAACTTTAGCGACGTTTTATTACGTCGCCAAAGATACTAAAATATTTCACAAAATATAGCAAAATTTTAATAATGAAAATGTAAAAGCAGTTGTGGCTGGTTATGGAAATGTTTTGAAAAATTATGTCATCGTCTATAAGTTTATAGTTTCATTCATTACTCTAATTTTGAAGGTATTTAGTTTAACTTTTGAAACTATCATGGTTTTTAACACTATTTTTATGAAACAACGGGATATTTACCATGATTAAATTTTGTTTGAGTTTACTTTCGATAGTTCGGTTCAACCGTGATCATGGTGCATGCCACTGTGCCGAAATATCGGAACAAAATTTAATCATGGTAAATATCCCGTTGTTTCATAAAAATGGTATTGAGTTTGTAATAATAGTCATTTACTCATTGCTAAGTATAAAGGGAGCCTTCTGTTTCCACTTACTCATGCAGCATTAAGCCACAGCCTTTCCTAGTGATAGCAAGAAGCGATGGTCACACTTGCGTAGCGTGGGAGTACACGCTTTTGTTCCGCTTGAAACGAGGACCAGCTACTTAGTTCTGCCAACACGGAGTATTTCCCCTCGAGATTGTAATTTTATTTCTAAGTGAACCAATCATTTTTAATAGCTTTCTTGAAAATATAGGTTTTTAGCCTGGGCTTTTAAAATGGGACATCGATGAATTTCTTTCGTCCAAAAAATAATCCATGACTGTAACTGTCTTTAGACTTGGAGTATTTAGTTGTTTAGCCTCTTAAGCCTTTAACATTTGTTTTTTAGTAGGCCTGCCTATTCACCTATAAATCGTATCGGGGCAACTTATTCATCCATATAGGCATGCATTATGGTACTCGTACTTTTGACATTAATTAAACGGAGTTGTTAGCATCCATACTTTCAGCGCATTCTGACTAATTCGTGTTATTAAGCATTGAGACTATAGAAATTAGCCGTTAGCCAAATAAGCGTTGAGACTAATTAGACGTTAGACAATTAAGCGTTGAGACTAATAAACCGTTAGTCGAACAAGCGTCGAGACTAATTAGTCGTTAGTCAAATAAGCGACGAGACTAATTAGCCGTTAGTCTAGTAAGCCCGTCTATTTACTGTGTCAGTTTTCTGCGTATTTCTCCCACAAATATGGTTAGTGTATACGTTATTTTAGCGTCCCGATTAATTGTTGTTCCGTGGTTGCAACTCATTACACTACAATTCCAGACTGGCATAGACATTTTAATAGTTACTTTACTAAGAAACGGTGCAATTACGATACCGTACAAGGCTTTACCATTTGTGGTAAAGTCACATGATAAAGTGCTAATGTATACCATGTATAGCTGATCTATATAAACCGCTACTATGGGTCCTTATATGGAGCTACCAGGTCTCGGTCAGTAGCGAAACTAGCTGACGACAAGACGTTTTCAATGCCATGTGTGTATTTTTAGACGTATGTTTTAAAGTTCACTCGGGTTGAAAGACATTGGCAACCATTGGTATAGCATTTTCAAATCCTTATTTTGTACTGCTTTGAAAAAATATAAATGAAATTACCTTATTTAAGACGAGTTTCGCTAAATAAGACTTCGGTTGGTTTATGGCCCCCAATGCAAGTTATGAGTGGGCAGCATTTGGACCCAATCCCATGCAAACAATGGCAATGCCTTTTAAACTAATACAACTCAAGCTGTGACTGGCCTCTCAGTTGGTAATTACTTTGCCTTCAGCGTCGTAGGTCGAGGGTTCGATTCCCACCGAGAACAAATATTATTGTGGTGAACGCAGATGTTTGTTCTCTGTTTGTTATATTGTATTGTATGTATTTAAAAAAAAGACATAAGTATTATATTAGATATCTGGTTACGATAGTACAAGCTCTGCTTAATTCGGGGCTGAATAGTTCTGTGTGGATTGTCCACAATAATGTATTATTAGATTGTTTTTAATGGTCTGCAGATAGCTCAACGGTTTCTTGTGTATTTTGTAAATATTTGTTTAGTTGTAAGTTTCTGTGTGTAAATAAATGCCTATACTTATTATCATATATTTTTTTGTTAGTGTTTAATATTAGTCAGTAGAATACTCCAAACCAATCTATTTAAATGAACCTATGATTTGCAAGTACTACTTGCAAATCATCGATTCGTTTAAAACTGAATTGAAATAAATTACAATCACTAAAGGCCTGCGCACATCTATCCTCCGCGATAGCGATCACGTGAAACGCTGTCAAATATGACAGTGATATTTGACAGCGTTTCAGCTGATCGCCATCGCCATTGCCTAGATGTGCGCAGGCCTTTAGACAAGATCCAACACAATACACCTTTGTCTTCATATTCATAATCATGTTCAACACGAACAATGTGTAGTAATTGGGACATAATGAGTTACCTAACGCGAGAGAAAAATATTTTAGATTGTGATTTTATCGGTCTTGATTATTTCGATAGCGAAAACATTTTAGTATAGTGAATGCTGGTTAATTTAATTTTGCTTAGTGCAGTCATTGATTATAATAAACCTTAGCAACCTACCCATAACGTAAATGTTATTTACTTACTGTAAAACATACTTAGAAGGATTTGGGGGAAACCTTTGCCCAGCAGTGGGACAATATAAGTTAGAAAAAAAAAAACATACTTAGGTACCGAGACCTCGGAATAGAGGGGACTCTTCAAACACAGGTTATTATAACTTAACTGAAGAGATCCCAACCCGATTTATTATGTAAATTGTAAGAACAATATAACTATTTTTGATTTGATTGATTACCTCTTTTGTGTGAAGTCTTTTTTTGTGAAATTGCTAAACCAACTGCTTCTTTTTTCTTTCGACCGAATAAAATAATGTTCAATGTCAAAATACCACAGGACTCTTTAGAAGTACCTAGTGGAGACATACGTATTTGCTCTGCTGTCTAGGTTTGCCAAATCAACTAAGTAAAGTTCACGACCTTTGCCTTCTATGAGCTAATGCGATTAACTTTCAGTGTGGGAGTTATACGATTAAATAAGGGTTAATTGATCATTGACCAGGAACACGACACGATAGTTTAACCCATACCTACCAGACTAAAAATACCTACCAGATGTTTTTTGACGTGACAGCGTCTTATAATTCAATGGAGCCAGCTGCACGCATCTTCTCTCTTCTTATCGTGTCACTGATTCTTTCGAACCAAGTTTGGTGAAAGGATTTTAAGTACGCCTCAAAGAGGCTCCTTTCGTGCACTTGACACATATTTTCGAACTTTTTAGGTTCTACGATATGCCAGTTTCCTCACGATGTTTTCCTTCACCGTTTGAGAGCACTGGCACAGTGTACATAAATTTTTGGGAAGAAAAACTCATTGGTACACGACTGGATTTGAACCCACGACCTTAGGATCGGAAGGCGGGGCCGCTACCACTAGGCCACCAGTGCTCTCATCCAACAATCACAAGTTCGCAACTTAAAAAATTCTTAATTAAAGTCGAACTTTTAGCATTATAATATTACTGTTTCGTATAAAACAACTTCCACGGAGACAAATTCATGAGTAAATGCTAGTATTTTTATCAAATTTCTGGCAAAAATTTTGAAGACGTGTCTAAGATATTACTTAGTATTCTGGTCACCGCAATGGGCTAGCACCTATCCAGAATACTAAGTAGGTGTAGGTACCTACTGTAAATAAAATAAGCAGACAAAAAAGAGCACTTTATATGAGTTGTTTGACTGGCTTCTCAGATCATTTGGTAGTAGCTCGGCCTTCTGCACCGTAGTAGGTTGTAAGATCTATCTCAACAAAAAATATTTGTGTGGCGAACATAGATATTTTTGCTCGGTCTGGGTGTTATATTGTACTATAGGTTAGGTACTTGAGGAGAGCGGAAGATCTCTGTTTCGTCCTCCCATCCCACCCAGTATCTGGTATCTGACCTGAATCATTACAATTATCATCAGCCTAAGCAAAACATTCCGTGCCTGAAGACAGGAATTGTTTTTTAATTGTCATAATGTAAATAAGTCAGTTATTTTATTTTTCCTTAAAAAAATAAGTATTTCTTATTTATAGCCCTCGCAGGTCAATTGTTATTAGCTCTGCCTTCTGCGCTGGGGTTTCGATCCCGATCGAGATCAAGTATCTGTGTGGTGAACATAGTTATTTGTTATCTGGGTATTCTAAAGTAATACCTTTATTTACACAAAAAAACTTACAAATAATACGAGTATTTAGAAAAAAATATATTCCAGCTATCTGGTACTCATCCTACAAGCTCTGCTTAGTTTGGGGCTCATATAGTGTTGTGTGGATTTTCCTTTATGCTTATTTTTATTTTATTACTGGTGACCAAAGAGCCGGCGCTTACCTAGGACAAGAAATAAGCGTAGCTTTTCAAAGAAGTAACGTTGCCAGCCTTTTGGGCAACATTGCCTGCGGTCGGTGATCTGAATTCTGTTTTTTACCTGTCCTAGTTCATTATTAAAATTTCTAGTTCACAGTTCTTATAAAATGTAATTCATTATTTTAATCATTTAATGTTTAATAAAAAATAGTTTTTTAAATAATGTATATATTATTATGTTGTACATAAATAAAAAGTATTTTATACATAATTTTAATTTTATTGACTCCGCAAAACCAGTCATCCTCAACCTGACAAAGGCTACTTATTATGTAAATAGCGTTACCGAACTCTATAATATTGTCATTGCCAGTTGTCTGCGGTGGGTCGATCAATGCTATTTTCATTAAAGTCGAATCCGTAAAATGTTCGATTTAATTCGTATACTGTCAACGATAAAAAAACAGATAAACGCATTACAACAACATCGCATCTTTTTCTCAAAATTTTTGTTTATCTAGAGAAATAATTTTTTATACTTTCTCCCAAAGATTTTTATACGACAATTTGTTAGTTTTTTTATACGTAAAAACTTGTTGTGAAGAGGTTTTAATTGAGTGATGACAATTTTTTGTTGATATTGCGTTGTCACAAGCAACCAAAATATTAAAAAAAAAAAAATATTTTATGTCACACTATAAAAAATAACAATGACATAAAAATTATTTAATGTAATTGATGTGATTATAATGATTAAAGATTTTCTAAATTAATGTAAAAATTTGAAAACAAACCTACGCTTTAATCCACATATTTTATAGCAAAAGTACGGACTTACTCAAAACACGACAATAATTAACTTGAAGACATCTAATGGGCCGTTAAGCAACTTTAACAAAAACGTGAACTAATGTTTATTACGTTTTCACACTCATTAACTTATTGTTAATTTATTGTTGAACATTTTTATTGTACTAAGGTATAAATTTGTAACAGAAAACCGAGGAAAAGACGCCCCGTCATGTCACCGAGGCTATTCGACGGTTAAAGGTGAATTCACACTGGCGCTTAGAAAGTCTCAACTTTGAGGGATTATAGTATGTGGGCCTAACTTTTAAAAGTACAAAATATTTAGTACTACCATCTAAAATATAACAACTCAGCTCAAAAATATTATAAGGTTAAGTATTTACTTAAATAGATCTTCAAGATGTCAAATGTCAATTCAAAAATATAGTTTCTTTGCTACAGAAAATACCTGTTTACTTAACAATAATCCACACAGTAGTCTTAGTACAGTGTAGACAGAATTTTATTGAAAGTTAAGACTACACTCAACGTCTACATAAATTTCGTCTGCTCGTGTTTCTAATTCCAATCCCACTGAAGTAAGCATTTTTTATGGGCCAGTTAATTAGATAAATGGTCAACTCATTCAAGATTTTCTTTGATAAAAAATAAGATAAGCCTCATTTAGTTTCTCAATAAACTCAAAATACTAATTAAAAACAAATATGGTGTCGTGTGAAGTAAAATAGAGAAACATTATAATTCCTTGTGCTGCTATTGACACTTTTATTGAATTTAACGCCGTTGGTAGTTTACTTTTAGATTGTATCTCGATAGTTTAAGCGTAAAAGAAAGTTATTTCGTATGTTTTCTCATTTAAATGTTCCTTTATTGCTAAGTGACACTGGTAATAAAAAAAAATCTATAGGTATTATGTAAGTCAAAGTACGAAAAGAAGACGGCGTCAGTATTTCCAGAACGTTTTAGCTTATAATTTTCTAGGACAAGAGTGAAAAGGTGGATTATGGCTAAGCATGCTTCATCTTAGGCTGCATCCTCACTTTCCATCAGGTGTGATGGCAACCAAATGCTTACCTCTATCTATATTAATAAAATAAGATTTTTTTTGTACTCAACATTGAAATTACTGTTTTGTTCGGTACATGTCTCTACACACCTACACAGTTGTAGTACCTACACATGATTATAAAATCCTCTTAAAGTAATTAATTTACAGAATTTAATTTACTTTCTACAAAAAAAAAATACAAAATGTAATAAGATTTTTTAATTTATTGTCCATTTTTTTAGGCATATTACAAGAGAAAATATAGGTAAGTTATAACAACCATC
Source organism: Thera britannica (assembly GCA_939531255.2). Taxonomy (NCBI): domain Eukaryota; kingdom Metazoa; phylum Arthropoda; class Insecta; order Lepidoptera; family Geometridae; genus Thera; species Thera britannica. The sequence goes on along the minus strand of OW618041.2, from coordinate 3,934,863 downwards.
AAATCTAATTTTATAGCTCTTTAGGACCCACACAAAAACAAAAGAAAATAATTGAAATAAATAATAATTATTGCATTCACCACATTAAAATAACTATTCTAATGATAGGACTGTAATAATACGGCACTGAGAATCATCTGTAACAATAAGCGACTCAGCATGATACAATACTGATAAATTGTTCGAATTCAATAAAACATTAATTTATTGATTGTGAGAATAATGAACAATGTACAGATTTAATTAATTTAATACAAAGGGAATGAAGGGTATAAATGATGGAGGAAATAAAGTGGCGTCCCACGATGACGGCTGTTTTGGCTTACATGAATGACTGGCCTCTCAGCTCAGTTGGTAGTAGCTCTGCCTTCTGCGTTGTAGTTTGTGGGTCGGCCCCCACCGAGAACAAACATTTTTGTGGTAAACACATATTCTTGCTCTTTGTCTGTGTGTTATATTGTATTCTAAGTACCTATGTAATCTATTTACAAAAAAATATATATTCCGCTATATCTGGTTCCCATAGTACAAGCTCTGCTTAATTTGAGGCTGAGTACTGTGTGAATCCACAATATATAAAAAAATACTTACATATTTAAGGACTCGGCACACCAATGCGTATTTACTAGCTAGATGAAGCTAGCACTTTTGTAGGTTTAACATTAACAACATTAACACAGGATTAACATCCTGTCAATAAACCAACAATCTCAATGCATTATACAATAGCAATGTATCGAATGTATCGATAGATATCGACCTATGGTAATACGTTCGCAAAGGAGTGCATTGTTCGTGTTGATATTACGACGATGATATCACCACCTTTACTTCCATTTATTGAAAAAAAAAACAGAAAAATAACTTGGAGCAAAATTAAGCCCATAATGATAAGCATATGAAACATGAAATTACCTGTAATGAGGTAGGTAAGATATCAGAAAACATTGTGATGAAAGTTCTCAGACCACATCGGCTACTTATTAATGGTTACAACTTCCAAAGACGTGGTCAGGGAAAAAAGTTTAAATGAAAGAGGTTGGAGTTGGTACAAGACTTATTTTATCTGTGGTACAAGCGCTGTGGTTTCTACGTCCCGCTGGGACGCACAATTTTAAGCTTGGAAGAATAGGTTTTTGCTCATTGAACAATAAAAAGTTGAAACGTTTCAAACCTCAAACTCTGATAATGGACTTTGAAATTGTGGTTTGCTACTTATTAGACTTAATATCTTGGAAAGACTTTTGAGATACATTTAAATATCATAATAATAGTAATACGCGTTGTGGACAACCCACACAACGCTATATAGGGCCAAATTAAGCAGATCTTGGACTATGCAAACCAGATACCTGATTGAATACATATTTTATTTATTAATACATAGGTAAGGTACTTCGAATACAAAATAATACCCAGTTAAGAAACGGACATCTGTGTTCACAATACAAATATTTATTCTCAGTGAGGATCGAACCCACATGCGGCGCAGAAGGCAGAAGCTATAAGAATATAAGACGTCCGTGTAAGTTGTGGGACGTTAAAGTTAATGCCTTCAACAATTTCCTCGTGCCTCGAGCTCCTTGAACATCCATTAGCATAATATCGGTAGTCTTAGATGTTAGATAACCTGTGTAGAAAGTAACCAAAATATAGGTGTTTTCGCTCCAAATAGAACCTAAAGTTCTATTTTCGGGATAATTCAGTTTTCAAATTATACCTAATATTATAGGTAAAGGTGTTTTCGCTCCATAGACCCTAAAGTTATATTTTTCGGAATAGGTGTTATAGTTTTCAAACTCTAATATTTGTCTATGTTTAAATTAAACTGGTACGTACGTACCTACATAGATGATAATTAAAAGTTTGTGTTTTCGTAAATTTTATAAACATTTGCATTTTTTGTTTTACTGGACTCCATGAAACAAAATTTACTTTTTTATCTGATGGAACAAGGAACATAAGACTCGCCTGTTATTAAGTGGTAACCATTGCCAATAAAGAAGTATTGCCTCGTAGGTCACGCGCGTCTGAAACGTGTCAAAGTGCCACTAAAAAACGTAGGTAGGAACCTTTGCCGTAGTTTGCTGCCTGTTTTTCTAGGCTTGGTCGCGTGGATCTGGCATCTAGACTCACCCAGCTTTAAGGCGTTTCAAAGTGATCTTTGTGATTCTGCCGAATAAACATGTGCATTTCTCCAGCTTCCTCATATGGAAATTGCGAATTCTGAAAACGCCAACATTTAAAGCATAATTGGAGCAATCATTGATTTGAAGGAAAATTTAGCAGCAAAAAAAACAACGACTCTATGAGACTTTATAGGTGTGTTAGCTGGAGAGCGGCTCCACAGCTTCCTCATTCAGTGTGGGCAAACGGCTAACGATAGAGCTATATAGTAAACGCCAAATTTTAGAGCATAATTAGAGCACCCGGCATAAAAAAAATCAAGTCTCTAGCTCGAAAACTCTTTGAGTTAGAAGACTATAACAACGTGTTTGCTGGGAAGCCATTTCTCCAGCTAACACATGTGGATCTCAGGAATGGCTATAGCTAGAAAGTTGCTTGATATCTCCAAATTTAGAGCAAAAAATATCATGGATGCTCCAAATATTTCAAGTGTCTAGGTTCAAAACTCACCGAGTTAGAAGCTTTGATGACTGTGTTAGCTGGAGACACGTTTGTCTGGCACGCACATGCTACATCTGAGGATCTACAATAGCTACAGATTCGGTTGACGTGTCCAAACCGAGCTATGAATTAGAGCACTCGGCTCCAAAATTTTGGACTCTCTAGGACAAGTAGTTTCCTAGTAATCAACAAAAGAACATTTTGCCGCCAGAATTTTCAAATATTATGTTCGCACCCGTAAAAATGCGGCGTTGCCGCTCTGAAAGTATGGTATCAGCGTAGGAATTTGAACGTTAGTCGGATGGAGTTGTGTGTTGCCCGTGCCTGGTAAATAGTTACCCTAGGATTCATGTCTTAAACACTCATTACGTAGCTCAAGAAGCGGAATATAGGTTAAAATGAAACAAAAAAACACCAAAGAAAAGTTTTATAATGGTTAGTTTAAGTTTAAATATGTATTTATTAAGAAGCCTGACTTCAGATTTTTTATTTTTAGTTTTAAATATCATGAAATTATATCTCTAAGTCTCTCAACTAACCAACAATGTTTTCAAATCATGAGTTACCTACTCTTGTCACACTAGGTGTAAATGGCATCGTGCGAAACTATCATTGTGTCTGTGAGTACGTACATAACTAGCGAGCTGCAGTAAATACTCACGGGAAAGCGAAAGAAAATATTATAAATATAATAATTATGAAGAAAAGTGGGGGGGCTCTATTCCGGAAAACGTTTTATTTTTTTTCTTCAAAAGTTGTTAACGTAGATACCTATTGTTCTAAAGGTTTTTAGGGCTCTAATTGTGAATTTGACATTCATTTTTGAATTCAAGATGGTGGCTTCATTTTTTTTCTTAAATAATGGATATTTAGGTATCGTTTAATAGGTTTTTGGGGGCTCTGATTGTGAATTCAACATTAATTTTTGAATCCAAGATGGTGGCTTCATTTTTTTCTCAAAAAATGGATATGGGTATCGTTTAATAGGTTTTTGGGGGCTATGATTGTGAATTCAACATTAATTTTTGAATCCAAGATGGTGGCTTCATATTTTTCTCAAAAAATGGATATGGGTATCGTTTAATAGGTTTTTGGGGGCTCTGATTGTGAATTCAACATTAATTTTTTAATTCAAGATGGCAGCTTCATTTTTTTCCTTAAAAAATGGGTATGGGTATCGTTTAATAGGTTTTTGGGGGCTCTGATTGTGAATTCCACAATATTTTTTCAATCCAAGATGGTGGCTTAATTTTTTTTCACAATATATTGATATGGGTGTCGTTTAATAGGTTTTTGGGGGCTCGGATTATAAATTCGACATTGTTTTTTGAATCCAAGATGGCGGCTTCATTTTTTTCCTTAAAAAATGGGTATGGGTATCGTTTAATAGGTTTTTGGGGGCTCTGATTGTGAATTTGACATTATTTTTTGAATCCAAAATGGCTGCTACATTTTTTTCCTTAAGAAATGGGTATGGGTATCGTTTAATAGGTTTTTGGGGGCTCTGATTGGGAATTCGACAATATTTTTTCAATCCAAGATGGCAGCTTAATTTTTTTTCACAATATATTGATATGGGTATCGTTTAATAGGTTTTTGGGGGCTCTGATTGTGAATTCAACATTAATTTTTTAATTCAAGATGGCAGCTTCATTTTTTTCCTTAAAAAATGGGTATGGGTATCGTTTAATAGGTTTTTGGGGGCTCTGATTGTGAATTCCACAATATTTTTTCAATCCAAGATGGTGGCTTAATTTTTTTTCACAATATATTGATATGGGTGTCGTTTAATAGGTTTTTGGGGGCTCGGATTATAAATTCGACATTGTTTTTTGAATCCAAGATGGCGGCTTCATTTTTTTCCTTAAAAAATGGGTATGGGTATCGTTTAATAGGTTTTTGGGGGCTCTGATTGTGAATTTGACATTATTTTTTGAATCCAAAATGGCTGCTACATTTTTTTCCTTAAGAAATGGGTATGGGTATCGTTTAATAGGTTTTTGGGGGCTCTGATTGTGAATTCGACAATATTTTTTCAATCCAAGATGGCAGCTTAATTTTTTTTCACAATATATTGATATGGGTATCGTTTAATAGGTTTTTGGGGGCTCGGATTACAAATTCAACATTATTTTTTGAATCCAAGATGGCGGCTTCATTTTTTTCCTTAAAAATGGGTATAGGTATCGTTTAATAGGTTTTTGGGGGCTCGAATTATAAATTCGACATTATTTTTTGAATCCAAGATGGCAGCTTCATTTTCTTTCTTAAAAAATGGGTATGGGTATCGTTTAATAGGTTTTTGGGGGCTCTGATTGTGAATTCGACATTATTTTTTGAATCCAAGATGTGGGCTTCATTTTTTTTTTCTTAAAAAATGGATATAGATATCATTTATATCTTATAGTCTTATAATTCAATAGAACCGAATGCACGCAATGCAAACGAGAGCGTGGAAAGAGTGCCAAAGAAGCACAATCGGCCTCAGCGTTCGGCAGTGTTCGACATCTGTTTCTCCTTTTTGAGTGAGCGATGCGTTCGCGTGGACAGCTGTATGACGTTGTCTCGTTCAACCATCGTCAGTAAACCAACTATACAGAAAACCGTTTTTTTAAGAAAAAAATGTAGCCGCCATGTTGGATTAAAAAATTAATGTCGAATTCACAATCAGAGCCCCCAAAAACATATTGAACGATACCCATATCCATTTTTTGAGAAAAAAAATGATGCCACCATCTTGGATACAAAAAATAATGTCGAATTCACAATTAGAGCCATTTAAAACCTATTAAACGATACCCATATCCATTTTTTAAGAAAAAAAATTAAGCCACCATCTTAGATTCAAAAAATATTGTCGAATTCACAACCAGAGCCCCCAAAAACCTATTAAACGATACCCATATCCAATTTTTGAGAAAAAAATTAAGCCGCCATCTTGGATACAAAAAATAATGTCGAATTCACAATCAGAGCCCCCAAAAACCTTTTAAACGATACCCATATCCATTTTGAAGGAAAAAAATGAAGCCGCCATCTTGGATTCAAAAAAGAATGTCGAATTCATTATTAAAGCCCTCAAAAACCTATTAAACGATACCCATAATCAATTTATTGAGAAAAAAAATGAAGCAGCCATTTTGGATTCAAAAAATAATGTCATATTCATTATCAGAGCCCCCAAAAACCTATTAAACGATACCCATATCCATTTTTTTAGAAAAAAAATGAAGCTGCCATCTTGGAGTAAAAAAATAATGTCGAATTCACAACCAGAGCCCCCAAAAACCTATTAAACGATACTAATATCCATTTTTTGGGAAAAATAATGAAGCCGCCATCTTGGATTCAAAAAATAATGTCGAATTCAAAATTGTAGCCCCCAAAAACCTATTAAACGATACCCATATCAATTTTTTGAGAAAAAAAAGGAAGCAGCCATTTTGGATTCAAAAAATAATGTCGTATTCACAATCAGAGCCCCCAAAAACCTATTAAACGATACCCATATCCATTTTTTAAGGAAAAAAATGAAGCCACCATCTTGGATTCAAAAAATATTGTCGAATTCACAACCAGAGCCCCCAAAAACCTATTAAACGATACCCATATCCATTTTTTTGAGAAAAAAATGAAGCCGCCATCTTGGATACAAAAAATAATGTCGAATTCACAATCAGAGCCCCCAAAAACCTTTTAAACGATACCCATATCCATTTTGAAGGAAAAAAATGAAGCCGCCATCTTGGATTCAAAAAAGAATGTCGAATTCATTATTAGAGCCCTCAAAAACTTATTAAACGATACCCATAATCAATTTTTTGAGAAAAAAAATGAAGCAGCCATTTTGGATTCAAAAAATAATGTCGTATTCATTATCAGAGCCCCCAAAAACCTATTAAACGATACCCATATCCATTTTTTTTGAAAAAAAATGAAGCTGCCATCTTGGAGTCAAAAAATAATGTCGAATTCACAACCAGAGCCCCCAAAAACCTATTAAACGATACTAATATCCATTTTTTGGGAAAAAAAATGAAGCCGCCATCTTGGATTCAAAAAATAATGTCGAATTCACAATTGTAGCCCCCAAAAACCTATTAAACGATACCCATATCAATTTTTTGAGAAAAAAAAGGAAGCAGCCATTTTGGATTCAAAAAATAATGTCGTATTCACAATCAGAGCCCCCAAAAACCTATTAAACGATACCCATATCCATTTTTTAAGAAAAAAAATGAAGCTGCCATCTTGGATTCAAAAAAATAATGTCGAATTCACAACCAGAGCCCCCAAAAACCTATTAAACGATACTAATATCCATTTTTTGGGAAAAAAAATGAAGCCGCCATCTTGGATTCAAAAAATAATGTCGAATTCACAATTGTAGCCCCCAAAAACCTATTAAACGATACTAATATCCATTTTTTGAGAAAAAAATGAAGCCGCCATCTTGGATTCAAAAAATAATGTCGAATTCACAATTAGAGCCCCCAAAAACCTATTAAACGATACCCATATCCATTTTTCAAGAAAAAAAAATGAAGCCACCATCTTGGATTCAAAAATTATTGTCAAATTCACAACCAGAGCCCCCAAAAACCTATTAAACGATACCCATATCCATTTTTTAAGAAAAAAAATGAAGCCGCCATCTTGGATTCAAAAACTTATGTCCAATTCACATTATAGGAATATAGTTGAAAATGAAACAAAAAACCCCAAAAAGTGCTTTTTCTTCTTCCTGCCCTTACCCACCAGGTGGGGTCGGCACAACATGGTGAGATGCCCCCCCTATCACTTGCCATCTGGTGAGATGGCAAGTGATAGGGGGCAAGTGTGCGTGAGTACGCACACAACTAGCAAGCCGCAGTAAATACCTATTTTCCGTCCGCCTGGTTTACTCGATACGCTCATAAAAACCTGACTGAATACAGTAAAACACAGAGAACAGACGGCTAACAACAGGCAGAGTAGGTAGAATCATCAACACTGGCCTAGCAGGTACCTATTTACAGAACCAAATAAAGTTTTTTTTCTAAGAATACCCAAAAGACACGCATTACTAAAGAAACTATAAAACGAACAAGAACGGGCAACACACAATTCTCATATAGATAGAGAGAAAGCTCTCAACCTAACAAAAAGAGAAAATATGAGTTTGAGGTTTCAGAAATCAAAACCGCTAAGCGCATACGAAAATGACTCGTATCGCGATCTAAAATAAACCGAATAACGTTCAAATTCCTACGCTGATACCAAACTTTCAGAGCGGCAACGCCGCATTTTTACGGGTGCGAACATACATTTGAAAATTCTGGCGGCAAAATGTTCTTTTGTTCATTACTAGGAAACTACTTGTCCTAGAGAGTCCAAAATTTTGGAGCCGAGTGCTCTAATTCATAGCTCGGTTTGGACACGTCAACCGAATCTGTAGCTATTGTAGATCCTCAGATGTAGCATGTGCGTGCCAGACAAACGTGTCTCCAGCTAACACAGTCATCAAAGCTTCTAACTCGGTGAGTTTTGAACCTAGACACTTGAAATATTTGGAGCATCCATGATATTTTTTGCTCTAAATTTGGAGATATCAAGCAACTTTCTAGCTATAGCCATTCCTGAGATCCACATGTGTTAGCTGGAGAAATGGCTTCCCAGCAAACACGTTGTTATAGTCTTCTAACTCAAAGAGTTTTTGAGCTAGAGACTTGATTTTTTTTATGCCGGGTGCTCTAATTATGCTCTAAAATTTGGCGTTTACTATATAGCTCTATCGTTAGCCGTTTGCCCACACTGAATGAGGAAGCTGTGGAGCCGCTCTCCAGCTAACACACCTATAAAGTCTCATAGAGTCGTTGTTTTTTTTGCTGCTAAATTTTCCTTCAAATCAATGATTGCTCCAATTATGCTTTAAATGTTGGCGTTTTCAGAATTCGCAATTTCCATATGAGGAAGCTGGAGACATGCACATGAATAAACATATTTTACTTCGACTTTGTAATATCAAAACTTTCTCAGAACTTTATCACTATTATGTTGGAGACTAATTTATTTATTTGATAACTCGTCTTATTTAGAATATATTAATAAAGTTGTCCAATTTAGCCATGTTATTAATCAATTTAATGGCCTGTAACAAATTCGCGTGTGTTCAAATTTTAATACATATAATAACTTTTTTATATTTCATAATATTAATTCGTTTGAAAACAAAACTTGATTTTGACGTAATTGGTGCTGCTCTGGTATCTAATAATTTGTTACAAGTGTGACGAAATAAACAGATGTAATTTAAAAATCAAGTTTAACCTTAACCACGGCATTACCACCTACCACCAAAAAATAAGGGTTAAAAGCAGTAGGACGACTTTAAAACACCCTCATAAACCTACAGTGGTTGGAACACACACACATATATAACCTTGACATACCAATTGATATAAATTGACACAAAGTTTAATTGACAACTATAGCGGCTGCTCGCGGTTTTGCGCGCCCTGTTCCCATTACCTTATCAGGTTAGAGTGATGGGAACTTCTTATTCTTGAGTACACACAAACAACACAACACACAATATCTCACTCACACACTTTGAACTATTTCACCTAGTGTGCAAAGTTTAAGATCTAAATTTAAAATTATTAAATTTAATTATAAATTTATAATCTAAATTTTTTTGATAAATGATTTAGATAATTGCTCATTATTTTTCACTAATGTGTAAGTTCAGTGATTTTGTATCTTTCAAAAAGTCAATGTGTGTGAGCGAGAACTTGTTTCACGGTGGTCATCGTCTTAAGACAGGTGTTCGGTGTAGTTAAAATCACTAACAGTTACATAAGAATCAAAAAGAGATTACCAATAAATAATATCTTTACAGTGTGTCAATTGACTTTCACTATTGATAAATTGGTATTTTATAATGTTATTGCTACCAGTTCTTGGTCTGCTCAGTAGGCCTACCACAAGTTCTGTCTGGCTCTGGTTTTAAGCCTGTGTGAGTGCTCACCAGTGTTTTATACTGTGTGTGTGACGTTTCGACGTAGGATTTATTTAGTCAACACTCACATAAACTCAAAACCAGAGTCAGAGACGGAGCCAGACAGAGCTTGTGGTAGGTCTACAGCTTAGTTTCTAATCGGAGCAATTGAGCTACTTCTAAATTTATTACTATCGGTTTCCGCTCAGTGTTTTCAATTACAAACTTATTAATTTTAATTGAACCGCTTTGAATGTAATCCTGTTTCAATGCTTTCACAACTTTCATTAGATTGTAGATAAATTGTACACCTGTTAGTGCACTTAGTAGTAGTAGAGCTCTTTGTGAAGGGCTCGTCCAGGGATGTACACAAGAATACACATCAGAATATGCTGACTACACTGCTCGGCAAGTTCGGCAAGTTTTATCATGCGCACTTGATGTGCGGGCAGGTTTTTCCGCAAATAGGCCGCTGGCGGGCCCTTTTTGCGTGACCCTTGACGCGTGTAGCTTGAACTTTTTTAGATTCTACAACACGCCGGTTTCCTCACGATGTTTTCCTTCACCGTTTTGAGAGTACTGGCATAGTGCACATACATTTTTTGATAGAAAAACTCATTGGTACACGAGTGGATTTGAACTCACGACCTTCGGATCGGAAGGCGGGGCCACTACCACTAGACCACCAGTGCTCTCCGCTCGCTCTTATGTCCTTGTGGTAAGCGTCATTTTTCTTTGTTTTTTTTGTTGTATCCTTCTGTACTACCACTATGGCTAATTTTGCCGTGAAATAGCATCGTCGTGTTTGGGATTTAAGGGTGTGGTTGTTGAAATTACTGGCATGTGAGGCTGAACGTATGCCTCTAGTTGATGGACGCAGTTCATTATAGGGCACGTCCTTGGTGTGTCCTATGAGACAGTGCTGTGTTATGGGTGATGGTTACCACTCATCATCAAGTCGTTCCTTCGGCCGCCATCGCAATTGTGGTCCGCAACCTAATTACAAAAATAGGAGAAAGGAAAATGTATAACAAAAGCAAAGAAATAAAGAGAATTTTATTGACCTTTAGAACTAATTGTAATAATTTAGGGTACTGCCCGCCTAAAACATATTTTAGGATAAAAAATAAAGTAATAAACAATAAAAAGAAGGAGGCATGTGTCATACATTTAGCAGTATAAGTTATTTTGCTCTTTTAAATATTTTTTAAATGAACAAAAAAGATTTTTAGACTTTATTAAGATAAGGGTCCGATTCGCTTCCTGGCTATGATAACATTGATCATTGGCTCCGAGATCTAATGAAGGAACATAATTAAAGGGTAAATATTTTGGCAAAAAATTTAATAAGTAGGGCTATAATCCTGGCTCAGCAGATATCCAAATGCTTAGCTTTGCAGAAATGTAATCAAAACGCGGACCTTTTCGTAAACCTAATAATGATTCGTAATCCTAAAACAGGAGGTAAAATAAATTTGATAAAGTTAGCAATTTCATATGATTAAAATGAAAACTTATTTATCTTCGCATAGTGGTGGTATTTATCGAGACTTATTTCACGAGTCAAATCAAAAGTGTACTGATTCAGTAGAATCGCGAGGGCATCACACAGGCGACTCTCCATACAAACGTAGTCCCCTAGAGTAGCCATTTTTTCTCATAAAATCCAGATCTGCTATATACGTGCTCGTATGTTTTCCTTTTTTATGAGAAAAAATGGTTACTCTAGAGGCATTATCCAGGGAGGAAATAGGGGACTACGTTTGTATGGAGAGTCACCGGTGTGATTCCCTCTTAAGCTAGGTCATGCGTCCTAAAGAAGCCCATTATTTTAATTGTTATAAAGTGAACTGTATACCTACCACAAGCCAGTGTAAGTGCCGACTAAATAAATCTTACGTCGAAACGTCTTACACACGGTATATAGTAATACACTGGTGAGCACTCACACAGACTCAAAACCAGAGCCCGAGACAGAGCCAGACAGAGCTTATGATAGGCCTACTGAACTGAGCACCCTTTGTAAGTGGAGAAAAGGCTGAATGCTTCTTTGAGCTTTAGTCTGACTTTTTAGGCCATACGGCGGCGTACAAGACTTCAAACGACCACCAGGTAAACTAAACTTATCTATCTCTTTCAGTTCGTATGCAAAATTGCCATTTCACCAACACCTGCCCAGTTGCAACAGTAAATTATCGTTTTACTGGCTTAGATCTGGTCGTGACCAGAATGCAGTCAATTGCGACCTGTCCGGCTGATTAGTTACGTGTGCTGTTTCTATGCAAGATTTATGGAAAGATAGATAGATTATTGCTTTAGAGTTACTTTGAACTAAAGAGTAATACTATCCATACAAAAATAAACGCAAGCCCAAAATGTAAAAAAAAAGCTAGGGGATATTGTGAGTGCACTGGTGGTATTAACCCTTTCCGATCCCAAGGTCACGGGTTCTGATCCAGTCATCTACCTATGGGTTTTTCTATCACCCATGCTGATTGGCTTAGTCAGTGAAGAATTATTCCTTAAATGTTACCTACACAATGCCAGTTTATTTTGCATTCAAACAATACGACTCATCAAACCATGGGTTGATCTAATATTTGCTGGTACCCAAAACGCCTAAATAGGCATTTGCAGGCGTGAATGTGCATAAACAGCGCATTAAACGAGACCAACCTTATCAGATCGATTTGTATCCTTTCACCGGCGGCTAACCGGACAATGGCGCGTGCTTGGGCGTGCTCAAGGGTGCGCGAGGTACAAGCGATGAGAAAACTTTGGATTTTCTGAGCAGCATTGCCATAAAATCTTGACACAAGCCATATTAGCAAGAGAACAAACGTATGCATACATACTTACATAAAATTACGCTTCATTCCCATGTGGGTAGGCAGAGATCACGGATTTCTACTTGCTACGATCCTGACATCCCTCTTTCGCTTCATTCATTCGCATAACATTCTTCATATAAATGCACGTCGGCTTAGGGTACTCCTGACCTGGCCTTTCAAGCCTTTTCGCGTATGCAGCGCCTTGAGTCAGTGACGTGTTATGAGTGCAATAATGTCTCCTTTTGACTGTGTTCGGAACTAAATATCTCATGTAGCGTCCAAAGCCATCGCTAAATTAACCAGTTTTTCACTAACTGGTGCAGGATGAAATTCAAGAGTTCCCACTAAAAGTATCCATAAATATTTAAAAATCCAAAGCGCTATAGGTACTGCGTAATATAAAATATTAGAAAGTACCATGGAGATCAAGGACTAAACTGATACGATGATTTTGCTTCGGAATTGGTCAACGAGACAGACCTAAGTTACAAGAAATAATTTCCATCATTCTGTTAAGAAAATTAATTATTCAGCTTTGATTAGCTTAGTTCAAGGAAGTCATGTAAATTATTTAGCATACGACTTCCTTCTGCCACTGTACAGACCCAGTAACTCGTGACCCACCACACCCAGCACAGAACTACCGGCTTAGATTGGCAATCGCGCCTTGCCGTCATATCGTGCTGGTGCTTAGCATTTCAACTGGACGGATTTCAATTACTCCGTATCAGTAACCTAAATCGTAGGTCGTTTGGTCAGAGAAATCTTACTTCATTATAGACTTTAGTGTGTAATGGAGGTAAAGGGCTGGGGTTGTCTTTGATTGGTTTAGAAATAAAGTCGACCATTTGAAGTAGACTTCTAAGTTTACTATAGAGGTAAAGATTATTTAACAAGATAGATAATCTATATTTTTGTATCTGGCTCAAAAACAAAAAGGTATAGCACAATTTCTATAGAAAACAAAGCAACATAAAAGGAAGAAAATCAAATAAACGTATGACTATCAAAAAATAAAAAAAACATTGAACACAATCATACTGAAACACAGAAAAAAATACCACATAAAACTAGTTCTAATGTTGAAAAGGGTGCCGACAGTAAGGTAGAGCCAAAACGGTCCTCACTCAGCTTAATGCTACTTCGCCTCCAAGAAAGGGTCGAGACAGCGCTGGTTTTCAGTGAGGACTAACTGGGACCAACTTAGGTCATGGCTGCTGATACGAAGTAAAAAGAAAAAGAAGAAAAAAACTGTCACAATTAGAAAAACTGAAATTACTACATGATTACAACTAGTAAATATAAATAAGTATATAAAAATCTAAAAACAAATATGGCATCATTTGCCACCTACCAATATTTGCGTAAATATTTGCTAAAATAATGATGGTAAACAAATAAGACAGTGAATATTGCTGAACCTTGCACACATCTAAGCTTTCTGCGGTAGTGATCAGTGAAACGCTGTCAAATATTGCTGTCATATTAGGCAGCGTTTCACTAATCCCCACCAGAAGGCTTATAGATGTGCGCAAAGTTGGTAAACCCACTGCAGAACGCTTTGGTGTGCGCAAAGCTTAAGATGATCAAATACTTTCTGCTATGAGCAAGGAATTCATTCTTGCAATCTCTCTATTATTTCCCCCATATATTATAACCAATACATACCTAGTATATGTAAAACTAGCATAAATAGCTGGTAGTACCTACGTGAATTCAGAGAACACCAATATCTCTGCGCGTTCCATTCCAGAGCCATTTGAAAGCTATGTGCATGATAAATGAAGAGGGCTTAGCACGAGTTTGAAAATTCTTAATTCAAGAGAGATTTGGACGGTTGTAGTCGACTTCAATGTACCTTGATTAAGAATGTTTTGGAACCCCCGACCTGGTTCTAGATGGAATTTCCACAGCAAAGGAGCGGACTCGAGAGCGTTTCTCGCATGGTGTAGAGAAATCAAATTATGCAATAAATTGCAACCCATAGGCACATAAGATCCCCTATTCATGTATGCTGATTCTGATTCATCCAATAAATTGAGAATGCAAAGAATTACCTATGTCAATTCATGCCCACAATAGTGTGTATTCTTAGTTGCACTATGTCAGTTTTTTCCAAGAAAGTGTTGAACGTTGAACATTAGAGTGTGTGTGAGTGGTATTTTAATTGCTTTGTATCTTTGTAAGTAGGTTTTCCCAGGTTTTTGTATGGAGTAACAAACGTTCCCGAGCTAACCTTCTCAAAACTGAAACTCATTTGGAAAATAGACTCAAAAACAGAGAAGGCAACTCAAACTCAGGAGGGTTTTTATAACAGTAGGCCTACCAAAAGCTCTGTCTGGCTCTGCCCTGGCTCTGGTTTTGAGTGAGTGTTAAGAGGGAATCACACAGGCGACTCTCCATACAAACGTAGTCCCCTATTTCGTCTCTGGATAATGCCTCTAGAGTAACCATTTTGTCTCATAAAATCCAGATCTGCTTTAAACGTGCTCGTATGTTTTCCTTTTTTAGGGTTCCGTAGCCAAATGGCAAAAATGGAACCCTTATAGATTCGTCATGTCTGTCTGTCTGTCTGTCTGTCTGTCTGTCTGTCTGTCTGTCTGTCTGTCTGTCTGTCTGTCTGTCCGTCCGTATGTCACAGCCATTTTTCTCCGAAACTGTAAGAGCTAGACTAATGAAACTTGGCGAGTAGATGTATTCAGTGAACCGCATTAAGATTTTAACATAAAAATAAAAAAAAAACTATAAATTTCGGGGGTCCCCATACTTGAAACTGAAACTCAAAATTTTTTTTTTCATCGAACCCATACGTGTGGGGTATCTATGAATAGGTCTTCAAAAATGATGTTGAGGTTTCTAATATCGTTTTTTTCTAAACTGAATTGTTTGCGCGAGAGACACTTCCAAAGTGGAAAAAAGTTGGTCCCCCCCCCTCTAACTTCTAAAGTAAGAGAATGATAATACTAAAAAAAATATATGATGTACATTACTATGTAAACTTCCAACGATTTTTGGTTTGAACGAGATCTAGTCAGTAGTTTTTTTTTTATACGTCATAAACCGTAAACCGCAATACCTTTCGACGAACTACAAGAACCTTATTATGTTACATCAAGTAACATAATATAAAGGTTCTTGTAGTTCGTCGTACTACGGAACCCTTCATGGGCGAGTCCGACTCGCACTTGGCTGCTTTTTTCAGAAACTTATTGATAAAGAAAATATGACCCTCATCTGATTTATAGGAAATATGAATTGGAGGTGATATTTTCTTTATCAATAATTTTCTGAAAAAAAAGGAAAACATACGAGCACGTTTAAAGCAGATCTGGGTTTTATGAGACAAAATGGTTACTCTAGCTAGAGGCATTATCCAGGAAATAAATAGGGGACTACGTTTGTATGGAGAGTTGCCTGTGTGATTCCCTCTTAACAAAATAAACTTCGTCCTCGTCAAAACGTCACACACACAGTATAATACATTGAGCACTCACACAGACTCAAAACCAGAGCCAGAGACAAAAACAGAGCTTGTGATAGGCTACAGTTCTCAATTCAATTTGTTTGTTTTTATCTACTGCCAGAGGTAAGGCACTTTAATTTATCGTAATGCTGCCCAACCTACAGCATAGATCATTGTCAGATTACATTGAAATTGTAGACCCATTGCATCTGTGACTGGCCTTGTTTTCAAGGCAGTGATATAATATAGAGTGCTTGAGAAATTGAGACTCGTTTGAAAGCAATGCTGTGTCCAAAGTTTAATGAAAATAGGCGGCTTCCGTTAGAAGTACCTACGAAAACTATGTGAACGAACATGTTGTATTGTAAGAGTTTGAATTGATACCAAAAGTAGACGAGAACTGAACAAATATTTTTTAAAAATCCTGAGAAATAAGTTAAATAAACTTGAGATTCATGGCCAAACTGCTGAACCGATTTTGATGTAAAAATCTTTTTAGACATAGGAACTCACTAAGTTTCTTAATTTTATTACGGAGTTCCGATGCCTAGCCGATGAAGCCAGAATATTAGGCAGTTCATTAGGACTTTTTTTACATTAGTACTTTTATAATGACTCTAATCCATCATGGCTAGGTTACATTTTGTGCTATTTTGATTAAAACGCCAAACTAATTTTGTTGCAAATTCTAGAGGCCCAATAAAAGAATTATCTTGCAGATAAATAGTTTTTCTAATCAGGTCCTAAATGACGAAATTAAATGAAAATAAACATTAAAAAAATTCACACTGCACACTCCACAGTCTCAACTTGTATGGATACTTTCTAAAAGCTAATACAAATAGGTCTTCACATTTAATTTACACGTTTTTTTGAGCAATCCTTGAAAAGGAAACATTTTATTCACGCAGTGTGAACTGTAGAATCTGTGTAAACAAAATGCCATGCAAGCCTGCAAAGAGACGCATAGTCAAAGCCACGTGTCAAGTACGAAGACATACTGCCACTATGCGGAATTGCAAACACTAGCCCAGTATGTTACTGAGTACGTGGACAGATCGCTGTTGTATTTGTTCAGAGCTAGACTGCAGTAACTGCATGTAGTTAGGCTACATTGTAATAAATATTTTTCCCGACATCAATTAATTATTTATTTTCGGTCAACATGGATCATTCCGTTAGTAAAACTTAATTAACCTATACCATACACATACATTTATATGGAGAGAACCCCGTAGCGTGTAGCCTATGTATGAGTAATAGTTTTGCTTGTCATTACATGAACCATATCGCAACGGTTCATGTAAACACACAATATGTCATAATTTACAATGATTGTCATAATTTAAGGACTCGTTTTAACCGACTTCAAACAGGAGGAGGTTTTGAACATCTGTATGCCTCAAGTAGCATTTCTTGCCACAAACCAAAAAAAATAACGCTCTACCATTTGGCATAGTACACACGTGAGGCTGAACTGCTGTGTGGCTCAAGTTGATGGACGCAGCTTTGTTATAGGCAATGGTCACCACTTTACATCAGGTAGGCCTGCTTGTTCCGTCGGCTAGTTAAAGATAAAGATAAAGATAAAATATATTTATTGTCTATGAACCTAGGTACAATGTGTTAGTAGTAATTAAATCTAGATTAGTTCCACTAGGTCAGCCTAAAGGCATATTAAACATTTGTAACAAAAAATAAAACATTGCAATATATAGTTGTATAAATATATTATATTGCATTTCTGTGGTTAAAGGAGAATGGCTAAAAAATGTCCTTGATTCTGTTTTCCTAAGTGGCAATGTCACATAAATCGTTGACTTCAATACTCAATGTTACTTACAACGAGCTGTGCAATAGCTCACAGTAGGCTGCGAATGAATAATTGATAGAACAGTTTACAACACCAAGTGTTGAAGACGTAAGTGATGATATCAGCAACTTCTAACAAATATTGTGGGAAACGCTCGTGTGATTTGTGATTCAAGAGAATAAATGCCTTTTTTGTAAAATTTGTAAAGGTACACAGAAGTCTCATTCAGGGTTTCTTGGAACGTACCCTTAGAATCCTTCAAAATAATCTTCAGTTGGTACTTATAGTACTAAAAGTTCTGAGGGTATTTTATTTATCCGTGCTTGGAGATATTTTTTTATTTGGAACCCAAACATTGTTATCTATACATATAAATTAAAACATTAAAAAAAAACTAATCACCAATCAGATGTTTTCACATATTATAATACCTAAAACTTGTTTGAGGTTAAAGAGAAAAACAAAAATTTAAATAACAATAAAAAAGTGAGATACAAATTAGTAAGGAACATAATACTATTCGAACCAGGTGCAGTGGTTGGAGAGGGCTTTGGAAGGTTTTTAAATAAATGGGTCTAATTCTGGGAATCCAACTATTAAAAACCAATCAAAACATTGAAGTAGTTAGATAAAAGACTATTCACAGATTCAGTTTTTAAAAACCTAGAAATCTGGCTAGAAATCTATCAAGAAATTTGCAAGACATTGACATCTATTATGCACTTTTGTAGACTCAAAACATTTTTTCTGTTCTGTGTTTGAAGACGCAAGTGAGCAGATGCGAATTTTAAGTGACAATTAACCTGTAAAACGATTATGTACGTTTTTTCTCGTTTAACGAGTCGCCTGGAGCCGAGGGCTGACTTAATTGGTCTCCGACCGGTCCACAGTACGCTAATAAGTTACGAGTGACTAAGGTACAAGATATCAAGTGGTTTGAAGTTCCGTCACTGATTATGTTTAATATTATACACTGCGTAGTACTTAGCCGTAGCTTACTTATAAGTTAGCGGTACTGCATCTTGAAGAAGATTATACGTCTGCTTAAGTTTTGCTTACAGCAGGTGCTTCTGAAGAGGTAATGGTGGGATAGAACTTGGAAGGTAATTAATGGAAGTTGATGCAGAGAACCATCCTTGGTTCAATGTTTTAATCTTTTTTTTTTACAAAATATTAAAATAGAACAAGTGTTAATTAGATAGATAGAAAATTCTAAATTGCACAAATAAAATGTATACAGGCGAGTTTAATTGATAGCACTATCTACCAGCTAACCTTTGGGTCATAAAGAGATAGGTAAGGTTGCATTTTCAATTCTCGTGTTTTATTTCAATGGCAAAGAGCAAATGTGGAAAATAAAAATTGGTGTTATTTGTATAATTATTTGTTTCTTTTATACACAGTGACAAATCAGTTTTTGCAGCATTGATTTATATAAATAACAATATTAAAATGCAAACCAAACCAAAAATATACGGAAGAATAAAAATAACTTCTATCCACCATTTTTTCCTACTCTATCGAAAACAGCTTCCAATAAAACAAAAACAACTTTCAAGGGTAAAGTTTCTTACATATTATAAATGTATTAATTTTACTTCGATACAGGAATCTGGAATAGAATCGAGGGAACGAAGCAACGTCCGGTAAGTCGAAACAAATGGGTTGCCCCTTTTTAATTGAATGTCATTCCCAAACTAATGGGCTAAAGATCAATCGGCTTGCTTTGAAAGCTTAATTATGTTTATTCGTAACCATTAATTTTAACCAGTTTGAATCGATCCGACTAGCTGCAGTCAGGGATTTATCTAAAAAATAATATTTTTACTTTTCCAGATACTAAAATATATTTTACAAAAGACTAAGAATAGATTTTTTTTTTAGAGAGAATAGATTTTTTAAAATATATTTTAGTTCCATTCAGTATATACTTCAATTTAGTCATCAATGTATGACGGTATTGACTTTAAAAATACTGAAAATAAAATGAAGTGAAGAACATTGTGCTTATTTTATTGGATCTTTTAAAATTGTAAGAGAATAAGCAAATAGGTATCACAATTTGAGACGCTATCTACCAAATGAAAAAAATAATTAAAATCGGTAAGCATCTGGCATACACAAAATGAAATCCAGCTGAAACGATACGAACTTTCAATCAGAATCGAAAACGGATGAGACTTGATTAAAAAACGCTAGGTACAGCTTCATCAATTTGTAGCTGACTGTATGTGTTTTAAAAGATACATACAACGTTATTTATATTGACTATGTCAAAAGATAAACGGTACTTAAACTATTGCTATCTCTTCACTACTGGATATAAACAAACTGTGACAGGGCTAACTAAGAATTATAATGGTTATATTTAAATTCAAATCAAATTTAATTCAAATCTGATATTTTTATTTGGAAACAAGGCACAGGGTTATACAAAAACAAGTATAAATAATACTGACTGCAGAAGTATAAATTGCGTTTATAAGTATAGTTCTTAATCTAAAACTTTAAGGTCCACTGCTGGTGGCACCAAATGATGTCATTTTCTTTTCATCGCTCATAAACATCAAGCAAAGTGAGTACGCACCGTTTATCTGTTTTGATAAGGTTACCGAATACATTAAGGTACGGCCCTAAAGCTGACTACATAATTAAATCTAATGAAACATAAAAAGACTGAAATGTCGAGCCGGATGCTCGTTTAAAGGGCTTATAATCGGTTTAAATTCTGTCAGTTGCAAGACGGGGTTCGCTTGCGGCAGAACTAATTTCCAAGGAACCCAATTAAGCAAAGTGACTGCGCAGTAATAATCGATCAGAAAGACTTACACCCGTATTTAATTGTTACTCTTAAAAAAACTTGGAAGAGAGTCTTTCTTTTAAAGTTTTGGTAGCAGTAAATGGGTTGAGGAGATGAGTTTGAGCTTAGAATATGGAATTAAAAGACCAGGTGCGACTGAAGAGCAGCCAGAACCTGCCACCGCGGAACGAATGGAGCATGTCAATCGATCTAATTAATCATTCGAACTGCTCTAAAGAAAAAAAGTTTGGTAGGTGTACTTGGCAACAAAATCCCTCAAAAATAATACTTTTTTTTAATGTAACTAGCTGATGGAACAATCATATCACCTGATGTTAAGTGGTAAGTAACAATCGCCTATAATAAAGCAATGCCTCGTAGGTCACGCACGTCAGGAACGTGCCCTACGATGCACTGCTCTGCGTCCATTAAATGGAGGCATACAGATATTCAGCCTCACGTGCCAGTAATTTCACCGGCACTCATACCCTTCAAACCGAAACACAGCAATGCTGCTTCACGGCAGAAGTAAATAAAGATTTGTACTCCAATAATTGGATAGTGCTGAATTTACGATCACACACTAATAAAATCACCGAGACTTGACGCTCCTCTAAAAACCCTTTTGAGACTAACCGGATCATGAACGGTCCCTTTAGACCCTTTATGGTTCTAAGTGAGGCTCCGTGAGCGCGAACTTCCATATTTTGCGTTGGAGGTGTTAATGTAAGCCCTCGGGCTCTTACCTTCATTATTAATGTCCTATTCAAGTGTCCCTTACCAGGTTTAAGCCATTGGTCTGGTCTGACAGACGTCGATTTTATGGTATCGCCTATTAATTGTAAGAGCTTGGGTGTAATTCACTGGCGAGGCTCGTGCGGGCTAGGGTGATAGTTGATATTCAAGTTTATAATATAGACCAAGTAGACCTTAAACCTTATTCTTCTTATCATGTCACTATTCAAAAACCAGTGTAATAAAAGGATTCCTTAAGTACAAAAAATGTAATAATGTCCAAAAATGGTTTCATAATTATGGAACTTTACAAAGATTTTTGTAATGTCCCAAAATTTTTATGGTATCGCCAAATGAAATAACGATCACACACGATGAGTCGTGATAGGATACCTCATGGTAGGCCTCTGTTTGTTCTACGTCAATAATACTAAATATAATTTTCTGCTCTTTAAAGCGAATTTGCATCAAGTATTCAATGATCGAGCGGTAAATAAGTACCTACTTGCGGTGGCCACATTCTACTGACCGCTGTTTGTGGTACAATAACCCTACATTCCATTGATATTGGTGGTTAACAATATAGGGTGACGTCAGATGACCAATTGTGTTCTCAAAACTCATGTGGTGACCTAATGTTATGCTTGTTCAAACCAAGTTCAGACTGACTTCTATACTAATATTGTAAAGAAAAAAGATTTTTGTGTATGTTTGTAATGAAAAAACTCAAAAACGACTGTGTCGATTTCAAAATTTCTTTCACCGTTGGAAAGCTACATTCACCCTGAGTAACGTAGGCTATATTTACGTGCTTAAAAAATAAATATCCACCCATGCGAAGCCGGGACAGGCTGCTAGTATATTATAAAAAGCTACATTCAGCTTGAGTAACATAGGCCATTAGGCATTTGTGTGCTAAAAAAGAAATGTCCACCCGTGCGAAGCCGGGACAGGCTGCTAGTATATTATAAATGGCTGTTCATGTATTTTTATAATAAGCTGCAGTTTAAAGTGCTGTAAAAAACGTCATACAAGTTTTTGACTTTGACCTGATGGACTGATGACAACAGCTCAATTATTACTTTTTTCGAACATATTTTATTAGTTCTTTGAATAAACCATTCAAAGTGTGTAAGGACTTCAGTTTTGCAAACATTCTAAGCGTTTTGCGGTGGCTATCAGTGAAACGCCGTCAAATATCGCTGTCATACTAAGTCAGTTAATATAGTCATGAGATATTTGACAGCGTTTTACTGATTGCCGCCGCAGAACGCTTAGATGTGCGCAAGGCTTTCCTTGTAAATTATTAATACTGAACACTTAGAGGAGGTAAATTAAGGTTGTAAAAAAATACGGTATTTTATATTAGTATTGTTTATTTAATAAACAAATAAATTTCGAAACAATAATATTCTACATCATAACAATGTGACTTTTAAGACTCAAAACCTAACCTTTAGTGTTTAGGTTATATAAAATTACTCTAATATCACAGATTATTAATATGTACACAATTCTAAAGAGCGTTAATAAAATAAATAAATTGATACAAAAAAATCATATTGAGAGCTTTAACATAATCCAAATAAACTAATTTAATACATTTTAAAATAATTAATTTACATTTTTATCTGGTCCCAACGCGCGACATATTTAACAAACAAATAACATTTTTAGTTGATAACTAAACTTTTCATGACAAAAGTTACATCAGTCAAGAAATAAACTACTTCTAGCATTTTTCGTGAACTGCGTATAAAATACTTGACATATCAATATACAAGTAGGTAGGTAATATGATATACAATGAGCCACTTGTCGATTCTACAGCTACCTCGGACAGAATTTCAAATGAGGGAAGAGGAAACAATGCAGCGATAAAAATCTGAAACAAAGAAATTTATAAAGAATTAATTTTTGTTAAGAAAGAATGCTACTGTATGTTACAAAGGTATTTGATTAACATTTCTATGGCTTCGTTAGTCTTTAGAAAAAGTATAAAAAATAATGACGAATTGAAAATTGAAGTTGTCTTTTTTGCATTTTTTTTTATACGGATGCCAAGTGGTAGTCATCGTCTATAACAAAGCTCTGCTTCAGGTGCCTCAGGTCACGCACATCAGGAACATGACCTATGATGCATTGCTCTGCGTCCATCAACTTGAGGCATACATATGTTCAGCCTCACGTGCCAGTAATTTTACCGGCACCGACACCCTTCAAACCGAATGGTGATATTCCTTTCCCGGACGAGCCCTTTACAGAGAGCTCTTCTACTACTAAAACTAAACTACTACATGTCCTTAATTTGATGAAATAAGAGCGCGAAATATGTTCAAAGGACCTCTAAGAGGCCAAAAAGCAGTACGTTGACACCAAACATACCTAGTAGGGTCATATCTTGTGTCGAAACCCGGCACGTTGACAACGTTCCACTCGTCCTTCCCTTTCGAGTAGCTGAACGAGATCTGGTCCCTGAATGTCTCTGCAGGCAGTAGCTTCATCTGCTCTAGATGTGAGTGGAACTCGGGGACTTGTGTTAGGTTCTTCTTCATTAGGTGTTCTATTGGGAAAAAAATATCATGTTTTAATTCTGATAAGCTCTTCAGGTTCAATCACATTATCAAAATCATACGATCGAGAATTGACAAAAGTATCACACGGTAATGCTAAGGTAAACATAAATTAACTATGTAAAACAATATTATACACGTTTAGATATTTTGTTATTTTTGTGGTATTTTCGTTGTGTTTAACACATTTTATTTCACTTTGCAGGATTTGCGGGTGCACACACAAGTCTACATTAAGTTTACTTACATTGATTAGATTAGCGGACTATTACTATTCATTTGTTCTAGTTAATTTATGTTTAACAATGGAATTCGACGAAGTCACGCCTAAATCAATTAATTACGTTAACGCTTGTTAGATTTTACAAATTAAAAACAAATATTGCAAAGTCAATACCTAGAGTATAATTCTTGAGCTGATGAAAATAAAAAACATGATTAAGATGTTTTAAAAGACTTAAAGAAGACAAACAAACACATTTAATTTGATCAGAATAGTGGCTTACCTATAGTAAATCCCATAGAAACATCATCTGGCAATCGTATTCCTTCGCAAATACTAATGAATCGCCCGCCACTGAAACAATACAAAATTAAAGTCAACATATTCACAAAATAATAACAGTATTCAATAAGCAACTTTTTAAATCAAAGTCTGTATTGTAAAACGAAACAAAAAGCTTCCGTCAGGTATTTAAAAATATGTATGATTTTGAACGTTGTTTTTGAAATGAAACAGAACGTGTTATTTTTAATTGGCTATGTTACCAACCTTGCAACAGGTGACATTTTCAACGACAAACTTCTGCTAACACAAAATCCAGCTCCGCCCGTTGCAAACCAAAACGAAAGCGCCAACTGTAACAAATTCAACACATTACTCCATCAATTCCAAATAAACCCTATTCTTTTACCGATAAGGTTCAATATCTCACGTATTAGAGATGAGGTTTACCTTTTTGGTTGCTTTCTTGTAGAGTTGGACAGGTTCGTAAACAGATGTCCGACCTAAGTACCAGTCATCTTGGTGGTTGTACTTCTGCAAAACACTGACCAGGCGTGGCACGTTTACGTAGTTATCGTCGTCGAAGTGGCAAAACCATCTGTGAACAAAGACAATCTTATTACAGAGACAAAGAGTGTTTATTGGAACGAGGTCTGTTCGAGACAGTTTTGTTGTACCAATGTTTCTAACGTTTACGACTGACTGCCGACTGAAGGTTACGTTGACTACTTTGTTAAAATTAATAATACTTTGGACTATGTTGATTACTGAGATTAATACGTGCTCACTTAAAATAAACTTTATCTCAAAGGCATAAGAGTGAAGATTGGAAACAAGTGCGGTAGTTGACGCTGACAGATTATGAAACAAAATGTATCGCCCAGTAGTCAGTGCCAATAATTAGGTTGATGCAGTATAATTTACTGACATTATGCTTGACGCAAATAACAGGAGTGCAGACTCCACAACCACACATTGCGGCGTTGAATCACCACAGATTTATAGCTTGAAAGACCAGCGTACAGCGGTACAGTCACCATCGAAATACTCAAATATTCAAAAAATGATTGAAAATAGGAGTAGAAATAGAAATAGAAATAATTTATTTTGCGTCAACTTAAAAATAAAAGGTACAGGTATTAACTTAGATTACATGACGGCAAAAAAGGTAGACCACTCAGCATTTGCTACAAGGGCACGGTAACCCTTGTAGCGCTGGTTTTCAGTGGCACCATAATATAATAATAATAAAACTAACGCTAAATAATAATAATGAAATACCTAACACGAAATAAATCAATATTTGTTACCCAAAAACACACAGAAATATCAATTTAAAATAATAATAACACTTAAACGATGATCGTTTTTTATTCTATTTATTTTATCTATATCGTCCCCTTTCAGGGCAAAAACCTATAAAGGGTACAATAGAAAATAGTAGTAGGTAGATAAATTCCACAAGGCTTTGCTTTTGACATGGGTCTAGCTGAAACGAAGGCTAATATAAGAAAGTTGGTATGGATGTTCTTACAAATAGTTCACTTCTTAGCTAATATAAAAAGTTACCAATATTTTTTTTTTTTTTTTTTTTTTTTTTTTATGTAATTTGCTGATGGAACAAGCATATGGCCCACCTGGTGTTAAGTGGTAACCATCGCCTATAACAAAGCCATGCCTCGTAGGCCACGCACGTCAGGAACGTGCCCTACGATGCACTGCTCTGCGTCCATCAACTGTAGGCGTACAGATATTCAGCCTAACGTGCCAGTAATTACACCGGCACCCATACCCTTCAAACCGAAACACAGCAATGCTGCTTCACGGCAGAAATAGGCATGGTGGTAGTACTTCCCCGGACGAGCCCTTCACAAAGAGCTCTACTACTAACAGATAATAATGAAATGAAATGAAATGAAATGAAATGAAATGAAATGAAATGAAATGAAATGAAATGAAATGAAATGAAATGAAATGAAATGAAATGAAATGAAATGAAATGAAATGAAATGAAATGAAATGAAATGAAATATTTTTATTTGCAAGAAGCATGGTACAATTCGATCGTCATGTAATATGTGTATGATAACTGAATATACCTACTTGTATGCACTTACTTAGTTTCAGTTTATTAGAAATATTCTGCACATATATATTATATAAGCTATCGACTAAAGACTCTTAGTAGCATTTAGATTAAAAAGATTATATATTTTTTTATAAACTATATAAATAAATACTGAATCTATTACACGGGTATTTATCACGTTAATTACCTTATTTACTTACTTTTTACGTAAAAAAGTTTAAAGTTCAAAAAGTACTATACTAAATAAAATAAAAAAACAGATAAAACATAGAACGGCTTTTGTAGCCAACTATACTGAGTAGGTTGGCGTACGACAGCCTCTCCAAGCTATAATCTGTAAGTATCAGGTTTCTGCATATCAAGTGAGCATTGCAAAACTGGATCGGTTATTGCAAGACAGCTGTTTAATTGCATGCCGAGGCTATTTATTATCGGGCACACAATTATTTTAACAGCGCACTCGGTTAAAAGTTGCGTAAATAATTTTAATAGAGCATAATGTTTTGGTGATGTCGTAAAGTTGAAAGCGGATTGCTATAAAACAGATTTACCTGAACGGATGTGTACAACGTGTTACAAAATACCCCGTAAAAAATATAATTACTTTTCATAGCCAAAACCCTAGTAAGCTGTCATGTCAGGAAACTAGATTATTTAACAGAAAGGCCTACGTACCTATTTTACTCAACTGTCTACTTTCATTATTAAATTTAATAAATGTAAATAAAAAATTATAATAATAATATTGTGAATGGACTCGTTATAAGGACCCATTTAACCTCCTTTCGGCTTTATGGGTAGTTTTATAACACCCTGTATACATAAAAAAATGTAGTATTTGCCATTTTGATGGAAATTTTTATATCTCTTTTACTGTAGAAGTCTACCGAACGGGAGACAATGAAGTCACTCCACACATCCATTGCAACATTCGCATTCAACTCATCAACAATATCTTAATTCGTTTCTAGTTGCCAAAAAAAATATCACAGGTTATCTACTTTTTACCCTTTTACCTGCCCAGCCCCAATTGAGCTGTTATCTATTAACCAATCAAAAACAATATCCTAAATTATCTCCAGAAGCTCCAGAATCTCAAGTATAGTTATTCTCTCCCCATTAACTGTATGACTAGACACTACACTGACGAGTTTACTTAGAAACCCGATCTCACCATTTGGGGTGCAAGTCAAAACACATTTTCTGTGGGAATAAAACAAGAAATCTCTAACAAAAACATTCGGTTCTCTATGTAAACGCGTCGAAATTATTGTGAGCCCAGAATAATATTGGAGTTGCTCTTCAAAAACCATTAACGTTTGTTGTGTGTGTGTTTGAACACCCGTGGTAGGCAGTTCTACCGATCATACAGCCTCTTACGATGGTTCGGCATACAGTCTATCTACAACCATACCATCTCTTTCATTCTATTATATTTTATTCTTTGTATTTACTTGTTTTAATTAAAATAAAATAATGTATTGTATCAGCTATCTGGTTCCCCTAATACAAGTTCTGCTTAATTTAGAGCTACATAGCGTTTTGTGAATTGTTCATAATATTTATTTGTTTATTCTATGATAAAAAAAAGCAGCCAAGTGCGAGTCGGACTCGCCCATGAAGGGTTCCGTAGCACGACGAACTACAAAAACCTTTAATTATGTTACTTGATGTAACATAATAAGGTTCTTGTAGTTCGTCGAAAGGTAAATTGCGGTTTACGGTTTATGACGTATAAAAAAAAAACTACTGACTAGATTTCGTTCAAACCAAAAATCGTTGGAAGTTTGCATAGTAATGTACAACATATATTTTTTTTAGTTTTATCATTCTCTTACTTTAGAAGTTAGAGGGGGGGGGGACCAACTTTTTTCCACTTTGGAAGTGTCTCTCGCGCAAACTATTCAGTTTAGAAAAAAACGATATTAGAAACCTCTACATCATTTTTGAAGACCTATTCATAGATACCCCACACGTATGGGTTCGATGAAAAAAAATTTTTTGAGTTTCAGTTTCAAGTATGGGGACCCCCGAAATTTATAGTTTTTTTTTTATTTTTATGTAAAAAACTTAATGCGGTTCACAGAATACATCTACTCGCCAAGTTTCATCAGTCTAGCTCTTACGGTTTCGGAGAAAAATGGCTGTGACATACGGACGGACGGACAGACAGACAGACAGACAGACAGACAGACAGACAGACAGACATGACGAATCTATAAGGGTTCCGTTTTTGCCATTTGGCTACGGAACCCTAAAAACTATGGTGCATCAAACTTTTGTTTATATTGTACGCTTTTTTCTGCTAGTAGACTAGATAATTTTTACCTATATAAATGTGTGATGTGTGTATATTTATAATTAGTCAATTATCAGATAAAATACTGGCTTTTATTCGTTGGTGTTTTAATTTTCTATATCGTATATAATGTATGGGTTGTATATATTGTTACGATCGAGACGCTAAACTTTAAGCTAAGTACAATGTTTATTGCAGAACAGTAATTGCCGTAACAATAATTTTATTATTCTGTAAAGTCTATAACATCATTATCTAACGGTCCGTAAGTCATTTGTGATGTGAATTATTAAATATCCTTTGATAATATATCACTATAATGCAATTAAAATTGAGCGATTAAAACGGAACAAGAAACACACTGACGTATGTAACAAATTCGATAATTATAGCGTTGGTGATATTTCATGCAAGCACAAATCTCACTCACCAATTAGCGATAACACATCAACCATTGAATGTGGAGTGATGGACGCCGTGATTAATCAGCTCAGTAAAATGTAATTATTAGTATCTGAATTAATAACTATGTAGCCATAATTCATTCAGAGTAGCGGTAATTCCCATGATTACTGTAAGGGTAGATTTTCCCATTTACGGAGAAATGCTATTTTTGACACGCTTATAAAGAGATTACTTTATTTTTAACCCACGGATTTTATCTGCAGATTGAAAAAAAGACTTTTTCGAAATGCTTTCATGTCTAGATGATATTGTTCGTAACCCACTTGATGTTATCTGGCTATCTTTGCTTATTCATCATCAGCCAGAAGAAGTTCACTGCTGGACATAGGCCTCCCCTCCCCTATACATTTCTAGGAAGAACGATTCTGAGCCCTTTCCATCCACCGACTTTCCGCGTTCTTAACAGTGTCGTCAGTCTATCTGATGGTGGGTGGGCGCCTTACGTTTCGTCTTCCAGTTTATGGTTGCCATGCGAAAACCTTCATTTCCCTTGCAACGGTTATCGGTTCATCGAGCTATATGAGCTGCCCATTGCCACTACAATATAACTCATTATAATAACATTATACCTATTATAACCCCATTACTTCATAGAACACTGCCCTAAGGGTATTACGGAATGTTAGGTATATGTCTCATATACCTAACATTCCGAACAATATGATAACTTAACATTAGACCGGCACTGTACCCTACAAATTGGAACACAGAAGCATAATCGATACTTGACGATATTAATAGATAAGCATTGGTGGTATACATCCCCCGATGAACTCTTTCAAAAATATTACCCTACTAGGTATTATGAATTAATAATCATAGGTGCATTAAACGCAGGAAGTGCATAAGGTGGAAAATCTATGTGATTCATGCGCAATCGTGCAAAAACGATTCTAAAGTGATGGGCATTGCTTACTGATCAGCATGGGGTGTGTGTCTGACTGTTAAAATACTAGTTACTTATAGTAGCATACATCCTGTGTGTATAATGTGGTATTTTTTTTAGTAACTATCCCATAACTACCTATTTTCGTTCTTTTACTGTTTTTTTTTAGATAAAATAATAAATAAAATTAAAAAAGCCTATTTATTCCAGTTCATTTTCACATGCATTTCATAAAATTATCTTTATTTTTTCCTACTTCGTGCTGTGTGTCCACATTAAATGTACTTTTTTCTTTCTTTAGTTTGTATTTTTAAGTTTATAACTTTGTTTAAAAGTATAATCAAACTCAAACTCAAACTCAAACTCAATAATTTTTTATTCATTACGATGCAAGAATCACTTTGAAACGTCTTATAGCTAGGTGAGTCTAGGTGCCAGTTCCACGCGACCAAGCGTAGAAGAACAGGCAACAAACTACGTCTCGGTTCCTACTGTTTTTTTATATGATCCTTTTACAAATCAAAAATAGTCTAAAATAATAGCAGTGAAGTTCCAGTGTGGTGCCACTTCACTTAGTCAGACGTATGCAATGCAATAATACAAAAGCAAAAGTTTCAATCTTTTGATTAGATCTAATATTATATATTATTTTATCTGCGTATAAAGTTTAGAACAATAAAAATGCAATCTACAGTAGAAAGCTCATACAAAAGCTCACTTTTATATCTCATATTACCAGCGAGAGAATCGTAAGACAAATTGGTACTCACTTCTTGCCGCTCTCCAGGAAATAGTCGTATTCTACAGACATTTTGCAGCAGAGGTGTTTGCGTTGATGCGACGCCGCACAATTCGTATTCACCATGTGCCCATCTGCAAACAAACAAACACCTTATTACAAGACTCTTAGGATCAAAATGCAACATTTAATATCGTCTTCCAAGCCGAAAAATAAACACTTTATTCCAACTGTATAAGGTTCAATTTCCTGCAACTGATGATATATATCTATTTGCGAATGAATTAGATAAGGAAGTTGCAAAATTAAATTAAATGTGGGTACTTACTTGTTTGATTCTGATGCTGTCGGTTGTCTGTGTCTGTGAAGAACCATGTCTGAAACAAATAGAAAAAGTACGTAACATGAATAAATGATGAAATTTAAGTAAAAAAGCGTGTTAAAAATAATTCGACTTGGACTTTGGAGAAAAGTTTTTTTATTAAGTAACATGTAGCTAGGTCCAGATGACAAAAAAAATACGCTATCAAAGAGATCCATGGAGTTACGAGCCTGAATAGTGAGGAGAGCGAGGATGAGAAAAGCGTAAAAGTGCCAGCACCAACATCTGAATTATGTATGTTATTACAAATCATACCGACTTTGAAACACCCATTCGTAGCAAATATTTCTCCAAAAATTTAACCTAGACGGTTTGTACCTCAGCCAGCCACCATAATGCCACCAAAACCGAGAAATAACTGCTAAAATCTCTAGAAAGTAAAGTCTATTTGAATTTTGGCTACTCGAACCACTTGGTTATAACTACAAAGATAAGAACGAAGAATTCCAACCATGGCATCCCAAAACAATATTTCAAGTTTGGCTGACGTTACAAAGGAGAAATGATTTGGGATAATTGCTACCTCCCTTGCAACATACTGCCAACCCTTAGGAACACAATACATGAGTTTGGTAACAATGATAACTACATAATGATGGGCTTGATAAAATTGGTAATCTATTGGCTTGGTATTCGGTGTTATGACATGTTTACAAAATCATTTCTCTAGAACTTTCTTACAGGCTCACAAGTCACAAAATGTACCTATATGTATAACTAAGAAATATGGTTAAGTCATGTAAAATTCTAGATCATACCAATATTCTATAATAAATTTCCCAGCCCTCATAGCTCAGTCAGTAGTAGTCTGCCTTCTGTGATGAAGGGCTTGGGTTCGATCCCCACGGAGAACAAATATTTCTGTGATGAAACATAGATGTTTGTTTTCTGTTTAGGTGTTATATTGTATTCTAAATATGTTTAAAAATATCTATACCAATACTATACTAGTTATCTGGTTTACATAGAACAAGCTCTGCTTAATTTAGGGCTAGATAGTGTTGGACGGATTGTCCATAATATTATAACTATTGATATTACTGATATAAAATAGATAAAAATGCTTCTGTACGTTACAATCTATTAGTTTCTAATCTGATTGATCTATTCTAACTTGGAATAGAATTGTTCCTGGCTAAGAATATTTCTAGTCTTCTATCCTGATATCAAGCAAGCGAAGCGACGGGTGGAAGCTAAGCAGCTGATGCATAACAACAAGATAGAGGAGTGTTTAGGGTGGAAGGAAAGACCGCAATCTTATTGCCTGTTGACAGAGCACACGAGACAAGCAATATCTAACTCTGTAAATACACCCAACAATGAACTAGAGATACTAAAACATACCATATACCATAATAACTTCAAGCAACGAGATTTTCAGTTAGTTAATTAATCGTTTCTTCCTCATACCCATAAACTGTGGAATGAGCTACCACCAGAGGTGTTCCCTCTTAATTACAACATGATTAGCTTCAAGAAAAACGTAAAAAAATTCCTTCAGGGTAGGCAACGCAACGACAGCACCCTTGTGTTAGCATTTGGGCTTTTATTTCTTGAAATTTTCGCAAATCTTATTGATTTTATATAAAATGTAAATAATAAGCAATTAATATTTAACTTTGAATTAAAGTAATGGTATGGATTATAGCAGATACATTGTACTTACTAGCATCATCTATTTAAATTATTATTTGTGTAATGTAATTTGACGCCATAGGAGCAGGGCGTAGCGGGTGCGGGGGTATGTCCTGGCATTCGTGATCCGAGAGTCGTCTAGGTTAGGCATGGCTGTGTGGCCTTTTGTATCTAATGTTTGTAAAATTATGGATTAAAGCTAAAGTTAAACTATTCTTATTGTTTTAACATCGTATTATTTGAACCCTGATGAGCAACAGTTGGTATCTTCTATCAATTCGTGAGTATCGTTAATATTTCAGAAGTCGCGGATAAGTAATCAGCGCTCACAATAACTGGTATGTGTTTACTTATTTTCATATTTTTATTTTGATCAAATCTTTGCGTAACGTAATAAATGTTGAAACAATAGGGTTACCATTTGTCCGGACTTATCCGGACTTAAAACTTTTGTCCGGCTTTTTAATTAGTCTGGATTTTTGGCGAAGAGAGCATACTAGTAATAAAACTGAAATAAGTAAAGTCAAATAAGTCATTGTGTCTTTGTATATTGTATATTGCCCGTTTACTATCATAATTCATAACACTATTATTTATTGCGTCGCAATATGTGTTTGTATTATGTAACGTAACTAAAAATGTTCGGACTTTTATAAAAGATAGGATTTGTCACATTTTTTAATGGTAACCCAAAGTGTGTTGTATTATTAGTATACCACCTGTAGTAAATGCAATGTTTGGACGTGCCTCTGTCAATCCTTGAGATATTATTGATGGAACCTGAGTAAGTATCCGCTATTTAGGTACTTATATTTCAAGATACCTAAAAATCGGTATCTTGCTGTGCTTTGGGATTGCAGTTTCATTTAATAGTCTTCCCTGTTATACTTACTATGCTACTTGTTGACTCAGATACAACGGGTACATTTGATTAATATTTAGATAACTCTACAACAATGGTACCTACATAAACAAAGTCGATAGTCAAATCGTACACTGCTCGGTATTTTGAGACGTACAGTACCTATAACTCTTTTATAATTATGTATACATTGAAGTACAACAATTCACACTATGAGAGAGCTCAGTCATCGTATTCTGTGAGTCGAGCTAGTATACATATAAACCACAGATGATGTAATTGTGTAACAAAACTGTACCTGAATTTACGATACTTCTTCCTCTGGTGGTGTACCAGTCCTTTCGAGCTATTTATGGGGTGAATGTACTTTGAGTGCACCTCAAGGAGGCTTCCTTCACGTACTTGACACCAAGGTTTGAAACAATAATGGTGTTTGGTATTGTAACTTATAATGATCAAAAACACTTAATTAATTAATGACATGCAAATGATCATGGATATTGAAATAGTTGAGCTTCTATTATTTACTATTGACTCTGTTAAATTTACATGCATAAATAAGGCAATACACATTACATAATTATACTGAATACAGAATACTATAAAAGCTCGAATTGAAATTTCGACGTGTTCAATTTTAAATAAGTAACTCTTTTCTATTGAACTTAATTAAAAATAATAATTATACCTATACCATGAAATAAAAAAAATAAAATAAAAAAATAGTTTGGCGTTGTTCATCCAAGTAACGATGACGCTGCGTATTATCTTCGCAATTGTTATTATTTCCTTCGAATAATACCTATTTAATTTTATCCTTGGTCACAATTTATCTCTGTTAACTCATTTTCAACCACTGATATGATTTCCTAAAACCCTGATAAATTCGGGACACAAAAATAAAATAAAAAGGTTTCAAAGCCACGATTCAATAAGTACTCAAAGTTATCATTTGAACTGGCTATTTTTGCAATGGTTGTATAGTATTTCTTTAAAAGCAGCACCTAATGGTAGTTCTGAAATTACACCCGGTAGATATGAAATTGATTTGCTAAAAAGGTTTGAATAGTGGATTATAGTAAAAATTAAAAATATTTGTAATAAAACTGAGAGAATATCTGGGGTTCCTAGAAAAATTTCTTGTAGCATCATACTTAAAAAAAAAAAAAAGATCACTATGTGCTGGTAAAGTATACCTACTCTTGTGAATATAATTATTGATTATAAAAATGTGGTGTGTCTATTTTATAGTAGTCGATGCCAGCGATTACTCACGACTTTATAACAGCATCAAATCGAAAGATAAAATGGGTGCTGAACCCTAATGGTTTTACCGACTAATCAATTGATTATTCGTATTTCATTTTATTTACCTACCTAAGTTTCTACTGAATCGGTCCCCGTATTTTAAAACAAAACAGTTGATGGGTTAAAAGGTTCCTTGTTGAAACTTTAATACAAACGTAGGTATATCGAAATAATTATTTATGGCTAGTTTCAAGTAAGTGAGTCTATATTGATCTTGATACAAAGATTCTATCTATATTGTGCGTTGTCTAAATATTATGTCAGGATGAAGAATACTGTAATAATTATAATAGAAAAAAGTTCGCTTAAAAGTACTCTAACTCTGAACGAATTAAAAATAAAATATAACTTTGGCAAAGATAATATTTATCTAACACACTCGGGATAAATAAGATAATAAAAACGTTAGCTAAATAAAACGTTAGCTACCACAGGCTACAACAATCATTATCATGGGTACTCTGAAACCTCTGTGCATGGAGCGTGTCTTCGCTATCTGTGCATGGAGTATGATGGCATTTGTCGGTTATTTTAGTTTATACGGAATACTTAGTACCGACTCTGCATCTAACGAACTTCTATCATAGACCTGCCCATTAAGCAACAGAAAACTAATTAGTTGAAAATATAGTGTTGTCTACATACATTCATTATTAAAATATAAATCATTAAGCCCTAATAAATGTTACTTTAAATACTTCTTACAACGATCCAACTTCATTGAGGATGATTGTGAAGTCTTAGCATCAGTTAAGGCGACTGCGTAATAAATAAGCATAAATAATATGGTCCTGATACGTTTGTACCTATACTACGTTATATGAATAGGTACAGAGTTCTAGTTCATATTTCTTTTAAATAATATCAACTTAAAGAGATCTGTTTTTCAAGTTGAAACAATAGAGAAATAATGGCCTTGCCAGTTTATAAAAATTGGTTGAAATATAAGCAATGTTTAAACTACTAAAGACGGACATAAATGTGTAATGACAAAAAGTAACATAGCAAATTTAAAGAAACACTTTAATTTATTTAACTCTTAATTATGTGATTACTTATGAGTATGGCGGTAAAATATTAGGTTATTAGATTATACTGACAACCATCAATACAGCATGATGGTATCATTGGTCTACCGAAAGCTTGAAATTGGTAGTGGCATATGAGTTTCTAATTTTACGTTTTACAAACTATTTCTACAACACTAATTTCCCGTCATTAATTGGCCGTATGTATGCTTTTGAATGCCTGTCATGTTAGGCATAATTTGAAATTATATTAAAATGAAAACTTTTAAAACATTAAGAAAAATTAACTACTTATGGGAATCTATAAAGATACTTTCTATTTGTATCTGTGTGTGCCTCAATTCTCATCTAACTGAAGTGGTAACGTGACTGAATAGCAATCAGTGGCCAATAGTTAAATAGCACTACTAGACTCAATGCTATTGTCATTATTGTTTTCATTTAAACTATTGTGTGTGGATTGTCCACAGTATATTTTATTATTATTATTTACAAATAACACATCAGCTTTTGCATAATTTAAATGATGCTCATTGGTTTTAAATAAATGATTGATGAATTAGGATGATGTGAGTTATCAAATAATGAACAAATTCAGTGCTAACATCTTAACGGATTTTAATACTTATTAAAATACAGTTGTCTAAAAGATTATGAATAATATTGGTGATATACCTAACCACATAGAGTTTTGTCTGGCCTTGATGAGGTTAGCTTGTAATCTATAACGGTTTATACGTTTAGCGCTTTAGATTGTTGCCCTTTATTGATTGATAATTATTATAAAAAAAAAACCGACTGGCAAATAGCCAAAAACGAATAAAAACGGTTAAATTATAATGAATAGATATCAACAACCAATTAAGAACGAATTAAATGAATTTGCTGTCTCGAGTATACCGCTGTACTAAGTATACAAGTTTAAATTGACCGTCAGACCGTCACACACGCTAAGTTATATCGAGATGCTAGTATTACCAGCGCAGTAGCCGTTCTTACCTAATTACGAGTATATAGCAAAATTATTTGCTTCTTAGCCGGTAAGGGTAAATGCTGCAGATGTTAACAGAGGGCTGTTAAAGCAGTCAGAACAATAATATTATACAGATAATGCACACGAATTAATAAATCACTAGTATCAAAGTAAATAAAAAAAAAAAAAAAAAAAAAAACTGTGCTCTATTTTAAATTGTGTTGCTTCTCTAATAAAGCCCTAAGAAAGGAATAATCTAATATTTTATTTGAAATTTATTTTTAATCATTGCGGTAGAGTGGAATTGTTACAATATTATGTTTTATTATCATATCATACACTCAAAGCTGGCAATTGACACATTGTAAGAATGTAATATCCTTTCCAAGATTATATTCGTAACGTCGCTAACTCGCTAATATGTTAAAAAAAAACAAGTGCTTACAGTGAATGCATTGGTTGTGCAAGCCAATTAAGAGGTATCGATTCTATGACAGCGTAAAGGGTATCCGTAGGAAGAATCATATTGAATGCTGACAAATTGAGTAAGTTTATGTTACATGATATTATGGCAACATTTCCGTCACGTAGATTAGTGTTACCTAGTTTGACGTAAATATACTTCAACTGAATAAGAAAATACTAATAAAATAAAAATGTCAGTATAGTTGGACTTGAGCGTACAGATACTGAACAAAAGCAATCCTAGTTTACAGAATTTTCAATAGATAGCTGTTTCAACATAACTCCCATCTATAATGCTAAATTATTATTACCACCAGTATGAAAATATAATTTTATGTGAGACCTATTGACACTTATAATTGTTATATTCCTCGGTTTTCAACCATTTAATGCAATAAATGCATTGTGTATTATGTGTATGTATTGGAACAATTATTATACTGCTACATTAAGTACTATTTAATTGTTTTTCACTTACTGCTGCCCAGGTGCAGCTGACTGGATCAGAATGAGGTGGACCTCTCCTAGTGTAGAGAATATCCTGAGAAGAGCCCCTAGCGTGGCATATACTGATAATACCCCTTGTGTGGTAATCTAGCGAAATTAAGCGCTTCTGTGTGACGTATGCTGAAAGTACCCCTTGTGTGGTAATCTTGCGAAGTTAATAAGAGCTCCAGTGTGGCATGTTTTCATAGTACCCCTTGTGTGGTAGTACTGCCACGTGAAGAACCCCTGGTGTGGTATACACGGTGATAGTACCCCTTGTGTGATACACCTTCTGTGTACTGTTATTTTAACTTCATTTATAATTACAACTGTATAATTAATAATTTCTAAAAAGTAAATACAAATGTATTTTATTGTATAAAATAATTATTAGATATATGTATGTATACCTGAACGGTAGTTATGTTATTTTACGTTAGTCAGTTTAGTCTACCTAAACTACAAATTTGTGATTTAATAGATTAAAAAAAAAAAAAAAAAAAAAAAAGCTCAACTTGTATTTAGTTATGTTTTAGTTTTCTTTGTAAATAAATTTACAAAAAAAAGCTCAACTTGTATTTAGTTATGTTTTAGTTTTCTTTGTAAATAAATTTACCTTTAGACTAAATTATTATGAGCAAAACATAAATATAATTTGCATAACTTCCAATAAATGTCTAAAGATAGTACATAACAGCTGTTAAAATTTACCATAAGAGTTTAGAAATTCAAGGATATGATTGTGTTCATTAAATTCGATTTCTTCCCTATTAGTTACTGAAATATTTATACCAAGATTAAAATGTATGTATAGCGACGAACATCGTTGTTCAATATAATATAACATACCTAGTTTCAAATCTTTGATAAGTTTTCTCTCTTAATCGTTTTAGATATTGTATGTAGCTAACGGGCTATCCTAGCCCCATAAAGCATAAATAACTCCTTTCAATTTTTAGCGTCTCACTAAAATAGTCTTGTTTGATTCGTGTAACTAATATGACAGTTGTTATTAAGATAATACTTACTATGTATGAAGCTGTGACAGTATGGTTAATGTAAACAAATCAAAATGAGTGACCACCATGTTTTGTAGAGCAGTCTAATTTCATGTTAATATGCTTGGCGGCCAGTAAAGGTTGTTTGGTGTTAGTGAGGACCAACTTGAGTGAGATAATTCACGTCTACAATAAAAATCTAAGTTACATACCCATAGATTTAATGAACCTAAGTTAAAAAAAATGCATATGCTTCGCCATTAGCCAAAATCTATTCAAATAACATTTTTGCTAATTGAAGAAGACTGTATTTAATTTGAAGTAAAGTGTAAGCATATTGGTTTTAAGGAAATAAATAAACTCTTTTGACCAACATCATTTATGGCAAAACTGATGATATATTAGCATTGTGTAACCTAAATTAGTATTTCAAGCGATACGTTTCTACTGGTCTTTAGGATTATCAATGTGATTATTTATTTTGCTGTTTGGGACACGATTTGTAAGGGGATTGTTTTTGAATAAATAAAATAATGTTGGGTGCCTACTGCCTACCGATTTTGCTTATTATATTGTTGCACGTCTCGTCGGAATGTTCAAACTGTGAATGTTGTTTAAACGGTTATGATCTTTCAGTACAATCATTAACAATTGAATGTTTCTTATTTCTGATTTATTTGAAGTTCATGATATATTTATATTGTAAAATAATAGTAATTTCTTGTGATTTTGTCTGTACAAGATTTAACATGTTTGTTTTGTTATTATTATAGTTCCTAATTTCTGGTGTATGTAATTAGGTATAAACTGCATTAGTTTTATATTTTAAATTAATAGTTAGGAAATATAATATATTCAGTTACTTATCAATGTGTTTATTGATCAAAGATTTATGATTTAATAGTCTATTGCTATTTAAACAATGTATGGTCTATTGCGTTTGCTGAAGTAAATGACGTATTTATCAGATTATATCTGTAGTACATGCCTACAGTTAGAAAATTGTGTTTGTTTTCTTATTACTTGACTTACAATATTATTAGACTACCGACCTTTTGTAATTTTAGGATTTTTGATAAAATGTCTAAGATTGGTTTTAGAATTACTGACTGTTACTAATATATGAATGTCATTTTTTTTCTTTGATGTAATATTTGCATTTTGTTTGTATAATGACACTAACTTAAACTAGATAGACCTTTTAGAAATAAAATAAGGGCGGTATGAGGACATACCTAATTTTTAGAATGGCCGAACGAGATTCGGGGATGTGGGCATCCCCGCGGCAGAATGGCCGACTGTTAGCATTTGGGCTTTTATTTCTTGAAATTTTCGCAAATCTTATTGATTTTATATAAAATGTAAATAATAAGCAATTAATATTTAACTTTGAATTAAAGTAATGGTATGGATTATAGCAGATACATTGTACTTACTAGCATCATCTATTTAAATTATTATTTGTGTAATGTAATTTGACGCCATAGGAGCAGGGCGTAGCGGGTGCGGGGGTATGTCCTGGCATTCGTGATCCGAGAGTCGTCTAGGTTAGGCATGGCTGTGTGGCCTTTTGTATCTAATGTTTGTAAAATTATGGATTAAAGCTAAAGTTAAACTATTCTTATTGTTTTAACATCGTATTATTTGAACCCTGATGAGCAACAGTTGGTATCTTCTATCAATTCGTGAGTATCGTTAATACTTGGTGTTGTTGGTGTCTATGGGCGACGGTGACCGCTTACCATCAGGTGGGCCGTAAGCTCGTTTGTCTAACTTTTACATAAAAAAAAAAAAAAAAAACCTGTGAGGAAATCCGTGGCTTAGCTCCGCACGTATTGACCATGTCTTTTCTGTGGATTAGGCCGACTAAGCTGTCATAATGGTATAGGTGCTAGGCAAGCCTAAAAATTCTGAACCAGGCACTCTAAAGTCCCGTAAGTAAAGGCATGAGTAATCACCAGATGCCCCTGACGCTACTTATTTCAACTACAATAGATGCAAAGGTCTGTTAACTTAACTTTTTTTATTTAATAAAAAGACGTGGAAAATTTTGCCAATCATTTTCAATCATCATTTTGAGAATACGAGGTTAGATTATCGAGTTATGCCCAAGGGAAAAGTAAACAGAGTATCTTGCCATTAAAGTATGGATTTATAATTTTGAATGCATAAATAATTACTTTTTACATTAAAATTGCTATAGGAACAAACAATTATCTATGGTTTTATACATGCAAATGTATTTCTTAGTAGCATTAATCGGAAATCATTAAAGGAATTCCTGTACGTGTCACGTAAGATATACGGCGGCACTAGAGATACATGCACTAACAGTTTTTACGATCTTTAAAATATCATTAAATAAAACGAACCGCTTAAGTTTTACGCAAGTTTAAATTAAAATATGTAATGCTTGACAGTAGATCGTAAATTAGTTGAGTTGAAGGGAGATATTTGAATCTGTAACATAAAAATATAAAACATAGCTAGCACAAATGTTTTGGAATAAAAATACCGGAGCTTCGAAGAACTGGAGTTTAGTTTTAGCATAATATAAAAGTAGTTTAGTTGGAGGATAATAATTTGAATGAATAATAAAACTCAAAGTTACTAAGGTGAGAGTAAGTTTTATTAGATGGCAAAGAGGTTTTATGAATTTCGTGGAAATTTAACATGATTAAAAACCTGATTACTATTTCTTGGGATGACAAGACATCCTTTTTGAAATAAAATAAGGCAATCGTTTCTTATTAGAATTTGAATAAAACAATAAATAAAACAATAATAATAACAAGAGGTCCTTTCCAGAAGCGATAGATCTACAGAGTTTGTAAACAGCATTAGACACGCCCCGGGTTTGCCCGTGACATATTTGGCTAAGGTGCCGGCTGTCTGGTATACCATATTATAGGTAAGCGTATATCAGTCCAATGTTTTACGCCCAAATGGTTATAAAAAGGATCTTACAGTAAAAAGAAGTAGTAACTTTTGTCGTAAAAGATTTCGGTAGTGATGATATTTATACAATACCTACACACGATGTTTTGAGAGGGAGTTTAGATTTAAAAACGTGTAAAGTAAAGATAACAAAACTATTGAAAATCTGTCAAAAGGTATTGAATGAATGCAAATCTATTGCCATTTTTTGTTGGTTTTAAAACACCAACGTTCAATTTTGTTATAGCTAACAATGTTGGCGTCTTTTTCATAAACAATGAAACAGCAAAGATGGCTATTACGTTGAAAAAGTATTAATATTCAAAATAGTAATATTCAAAACTAATATCATAAAAGTGATATTTTGCTCAAACCACAAAATAAACAAGCAAGCGTTATGAAACATTGATAGCCTTCTCAGAAGTGGCCCTAAGTAAAAAACTGATAAGCCGAGCTTGAAGAAATGCGATATCCGGAAATGGGCCAGTCTGTTGACTGCGTCAGTAAACACAACCTTGCCTTATGAGATTTGATAAGCTTATGTGAATACTATATCAATTTTATTTGCGTGAAATACAGTAAGATAATTTTTTTTTCTGCGTCACTTCAAAGTTGGCTTATAGAAAACGGGTGGAAGCCCTCCTTTTAGGCGCACACTTTATTATTAAGCATTAAAGAATACATAAATAAATGAAAAATACCTAGCGGAATAATAAGTCAAATTTGGTAAAATTTATCTAAACGGTTGATCAAAATATTTTCTATGAATTGACTAAGGATTGTTTCAGGGATTGTTAACAAATTTAACAACTTCTTAACTAAACTATGCAATAATTTAAATTTATTTTAAGTACTTACCAACAAAAAGGGCAAGAAGTATGTGAACATGAAAGCTCACGTCAGTAAATCATATAGCAAGTTTTCGACACAAAAGGGCGCTTGCGCGGACCGCAAACCGGTCACGTGGCGAAGCGCGCGCGCCTGCCACGCGCGGGCACAAAGGCTATGCTTGATTAACATTGATCAAATTCCTGGATCACGCTTACATAGATCATGGTTCACACAGTAATAATAGCACAGGGAAAGTTCATCATTGATGCTTCAACAATGATGAGTTGCTTTTGTTTTTTCGCGAGAACAACAGAGAAATCACATGGAAGTTCTATGTTCAGATCTCAAAGATGTTATAATTGATGGTGTAAAACTTAGCATGTTTATCGTGAGAAAAAAAATAAGCAACGAAAACTTTCACGAATGCCCACGAATTTTGTGCCATAGCCAATTTATCGATTTTATTCCAGATAGAGAAGCAATAGGTGAAATTCCAAAAAAGCCGATCAACAAGCCCTAAGCTAACAGTGTAAATCAGTCATTATATCCCGGTTAGATTAAAGGTTGATTATGCACGCTCCACATTCAGGAAGCTGGACGGCCGGCGCACGACTTGGCAACGACCCTCATTGTTTACTGAGCAGTTAGGTTTGTAGCCCTGATATGCTGTGAAGTAGTGACCGTCTTATTAATGCCGTTATATACTCCATGCCCATTTTTAACCGACTTCCAATCAAAAAGGAGGAGGTTCTCAATTCGGTTGTTTTTTTTTTTTTTTTTTTTTTTTTTTTTTTTAATGTTTGTTACCGCATAACTTCGTCATTTGTGAGCCGATTTGAAAAATTATTTTTTTATCTGAAAGGTACTGCTTCCAGATTGGTCCCATTTTAATTTTATTAAAATCGGTGTTGCCTTTTTTTTTTTAAATAATTTTTTTAATGTTTGTAACTGTATGCCTCCGTCATTTATGAACCGATTTAGAAAATTATTTTTTTATTTGGAAGGTTATTCTTACGTCCAGATTGTCCCAAGCAAATTTGATTAAAATCGGTTTAGCCGTTTGACAATGAAGTCGGTTTCTCAAGTTTTTTAAACTTACAATTATTTATTGGAAAATTCTGAAGAAAATATTAAATATTTTTTTTTATTGATTTTATAGTGCTACACTTAAGGAAATCGCAAAGATTTTTAACTTAACTCTTAACTTTTGGGACATTATAAAAATCTTTGAAAATATTAAATTTATTATTTTGCA
Source organism: Thera britannica (assembly GCA_939531255.2). Lineage (NCBI taxonomy): Eukaryota > Metazoa > Arthropoda > Insecta > Lepidoptera > Geometridae > Thera > Thera britannica. The sequence continues at coordinate 3,890,898 of OW618041.2, read as the reverse complement.
CATTATGAGTATTGGTTGCATGTTGGTTGAAAGCTTGATCGCGTAGACCTGGAATGGAACCATATTCACATAACCTTAAGATGTTTCAAAGTGATTACATATTATTATGATGAAGGTAGTAGGTAAAAACTAAATAAATAGGTTAAATTAAATATTAAATAAATGACTTTAACTTTGAACAAAATCAAAATAATTACCGGTTCAATTTTACTTTTCCAATTCATGTTTTTCCTTTAAAAAGGATGTTATTTGACTTACCACTAATTGTTCACGTCAAGAATACATCGCCATATAGCGGTGCTCGTAATAGTGATAATTGCTTGTAAGTAAACCAAGGTTTTATAGGAACTGCTAGACTATCTATCAGAGCTCGTAATTTGATTTTGATAATTTTCTTGTGCATTTCTTGAGCCAAGTTTCAGCTTAGCGGTATTTAAGAAACTGCTATTTTGCGAGACAATGGAGTTCAAATAGATGAATAATAGCAAGAAATAATTTATGTTGATACGGACTTGTATTTAGAATTTATAAGAAAGTGAATAGTACAAATAAAAAATGTTCAAAAAATATAAATACAAAACTATTTGCCAAAAGCTATTGAAGGAATAGGTGTAATAGAATACACAGAAACATGAATATTTGAATAACTTTTAATAATACTTAAAAAAACCGTATCAATAGGGACTTTATTCAGGAGAGTCACAAGGACCACTTTGAATTGATACTTAGTATTTTAACCACCTGCGGGCAAACTAAGGGGCAATCTTGACGGTCACAAACAAACTATTGTAGTAGCCGAACTATATAAATGAAATTAAAAAAAAGTAAAAGCAGCCAAGTGCGAGTCGGACTCGCCCCTTCATGGGCGTTCCGTAGCATCAAGTAACATAATATAAAGGTTCTTGTAGTTCGTCGAAAGGTAAATTGCAGTTTACGATTTATGACGTATAAAAAAAAAACTACTCACTAGATCTCGTTCAAACCAAATATCGTTGAAAGTTTACATAGTAATGTACAACATATATTTTTTTTAGTTTTATCATTCTCTTATTTTAGAAGTTAGAGGGGGGGGGACCAACTTTTTTCCACTTTGGAAGTGTCTCTCGCGCAAACTATTCATCAACATTCAAGAGGTTTATAATATCGTTTAGAAAAAAACTATATTAGAAACCTCAACATCATTTTTAAAGACCTATTCATAGATACCCACGTACCACACGTACCTATGGGTTCAATGAAAAAAAAATTTTTGAGTTTCAGTTTCAAGTATGGGGTTCTAAGTTGGTGTTTGTTGGACCCCCAAAATTTATAGTTTTTTTTCTATTTTTGTGTAAAAACCTTAATGCGGTTCACAGAATACATCTACTCGCCAAGTTTCATCGGTCTAGCTCTTACGGTTTCGGAGAAAAATGGCTGTGACATACGGACGGACAGACAGACAGACAGACAGACAGACATGACGAATCTATAAGGGTTCAGTTTTTGCTATTTGGCTACGGAACCCTAAAAAGAAAACATAGAGAGAACAGTAACGTTTGAATTTGAAATTAAAGCTAATTTGACAATAATTTTACATTTGAATAACTTATCATGCTCAAAAGAATAAATTGTATATTTATATTTAACGCGAATAACATGCAAAATATACGATATAAATATTAGCATGAGGATGTTTAACTGAATATAAAATGTTGGTTTATAAAAAAAAAACATTATGATAAATTCAGAAGTCAGCACAAGGCACATTAAAATAGCAAATAATTACAGGCTATTTAAAATGTCATCAAAAAACTTCAAGATCATGCTGATAGGCGACAAAATAATTATGTGCTTCACGATTTATATCTTTGACTAGTTTATCGCTCGTGGCTTTGCCTCCTTTTAATTTTTGTTCTCATAGTTTCACGGCTACAATTTTTTTAAGCATGCTCTTTGCAGCGCACTTTAAATCCTTTCACCACATTAATTTAAAGAACCTGTGACACGATAAGATGAAGAGTATTTGGACAAATTTAGTTTTGTCAAGAAATTCTTATAAAATTTATATACGAAGGAGAAATTTTCAATTTTTAATTCTATCTTCTATGCCCCACAACTGGGCAAGAGACATTTGCCTACCTTTGAGATTGAAGGTAAGACTTTAATAGGTTTTTAAGTTTATCGTACCTAGCATTAGTTGTGCTAAAACCTTAAATAACTCAAAACTGAGATTGAGTTGATTATAACAATCAGACAGTCCTAAGAAAAGAGTTTATTCAGATTTGAGAATTCAGCGAAGTATTTGCATAATAACGTTGTTCTCTAATCAGTGACGTATCTGCAGAATTTAGTGTTCTAGCAATTTCAGATAAACGGTCTTAAAACGGGTTTGCACTCGGCTCCACTGCAATTGGTTTAAGGTGTTGTTTCACTGCAGCCGAGTGAAATGAAAAGAAAAAAGTTGCCATTTTCTCTTGCTTTGTTTCTTGGTGTTGTGCTATCTATTGTTCTGCTAGTCTTTGAAACCGAAGTCATGGACTAACCGACTTCATATAAAAAGAGGATGTTCTCAATTTGCTTGTATGTTTGTTATTGCATGACTTCGTAATTTATGATCTGAATTTATTATTATTTTTTATCTGAAAGGTAAGTACTTCCAGATTAGTTCCCATATAAATTTTATCTAACAGTGTTCAGCAGTTTGGCCATGAAGTCGATTTATCAAGTTTTTGTTTAACTTATGTTATGTTTTAAATAATTATTTACAAATTGAGGTCTCTTTAATGATGTTTAACATGACTAAATGACATGACATTAGTCCGATAATTTTAGTTTTTAAAAGCCTCAACAATACCTACCAAGTGTCTAAGTAAATTAAGATAAAGACCTTAGTAGACGACTTCGAGGCTAATGGCGATATTGACCCGGTCCCACACGAACCCCGCTGCGATCTCTTCTAGTGCATTTATTGAGATTTATAACAATGTAACGGAAAACTCGACGGGTATTCTCTTAAAGATCTTTAATTTTATAGATTTTTCTAGTAACTTGACACGATTTCTTCGTATCTTTTTTACCTCTATATTGCCTTTGTCACGATCGAGCTACTTAATATTATGATGGCTAAGTTTTGACGTACAATATTTAAGTTGAATAGTATGGGTAATTTTATTAATCTTCGTTCATAAACTAACCTAATGTTTATTTTATGACCAGAAGCTACGAGTATCTTGACAAAGACTTAAAAAAAACTGAGCAGTTCGGTCGCTTGAACTTAGCAAAACAAAACAGAGTTTGTTTTGTTATGTTGGATTACTCCTTCATAATCGTTGTATTAATTCGTTAATATTTTGTTTAATTGTAAGTTTCTTTGTGTAAATAAATTGTACAATATTGAATTTATTCGTGTTATCATTTCAACTTCATTTCTTTTCTTTAAAGGCATGCAAAATGAATAAGCTTAAAAGTAATTAGGAACCTAATGGCTGAGTTTTGTTATCCAGCGCTATTGTTTGTTTGTATTGAATCTTAAGAGCTAACTTTCCAATTGTGAATACAGTCTTTATCTTAATCATTGAGGCACTTTCGTTAGTTACAAACGTACCGTGAATGTTATCAAACACTATACTTTAAAATGTTTGAGTAATATGAAGAATGTTATTCTTACCTGTTCTTTCGCCAGCTGGTACCATGTTTTTAGTATGATCGGCAACCTCGTATACTGATAATGCTTCGTTGTTTTAACACTTATGAAAACATCGTCTAATGTTATGTTCTTACTCTGTCCACTATCAGAGACACTGGTTTTGGTTACAGGTTCGATAGATAAGTCAGGCACTTGCACTCCTACCGGGGTTTCTTGTAAGTTGAACGCTACTCCTCCTTGATAAACCAACAAGCTGCAGTATCCTAGCGCCACCAAGGCGGCTGCGGCTTTTATTATCCTACGGCCACCCATGCCAGGGCCGTTCGGCGCCAAAGCGCCGGGTTCCTTGCAGTGACTGAACCTTTTCACTCATCTGTTGAACTTTTGATCGAAACACTTGACAAACAGTAGGCCGATGTAGTACCCGAGACGGACAGTACCGTAGTCTTCGAGAACGGTTACAAACTAAATAAAAATGTAGCGCAGCGCAGGCGGCAATCATACGCCCGCGCCTCTGCGCCTTCGCCCCACCACGTGGTGCGGGCAAGACGGCTGATATCTCTTGCTCTTTCCTGCTTCAGCCTACCTACCTGCGCGTGCGCCTGTCTGACTGCATCGCCGCCGCCGCCGGCAGCGACGCCCTGTCAAAGGTTCAAGTAATCGTTGCATACAACATCGGCAACAGCTTTCTTGAATATAGCTGTTCAATTTTATGCAATGTTGCCTACATGCTTTTTTTCTTTGTTTGTATTTTATTGCACCAAGACGTCTCACCGTACTTTGATTAAATATTAGATTTTTTAAAGTAATTTTGAGCCTTTTATTTTTTTATCTTTTAGTTTAGCAGTTCCATGCGGCTAAAGCAGGTAGATTTTTTTTGTTTTCGATTTGACTACTACCTTTTAACTTTTCTTACATACAACAAACTCAATTCCAAAGTTTAGTACCTATATTCTAAAATCAATTTAGTTAAAATATAAATTTTGGCCACCACTATACAAGTCGCATTTATTGCGCACAATCACAATGAAAGTCCAAGACAATCAAGCATTCGTTCCGATTAGTGTTCCTCTTCGACTTTCGAATCGCTATCACGGCCGGCAATTTAGTACCACATTATCTAATTTAAAAGAAATTTAATGCAACAATGACCGGGGTCTTAATTTCATTACCACCCAGAGTTCCCGTCATCAGGCCTATAACCTGGCCTGTTTCACTCCTATTAGACGTTGAAATGGCTATATCACTGCTCATTCATGCACTATTAATGTTTTGTTGTTGTTGTGTTTTGAATATGATTTTGAAGGCTTGCTCAGCACTTATGTTATAAATTATCTACATTAGATGTTTACTTTCATGTCAATAGTAATTATATCAATTCTGTGTTTTTACTTTTATCATCATCATCATCAGCCTGAGCAGTCCACTGACGGGACAAATGTTTAAAATCTGAAATCATAGATCTTAGACACACACGGCGCCTGCCGATAAGAAAACCAGGGGTACATCAAAACACGAGACACAGCCAAAATACAGAAAATTCATGGCTGCTTATCAATCTAATTCTGAAAATTGGTCAACAGTGCTATGCATTGACTTCTATCTGTACGTATATGCCACAGCCACATAACGACGTCTAACCAGAGTGAAAAGATTCGTTGCTGTGCTGTAAGGCGTTAACAATAGAACATTGTGTCCGATGGAAACAAATTAGAACGATGACACGGTGAAAACCATTGCTAGCTAGACGGGAAGCTGGTATCATGGCGTTTTACTTAATTAGGATTGATTCACGCTCGTAGCAGAGCAGACATAGAAAACATTTTGGCTGGGTGATGTTTGACTGGCCTCTCAGCTCAGTTGGTAGTAGCTCTGCCTTCTGCGCCGTAGGCCATGGGTTCGATATCCACGAGAAAAAATATTTTGTGTTGAAAATTTTATTTTTTGATGGTTTGTTCTCGGTCTGGGTGTTATATTGTATTTTATGTTACATAAAAAAAGTATTTCAGCTATCTGGTTCCCATGGTATAAGCTCTGCTTAGTTTGTGGCTAGATAGTGTTGTGTGGATTGTACGTATTATTTATTTTATTTTATTTATTTATGTTCTTATTTATTATTTGTCCAGTTAATCGATGATAGTCAGCAGTGTCCATGAGCTTGTTACTTGTCACTTGTCACGTATCATACCTACCCCAATAGTCACAGGTATAATACTTATGTCCGAGAGTAACAACTAGGGGTTAGCTACTTAGCTAGAGGAGCCGCTGCGTGTCGCAAGGGTCAAACAATGTCACTGACAAAATGAAAGTAACATTAACGAGATTTTTTTTTTAAAGCTGAGTGCTACTTACTTCCTTACATGCGTGTCGGCACGTTATTGGTGCCAAAAATTCTAATCTTCCTGTCTTTATTTTACTTTTCGGTATCGGCACAACTTCTTCCAAGGGCACAACATATTTTTGTCTTCTATTTTGCTTTGACAGCCATCAACTTAGTAGTCAATTTGTTCTTATCCATGTCATCTTTTTCTTCTTCATCATCTAACGTAGGTATCTGATTCGTTTTCTGTCATTTTGTGAAGTCACATAACTTTTTCATTTTACTGGTGTTATTTTGAGTTTTGTTGTGTAATTTCGGTGGTATTTTAACCAACATTATTTGAGGACTTAGCTCAAAGTGGAATGTAGCAGAGTTGGAATGAAAGTGTACGTATTATGTGATATTCTGATTTAAACGAAAATGTTTCTGATGGTTTTGAAAACAAACCAACATCATTTGTTTTCAAAGCCAAGTAGGGCTGATTTGTCTATGACTGACATGACTTGACGAAAATGTATTTTATTTATAATATATTAATATTTATTTGTAATATATCCTCACTCGACGCTGGCAAAATTGATCCAAAATGGACATAAGAAGAAGAAGAAGAAGAACATAGGATACTTACTAATTATGCTTCCTACTTACTTATCTGTTTATTTGGTTTGTCTATCTGCATAAGTCATTAGACTAGTGATTTGTTCTGATATCTCGTAATTTTCGGTCCAGACTTGTATGTTTGGACTTACATCTGACCTGACCTTACTAACTTACTATGATAACCAAGTTTCAACTTAACTGACCTTTTTATTGATAAGTGACTAGGTAGTGCTTCCATTCGAACAGTAAACGTGTTTTTGATTATTTGAAAATCTAAATTTAAAAAAGTATTCGATACTTTTTTAACACGGTATGGTGAAGTCTTTGTCTTCTAGTCTTTCTATTGTAGATGATTTATATTTTTTTTATACGTCACGGGCAATTGGTGAATTCTCAAGCCCTACTACTACTTACTACTTGTTGAACGCTATAGTGCCTGAGACCGGATTTTAGATGGAATAAGCTTGCCCAGCATCCATACCATCCCGACAGCTTAATTGGCCTGATGACTTAGTCGATAACATGGTCTTTGTCAACCAAATAGGTATAGTTTACTACAGCTAAAGACTAATACAAACGCCAACCACAGTTATCATGAAAATAAGAGCAATTATTTGACCAAAATAATAAAAATATTAATTTTTTAATTGAACATTTTTTTTCAAATTATAGGCTAACGCTTGGGCACAATCTCACCTGATGTTAAGTGACAATACGGTCGACAGTGTAGCTCACTCATCTAAAAGATACCTATTAACTCTTTTTTTGAAAACGTCTAAATTATAAGTATTCGGAAAAATAGACGATAGCAACTAATAAAATTATCTGATGTACTATCTAGTTTTTTGGATAATTCGATTAATATTCGAATAATTGATAAATGTTCGGAAGTGCAAGTAAAACATTGCGAAGTTTTACTTGTACTTTGGAAGATTGATCAATAATTATTCGAACAGTATTCGAAATATTTAAATAACTAGATACACGAAAAAAACTAATTTACGAATAGCTAGCGATAAGAGTATTTACTGCAAGCCCTAGTGAAGACCCCATTCGGCGCCCAATTTGTTTCATTATTAGTACGCGTTGAGAACTGTTGTGAATCGATCCTATACCATGAACAAGTTTCGTAGTGTTTTTATATTTTGTTTATTCTATCAGTATTCGTTATGTGCCAGTGTCGATTACACATTGTTTTCGGATGGTAGTCGTACGAAACGTAGCCCACTCGATAAGATATTCTCAGCTACACTCTCTTCGAATACCTGCAGACATCGAGTTCAAGACGGTTACGATGGAGAGACACGAGATAGGATCAATGGAATATTCGCTTTGGCCGTGAATGTGGAGAATATAACCAATTTTCTGCCAAATAGTCCGTACACTTTTGTTGCCACCACCAACGCTACGAATGCCATTGGCAACTATGTTTATTTGCCGCTAATCGTACAGGCCACTGTGAGGCAGATTGTGACACCGGTACAACGCCACTCGTCCGATATTACCACAGCAGCTCGTAATAATGTCATGAACATGTACAACGGGGTTATGCAAGGAATTGACGTGGGTCACATAGTTGCTTTTCAGAATGGAGGAACCCGAGATCTGTTCAACTATGTCGGCCAGTCCGCCACATTGAACCGAGGGCCGTACAAAGTGATCGAGAACGAAATTAACAACTGGATCAACTTTGGAGGTACCGTGGAACTAACTGTTGTCATCACATACCAAACTACAATTCCTGAAGAATTTGCTGTCAAATTGAAATTCTTTAATTCTGACGGCAGCTTGCACTCTGATTGCCAAGATATAATAATGAAAAATATCTAACTAAACCACTTTCTGTGTAACAATGTAAGCTAATAAATGTCTTATATTATATTATCTTTTGTAAAAACATTCTTCTTTTACTTGCATGAAAATGACTCCTATACTACGAAGTCAGAAAATTATAAAAAAATTACGAACTTTTAATTCTCAGTTTTTAATTTCTAAGGTAGTATGCTATGACGTCATAACTTGCATTGTAGGTTGTAGGTAGGGCCATGTATTGAAATACTGGTGGTAAGGTTCTTTTCGGAACTACATACTGGACCAGTTAAAACATTATTTCACTGTTATTATAGCTTCACTCTTTATCTGATATTTATATGGTCATAGGTTCTACCGTGGTTCTACAGTGTAATATAGCGAAGATTATTTTTGTATTTTTGTGGGTTTGTATCGAAGCAACTCGAACACTACTGAACTGATTTTAATAGTACATTGTTACCTGAGTGTTGAAAGTCACGTTTTTTGAGTCCCGAGACGGGTTTGGCGCCAGAGCGTAAGCGAGGGCGCCAATGGAGCTTGAGGGACTTAAAAGACTTTCACCCGAGGTAAACACTGTGCTTTTCATTACGAATACAAGGAAAGTAAAAAAAAAACATGAAAGAAAAATTAGTGAAAATGAAGATTGAATTGCCGCCATCCCGGTTTTTTTTTTCTTTTTCTCTGGCGGGCCTTCGGCTACGGCTCGCCAGCATTATTCAGCCATTGTTTTCATTCTAATAATTTATAAAATGGTAAATTGTTTGCTCAAATCTATATGTTATTTTAAATAAATAGTTGAAGCTATATATTATTCAAGTAATTTAGAAGATACATTATTTATTTAATACTATCTTTATGTTATTTAAATTTAAATTTTACATTGCGCTCTAATTAGACTTTTTAAACTTCTTACCGTTGTAATGGGTTTCCAACCTACTTGCTGAATAAAAAGTTGGAATTTGGTTCAACGACCTCTTTGCAGTCAGAAAGACTTTAGAAAGTTGGAACATGGTTGAATAAAATAGAACTTGTTTTTTTTTATAATTTGACAGCTGTCAGTAGAAAGCGATTCTCCCTAGGGCTGAAAGTTTTACTTTCAATTAGGCCCCTCAGGCAACTTCAGACCTACTTTCAGAGTATGGGTAATGAAAAAATACTTTCACCGTTAGAATGCTATATTATTCTTGAGTAACATAGGCAATTTTTTTATGACAAGCAATCCGCCCGGCTTTGTAGTAATTTAGAAAAATTATGCTGATTTTTTTTTGTCACTGCCTTTGTGCTTTTTCAGCCGTTAGAAGCCGGGGTGGGGGGCTAGTACTTTATAAATTCAGGCAGTTACGCCAATTTGCAACATTTCGAATGAAATTCAATTACAGAAATGATATCTCAATCACACATACCACCGCAAATACCTCTCAGGGCACTCGAACGCGTTCAATATTCAGGCTTTCACGTGAGCCAGAGGAATAACAATCATGGTATTAAGTGGGGAATTGGTGGTTATTATTGCTATGAATATGTTTTATTCATAAAACCCAGGTTATCATTCGCAGGTTTGAAAAAACATTTGAGAGAAGATTTAGCACAATCACACAATATGATCCCATTCGCGTTGCGTGTTGGTTGATGTTTGGTCCGAGCTATCTTTGAACCGATAACCTAAAACCGTAGGGGAGATGTAGGTAATGAGGATCACTTAAGCGAGAATTGAAATAAAACCATATCTATTAATCAACTATTCATTGTTTTGCTCTTATAATAAACTTTACCTATTTAACTATCAATTGAGATCAACTTTAACCACTTTGGCTTATCAATTCTGGAAAAATAAAATTTTAAAAAATATTATTCGTCGATCACCATTGTCAGCATCGGTTGGCAATGGTGATCAGTATGTGGACAATGGTGATCAACACATATCGCAAACATAATTGGTCTGGTTGGACTGGTCCAGAGTCTAGCTAGCTTTATCTGACTTCCTAGCTCGTACTTTCGGCATCTACAACTAAAAAATATATTGTTTCATCGAATTTAGGTAATGTGGGCAATGAGGGTCACTATGTAGGTAATTCGAGTCAGGTGACTCCAATTACATACATGGGCGAAAAGGAGAAAAAAAAATCCTCACAAAAAAGTTAAAGATACAACAACAATCTGGGTTTTTAATTGCAATCTATAATGTTACGATTATCACATATCACACGTACAGAAAAAAAGAAGCAGTTATTTAAGACTTACCTTCTAATGTATCTACTCGAAAAATTAGATCAAAATGGTGCGAAATCTTCACACATCTGTTTCTCACCAGCGCGTCGTGCGAACTGACTGAGCCCCCGCCCACGCACGGGAATAACGTAAAGCTAGCGGGTAGGTATGTTGGCATCACTTGCTCATGTTCGGATTTTGTTATTTTGTGGTGACCACCATTGCCAACTGACTCCGATTGCCTACATCTCCCCTACTATGATACGAAAAACTTCTTTCTGATACGCTTGAGACTCTGTTTTAAAAATACTATCTACTATGTAGTTAACGCAATACATACTTTTTTGACAGTTAAAAGCCAACCCCCACTCACCACCACCCATTATCCACCTGCATGGAAATATATGTAAGTCGATAAACCTTGGTGTTGTTGGAGTCTATGGGCGACGGTGACCGCTTACCATCCAGGGGCCGTAAGATCGTTCCCCATCCCCATCTTTAACATAAAAAAGTTTTTTTTTTTTGATAAGATAAAATTGGTTTGATTTATAATAGTGTCCATCGCGAGTCAAACCATCAAACCATCCACTCCTTTCCATTCTCTTCAATTTTATTTAGGTACCTACGTTTGAAAATAAATTATAATCCTTACTGTGAATTGATAGGTATCCCTATTATTTTTATTTTAGTAATGACGTATTAGCGTAGTAGCGAGAAAGCGAAGCGTATCCCATAGTAATTACAGAAGCGTGTCGTAATGGGGATCGCACACGCCACGCCACCGTGGGAACAATGATGGATTTGTTGTCCGTATTTGGCGAACTATTTGGGAATAAATAAATGTATTTTCTTTCTTTTTACTTTCCTATAATAGTCTCGACTATAATAACCGCCCCTGCTACGGATTAAATATATCCACATAACATTGTACACAAAAGTTTTCTATTTTTGTTAATGTTATTTTCAAATGTCCTCACAGGGTCAAATGGCTATTACCAACGATTCTGGCAGAATAGCGCTGAGCTGCCGCTGGTGGTAAAGCAATATACTGAGCTAGAGCTGATTTGCTGCAGTAGCACAAATCCATTAATCTTTTTGTTGTTAATGTTTCTTTTGTATGGTTTTGTTAATATTGTCCTTTGTTTTTTTTCTTGATGTAATAGTTTGCATTAGTGTGTGCTGAAGTAGCAAATAATGCCTGTTTATGTACATTTATATTGTCTTTAAAGAGACAATTATTTAGGTTTATCATCACGCTTCTCAAAAGAGTCATATTAAGAATAATTTGGGTTTAGAGTTCATGTATTTTTAGGTAAAACATCTGATTCTTTCCACTAAGTACATTCTATTTGATCGTTCGTTTCACCTTTGCCCCACTTATTTACCAAGCTAACCAACGTAATTTTAATGGTTCACATCTACACAATAGCAAGTTCTTCCGGTAGTTAACATTATGTTCGGTACAGTCACTCTCATAAACTAAAAATTATTCGGTTTAAAGATATCTATTTTCTCAAAGAATAGTAAAGTCATCTATAGAGAATAATACATTTAAATATCGGTGATCTTGGTTCTTCTACGGTTTTCCTCATTTTTTTTCAGCCGTTAATAGAAAACCTTTATTCCCTTAATGTATAGTGTTATGTTAGGGCAGTTTCACAAGGCGTGAATTCAAAACAATTTGAATTCACTGTGCTCACGACGGTACATTTAACCCAACGAGTAATATTAGATACTCTGTGCTGTTATCGCAGCATCGTGAAAGTAAGATGGTATCATCACGTATACATGTTTGATCTCATGCATTCATTTCGATCTTTCTGCATGAGTGTACGCGTGTCAAAACGTAGCTCAAAATGGAGCAATTTACTCACACATGTTCACTGATGCGTTATCATCTTCTACGTCATCGGAATGGTTTTCCTTGGTTCATAATGTTCTTCACTTTACTTAGTCCACTACTGAACATTGCATATCCAGGAATTAAAATCTCTCTATCCACTAAGCTCCCATGATCTCAACACTCTTCTTCTTCTTATCTTGTCCCTAGTTATGTCAAACCAGTGTGTTGAATGGAGTTAAAGCGCGTCTAAGGCATTCATGGGCTTGACACAATGTTTTTCGATCTTCGGTGACGTGTCGGTGTCCTCACGATGATTTCCTTCACCGTTTAAGAGTACTGGCATAGTGTACATACATTTTTATACAGAAAAACTCATTGGTAAACGACTGGATTAGAACCCACGATCTTCACACTCTCATTTATTTACTGGAGAGGCGTTTGTCTCTTACACTCCATTTCCAGATTCGTGGTTATCTTTCAAGAACCCACGAGTATACAGAACACTCAAAGTACACACATAGTTGTTTAAAGCATTTGTAAACAACGTGGTTTTCCCCATCGGATGCAACCGTTTATAGTATTAAGCGCATCTCTCACGCCAACAGGGAGATTGATGTCGTCCGGCGCAAGCGTCGCACCCGAGCTATTATCCAATGTTGTATTGTCAAATGTCATTGATCTTGTAACATTCTAAAGTAGTTTTAATAACATAAATTACGGGCAGTTTGCTCTAAGTTGATGGACGCAGGTCAGTGCCGTTTGTTCCCAGTTCTGCTGACCGAACTACCGGTGCATGGGTTTATGGTATATGTTTTTCTCGTACGTGACTTGCTTAGCAGTGCTTTGTGATTGCAGCTCTTGCTGGGCCATTTTCTTGTTCCATAAGCGTGCATGCATATAATATATTTTTTTTTAAACATTTTTTTTGTATAAAAACTTGCTTGGATAAAAATGATAATTGTTCTGCTGAACTTTTATGTAGTAGTGGTATTCAAAATTTTAAAAATAATATGTATGTTCAATAGTATTATCTTATTGAAACTATTTCACGGGTATTTGTCACGTAATTATTTATTACAAATATCGCAGAGTTTAAAAATTACTAGTGTTACCATAAATCTTTAAAATGTTGAAATATACTAGTGAGAAGTTGTTTGACGACGGTCAGCCTCTTATGTTAGCCAGAGCCTGTAATCTTATAAGTACTCTGGTCCGGTTCCTGTCACACAGTAAAAGGATTTAAAAGATAACTTTGACACCAATATGACAGTTGTCACGATCTGATTCCATAGGGATTAAATTGAGTGTGCCTAATCTGGTTATATCGATATGTCATTTCTAATTTTAATTAATTGTGTTAATACCCAAGATAGGTCAGTGGACCGAAAATAAATAAGATTATGTTCAAATTAATGGTTTAGAAATGGATTTGCCGCACGAACGAGTAGTTGATATAACGCATTTTGAATACGTTTACGGCCTGTTATGGTGTGTCAATCGGTCAGCTTAAAAACTTTGAACTTAACGAAGAATCAATACACAATTTTGATAAAAATGCTATATTATTTGTTAGTTTCTCTATAAGTTGAGTACGTACCTACATTGTTATGATTAAAGGCCTGCTCACATCTAGGCGATGGCGATGGCGATCAGCTGAAACACTGTTAAATATCGCTGTCATATTTTACAGCGTTTCAGCTGATTGCCATCGCCTAGATGTGCGCAGGACTAACAATTGTTTATTTTTATCTTTTGTAAGCAAGTATTATTCTATCTGTGTCCTATGGTACAAGCTCTGCTTAGCTTGGGGCTAGTTAGGATTGTGTAGATGGTCCGCATTATTTATTTTAAAAATAATTTGATAATTATAAAGTTTAATCCTTGGCTTAGATGACTTAAGTATATTTAGGAAACTTTCATTTTAATCAAGAAGTTTTGATTTCTATTAGATAAATAGCGTTACAGAAACTTAATTAAATAAGTTTTATCACCCTATTTCAAGCTTAACACTCGAGCGAAATATATAAAATAAAACACGTACCAAACTCTTAACTTTAGAAAGCCAATAGTAGATTTAATCCAAAGCAATATGGTGAACCACGACTCTTTTAATAACAGCTAATTCACAAAAAAACTGAGAAAAAAATTAAAACCCAAGTAATTTTTTTTATACAGCTATAGGATGGCACAAGCTTATGGCCCACTTGATGTTAAGTGAAAATCATCGCCTTTAACAAAGCTCTACCTCGTAGGACACGCACGTCAGCGTGCATCAACATGAAGCTTACAGATAAGACTAGTAATACACAGTCTTCTTCTTGTTGAACTTATCATAAGTTCTTTCAAACTAGTGTAATGAAAGGATTCCTCAAAGAAGATCCTCTCGTGCACTTATTACAAAATGGTATGATAATTATTTAGCTTTTTTTATTTTGTACAATTTTGAGAGATAATTTATTTAATAAGAAAAAAATGCAAGAATTGAGGCTGTAAATATAATAAATCCTACGTCAAAACGTCACACACACACAGAATACACTGTAGAGCACTCACACAGACTCAAAACCAGAGCCAGACAGAGCTTGTGATAGGCCTACAGTATTAAGTTTGTGGTTTGTAGGTAACAAAGTTTTTATAGCCACCTCAAACCCTCCAATAAGGGTTAATGCTTCATTAACAATAGTAATAGCGCTATATGAATATTCCACAATCAAAAAAACAGTAAAACGAGGTTAACATTATGATATTCTAAAAGTCAGTGCAGTAGTCAAAATAAACAATACGCTGGAGTGGACTAGCTGAACATCGCATTGGTTGTTTTTGGATCGGGGATATTAAATGACTTGGTCACTTATAAATTGCGGGTTCGGCGAAAGGTGACGTTAACTGTGGACTGCCCGCAGAGAACCCCGTATAACTAATGTGACCACACGTTTTTGACTAAATCAGACTAGAGACTACGTAGATTATATTTCTTTTTCATGTTTTTAGACCAAACTATTGTGTATAAATAAATGTGGTATGTGTATACGATGTGCTTTTTTGTAAACAGTTTGTTGAGCAAGTGCCTAATAGTTGTACCCGAAGTCCCAGTGCATTTACAAAATTTCGTTACCAAATGTTGTTTTCGTTTCGCCTATTTGTCTCTGTCTATTGTATGGAGGAAAGATGAGACACCAACTCTAACTACGTAACGTATTTTTGCCGTCTCATATTTTCTCCATGCAATAGAGAGAGACAAAAAGGCGAAACGAAAACAACATTTGGTAATGAAATGTGGTAGCAAAACTCCGACTTCGGGTTAATTAGTTAACCTACGTTAACTAATTAATACAGATTCACAGAAGGTCTCCCAGCAAATAAATATAGATAGAAATTGGTTGTGTCGGTGTATAGGAAGGTCGTTGAAAGTGCCATCGATTAAAGGTTCTGCCGGTGAAACGAAATTACAAGAGTTGTCGAACAGTCCAATGACGAATCATCATACCTAATCATAACTACCCAAGTCAAAATTAAAACAAACGCTTTAACAAAGATCAAATTCAATTTTAATTTGAGTATCCCTTAAAATCCCAACCCATGGTCACTGCAACTCAAACAGTGTATCCCGGAAAATCAATTAGACTTGTACGCAGCAGGGCACTGTTGTCTCAGTCCAACCCAGTGAATTTAAACTTTGAGATTTACTCGTCGCTGGCCCTTTTGTGACCTTTGCGAGTGATTATGAATGAAGTTAGTTTCAGATGTTTGTAAGTATCGCATTTTGATAACGATGATGATCTGTTTCGAAAGATTAGCTTGACTTATAAACACTATATAAATTCAATCATTGCTTAAAGTTAGCCTTGTCACTGTTTGTCATTACCCAGTGGTAAGAGATGGCAATAGTTTTCGACAAATTTTTGTAAAGCTATTACTCTACTACTCTGACTACTACTCTCTGCTAGGGGTTACTTGTGACATGGAATAGATACGAGTATCTTGGTCGTTTCAGTGGTTTATGAGAAAATGAAACAAACAGACAGGCACAAGTTTTTTTATTGAATTGGTGTGGAATTTCAAACTGTTTTGTTTTTGCTCAATAAAATAACAAATGTAAAAATGAATAAGTACTGCGTAATAAAAATTATCTCCAATATAATTTATCCCCTTACATACTGATTTCGTACGCAATGCAAGTTCAACGCAAGTTAAGTATGCGTAAAGTTTTATATCTTGGAGTTATTGCTTAAAAACGCGAATGGCCCGGTCCAATTAAGAAATACTACAAACAGGCGACCCTATTTTTTACTCTGAAACGGCTGAGATTTTAACTAGCTAGTTCATCTTGCTCCGCCTACGTTTCCAGATAACTGTCATTCGTCAGATGGATACAATTCCGAGAATTCATCAGACTGGAATCTCCAAATTAGCTATTCCTATTGGCCGAATCAAGACAGTCACACGATATAGACCCACAGATTAAGACTCAGTTAGTTCACATAAAACCACAGAGCATTGTGAAGTCATTATGAGATGAACCAGAAATAGGGAGTGGGCTTTTAATTAAAATATTTAGAAGTCGTTTGATTTTTAGTGAGTTTTGGTGCTTTTGATTTTTATTTGTAAACTTTAGTTACAGTTAATTAAATAATGAGGTGCTTTGAATTCATTTTTTTCCATTAATGATACTTTTTAGGTAGGTAGGTAAGCTTAATTTTTTACAACGCCCAAAAAACACTAGAAAAATAATTAAAATGGAAAAGCTATGTGACTTCCCAAAATGACAAAAAACGAATCGATAGGTGACTCGATTATTGTGTGTTCAAGGTATGTCATCTGTCATCTGTAATACCAAAGTATTTGGCGCGCTGTCAGAGGATTCAAAATGAGGAATAAGGGCGCTTGTACACGCTAAGAAAAAACGCCGGGCCTACCCAAGAATTCGTGTCGTAACAAGAAAATTACTGTGTACACTGCTCGCAGCGGTGCACGAAAAAAATCTTATCTGCGCAAGACAAGAATTTTGTCTTTTCCACACACGAAAACGCAACAACGTTCGCCGCGTCGTGTCTTGCGCAGATAAGATTTTTTTCGTGCACCGCTGCAAGCAGTGTACACAGTTATTTTCTAGTTACGACACGAATTCTTGGGTAGACCCGGCGTTTTTTCTTAGCGTGTACAAGCGCCCTAAGGGTTCTAGCAAGGAGTTTCCAAACTATCTCATACGTAAGTATACATAGAATCCTTGGGTTCTTGCCTTTATTGTAGATTAATTAATTGCGTTGTGAGATTTACCTAATCATTAATGATGGTCTCTAAAAGGACAATGCTAATTTTTTCGATGGTATTTTCACCAAAGAGCGTAACTGTTACAATGTTTTGTTTAGCCAACGGCTTTAGACAAACACAAACCACAGAATCAAAGTGTATGCTTGACTGAGCATTTCGTTGTATTTGAGTTCAGTCAGCTAAAAACCGCGGCTTTTTGTTCATTCAAAATAACATTTCTGATTGAAACATCACAAAGTGAATGAAGTTTGTTTCATATCAAACCGTATTTCTGAGTCCTTTTGTACTTTTATACACAGTAAATGGTTACACCTTAATATTTTCAATAGATCTACTATGTTAATTGTTTTTTTTTTCGAGTTTTATTTAAATGGGCATATGAAGTGGCGCTAGACAGGTCACATCCGAAGAAGTAGCACAGATCATGTCTGGACCGCGCCAAATGGCAGACCCTGGAAGAGGCTTTTGTCCAAGGACAGCCCGACATAATGTGTACCGTAACGCCAGTGCCCTGATAGGACAAACGTAAGTAGTGTTTAGTAAGTAAGATTAGTATTACGATAGGTAAGGCACTACTGTGTATTATAGGTATTTTTATTTTTATTTTATCAAACGTATAAAACACTGCTTTGTAGTAGATGATGCCACCACTGAAACTGTTCATGCTCATTCTATCAGCAAGTAAAATAATAAAATAAAAAACTAAAATTTGAAATTCGAACGCTCGTTTATCGTTTTGTAGAAACCTTCTGATTCGGTCATAAAAGTCGTCCCGTGTAATCGAAAGACGCATGAAGTCGTCGATATTACTCAGACGCAATAAAGTTTAATTATCGACTCTGACTTCAGCTAATCCGTTATTTATTGCGACTCGTGTACGGAATCTCTCAGTTTTAAGTAATGGACTAGTCAACTAACTAATAGAATACTTTTCTATTTTTTGTTGTAAATAGTTAAATAAATAAATATTGTGGACAATCCACACTACAGTGTAATAAGGGAATCAAAATCTAAATCAATAGTATATTTATTCACTAAAATTGCAAGGATCACTTGAAAACGTCATAAACTGACAACAAAATGAAATTGAATTAAATATTCGTTCTTTTGATCGATTTGAATATAAATTGGTGGCACTGTTTTATACGCCTACGTAGGCATTAAAACATTTTTACACTTTACAATACGTTTTGTACACTGTACAATGCTAGTTTTCATGACGACTTGTTCTAGATATGTGTAGATAGATTATTTGCGTATTTATTGTTTATGAAGCGATTTAAAGATTTTTTTACAGATATTTAAATGCATTTGAAAAACTCGTTCATTTTACATAGCCTCTCTAGCCCTAGTATATAATAAATAACCAACGAATATTAAAATACTTTTAATAGACAACTTTTTTAGAATAGGTACAATACTCAAACACTAAAAAATCTATGTACATGCCTTAATACTAACTGACTAAACAATATTAACTTAATAAACGTAAGCTTTTATTTTATTTAATTTGTTCAGGGTAGGGATAAAATCCACAAACTAGTCAAACTACATGCTTTCTTTGAACGAGTCTATTATTTTTTCTACTTCCTGCTAAATTTATCGGAGCAACGTTGCTCGTAGTTTCACCGCCGTTCGCCTACACATTTGCTGCAGGCGGTTCGCTAATCTTTTTCAGAAAAAAGCATTCCTGACATCGATAGAATTTATAAAAATATGTGAGTTTGAGCAAACGGGTACTGCCCTATTATATTTATTTTTGCTCAAAAATGTATGGTTGGCTTTGACTCGTTTATGAAAGAACTATTGAAAGAAAACCGGCCACTAAGCCTTTATCACCTGCTGTTAGCTGTACCTACCTACAGTGTGTTAGGTGTGTGGTTGTGATAATGTTAGCTGTATATAGATAAAGGCCTGTTTACTTATGCTTAGGTAAATTGTTCCATCACATAACAATTAATTTGATTACCTACCTAAATAATCTATAAAAGAAAAATGTTACAATAAATTACTCGTAAAACACAACGTGTCATCATTCAAAGTGTAACTCCTTTTACACATTTGGCGTCGCTCAACGCTTTCTAATCTCAATTTCTCGAGCCACCTTCCCTCGTCCCACGGGCACCATTTATAAGAAACAAAAGAGAGCGGCAGAATTTCATTGCCTACGGATGGCCTGAGGCCGAATATTCAAAACAACCTCGCGCCTCCGCAGGGATTATGGAAAGAGATTTGTATTTTTCCCTCGTAAAAGTAATGGGAGAGGCAAAGTGATAGGTTTAAAAAGTCAACACACGGTAAAAATATATAAATAGGTAGGTACAGGGAAAAATATGAAATTTGGGTACAAAAATATTTTTTGCCAGGCGCACTTTAACCTTGTTTGCACACCTGAGTACCTAAGCTTACGCTAAATCCGCGCAATGGACTTTACTGTGGTTTACGACTTGTTTTCGTTATGTCCGATTAACCCATATTGTGTTCGAGTTCTTGACGTCACGTAATGTCCTCGATTTTTCTATCAAGCCAGGGGCGTCGGATCGCATCGCCTCCCGCTGGCTCGTAAATGCAGGGCGCATGCGCCAAAATTGCGCCAATTTCGCGGGCAGCGTCCTCTACCGGCGCATCCAGGCTCCAGTCGAATCGTAGCTCGGTGGAGGGATGGTGCATTGCGCGCGTTCTCTCCCGACGTACGGAATGTCAAAAATTTCAAAAATGGAATAGTTTGAAAGTGCAGCGGGAACGCATACGTCGCGTTTTTCACGCGTTCGTTTTGAACTTCAGGGGTTAACCTTGTGTTGTGGTATTAGGTTAGGTAGCATTTCAAAGTTGTGGTTTGCTCAATTTTTATTTATATTAATTCGAGTGTGTAATAGTGTGGTTGTGTATCGCGTTGGCTTTATTGCAGTGTTCGTGGTTCCATTCAAGTGCCGTAGGTATAACCTTGACACGCTTTCCCGCGCTAGCGCCCTAACCTTGTTTTCAGTTGCACTCACTCTTGACATTTACCGCAAAAACAAGTGCTCCTCTAATTAGCAACAGGAAAGTGGACAGTAGTACAGTACCTAAGCTTTTAGAATATAAAGTAAACGTTTCACTAAAAACTCTGTAGCAATGACGAAAGTTGAAGTTATCAAACCTTAAAATAATACATAATTTAATGTAAAATAAATAGTTTAATATAAAATAAATAGTTAAATGTTCAATAAATAGGAGATATGGAAAGCTTGTGACCAAGAAAATCGGATCAAGATGAAGATCCAAAGAGGTAAGTTGTTTGTATGTTAGTTTACGTAACGTTGCACGACATTTTAGTTTAGCATTTATAATAAGAGAATTTATTTCTTAGGGTTTTCTATGCAAAAGAAATATCTATAAAAATATATAATTTTATACAAACAGCTGATGGAACAAGCTGATGGCCCACCTGATGTTGAGTAGTATCCACTGCCTATAACAAAGCATTGCCTCGTAGGACACGCAAGAAGGGAACGTGCCCTATGGTGCACTTCTCTGCGTCCATCAACTTGAGGCATACAGATGTTTAGCCTCACGTGCCAGTAATTTCACCGACACCCACACCCTTCAAACCGAAACACAGCAATGCTGCTTCACGGCAGAAATAGGCATGGTGGTTATAATTCTCTGGACAAGCCCTTCACAAAGAGCTCTACTACTACTTTAAGGAGGATAATAAAGTCATCATCATCATCATCACTTCAGCCCGGTATCACCCACTGCTGGGTATAGGCCTCCTTCATTGTCTGCCAGGCCCCTCTGTCCTGTACGTCTGTTGTCCAGGTGTTTCCTGCGACCCTAACAATGTCGTCGAACCATCACGCTTTAGAACGCAAATTTCTTCGGCCCGACTTCGGCCACCATAGTGGATAATATCTTATACCTTTAAACGAGAAAATCTTGTATATATATATATTTAGGATCTCGGAAACTGAGCCAACAATTTTCATGAAATTAAGTATACAGGGGTTTTCGGGGACGATAAAACGATCTAGCTAGGATTCATTTTCAGAAAATGACGAGAAATGGTTTTTTGCAATAATCTAACATAAACTAAATATATGACTATTCCTGCCATCTATTGGCGATTGTGAGCAACTAACTGCAAGCTAGGAATAGCTGGAAAGCAGATGGCGTTGTAAAACAAAAATAAGCCACTAAAGTTTATGACTCTTCCTGACATCTATTGGCCAATAATAATACATTTTTTTTAAATAATACGATTTACAAAAAAAAAAAATCCCGAGCGAAGCTCGGTCATACCGGCTCGTTATAGTTAATCTAAGAAAATGCAAGATAGTACCTAAGTATTAGTACCTAGTACCGGCTATAATGTAAGCAAGATTGTGGCTCCTGGCAGGGTCCGCCTATGCAACGTGTGGGTGTGAAAGTGAGAGTGTGTGATGTGCGGGTCATGCAAGGAGGCATAAGGACACACATACAGTCTGTCCATAAGCCATATGGCTATACTGCTGCGCTGTGACTCACACCATATACCATTTTTTTTTTACGAAGAGAACGTAGTTTTGTTTTTCAAACCCATGGTACTTTATTGTGAAAAAAACGGACTCGTAGATAACTTATACCTACCCCTACTTAAAATGGTGTGCATTTACGTTTCTAGTGGGTATGAGCCCTGTAAATGTAAATTGGCAAAAACAATGATCACTTATTTCACTTGTTTTTTTAATAAGCCCCAGCGTAGGTATATCATTTGTAATACTGCTACACCGACTTAAAATACATTCTAATGTAGCGAACTGTACGTGCATTGAAATTATAACGTAGGTACTCTTTAATTATGCAGCTCAAACTGTCTGAACAACTCTTAAACAGATGGGGTATAATGAGAGACGGTCAAAACGAAAATAGCATAACCCAAAACCATTAAAGCGCCAGCCAGCCAAAAATATTCCTAATTTTAGCGCTATTTAATTATTCATACTGTTAATTTTCTGTACAAGGACGCAAGGGGCAGTGGCAGGCTCTAAACCTGAAAGTTCACAACCTTACGTACCGTACATGTCTGGGCCATGAACTACGAAACTCCTTGGTCTCACCTTTAAGGCAAATAACCTTCAGGATTATTCTCACTTAGAAAGTACACTTGGGATGAAAATTGATAAGTTATTTTGAGAAGTTAGACAAGCAGTAATTCAATCTTCGCGTAGACGAGCTACGCGGCTACGGCGTAGCTTATTGCGTAGACAGAAATAAAAGAAAAGTATAAAAAAAGTAATGAGTATTGCAGTGAGGCTTGGAATAAGGTTTATTTTGGAGAAAAAACAATTGGTTCACGGCTGTTGAATTGCAACACCGATCAAGCGAAACAATTCGAAACGAATTTTCGAATTGTCAACTGTCACTTTTTGTTAACACATCTAGGTTTTTGACTATATTCATTGATAAAACAAACGCAAACAAAATGTTGAGTGGTTACTTTGCCTTTCTAACGTAAATACGTAAAACGTTAGTCAGCCGTAAGAACACAAAATTAAATGATTTAGTTATGTAATACTCTATTTTACTGGATTTTGTAAGGAAATTCATTCATCAACTATTCTTGATTCTTTAAATTTTCTCTCTTCTCTCTTGAAAGCGAAATTGTGCTGACACTTTCTCGGAAATGTAATTTTCTAGAATGGAGCACTTCAGTTTTCATTTGTCAAATTCTTTAGCCACGTTTCCACTATTTATATTCTAGATAGCATAATCTAAAATACTCCGTAGGTAAGCAGAACCTTATGAAAGGTTCTGTGTTGTTTGTGCCGATGTCACGCACTCCAATGCCATTGGGCTTTCATTCCTTTTCTCAATTACATCGAGGTCGGAGATGTGACCTAAAAAAACTTCGTGACAAGTAAATGGACTTTTTTATAGATGTGTGCTCTGGTTTTTGCTTGGTGGAATTTGTGCTGTGAGAGAGCTTTTTTGAGCTGCTTTGGTTTGGAGTCACCAGACTTCTCAACACGTCAGCTAAAGGCGCTTTATCATGTCTTAATGTTTGGGTAATGACATACAAAAACATTTAAAAAGGGCTCGAAAGGCAGGAACGCCAAGTGAAAATTTGAATAGACACAGTTATGACTTGCGTAATCGTAATTATACGTAGGTATTTGCAAATTTGAAAATGTTTATAAAAAACCTGCGTTTGGGGGAACTTAATAATTTAATATTATTGGGTTCGCAAAGATGCAGTGAGTTCGTTAAAAAATTATGGAAAAAAAAAACAAAATGGCGCCATTTATACACTTTCTCATTAAAAAAGAATAAAGATCTAATAATTATGATTGTGAGAACCGATTCATTCGCATCCAACGTTGTTTCACCACCCGCCATGTTTTCACACCGGGGGTTGACTTAGGTTTATTAGTCCAAGGCTAGCCGCCCTAGACCGGCTTCATTGACTGTTATATACGTGGCATAAATTACTTCTAGAACGTTTTAAACAGACGCGTCATACACGGTAATGTGCCCTAATAAGATTACAATCTAGCCGCTAGGCAGGCTAGTTGCTAATTTAATATGGCCTAATTAGTCACACTTTGCATATTTACTGCCTCTATTTAGTTACTTCTATCTCTACTTTATTATGGGGGACGCTCTTAAAAAATAGGTGCATTTTAGATGAAAGTAAACATATTTTTTCATAGTTTGCATACCCCAAAGTTATAAGTAATCATTGTTATTTTTAAAATATAGAAGATTTGGTATTTTCAACAATATTACTTTGTAAAGCGCTGAATTAATTTTATATTGTGCATAGGTGCCATTGCTTGGCAACGGGTAACCTCTCTGCAATCGAGTTGCGACTGCTTTGTATGCCACGCAGTGTAACTAAAAACATCAATCCGAAATATCATTTTTAACCGAAAACAAATAAAAAAGGATCGGAGATTCTCAATTCTGGTTGTATATCATTTATTTAGTATACGTTTAATTTTGCATAACTCTGTCATCTATGAGCTGATCTGATTTTTTTTTTGCTTAAATGTTTAAACTTCCAAATAGGTCCCATAGAAACTTCATAAAAATCGGTTAAGCAGTTTAGCCATAAAGTCGGTTTCTAAAATTTAAGAAAAACTTCAATTGTGTAAATAAAACATATAACTTTAGTCCGAAAATATGTGTCAAGTGCGCGAAAGGAGCCTTTTAGAGGCGCACTTTAACCACACTTGGTTCGAAAGAATCAGTGACACAATAAGAAGAAGAACTTGTGTAGAGTAAAAATGCAGACTGCGACAGTCATGAATCTCTGATTGCAGTGCTCAGTTGCTCTGAGGTCACGATAAACTTCAAAGATTACCGCCCAACTCCGTGCTACAGATATGCTGATGCTATCGACCCTCAAGAAACTTCCCCAATATTTTGCATATTTATAGCTCAATACCGTTATTAACCCGCTGCGTTATTATCTTTTATGGAACTTTGGTTGATATAATACGGTCTTGTGGTAGAACTTGATCTTTGTTTGATTACAATCACAACATGATCACTGTGTTATGTTTACTGCGTAACGATTATACGTAGGTTATGAAAATAGCTCATGCTCGTACCTACTACTTCCCAATAATAATAAGGTCTAATGTATAACGGATATTCATATGAACTTTATGGATATCATAGAGAAGAGTTTCTCTGCGCTGTATAAATAAAAGAATGCTCTTTCTTGCCACTACTGTACTTTCTACTACTGAGAGAATTTCAAGAGGTGCTGGTTAGATTTCCGCATCATATATGCTCAGTAAGTAGGATTTACTGTTGTGCAAGGAGTTTGTGTCTAATTATGTACTTGCTTCTCAATGCATTGTAAATGCGTTCCATTTTCAAATCACTTCACCGTACAGTCTTGCTTGATATGTCCTAGTTTAGGGTTATTAATTACTATGCAAAACTCATTGGTGACACAATTTCTTTTCTTTTAAAATTATATGAAAACTTTTTACTGAAATAAATAGTATATCACAGATGTAAGCATTAATGTGTGTCTGTGACTATTTCAGCAGATTCCGATGTGAATAGTTTACTATTAATTTTAATAAAATAATTATATTTCTCTTATAATAAATACATTTTGTCATATTATCTATTTAAATGATTTATTTACCTGGCATGAATGATGTAAGCAATCGATCCATAAGCGCTCTTTGCGAGCTGGGCACGCACGGGCACCAAACAGGATCGTGTCTGCAATAGCTCACTTACTGCCCTAATGTAACAATCTAACTGTCAGTATGCTGTTTAATTATTTTACCGGATCTTTGTACATATTATCGTGGTACTCGGATTTTTCTATATTTTCATCAGCTTCAGCTTGGTTACGTGATTATCTCGAGACTACGTCAAAGACGACGTAATTGGAATAATGTCAAGATGAATCCAGTTAAGAATAAAATATGCGAAGCCTTTTTTGCAAGTGAAGATAAAGCACTTATCATTAGCGTGCTCCGTTGAATATTGTTTATTGTAATCACTAGCCTACGATGAATATTATAATTATATTTCCATCCGACTGACTAATGAAGGGTAGGTAATTTTTTCAACAATATCCAAGTAGGCACCCTACTGATATAATCAGACGTGGGCGGAGTGTTCTCAGAATTATACTTCCTAGAAATGTGTAGGGGAGGCAGTAGGCCACCAGACTTCAGGATCATGATGATGACTGAAAACATAAACGTAATATGCCAAAGTACTTTGACCTTATCTCAGAATACCTTCTTAAGACTATCTAGGTTTTTAGACCTAAGTCATAAAATATTTACCAATATTGTGAAAGAAATAAACAACTTTTTAATTTTTAGACTACCCTCGTCGAACGTCCTCAAGTATTTCGGCTTCTTAAAAAACTTCTAGAATCTGAATAACAAATTAAATCCCAATTGTAAACTTTACATTACTTTATGACTTCACCTTTATTCGTTTACTTTTTGATTCGTTTTCGTATACTTTACACATTTTGAAATCCTAAACGGTTTATCATGTCCAAATATAAAACCTCCAAGCTGTGTTTTCAAATGTAATGGTCATGTTATTTTCATTTCCCATCTCTTTCTCCTTTTAGAAAATGGCGGACAAAAGCAACACAGGGATTTTAGAATGCCCGCTTACAGCTGGGCAATTGTGTAACTCTGTTGCAATCTAGAGTTTGATACTAACAAAAAACATATACTAACAAGAACAGCGATCACAAATATTATTTTGCAATCATTATTCAACCAATATTTATCTGATGCCATACCAGTTTTACAAAGTGAAGTTCCTATTCGTTATATCATGTTTATTACGTCAACATTCAGTCGTTTTGCAATCGTTCCCTGTCGATAATACATGGTATATTATTTTGAATTGGTTTTTATTGTAATCGAAGCTCACATTAATATCAAAACTAACAGATGCGATTAGGTTTTGATGGCAACAAAAGATACGCAATCACCCCACAGATTTCGCTTGACAAGCTTTCTAAGCGCTACGGAATTTAGTTCACATATTGCGTACATTTAGGTAACAAAAAAAATTACAAAATTCCTTTAAAACTATCCTAGGAATAAAATATTTTTAAAGAAAATTATGAAAAACCTCTCTGCTTACTTCAGTTCAGATGATGAAGCGCCTGGGAATTTGACGCACAGTGTGACTTCGTAGTGTCAGTGTTTGTACTTCTTCTTATCATCATGTCACCAGTTTTTTAGACCGGTTTGCTGAAAAGATTTTTGTTGCGCCTCAAAGAGGTTCCTTGCGTGCAATTAGTATAGTAGAGATTTTTAGTAGTAGTAGAGCTCTTTGTGAAGGGCTCGTCCGGGAAAGTACTACCACCATGCTTATTTCTGCCGTGAAGCAGCATTGCTTTGTTTCGGTTTGAAGGGTGTGGGTTTCGGTGAAATTACTGCTACTTGACGTTGAACGTTGGAAGTGCATCGTAGGGCACGTTCCTCACGTGCGTGACCTACGAGGCAATGTTTTGTCATAGGCGACGGTTACCACTTAAAATTAGGTGGGCCATATGTTTGTTCCTTCAAATAACTGTATAAAGAAAAAATTGAAACATTTTCATTTCAGAGTTTGTGCTGAAACAAAGCTCTAATTGCACTACAATTCAGTTGGCACCCCGTTACCTGAATTTCAATTCAGGTAGCCTTGAGAGGTAGACCCGTTTATTCAAGGTATCGCACTTTCCCGGGTTTTTACTTTGGGTAATGGTATATTCTGCCAGCCTTTGGGGGATTACGCAACATGCGGCTATATAGTACATACTGGCGGAGAACTTAAGCCGAACTAAACGAATTCTTGAAATTATATCGTATAATGTGTTACTAAGCGGCCTAGTTTGAAACACGCTGGTAAAATCATAGTCTAAAATTATGTACGTATCTGGGTAGGTATTAAATTGTATCACAAGGATAATTTTAAAACAAATTTTGTCTGAAGCCTGAAAAAGTCTGCTGCTGGACATAGGCCTCCCCTACACTTTTCCAGGACGAACGATTTTGAGCCATTTCCATTCATTGGCTTCCCGCAATCTTAACAATAGCGTCAGTCCCTCTGGTGGATGGGCACCCTACTTTTAGTCTTCGAATGACCAGGTAGATTTTCTAAGTATGCTCCATCTTAGGATGCATCTTCTCTTTTCATTAGGGGTTTATAGCAGCCAAATGGTAAGCTAGCTTTTAATAAAAAATACGTTTTAAACCTAGGTGAGTCTAGGTAGCAATTCTACACGACCCACGCAACCTACGGCTTAGTCCCTGGTAGTGTTGCCAGTACCGTATTTTATGGACTGAAGTGTATGGGGTGTGTGAAATATAGTGAGTATAGTAAAGCGTAAAGTGGCTATTAGTCACGATTGAAAGATAATGTGCAAAACACAGATTTCAAGCAACTGCATACCTACTTCTGTACCTAGTTGTAATCAACCATCAACTAAGCTGAGTGAGCTTGACTCAGCGTCTACAAAATACGGGTGCAAGCCGATTCAAACTTGCATTTAGTTCTGGAATGCAGGGTAAAGCAGAATTAACTCGGCTACAACTTTCGTCTCGGTTCGTTCAGGGAAAACCCGTTCTGCATGAAATCATCCGTTATTCATAAATGGAAATTTTATTTTCCTCACTGTCATTGTTTCAGTCCTTTTCTCGCAAATTCGTTCACGAGTTGTTCGGGTCTTGCTTCTCGGAAAGCGATCTTTCCTCGAGAATTGTTTGAATTCTTGGATTTTTATTATTAGGTTGCTATTTTAACGTCGTTGTTTTTAGGTGAACTCTTCTTTTGTTAGTAAATTTTCTTAAAGTTATGACGTTGACTTTTTTTACATAATATAGGCTTTTCACTGCCTTCACAGCTCAGTTGCCTTCTAGCTCTGCCTTCTGCGCTGGAGGGCGTGGGTTCGATCCCCACCGAGAACTAATATTTTTGTGGTGAACATAGATGTTTGTTCTCTGTCTGGTTGTTATATTTTATTCTAAGTATGTATGTATTTCAAAATATCAGCTATCTAATTCCCATAGTACAAGCTCTGCTTAGTTTGGGGCTAGATAGTGTTGTGGGGATTGCCCGCATTATTTATTTATTTTGTTTGACCGCAATCTCTACTGCTGATAAGTGATGATGCGATCCCATAATAATGAAATCCCATGAGAATGGATGTGGTGATTTAGAGCCATAATTAGTGATTATTTAAACTCAAATAAATTAATAAAAACATCTACAGATCAATCAAGTTAATTTTAAGGGCGTATATTTTTGTCGTGTACCCACATATAAAATCTCCGTTTGGTATTTTTTAATATCTTTTCGGGTAGCTTCGTTTTACGGTTAATTATTTAAATGTAATTTCCTATAAGTAGAATTGTAGTAGTATTTCATTTGTTACCCATGGCATGGCATGGCTTAGCTTAGCCTTGTCGCTGCACCGAGCATACAAACATTTAGAAAATTTATTATTTGAAATAGGTATCATATTTTCCAGCGCTTCAGAATCGTACAGAGGACGCTTTATCCTGTCTTCCTGGTTTATCCCGGCTCATCCGGATAACGGATCACTTGAGACGTATTTATATCTGCCCCTCCGTAAGGTATCCGTGTGTAAGGCTTTTTTAATGAACGCCAAAAATACATCTGAAGTTTTTGGATTTCTTTTCGGGAAATAAATGAAAATCGGAATTCTATTCAAATAAACGAAAACCAATTCCTTGAGGACAATCTTTCATTCATCGAAAGATTCAACATTTTTTATACAGAAAATCATGAAACTTTGAGACGTCTTATGCCACCTTGTAAAGGCTTGCGCACATCTAGGTGGCGATGGCGTTCAGCTGAAATTCTGTTAAACATCGCTGTCATTACTTGACAGTGTTTCACTGATCGCCATCGCCATTGCGCTAGATGTACACTAGCCTAAATTGAAAACCGACATTTATTACTGTGCTTATTAATTTCAGTAGGTATTTCCTCGGTCGAACTTTTTCGCATAGAGTTATTTGAGTCAAATAGTTTTTCATTGTTTTTAAGTATAAAGTCTAGAACTTTTTAAATTTAAGATTTCTTATAAATAAATAAATATTAAAGACAATTCACACAACACTATCTAGCCCCAAACTAAGCAGAGCTTGTAATAAGGGAACCAGATAGCGGATATAATAAAACTTATATACATTTTTTATGCAGAGAGGCTTTTTTGGTTCCAGTTTCTCATCATTACCAAACAACGAACAATCAATATACCTACTTGAGCCTGCCATTGAAAGCTCAATGCCAATTCCCGGAATACCCCTGCTATTTTCACCAGATTTAATCAGCCGATTACCTTAACCCTTTCTCGTTCAAAGGAATTCGTCCCGAAAGCATCACTGTAATCCAAACAAATGACGGTGAGAGTGATATTAATAGGGGCGCTTCAAGCTCCTGCAATGCTGATATTTCTTATAGCCCCTTCCCACGGTCTGTGATATCAAGCACGGAGGGGCGGATCAGCTCGCACGACACACCATGGGAACGGTCTCGTGCGCCGAGGTGTGCGGTAGCACAGGAGCCCTGTCTGTGTGCGTTGCCGTGCGTCGTCGTCGGCTGTGCGTGATGATCTGCAGAACCACGCACCGTAGGCAGCAACAACGTAACAGCTGTGTGTCGTTGGTCACATTTTAGAGCATAGTTTGTATCCCCTTTAGCTGATGAACTTATTATTTTTAATCTTTACAGTAATAGCCTTTCTAAATCGTTTTGAATTCAGACGTAATTACTCTTCATTTTGTCGTGTCAGTAGTTCTTTCATATCAGTGTGGTGAAAGGATTGTAAGTATGCCTCAAGGAGATAGAGATCGTTCAAGCTTAAAATGCACGTCCCGCTACTCCAGTCAGCCAAAGTAAATTGTTCTTTATCACTTCTATTACAAGGATCATTTTTAACTACTCTGCAGTGAGTCAACTTCAAGAAAACGTGGTGGAGGGGCATGCATTTTTAGACTGGTTTATACATGCATATACTTAAAAATGTATTTGTGATAGATACGAGTAGTAGTTACACAAAGAATTACTCCAACTTAAAATTTCTAAATGCTGGTTGCATATTCAAATATACTCATTATTATATGCATATTGGTTCAAAAGAATCAGTGACACGATAAGAAGAAGAAGAAGAAGAAGATATGCATATTTAGGCTGAGGTATAATATTGAACCAGCGCTAAATACAACACTAAGTATCTAAAAATATAACGTAGATTGCAACAAAATAAATATTGATAAAAATTTACATACTAAAATAAATAAATAAAAAAGCCTTTATTTGTTTCCTTATTCAAAAATTTACCTACATAGTAAGCATATAATTTTATCGTTCTTATTCTATTGTTAAATTCAAAAGTACGTTTATTAAACACAGAATTTATTTCATCGAAACTTTGACAAAGCGAGCAATTTTGTTCGCAAATTGTTTATTTAGTATTTTCTTTATTATCCTCAAGATAATATCAATTTAAACTCACACCTGAGTGTTTCTACTGGTGTTTATTCTGTGGTAAAAGTGAAGGCAAATTACCTCGTTCATTTCCACGATGCAAATTTATCATGGAGAGGAGAGGATGAAACGGCATTAGGACGATTCATATTTTTATTTATCTCTTAGGTATGCTGTGAGCATTGAATGTAACATTGATTAAAATGTTGCTTCCCCCGACGACCAAGTTGATGTATATCCTCAGGACATGGAGACAGCAGCATGAATTTAATGGCTTGACCTATCACTGAACTAAAAAAACGTAGGAACTAACTAAACGAAACGTAGGGCGCCCACCCACCAGATGGACCAACGACATTGTTAAGATCGCGGGAAGTCGATGGATGGAACGGGCTCAGAACCGTTCTTCCTCTAAATGTGTAGGAGAGGTCTATGTTTAGCAATGGACTTCTTTAGGCTGATGATGATGATGATGATCACAGAACTATTAGCTTCCCATAACAAAAAAATCGGTTGTCTGTAAAGTCGGTTTACTGACGATAGTTGAACGTGACA
Organism: Thera britannica; assembly: GCA_939531255.2. Lineage (NCBI taxonomy): Eukaryota > Metazoa > Arthropoda > Insecta > Lepidoptera > Geometridae > Thera > Thera britannica. The sequence goes on along the minus strand of OW618041.2, from coordinate 3,858,696 downwards.
ACGTCATACAGCTGTCCACGCGGACGCATCGCTCACTCAAGTAGGAGAGAGACAGATGTTGAACGCTGCCGAACGCGAAGGCCGATTGTGCCTCTTTGTCGCTGGTTCCGCGCTCTCGCTTGCACTTCAAGCCTTAAATGGAACGCCCCAAAGCGAGGTAACGCCGCATGAGTCATGTTTTTTCGTGCGTGCAGACGGCTCCATCGAATTATAAGACATTGTCACGTCAAAAAAGCATCATTCGATTCGGAATTACGAAGCCCTAATTATAAAAAGGGTTGAAAATCGAATCAGTTTAACATTGAACACGTGACCGATCCTGTCTACAGTTCCCAAGATCCGGGCGAAACGTGTCGTCAGAGTGACGTCATGAATATAAAGCACAGCTTGACGAGACGCTAATCTAAATAAACCGTTCTCTAGATTGCTACTGTGAAAGTATTTTAGACTAACGTTCGACCCTAGCTTCGTACGGGTGAAAAATCCAAAGGTCGACTCTAACGACTTCATATTTTGCACCTTCTTTTTTTTCTGAATGACACGCATGCAATGCCGTAGTGGGGCGCAAGTAATAAAATATCTCTGTTATCCAGAGATAATGTAACTTTAAAATGGTGAAAGAATTTTTGAAATCGGTTCATTCGATTTTGAGCTTATTCGTTATCTACAAATATAAGTTTAAAAACTTGAGAAACCGACTTCATGGCCAAACGGCTAAACCAATATTGATTAAATTTCAATGGGATCAATCTGAAATCTGGTTTTTACGTTACCGATAAAAAAGTTGCTATGCTATAACCATAAAAATAACAATCTTTCCTTCTTATGATAGTGTAGATTTTCCAATTGACCTAGCTCAGGGCCCAGCTGTTTCATTTAGTGTTATGGACAGGCATGTTTTGCAATACCCCCATTTACGTCATCCTATTGTGAGTGGGCGAGCAACCCTTGTTGGAATTCTGTTGGTGGTTGCTCGCCGGATTGCAAAGTTTTGAGTCTAGAAACAAAGTTACATCCACCTTTAAGCTAAATTTCTCAACTTCATCCCGCAAATTTATATACTACCTAAAGTAATTTGGCATATTATTTTGTTTATGAACTCAATTTAAAATCTGGCAACCCACCATCGCGGTTACGGTAACGTACCATTTTCAGTTGAAAATATTAGGAAATTTCATAATATTAAATGCAATACGTTGTAAACAAATGGTTGCAAAGTTTATGGTTGTTTTAAATTGTGTTTTATTTATTTATTTTTATTTTGACGTGATAACGTCTTATAAATCGATGGAGCCGGCTGCACGCACGAAAAAACATGACTCATGCGTCGTTACGTCGTTTCGTCGTTCCATTTACCTGAGCCCGAGCCCGGGTCGGGTAATGGGTAAGGGTAAATGAGGGTAAGAGTAAATGAGGGTAAGGGTAAATGAGGGTAAGGGTAAGGGTTCAGTCTGGGTCCGGGTCCGGGTCCGGATTTTCATTCAGTTTCATTCAGTTCCATTCAGTTTCATTCAGTTGCATTCAGTTTAATTCACATTCAATTCAATTCAGTAAAACTAAAATTTTCTTTTGAAAAATGCAACCATTCCATCAGTATTTTCTTATGACGTTATCACGTTCAACTATCGTCAGTAAACCGACTTTACAGACAACCGATTTTTTATTAATTAGAACGGTCTTGAGACCAATTAATTACACTAATTAATAGGTAATTTACATTTTATGCAGATCACAATCATATTGGCCTTGATAGCTTGTACAAATAATTTTTTGACATAGCAATATAAATATAACACAAAGAGAGCAAACGTCTATGATCATCACACAAATATTTGTTCTCGGTGAAGATCGAAACCACGACCTGCACGCAAAAAGCATAGCTACTACCAACTGAGCTTAGAAGCTAGTCTTGAGCTGAGTTCTTGAACACTGAGTTTTTTTTCTTAAAACACTTGCAAGTGAGGGGGAATGTAATAAACTCTTCCAATTGGTATAAGCCCCCACTCAATGGAACTCAACGCCTCAAAGGCATGGTTCTCTCAATTGAAGAGCCTTGAGACGATACTCAAGTGAGTGTCATTAAATACCTGGGACATTGGTCCCTAATGCACAGTTGGAGATCGGAGATCAGACGTAATACCTTCGCCGATCCCAGTTTGGGAACCAGGTTATATTTAACTCCAGGGATACGTCACGGGATTTAACTGCGAAACTGCTAAGTTGAGAAGATTTTAACTGATGGATCTTTGGAAGATGAAAGTTTAAGTTTTCATAATCCAAAAATAATAAGGGTGAATATAACCAAACTATAGATATTTATAGATTTGATATTATGCCACAAACTTAAAATTAAATAATTCAGTCTTTACTATAGTCTTATTTAAATTAATAATATTATAAATAATTTATATTTTTGGTACAGCTACCTCAGAGATTATGATCTTATGATATTGCTACAATCATATCGTATTCCCGAAACCGCCTCAAAAACCTGCCTAGCTTGGTACAAAACCTATGTACCTGCACGTAGGTAGAGTCTGTTCAGAAAGAGAACCGTCGTGGCCAAATTGAGAACTAACGTTTCGATTTTTATATGGCAGCTCATCCCTTTCTTTCTGTCAGAATTTTGCATCATAAAAATTAAATAAAGGAATAGTACACTAGTTGTGATAGGATCCAAACGCAACAGACGCGCTATTGTATTGCACACTAAACAAAAAGGGTGATTAAGCACAGCAGCGCCCTCCAATCCCACGACGGTTCTCTTTCTGAACAGACTCTAGATACATACGATAAAGTTAGTTCAAAAGACTACCTTTTTCAATTAAAAAGCGCGTACAGTTTCCACTGTAGTTATACATTTTTGGTTAGTAAATACCGTTGGATTTTATTTTATGTATGCAAAACGTAAACAAAATAAAATCCAACTAAGGGTAAACATTTAATCAAAAAACTATAAATGATTATTTTTATCCACAACATCATCATTATATTTTGTATCCCTTATTTGTGCGATACAGAACACTGTTAAATTTTCTAAAAAAAATATATAGATAGATAGATAGATAGATTAATACTTTATTGTACACATAAGAAACATATTATAACAGAAACATTACAAATATAGGTACAATGGGCGGCCTTATCGCTAAAAGCGATCTCTTCCAGACAACCTTTGGATGGAGAGATTTTACAAAAACAGAAAAACGGTGGTGTACAAAAGCAAAATCCCGATATTGCTAAAATTATATACCTACTAATAACCTAACAAAGCACAAATTAAAATCAAAATAAACCACAAAATGTATTAAAGGTTATAGGATTAACCTATAATACATACTTAACAATATAGCAATATATAATCTAACATAAACCTACACATATTAAACATAAATCCTTAAGGACAAATAATATCTTACGAGCACGTAGACGACAAGGACAAATAATGATTGGTGACATTAGTTTTGAAAATATGGACAGATTTAGATAAACGGACAGACAGAGGGAGAGAGTTCCATAGCCGTACAGCTTGTATGGTGAAAGACTTGCCATACAGTTTAGTACTATGGACAGGAGTAGAAAGCTGTAAGGATTCGGAAGATCGAAGATTTATATATTTGAATCTTGCTATACCATTTCTCACATAGAGCCTGAAACTTGGAGATAGAAACTAAGCTGGGCCAGTTATTCAAGATTAGGACCGACACTCACCACAGTGGAAATAGGAATGAGAAATGTCAAATTAAACAAAAGAGCCAGCAGCTTTTGTCTTTTCGTCTTTGGGGTGGACGTTAGCTAGATTGTTCTGTTTGAATTTTGTCTAAAAAATTTGTTCTAATTATGTTCTTCTGTGCACAATTATGTTTTTCTATTTATTTTGTTTGAGAATACTAGCGTACCATCTCCTGAATATAGTATCTCCTAGTTATCAAACTAGGAAATCAGCATGAACGAAGCAGTAGGTCTAATGACAAGTTACGTCATGGAGTGGACAGTGAACATGACACGTCATGACCGAAAATGTATATTAGATTCGATAAGATTCGATTAGAAAATGCTCTATTGCACAAAAAAAGTTCATAGGCGAACTTAATGCTATATTTTCTTCCAGTTAACCATTGTGTTAATTTTATGGAGTGGGTGGTAGTGCTTTATGACAAGAGAAGAGAGAAACATTTACTTATCGTATATAATATCTTAGCAATGAATTTTCGGTCCTAACGATGACTTACCAATAGGTTCCCAAAAATGGTCTGAAATTGTTTATTTTAAGAGCTGATAAACGTTTTCCTGATCCAAATTGACGGTTTGCTAGACCGTTACAAAGAATTCCACTTATTGCGACTGTCAGACAATATAACAGGCAGTAATGTGACTTCGCAATATATACGGGTTATATAAAGAATGTGAGCAATATATTCCTTTGTTCTGGCCTTCGAACGAGTTGGATTATTCAAATTTCATGCTATTTGGTCACCCGTTGTTTTAATGTTTCATATTGTGGGTATCATAGGCTATGTGTCGCGAGATATTAAACATAAATTAGGTTGAAAAATCTGTGCGTCAAGAGTTGTGCCCTCATTTATTTGATTTCTTTATTTTATTCTATATTGATTCTTTTATTTTATGTGCTAAAAAGAGCAGTGTTTATATTATGAATGCCTGTATGTATTAATAATACAGGCATTTATAATGCTCTGTTTAGGATAAAACATTCAGTACATAAAATAAAATGAAAAAAATACAAGCAATTACATGAAATCTTTATTCATAACAAAAATGATTGTTCCGGGATTGAACCCAAAAAAAAACTGTTCTCGCAGTAAAATAAACAGAACAAATTTTTGTAAAACGCTTATAGTTCCTGGGGACTTTACCAGAGAGAGAGAGGAGTGTAACCAGTTGCCCTTGACGTTATAAAAATCATCTACAAAAGACGCAAAGGCATGTTGACTTTTTATATTTTGTGAGGCCATCTAAGGATAAGAAATTCATGAAGTTCTGAAACCTAGTATTTCAAATGATTCCACGTTATAAAATGAAAACAGTTTATACTTCACAGCTAAACTGGATGCCCTATCTGTAGAGTGGTCATAAATCGTAGTTTTATGTGGCTTGCCACGAATGTTATGGATGGAATGCACGACACGTAAATATTGGTTTATTCGCTGTACCTGAAACTAGCAACCAACTGGAAACTCGCGATATTTGCCTATTCCTATGGGAAACAGGCATGCTGTGCATGCAAAATCAGAGTCTGGTCTCGTGATTTCAAATCCCAGTCGGTTCTAAGATTTATATTTAGAAATGAATATATTTTTTTAGACGCAAAGGGTTTGTGTCTAACAGCACACAACACAATAAGAAAAATAAATAAGAATATAGTACGTATAGAGAAGTATGCAAGACTAGGTAATACACTGAAGACTAAGTACAAATAAAAGAGCACATACCGTAAAACTACATAAGGCATAGAAAGAGCGAGATGATTAGAAAAAAATGCCGACTTTTTTGTCTATTTCAACCTAAGGCCTACAAGAATTTCACTGCTATACCATCGAAAAATATTGCGACAAAACATGAAATTTTTCCAACCAACTGATCTTCATTCTTCATAGCGTTTTATGGAGATCCAGTGTGCTGCGCAGTTTGTGTTTTTTAGCATTATTGTTTTATACTCTTTACCATTCTCTTTACCTTGAAGGAATTAAATAGGTAATTTAAGACGATTTTACCATAGTCACCAAGTTGGCAAGCGGGTTGGTGATCGCAGTGTAAAGGTTATATGCGTTCGAAAACATGTGTCAAGTGCACAAAAGGAGCCTCTTTGCGGCGCACTTAAAATCCTTTCACCACACTGGGTTCGTAAGAATCAGTGACACGATAAGAAGAAAAAGAAGCGTTCTTTTAATTGCCTTTTACAGTTATAACTCAGGGAAGCGATGGAAAGGTTTTATTCTGCGCCAGAATCACCACTGTAAGCGCTAAACGCTTAATAATAACGAGGTCAAAATACAGCGTTTGTTTTTAAAAGGTACTTTGTTCCTTAAAAAGCATTCTATAAAAGCTTTACGCAGGGATTTTGCTCATTGTTACGTTAACCTGATTATTTATTACGGCTGTCACGATAAGCACAGGAAAGCCTTTGTTACCTGAATGAATTGTAACCAGCTTTTGTTTTTTCTCTTTCTAGGGCTCTATCAAGCTACTTGCAAGGAGGTATATGATTCTTTCAATGGCTTTTCTTTGATTTATCCTCCAATAAAGCTGAAAGTTAAACACATATTTTATTGGCTTACAATATGAATGAAACCTTTTGTCTGCTGGGTACAGTCATTATTTTATAAAATACGACATCAATTTCGCTGCATAACTTGTAGTGAATTTAAGCTATAAGCGGATTTAAATTAAGGTAATTATTGAAAAATTGGAGCAATTTGGCTGATAATGCCATTTAAATTAAAATTCAATGACTCAGTTCAATTAAAAATCCATAAAATATTTTGTTTCACATATTTTCTGTGTTTCAATCAGAGCCAATTTAAATTACCAGATATTTGTTTAAACTCACTGATTTTGTAATTATTACACTGAATAAACCTACTATGATAAATGCGAAAGTATGGATGATTCAGTTTATTTTCATTTTAAAAAAAGTTCGCATGTTTGTGGCTCAATCACTCCTAAATTTTTGAATGATTTTGATGATAAATGAGACAAACATAGTTTTTAACGGTTAAGCTTCTTTTTCTATTTCTATTTAAAATAACTGGAATGGAAAAACATGCAATCGCCACTACATAGTACTACGCGGGCGGTAGGTAGTATTGAATAATAGTAAAATAGGTTAGTACGTTTCTTTCACGATAATAATAATAAATATTGTGGACAATTCACACAACACTTTAAAGCAGAGCTTGTACTATAGGAGCCAGATAGCTGATATAATTTTTTTTTATGCCATAGCAGGCAGACGAGCAGACGGGCCACCTGATGGAAAGTAGTCACCGTCGCCCATAGACACCTGCAACACCAGAGGTGGTGCTAATGCGCTGCCGGCCTTTTAAGTAACGATATACCCGCCTTTTGAAGGACCCCATGTCGAAGCTCCGAGGGAAAACCGCAGAAGGCAGTTCATTCCACAACTTACTCGTGCGCGGCAAAAAAGATCGCGAAAAACAAAATATATAAAAATATTATTAAAAATAAAAAAAATTGAACCATTCAAAATATTTTTTGTTTAAAACATAAAGGAATTATAAATAATATTATAATACTTATATATTTCATTTTTTTTGTAAAAACATACTTAGAATACAATATCACACCCAGCCAGATAACAAAAATCTACACCACACAAATATTTCTACTCGATGGGGATCGAATCCACGAACTACGGCGCAGTACTACCAACCGAGCTGAAAGGCCACTTTTTTCAATAAATATAACTTCGGCACTCCAGCCGCCCCGATTTTAGAATTTCTTCCTTTAGAATGAGTTCATTTCAACTGTCAGACATCCGCAGGCTTGACATTTCCGTTCTTGTCACACCCACTTGACAAGTTTCCAATAACGACGGAATCTGATGCCACCAATAACTAAAGGGTATTTCGTAAAGTCGCGACCTAAGATTATTTCTTATTAAAAGTATTCACAAAAAAAAAACAAAAATCATAATGGAACGTCCATTGAGCTGTCATTCAGTTTATGAGCTTTCATCATCGTTTTTTGGTTAGTACGCAATAACTTTTTTTTTGTAACAAAAGAGACGGCAGGAAAAAAGATACATGTGGCGGAGATGCAAATGTTGAGATGGATGTAGAAAAAATTAGAAGCAATAGGCTGGCGTGGTACGGGCATGTCATGGAGTATGGAGATAGAGTATGGATGTGGATGGATATGTGAGCAAAAGTAGACCAAAGAAAGTAGCTCATCATGATCATCAATTAGCTTAAACAAGATCATTTTCAAGCAAGAAAATAAACATTTTCATTGTTAAATATTGTGTATATAACATCCCTTCCCGCAATTTGTTAGGGATGGCTCTTTGCTTTGTTTTGTGTTTTGTGGTTGCCATTTGAAAACCTTTGTCCTCTATCGGCTGTCGGTTAGAAGTCTTTCAGAAAAAAACTAGATTTAAATACATTCTACAACATTGTGGTTTACTAAGTTGTCTCTCATTTATGTCGTGTTTGTTAAACAGTTCCTTAAATTGAGAATATTTGGGAGTAAATTAGTTTTAGCAATGGCAGTTGGATAAGGGATGCGGGGCTTTGTCTTAAATCTATTTAGGGATTGTCATGATTTTACTAGCAAAATCTTTCGCCCTTTCGTTTGCGTTAAGCTAGTTAGTAGTTTTTGGGGTGAGAATTTACAAAAACCGTTTTCTAGGAGCGAGTCTGTGTTAAAAACTGTGTCGAATTTCGGATCTTTTTGCCTTGTAATTTCGAAAAGTTTGTAATGTGAACTTTTTTCACACAAGATCCATGATTAAACCCGAAATAATAAATGACTTTTGAGTAGGTTGGCAATTCATGAGATTAATGAAAATATACACGAAAACAGTCGACATAGTTACTTGCTTGCCAATTCGTAAAATGTTGAAACTAGGCATCCCGTAAATGAAAATTTTGTACTATTAATTTTGAAATAAAGTATGCTCTTCTTCATTCTGCCCTTATCCCACTTTATGCGGGGTCGACACAACATGCTATCCTCTTCCATTCTCATCTATATCAGCTGACATCACTGTATTCACTTTTTTCTTATCCATGTCATCTTTCACACTGTTCATTCATCTTTTCTTTGGCCTACCTCTACCTTAATATCCATTTACATTCATACTCATCACTTTCCTAGTCACGTGACTTTCATCCCTCGTCATGACATGCCCGTACCACACCAGCCTATTGCAAACAAAGTATGCACGAAACATAAAAATTCGTTGCCTATTTTTGTTACATAAAAACATTCCACTTGAACTTTCAAAAAGATATCGAAACTTTTCTAAGGCAAAGAAAACTGTAGCGAAGTAAATCGACTATTTAAATTTAATTAAAATTCTATTATTGTAGGCGTTCCATCTCCGCTTGTCTTCAATAACTTGTTTAAATATTTACAATTGAGTTACTGGCGTTGGCAGCTGTTTATTGTAGACAATGAAAATATTTTGCAAAGCAATTCTGAGAAACTTAATTTTTCTGATCGTTTTCAATTTAACTCATCACAAAAGGTCAAAGACATCGTTTCTTGACAGATTAGAATACCTTAGCATTTATTATTCGTGACGTCAGAAGCCAATGCTCAGCTATAGTTCATGCATTTCACGAAGACGCGTCAATTAGAGCATTTTGGCTCTTATTACAACCAGATAAATATCACTGGATGCGTCTTCGTGAAATGCATGAACTATATCATCCCAAACATGTTACGTAACCGTTGAATAAGATATAATATAATACAAGGTGTATCTAAATATGTGTACTATGCGAAGGTGGGGGGTTTCAGACCACAATGGTGATCAGTTGTGGGGGGGAGATAATTAAAAATTCCTTTTTTCAGTTTCCCATACAAAAATATTTAATTTCATAATGCCTAAATAAATTGACAACCCTATCCTTGTAACCCCTTGACCCCTTGACCTACTACCTCTGTAGGTCTACTACTACTACCTACTACCTCTGTAGCTGAGTTTAGGGTTGTCCCTTTGTATAAAGTCAGCTGTTCATGTTGAAACTTCGTTGCAGTTTTTTTCAGAGATACCAATCGAAGTTCGAAAAGTTGTTGAACAAAAGTTGTTCCCCGGGGGGTGTAAATTCACCCCCCTTCAGGATAGTACACATATTTTGATACACGTTGTATAATAAGACATCCAGCAACTAGTTAATTTTTTTTTTACCTCCATTAGGGTTAATTAATTGAAGGTTATTGATTATTATTCTGCCTGTTGACAGGTAAGAATAACACTGTTGCGAGTCAAAATTTACGAAGATTAAATTGGTGGAATACCTAGAACTAAATATAATTTTGTGAATTCAATATTTTAGGCGGACTGTTTCTTGCTATTTTGGTATCAATGCTACATAATAAAAGCCAACACTATCTACCCATTGATATAAATATTCTATTCATGAGAATATTGTCGTCATTTGGAATGAAAAAAAAATTATATGAAATTCGTAAACTGTACTTCATTTATCTCATGATTCTACGCAGGGATAATCGGTTCCTGGGCAGTCCTACAATTCCTAATTTGTACAATGGTAAAAAATCTTGATACATACATTTTTGGCATTAGTTACCTTCTAACTTAGATAACTACAGTGTTAAAAAAATGTGGCAGTCAAATGTTTTAATATTTTATTGCCAGAGAGAAACCAATTTTTAAACAGCGATCTTCTGGGCTTTTATTCAGGCACCAACGCCATAGCAGAGTCTGAACGGCACTCGAATTAGCATCCAATTTGCTTAACCGGCGTTAATGCGAACCCAACGTGTAAATTTGACGCGTTTAGTAAGTTAATTTGAAACCTGTGATGCTAAAATGGTAATTTGTATTTGACTGAATCTATTTTTATTTTTGTATTAATAAAATGATGGGTTTTTATGGGATACTAAAGAGGCAGAGCGTTAAGACCTGCGGACATCTATTATAGATCTATCTAGGCCTTCCAAAAGCCTTGCGCACATCTAAGTGTGCCTATAATAGGCACACTTAGATGTGCGCAAGGCTTTTGGAAGGCCCTTCAGTCTTTTATTTACGCCTTTTGCCTAAGAACTATCGATAGTCTAGAATCTAGACTATATAATATATAATATTGCGAAGATCGTGCGATTTGCGAATAATATTTTTTATTAGCTGGTAACCCGGTTATGAACTAAGAAAACGAATTCCTTCCACGTAGCTGATTACGAAATCCGGTTACGTAGAATCACTAAAGGTAATAGGGAAGCATAAAAATTGACAGAGGATTTTTCAAAGAATATAGCAGTTACCTATGATTTGCACCATGCTAGGTTAGCTATCTAAATTGTATTATATTGCCAACCCCGAGGCTTTTAGTGAAGTTTCAGTGAATTACATACGAGGCAGTACAAAGTAACTGAACATTTGGGACTAGGCCAAGTTAGAGCCAAGGTGGAGGAAATTAGGTCAATGCCCAACCGATATCGCTACCTAGCGTTATAATAGTTTAGGGAATAAGAAATAAATGTGAATGTGGTGATACCTCTAAGCTAAATATAATTCATTAGGTAAAGTAAAATAAATACTCCACAAAATAGAGAAGGCTTTGGAAATAACTCATCATCATTATCATTGGTGTGAAGAAGGCCACTGCTGGACATAGGCCTACACATTTCCAGGAAGAAAAATTCTGAGGCCTTTCCATACATTGACATCCCGCGATTTAAAAATGTCGTTGGTCCATCTAGTGGGTGGGTGACCTATGTTTCGTCTTCCGGTTCGTGGTCGCTATTCGAGAACCTTTAGTCCCCAATAGAAATAATTAAATAATTGCAAACTATAAAATAAAAACCCTGGCGTATCGGGTGCCCACCATCAGGTGGACGAGTAAGCTTGATTGTTCATGGAATTAGGAAATTACCAACTCCTTCTAGTCAAAGCCACATAATAATTATTGTTAATTTAACCCTAGCATATTATACACCTTTTCATTGTTATAAATTAAATTAATATTAAAAAAATCGGTTGTCTGTAAAGTCGGTTTACTGACGATAGTTGAACGTGATAACGTCATAAAAAATACTCGCGGACTCGCGGACTCGGACTCGGACTCGGACTCGGACTCGGACTCGGACTCGGACTCGGACTCGGACTCGGACTCGGACTCGAACTCTCGGACCCGGACCCGGAACCCGACCGAACCCTTACCCTTACCCTCATTTACCCTTACCCTTATTTACCCTTACCCATTAACCGACCCGGGCTCGAGCTCAGGTAAATGGAACGACGAAACGACGTAACGACGCATGAGTCATGTTTTTTCGTGCGTGCAGCCGGCTCCATCGATTTATAAGACGTTATCACGTCAAAAATACACAGGACTATCTAGCCCCAAACTAAGCAGAGATTGAATGTGTGTGTGTGTGAGGGGATCCAGACAGCTGATATAAAACTTGAAAACATTTATTTTTTAAATACATAGATAGAAAGATAGAAAATACTTTATTGTACACCACATAAAATTAACAAAGAAATACAGAAAACAATGGGTGACTGGAATACAATAGGTGGTCTTATCACTAAAAGCGATCTCTACATAGGTACTTAGAATACAATATAACACCCAATCAGAAGGCAAACATCTAGGTATGTTGAGGGTAACAAACTATTTTTATTTTCTAGAAAACCCTGCAATAGCAGAGAGGAGCATGTTAGTTTCGCGTGTTCGCAAAAACATTTATACACGAGCTCTGTTTGACCTGCGGACGTTATGGAGGCTTTCTAATGTATTTCTCGTTTGTTTAGCTTTTTACAATTTAATTAGGTTAAATACCACTTTGGGTGCGGCATGCAATCCACGTGCTTGTGATTAATTTATTTCGTAATGCCAGATTTGCAAACGTATTGTTTTTTTTATAATATGTAGTTTTTATTGTACGTAATATTTATCATCGTCATCAGACTAAGGCCCGTATTCGAGAAACAGTGCTTGAGTCTGAGTCAACCCTCAAGCACTCTCAAGCATAGATTTTTGGACAATTCTCTATTGAATAATGTCTAAAATCTATGCAGTAAGGTAAATATACTTTAGAGCAGTTGTATTAGAATTATTTAAAGTCTTTTTTCCGTATAGTTTTTGACACTATTTAGAGCTATGACTGCTCATTTTTATCTTCGGACTTTAGATTTTTGAAAAATTTCATTTCTATGGGATAATTTTTCAATCTACAGCTTATCCAACCGCTAAAAATATATCCATCTGTTTATAAGGCTTGTCAAAAACAAAGTCTAATATATTTTATTCGACAAAGTAAAGTTAAACCGTGATTGAGAAAAATCAGGCCTAAACAAAATACTTCTCAACTTGGCCCTTCTGTCATCTTCGAAATAAGATATTTCACATGAGGACATCTATTATTATTAGATAAGCAAAACTGTCTGAATGGATTTCCTCAAGGTGACAGTGATCGTCTGGAGTTATCAGCAGCATCTGACATGGGTCCGCAAATATTATTGTAGTATGTGACATACGGTATTGTGACGCGTATAATGTGCTTTCAATTTAGGGATGGTATTCATTAGTTCATTCGTTAGACGAAACGTAAGGCGCCCACCCAACAGATAGACCGACGATATTGTTAAGATCGCGGGAAGTCAATGGATGGAAAGAGGTCAGAATCGTTCTTCCTGGAAATGTGTAGGGGAGGCCTATGTCCAGCAGTGGACTTATTCAGGCTGATAATGATGATGATTCATGAGTTTCATTAGTTGGACTTCTGGTCCTAAGGTCGTGGGTTAAAATCCAGTCGTGTATCAATGAGTTTTTCAGTCAAAAACTGAGTGTGCACTATGTCACTCGATGCTTTGAAAAAGACAAAATCATTTGTTCGGATACTGTAATTGCTGTTCCAACATTTCTTTTGATTTCCGTGGGAAACCGAAGCCGTGTGGGTCTTCAAAATTTTGTTTCGGCGACTGATTGAACCGACGCGTGATCCAAGAGATGGTGGGTATCTGGCGCAGCGCATATGCATTGCTATTCAGCGTGGCAATGCTGCCAGAGACTTGGGGACGCTTCCGTCTGGTACTGATTTTGATCAGTTGAGCTACCTCCAGATCGTTTGTAACGGTCTGTAGATAGCTTAACTGTTTCTTGTGTATTTTGTACATTTTGTTAATATTTGTTTAATTGAAAGTTTCTTTGTGTAAGTAAATGTTACATTTACATCTTTATTTCCATTCACATTACCCCATTCAAATCTTTTCAATAGGCAAGATGACACTTTAGACAGACTGAGTAAGATTGATGTCACTTGAAATCCCGACATTAATTTACATTTAAAATAAAACTTTCGTAAGCATTATGGAAAAATGGAAACTTAGCATTTTACTGAGCTTTCTTTTCTTCATTTTTATAGCTTGGTTGGTAGTAGCATTGTAGGCTATAAGTTTGATTTCTACTATGGAAAAAGCGATAAACATGGATGTTTATTTTGTGTCTAGATTTTTAAGTACTAACTTGTAAATATTCAAAAAACAAGTACATACTCTACACTTCAGGTATTTGGTTCTCACATTACAAGATCTGCTTAGATCGGGGCTCAATTGCGCTGCATAAAACATACAGCAATGCATTACTTTTTACCGGTACAGTAAAGTATCGAAAAAAGTAAAGACAAAACTAGTTTCCTGTATCAAAACAACATGGCGAACAAACAAAACATGACACTGAGGAAATTCCATAAAACCTAATCCCGTAGCCAAACAGTCGCCGACAGATAAAAACACACGTTGCTGAGATATACCTACAGATAGAAGCTAAATTAAAAGCAAACATGATCACAGTCTTTGTTTGTCATGATTGTCGGTTCTATGGGAATGGCGTTCGTGGGACTAAACCTTCCAATCAACTCGGTGAATGACGCCTTTTCAGCTCGTTCAAAGTTTCCTGATCTGAAAATTACTGAACAGATTTTAATCCAATGTCTACTAATTGATACCTTGATTTCCGGAGAAGGTTTCGCTGTATAATTTAACCATTACCATGTTGGGGCGTGCTTGTAATAAATAAACCTTACAGCGTTTACCTTTACAGCACGATGTTACCTTCTCAGTGTAACGGTGAAAGTATTTACTGCATTACTATTTTGCTAGCTGCCTAATAAATGAAACTTTATAATGAAAAACTGTGCCATTGATAGTTTACAAACCGTAAAAGGAGAGTAGGCCTACCAAAAGCTCTGTCTGGCTCTTTCTCTGGCTCTGATTTTGAGTCTGTGTGGGTGTTGTTTAAATAAATCCTACGTCAAAACGTCACACACACAGTATAATACACTCACACAGACTTAAAACCAGTATCAGCAGCTTGTGTTAGGCCTAGAGAGCAGGCACAAATTATTTTATTTATCGAAAATTCAATAAAATGCCGAAAGCAATTCGTAAAACAAAATTCTCATTTTATAACATTCTCATGCTGAAGTGTTCTTATTATATTATATAAATTCGAACTTTATTTGTTACAGATATTGCCCTGGGAATCGGAATATTGATCAGTTTTATAGCCTTCACCGACTGCAACATAGTAACTCCAGCTACATCCCCGAAAGAACCCAACGTTCAGAGAGACCGAATCCAGAAAAACGATGTACTTTACCACAAAGACGAGCCGGTCCCGGAGCCAGAACTGCTACCTGTGTTGCTAGGCAACGATACCAGGTGTAGAATATCAGAATACCAGTGCGCGAACAAGAAGTGTGTACCTGTAAACCGATTCTGTGATGGCACGAACGATTGCGGCGACTCGACAGACGAGCCGAGACATTGCACACGTAAGTATTCTTAATACAATGTTCTCTCAGTAAAATGTTCTTTTACATTAATCCCGTATGACCGTATCGATTGATTGGAGACATTAGTTTTATGACAACGGGATATTTACCATGATTAATTTTGAGAGTTTTGACTCCCGATATATGTATTATCTAAACTTCTATTAAAACAACATTAATGAAAAAGACACAAAAACAAACAATCCACTTTTTGAGAAACCAATAATCAGTGATGAGATCAAAAACAATAAAAGCGTATAGCTATCCAGTTTATTTCAGTCCATTCATTTCATAAATGTGGGTCGCTCGACGGTGAAACAGGTAAGCTCCAATTCCATAATAATCCTTTTTCTTGGGACCTTCACATGACGGCGCGCCAGCTGAGAGTGTTGGGGGAAATATAATATTTTATGGTAGAAAGAAATACGACGATAGAACTGGAACCTTGGTACACCTGTCATTTTGAGTAAGGATTTACCATGTGCATGTCTCCAGCTTCCTCATATGGAAATTGCGAATTCTGAAAACGCCAACATTTAAAGCATAATTGGAGCAATCATTGATTTGAAGGAAAATTTAGCAGCAAAAAAAACAACGACTCTATGAGACTTTATAGGTGTGTTAGCTGGAGAGCGGCTCCACAGCTTCCTCATTCAGTGTGGGCAAACGGCTAACGATAGAGCTATATAGTAAACGCCAAATTTTAGAGCATAATTAGAGCACCCGGCATAAAAAAAATCAAGTCTCTAGCTCGAAAACTCTTTGAGTTAGAAGACTATAACAACGTGTTTGCTGGGAAGCCATTTCTCCAGCTAACACATGTGGATCTCAGGAATGGCTATAGCTAGAAAGTTGCTTGATATCTCCAAATTTAGAGCAAAAAATATCATGGATGCTCCAAATATTTCAAGTGTCTAGGTTCAAAACTCACCGAGTTAGAAGCTTTGATGACTGTGTTAGCTGGAGACACGTTTGTCTGGCACGCACATGCTACATCTGAGGATCTACAATAGCTACAGATTCGGTTGACGTGTCCAAACCGAGCTATGAATTAGAGCACTCGGCTCCAAAATTTTGGACTCTCTAGGACAAGTAGTTTCCTAGTAATGAACAAAAGAACATTTTGCCGCCAGAATTTTCAAATGTATGTTCGCACCCGTAAAAATGCGGCGTTGCCGCTCTGAAAGTTTGGTATCAGCGTAGGAATTTGAACGTTATTCGGTTTATTTTAGATCGCAATACGAGTCATTTTCGTATGCGCTTAGCGGTTTTGATTTCTGAAACCTCAAACTCATATTTTCTCTTTTTGTTAGGTTGAGAGCTTTCTCTCTATCTATATGAGAATTGTGTGTTGCCCGTTCTTGTTCGTTTTATAGTTTCTTTAGTAATGCGTGTCTTTTAGGTATTCTTAGAAAAAAAACTTTATTTGGTTCTGTAAATAGGTACCTGCTTGGCCAGTGTTGATGATTCTACCTACTCTGCCTGTTGTTAGCCGTCTGTTCTCTGTGTTTTACTGTATTCAGTCAGGTTTTTATGAGCGTATCGAGTAAACCAGGCGGACGGAAAATAGGTATTTACTGCGGCTTGCTAGTTGTGTGCGTACTCACGCACACTTGCCCCCTATCACTTGCCATCTCACCAGATGGCAAGTGATAGGGGGGGCATCTCACCATGTTGTGCCGACCCCACCTGGTGGGTAAGGGCAGGAAGAAGAAAAAGCACTTTTTGGGGTTTTTTGTTTCATTTTCAACTATATTCCTATATTGTGAATTGGACATAAGTTTTTGAATCCAAGATGGCGGCTTCATTTTTTTTCCTAAAAAATGGATATGAGTATCGTTTAATAGGTTTTTGGGGGCTCTGGTTGTGAATTCGACAATAAT
Source organism: Thera britannica (assembly GCA_939531255.2). Lineage (NCBI taxonomy): Eukaryota > Metazoa > Arthropoda > Insecta > Lepidoptera > Geometridae > Thera > Thera britannica. Next base: position 3,841,300 of record OW618041.2, on the reverse strand, counting down.
TTTTGAATCCAAGATGGCGGCTTCATTTTTTTTTCTTAAAAAATGGATATGGGTATCGTTTAATAGGTTTTTGGGGGCTCTGGTTGTGAATTCGACAATAATTTTTGAATCCAAGATGGCGGCTTCATTTTTTTTTCTTAAAAAATGGATATGGGTATCGTTTAATAGGTTTTTGGGGGCTCTAATTGTGAATTCGACATTATTTTTTGAATCCAAGATGGCGGCTTCATTTTTTTTCTCAAAAAATGGATATTAGTATCGTTTAATAGGTTTTTGGGGGCTCTGGTTGGGAATTCGACATTATTTTTTGAATCCAAGATGGCAGCTTCATTTTTTTTCTCAAAAAAATGGATATGGGTATCGTTTAATAGGTTTTTGGGGGCTCTGGTTGTGAATTCGACAATATTTTTTGAATCCAAGATGGTGGCTTCATTTTTTTCCTTAAAAAATGGATATGGGTATCGTTTAATAGGTTTTTGGGGGCTCTGATTGTGAATACGACATTATTTTTTGAATCCAAAATGGCTGCTTCCTTTTTTTTCTCAAAAAATTGATATGGGTATCGTTTAATAGGTTTTTGGGGGCTACAATTGTGAATTCGACATTATTTTTTGAATCCAAGATGGCGGCTTCATTTTTTTTCCCAAAAAATGGATATTAGTATCGTTTAATAGGTTTTTGGGGGCTCTGGTTGTGAATTCGACATTATTTTTTGACTCCAAGATGGCGGCTTCATTTTTTTCTCAAAAAAATGGATATGGGTATCGTTTAATAGGTTTTTGGGGGCTCTGGTTGTGAATTTGACAATATTTTTTGAATCCAAGATGGTGGCTTCATTTTTTTCCTTAAAAAATGGATATGGGTATCGTTTAATAGGTTTTTGGGGGCTCTGATTGTGAATACGACATTATTTTTTGAATCCAAATTGGCCGTTTCCTTTTTTTTCTCAAAAAATTGATATGGGTATCGTTTAATAGGTTTTTGGGGGCTACAATTGTGAATTCGACATTATTTTTTGAATCCAAGATGGCGGCTTCATTATTTTTCCCAAAAAATGGATATTAGTATCGTTTAATAGGTTTTTGGGGGCTCTGGTTGTGAATTTGACATTATTTTTTGACTCCAAGATGGCAGCTTCATTTTTTTGACGTGATAACGTCTTATAAATCGATGGAGCCGGCTGCACGCATGAAAAAACATGACTCATGCGTCGTTACGTCGTTTCGTCGTTCCATTTACCTGAGCCCGAGCCCGGGTCGGCTAATGGGTAAGGGTAAATGAGGGTAAGGGTAAATGAGGGTAAGGGTAAGGGTTCGGTCGGGTTCCGGGTCCGGGTCCGAGAGTTCGAGTCCGAGTCCGAGTCCGAGTCCGCGAGTCCGCGAGTCCGCGAGTATTTTCTTATGACGTTATCACGTTCAACTATCGTCAGTAAACCGACTTTACAGACAACCGATTTTTTTTCTAAAAAAATGGATATGGGTATCGTTTAATAGGTTTTTGGGGGCTCTGATAATGAATACGACATTATTTTTTGAATCCAAAATGGCTGCTTCATTTTTTTTCTCAAAAAATTGATTATGGGTATCGTTTAATAGGTTTTTGAGGGCTCTAATAATGAATTCGACATTCTTTTTTGAATCCAAGATGGCGGCTTCATTTTTTTCCTTCAAAATGGATATGGGTATCGTTTAAAAGGTTTTTGGGGGCTCTGATTGTGAATTTGACATTATTTTTTGTATCCAAGATGGCGGCTTATTTTTTTTCTCAAAAAATGGATATGGGTATCGTTTAATAGGTTTTTGGGGGCTCTGGTTGTGAATTCGACAATATTTTTTGAATCTAAGATGGTGGCTTAATTTTTTTTCGTAAAAAATGGATATGGGTATCGTTTAATAGGTTTTAAATGGCTCTGATTGTGAATTCGACATTATTTTTTGTATCCAAGATGGCGGCATCATTTTTTTTCTCAAAAAATGGATATGGGTATCGTTCAATATGTTTTTGGAGGCTCTGATTGTGAATTCGACATTAATTTTTTAATCCAACATGGCGGCTACATTTTTTTTCTTAAAAAAACGGTTTTCTGTATAGTTGGTTTACTGACGATGGTTGAACGAGACAACGTCATACAGCTGTCCACGCGAACGCATCGCTCACTCAAAAAGGAGAAACAGATGTCGAACACTGCCGAACGCTGAGGCCGATTGTGCTTCTTTGGCACTCTTTCCACGCTCTCGTTTGCATTGCGTGCATTCGACTCTATTGAATTATAAGACTATAAGATATAAATGATATCTATATCCATTTTTTAAGATAAAAAAAATGAAGCCCACATCTTGGATTCAAAAAATAATGTCGAATTCACAATCAGAGCCCCCAAAAACTTATTAAACGATATCAATAACCATTTTTTAAGAAAAAAAATGAAGCTGCCATCTTTGATTCAAAAAACAATGTCGAATTCACAGTCAGAGCCCTCAAAAACCTATTAAACGATACCCATATCCATTTTTTGAGAAAAAAAATGGAGCAGCCATCTTGGATTCAAAAAATAATGTCGAATTCACAATCAGAGCCCTCAAAAACCTATTAAACGATACCCATATCCATTTTTTGAGAAAAAAAATGAAGCAGCCATTTTGGATTCAAAAAATAATGTCGAATTCACAATCAGAGCCCCCAAAAACCTATTAATTGATACCCATACCCATTTTTTAAGAAAAAAAATGAAGCTGCCATCTTGGATTCAAAAAATAATGTCGAATTTATAATTCGAGCCCCCAAAAACCTATTAAATGATACCCTTAACCATTTTTTTTGAAAAAAAATGAAGCTGCCATCTTTGATTCAAAAAACAATGTCGAATTCACAATTAGAGCCCTCAAAAACCTATAAAACGATGCCCATATCCATTTTTTAAGAAAAAAAATGAAGCAGCCATCTTGGATTCAAAAAATAATGTCGAATTCACAATCAGAGCCCCCAAAAACCTATTAAACGATATCCATATCCATTTTTTGAGAAAAAAAATGTAGCAGCCATTTTAGATTCAAAAAATAATGTCAAATTCACAAACAGAGCCCCCAAAAACCTATTAAACGATACCCATACCCATTTTTAAGGAAAAAAATGAAGCCGCCATCTTGGATTCAAAAAATAATGTCAAATTTGTAATCCGAGCCCCCAAAAACCTATTAAACGACACCCATATCAATATATTGTGAAAAAAAATTAAGCTGCCATCTTGGATTGAAAAAATATTGTCGAATTCACAATCAGAGCCCCCAAAAACCTATTAAACGATACCCATACCCATTTCTTAAGGAAAAAATGTAGCAGCCATTTTGGATTCAAAAAATAATGTCAAATTCACAATCAGAGCCCCCAAAAACCTATTAAACGATACCCATACCCATTTTTTAAGGAAAAAAATGAAGCCGCCATCTTGGATTCAAAAAACAATGTCGAATTTATAATCCGAGCCCCCAAAAACCTATTAAACGACACCCATATCAATATATTGTGAAAAAAAATTAAGCCACCATCTTGGATTGAAAAAATATTGTGGAATTCACAATCAGAGCCCCCAAAAACCTATTAAACGATACCCATACCCATTTTTTAAGGAAAAAAATGAAGCTGCCATCTTGAATTAAAAAATTAATGTTGAATTCACAATCAGAGCCCCCAAAAACCTATTAAACGATACCCATATCCATTTTTTGAGAAAAATATGAAGCCACCATCTTGGATTCAAAAATTAATGTTGAATTCACAATCATAGCCCGCAAAAACCTATTAAACGATATCCATATCCATTTTTTGAGAAAAAAATGAAGCCACCATCTTGGATTCATAAATTAATGTTGAATTCACAATCAGAGCCCCCAAAAACCTATTAAACGATACCCATATCCATTTTTTGAGAAAAAAATGAAGCCACCATCTTGGATTCAAAAATTAATGTTGAATTCACAATCAGAGCCCCCAAAAACTTATTAAACGATACCTAAATATCCATTATTTAAGAAAAAAAATGAAGCCACCATCTTGAATTCAAAAATGAATGTCAAATTCACAATTAGAGCCCTAAAAACCTTTAGAACAATAGGTATCTACGTTAACAACTTTTGAAGAAAAAAAATAAAACGTTTTCCGGAATAGAGCCCCCCCACTTTTCTTCATAATTATTATATTTATAATATTTCCTTTCGCTTTCCCGTGAGTATTTACTGCAGCTCGCTAGTTATGTACGTACTCACAGACACAATGATAGTTTCGCACGATGCTATTTACACCTAGTGTGACAAGAGTAGGTAACTCATGATTTGAAAACATTGTTGGTTAGTTGAGAGACTTAGAGATATAATTTCATGATATTTAAAACTAAAAATAAAAAATCTGAAGTCAGGTTTCTTAATAAATACATATTTAAACTTAAACTAACCATTATAAAACTTTTCTTTGGTGTTTTTTTGTTTCATTTTAACCTATATTCCGCTTCTTGAGCTACGTAATGAGTGTTTAAGACATGAATCCTAGGGTAACTATTTACCAGGCACGGGCAACACACAACTCCATCCGACTAACGTTCAAATTCCTACGCTGATACCATACTTTCAGAGCGGCAACGCCGCATTTTTACGGGTGCGAACATAATATTTGAAAATTCTGGCGGCAAAATGTTCTTTTGTTGATTACTAGGAAACTACTTGTCCTAGAGAGTCCAAAATTTTGGAGCCGAGTGCTCTAATTCATAGCTCGGTTTGGACACGTCAACCGAATCTGTAGCTATTGTAGATCCTCAGATGTAGCATGTGCGTGCCAGACAAACGTGTCTCCAGCTAACACAGTCATCAAAGCTTCTAACTCGGTGAGTTTTGAACTTAGACACTTGAAATATTTGGAGCATCCATGATATTTTTTGCTCTAAATTTGGAGATATCAAGCAACTTTCTAGCTATAGCCATTCCTGAGATCCACATGTGTTAGCTGGAGAAATGGCTTCCCAGCAAACACGTTGTTATAGTCTTCTAACTCAAAGAGTTTTCGAGCTAGAGACTTGATTTTTTTTATGCCGGGTGCTCTAATTATGCTCTAAAATTTGGCGTTTACTATATAGCTCTATCGTTAGCCGTTTGCCCACACTGAATGAGGAAGCTGTGGAGCCGCTCTCCAGCTAACACACCTATAAAGTCTCATAGAGTCGTTGTTTTTTTTGCTGCTAAATTTTCCTTCAAATCAATGATTGCTCCAATTATGCTTTAAATGTTGGCGTTTTCAGAATTCGCAATTTCCATATGAGGAAGCTGGAGAAATGCACATGATTTACCGTTGCTCGGAGTAATAATGTGTATGCTGAAATAGTTTGAGAAGGGTGGATTATGTCAGGTATAAACAACAAATACTGCTTACACTAGTTCAAACAATAAACTGCATTACTATTTTATTTAATATATTCAAAAATATTTGTGATGTTTGCACTAAACTACTTACGTGGTCTGCGATCTAGTATACGTATCGAAATTTATCTGAACTAAAAAGTTATTGGAACTGCAATTAATGAGAGCTTTTTCAAGAGTTTCAAGGAGAAAAACTTATCAAAGATCTTATTTAAATTTCGAATTGGCTTGCAGAAGACACCGTCTATCTATTTATATTATGAACGGCGTCATAGATTTCCGCGATGCGATGCGAATTCGTAGTTTTGTGTGGGAACCCTTAGCCTGAAAATCGAAGCGAAGTAAACGAGATCTACTCTAACGACTGAACCGATTGGTTTTGAATGCAGATTTAATATTGATTGATTACACTTCCGCTGCCATTTCATAAAAGGTTTTCAAAACATAAAAATCTATCACAATAATGGATATTAATTTCTCTTTGATTTAAACTTGGTCGTTTCGCAATGATTTATTACACAAGGGTTCAATCTGAAGTTTTTATGGGGTGAGTGATTAATTTTATGACTTGACGTGAGGCGAGCCTTTTTATGAAGGCAGCGGTTGGCCTTTGGTGTTTTAAGAGATATTATAAAATATTATGGATGTACTACGACTTGTAGGCTGTCATAACATCACCTTCATAAAAAATATTCGTTTTGATGTTTTATGATTGTGACTCAATCAAGTCTTAGCTCACTGGATCGATTTATATGAAAATAGTGATAAAAATATACTTTTATCTTGTAAAATAGCAAGAACAACAAACTCTATTCCTGTTATTTCACCTGTTAGTCTTTCTCTCTCTCTGTCTCTTATAGGTTCTATCATCGGTTCCAACGAATGAAAGATTAGATAACCAAGTTAGACAAGATGAGGCGGAGCGCAAGCGGTCACTTGTTATTTATTGTTCGCAGGTGTTGTTCTCACATTCACATAGACTTAAAGTATCACCACACTTCAACTGATAGTCGGTTTAAATTATATCGGTTTAAAATATACAGATATTCTATAAGAGAGAGTACCTCCAATATCTATATATATATAACTCAAAGGTGACTGACTGACTGACTGACATAGTGATCTATCAACGCACAGCCCAAACCACTGAGCGGATCGGGCTAAAATTTGGCATGCAGGTAGATGTTATGACGTAGGCATCCGCTAAGAAAGGAAAATGGAAAATTATTTTCTAAAGAGGAGAAAAAGGGGAAAAATGGTTTAAAGAAAAATCAACGCACAGCCTAAACCGTTAGCCCTAGGAGCATGAAACTTAGAAGGTATGTTCCTCTAATAGAGCAGAGGTGCACTAAGAAAGAAAATAGGAAAATTCTTTCCCTAAAAGAAGAAAAAACGGAAAATGATTTTAAGAAAAATCACAAAAAATAACTTTACAAAATACCCAAAAAACACATTAAAAATTTTCAGCTACCGCAGCATCTGGTACCAGGTTCGATTACACACAAAGGTTCACAAACAAACAGATAATAACCACTACGACAAAATCACGGGAAACATCTATCATACTTAAACTAAACACTGTTGAAAAAAATCGGCTCCAACAAAACTCACCTTAAAATTCAAATACACTCTAAAGCACAAGCTCAAAACTATAGTAAACAGCAGTTGGTCATGTCAAATTAAAAATCTGATTCGATTATACACCAACACCCATACGAAACCCCAAATTAGCCACTAATCTATATCTATAAAACTCAAAGGTGACTGACTGACATAGTGATCTATCAACACACAGCCCAAACCACTGGACGGATCGGGCTAAAATTTGGCATGCAGGTAGATGTTATGACGTAGGCATCCGCTAAGAAAGGAAAATGGAAAATTATTTTCCAAAGAGGAGAAAAAGGGGAAAAATGGTTTAAAGAAAAATCAACGCACAGCCTAAACCGTTAGCCCCAGAAGCATGAAACTTAGAAGGTGTGTTCCTCTAATAGAGCAGAGGTGCACTAAGAAAGAAAATAGGAAAATTCTTTCCCTAAAAGAAGAAAAAACGGAAAATGATTTTAAGAAAAATCACAAAAAATAGCTTTACAAAATACGCAAAAAAAAACATTAAAAATTTTCGCCTACCGCAGTATCTGGCACCAGGTTCGATTACACACAAAGGTTCACAAACAAACCGATGATAACCACTAAGACAAAATCGCGGGAAACATCTATCATACTTAAACTAAACACTGCTAAAAAAACTCGGCTCCAACAGCACTCGCCTTCAAATTCAAATACACTCTAAAGTATAAGCTCAAAACTATAGCAACCAGCAATTGGTCATGTCAAATAAAAAAAATCTGATTCGATTATACACCAGCATGCATACCACTAATCTATATCTATAAAACTCAAAGGTGACTGACTGACATAGTGATCTATCAACACACAGCCCAAACCACTGGACGGATCGGGCTAAAATTTGGCATGCAGGTAGATGTTATGACGTAGGCATCCGCTAAGAAAGGAAAATGGAAAATTATTTTCCAAAGAGGAGAAAAAGGGGAAAAATGGTTTAAAGAAAAATCAACGCACAGCCTAAACCGTTAGCCCCAGAAGCATGAAACTTAGAAGGTGTGTTCCTCTAATAGAGCAGAGGTGCACTAAGAAAGAAAATAGGAAAATTCTTTCCCTAAAAGAAGAAAAAACGGAAAATGATTTTAAGAAAAATCACAAAAAATAGCTTTACAAAATACGCAAAAAAAAACATTAAAAATTTTCGCCTACCGCAGTATCTGGCACCAGGTTCGATTACACACAAAGGTTCACAAACAAACCAATGATAACCACTACGACACAATCAATCTGATTCGATTATACACCAACACCCATACGAAACCCCAAATTAGCCACTAATATAACATAAAATCACAAAAATGGCTTTACAAAATACGAAAAAAAAAACATTAAAAAATTTTCAGCTACCGCAGCGTTTGTCAGCAGGTTTTAATACACACAAATGTTAACAAAAAAACCGATGATAACCACTAAGACAAAATCACGGAAAACATCTATCATACTTAAACTAAACACTGCTGAAAAAAATCGGCTCCAACAGCACTCGCCTTCAAATTCAAATACACTCTAAAGTACAAGCTCAAAACTATAGTAACCAGCAATTGGTCATGTCAAATAAAAAAAATCTGATTCGATTATACACCAACACGCATACGAAACCCCTAATTAGCCACTAATATAACATAAAATCACAAAAATGGCTTTACAAAATACGAAAAAAAAAACATTAAAAAATTTTCAGCTACCGCAGCGTTTGTCAGCAGGTTTTAATACACACAAATGTTAACAAAAAAACCGATGATAACCACTAAGACAAAATCGCGGGAAACATCTATCATACTTAAACTAAACACTGCTAAAAAAACTCGGCTCCAACAGCACTCGCCTTCAAATTCAAATACACTCTAAAGTATAAGCTCAAAACTATAGCAACCAGCAATTGGTCATGTCAAATAAAAAAAATCTGATTCGATTATACACCAGCACGCATACCACTAATCTATATATATAAAACTCAAAGGTGACTGACTGACATAGTGATCTATCAACGCACAGCCCAAACCACTGGACGGATCGGGCTAAAATTTGACATGCAGGTAGATGTTATGACGTAGGCATCCGCTAAGAAAGGAAAATGGAAAATTATTTTCCAAAGAGGAGAAAAACGGGGAAAAATGGTTTAAAGAAAAATCAACGCACAGCCTAAACCGTTAGCCCCAGAAGCATGAAACTTAGAAGGTGTGTTCCTCTAATAGAGCAGAGGTGCACTAAGAAAGAAAATAGGAAAATTCTTTCCCAAAAAGAAGGAAAAACGGAAAATGATTTTAAGAAAAATCACAAAAAATAGCTTTATACGCAAAAAAAACTCATTAAAAATGTTCAGCTACCGCAGCATCTGGCACCAAGTTCGATTACACACAAAGGTTCACAAACAAACCGATGATAACCACTACGACAAAATCGCGGGAAACATCTATCATACTTAAACTAAACACTGCTGAAAAAAATCGGCTCCAACAGCACTCACCTTAAAATTCAAATACACTCTAAAGTACAAGCTCAAATCTATGGTAACTAGCAGTTGGTCATGTCAAATTAAAAAAATCTGATACGATTATACACCAACACGCATACGAAACCTCAAATTAGCCACTAATATAACATAAAATCACAAAAAATAGCTTTACAAAATACGAAAAAAAAAACATTAAAAAATTTTCAGCTACCGCAGCATTTGTCACCAGGTTTTAATACACACAAATGTTTACAAAAAAACCAATGATAACCACTAAGACAAAATCGCGGGAAACATCTATCATACTTAAACTAAACACTGCTGAAAAAAATCGGCTCCAACAGCACTGGCCTTCAAATTCAAATACACTCTAAAGTACAAGCTCAAAACTATAGTAAACAGCAGTTGGTCATGTCAAATTAAAAATCTGATTCGATTATACACCAACACCCATACGAAACCCCAAATTAGCCACTAATATAACATAAAATCACAAAAAATGGCTTTACAAAATACGAAAAAAAACATTTAAAAAAATTCAGCTACCGCAGCATTTGTCACCAGGTTTTAATACTTACACATAAATGTTTACAAAAAAACCGATGAACACCAATAAGATAAAATCGCGGGAAACATCTATCATACTTAAACTAAACACTGCTGAAAAAAATAGGCTCCAACAGCACTCGCCTTCAAATTCAAATACATTCTAAAGTACAAGCTCAAAACTATAGTAAACAGCAGTTGGTCATGTTAAATTAAAAATCTGATTCGATTATACACCAACACCCATACGAAACCCCAAATTAGCCACTAATATAACATAAAATCACAAAAAATGGCTTTACAAAATACGAAAAAATAAACATTAAAAAATTTTCAGCTACCGCAGCATTTGTCACCGTTTTAATACACACAAATGTTAACAAAAAAACCGATGATAACCACTAAGACAAAAACACGGAAAACATCTATCATACTTAAACTAAACACTGCTGAAAAAAATCGGCTCCAACAGCACTCGCCTTCAAATTCAAATACACTCTAAAGTACAAGCTCAAAACTATAGTAACCAGCAATTGGTCATGTCAAATAAAAAAAATCTGATTCGATTATACACCAACACGCATACGAAACCCCAAATTAGCCACTAATAAATCTATATATATAAAACTCAAAGGTGACTGACTGACATAGTGATCTATCAACGCACAGCCCAAACCACTGGACGGATCGGGCTAAAATTTGACATGCAGGTAGATGTTATGACGTAGGCATCCGCTAAGAAAGGAAAATGGAAAATTATTTTCCAAAGAGGAGAAAAACGGGGAAAAATGGTTTAAAGAAAAATCAACGCACAGCCTAAACCGTTAGCCCCAGAAGCATGAAACTTAGAAGGTGTGTTCCTCTAATAGAGCAGAGGTGCACTAAGAAAGAAAATAGGAAAATTCTTTCCCAAAAAGAAGAAAAAACGGAAAATGATTTTAAGAAAAATCACAAAAAATAGCTTTATACGCAAAAAAAACTCATTAAAAATGTTCAGCTACCGCAGCATCTGGCACCAAGTTCGATTACACACAAAGGTTCACAAACAAACCGATGATAACCACTACGACAAAATCGCGGGAAACATCTATCATACTTAAACTAAACACTGCTGAAAAAAATCGGCTCCAACAGCACTCACCTTAAAATTCAAATACACTCTAAAGTACAAGCTCAAATCTATGGTAACTAGCAGTTGGTCATGTCAAATTAAAAAAATCTGATACGATTATACACCAACACGCATACGAAACCTCAAATTAGCCACTAATATAACATAAAATCACAAAAAATAGCTTTACAAAATACGAAAAAAAAAACATTAAAAAATTTTCAGCTACCGCAGCATTTGTCACCAGGTTTTAATACACACAAATGTTTACAAAAAAACCAATGATAACCACTAAGACAAAATCGCGGGAAACATCTATCATACTTAAACTAAACACTGCTGAAAAAAATCGGCTCCAACAGCACTGGCCTTCAAATTCAAATACACTCTAAAGTACAAGCTCAAAACTATAGTAAACAGCAGTTGGTCATGTCAAATTAAAAATCTGATTCGATTATACACCAACACCCATACGAAACCCCAAATTAGCCACTAATATAACATAAAATCACAAAAAATGGCTTTACAAAATACGAAAAAAAACATTTAAAAAAATTCAGCTACCGCAGCATTTGTCACCAGGTTTTAATACTTACACATAAATGTTTACAAAAAAACCGATGAACACCAATAAGATAAAATCGCGGGAAACATCTATCATACTTAAACTAAACACTGCTGAAAAAAATAGGCTCCAACAGCACTCGCCTTCAAATTCAAATACATTCTAAAGTACAAGCTCAAAACTATAGTAAACAGCAGTTGGTCATGTTAAATTAAAAATCTGATTCGATTATACACCAACACCCATACGAAACCCCAAATTAGCCACTAATATAACATAAAATCACAAAAAATGGCTTTACAAAATACGAAAAAATAAACATTAAAAAATTTTCAGCTACCGCAGCATTTGTCACCGTTTTAATACACACAAATGTTAACAAAAAAACCGATGATAACCACTAAGACAAAAACACGGAAAACATCTATCATACTTAAACTAAACACTGCTGAAAAAAATCGGCTCCAACAGCACTCGCCTTCAAATTTAAATACACTCTAAAGTACAAGCTCAAAACTATAGTAACCAGCAATTGGTCATGTCAAATAAAAAAAATCTGATTCGATTATACACCAACACGCATACGAAACCCCAAATTAGCCACTAATATAACATAAAATCACAAAATATGGCTTTACAAAATACGAAAAAATAAACATTAAAAAAATTTCAGCTACCGCAGCATTTGTCACCAGGTTTTAATACACACAAGTGTTAACAAAAAAACCGATGATAACCACTAAGACAAAATCGCGGAAAATATCTATCATACTTAAACTAAACACTGCTGAAGTCCATGTCAAATAAAAAAAACAGATTCGATTATACACCAACGACGAATACGATAGCCCAAATTAGCCACTTCAACAAAATCACGAAAAAGAGCTTTACAAAATACGCAAAAAAAACATTTAAAAAATTTCAACTACCACAGCATCTGGCACCAGGTTCGATTACACACAAAGGTTCACAAAAAAACTGATGATAACCACTAAGACAAAATCGCGGGAAACATCTATAATACTTAAACTAAACACTGCTGAAAAAAATCAGCTACAACAGCACTCACCTTCAAATTCAAATACACTCTTAATTACAAGCTCAAAACAATGGTAACTAGCAGTTGGTCATAAAACTAAAAAAAACGAACTCAAATATCCACGCGGACGAAGTCGCGGGTATCAGCTAGTATAACATAAAATCACAAAAAATTGCTTTACAAAATACGAAAAAAAAAAACATCAAAAAATTTTCAGCTACCGCAGCATTTGTCACCAGGTTTTAATACACACAAATGTTTACAAAAAACCGATGAGCACCACAAAGACAAAATTGCGGGAAACATCTATCATATTTAAACTTAACACTCCTGAAAAAAATCGGCTCCAACAGCACTCGCCTTCAAATTCAAATACACTCTAAAGTACAAGCTCAAACTATAGTAACCAGCAATTGGTCATGTCAAATTAAAAAAAAATTGATACGATTATACACCAACACGCATACGAAACCCCAAATTAGCCACTAATATAACATAAAATCACAAAAAGTAGCTTTACAAAATACGAAAAAAAAAACATTAAAAAATTTTCAGCTACCGCAGCATTTCTTACCAGGTTTTTAAACACACAAATGTTTACAAAAAAACAGATGATAACCACTAAGACAAAATCGCGGGAAACATCTATCATACTTAAACTAAACACTGCTGAAGTCATGTCAAATAAAAAAAACAGATTCGATTATACACCAACGACGAATACGATTGCCCAAATTAGCCACTTCAACAAAATCACGAAAAAGAGCTTTACAAAATACGCAAAAAAAAACATTAAAAAAATTTCAACTACCGCATCATCTGGCACCAGGTTCGATTACACACAAAGGTTCACAAAAAAACTGATGATAACAACTAAGACAAATTTGCGGGAAACATCTATAATACTTAAACTAAACACTGCTGAAAAAAATCGGCTACAACAGCACTCACCTTCAAATTCAAATACACTCTAAATTACAAGCTCAAAACAATGGTAACTAGCAGTTGGTCATATCAAACTAAAAAAACGAACTCAAATATCCACGCGGATGAAGTCGCGGGTATCAGCTAGTTAGGTTATATTATCAAACACCACCGCAACAAGAGTGAAGCCGCAGGTGGCAGCTTGAGGTAGCAAGGCCCAAATTTGCAAAACACTTTAATCTTGTGTATCTTAATACAGATTCTTAAAATCTCTGCTAATCCAGAGCATACGAAAATCATAAAGTGAACAACATTTCTCCATCATATCATAAGCGAACAACATTTCTAAGTGCTTAGAAAATAAAATCTCTGAAATCTCTTTTAAAACCTTTCAGTAAATCTTCTAAGCGTGAAATAAAAATCCGATAACACATGAACCGATCTCGCTTCGAACATTTTCTCACGTCTACCTGTGCGCTCTGAAATACAGACTTTTCACTTTCTACTCAGATTGGTTTTATACGAGTCACTATTAACATATCAATGCCGTTAGCATAATCAGCGTTATCCATCTTTTACTCACTCAACACGAAATTTTCTAATCCAATAATGCAGATGGCAGAGCACCTAAATTTGCGCAAGACTTTAGAGGCCAATGCCTCAAGTCTGGCTTCTTCTTCTCCTTATTTAAAGCAACGCTCTTGTCGGCGTAATGAATGCATTTTTCTCCAGGTATTTCTTTTGAGGGCAACCTCCTTGACCTCCTTATACGACATGATGGCAATCTTTGCTTTTATTTGGCTCATGTAGCTTATTCTTGGTCTTCCTCTTCCTCTCTTTCCTTCTACCTTTCCTTCGATAATATTTCTGATAAAGCTGTCATGTCGTACAAGATGGCCAATCATCTTCCAAGTCTGGCTAAAGCGCCAGAAAAGGGACTCTCCTGGTACAAAGCTTTAGAGGCCAGTGCCTCAAGTCTGCCTAAAAAGCCAGACATTTGGCATAACTGGCACACCCCAAAGGCTTCCGAAAGCCTCCGAAAGCTTCCGAAGTTACAAAAGCAAAAAAACTTTTGAGGTTTTTTGGTACTGCAGATATTTAAAAGAACTAGATGCCTGAGTGGGACCTCATTGTACAAGAGTAAAGGTTTTTTTATTTGTATAAATTAAATGTTACAAGGTTAATACATCCAGCAGTTGATTCCTTACAATAAATTCCAAGAGAAACACAGAACGAAGGTAGAAACGAAAATAGACAAACAACAGTAGGTTTATTTGCTATCTATGTAAGCTACAGTTCGTTAAATTGTCTGGGTGTCTGCCAAAAACAAAATGCAGTCTAGGAAAAATAAAGTGTACCAAAAGCTTAAGAAATGCTTTCGGTCAATAAAACAACACGTAGTCAGTCGCCATTTCAAATCTAGACTAGGAAATTTATTCATGTTCTGTAATTTTGGGAAGTCACCTGTCAAGTCAATGAAAAAGCTTCATTTTAATTGTTTTTCTAGTGTTATTTTGAGTTCTGTGGAGTAATTTCGGTGGTATTTTCTTCAACTTTACATGAGGTCTTGAGGTGTGAGCAGTTGGAATGAAAAAGTAATAAATGTGATATCCTGATTTGAACAAAAATAATTCCGATGATATTGAAGAAAACCGCCATCTTTTTCTTCAAAGCCAGTGGCATACAACTTTTTTTGTATTAGAGATATTTTTATTGACTGACTTGGCAAAAAGCTATTTAATTTATGTAATACTAGCTGATACCCGCGACTTCGTCCGCGTGGATATTTGAGTTCGTTTTTTTTAGTTTGATATGACCAACTGCTAGTTACCATTGTTTTGAGCTTGTAATTTAGAGTGTATTTGAATTTGAAGGTGAGTGCTGTTGTAGCCGATTTTTTTCAGCAGTGTTTAGTTTAAGTATTATAGATGTTTCCCGCAAATTTGTCTTAGTTGTTATCATCAGTTTTTTTGTGAACCTTTGTGTGTAATCGAACCTGGTGCCAGATGATGCGGTAGTTGAAATTTTTTTAATGTTTTTTTTTGCGTATTTTGTAAAGCTCTTTTTCGTGATTTTGTTGAAGTGGCTAATTTGGGCAATCGTATTCGTCGTTGGTGTATAATCGAATCTGTTTTTTTTATTTGACATGACTTCAGCAGTGTTTAGTTTAAGTATGATAGATGTTTCCCGCGATTTTGTCTTAGTGGTTATCATCTGTTTTTTTGTAAACATTTGTGTGTTTAAAAACCTGGTAAGAAATGCTGCGGTAGCTGAAAATTTTTTAATGTTTTTTTTTTCGTATTTTGTAAAGCTACTTTTTGTGATTTTATGTTATATTAGTGGCTAATTTGGGGTTTCGTATGCGTGTTGGTGTATAATCGTATCAATTTTTTTTTAATTTGACATGACCAATTGCTGGTTACTATAGTTTGAGCTTGTACTTTAGAGTGTATTTGAATTTGAAGGCGAGTGCTGTTGGAGCCGATTTTTTTCAGGAGTGTTAAGTTTAAATATGATAGATGTTTCCCGCAATTTTGTCTTTGTGGTGCTCATCGGTTTTTTGTAAACATTTGTGTGTATTAAAACCTGGTGACAAATGCTGCGGTAGCTGAAAATTTTTTGATGTTTTTTTTTTTCGTATTTTGTAAAGCAATTTTTTGTGATTTTATGTTATATTAGTGGCTAATTTGGGGTTTCGTATGGGTGTTGGTGTATAATCGAATCAGATTTTTGATTTGACATGACCAACTGCTGTTTACTATAGTTTTGAGCTTGTGCTTTAGAGTGTATTTGAATTTTAAGGTGAGT
The DNA here is from genome assembly GCA_939531255.2 of Thera britannica. Classification (NCBI taxonomy): domain Eukaryota; kingdom Metazoa; phylum Arthropoda; class Insecta; order Lepidoptera; family Geometridae; genus Thera; species Thera britannica. The sequence continues at coordinate 3,824,824 of OW618041.2, read as the reverse complement.
TTTGTTGGAGCCGATTTTTTTCAACAGTGTTTAGTTTAAGTATGATAGATGTTTCCCGTGATTTTGTCGTAGTGGTTATCATCTGTTTGTTTGTGAACCTTAGTGTGTAATCGAACCTGGTGCCAGATGCTGCGGTAGCTGAAAATTTTTAATGTTTTTTTTGGGTATTTTGTAAAGTTATTTTTTGTGATTTTTCTTAAAATCATTTTCCGTTTTTTCTTCTTTTAGGGAAAGAATTTTCCTATTTTCTTTCTTAGTGCACCTCTGCTCTATTAGAGGAACATACCTTCTAAGTTTCATGCTCCTAGGGCTAACGGTTTAGGCTGTGCGTTGATTTTTCTTTAAACCATTTTTCCCCTTTTTCTCCTCTTTAGAAAATAATTTTCCATTTTCCTTTCTTAGCGGATGCCTACGTCATAACATCTACCTGCATGCCAAATTTTAGCCCGATCCGCTCAGTGGTTTGGGCTGTGCGTTGATAGATCACTATGTCAGTCAGTCAGTCAGTCACCTTTGAGTTATATATATATAGATTAGTGGCTAATTTGGGGTTTCGTATGCGTGTTGGTGTATAATCGTATCAATTTTTTTTTAATTTGACATGACCAATTGCTGGTTACTATAGTTTGAGCTTGTACTTTAGAGTGTATTTGAATTTGAAGGCGAGTGCTGTTGGAGCCGATTTTTTTCAGGAGTGTTAAGTTTAAATATGATAGAATGTTTCCCGCAATTTTGTCTTTGTGGTGCTCATCGGTTTTTTGTTAACATTTGTGTGTATTAAAACCTGGTGACAAATGCTGCGGTAGCTGAAAATTTTTTGATGTTTTTTTTTTTCGTATTTTGTAAAGCAATTTTTTGTGATTTTATGTTATATTAGTGGCTAATTTGGGGTTTCGTATGGGTGTTGGTGTATAATCGAATCAGATTTTTAATTTGACATGACCAACTGCTGTTTACTATAGTTTTGAGCTTGTGCTTTAGAGTGTATTTGAATTTTAAGGTGAGTTTTGTTGGAGCCGATTTTTTTCAACAGTGTTTAGTTTAAGTATGATAGATGTTTCCCGTGATTTTGTCGTAGTGGTTATCATCTGTTTGTTGGTGAACCTTTGTGTGTAATCGAACCTGGTACCAGATGCTGCGGTAGCTGAAAATTTTTAATGTGTTTTTTGGGTATTTTGTAAAGTTATTTTTTGTGATTTTTCTTAAAATCATTTTCCGTTTTTTCTTCTTCTAGGGAAAGAATTTTCCTATTTTCTTTCTTAGTGCACCTCTGCTCTATTAGAGGAACATACCTTCTAAGTTTCATGCTCCTAGGGCTAACGGTTTAGGCTGTGCGTTGATTTTTCTTTAAACCATTTTTCCCCTTTTTCTCCTCTTTAGAAAATAATTTTCCATTTTCCTTTCTTAGCGGATGCCTACGTCATAACATCTACCTGCATGCCAAATTTTAGCCTGATCCGCTCAGTGGTTTGGGCTGTGCGTTGATAGATCACTATGTCAGTCAGTCAGTCAGTCACCTTTGAGTTATATATATATAGATATATCCTCACTTGACACTGGCAAAATTGATTCAATATGAACAGCTGACAATTATTAAGAAGAAGAAGAAGAATGGAAAATTTTTCGAGGGAGTCTAGTGGTAAAATCGACAGTCTATAATTATTATCTATACTAATATTATAGAAAGAAAGATTAGTATTTTTGTATGTTTGTAATGAATAAATTCAAAAACTACTGCGTCGATTTTAAAAAATATTTTATCATTGGAAAGCTGCATTCACCCTGAGTAACATAGACTATATCTAAGTGTTTAAAAAATTAATGTCCACCAGTGCGAAGCCGAGACAGGCTGCTAGTCAATATAGCAAGTTTTAGCGAAATCATTGCATTCGATCTCATTTCCAAACCTATTGGGAAGCACAAAAGGAGCAGCTAGTTTCCAAGAACAATGAATTTAATAATTGAGTTTCTGAGCGGGAACAGAACTCCCAATACGTTTGAGATTCTATTGTATCCATAAACAATACTTCTGTGAAGGGTATATGTACATTATTCAAACTGTTTTGATGTTCACACGAAACGTTCCTACCTACATACGTATGAAGTACCCAAGCGCACTGATTCAAACTATGTAAAGTTATTATTATTATTATGAGCCCCCCCAAACTATGATGATGTAAAGTACTATGCAACAAATATTGCACAGACTAATTTCGGCTTCATAGTGCGTAGTGTGCGTCGGAAAGAGATAGCGCTCTACGAAAGCAGAAAAGCTGATTTGCAATATTTAGTGCCTACAACCCAACTACAACCGTATTACGCAATGTCCAAACGTCTAATATATAAATAAGTAAATTTATAAAACAAAAGCTGTTATAACCAAAGTTTTTGTCAAAACTTGTGCTTTGAGGTGTTGCTGTGTGTTACATAATAAACGAATTGAAAGTGTAATTTTATGGCAACTGCCTAAAGCATTGCAACACAAAAAAATGTAATTTAAAAATGGAACAATCTTTTACGACGAAACATGCAACTAAGGAGGTAACTTATCAAAGGTCTTATTTAAATTTCAAATTGGCTTGCAAAAGGAAATCCAGTTTAGTAAAAGAAAAAGTAAAAAATAAAAAGTTTTTTTTCCTTCACAATATCTTAAGTACAAGTGTTAAAAACTGGTGCCTAATGTAGGTTTGGTAGAACCTGTATTACAGGTCACCAGGCCAGAAAGGTCAGGCAGGCAGAAAAATGAAGAAACAAATGAACACTTTCAATGCGAGAAAAATTAAGCGTTGTTCACGTACTTATTATATACAAGCCTTGGCCACAACTAGGCATTGACGGACTTACGACACGTTTGTCTATAAATGCCTCTTTTGTTGGCCTCTGCAGTAATGTCCCAAAACATGCCTGTAATTTAATGCATCTGCGTCATTTTTGCCGCACTGGCGTCTGGTTCATTCAATAAACTTTAGCATTTTACCTCGCGGTAGTTTTAAAATCAGAGGTTTAATTAAAAACAGGATCATATCGATTTTTATTGGATTTGGCGGTGTAAAATGAAGTAATTACTAAATGAAGTGGTATTAAGTACGTGTGGTTTTTGCCATTCAATAACTTTTATTCCACAGCGGTTGTCGATTTTACGAGCTATATGACCGGCATATTGCCACTTTAACTCTACTCTCAAAAGCTATATGTGTGGTCAACATAGATGTTTGTTCTCTGTCTTTTTAGGGTTCCGTAGCCAAATGGCAAAAACAGAACCCTTATAGATTCGTCATGTCTGTCTGTCTGTCTGTCCGTCCGTGTTACAGCCATTTTACTCCGAAACCGTAAGAGCTACACTGATGAAACTTGGCGAGTAGATGTATTCTGTGAACCGCATTAAGATATTTACACAAAAATAGAAAAAAAACTATAAATTTTGGGGGTCCCCATACCTGAAACTGAAACTCAAAAAAAAAAAATTCATTGAACCCATACGTGTGGGATATCTATGAATAGGTCTTCAAAAATGATGTTGAGGTTTCTAATATCGTTTTTTTCTAAACTAAAAAGTTTGCGCGAGAGACACTTCCAAAGTGAAAAAAAGTTGGTCCCCCCCCTCTAACTTCTAAAATAAGAGAATGATAAAACTAAAAAAAATACATGTTGTACATTACTATGCAAACTTCCAACGATATTTGGTTTGAACGAGATCTAGTCAGTAGTTTTTTTTTTATACGTCATAAATCGTAAACCGCAATTTACCTTTCGACGAACTACCGAACCTTTATATTATGTTACTTGATGCTACGGAACCCTTCATGGACGAGTCCGACTCACACTTGGCTGCTTTTTTTGTGTACAGCTAGTTAGGAACAAGCATTGGCCCACCTTCGCCTATAACAAAGCATTGTCTCGCAGGTTAAACAAGTATTAAACCAGCTATATAGTTCCTATCACATCAGCTCTGCTTAGTTTAGGGCTAGAAATTGTTGCGTGGATTGTCCATAATATCTCCACCAGTGACCTTCATTTGACGAATTTCCTCGTTTCATAGTTACTTTCGTATCGTCTTGTTATTAGCAGAGATGAAAGATTTTGCTTCTTGTACTAATGTTTGTAAATGTAGATATTCCTAACAGACATTATCTCTTTGGATAGCATTTCCTTCTATGGAGTCCGGAAACTAATTTCAACTTTTCCTGTAAAGTGTTTACTTAAAACTTCGCGTTTATGATACTTCATTTTCCCATTTTATGAATAGTGCAGTTTTGCTATAATATTTTTAAATTTAAATAGACCATTATTATCACAGCTCAGTTGGTAGTAGCCCTGCTTTCTATGCCGTAGGCCGTGGGTTTGATACCCATCGATAACATATTTGTGTGGTAAAAACAGAGGCAAAAGACTCTGTCTCGGTGTATTTTTTTATTATAAAAAAAAACTAAGACGTAATATATCAGCTATCTGGTTCCCATAAACTCAAATTAACCAATTACTATGCATAGTATAAAACAAAGTCGCTCTTGCTGTATGTCGGATCTTTTTTTTTTAACCTATTTTGTCTCACTGCTGTGCCAAGGTCTCCCCCAAAGACTTCCACGATCAAAAATGAATGCTTAAATCTTCAAAACTACGCAACGGATTTTGAAGCGGTTTTTTTAAATAGATAGAATGTTTCAAAAGAAAGGTTTATAATTGTATAATACATGCATAGTATTGTGGAGAAATACTGATAAATTTAGAGGTCGTAAGTACGTCGTGAGTAAATAGCGGGAACAGGGCTTATCAGGAACAGGGCGAGCAAAGCCGCGGGCGGCTACTAGGTTATTATTAATTTGATGATTCAAGTATTGGAACTACAAGTTATGATATAACTTTTGAAACTATCATGGTTCTAACACTATTTTTATGAAACGACGGGATATTTACCATGATCAAATTGACTTAAAATTGACATAAAAATAGTACAAGTTATGAGTTATATTCCACTGAAGTACTAACTGAAAATCCATATTTCTTCAATTATAAATGTCTTCAGTCCATTCCTACACGTTCTACCGCCAAAATAAATCTCTCGATTCATCCCCAGCCATCCCGAAATCTATTCATTCATATTACACCTTTTATCTGTAGAAAATTCTTTCTGAATTTCCTTTGAGCGAATGTTATTAAATTTGTGCGGGTGAAGTACAATGCTGCGTTAGGGGCCGAGCTAATGGTTTTGGGGCCTTGCTTGTTCTAACGGTTTAGGATTAGGTGAAAACGGAACCCAACTATTACTTTAATTGCAAAACCTTATGGCGGCTCCTCACTTGGCTTCGCGTATTCGTGAGTCAATATTGTTGTGTTTGCCTCAAATAATCAAATATTTAAAATACCGTCAAATACGTCATCCACACATAGACTTGTACGGGCAAATCACTCAAATATGCCACAATATTTGCTTAATCACAAAACAATTTGAACGCACAGTGATGGACGTGTCCAACACCTGATCTATCTACAGAAGTACAAAATTAAAAATAGACGATTGCCGACAAAGGGACAATTGCTGAAGGTGGTGTTGACAATTCACAAATAACGAACAGCTACTGAACGAACCAAGTGTGGATAGTCGACGCAAATATTTGCCTTATTTTATTCCTTTGATGTGTAATCAAAAACCGACAAGTTGACGGAAACGCATATTCGCTTTTTGCGTTGTTTGCCATATTCGTGCAAATAAAGCAAATACAATGAAATAGACCATCTACACATTGCTGTATTTGGACAAATAATGCAAATACACGAACACGATACGCCAAGTGAGGAGCCGCCATTAGGTGTTTATGTTTCCCGTAAATGGCCATACGGTTTCAGAAGAACTTCCTCCCGCGAACACTCAGGCTGTGGAATGATCTCTCTGCTAAAGTTTTCCCTGAGTTCTATAGCATGGGGTTCTTCAAAAAGGGCGTTTTAAAAGTTATAAAGGTCGGCAAACGCAATTGAGATGCCTCTGGTATTGCAGGCGTTCATAGGTTACGCTCCTCAGGTGGGCCGTATGCTTGTTTGTACACCTTGTTATTAAAAAAACTAATAGCGCTTTTCTTTCCCCTACCAGTCGTCAATAATCCATGCTAGCATCTTTTTACTCAAACGAGTGAAGTTTAAAACTGAAGAACCTGACTTCATAATGAAATTTCTAAAAAAAAAACAAATTGGCTCATAAATGACGAAGTTATGCGATATCACACAAAAACATTCAACCGAATCCGGAACCTCCTTAAAACATAAAACTAGAACAAATATTTAGTATAACTTTTGAAACTATCATGGCTTTTTAACACTATTTTTATGAAACGACGGGATATTTACCATGATTAAATTTTTCTGAGTTGTCTTCCGATATTTCGGCACAGTTGCATGCACCATGATCACGGATGATCTGAATATCGGAAGTAACCCAGAAAAATTTAATCATGGTAAATATCTCGTCGTTTCATAAAAATAAATATTTAGTATAACAATGGAATTCCTCAAAGTAACGCCTGAATAATTTAATTGGAACCTCCTGCTTTGAAGTCGGTTAAAAACAGAATTGGAGGTTACTGACACTTAGCTCGTCCCCCCCCCCCCCCCCCCTCTAGGTAAGTTCATGCACTATGCGTCTGAGGTTCGTCTAGCAGCAACGTAGCCTTCAGCAGAAAACCCACCATTATTAAATTTTAATGACGTCGACCACAATGGTCCGCCCGCGGCGATAAAACAAAGCATAATGGTTCCTGTGTCGCTCGTAATAAGGTAAATAACCGTAATCACACTGAGTGTTATCTTAGGGCTGATTAAAACCTCCAGTGGGTTTGAATCAGCTTCTGTTTTAGACCCAGACATAAACAATGTAAGGTAAATAAAACTTCAGGCTATAAATTAAGTTAAATCAAAAGTCTAAATTCGTCTGCTTGATGTTATCACGATGGAAATAGTACAACACTATGCATAATTATATAAATATATATACAGAGTGTCTCACGGACATGCCACATGGAGGGAAAGTACCTTGAATATTTTAGAAGGAAGATTTTACTGAAACAAGACCTTATTTCAATTTAAAAAACAATTTAAACTGCATTCATAGTTTTCAATATACATAATTGGTTATTTTTTTTATTAAAAATGTTAATATTCATGGTATTTCTTAATCTGACCTTACACGTACCTAAAAACGGCCGCAATAAAACGGGCACAACTTCACATGAGCCTGGGCTTTTGCTAAAATTAAATAAAGTATGAATGAAGATGAAAATTAATCCCGATGCAGATGCAGTGGTTTTAACAAAATTAAATGGAATTTTGTGCTCATTTTCTGCACTGAGCATGCAGAAATTAATTTTGCCAAGAACTTCTAAGTGTACCTGGTAATTGAGACAGTCTCGGCTAGTTTAATAAATTTTTACTCCAACGTGGTACGTGGTGTGGTGGAGGTTTATTATTTAATTATTTTTAATGTAGAAAAGAAAACCATCTTAGTATAGAATGGACCATACTGGAATTTTACACACAATAAACAAAAGGGCCCAAGCCGTTGTTCGTTGCCTGTTCTTCTGGGAGTGATTGCGTGGAACGGCACCTAGCTATGACATTTCAAAGATTATCCTTGTGATACAACTTTTTTTTTTTTTTTTTTTTCATTAAATTAGTATACCCCTTTGATGCGGTACCCTAATAACATTACAATCTAGCCAAGTAGGCTAATGAGCAATTTTGCTTTTACTTATTTTTATAGAAGAAAATATTACTAAGAATGTGTCCATGGGCACTTTTCTTACAGTCTCTACACTTTGTGATGACACTTTGTTCTTGTGTTCATTAAAAGTAGCACTATTATTACTGCACAATAACTTTAACATTACACTAACTCAAAAGGTTTGATTCTTTTGAGCCTTCTCACTTTGTCTGTGTTATCGAGGAGCTGGATGGCCTCGACATTCACCTTGTGATACAACTGATTCTATAATTTTTTGTTTATAATTCAAGAAAAAACTTAAAATAATCCAAAAAAAATATACCTAATGCTTATACTACGTTGGTTTGAAATAAAAAATGAATCGCTAAGTTTTATTATGCTCATTTTTGGACGATATAAAGTAGGTATGTGTTATAATTTTGAACTATACATCTGACTTCGAGTGCTGTGGCATAATGTACCTAGTGAAATACAGTGGATGTATAGCAATTCATGTGCAGCTCATTGGCATTAGTCCATGCCTGTAATAACGCCCGTATCACTCTCCCAGCAGACTAATTTACGTTTAGTGCTAACTTCGTCCCATGTTTACCAGCCGTGAGCTGTGAACTACCCTCATTACAAATTCAAATTTAATACTGCGTGGTTTAGCCAGATATTGTAGCTCTTGGGTGATTTGTGCCATTTCAGTCATGACTGAAGGTTTTCAAGACAAGTATTTCAAGTTTTTAAACAAATAACATTCATAAAGTTCGCTAAGAAAGTTAATGCCCAAAGGAGCTTCTTAGATGTGACCTTAAAATCCTTTCAATACACTGGTTCAAATGAACTAGTGAAATGACAAGAAGAAGAAGACTAAGTAAATATAAAGGGCGTCCTCACTAAATGGAGTGACGACTTGCGTAAGATTAGACGAGGACCGAGCTTTTTGGTTCACCATGACATTTTGGTTTGACTTTGTCCATATTGATAAATTGATATTGTCAATAACTAAACAAATCCCCCTCAATTTGTATACATTGTGTGAGTTTATTTTACAGATAATTTCTAACTTTTGTTGTTGTTTTCACTTATTTCATTCACAGTACAATAAAAATATAATTGCGTTACGTGCACAATGTAATCGTGAGTGTAATAAAAACTCTGGAAACTTGAAGCTATTCATTCATTTTCCACGTATTTCCAGAGCGTTGCTACTTCAGAATGCAAAGTTTCCGTCCAGCAATTATTATTGTATTCGCCGAGCTAAATACCATAAATGCTACATTCGTAGAGTTAATTTTAAACTCTTTCCACTTTTAGCAATGGCTATAAATAAAATATTAGTAATAGTTTTCGTGGAAAATAAAAGTTTCGTACCTATTTATAAGTAAATTTTTAAGTATAAAAAAGTGCTAGGCTCAAAATAACTTTTTTGTAAAACTGTGTGCAATTGAAATTGACACAAGATAGTTTCTCGGGATTTTCGATAAATAAGCTCAGTGATTTTAAATCTTTGAAAAAGTCAAAGTGTGCAAAAGCAAGAAGCTTGTTTCACGGAGTTTTCAGTATTTTAATTATATGGAAGTATCCATCGTGATAACCTTTTTTATTTCTCGACGTTTCGACCGTGTAACAACAGCCGTGGTCGTGGGTAGATTGAAGTTTATTGGAGTTACCGTCGAGAAGCGGAGGCAGTCGCAGCTACCCACACTTGGGCTTCAGAATTAGAAATGTCCGCGTTCATATTACGACACCACACACACTGCACTGATCTTTTGCGACGGACACACCTAAAAATTTTCGGCAAATTTTTATCATCCGCACTTGATGTGCGGGCTGGATTTTCCGCAAGGAGGCCGCTGGTGGGCCCTTTTTGCGTGACCCTTGACACGTGTTGCTCGAACTTTTTTAGGTTCTATGACACGCCGGTTTCCTCACGATGTTTTCCTTCACCGTTTTGGGAGTACTGGCATAGTGCACATAAATTCTTCGACAGAAAAACTCATTGGTACACGACTGGATTTGAACCCACGACCTTCGGATCGGAAGGCGAGGCCGCTACCACTAGACCACCAGTGCTCTCTGACGGACACACCTAATGAACACAGGAATATAATTATGTATAAAGATCGCGTTAATTTAAAAAGTTTAGCCTCTTAAGTTAGTAGGTAAGTTCCAATTTCCAACAGATCATTAATTCAACACGTACAAATATTTACTCTAGTGGGTAAGCAATAAGCATCGTGATTTGACTGAACATTTTCGATATGATTGTAGTACAGGTAAATAGTCAACGCAAATACTCAGTAAGCGGAATGTTCGGTGTAGTTAACATAATTCCGATCTAAATATTGTGTTGTGATTCTCATTAGCAGAGCACTATTCATTGTTACAAAAAAAACTACAAAAACAACTACTACAAAATATATATATATATACAACGTGTATCAAAATATGTGTACTATCCTGAAGGGGGGTGAATTTCTACCCCCCGGGGAACAACTTTTGTTCAACGACTTTTCGAACTTCGATTGGTATCTCTGAAAAAAACTGCAACGAAGTTTCAACATGAACAGCTGACTTTATACAAAGTGACAACCCTAAACTCAGCTACAGAGGTAGTAGGTAGTAGTAGTAGACCTACAGAGGTAGTAGGTCAAGGGGTCAAGGGGTTACAAGGATAGGGTTGTCAATTTATTTAGGCATTATGAAATTAAATATTTTTGTATGGGAAACTGAAAATAGTAATTTTTAATTATCTCCCCCCCACAACTGATCACCATTGTGGTCTGGAACCCCCCACCTTCGCATAGTACACATATTTAGATACACCTTGTATATATATATATATATATGTATTCAAGTATTATAACAGCTATCCGGTTCCCATATAACAAGCTCTGCTTAGTTTGGGGCTGGGTAGTGTTGTGTGAATTGTACACAATATTTTTTATTTTTTTTATTTTTCTTTTTTATATTAGTTAAAATAATAAAAAGGAAACTGAGTACTCGGTCAAAATTTTGTCTAAGCGACTGATCGAAGTGACGCGTGACCCAAAGGCTGGTGGGTATCTGGCGCAGTGCATTAACATTGCTATTCAGCGTGGCAATGGCGCCAGCCTCTTGGGGACGCTTCCGTCTGGTACTGATTTCGATCAGTTGAGATCTCAGATCGTTTGTAACGGTCTGCAGATAGCTCAACTATTTCTTGTGTATTTTGTACATTTTATAAATATTTTCATAATTGTAAGTTTCTTTGTGTAAATAAATATTTCGTGGGTGACTTCAAAATAAAAAAGTACCAGGTACGAGAAAAATTTAGCCTTAAAGGTAACCTACAGGTTTTCTGTTTATAATCTTTAACCAAATAGTAATCAAAATATAAAGGTTCATATCCGTGTTTGTAAACCTAAAAAAGCACATAAACAAATAAAAACAGTAGTAATCAAACAATTTCAAAACTTCCGCGGAGGTGCACAAAGGATTGCTTCAGCTCTCGAGTTTAAATTGCATCAAACAAGTTATTCTATGCATGTACATCGCGTTAGGAATCTTAGTTATTTTGTCACGTACATTTTAGGCAACAGCTAGCTCAGTCTTGGCTGTGCTGATTGGTCTGAAGTTTGCGAAACTCTAGGGTGAATCGTGTTTTGTCACATTTGTTCGAGTTGACAACAAATGTGACAAAACACGATTTAACTACTCCAGCGTAATAATGTTAAAAAATATTAAAATAAAAATGCCTTTATTATTCTCTAAAGCAAAGTAATGAAAACGATGTACCTACCTATTTGAGATAAAAATCTTATTATCGTGTCACTATTCTTTCAAACCAGTGTGTGGTGAAAGGATTATATGTACGCTTCAGCTCCTTTGGTGCACTTGACACATGTTTTTGAACATGTGTCAAGTCGTATCGATCGGTTCGGTTATGTGGACATGCTGTTTTTTTTAAATACTCCACATATTACAATTTTATAACTGAAGAGAGATTTAAAAATAGCTTCAGCCAGTTTCATATTAAATTCTCGGAATGTGAAATTATTTTCAGTCACATTTTTTCATACAGCAATCACGAACATTGCGTAGGACGATATTGTAAAGTTCGCGAGAATTCGGTGGATAGAGAACACTAAAAATCTTTCGTCCCAGAAATATAAAAGGGAGGCCTATATCCAGAAATATCACCTATCCAGATTTCTATACCTAGTGTGACGCCGTGCTGACGTAACTACGTAAGCGTGCAAGGCAGTGAAGTTTTTGGCAAACATCGTCATTGTCACAACGGCCGGGCTGTCAGAGCTACGACTGCAAAGCAGACGAACGCGAGTTCGAGCCCGGTCCAGCTATGAAGATTTTTGTTCGACATTTTAATGTTACCAGAAAATTCTAGTAGCGGCGATTGCCTTCTTTAAGGAATTCAAATAAAGAACCGAAAGTTCTGGACTAAAACAAGAAATGATGTAAGAAAGAAAAGACGATCAGAATCCAACAGAAGAAAACGAAAAGACTAACGAAATTCAATAAATGACGATCGAAATCCAATAAATGACAATCGAAATTCCGGGTATATAAGGAGCTGCAAGCGCGTCTACGGGCAGTTCAGTGGAAAGTGATCTGAAGAAAGGAACAAGAAGGAAAAGTGAAAAAGTGGAAAAAGTGAACAGTGAAAGTGAATAGTGAAGTGAACAGTGAATAGTGAAGTGAAGTGCAAAGTGGTAAAGTGCTCCCAGTGGACTGTCAGTGTTCGGAGCACAGCGTTGGACCGTGTAACGCATAGTGCGCGGGGACAGTGTCAGACAGTGCTACGCGTTTCGTGCAGTGCTACGCGTTCAGTGCAGTGTTACGTGTTCGTAGTGCGAATAAATCGCTACTTTCGGTGAAATCAGTCGTTTCCTTCCAATCCCTGTACCCACTTCCGTAACATTTGGTGTCAGAAGTGGGATTGGAAGGTAAAATGCCTGTCATGCCGAGAGAAGGCATGAGTACTCGCGCTAAGACTGCCTCGCAGCAAGCAGGTGGCTCCAGCGCCGAGGCTCCTGAGGAAGAAACCCCTGGGCGCCGGGACAACTCCGGTGGAGCAACCTCGGGAAGTTCGTCGATGAGTACCCAGGTTGGACCAGACCTTGGCGCCTTGTTTGAGCAACTGCGCGCCATGCAAGCGGATCAGGCTCGCCGGGAGGAGGAACAAGCCCGCCGGCAGGAGGAGCAAGCCCGCTGGCAGGAGGAGCAGCTGCGCGCCATCCAGGAGGAACAAGCCCGCCGGCAGGAGGAGCAGCTGCGCGCCATCCAGGAGGAGCAAGCCCGCCGGCAGGAGGAGCAAGCCCGCCGGCAGGAGGAGCAGCTGCGCACCATCCAGGAGGAGCAGGCACGCCGCCAGGAAGAAGACGCCCGCCGCCAGGAAGAGCAGGCCCACCGGCAAGAGGAACAGATGTGCGCATTGCAGAAGAATCTTTTGACCGCTATCATCGACAGCATGCGCAGGGTAGAAGCGGTGGAGAAAACTGTACAAAAATACGGGAACCGCCTCTCTTCCATTGAGGAAGACGTCAAGAAGCTCAAAACAGACGGAATCCCGGCCTCAGCGACCATAGTAAGTGCATCAACTTCAGGCGGAAATTTCGAAGTCCCGCCTTTCGATGGAACCACTTCCTGGGCGGCTTACAAGCTACAGTTTGAGGCTGTGATGAACCTGAATGGGTGGACCAAGAGCCAGGCTAAAACCGCGCTGACTTTGGGACTGCGAGACAAGGCTCTGACCGTGCTGGAGGCCTTGGGGAGCGATGCAACCTACGAGCAATTGCTGGAGGCCTTAGAATTGCGCTACGGGGACTCACACCTGGAGCATGTTTTCCGCGCTCAACTCCGTGATCGATGCCAACAAGCAAATGAGTCATTGCAACAGTGGTTTCTGGAGGTGGAGAAGTTGGTCCGGAAGGCGTACCAAACATCGCCGGCATCGGTCATTGACAGCATGCTTTTGCAGTCGTTTGTCGACGGTATTTTCGATGCGGAAGTAAGAGCTGCCGTGCGCTTGGGTCATCACGGTCACGTCAAGAAAGCTGTCGCGCATGCGCTCGAGGTGGAAGCCGTTCGGCGAGACCCGAGGAGTGGAAAGGGGAATCATCTGAGGGGAGTAAATTCAATGGAAGTGGCGCGGATAAGCCAACACAGAGCTTTCGTCCCTAGATGCTACAACTGTGGAGAGACAAAGGACCGATGCTGGTGTACAAGCATTGGAGAAGCAGAGAAACTAATTCCAGCCAGGGCTGAAGGGTGGGCACTGGCCGGTGGACATGAAGCCCCGAAAATCAAGATTTGTCAGAGTACAGATGGCAACAGCTTAACTGTAAATGGATCAGTAAATGGAAGTCCGTGCTCATTGACTTTGGATACTGGAGCGTCACGTACGGTAATTGGGACACAGCTGACAAGAAGAAACGGAAAGATCAACGTTCGGAGGGGAGCTTACCAGCTAACAACGGCTACCGGCCAGCACATACCAGTATCAGGTGAACAGAAAGTGGCTATCAAGATTGGTGACAAGCTGTACTGGCAACAAGCGGTAATAGCTGATATTGTGGATGACTGCATTATCGGCCTTGATTTCTTAAAGGATCATCGATGTAAGCTTGACATTTACTCCGGTGTCCTGAAGTGTGGGGAAGACGAAATACCAATGAAAGGCGGTGGCGAGGGCAAGGTGTACTGCGTTAAGAACACTAAACTGTTGCCAAGATCACAAACGCTAGTTCCAGTAATTTTTCCCGGAAATAAAAGTTTGAAACAGCGACGTTGGACAATACTGGAAAAAGTGGATAACGAGTCATCATGGCTGCCGGCACGTACAGTCGTCAATTCATCTATGGAAGCAGTGGTACCTGTATTGAACTTGAGCAATGAAGAACAGATGTTAAAGAAGGGTACGCTAATAGGACGAAGCGAAGAAATTGTGTGGTTGCGGAATTGTCAGGAAACCAAAAAGACGGAAGCAAGTGCAATCGACGTTAACAGTATACTAGAAAAATGTAAGCAAGATTTGACAAGTATTGAATTGCTCAAGGCGAAGAATTTGCTACGTCGGTACTCCGATATATTTTCGAAGAATGATGGTGATATCGGAAGGACGAGTATGGTTCAGCATAAAATCAATACTGGAAATGAACAACCAATACGACAACGACCTCGCCGAATTCCTTTTGCCAGAGAAAAGGAAGTGGACGACATGATTCAAGACATGAAGGATAATGAAGTAATCGAGCCATCGTCTAGTCCGTGGTGCTCACCAGTGGTTTTGGTGAAGAAAAAGGATGGGTCAACGAGGTTCTGTATTGACTATCGCCGATTAAACGACGTGACCAAGAAGGACAGTTATCCATTACCAAGGATAGACGACACTTTGAATACTCTCGATGGCATGAAATGGTTTTCTACGCTGGACCTTAAAAGTGGATATTGGCAAGTGGAGTTGGATCCTAAGGATAAGGAGAAGACCGCGTTCTCCACAGGAAAGGGCCTCTGGCAGTTCAGAGTGATGCCGTTTGGGCTGTGCAACGCCCCGGCTACTTTCGAGAGGTTAATGGAACGTGTCCTTGCTGGGTTGCTGGGAGAAACCTGCTTGGTGTATCTCGATGACATTATAATAGTGGGGCGAGAATTTGATGACCATTTGAAGAAGCTGGAATCCGTATTCAACAAGTTGAGAAGTGCAAATCTGAAACTAAGCCAGAAGAAGTGCTCATTCTTCAAACGGCAGGTGAACTATTTGGGACACGTTATTTCGGAAAGCGGCGTCGAAACGGATCCATCGAAAATTTCGGCGGTTAAAGATTGGCCTGTGCCTGCGGACAAAACACAAGTACGGGCGTTTATGGGACTTTGCTCTTATTACCGTCGTTTTGTCAAGAATTTTTCAGATATAGCGAAGCCATTGCATAGACTCACAGAAGAAAAACGACCTTTCGTTTGGGACCAACAATGCCAGGTGGCTTTCGAGGAACTAAAGAGCCGGTTATGTGAAACACCAGTACTCGGATATCCGGATCAGTGCAATGAGTTTGTAGTTGACACGGACGCAAGTAATACAGGGATAGAAGGAACACTCTCACAAAGAAAAGAAGATCAAGAAGTTGTGATAGCTTATTACAGTAAATCCCTGTCAAAACCAGAACGGAATTATTGTGTCACTCGAAGGGAGCTACTTGCAGTTGTCAAAACACTTCAGCATTTTAAGAAGTATTTATTGGGTCGGAAATTTCTAGTCAGAACAGATCATGCAGCCTTGAAGTGGCTACTGCAGTTCAAGAATCCTGAAGGACAAGTTGCGCGATGGATTGAACAACTACAGGAGTACGACTTTGTAGTAGAGCATCGCAGTGGAAAGTCTCATGGGAATGCTGATGCTTTGTCAAGACGGCCGTGTTCTGAAGACTGCAAGCACTGTGTGAAACAGGAAGATAAGGAAAAATCTATGGTCCGAGTTATAAGAACTGATACAGTAAATGATGATTGGAGCAGCGATGCCATGCGTAAACTACAAGAAGAAGATGAAGACCTTAGACCAATACTCAATTGGGTGAGAGATGGATCCGCACGCCCAGGATGGAGTGAAGTTGCTGGAATGAGTGCAGTAACGAAGAGCTATTGGGCACAATGGAATAGCCTGCTCTTACACAATGGTCTTTTATGTCGAAAATGGGAGAGTGCATCAGGACAAGACAATCATCTTCAGACAGTTGTGCCGAAGTCAAAGATTTCTGATATACTGCGAGCGTATCACGACGGAACATCAGGCGGTCATCTCGGTGTGAAGAGAACTTTGGTGAAAATTCGTCAACGTTATTACTGGTTGCACTGCAAGGAAGATGTTGAAGACTGGTGCAAGAAATGTACGAGTTGTTCCTCTGTCAAAGGACCACAAACAAGAAGTCGAGGAGCGTTGAAGCTATACAACGTGGGTGCTCCTTGGGAACGAATAGCTTTGGATGTGGCTGGGCCGTTTCCAATGACGAATAGTGGAAATCGTTACATTTTGGTAATAATGGATTACTTCACAAAGTGGCCAGAAGCGTTCGCATTACCAAATCAAGAAGCTGTCACTGTGGCTAACAAACTGGTGAATGAAGTTTTCTGCCGATTCGGACTACCTCTTGAAATCCATAGTGACCAAGGCAGGAATTTCGAGTCGCAAGTCTTTCAAGAAACATGTAAAATTATGGGGATACACAAAACTCGGACAACGCCGTATCATCCGCAATCTGATGGAATGGTAGAGAGGTTCAACCAAACCCTAGAGCGGCATCTGGCAAAGGTTGTTGAAAGTCATCAGAACAATTGGGATGAGTACATTTCTCTGTTCCTTCTGTCGTATAGAACGGCAGTTCATGAGAGTACCTCTACTACTCCGGCTCGAGCGAACTTTGGTAGAGAGCTTCGACTTCCAGCGGATCTTCTTGCGGGTAGTCCTCCAGATACGCCTAGCTGTATTTCAGAATACGCGGAAGATTTGAGAAGGAAAATGGAGGAAGTTCACGGGCATATGAGGGAAGAGAATCTGCGTGCTAGTGAGCGAATGAAAACGCGATACGACAGAAGCGTCAACTCCAAGTCCTTTGAAGAAGGTTCTGCTGTTTGGCTTCACAACCCCGTTCGAAGGAAAGGAAAATCTCCAAAACTACAACCGAGTTGGGAAGGCCCTTTTCAAGTAATTACGAGGATCAATGATGTCACACATATAGAATTCGGAAAACGCCAAGAAGTCCAGCGAAAATGGTTCATGTGGACAGGTTGGCACGGTACTACGGCTCTAACGATGCTCGGGACGAGCACGTCTAAGGAGGGGGTAGTGTGACGCCGTGCTGACGTAACTACGTAAGCGTGCAAGGCAGTGAAGTTTTTGGCAAACATCGTCATTGTCACAACGGCCGGGCTGTCAGAGCTACGACTGCAAAGCAGACGAACGCGAGTTCGAGCCCGGTCCAGCTATGAAGATTTTTGTTCGACATTTTAATGTTACCAGAAAATTCTAGTAGCGGCGATTGCCTTCTTTAAGGAATTCAAATAAAGAACCGAAAGTTCTGGACTAAAACAAGAAATGATGTAAGAAAGAAAAGACGATCAGAATCCGACAGAAGAAAACGAAAAGACTAACGAAATTCAATAAATGACGATCGAAATCCAATAAATGACAATCGAAATTCCGGGTATATAAGGAGCTGCAAGCGCGTCTACGGGCAGTTCAGTGGAAAGTGATCTGAAGAAAGGAACAAGAAGGAAAAGTGAAAAAGTGGAAAAAGTGAACAGTGAAAGTGAATAGTGAAGTGAACAGTGAATAGTGAAGTGAAGTGCAAAGTGGTAAAATGCTCCCAGTGGACTGTCAGTGTTCGGAGCACAGCGTTGGACCGTGTAACGCATAGTGCGCGGGGACAGTGTCAGACAGTGCTACGCGTTTCGTGCAGTGCTACGCGTTCAGTGCAGTGTTACGTGTTCGTAGTGCGAATAAATCGCTACTTTCGGTGAAATCAGTCGTTTCCTTCCAATCCCTGTACCCACTTCCGTAACACTATATTATCCTATCCAGAAATATATAAATATGCTAGCAGCCCGTCCCGGCTTCGCACGGGGTAGACAATATTGTTGTACATTATTTTGTTCTATCGCTAATAGTTTCGGCAACGCATTCGACGAAAGACATTTTTCTACACCTTCGGTTACATTGTTCAAATTTTACAAAGGATCCCTAATTTTTTTCAAAATGAAATGTAGCCTATGTCAAATTGGAAGAATGTAGCATTCTATTGGTGAAAGATTTTTTTAAATCGGCCCAGTACTTTTTGAGCTTTGTACATTTTTTTTGTAAATACATACTTATAATACAAAATAACAATCTATGGGTAGACAGGGAACAAACATTTGCGTTCACCACACAAATATTTGTTCTCAATGGGGATCGAACCCACGACCTACGACGCAGATGGAAAAGCTACTACCAACTGAGCTAAGAGGCCAGTCAGAAAAGGACTTGTTCAGTTAATTTTTCTTATAAATTCATTATAACTGTACCAGCTTTATGACCAAAGCTGAGCTTTTAATGACAAGGACCAGTGTTTCTGAATGCATGAAATTCCTTACGCATGAATTCGGTGAAATATTTCCCTTTGACAGGGCTACATTGTATTTCCATTGTGAAGAAATGTGTTTGATGTCCACAATCTAATTATTGTGGCTATGCCATACCTGTAGGCCTACCACAAGCTCTGTCTGGCTCTGTCTCTGGTTTTGAGACTGTGTGAGTATTAGCTTTAAAAATCCTACGTCGAAACGACACATACAAAGTATACACTGGTGAGCACTCACACAGACTCAAAACCAGAGCCAGAGACAGAGCCAGACAGAGCTTGTGGTAGACCTACTGTATAAATCAAAATGAATTAATACGCAAGGCAGGTTTATGAAATACACTCAGTGGAGAGCCGAATACCAAAAAACTAGAGAGACCTATTTTATGACCAAATTGCTGAACCGAATTTGATGAAATTTCTATGGGACTAATCTGAACCCTCCCTTTCAGATGTAATTATATTTTTTCATTAGGTATTTAAATCAGATCTTATATGGTGATGTTAAGTGATAACAATCCTAAAAAAAAAATTGAGAACCTCCTCCTTATTTATTTGAAGTCGGTTAGATAATATTATTAACTATAGCTATTACAAATAACGACTCTCCACTTTTTATAAGAGCACTCGTAGCCTAATTTGACGAAGGCGTTCTAATTAGTCTTGTACGTGATTACAAAACTAATGAGATTTAATCAAGACATGAATGGAACAGCTACCGTGTTTCCCTAATCAAATGCTTCGGGATCATTTACGTGTGAAACAGGTTTTTATTTCCTAACCTCACTTTAGCAGTTCTTCTTATCGTTTTTTTTTTTTTATACAATCGTTCATGAAACAAGCGTATGACCCACCTGATGTTAAGTGGTAACCAATGACTATAACAAAGCATTGCCTCGTAGGTCACGCACGTCAGGAAAATGTCCTACGATTCATTTCCCTGCGAGAAATTACTGGCACGTAAGGCTGAACAGTATGCCTCAAGTGGCATACTGTTCAGCCTCACGTGCCAGTAATTTCCTGAACCTGCTTTACATGTTAAGGAACCTGGTTTACACATAAGACTGTCGGTAGCAGCAGCTGTGTAGACTCCGTAATAGTTACTCCGACGGAGTCAAAGTAATTTGCATGAACATTGTCTTGTGTAGAACACGTGAACGTACGATGTAGAGGCTGGAGAAGATTGGTTGCAATTACTTTACCCATTCAATAATATTTAACAGACGTTTCAAATCATGGAATTGATGGCTTGAAACGCAGGAGTTAAAAAATATCAAATTAAAAGTGTATTTATTCAGTAGGATCGCAAGGATCACTTTGAAACTTCTTAAAAGGTGAGTCTAGGTGCCAGTTCCACGCGACCAAGCCTACACGG
Organism: Thera britannica; assembly: GCA_939531255.2. Lineage (NCBI taxonomy): Eukaryota > Metazoa > Arthropoda > Insecta > Lepidoptera > Geometridae > Thera > Thera britannica. The sequence continues at coordinate 3,804,642 of OW618041.2, read as the reverse complement.
TTCCTACCATCTTCTATCTATATATATATAACTCAAAGGTGACTGACTGACTGACTGACTGACTGACATAGTGATCTATCAACGCACAGCCCAAACCACTGGACGGATCGGGCTAAAATTTGGCATGCAGGTAGATGTTATGACGTAGGCATTCGCTAAGAAAGGAAAATGGAAAATTATTTTCCGAAGAGGAGAAAAAGGGGAAAAATGGTTTAAAGAAAAATCAACGCACAGCCTAAACCGTTAGCCCCAGAAGCATGAAACTTAGAAGATGTGTTCCTCTAATAAAGCAGAGGTGCACTAAGAAAGAAAATAGGAAAATTTTTCCCCTAAAAGAAGAAAGAACGGAAAAAGATTTTAAGAAAAATCACAAAAAATAGCTTTACAAAATACGCAAAAAAAACATTAAAAAAATTCAGCTACCGCAGCATCTGGCACCAGGTTCAATTACACACAAAGGTTCACAAACAAACCGATGATAACCACTATGACAAAATCGCGGGAAACATCTTTCATACTTAAACTAAACACTGTTAAAAAAAATCGGTTCCAACAGCACTAATCTAAAAATTCAAATACACTAAAGAACAAGCTCAAAACTATAGTAACCAGCAGTTGGTCATGTCAAATTAAAAAAATCTGATTCAATTATACACCAACACGCATACGAAACCCCAAATTAGCCACTAATATAACATAAAATCACAAAAAATACACCAACGACGAATAAGATAGCCCAAACTAGCCACTTCAACAAAATCACAAAAAAGAGCTTTAGAAAATACGCAAAAAATAACATTAAAAAAATTTCAGCTACCACAGCATCTGGCACCAGGTTCGATTACACACAAATTTTAACAAAAAAACCGATGATACCCACTAAGACAAAATCGCGGGAAACATCTATCATACTTAAGAACGTTCATCCGTAAATTGATGATTTCAGACGGCCAATAAAACAATGTGTGTAACTTGCACAGAAGATAATTTGACCTCATATTATTGGGAATGACCAAAACTTAATTATATGGGAAAAACATTTTCAAATGGTTGTATAGTTTTTTCATAAGATTCAACTGTTTTTCCTAAACTTTCGGTTGATGGTCTACGCAGATGCGATTCAATGATAAAACTATAAACGACAAACTTATAAAATTTTCGTATAAAAAAGCTAATAACATTTTATTAGTTCTTAGTGGCAGAATAAACACGATTCCTGTAAGTTTTCATTCATGAAAAAAATAATCAAAGGAGTAATTTTTAGCCACTTTTGGAGATATTAGACGTGTTAGTTTATGATGAAATCCGAGGTATTTTTGTTATTTTTTTTGCCTAGTAAATGAAGAAGTGTTCGTTTTAAAACATGTTTGATTTTTTTTGTTATAACATGAATATTTATTTTACTATGAATTATTTCGTATTACTATATAATCGGCGCGGAATCAAGTCAACGCTCAGTGCCGGCCGAGGCCTTTCAGAGGTAGGACGTGCGTCGCTCCCGGTCGCTGCAAGCAAGCAGCAAGCCTCAAAAAAATGTATTGTAGCTTCACGAGTTTATAGCGCTACTGGGACGTTTTGATACTTTTTATTGTTTAACAAAACTTTGGTGAGTTTTTTTTTTGTATTTTAAAGTAATGGTGTTGCATTAACTTATTAACTTTAATTACCCCCGGTTTCTGGTACGCAAAAAATAGTTAATTATTTTTAATTTGTTTTTCTTTTTAATTCAGGTTTCATTCTTTACTTTTATTTCAGATATGGCATAAAAAAGCCGCTTACAGGCTACATCACGTAAAAAAGTAACGAGTACGTCACCAATTGCGAAAATTTGGTCAAGGCTAATGAAGCTAAAAGGTATGTTACCCAGGGGTTACTTTTTACAACGTAACATGTTATAGTCAATTCCCATTTTTATTAAACGTACACGGAGATAGAAGTAGTAATAATTTGCATTATGAAAATCATTATTGCTAACTTATCATAAAACATAACATGCCGAAAAAAAGGTCAAAATTAGCGGGTACTTTCAAATAGTCATCCAGTCCGCAAGTCCGCACGATACCAAAGCTAGTGTTCGAAGCACGGAGCCACTTGCACCGAGTTGATGAGCTATCTATGATTGTAAAGTAATCAATTAATTTTATAACACATTTGCTCGTAAAAGGTCTCTAATTTCACCGATTTCAATATCGTAATGTATGTCATTACGCACTAGTGCGGTAATGTAATGTAAAACGCACGGGTTGCTTTTTAATAAGGTATACGTACGGTTTATCCAGATGCTAAATGTATGAAATGAAACTGAATGAAACCGAATGAAACTGCATGGAACCGAATGAAACTGAATAAAACCGAATGAAACTGCATGAAACCGAATGAAACCGAATGAAAATGAATGAAACTGAATAAAACCGAATGAAGCTGCATGAAACTGAATGAAACCGAATGAAACTGAATGAAGCTGAATGAAACTGAATAAAACCGAATGAAACCGAATGAAACTGAATGAAACCGTATGAAACTGCATGAAACTGAATGTAACCGAATGATACTGAATGAAAATGAATGAAACTGAATAAAACCGAATTAAACTGCATGAAACTGCATGAAACCGAATGAAACCGAATGAAACCGAATGAAACCGAATGAAACCGAATGAAACCGAATGAAACCGAATGAAACCGAATGAAACCGAATGAAACCGAATGAAACTGAATGATACCGAATGAAAATGAATGAAACTGAATAAAACCGAATGAAACTGCATGAAACCGAATGAAACTGAATGAAACTGAATGAAGCTGAATGAAACTGAATAAAACTGAATGAAACTGAATTAAAATGAATGAAACCGAATGAAACTGAATGAAACGGGATGAATTGGAATGAAATTAAATGAAATGACATTTACAATCTGCTATGTCATTTCATTTAATTTCAAATTCTCTAACTGCTTTAACAAGTGATAAACAATTTATTCGTTTAATTTTTATTTATTTCCTCGCAAATGTGTTATAAAACGCCTCTGCTTTCTTGTAGCCCTCGCCTACGGCTCGGGCTTCAATAACGCCTCGGCTGTAATTTTCAACCTACCGCACTTATATCATAATGTACTATTGTTCGAAATACGTACATCAGTACCTACCTACTGCATATTTTATTGGGACCTATTGCATGCATTATATTATTTTTTTAATGATTTTATGTAGTTTCTTCTGAGTTCGCATTATGGTTTCGATTTCTGACCTATTCCTTGTTTATCATTGTTTTCTTTCAATTTATTATGGTTACAGGTGCTTCGCCGGATGGACTAATTGAAGATGATGGTATCACCGAAATAAAATGTCCTAGTCCGGCATTCGGATTAGAGGCATCTGCCTCTAATCCGAATGCCGGACTATCGCCATTAACCAAAAAATGTTATTCTGGTAAATAGATGTATCCGTGAATCGACGCCATGACTGGTTTTATCAAATACAAGGGCAGCTGCACGTAACGAATAGAAATTACTGTCTGTTTGCTGTGTGGACAGGCAAAAATTTTAAATTAAAGACAGAAAAAATAATTAGGGACGATACATTTTGGAGCGAGAACATGGAGCATCGGCTAGTCAGTTTTTATAATAAATTTCTATTACCCGAAGTTGTTGATCCCCGAAAAGCTAAGTCCATGAAACTTAGAGACGATAAATATTAAAATTGTATTTTACACGAAATTATTTTGATTTATTTTAACATACCTACCCGTTTTTGCGTAAGTAGGTACTCATTCAACAAAATGTTGTACCTACTTACGAAAAATGAATACATTCCCTACTAAGAGCTGGTAAAGTATCAAGGTGATTCATTCAATGCGGCGCATGATACGCGCTCCAACACAGACGGCTGTGTGCGTGCTAGGTGTAACTGTATAGCTAGGTGAGTATATTTACCCAAACTTGAGTCACGATGCTCGGGATAAACGCTCTTAAACTAAACACTGCTGAAAAAAATCGGCTACAACAGCACTCACCTTCAAATTGAAATACACTCTAAAGTACAAGCTCAAAACTATAAAAACCAGCAATTGGTCATGTCAAATTAAAAAAATCTGATACGATACGATTATACACCAACACGCATACCAAACCCCAAATTAGCCACTAATATAACATAAAATCACAAAAAATAGCTTTACAAAATACGAAACGAACGAAAAAAACTGATGATAACCACTAAAACAAAATCGCGGGAAACATCTATCATACTTAAACTAAACACTGCTGTAAAATAAAACAACAGCACTTGCCTTCAAATTCAAATACACTGTAACGTACAAGCTCAAAACTATGGTAACTACAGTTGGTCATATCAAAATAAAAAAATGAACTCAAATATCCACGCGGACGAAGTCGCGGGCAACAGCTAGTTTTTTTATATGATCCTTTTACAAAATAAAAGTAATCTAGAATAATAGCAGTTTGACTCGCAATAGCACAAAAATATATGATACACAAAAATGCTTCCGAATCTAAGTATCTTGTTAAACGCCATCTGTGATTTAACAGCTGAATCACTTCTGACTTACTACCTAATTACCTCACTAATTCATCATCATTATCTCAGCCCGGTATCAGCCACTGCTGGGTATAGGCCTTCTTCATTTTCTGCCAGCCTCCTATGTCCTGTGCGTCTCTTGTCCAGGTGTTTCCTGTGACCCTGATGATGTTGTTGACCCATCGCGCTTTCGAACGCCCCAGATTTCTTCGGCCTGATTTCGGCCACCATTTGGCCAAGTCTTTACTGCACCAGCCATCATCACGTCTAGCCAGATGTCCTTTCCTGACTTGAGATTTACTTCGCTAATTACTGACAGTGAACGCACTGTCACTTAGGTATCTATACATACCTAAATAATAAACCTCTTTAAATATTCTCAGATCGTCTCATTTTACATAGTATCTACTTATAATCTACTCATCACGGGATGAGAACAAGATTATTGAGCTTATAGCTAAATAGAGCATTATTATGCAAATGTTTGTAACAAGACAAACAAGTAACCCAGTAAGTTCATTATTTGTGTTAAGATATGCTTTCCCTAGTTGAACTATCACTACACGATTTCCTATTAGTTTGGCAATATTCCCAATCTTTCACGTATCGCTAACCAGCAGGCCTACCACAAGCTCTGTCTGGCTCTGTCTCTGGCTCTGGTTTTGAGTCTGTGTGAGTGCTCACCGGTATATTATACTGTGTGTATGACGTTTCGACGTAGGAATTACTTAGCCAACACTCACACAGACTCAAAACCAGAGCCAGACAGAGCTTGTGGTACTGCATAATCTGCAATCCACGATACCCCATGCAACGGTGTAAACATTGATTGGTTTTCCAACTATAGCGTGGAAGACTAATCGAAGCCAAAGTTATGTCGTATCTTCGGCACCAAGTTGCCGTACCCCAGTTACACTACAACTTTGTTGATCGATAGCTGTATTCAGTGTATTCAGTTTACAGTTAATTGTGTGCTAATCTGTGCTTTCTTGCGATTGGTTGATGAATAGACTGGGTTAATTGTCAATGTGGGTCAGAATTGTCGTGGAAAAGCAGCCCGTAGCCACGGACCTTATAACAACTGAGGTTAAAAGGTACATAATAAGTAATTGGAGCTATTTCTATCGTCATTTGTAGCTACAGAAATATAATAGCAGTAAATAAAATACCACGTACGAACATAGTAGATAATTATGTCAATTAAGGGCCTACATGAGGTGAAACCGAAAATGTAAAGTAGCATTTTTTTTCGTTGTATGGACGAATCCATTTATTTTTTTTGTAAAATATTACAATTAAATGGTGTAAAAAAATTATGATTAGGCTAGAAATTCTCCTCAACTCACAGGGTTCGATAAAATTGAACGCAAAGTTTGCCAAAAACTCTCAATTTTTTTTGGATTTGAAATGGTTTTTTTCCGTTGCTGTTAGAGCCATTGCAATGAAAGTTTTGTTCCCGTTTACCTTAATAAATACGTAAAAACCTGATGTTATTGCATTTTTCTTAGTTGCCGTAGTTTTTATAAAAAAATAAAATTTTCAAAAATATAAATAGATAGGTTTCTGTACTTACTTCTCAGTACAGCCCGAGCGGCCAAGAAGGTTGGACCTATGTCAAATTTCGTGACATGACATTTCATCTCTGACTACGTAAAATATACCCTAGATTAAATCATAGCTACTACTGGTACTATAAATTTGCCACAGTGTAACATAAAACAAACTGTCACAGTATAACGAAATGACATAAAACCATCTTCATCGTACATTATGATCGATAACCTGTATTCACATCATCATCAGCCTGTAGAAGTATATATTTTATGTAGCATATAACTTATCAAGTACATTCTAGGGCACGTTCCTATCGTGCGTGACCAGCGAAGCGCAATGCTTTTGTTAAATACCTCCATTTTTGTAGTTGCATAAGTAGCTATCTTCCTATCTACCCAGTGCTTTCCGTCATCATCATCAGTAAGTAGAAGTCCACTGCTAGATATAGACCTCCTTTATACATTTCCATGAAAAAACAATTTGCCGATTTCCCACGATCTTTAGAATGTCATCGGTCCATTAGGTGGAGGGGCGCTCTGGTTGCTTAGCACCGGTTATATTGTCGTAGCGACCCGCTTTTTGATTCTAAAGGCGTGTGTTCAAACCCCGTCATGCACAAATTAGTTTATCTGCCAAAAAACCTATGTGCACTATGTCAGTACACTCTAACGGTGAAGGAAAACAATAAATGAAACCAACGTGAAGTAGCAAAACTTTTGAGGCACATTCATAATCCACCACACCAGCTTTAATTTTCTATTGACATGACAAGAAGAAGACTCAAAAACTAGTAGCCGATTTTAGGCCTTTATAAAAATAGTGTCGATTTTGCAAAGAGTTTGGGAGCCCATTACAATGAAAAGGAAGTATATATATATATATAATATATATATTATGGACAATCTACACTACACTATCTAGCCCTAAACTAAGCAGAGTTAGTATTATGGGAACCAGATAGCTGATGTAATACTTAAATACATTTTGTTTGTAAATACATAGGTACTTGGAAAACAATATAACATCCAGATGGAGAACAAATATCTATGATCACCACACAAATATTTGTTCTCGGTGGGGATCGAACCCACGACCTATGGCGCAGAAGGCAGAGCTACTAATAAATGAGCTGAGAGCCCAGTCATAACAATAATATCATGGGTTTTGAGTATTTTTGATTGCCGTCTTTTAAATCTGGAGGTGCCTGTAATGTCCCGAATTCTGGAACTTTCTGTCAAAGGCTTCATGCACGGTGCGCTCAAATACCCAAATACCAAAATACATGTGCCTATTTCTATACACGCAGCAAGGAGTTTCCCAAGATTTTGCGTTTGACAGAACTTTGAAGAGTCAGTTGGGGTTGTCGAAACTCTTTGGTATACCTAATATTTTTAAATGCCGATAAAATACAATAATATAAGTCGAATAGACAGTGTTATTTCACAATGCTTCACTGATCTCCACCGCAATGAGCACCGAAGGCCTAAATGAGTGCAAAGCTTAAAGCCACCCATAAATAATTTCCATTTCAATTCATTTATGAATTGAAATGAAAATTATCTATGCATGTAATGTATTGTATTATGTATATCAGTTATCTAGCACCCATAACACAAGCTTTGCTTAGCTTGGGGCTAGATAATGTTGTGTGAATTGTCCAGCATTATTATTATTATTATTATTATTTATTTCCATAGGCATGAATTCTATGCACTAAGTTATACTTACTAGATTTACATACAGATCTGGAAGTATAACCTTTTAGATAAAAGAAAAATTTACTAAATTGGATCATAAAATTAAATGACGAAGGTATGCAATGCAGTAACAAACAATAAAACAAAACGGCTTAGCCGATTTTGATGAAATATTACTTTTCAGAAAAAAAAAGATTAAAAGGGAGAAGACGAAAGAGAAGAAAAAAGATAAGAATATTATTGTACAAAAAAAATTGCCCCCCTTGCCCCCCAGGACCCCCCCTTTTGTGAGTGCTACCGGATGCCGTCGAGATAGGGGGTTTTCGATTAGGGTTTCGTATAGAGGGTTTCTTCCTGAATTGAAAAAACAAAAAAAACACCCCCCTCTTGCCCCTTTTTTCACCCCCCCCCTTTCGTATCTTCCAAGCGGAGTGACTTGCAAGACTTTTTTTTTGGGTCATGTAGGGAAGGTGAGATTATTTTGAAAGCAAAATAAATTTTGCCCCCCTCCCCCCTCTAGACCCCTTTATTATTTTTGACCCTTTTTTTCGAGTGGAGCATTGCGGCGAGCGAATGGGGAACAGTGCGGCGAGCAAAGCGAGCCGTGCTGTGACCCCCCCCCCCCCCCCCCCCCCCTAAGCCCCCCAGAACCCCCTCCTCCTGAACCCGGGGGGAGCGTCGCGGCGAGCGAAGCGAGCCGTGCTGTGACCCCCCCCTCAAGCCCCCAGAACCCCCTCCTCCTGAACCCGGGGGGAACGTTGCGGCGAGCGAAGCGAGCCGCCACGCGACCACGCCCACCCTACTGAAATTTAGAACCCCCTCCTACTGAAATTTAGGGTGTCTTAGGGGTGTGAAAAAATGTTCACTAGACCGAGTTCAAAATTCAAAATGGCGGCTGTGCCACTTCCGGTTTTGCAAAAATCGTCCGATTAAGGTCGTTCAAACGGTTCATTCGACTGAGGACTATGATTGGAGATTGAATTTTAGGTTTTTTAAGGTGTTTGATTGGATCTTCACTTGGTTTAGGGTTCCGCCCCTGTGGGAACGCATTGAGGACGCGAGCTGCTTGCAGCTCGCGATGCACGCGACCCGGTAGTCAACGTTTGGGTTCCTTCCAGCGGTTTCGACCCGTTAAGGGTTTTGGCTTGACGTACAATTTAGGGTTCCGTATAAGGTTTTGATTGGGGTTTTACTACATTGAGCAATTTGATTAAGTGTTCGACTTTTAGGGTTCCTTAGGACTTTGATTGGAGTTTCAACTACACTTAGGAGCTTGATAATGTTAACATTTTTAGGGTTCCTTAGGACTTTGATTGGGGTTTTACTACATTGAGGAACTTGATAAAATAAACAACTTTTAGGGTTCCTTAGGCCTTTAATTGGAATTTTACTTCACTTAGGACCTTGATTATGTAAACAATTTTAGGGTTCTTTAGGACTTTGATTGGGGTTTTACTACACTGAGGAACTTGATTCACTGATCGACTTTTAGGGTTACTTAGGACTTTCTTTACTACTTTTTGGGGTTTTACAAGTGCAAGTGTAATGTAAAACTGGGAGTAGCACACCGACACGCAAGCTGCTTGCAGCTCGCGCACACGAAAAAACTAGTTAAGGGGCTGACGTATGGAAAATTTTCATACAAACGGAATACCAAAATGATTTCTAATTTAGACAGATTTACACTATATTATTGTAATAATTGTATTTGCATAGTATTTATCTAGGTTCCTCAACAGTTTTTATTTCAAATTACTTACCTAAAATGAAATAAACACCAATCGCATTTTGCACATTTTTATGCTAAACTTATCAAGTTTTCTACCTATTGGTTTCGTACTAAAAACAACAATATCTTACGTGTTTTTTGTTAAGGAACCTAGTTTATATTGTCTAGTTACAGAATAACAATACTATGTAAAGAATACAAAAAGTTTTCAGTCATCATTTTTGGTATTACGGAACACGATCAAATTCATGGCATTTTCGAACGGCTACTATTGCTATCGCGCACGCACGGTGCGGGTGGCGGGGTGCAGGGGGAGGAAACGCTTGAAGCACACGGGACACTTCGGTTGTGTGTGTGAATCGCTCGGACTTCGGACTAGTTAAATACCTACACTGGCATAAAACATAATGCTTAGATATTTGATAATTGTTAGTTTAGGAAGGGTACTAAGTGAAGATGGGAAATACTAAGTACCTAGGTAGGTTGTAGGTTGGGTAAACGAAATCAAGGTGCAGCACTAGGTCAAAAAGTCTGCCGAAATTTCGAAAAAAGCCAACATTTCGACTAAAACAAATTATGAACCATTAATTTCTATACAGGGTGGAATTTTGTAATGCCACCTGGAGGGAAAGTACTCTTAATACTGCAGATAGAAAATTTTACTCAAAGGAAACATTCCTTTATTTTTGGATAGAAAGCAATTTCTAAAATTAAGAATAAAATAATTTTTAAATGAATTTTTTTTTTTGAAAGGAATAAATTTATTCTTTTAAAGAAATGAATTCGTTAAAAGAATAAATTTGTGTATCCAAGAGAATGGAGCCCATTTCAAGCAACTAATTTCAAGTAACTAGTTAGTTATCCATTTTTTGTAAATAATTAAATTAATTTAAGATTTCCTGGTTTTTCTTTCATTTAATTTATCATGTTTGTTAGAGAGATTTCATCCTTATAATTGACTAACGATCGATGCAATAAAAGTACAAGGTATAATTTTTCTGATTTTAGCCGGTTCAATTCCCGGGTGTGAGAGAATTTTCGAAAAACTTTGAATGCAGTTTGCTTTCTATTCAAAAATAAAGGAATGTTTCCTGTGAGTAAAATTTTCTATCTGGAGTATTAAGAGTACTTTCCCTCCAGGTGGCATTACAAAATTCCACCCTGTATATGAAGTATTGATAAAAGGTCTAAGAAAAATTACAACAAATTATTTTTTTTCTTTATTTATTTGTAGTTCAAACAAAGCAGCCAAGTGCGAGTCGGACTCGCCCATGAAGGGTTCCGTAGCATCAATTAACATAATATAAAGGTTTTTGTAGTTCGTCGAAAGGTAAATTGCGGTTTACGATTTATGACGTATAAAAAAAAACTACTGACTTTATCTCGTTCAAACTAAATATCGTTGGAAGTTTACATAGTAATGTACAACATATATATTTTTTGGATTTATCATTCTCTTATTTTAGAAGTTAGAGGGGGGGGGACCAACTTTTTTCTACTTTGGAAGTGTCTCTCGCGCAAACTATTCAGTTTAGAAAAAAACGATATTAGAAACCTCAACATCATTTTTGAAGACCTATCCATAGATACCCCACACGTATGGGTTTGATAAAAAAAAATTTTGAGTTTCAGTTTCAAGTATGGGGACCCCCAAATTTATAGTTTTAGAAAAAAACGATATTAGAAACCTCAACATAATTTTTAAAGACCTATCCATAGATACCCCACACATATGGGTTTGATGAAAAAAAATTTTTTGAGTTTCAGTTTCAAGTATGGGGACCCCCAAAATTTATAGATTTTTTTCTATTTTTGTGTAAAAACCTTAATGCGGTTCACAGAATACATCTACTCACCAAGTTTCATCAGTCTAGCTTTTATGGTTTCGAAGAAAAATGGCTGTGACACGGCCGGACAGACAGACAGACAGACAGACATGACGAATCTATAAGGGTTCCGTTTTTGCCATTTGGCTACGGAACCCTAAAAACTGCTACCACTCAACGTCCGGTGGAAATATTGATAAATGGACTGAGAAATACTTTAACAAAATAGTTTTTCTTTATATAACTGGAGCTCAATAAACAGAGTACTGCTCAACGTCTGGTGGAAATATTGATAAAAAGACTTGGAAAAATTTCTGTAACGTTCACTAGAAGTTGCTTCATGCAATCAAAATTGAGTTCTATATAGTAATTGTGATAAGACATAAATAATTTTTTTTTCAGTTTGTTTATAATCATTATATAAGTATCCACCTATAGTAGGTTAGCTTGGTACACTTTTTTCGCGAGTTTTGTGCGAAAGCCGAGGTCCATGTAATTGTAGGTCGATGTTCGCAATCGTTGGTTTTGCGAATGTAAATAAGCAGAATAAAAGCAACCTAATTGCTCAACGAATAAAGTATATTTTTAAATGCAGTCACATTATTAGACTTTCTGTACTTTGGTAAGTGAGCCGCTTTGCGTGTTTTTTATTGCTGTGTGTGTGTGATCGATGAGGTCTGGCGAACCACACCCCACCTGATGTTGAGCGGACCTCCACCCATGATCTTCAACTGTAACGTCATGACTGGTTTTGAACCCACGCCCCCCAACCGCTAGGCCGATGAGGTCTGGCGAACCACACCCCACCTGACCTAGAGCGGATACCCACCCATCATCTATTACTGTAACGTTATCACTGATTTTGAACCCGCACCCTCCAACCACTAGGCCAATGAGGTCAAGCAAACCACACCACACCTGATGTTGAGCGGACTCCCACCCATCATCCTCTACTGGAACGTCATCAACCACAACTCCATCGCTCCGCGCCGGGGTCAATGGCTCTCTCAACTCAACTCGGAGTCAATGGTTCTCTTTACTCTTCTTCAATTTGGTCCAGAACCCGCACAAACCCTACCTGATGAATAAACTCACTCGTATCATGTTAGAGAATTTCCTGGTGTCTTTTCTAAGTGCGTAAATAGCTACTCTGAAGGTTCTTTATCGGTTCAGGAATGTTGTTTTTTTTTTCACTTTATTCTTGCATTCAGAGCATGACCAATCCTTGCTTATTGAATACTAGAAAAGCGAAACAAGCAAGCAATAAGCTTAGAGGGTTAGTCAGGTAATGCAGCCACAAAAAATAAAAACATAAAATTGTAGGGTGCAAAAAGTCAACTCTCTTTGACCAGATTTGAACTCCCGCCCACCTCGTCCTCTCAGTGTGAATCCGCACGCCCTAGCCACTAGCCTATCTGACGCTTAGTAACGTTGACGAAATTAGGCAATGCATAAAAATCGTTAGCAGTGGCTGACGCACACGCACAAGCGCGGCACTATGGTTGGATTCACGTATAGAAGTAGCGCGTCACACGAGCGCCTGTGTGTGTATACTACTATTATATATTCCGTGGCGCCCGCATCAAATGAATAGAGATAGCTATATTCGGAGCAGTTTTTGCTCACGCCTCGAATTGAAGTTGCGAGCTGTGTACGTCGGCCCGTTAATATTTAGGCATCCGATTTAGGCGTCGCCTAGGTTTAGTGAAAACGGGTGTTAGTAACGTTGACGAAATTAGGCAATGCATAAAAATCGTTATCAGTGGCTGACGCACACGCACAAGCGCGGCACTATGGTTGGATTCACGTATAGAAGTAGCGCGTCACACGAGCGCCTGTGTGTGTATACTACTATTATATATTCCGTGGCGCCCGCATCAAATGAATAGAGATAGCTATATTCGGAGCAATTTTTGCCCGCGCCTCGAATTGAAGTTGCGAGCTGCGTCCGTCACCCTCTTAATATCTAAACTTAAACATTACGGTATTCTAAATCGCTCCATTGACTTATTACAATCGTACTTGACTGATAGAATCCTTAAAGTTGATGTGGGCGGTGAGAGATCTTTTGGGTCAGTTATTGACATAGGGGTGCCACAAGGTTCGATATTAGGTCCTTTCTTGTTTCTAGTGTACGTAAATGACCTTCCTTTTTTGGTTAAAAAACTATGTGAAACAGTACTATTTGCTGACGATACCTCATTAATTTTTAAAGTCGATAGATAGAAGGCTAATTACGATGACGTTAACGCATCTCTGTCGTAAATACTTAACTGGTTTAATAATCTTTTACTTAATGTTAAGAAAACTCATAAGTTTTATGAAAAAATATTTTTTGAGTGTCAGTTCTAAGTATAAAAATCATAATGCGGTTTAGAGAATACATCTATTTACCAAGTTTCATCAGTACATATAGCTTTTACAGTTTTGTAAGTACCATACTTCAAGCAAATAAATTATTTCTTTTCATTTCATTTCATTTTTTTGAAAAAAAGTGACTGTGACATACGGATGGACAGACAGACAGACATGACGAATTTATAAGGGTTCCGTTTTTTACCTTTAAAAAATACAAGTGTTCATTCACCGACTACCGACATTTATGAACTTGCAACTCACTCTGGTTTTGCATAATATGAGGAAAATCTCTCTTGGTGGAAGGTTTCTTTTATTAAATCTGGGGCTATTTGCTTGTTATACTATATAAATTAGACTACTACTACTACACTACTATATAAGTTAGATTTAAAATGTAGCGTTCGTGGTAGTTTAAAAAATACCGCACAGCTTGCCATTGTTATCACCAATCCTGGATGAAAAATATGCAATGGAAACTCTGCGACGGGAATCAGCTAACATAACAATTGGGTTATATTTATTTACTGAATATCTGTCTGTGTTTTTGTCTAACGAAGCGTATTCTAGTCAACACATTGTAATGTCGTGACAAATGTCAGACCCAAGCACAGAATAAGTAATAGTTGGTATCAAATACATGAATTCACAGCTCAGGTCAGGCAACGCCATCTTTATTTTAAATTTTTCCAACTTTCCGGTCGTGTTTTGTTTTTAGACCAGCGTATAGCGGAGGCTTAATTTCCCGTTTGTTTTGTGCTCTGGTAATGTTCACAAACGGAAACATGTAACAATGCAGGAAAGGAGCCACTTTGAGGCGCACTTAAGATCCTTACACCACACTGGTTGAAAGAACTAGTGACACGACACGAAGAAGAACGGAAGCTCATAGAAGATGCATAGATTTTTTACGACATTGCAAAGTTCATGGAAGTTACAATTAATTCATGTTACGAGATCCACAGCAATGTGGATCGTAGTTACAGACGAAGAGGTAGACCAAAACAAAGATGGATGAACTGTGTTAAAGATGACATGAGCAAGAAAAGAGTGAGCACTGAGTTGATGAATGATAAAGGTGAGTGGAAGAAGAAAACCTGTTGTGCCAACCCCACTTAGCGTGGGATAAGGGCAGAAATTCGCGAAATGTAGCTGGCAAGCATTGAGGAAAAAGCCGAAGACCGGGCTCAGTGGTGCGTCTTGAGAGAAACATAGATCCAGTAGTGGATTACAGTGATACAGATTGATGATGATAAAGGGCAGGAAAATGAGAATGATGGAAATTACAATAATGAACACAAAAGTTAGCCTCCTCTGCATCTGTACTGGAGGAACTTCAGCTGGAAAACCAACAGCGCTTGTCCTCTGTTTTCGAATACTACAATACTTTGGGCGCATTGCACGCAGACGTGCAAAATAATCTCGAAAGGCTCATCGTAACGGGCAAGATAGAGAACAAAAGACCAAGAGGACGAAGCCCAAAGAGATGGTCGGGCCAAGTGTCAGACACCCTGGATATGCCCGTCAACGTCGCACTACACCAAGCCGAAGAAAGGAGCAAGTGGAGGGAAACCGTAACAAAGGTTCTTGCACAAAGACGTCACGATCCTCAGCAGTGAGAGACCG
Organism: Thera britannica; assembly: GCA_939531255.2. Lineage (NCBI taxonomy): Eukaryota > Metazoa > Arthropoda > Insecta > Lepidoptera > Geometridae > Thera > Thera britannica. The sequence goes on along the minus strand of OW618041.2, from coordinate 3,789,320 downwards.
ACGGAGGAGGAGGAGGAACACAAAAGTTAGCAGTTCCAAGTTGAATTGAAAGTACTTTAACGTAATAGCTGAGTGGTACAAAACCTCTGCATAAAATAATAAGCATAAAGACAATCGTTTGGTAACTGCTTGGCGCGCCGCCAGACGAGTTTCTGTAATCTAATTCTCATCATCAGATTTTATGCCTGAGCTTATTCCTATATCCTGAGCTTATCTACGCTTAAGGCGAAGACAACTGTCGATGTACTTCTTGCTTGCACATTTTGACTATCTGAAAGACTAGTGGCCTGTCCTGGCTTGGCACGGGTGGACATTTAATTTCTAAACACATAATGTTACTATATTTTTGGAGGTTTGGTAGGTTAATGTAGCTTTCCAATTTTGGAAGAATTTTTGAAACCGGCTCACTAGTTTTTGAGTTTATTAATTACAAACATACAAGAATACAAATCTTTCTTCTTTATAATGTTAGTGTAGATATAGATATAAAATTACTGAACATCATCGAAAATCACTAACATAATTTTGACCCTAACACATTTTCTTACAGTGCTTTTATATCTTTCCAAAGGGGAAGTTATTTGAGCGAGAAGTGGTTTAACCTACTTCAAAATCTTAAACCAAAATACAAAGGTTGGATGTAAATTCACCAGTCACCACCACCATAGGCATCTTTTACTTGGGCTTGCACTCAAAGATAAGACTTATATCTTTGAGCGCAAGCCTTTTAAGCAAAAGCCTTTCATTTATTTATTTTTTACTTCAATAGCAAGGATCACTTTGAAACGTTCTTAATCCTGGTGAGTTTATGTGCCAGTTCTAGAAAGATGTTCCAACATTACATTTTACTCTAGCCCGAATTTTGCAGTATCTCCCTGGTAATTCCTTACGACTTAGGTACCCGGATGATATTAATTTGGTTAAAGTTTGGCACCCCTCTCGTAGACCCTCTACGGCGTAGCAGTATCGTGTGCGTTTTCATCTATTTAAACTCGCCGTTTCTTGTATCTTTTTTAATCAGTAGGCCTACCACAAGCTCTGTCTGGCTCTGTCTCTGGCTCTGGTTTTAAGTCTGGTATTTGGTATATGTATAATGGTGATGAAAAAGGGATATATCTACCGTGCCTTGGTTATTAAAAACATTTCGCTACTTCGTTTGTTCAGTGAGTTTTTCGTCGAACTAGGTCAAAACCGAAAATGTTGTTAAAACCTTTTCAACCTTTTTTCAAGCCCTTGTAGGGCAGCGTTACTCAACATATTTTTTCGTTAGTCACTATCCATTAGGTTCAGTATCGGCATTAGTTGGTTGCTGATGAACTTTCTGGGTAATTTATTTCGTTGGAGCCCTTCACAAAAACAATCAAATCAAAAAAAATCGGTTGTCTGTAAAGTCAGTATACTGACGATAGTTTAACGTGACAACGTCACACAGCTGTCCACGCGGGCGCATCGCTCTTTCAAGTAGGAGAGAGACAGATGTCGAACGCTGCCGAACGCGGAGGCCGATTGTGCCTCTTTGTCGCTCGTTCCGCGCTCTCGCTTGCATTTCAAGCCTTAAATGAAACGCCTCCGAGCGAAGTAACGCTGCATGAGTCATGTTTTTTCGTGCATGCAGCTGGCTCCATCAAAATTTAAGACGAAGACGAAGAGAGCTCTTTAGCTCTCCTATTACTAAAATAATGTTGTTAGAAGAAAAGTCCAAAATATCCTTCTTCATTAATAGCTTTAATTGTCTACTTTAATTGTCTGCTGGACATGATTTTACCCAAGATGTGACTCCCTGAGTAGACAATTTCCTGGGATGTTATTTGCCAAACATTTTCAAAGCTATTAAGAGACAAAAGACTCTGTTTTTATGAAAAAAGGTCGTTGATAATATTGACAGCTCACAAGAAATCTCGCCGACAATGACTAAATTGCGGGACAGGAAAATGAGATGAGACCGCACATTTAAGCCATTACTCATGATTTTTTCAAATCATTCTGACCATTTTTATCGCTACAGTAGGCTTACCACAAACTTTGTCTGGCTCTGTCGCAGGCTGTCTGGGTTTTGAGCGAGTTTTGATTGTTTTGGTGAGCACTCACACACACAGATGTTCAGCCTCACGTGCCAGTAATATCACCATCACCTACACTCTTCAAACTAATACAAATACAAATATTTTATTTTCTTTAAACTTAATTTATAGTACACTAGCGGACGCCCGCGGCTTCGCTCGCCCCTTTGCCATTACGCTCCGTTGATTTTTCTTTTAAAAGTTTTCCTCTTTTTCTCCGCTTAGGGAAATCATTTTCCAATTTCCTTTCTTAGTGCACCCCTATGCTATAAAATAAACATACCCTCCAAGTTTCATCCTTCTAGGACTTACGGTTTAGGCTGAGCGTTGATTGTCAGTCAGTCAGTCAGTAACGTAAGCGTTTTATATATTTAGATTATCATAGGCAAACTGAACATGCACACACCCCACACATACACACACACCCAGCGATGCTGCTTGACGACAGAAATAGGCATGGTGGTAGTACTTCTCTGGACAAGCCCTTCACAAAAAGCTGCTACTACCCTGGTCCATTCAAATCCCTCTCAAACTGAGAAGGAAAGCCTACCACAGACTCTGCCTGGCTCTGTCTCTAGCTCTGGTTTTGAGTATGTGTGTGTTAACTAAACAAATCCTACGTCGAAACGTCACACACACAGTATAACACTAGTGAGCACTCACACAGACTCAAAACTAGAGCCAGAGTCAGAGCCAAACAGAGCTTGTGGTAGACATACCTACTGGTATATCAAATTAGCGGTAATCACAATTGACCGGATAGAACCCGAAGTATTTATACTCATAGGGTTCCAGACAGTATCCCTTAGTCAACACAGTTCTCCACTTATCCAACCCTGAAGGCATCAACCCCATATGGCTGCAAGCAATCGCTTTGTAGATTATTTTATAGCTGGAATATAATAAAAATAAACGTTATGCCGTCAACGTCAATTGCCCAACAGAAATAATGTTACACTTTATTCCGATGATTATTTAGAGCAGTGGTTCTCAACCTTTTAGTCATGAGGGACCATTTTACCAAATGTTTGTCTTGCCGCGGACCACCCAGTTGGTTTTCCTAAATTAAGGATTGTTTGATAAAGAAAACAAGCACAATTTCATAATTAGCACTCATTTATTTATTATTTAGCAAAAATTTTTAATTTACTTAATGTGATTTTTGTGACTGCATACTCTTTACTAACTTCTGAATTCTTGGTTCAGTGCTACTCAAAGCTAAACGCATGTCGGCAGTGGCATCCAACCGATTTCGCTGCTTGTTTTTAATCATCAGAAGCGTCGAAAACCCCTGCTCGCATAGATACGTCGATGAAAATAAAGTTAGGTAACGCATAGCAATGTCTCGAAGCTTTGGAAAAGAAATTGCTTTTTGGCTACAAAATTCCTCAAGATTTATTCCTGATTCGAATGTATCTTTTAAGTTCGTGTCGTGTTGCATTTCAATCACTTCTTCTTGAATTTCATCAGAGACTTCGGAAACATTGAGAATGAAAGGATTCCGGATCAGTTTCTGAATAATTTTGTCCCCGCAGTCAGGAAAATAGCGATTGAATTCACTTTTTAATTTTGTCAAATGAGCCATAATGTTTTTCTGAATTTCTTCTTGAATATCTGCACCTTGTCCGTAAATAATTTGGTTGAGCGTATCGAATGCAGAAAAGTTTTTTCTTTCGACCTTATTAATCCATAGCTTGATTTTAGCAATAAACGCCCTGATTTTATCTTCATATGCAAATATGTTGCTCATGCCTTGCAACTTCAAATTTCCCGATCCTTGCAGTTGAAGGTTCAATTTATTTATTTGCGCAAAAAAGTCGACCAAATAAGCAAAACTTATTTTATATTCGGGCTCACAGAACTGATCTAGCAACTCTTTGTTTTCCTTGTAAGTTAAGAATATTTGTACTTCCTCTCTTAGTTCGTACAACCTCGACAGCATGTTTCCTCTCGAAAGCCAACAAACTTCTGTGTGGAAAAGCAGAGTTTCGTGTTCAGAGTTCATGTCAGAACACAACTGTTTGAATAGACGAGTATTGAGTGCGCTCTTTTTAATAAAGTTGACTACTTTTATAGCTGTTTTCAGAGCTATAGTAAAGCATTCCGGGAGCGTTTTGGCAGCCAATGCTTGACGGTGAATAACGCAGTGCGTCGTTATTGCGGATGGATTTTTGGTTTTTACCAATGCTGCAAGACCAGAGCGAGAACCAAGCATAGCAGGAGCACCGTCAGTACAAAACCCGGCAAGCCTTTCCCACATAAGTCCATGTTTCTCCATATATTGACTTATTGCATTCATAACATCTGCACCTTGCGACGTCGTTTTCAGTTCTTGAGAAAATAATAACTCTTCTTTAAACATTTTATTGTCCTCCAAAAATCGAATAAATACCAGTAATTGACAGCATTGCGAAACATCGGTAGACTCATCACATTGTAATGCAAAATAAGGGCTGTTTTTAATCTTGTCAATAACTTGGTCTTCAATATCAATTGACATTTTTTGAATGCGCGACTTAACAGTGTCATTAGAAAGCGGTATTTCACGAATTTTCTTTTGAGCTTCCGCGCCTAAAAGCTCTTCTGCAACTTTAAGCATACAGGGCTTTATTAAAGATTCACCGATTGTGTGTGCTTTTTTCGATTTGGCGATCAATTTTGAAACTTCAAATGATGCAGATAATGTTTTTTCAGATGTTGCATAATTTGTTCCACTGGGTCCAAGTTTCATTTTTTTAAGATTTGTTAGTTTGCCTTCAAAAAATTCTCGTGAACTGTTACAAAACTTCGGATGCACGGTCTTCAAATGACGTTCCAACTTTGCCGGTTGTATAGCGTCGTTAGCAAGAACAGTTGCACATAAAACGCATTGCGGTCTAGTTTCTCCATTGATTTGTATTGAAGTAAAGCCCAGCTTAATATAGTCGTCGTCATATTTTCTTTTTGGAGGCATTTTTCTGAAAACGAAGTTTTAGTGATAATATGGACAGGTATAAGATAATAAAAATGTGTTGTTTTGACAAGCTTTTATTTGTGAGGTCTATGGCCAGCTGTGGGAATGACGGTTAAAGTATCTACTGCTCAAGACGTATCAAATGAACTCAAATACGACGGTATTATATTAAGTTGTAAGGTTTAGACCCGAACAAACAAACCTACCTACCTACACACAAAAAATGCAGGCTCGTTTTTAATTGCTCACTAAAACCTAACCTAACCTACAAAAATACTGAATTATTTGCATTATTTTCCGTTTTATAAAAAATATTAAAAACTTTGTACATACCTAATAAGAATATAATAAAATAGTTATTACTTACCTACGTAGTATTTATATCTGGTGTAGTTATTTACTATAACTACCTTCGTAGACTAAGGATATTTGCTTTTTGCTGTCGAACTTTAAAAATTAAACCAAGTACTCGGTAGGTACAATACTCGTCACACTCTCAAGGCCGCGTTATAAATCCCTACCGCTCATTACATCGTCGACGTTGCAAGTGAAGTGACGGACGATCGGAGCATGCGCGGCCGCGCCGCTAAAACAAGGAACGAATGGAACGAAACCCCCGCCCCCGCCCTCGTTCACCGCGTTTCGCCTTCGGACTCGTGCCGCGCGCGCTGTTTTGACTCGACTCATTACGTCACGCCACATATTATTAGGATGGCTTCGCGGACCACTTGGAATGCCTCCAGGGACCACTAGTGGTCCGCGGACCACCGGTTAAGAACCAATGATTTAGAGCGTCTGTTTTGAATTGAATTTTCATATCATTTCAAATATGGCGAAAGAAACAACAACCAAAAATATAATATGGTTTATTAGAAGTTAGGTACTTGACTTTTTTAAAGAAAAAAAATTAATAATGTTTTATGTTTATTTTTTCCGTCAATCAATTTATTAATTTGATAAGATTGATCCTCAGGTACCGTCTATTTGATTAACACAGACGCCTTAATACAGTTCCATGCATGCATCTATAGCAGTCAAACAACTTAAACGTAGATGCATGACGCAAGCGTACCTTGTTACGTTTTATTACGTTCGGCATTGTGTGCTGACGTGGCGTACCACGTGAGGACCACTTTCCGTAGCTGTAAAAGGTTTCTGTAATAAAACTCTTCCTACATAAAAGGTTTAGCAAATTAACCTGCAAGCCACGCACATTCATGCATATTACATACCTATTTTAGACCTAGAAGTTAGAATGAAAAATACATAGGTATATTTTGCATTCTAACTTCGGCTAGTACGTTCATTTGTAAGACACACAATAATAGGTATCTTATTTTATTTAAATTTTATGAAACCAATTCAACCAAAACAGAATAATTGATGAGATATTTTTGTATTTCTTATTAGTATTTGTCTACTACTTAGCTACATATGTAGGTGTATACCGATATATAGCAAAGTAACCTATTGTAGCAAAGTGAAACTCTGCATAAAAAAATATGCTATTACGAAATCACACATTCGAACTGAAATCTATAAAATAAGGATTAAATAAGTTGACGAATATGCGGCCAGAAAATAATGTTACAAAACCTACTGCCATAAACTCACACCAGATAAATTTTTGCCTCTTCATTCAATTTTGAGCTATTTAGCTTTAGGTAGCTAGTTTTATAAGCTTTTACGACTACGCACAGTTATGAGCTGCCATAAACCCAGTCCAGTTTGAAAACATTTCCTGAAGAATTTCACTTCAGTTTACGACGCTACGCGGTCTATTAAAAGGCTCTTATAATCTTTCAAGAGCCTTTGAAATGTATTTTTATAACAGTGTTATTGTTATTGTTTGATGGTAGGGAATTTTTGTGTCAATTTCATGGTCTTATAGTTACAATTAGCACTTAAATCCTTTCACCACATTGGTTTAATAGAACTAGTGACACGATAAGTCAAAGAAGAAGTAACGAACCCACGCCTTTCACGGCAGAAGGCAGAACTACCTACAACCAACTGAACTGTGAGGGCTATCTATGTCTATACAATAAACCTAAAATCTAAACAAATGGGTAATTTTTTATACCCCACTAATTTTCGAACAAACCAATTTGTTTCCATAAACTCAAAATACCTCTTCGCTACAAATCTAACGCAAATTCCCTACATTAAGAAGCGGCATTTCTAAATGAAATCTACATAAACCACGTTAGCGCTCTCATATGTTATTATCGGCAACAGAATTACCCCGAGGGGGCTGTGGAGCCGTGAAAGCCTGCGATAAAACCTCCACTTTATGCTAGTGCCTGCGGTGAAGGGAAGGACCACTTCCCGTGTATTTAGCTAATATTGAAGGCGTTGGTTTATAAGCTTTAAAATAATTATAAGTTTAAAAAACTTGAGAAACCGACTTCATTGCCAAACGGCTAAACCGATTTTAATCAAATTTGTTTGGGACAATCTGGACGTAAGAATAACCTTCCAAATAAAAAAATAATTTTCTAAATCGGTTCATAAATGACGGAGGCATGCAGTTACAAACATTAAAAAAATTATTTAAAAAAAAATGGCAACACCGATTTTAATAAAATTAAAATGGGACCAATCTGGAAGCAGTACCTTTCAGATAAAAAAATAATTTTTCAAATCGGCTCACAAATGACGAAGTTATGCGGTAACAAACATTAAAAAAAAAAATAAAAAAAAAAATCAAAAAAAAAATAAAAAAAAAAAAAAAAAAACATACAACCGAATTGAGAACCTCCTCCTTTTTGATTGGAAGTCGGTTAAAAATAAAAAGCCTTAGATAGAAGACCGTTAGCTGTTATCACATTTTGGCAAGCTTTCTCGTTTTTAAGTTTGTGCTCTAAAAGAAATAGGTATACCAAAACCTATGAGTATTATATTATCTAAGGGTATACGTCCTTTATATTTTTATTCGGTATTATTATAAAATCATACTGATTGGCAATTGACTGAATATCAAGATTTTTATTCAGAACAACGGCTGAACACAATATCAATTTTAACGCAAACATAATAATAATAATAATAAATAATAGAGTAATGTTTATTGACATAATAAAAGAAGTATTAAATTTTATGGAAATAAACAACATTTAAGCCTAGATCTCGACTCATAAGTACCCTAGATTACTTTTAGTAATTTTGCGATTCCGACATTTGGTAAACGAAAAATATTTGTACTCACCGAAAAATGTGTTTTCCACGATTTATTAAAATTGCTACGACACTGGAAATCCTGGTGTTGGAACAGTAGGATCTACCACAAGCTTTGTCTGGCTCTGTCTCTGGCTCTGGTTTTGAGTGTGGGTGACGTTTCAACGTAGGATCTATTTAGTCATACAGACTCGAAACCAGAGCCAGAGACCGAGCCAGGTAGAGCTTGTGATACGCCTACAGAATGTGAATGTTGAGTGGCTCTTTCATTTTCTTTTATTTTCCCGCTAAAGTATAATTGTACTTCAATCGTAATGTTCCCAAGTTTTCCTTTGAAGTTTTAATTAATAACGAAATTTCCATCTCAAATTATAAAGTTTGCGATGAAATTAGTGAAGGTTAGCAAATAGCCTGATAATAAATTTTGGAGAATTTGCGCGACCTCTTGGGTGTTAAACTTCTGTTTATTTTCAATATCATTTTTAGGAACGTCGGAGAGGTTTATAAAGAAACCTAATTTTCATATTAAACTTGTGTGAGGCTGTATGACAAAAGGGCACCTTAAATATTTTTTGCTGTCAACATTGAAATAAAACCCTTACAGCATACATTTACCATACATTCATACAGCTCAAGTAAATAAAACATAGCTTTTCGAATCAGCAACCAAAAACTATCGACTTTCTTGACATAACATAATTTAAATACAATTCTAGTACTTACATTAAATAATAATAATAATAACTTGCATTGAAATTAGATCTTATGGCGCGGCCAGGAAGTATAACTCCAGAAACCGCCTTTCCCGCGCACCATGGTCCCTTCAAATCTTTTAGGTCTTGATGAGTTTGGTACTTCAAGATTCTTTTTGGACAAATTCGTCCAAATTCACATTAAATTATTAACATCCAATTTTACAGCTCTAAAAGCGAGCTAAATGTTTTGTTCTTTTAAGCAGATTAGCTTTGGCACCGTACAATATTGTATACAGCGGCCATAAAAAAACAAGCCACTCTTTGAGCTGTACTGTAAGGCCATCCAGGCATGTTCATCTGACTAATCCTATTGCAGCGCGTCCGAACGGAAGGAAGCATCGCTTTGTACACCGCTCCATCGCGTGTTCTGAACTAATTCAATTAACTTCTACGGTGTTGAGGGGGCAGTGTATGTCGGACTAGCGATTACGACCCAACGGCAGTGGCATAGAGGTACAGGGTCTGTCATCGAGTGACACCGTTGGATGAAATACTAGGAACAAGGTAATTTGTCTACTGTGATAATGTTTACTAGTACCTATACTAATATTATTGTAAAGAGGAAAGATTTTTATTTTTGTGTGTGTGTTTGTAATGAATAAACTCAAAAAGTACAGTGCCGATTTCAATTTTTTTTCACCATTGGAAAGCTTCATTCACCCTGAGTAACACAGGCTATATTTGTGTTTAAAAATAAATGTCCACCCGTGCGAAGCCGGGATAGGCCGATAGTTTTCAATAATTTTGATATTTACTTTATGAAAACTAGACATTGCTTATAGATATCCATGCATTAAAAGTCAGCACACGTCCGCAATACTGTTCATAAATTTATCAAAATACCTACGTGCAATATCTGAGGTAGAGTATTTGGAATGAGAATATTGGCTTAGTGCCCAATGCTGGTATATTTCGGTAAAATATTACCTCGGGGCAAACAGGTCAACGCCAAAGGGACTCGATGACTGATTATGTTTTTGTTTTTCTTCGAGAATAACGGAAAACGGACGTAATAAATATAATGCATTTTATCGGCCCTTATGTTCACTTTACTCGTTGAACCCATGTTGGCTGTTATTAAATTAATAAATTACTGTTCTCTATAAATTAAGCATTACTTTCTAAACTGTGTAGGCCTAGGTACCACAAACTCTGCCTGGCTCTGTCTCTAGCTCTGGTTTTGAGTCTGTGTGAGTGGTGACTAAATAAATCCTACGTCGAAACGTCACATACACAGTATAATACACTGGTGAGCACTCACATAGACTCAAAACCAGTGCCAGAGACAGAGCCAGACAGAGCTTGTGGTAGGCCTACTGTATGAAAAGAAAACTATCGAAAAAAGAAGCAAAATGATGTTTGAGCTGTCGGCTTAGGTTTTTTCCTTGTAAGCCATTTTTATTTACACAAAGAAACAATTAATTCAAGTATTAATAAATTACACAAGAAACAGTTCTGCTATCTGCAGACAGTCACAAAACGATCTAGAGATAGCTCAATTATTACTACAATTAAGAGAAGCAAATAAAGAAGCACGTAATTAACTGTAGTACAATAAATGAACACTATGAAACATTAATTGAAAATTGTGAATTAATCAACATTTTATTCACGTAATGCTCATTGTGGGTATCTTTCCTGTTCTACAAAACCAATCCTGAAACACGCTGTTGAGATTACTAATCTGAAAAAGGACGAATTGCAAAAGCGAAACTTTGAGGGTAAAAAAACTTTTCAAACCTTATCTAACCCACAAAATATGCCGCGATAAAAACTTTTTCGTTGCGGAACCAATTCCTGAAAGTTTGAAACGGCTTTTTGAAGCCAACTCCCAATCATGTATATAGGAAATAATCTATAACACAACCATTTGTAATACGTGTAGATTAAATCGACTTCCTCCGTAAAAGTCACGCGACTTACTAATGGATTTCTTGTCGGTACAGTCAACGTCAGAAACTGATAGCTTATTAAAATTTTTTATACGAGTATATGTATTATTATTTTAACCTACATTTTTCATCATTAAATGGATGAGAATGCTCTCTAGCATTAAGTTCGCCTATGTACAATGCAATTTTTGTTTTAGTGCAATAAATATTTTTTATCTATCTATCATTATGCAACTTGAAGGTCTATTTTTATTCGTAACTTGTTACATAGAAAAATAAGTAGATATTATTATATTTAAACACGCACTTTTGTTTAGCTGATCATAATTTTTCAAATTTTGATGTTAGCTGTATCTATTAGGTACATCTAGCGAACTACAGGCCAAACTTTTAGCTAGGTTGACCTAAAATATTATACTTAGCTTAAATTCAGAGCAGTGTAGGTAGAACATTGTGTGATGTATTTAAAATTAGTTCAAAGTTTATAATTTTGTGGGTTCTACTAAAGTTTGTTTTGCAGAGGGGCCCGTATTTTAGCATAGTTTCAGTCGCTTACTATCTGAAGCTTTGTGCTCATCTCAGCGTTCTGCGGTGGTGATCAGTGAAACGCTGTCAAATTCTACAGTGGTATTTGATAGTGTTTCACTGATCGCAACCGCAGAATGCTTAGATATGAGCAAGGCTTAACTTATGAAATTGTGTGTCTACCTACTTTAAAAAAATAATTGTTGCATGCAATTTAAAAAATACATGACATTTTAATCATTGGAATTATAATTGTGTAATCTTGTGATGTCTGATCAAAAACTACTATAATACTCAGCGGTTTGAAAAGTGCACTTAAAATATCATTGCTTTAATATCCTTGTCTTAGTGAGGAGATGGAAAAGCTATTATAGAAATGTCTCCGGGGCAAACGGCAATCTTAATACCACTCGTGGCTCTTATGATTGAGCCCTCTTCGCTGCGACTGTACGATGTCACTGTGAATTGCTTTACGTTATTTTATCGGTAAAGTGCAGCTTGCTAACCGACTTCAAATAAAAAAGCAGGAGGTTCTCAATTTGGTTGTTTTTTTTTTTTATTTTGATATAGCATAACATGTAATTTATGGGCACATTTGTTTTTTTTATTTAAATTTTTTTTTTATTTTTACCATCAGGTTGGTCCCATAGAAATTTAATCAATTCTTTTAATTGTTTTTTTTTAGGTTTGCAAAAAAAGCGGCTCATTAAATGATGAAATTATGCTGTTTAAGCTTAATTTCGTCATTTAATGAGCCGATTTGCAAAATTATTTTTATCTGATAATTTTTATTTTCAAATTGATACTGCTGCGCAACTGAAACGGTTCAGCCGTTTTGTTTTAATGTTTGTTACTGCATACCTACTTCCATCATTTATGAACTGATTTAGTAAATTCTGTTTTTATCTGAAAGGTAATAAATACTTCTGGATTGAAGACTTTTTTAAAACGTTACGACCAAATATTTTTATCAAATCAAACCAAATATATTTATGAAAATACCTGTAGCATAGTGAAAAGTTTTAGCGAATTCCCACGTGTTTCGGTTAGTTGCACTTTAATTTATACTCCTCATGCGGTCAACCAGTGGCATTTTAGTACGACTGCGGTTCAGTAAACGAAAAACTTGTTTTAAATCCCGTTGAGTACTTTTAGTTTATAAACTAGTATTTTGGATTGTGCTATGTGTTTTTAGCGCATGGAAAACAAATTAATGTTGATCAACTTCTGTATTGCATCCGTAACCAAATAGCAAAACAGATACCCATCTACCTCTATTTACGGGGTTCAGGGAAAGGAAACGAAAAATGCTATCAATAAATTGTTGGCACATTTTATTTCTAGGACTGCGGGAGTTGAGCTCTACATTTTGCAAAACATAAGCCAGCTGCTGTTTCGTCGCATTGCTGTAGAAGTTCAAAATATTAAAACGATGTTGTGTGACACAACGATGCACTTACTTTTAAAAGATGATCATAGCTTATATTTTCAAAAGTGATTTGAAAGTGGAACAATGTGCCTTAGCACTTTTAAAAGCTAATTGTGGAAATAGATAGATAACTTTCGCTATGCAAATATAATTGGACACTAAGTTTACTCAAAGAAACTTACAATTAAACAAATATTTACAAAATGTACAAAATACACAAGAAACAGTTGAGCTATCTGCAGATCGTAACAAACGATCTAGAGATAGCTCAACTGTGGAAATTATTTTCTTATAATGAATTGTAGCTTAGATAGGTAGGTAGAGATCGTCTAATCTTAAACTGCACGTTCCACAACTTCAGTCAGTCAAAGTAAAATTGTTCTATAATACGTACATCCCAAAGATCATTTTGAAGTACTTTGCTGTGAGCCAACTTCAAGAAAACTTGGTGGAGGGGTGTGCATTTTTTGACTGGTTTATATATACATAGGTAGATAAGATTTTGAAATTTTCTGTTGGTTTACGACGGCCAATGTTCAGTACCGTCCTACCATAATACGGCCTCGTATTAAGTAAAAGTTAATAATAATGTTTATGTTAAAAATATATGACATCAATGGCTCAAAAAAGCAGTCAAAGGCTCCATTAGCTCCAATACAAACTTTCCCAAGAACAATTTTCCCTATAAATTTGGAAATTTGTCTTTGTTAATTTCCACGACTTGGGTAACTTTATAACAGGTTAAATTGAAATTTGCTAAGGATCCGAACTTCTTGTGGCCAGAAGCAAGAAATAGTAATAATAATATAGATAGAAAACTCTACTGAAGTAAAAACAAATGTTTTTGTAGTTACTTACCACAAAGAATCTTGAGTAGGTAATTCTTGGTACCTAAAGATCTAAGGAGGTTTTTGCAGGTACCTCAATTTGTTGAAACCGCACCAAAGAATTGTGACTAGGTAATTCTAAGTACTAAAAGATCTTTGGAGGTATCTACCGTTTAGGGATTTAATTTAATTTTTAGGAGGATTACTGGAGAAATTACTGGCACGTGAGGCTTAAGATCTGTATGCCTAAGTTGATGGATGCAGGGCAGTGCATCGTAGGGTACGTTTCTGGCGTATGTAACCTTGAAGGCAATGCTTCGTTATAGACGATGGTTACCACTTAACATCAGGTGAACCATATGCTTGTACCATCAGTTAGTTGTATAAAAATGTGTTTTTTATTAAAAAAATAATGAACTGAAAGTTGTACAAAAACCTATTGTTCAACAAAATAGAAAACAGTAATTCCACTTCAACTACAAAAGTCATTCATTCTCGCACTTAGCTTCGCAACTACGGAATACTCATTCATTCTCGGAGTAATTAGTGTCAGAACCGAGTTGCAAACCGACCAACAAACCGTCCGTTCTACGTGTTTCCTTTTCAGTCATCTTATTCACATTCATTAATACTACTGCCACTGAAACTGTAGCCAGATGGGTCTCTCTATAGAAGAATTTAGAAGTTTTTTTTTTAGTTTTTGACTGCCTTCACAGCTCAGTTGATTGTATATAGCTGGAGGGCGTGGGTTTGAACCCCACCGAGAACAAATATTTGTGTGGTGAACACAGATGTTTGTTCTCTGTCTGGGTGTCATATTTTTATTCTATGTTATATATTTACAAAAAAAACTATTTAAGTAATATATCAGCTATCTGGTTCCCATAGTACAAGCTCTGCTTAGTTTGGGCCTAGATTGTGCTGTGTGGATTGTCCGCATTATTTATTTATTTATTTCCCGTTTTGCCCCACTGCCAGGTAAAAGTTTTCTTTCAAGGAATTTTATTTTTATTCCGCCCAAAAAAAGAAAAAAAGTTATCAATTCGGTTGTATTTTATTTTTAATCCGCATAATTCTTTCATTTGTGAACCGATTTGATAGAGAAATTTCTAATCAAATGAAAGGTTACATACTTTTAAATTGGTTAAATAGAAATTTCAGGTTATGGACCATCCTCACTTTTGTAAAAATTCAAATTCAAAATTTATTTAATCAGTTTTATGGCAAGGATCACTTAGGAGCTAAGTACCCGTTCCACGAGACCAAACCTAGAAGAACAGGCAAAAAACCGCAGCTTGTTTCCCATCGTTTTATCTCAAACAAAACAAAAGTAAAAACAGCAGTGAAGTTCCAGTATGGTGGCACTCCAACTGAGTAAGACGTAGGCAATATAAAAGCAAAAGTTTCAAAAATAGCACACACTACACTTGAAAGTAATAGTAATGTTCAAATTATCAAAATTTATTTGAAGCTTTAATCTAGCTGTAAATCAAAATAATCAAATGAAAGCAATCATTTCTTTCTAAATTCATAAACAATATAATATATACATACATCCATAAACATACTTGCATTGGTTGATTTCCAAGTTAAATAGCAAACTCATCAATAACCATCAAACTCGGCAAGCGTGAACAATCTAACTTTCAAAGTCGTTTCATTTACAATGCACAAGAGGGGCAACTCGCCTGGAGGTTCCAGAGACAATAACAAGAGAAACATCGTACAATTAGGTTTGAGTCGTACCTATGATTAAATCCTACTTTTAATATTGTCATTTTCGCATGCTTAAAATGGAAAAGAAGTGTGTAATTCAATTTCGTGAAATTCTAATGCTAATTCTGTATAATTTAATTTAATTATTTATTTCAATGTAAACATCGTAATGCCTCAAGTGGCGCAATTATAAATAATTCAATCAATTTATCATAAACTTGTGAAACATGAAAGCGCAGATGTTGTTAGTCAAGTAGGTAGGTAGATTTGTTACATTATAATATGCTCTTATCTTCAGATGATTTTTGATGTTTTAGCTGTTTGTTGTCTTTTATTATATAAAGTTAAATAAAATGTTATTGATATTTTATGCATAGGCAAAGAATTTAAACCCAACTTAAGGACGTCTATATGGTATATACGGTATGTTATCCGCTTTCCAACATGTTGGCTTTAAGAATAGAATAGAGAGAATAAAATATAACTTTATTTTACAACATAGTGAAATATTACAAATACAAATATTTCTTCTTGATAATATTAGTTTATACAAAGCGCCTCGCCACGGCTGCAAGAATAAGTGTGGTTGAATACTCGACCCATAGTAGCCCAAACACGTTCAAACCTAATTCTCTAAATTTGCAGCAGCATCGAACACCCTCGTTTGTTCCACATTAGCATATTACAAACTTGGCAGCTTGCGGTCAGTTATATTGTTTGTAGGGCGAGCGCTGTCGTGGTTAAATTATAATGAAATTTGCAGGTAAGTTGGTTGCACTAAAATATAATTAAATACACCTGCCCGCAAAAATAAGGGGTCACCTTTATAGTCAGCAATATATTCTAGCTGACGGCCTCTGCGCCTTAGGTCGTGGGTTCGATCCCCACCGAAAACAAATATTTGTGTGGTCAACACTGATGTTTGTTCTCTGTGTGGTTGTTATATTATATTATATTTACGTATTTACAAAAAAAAATATTTAAGTATCATATCAACTATCTGTTAAGTTCTGCTTAGTTTGGGGCTAGATAGTGTTGTGTGGATTTTCCGCATGATTTATTTATTATTCAAGAAATTCTCGAGACAACTTATTTTGCTTATGAAACCTTGGGATATGAGGACTGTATGCAACCCTTCATTTAACCTGTTTTATTGTAATGGTATAAAAATACGCTCTAAGTAAAAACTAGCTGTTTTCAAATTCAATTCATTATTCAATTTCTACTTTTTTGATATTGTTTTTTTAATTTTTTATAAATATAATGGGACTTGAACTTGATTTTTAACCGATCCTTGTTCAAATCAAGTCTTTTTTTGCGAGACTTTAGAGATTAAGACATAAAAATCGCGATTGAAAGTAAATAGAAGTCGATCATCGCAACCGAAGAACCAAAAAAGGTTTTTTTCTTAGATTTTATCGCAAGATTGATGTCTGTTATTACTGGTAGAGACAGACAAGATGTGGAAGTATCTATCTTGACAATAAACGAAATTGGAGTACCTCCTACCTAACCTATACACCGTGTTTGAAGTCCTTATGATTTTTTTACGAATACATAGTTCTTTGAATATTTTTTCATATTTTTTAATAACTCAACTATAGACTCCACAGAATAAAAAAAGAAAAGAAAGACGATCATGCATATACAGAATGTTTTTTGAGAAGGGCGGTGATAGCCAAGTCCGAAACCACGAGAGTTAGAGAAAAGTCTATAAAGGAGTAAGCACCACCCTGTCTATAGAACTTTATTTATGTAAAAGGCCCAGTAAATCTTCCAAGATTCAGGGTGCCCAAAATAGAAAAAAAGAAAATATGTTTATTGACCATAAAAAAAGATACAAATATGCATGGTAAGTACTTAAACAAAATTTCTCGGACTTAGTATTTGTCGGACCGTGTAGGTTACATGACGTCACTCTTATAGCGGATCACATCACGGACAAAGTAATTACTGAATACTTACAAACTAGAGAAAAACACAGAAAAGTACATGACAAATAATACAATGGTACAAAAAAAACGAGCAGGGTAAATAAGAAGAGAACGTTTAAAAAGGGTAGTCAGGGCATGACTAATCACAGCGTTACGCTCGTGCCCACATTCCGCAGAACCAGAGCATCCTCTCAACTTACGCTCAGCCAAATAAATAATGTACCTAATAAATAAAAGTGCCACGAGCACGCACAGCTAACAGAACGGAATAATGAAGACGCTTCACAAATAAATAAATAAAAATTCGCTTTAGCTTTGGAACCCTTCTTGGGTAAACACCATTACAGCTTTGCCATAAAAACTGGATGAGTAGGACATCGTAAAAATAGATCCAGTGTTATGCTTATCGATACATAAGTGATATACACGTCATGTTTATTCACTGGGTGGAACTTTGTAACACATTGTTTACAACTTTTAATTTTGGTTATTGAGCAGGTAAGTAGTTAACTGTAACGTCAAACCTGTAGATGGAGCCACGGTCGCGTTAGTGCCTTATTAACAGTCTGTAAGAGTTATTCGTCGAGTGTGATTAGGATCCGATGGCGCAGGGTCAGCGCATCCAAGGGGAGGGTAGCTCAACTGTTTCTTGGGTTTTTTTTTAATTTAGTATTAACTGTAAGTTAAATAGTATATTTTTTTAACACACTTAAATTCGAATTAATCTCAAATGTATAGTCTACAATTAGTTCTTTTGCGATTTTTAAAATGTCACTTAGTTATTTAGTTATGAATTTTTTAACAACAAATCTCAAATTTTCGCACGACCCGCTCTTAAGAAATTGAGTGAGCAAATATTACGAATATATTTTGAATTTTGTTCCTGTTTTTTAACTCGTAAAAACTTCATAAATATGGCATACGTTTTTAAATACCAAAAATGTAGCTAATATGTAAAAAACTACCAAGAATGGAAAAGGTGTACCTACAATAGACACTATAGAATAGACAGTCTTGTCAAAATAAATTTATCATGAATTCCCTTTCTATATAAAAATATATCAATAAACGCTACCAAACCATTGGCATACTGCAATAGTGCAAAAATACCCAATACCTCTCCATCAGTTATTGACAAAGGTCTGTCGAGCTATTGTATCGAGTCGAGATCTGTTTGTGGTAAATACGCGCCACGTGAATGTGATATTGCATTCGAGGTATGGGATAAAGGGGTTGAAAAGAGACAGAAATAGGTAAAGCGTTAGTGCGATAGAGATGGAAAAAGACAATGTTCTAGCTAAGCTTAAGTGCTTGATTCGGCGGTTTTAATAGCTTTGGATTGCGAGTGGGCAAAAAGCTGGTATTGTCAAAGCAGTGATGACCATCGTATTTTTGAAAGTAGAATCCTATTCTACTAATATTGTGTGTAGATGTGTGTAAATTTGTTTCCTTTTCTAATTCTTAAACATAATTGGATACAGTTATGCATAGTGAGTCCAAGCGCCATTTTCAGTTTTTTGGGAAATTACATAAACGCGTTTTTATTGGTAGAAGATTTGCATTTGCATCGTCAGAAAGTAAATCTATGTACATCGAAGCTTATATTTGTAATTTAACATGTTACAAGAAAAAAACACAAAATAAGTTTTTATTTTGGAATATATCGTTAAAAATGCACTTGGACTCCTAATAAATATGATGTTCTCATTTTGCAAAACGAGTCCAAGAGACAAAATAATTATTTATTCTGGAAGATTAGCTTTAAGTGCACGTGGAAACGAATTAATATGATGTACTCATTTTGCAAAATGAGTATAACTATAACATAAAAATGTTTCCTGGACTATTTTCCTATCGTTTAATAAAAAAAACCTTGAATTTCCGTATTTACTCATCATCTTATATTAGATGTTACAGAGGATTGATAAAAATAAATAAAAAACTATTAAAATAGGACTGATATTATGTCCAGAAAATAAAACAATATATCTTAATTTAATAAACAATCATAATTTAAAACAAGATAAGGACTATCTCAGATATATCTCCAGCTTTCAGACAGACAGAAAAATGATTGATGATATTATTGGTCAACACCAACCCCAACCCCAGAACATATCGGGTAGGATGTAGGATGGAGTAGGTAAATAATATATAAATCTACTCTTCTTCAATATGTTCCGGATCAAAAATCTAAATGGCCATCACCTTTTAGTTTTTTCTCTGAAACATTTTGTCCTTTCCTACCCTTTCTTCTCTTTACATCAATTTCTAAGCTTTCTTCCTCTTCTACTGCTCCTGCCTTGACATAATGAGGCAATGGATGATTTTAGGTTTCCTTTATCTGGTTTATTCTTAACCAATTATTATTGACCTTCTCGCCCACTGTTATCTTTTTTCTGTTGACAATAGCTTTTTCCTTTTCTTCGGTATTTGTGATTCTTTGTTCTGCAGCTTGCCATAACTTTCTTGTAGTCTTGTGGAGTATAAAGTATTAATTGCAGTTTCAGAAATATAGGGTGCTTTTCGAGGAGAGATCATCAGGTCTTTTTTTATACTTTTTAGCTATATTGTACGCCCGAAATGGGTAAGCTGTTGGAACATAATTACTTTTAAGATCTTTTGTACACAGTTTTACAGTAAAACATTTTTATCTTTATCTTTATACGTGTTTAAAGATAAAGATATTTTTTTTTTATTCTGTTCTCCGCAACAATTAAGTTGACCAAAGAATTAAGTTTTTGACTTTGGTAAACTAGTATAATATGTGCTTCCGTAAACATGACTTGGGTTCTTCTGCCAGCCTCTCCTTCCACCCAAACAAAGATTACGTTCAGAAGTTACAAACGAGTCGCGTTGCTGAAAAAGCACATTTCCATTGTACATTACTAGTCCAAACGACGTAGTGTTACGCATCAGTAGTCTACTGATGCGTAACACTACGTCGTTTGGACTAGTAATGTATAATGGAAATGTGCTTTTCCATCATAAAATTTGGTTGTTAGTTTTCAATTGGTTGTTGGACTTGTATTGCATTTCAAAATACTTCGTTTGCTATAGAAGGCGCTTGGACTGGGTATCAAAAAATACCACTTAGAGTGAAGCTGGCTGCAAGAGTGTTTTTTCTATGGCTTAATTATGCCCTAGTGATAACGAAAATGCGAAAAAATCAAAAAATGAAATTTGGCGCTTGGACTCCTTATGCATAACTGTATCCAATTATTATAAAACATCGGCTGAATTGATTTGGATGCAACGTGCGTAGTATTATCGTTGGATGCATAGTTCGTGACCTAAAACTAGGTTACTTTGCATCTAATTTGATACCATACAAGTGAAATCACGAGCGAGTTATAATCTTAATCTAAATATATAAAACTCTTTCGTTACTGACTGACTGACTGACTCACTGACTGACTGACAATCAACGCACAGCCTAAACCGTTAGTCCTAGAAGCATGAAACTTGGCGGGTATGTTCCTCTTATAGCGTAGAGGTGTACTAAGAAAGGAAATTGGAAAATTATTTCCCGAAGAGGAGAAAAAGGGGAAAAATAGTTTAAAGAAAAATCAACACACAGCCTAAACCATTAGTCCTAGAAGCATGAAACTTGGAAGATGTGTTCCTCTTATAGAGCAAAGGTGCACTAAGAAAGAAAATAGGAAAATTATTTCCCTAAAAGAAGAAAAAAGGGAAAAATAGTTTAAAGAAAAATCACAAAAAATTGCTTTACAAAATACGCAAAAAAACAGTAAAAAAAATCTACTACCGCAGCTTCTGTCACCAAATTTGAATACACACAAAAGTTTACATAAACCCCACCGTAACCACTAAGACAAAATCGCGGAAAACACCTATAATACCGAAACTCAACACCGCACCGCTTCAAAAAATGGCTAAAGAACATGCTCAAAACTATGGTAACCAGCTGGTCATGTCAAATTAAAAAAATCTGATTCGATTAAACACCAACACGCATACGAAACCCTAAATTAGCCACTAATACAACATAAAATCACAAAAAATTGCTTTACAAAATACGCAAAAAAAACCATTAAAAAATTTTCAGCTACCGCAGCATCTGTCACCAGGTTTGAATACACACAAAGGTTTACAAAAAAAACAATGATAATCACTTAGACAAAATTGCGGGAATCATCTATCATACTTAAGCTAAACACCGCTGAAAAAAATCGGCTACAACAGCACTCGCCTTCAAATTCAAATAAACTCTAAAGTACATGCTCTAAACTATGGTAACCAGCAGTTGGTCACGTCAAATTAAAAAAATTGATTCGATTATACACCAACACGCATACGCAACCCAAAATTAGCCACTAATATAACATAAAATCACAAAAAATAGCTTTACAAAATACGCAAAAAAAAACATTAAAAATTTTCAGCTACCACAGCATTTGTCACCAGGTTTAAATACACACAAATGTTTACAAAAAAACCGATGATAACCACCAAGACAAAATTGCGGGAATCATCTATCATACTTAAACTAAACACCGCTGAAAAAAAACAGCTACAACAGAACTCGCCTTCAAATTCAAATACACTCTAAAGTACAAGCTCAAAACTATGGTAACTTGCATTTGATCATGTCAAACTAAAAAAACCAGATTCGATCATACACCAACGAATACGATAGCCCAAATTAGCCACTAAAACAAATCACGAAAACGAGCTTTACAAAATACGCAAAAAAAACATTAAAAAAATTTCAGCTACCGCAGCATCTGTAACCAGGTTTGAATACACACAAAGGTTTACTATAAAACCAAAGATAACGACTTAGACAAAATTGCGGGAATTATCTATCATACCTAAACTAAACACCTCTGAAAGAAATCGGCTACAACAACACTCGCCTTCAAATTCAAAGACACTCTAAAGTACATGCTCAAAACTATGATAACCAGCAGTTGGTCATGTCAAATTAAAAATTCAAATTCGATTATACACCAACATGCATACGAAACCCCAAATTAGCCACTAATATAACATAAAATCACAAAAAATAGCTTTACAAACTACGCAAAAAAAAACATTAAAAAATTTTCAGCTACCGCAGCATTTGTCACCAGGTTTTAATACACACAAATGTTTACAAAAAAAACGATGATAACCACCAAGACAAAATCGCGGGAATCATCTATCATACTTAAACTAAACACCGCTGAAAAAAAACGGCTACAACAGCACTCACCTTCAAATTCAAATACACTCTAAAGTACAAGCTCAAAACGATGGTAACTTGCATTTGATCATGTCAAACTAAAAAAACAAGATTCAATTGTACACCAACGAATACGATAGCCCAAATTAGCCACTAAAACAAAATCACGAAAAAGAGCTTTACAAAATACGCAAAAAAACATTTAAAAAATTCTGCTACCGCAGCATCTGTCACCAGGTTTGAATACACACAAAGGTTTACAAAAAACCCCATGATAACCACTAAGACAAAATTGCGGGAAGCACCTATCATACCAAAACTAAACACAGCTGAAAAAAATCGGCTACAACAGCATTTACCATCTTTCGAACACACTTTATATAGTTTTGAATGCAAACTCAAAACTAAGGTAACCAGCACTTGGTCATGTAAAACCAACGCATACATAACCCAACTTAGCCACTAAGGCAAATTCACAAAAAATAACTCTAAAAAAATACGCAAAAAACAGTGAAAACATATCAATAGTTGTCCGCTTTCCACCATAAAATAGTTTCTTTTAAACGAACTCAAACTATGACTTTATACTAACCACGCGGACGAAGTCGCGGGTGACAGCTAGTATTCTATATTTTGTAAGCCGTCGAAATTTTTCAGTCTTTGTTAGAGAGCTGTTTAAAAGTTGTAAATTCTCCTGCTTCTTATTGTGTCACAGGTTCTTTCGAACCAAGTGTGGTGAAAGGATTTTAAATGCGCCACAAAGAGGCTCCTTGCGTGCATTTGACACATGTTTCATCTTGTCACATTCATCATGACACATGTTTGATCTTTTTATATTCTAAGACATGGCTGTCTTCCCACGATGTTTCAATTCACTGGTTCCTTCCTCGTAAGTTCTAATAAAAATCTATTTATAAACTCCTAAATTGAATCACAAAAATAGTACCCGTTCGCTTCATCTGTAATTGATTTTACAAATCGCTGAGCATTTTCTTTGACGTAGGTAATTTTACTTGTTTACGTCACAGGCTTACAAATCCTTGAAATAAAATAGTCTATCTCGATTGTATAAGAACTATGGCTAGGTAACATCAATATGAACTAAATATAGTTTTTCTTGTTAGATAGCGATATATATTTTGGTTTTAGTTCCAACTGCTGTTTTAATATCGTATTGTCTCTGCATTTATTTTCGCTTCTTTTGATTTTTGAACCAAAATTTCATCTTGTTGTAATAACATAGTACGTCGAGTTGCTACTGTAGCAGAAGTGACCAACCCAAGATTATTTTTACATTTTTATTATGATAAGTCATTTATTCGGGGAGTCGGTGGATGGAAAGGGCTCAGAATTGTTCTTCCTGGAAATATATAGTATTCAATATGTGTATATTCTTATTGTGTATATAAGTTTAACATTTTCAGATATTGTCAGAACTTAAGACCCTTATATTACAGGCCTATCTCTCGCAGTGCATCTTCAGGCTGATAACAACGATGATGATCCTGTATCTATTACGAAATATATTTTCAATAAATTATTTGAATTTTAATTATGATAGTTTAAAATTGTTAAAACGTATTTAAAACAGTTGAAAAACAACATGCAATAAAAATTACACGTTCCAAATTTTTACTCGGAAAGAAGCATTGAGAATGTCTATACGCGTAGCGAAAACTTCACAGTAACAAAGAGGGCAGACGAGCGCGCGTCCCGTACAAAATATTCGTAACAATGCACATGACGCGATTTGTATGTTCTCTATTTTGGAGTGTTGCATTATTTTAGTTGAGAAAATTCATTACTTTTTCGTATGTGACGTGAATAATAAACTACAGCTCGAGTTAAAAACGTCTGAAAGTAATTACTTAGTTTTTGGTTTTTCTGATGTACATCATCGACCTTAAAGTGTTCTCTCTGTGTGTGTGTTTGTGTGTGTGAACATGCCAGTGTTTTATTTGCAGAAGTTTTATTGAAAGTGAATTTGCCTTTTACAGAAAAATATACGACGATAGCAACTTTTCAAGTTTGATCTGAACTTTATCTGATCTGAACAGCCTGAAAAATTCCTCGGTTAGACTTAAGTCTCACTGGCCTCACGATTCTTGAGTAATGATGATTCTAAACCTCCTTAATCACTACGACCTACGATCGTAACAATATTAACAGTCATGTACAAAGGCGTCCTGCGGTTGGTTTTCGTTAGCATGATAAGTCTAATTATCATGGCCAGTGGCAGTCGAAGCGACGCAATCATCATCATCATCTTCCTACTCTTATCCCACGCTAAGTGGGTTCGGCACAACAGGTTTTCTTCTTCCACTCACCTCTATCATTTGTTATTTCAGTGCTCACTCCTTTCCTGCTCATGTCATCCTTGACGCAGTCCATCAATCTTTTCTTTGGTCTACCTCTTCTTCTTATTTTTTCTTTCTTCTTCATTTTTGTAGTGACGCAATCATTTCCTAAAATATTTCCGTTATAAATTCTAAAACTTTTTTAGGCAGTAAAACTTTGCCATTTAAAACTGCGGATCGAACAAACAAACCGCTATTCTGCTTCACAAACCCCCAACTTTCGTGCCCGTTACACTAAAAGCTCTCTCTTTGATTGCTGCATGATACATCGGTAGGTACTGTCGCCGTGCCACTTGGAATGTGGGATGTACCACTTAAAAGTGCTGTCTTGATTGCATAGACACGCGATCTAGTCGCTGTTTTAGTTTCAAGAACTGTGACTGACGAAACTTCTATGAAAGAAAGTATAGCAAGCTCTATAAGGCTACTCTTTTTATGAACAATGGGATATTTATCACTGGACCAGACCCATGGGTCTACATGTACTAAACCAGTACAACCTGCGATCATGACGCATGCAACTGTGCCGAAATATCGGGAATCAAAGCTCACAAAATTAAATTATGGTAAATATCCCGTTCTTCATAAAACTAGTGTTAGAAACCATAACAGTTTCAAAATTTATATCTATAAGGTTACTAGCAAATTTTGTTTTTTATATGGTGGTGATATTTACATTTTCTAAATTTTAAACTTGATTATTATCACGAGAGCAATACATTTTACTGTGTAGTCGAACACTTTTTCTTAGGTTAGCCTAATTTGTAAAGAATAAAATCTTTAGATGCTTGATAGGTTTTTTTTAAATGACAAAGATCCTGATATTTATCCTGGAGGGGGTTTGAATTCCCAACAGTTTGTTTTCCCTACTGTCTACTCGTATCTCATGTCACTATGACATAACATCCCTTTTACTTGTATCACGTATAGTGGGACGTACCACTTACTATCGGTGTATGTGTACGCCACTTCACAAGAAAAGAGCCCTACAGTTGATGCATTCCAGTACTTGTGTGCTTCCCTGTCCTTTACGTTTGTTTTTCTGTTTGTGTTTGATGGAATACGGTCTTGTTACTTCGTTTTTGTCAAATACAGGTTTAGAGGTGATTCGTTTGGTTTTTGCAAGAAGTTTTATAAATATTTTATTTTTTTAATGTTGGTAGGGCGTTTTTTTTTTCTTAAAGTCACTTAGTTGAATAAGATTTTTATTTTTTATTATTTATAGCTAAACGTTTGACTGACATCACAACTGCTGGAAAGTGAAAATGCAGCCTAAAGTAGAGCACGCTTAGCTATAATCCACCTGTTCACTCTTGACTTGAAAATTCCAAGGTTGTAATGCCCCGGAAATATTGACGACGGTAAAGAGTTCCATTCCTTGGCAGTTTATAATCCCACGTTCGGGAATTGAAGATGAAAGAGCAAAGAAAATCTCTACCAACTATTATTACCCGCAACTAGTGTGTGTGTGTTGTCAATTTTTGTTTGAAAAATTTGAAAATGGAACGCGGACTCAGTGATCACTCGACAATCACTCAATCGAACCGTATTGCTGGAATTGACGCCCTGTTCCCGAGATTAGCGCGTTCAACCAAACAAAATAATCAAACACTTCAGCTATATAATATTAGTAAAATATAGATATACATCAGACTTACACTATTTACATACAAGGATCTAGGTAGGTACACACCAAACAAACCACTGTAACAACCTCGCATGCAAAATGATAATTTCTAAGCAGCTTTGAACACAGGAGTTCATTTGCCATTCAAATTTTGGCGTCCATGAATGAAATTTGAAAATTTCAGTACAAATTTTGATAACACCTCACTTTTGCTCGTGCAAACAGTTATTTCGGCATTGGTCCGTGACGCGGCACAAGGGAACGTATAATGAGGATCTGCAATTGCGTTGAACACACACATTTTGTGTTCGTGTGCGAGGAAATTGGGCGTGTACTGTACATTTTACATAAATTGGCGGAAACACAGACTTTTAATGAAGCTTTTAGTCGTTTAATCTATGTTGTAAGCATTACCATATTAAATCACATTAAACGGAGCAAACAGCATTGAGACTTTATTTTGAGAGTACTGGTACTGATAGCAACCCCGCCTCCCTTTCTTAAGGTCGTAGGTTTAAATTCAGTCATGTACCAATGGGTTTTTCTGTCCAAAACTTTATGCGCACCATGCCAGTACTCTAGAACGGTGAAGGAAAACATCGTGATGAAACAGGTAGAACCTACAAAGTTCGAAGTGAGTGCACGAAAAGAGCCTCTTTTAAGTTGACTTAAAATCTTTTCACCACACTTTGTTTGAAAATAGTGCGACACTTTAAGAAGAATATTGAGCTCATCTACGTATCCCCCACGAGACATTTGCCATAATATAATACAATGTCCAACAAATCCAACATTTTGCATGGCTTACATAAAAATATACTAAAATTATTTCAGGTAGAAACCCAGCTCTTTCTCCGCCTCATTGTCCCATATTTATTGCTGGGCCAATCAGCTTGAAAGCTGTCGTAAGACTAGGAAACTCCCGCTACTTTATCGCTGTGCAACTCAGCGGAACAAAAACTTTGCCTTACCAGTTCTTGCGACACGCCGGCATCTCAGTCTATGCATAGAGCAAGGATAGAAGAAAAAGAGGAATAGGAATTATTTATTGTGCATATTCAGTGGTGTACATTAAAACGCTCTAAAAAGCTAGAAATAGAACCAACAGCTTATCCGATTCGGATGTACAATAACAATAGTGAATTAGCACTTTTTGAAGTGAAAACTTCTTTAGCGGCGTTGAGCACTTTTTCTGTAATGGGTATAAAATCTTAAACTCGCGTCAGCGCGTCAGGACACGTGACCTGATCGAAAAAGCGTAAGACGGATGGAGAGTAGACAGCTATCCCCTCTCTACGGCGCGGCGAAAATGTATGCCTGGGGCTACTGTTTCGTTTAGGCAGCGCAGGGCGCTTGCGCGAATGTTCGTGTATGTTACAGCGTGCCAAATAACAAACAAGCCCCCCCTAACCATTCCAAAATATCAAACATGCTCAACGTTAATAATCAAGTTTTCACTTCTGCCGGCACTCCCGGAGTGCAACCCGTATTTTTTTAAATGAACACGATCGTCATGCACAATTATTATAAATCAAACGGCTATTTTTTGAAAAACGCATTGTTTTCAAATAGTGTTAAAAACTATGATAGTTTCAAAAGTTAAACGGTTGTTTATCGAGAATACCACGGCTGTTGTAACACGGTCGAAACGTCGGGAAAAGGTAAGCACGATAAATGACCGTTTAGGTAATCTATAGTTTTTTTAATAGAACTGGCTGATGGAAATAGCAAAGCACTGACTCGTAGGTCACTCACGTAAGAAACGTGTCTTATGATGCACTGCCCTGCGTCCATCAACTTGAGGCAAACAGATGTTCAGCCTGACACGCCAGTAATTCCACCGGCACCCACACCCTTCAAACTGAAACACACAAGACCTTCGCAAAGAGCTCTACTCCTACTAAGATCTCATCTCTGTTTGAAAGTAATATTTATTGGTAACGGGTGCACGGAAAAAGAAGATGAATGGCTAGCTTTGGTTACGCTTGAAGTGAAATATGATTGAGAAGTACATGAACTACGCCGTCAGATTAGTTTTTGATGGATTTGTTTCATTCATGCGAGAGCTCTATCAATTTGGATTATGTGAACCTTTTCGAGTATCGAGCTCGCAGTTTGTTACAGCTACTTGAGCACAGTTGACCTGGCAGAAGCCGTTTCTATATCGAAACCGAAGACAGTTTCAATATCACTCAATAAAAGACAATATTAATAACTTGGGTTGAATAAAATAAAGTTGGGAGTATTTCTCGTATGGTAATGACAGTGGATCAAGAATGTAACAATCAGGAAAAAACTAAATTATAAGACTAATTAGAGAAGATCAGATCCTTACAGTGTAAATGGGCAAGACATGTAGGTATGTAGGATGGAGAACAATCGAAGGACAAAGAAATTAAAAATTAAAAAGTACTACTGTACAATTAGTGTAAAAAGTAGTAAACATTTTTAGGTGTCTGATACCGACGAGGTTTTTGAAGGGAAAACTTCTTTTGGTATGGGTTGAGGATTTTTTGACGGTTATTGTGTTTAAATTTATTGCGGTTCGTACATAAACATATTTGCAACTGATAGTTCTTATATAATTTTATTTTGTCAACAGGATGCAACAGGACCTACTATGGAGACATCGGCAGGACTTACGAGCTGGAGTTGCACCGGCCTAGAGAAGATCTCGTGCCGTACGTGTGTCTACTCACGATCACAGCTGCTGGCGGTATACACGGAGATTTGGTGCAGGTCAGTGGATATGTAGAACAGCTAGCGTAGGTCAGGCGTAGTCCGTCGACTACGTAAGATTGTATAATGAAATTGTAAAAGTTTTAAAAGCCGAGCACTTTTTTCAAGTTTTGAATGTTGCCCGAACCTTTCAAGTGACTACATGACTATCAAAACTACGAAAATGAAATGAAATAAAATGAAATATTTATTTGCAAGAAGCATGGTACAATTTGATCGTCATGTAAGAAAAAGTGGCTCGCATACTTACGAGTACCTATCGAGTAATAGGTACTACCTACATACACAGTAGGTACATAGTAAGAAGGTTATATCTACCACATTAAATGCTACAGATGTTCTACGTTTTTGATTAAATAAACTATTACTTTAGGATAATGAGATGAATAATTTGATTTTCTACTCTATCCTTACAATTTAACTTCGACGCAAAAATATAGCACAACATTATTATGTCAAATAGCCAAAATTTCACCTCCGCTAAAGTGCGAATATTACTTCAAACGATGCGAACCGTCTTCGCAAACTTTTTCCATTTTTAAAATCATTTTCTTGACTTTATCCACTGGACAAAATATGAAAAGTACCTACTATAATATCTTGCTCGCGAGGCTGGCATGAAAAATGCTCTGTCACCCGTTCCAGACCTTTGAGATATAGTTACAATAACTTTGTGCCCTACGCTTTGATAGCCGAGACCATAATGGAAGGCAGAAATGAATTTTATGTTCAGGTATTTGACACAAAATAACACCCTGAGATGCTAATGCGCAAATAGTAGCTTCTTTAGTAGTACAGCTTCCCAACGGTGAAATAATTTTTCCCTGTTTTAAAAAATACAATTCGGTCCAGTAGTTTCGGAGCCTATTCAATGCAAAAAAACAACCGAATAAAATCTTTCCTCTTCATTATATTTATATAGATGTGATGTGATAACATTATCTGTTTTATCTATACTAATATTATAAAGAGGAAAGATTTGTACCTATTTTTGTATGTTTGTAATGAATAGGCTCAAAAAGTACTGGGCCGATTTAAAAAAATATTTCACCAAAAGAATGCTACATTCTTCCGATTCGACATAGGCTACATTTCATTTTGAAAAAAAATAGGGATCCTTGGTAAAATTTGAACAATGTAACCGAAGGTGTAGAAAAATGAGTCTTAAAATGTCTTTCGTCGAATGCGCTGCCGAAACTATTAGCGATAGAATTAAATAATGTACAACAATATTGTCTACCCCGTGCGAAGCCGGGACGGGCTAGTGTGTATATAAAACAGTATGTCTTTCTCTGAAAATGGATTAATAAAGAAATTGCTCCAACTTTTTTCAGCATTTTGTTTCGAGTTTCCCATTCATTAGCTCTACAGTTTCATTTCGCTTCTCTCCCGCCCTATAATTTGCATGTAATTAGACTCAGTCATTACTTCTCGAACTAGTATTTTTTCCGTTCCTTTTTCGCGTTAATTCCAATTTGTTGTTGGAGAAAACAATTCTCCAAGGAGTATTTTACTAACGCAAGGAGTATTTTTCTTACCAGTTACGTGCTCGATATACTAATTTTCTAATATTCTTATTACCAATTTTAGTTTTGATTTAAAATATTATGTACTTAAATCCTATAAATCCTAAACCATTGATAAAGTAAGGTGTGTAATAAATATTGTTCTAATTTATAACTTTTTGGTTCGAAGATATAATACTTATAATTTCGAAATCGTTTCGGCCAAGATTTGTCACGTTTACTAAAAAACACAGAATTCAAACATCAGTTCACTACACCAAAGGTTTGTCCTCGGTGGGGTTTTCCCCCCACAACTTAGCGCTAAAGGCAGAGCCTTTAGATTTGGGCTATGAAAGTCAAAAAAGGTCAGGGCATATTTTATACTTAACGTGCCCCTTTCAATCGCTGCAGTCATTTTGTGGGCCACTGGCACGGATCTGGCTGGTGCGTTGAAGTAGGTCAGCTTTGATATCCGCGCTGTGACCGGAAAACCTTTTTATTTTTACTAACAATTATATTCAATATGCGCTTAGGGTTCGTGCTTGTTCGAGTTTGCACACAGCGGACAGCGATTGTATTATATTTAAAAAATAATCGAATGAAATCGTTAGTAGACTCATATAAAACGGTAATCACTACGTAATCCAATGAAAATTGTAACCACGATGGTGAACATTATGTCTAAAACAAAACTAAATGTAACCCTTATCTATAAGTAACCACGTTGTTCGGCACTGAAAATGTGTAGTGGATGGACTTCTTCAGGCTGATAAAGATGATGATTTTCAACAGTATTAAATTTACACTTCACCTAAAAATAAAAGCAAGCTGTTTCCTAAAACAAACGCAATATTATTTCGTACGAAAAATAACCCAAAGGAAATATTTTATAGAAGACCAAATGAAAAAACAAAAAAGGTGGCAAAGGCGGTAGAAAAAAAGTTGAATATTTTCCTTACTCCTTTGAAGAAAATAGGTATAAAAGAAAACACGGAAAGGTTTTTATGGCTTCAAATTTTACTTCACACTTTTAGGGAATCAGTGAAAAAGTTTTACTTTATTCGTAGTCTTAAATCGGAAAGTTTTGAGCACCAACCATGAAAACCGATAACTAAAGTTTCGTGGTGACATTTTGAGCTACAGTGCCTGACAACTTAGTAAAACCGTACCACAGTCTAGTTCTTTCTCGTACTTATACGTAAATCAATGGGTAATTCAAGTTTTCACTTCTGTCAGCATTCACTGAGTGCCACAATTTATTATTTTATTATGAACATCTTATGATGATTAAATTTGCAATGGACTCAGTATCAGTCTGATAGCGTCAAAAACTGATGCTGTTTCCTCCTTCTCCATCTTGTTGTCAAAGTGAAGTGCTTACGTTAATTATTTCGCAAGTTTACCCTTAAATAAAAGGGGTTTTAATAAGAAGCGTTTTTGTAACTTTTTTCCTGGTGTGACAATTATGAAGGAGTCTTGTGAAACTTGGAGTCATTTTAACGCACATTTTTATAAGTACTAACCATTTTAAGTTTTGGAAATAGGTAATGCAAAGGTGCGTAGCGCATTAGCATTAATATTCAGCGTGGCAATGCCGCCAGCGTCTTGGGGACGCTTCCGTCTGGTACTGATTTGGATCAGTTGAGCTATCTCTAGATCGTTTGTAACGGTCTGCGGATGGCTCAACTGTTTCTTGTGTATTTTGTATATTTTGTGTATATTTATTTAATTATAAGTTTCTTTGTGCAAATAAATGGCCTAAGGTGACTTTGTCAGACCGCTAAAGTTGACAATTTCAATTATTTACTATTTAACCCTTTGGCATTCATGTTATTAATTATTATAGTATAGGTGTAGGTGGCAATGGGCAGGTAATATAGCTTGAAGAACCGACAACCTTTGGGGAACAAAGGTTCTCGAATGGCGACCACGAACCGGAAGACGAAAAGTAGGGCGCCCACCGACGACATTTTTAAGATCGCGGGAAGTCGGCGGATGGAAAGAGCTCAGAATCGTTCTTCTTGGAATTGGTTAGGGGAGGCCTATGTCCAGCAGTGGTCTTCTTCAGGCTGATGATGATGAGCGGTGGATTTTGTTAATAAATAAAAATAAAAATAAAAAATGATGAGTGTAGGTAGCGTGGTAAACTTTTTGTGAGCTAGCTCTTATACTAGAAACATTTTCGGCTCAGTTGCCTCAGCAAACGGACCGTACATCCCTTGGAGCAAACTGTCTCCTCTACTTTATAGTCTTGTTTTTAAGAATGTCCCTTCAAGATGCTTCAAGTTTACGCCAAACGCCAATAACGGAGATTGTTTGCTTTCCGACCCTCCTATCATTTTGTTTTACGGTGTTATTTTATGTTGCGGTGACCGTAATAATATAACGGTAGCTGTTTTTAACATAAAACATTTTTAGGAGCTTGCCGTCCTCGCATATCTGTTCGTCACGAGGATAAACCTTTAAGTAATGAGTGCTGGCTCATGCAAAAATTGGAAAATCCCAACAGTAACTCTGTCGTTGATTCCGCTGCGAAACTGTATTTTTTTTAACTATTTTTTTATTGGAAAAGAAGTACTGGCTCATGCACAATTTGGAATATCCCAACAGTAACTGTTTCGTAGATTCCCTCTGAGAGACGTTTTTTCATTTACCGACTGTTTTTTTATTGGGAAAAGTACTGAAAACACAGAAGTCAATACATGAGTCTGACGTCAGTGCACGAAAAATCCTTTCACCACACTTAATTCGAAAGAATCAGTGACACGATAAGAAGAAGAAGTACATGAGTAAAACTGGCACACACAATTAGGTCCAAACTAATAGAGCTTCTATTTTCGCTGGGAGGTTAATATATTTTATACGAGTATAACGAACGTGTAGGTTCTTATAAGCCTGCGCACATCTAGGTTATGGCGATGGCAATCAGCTGAAACGCTGTCAAATATGACAGTGATATTTGACAGCGTTTTAGCTGATCGCCATCGCCATCGCCTAGATGTGCGCAGGCCTTAATAGGTAGCATTTATGTACCGTTATTGTACTTTTATGGAAGCTTTATCGTGAGTTTACTGTTTCAATAAAAGTCCAGTTTCATTGTAGCTCTATTTACATTTACCGGTTATACTTTGTTGTTATGTTATAAAAATGTTTATGTTATTTTTGTGACGTGATACAAACATTTTATTGGTATATTTCATTAAGCCAGTGTTAGGTTTTTTTATTGTGAGATAACAGCTGATGAATATTGTGGTTTGAAATCTGGATTTATCAATTAAATACATTAAAATAATAGTATAATAATACAATTTTATTAACATTATTATGAAGCTCTCGGTGGATCAGTTTGAGTCTGAGTCAAGCCTCAAGCATAGATTTTTAACACTTTTCAATGGAGACTTGACAAAAAATTTAGTATTCAGAAGTATACTCAGACTCAAGAACTGGTGGCCTTATAGACCTAGCATTAAGACGTTTCAAAGTGATCCTTGTGATACTATTGAATACATTCATATTTGACTTGACTTTGATCTTCATAAAGGTCAAAACATTACTAACAAGTGATTTATTTTAAGAAATATAATATTAATTAACTGTTGTAGCAGATTGTACTTGGTTCTAAGTTCACCTATCAACTAACACTTCAAAGTATTCCTACCGCGGAGATCCATTAGAAGACTTGGTGAAATATCCTACTGAATATTTAAACACTCCACGGATTTAGCAACTCTCTTGGGCCCGCATCAGTTATCGTCTTGTCTAGCGAGTCTCTCGCTTATATTATAAAGGAGTAAGTTTTGATTGCGTGTGAATGTACAGTTATTATTATTATTAAGCCATTTTATTTCCGAAGACGAAACATTACGTAACATAGTTACATAATATTATAAATTCATTTTAATTATTATATAAATTTAGTTTTTCTGTAAATATGATTTATTATTAATATTTGAGTTGTACTATTATTATTGTTGTTATACTTTGCCCACTTGAGGGCAAAAGCCTCCTCCAACCCTCTCCAATTGTTCGTGTCTTTACGTTGAATGTACATGTTTTTAGTGGGTTGGAGGGTTTTGGTCTTCTCTTTCCGTGGGGACCAGCCATATTGGGAGAGGAAGTGTTTTTGTTTGTTTGTTCTTTCTTATTTTCCGAATCTAAAGTAGTAGGCAACAAACAATGCACATCGGCTAATTTCGGCTTCATAGAGCGTAGTGTACGTCAGAAAGAGATAGCGCTCTACAAAGCCGAAAAGCCGATGTGCAATATTTATTGCCTGCAACCGTATGTTGGTACTTGGTACTCATGTTTTTTTTACAATAAATGTTCAACTCAACTGTAAAAGTATTTGGAGCAATTAATTATACTGATTAGCCATTTTGTAATGCCGCTAGAGGCTAAAACGGTTCGTTCGAATCAGAACAAAGTTTGGACGCTCCGATAAATGAAGTTAAATTTTCAGTAGTACCCAAGAGATTTCGGGATTAGTTATCTGTATTATTACCAGTATTTACACAAAACTGGTAAATTGAATATTCTGTGATAAATCTGAAATATTAACTTCTTCTTCTTATCGTATCAATGACTCTTTCAAACTAAGTGTTGTGAAAGGATTTTAATTTATTTTAAGATTTTACTCTCTAAAACGCGTACACGACTTTAATCATTGTTACTATAGTCACCGCGTTACCAACTGAGTCGCCAATTGGCCCTTTTCAGGGCCACAATACTATCTACTATGTTTTTATCTGATTTTAATCTTACCAATATGTGCATATAACCATCTTACACCCATCACTATGCAACCCCATAATCACAAGGGCGAGCGAGATAGATATAGTGAAATGATATATGGCCGCACGACTTAGTTGGTAACGCAGTGACTAAAATATGAATGTCTAATACTAATAATTTTGTTTTTTTTTCTAACAAACGGTGCAAAAGTTTGAAAATGCTCGTTATTTATTCAAAAACTTGTGTAAAGCTTTCATGTACGAGATCGTATGTTTGCAAGCCTTGGACCAGCGGTGAAGTATTCTTACTATCATTACACCAAAATTCTTCGTGTACTGCAGTAGAACTTGTGAGTTCCACTGCTGTTTGAAGTTTGAGTTTGTGTGAAAACATGCATAATTATATTATAAATGATGAAACGGGTATATAACGCAATTAGCTTTTTTGTTAAACCGTGGGTAAAAGTAATATTAAAATTAATTATAAAAATATATACACGATAAATACCCATTTTATCAATATAATTATTCAATTATGCACTATGATTGGGTCATTCATTTCTAAGTAGTCTTAAATAAAGTTTATGTTTTCCCTTATTTTCATGATTATAAACTAAAAAGACGTCCCTATGCCATTGTAAACAAACATTATTGCTAAAAAAGCACTTGTACATTTTAAATAAGCAGCAAGCGAGCCGAGTTAAACTGGAATTAAGGCTAATCCAGGGTATAAATTACCGAAATCCCAAAAGGCACAAAACTGAGACAGCAACGTTCTACTGGAGAAAACGCATGAGGGTCATTACACAAGACTAAAATCCTATTTATATATAACTCTGTCTCTCTATTAAATATTGGTTAAATTATTCTATTTTTGACATTACATCATAATCAAAAACAAAAAAATACCCGGTTCGTTAAAATTTATCCAAAATTCATCCATTGCTCGATCCGTGCAAATTATACTCGATCATTTCAAATATTTTTTCATTATTATTTCTGTCTATGCTATCTATCACGGTTTGCAATCTATCACGTATACAAATCCAACTACTTCTTACTTACGTGTCGTTGGTTTTTTGAACCAAGTGTGCTGAAAAGATTTTAACCAACTACTGAAAAATCATGATGATGAAGCAAAACTACGAAGATTTTGCTACTGTTTTTTCAGCGGTAGTACTGTCAAGTGCACGAAAGAAGCCTCTTTGAGGCGCACTTAAAATCCTTTCACCACATTTGGTTACAAAAAATGAGTGACACGATAAGAAAAAGATGCGGTACTTTCCTCTATGCGTACAATATCACGATAAATAAAAATACATACTCATCCAGTTAACAAACAGAATAAACTCTAATCCATCGTTTTGAACACAATTGATTGTTCCGACCCGTCCTCAATTGGTGTTGGCAGGTATTGGAGAACACTGAGCGATGAGTCTCATCAATAAAACATCTGGATTCCAATGCAATTTCATTACTTTTTCACGAACGACTGCGTGGACCGACACGTAATCATGACCTTTATACATTTTGGATAAACCAATTTTCTATGCAATTAACTTGAGAGAGCATATTTTATCTTACTGCTAATTATGACTTAGCCTGATATAAATCTATTTTTTTTCATCTATCTTATAGATAGTGCAATTCACGAAGACGCGCCCCTCGCGGGGTGCGGGGAGTTTGCTCCGAGCGGCAGTCGCGAACCGTAGTCTATTCATTGTAGTGTGCGTGTGCACTCATAGGTAATTAGTGTGTACCGATAACACTCAAACATTGACGGAAGCTTGCACACATATACTATAAACGGTTAGGAGGAATAGTGGGGCGCGCCTTCGTGGATTGCACTATCTATATCACGTATGTAATTCATTATTGATCACAATGATCACCGCTCAGAAAGATAATACAGGATCTATGAAGATTTTTGGAAAAACATTGGGTGTCCTTATCGCTGAGAGCGAGCTCTTCCAGGCAACTTTTCCAGGCTATAAAACATATATACATAATGTTATTATTATAAATATAAATAAGGAAACCACTAAGGTTTGTAGGGATAATGCTTCTAGAGAGTCGATTATAAATAAGTAATTACAGATTACTTTTCATGTTCTAATAAGTAATGGCGTTTAAGTACAAAAACATTTATTCAAAATAAATATACATTTCTTTATCCTTATTTCCTCATAACAAAAAGATCAATAACTTTATACTTACTAAACATTGTGCGGACTGAAAGCAAACAAGTACAACAAAGGCATCAGTGAACCACTTAAGCCTTGCGCACTTCTAAGCGTTCTACAGTGGCGATCAGTGAAACGCTGTCAAATATGAGAGCGAAATACTCGTAGTAGAACGCTTAAATGGGTGCAAGGCTTTAGTTCTAATCTCGTGATCCGGAGGACCACTGAATAATGTGACCTAAGTCTAAGTGTATAGAATTTGGAACGCTCCTGCAATTTTCTCTGAGAAGTCGTAAGCTGGTTTATCGTCTGCAACAATCCACGTGGACCCGCTTGTACCGTGATTGATCACTTGTATTATTCCATTCACCGCGGACGCGACTCTGGAACAAAGTTTTCTTATTACAGGATGTACTAAAAAGACTAGCACAAAAATCATTACGTATCGTCTTGAACCAAATTTATTTTATTTATTGATCACCAACATAATAAACACTAGTAAAATACAACAAGATAATGCTTAAGAATACAGAGTCAAGTGCTATTATAATTATAGGTGAAGACAGCATGCGTACAGAAATATAAACGAGCAACAGAAGACTTATTAACTAACATGACCAATTAACTAACACTATTTACATAAACATACACCTACATAATATTACATACTAAGGTTAAACAATTTTTTAATTGTTTAACCTTAGTATGTGAGGAGAAAATTATAATTCATAATAAATAATTCATAAATAAATGAATCAAATCAAAAGTGTATTTATTCAGTAGGACCGCAAGGATCTCTTTGAAAGATCTTAAAGCTATAGGTGAATCTAGGTGCTAGTTCCACGAGACCAAGACTAGAAGAACATTGACATTAGAATAATACTACTTAGCACCGATGGTTTAACTGTGGAGTGTTGCTTCGTAGCTCCCTATTAAATCTATATTTTAAAGAAAGTTACACTATTTATAACTCAAAAACGGCTAAACCATTTTGGTGGAAAATTGGTGGGGAGAGCTTAGAACTAGAAGACGGACATAAGAATACTTTTTATCCCACAAAAGCTGCGTTCACCACACAAATATTTGTTCATAATATTTCTCGCCATCGGTTCCAGTCCCAAGCCTTTAAAATATTATCCTAATAAAGGACGAAATCAAATCTAAATCTTATACCTTTAAACGAGAAAATCTTGTATATATATATATATATATATATTTAGGATCTCGGAAACTGAGCCAACGATTTTCATGAAATTAAGTATACAGGGGTTTTCGGGGACGATAAAACGATCTAGCTAGGATTCATTTTTAGAAAATGTTTAGAAATGTCGAAAAGTAAATAATCAACTTTATCATAAAATCGTAACTCCTAGCGCCATCTGTTGATTAAGTCATGAGTTAGTGGGACAGAGAACGCCATCTATTGACGAGTAGTGGAGTTTATTATTATAAACTAACAACTTTAACTTTTATGAGTTTATTTTTATAATTTATTATTATTATAACACAACAACAGTTTACCAAAAAAAAAATACCGAGCGAAGCTCGGGCACCAACTGCTAGTATATATATATATATATATATATATATATATTTAGGATCTCGGAAACTGAGCCAACGATTTTCATGAAATTAAGTATACAGGGGTTTTCGGGGACGATAAAACGATCTAGCTTGGATTCATTTTTAGAAAATATCGGCGTTCGGAGTTACGAACAAACTACTTTATCGTAATATCATTACTCCTAGCGACATCTATTGCTCAGAAGCAAAAACTAAGCTCTATGAGAACCTGAGAACTCACAGAGAACGCCATCTTTTGACGAGTTTTGGAACTAAATGACTACATAAACACTCTTTAGACAAGTTCCGGAAGTTTCCATCTCATTGCACTCGTGATTTTTTTTTAAATAACCATTTCTTATTTTTTTATTATTATGTAGTATGTTAGTAAGATCGAAAAATATGATTTCATCATTCACACGTTATTAAAAAATACCGAGCGAAGCTCGGTCACAAACTGCTAGTATAAGTATTATAAGTGCAAAAAAATAAACCTATTGCAAAACATCCCTTTGACTATAACTTACAATATTTTGGATCACGCTGTACATTCCTAGCTCAAGTAAATATGAAGGATGATGGAACGCGGCGAGATTGCTTTATTTATCGCTTTGTTTTTAGCGATTTTGGATGATTGCTTTTATTGATCGGACTGCTCACTGAAAACTAATATCATTTCTTAGAACTTACGCAGTTTGTGAAATAATCTAGATAAAAATAAATTGGAAATCTCGAATTGAAGTAAAATTTATACCGACTAGATATTATTTGTTTATACTACTAGCTGATAAATCATGCACTAGCCCACCTAAAGTTAGGTGGTAACCATCGCCTATAGCAAAGCATTGCTTCGTAGGTCACGTACGTCAGAAACGTGATCTACGATGCTGCCCTACGTCCATCAACTTGGGACATTCAGATGTTTAGCCGGACGTTCCAGTAATTTCACCGGTACCCACAGCCTTGAGCCGGAACACAGCAACGCTTCTTTACGGCAGAAAAAAGCATAGTGTTTCACTAGACGAGCCCTTCACAAAGAGCCTACAAATAATAAATTAGGTATACCTGATTTGAAATGATAACATTTTTGTAATCTTCTCCGTGGTTGGATATTTATTTACAAGAGCCTAGAGACGAGATAAAAATGTGGCGACATCTCGTCACTAGGCCCAACAATTTGTTTATCTTATCATTTAAAACACTGTCTACCGTAAGATACTAAATCATATATTATTTAATTCTTTATTGCACCAAAAATAAGTTACAATAGGAGAGTTTAATCCTAGACAGCATTTTCTACCAGCCAACCTTGACAGGTGAAACAAAGAGATTGGCGTGCATAAAATGTAGCAGAAAACAGTTTTGATAAACCTACGTAACATACCAACTCACTATTAACTATTTTTTCCTATATTTTTGAGAATAATAATTTCCTATGTTTGTGATAGAATCAGAAATGAGGATATCCGTAGAAGAACCAAGGTCACCGACATAGCTTGTAGAGTTAGTAAGTTGAAGTGGCAATGGGCAGGCCATAGAGCTCGAAGAACCGACAACCGTTGGGGAATAAAGGTTCTCGAATGGCGACCACGAACCGGAAGACGAAGCGTTGGGCGCCCACCTACCAGATGGACCGACGACATTGTTAAGATCGCGGGAAGTCGATGGATGGAAAGGGCTCAGAATCGTTCTTCTTGGAAACGAGTAGGGGAGGCCTATGTCCAGCAGTGGACTTCTTCAGGCTGATAATGAATGAATGAATGAATGATGTGAGAATTTACCTACCGAATTTATGATTAGTGATTTAAGGATTTAGTCTTAATGGTCCTATAGCAGTCAGTTTAAGTCAGTATAGTTATAGAGATGGCAACCGATAAGTCTGTTGTTATCTCTATTTGTTGACGTAAAAAAGACAGCGACAAGAGACTGTTTTAAAATCGTTAAAAACTTTTGTATGGATAAAAGACGAGACGACAACTGATCGTTTCTATCGTAAGTTTTTAAACTTACGTTAAAACGATCGGAACGAGCACCAGCATTGAGTCCATTTGAGTAAAAAAATGTTGTTTCATTCTTTCAAAATTGTTCAAACTGATCGAGCAAAACTCAGACTAAGGGTACTGGTATTACTAGTAACGCAAAAATCTTTTGTAAGAAAAACATTTAAAAATCTTGTGGAAAAATTCACCTCACATTCACCGTCTCACCGTATGCTCGAGATTTACCTGCAAAAGTGTTTCGTGTTAAATGTTGTTTCGCAAACTCACTTCTGTCTGACGGCTACTCTGCTGGTAAGCTGTGTCTGGTCAAAGTTCTGCAAATTGCTTCGCTGGAGAATGGCGGTGTCTGTTGGGCCGAGGCACACTGTCAAGACGCGCACTCGCGTCCTTTTGTAGTGCTCTTCAGACTGCAACAGGAGATGGCTTTGAAATTTTAAAAAGAAACTCAAGGTTTTTAAACTATTGTACACAAATCAAGGTTGTTTTACTATCTATAATAATAGTAGATTGCTTTTTTGTGTTTGTTTAAATTTGTATAAGTATTTCAAATACGATTAATTAATTGTGACGGATTATATTAATTGAATTGTATACAGAACAATTTAATATGTTAAATTATACTGAACATTTATAACCAAGTGCTTTCTTTGATCTTAGATACCAGTAGGTACGTAAAAAAAAAGATGGGAGATGAGTAAAATAAGAAAAATAAAAATGTGTAATTTAGTATTTTGGTTTTGTTGGTTGTACAATGTACAACAATAAACATCTTTTTAATCTCAATTATCTTTAAATAAAAATAATCAAACAAAAAAATATTATGTAGCCTTGATCTTAGAATGTAAAAACATTAATGAAAAAACTCCTTGCGTTATGTCACCCACCAAGCACCCACCTCAAATGCTAAAAGAAGCAATGAACTCAGTTTACGAGAGTATTTTCATATTATTACGAAATAACATCCTTTCATTTGAACTCCTCAGCTGTTAACTTTAGCATAATAACATTATCTTGCGTAATTTAAAGATAACATGCTTTTTGGAGATAAAGGGGAGTAGAAATTGAGATAGTGACCTCGAGATTTTTATTCTAGAGCGGAATTATTTTCACTGAGCCGGCTATGGACGATTTACCTAACAAAAGGTACAGTAGGATACAGCTCAAGTTACCTAAAAACAAAGAAAAATTACGCTTACTGCGAGGACATAAGAGCTAGCAGTGTATAGTCTGATGCGTATCCTTGTGTACGAGCTTTTAGATTAGTATACCGTGTGAAGAAACGAAAGAAAAGTCAGGGAAATAATTGCACTTTTTAAATTAAAGCAATGAGCAATAATTATATGGAAGAGTCTGACCGCGACCACGGCTGTTGTAACACGGTCGAAACGTTGCGAAATAATAAAGGCAATCGTGATAAATACCCGTTTCTTTCATACAATTAGGAAAATAATTGTCTTCACATTTTTCGAAATACTGTATGGCTGTATACGCATGGAAATTTTATCTGCTTTAACAGAGGAGCAGGGGTCATATCTTACCCCCATAGAAACGCTGTACTGCAGAACAGCATTCTTCGTAGCAGCGTAGACGGGGAGATGGCTGCCAAGTTTCAGCGCTAGAAGCGACGAAATGTTGACCACGGTCCCTCCAACTCCTCTTTTCTCGGGCCCCATTGCATCTATAGCTTTGAGTGTACTAAATACCGTGCCTGTCTGAAAAAAAAAACAAGTATCGGTGTAATGGCAAGAATCAAGATGGAGAGGAAGAGGCTGCGAGGACGGAACCCGATTCTGTGGAGTGACCAGGTGAGCTCAGTAACAGACTCCTCCGTGAGCGAAGCCATCCATGCCGCGGAGGACAGAACCCGATGGAGGAACATAGTGCAGACTAGGGTCCTGCATAAAGGTCACGACCCTCAACAGTGAGGATACCGTTGCAAGAAGGAGGAGGATAAATAAGCAAAGTAGGTCGTCACTACGGGTTCTTTAACCGTCATTATCGGCCTGGAGACTTCCACTCTAGGCATGAGCCTCCCTCAAACTTCTAGGAAGCACGGGTCTGAGTGGTCTAGCCACTGACTTCTCATATTCAAAATTATTTTCAGTTCATAGGTTCATAGGGTCTTGTCCTCCATGATCCCAATCATAGAAAAATAATCTTTCTCCCTAGACTTTTTGTCAATGTTCCCAATCCAAAGAATAAAACACTATCTCCAATTTTCCATCTCTGCATCCGTGTAAACATTTCAATAATACTCAAACTATATCGAAGCGTAGCAAAAGTTGGGAGGAAGTTGGAAGTTGTTGTTTGAAATGAATTGTATGGTCGATTTCATTTTGTAATCGTATTCAGGACACAATGGTTTGAATGTAATCGGGGAAATCTCTACGTTGAAGTTAGATTATCTTCGTAATTGAATCATTGAGTTGTGAATTGAAGCATAATCTCTTCCTTCCTTTGTTTAAGGCAGACTAGGCAACCATATTTGCTATGGCATAGTAATGCATCCGTGTGATATTGATTTACTGTTGACAAACACTGGATAAGATGATCGAAAGACGGACTCAGATGTCTCATCTTTTGAAAGACCTACAGATGGCACCAAAGGAATTTACATCTCTGAGCACTTCAATTCTTCGGAAGGCATGCTATGGTTGGTCTTGGCATTATATCAAACTTTTGGCTATGACAAAGTTCAGGGCGGCCCAAAAAACCCGACATCAAACTCAACCACACTTGTAAGGCGAGTTTAATAAAATTGACCTTTAAAGTTAGTGATTGTGGTGAGTGTTTATCAAAATTCGAATAACATAAAGCCAAATAACCATGGGTATATAATTTATCATTACATCGAACAAGCCACGACAAGGATATCTCAAAACTTACGAAATTCACATCAATCATCCGCTTAAAACACCGCTCGCTGTCACTGAGCACAGCTGCGTTGTTCACTACGGCATCCAGTCGACTGTACTTTTCCAGGACGTGGCTGTAAGCGGCCGAGAGCTGTGCCTCGTCTGAGACGTCACACTTTATGAACTTTGCTCTCAGCGCTCCGAACTTTGCAGTAAGTTCAACCTCTAGTGAGGCACCTTCACGCTGCGCCGTGTCCAGAAATGCGACGTACTGGAAAGGTGTAGTAAAGGTTGAACATTATTTATTTATCATTAGAAGCATAAAGGAGAGATGATTTTTATAACAACTTAAGTACCAATGTACCTACGAGAAACTCGTGAATTTTGAACGACAGCTATTTAAATACAGACTGGCAAAAAATTCAAACAGATTCAGGAAATGTTGTCTTTTGTAGCTAGGAAATTAATTGTTGGTTTACTTATTTGGGGCACACGTAATAACTGGGGAATTCCCAAAACCTAGTTAGGTTTTTGGTTACGGCA
Organism: Thera britannica; assembly: GCA_939531255.2. Classification (NCBI taxonomy): domain Eukaryota; kingdom Metazoa; phylum Arthropoda; class Insecta; order Lepidoptera; family Geometridae; genus Thera; species Thera britannica. The sequence continues at coordinate 3,744,762 of OW618041.2, read as the reverse complement.
CTAGATGCACGTACTAACTGATAATTCATGATCTAGTATTGACAAACAAACAATGTGTTTACTTTAGTAATAGCTTCTAACTAAGCCAGTGTTTAGTTGTATTGACCAAACATTAGCATTGTATAGCCAAGAGCCAATTATAATGATGAATTATGTATTTTTAGATATTTTGGATGTTCTTAGCCTGAAAATAATAATGGCATATTTAAATATGATTTGGGGAAAATGTTTAGGCTTGTATTCCGGAATGTTTATCACCGAGAGGCACAATATATTTTTCTTCTTCTTCTTCCTGCCCTTATCCCACTATGAGGGGTCGGCATAAATATCATGTTTTTCTCCTCAATTCCCCTCTGTCAGCCGTCATCAACATTCACTTCTCTTTTGATTTCATTTTATTTTACGGTGTTTGCTACACTTATGCAAAATCACAAGAATTACCCTTACCAAGGGGAAAGTCGTGGGTTCAAATCCCACTCGGCTCTTAACTTTTGGGAATTTATTTGAGACACAGTAATATTTTCTAATTTGGAATCCCGGCATAATAGAAGTGAACCCCTGACTATGAGTTCAAGTGTTATAACTTTAACGTAGCGTTCAAAGTCACTATAAATTAAAAAAGTTACCGATTAAATGTGAAATATTTTCAAGTTTTAAGAAAATTTCATTACTCTCGCATTTTCGCTAAGCAGAGCTCGCACCACCCCGGCGCCAACCCCCGCTGCGCCTCCCGTCACCAAAAACACTTTATCTTCTATATTATTCGATCTTTTCACAAAATCGGCTGCCATTTTCTACCAAAATAATAATTTAACGCACAAAATTTATATTAAATAATTATAACAAAAGATATTTGATTTATTTACGGAGTTAATCTGTTAAATAATTCTCAGAAAACACAAACTGCTGGCTACAACACAGCCAAACACACTGAGTCAAAGAATGTTATCAAAGTAATTTGGAAACAAAGTCTGTCATAAGTAACTGAGCAACTATAGTACATTGTTACCTGAGTGTTGAAAGTCACGTTTTTTGAGTCCCGAGACGGGTTTGGCGCCAGAGCGTAAGCGAGGGCGCCAATGGAGCTTGAGGGACTTAAAAGACTTTCACCCGAGGTAAACACTGTGCTTTTCATTACGAATACAAGTAAAGTAAAAATAAAAACATGAAAGAAAAATTTGTGAAAATGAAGATTGAATTGCCGCCTTCCCGGTTTTTTTTCTTTTTCTCTGGCGGGCCTTCGGCTACGGCTCGCCAGCATTATTCAGCCATTGTTTTCATACTCATAATTTAAAAAATGGTAAATTGTTTGCTCAAATCTATGCTATTTTAAATAAATAGTTGAAGCTATATATTAATCAAGTAATTTAGAAGATATATTATTTATTTAATATTATCTTTATGTTATTTAAATTTAAATTTTACATTGCGCTCTAATTAGACTTTTTAAACTTCTTACCGTTGTTTCCAACCTACTTGCTGAATAAAAAGTTGGAATTTGGTTCAACGACCTCTTTGCAGTCAGAAAGACTTTAGAAAGTTGGAACATGGTTGAATAAAATAGAACTTGTTTTTTTTATAATTTGACAGCTGTCAGTAGAAAGCGATTCTCCCTAGGGCTGAAAGTTTTACTTTCAATTAGGCCCCTCAGGCAACTACAGACCTACTTTCAGAGTATGAGTAATGAAAAGTAATTTTAATCGCTATTGTTGCTAGCGCGGAATCAATTCTAGTGTTATAATAATCAAATCGGCGGAATGAAAAAGCAGAATAAAAATGGAGTAGTTGAATAAATACAACACCCTGAGAAAGTGAGTGAGTGATATAAGTGTACTATAACCAGACAACCGTAGTTTTTTTCAAAATTTAATTCGTTCTGGTATGAAGATCATTTCGCAACAATACCGATTTGGACATCTACTTGTATAGGTATTTACTGTACCCATACTCAACCTTGTATATTGATCAACAATGTTTGTGTAGTTGAATGTACCTGAGCGTTTTCGATACCAATGCGCATTGTTATCAGCCGATAAGAAAGACTCATTGGCTTTGTAGATGTTTATGACTATTGTTTTGAAATAATGGCTCTTTGATTGGTTTTGTTAGATTATAGTTGAAGGACGTGAACACATGGATGAGCTGTGTGAAAGATGACATGTATAAAAGAGGAGTGAATGCAGAGATTACGGCTGACAGAGGGGAATAGAGAAGGGAGACATGCTGTGCCGACCCACTTAAAGTGGGATAAGGGCAGGAAGAAGAAGCAAGTTGAAGGACGTATATCTTCGTTTTAGGGTTCCGTAGTTTTGTGTTGAGTATGAGAAAGCTAGAGGTATGCACATTAAAATATTACTTTAGCTTTTCATGCTTACTTTTCCTATGTTCGCGTTGGAACTAAAATCACCATTTGAAAAAGGAAGGTTCAAATACGTCATGGCATTGGTTGGGAATCAATGTATGGAGTATTTCTCATTGTATTGGCATGGTATTCGTGGCGCTAACCCGTTTTTTTACGTAGGTATTTTGTTTTTTTATAAAATTTTAAAGCTTAAGAAAACTGAACGGATGTCTGTCGTGTGTTTATCCTTTTATATTCTAGCAACATGAAATAAATCACAGCAACAGAGTTACTTTTGGTATGGGTAAGTAGCTTTAGAACCCTATCAAGGGATTTGAATGGGTTTTTATTATGCCTAAAGAATATAGTAAGAGCAGTATCTGGGATTGTTAATAGACCATTAATTTTTTTTGACGGATGTTCAAATATTTGCTTGCAAAATTTGAAATATTTATAGAACTTTCAAATACTTTAACGGTCGATTAGCAATCTCTAAAACCAACCCTTTATTAATTTTACTTCCTCGGCTAACTTTTACAAAAACCGACGCTCCAAAATACTTTTAACTTCAAATTTATCATTCCACAAAGCCTCTAAATCGTGCATGCGAAAATTTTACATCCTGAACGTAATCTTTGAAGATATTTTTCTTCGTGCTTGATTCTACATTACAGGTTGTTCACAAAAACCCATTGCCACAGAATACTAACGTAGATAAAACTGTTGGGACGATGTGCACTCATGCGATTTTGGGAACTCAAGCCAGTGAATCAAAGATCATAGTCCTGTGACGAAGCTACCCGATTCACGAGAAGTATTCTAATCTCCACACTGAATCTAAAGGCAGTAAGAAGAAGGTTCATTTTTGATTAAATGTGTGTAAGCTAGTGAGGACCTCAGGCAGCTCATTTCATCTCGAGGAGTTGACGCGGCGAAGCGGCCTTTTGAAGAGCGGCCGCTATTGACTACGCAACAACAACCTTTGATAGCAGCCTCGCTTCTCATTTTTATCAATATGTTCTTTTTTTATAAATATAAAAATTAAAAAGTTGCAGAAACACAGCGATATCTACTAATACATCATGCCTCATATCAAGCCATAGACAGAATAAACGTCTGCGTTCATCACACAAATATTTTATTTCGGTGGACATTGAACGGAAAATCTTAGCAGAAGCCAGAAGTATTGTGTCTTGAGAATATCAAAATACCGTATCGGTTAAGGCCTGCTTACATCTAGGCGATGGATGGTGATCAGTGAAACTCTGTCAAATATCGCTGTCATTATTTGACAGCGTGTCACTTATCGCCATCGTAGATTGCTTAGATATGTACAAGGCTTTATATCGGCCACAAGTATTACCATTTGCCAAATCGAAGCAGTTCTAGTCTTTAGTTTTAATTCGTTAAGTTTCAGTGGTCGCACTGAAACTTATTTTTATTTTAATTACTTCTGGCTCACACATTCTCGCTTTATTAACTGTAGCGTGTATAGCGTAGGCTCGAAATAATAAAACGCGAACAAAAGGGGTGCTTCACAGCGAGTGCGGCCGCCTGCTCCGGAGGACTGTACAAAGGTGGTTTACACCAGAATGGAGTCATGACTTTATAATAGGGATTATTGTGCTACTAGTTTCTATCTACGGCTTTGGTCGCGTGAAAAAAAACACGAATAAATTGAAAAATAATCAAGATTCTTCAGCTTTTTTTTCAGATTAAGGATAAATTGAAGGATGATATTATTAATCCTTAAATTTTGTTGTGCTTTTTTTTACTGCTTTAATTATCAATACACCTACGGAAACTTACCCAATTTTTCGTGAAAAAAAAAAGCTAGTAAGAAAACTTTATCTTTAGAGAGATTTCAGATTATTGGAGTTTGTAACAACAAACGTTAAATAATTATATTTCTTTACAGAGTAAATAATTATTTCTATTAACTCCACTTAAACTAATGTGTGTTTGGTGTCTGTAACGTAATTGGAATGAGAAGTATGAATATGTAACAAAATAAAACGCTGTAATTTCTGAAAATAAAAAACGTAAAGCGTAAAACCAGAATGATACTCTTTAAACAACCACTTTGCAATTCACCTCTGTAAAAGTGTAACCTACCTGCACGTTCCAGTAACGTTACCATGATGTTCTCAGGCAGATCTGGATTGTATGTTCAACGAAATAGAGATTAAAATTGCATGCTGGTCTACCGTATTTACAAGAGCAAATGCCTGAAAAATCGTTAAAACAAAGTACAAAAGCAAATAAAAGTGGCGAGCACACCTAACTGCGGGCGGTACAAACAAATCTCGCTCCCTGTGGTGCTACTCGGAAACTCCTCGGGGTTACTTATTGCTTAGTTGGTAGTAGCTCTGCTTTTTGGGCTATACAAATAATAATAGTTCTTTATTGCAGACACGTGGTCCATAGGTTGACATACAAAAACAATGTAAAACAATATAAAATACAAGATTGGTACACGATACTATAGGTTGTGAGTCATCTTCACCACCCACATTTCAGTAGTAGTAGAGCTCCTTGTGTGTGGATAGTCCGGGGAAGAACTGCCGCCATGCCTGTTTCTGTCGTGATGCAACATTGCTGTGTTTTGGTTTGAAGTGTATGGGTGCCGGTGAAATTACTGCCACGTTAGGCTGAACATCTGTTAGCCTCATGTTGATACACGCAAGGCAGTGCATCGTAGGGCATGTTCCTGAAGTGCGTGGCCTACGAGGCATTCAAGACCACTACCACGCGCCGTTCAAAGCATCTCTTCAGACGCTTCCAGAATCCAGTCACATTTTATAATTATTTTTAATGTTAAACTCTATTTATTTTAATAATAAAATATTTTTGCATAGTGCAGTGTTCATGGTAGATTTTTTGCACTTATTTTGCTCTCTTTTATTTGCCGAAGGATGAACGCAAACACAAAACGCTACACCCTGTTAAAACGCCCCGGGCGTTTAAAACTTTTGCTGAGCTAAGGCTGAGCCAAGTAAATTAAAAAGTTTTGAGGCTCTTGGTTATACTGTTTTGTTAAGTAAGATGACCTCGTTTAAGAGAAGCCAGTTTAAGTGGCTGCATAAGGTTTAAGTCGGTACACGCAATGCTGAAACTTCTTTCAGCTTTGAAACCTCCAAAATGAGTAAAGTTAGGGCTCTACTTAAATTGGTTTGCATAGTAGGTAAGGCACAAGATGCCTAGAATGTGGTACGTTACATAGGGATACAAATCAGACTAATGCTTGCTCTTAGGTCCTTGTGGTAAGCGTAATTTTTCTTTGTTTTTAGGTAACTTGAGCTGTATCCTTCTGTACAAGCTTTCTTAAATTGAGTATAGATGGCGTTGTGTGAAATGTCTTTTAAATTCCATTTTCAAATAACATTGCTGAACCGCTTTTTCCTTTCAGTAAAAAACGAAGCAAATCTTTGAAGTTTTTCAAAGTAATCGTGAAATTTACTTTAGTTCCTGCATAAATTTACACAGCTAGACAAATTGCAGCACCTGTTTGTAAATAAAACACTTTATACAAATGCTACACGGCTGCAATACTGTTTCGTACTGCCAGTTTCGTGAAACGAAGTTTGTTTGTTCAAGAACAAAGTTCTTATTGTAAGTTGTAAAGTATAAGTATTTCTATTTGTGTAACCTACTATTGGCCTTACGTTGTTACCTTTCTGTTCTTGTTGTTGTTGGTTTTCCTACAATTATCATTTTGTATTAATAATAATCAGATGCATAGTAAATATTTAATAACAATTGCTAGTTATAATGTTTGTTTTTGGACAAAAGGCGGCTTTTTGTGGTAAAATTGGATACAATGAAAGTCAAAAGACGACTAATCAGATTTTTTCGTACGTCTACCTCTACGATACCCGTAGCACCACTGCCTACGAAAATAATTATGTAACTGCTTATTTATTTCAATTTATAGAATAAATAAATAATATAAATGAAATACGTATAAAAACTAATATAAGAGCGTCAGTGTTTATTGTTTGGTATTAAGGTCAAAATTAAAATAACCTGATTTTGTCGTACGAACATTTCATTTGAGGTAAGTAATTTAAAATAAAAACTGTTCAGGGACCTAGATAAATACTGTACAAATACAGTTATTAAAATAATATAGTGAAAATCTGCCTAAACTAGTAATAATTTTGGTATTACGTTTGTATGAGAATTCGCCCTCCGCCGGCCTCTTAAACCTTCTCATTGTTATTACCAGAAATTGTTTAACGGCTCGCTAAAAGTCTCTTGTCACTGTCACTTTTAGGCCAACAAATAGAGATGGCAACATACTTATCGGTCTGCTAAGCTAAATGACTGCTATATGACCATTATGATTGAATGGCGATGATTACCACTTTAAATCAGGCCCCTGTTTAATAAAGCTGGCAATTCGACATAATTAAAGAAAATTGTGGAATTGTTGCACATAGGTTATTAATAAAAGTGACAAATATGTCACAAAAGCGCGACAATTCCACAATTCTGTCGCTTTTTGACATATATGTCGCCATATGGGTAGGCCATATATGCTTGTTCTAACAGCTAGTTGTATAAAAAAAGGCATTCCCTTTACCGACAAATCTTAGCGACCCTGTAAAGCAAAACTAAATGTGATTTATATGTTCTTCAATTTGTCCAGAAGTTTATGAACATCTAATTTGTTGTGTCCCAAAGCCATCGTAATTTATATTCAATAACAAAGTTTCTTCTTGTCAACCAAACTTTCCTAAATTGTAGATAGTTTCTACTCAACTAACGTAACATAAAACTAAATATGCAGGAGTAAGAAAGTTATTTCTGAAGATTGTCCTTCACTGACCGTGCACCAAAACAACACACAAACAAATACATAAAAATATTTCTAAGAATAAATAAATTATAGTTTAAAAAACTAAAAAAAAACGCTTTTATAACTAATTGAACTAAAAAGTTAAAAATAAAACTGTAATAATCAATTGAAAATTTATATTATTGTACAAAAAGCATGGGGTGCTTTTTATAATAACTTCAGATATAATAAACTATTGATAAAATATTTACAACAATCAAAATCAAGCCCCCCACGCTTTTTGTACAATAATATACATTTTCAATTGATTATTACATCGACCTTTGACAGGTGTGCAAAGTTTGAATCAAATCTGATCGTTCAAAGTAGGTTTTTTTTTTTTTTTTTTTAATTTCTTTTTATTTTTTTCATATTGTTGCATTGTCATCGACCTTTGACAGGTGTGCAAAGTTTGAATCAAATCTGATCGTTTAAAGTAGGTTTTTTTTTATTTTTTTTATTTCTTTTTTTATTTTTTTTATTTTTTTTTCATATTATTGCACTGTCATCGACTTTTGACAGGTGTGCAAAATTTGAATCAAATCTGATCGTTCAAAGTAGGGCAAAATCGAGCTCAAAGGGGTCGGTTACATACATACATACATACATACATACAGGTGAACCTAATAAAAGCGTTATAATAAATTATAGTTTAAAAAACTAAAAAAAAACGCTTTTATAACTAATTGAACTAAAAAGTTAAAAATAAAACTGTAATAATCAATTGAAAATTTATATTATTGTACAAAAGCGTGGGGTGCTTTTTATAATAACTTCAGATATAATAAACTATTGATAAAATATTTACAACAATCAAAATCAAGCCCCCCACGCTTTTTGTACAATAATATAAATTTTCAGTTGATTATTACAGTTTTATTTTTAACTTTTTAGTTCAATTAGTTATAAAAGCGTTTTTTTTTAGTTTTTTAAACTATAATTTATTTTACACTTTTTAGTTTTTTTTTTTTTTTTCATGTATTTTTTTTTCATATTATTGCATTGTCATCGACCTTTGACAGATGTGCAAAGTTTGAATCAAATCTGATCGTTCAAAGTTGGTTTTTTTTTAATTTATTTTTATTTCTTTTCATTTTTTTTATTTTTTTTTTCATATTATTGCATTGTCATCGACCTTTGACAGGTGTGCAAAGTTTGAATCAAATCTGATCGTTCAAAGTAGGTTTTTTTTAAAAAAAAATTATTTCTTTTCATTTTTTTTTATTTTTTTTTTCATATTATTGCATTGTCATCGACCTTTGACAGGTGTGCAAAGTTTGAATCAAATCTGATCGTTCAAAGTAGGACAAAATCGAGCTCAAAGGGGTCGGTTACATACATACATACATACATACATACATACATACATACAGGTGAAGCTAATAAAAGCGTTATAAAAAAGAGAAATAGGTATTTTACTAGGAAGGTCTTACGATTCTGTAATACTCTAAAATTTTACTAAATACAAGTAATTTTCCTTTCAAATTTACAATAGCCCTGTAATTTTTCCTGAAAGTTTTTCTTTGTATAAAAGCAATATATCAATAGTATACTACTAGTGATCTTCGGCTTTGCACGGGTGGAAAAATATCCCACTTTTATCACCTTTATCTAGGCTTTAGTGATAACCTATGAAAAAAACAAATCTTTCCCCTTAATAATGATAATATAATAAAACTAGAATATCCTATACTAGCGGCCGCCCACGGCTTCGTTCGCCCCGTTCCCGTTATGCCCCGTTTCCGTTACTTACATCCGTTCTCCGTTACAATATCTTTATAAATTGTCACCTATTTGTTATTCTGATGTATAAGCACAGAGTTATTGTAAAGTTTAATTAAAATCCATTCAGTAGTTTTTACGTGGAAGAGTAACAAACATCCATCCATCCATCCATACTTACAAACTTTCGCGTTTAAAATATATTAGTCTATACGCTGTATATATATTTATATAATATATTCTATAAGTAGATAGCTGAATGCCTCATTAATACAGGCTTTGCTATTTCAGATACCAAACTAACAAACATTAACTAAATTGATTCCTAGACTGATCAATAAACCACATTATTAATGTAGGTAGTAATCACGACATGAATGGTTGGATAAATTGAAAATGTTAAGCTTCAACCAAACCGACGCTACGCTGATATCAAAACTCGAACTGATACTGTTATGTAAATCAGTGGGCTGATGAAATGATCCAAATTACTGGAAAAGATATACATACGTGATAGAACTATTATTACTACGAGATAGAATGAGGATATCCGTAGAAGAACCAAGGTCACCGACATAGCTTTTAGAATTAGTAAATTGAAGTAGCAATGGGCAGGTAATATAGCTCGAAGAACCGACAACCGTTGGGGAATAAAGGTTCTCGAATGGCGACCACGAACCGGAAGACGAAAAGTCCCACCCACCGATTGACAACATTGTTAAGATCACGGGAAGTCGAAGGATGGAAAGGGCTCAGAATCGTTCTTCCTGGAAAGGTGTAGGGGAGGCCTATGTCCAGTGGGCTTCTTCAGGCTGATGATGATGATGATGATGATGATGACTGGGAAAGATTGGATGTCTACAGGAACGGACAAAGAACAGTGGAAGAAGATGGAGGAGACCTTTACGCTAAAAGCAAACACTAAGCCTTTGCTACCATTAAAACTGTAAAACCTAACTATATAGGGAAATAAGAGGCTATTTTATTATTATTACTTGAATAAACCCTAAACACGTTTAATCTGCGTTCACGGTGATGTGTTTGATTACAATCTTCAGATCCTGTAGTTATGTCACGCTGATCACCTCCGTAAGCGCTATGAACGGACATATACGTTTTTTTTTTGTTCTACTATTGCGTGGAGTTTCATTTTGTAACTGAGTTTCATTTAGTTGCGTCGTTGGTTTGAGAGTAGCTTTATTTTGTGAATCGAACCTCTGTTTTAACAGATACGCTTAATTAGTTTCCCGCCCTATTTTGTGGGATTGTAACTTTGTGATCGCAATTACCTGAAACTTGGAATTCGTAAGTATCCTACGGTAGTCTGTATATTAGGACACTTTCCAGACGTGCGTATCCTACCAGACAATGATTTTTTATAGGCGATGGTTACCACTTAACATCAGGTGGGCCATCAGCTAGTTGTATAAAAAAAACATCAACATCAGCCTGTAGATGGCCACTGACTGCTACACACAGGACATAGATTTCCAGTAAGACCATTTTTAAGTCTTCTCCATCCACCAACCAGATAGGAAGGTCTATCTGGTTGGTAGATTAAAGTCGTTGCTTTCTTTTTCAGTCCATGGACTGAAAAAGAAGGCTAAAAACTTTAATCTCAAGCACGATGAGTATAGGTATTTCCTTTTCTATGTTATTTATTTTTAGGAGCAAAATAAGCCTTTGCATTTTTGTAGATGATCTATGATAGACTATAGCGTAGTAGTCAGGGGCACCTGGTGTTTACTCATGCCCCTACTTCCGGGACGCTCAAATGCCTGGGACAGGATGCTAGATGATTTGCACCGCACCTGTACCATTCTGACATAGTCGGCAGTTTTGCACTGGAAAAAAGTACTATGTACAAATTGTAGGAAATATTTTAAACCGACCATAAAAGCTTTGGTGTTAGTACGAGAGATAAATAGTAATTTTACGCAAAATATACCACGACCGAGAACCATAAAAACGATGTGGTGCATCTTGTTGGTAGGAAGCCAAAAACTATAGCTATACCTACTGTAGAATTCATGATAATATTCTACGCTATACATACTGAGCAGACTCATCATCTTCCTGCCCTTATCCCACGCTAAGTGGGGTCGGCACAACAGGTTTTCTTCTTCCACTCACCTCTATCACTCGTCATCACAGTGCTCACTCCTTTCCTGCTCATGTCATCCCTGACGCATTCCATCCATCTTTTCTTTGGTCTACCTCTTCTTCTATAACCACCATCCACATCCATTCCTAACACTTTTCTCGTAATATGACTCTCATCCCTCCGCATGACATGCCCATACCATGCTAACCTATTACTCCTCATCTTACTGAGCAGACTATCAAATAAAAAATGCACGGAAAAATAAATACATAGACTTTACAAAACCTACACGCGTCAACTGCGGGTTTTACCATAACTATCCATAACAAAGTAACGGTACATTATTTCTGTTGCACGTTGGATTTGCCAAAGACGGAAAAATAATCAAGTGGAAAGCGATACTCTGAGTGGTAAAACCTGCCTTGAGAAAAGTAATTTTTGTGTTACTACTAGACACATTTAAATCTCAATCTGGGACGGGGGAGGTGGATATTGAAATATAGGTGGATAATGCTTGCGCCTGAGTAGAGCCTTAAGAATATATTTTTGACACTTTTCAATGGAGAACTGTCAAAAAATCTCTACTTGAGGCTCGACTCAGATTGAGTCTGCGCTGTTTCTGAATACTCCGCTTTCACAATGACATTCCTGCAACTCATCCATTCGGTCTATCCGTTCACTCAATCCTCTTACTCCGCTCCTTCACTCATCCATCTTAACGTCTCGTGGCACACAAATACCATCTTACGTTCCATGTCACATTCCAGTACCTCATCAATATTAGAAAACCAGTTTTTTAGTTTTCTATCATTTTCATACCTCGCTCCAAGTTATTTAAAAACGAGTTTCAGTTTCCAAGTACACATCAGCTTCTCCACATTTCAACAGTGAATAAATTGAAATGCCACATGTCGCCGGCGCGTTGATTCCATCAGGCCCCCGGGCAATCCTGGCGCTGCAAAATTATGTTTTCCACTAGAAAAGAGCGAACATGAAGGGTGTGGATGACGTGCTCTAAACTAATGTGAGATAGAACATTTCACATTTGATTTATGTTGGAATTGGGTTGTGTTTGTGGTTGGGGAGAATTATTTTGAAATGTTTTATACAAACAGTCTTAGGTAAACCATCTAGAAGGTTCATCGTCTTTCATAAATAAATTCGTATTGAAAATGTACGAGTAAATATGGTAGAATTACACGTGACGTATGTCACTCCAATAGAAAGACCTAAACCTCCATTTAATTATTTCATTATCTTATCAAGAAACAAATTACTGTACCATCATACGTGTAGGTCCATCTGGTACCCACCAGATGGACCTACATACATAAACGTTTAAAATAAATTACAAATAATATGGATGTAAACATAAATGTAAACACAAATAGAATGCATTATGGATTGGTTCGTAAACTAAATTTACACTGGCTTTATTTGAAAAGAAAGCTCTCTAGGAAATGTTAGCCCGAATCCAATCGAATCAGAACGTCCTGGAATAAAATCAATTGTAGCTCTTTGTTGCAAGGCAACATTCCCCCGGGACTGAATTCTTATCGACACAAAGGGCTGTGTACCATTGTTTAATCACTGCGTCAGTGTACAATTATTGTTTAGAGTTCATGTATTTGAATAGTTTTCTTCTACACTAATGTGCACTAAACCTCAAAAACTTCGTATTTAAAAAGCGTAGTAAGGTAAAATTAAAATCAAGGTATTTTACACACAATGCTAGCTTACTCCCAAACTAAGTGAAGCTTGTATCGATATACAAGGATTTTTAACCCTGCCGATATACTATAGAGTAGATTTTTTTTATAGATGAAAACTTGTGGAACTCATTGTTTTCTCTGTCTTCTACATTGCATAAGTAATTATAATACAGACCATGAAAACGTTTAAAGAGATACTAAGTATCTAGTAGGTACCTACGTAATCACGGGTTTAATTTTCAGCAAGATACGTAAGCACGTATTTTGCTGAAAATTAAACCCATTCTTTGTTATCTCTGTGCTCAAATAATCATCTAGCAAAACGCTTTGTGACTATGTCTGTAGAAATACTGCACCAGCTAGTGAGAATGCAGCCTTTATCGCCCACAGATGCAATTTGAGGGGTGCAAATTGCGTTTTCCGCGTTCCCTAGTTCCATTTCGGTCAGCTGCCCCCGGCGCTACGAATGACTGAATCAAAAGCTGCCTCGGGTGTTACGATTGATCAAAATTGTAATTATGTGCCGTTTCTATATACTTCTGCTTTCTGCATTTGATAAATGTATAATTATTGTCTTTAATGTATATTATAGGATTGGTTGTGTGGAACTGGCAAGGCCTATTTCTGCCGTGAAGCAGCATTTCTGTGTTTCAGTTTGAAGGGTTTGAAGTGAAATTACTGGCACGTGAGGCTAAGCATCATGCCTTAAGTTGATGGACGCAGAGAGTGCATCGTAGGGCACCTCCTGACGTGCGTGACCTGCGAGGCAATGCTTTGTTGTAAGCGATGGTTACCACTTAACATCAGGTGGGGCATATGATTGTTCCATCAGCTAGTTGTATAAAAAAAAACCTAAGACAAGTTGACGCAGAAAGGACTTCCTATCCAAGCCAGCACAAAATATAAAAAAATAAAAAATTATTCTCTGTAGATGCTCAGATTTTGTTTTATAACCTATTTTTGAATCCCCAAAGGCTGAAGTAAGCTCTTTCACTTTAATTGGTTTACATAAAACGGCTTTCAATTTTCATGAATCATCAACCTTCGCTCTGACCCACAATGTTAGTTCCAATTGTTTTTGATAGCTTCTTTACTTTGATAGTACTTTTTTAAAATGTGTAATGTAAGGTCATAGACATAGACATAGACATTTATTTATTTACTACATAACCCTTTCCCGCCGGGGTAGTGTTTTTGAACGAATTTCCGCTTTTTAACTTTATTATTATACTAAGGTAGGTAAAAGGAAACGCACAGATTTTTTTTAGATTTTTATTATACCTAGAAGTACTATTTCCGAGACCTAGACTTTAAAGTACCGTCAGGAACTTCGTGTTATCACAATGTTAGGAACTTTGATTGAAACAACAACAGTAATGAGATCCAATCATGACTTATTAATAATTAAATTAACAGGTTTTTAATTACAGATTCACCTCGTGGTATTCAACAAAACAATTTTCCTTTTCATTTACTCACAAAAACACGCTGCAATGCGAACATTTACTATGAGGTTTCGACTGAATCTTCTTCAAACTACAAACCTCACACCTTCCCCTGTTCTCTACGAAGTTAGGCCAATGGATGCCTCTGTTACCTTAGCGTACGTCTTTTACAGTGAAATAGTCAGAATTGCCCTTTCGGAAGGGCCGCCTTTCACAGTTTTATCAGTAGAAGTCTTCCTTTTCTGACTAGCATCTTTCATGTCATCAAGCCTTCAGTAACAGAGCATCGAAAATCTTTTACGGTAGTCTGTTCCATTATACGTATACGAATAAGTCCATGAATGACATATGAATATGATAAAATAATAGCAACTGTCTCTTGGCATTGTTTTACAAATAAGTGCATTGTTGAGATCAGGTGCATAAGTGTCCATCCCGGACGAGTTTGTAACCCATAAAAAAATCATACCTATAAATGTTGGGAATTCCTTCTTTTTCAGGTTCAATACCTTGCCTTTCTAAGTAGCATAATGTTCACTTTGGTATACAATATTGTCAATAATAACTCCAATCAATACTAAAAATATAGCAGTCGGTGTGGTACAGTGAGCAAAACCGTCTTCTACTACTTCAGTATCTGGAATGTATTTCGGTAAAATTGTATCTAGGTCCCTCTTTTTCCATTTACGGTTTGATTCGGGTAATCGCTGGTTAGTTCGGTGCGAAGACGTATTTGCAGATGGTAGATCAGTCTGAACACTAGATCCAGGTATTGGAGATGTGGGTACTTGATTCATAGGGCACTCCATTATATCTTCATTTGAAGGTGACAAAGGCGGGATTTTGACAATAACACTGTCTGGAGCTCTTTCGAAAACCTCATCGAAGCCTCTTGGTGAGGGTAGTTGAAGATTTTCCACTTCATCATCGGATACACCTGGATCAGAATCTTCGTCGCAGTCTCTTCAGCTCTTCTAGTAACAGGGCATCAATCAGAGCACCATTGTTTGTAATGTTCATCTCAATGACTGAAACAGTAAGAAAATGGATCAGAACAATAATAAAAATTAAAATAAAACATTCATTTATGATAAAAATTACCCACTTTATTGTGTATGTGTATCATAAAAACATATGATTTTTGAGACTACAATCACCTGACGGTACTTCTTAGTCCACATCAGTTTTTATCAAATATTCAAATAAAATAAAGTACTAATACATTATACCAGCTTTTAGAAATGTAGTCAAAGATATAAGGAACGTAAATTGTAAAAAAAATAGCACTTACCTATGATATTCTATATAAAAAACATTTCTAATTACACTGCACAGCGAAGTGAAAAAATGTTCGACAGGTTGTACCTTGCTCTTCAAATTATTCGGCAAAATCAAGCGGTAATTCAAATGACGCGTTGTGATTGGCTTACGGGAACGGTACTCTACAGGATCGTCAGTTGTAGTTATCGTAAAGTGTTTTCGTTTAAAAGTTATTAGACGAAAAATGTGGAAGCACTTCTAAGTACCGTAAGGCGGGAAAGGGATAAGCACACAAAAACCAGTAAAATACAAGGACACTAACAGAAGAAAGATACAAACAATACATTGATACTGGAGAAGTGCGTCGTGTTTCTGTGTGCTACAGCAGCAAAAGGGCCTTGACTCAGCATAATGTTTAGCTTCTGTAAGGAAGGTCCGTTTTAAGTTAATTTTTGCAAGCCTGAAAACTAATTTCCGTGGCAAACAAACTTGATTCCACTAAGTAATTACTACAATTTTAGAATTAGACAAATAGATAACTCTTTATTGTTCACCATACAAAAATACAGTACAGGACATAAAATTAAACAATTTGGTAAAGTAATGGGTGACCTTATCGCTGAGAGCAATCTCTTCCAGGAAACCTTGCAACATGAATTAGCGTATATATATCGTAAAAACCCTCATGATTCTCAGCCTGATTTAACTATTATCAACGTAAGAACTGCGGATCCCTCAATAACTCTGCCAAGGAGTGGAACTCTCTCTTCCGCCGTCAGTATTTCCGGAACGTTACAATTTCGGAACTTTTAAGACAAGAGTGAACAGATGGATTATGGCTAAGCATGCTCCATCTTAGGCTGCATCCTCACTTTCCATCAGGTGTGATGGCAGCCAAATAGAAGTTAATTGGGGCACAATGATACGTCGGATATTACTCTAGGAAAGATTTACGTGTGTGACCCAAGCACCTTCTTTACCGTTTATATCGCCTTACCGGAAGTTAAATCCCATCGTCAGTTCGTTGATCCTATCTCACTTACCACGTTAATAGCTTTTTATTTAAGGCTAATCTGTAAAAAAATACGTCTAAAACACACATTAGAGAGTATATTGCTGCTTATTTGTTGCGCCTCACGCTTAAGGCGTAAAACGCCTCCAACTTAGGAAGGCGTTTTTCGTCCAAGTACGCTTGGTCGTTTTTTCGCCTTCATTACGAATAAATCCACCTTCGTTACGATCTTTTCAGCTTTACATTTTTCTCAGTGTGTGCTCAAATAATCATCTAGCAAAACGCTTTGTGACTATGTCTGTAGAAATACTGCACCAGCTAGTGAGAATGCAGCCTTTATCGCCCACAGATGCAATTTGAGGGGTGCAAATTGCGTTTTCCGCGTTCCCTAGTTCCATTTCGGTCAGCTGCCCCCGGCGCTACGAATGACTGAATCAAAAGCTGCCTCGGGTGTTACGATTGATCAAAATTGTAATTATGTGCCGTTTCTATATACTTCTGCTTTCTGCATTTGATAAATGTATAATTATTGTCTTTAATGTATATTATAGGATTGGTTGTGTGGAACTGGCAAGGCCTATTTCTGCCGTGAAGCAGCATTTCTGTGTTTCAGTTTGAAGGGTTTGAAGTGAAATTACTGGCACGTGAGGCTAAGCATCATGCCTTAAGTTGATGGACGCAGAGAGTGCATCGTAGGGCACCTCCTGACGTGCGTGACCTGCGAGGCAATGCTTTGTTGTAAGCGATGGTTACCACTTAACATCAGGTGGGGCATATGATTGTTCCATCAGCTAGTTGTATAAAAAAAAACCTAAGACAAGTTGACGCAGAAAGGACTTCCTATCCAAGCCAGCACAAAATATAAAAAAATAAAAAATTACTGCAAAGTACCTATGGGATGTGCTAGATGCACTGTATCGTATTTCTATTTAATATCACGTATAAGGTAGGTATGCCTTGAGTACTGGGAATACCAAGTAGGTATTGCAAAAAATTCATCATTTTACTCATTTAATTGATTTAAACACACACAATATGGGTGTCCAGAGAAAGAGGACGTATGTAGGCAATTTGATAGTGAGAATTGCGTTTCTCGCATTCCCTAGTTTAATTTCAGCCATTTCCCGGGAGTTTCGACTGAATCAAAAATGCGGAATAAAGCTCGGGCTCGAGATTTTTTAATAAACGCTTCGACTTTTCGCATCTCGCCTAAAAGATTCGGAGTTGAAGGACCCTTAGTGAGCTTGATATCAAATTTTATCGAGTTCAAGCATTCTTTTTCGGGACAAAAAATACATGATCTTCACAATGCCGTTAATCTATCGGGTTGGGTTGAGTCAAAAATTAATAACCTCAAATACATTAAAATAGGAAATGATTAATAAATTAACCACTCGAATAGATTATAATATCGCTCAAAACTCGGAAATGAAACGTGCAGAAGTCGCAATAAGCCCATTACATTTCCAATCTCGCCACATTACAGAGAACATTGCGATTCATTGGTACTGAATGAATTTTATTTCACTCTCGAGCGGGCTTTTTTGGTCATTTGATTAGTTTTCCAATTTGTTTGTCTTACCTCTTGGAAGTTGTACTTACCTCTATTCGTAGGGTAATAATAGAGACTAGAGATTGGAAACATTTCGGTATAAAGTGCAAATCGTATGCATCACTTTGTTTTTATTTTAATCTGTGGTCCTTAGCAGCGCTTACATTAGGTATTCTAAAAAATCCTAACACTATAAATTAAGCCCAGTAAAAAGGAGTTCCAAATAAAATTGATTGCATATTGATAACAATTTTTTTCTTGTATCATTTATTTTGTTTCGAACAGTTTTGAAATTGGAACACAATACAAAATGCATGTCTTCTTATTTAAGCAAAGGGGTAAGAAGCCCATCAGCATGGAGTTTTAAAGTCTTTGCATTTAAGAATATTAAATGGATATGTATTGAAATGAAACCTTTTTCATGCTTGAGAATGTAGAAACGCAGCAAAGAGTTTCAGAGTCTATTATTTCATTCGACTTATTATTTTTCGAACTTTTTGGGATAGGTTTATTGTTTTTGAAATTGGAACATATTAGGTATGTGCTCGTAAAGTCCGATGAGTTGATGCTACTAAATAATAGCTCGACAAAATCAATCATTTTTAGTCAGTGATCGAGTGCAAGTAACACCTTTTTGCTATTTTGAGACAAATTATTCTCTGTAGATGCTCAGATTTTGTTTTATAACCTATTTTTGAATCCCCGAAGGCTGAAGTAAGCTCTTTCACTTTAATTGGTTTACATAAAACGGCTTTCAATTTTCATGAATCATCAACCTTCGCTCTGACCCACAATGTTAGTTCCAATTGTTTTTGATAGCTTCTTTACTTTGATAGTACTTTTTTAAAATGTGTAATGTAAGGTCATAGACATAGACATAGACATTTATTTATTTACTACATAAGCACACAAAAACCAGTAAAATACAAGGACACTAACAGAAGAAAGATACAAACAATACATTGATACTGGAGAAGTGCGTCGTGTTTCTGTGTGCTACAGCAGCAAAAGGGCCTTGACTCAGCATAATGTTTAGCTTCTGTAAGGAAGGTCCGTTTTAAGTTAATTTTTGCAAGCCTGAAAACTAATTTCCGTGGCAAACAAACTTGATTCCACTAAGTAATTACTACAATTTTAGAATTAGACAAATAGATAACTCTTTATTGTTCACCATACAAAAATACAGTACAGGACATAAAATTAAACAATTTGGTAAAGTAATGGGTGACCTTATCGCTGAGAGCAATCTCTTCCAGGAAACCTTGCAACATGAATTAGCGTATATATATCGTAAAAACCCTCATGATTCTCAGCCTGATTTAACTATTATCAACGTAAGAACTGCGGATCCCTCAATAACTCTGCCAAGGAGTGGAACTCTCTCTTCCGCCGTCAGTATTTCCGGAACGTTACAATTTCGGAACTTTTAAGACAAGAGTGAACAGATGGATTATGGCTAAGCATGCTCCATCTTAGGCTGCATCCTCACTTTCCATCAGGTGTGATGGCAGCCAAATGCTTAGCTATCTATATAAAAAAAAAACACAAATTAATATTAACATATTTTTTTCTATCTTTCCAGGTCCTTTTCGATAGCTTCACTCTTGGCCGCTTCACATCATTCACAGAAGATGGTTGTCCAGACGGCTACATGCAAATCCAAGAAGCCAGTCGTCCACAAGTCGGAGGGTCCTGGTGCGGAACCTCCTGGGGCCCTTCGATTTACTACAGTGAAACAAAATCCATTACGCTGATTATAAGGCTGTTGCACCTATCGAAAGACCAAAATAATTACAATTTTGATTTTCGGATGGCATACAAAGTGTTGAGGAGGGATTATGCAACGGTCCGTTATGGAGGCTCTCCACCTGCAGGTAAAAGCATCTCCTATCATTATTTGATCAAACTTTTCTTCATAAAACTAATTTCCCCTAAAAGTTCTCCCAAATTGGTAATCACGGATAATTTCAGTAAAAGCGGCTCCAGCTAAGATTCAGAGATTTCTTTCGGATAGCAACACGAATCCGCACAAAAGTATTTCCCGAAGTTTTCCAAGCCAATACATCCAATAACCATTTCTTATTGCAGAACGCCCTTATTTCAAGATGAAGCCGTTACCCCACCCCGTAAACATATCACGAGAGGACGCGAGGCCTACAAAAACGGACTATTACCTGGGGGATTTGATCTCCGGGACATATTGCTCGAGGATATTCAGCGACTGCGATCGTAAAAACTGTCGATTACAGTCTCCAAATTTCCCCGGCGTTTACCCTCGAAACTTGACTTGCTACTACGCTGTGAGGCAGCATGAGGTGCCTCAAGGAAAACACGCATTGATCGTCGTCAAACAACCAAATGGCCAGCTTGTTTCGATTCGAAGTCAGAAGGCATTGTATTCCACGGAGCAAGAACGAGGGAATAATGGGAGGGAGTTGAAATTCTGGCAACAATGTGATGAGGTTCAAGACTATGTGACCGTGTATGACGGTTACACGACTAGGGATCCAGTTATTTTGAGGTTTTGCGGAGGAGGTGTGGCGGTGCCCGAGGCTATATCAAGTGGGCCGGAACTACTGGTCGAATTTACAACGTCCCCTTTTGGTACATTCTTGCAACCTGCTACAGCACAATCACTTCATGGATTTCAACTGGAGGTCGAGGTAAGATTGAAAAATTAAAACCCTGGTTGGGTAATAATAGTTCTTGGCCTGATTCTAGTCGTTATCTGCAGATACTGCGAATGTCAGTGGGGTCTAATTTAATGCAGTTTTCGAAGTTTAGTTGCCAAGAGTTGGGGAAGTTTTTTGTAAAACTTACACTGAGTAAGTCGTTAGCGTTATTCTTGCAGGCAAATCTGTGCGTCCTAGATTAAATCTCTGCTGTATCTTTAACAACTTTGCAAGAATTTTCTTTAAAAAAAAATGTATTCCATCCTTGTGTTATCGAAATATCTGCTAATTCAACAGCTTATTCAAATTATTTTTTATCCGGTTAACACCGTGTCCAACTATTTTATATTTAAACGCCCTTAGAAAATTCATTTCTATGATAAGAAAAGCTTTCATCTAAATTACATTATCTCGCTTTTGAGCTCACGAGTGCACGAGACGTCTAGAAGTAATTCAATTAGAGCTCACTACTATTCCATCATCCATTAGCTCACCTACGAGGTAAACGCGAAATGATGTTCCAATGCATTTTAGTAATTGGATTACTCTATAAAATGAATGTTGGTAGTGATGGATTCGCAAATGCGGGGTGATAATGCAACACGATTTTGAAACAACATTGAAAATAATCTAGGTGATTTTTTGATCAAATTGATAGGATCTGTTACCAGTGATTTTAAAATAGGATTCCCAGGCAGGTCTTATACCAGGCGGTGATATTAAATGAACGATTTTTTTTAAAGTGCCCTTCCGATTTTAGCGATTATCGTTCCACTACCTCACAAAAGACTTGACTTAACTGGCAGTGCATAAAACGTTTTTAAGACGCAAATCACCGACACCTAGACCATTCAAACCGGAACTCAGCAATGCAAACATCACTACTAGGGTAAATACGAGTGTGTGTACGGTATAATCTTTTCCAAACTACGAGAAGGGGAAAACATTATTCAGAACTCATTATTCTTCCTTCTAAAAGGGTTCGTAAATGCAGCGCGTGAATCTAGCACATGCACTGCTCATGGTAATTTTCTAGTCCTAATCATTGTTGGAATTAGGCTAATGGAGTCTATGCATCATTATGAAGTGTTATTTAAAGTGTTTCATTCTCGGTTAGCAATAATAAATCAGGCGGTGCCCTCAAGCCTTCGCTTGGGCCTTTGCCAAAGTGTAATTAGTTACGTAGGCCCCACACGGACATAATGGAAGTCCACTCACATTGTTTTAACTTTATGGAATTAGGTCGACTATTTTTTTTATCCTAATACGTTTAATCCTTTATAATGACTGAAGAAGGTCTTCTTACTGAATATGGGCGTCTTAAAAGAGGATTACCCGCACGGGTTTGGTTACTTTGTAGAGGTTAATCTCTTACGGTGTTACCAAAATAGTGAAGTGAATTTAAAAAACTTGATAAACCGACTTTATGGCCAAACTGCTGAAATAGTTTTGAAACTCCTGAAAACTCCTATGGGACTGGATCGACCCAAGTTTTCATCAAACATTAAATAAAAATAACCTACTTGAAAACCTCCTTCTTTTTTATTTAATGTCGGTTAAAAATTTGAGTTTCCGAGTTCTTAAAATAATAAAAATTGCGCTCCAAATCAAAAATATTTTCAGCATTAAATAGATGTAAAATAACTTATTTCAGGTCAGATTTGTGGATATGCAATCGCCGACCTACGCGAAGAACAAGCGAGCTTGCGAATTCTGGATTCGGGGGACTGGCAAGGGGGTTTTAGAGCACCCCCAACATTCCCTCCCTCCAAACACGACCTGCCTATATCATATGCAAGGAATCGACACCTCGGGCCCCTCAGGGAGGAACATTATTTACAGAAGGCCATCGTTTTCTGCTCCACGATTTCGAGTTTGGTTTTCGGTATTGAAATTTTATGTGACCAACGCACTCAATCCGAATTTACCCGAAGATGAGTATTGTGGGAGCCATTTGAATATATGGGACGGCCCGATGAGGATATCGCCTGGCTGTAGCGATATATTCTGGTAAGTGCTCGAGCATTTTCCAAGCTATTACTCGCGTTTAATCGGACTTAAGATTTTGCAAGTCTGGAGAATTATTGCGTTTCTTAGCATAATTTTACGATTTTAGTTTGGTGTAACATTTTACTGGTAAGATGTTTACGACTATAACGAAATACCTATGTGCTTAGATCGGCGCTATGGCTGGATAGTTTGCTCTTCAGATAAACGCATTGGTGGAGTACCTAGCTAAACTTTTTTCAGTGTGTCATGTGTGATTTTTAGGGTTCCGTAGCCAAATGGCAAAAACGGAACCCTTATAGATTCGTCATGTCTGTCTGTCTGTCTGTCTGTCCGTCCGTATGTCACAGCCATTTTTCTCCGTAACCGTATGAGCTAGACTGATGAAACTTGGCGAGTAGATGTATTCTGTGAACCGCATTAAGATTTTTACACAAAAATAGAAAAAAAACTATAAATTTTGGGGGTCCCCATACTTGATACTGAAACACAAATTTTTTTTTTTCAACGAACCCATACGTGTGGGGTATCTATGAATAGGTCTTCAAAAATGATGTTGAGGTTTTTAATATCGTTTTTTTCTAAACTTAATAGTTTGCGCGAGAGACACTTCCAAAGTAGAAAAAAGTTGGTCCCCCCCCTCTAACTACTAAAATAAGAGAAAAATAAAACAAAAAAATATATATGTTGTACATTACTATGCAAACTTTCAACGATATTTGGTTTGAACGAGATCTAGTCAGTAGTTTTTTGACGTGATAACGTCTTATAAATCGATGGAGCCGGCTGCACGCACGAAAAAACATGACTCATGCGTCGTTACGTAGTTTCGTCGTTCCATTTACCTGAGCCCGAGCCCGGGTCGGGTAATGGGTAAGGGTAAATGAGGGTAAGGGTAAATGAGAATAAGGGTAAGGGTTCGGTCGGGTTCCGGGTCCGGGTCCGAGAGTTCGAGTCCGAGTCCGAGTCCGAGTCCGCGAGTCCGCGAGTCACAAATATTAATTCAAATTCTTTTGAAAAATGCAACCATTCCATCAGTATTTTTTTATGACGTTATCACATTCAACTATCGTCAGTAAACCGACTTTACAGACAACCGATTTTTTTTTATACGTCATAAATCGTAAACCGCAATTTACCTTTCGACGAACTACAAGAACCTTTATATTATGTTACTTGATGCTACGGCACCCTTCATGGGCGAGTCGGACTCGCACTTGGCCCCTTTTTTAAAAGTCTCATCTCATTCGGTAGTAGGTCGGTCTGCCTTTTGCTTGGTTGGTTGTTGGATTGAAACCTACTTAAGACAAGCTTTTATCTATGGGGCATAGATATATTATTTTGTTAGTTTGGGTGTATTCATCCATACTTATCTAGAAAAAGGGTATTCCCTTTTTCATCTCAGACGAACATATTACTACTTCTTATTTTGGGACTAAATAGCATTGTGTAAAAAATTTCATTTTTTTTATAATGAGCTCAGCTCAGAAGTCTACAATGACCACTAACAAATAATGTAATGATTTCAGTGACAAAGAACGCTCAGTTCAAATGTCAAGAGCCACATCTCCCCAATCGGTGATAGTCGGCCGTCCCCCCACAAACGCAACGCTCGTCGCTCGCTTCTGTCGTGAACGCGCTCCGAGGACCTGCGAACATGCGCTGCTGAGGAGATCTAGAGCTTGTGCGAAGACTGAAAGCTTCTTATCTAAAGGGGACTCGTTGACATTGGAGCTTAAGCTGACACAGGGAACGGCTTTAAAGTAAGTTGTAAATTTTTACTTTTGAAAATTAAAATTAAATTTTACTATCAAAAGACCTATCAACAATGAATTTTTTATGTTTTTTCAGGCCAGTTTTCTTCAAGACTCTGTACGAGTTCGTAGACCTTCATCAAGACGGTGAGCCGTGGGGCCGAGGTCCTTGCTCCAGGCGGTTCTCTTCCCGATCGTTCCCAGAAGCTCCCCCAGACCCGCCGGTTAACTTCTCTTCGCCACGAGACGTGTTTCTGTATGGACGGGGGGGCATGCGGAATATTAGGTGAGGAGTACTTTTAATAAGAATAAATCGGTAAAATTTAATTTTTTTATCAGACTTTAGTAATACTACGGTAGGTATTTTACTTACTTTACTTTACTTCACTTCATAATCTCTTTTTCTGGAGGATGATGCAACAGTAATCTCATGTACCAAATACTTGTTTATTTGCACCAAAGCTACAGGGGCTCAATTCTAGACCAGTGACTTTTTTGTCACGGTAGATATATATCACAAGAACTGTCATATTCACTAAAGAAACTGACAGTTCTTGTGATATACCGTGACAAAAAAGTTATAGCTAGAATTGAGCCCCAGGTTCGCACAGTGTGAGCGGGGAGATACGTCTGGCCACGCGACACCAAAATCATACGCGTCAGCCCAATTCCTGTAGCTAATACCTAGCCGTCACAGTACTCCCCCTCTTACTACTGATTCTTCTAGGCTTGGTCGCGTGGAACAGTAATCATTGTGATGCAACTGAATTAATATGTTTTTGACTTTGACTTTGATCATAAATAAAATATAAATATTGTCGAGAATCCACACAACACTATCTCATTCCAAATTAAGCCTAGCTTTTAATATGGGAACCAGGATAGCTGATATACTTACATATTTTTTTGTAAATACAGACTTAGAATACAATATTACACCTAGAGATCAAACATCTGTGATCACCACACAAATATTTGTTCTCGGTGGGGATCGAACCCACGACCTACGGCACCAAAGACAGAGCTACTACCATGCAACTAAACTGAGAGTCCAGTCAATGATGGTCTAAGTATGTGCCTAATATCCAGCAACATTGACTTATTTCCAGTTGCACGTACCGTTTCGAAGCCAACCCTGGTGAAGTGGTCCGTCTCCGAGTGAACGGCGTGAGGAGTGGAGGTCGCCTGTGTCGTTCCGTCCACTCCGCTCATTCCCCGTGGTACCGCTGTGCCGGTGAACCAACAGCTGCTGTCAGAATCTTCGACAGGCCTTGGGGGGATGTTGGGACGGGTGTGCCAAGGGATTGTCTTTGCAGGTAAATATATTTTTTTCTTCAAAATATTGTAAATGACGACTAAGACATCGAGGAGGCGTCGCGGTAGACCCCGCAAGCTATGTCGGGACGAGCTGGACGCCTTTGAGAGGAACTGGCAGAAGATCGTGTAGAGTCTACACGATCTTCTGCCACCAGTTGCAGTTTATAAACGAATGACTAAACTCTACACTGTAGAGTGTAGTCATTCGTTTATAAACTCAAGCTCTATGTAATATCTGGATGTATTTTGAACTACCTTCCTTTGACTTTATATCTCTTTAGATCTTTGGCACCGTGCTGATTTGGTAATTCTTGAAAGCATCTTGAGTCAATTCCATTTATTTCCCAAAACTTTAGGGTTTGTTTCGTATTGAAAGAACGAAAGGCTTCCCAATTGAGGTAACCAAAGTGGAAAAATTAACAGGGTTTATGTTTCAAACTAGTCGACTGATCTCCAAACTAAACAACATAAGTGCATTAATTATTTTTTATTTAAAAATAATCTCCTATTTATCAGAGATTTGGCAGAGTTAGCCACCAGCTCATACAAACTTACTTTCTTCCAGTGATATAGGGGACTACGAGTTTACCTCATCATCAACAGTCGCCGAGCTGAAGTTCGACGTTGTCAACATGTCTGCAACAGACGACTTTCGTTCCTTCGGATTTGAAGCTTCCGTGGAGTTTGTACGGTTGGAATCAGAATGCCAAGACTCCCATCATCTTAGAGGGGCGAGTGGGGAGTTGAAACTTGTAGCGGAGTATGATGGACCACCAGTGTATACAGGACATGCTAATAACCTTCAAACTGGCAGCCACAATGGAGGAATGGATGCTGGATATGTACGTAACCATAATAGTAGCAGGGCTCTTGTGAGTGGCTCGTCCGGGAACTACTACCATGCCTTTTCTTGCCTTATAGCTGCATTGTTGTTTTGTTTTGAAGGGTGTGGGTGCAAGTTAAAACACTGGCACGTGAGGCTGAACATCTGTATGTCTCAAGTTGATGGACGCAGAGCAGGGCATCGTTAGGCACGTTCCTGACGTTCGTGATCTACGAGACAATGCTTTGCTGTTTGATAGGCCATGGTTACCACATACCATCAGGTGAACCATTTAAGTGTTCCATCTAGTTGTTTATAATATAAAAATACACCATAATGAAGGCACTGTTGCATAAAACTAGTCAAAAAGTCCACCATTATTGACTGGTTTTCTAGACTAGTCCAATTCAAAACAATCTTTGGTCAAATCAAATTCAAGTCTTTGGTTTTCTAAGAGCTAGTTTAAAAGCAAGTAATTACTTTCATAATCACGGAGGTCTCACATTTTCTTTAAAACCAGAGTAATTTCTAATAAAAGCAATCTTCTTGTTGATTTTCAGACAGTTCAATGTGACAATCGGCCGTTCCTCATAGACCCATCTCCCGGCCGCTACCTTTACCTCCAAATCAAAGGCTCCATCATCAAAGAACCAGAAGTGGATAACTTCACACTCATCAACAACATCACAGTGGCTCCAGACTTGAGGCATCTGTGCAGAACTCCGAACAGGATCGCGGTTTTTGCTGGTGGATTGTCTCCGATTTTTATATGCCCGAGTCCACCACATGATGTAAGTAATATATTCATATTCATATATATATATTCATATTCATTTATTCCAAAATAACAAAATACATTTGTGTGCGGAATTTAAACTAAAACTAAAATTTAAATTAATAAATAATCACAATAACAAACCAATTAATAAATACATCCATTACAAGTTTCTAGTAGCTAACAGGTGATATTTGAGGTCATTTTTAGGGATGCCCGTAAAAAAATTGTTTGGGAGCGTTTTTAATTTTTAAGAGGGGTTTCTCATAAGATCTTGCAAGTGTTATATCCTTAGACAATCTAACCATAATTAAAAATTTGAAGGCACTACCTTCCGATAGTGCCCATCCCCCTGATTCATTCTTTTAGTCGCTTCTTCTGAAATCTACTGGAGGTAGTGAAGAGATTGAATTCTATGCCAGGTCCACTACCAATCTCTTATAATCAGACATTACTTTTCACTCCTCTTGCTCAAAAAGGCCGTCATTGTAGCGTTATTGAGCGAAACAAAAGCATTTCTTCCATTTCACTTCCTCCAGGAGAAAGAGTTTTTTTAATTTTTGTCTGGTCAAATGACAATGGGCCAACAAAAATGATAAAGTTTTCAGTCATAAGTAGAATAATCATGAATAAAGACTAAACTAATTAGTGTTTCTAAAAAAAAGAACAACATTTTATTTTTGAAAATGGAACTAAAATTGGTGTTATTTTTGGTAGAATGCATGCAAAGCTTTGCGGCTGCAGAAGAAAAATAAGACATTGGCGCGAAATCTTAAAAAAACAAACAACTATTCTTTTATTTTCGCAATCGCAATGAAAATTAGAGTGTTAAGTTGAGTTTGTCGTACATCATGTGTTTATTGGGTGATTTTAGCTCCTTGTATAACTATCTACTATTTATAACTTGATATATTTTTACTTGCAGGAGGATGCAATAGTGGAAATATTCTCAGACGGCTGGACCAAAGTCCTAGATCCGTTGGCACGGCATGTGTTCTCTCCAGCGCCTTCGCCCGACCGTTTCGACCTCGACTGGCCGCGGTCTATGGCAGTCGAGCTTATTGCTACAGAGACTGCGTCTTATTATATCACCTGGCTAGAGCTTTCTAGAAGGTAAGGTTGCAAAGTTGATAAGACCGTTTATCAGTCCCATGTCCCATCAAGTGTAATTAAAAGGGGAAAAATTTAAGTGCTTTTATCACATTTTATTTGGGGTCAGCACAATGTGTTCTCTTACAATTTCTTTATTTATCTATGCATTCTAACTTTTTTTTTTCATCTTTCACACAGTACGTCTCATCTTTTCTTTGGCTTGTTTTGACCTA
Organism: Thera britannica; assembly: GCA_939531255.2. Classification (NCBI taxonomy): domain Eukaryota; kingdom Metazoa; phylum Arthropoda; class Insecta; order Lepidoptera; family Geometridae; genus Thera; species Thera britannica. Next base: position 3,716,101 of record OW618041.2, on the reverse strand, counting down.
CATATCCATCATATTCAAAATCCATAACTTTTGTTGGTTACGTGACTTATCCCAAAATTCAAATTCTTTGAATCGCAACTATTTAGCGGGCTGGTTTCCGCAAGTAAACCGCTGGGGGGCTCTTTTTGCGTTGCGTGACAGTTCTCCATTGAAAATTGCCAAAAATCTATGCTTGAGGCTCGAATCAGACTCAAGCATTGTTTCTGAATACGGCCTTAGTAGTTCAGATTCTCATTGTAGTGTTGATGTTACAGACACCCGAGTATCCGTGGCGGCGTGTACGCGCTATCCGGCGAGTGTGAGTACCGGTGCACGTCTCTGGACGCGTGCATCGCGCCCGCGCTGTGGTGTGACGGCGTCGCGCACTGCCCCGCCGGCGAGGACGAGCGGCTCGCGCACTGCTCGGCGCTGCTGCGTGTGCCGGCGCAGTACGCGGTCGCCTTGCTCGCGCTCAGTGTGCTCTCCGCACTCGCCGTGGTCAGTACCTAGCCAACACTCGCGTCTACAGCTGACGTCACATGAGGCACTGCTCAGCGCTGCTACGCTGTTGAGGCTTCTGCTCTACTGCAAAGCGCAATGACACATTCAACCCCAAAAAACAGTGTCTCTGCTATGTAGACTGCGCGGGAGTAGCATCAGCATCCATAAAGCCATACAAAATAAAATTGTCCTCTGGCATGGATAACAAAATCGTTTAGTGACCTACTTTTTTTATTTTTGTTACTAACACCATGAGACTCATAGTTGTCTGAATAAAGAATTTCATTATTATTATTCGTGCAACACGCCTCGTTTGGGTGATCGCTGAATCTGCGTTCGATTTTTAAATTATTCAAAAAGCTGGTTTAAAAGCCGCTCTGAGTTTAAAATTTTTGATTCAAAAATTTGAAAATCGAACGCCGATTGAGCGATCACCCGAACCCGAACTAATTGTGTTGCAGGAATAGCTGCCTCTCCGCGGTGTGCACAAACAATAGTACGTGCGGCCGTTATAAAATACAAACGTTTTATGTCTCCAGGTGGCGTTGATGCGCTCTTGTCGCCGGCAGCGTTCGGCGTTGCAACAGCGACTGAAGAGTATGTCCTCAGAGACCGCCATTTTTGATGAGAAAGAGGTGATTTGCTGACAAAGCGAGGACTCCGTGCGATACGTGGAAATAGACCGCGTCACCACTGTGTGACCGGCTTCACGCGCGGAGTCCTTCCAACGAATTGTGAACTTGTGTGGATTTAAATGTGAACAAAGTGATGTGAATGATGATTGCCGATTTGCTGCACACGATCATTATTTTGTTGTTGTTTCGTTTTTGGTATCAATAAATAAAATACTATTACTATTAAGCCGAATCATCCCCATTGTTGGGCAAAAGCCTCCCTACAATCCGGTATCAAAAGTTGTAACGTCAAAATCCCGCCACCTTCCATTATGGCGGGACGCCTTTGAGAAGGACTGGCAAATGCTGGCACGAGATTGTGAAATAAAAAGAATAAAAGTTATGTGGTTCAAAGCGATTTTTTTTGAGCGATGTTTTTTTTTATTTCTGTATTTCACATCCCAAGTAATCATCAAGTAAGTAATATTTTGTTGAAATTATAATTTTGAATGTGTGCTAAAGAAGGAAATAAATTATTGGCTATGTATATGATTCAAATAGTCTAATACACTTATCAATTCAGCGAACAGCAATGTTTTATAGGAAAGATTCAGGGGCTTAATTCTACTACCAAACTTTACAGTCGAATGCAAACGAAACGTAGCTTTTCACTTGTTTTCAGGTGTTTTCGTATATCTCTTTTATTACCTACATCGATTGAATAAGTACTAGACCGTTGTTTTAAATTTGTTTATAAAAAAAACGAGTTTACAGCCCACCTGATGGTAAGCGATCACCGTCACCCATAGACACCAATGACACCAAGAGTGCTGTCGTTGCGTTGCCTATACCCTGGAAGAATTACCTAAGGGGAAAAACCTCTGAACCAGAAACCATATTTTTTTATTTTTTTATTTAGACATACATTTTGGGCTAACCGCTATTAATTAGCTGTATAGTTGTTAGGTAGAGTTTTAAGCCTCAGAAATCAACTTCCTATACGTGAATGATAAATAAACATACTCTAGCTCGTATCGATCAATTTGTTGATCAATTCAATTACTATTCTGATCAAAAATATTTGTAAGCTGTTCAATGAAATGTTATTGTGTCTGTTTGTAAATATCTAGTTTTATAATAATTGACGAAGTAGATAAATTAGTGCGGATTATATTTTGGACCAAGCAGTCGATCGGTGGTCAATTTGACCATTTTATTCTACGCTTTTGATAAATATAAGAGTATTTTAATAGATTTTATTCTTCTTTCTTTTATTTAAAATTATTTAGGATTATAGCTACCTATTTTAAGTTGAATTTTCTTTATACATTTTGCAGCTTCTTAGTGGCAAAGATTTTTGATTGGGGCTTTAAAAGTGCGCACAATTCAAAATAGAGACATAATATTTAAGTAGGCTTAATACTAACCGATCGACACTGCATTATAATAAAAATGCAGTTATTTTCATTTATAAACATAAAAATTAACAAAATGTGTATATATCAAATAGATTCGTAGATACATTATTCTCTCAAGGTTCGTTTAAAAATAGAAGGGTTAGGCTAATTTTATAAGAATATTCGCGGCAATAATTCAAATTATTCTATTTGTGTATTGCTATGTTGTTTATTGTTTTAATTGTAAAAATTTGTATACGTGATAGTGATACTGCCATTTTTGTAACGATATTGAGCGTTCAATTAACGAAATTAACTTAAATTCTAATTGCCTTTTTGTCTTCTTTAGAAATTAAATTAAAGATATTGGCGTGCGTATAATTTTCGATTATAAATTTTAAAATTATATTACCTACTTATACTTTCCATGTTGATAATATTATATGGATGTAAATAATTATAGAAAATCTATTCATATCTTAGAAATATATCGAAGTGATATTCGTTTATTTCCCAAGGAAATTACTAAAGTTTATTGTATCGAGTTAACTATTAGAGAAATTTTAGATGATAATTTTGGTCTAAGCGAAAGCTAGAACTACTTTAATAATAATAGATATTTACAATAAATATGTAAATTAAAAAGAGAAATAAAACAAATTATGTACATGGAACAAGAAATTAAACTTATACGTTATCCAATTTATAAATAAATAATGTCTGTTTCATAAATAAAAAAAAATACAATCACTTGAAAGGCCATGAGCTTGAATAACAAAAATGATATTTATAATATAATAAATAAATAATTATTATTTGTACAATGACAATAGCTCAAAACAATAATGTCTCAAAAAATGATGTTGTTTCATAGCAAAAAATTCTTACATTGAACCAAAAGTCAATCAAATGTTAGGATAAGAGATAGAGAAATCCTTAAAATTATTAGATAGGTAGACCCAGAGTAAAATAATAAAATGTCAAAAAGTGTTCTTTATCGGTTAGGTACGTGTTTTTGTCGTTACATAGGTAAATGGTCGTTATTTGGTAAAAAAAGGAATCGGTTAGTTTTGTGTTCATACGCGCATGATTTAGCGTTTCAAATTCCTACCGCTCAAATAAAGGTTCTTAAAAGAATACAATATGTGGTTCTTAAAAGAATACAGTATGAACCTGTTCATTTTTGATTACCAAAAACTTCATTTTCATTCGACCATTTTCCGAAAACGACCTAGGTATAAGTAAAAAATTTGTAAATCGTAGAGATAAAAGATTATTAGTCAAAATGGTGTAGAGCGTTTGTATCGTCTTCCATAATGTACGTGTTCCGGATTTGTTTTCCTTCTATACGTTATGTCATATCAAAAGTTTAAGGCCAAGAGCTGTGTACGACAAATTAATGCTATTTTATAACCCACAGCATACATATAAATTCTATCTATCTATTTAGCCTATAGGCCTCCTCTCTACTAAGCCACTCTTTTGTCCTGTGCTAGTCTCCGCCACTGCTGCCCAACTACTCCGACATTATCATCCGACAAACAAGCGAGTGGTCTGCCTTGTGGTCGCTGTGTATTTATTCATTGTTGCGCTAATTATCACAGTACATACTTATATAATACAATTGAAAAATTTAATATTTGTGTTATCAAAATAACAGACTTGTTTCATGGTTATAGTAATGCAGCGGCCAGTAAAAAAAACTTTGATGGACGAACGAACGTAACAAAACAGTAGTCTAGTTCGAAATTTAAATAAAACCTTTGACAAGTAAACTTCTTAGTTGTCTAGGGTAATGTTTCGAAGTAAAAGGTCGTTCTATTTTTAAATTACACGGCAGACCTTAGTTTCCTATGTAATTTATTTGGCCGCTAAAACCGATATGTGATGGTTTTTCATACATCTTTTAACGGCCGCTGCTCGTATATTATGTTTGGTCTGTAGGTACAGCAATTTCAATTTATCTCATAGAAGGTTGTCAAAATAATGCTCAAATTTCCGAGCATGGTTGATAATATTCTATATATAACAATAAATTTTGTTCTGTTCAGGAATAATAATGATGCGAGGCATCCGGTGTTCTTGGTCCATCATTTTCACTTCTGTAACCATAGTGTGTGGTTTAAAAATGGCGTTAGTTTGCTGACTATTTAAATAAAGGATGTAAAGATTAAAATAATTACCGATCAGGTTATCCTGGAAGACAATAATGATTAATAAATAGCTGATTAAGCGGAGATAAATTATTTCCTGTTCAAATTACGAGAAGTTGATGGAGTTTTTAAATAAAAATATTTAATGCATGAGTGTTTCGTTTTATTTATTATCTTCTTCCTATGCCATTAGCTTTCTAACCGTTACAACTCAGTACTAAAAAAAATACTTAAATATGAATATTTGACTGGCCTTTCAGTTCAGTTGGCTCTGTCTTATGTGCACTGGTCGTAGGTTCGATCCCCACTGAGATATATATTTTCTTTAGGGTGAAGATTTAAAAAATGTGGTCTGAATTCATTTTTAATGCAAAACTTTATTAGATAAATTCGAGTACTTTTCTTAAGTTTAACATTACATACAATCTATAATTACAGTTATTGCCACACAAATACTGGAGCTTAATTATTATGTATGGAATAAAATGTGGATATTCCACTCAATTATATTTATTACACAAATTCCAAGAATATACAATACATTACAAAATATAGAAGTACCTAACGTGTTTAGATGGACAAACGATGTGGCGAACATCGCGGGCAAGACCTGGATAAGATTAGCACAAGTCCGTCAACAGTGACACATACAGAGAGAGGCCTATATCCAGCATTGGGTGAAGTCAGGCTGTGGATGATGATGATGATGAGCGTGTAAATAGGCATGACGACTAATTTTCAAAATCTCTTCTATCATATTCAGAAGTATCTATTATGTCTAAAATATATCATATTTCTGTAAAAAATTAAGTTTTTTGTGCAATAGAAGTACATTTAAATTTAAATTTTCAAATTCACGCCAAAACACTCGCTAGTGTCATTACGTCTGTTATTACGTCACGGTTAAGTATATCAACAGTAAACATTGGTGCTTTTGTACTAAATCGGAATGACGTTTACCTAAACGTGACGTAATTCGTTCTGACCGGGCGGTGTTTGAGCCATCATGGCGGATTGTTGTATTTTGTAGATTTATTTTAACAAATAAATTATTAATCTCGACATTAATAAGAGAATAAATACATATTTCAAAATCTTTGAATGCTTTTTCATTAGATCAGATAAATATTTTGGCGATACTTGATTACTGTCTTCATGCCTATTGTTAGCTGCCAGGACGGGCTGATCTTTTTCATCGGCCTTTATTCTTTAACACCTTTACTCATGATTCTGTATGCTTCGGTTACGTTTTCACTTATATCTTCAGCTGGTTTGTTCGAGGTTATGAGCCAGGTACTGCCGCTTGCACCGACTTTGAACGCTTCTATCAGACCAGCGACCGCTGATTCAGTGCTGTAAGAAACATAATAAAAGTAAACAGGCATTTCCATCTATGGCGGGTGATAGTTAGGGACGCTACAGTGCTTGGGATAGGATTTTGCAGGTGCTGGGCAAGCCTATTCTATCTAAATTCCTGTCCCAGGCACTATAGCGTCCCGCGATTAGGGCTTGTGTAATCACCAGTTGCCTCTGACGCTATAATTATAAATAATCTATACAATAGATGCAAAGGCCAGTTTACTTTCACCCTGAAAGCTACAAATTGTATACGTTCTAATGCAACGGACTGTACCATTGTAGAATCTACCATTCAAATTGGCACAGGAACTTCAAATGAATTTAGTTATGTAATCACCATATTTGATTGGTTGAGAACTATTAGTGATATCTTATTTCTTACTGACCTCCAAACATAATAAGTTATATCCGTTGGTGTAAATATCTAATTGGTTTAACCTTAGAATGAATCATAATTTTCGATTGAGATCCTTCATAAGAAATAGAAAAACAAAAAAAATATAATTAGGGAAAAAAATAAAGCTGTAAGTATATTATGATGTTACGCTTTAAGTTTGAGGGTTGGGTCACCTCCACCTATGCACATCGAGCGCAATTGCGATGGCTATCAGAGAAACGCTGTCAATTATTTTAAGTTTGAGGGTTGGGTCACCTCCACCTATGCACATCGAGCGCAATTGCGATGGCTATCAGAGAAACGCTGTCAAATATCGCTGTTATATTTGACTGATCACCATCGCCATCACGCTAGTTGGGCGCAAGGCTTGAGTAATACCTACTACTATGAACAAATAAGATAAGATTATCAACCAACAAAATAAACTACACGACCATTAAGTTTCATACATTAGTACTCACGTCTGTATAGGCAACTTCATAATAGCTCCGGTTAATATTTCGTCAGTCTCCTTATCAATACCATGCATCTTAGCGGTACTAAGTAGACTGGTATCAGTAACCCCAAAGCATATTGTAAGAACCCGTACCCCTGATCTAGGATAATGGGGTGGTGACTGAAAACAAAAAAATAGGAGATTAATATGAATAAGTAAAGTTGGTAAAAAAAAACACGTGTAAAAATCATGTACATGCGTTTTTTTAGCCAACTTTTTGTATCTATTGCTGCTTTATATTGAATCTCGTTCAATGTTGAGATCACCAATCATACAATTGTCAAATTGATCCATAAGGCTGCGCCAGTGACTATGTCTTACTGGCGCAGCCTTATGGATTGATTTGAATTTTTTTTAAAGGTGCATCAATATAGTTATGGTCCATCAATCTAGACACTTACCCCAAGGCAGTTACTGAACATCAAGACTGCACTCTTAGTAGCTGAGTAAACAGGGAATGCTGCTGCCCTAAAAAGACCCACAATCGAGGAAATGTTTATAATGGTTCCGCCTTTTCCACCATGGTCCTCTCGCATGAAATCGTATGCCTTCAATGAACTTGTTATAAGTGCCGTCTGAAACAGTAGTTATTTACCCATCAGTAATAAATTGGAGAAAAGAAGATGATCATGGTGATGAAGTGTTTTTTTTATCAAGAAAAAGAAACACTTAATTATCATCATCATCAGCCTGAAATAGTCCACTGCTGGACATAAGCCCCCTTCACATTTCAAGGAATAACGATTCTGAGCCCTTTCCATCCACCGACTTCCCGCGATCTTAATAACTTCGTCGGCCCATCTGGTGGGTGGGTGGCCTACGTTTCGCCTTCTGGTTCGTTCGAGGAAAAGAGAGGAAGAGGATTCTAAAATACTTACAACATTCACCGAAATTTCCTTTAAATATGCAGTTTTCTCATCGTTCATGATCCCAGCGCAGTTCACCACGATATCAATGTATCCATACTCTTTCAGGATGCTGTCGTAGGCTTCCTCTAAATCGTTTGTCGTGATGTCACATTTGTAGAATTTTATTCTATTTCCTCCGTATTTAGAAGACAACTCTGCTTGTAGTTTCTCACCGTTTTTATAGTCCACATCTAAAGCGGCAACATGCTGAAAAAAAACACACAAACATTTTACTCAGTAACTACCAACAAAGTAGCGTAAAAAATCCAACACTTAAACAAATATGGTGGACAGTCCACACAATACTATCTAGCCCCAAACTAAGCAGAACTTGTACTATGGGAACCAAACAGCTGATTTTTACATACATTTTTTTTGTAAATACATACTTATAATACAATATAACACTCAAACAGAAAACAAACATCTGTGTTCACCACACAATTATTTTGTTCTCGGTGGGGATCGAACTCACGACCTACGGCTCAGAAGGCAGAGCTACTACCAACTGAGCTGAGAGGCCAGTCATATATTTTTTGTGTGTACCATGTTTTGTGACGTTAAATAAATATTTTCTATTCATATTTTTAGGGTTCCGTAGCCAAATGGCAAAAACGGAACCCTTATAGATTCGTCATGTCTGTCTGTCTGTCTGTCCGTCAGTGTCACAGCCACTTTTCTACGAAACTATAAGAACTACACTGACGAAACTTGGTAAGTAGATGTATTTTGTGAACCGCATTAAGATTTTCTCACAAACATATAAAAAAAAACAATAAATTTTGGGGGTCCCCATACTTAGAACTGAAATTCAAAAAACTTTTTTTCATCAAACCCATACGTGTGGAATATCTATGAATAGGTCTTCAAAAATGATGTTGAGGTTTCTTATATCGTTTTTTTCTAAACTAAATAGTTTGCGCGAGAGACACTTCCAAAGTGGAAAAAAGTTGGTTCCTCTAACTTCTAAAATAAGAGAATGATAAAACTAGAAAAAAATATGTTGTACATTACTATGCAAACTTTCAACGATATTTGGTTTGAACGAGATCTACTCAGTAGTTTTTTTTTTTCATAAATCGTAAACCGCAATTTACCTTCGACGAACTACAAGAACCTATAAATTATGTTACTTGATGCTACGGAACCCTACATGGGCGAGTCCAACTCGCGCTTGGCTGCTTTTTTTTTCTATAATCCACGCAACACTATCTGGTCCCACTAATTATGTTGTTACTTACCTTGGCCCCTTCATTCAAGAACGCCTTGACAACTCCTGCGCCGATCCCAGCAGCTCCTCCAGTTACCAATACTACCTTGTCATTTGAATTGTACATGATGTACTATTTTACTTGTTTTTTTTTTAAATTGAGTTATTTTAGTTGAGTTGTGAGTTTTTGCCGAGAATATACACAACTCTAATGGTCTTTACTTTTTCAACTCTAAATAATATCTGACGCAAAATTAACACAAAGATTAATAAACCGACAACAGGAAATAATGTAATTTTCAATTGATTCAAGATTTTACTGGATGTGCGTGCAGATGAGTGGTTTTCCGATAACTATTATATAATTATGTTTATTTTCAACTCCCCACTTGTATAAATGCTTATTTACATAGTGTGCAACATGATACGAGGCCGTAGCTAATCAGAGAGACAATATTTGTTTATTTTACATCGTACATGCTCAGTAAGATTAACTGCTGTGCAAAGAAACTGTGTAAGTATAATTATAGGCGTTTGCTGCTCAATGCCTTGTAAATGCGTTCCATTTTCAAATTTTACCGTCACTCACACGCACTTGGTTTGTACAGGTCAAGCTATACAAAACACCTTAGTGAAACAATATGTATAATATTATATGTATATAACTAGCAGCCCGTCCCGGCTTCGCACGGGATAGACAATATTATATATATATATGTACATTATTTTGTTCTATCGCTAATAGTTTCGGCAGCGCATTCGACGAAAGACATTTTAAGACTCATTTCTCTACACCTTCGGTTACATTGTTCAAATTTTACCAAGGATCCCTAATTTTTTTCAAATGAAATGTAGCCTATGTCAAATTGGAATGTAGCATTCTATTGGTGAAAGAAGTTTTTAAATCGGCCCAGTACTTTTTGAGCCTATTCATTACAAACATACAAACATACAAAAATAGGTACAAATCTTTCCTCTTTATAATATTATTAGTATTAGTATAGATATAATGTATTTTCTTACGAACCAAGTTTATTTACACAAAGAAACTTACAATTAAACAAATATTAACAAAATGTACAAAATACACAAGAAACAGTTGAGCTATCTGCAGACCGTCACAAACGATCTAGAGATAGCTCTACTGATCCAAATCAGTACCAAACAAAGCGTCCCCAAGACGCTGGCGGCATTGCCACGCTGAATAGCAATGCTTATACGCTGCGCCAAATACCCACCAAAATTAAAATGATTTTAACTAAATAAATATAGCAGCAACACACTGATGTGTGCATTAATGTGCGTCTGTGACTATTTTAGCAGATACCAGTGCAAATATTTTACTATTATTTTAATAAACAACTATTTTGCTCAAATAAAATTATATTGCATTTTGTCATAGCATAACAATGTTTTAGACTCAAAACCAGAGCCAGAGACAGACTGGTGTTAGTGGTAATTTAGTAGGGGTAGAACATTACGAATGTGCAATCAGAATTTTTAGTTTCGATAAAATGACAAAGTTATTAAATGTTAAAATTTTCATAAATCCTGCATAAAATTATGGACACATTAGTTACGTAGTAGGCACTTGAGAGAAAAAAAAATACGCTGTTCGGTTCCGCTTGGTCTTTAGCGTTTATGAATGAAATGAGATTTGCTTGTTGAATCATTTTTCAATATTTGACTAAAAATTGTGGTTATTTAAAAATATTTTTTTTATGACTTAATTTTTTTTTTCGTGGATGTGTTCAGTATCAGCAGCCAATATACCTAGTCTTTTTTTTTTGGTAATTACAAAATAGTGGTGTAGTAATACTAACATGAACACTCGTAGTTGGTATTGCACTTACCTAAATGCCTCGCTAATGTAGCTGCATATTCTCTCAATTCCCAGGTGGTCTCATTTTATATCCCATTGATATTTTGTCACTATTACAATTAACAAAAAGGTCAATCTCGTTGTCAATCCGTTTATTTTATTATTTAATGAAATGCCTACTCACATAATTATTAGCATAAGTGTTACATAAAACAGGCTGCTAAAATAAAACCTATTCCAACATAATCACTCGGTGGTATGAACGGCCATAATGTCGTACGCCTTTGTGATAGTAGCCGTAATGTCCTTGGCGGGCTTGTCGCTGATCGCCATCCAAGTACTGCCACTCTTAGCTTGCTTGTATGCGTCCACTAGACCTTGGGCAGCCGATTCTTCTCTGTAAAAAAGTACTTCCATTTTAGCCAAAGTTGAATAAAATTAAGCTAGAGATCAACTTTAGTAATAGATTGACAGTAATAGTAAATATACAGTGCGTAAAAAACTCCTCTCAAAACAACACTCGAATTTTCAAGGTTCCGGAAATAATGTAAAATATGGTTTGAAATGTATGTGTAATTATACTTTCATGGAAAAAATGTTAGACCTGAATGAAACCAAGTGTAAAACAATATTTTATACGTAGGTATGCTTTTTATTTTTTTGTTTGTATGTAGGTATAATATAGGGGGTAATCTTTAGAATTACTAAATCAGGTTCATAACTCGATAACAAACCGATACAAAATATATTTTACTTATTGCACCATCTAAAGGCTGGTTTACACTTTGATTAGTGTGAGTGCAGGTGATTAGTGCGAGTGCAGGTGTGTAGTGCGAGTAGTGTCTACTCGCGAGTAGTGAGTGAGGGGGAAGGGAGGGCACGCGGGACGTGGCTACTCGCAGTCCACTCGCAAAAAAATAGAACACGCTTCTATTCACTTTACTACACAGCCAACTAATCACCTGCACTAATCAGTCGCTATCCACACCTAGTTACTAAGCACCTGCACTAATCACCTGCACTCGCACTAATCAAAGTGTAAACCAGCCTTAACGTATGTTTTTTGAAGTAATTATTGTGCAAATAATAATGTTTTTCATCCACGTAGCTATGCCCGTGACTGATAAACTTTTAATAGAAACCAACTTCCAGAAGTGGACTGTAGATGACGAAAATAGACTTAAAATTGTAGGTATTACACGCAGTTGGTTTCGTGGTCAGACAACTAGTCTACAAAAATGATCTATTGATTCAAAACTAGTTCTAAGATTTGACTCTGTTAAATTTACATGCTTAATAGAGCAATAAATATACTGAATACAAATCTAGATAGTCACATGCATTAGCTGATACTAATAAAAGTAAGTAATCATGACTTGCCATTGTGTTCTCATGATGATAAGTCTTATGGAAGAATTTAGATAAATAGATAAAAGTGTTATTTCATAACAGGATTATTTATATAAATTTATGTAGGTATATCTAGGTAGAGCAAGTACCTACACTTACTTTTGAGATTTGGCTTCTTTAAGCGCTTCAGAAATTAGTCCAGTTATACCCTTGTCGAAGCTGCTAACATTGTTGACGTGCAAGAGAGGAGTGTTTGTGGGTCCGTAGCAGATGGCCACCACTCTGACGCCATTCCTTGAGTAGTAATCATCACTCTGAAACAATTTTTTCATTAAAAATACGACAGTAAATTTCTTGAAAAGAACTTCAATTTAAGGTTAGTGAGTACTTAATAGTTATATAAGGTTAGGGTGACCACAAACTGGAAGACGAAACGTAGGGCGCCCTCCCACCAGATGGACTGACGGCATTGTTAAGAGGGAATCACACAGGCGACTCTCCATACAAACGTAGTCCCCTATTTCCTCCCTGGATCTTTATAATATTAGTGTAGATGAATTGGAGGTGATATTTTCTTAATCAATAAGTTTCTGAAAAAAAGGAAAACATACGAGCACGTATATAGCAGATCTAGATTTTATGAGAAAAAATGGTTACTCTAGAGGCATTATCATGGAAGAAAAAGGGGACTACGTTTGTATGGAGAGTCGCCTGTGTGATGCCCTCTTAAGATCGCGGTAAGTCGGTGGATGGAAAGAGCTCAGAATCGTTCTTCCTGGAAATGTGTATGTGAGGCCTATGTCCATCAGTGGACTTATTTCTGCCTATGATGATGATGATGATGAGTATAAAATAAATATTTAAAATTGGCCGTAAACTAAAAACAACAGTATGGGTAACCAAATACGAGAGATAACTGAATTATACTTCGATTAGAGATAACTGAACGAATCTGAGGGCTAGATTTAAAACATTCATGTATTCAAAATTTACATACCCCAATACAGTTACTGAACTGCAACACAGCGCTCTTGGTAGCGTAGTATATAGGCAAAACGCATGGAGCCTGCTTCAGAGCAACGATAGAGGAAACGTTGATGACAGTGCCACCTCTTCCACCATTCTCCTTACTCATAATATCGATGGCCTTTATGGTCCCGGAGCATAGAGCTTTCTGCAAATTTCGAGTTATCTAATTAAGTAACTGGACGCTAACAGCTCTGTCTTCTGTCTTTATAGCTTGCGGGTTCGATTTCACTCACGTGTAATTGTATTTAGAGCCAAAGTGCGTATAGAAAATGTATGTCAAAAAATGAAAATAAAAATGTATATAACACACTGTACACTCCACACTATTTCCATGATTCAGTTGGGTGCAGGTGACAGTGGAAATTCTATAGGTATATAAGGTGGAGATCAGACTCACCACATTGACATCAATCATCTTCTTATAAGTTTTCAGACTGTCGTTCATAATGCCAGCGTTGTTTACAACCACATCGATATATTTCTGTTCTTTTACAACTGCATCGAAGCACCCTTGCAGCTGGTCATCATCGGATACATCACATTTGTAGAATTTGACTTTGTTTCCATATTTGGCGTTAAGCTCATCTTGGAGAGATACTCCAGCTTTTTCGTTGACGTCCAGCACTGCTACATGCTGTAAAAGAAATACTCTTCAACGTTAGCAGTTTTTTTTTTAATCGCAGCATTATAATAGAATTTTCTTTCACAAATCCTTACCTTTACATTTTCTTCCATCAAAATCCTGACTACAGCAGCACCTATAGCTGTAGCAGCGCCCGTGATCAAAACTACTTTATCTTTCCATTCGTACGCCATGATCAGTTGTTTTAACCAATTTTTAGTAGGTGGTAAATTGTCTTTTCTGTTCGACAACTGATTGTTGAATAACAAAAATTGCGGGACGTTATCTAAGGTATGAATAATAACAAATCCTTTATCAGGTTTACTAGATAATATTTTATCTTCTAGGCCAGGGATCTCCAATAAGTTTGATTAAGGGAAACGGTCAACACAATGAAGTAATTCGAGTAGGTATCTTGAAAGCAAAAAACAAGTAAATCAAGCAGAACAGAGTAAACACCGGCGAGCGGAGCGAGCTGCAAAGTTTTCGGGATAATACCTTCTTAGTCTCGGTTATCGTGCTACACCCATGCTGCGAAGCTACAAAACTAGTCGTCAATCAAAATAATGGGATAGAAAATACCAAAGTCAGTTTTCAGTATTTGCCATTGTATTTATTATGGAATCATCTATGTACCTACCTTGTTATTTAATGGAAGAAGTGTACACTGTTGTCTACTTACTTGGTACTTGGTGCTTGGTGAGCGGACTGTTTTCCGCAAGTAGGCCACAGGTGGGCCCTTTTTGCGTGACGGGTGGTGGTGTTGCTAGCTCAGCCACCCGATGTCCTATAAGAAGGCCAGCAGCTTGTGGATTTCGCAGGCCTCCCTAGGCGTGTTTGGTGCTCCAAGATGTTGTTCACATTATTTATTTATTTTAAGAACACTAGGTACACCTAGCTATAAGGGAAGACCATATTATTATAATTATGTTTTAATCTTACTAAGTAATCAAGAATCTGTGCGCATGAAAACCACTAGCATGAAACATGTGCGTTTATTCAATCCAAGAAGAATGAAAATGCAAGTGAATTTAAAAAAAATTGAGAAACTGACTTCATGGCCAAACAACTAAACCGATTATATATATTCAGTCAATTTTCTTCGCCATAAATAAATATGACTGACAATAATTTGGGGGTGTAATAAAGTAGGGAACACATTTGAAAAGAACGTAAAAATATTTTTATTTATTTATTTACGACTGTTACAATTCACAAGAACCTACCTACAAAACTGCCTGATGGGTGAAGTGGATAGGCTGATATTTATTTCGTCCATTAGGTTAATTATTAACTCATGATCTTATTTATATTATTATTGAATTAAATTACCTACTAGGACATTGTACCAGTAAATAAATAAGGATTATGTGGAACTTAAATTATTTTGCTCAAGGCTACAAAAACTAAACAAATGATCATCTGACACAATCACTCAGTCGTATGAACAGCCATAAGGCCATAAGCCTTTGTGATGGTAGCTGTAATGTCCTTGACAGGGTTGTTGTTGGCCGCTAACCAAGTACTGCCGCTCTTAGCTTGTTTGTATGCGTCTACTAGACCCTGGGCAGCCGATTCTGGTCTGTAAACAAGCGAAAAATCCTTATAGATTTTGATTACCCTTACCATAACAAAGCAATAAAATTAAGATGAGCACTAGCTAATGATATAATATAAAACATCATGACTTGTCATCGTCTCCTAATGATGACAAGTGTCATGTAAATAAAACCAATTTTAGATAAAACTCTTAAATGTACATTTGAATAGTATAATAATGTATTGATAGCGAGTTTTAGAAATAGGACATCACTACTCAGACCGAGCAACTAAACCTATCACTAGTTGGTGAGGATGAAAATGGCGTCGTAATGTGTAGATGAATGATTTTTATAATCCTTATTAATATTATAAATGCGTTTGTAACTCTGTCTGTCTGTGTGGCTTTCACGCCAAAACTACTGAACCGATTGAAATGAAATTTGGTACACAGATAGTTGAGGGCCTGAGGAAGGACATAGGCTACTTTTTATCGCGAAAAAAGTTTAAGGTTGTAAGGGGTTGAAAATAGGGGTTGAAAGTTGTATGGAAGTATCGTCATTTTTAGAGCTAGAAACATAAAACTTATTTTTTAGTCTGTTGATTTGATATAAAAAAATATGACATTCAAAGTTTGTGCTGGGGGGGTAGAGGGAGGGGAGTACAGGGGGGAGTGTGGAGGGGAGGTGCGGGGGGAGTGTGGAGGGGAGTACAGGGGGAGTGTGGAGGGGAGGTGTGGGGGGAGTGTGGAGGGGAGTACAGGAGGGAGTGTGGAGGGGAGTACAGGGGGGAGTGTGGAGAGGAGTACAGGGGGGAGTGTGGAGGGGAGGTGCGGGGGGAGTGTGGAGTGGAGTACAGGGGGAGTGTGGAGGGGAGGTGCGGGGGGAGTGTGGAGGGAGTACAGGGGGAGTATGAAGGGGAGGTGCGGGGGGAGTGTGGAGGGGAGTACAGGGGGGAGTGTGGAGGGGAGGTGCGGGGGGAGTGTGGAGAGGAGTACAGGGGGGAGTGTGGAGGGGAGGTGCGAGGGGTGATGCGGGGGGGGGGGGGGTGGAGGGGAGTGTGGAGAGGAGTGCGGGAGGAGTTTAGTGGGGAGTCATATGTCTAAGTTTAGTAAGAAAGAAAAAAGAAAGAAAGAAAGAAAACTTATTTATTTATGACGGCACACGGTAGATATGAGAAACACGAACATTTTAGACACAAGAGGGCAGACGACTGTGTCACGTGCACGCGAATATGTCGTTGTTATTTAATTACTGTTTTCTTCCGCTGCAAATTAAAAATGCTACCCATAGACACTATACCACGCGGACGAAGTCGCGGGCACAGCTAGTATTCAGATAAATGGATAGTTTTCGCTTTAACATAATAAAAGCTATATATGTATATGGCTATGTATCGGCATATGTATCTACACCTTATATATATATTGTATGCTCTTTATGTACATTTTGTATACCTTTGGTGTTGAGGTTCCTCAAATATTTGAGGGAATTGTGCTTCCATATTCTTGTCGAAGTTTCCAACGTTGCTGAGGTGCATGAGAGGAGTGTCTGTGGGTCCGTAGCAGATGGCCACCACTCTGACACCATTCCTTGAGTAGTACTCCTCACTCTAAATGGAAAATAAAATAAAGATTATTAATTCTAAAATCAATAAAACATTATACTTTGATCTTCGAAACGAAGAACAGTGCCCTTAACTAAACCAAGCTAGTAAGTAGTATAGAAAATAAGATAATCCAATACTCAAGGAAGTATATTATGTATACCTTGAAGAAAAGAATTGGAGAGTGATGTATTATTTTTACACCGAACTGTACTGAACAGAACCTAATTCTTTAACTGGAAAAACCAAACTTGCACCTAAAAAAATTAAATCGTAATGTTATGAAGAGAAAATAAAAACAAATAGATACACATCAATTTTGGAGTGGCTATACAAGGTGTATCTAAATATGTGTACTATGCGAAGGTGGGGGGTTTCAGACCACAATGGTGATCAGTTGTGGGGGGGAGATAATTAAAAATTCCTATTTTCAGTTTCCCATACAAAAATATTTAATTTCATAATGCCTAAATAAATTGACAACCTTATCCTTGTAACCCCTTGACCCCTTGACCTACTACCCCTGTAGGTCTAATACTACTACCTACTACCTCAGTAGCTGAGTTTAGGGTTGCCACTTTGTATAAAGTCAGCTGTTCATGTTGAAACTTCGTTGCAGTTTTTTTCAGAGATACCAATCGAAGTTCGAAAAGTCGTTGAACAAAAGTTGTTCCCCGGGGGGTGGAAATTCACCCCCCTTCAGGATAGTACACATATTTTGATACACGTTGTAGTTATTGAAGTTTCATACAATCTATCTGTCCATTTATCAAAAATGATCACATACCCCAATGCAGTTACTGAACTGCAACACGGCGCTCTTGGTTCCGAAGTATATTGGTAATATCCAAGATTGCACCAGCGCAGCGGTGGAAGAGATGTTAAGGACAGTGCCTCCACTTCCACCATTCTCCTTGCTCATAATATCAATGGCCTTTATTGTTCCAGAGCACAAAGCTGTCTGAAAGAAGAAGCAAATTCCCGTTACTTCATGATACCACTCAGTGGCACTCAGTTAGCTTCCAACATTTTTGCTACCGTTGTAAATTGACAAAAAATAATCGGACGCAAGTCTTACCACATTGACATCAATCATCTTCTTAAAACTTTTCACGCTGTCGTTCATAATGCCAGCGTTGTTTATAACAACGTCAATATATTTCTGTTCTTTTACAACTGCATCGAAGCACTCTTGCAGCCGGTCATCATCGGATACATCACATTTGTAAAATTTTACTTTGTTGCCATATTTGGCATTGAGCTCGTCTTGGAGAGAAACGCCAGCTTTTTCGTTGACGTCTAGTACTGCTACATACTGTAAAAATAAATAAATCCTTTTCTACGTGAACTCTCCCAATCTTGGTAGGGATCATCCAATCTTAAACTGCACGCCCCACTACTTCAGTCAGTCAAAGTAAATTGTTCTTTATTACCTACATCACAAAGATAATTTTGAAGTACCTTGCTGTGAGCCAACGTCAAGAAAACGTGGTGGAAGGGCGTGCATTTTTAGACTGGTTTATCTATACTTAGGTAGTTTTCTCAAAATTTTTAATTACAAAATTATTTTTAGTTAGCCATATACTTTTTAACAGAAGACCATTGCTGCGATATCGCGTTATGGTGAGAGACAATGAAGCCGACTTTAGAGCAGGAAGGTCAACTAGAATACACCATACTTACTCCTGCCCTGAAGAGAGATTTCCTTACCAAGTTCATAGGGGCTGTACTAATATAGTCCGAACCTTTGCTAGGCATTAATGTAAGATTATAGCACTGCGCAATATCTTAGTCCCGGCTCAAACAACTTAAAGATAAGTGAAATAATTACAACAACCACTTACCTTTACATTTTCCGTCATTAAAATCCTAACCACAGTAGCTCCTAAAGCTGTAGCAGCCCCCGTGATCAAAACTACTTTATCTTTCCATTCGTACGCCATAATTTGGAGTTGCTATAACCAATCTAGATAAAGTATTTGTATTAAAGATTTATGGTTTCTAATAACCAAAAAATAACTTCGTACTTTCCGATCGACGACTGTTTGATAAATAAAAACTCTACAACTTATCATCTAGGAATGGATGTTATCAGCTAGCGTTTCAATACAATTTATAACGTCAGATCTGAAAGATAATTTTTCAATGAAAAACAGTAATTTATTGTCTTTTGGGTTTTGAAAAAAACCAGTGTTACGATAAGAAGAAAAATAGTATGCGTAGGTCTGCAAATTTGATAGTTGCATGATTCCTGCTATAAGAACGATATAAATAGGAATGTTCTTGTTTTGTGGCTTTCAAAACGTGAGAACAGTCTGGTATTTTTTTTTGACTGGCCTCTCAGCTCTGTTGGTAGTAGATCTGCCTTATGTGTCGTAGGTCGTGGGTTTGATCCCCACTAAGAACAAACATTTGTGTGGTGTTTACAAATTTTTGTTCTTAGTTTGGGTGTTGTATTGTATTCTAAGTATGCATTTACAAAATGAATAATGTTAAGTATTATTAATTAATTAAGATAGTATAGAGTGGCGGGATTGGGGGGGAGGTCTTTGCCCAATCATAGGATGATTCGGGCATAACAGTAATAGTAATAAGTATGATATCAGCTATCTGGTTCCCATAGATTGTCCTCAATAAGTATTCATTTTTCAATCAGTACACTTTGCCATACCTGAAAACCATATAATTATTACAAGCATTATAATCTCGCTTAGTAATCAAATAAAACAACCACATGAACGTGATACGAAATTAGATTAGATATTATTTATTCTATCTACCTAAATGACAAAATAACAAATGATATGAAATCCGCATAAACTGACGCTTATCTATGTGTATCATCATGACTTGTCATCGTGTCTTCAAGATGACAGGTGTCATGATAAATGCGTATAATCAATCCAAGAAGAATTTAGATAAAACTGTTATTGCACAACAGTTCATATTAATTCAGCTATGCATTCTGACAAAGCAAAGCTTTAGAGCTTTAACCACTAGTTTGTAGTCGATACGTAAAAAACCCTAAATTAAATAATAAACCTAACTAATGAAAGCAATAACTTACCTCTACATTTTCGTCCATCAAAATTCTAGCCACAGCAGCACCTTTAACCACTTGTACCAAAATATCATGAGTCCATTCCATCCAATGGTTGTCTGTTTAGCGATAAGGCCACCGCTTGTATTAGACTGATAGTTTTAAGTTTTTTTATGGACCTACCTAACTTTCCTAATTTGTTTTGAGCATTAAAGTGTTTTCTATTTATCTATCTATAGCTAAACCGTCCCCGTGATCAAAACAACTTTATCTTTCTATTCGTATACCATTGAATAAAAGTTGCAATAACCAACCGAGATAGGTATTTACAGTAGAGCTTTGAGTTTTTAGATCTGCACTTTCTGTAAAACTCCACTCCTGCATTGTATTCTGGTAGTTACAACATTATGGTGTAGGTATTCGAAAACTTTCTAAAAAATCAAAGTGGCATTTCTAGATACCAATAAAAAACTTGTTATGGTTATAATGGCTGTAATAGTTTATGTTTTTATATTATATAAATAATGAAATAGATATAGGTACTTTAATTGTACATTTGTACTGGTTTGGATCAGTTGAGCTAGTATCTCTAGATTGTTTGTAACGGTCTGTAAATAGTTCAACTGTTTTTTGTGTGTATTGTACATTTTATATAAAGGTATTTGTTTAATTGTAAGTTTTTTTGGATAAATAAATGTGTACTTTATTGTCTCTAAATGTCAGTTAATAAAGCCTAGTTTGTCAATATTGCGCGGACATAAGGTCATAGGCCTTAGTGACGATATCCGTGATATCCTTGGAAGGCTGGTCGTTGGCCGCTATCCAAGTACTGCCGCTCTTAGCATGCTTGTATGCGTCCACTAAACCTTGAGCTGCTGATTCTTGTCTGAAAATAAATTGAGAAATGTAGTTGATTGTGCAGCCTGCTGCAAGATGGATAAACAACCCTCAGTTCATTTAGTGTAAACAATAACAAAACAAAGAAAATTCACGAAATTGCGCTTGCGCGGAAACTTTTCACTTTTTTACAAATTTAATCGTTCACAAATATTTTTTCATGGTGGATGCATCGATTTACGGCTGCAATCCATTGGGACATTCATCAAGCCAGTTAATGTGCAACCAAAAACCGCAAAAACACGTTACAACATTTTTGGGTGCTACAGTACCATGGACGCTCGTCTTCAAACTAAATTTCGGTGGAAGTTTACATAGTAATGTAAATGTAAATAAATTAAAAAAAATCATATTTTTTTTATGTTTTAGAAGTTACAGGGGGTTGGACACAAATTTTACCACTTTGGAAGTGTCTCTCGCGGGAACTATTCAATTTAGAAATAAATGTCCACCCGTGCGAAGCCGGGACAAGCCACTAGTGTTTTATAAAATGGATATTTGATATCTGGTTTCCACAATAATGTATAGACTAGACTTATCAGGTTAAGCCATGGTGAATGATGGATTTAGATAAATATCTGTTATTGCGCAATGCACTAAGGCAGACTCTTACCTTTGGTGTGGAGTGTCCTTGAATATCTCAGGAAATTGAGCTTCCATATTCTTGTCGAAGTTTCCGACGTTGTCTAGGTGCATGAGGGGAGTGTCTGTGGGTCCGTAGCACATGGCCACCACTCTGACGCCATTCCTTGAGTAGTACTCATCTTTCTACAAGGCAATTGGAATAAAGGTATCCATTATTAATTCAAAGTAAAATGTCCCACGTTGATACCTATCAATCTAAGTGCACAAAATAAGCTTCTATAAGGAACTCTTCTCGCACTTGCGCAGGGAAGTGCATCGTAGGGCACGTTCCTAACGTACATGACTTATGAGGCAATACTTTGTTATAGGCGATGGTTACCACTTAGCATTAGGAGGGCCATATGCTAGTTCCATTAGCTAGTTGTTAAGAAATGGTTATGACTTAGTTATGACAGTCAATTATGTACGGATCGGCTGACCCACACGTTTATTTTTTCTTAGGTTTGAATTTGGATCAGTGTCGTCATCATAAACATATGGACGAATTGTTAAGATCGCGGGAAGTCGATGGATGGAAAGGGCTCAGAATCGTTCTTCCTGGAAACGTGTAGGGGAGGCCTATGTCCAGAAGTGGACTTCTTCAGGCTGATAATGATGATGATGAAACATATGGAGCTCCTGGAAGGCCAGCAGATAGAAGACTCAAGCAAAGACGAAAAGCAACCGGGGACTGATGCATCTTTTATGCACCGAAAAGTTTAATTTCAACAAATTACCACCTGCACAAAAATATATTACAAGACTAGAAAGAAAAACTAGATGCAGCAATGATACATTAATATTTGATTGGGTAAGATAGTAAATACAAAAAGGAAACATACCCCAATACAGTTGCTGAACTGCAACACGGCGCTCTTGGTTCCGAAGTATATTGGCAATATGCAGGGAGTCTGGGTCAGTGCAGCGACGGAGGAGATATTGATGACAGTGCCTCCTTTTCCACCTTTCTCCTTGCTCATAATGTCGATAGCCTTTATTGTCCCGGAGCATAGAGCTGTCTGCAAAAAGCAAATTATGTGACCTTATTATACAATTACATTCATTGGATTCAGTTATTTGTTACTAGTAGCTTTACCTTCAGCACTAGCTTTTAAGCTCTGTTCACTCAGTATAAATCTATGTTATTTTAAAGAAATAGTTGAAGCTATATATTAATAAAGTAATTTAGAAGATATATTATTTATTTAATACTATCTTCATGTTATTTAAATTTAAATTTTACATTGCGCTCTAATTAGACTTTTTAAACTTCTTACCGTTGTAATGGGTTTCCAACTTACTTGCTGTTAGAAAGACTTTAGAAAGTTGAAACATGGTTGAATAAAAAAGAATAACTTGTTTTTTTTTATAATTTGACAGCTGCCAGTAGAAAGCGATTCTCCCTAGGGCTGAAAGTATTACTTTCAATTAGGCCCCTCAGGCAACTTCAGACCTACTTTCAGAGTATGAGCAATGAAAAAACTATTTTAAAACTGAAAACAGGACAGAATAATATCTATAACTTACCACATTTACTTCAATCATCTTCCTATAACTTCTCTGGTTGTCATTCATAATGCCAGCGTTGTTTATGACCACGTCAATATATCCCTGCTCTTTTACAACTTCATCAAAGCATTTGTGCAGCTGGACATCATCGGATACATCACATTTGTAAAATTTTACTTTGCTACCATATTTGGCGTTTAATTCATCTTGCAGAGCTACGCCAATCTTTTCATTGATGTCCAATACTGCTACGTGCTGTATAAAATAAAGTGATCTTAATACTTCTTTACTTATCAAAAGCAAAGGCATCTTTAAAAGAAAAGCCTTGAAAATAACGGTTGTTTGTTAGCAAAACATATACTACATTTTACTTTTGAATGTCTGTTTACAAATTTAATTTACAAAAAGTAAATCGGTTAAGGGCGTAAGATTAGCATTAAGACATATTATTACTATACTTATAAGTATATACTTATAAGGGTTGTGGACTTTGCTTATTAAATAAAATAAAAATAAAATTATACAGGGAAACGGTAGCTTTTTTTATAGTCGTTAGGTGTTTAAGGTCCAATTTCACCGTTAAACGCGTTTAACTAAACTCGTTTATATGTACGTACACAAAAGAAATGCAACGACATTGACAGGTCTTTAAGCGCGTTTAGAGAAAAATGTACCAACTGAATGCTTAAACGAGTTTAAACGTCAGTAGAACGCGTTCAATTTCAACGGTGAAATTGGACCTTAGCGTAATAAAAACATTATTTTACCTTAACATTTTCTTTCATTAGAATCCTGACCACAGCAGCACCTATAGCTGTAGCAGCCCCCGTGATCAAAACAATTTTGTCTTTCCATTCGTACGCCATGATAATATTGTTATATCCAATCTAGGTTTTATATAGGTGCCTAGTTTTTATTTACCAAAAAAAATGTTGACTTTCCGAGCAGTTTAATAAATGAAAATTCTGTGAGCTGTCGAGCAGAAATGCGACATTATCTAAGCTCTCATTAATATTTATAGTAGGTATCGGAGTTAATTTGAGAGATTATTTTTAAT
The DNA here is from genome assembly GCA_939531255.2 of Thera britannica. Taxonomy (NCBI): domain Eukaryota; kingdom Metazoa; phylum Arthropoda; class Insecta; order Lepidoptera; family Geometridae; genus Thera; species Thera britannica. The sequence continues at coordinate 3,691,993 of OW618041.2, read as the reverse complement.
CGAATAACACCAATTATTATCTTCTAGGCACCTCGACCAACTCATTCTGGGATCAAAAGTAAAAAGTAGAAACTTAAATAAAAAGTATTTAAGTATTATAATCAGTTATATGGTTCCCATAGTACAAGCTCTGCTTAGTTTGGGGCTAGATAGTGTTGTGTGGATTGTCTGCAAAAAAAAAAAATCGTAACAGCCAACTCTATGAGTTAGTTATATGAAATAGGTAGGTACTAAAAATAATTAAAACTTGTAAACAAACGTATACAGGGTTATTGGTAATTATATAAGAAACCAGTTAAGCGCTCCTTCTGTACATCATAACAAACAACTTTTACGACTTTCAATAATTCGTTATTTTTTTTTTCCATACAAAACTAAAAATAACAAACTTGTCACTCTAAATAATTATAACTCTATGCCCCGTGGCGCGGCGCGCGGCAATCTCAATGAAAGGGGTGCGGGGTCGCGATGCGACTCCAGTCACCGGTCATTACCATGAAACGTCTACAATGTACAGAGCTAAAAAGTGTTACAAAAACATAAAATATTTTTTTTGGGAAGTGTATTGATTTTTGGCAAAAGTCGTAGAACAAATATTGTTTGTTAAGATGTAAAGAAGGAGCCCTTAACTGCCTCTTATATAATAGCCTCTTATATAATTACCAATAACCCTGTATAGGTACGAGTAGATTGGTAGAGGGTAGAGGGTAGGAAATACTATATTGCATGCAACAAAATAGTGTTTACCGAAATTAAAGGATACAATTAAACGTTAAATTTATAGAGATAGGTTAGGTATTCTGGCCAAGAAAACAAATATAAGATTGTAGATATCTAGTAAAAGATTAATAATATCTAATAAATTTAATGTTATACTTACCACTTTGTTGTATACCTAACATCACCATAATTAATAAATGTATTGTCTTGTTTTCTTTCTTTATAATTAGTCTGGGGAAGTTCACTAGTGGACTTAGGCTTCTCCCATACTTTTCAAAAAGTAAGGTTTGTAGTCTTTTCTATCCACCGAATTTCTGTGATCTAGAGAAAATGGATACTCTAACATAACTTTAGGTTCTCTGCGAATTGTACTTTCATTTATTTTCATTTAATATTTACCAAAGTTGTTGTGGTGCAGGAGAGGAAGTGTCGTTGGCAATCAAACTCATAACTTTTTCTAATACAGTGTATTAGAAATACAAAAATACTACCTGCTAAGAAGCCAACCACAGTTTATGAGTTAAATTAATTTAGACATGACTCCCAGAAAAAAGATGGGTGGGTACAATACATAATAACAACTGATGAAATAACTAACTAACTAAAATAACTATTAGCCTGAATGATAGCGTAGCGTATGTTGTCTTTGAGACGTTTGCTTTTGTATTATTGCATTGCATACGTCTGACTAAGTGAAGTGGCACCACACTGGAACTTCACTGCTATTATTTTTTAGGCTATTTTTGATTTGTAAAAGGATCATATAAAATAAATTATAGTTTACTTATATAACTAATTAAACTAAAAAGTTAAAAATAAAACTGTAATAATCAATTGAAAAATTTATATTATTGTACAAAAAGCATGGGGGGCTTGATTTTGAAGTTTTGAAGCTTGAAGTTATTATAAAAAGCACCCCACGCTTTTTTGTACAATAATATAAATTTTTCAATTGAATAATACAGTTTTATTTTTCACTTTTTAGTTTTTTTTTTTTCTTCATATTATTGCATTGTCATCGACCTTTGACAGGTGCGTGCAAAGTTTGAATCAAATCTGATCGTTCAAAGTAGGACAAAATCGAGCTCAAAGGGGTCAGTTACATACAAACTTACATACAATTAAGCTTACAAGCTTACAAACATACATACAGGTGAAGCTAATAAAAGCGTTATAAAAATAGTAGGAACCGAGCCGTAGTTTGTTGCCTGTTCTTCTACGCTTGGTCGCGTGGAACTGGCACCTAGACTCACCTAGCTTTAAGATGTTTCAAAGTGATTCTTGCATCGTACTGAATAAAAAACTTTGACTTTGACTTTGACTATGCCTGTGTTACAGCCTTGAAACTAGAGCCTTTATACATCACCAGTAGGCCTACCATGAGCTCTGTCTGGCTCTGTCTCTGGTTCTGGTTTTGATTCTGTGTGAGTGTTGACTAAATAAATCCTACTTCAAAACGACACACACACAGTATAATGTACTGGTAAGCACTCCCACAGACTCAAAATCAGAGCTAGAGATAGAGCCAGATAGAGCTCATGGTAGGGTTACAGGTTACATAACTTAAATAAAGTGAATTTTGCGCATGAAAAACTAATCAAAGATTATCAAAGATGCCGTAAGACGGTTATCTGTTGTTTGTTCATTGTATCATTGCCAATTTTATCAGTTATTGTGATAACGGTAATAAACTACGTGTAGGTCTCAATCACTCATCTGTCTTTTGATTATTGCAGATACGAAGGTTTAATGTTACTGATTGCAGATAGGAAGAGCTTAGCTTACAACAATAAACATAGGTACTTATGTACATAGATAAGAAGTTAAGTTAAATAATGTTGCAGTTACTTACCTATATTAAGTCAAGAACTCCTGGCCCCTATTTAATAAAACTGACAATTCGACATAATCATATGTCAAATAGCGACAAAATTGTATAATTGTCGCGCTTTTGTGACATATTTGTCACTTTTATTAATACCATAAGCGCGACAATTCCACAGTTTTGTCGCTTTGTGACAATAATGTCGAATTGTCGGCTTTATTAAACAGGGCCCGGGTGATGCCTAATGAGAAGCAACTGAAGAGTTTTGCATAAGCTTATCACATATTTATACCCTCATCCCACTTGGGGCTTAGCGTAGAGTTTTATTCTAATTCTAATTTGAGTTGGGGGAATAAGATATGCTCTGACGTCATGCAGTGGGGTGTATTGTGCATTGTCCCTCTGCTAACCTTAGGTACCTTAGCCAGCCCAACTCCTTAAAGTAGCGGAGTAAGAAAGAAAGAAAAAAATACATTTATTTGACATAAATGCGTAAGTACACAAATATAAGTACATTAAAACACATAGAACGGACAGCTGAAGACAGAAGAAAATTGAGGTACAACATTGATTCAACTAATACCTAAGCCAATAGTACCAACAGAACTGGGTCCCAGTCAGTCCCGTCCCGTGCTGGTCCCGACAGGTCAGCTTTTTGCTGCCTGAAATGGCAGTAGCTACCATGCCAAGCAACGCTGGTTTTCAGGAGTAAGATCTTTGGTTGAAGGCAACAATGTTCCAGAGCATCAATGCATGGTCATACAGATGTGGTTGTGGAGAGACAAGACTGGTAGCCGCAACAGAGGTCTGTCGCTCTAGTCTTCAAGAAGTGGTAATTAAGGTCGCAATGGCCCGTGTTTTTTCCTAGCATCAGTTTTAAGTCTTCCCTTTTCATCTTTAGTTGGATAGTTGTACCTAATGTGCTTATCTATTTCTGGAAGCTTGGTTTTGGTGTGTTTGCAGTCGGATCTGCGTTTCTATTGTTTTTGGTATTTCTTCTAGCATAGAATTTTGCATCCATTATACCGACAAAATTAAACATTAAATAAATTTATCTCCACATAATGCAGTACAAAAACAGAGCTGTGCCATGGCGTTCTTGGTGCTGTAGGTCTTTTTAGGGTTCCGTAGCCAAATGGCAAAAACGGAACCCTTATAGATTCGTCATGTCTGTCTGTCTGTCTGTCTGTCTGTCCGACCGTGTCACAGCCATTTTTCTCCGAAACCATAAGAGCTACACTGATGAAACTTGGTGAGTAGATGTATTCTGTAAACCGCATTAAGATTTTTACACAAAAATAGAAAAAAAACTATAAATTTTGGGGGTCCCCATACTTCAAACTGCAACTCAAAAAAAATTTTTTCGTCGAACCCATACGTGTGGGGTATCTATGAATAGGTCTTCAAAAATGATGTTGAGGTTTCTAATATCGTTTTTTTCTAAACTGAATAGTATGTATGTATGTGTATGTGTATGTGTATGTGTGGGACTCCTGTTTCCGCAATTGGACTCAAAGTCGGTCCGTTTTGCGTCAGGAAACGCTGACTATACTTGTAGCCAGCCTAACTCCTCCCAGAAGCGCAGAAGCTTCCTGGGGGCTTCACAGGCTTGGAGGAGTGACCTGGGGTGGTCCAGGATTTCGCGTCGTTGAGTAGCTACGCCCTCGCATTCCAGGACTACGTGGGCAGCTGATTCTTCTTCGGATAGGCATCCCCTGCAGAGTGGACTGTCTGTGGCTCCGATGTTGTGTAGGTGTTTGTTCAGTGGACAGTGGCCGGTTAGGGTTCCCACGATGGTTTTGAGGTCTAGCCTGTTAAGGCATATTAGACGACGTGTAAGTCTGGGTGTGGTTGCTGGTATTGCTGCTCTTGACTGTCTGCAGTCAGTCGTGCGCATCCAGCGCAGGTTGTGTTGCTTCTGCGAGCGCTGCCGTATCCAGGTTCGTAGCTGTGAGAGTGGCAGAGGTAGGAAGGGGTTTGGTCCTACTATAGGTGTTTCTGAGCCTCTTCTGGCTAGCTGGTCTGCGGCATCGCTATGTCCCTTTATCCACTGTAGAGTTACCGTGTTCTTTGTGGCAATGCTCTCTAGGGCCTGGTGACATTCGTATATGAGCTTGGAACTACAGTTGTTATTTTCCAGAGCTCTAAGTGTTGCTGTGCTGTCTGAGAGGATCCGTATGTTGTAATCATCAATCCCTCTTCGGTGTATTGCTGTGGCAGCTTCGGTTATGGCCGCACATTCACATTGGAAGATGGAGCTGTGTAGGCCTAGTGATATTGATATGTTAATGTTGAGATCAAGCGAGTGCACTCCGGCTCCTGTTCCTTGTTTGGTTTTTGAGCCGTCGGTGTAGACTCTTACCTCGCTGATACCGGATTGATCTCTTTGGTCTTCATGTGTTTGTATGTGGTAGTGTTTTTGGAATATTTGTTGTTTGGGGGTTTTGTCGCACGGTGCTGCGATTAGTGGTTCGTAAGATATCGCTTTATCCAGAATGGATGCGTGAGGGCTCCTGGAAATTCCCCATAGGTTCAAGTGTTTGAGTCTGATAGCGGCCATCGTCGCTTCTTGTTGTATGTGTAGGTCTAGTGGTGTTAGGCCCAGGATTATCTCAAGGGCGGCCGTTGGTGTAGTTCTCATGCAGCCCGTTATTGCAGAGCATGCTAGTCTCTGGAAGCGTTGCAGCTTCGTGATCACGGTGCTGAGTTCTGTTCTGTTCCACCATACGATGGCTCCGTATGTGAGTGTTGGTCTTATTACGGCTGTGTAGAGCCAAAGGGTTATTTTTGGCGATAGTCCCCACGTTTTCCCTAGCATTCTGCTGCATTGGAAGAACGTGGCACTTGCCTTTTTTAGTTTGTAGTCAAGGTGTTTGTTCCACAGGAGTTTGCTATCGAGAATCACTCCTAGATACTTGACTTCGTTGGTCAGTTTTAGTTCGGTGTTGAATAGCTTGGGAAGTTTTAAGTTACCCATACTTCTTTTTTGTGTGAACATTATGAGTTCTGTTTTTGTGGGGTTGACTGACAGGCCATGGTTAGTGCACCAGTTTTCTATAGTTTTCATGGCGGTTTTCATGAGGTCGCATAGTACGCTTTCGAAGCATCCGGTTGCAAGGATAGCAAGGTCGTCTGCATATCCTACTGTGAAGAGGCCGTGGCCGTTCAGTTTTCGGATGAGTTCGTCCACCACTATGTTCCACAGTAGCGGTGACAGTACGCCGCCTTGTGGGCAGCCTCGTGCTACAATGCCTCTGGTTGTGGTATTTACCGTTAGTTGTATTGCTCTGTACTTGAGCATGTTGTTTATCCACTCTGCTAGTGTTGGCGCGACACCGTATCTTGCCAATGCTAGATCTATGCTAGTGAAGGTAGTTTTGTCAAAGGCCCCTTCTATGTCTATGAAGGCACCTAAGGTCGGTTGTTTTGTTGTCAATCCGTCTCCGATTCTCGAGACTACGCTATGGAGGGCGGATTCTGTGGATTTGCCTGGGCTGTAGGCGTGTTGGTGTGAGTGGAGCGGCTGGCGCAGGAGAGTGTTACCTCTAATTTCCTGGTCGCATATCCTTTCTAGGGTTTTGAGGAGGAACGATGTTAGACTAATGGGACGGAATGATTTCGCCATTGTGTAGTCGCTCCTTCCTGGTTTTGGTAAGAATATTACCTTCACTTCTCTCCATTTCTGGGGTATGTATCGGTGTGCGATACAGCCCCTAAAAATGTTTACTAGATAATCAACTAGTTGGTCGCTGCTCCATCTAAGGAGGCCTGGGAATATTCCATCCAGGCCTGGCGACTTGAAGGGAAGGAAGCTGTTGATAGCCCAGAGAACCTTCTCCCGGTTGATCAGATTCTGGGCTGTGGTCCAGTCTTGGTCACTGGTTGCGCGTACGCTGTGTACTTGCCATTCGTGCGTGTCCGTTATTAGACACCCTGGGAAGTGAGTTTGGAGCAGTATTTCGCTGGTCTCAGCGTCGGTTTTAGTGAATGTGTTGTCAGATTTTTTGAGATACCCAACCGTGCGTGCTGGGTCACTGGATAGTATCCCTTTTACTTTGGTAGCCTGACTGGTTTTATCTATGTTGGTACAAAAACGTTTCCAGCATTCCTGTTGCCTAAGGCGTATACGTTTCTTGTATGTGGTTTTGGTAGTTTGGTATTTCACCTAATCGTGGGGGTTTCGAGTGTTAATTGCTCTATTGAATAGTGTCCTTAGTTTGCATCGTAGTCTTTGCAGCTCAGGACACCACCAGTGTCGGTTGGTCCCCTCTCGCGGTGTCGTGAGGGGACACGATTGTTCGTAACTGTGGGTTAAAATATGGGTGAGTTTGTTGGTGTAGAGGTCAATCTCGTTTAGTTCTAAGAAGTTTGGAGCGGGGCTCTCGGTGGCCAGCGCTGATTGGACCAGTTTTACGAACTTGGGCCTGTCAGTCTTGCGAGGAGCGCGCCTTGGGCTTGGCGTCTGCAGGGTCATATTTATATCAAAACGAATCCATCTATGGTCCGAGCACGACGCTTCGTCCGAGACGCGCCAGTCCGTAATGTAGCGCGACACCTTTTCTGAACTTAGAGTGAGGTCAATTATGGTTTGTGCTCGTCTGTTGACAAATGTCGGTTCCGAACCCTGGTTAATGATTAGTAGGTTTGTAGAGAATAAAAAGTTTACCAGTTCTTCTCCTCGAGAGTTGTTCGTGTCGCAGCTCCACAGGGTGTGGTGCGCGTTGGAGTCGGTGCAGATGATGAGCTCTAGTTTTTCCCTCTCGCAGTACTCCACTAGTGACACAAACTCAGGTAGTGGTATGTCCTCGTCGCTCGGTAGGTAGACTGACGCAAGGACTGTGTCGTGTGGTTGGTGGGGTGGTCCTGCTTGGGTCCTAATAGCTGTTAGGTCTCTAGAACAGAATTGGGTGATTAGTGTAGATTGCATAAACTTTGGAGTAATTATGCAGGTTCTGGGATTGCTTACCGTGGTGTCCAGGAGAAGTTTTCCACCGGTATTAAGCAGGCCACAGATTTTGCCTTTTCTAATCCACGGCTCTTGGATGAAGGCAGTGGTATTGGGGTTTTCCTCCAGCACTCTGCGCAGAGAAGCCGATGCAGCGAGGCTGTGCTGGAGGTTGGTTTGGATACAGGGGATGGGGTTACGAGGCCCGGAGTGGAGAGGAGTTAAGGCAGCTGTCGCTAGCCTCACTCCCCTCGACATCCAGAAAGTTGTCCTCGTCTGGCTTAGGCGTCGATGGAGGATCGACGCCCACTTCCATCTCCTCTGTTCGGCACTCTGATGGGTCCGCGATGTCGCAGTCAGGTGCGGAGGGGGTTGTTTTAGGTAGGGCAGGGGTGGAGGCGGCACCTTTTGCAGTGGACGCTGCGGAACCCGTTTCCAGGATCCGAAGGTAGATATTGCCGAACATCCACTTGAGGCGCCGCTCTTGGTTTTTGAGTTTTTCCACGTCAGATTCGGGTACGCGGAGCAGCAGATAGACGCCAGGCGTCTCAGTCTCCGTCTGCTTCTCCGCTTTTACGAGCACCCAGGATTTGACGTTGACAGTCTTACCGTTATACATGGTGAGAATCTGTCGGATGTTGTTGATATCCTTGGTGAGCGTGGGGACGAGAAGCCCACAAAGGATGCGTCGCTGAATCTCCGATTGTGGTCGAACCACTAGCGTCGATCCAGCAATTGGTGAGGCGATGTCGATTACCGCTTGGCGTAGCCACTCTAGCGCGGCGTCGTCCGCACACCAGAACTTTAGCACGCCTTCGCCGAAGTGTGCTTTGCCGCGGTATTCGATAGTGGCCATGTGGTCAGCGGTAGCCGGGTTGAGGATGTCTTCCTCCAATTTGGTCTCAAGGCACACCTTGAGATCCTCGGCTTGTTCCGCTGTTAGGTCGTAAAAAGGTTCGGTCATGACTGCTACGCATAAGTCATTGGCCTTGAAGGCCGCTGCGTAGCTGACCTTTGATTTGCTGGGTCCCGCCTTTGCACGCTTGCCGTCACCGGTAGGCGTGGTTGTGTCGTCAGGCCGGGATCTCTTGCCAGCGGTAGGTGGAACAGGGGGGGTAGTGTTGGTCTTACGACCTGCAGCCTGCCTGCCTGCGCGTTTGCCTCTAGGCTTGGAATGGCGACGGGTTTGGCTGTCTCCGCTAGTCGCTGGCGTTGCCGGAGGCACTGCCTGCGCCTGGACTTTTTAGCAAACTGAATAATTTGCGCGAGAGACACTTCCAAAGTTGAAAAAAGTTGGTCCCCCCCCCTCTAACTTCTAAAATAAGGGAATGATAAAACTAAAAAAAATATATGTTGTACATTATTATGCAAACTTTCAACGATATTTGGTTTGAACGAGATCTAGCCAGTAGTTTTTTTTTTATACGTCATAAATCGTAAACCGCAATTTACCTTTCGACGAACTACAAGAACCTGTTTCCTGTTTATTTTCTGTATATTATGTTACTTGATGCTACGGAACCCTTCATGGGCGAGTCCGACTCGCACTTGACTGCTTTTTTTTTATAACGCTTTTATTAGCTTCACCTGTATGTATGTAACCGTCCTCTTTGACCTCGATTTTGTCCTACTTTGAACGATCAGCTTTGATTCAAACTTTGCACATCTGTCAAAGGTCGATGACAATGCAATAATATGAAAAAAAAATAAAAAAAAAATTAAAAAAAAAAAAGTAAAAAGTAAATTATAGTTTAAAAAACTAAAAAAAAAAACGCTTTTATAACTAATTGAACTAAAAAGTTAAAAATAAAACTGTAATAATCAATTGAAAAATTTATATTATTGTACAAAAAGCGTGGGGGGGGGCTTGATTTTGATTGTTGTAAATATTTTATCAATAGTTTATTATATCTGAAGTTATTATAAAAAGCACCCCACGCTTTTTTGTACAATAATATAAATTTTTCAATTGATTATTACAGTTTTATTTTTAACTTTTTAGTTCAATTAGTTATAAAAGCGTTTTTTTTTAGTTTTTTAAACTATAATTTATTTTTACGGGGGAAAATGCGTTACGCATGCTTCATATTGGGGGGAGTAGGAGGAGATTTCGGGCTCTCCGTCACAGTGACGGCATACCGACTAAAAACCCACCGATATTCCTGCGCTCACCTCAGTGCCAGTGAACCGATCGCCGTCTGAGGAATGGCCTGCATCGGCACTAGGCGGAGTCGCAGGTCCCGTTTGGATTCTACCGAGGCTGTGCCACTGATAGTTCGCCTTGGGCGAACCCCCCTGCCCTCGTGAGGAAGTGGATGACCAGGAACATTAAGGACATTGGTTCTGTGGGCCTACCACAAGCTCTATCTGACTCTATCTCTGGCTCTGGTTTTGAGTTTGTGTGTATGCGATAATGCTAGATTGCCGAAGTTATCTACATCTACACTTCTACACTAATATTATAAAGAGGAAAGATTTTTACCTATTTTTGTATGTTTGTATGTTTGTAATGAATAGGCTCAAAAAGTACTGGGCCGATTTAAAAAAATCTTTCACCAATAGAATGCTACATTCTTCCAATTTGACATAGGCTACATTTCATTTTGAAAAAAATTAGGGATCCTTGGTAAAATTTGAACAATGTAACCGAAGGTGTAGAAAAATGAGTCTTAAAATGTCTTTCGTCGAATGCGCTGCCGAAACTATTAGCGATAGACCAAAATAATGTACAACAATATTGTCTACCCCGTGCGAAGCCGGGACGGGCTGCTAGTTTGTAATATTTTCAATAAGGAATTATAGGAACATTGCTAAACTCATCCTGCAAAGGCCAGTTTGCTTTTTAACCCAAAGCATCATTAAATTATTTATTGGTTACCTACCTATCTGAGGTACTTATTTCATAAAATGGCATATAATGGATAAAACAATGTTTTTTTTTATTTTCATACATTTATTCGGCTGTTACAATTCACATGAAAAGGTGCCCGAGTAAAGTAGATAGGCTGTTTTATTTCGTTCGTTAGGTTATTTAATTCAATAATTATCGAAATAAATATAAATAAATATTGTAGACAATCCACTCCTATCTAGCCCCAAACTAATCATAGCTTGTACTATTGGAACCAGATAGCTGATATAGGTAATAGTACTTATGTAATATTTTTTTTATTTTGTCAACACATACTTAGAATACAAATGGTTTTATATTGATTATTATGTATTATAATTAAATAGCCTACTTGAGCATTGTCAAAATAAGTAAGTAAAGGTATTGTGTGGAACTCGAGACTACAAAAACTAAACCCCATTTGACACAATCACTCAGTCGTATGAACGGCCATAAGGTCGTACGCCTTTGTGACGGTAGCTGTAATGTCCTTGGCGGGCTTGTTGCTGATCGCTAACCAGGTACTGCCACTTTTAGCTTGCTTATAAGCGTCCACTACACCCTGGGCAGCCGATTCTGGTCTGTAAAGAAATAAGAAAGAAAATTATGATGACTTGTTGACTCGTTGATAGATACCTAGATAAATCTTTTCCAGTGCAAAATTAAGTTTTTTTATTTTTTTATCTTTATTTAAGAAAAAGGAGTTTTGTCACACAGAATTAAGATAGTTGAAGCCTATAATGCACAACACGTTGGAACTTACTTTTGATATTCAAAGAAGTCCAACTTCTTAGCAACTTGTTCTTCCACAATCTTATCGAAGCTGCCAACGTTGTCGAGGTGTATAAGAGGAGTGTCTGTGGCTCCAAAGCAGATGGCCACCACTCTGACGCCATTCCTTGAGTAGTATTCATCACTCTGACACAACAAATGGAACAAATTAAATCAAATCAAAAGTTATTTATACATAAAGTCACATAGCAATAGTATAAACAAGTGTTAACAATAAAAGACTGAGACTGAGATCTCGTGATGCGATCCAAATTTTCCGAAAAGTTAAGTACATAGGCAGATGGTAATCAGAAAAAAAATTGCCACCTTCACGCATTGTGTTGTAACTACTTTGAGAAAGTATATCTGTCCAGATTCACTGTTTGGCCTTGCCTCTAGCTATCCCTCACTAATTTAATATGATAAACAAGTTTTAACTCAATTGGCCAATTGATTGAAGAGTTCCGTTGGACAGAACTTGGCTTCATCATCAGAACAGGTCGCTGATACCATTTTATGACAACTGAGTACCTATTCCACTTTCACTAACTCACAAACACTAATATTCCGTCGTTGCCGTTGTTTGGTATCTGTTCAACTTGTCTGCTCATAAGATAATAGCTGAAAATCAGCGTTTTGCTCTCGAGCAAAGCTTATAAGCTGAGCTATTCCCATTTTGTCCAGCTGTAACACGCACACCATTTCATTTATTTTTAGTTTATATTGTAGTTGTTTTTTTAGTTTTAATTATGCTTTGATTTTATATTTTCCTTGTTATTTGTTTCGTGTGTATTTATTTTCTAGGCAAATACATTCTTTATCTATCTATCTATCTTCCTCCTTAATTTATTTCAAGAGAAATAAATAAGAAAAAGCAAACAAATTGACCGGCCAGTAGAAAAACTTTGATGTCAACGAAATTCTTAGAGATGGGAGCTCTCGGATCGTTGTTTATCTTAATTTTATCTTTTTTTTTGTATAGCAAAAACTGAGCGTCATAGAAAAAAACTAAAAACTGTTTTGGAATGTCCAACCAAAGTTTTTTCGTAAGACATGTAACAATGACATTCAAATTGGCTGCCACTCTGCATAAATGTTATAGTAGCGTGTTCTTCCGTGACACCATTTGTCCACATACGTGGAACAGAAGTTCTTCATTGAAAAAATTAACAAGTTAATCTACCCACCTAACTTGTAATATTTGCTTAGCTATCAATTTAATACCTATTATTTAGTAAGACCTACCTACCTACTTACTAACTTCCTACCTACCAACTTAATGTTTTATCTAACTAGTATCTAAGCTGATAAGTGGACTGTAAAGTTATTATGAGTTGATTAAAGTTTTATATACCGATAAACAATAAAAAGTATCTCATGTTGACGGTCAAAGTCAAGGTTAATTGAGCTTAAGTGATGAGTGGTAAATAATTTGATGAGCTTATGGGCCAAATAATAGAAAGATACGCTGTATCGATGTCCTGTTAACAATATTATTATGGTCAACTGTCATTTTTTAATCAACTAGCTGATGAAACAATAATATTTAAGCCCCTCTGATGTTAAGTATCAACCATCGTCTATAACAAAGCATTGCCTAGTAGGTCTAGCACGTCAGGACGTCCACTACAATTCACTACCCTGCGTCTATCGACTTGAGGCATACAAATGTTCAACCGAAACACAGCAATGCTGCTTCACGGCAGAAATAGCCGAAATAGCATGGAGTTAGTAGGTTCATTCCCTTCAATTAGATAGTAAAAAGAAACAAATACATCAATCAACACAAATTCACGTACCCCAATACAGTTACTGAATTGCAACACGGCGCTCTTGGTTCCGAAGTATATTGGTAGTACGCATTGCTTCTGGTACAATGCAGCAATGGAGGAGATGTTGATAACGGTACCTCCTTTTCCACCATTCTCCTTGCTCATAATACTAATGGCCTTTATTGTCGCGGAGCATAAAGCTGTCTAGAAAAAAACAATACGGAATTACTTGATGATATAATATACCATTAGTATTAGCTTTGATTTCTACGCTGTGCTTTTGGGCTTTATATTTATTGTACGTATAATTCATATTAGTATTTATTACGTGATTGAAATGTAGCAAAAAACTTTTGAACACGCCACAAAGTAAATTACAATAAAGGCTTACCACATTGACATCAATCATCTTCCTATAACTTTTTAGGCTGTCATTCATAATGCCAGCGTTGTTTACAACCACGTCAATATAACCATGTTCTTCTACAACTGCTTCGAAGCATGCTTGGAGCTGGTCGTCATCGGATACATCACATTTGTAAAATTTTACTTTGTTGCCATATTTGGCGTTAAGCTCATCTTGGAGAGATACGCCAGCTTTTTCGTTGACGTCCAGCACTGCTACATGCTGTAAAAATTAAATAAAAATGTAAGGTACGCCGACACATGGTATTGTAATTAAGGTAAATCCTTCGCTCGTACAGAAGGTAAAAGTAGAACGAATGTTGTTTTTGTACGGTAAGTATTTAGTTACGAACATTACTTTTTAGGTAAATAATGAAAACCCATTATAGATAACATACCTTAACATTTTCTTTCATTAAAATCCTGACCACAGCAGCACCTATAGCTGTAGCAGCCCCCGTGATCAAAACTACTTTATCTTTCCATTCGTACACCATGATGGTAAGTATTTAAGCATACAATAAACCTTTACGTTTTTATTTAACAAAATAACTTAGCACTCTCTCTTCAACAACCGATTGTTAAATGAAAATTCTAGAGCTGTTGTGTGGCAATGATATCATTATCTACTGTTACAATCAAATAATTTGATCTCGGCATGTGTAAGATTATTTTGAACAAACAATTTCAATAATATTATCTTAAATCTAAATATATAAAACTCTTTCGTTACTGACTGACTCACTGACTGACTGACAATCAACGCACAGCCTAAACCGTTAGTCCTAGAAGCATGAAACTTGGAGGGTATGTTCCTCTTATAGCGTAGAGGTGTACTAAGAAAGGAAATTGGAAAATTCTTTCCCGAAGAGGAGAAAAAGGGGAACAAAGGTTTAAAGAAAAATCAACACACAGCCTAAGCCATTAGTCCTAGAAGCATGAAACTTGGAAGATGTGTTCCTCTTATAGAGCAAAGGTGCACTAAGAAAGAAAATAGGAAAATTATTTCCCTAAAAGAAGAAAAAAGGGAAAAATAGTTTAAAGAAAAATCACAAAAAATTGCTTTACAAAATACGCAAAAAAACAGTAAAAAAAAATCTGCTACCGCAGCTTCTATCACCAAATTTGAATACACACAAAAGTTTACATAAACCCCACCGTAACCACTAAGACAAAATCGCGGAAAACACCTATCATACCGAAACTAAACACCGCACCGCTTCAAAAAATGGCTAAAGAACATGCTCAAAACTATGGTAACCAGCTGGTCATGTCAAATTAAAAAAATCTGATTCGATTATACACCAACACGCATACGAAACCCTCAATTAGCCACTAATACAACATAAAATCACAAAAAATTGCTTTACAAAATACGCAAAAAAAACCATTAAAAAATTTTCAGCTACCGCAGCATCTGTCACCAGGTTTGAATACACACAAAGGTTTACAAAAAAAACAATGATAATCACTTAGACAAAATTGCGGGAATCTAAATATATAAAACTCTTTCGTTACTGACTGACTGACTGACTGACAATCAACGCACAGCCTAAACCGTTAGTCCTAGAAGCATGAAACTTGGAGGGTATGTTCCTCTTATAGCGTAGAGGTGTACTAAGAAAGGAAATTGGAAAATTCTTTCCCGAAGAGGAGAAAAGGTTTAAAGAAAAATCAACACACAGCCTAAACCATTAGTCCTAGAAGCATAAAACTTGGAAGATGTGTTCCTCTTATAGAGCAAAGGTGCACTAAGAAAGAAAATAGGAAAATTATTTCCCTAAAAGAAGAAAAAAGGGAAAAATAGTTTAAAGAAAAATCACAAAAAATTGCTTTACAAAATACGCAAAAAAACAGTAAAAAAAAATTTGCTACCGCAGCTTCTGTCACCAAATTTGAATACACACAAAAGTTTACATAAACCCCACCGTAACTACTAAGACAAAATCGTGGAAAACACCTATCATACCGAAACTAAACACCGCACCGCTTCAAAAAATGGCTAAAGAACATGCTCAAAACTATGGTAACCAGCTGGTCATGTCAAATTAAAAAAATCTGATTCGAAACCTAAATTAGCCAATAATACAACATAAAATCACAAAAAATTGCTGTACAAAATATGCGAAAAAAAAACATTAAAAAATTTTCAGCTACCGCAGCATCTGTCACCAGGTTTGAATACACACAAAGGTTTACAAAAAAAACAATGATAATCACTTAGACAAAATTGCGGGAATTATCTATCATACTTAAGCTAAACACCGCTGAAAAAAATCGGCTACAACAGCACTCGCCTTCAAATTCAAATAAACTCTAAAGTACATGCTCAAAACTATGGTAACCAGCAGTTGGTCACGTCAAATTTAAAAAATTGATTCGATTATACACCAACACGCATACGAAACCCAAAATTAGCCACTAATATAACATAAAATCACAAAAAATAGCTTTTTAAAATACGCAAAAAAAAACGTTAAAAAATTTTCTGCTACCGCAGCATTTGTCACCAGGTTTTTATACACACAAATGTTTACAAAAAAACCGATGATAACCACCAAGACAAAATTGCGGGAATCATCTATCATACTTAAACTAAAAACCGCTGAAAAAAACAGCTACAACAGAACTCGCCTTCAAATTCAAATACACTCTAAAGTACAAGCTCAAAACGATGGTAACTTGCATTTGATCATGTCAAACTAAAAAAACAAGATTCAATTATACACCAACGAATACGATAGCCCAAATTAGCCACTAAAACAAATCACGAAAACGAGCTTTACAAAATACGCAAAAAAAAACATTAAAAAAAATTCTGCTACCGCAGCATCTGTCACCAGGTTTGAATACACACAAAGGTTTACAATAAAACCAAAGATAACCACTTAGACAAAATTGCGGGAATTATCTATCATACTTAAACTAAACACCTCTGAAAGAAATCGGCTACAACAGCACTCGCCTTCAAATTCAAAGACACTCTAAAGTACATGCTCAAAACTATGGTAACCAGCAGTTGGTCATGTCAAATTAAAAATTCAGATTCGATTATACACCAACATGCATACGAAACCCCAAATTAGCCACTAATATAACATAAAATCACAAAAAATAGCTTTACAAAATACGCAAAAAAAAACATTAAAAAAATTTCAGCTACCGCAGCATTTGTCACCAGGTCTTAATACACACAAATGTTTACAAAAAAACCGATGATAACCACCAAGACAAAATCGCGGGAAGCACCTATCATACCAAAACTAAACACAGCTGAAAAAAGTCGGCTACAACAGCATTTACCATCTTTCGAACACACTTTATATAGTTTTGAATGCAAACTCAAAACTAAGGTAACCAGCACTTGGTCATGTAAAACCAACGCATACATAACCCAACTTAGCCACTAAGGCAAATTCACAAAAAATAACTCTCAAAAAATACGCAAAAAACAGTGAAAACATATCAATAGTTGTCCGCTTTCCACCATAAAATAGTTTCTTTTAAACGAACTCAAACTATGACTTTATACTAACCACGCGGACGAAGTCGCGGGTGACAGCTAGTATATGTATACAATGTTTGCGCGTTTGTGTGTGAAGTGGTACACAAGGATATGCATCAGACTATACACTGCTAGCTCTTATATCCTTGCAGTAAGCGTCATTTTTCTTTGTTTAAGGTAACTTGAGCTGTATCCTACTGTACTTACCTACTCTTATCCACCTGTTATTACAGGATTCCCCACCTAATAGTTTTATTGATTACTTACCGTCTGAAATTTAAACCGTTAGTTTCTCGAACAGAACAGAACCGAAGCAGAAGGCAGACGTATAGTTATCGTCAAAAAAAAAAATCACGAGGCGTAATGTTTTAGGGAACGAAAGCAGATCCAAAAAAGATATTCATACTGCTAAAGCTTTCAGTCAGATATATCGTAGGTTTAAAATATAAAGACTCGTGTAGAGATAAGCTTAAATAATTAAGCATCCCCTGACTGGTGAGTATATTTACCAAAATATTGTTTATGTACGAGAGAATATGACAAATATGACATTTCAATAAGAGTCTCATAGCCGTAATACTAGAAATAAGGAAAATATTATGACATCCTGTAATAGGTTATCCAAAACCTCAAAAAGTTTCATTTGCGTCTCCATAAAACTATATACTTACATAATAAAAATCCTTTTGACATTAGAAATAAGCCTGACGTAATTTTTTTCAGATATGTATTTAAAAAACATTATAGCATTGACGAGGCCTTGGCTGTTCAATTTATATTTTTTTAAATGACCATACCAAACATAAAAAAATACAAATAAATTGAGAACCTCATTCTTTTTTATTTGAAGTCAGTTAAAAAACAGTTAGGAACACACGGATATTTGTAAAACACATCATTGCGTCACTATTATAAGAATTACGAAACAGTTTGAACATTCTTTAAGTCCACAAGGACCGTACCAATGGATGGCGTTGGTTGAATTCCACAGGAGAGTGTGGCGTGTAGCTAGCTTGTTGTCCGGCCTTTTTCAACACAAATAACCCCGTGTTACCAATAGTTACTTGTGTCGTTTGAAAGGGTATACAATACACAAAAAGGGGAAGGGTCTTGAAATTGAAAAAAAAATCTGTAACCTCTATAATTAAATACTGTAATATTTCAATAACTAGTTTAGGCACAATATATGCACTATTGGTTTAAATTTGAGCTATTGTAATAAAATACAATCCAACATGTTCACTCAGTCGTATGAACGGCCATAAGGTCGTACGCCCTTGTGACGGTAGCTGTAATGTCCTTGGCGGGCTTGTTGCTGATCGCTAACCAAGTACTGCCACTCTTAGCTTCCTTGTATGCGTCCACTAGACCTTGGGCGGCTGATTCTTCTCTGTAAAAAAATTATCAAAGAAAGGTTTTGGTGATTTGTTGACAAATACTTAGATAACTCTTATCCAGCGGAGATTAAGATAATCAAAACTTTTATTGCACAACACGATGACTGACTGATTCTTCTATTTAAAAAAAATAATGAAGTAGACATTTTTAATTGGAAGTAATAATTACCTACATCCGAGCAAAAATAATAAAAACTTACTTCTGGAATGAGAATGTTTTCAAGCTCAAGTTCTCTGTTAGTTGTTCGTCCATACCCTTGTCGAAGCTGCCGACTTTATTGATGTGCATAAGCGGAGTGTCTGTGGCTCCGTAGCACATGGCTACCACTCTGACGCCATTTCTTGAGTAATATTCATCGCTCTAAAAACAATTGGAATAGATGTAATTTTATTTAAAAATGTATGGCATTAAACTTCCCTCTTTGATAAATAAATATATATTGGTAACAATCCACACAACACTATCTAGTCCCTAAAAGCAGAGCTTGTATGATGGGAACCAGAGAGCTAATGTAAAATAGTTTTTATTTTTATACGTAGGTACGTGTATTACAATATAACGCCCAGATAAAGAACAAACATCTACGTTCACCACACCAATATTTGTTCCTGTGGGAGAATCGAACCCACGGCATATGGCGCAAAAGGCTGGGTTCATGGGACCAACTGAGACGTGACGCCTGCCGCAGCTCAGTTGACGGTGTTTTTTAACCATGCTTCAACAATATTCACATACTCCAATACAGTTACTGAACTGCAACACGGCGCTCTTGGTTGCGAAGTATATTGGCATTGGTATTTTGCGTAGAGAGTGGGTCAGTGCAGCGGTGGAAGAGATGTTGATGACAGTGCCTCCTTTTCCACCATTCTCCTTGCTCATAATATCGATGGCCTTTATTGTACCAGAGCATAAAGCTGTCTGTAAGAAGCAAATTCAAAGTCACTGATGATTAGATTCTATACACAGGCCTCAGAGCTTAGTTTAGCTTTGGTCTTGCGATTGTAACGAATAACACTGCAGTATGCGGCTTGACGCAGCTTCACGCGCTTACCCTCCGCCACTGACGCAAACTGTGACGGAACAAGAGACCATTCTAGACGTTTTTCATACGAATGTGTCCGGTGCCGTATACTACATACCGTAGCGTTGTGCTTTACGATCGTGAGGCCAAAGCTTTAGTAGTATCTTTGCCTTCTTCGCTGTAGCTTTTGGTGTGGGTACGATGTCACTCAATCTACAATATCATATGAATTGCCAAACAACATTTGAAAACTTACTACAAGACAAACATACAAAGGCTTACCACATTGACATCAATCATCTTCCTATAAGTTTTCAGACTGTCGTTCATAATGCCAGCGTTGTTTATAACCACGTCAATATAACCATGTTTTTCTACGACTGCATCGAAGCATTCTTGGAGTTGGTCATCATCGGATACATCACATTTGTAAAATTTTACTTTGTTGCCATATTTGGCGTTTAGCTCATCTTGAAGCGATACGCCAGCTTTTTCATTGACATCTAAAACTGCTACATGCTGTAAAATAAAAAAAACCTTCAATGCCTTGCACATCTAGGTGATCTGCGATGGCGGTGATGATCAGTTTCAGCAAAGGGTTTTGCATACATCTTCACACACTGCCGTGAGCTTTGATATTGATAACGATACACTGATCGTCAATGCAAGTGATCTAGATGTGCCAGACGCTTAACTTCGTCAAACAACCTTTGCATTTCTAATAATTTTGCGCCGATGTATTTTTTTTACTTCTTCTTTAACCGCATTGCATTGCATGAATTCTAATTCTCCAAAGAGATCAAAGAAATCCATTTTGAAAAATAAAATGTGGTTCTCGTTTTATTAAACAGTTTAAACACTGATAAGTTGAGTCTGTATTCATGATTGTCATTTTTGACAGACAAAAATAAAAACAAACGTTTTATACATTTAAGATTGTTTAAATAAATGTGATTTCTCTGTTGGATGCGTTAAATAAATAAAATAAAAAATATATATAAATTATTGGGTGTTAATTTAACTCTAAGTATAAGCAGAAAAAAAATGTATTCAAGTATGATATAAGACAACTGGTTCCCATCATACTAGCTCTGCTTAGTTTGGGGAGTGTTTATTTTTATTTATTTATTTATTACATACGAAAATTTATTAATAGGTACATAATTAACACAATCATAAGTTACCTTCACATCTTCATTTATTAAAATTCTGACCACAGCAGCACCTATAGCTGAAGCAGCCCCCGTGATCAGAACTACTTTATCTTTCCATTCGTACGCCATAATAAAAAGTTAGCTTGGTAAATTCCAAAATATTTATTTGGTAAGATTGTTATTATTTACCGAACAAACTTTGCACTTTCTCTTCAACAACCGTTTGATAAATGAAAATTCTGCGAGCTTTGTTATGTAGCGATGATACACTATCTACCATTTCAATAATAGATAAACATGTTTATCTTCTTAGATACTGGATTTGTAATGGGTACTTTTATCTACCATTTACCGCAGATTACCTACTCCTTATAAACTACCACTATGCTTATTTCTGCCATCAAGCAGCGTTGCTGCGTTTCAATCTGAAGAGAGTGTCGAGGCAAAAGAAGTGTCAGGCATGTGAGGCCTCTCTGAAGGATAAAATCTGGAACGAAGTTATCCAACTGAGGACCAAGATAGTCGAAATAGCTCAAAGGATTAGTAAGCTGAAGTGGAAGTGGGCTGGTCATGTTTCCATAGAACAGACAATCATGTGTATTTAAGTGTAGAGTGGAAGTATGGTGTCTTGGCGTTAGCTTTTTGCCGATCTCCAAAGATCAATCAGGGTACCTTGATATAAAAAAAAAACTGAAATTATTTTAAATTAATATTATACATTTTCAACATAAAATTCGACGCGTTCACTCGGTCGTATGAACGGTCATAAGGTCGTAAGCCTTTGTGATGGTAGCTGTGATGTCCTTGGCGGGTTTGTTGCTGATCGCTAACCAAGTACTGCCGCTCTTAGCTTGCTTGTATGCGTCCACTAGACCCTGGGCAGCTGATTCTTCTCTGTGAAGAAATTATGAAAGAAAATTTGTTTAATTCGAAGTAATCATGAATTATTTATTTTAACAAGCTTCTTCTTGTCGTGTCACTTGTTCTACTAGTTCTTCGGACTAAAGAGTCCAACACGTCTCTACGTGAAAGGATTTTAAGTGCGCTTCAAAGAGGCTTCCTTTCATGTTTCACACGGCTATTATAATGCAATGAAATACACATTTAAATGAACTTTATTTCGACTGATGAATTAGGTGTGCTGTGCACTTCAAAATTGCAATCGGAGTTGAGAATTATAGTAGTAGATCTCTTCGTAAAAGGCTCGTCCGGAGAAGGATATACCACAATGCCCTTTTCTGCCACGAAGCAGCATTGCTGTTTTAATGTGAAGGGTGTCGGTGCTGTTGAAATTACTGGCACGTGACGCTGAACGTCTGTATGCCTCAATTTGATGGACGCAGAGCAGCGCACCGTAGGGCACGTGACGTGGCGTGACTCACGAGGCAATGCTTTGTTATAGATGTTGGTTACTACTTAACATCAAGTTGGCCATCTGCTTATTCCAATAGCTAACGTCAAAGTGTTTTTATCTGAACTCATTAAAATTAACTTACTTCTGACATGGAAACTTTTTCTTGGTCAAGCTCTCAGTTATTTGTTCTTCCGATTCCTTGTCGAAGCTGCCGACGTTGTTGAAGTGCAGGAGAGGAGTGTCTGTGGGTCCGTAGCACATGGCAACCACTCTGACGCCATTCCTTGAGTAATATTCATCGCTCTAAAACAGCAGTTAGAAATCATAAAAAAATTGCTCTGATATTTATTTAATAATCGAGGCACAAGCGACTTACTCACAATTCGTTCTTAAAATTAGAGACATAGGGTTAAAGACGTTGTAATACACCATTCAAAATCAAAGTCAAAAGTGTATTTATTCAGTAGGATCGCAAGGATCAATTCAAAACGTCTTAAAGCTAGGTGAGTCTAGGTGCCAATTCCACGCGACCAAGCCTAAAAGAACAGGCAACAGGCAACTTCCAACCGTTTTTTTATATGATCATTTTACAAATCTAAAATAATAGCAGTGAAGTTCCAGCGTGGTGCCACTTCACTTAGTGAGACGTACGCAATAATACAAAAGCCAAAGTTTCAAGGACTGCACACGGTTCAAAGTAATAATAAAGTACCTACACATTATAGGTAATTGACGGATATTTTCTCGAAGCTGAGTGTAGGCTTTTTTTTCCACGTTGTAGCCAGATAAATAATAAACATTAGGCGTAAGACCTTTGATCGCAAGTTATGTACTATGATTGGCTATAGGTACAGTGCTTACACAGAAAAGAGGTAGGCACGTACGAAAATATCTACCACTCACGATGAGTGTAGCAAAATTTGTACAAGAAAAATAAGGACCAATCTTATCTGTATTTTTATTGGAAACCTTATCAGCTGCAAGCTAAATGGTCAAATCGTTTTGTTGCATGATTGCAGATAAAAACTGAATCCAGGGGGCCATTCTCGTTTCATTTTGTAGGTGGGCCTGCAAAGCTAAAATAGTAGTGGGAATCAAAACTTTGATGGTAACTTTTAAAGCCTTAGCAGTACTCAGTTCGATTCATAATTATTTTGACTTCACACGTTTAACCCGCAATTCATGTATTTCTGAATAATATTCACATACCCCAATACAGTTACTGAACTGCAACACAGCGCTCTTGGTCGCGAAGTATATTGGCAATTTGCAGTGAGTCTGGGTCAGTGCAGCGGTGGAAGAGATGTTGATGACAGTACCTCCTTTTCCACCATTCTCTTTGCTCATAACAGCGATGGCTTTTATTGTCCCGGAGCATAAAGCTGTCTGCAAAATGCAAATTTAAAGGTACTTGATGATACAATTCTATGCACTGGCCTGGCCTCGAGCTTAGTTGGTAGTAGCTCTGCCTTTTCCACTGTAGCGTGAGAGTTCAATTCCACCGGGTATGATATCGTATCAATTGCCAAAAAACATTTATTGGAGACTTAGCATAAGACTTACCACATTCACATCAATCATCTTCTTATAACTTTTCAGACTGTCGTTCATAATACCAGCGTTATTTATAACCACGTCGATATAACCCTGTTCTGCCACAACTGCATCGAAGCATCCTTGGAACTGGTCATCATTGGACACATCACATTTGTAGTATTTTACTTGATTGCCATGTTTAGCGTTGAGCTCGTTTTGGAGAGATACACCAGCTTTTTCGTTGACATCCAATACTGCTACATGCTATAAAAACAAAATAACTCTTCAACGTAAACCGTATTCTCTTCAACGAATGGTATTTTGTTTGATAAACAAACAATATTTATAAGAAAATTATTCTTCAACTAATTTAAATAATCTGATGATGGTAAGTTACGATTCTTTCGACTATGGAGCAGTATGGACTAAAAGACTCTTATTTACTCCTGCTGTTTTTTTGTGTCCCTCCCGGGTACTGACCACTGACGCCCGTCACAAATAAATGATTTTTCTTTCATTATTTTTCTTTCCTTGCTAACATGATAGTAGTTAGGAAAATGAAACGATAAGTTCCACGCCTTAGTTTATCCAGAAGGTTAGAAAAACAGAAACGGTAGTATTTTTTTTGTAATTAATGAAAAAAAGTAATGAAAAAAATCTAAACCATACCTTTACATTTTCCGTCATTAGAATTCTGACCACAGCAGCACCTATTGATGTAGCAGCCCCCGTGATCAAAACTACTTTGTCTTTCCATTCATACGCCATGGTGAAGAGTTTTATTGGATAATTTTCAAATATATTTTTAATTGTTTTTAATTACCAAATTAGTTTGGACCTGTCTTTCTCTTTGACAACCGTTAGGTAAATGAAAATATTGCTAGTTGTTAAATAGTATCATGAGACATAATCTAACGTTACGATACAATTTGATATAAACAGTAGATAACAGGTTTTTTAGCTGAGTATTTCAATAAACGTTATCAATATCATAGAAAAATTAAAAAATATATTGTTTGTCAGGATCTATTTGTATCTTTCTTCTGATATTATCCCTTTACTGGTTTATATTTAAGTAGTAAATAAATGTCTATGTCCCCATAAACATATGGCTAGACAAAGTGGTCAGAATATTTTGGCCAAAAACTGAAGAACTAGATCGTTACAAATAAATTCTAAAACCTATACCGATCTGCGTCACTAATTCATCACTAAATAATGGCATACCATCCAGGCTTTAATTTAACTGGCCACATGGTTAAGAGGACAATAACTTTTCCGTGTTCATTTTGTTTTTTTTTTTGTGTTCTGTGTGTTTATTTTTTTTACAAAGAACACATCATTAAATAAATTTCATGAATGCCGTTTTTAATTGGTTTTACTAGATAAATACATAGTTTATTTGTTTACTCACACACTAACACAATACAGAAAATGCTACCTAATATAGGTAGGTATATTTTTTTCTAAATAATTTCCTAATTACTTAAATACCTACTAATGTGAATAAAATTTAATAAAAATGCGTGTTTAAACAACAGTGCTCATAGAAATTTAATCCAACCCAAAATGATCACTCAGTGGTATGAACGGCCATAATGTCATAAGCCTTTGTGACGGTAGCTGTGATGTCCTTGGCGGGTTTGTCACTGGTCGCTACCCAAGTACTGCCGCTTTTACCTCGTTTGTATGCGTCCACTACTCCTTGGGCAGCTGATTTTTCCCTGTTATAGAAAGAAATTTAATAGGCGTCAAGGTATAAAATTGCCGTTGTATAGGAATAGACAATTCAAATTGACTAAGGTTAAAAAATGCTTTTAAAAAATGTGCAACTTTTGTTTTAATTAATTGTTTTAAACCTGTCAGATAGTCCTCTAGTTCATTGATGCCAAAAGGCCCGCGCATATCTACGCAACGACGACGACGATCAGCAAAAGCACTCAAAGCAGTCAAATATTGCTGTCACATTTGACAGCGTTTCAGCTGTTCGCCATTGCCATCGCTTAGATGTGCGCAGGCCTTATCACTTTTTAGGGTTCCGTAGCCAAATGGCAAAAACGGAACCCTTATAGATTCGTCATGTCTGTCTGTCTGTCCGGCCGTGTCACAGCCATTTTTCTCCGAAACCATAAAAGCTGGACTGATGAAACTTGGTGAGTAGATGTATTCTGTGAACCGCATTAAGTTTTTTACACAAAAATAGAAAAAAATCTATAAATTTTGGGGGTCCCCATACTTGAAACTGAAACTCAAAATTTTTTTTTTCATCAAACCCATACGTGTGGGTTATTTATGGATAGGTCTTCAAAAATGATGTTGAGGTTTCTAATATCGTTTTTTTCTAAACTGAATAGTTTGCGCGAGAGACACTTCCAAAGTAGAAAAAAGTTGGTCCCCCCCCCTCTAACTTCTAAAATAAGAAAATAATAAATCCAAAAAAAATATATGTTGTACATTATTATGTAAACTTCCAACGATATTTGGTTTGAACGAGATCTAGTCAGTAGTTTTTTTTTTATACGTCATAAATCGTAAACCGCAATTTACCTTTCGACGAACTACAAAAACCTTTATATTATGTTAATTGATGCTACGGAACCCTTCATGGGCGAGTCTGACTCGCACTTGGCTGCTTTTTTATCTTCTTCCCTGCCTAAAACAATAAATTGCTTACACAATTCAGCTACTTTGATCACATCATGCTCACGCATAATGCTTGCTTTGATTTGCTTTGTTCATATTATTTGAAATGAGCTACCATATTTTTCACACAAATTATTATTTAGAGAAATAACGAATTCATCGCCAATCTAGCTTTTGTTGTTCCTAGTCATCATGAGTAATGAGTGTATGAGTCATGCCTGATCAATTATTATCGCGAGTGTAATAATCGATAAGTATTATTTATTTTGAACTCTATTTTGACTACTTTTATAGTTTGAAATTGCACTGGTCAATAAAATGAACTTACTTCTGGCACGGGTAACTTTTCAAAGTCTCAGGTATTTGTTTTTCCACGACTTTGTCAAAGCTACCGATGTTTTTGGTGTGCAGGAGTGGAGTGTCTGTGGCTCCGTAGCAGATAGTCACCACTCTGACGCCATTCCTTGAATAGTACTCTTCACTCTATAGGATAATAAGAATATTAAGTTATTTTTATCGCCACGTCAAGGTCAATCGCAGGCTCAATAACTGTAGATTTTTAGCGAAATACATTTAGATAGACCATTATTTTGGAGAAATACATGTGATTGAAGGCATCTTCTAGATCATGTGTATTCACATACCCCAATACAGTTACTAAACTGCAGCACGGCGCTCTTGGTTGCTTGGTAAATCGGCATTACACTTGGAGCCTGCATCAGAGCAGCGCAAGATGCGGTGTTGATGACAGCACCTCCTCTTCCACCATTTTCTCTGCTCATGATATTGATAGCTTTTATTGTCCCGGAGCATAAAGCTGTCTGCAAAAAGCGAGATTACTTGATGATAAATCCTAAACACTGGCATCAGAACGTATTGGTTGCGACTCTGACTTCTGCAGAGTAGCTTGTGAGTTTGATTATGTGCTATCGTATCAAATGCGAAAGCATGTTTAGAAGCTGTTAAGAGTAAGTATACTTTCTATACCTACTCGCTTATAACACTTACCACATTGACATCAATCATCTTCCTATAGGTTTTTAGGCTGTCATTCATAATGCCAGCGTTGTTTACAACCACGTCGATATATCCCTGTTCTTTTACAACTGCATCGAAGCACCCTTGCAGCTGGTCATCATCGGATACATCACATTTGTAAAACTTTACTTTGTTGCCATATTTAGCGTTCAGCTCGTTTTGGAGAGATACGCCAGCTTTTTCGTTGATATCCAACACTGCTGCATGCTGAAAAAATTGGCCTTTCAATCGACTCAAAAGCGAAAGAGAGTTCTATGATAATCTGAACAAAAAAAAATATCAGTCAAGTAAGTATGGTGGGTATACTAGTTATACATGGTAAGAACTTCTTTCTTTTCTCATAATCAAAGATCTACCTACGTATCTGATTTTAGAGTAACGCTTTTTAAATAAACACGATTGATATGCGTAATTATTATGTATAGATTCAACGGGTATTTGTACTAGTCTGCCCACGGCCACGGCTGTTGTAACACGTGCAAAACGTGGGGAAGTTTAGAAGTAAAAATAAAAATTAAGGATGTGCCTGCATGGGATATTGATTGAATTATTTCTTCTTTTAATAAAAGTAAACTGTGACACTTACCTTTACATCTTCTTTCATTAGAATTTTAACCACAGCAGCACCGATAGCTGTAGCAGCTCCCGTGACCAAAACTACCTTGTTCTTCAACTCATAAGCCATGACTATGCTCAATTTAGGTATGTATCTTTAAATATTTAAAGATTTGATTTATGAATTTAATTTGCTTCCTATTTGACGAAAGTTCTGGGAGCTCAAGCACGAAAATGTGACATTATGATACAACGTTTCAATACTTATACACATTCATATCTTGTATCTTATAGATTATTGATGAACGAAGCACTTTTTAGCATGTAAATAATAGTCAAGAGCCAATATTAGTGTCTTACGTCAGGGGTGCAATATTGAATCCCGAAAGAAAGAAGTCCTTTAGTGCTTGTACGTAACAGAGTTTCGTAACCAGCTACGTAGAAATAATATTTTGACTCATATTCTGAATAATTTGTTGTTTATTTTCTTGGGCTACCTCAAGAATTATTTAGAACACGAGTTTCCTTGCTCGTAATTAGTGGTGAATGAAGACATCATACACGTGATTCTTGTCTTGTTTCACTAAATAAAAACTGTATCACAGAACTTTTTTCTTAGTTCATAACCCGGTTACGAACTAAGAACTGAACGACATAATTTGTTTTTTGTTCGTAACCCGGTTACGAACCAAGAAAAAATCCTTCTACGAAGCTGGTTACGAAACTCAGTTACGTGTAAGCACTAAACAATTTCCTAAAAGTTCCAGCAACTTGCGAGTTCTACTGAAAAAAAGGCGGTATTCAGGTAGTTTTTTAGCACTTAGTATAAATGTTTACTACTTTCTCTTATTGATTTGGAATAAACTTCATTTTATCATTGGTTTCATGATTGTAACCTTTTTAAAACTAAATTTTGTATTTTTTTAGTATTTCAGAGAGTCAGCATCGCTCAGCGGTCTTGCTGTTATCAGTCTCATCTTTGTATCAAGGCAATATTATAGGCAATCGTTGAAATTGTCGGCTCCCGTCTATTAACTTTCGAGTAGCACTAGGGGAGTTGAGACCATAGACCTGAATTACAAGTTCGTGTGATTACGAGCAAGATTTTGGCTGAGACAAAGATAGCTTTATCTCTGGAGAGATTTTAAATATTAGTATTATTCTAAGAAAATAAAACAGACCTTTGCATCCAATTTCAGGCGTTAGTGGTAAATGTTCTTTCGTGTCTCTATTTACTTACTGCCTTGGTCGAGATATTTGATAAAAAATATAGAAAGTAAAAAGAAATATACCTACAAAAGTAAGACAATATTTATTATTTAAGTATTGGTTTTGGTATAGACTAGACTATCAAAATCATTCAGTCGTATGAACGGCCATAAGGTCGTACGCCTTTGTGACGGTAGCTGTAATGTCCTTGGCGGGCTTGTTGCTGGTCGCTAACCATGTACTGCCGCTCTTAGCTTGCTTGTATGCGTCCACTAGACCTTGGGCTGCCGATTCTTCCCTGTCAAGAAAATAACGAAAGTAAGTACCTACATTTATTTGGTCGAATAAGGTACGGTGCGCATTATAAAAAGTATGGGGCTTGTAAGCTATTATTGGCGTTGCTTTGAACCAAAAGAGATTGGGGGATTTGGGGTTCGTAGGAGTAGCATTTTTGTAGCAGTCAACAGCAGTTCGATTATAAAAGTGCTACGCATGATTTTACCCGATGATAAAATGCAGCAAATGCCTCCAAAATAAGCAGATTTATTGCTATCTTAAAGATTTTAAGATATTTGAATACATCAATACTAGTGGCTCGCCTAGAACTAAGATTTTGAAACTGCACAATTACACGTCAAAGTAAATATATAATTTCACCTGGAAAAAAATTAGATAAATTGGTCAATTTCCCAACAATTTAATAATAAGATGTTATGTTAAATTTCAACTCAAATTAACTTACTTCTGGTATGGAAACATGTTCAACGTCTTAGAGAACTGTCCTTCCATACTCTTGTCAAAGCTGCCAAGGTTGTTGAGGTGTAGAAGAGGAGTGTCTGTTGCGCCGTAGCAGATGGCTACCACTCTGACGCCATTCCTTGAGTAGTACTCATCACTCTAATAGGAAATAAGAATATTATTAACTTACTTGTTTATCATTATAATATATCTTATACCTTTAAACGAGAAAATCTTGTATATATATATATATATTTAGGATCTCGGAAACTGCACCAACAATTTTCACGAAATTTAGTATACAGGGGTTTTCGGGGGCGATAAATCGATCTAGCTAGGATTCATTTTTAGAAAATTACGAGAAGTTGGTGTT
This sequence comes from Thera britannica, assembly GCA_939531255.2. Taxonomy (NCBI): domain Eukaryota; kingdom Metazoa; phylum Arthropoda; class Insecta; order Lepidoptera; family Geometridae; genus Thera; species Thera britannica. The sequence continues at coordinate 3,662,141 of OW618041.2, read as the reverse complement.
TTGCAATAATCAAACATAAACTCAATATACGACTGTTCCTGCCATCTATTGGCGATTGTGAGCAACTAACTGCAAGCTAGAAGGCGTTGTTAATTAAAAATAAGCCAATAAAGATACGACTCTTCCTGATATCTTTTGGCAAATAATAATGCTATTTTTTTTATTAACCCGAGCGAAGCTCGGTCATACCGGCTCGTATAAATTAACACAAATGAAGAGCCTACTTTTTAAGCTACACCATAGTAGTTCTAATATGAGTTTCGTATCTGATGCACCAAGGATGTTTCTTAAAAAAAATATGCAATGCGAATACTCTCAAAAATATCGTGATGTTAATTTTCTATTCGTGTTCAATAGCACAGTAGCGCTAGGCTTGTAAACTCCACGTAGGGAACTCCACGTATTACAACTAAATGTGGACATTGTATTGTTTGCAGTGCTTCTGTAAAGATAAAGATAAAGACTGGTATTTTTTATTTTTCAGTGATCTTGGGCACCAAGAGATCTGACGAGATAACTACCACGTTTTCAGTAAACGTGGTAGTTATCTCGTCTACTGTGATAACACAGAGAGTAGGTTGGTTTAATCACAAAATGTTCTACTCATCATTACTTTACAATAAGATAAAGCATAGCTTGCACACGAAAACAAACGTCAAGGCACCTTGATTTATTGATGACTTATCTGTAGTTTATATAAAATTAAGTTTTTCTGTAAGATAGCGATTTATAATGAAGCAGTCTCATTACTGTTTCAAATCGCTGCATTTCAATTTAGGCGAACTATTTTTTATTGAAGTGCAAGATTTCCACACACAAGTGCTACTGAAATGTTATGATCAGGGAAAAAGCAATTATTGGAAGCTTGAGAGTACCAATCCAGTCTCTATAAATATGAGAGTAGATAACTACTAGTTTATGCATTTCAGGCAGACGTGTTGGTTAACCATGCTTGAACAAATCACATACCCCAATACAGTTACTGAACTGCAACACGGCGCTCTTGGTTGCCTGGTATATCGGCAATATGCTTGGAGTCTGGTGCAATGCAGCGATGGAAGCAATGTTGATGACAGTGCCTCCTTTTCCACCATTTTCTTTGCTCATAATATCGATGGCTTTTATTGAACCGGAACATAAAGCAGTCTGCAAAATTATGTATTTTTTTTTTTCAAAAAGCAAATACTGGGTTGCTGAGTTTATGATAATAATGATGATACAATGATTTTGTATACACTAGCCTCAGAGTTTATTGGTAGGCTTATTGGTAGTACTAAGCTCTGCCATTTGCACCTCAAGTAACAGCTTGTGGGTTTAAATCCCACTATGAGATATCGTATCTATTTCAAAGGAATATTCAATACACTATACTCCAGAATATGATGTAACTAAAGTAGATACTTAAACAAACTTACAATATTGACGTCAACCATCTTCCTATATCTTTCCAGGTTGTCATTCATAATGCCAGCGTTGTTTATAACCACGTCAATATATCCCTGTTCTTTTAAAACTGCATCGAAGCACCCTTGCAGCTGGTCATCATCGGATACATCACATTTGAAAAAATTTACTTTGCTACCGTATTTAGCGTTTAGCTCGTCTTGTAGAGTAACGCCAGCTTTTTCGTTGATGTCCAACACTGCTACATACTGAAAAAAAATTCGTCAATCGACTTCAATAAAAAAGAATTATGTTATGTTATTGTATATGTTTATATAGGCAGACACACATTACAAAAAAAAGCTGCCAAGTGCGAGTCGGACTCGCCCATGAAGGGTTCCGTAGCAACAAGTAACATAATATAAAGGTTCTTGTAGTTCGACGAAAGGTAAATTGCTGTTTACGATTTATGACGTATAAAAAAAAAAGCAGCCAAGTGCGAGTCGGACTCGCCCATGAAGGGTTCCGTAGCACGACGAACTTCAAGAACCTTTATATATGTTACTTGATGTAACATAATAAGGTTCTTGTAGTTCGTCGAAAGGTAAATTGTGGTTTACGGTTTATGACGTATAAAAAAAAACTACTGACTAGATCTCGTTCAAACTAAATATCGTTGAAAGTTTACATAGTAATGTACAACATATATTTTTTTTAGTATTACCATTCTCTTACTTTAGAAGTTAGAGGGGGGGGGACCAACTTTTTTCCACTTTGGAAGTGTCTCTCGCGCAAACTATTCAGTTTAGAAAAAAACGATATTAGAAACCTCAACATCATTTTTGAAGACCTATTCATAGATACCCCACACGTTTAGGTTCGATGAAAAAAAAATTTTTGAGTTTCAGTTTCAAGTATGGGGACCCCCGAAATTTATAGTTTCTTTTTTATTTTTATGTAAAAATCTTAATGCGGTTCACAGAATACATCTACTCGCCAAGTTTCATCAGTCTAGCTTTTACGGTTTCGGAGAAAAATGGCTGTGACATACGGACGGACAGACAGACAGACAGACAGACAGACAGACATGACGAATCTATAAGGGTTCCGTTTTTGCTATTTGGCTACGGAACCCTAAAAACTACTGACTAGATCTCGTTCAAACCAAATATCGTTACCCCCAAAATTAATAGTTTTTTTTTCTATTTTTGTGTAAAAAATTTAATGCGGTTCAAAGAATACATCTAGGTACTCACCAAGTTTCATTAGTCTAGCTTTTACGGTTTCGGAGAAAAATGGCTGTGACATACGGACGGACAGACAGACAGACAGACATGACGAATCTATAAGGGTTCCGTTTTGGCTACGGAACCCTAAAAACAGCCTTTTTTTAAATATAGGTATCTGACTATACCGTTATACCTGATTATAGTTATAGCTGATTAAAGAGTCAGTGCAAAACGTAAAACCAAAAACTTAAAAGATGTTCCTGCATGTGATACAATGTCAATGATTTACTCCTTTTTATTTCAAAAATAAAACAAGTAAACTGTGAAACTTACCTTTACATCTTCTTTCATTAGAATTCTAACCACAGCAGCACCTATAGCTGTAGCAGCTCCTGTGATTAAAACTACTTTGTTCTTCCATTCGTAAACCATGGTTATGACCAATTTAGGTACCTAGAAAGATTTTATTTATGAATTTATTTTGCTTTCTATATGACGAAAACTGTGGGAGCGCTAGCACGAAAAAGTGAGCTCATGATGCAGCGTTTCAATACTTATACACATTCATATCTTGTTTCTTAAAGATTATTGATGAATGAAGTACTTTTTAGCACGTAATAGATAATATTAGTGTCTAACGTTAGGGGTGCAATGTTGAATCCCAGGGAATAAAAAACCAGAAACTTGTTATTTCAGCTGGAAAAAAAAAAGAATATGAGTCGGTTTTTGGCACTTTCTACAAATTTGTCTTATTGATTTTGTTTTTCATCGGTTTTATCTTTCTACTATTTTAAACGGGTTAATATTGTTAATTTTTGGTACTTATTCGAATTTTATTTTTACCTGATTAATTCGGAATCAGCACCACTTAGCGGTCTTACTGCCAAATGTCTCGTATTGTATTAAGTCAATAGGCAACCTGACTGTTGCCTCCCATCTATAAACCCTCGAGTAGCATTAGGGAAATGAGACTAAAAATATAAATTCATGAAATTACAACCAAGATTATGGCTGAGGTCAGGATACCTATTTGATAAAAATATTTAAAAAAATATACAAACATACAATAATATTTATTTCATTTAATACGATCTTACTTAACATCATAAGGCGTAATAATTATATTATAAGCTATATTGGTTTTGGTTTAGATTGTCAAAATTGACCATAATCCAGCACAATCACTCAGTCGTATGAACGGCCATAAGGTCGTAAGCCTTTGTGACGGTAGCTGTAATGTCCTTGGCGGGCTTGTTGCTGATCGCTAACCAAGTACTGCCGCTTTTAGCTTGCTTATATGCGTCTACTAGACCTTGAGCAGCTGATTCTTCCCTGTGAAGAAAGAGTAAGAAAAGAACCTATATTTATTTGGTTCAATAAGGTACGGTGCACAATATAAAAAGTATGGGGATAGGTTAAATGAGCTAGAAGGATTTTTTGCTTCGAACCCGTTTTGTATTTTCCAAAGCACGACAATAATCTAAGATCTAAGATAGTTTTGGGTTCGTAGGAGTAGCATTTTCGTAGAAGCGCATAGCAGTGATTATAAAGGCTGCTTTACACTTTGATTAGTGTGAGTGCAGGTGATTAGAGCGAGTACAGGTGTGTAGTGCGAGTAGTGTCCAATTCAATGCGAGTGTCTTCGGTCCACGTCCTACACACGCTTTGATTCGATGATTTATAATGTAGCAAATGCCTCCGAGATAAATGGATACATACGTATTAAAGATTAAAAGATAATTTTTGAATACAACAGCACTAGTGGCTTGCTTTGAACTATTTTGAAATTGAACTTGTCAAAGTAATAATATAATTTCACCTGTAAAAGCATTTGATAAATTGGTAAATTGCCCAACACTATCAATTCATATTAACTTACTTCTGGTATGAAAAGTTTTTCAATATGTCTGAGAACTCTCCTTCCATACCCTTGTCAAAGCTGCCAAGGTTGTTGAGGTGTAGAAGAGGAGTGTCTGTGGCTCCGTAGCAGATGGCTACCACTCTGACGCCATTCCTTGAGTAGTACTCATCACTCTAATAGGAAATAATAATATTCACATACATGTTTATATTTATTACCACAAATACAAATCTAGAGTCTAAACTAGCTACTCATAGTCGTTCTTATATGAGTTTCTTATCTGGTCGTGCACTAAGAAAATTTTATTATTAAGAAAATTATGCAAGCTCTCAATATGTCGATACATCAATTTTCAATTCGTGTTTGATCAAGCAATGGTGCTGGGCTTAGGGAATTTGTATTATAGTACAATGTAGCCATTGTATTGTTTGCAATGTTTCTGTTATTGTTTTCTTTGGTTTTCCAGTGTTTTTGGGTACCAAAAGATTTGAAGGGATCGCTACCACATTTTCTGAAGTTATTGAAAACACAGACAAAATCTACTACTCACGATTACTTTACAATACGATAAAGCATTGCTTGCACGCAAAAACAAACGTCAAGGTGCCCTAATTTATCATCGATGACTTATCTGTAGTAGCCCACCTGTAGTTTGCTGTCAGTTATTACTTAAGATAGCGTTTAATACCTAAGCGGTATCTTGTTTAAAATCCTTGCATTTCAATTTAAGTGACCTTCGTATTTTCTACTGAAGAAGGGGGTCGCGAAGAAGTATAAGTACGATTTTCACACTCAATCGCTACTGAATTTTTATGAGTAGGAGTATGAAAACTTGAGAGTACCAGACTATAGTTTGTATAAACATAGCTATTATCATGCATTTCTGGCAGACGTATTAGTTAACCATGCTTGAACAAATCACATACCCCAATACAGTTACTGAACTGCAACACGGCGCTTTTGGTTGCGTGGTATATTGGCAATATGCATGGAGTCTGGAACAATGCAGCAATGGAAGAAATGTTGATGACAGTGCCTCCTTTTCCACCATTTTCTTTACTCATGATATCGATGGCTTTTATTGTCCCGGAGCATAAAGCAGTCTGCAAAAATAAAGATATGTTTTTTATTCCTCCATCTCGGAAAGATTTTTGATCTTCGATAGATATTCAGTGAGTGCAAAAGCCATTTTTCGCTGCTAAAGTTAAATTGAATTTAGAACCAACATAGTTAGTTTGTGAATACAAAACAGTATTAGACCTATTTGCTTCTACCTCCATGGTGCCGAATTTATCATGTAACCTTTTTTAATTTGTTTTAAACTGAGACTCGGAACCTTCTTGATGTATTGCTTTTTTTTAATTTGCTTTTCGCGCGCCATTTTCTCGCACACACACATAGTGCACTTGAATACCTACAAAAATGTTACACCTCCTTAGTACTTATATATCTCGATGCACCTCCTGCTTTTAATTCCTTTTGCAGAAGCAACTTTGAACTCTTGTTTATAACTTTTCTTTTTTCAAAAAGTATATTCGAGGTGACTAGATGATACAATAATTGTATACTTACACTGGCCTCAAAGCTTATTGGGAGTACTTACTTAGCTCTGCCTTCTGCACCCTAAGTTACAGCTTGTGGATTTGATTACCAATGCGCTATCGTATCGATTATAAAAGAATACTTATTCAGTACACTGCACACCAGAAAATACACAAACTTAAAAAAACTTACAATATTGACGTCAACCATCTTCCTATAACTTTTCAGGCTGTCATTCATAATGCCAGCGTTGTTTAAAACCACGTCGATATATCCCTGTTCTTTTACAACTGCATCGAAGCACCCTTGCAGCTGGTCATCATCGGATACATCACATTTGTAAAATTTTACTTTGCTTCCATATTTGGTGTTTAGGTCGTCTTTTAGACATACGCCAGCTTTTTCGTTGATATCCAATACTGCTACATGCTGAAAAAATTGTTAAATTTACTGTCTACAATATTTCGTTGAAAGAAGTGCTTTCCCATTTAAACTAGGTATGTGGGAGGAGTGCTCTTTGTGTAATGCAAACAACGTAATTTACGAAAATAAACTGGTATTCAATTAGGAACTCTACGGACTTGGTTCAGTTTTGGAATCCATCAAACTCTTTTCGACATTTTAAAAGGTAACCCTCAGAATGCAAACTGAACTTGACTCGGTGCCAAAACTAAAGTCAATCCAAAAATTTAAGGATGTGTCTGCATGGGACGTTGAGTGGATCTACACAATACCGTCTTTACCATAAGGGCACACAGGGCCCGTGACCAGGGCCTCCATTCTCAGGGGGCCCCGAAGGACCGACTATTTCTCACACATTTATTCTCAAAACTTTTTTTTCGGGCACATTACACTTTTTCACAACTCAGTAAGCTTATCATAAGGTAATATACTATACCATTATAATAAGCTTTTTTTACTTTCCAAATGGGCCCCAAATTCTTGTGTGCCCAAGGGCCCTGGCTTAGTTTAAGACGGCATTGGATCTACATACACCTTTGCGTAAACTTACCTTTACGTCTTCTTTCATTAGAGCTCTAACCACAGCAGCACCTATAGATGTAGCAGCTCCCGTGATCAAAACTACTTTGTTTTTCCATTCGCGCGCCATAATTATGATCAATTATTGTATTTCTTTATTTGTTGCGAATTTATTTAACGAAACTCCTGCGAGTTGTTAAAGGAAAATGTGACACTAAAATAGCGCAACAATATTATGAATAGATATAAGTATTCAAACTTATATCTATTCATATCTTGTTATTGAAAGATTATTGATGAACGATCACATTATAGAGGTAACCTTCACAGTTTGAGATAGATAGATAGGAAATGCTTTATTGCACACAACAAATTATAAAAGTACAGGTACATAAAAATACTTAAAACTATTTGCCTCATACAATGGGCGGTCTTATCGCTAAACGAGCGATCTCTACCAGACAACCTTTGGATGGAATGGACTTAAGATATTTACAAGGGGACTGTGTGCTAAGAAAGAATAAATAAAAAAGTGCCTTAAAATTTTTGATGTTTGAATTTGATTTTCGAATCGCTGGGTTAGATTGTGTAATTCTGTTGTAATCAAAAGTTTGATACTAACAAGGAACAGCAATCGCATTGTAACTTGCTGCCATCATTTTTCGACCACTATCTGTTGCCACACCAACTACCTACCTACTTTTACAAAGTGAAGTTCCTATTTGCTATTTCATGTTTATTATTTAAGTACGTCAACGTTCAGTTTTGTTGCAATCGTTTAGAATAGTTTAAATTTGTTGATCTAATGAGGAACAAAACGATTATAATTATGATCTGTCATACTGTTTGGGCAACGAAAAGGACGGCTGATAGAAGAGTAGGTACCAAGAGTACCGAAAGTACTGAGAGTACCGAGAGTACCGAGAGTACCGAGAGTACCGAGAGTACTGCGAGTACCGAAGTACTGAGAGTGAAAGTACCGAGAGCACCGAGTGTAGCCAGCAGTAGGTACGCTGCTGAAATGCCAATGTTGCGATGGAGTGACAAGAAAGATAAAATAAGGAATTAGTAGGTATATTTTATCGAGTGGTATAATCGACTAATTCCGTTGTAACGAGTTACACAATTTAATTGATGCACCATAAAAAAAGGAAAATATTTACAATTTATCTAAATTATTCAAAAAATTACCTAAGTATATTATGTGGGTATATACCTATACTACCAACATAAGAAAGCTATGAAGAAGTGATAAAAAAAGTATGGCCATCTCTCTAATAAAATGCAATTTTCTGCCTAAAGCTTTTACATGCAGCAGCTTGATATTATTCTAAAAGCATAGTAAGTATCATTTTAAACACTTCTTGCTCTTTTTGTATTTACCTACATAATAATATGGTACCCAGCCTACCTGCATGTTACCTACAAAGTTTGTCATGAAAATGGTTACAGTAAACGGGGCTGATGATGGAGCCACGGTAGGTAGGTACCTACTCCTCAAGTTCAGTACCTACTCTTAACGGAATCAAAACAAACTCTTCAGGAATAGGTACAGGAATCATAGTCAAATTGAGATAAAGCTTATCCTTACATAAATTACCAAGTTCGTAGTCAGAGGCAAGTCAAAACATGTAGGGTACCTACTTATGTTTATAGCGAGTTGGATAGGTTACTACATTCAGGTATAAAATTCAGCAAATTTTATTATCCGCACTTGATGCAGGTTTTTTCCGCAAGTAGGCCGCTGGTGGGCCCTTTTTGCGTGACCCTTGACACGTGTTGCTCGAACTTTTTTAGGTTCTACGACACGCCGGTTTCCTCACGATGTTTTCCTTCGCCGTTTTGAGAGTACTGGCATAGTGCACATAAACTGGATTTGAACCCACGACCTTCGGATCAGAAGATTCAGAAGGCGCACTACCACTACCACTAGACCACCAGTGCTCTCACATTCAAGTATATTCCGTTAAGGAACATTACGTACACAAGGAAGTAGGTAAATAAAGCTGTACCCTACTGTACAACAGATTGACAGAGAAGACGGTGCTGGTATGATAATAATGTTCCGTGCGGTGGTATGGTTTTATAGAATGTAGCCAAACCCTTCGGTAAAAATAGCAATAATGATATGTCAACGTCAGTCAATGTGGTGTTGTCATAGACTGTCAATGACAAAATGATTAATTTCAGTACTGCCAACTAACTCGTCATTGTGGCAGAATTGTGGCATAAAGTCGCAGTAGCCAAAAAAGAAGAAGTGAAGTGAAGTGAACTCGTCATTGTGCCATTTTCAATAAAAAACAGTGCGGTATATGGAAAAAAACAGAAGCCGACTACAGAAGAAAGAGAACGACAAAGTCACTTAAATTTTTATTATTTCAATACCTTTGTGATCGTCCAGAAACAATAAATAGATAAATTAATATTGTGGCAATATATTTTTTTTGGCGTTGTCGCATTGGTCGCATGGCATTTTGCCATTGGCACCAATAATGGATAGAGGTACCAAAAATTTGAGGCCAAGCTGGCCGGCCCATGCCTAAAATAATCTAAGTTATTTTTAGTCAGTCTAGCTGCAGCCACTGCTGGCTTTGTGTTCGGGACCTTTAATTGCAGCTATAGATAATATTGAAAATTATAGCTCGTTTAGGAGCCCCGTATGTTAACATTCATTCAAAACAATATTTAAGTTTATACACACGCACGAAGAAGAAGAAATGAATAAGTATTTGTCTAGCAACGAACTAAAGTCGATTGAGTGGGCAGCACTGGCTTTGTCAGTTGTTTAATTCTATCAATCATGTCATTGTCAAGTCAGATTAGCAGTCTTTGGCAATCACTGTCACTGTCAGTAGCTGGCGCTGGCGCTGGCGCTCGCCTGGTCTTTGTTTGGAACGTTAGAATTCTTGGTTATTTTTATAATCTAACTAGTTTAATGGTCTAGCTGTAATTGTCCGCCCGCAGTTGCGATTTGAGGTAGCGTAACTTGTGTTAGTTCATATATTGGAAGTTCAGTAATTCTGTGTTTGATAGTTTGTTGTTGCAATCTGCAAATCGGCTTACGTGTACGAGGAAATAAATTGGCTAGAATAACCATGAATCCCTACCAGCAGCAGGTATGTCTGAAAATATTGTTTAATTCATAGTTTTTACAGTAGAAGTAGCATGCATGAGCATGTACGTTAGAAAGTCTTGTACCTAGACTATGTTTTGTATTTTAGATGCTAATAATTCTAGACCTAACCTTGTTTGCTGTTCGTAAACGGTTTCATCTATCCAGTTTATCGTCGCGTTCTAATTGTAATCTAGATCAAACTGCTGCTAGGTGTCAATTCAATTTACTTTAATTAAAAAAACTAAATTCTTGTTCTTATTACTCATCTTTTCATCCATGTACATTCTTGGCTACTACTACTGCTACATTCTAATGTACAAGAGTTTACACTAGCTAATAATTAGAATGTAATTTCTGCCTCACTTTGCTTAATCACCCATCAGAGTTATCAGTAACTGAGCGGAAGTCAAGCCACATACTTACCTAAAATTTATTATTCTAATTCTATTGTTCTGTTCATACATATTTACCTGTTAATTGCTTAAACTTAATATTTCTAAATTAAAAATTTTGCAGCTATTTGGATTAGATTATAATTGATATTTTTCTTCATTCAAGGGCCAATCGGGACAGCCACAACAGCCATACTATCATAATGTTGGATTTGGCAACAGTGTCCCACAATCTTTTGGCAATCCAATGCCAATGCCGGGTTTTCCAACCGCCGGGTACCCTGTGCCCCAACCTGGCTACCCAACCAGCCAGGGTTACCCAAGTCAGGGTTATCCACAAACTCCTCAAACAGGATATCCCCAGGCCACTCAACCTGGCTATCCTCAAGCTCAACCTGGCTATCCTCAAGCTCAACCCAGCTATCCTCAAGCTCAAACAGGCTATCCTCCAGCTCAAACAGGCTATCCCCAAGCTCAAACAGGCTATCCTCAAGCTCAGACAGGCTATCCTCAAGCACCTCAAGCTGGTAACCCCCCGGCCGGGTACCCTCAAGCAAGCCAGCCAAACCAATCCCAAGGCTATCCATCGCAAAACCAGTCTTACACTCAAAGCACCCGAGCATACAGTGTGTCATCCTCGGTGCCTAGTCAGCCAAAGGTATGTTGAACTTGGCTCTTGAATGCTTTCCTTTCATTGTTGTCTTTTTATCTTTGTTAATAACAAAATCTGTAGACTTTGCCTTACTATGTGTGTTTTGTTTTCCTTAAGTGTTTTTATTACATCCATTGAATATGATAAACAAGAGTAATACATCTAATAAAAGAAAGTCGTGTCAGTTACACTATTTATAACTCAAGAATGGCTGAACGGATTTGGCTGTAAATTGGTATGGACGTAACTGTTCTTCTTATCGTGTCACTGATTCTTTGAACAAAGTGTGAAAGTAACATAGAACCAGGAAAGAGACATAGGATATCTTGAACTCGAAAAAGTAACGGATCAGGGCGAGCAAAGCCACGGGTGGGCGGTAGTTTCATAAATAACTGAGAGGTACTTACTTGGTGAGCCGATTGGTTTCCTACCCTACAGTAGTTCAGTACACCTAGTAGGCCACTGGTGGGCTTTTTTTGACGGGTGGTCACGCAAAAAAATACCTAAACCTGATAGGGCCACTCAAGCCTCTAATAATAAGATACTGTAGGTGTAATGCCTAAGACATATTGGTGTTGTTTCACCCAACCTTCTAAGCCTAGTCAGACTTAATAGATGAAATGGCATATGCGCAAAACTGACTTTGCCAGGGACTTTCTCTTAATCATCCCCTTCACCTGGCTTTATTTCTTAATTCACTGTATTTTAATTCGTTTGTAAGGGATCTTGTAGTAAAAGAACATGCGTGATTGATTTAAAATGGGAATGAATGCTACTAAGGTACTAAAAAATGGGACAAGCATGAAGACTTCCCGCAGCAGGAAGTCATTAAATAAATCCTAATCCTGGAATAACTCTATCAATCTACCCTATACCTATACCTTGCACGCTTGGCTTTACCCAATAATACAGCTATTAGTAGGTAGACATATCAACAGAAGCGACATTTCCCGCTAATGTTAAATTCCTACCGCAGATAAAATGGATACTATACCTACTTACTCATATTTATTATTTTTTTAAGGAGATGGTTGTAGGTTGAGTTTTGGGTTTTTTATTTTTTATGTTATACATTTTGTATCCTATACAAAATAATATTTATAAATACTAAATTTTTAGGGTTTTTACTAAAGTTTTTTATTACTATTTTTTATGAATTACCGATGGCAAATGCATTTAACATGCGACGCAAAAAAAATATTGCCGTGCCAAGGCATGCAATGTGTCGTGATCTAGTGATCATTTTAGCGCTAGTAGTTTGCTTGTATGGAGTGCCTATGTGCACCATGTGCTACTCGTGCTTTGCTTGTTAGTGGTTATGGTTAGGCAGTTTGTAGATAAGTGTTAAATAGGTCCTTGTTAATTAGGCACCCACTTATAGTGTTAACAATTATTGGAGACCATGTTAAGCGGCTTAAACTAGAGTTGCATGACAGAATATAACTAATATTCTTAGGCCTATATTCTGAAATAATGCTTGAGTCTGAGTTGAGTCTCAAGCATAGATTTATGACACTTTTCATTGGAGAACTGTCAAAAAATCTATGTTTGAGGTTCGACTCAACTTCAAGTACTGTTTCTGAATACAGGCCTTAGACCTGAAAAAGTCCACTCACACCCCATACGAGTAGCAGGACATCAGTGCAGACCTTAGAGTTTCGGCAAGTTTTATCATGCGCACTTGATGTGCGGGCAGGTTTTTCCGCAAGTAGGCCGCTGGTGGGCCCTTTTTGCGTGACCCTTGACACGTGTTGCTCGAACTTTTTTAGGTTCTACAACACGCCGGTTTCCTCACGATGTTTTCCTTCACCGTTTTGAGAGTACTGGCATAGTGCACATAAATTTTTCAATAGAAAAACTCATTGGTACACGAGTGGATTTGAACCCACGACCTTCGGATCGGAAGGCGGGGCCACTACCACTAGACCACCAGTGCTCTCTAGTGCAGACCTTATTTTCTCAACCGAAATTATAATTAGAAATTCTACTAGTGGACATCTGTCTATTTTCCAGAAAAGGGAAAGATTTGCTGTGTTCATCACAGCAAAACCCAATCAATTAATATTTATTAAGGAATCATAGAAAATTTTACCATGTCCCGCTGTTCTACTGATAAAAGATTTAAGTACAGGCAGGCACAGAGTTCAATATCCAACAAGCAACTGACATTACATCCACTGGACTATTCAAGGAACAGTTTGCTGCAATTACATTGTTATGCTCACTTTGCTCCATACATTTATCAATCCATTCAGTCTTGGCATTGGTCTCTACAATGGAGGTGGCTCTTTTGGAATTCAACAAGATACCACTGCCTGTGATTTCCATGTGATTAGTTATAATAGTGATGTGACAGAGATAAAGGATATTGGGTAAAAAGTGCCTCGGTAGTGCCTTGGAGATTTGGTGATTAATATGTCCTCTGTAACTTCAAGCGCTAACATGCGCAGTGTATACCGAGCTTCAATTGGCTTACGGCGTGGATTGAAAGCATATCGTTACACGGTACTATATTCTGTGACTTTATTTGTGTATCTTTCAACAGGCGTTTTGGCTCCGCTCGGCTCAGTTGGTGCCCTGCCTTCTGTGCCATAGGCCATGGGTTTGATCCGCATCGTGAAAAAATTTTTGGTAGTGGTCAATAATAAGCAGTATTTGTTCACTTTTAAAAATATAAATAATTTTTATAAAAATCTTGGCATGATAATATTAACAGATTTCTTAACCTTCTCATGAGTACCAACGTTATTGTTGTTTTTGTACAACGCCATGTTACTTGTATTTAAATACTTAAATGTATTTTATAAATTTACACATTCATTTTATGCTAAAGGAAATTAATTCTGGGTACTTAGGTACACTCCGTAAAACATGCATCCGCACACACATAAAAACAAATTATGGGAAAACCTCAAAATATTACTGATAACTCTTCCATAACATACCACCTACCAATACCTAGTTAAAGAATTCAACACAACAATTTGTGTCATTTTAAAATAATAACGTAACTAGGTTACTCTTAGATTACCTAAGCGAGCAAAAAAACTATAGGTAGGGGCATTTACATTCATTAATTAACCTTTTAATATGTAGCTGTCCTTTCTTGTTAATTCTTTTTTGTATTTCCTTTGACTTGGAATATATTCCTTTTTTCTTCTTGATAATTTTTACTGTATACTTGCGTCATTTTGTGCACCAAAACTTATCCTATATTATCAAAAAACTACCGCTTTATAATAATATGTTAGGATACACTTTGTTCCCATGAATTTACCTTTTAGTAATTTAATGGAGTAATATTCCTTTTTCTACTTGATAATTTTTACTGTACTTGCGTCATTTTGTGTACCAAAACTTATCCTATCTTATCAAAAAACTACCGCTTTATAATATTAGTTGGGATAAACTTTGTTCCCATGAAATTTACCTTTTAGTAATTTAATGGAATAATATTCCTTTTTCTACTTGATAATTTTTACTCTACTTGCGAATTTGTCTTGTCTGCCGCAGGAACGGCAAATTTTCTTAGCGTGTACAAGCGCCCTTAAACTTCCCATAAATTAACCTTTTAGTACAAATAATGTAATTCCACAGTCCAAGCCGACCGTGGTGCCGGTCCATCCCTTCGACCCTCGCGGCGACGCTGAGATACTCCGCAAGGCGATGAAAGGGTTTGGAACTGATGAGAAGGCTATCATCCAGGTCCTCACAAAGCGCTCCAATGAACAGCGGATGAGGATCGCTTATGAGTTCAAAACTCTGTATGGAAAGGTAAGCTTTTATCTTGCACGGCTTAGTCTAAGATACTTTTTATAACGCTTTTATTAGTAAGTTGTAAGCTTGTATGTAACCGACCCCTTTGAGCTCGATTTTGTCCTACTTTGAACGATCAGATTTGATTCAAACTTTGCACACCTGTCAAAGGTCGATGACAATGCAATAATATGAAAAACCAATGAAAAAAAAAAAATATAGTTTAAAAAACTCATGTTCTTTTAGTTTTTTAAACTATAATTTATTATTTCTTTACTTTTAATGTGTTAGACCTGAAGGTATACAAAGCCGTTAAAAAGAAAAAGAAGACATCTATAAGGTCTTCTTCAAAAACGTAAGACTAAGGTAAATAACTAGTAGAAGACTTTTGCATTGAATAGCGTCAAGCTTGTCTCTCATGTATGCTCCTATTAACGAAAGGCCATAGTGCCTGGGACAGGATTTTATGTGAGACCAAGGTACGTTATGTACAGTATACTCAAGAGTCTAAAAACAAGCCTTAGTCAAAGATTATCAATTTGTAAAATTCTGGTTTATTTTAAAATCTGTATAAAATAAAGTACGATAAAGCTCTCACACTCCAACCATGTCGATCCATTTTAATAGTAATTTTTGATATTTGTTTATTAAAAAAATGTTTGGACATATTCTACGACATGACAGCTACATAAAGAACATAATTGAAAGAAAGGTTGAAGGAAAACGGTGAAGAGGAAGGCGTAGAATTAGTTACATGAGCCAGATAAAAGAAAAAGTCGCTGTTGTGTCGTATAAGGAAGTCAAGGAGGCAGCATTCCAAAGTCCTTAGGAGGATTAGGAGAAAACTGTATCAAAACCCCGACAAGAGCTAAGAGAAGAAGAATATTTAAAAACTGTATCTAAATCAAATTTCTGGTCTCGATGTAGAAACATGATGGCGGGGAACACTATTAATATTTTTAGTTCGCTATAAAAGTCAACGTGTTTGTAATAGCTACCTAATAACCACCTAATTGTGTGTAGAGAGCACTGGTGGTCTAGTGGTAGTGGCCCCGCCTTCCGATCCGAAGGTCGTGGGTTCAAATCCACTCGTGTACCAATGAGTTTTTCTGTCGATAAATTTATGTGCACTATGCCAGTACTATCAAAACGGTGAAGGAAAACATCGTGAGGAAACTGGCGTGTTGTAGAACCTAAAAAAATTCGAGCAACACGTGTCAAGGTTCACGCAAAAAGGGCCCACCATCGGCCTACTTGCGGAAAAACCTGCCCGCACATCAAGTGCGCATAAACTTGCCAACTTGCCACCACCTAGTTGTGACATAGGAATTTCCTATGATATCGGTCACATACCTTACCTCTACGTAGTAGGTAGTTACTTGTTTCTATTCTATGCGCAGGTATACATTACTGGTATGTTTGTTTTTACCTCGCGTGTATGCGTGTACGATTTTATCAGTGCATCACAGCTACTTTTGTTTACCGAACAGTACAACGCAAAAGTAGGCATATTCCCCCCTAATCTATAACACAATAAGGTCGAAAATGTGCAAACGCTTGTTGCATTACTGTACACAGGCCTCGGTTATGAACTGTATGAACTCTTATTACAATGCATGACAGTTTTCTGTTGTAAATAGGAATACTTATAGCGTGACCACTATACATACTATATATAAGTAATTACTTAAAAGTAGTACTCCGCCTAATCATCACAATTGAATAGAAAAAGTATGACTAGTCTGGGTGCTATTAATTTAACTTGTTGAGGAAAAATGAACGTTGGTTGGTTGGGCTGTCGATAACATTATAAAAACAGCCATGAATAAAATTATTACAGAACGAATAAGGAAAAAAAACACCTGCCTTTCGATTTGATAAAGTCCAACAGTTAGGCATACAAAATAACTAGGTAAACCTATATTTCAGATAAATGTGACTCATTCCTTTTCATAGAATTGATCGTCCCTAATCAACATCATCACACTTTCTGTACAATGCGTAGAATAACAATAATCGTTACCTTCGTAAAACATCTGCCAGTACAGTAGGTTTGGGTTGATTTAGAAACCAATTCGCGAAATTCCACAACAGCTGAAAACTACGATCGATAAGAAACTCTTCTCTTTTTGGCTCATTGCCAGATGAAATGGCGCCAGATAACGATTAGGTTACTATGGCCTTGTCTATCACTTTCGCTAACCAATTCAAAACAGAATTGTGATTCCGGGTCTTGTCCAAGCCATCGAAAAGAATTGAATCCTAAGACATGATGAAGCCTATAGGGCTTCAAGTATATTATGCCTGTGCCTTGGTCTGTGTATGAGAACTTGCTTAATACCGTATTACCCCAAGAGGTACCTTAACTACCTAACCCTTTTGTAGTAAACATGTTCTAAGAATCTATTCAGCATATTCCAAAGGTGATGAACTAATCACTTAACGATATCGCGACAAATGATCTTGAAGGTGGGACTCTCATCATTTAGAGTGGGGAGAGTTCGGGTTTTTATGACGTCCGTATTTCCGGCGTGCAATTCGATAATGTTTCATGATTTAACACATATTTACTAATCACCATTGCGGGGCCTACTACCCACGCCCGGGCATCTCGTAATCTGAACGCTGTATCTGGATGAAAAGCTGGTAGAAAACTACCAGAGTTTACTTTATTCATTACTCGCCTCGCCTATTATGCCTGACCTCGATGTAGCGCCGATGACATAGTTTCGCTTTTACGTCGATTTCGATGCCATGTCCAGCGTAGCCATGGTGCGATCGATAATTGATTCCCTTCGTCTTGGACGTATTTTCCCACAATATTGATAGACTGCCAAAATGGTTCATGGATGACTTGAATAATTTATGTATTCCTGTCATTAACAAGTCAAGATATTGTTAGATCTTTTTTAAAATACTACGATGAACATGCGTCTTCTACGCAGTATGCTTGTAACACACTTGGACGATATACTTCCTTCAATTAATTTGTATATCTATCTACCCTTTCTTTTCATGTAGAGTTACTGATCTTGCTATAAAAAATTGTGCATGGAAAACCGTCCGTGCCATATCCAAGCAGCAACTTTTAAATGGAACCTTGGAAATGCTTTAGGAAATAAATGCTGAGTGGTTCTCGTCATCATTTTTATACGAATTGCTGGTAGAAATAGGTCACGCACGTTATGAACGTGCCCTACGATGATTCATGCGTCCATCACCTGAAGCATGCAGGTGTTAAGCCTCATGAGCCTGTAATATCATCGACGCATCAACACACACACCCTTTTAACCGAAACACAGCGTCGCTGCTTAACACTAGAAATAGGCATGGGGGTATATAGAATTTCACCGGATGAACCCTTTACAATGTACTCTACTACTACAAATTTTTGGCTTATTCTAGGTTTTGATTTTTTGTGACGAACATAAATAGGTATCTGCTTTCCATATAATGCTAAATCATTACCGACTGGCCTCTCCAGCTCATTTGGTAGTAGCTCTACCTTCTGCGCATTTATGTGGTGAACATAGATGTTTGTTCTCTATTTGGGTGTTATATTGTATTTTAAGTATTAAAAAAAATGAATTTAAGTATTCCATCAGCTATCTGGTTCCCATAGTACAAGCTCGGCTTAATTTGGGCCTAGAGAGTGTTGTGTGGATCGTCTACAATATTTATTTATTTATTATTTCTCCAGGATCTAGTATCAGATCTGAAGAGTGAGACCAGCGGCAAGTTCGAAGACGTGGTCGTGGCTCTGATGACACCGTTGCCGCAGTACTACGCCAAGGAACTGCACGATGCTATATCTGGCATCGGAACAGACGAGGATGTCCTTATTGAAGTTATGTGCACCATGTCTAACCACGAGATCAATGTCATCAAGCAAGCTTATACAGCGAGTGAGTATTTAAAAGTCATCACTATCATAATTCAATTAATTGAACGAGCGAGCGAAGCGTCTTAGTTTTGAGTTTATTTTTGTCGTCGTCAATTCCTTCGAAAAGTAGCAACTTCACCGTATGAGATCATATTTCGATGGTCCTTATTTTATTTTAAAGATAGTAACTTTAAGTTGGTCTTTCTAAAATTTGGCCGTTCTTTCGAAAAGTTCTAATGACCGAACCGTAGTTTGTTGCCTGTTCTTCTAGGCTTGGTCGCGTGGAACTGGCACCTAGACTCACCTAGCTTTAAGACGTTGCAAAGTGATTCTTGCAATCCTACTGAATAAATACACTTTTTATTTTGATTTTGACGATCTTTGGCATGATCAGCAGAATAACTCCTCAATATGCAGCCAATTGTTTTTTCGTGTGTTCGCGAGGTCTACTCACAGAGGATAATTAATTGCCCGGTTTTTTGCGAGTTTCACTTATCCAATGATTGCTTGCAATGAGACAATGTCGTTTAACCAAAGAACTAGTGGTCTACCTCCGTTTGATTATTGGTAATTTCGATAGCTTCATCGGAGCATATTGACTTGAATTCTAGGTTTCCTGGTAACGACAGTTATCTACCCACTATGCGGACTGAGGAAATACGCTTTTGTCTTGATACGGAAAGGGTAACATTATACGACTGTACCGGTTGTTCCAATGATACCTATGATACCAAAATTAGCAAGAATTGCAACGAAATATTAGATTCTCTGTAGCCTGTCGACCACGATCTTGTGTCGACTAATGAATTGTTTCCGATGATGTATGAACGGCTTTGTGCCAACGTTTCATGCAATTTTGTTCTATAATTGTATGATACGTAAGACGGGAAATTGCATGACGAACCGTCTGCCTTGTGAACGGCTGTTGAATTTTTTACAGATCACAATGTAGACTAGATATATCTACCTACTTTAGTCATCATTTTTAATTAGTAGTTTTACTCGCGTACTATGCTTCGATATAGTTGTTCTATGTATACTTACGTTTATACTATAGGCATACTTTTTTTTCATCTATACTAATATTATTAAAGAGGAAAGATTTGTACCTATTTTTGTATGTTTGTAATGAATAGGCTCAAAAAGTACTGGGCCGATTTAAAAAATTCTTTCACCAATAGAATGCTACATTCTTTCAATTTGACATAGGCTACATTTCATTTTGAAAAAAAATAGGGATTCTTGGTAAAATTTGAAGAGCTGCAAGAGCTGTTACCCAAGGAGGTTTCAAATTAAAACCTGTAGATCGGGTTACCAGGCTCGTCTCCCGCCCTCGATACATCTCAATATTAACGTTAGTGTATAAACCAATAAAAGAGTGTGAAAGTGGACAACACAAAATTAATTCATAATTAATACCTATTGTTCATAGAAACTTTGGAACGTCTTAAAGCTATATTAATCTGTGCCAGTTCTACGCGCCCAAGCCTTTAAGAACAGGCAACTTAAGGCTTGATTCTTACCGTTCTTTTGTATGATAATGAGTAAACAAGCGTATCTTGTTGAGAGATAAGTACTTGAGTTCATTCATCATGTGATAAATGTAACCGTTGAGTCATCGCATCACTTATGATGCGGAAGGCTTTTGGCAAACGAGAGTGACGTCACACTTTGTAATTTTGAAGAGTGCTTTGAGGATAAGACAAATACCGATTTGTACATACGCGGGTAAAACCGCAGGCACAAACCACAAACAAAAGTTCCCTGAAAATAGATAATTTTAGGAAGAGCTAAAAATATTTAAAAAATAGTTCTTTGAAAATAGAGAACTCCAGGAAGAATAAAAAATAATTTTAGCTATACAATAAACGAAGGCCACCGGCGACATAATAGCTCATAGTATAAAAATAAAAGTGGCCGTGGTAGGCGTGTCTTCTTCCTCCCCTTGAACAGTCATAGATCTTGTGAAGCAATGCCCTTTTTGAAAAGAAAAACCGCAATGACCATGCACGCTGACCTTTTAAAAGATAAAAATATCACTGAATTAAATAATTTAAAATATCGAAAACATATGACAAGTGCACGAAAGTTTGAGGTGCACTTAAAATCCTGTTACCACTTTTGGTTCGCAAGAACAAGTGAAAATAAATGAAAACCAGCTAGGCAAACGTTATATTAGAGAAACGTGTCAAACGTGTTAGAATCAAAATTTATGTAAGCAGTTGCTCGCAATTTTTCATTATGTCAAAATATGTGAGTGAAAAGTTGATTCCCGGCGTTCAAGGTCTTAAAGGCAAACTAAACTTTGTTTCTCGTTTACCATAGTAGCCGGTAGACAGATAACGACACCCACGGTCTTATTAATATTCCGTGATACTATTTAACGGCTCTGTAAAATATATTTGTCTCTTTCACTTTCATGTCAAATAAATAGAGATGGCAACAGACGTAGTGGCTTTTATAGCAAATGAAGCACTCGGCAACCAATACGAATCATTATCACAGGATATGAATTACTCGTTTAAATCCATGTATGTTAAATGACCTTGCATAACTGTACCTATAAGTTACAAACAAAATGTCAATAACTCGAATAAAATTACAATGTTTTGGAAATGGCTGTAGGGTTTTGCATAGGTTTATATCAGACGATAATTTTTTTGTTCATTTTGCATTTCAATCGGCACCTTTCATTCGAAATGAAACGTGGGAACACCGAATGAAAATATTGTGCCGAATGAATTATTGAATGTGTATATAATATGAGAAAAGGGTTATGAAACAAATAAATTATGAATTTTATAGCAGGCGATTGTATCGGCTTTAGTATAGACATCAGCATCTTTTGTGGAATGCAGTAGATATTATAACCCTTTCTAATTGACTTCGATGACATTGTTA
This sequence comes from Thera britannica, assembly GCA_939531255.2. Classification (NCBI taxonomy): domain Eukaryota; kingdom Metazoa; phylum Arthropoda; class Insecta; order Lepidoptera; family Geometridae; genus Thera; species Thera britannica. The sequence goes on along the minus strand of OW618041.2, from coordinate 3,640,445 downwards.
AGATCGCGGGAGTCGGTAGATGAAGAGGTCTCCAAATCGTTCCTGGAAATTTTTAGACTTGTTTTTTTTTCAGTATACGGTGCTTTGCTTGAAGATGACCTGCGTGGCGATACGTCAGGCAACTTCAAGAGACTCATGACTTCATTATGCATGGTAAGTATCTTTTTGAAAGTGTGTGTGTGTGCCTGTCTGTCAGTCGTCTGCCTGTCTGTATGTCTGTGGCCTCGTAGCTCACAAACGAATGAACCGATTTTGATTTTGTTCCAAAAGTGAATAAGTCGGGAGTGTTCTAGGTTTATGTTTGATGAAAATTGGTTCAAGATGGCCGCCGCCACAGGTGGCGGATTACACATGTTTTCACAACTCCCTTATATGGGTATTAAATGAAAAGTCTTCACTAGTAGAATAAAAGATACACCAATGATGATCGGGGGTCTCTAAACTTTTGAACTAGTGTGGTGAAAGAATTCTTTTAAAACCAAAATAAAAATACCGTACAAATTTCATCTCTTTGCACAGATAAATTATAATAAATATTTTTGACGACTTCTACTATTTTTCGAAAAATGCAGGCTTAGCTTGGACGAACTATATTCTATTTTTGATGTCCCGTTCACTTGCTATTATAGTATCACATTACTAAGTACGTGCTTGATTAGTTTTATGGCAGTATTTATATTTTTATGTTTTGAAATTACAAGGTAAAACCCATTTTAAATTGGATTTTATGCCAAATATTTTATTTATTAAATGCCTTATCGACATAGTCAATTCATAATTTTCCTTGTATATGTTATTTTGATATTAAATAAAGCGTAAACGACTGTTTTTTATAGTTCCATGTACCACTTTTGTACTCTTTTTCCTCCCTGTCTTTGTTTTACTCGATCAGTAAAAAATTCATTTCGCCTACGTGTCTCTCTCTTTTTAACCGACTTCCAATCAAAAAGGAGGAGGTTCTCAATTCGGTTGTATGTTTTTTTTTTTTTTTTTTTTTTTTTTTTTTAATGTTTGGTACCGCATAACTTCGTCATTTGTGAGCCGATTTGAAAAATTATTTTTTTATCTGAAAGGTACTGCTTCCAGATTGGTCCCATTTTAATTTTATTAAAATCGGTGTTGCCATTTTTTTTTAAATAATTTTTTTAATGTTTGTAACTGCATGCCTCCGTCATTTATGAACCGATTTAGAAAATTATTTTTTTATTTGGAAGGTTATTCTTACGGCCAGATTGTCCCAAACAAATTTGATTAAAATCGGTTTAGCCGTTTGACAATGAAGTCGGTTTCTCAAGTTTTTTAAACTTAAATTATGTATAGAGAAATGATGAGACAACAGCTCGTTTCGATCATTTCTACGTAACGTATTGCCGTCTCATCTTTCTCCATACAAAAGAGAGAGACGTAGGCGAAACGAATTGTCTCAAACTGATGGAGTAAAACTGCGACTTGCCCCCTTCTGATCCATAAAATGTAAACAATTTTATTCGTATTTTGCAGGGCAACAGATCTGAAGACTTCCACGTTGACCAAGCAAGGGCCAGAGAGGATGCAAGGAGCTTGCTACAAGCTGGTAAGACGCTCTTCTACTGTAGTAGAATTATATTTAACCGACTTAAAATAAAAAGGAGGAGGTAGGTAGGTACTCAATTCGGTTGTATTTTTTATTTTATGTTTTTTATCGCATAATTTCGTCTTTAGGGGAGGCCTTTTGCCCAGCAGTGGGACATAGAAGGCTCATAATAATAATAATAATTTCGTCTTTATGAGCCGATTTGAAAAATATTTTATTGCTGAAAATTAATATTTTCAGTTTGGTCCCATAAAATTGCATCAAAATCGGTTTAATAGTTTGGCCTTATAGTCGGTTCTCAAGTTTTTTAAACTTGTATTATTTATTTGAAGTCGGTTTGAAAAAGCTTGGCGTGAGTGAAACATACAACGCACTGCCTAAAAACTATTAGTCGTAGCGACTTGAAATTTAGAGGGTGTGTTCTTAACACTAGGAAATAATTTTAGAAACTTCAACCCCTAAAATGATGCGGGGGGAGATTGAAGTTTTCACGGAAAAAAGCATTACGCGAAGTCGTGCGGGATTCCCCCAGTAGGCCTACCACAAGTTCTGTCTTGCTCTGTCTCTGGCTCTGGTTTTTAACCGACTTCCAATCAAAAAGGAGGAGGTTCTCAATTCGGTTGTATGTTTTTTTTTTTTTTTTTTTAATGTTTGTTACCGCATAACTTCGTCATTTGTGAGCCGATTTGAAAAAATATTTTTTTATCTGAAAGGTACTGCTTCCAGATTGGTCCCATTTTAATTTTATTAAAATCGGTGTTGCCATTTTTTTTAATATTTTTTTTAATGTTTGTAACAGCATGCCTCCGTCATTTATGAACCGATTTAGAAAATTATTTTTTTATTTGGAAGGTTATTCTTACGTCCAGATTGTCCCAAACAAATTTCATTAAAATCGGTTTAGCCGTTTGGCAATGAAGTCGGTTTCTCAAGTTTTTTAAACTTATAATTTATTAGTCTGACTGTTGTGTGTTGTGTGTAATCCGTGACGCGAGATATTAGTCATAGTTGCGTCAAGCTGTGACGTATGAATGTCACAGTTTATCTCGACGAGTGATTCATACGTAAAAGTACGATTTTCGAACAAAAAAAGATATCATAGCTTGCGGGGCAAGCAAGTGGTAGTGGCTGTCCACTACCACTTGCTTGCCCCGCAAGCTATGATATCTTTTTTTTGATAAATAATTTTTTGATAAATACGTAAAACCTTAAAAGTTCGAAAATATGTGTCAAGTGCACGACAAGAGCCTCTTTGAAGTGCACTTGGTATTCTTTCACGACACAGTGACACGACAAGAAGAAGAATTTAGCTCGACGAGTGAGTTGACGCTTAAAAATACCGATACAAAAAAAAAGTGTATACCTTCTTACGACGTTCCCTAACAAACCCGGCCAAAGTCATCATGATTAAAGGCCTGCGCACACCTAGGTCGCTGGCGATCGCGATCAGTGAAAAGCTGTCAAATATCGCTGTCATATTTGATAGCGTTTCACTGATCGCCGACGCCAGCGACTAAGGTGTGTGCAAGCCTTAAAACGGTCTCTTTTTGCAATACAGGTCATTGCGTTGATGCTTCTTGATCTTGACGTAGCAGTCCAGTCACGTGGTATATTTGTCATTAAACAATGAAATGAAACTACCTTGGCTCTGTGACGCAGGTCTGCCCACTGATCAATGAATCACGGTATATCAAAACCTTGTGAAACAGATGACTCAAGTTCTCAGGCTTATGTTCAAGGCAAATTCGATGTATAATGTTTGTAAACAAACTTCTAGTAGGTACTTAACCTAAAAATAAATTATAGTTTAAAAAAATAAAAACGCTATTATAACTAATTGAACTAAAAACGTTTATAAAAGCGTTTTTTTTAGCTTTTTAAACCATAATTTTTTTTTTACTTTTTAGTTTTTTTTTTTCATTTTTTTTTATATTATTGCATTGTCATCGACCTTTGACAGGTGTGCAAAGTTTGAATCAAATCTGATCGTTCAAAGTAGGACACAATCGAGCTCAAAGGGGTCGGTTACATACAAACTTACAAACATACAGGTGAAGCTAATAAAAGCGTTATAAAAATATGAACAGTGACTACAATTTCTACCAAAAACTAAATAAAATAACATCTACAAATACAGTATAGATTAACAAAATAAATACAGTTCAACAAAATTAGGAAGAAACATTAAACATCATAAAAATACAATTCAATTTAAAAAAAGCGCCCATGAAGGGTTCCGTAGCAGTAAGTAATATAACATAGAGTTCTAGATGTTCTAGTAGTTCGTCGAAAGGTAAATTGCGGTTTACGATTTATGACGTATAAAAAAAAAACTGCTGACTAGATCTCGTTCAAACCAAATATCGTTGGAAGTTTCCATAGTAATGTACAACATATATTTTTTTTAGCTTTATCGGTCACTTATTTTAGAAGTTAGAGGGGGGGGGACCAACTTTTTTCCACTTTGGAAGCGTCTCTCGCGCAAACTATTCAGTTTAGAAAAAAACATTATTAGAAACCTCAACATCATTTTTGAAGACCTATTCATAGATACCCCACACGTATGGGTTTGATGAAAAAAAAATTGTTGAGTTTCAGTTTCAAGTATGGGGACCCCCAAAATTTATAGTTTTTTTTCTATTTTTGTGTAAAAATGTTAATGCGGTTCACAGAATACATCTACTTGCCAAGTTTCATCAGTCTAGCTCTTACGGTTTCGGAGAAAAATGGCTGTGACATACGGACGGACAGACAGACAGACAGACAGACAGACATGACGAATCTATAAGGGTTCCGTTTTTGCTACGGAACCCTAAAAATGGACATTCAAATCAAATAATTGATTTCACAAAAATAGAGACGAACGACAAAACGAGCTACAAAAACAAAAACATACATAGATAAAGAGGATGAAGTCAGTTTTTCAAGTAATTTTTCCTAAATCACAATTGCACTAGTATTTTGAGGGTGATCATAATCAATTGTTTCCAGGTGAGCTGCGTCTTGGCACAGACGAGTCCGTATTCAACGCAGTTCTCTGCTCTCGCTCGTTTCCTCAGTTGGCGGCCATATTCCAAGAGTACCACTCTCTGACGGGACACGACATCGATGACGCCATCAAAGCGGAGTTTTCCGGAGATATGGAGAAGGCATTACGCGCTATTGGTAAGCAACAGTTTTATGCAATAAATATAGCACATCAGCTTTCGTAGAGCGCTATCTCTTTCTGACGCATACTACGCTCTCTTCTTCCTTCCCATAACTTGCTTTATGCGGGGTCGGCACAACATGTTCTGCTCTTCCATTCTCCTCTATCAGCCGTTATCTCTGTATTCACTTCTTATCCATGTCATCCTTCACACTGTCCATCCATCTTTTCTTTGGCCTACCTCTACCCAAACATCCATCCACATTCATACTCATCACTCGCCTAGTCACATGACTTTCATTCCTCCTTATGACGCATACTACGCTCTATGAAGCTGAAATTAGCCAATGTGCAATATTTGTTGCCGACTACTAATAGCTGTTGTATGTCTTACTGACGTGTTAGAGCAGCCGACGAATTCAACTCAGATGGAAAGAGTTTGCTGCAAATTACAAATTTCCAGTTACATATACGAAAGTTTGAAATCAGAACCCAATTCTAAGAATATTAGATTTCCGCTCACTGAATTTAGTTGTGCTCTTTTTGTATGGTGACGCAAGACTTCTTTATACGCCCGATAGAGGTGCTTGTCTCCAATATAAACCGCAAAAAAAAATCTATTTAGGCGTGCAATTAATATTGTAATTTATTGTGCAATAAATAAATATTGTAGATAAACCACACAATCTAGCCCCAAATTAAGCAGAGCTTGTACTCTAAGAACCAGATATCTAATATAATACATAATATACATAGAATACAATATAACACCCAGACAGAGAACAAACAACTGTGTTCACCCCACAAATATTTGTTCTCGGTGGGGATCGAACCCACGGCCTATGGTGCAGAAGGCAGAAACTCAAAAACTCAAACTCAAAATTTTTTTATTCAGTACGATGCAAGAATCACTTTGAAACGTCTTAAAGCTAGGTGAGTTTAGGTGCTAGTTCCACGCGACCAAGCCTAGAAGAACAGGCAACAAACTACGTCTCGGTTCCTACCGTTTTTTTATATGATCTGTACCCTAAGTCTGAGTTTTGCTACCACATTTCGTTACCAAATGTCGTGTCTCTGTCTTTTGTAGGGAGAAAAGATGAGACAGCAAAAATACGCTACGCAGTAAAAGTTGTTGTCTCATCATTTTTCCATGCAAAAGAGAGAGACACGTGAGCGAAACGAAAACAACATTTGGTAACGAAATGTTGTAAATGCACTGGGACTCTGGGTACAGACCTACTACCAACTGAGCTGAGGGGTCAGTTCATTTAAAAAAGTCAGTCATTCAATTTTATTTTATTACCTGCATTTTCGTTTCCAGTGAAAGTGGTCCGCAACAAGCCGCTGTTCTTCGCTGAACGGCTCCACAAGTCGATGAAGGGACTCGGCACTAACGACCGCCAACTGACTCGCATCATGGTCACTCGCTGTGAGATCGACCTCGGAGATATCGCGGACATGTTCCAGAGCAAGTACGGAGAGACGCTGCAGAGCTGGATTGAGGCAAGTACACTACAATTAGTAACTAATTTGAGCTGCTATTCTCTGCGGAAGGGACTCACAAGTTGATGAAAGGACTTGGCACTGACGACCGCCAGCTGACATGCATCATGGTCACTCAGATGTCATTTCAGAGCTGTATAAAGGCAAGTACACTACAATTAGCAACTAATTTGAGCTGCTATCCCCTGCGGAAGGAACTCACAAGTCAATGAAAGGGCTTGGCACTAACGACCGCCAGCTGACTCGCATCATGGTCACTCGCTGTGAGATCGACCTCGGAGATATCGCGGACATGTTCCAGAGCAAGTACGGAGAGACACTGCAGAGCTGGATTGAGGCAAGTACATTACAATTAGCAACTAATTTAAGCTGCTATTCTCTGCGGAAGGGATTCACAAGTTGATGAAAAGACTTGGCACTAACGACCGCCAGCTGACTCGCATCATGGTCACTCAGATGTCATTTCAGGGTGTCGATTCTGAAAACACAAATCACTCAAACGATCGCGTAAATCGATGTGAGTTGTCAATTTTTGTTTGAAAAATTTGAAAATGGAACGCGGATTCAGCGATCACTCGACGATCACTCAATCGAACCGTGTTGCTGGAATTGACGCCCAGAGCTGTATAGAGGCAAGTACACTACAATTAGCAACTAATTTGAGCTGCTATTCTCTGCGGAAGGGACTCACAAGTTGATGAAAGGACTTTGCACTAACGAACGCCAGCTGACATGCATCATGGTCACCCAGATGTCATTTCAGAGCTGTATAGAGGCAAGTACACTAGTACTTGCCTCTATACAGCTCTGAAATATATGCTAATTTGAGCTGCTATTCTCTGCGGAAGGGACTCACAAGTTGATGAAAGGACTTGGCACTAACGACCGTCAACTGACTCGCATCATGGTCAGTCATAGGCCATTTCAAAGCTGTATAGAGGCAAGTACATTACAATTAGCAAGTAATCTAAGCTGCTATTCTCCGCGGAAGATATACACAAGTCCTTGAAGGGACTCGGCACTAACGACCGCCAGCTGACTCGCATCATGCATGGTCACTCGCTGTGAGATCGACCTCGGAGATATCGCGGACATGTTCCAGAGCAAGTACGGAGAGACACTGCAGAGCTGGATTGAGGCAAGTACACTACAATTAGCAACTAATTTAAGCTGCTATTCTCTGCGGAAGGGACTCACAAGTCGATGAAGGGACTCGGCACTAACGACCGCCAGCTGACTCGCATCATGGTCAAAGTTTTTATCATGCGCACTTGATGTGCGGGCAGGTTTTTCCGCAAGTAGGCCGCTGGTGGGCCCTTTTTGCGTGACCCTTGACACGTGTTGCTCGAACTTTTTTAGGTTCTACAACACGCCGGTTTCCTCACGATGTTTTCCTTCACCGTTTAAAGAGTACTGGCATAGTTTACATAAATTTTTCGACAGAAAAACTCATTGGTACACGAGTGGATTTGAACCCACGACCTTCAGATCGGAAGGCGGGGCCACTACCACTAGACCACCAGTGCTCTTCGCATCATGGTCACTCGCTGTGAGATCGACCTCGGAGATATCGCGGACATGTTCCAGAGCAAGTACGGAGAGACGCTGCAGAGCTGGATTGAGGCAAGTACACTACAATTAGCAACTAATTTAAGCTGCTATTCTCTGCGGAAGGGACTCACAAGTAGATGAAGGAAATTGGCACTATCAACCGTCAGCTGACTTGTATCATGGTCACTCAGACTCAGGTTATTATCAGACTCATGGTCAGTAATAGGTCATTTCAAAGCTGTATAGAGGCAAGTACACTACAAATGTTCTTTGGTAAATAAATAATTTTGTATTTTTGTAATTAGCAACTAATTTAAGCTGTAGTGCTTTTTAAACTTTCGCGATCATAAAACATATTTTAACTATTACACGGGTATTTACCGCGTATATGACCTTAATAGTTAAAATATAATTTAAGCTGCTATTCTCCACGGAAGGACTCCACAATTCGATGAAGGGACTTAGCTCTAACGACTGTCAGATAAAAGCACTGATTGATGGTCTAGACTTCTAGACCATCCCACCCTATCAAATTACCCCAGGGTAGGGACCCCGCTCTCTGATTCTTAGGTCGCGTGGTCAGACCCGGTCGTGTTTGTTTAAGTTTGAAACTAGATGGTGCCGTGTGGAATATTCACTATTCATTTGTTTTCATTCAGCGTCGTAATGCAGTCAGCGGCTTAAAAACGCTTTCAGTTAGTGCTTATTTGGATCAGTTGAGCTATCTCTAAAGGATACAAATTCTGCTGGACATCCTATGGCCGCGTCTACGTGAGAATGTCTGAAAATACTCCAATTATATTGGTCAGATCTGAACCCCAGGTTCAATGCCTGTTCCAGGGCGCGTGACTTCTATCGGGATGCATTTTAAAGAGTGCGGTACTCTGTTGTAAAATCTTTAGAAAGTCTTATTTTTTTGCTTATTTGTATACTATATTGATAAATGTTTTCTTACACTACACAATTCTACATAAACCACAAACACACAAAACACAAACACATTTACACTCAAAACAATACAACCTTAGCCTTACTAGCCTTACCTTTTTATATACTACGTACACACACCTTATAATAAACATACTAAACTACTATAAAGAAATAAACGAAAATTCTAAAACTATCACGGAACGCCTACAAGGAAAGCATAAAGTTTCCTTTCTCAACTCTTCATGATGGACAAGCCCTTAGAAGTCAATGAATTAGACAATGTTGAAATTGCACTTTCTTTCGAATGTACAATTAGTGAACTCTCTGAAAAGTTATGTGTTAAGCCTACTGATATAACTATAGTTTTACAGAATATAAGAAGTATTTACAAAAACATAGATGACCTACAATCTAACTTGACTCTTTTGAAATTTGACCCCGATGTTATTGTATTAACAGAATGTAGACTTACTCATACTAAACCTATCCCATATCTAACGAACTATAATTCTTCTATGACTACACTGCATTTAAATCAAAATGATGGGGTTACTACCTACATTAAAAATACGCACAGAACTACGGTTAAAGAAATTACATTGACACATGCATCTTGCCTAGAAATAAATATATATAACACAATTATTCTATGCATTTACATAGATCACCTTCAAACACTAATGCTGAATTGTTTATAAACTCCTTAAACACTTACTTAGAAAGTATAAAAGGATATAAAAAAATTATAATAGTAGGAGACATAAATATAAATACTTTGCCTAGAACAAATGAAAATAATCAAGAAAAGAACAATAGATTAAATTATCTTAACATGTTATCTATGCATGGCTTGCTCCCTGGACATAATCTACCTACAAGAGAGGATAGCTGTTTAGACCATGTCATGTTAAAAATAAATAAAAACAAGAACTCCGCCGCAGTTGCCGTATTACAGACCACTGTTACCGACCATCTTTTGGTTCTACTTAGCCTTTCTAAAATAACAGATAAGAAATGCTATAAGTCAAAAATAGTCGTTAATTATGAAAATGCACTAAAAACCCTAGCTGAACAAAACTTAATAAACTTATTGAAACTGAATGATCCTAATATTTTATGCAAACTTTTGATTAATATGATACAAAAATGCCTTATTGACAACACTATAACTATGCGTATACCTCGAAGTAAACAAATAATAAAACCCTGGATTACACAAGGTATCTTGCGATGCATTATAAACAGAAATAACATGCAGAAAAAGTTACGCACTGACCCATATAATGAAATACTAAAGATAACATACAGAAGATATCGTAACTACTGTAATAACTTAATAAAAAAACTTAAAAGAAAATACAACAAAGAACAACTGCTTAAATCCTCTAAAAATAGTAAAACTCTATGGAAAACAATAAATAACATGACTAACTATAAATCTACAAAGACACCTAATACACAATTGCTTTACACGAAGGCTTCACCTAAAGAATCTGTTAACTTTGCAAATTCATTTTTCTCTAACATAGGAAAATCTCTGGCTGAAAATATTTCACTAAATAATAATAATAATATGATGGACGACCATTCGTCTTCTGCTCTAACTTTACCTTCCAGTCTGGTTTCATCTTTTGCACTCTTCGAAACCGATCCCAAAGAAATTTACAATGTCATAATGAATTTGAAATCTGAAAGTGCACCCGGATGGGATAACATAACTACCACGTTTTTGAAAATTTCGAAGAATGTTTTAATTCCTGTTTTATGTCATCTGATAAACCTATGTTTTACCACAGGAATATTCCCAAATCTCCTCAAAAAGTCCATTGTAACGCCGGTGTATAAAAGTGGTACCAAGGACGACATAAATAACTACAGACCTATATCCGTGCTACCATCTATCTCGAAAATAATTGAAAAATTAATAAATAACCGACTCCTACAATACTTGAATAATTTTAACATACTGTCAAACTCGCAATACGGCTTCAGACAAGGACTTTCTACTGAGGACGCTGTCGCAGCTATCAGTAATCTTATTGTGCAGCGAGTTGATAGCGGAAAAAAGTGCCTAGCGGCTTTCCTAGACCTCAAAAAAGCTTTTGATACTGTGTCTGTAGAAATCCTTATAAAAAAGCTGGAAAATGTAGGAGTACGAGGAATGCCGCTAGCTCTTCTGACGGACTACTTATGTGGACGCAAGCAAAGTGTTCGTATTGGGGAATTCATTAGTGATGACGAAACTATTAGTTACGGAGTACCCCAAGGGAGCGTGCTAGGACCGACCCTATTCTTAGTTTATATCAACGATCTTTGTAACATCAAAATAAATAACGCGAAAATTTTTTCTTATGCAGATGATACTGCCATTGTCTTCACTGGCACCTCATGGAAGGATGTTCAGCAAATAACCGAATTGGGACTCTCCCAAGTATCTAAATGGCTTAACTGTAATTTACTTACCCTAAACGTCTCAAAAACTAACTTTATGACCTTCACTAAATATAATAACAGCCAACCCAATCTCGACTTTAGCCTGAAAATACACAATTGTAACCGCACTAACGCATCTTGTGGATGCCCTAACATCAATAAAGTAACCACCATAAAATACCTAGGGGTTATGATAGATCAACGGCTTTCCTGGCACGCTCACATTGAACTCCTAATGAACAGGGTTCGTAAATTAATATGGATTTTCAAAATATTACGCCATGTCGCACCAAAAGACTTAATCAACCAAATCTATATATCTCTGGCACAATCAATCCAAAATTACTGCATACCTGTCTGGGGAGGAGCTACAAAGACAAAATTTCTGGAAATCGAAAGAGCACAAAGATCTCTTATGAAAGTTATTTATTTTAAGCCTTACCAATACTCCACTGACTTACTGTACCAAGACTCAGGACAACTATCAGTTAGGAAGCTCTATGTCCTAAACACCGTTTTAAAGGTGCATAAATCTCTTGAGTACAACCCTATAAATCTAAATAAGAGGATAAAACATAAAGTAGCTACTGTAATTACTGCTCGATCTCAGTATGCATCTCGCCAATATGCCAAACAATCTAGCCACCTCTACAACGCTGTAAATAAAATATTGAATATATACCCTATGAATAATTATAATTGTAAAAAATCTCTTGGTGAATGGCTACTGAAATTAGGCTATGAGGAAACTGAAAAACTCCTGAAAACTGTTACGTAAACATGCTGATACTTAAACTTCATTCACACAAACACACCCTCACACACACCCTCACACACAACCCGGGGTAGGCTTCCCTCTGTGCTAACCTGACTCTCAAGAGACGGGGGGAATCATGGAGGCCTACCCACGACACGCTCACACACACACTTACACACGCTGGATTGCCCTGTTACCCAGACTCTTATGAGTCTGGTGCATCAGGGCCTTCCTTACACATACACCCTTACACACCCAAAACACTCCACACACACACACACCCACGTCTGCTTTTTAACTCACACTTAACATAATTTAATAGGCATGACGACAGTAATCAAGTATTGCCAAAATATTTATCTGATCTAATGAAAAAGGATTCAAAGATTTTAAAAAATGTATTTATACTCTTATTAATGTCGAGATTGACAATTTATTTGATAATATAAATCTACAAAATACAACAATCCGCCATGATGGCTCAAACACCGGTCAGAGCGAATTACGTCACGGTTTCCTAAACGTCATTCCAATTTAGTACAAAAGCACCAATGTTTACTGTTGATATACTATAACCGTGACGTAATAACAGACGCCATGACACCAGCGAGCGTTTTGGCGTGAATTTGAAAATTTAAATTTAAATGTTCTTTTATTGCACAAAAACCTTAATTTTCTACAGAAATATGATATATTTTAGACATAATAGATACTTCTGAATATGATAGAAGAGATTTTGAAAATTAGTCGTCAGGCCTATTGTACTTTTTGTCTAACCGAACTTTTATATACCTTTATTTTTTAAGATCAGTTCAAGCTTAGTATACCTACTTAGTCATAATAGAATGTACTACGGAAGAGCGAGACTCTCTAACACAGGTATTTCCATACTTAAAAGAGAGTCTCAAACCCATGAAATGTACCATAGATTAAGTTTACTGAAATAAATTATTTGTATTTGTATCTCTAGATCGCTTATAGCGGTATGCTGATAGCTCAGCTTTTTCGTGTGTACCTTGTTCATTTTGTGAATAAACTTGTAAATTCACTGTAGTAGGTAGTTTATTTGTAAGCAACCAATTTTTCAGATTTATTTGTTGTATTTATTAATGATTTTGGATTTATGTTTATTTATTTTATTAATAAATGTATTTTTTTATTATAGGGTGACTGTTCCGGCCACTACAAGAAAACTTTCCTTGGATTGTTGGGGCTCTATTAGAGAACTCACAAGTGAAAGAAAACCAGTCTCGCTTTTTCAAGGTGTTACTTTTATCTCATGAATGTGTACTTTTGAACTAATGTATACTAAGTACAAGGCTTATTCGTTACAGTAAGAAAACACAAATTCATTATACAGTCTTCTACAAAAGTACATTAATTTTACTGAGTGTTTAACTGCTGTGATGCTGATGTTTCTCGTAGCCACCAACCAACAAGTTGAGGTTTTTTCATAGACATGTTGCGAGACAGTCATAATTATGTTTTTTTTTGCAAACTCACAGACAAATTCGGTAATAGGCATGAAGACAGTAATCAAGTATCGCCAAAATATTTATCTGATCTAATGAAAAAGGTCGAGATTAATAATCTATTTGTTAAAATAATCCTACAAAATACATCAATCCGCCATGATAGCTTAAACACCGGTCAGAGCGAATTACGTCACGGTGCAGTAAACGTCGTTCTGATTTAGTGCAAAAGCACCAATGTTTTACTGTTGATATACTGTACTGTGACGTAATAACAGACGCCATGACACCAGCGAGCGTTTTGGCGTGAATTTGAAAATTTAATTACTTTTATTGCACAAAAACCTTAATTTTCTACAGAAATATGATATATTTTAGACATAATAGGTACTTCTGAATATGGTAGAAGATATTTTGAAAATTAGTCGTCATGCCTATTGTCTGTGACGACAAATTGAACATCACAATGTACTAGTACTCATTTGATAATCTCCAGTACCCGAAGTTGGAGTTTTGCTACCACATCTCGTCTACCAAATTTTGTTTTCGTGTGAGCACGTGTCTCTCTCTTTTGTATGGAAAACTGATGAGACAACAACTTGTTTCAATCGTTTCTACGTAACGTATTTTTGCTGTCTCACCCTTTCTCCATACAATAGAGTTACCAATAGGCGAAACGAAAACAACATTTTGTAAACGAAATGAAGTGGGACTTGCCCTTCAGTGTGTAAAACATATTATTAATGTACGACGAAATTATTCTCGAATTCAGATTATTTACAATATTTACACGTAAGGCTTTACAATTACAAGCTTAGCTTATGATAGTCTGTAAGTTTTTTTATATTCATTATTTCTATGCATTTTTTATCATTATAATGGTGGAATACTGTAGCGATGTTATAAAAGTTTCTGCGCCAAAGCATTCAAAATTTGGAAACAAGAACTGACAACGAAGTTAAGTCTTCTTAGACATAGACATAGACATTAATTTATTTACTGCTTCAGCACATATACACACTATTAAAAGAAGAAATGAAACTAAAGTACTAAAGAGAAATTACATTGAAAAAAAAAATAGAATTCTTTTGATTCTTTCGAACCAAGCGTGGTGAAAGGATTTAAAGTGCGCCTCAACGAGGCTCCTGTCGTGCACGAAGTTAAGTAAAATGCAGATATTATTCTTTATGGTCAGCTGACCTGTTTCTTTTTAATTTTAGGTTTATTCGTTCTTCGTCTTCTTATCGTGTCACTGATTTTTTCGAACCAAGTGTGGTGAAAGGATTTTAAGTGCGCTTCAAAGAGGCTTCTTTCGTGCACTTGACACATATTTTCGTTTATTCGTTTAGATTAATAATATATTGACAAATTGACAGAATACCAGCGCAAAGCCCTCACAGTAGCTAGGCATTATGCTGAGTCAAGACCCTTTTGCTGCTGTAGCACACAGAAACATGACGCACTTCTCCATTATAGATATTCCACTATTTCTCCTAACTAGTATATGTGTGCAAGCTTCCGTCAATGTTTGAGTGTTATCGGTACACACTAATTACCAATGAGTGCACACGCACACTACAATGAATAGACTACGGTTCGCGACTGCCGCTCGGAGCAAACTCCCCGCACCCCGCGAGGGGCGCGTCTTCGTGAATTGCACTATCTATATCGATGTATCTATCGGTATCTTTCTTCTGTATGTGTCGTTTTTACTGGTTCATGTGTGCTTATGTAATAAATAAATAAATGTATAAGTATGTCTATTAATTATAAAAAAAAATGTTAGATTCCAGAAAAAATAATGTTTTGCATTTACCGCAGATGGATATAAACCTCAGTAGGTATTCCATCATTATTGTATAAGCTTGTATTTCTACCATTTTTTGTACTAAGTAAATGTCGTGGGCTAATATTTACGTGTAACTTATACGAGTTTTGGCTGTTTTTGATCTGTCCGTACTATAATCTCATGAAGAATAATATAAATTATAAAAATATATAAAATTATCTATATTTTAAGTCTTATGCTTCATTACATTGAGTTTAAAACTCTATAACATATTTATAAAGTCTGCTTGGTGCCTCAAAATATAAATAAAACTAGTTATTGGACTGATATTGGCGCTAAAATACAGATAAAAGAATTCGATAGATGTTTAACATCTTTTAAAAAAAATATATTAATCTCTGATTTTATTAATAAAATAATTATTTAATTTCGATTCTTACTTATTTTGAAATGTTTAATTACGAGAAAGATTATTGCCTAATTCTTTTTTTTTAAGTTTAATGTTAATACTATTCATGTTTACTGCTATCCCACCAAACTTTTTTACATTGTCACTAAAATATAAACAAAACTGTCTTATATTTATTAAAAATAAAAGCTGAACTATAAATACCTCATACATAATCTTACCTAAGAGATTAAAAAATAATCGAATTATGAATATCTGATTTTTGGTGTTATAGTGTTTTCTACACTTGACACACTTACAAAGATTATAATAATGTCCCAAAAATGAATAGCCGAGCGAGATTTGAACCCGCGACCTTTTCCATGGTACGGGTACGCTGACCGCTGCGCTATCGGATCCTAATCACACTCGAAAAATATCTTAAGGTTCAAATTCCGCTCGGCTCTTAACTTTTGGGACATTATAAAAATCACTTTTATTATTTGGAGTATATTTACAATATTAAAGTTACTATACAGGGTGTTACCAGACCACTACCGAAAACTTTAGGGGGTGAAAGTACCCATCAATATGAACAACTTTTTCTAAGAAACCAACACTGTGAACGCGAAAAAAAAACAGCAGTTCCATACATAAGTTCAATACCTACTTGGCTAAAGTGTATGAAACAGCTGTTTTTTTTTTCGCGTTCACAGTGTTGGTTTCTTAGAAAAAGTTGTTCATATTGATGGGTACTTTCATCCCCTTAAGTTTTCGGTAGTAGTCTGGAAACACCTGGTAGTTAATTATAAAATATAATGTTATTCACGGCTTATATTTTTTAAATAATTGACATAGGTACCTAAATATTTAACACAAACGCTGTCAGTCTTATGAAATGTATTCACTATTCACACGTTTGCGATAAAATTCGCATTACATGTTTTTACTGTTAATTAAAGAAGAAGACGATATTCTTGTATTTTAATTTGGCGTGTCAGTATACTTATGAATGTTGCTTGAAAAAATATTACTTTGAATTTGCCGTCTCTGTTTGTCATCGCGCGTCAGTAAGAGATGACAATAGTTTAAGCATTTTTTATCTTTTGACATAATTTTATGTAAAGCAGTGAACGCGAATAAAACATGGAAGTATTTTTTTAAGGCAGATTTTTCCAACTACGGAATAAAGCTATTCGTCGAACATAAATGTTAGTCCTTGCTTTTGATAAACCGAAAGAAAGAGATGACTACAGTTTTATCTGACGGATCAGGGTGTCGATTCTGAAAACACTAATCACTCAAGCGCTCGCGTAAATCGATGTGAGTTGTCAATTTTTGTTTGAAAAATTTGAAAATGGAACGCGGATTCAGCGATTACTCGACGATCACTCAATCGAACCGTGTTGCTGAAATTGACGCCCAGTTTATTTTTAAATAGAAAAATGTGCCTGTGGAAGATGGTCAAAAACTTAAAAGTTCTCAGAACTTCAAAGTTTTACCACGACTCAGCTCATTTAAAAGTCGTTCTTATTCCTAGTTATTTAAGTTTAAATTGCCATCCAATACTTATGTCACCTACGACATTTCTTTGTCTGTCGCCTGCCCTGTTTATTTTTTTACGGGCAAAGATCATTTTCTAGCTTCCATCTTTTATTTATTTTATTTATTTTATTTTATTTATTTATTACTTACTACAGATGTTATCTTAACAGCTAGCCAAAACGATAACACTATCACAAATTTTAAAAAATCAATATTTCACTCTGCTACTACACTAACAATAATACTATTATACTATTACTTACTCAATATACACATTACAAGACAAACTACACCAACATTAGGTACTATTACATAATAAACACACTACAAGACACTTTATTTTATTTTATTTGCGTTCACTTAGTAAGTCTATAATTCTTATGATTCTCTTTGCAAGTTGTACAATCCTAATTAATATAAAAGTTATTAAGTATAAAGGTCTCAATGTAAACTGATTTTCTTTAGTATTTTTACATGTAAGTGGGTTTTATGCATTTATGCAGAAATAAAAGTTTTATGTATTTATATTTTTGTTTTATTTTTATACATCTTTCAAAGAATAGAATTAACCTTATTAGTAATTAATGTAGGCACTTCCTACTAGACCGTAGGTACTCTTTTGTGTATAAAATAAATATTGAAGACAATCACAACACAATCTAGCCCCAAGTTAAGTAGAGCTTGTACCTACTATAGGAACCAAATAGCTGTTATAATACTTACAGAGAACAAACATCTGTGTTCACCACACAACACAAATATTTGTTCTCGGTGGGGGTCGAACCCACGGCCTACGGCGCAGATGGCAAAGCTACTACCAAAAGAGCTGAGAGGCATGTCAAACAATAAAAATCTTTTTATTTTAGTTAGTTTACCAAGGATGAGTTTGACCAAGCATCCGTCAAATTGTAATATTTCTGTCCTTGTTTTTGGTAAGTTTAAAGAAGAGGCAGGCATAAGTATATTTTTATGTAACGGGAATCCTAAAACTAATCATTAAATAATACCTTTAAAAAATAATTGAAGTTTCATACAATAGCTACACTTTTCCAAATGGCCTGGAATATATTTCTTCCTTACAAAATCTTTCAAAGTATTGCAATTTAATTTGTTCTTGAAGAATAAGTTTAGTTTGTTACAATAATTGCACGTTTCTATGTGTTTCGGAATATACTTGTTCCTAACAAAATCTTTAATAGTACTGCAAATTACTTTGTTCTTGAAGAATAAGTTAAGTTTGTTGCAATAATTGCACGTTTCCATGTGTTTCGGAATATACCTGTTCTATACAAAATCTTTAAAAGTACTGCACTTGACTTTGTTCTTGAAAAATAATTCGAGTTTGTTACAATAATTGCACGTTTCCATGTGTTTCGGAATAAACTTATTGCTAACAAAATCTTTAATTGTACTGCAATTGACTTTGTTCCTTCCTCTCTGTTGGACGTAGTCTATCTTTTGTCTCTTCACATTGTTATTGTTGTACTCTTCTTTCAGTTTAGCCTTCCTTTTTCTTCGTTGCCTGTTAGAAAGAGAAAGACAATGAGTAATAAACCATGGAATCTTGGATAGCTTTTGCTTCGTTGTCTTAGGTATATGAATGGTGTGGTCAACTGCTGCTCAACTAAAAATGCTTAGCGGTCACCCACCAAAGTGGTGACCTAAGTAATAAAAGGAAAGGATACTAAAGTAGTAGTAGGTAGAGCTCTTTGTGAGTGCTCTCGTCCGGGGAAGTACCTACTACAACCATGCCTATTTCTGCAGTGAAGCGACATTGCTGTGTTTCAGTTTGAGGGGTGTCGGTGAAATTACTGGCCCGTGTGGCTGAACATCTGCAACCGTAACCTGAAGTGCACTGCATATGACCTACGAGGCAATGTTTTGTTATAGGCGATGGTTGCAACTTAACATGGGCTATAAGCTTGTTCCATCAGTTAGGTATATTAAAATATAAAACTTACTTGATTTTTCCATAAATATCTTTATTTCTATATTCGTCTTCACTGCTGCTATCTCCATAGTCTTCTAACACAGGTTGGTAAGAGTCGAAGAATTCACTAACACAAACTCCTATTGATTTCTTATTTGCTCGTTTAACTAGCCTTTTCTTGACTAACTTTTCCATCTTGAAAAATCAAAAGTGTATTTATTCAGCAGGATTGCAAGGATCACTTTGAAACGCCTTAAAGCTAGGTGAGTCTAGGTGCCAGTTCCACGCGACCAAGCCTAGAAGAACAAGCAACAAACTACGGCTCGGTTCCTATCGTTTTTTATATGATCCTTTTACAAATCAAAAATAATAGCAGTGAAATTCCAGTGTGGTGCCACTTCACTTAGTGAGGCGTATGCAATAATACAAAAGCAAAAGAACAATCTATATCCTCAAAGAGTTAGAACTAGACTGACGCTTTTGGTATTTTCGTAACTCTTTATATGTAGAGGTTTTATGCAAAATAAATAAATTAATTAGACATGCTTATTAGTGGCTACTTTTCCTTTGTCTAAACAAAAGGTATTACTTAATTAACCTTTTCTTTTCAAAGACCTCAGTAGGTACCTTTATTAATTAACTAAACAGGTTGAATAGGCGGTCTCATTCGCTAATTTTTAGGGGATGGTGTAACATAATATTAATTAGGCACTCGTTAGTTATAATATTAAAAATAATTTTAATTGTTCAAGTAGGTAACATGCCCATTGTATTGCCGTGTCTTTTTATTTTTAAGCTAAAAGCTGTGCCTGTTTATTTTTAAGCTATTCTACCTAATGTGTAATCAATAAAGAGTTATCTATCTATGTCCATTATCTTATTCGACCATAGACTAAGTACCTAATTTGACATGCGTAACTTTTTTTGGAATTTATTAATTATGTATTTATAATGTATTTTACCCATATTCATTAGTGTAATTGGTTCTAAGAACGCACCGAATTAAAAAATAAATATTATGTAGGTATATTAATTTTTTAATTTGGTACGGTTTCTGAATCTGAAATAGGCTCATTATTTTCCTTCTTACGTATATTTCTATTCCTATTCCCACCTTACACGTAGAATGATATACACACCTACCTAATATAGGTAAAGAAATTCGATAGATCCTCAAAGCAATTTCGCCTCAAAACAATAGTGATGGATCGTCTCCTTTCAGAAGCCTTAATAAAAAGATGTCTACCTACTTACCTAATCTAAACATTTTCCTTGGAAGCTTTGATGAATTGGGTATCAGATATGCAAACAAATGCAGCCAATCAGTTTGGTCGCGCGGAAACAGAATTATGAACTTAATTAATAATAAGCGGGAATTTTTGCCTTCAATTTATTTTTATTAACGAGCTAGGAATGATGGTGATGACAAATTTAACTACAGTGACGTGATCCAACGACATAGGTTAGGAAGCTGACAACCTCTGGAGTAGGTATTTTTTAAGGTATTAAAATAACTGTGCATACTTAACTTAGTTATGAAAAATCTTGAATAACCAAGTTACAAATAGGTTTCTACCGTGTACCTACCTATGCCTGACTGTTGGTGCTGTTGTATTTGATAGCCCTCACAAATCAGTTGGTAGTAGCTCTGCCTTCTGTACAGGAGGGCGTGGGTTCGATCCCCACCGAGAACAAATATTTGTGTCGTGAAAAAAGAAGTACTTAGGTATATTTGTTCCCATCGTACAAGCTCTGCTTAGTTTGGGGCTAGATAGTGATGTGTGGACTGTCCACAATATATATTTTTAAATACACAATATATTTATTTTAACTGTGTTATAGGTACTATGCGTATAACTATATTTTAGTCCTACTATGACGCTATGTTATAGGCTGTCTTGGAAGAAATAGCATTGGAATAGAGTAGGTAGGTACCTCGACAACAAATAGTTTTAAAAATGTGATTCATAATATTTCAAACACTAATAATTACTCTAGGCACTAAGGTAGACTTTGTTTTGTTACAAACTACCTATCGTTTTTGTAACGAAGCGAATAGATGCCTCAAAATGTAAATTACCTATATACACATAAGCAGAGAACGAGGCACGAATCTATAGAACGATTTAACAACGAGACCTTACAAGTTCACTAACTTGTACACTGTGATACACTTATCACAAGGATCACCTAGAAACGTCTCTAAGTTAGTTGAGTCTGGTCATAATATGTAGAGAAAAACTTTATTTTGTATTTTGTTGAGGAAAGGAAATTAACTATGTTTGTCAAAACAAAGTTCAAAGTTATCCATACGAGCAAATATAGCGAAAGTGACAAAAGGTTATTATTAATTAATATGTTTATAAACCGTATTTTTCTACAGTCACGGTATATTAGTCTGCTAAATAGTATACCCGAACCACAGTAAGCATATTAGCTTTCTCCGTAGTAAAAGTCGTAGCTCTTACTCTACGAGTGCTACGGGTCTACGAATTACAAAAACTACCTACATAGTATTACCATGGACTAATTATATAAAATAGACTTACAATCTCGAACAAAAATTCGTGTTTCGATAATTAATTACCTGTGAAGGCGTGAGATGGCGTTACGTGTTTCGAATCGATGTTATTAAATGCTGCATAAATTTGTTTGAACCATTTCTTTACCACCACATTTAGAAGTACGAATAAAAACGCAAGATGGCGCTATTTCCAAATGTAGCAAAGCGTCAGTCTGTCATGAAGCGCGTGGCGTTGCCAGCTCATAGACGTGCCCCGTTGAAACCTGCCCGCGCGATGTTGCCGCTCTGCCGTGTGTGCTCTAGCCATGATTTTTTGAGTTTAAATCAATTCAACAAATTGCCAGAAATGTTAAAAATTTCTGATAAAATATTTTTGCGGGGTGCAGGGGGAGGAGACGCTTGAAGCAGACGGGACACTTCGGTTGTGTGTGTGAATCGCTCAGGCTTCGGACTAGTTAAATACCTACACTGGCATAAAGAATAATGCTTAGATATTTGATAGGTTAGTTTAGGAAGGGTACTAAGTGAAGATGGGAAGTACTAAGTACCTAGGTAGGTTGTAGGTTGGGTTAACGATATCAAGGTGCAGTACTAGGTCAAAGAGGCTGCCGAAATTTCGAAAAAAACACATAGCCAACATTTCGACTAAAAAAACTTATAAATCATTAATATCAACAAAATATTTTTTTTGTTAATTAATGTGGAGCTACCGCTCATCATCAGGTGGAAATATTGACAAAAACACTTTTATTTTTTATTTTTCTGGAGCTCAAAAAACCAACTACCGCTCAACGCCAGGTGGAAATATTAATAAAAGGACTAAGAAATATTTCAAAAAAATATTTTTTTTCTTTATTTATTTGGAGCTCAAAAAACTGCTAACACTCAACGTCAGATGGAACTATTGATAAAAAGACTAAGAAATATTTTTGTTCTTTATTTATCTGGAGCTGAAAAAACAGAGTACCGCTAAACGTCAGGTGGAAATAATGATAAAAAGACTAAAAAATTCATAAAATATTTTTTTTCTTTATTTATCTGGAGCTCAAAAAACTGCTACCACTCAACGTCCGGTGGGAATATTGGTTAAAGGACTTGGAAAAATATAAACAAAACATTTTTATTTGTTATTTTTCTGGAGCTCAAGAAACAGATTACCGCTCAACGTCCAGTGGAAATATTGATAAAAACAGTTCGAAATATTTCAATTAAATATTATTTTTCTTTATTTATCTGGAGCTCAAAAAACTGCTACCACTCAACGTCCGGTGGAAATATCGATAAAAAGACTTGGAAAAATTTAAACAAAACATTTTTATTTTTTATTTTTCTGGAGCTCAAAAAACAGAGTACCGCTCAACGTCCAGTAGAAATATTGATAAAAGGACTTAGAAATATGTCAACAAAATAGTTTTTTTCTTTATGTATCTGGAGCTCAAAAAACTGCTACCACTCAACGTCCGGTGGGAATATTGGTTAAAGGACTTGGAAAAATGTTAACAAAACATTTTTATTTTTTATTTTTCTGGAGCTCAAGAAACAGAGTACCGCTAAACGTCCAGTGGAAATATTGATAAAAAGAGTTCGAAATATTTCAATTAAATATTTTTTTTCTTTATTTATCTGGAGCTCAAAAAACTGCTACCACTCAACGTCCGGTGGAAATATTGATAAAAGGACTTAGAAATATTTCAACAAAATAGTTTTTTTCTTTATGTATCTGGGGCTAAACAAACTGCGATGGAGCTGGCGCCGGCCGGCGGCGCGCCGGCTCCATCGATTTACAAGACGTTATCACGTCAAAAAGTCAATGCGCGCTCACCTTACTTGGATATTTTATGTAGCCTTGGTTACATGCGCGCTCGAGTAGTTTTTTTTAATTAATCGTAATAAATCGAAATCTTACCGATAAAGTTATCGCTAACAGACCAGTTCTCTCCATCCCTAGCTGTTTGTTTATGGTTTGCTCAGCAAACAAAGCATACCTACCTAGTCTGTGAAACAAAGCAAGCAAACCTTTCTTTCGCTGTCCAATTATTAGTACATTTATATTTTAGATACTTACATTTATTAGTAAACTACTGCTAGGGTACTATTTCATGCGATTTTTTTGCTCAGAGTAAATCGCCATTAGTTTGAAAATAATAATAATAGCTCCATCTAGTAGTAAAATGATGCGTTAATTTATAAGCTTTCATTTTTATCACAGCGCCATCTATCATTATACATGAACAACAGGTAAAATAGTCGATGTGAAATAAAACTAAGAAATTTATTATTATGATCATTATTACTCATTCCTAAAATACTAGATTGTTTTTAATGGTTTTCAAAGAAGAAATTAGTTAAGTTTCTCGGTTTCACCGGCTGCTAGCAAGGTTTCCAGGCTATGAGTCAGAGCCATCTAGGCATAATACGGGATTTTGAGCTTTTTGAGAGTTACGATTTTTTGTTCAAGATTGTGAGTCTATTTATATAATTAGTCCATGGTATTACGTAAAATGTATGGAAATCCCACTATAGCCAGAACAGCTGGATTGGACGGAACGGATCTGGATGTTTGGCACAGAAATATATTATAGACTGGAATACCACTTATGCTACTTTTCGCCCCGGTAAAACGTATTGTTTCCGTGTTGATCGACATGATTTTTTGCAGTGGTAGTTTAGAGGTTAGAAAATGGCAGGCAAATTTTTATCCCCAAAAAATACACTTTTTTTTTTTTTTTTATACAGCAAAGTTAGCAAACAAGCATACCTGATGGAAAGCGGTTACCGTAGCCTATGGACGTTTGCAACACCAGAGGCATCACTCGCGCGTTGCTGACCCTTTTAACCTTATTTTTGAAGGGGTTTTCCCCATCCAGTTGCTAGAGAGTATGAACTTTCATAGATATAGAGGAAAACTACCTAGGTAGGTACATACTTTTTAATCGCAAGTGTAGTTTAATTGTAATTTATGTAAGTTCCACTAAGTCCAGCCGATGAATGGTTTTAGCCAATTTGGCGCTTGCCTAAAACATAATTAGGATGCATTTGTCCGGAATTCGACACGTTGAAATGTTTGCTCATAGGAATGGACATCACGGAATATTGGAGCCCCTAATTAGGCACATTCACTATTGTTAGGTACAATGCAATGTACAGAACTATCCTAGAGCTAGGTATCTAACTATAGCTCACTTAATACATTACAATACGTTGCTATAATAGCTAGGGGCTGAATTTTCTCGAACGGCAACCACGGACTGGAAGAACCTTGTGGTCGAAAAATAGCTTCTTCCTTTATCTACCATAGACCAATTAGGCTATATAACTCATTACTCTTGGAATCTTGTGGGTAAGTTTTACAAATACGTCCAGTAACCCCGGGTCCACTTCCCACCAGCACTACTAAGCTTGCTTCAATAACGTCTTCTGTACATTATTTTAGTTAAAAACGCTCGTGGCGTTGCTCGGGGATCCGCAATATTTTATTACACTAACCGCTTCCCAAAAAGCACTTGAAGTAGCGAGTAAACGAAACAAATAGCCTCTCCCTAATGAGAACCGCCCAATTTTCCGCTCCATGTAAAAACTCGGGATAACTTCACCTCGCTCGCGGTTACAGCCTTTTTCCGAATGAAACTAAGGGAAGCCTTCTCACCCGTTGTCAAAGTTAATGGGCTGGGAATTAGGTGTTACTGGGTATTTTATTTCTTTATATTTTCCTTTAAAAAAGTGGCGCATTTTTAGGTGCCGGATGAAAGAAAAAAACATGTTCATCTGAACTTCAAGTTAAATTATATGCTCGCTTAGAAAATAAATAAGCAGCATTTTCATTTTGGCAACCGGCACCCGACTTAAAATAGAGTAGAAATATTTATTTTCGTCACAAAACATTATAACTTTAGCAAGAAAAGTAATAATAACGGAACATAGATACCGCTCAAAGACAAAGCCTCAACAAGACTGATTTTCAGTGGCTCCATAGGAATGATTAAGCTAAGCCGAGTAAGCTATCTTTAACAAAAGAGTGGGCGATGCATAACATTTAATTATTTTCCCATGGCTCAAATAAAGGAGAACTCTATTTTCATATTCCGCGTCCACGAGTGTCCACTCTTTGTTTCCTCAATTCTGCTTGTTTATCCCGAGAACAAGGCTTTAACCCCATATTATTGAATAAAGTGGGCCATGACTGAGCGAGCGCCTTTGTTTGTTCGCGGACCGACTTTGATTTTCGCATTCGTGTCAACTTTACTCAATGTTTAACTTGTTTTGAATTAGCTTTGTATGCTCGCAATGTTGTTGAAATTCTACAAAGGAAGGTTTGAACAAAGCTTTATAGAGAAATTTGAAATATATTTGAACTTCTAGTTGCGTAGTGACACTTTCGCCAAATATTGCCAATGTACTAAACATCGTACAACTTAGCTTGGGTATAATATGTAAAAAAAAAACTTTATCGTAGATACATTGAGAATCAAATTGTCGAACCCTCGTGTCTGGTGAAATTGAAACCGGTTTCCAACTTGACATAATTATTGTGATTCCTGCCATAACGAGACCTATGTTTTAGTTTGAATTTAGAACAAGATTCGATATTCGTGTGGAAGAAGCTACATTGTTTCAAAAAATAAATGTGTTCGAAGAAGTTTGAATTGGTTTGAATTTAGAATCATCATAATCCGAGTTGAAGAAACTACATAATTTACCTAACTTTAAGAAAACCCAAGATGTCGGTGCTCAAACCGAACGATTACAAAGAGCTAACAAGAGAACTATGTAAACACGCGTCAAACAATCTACAACTAGCGTTAAAATTAAAGTTTTAATTTAACTTCCAAGTTACCTCAAGCTCTAAGTTTACAGGCGTCAGGAACAGTTAGAAACTCGTAAATGTGCTTTACCAATGCTTTTACTTCCACCTGATTGGACGAGAAGTAGAAATACTAGCTCGTCTATTTTTGGAGTTTACTCCTGAAGAATCGGTTTTTTGATATATGGTGCCCGGTATGAGAAAAATGTGGAGAGTAAAATCTACTGAACGAATGACCTCGTTACGTTTTTGGTGCGCAACCTATCTTGCGCAACTTTCTAATTTGGTGTGAGCAGTGCAGCTAGATCGTGGGTAGTGTGTACCCTTACTTTGCCTTTAAGGAGTAAACTCCAGTCGTGCGTCGGAGCTGACACACACAATTTTTTTTATTTTCTATTGGTAATTCTAAAATCCATTATGTTTTCTGCCGTTTCATTCTTTCTTTGCTGTGCTCTGGCCATTGCAATAATATTAGGTCTCAGACTAATGGGTGCAGTGAAATGTTCTTGATGGATGTACTCCGTGGAGTCACCGCTCATCGTCAGGTGGACCACAAAAAGGAACCTCTCTTTTGTATTGTACATTATGTTAAATCTCTCTGTGCTACTTGGGCCATAGTTCATCATTTACCTACTTGTTCCGTCAATCGTTTCTAAGAAAATCCAAGTGCGCGATTTTCAAAGAGTTTTATCGAGTTAACAACATAGTGTAGCATCATCAAATATTTTTAACAAGTCGCAATAGACTGATTATGGCTCAGCTAAACCGATGTTACAGAAGATTCAAACATCCAACCAATCTAAAACAAAGCACGTTTATACCTAGTCGATTATTATCCCCTCTAAAGGCATTATGAAAATAAAACTGCTCCCTCAGAAAAGTCCTCTATTGTGTCAGAAAATCTTACGCTTAAATATTTGAGCAACCGTTCAACGGAACAGATGTTTGCCTTCAAATTATTTCTTGTTAGCTCCAGTCCACTCGTTTTACTTTAATAAAATTAAGTTTTTGATGGAAATTAAATATTGGAATTAAATTTTCTTTGCATAGACGCGATATAAATAATAGAGTCTTCTAACCAGGAATCACAAAAATACATAATAATATATTTCTGCAAAGTCGTATAAAATAAAAACCGTGCAA
Organism: Thera britannica; assembly: GCA_939531255.2. Classification (NCBI taxonomy): domain Eukaryota; kingdom Metazoa; phylum Arthropoda; class Insecta; order Lepidoptera; family Geometridae; genus Thera; species Thera britannica. Next base: position 3,612,958 of record OW618041.2, on the reverse strand, counting down.
TAATTTATTTGCAAAACAGAGTTACAAACCTGATGCGACCTATTTTTTTTCGCACATAATAATAATTAAGCAAAAATCTAAAATACGCAAAAAAAGTTATCATATCAGTATTATTTTGTTAGAACCATTTTTACAATACAAATAACTCTTCTTCTTCTTCCTGCCCTTCAGCACAACATATTTTCCTCTTCCCCTCTCCTCTATCAGCCGTCATCTCTGTATTCACTTTTTTCATATCCATGTCATCTTTCACACTGTTCATCCATCTTTTCTTTGGTCTACCTCTACCAAGGATTTTTTAACACCTCTAATACCTACATAATAATATCCATCTACATACCTACTATAACTATCCACTCATAAAATTAACTTTTAACCGACACAGCGAGAGAAACCTCAGACTGGAGTTAGTTTCAGAAAAGCAGGTATAGGAGCAGTTCAAGATGTTTGTGGCAGCAACCGGTGTTTGCTGAACTCTTGAGCACTTGTTGATACTACGGAGACAAAGGTCCATCTATTTTTAGATGACTTGCGGTGAAAATAAATTAGTTATTCTTCTACTCTGTAACTTATAACTTCTTTATTGTAATCTCATATTTATTTTTCTCAACATTTCATTCAACCTCACTTTTGACAAACTCATACATAAAAGTACGTTGTGAAATCAAAAAATCGTGGCTTTTCATATATATCGACTACGTTTTTTTTGTTTTCTTCTCTTTTAGGATTTAACAGCTCAGCTCTTGTGAGAGTTTTGATGCAGTTTCCTCTAATTGAGTATTTCGAATGCGGCTTCTTTTACTTCCTTAAATTGACATGACAGGGACTTTTACTTTTGAAACGACTACAAATAAAAAAGAGGAGGCACTCACTCAGTTGTATTTTTTTTATGTTGAGCTGATTTGTAAAAAAACACTTTCAGATTGATCCCATAGAAATTCCATCTAAATCAGTTCAGCAGTTTGGCCATGAAGCCGGTTTGTTGTTTTTTAAATTTTTAGACTTTTACTTGATCTGTCTCACGTTACTTATTCTAATAGGCGTTCCTCTTCCTTGCTTTCCTTCAATTATGTTCTTTATGTAGCTGTAATTTCCAAGTAGAGTCCAAACTTTTTTTCCCTTCGCGTCTGTATCTTCATGTAAAACTCTCTTTTCCTTATAAATCTGTGCTTGATTTTACAGTAAGCAATGTAGTTTTAGCATAACACAATGGAAATGAAAATTATTGTGACACGAGTTTTTAGCCGTGCGTTTGGGGATATTCCACTACGCTTTGACGGTCGACATACGAAATGGAACCAGCAATTAACCACCAAACGTGATACAAAGGCGAGCTATTGCAATCTCTATCCGCAGGGAGCATGCAGGAAGTTTACATACCCATGGATGTGGTATATGATGCACGTCTATTCATATCACTCCACCAATTTTTTTACTTGACCTGCACACTTTTTTATTGTCAGTGTTGGTCAATAAAAACGTAGGGCTATGTACTATTATGTGTATAGGTATAGTCATTGCTTATTTTTTGGTATAGATCAGGGATTCCCAAAGTGGTCGATATCAACCCCCTGGGGTCGATATTGGTTTCCTAGGGGTCGACATAAACGAAAACTGATTTTGGGGTCAACCAGGTCTAAAAATCGACCCCTATTAAATTAACACAAGTTCTTATTTCAAACTTTTAAATTAGGTAGGTATTAGTTACTTTATTGTTTATGTCGTGTTACGTGTACTAAGAATAATTAATATTTTTGTAGGAAATAGCATTGTTGTAGTAATGTAAAGTCTCAAGTTCGTACAACGCACGTTTATTTTGTTAAATTTTGATGAGAAAATGAAGTAAACTTTAATCACTTAACCAAGTGCAAGGTTTTCCAATTGTACCTTAGTAGTTACACGTCTTCGTGAATTGCACTATCTATACAGTAAGATTGACAATATAAAAAAAAGCTTAACTCTGTTTAGTAAGTTTTATAAATAAGCTATTGGACATTTTACAGCACCAATCTAGCATCAAATTAAGAAATGCATATGCAATTTAAAGACAATATTCTTGTATTTTACAATACTCATAAATTCATCCTAGCGAACCTTGATAGCTACAACTTTTCGGCAAATTAAATGCCATATAATTAAGCATTTGTCTATGTAGTGTTTTTATTACGGGGTATACCGTCGTCAATGAACCATTAGCGGACGCCCGCGGCCTCGCTTGCCCCGTTCCCGCTACTTTTTCGGGATAAAACCGTCTCTTGGTTTTAAGCTACCTTCGCACCAATTTTCAGCCAAATCGGTTCAGTCGTGCTTGAGTTATAAATAGTGTAAACTAACACGACTTTCTTTTATAATATAGTTAATCACTCAGTTAATCACTCAGTCAAAGTATGCGATAAAGAAGTTGTTTCACAGTTTTTATCTAGTCCTAAAAAATCAAAGCTAGAATATCCAGTTTTATGTATTCCGTGTCACAGCGGTCAATACCGCTGTGTAACGGGAAATTACATGCTAGCCGATTGTAACCACTTCGACCTTCAATCATTTGGTATGTAAGTAAGATGTAAATTTTAGGTAATTTTGATGTAAAGGCAAAGCTAAATTGTTCCTTGCACATTAAACGAAGGAAAATCAGCGGACAATAAAAAGTTGCTGAACTCAACAAAGCTCTTTCTGTAATAGTAACAGAGTATTTAGTTGCTCCGACAGGAAATTTCTGACAATGCATTTATTGTGACTTTGTTGACCCGTTTTTTCTGTGTGTATGTTTGGTAGGTACCCAAAAAATGATGAATCTTTGGGTACGCCCAAATACTGAAAATTTTCCACTAGAATATAGTTCATACATGATAGCTCACCGAATTTAATTTTAATTTATTTAAAAGTAACCATTATCGTGCAGCAGAGACAGAGCGAGACGAGCTCATGGTAGTCCTACAGATCAAAAAATATGTCGAGTGCTACAATAAATCATAACTAGCAGTTGGTGACCGAGCTTCGCTCGGTAATTTTTATTGTTACTTTGTATTTTTAAGAAATCATAAGAGTCATATTATTATCTTTATTAGCTTATTTTTACTGAACAACGCTATCTGCTGGATATGCTTGCAGTTAGTTGCTCACAATCGTCAATAGATGGCAGGAGCAGTCACATATTCAGTTTATGATTAATTATTGAACTCGGGGTGAAATAATCATTTTCTTAAAATGAATCCTAGCTAGGTCAATTTATCGCCCCCGAAAACCCCTGTATACTTAATTTCATGAAAATCGTTGGCGCCGTTTCCGAGATCCTGAATATAAAGGGTTATTGGTAATTATATAAGAAACCAGTTAAGGGCTCCTTCTTTACATCTTAACAAACAATATTTGTTCTACGACTTTTGACAAAAATCAATACACTTCCCAAAAAAAATATTTTATGTTTTTGTAACACGTTTTAGCTCTGTCTATTGTAAACGCTTCATGGTAATGACCGGTGACCGGAGTCGCATCGCGACCCCGCACCGCGCGCCCCTTTCATTGAGATTGCCGCGCGCCGCGCCACTGGGCATAGAGTTATAATTATTTAGAATGACAAGTTTGTTAAAAATAACTTATTATGTTTTGTATGGAAAAAAAAATAACGAATTATTGAAAGTCGTAGAACAAAAGTTGTTTGTTAAGATGTACAGAAGGAGCCCTTAACTGGTTTCTTATACAGGGTTATTCATTATTAACTGCAAATAGTCAGGAATTAGGTTCAACAAATAGAATAAAAAATATTTATGAAATTTTTTTTTTTTAATTTGATCAAAAATTTTTTCAAGTTTTATCAAAATTTTATTTTTATTAATTTCTTTACGGCTATTGCATAATCATTGCCACGGAGAACAGGACGATGACCCACCCAGGCGGTGACTGAACGCAGAGTGTCACTCACGGCGCACGGGCGCGGATCAAAGGTCAAAATAGGTCAGGCGCCAATGATTTCTTTATCGATTTTCTCGGGATTTTTATAACAAAACTTAAAAAAAATCATTTCATAAATATTTTTTATTTTATTTGTTGAACCTAATTCCTGAGTATTTGCAGCTAATAATGAATAACCCTGTATAATTACCAATAACCCTTTATATTCCTATTCTTGTAAATATATATATATATATATATATACAAGATTTTCTCGTTTAAAGGTATAAGATAACTTTATTGTGAACATAGGTGTGGATACCGATGTCAGGGTTTTGTGTAAGATCTTCCATATTTTAATTATAAGAGGCTTCTAAAGAAGCAGACCGCATGCAACGGGAATTAGAGCGAGTTAAAATAAAATTGTCCTGAATTCTTAATTGTTTAATCTCATCGTCCCTTTTCCGGTAAGTCCGCCAAAGACTTTCAGTTTTCCCATCCAACTTCCTTCGACCATATTTCTTTCACGTCGGTCTGGTATCGTCCCGTCAACGCTTCGAAATCTAGTCTAAATGTAAATTATTTTCATCATCATTCGTCATTATCAGCCTGAAGAAGTCCAATACTGGACATAGGCCACACATTTTCAGGAAGAACGGTTCTGAGCCCCTTTCCATGCCTCAACTTCCCGGGATCTTAACAATGTCGTCGGTCCATCTGGTAAATTACCAGAATTACCTAAAGTTTAACCTAAGTTTTTGTCCAATGCACTGTCCACTTCAGATTGAAAACTTCATGATTTTTTTAGTAAGCGTTCTGGAAAATACCGAACCAAAGCAGAGCCGTCGATTGCCGGTTATTACGTAGTTAATTAACAGTGCAAACAAGGTCTGATTGCCGTGATTTATTCCCGCGAACGGACGGTGAACAGTTGGGAATGATTTTATTTCATTCGGGGCATTATTTTTCGTGGGCAAATCTCGCAATTTACTCACAAAGTCAAATACAATAAATATGTATGTATTCAATGAACAAGAATCACTTTGAAACGTCACACATGTCGCAGGTTTACAGCGCATTCGAAATACTTTCTCTACACGCACTGATTTGAAAAGAACTAATGATAAGAGAATAGAGAAGTGACGGTAACTCTCATTCGTTCCATAGTACAGTGACGTCATAATTATAACTTTTAAAACTTTTTTATTCTCTTACTAATAAAACAAAAACTGGCCTATTTGTTCTATAGACTGGGCGCAATTTACCTATACTAGGTACCAACTGAAAACGATTTAGGCTGTTCGTTTGCCAATAAATAATAAATCCGTAATTTCTGTTTCTAAACCGTGTTCCTCTTCCATGTGCAACCCTTGTTGTGCTGTGTGTAACTCCTGTTTCAAACTCATACGTCATCATAAACGTTACCTTTACAGTTGAATCCATCCAATTTTATGGCTAATCGAGCGAATAACCCTTGTATAGATAGCTTTAAATCGTTACGCGTGTTTTCCTGCAGGAATTGGCAAATTTGAGCTGCGAATTGAGATTTCCGACATAAAAGGGCGTTCGTGCTAAGTCGACCCCTCATAAAAATCCGGACAGGCAATCCCAGCACAGTAACATTACAAACAGTAAATATAGTCACTATCATCACCATTCGCAGCCTGACTTAACCCACTGCTGGGTATAGGGTCTCTCTTTGGTCCTGTTATTCACCACGAAAGTCACCTAGTTATTTTATGCTATTCTTCTGTTTCGCTATCTTATTTAGGTTTTCAATCGAAGCAGGACCACCAAGTTTTTACCAAACAAGTTTTTTCCAGGATTCATCGACCATACAGTTGGTTTTACTGTTGGCTTATGATTATTTATATATAGTTTTGGAGAAGAGTAACAATATGTCTTTAGTTTTTAGTTGAGTCAAGGTGACTTACGAAAGCTTTCCTTGTGCGATATAAACTGTCATTGGTAATTTAATATTTTTTGTTCTGTTAGTGTCTTGGCACAGTAGTACATTCTGCTTCTTTTGCAAGTGTCTCTACTGCTTCTAGTTAATATATTTTTAGTTTCCAGTCAAAGACCAGCCATTTTCTACGTTATTGAGCTCTTTGTTTCTTTGAAACTTTATTCGAAGATTTATTATGTATGTGAGGGTGAAATCCCAAACCTTTAAATAATCAAAGTTCTAAACTAGTTTGACATCCAAATACCGGTATTGCCATTTCATTTACATTTTTTTTCTGTTTGAACTTCCTTATTTACAGATTCCAGTTAAATCTTTATTTTTCGAATTGCGTTACAATTTATCTTATTGATTGTTAGTTGAAACGATTTTTATTATTTGACTGGCCTCTAGCTCAGTTGGTAGTAGCTCTGCCTTCTGCGCCGTAGGTCGTGGGTTCGATCCCCACCGAGAACAAATATTTGTGTGGTGATTATTCAAGTATTATATCAGCTATCTGGTTCCCATATTACAAGCTCTGCTTAGTTTGGGGCTGGGGTAGTGTTGTGTGAATTGTCCAGAATATTTATTTATTATTTTATTTATTTATTATTTTTGCCTAGGACCGTATCCAAGTTATAAAGGCACATAGCTGCGGCTAACTAGGACAAAACGGCGAATTAGAGGGTTAGAATATAATGCTTACTTCATAAATAAGTATTCCAACATTAAAATAAGTTTAAGGTAAAAACTTTGCACTCAAACTCCAAACTAAAACTAAAAAATCCAAACCAAATCTGGTAGTGATCGCTGTTAGCGATAAGGCGGTCTATTGTATTTCGGTGACTGTTTATTTATAAGCTAAAAACTGTATTCTACTTACTTAGTGTTTCATTTTTACCAATGAAGAGTTATCTATCTATCTAAAATCTGTGGGAACATACAGTACGCGCCGCCGCCGACGTCTGCGTCGTGCGCGCGCGCAGCTCCACTGACGAGCGGCACCCGCCGCGGAATATTTATAGTTGCGCCGTCCTGCTCTAACTAGAGTGAGACGTCCCAACCGGATTCTTATTGGAGCTAGTGAAATCACATGCTCCGTGAATGAGTGTTATTTCTAGAGCAAATATTGTAAATATTATAGGGATCATTTTCTAAATAGATCATGTTCAGTTAGCAACTTGGCCTTTTACTTAGAATCCCAATAGGAACCCTCAGCTAGGAAAAGTGGTAGGAATCAGTAGTAGGTAGGCAGCGTAGGGCAGTCCATAGCGACCGCTGAATTGCATTACAACCGCACGCACCACCTGTAGGTTCATCTGTGCCCCTTCGGCATATGTATAGGTATCTGTACCTCTACATGTTGGTGACCCTCGACGTTTGAAGAACCGAAGAAATTCAAGAACAGAAAAACCGAAGACCGGAACACAGAAGAACCGAAGAACCGAAGACGCGTAATGGAAGACGCGAAGATTGCAGGAACGTCTGAGGCGAGCATCAGCGACGGTCCCAGTCAAGTCACGGCTATTCAATACGACGTGTTGTCTAAGCAACTGGAGAAGCTCACGTTGCAAATTGTCGAATTACGCAACCGGAAGAGATCGCAGTATCAACGTCCCTCGCATTCACGTTCACGTTCCCGTTCAAGCTCTGCCAAGGAAATAAAGGAAGGAACAGGATTGTGTAAATTCCACTTACGCTATGGTGATAGAGCGAAACGATGCGAATCACCGTGCGCCAAGAGAAATTCAAAGTCGGATATAGAAAACACGCCAACCGTGGCCGAGGTCGGCGTTGTCCCCACAAGCAACCGCCTATGTGTCTACGATCGCAACACAAACCAACGTTTCCTCGTGGACACAGGTGCCGATATATCGGTCCTAGCCTGCACAACTGCACATAAGAAGAAGCAGACTTCAAGCGCCTACAATTTATATGCAGCAAACGGGACACAGATCAAAACATATGGCGAGAGCAGTTTGCAATTGGATTTTGGGCTGAGGCGGAATTTTCGTTGGACATTTGTGGTAGCGGATGTGAAGACATCTATATTGGGAGCGGATTTCCTTCGTCACTTCAAGCTGTTGGTTGACCTACACCGTAAGAAGCTGATTGACCAAGTCACGGAATTATCCATTGACGCCGTACAGATTGCCACAAGCCAAGAGACTGTCCATGTCATAAGCGAGAATCATACGTACCACGACATTTTGAAGAAATATCCTGACGTACTACGCCCGATGTCACTGAAGACTCCATCAAAACATGACGTTGTGCACCACATTGAGACCACGGGTGCACCGCTTTATGCACGAGCGCGTCCATTGCCTCCTGACAAATATAAAGCAGCAAAAGCCGAGTTTGAGCGCCTGATGGAAATGGGAATTTGTCAGCCGTCGAAGAGCCCATGGGCGAGTCCGCTGCACGTCGTCAAGAAAAAAGATGGAAGTCTACGTTGCTGTGGAGATTATAGAAGACTGAATGCTGTTACGCAACCAGATCGGTACCCGATACCGCGAATTCAAGATTTTACGTATCATCTCCATGGCAAGAAGATATTTTCAAAGTTGGACTTGAAAATGGCGTATTATTGGATACCTATTGCGGCGGAGGACGCTCAGAAGAGTGCGATTATAACGCCGTTTGGCCTTTTCGAGTTTCGCTGTATGACCTTCGGGCTTCGGAACGCCAGCCAAACATTCCAACGCTTCATGCACGAGGTACTCCGAGGCATCAACGACTGTTTTGCATTCGTGGACGACATATTGTTATGCAGCGACACTGAAGATAAGCACAAGACTCTACTTCATGAAGTTTTGAGCCGCCTGGACCAGTATGGAGTTACGCTCAACGTGGATAAATGCGAGTTTGCCAAGTCCAGGATCAATTTCTTGGGCTACGAAGTAACTGATGAAGGCATCAAACCAACGAAAGAGCGCACTGAAGTCATCTCAAGCTTTCCCCAGCCGAAAACCGTCTTAGAGCTACGCCGTTTCCTAGGAATGGTGAATTTTTACAGAGACTGTTTGCCGCGTCAAGCCCAGTATCAGTGCGAGCTAAACAAGTACCTACATGACAGGAAGAAGAACGACAAGACGCCAATTGATTGGACGCCGGAAGCCGAAGTAGCTTTTCAGAAATGCCGCCAAAGCATCGTGGAAGCTACAACTTTAACGCATCCAGTATTGAACGCTCCACTCAACATCATGTCAGACGCATCGGATCACAGCATTGGCGCAGTGCTACAACAGCAAGTGGGGAAGACGTGGAAGCCGCTAGCATATTTTTCAAAAGCGATGAGCAGCACGCAGCGAAGATACAGCACGTACGATCGCGAGTTATTAGCTATGTACGCCGCTATCAAACATTTTCGTCGTCTCATCGAAGGATGTGAAGTTACAATACTCACAGATCACAAGCCGCTGTCTTTTGCTCTGTCACGACCGCCAAGCAGCAGTGACACACCGCGACGAGAGAGACAGCTACAATTCATCAGCCAGTTCTGCTCGAAGATTGTGTACGTAGAAGGAGAGAAGAATACTGTCGCAGACGCATTATCACGGATTGAAGAGATTCGATGTCCTTCCAACATGGACTACGACGCTCTATCTAGAGATCAAAGAAGCGACCAAGAATTGAAGCAACTCAAGCTACAACCGAATTTGAAGTTCGTTGACGTCATTCTCCCCGGAATAGACCAGCCAATCACGTGCGAGCAGTCAACATCAACACTACGACCGTACCTACCTACGGCACATCGTCAAGCAGCTTTCAAAGCGCAACACGAGCTGTGTCATCCAGGCATACGGACTACAAGGAAGCAAGTCACATCAAAATTCTTTTGGCCTTCAATGAACAAGGACGTGACTTCGTGGACCCGGAACTGCCTTGGCTGTCAGAGAGCGAAGATCAATCGACACAGCGTCACACCACTGGGAACGTTTCCCGCCTCTGAACGTTTTGAGCACGTTCACATCGACATCGTGGGACCACTCCGGCTATCCAAAGACTACAGATACTGCGTGACGATGATCGACCGTTTCACCAAGTGGCCGGAAGCTGTACCAGTACGCGAGATAACAGCGGAAGTCGTTGCCCGAGCACTCTACGAAAATTGGATCGCAAGATTTGGTTGCCCTCTCCGGATATCTACGGACCAAGGAAGACAGTTCGAGTCGTCACTATTCAACGCACTGATGAAGAAATTTGGCATCACTAGAATACGGACCACACCATTCCATCCGCAGTCAAATGGCCAGATAGAGCGACTCCACCGCACGCTAAAGGCAGCACTTATGGCAAGAGGAGTAACTACGCAATGGAGTGAAGAGCTACCTACTGTTTTACTCGGACTACGGACAGCGCTACGTGAAGACAACAAATTCAGTCCAGCGCTACTTACATATGGATTGACTCTACGCATTCCTTCAGACTTAATTGCCCCATCAAGCTCGAAGATTGAAGATGCTGAGTTTGTACGACGCCTCACCGAAGCCATGGCGACACTAGCGCCAGTACAACGCCCCGCCACAACGACTGCAAGACCGTTCGTGCACAAAGATTTGGCGACATGTACGCATGTGTTCATCAGGAACGACACAGTGCGAGCGCCACTCACACCACCATACGACGGACCATTTCCCGTACTACAGAAGCACAGCAAGTACTTCAAGATCCAGTTACCAAGGCGAGTTACAGTGGTATCGTTGGACAGACTCAAACCAGCATACATCTGTAACGAAGAAGCAAGTTCGACACCAGTCAGCGAAGCTCCGGCTACAACGACACGGCCTGCAGCACCTCCGTACGTGACCAGATACGGCCGGACCGTCAAGAGATCCGTACGCTTCGCTTGATGGGGGGTACTGTGGGAACATACAGTACGCGCCGCCGCCGACGTCTGCGTCGTGCGCGCGCGCAGCTCCACTGACGAGCGTCGTCGTGATTTTCTTCTCATTTCCTTGGGGGGAAATGGGGTTAGGGTGTCAGGGCTTTGCCCTCTTTCCCTGGCTATTCTTCACTCGTGACGACGAGTGAGTCTATTTCTGGTTGGCCTCTGTAAGTAGGGGACACCTATCCCGGTGCCACTTTAGTTGCCGACGCGATCAGGCCCTGCCGGGTGAGACCCCTGATTGCTCAGGGGAGGCCCAGCGAACCGATCAGCGGTCGAGGCAGTGGCCACCGGTGTTGGTGTCCCCGTGTGTGCGGCTTTTTGTGCTACCAGATCTCTTGAGTAGGCTTTTATCCTCCTCTTTCCAGGCTCGTCTGGGGGCCTGGCGTGCAGCGGGGCAATGCCCCTGAGGTGGTCATGGACCGACGCGTCTGCTGCCTCAAACATCCTCGTGGTCAGCCTTCGGACGAAGGCATCCAGCTTCTCGTACCCAAGGTCCTTTTCGATGGTGGCGTTTCTCACGGGCTGGCGGTCCTCAAGTACTTCCCCTTTCCGGGGCTGTTGGATAGCGAGCGGGTGCGGCGCCTCTTTCTGTGCGTTTCCTCGGCTCCCTTCGGCGACGCCGGGGGGGGGGCGGGTCTCCGACGCAGGCAGAGGTGGGTTGGGGGGGGCAGGGTGATGATGGCGTTCTGAGCGAATTCCAGGGCCGTTTTATCTTCGAGAGACAATTCCGTGCCCTCCATCTCGGCTTCTGCGAGGCGCAGGTACATGGCCATCCATCTTAGCATTCCCTCCGAGAAGGCCCCGGCTTGCATAAGCCGGGCGAGTGTGAGCAAATCACGCTCGTATAGCCCTCTCGGAGACAACCCTTCAAAGAAATGGTCCGGTACTCTGCTTGGCCCGTCCGGAGTGACGGGGAGTTCAACTTGCATTTGCGGGGGCGGGGGTGAGGGGGACCGCGGGGGGGCCCGGGATGGGCCCGGCCTCGGGTCCATAGTCTCTCACTTCGCTTACACTTTCACAACGCGTGACCTATGAGGTCGGTATCGGCACTGCACTACACACACACACTATGCACATGTCGATACTCAACCCCGGTGTTCACTAGCGCGAAACGTTCCCCTCCGTAGCGCGGAGCTACGGGCGCGGTCGACGATAATTTTGTCACAAAATTTCGGAGACTCGCAGCGAGCGGCTTAAACTGGTGGTCCGTACGCGAACGAAAACGGCAATCCCTGACGAGCGGCACCCGCCGCGGAATATTTATAGTTGCGCCGTCCTGCTCTAACTAGAGTGAGACGTCCCAACCGGATTCTTATTGGAGCTAGTGAAATCACATGCTCCGTGAATGAGTGTTATTTCTAGAGCAAATATTGTAAATATTATAGGGATCATTTTCTAAATAGATCATGTTCAGTTAGCAACTTGGCCTTTTACTTAGAATCCCAATAGGAACCCTCAGCTAGGAAAAGTGGTAGGAATCAGTAGTAGGTAGGCAGCGTAGGGCAGTCCATAGCGACCGCTGAATTGCATTACAACCGCACGCACCACCTGTAGGTTCATCTGTGCCCCTTCGGCATATGTATAGGTATCTGTACCTCTACAAATCCATTCCAAAAAAAGCACGCAAATGATCCTCGCGTTGTTCATGAAACCATTGATATAATTCCCAAAAACGTGCAGTGAAAGCTTTTTCGTTTGAACAGCGCTTGTCGCAAAGTAAGTTCATGCATACATTCGACCGAGTTTCACAGCTACTGTCCAAACAACTTACGAGTTAATCGAACTAGCTGTGACTTGAATGCGATTGCACCAAATTATTATAGGGCGAGCAATCTGAAGTGGCGTTCGAATGCGGAAGAGTTGGGGTTTCAAGTTTTCAAGAATTAGCTTTATTGCAATTGGAACACCGGGCTCGGTCGTATACCAATACGACGACAAACATTACACCAGTAAGGTTTTTTGATTCAAGATTTAGATATTTATGTTTTATTTAGAACAAGGTTTAAGTTAGGTTTATAAAAATATAGATCTGTCTAATATTAATTGATGACTTAAATCTATGAGTCTTTTTCTATAACTAAATCTTATTATTTCATAGCTCTGCATAGGTCTTCATTTTAAAAAAGTTTTATGTAGGTTACGACTTGCTACGGTATATTTGCATTATTTTTGAAACTATGCGGAAGATTTTATATCCATTTCCATATTTCATGTTAACTTTGAAGTAGTCGAGAAAATTGTTTAAAAACTTGAAATAGCACATTAATTTTAAAACTTCCCTAGTAAGCTTTGAATTTACTTTCGTAATGAATTTCTTGGAAATGTAATTTTAAGTAGCAAAGCTCTAAAGGTTCTAAGTAGGCATAACATTTCGAAAATTGTCTTAATTACTATAATTATCTTCATTACCTTCAGTAAAATTGGTCTGTAGGCCTACCACAAGCTCTGTCTGGCTCTGTCTCTGGCTCTGACTTTGAGTCTGTGAGTGCTCACCAGTGAATTATACTGTGTGTGTGTGACGTTTCGACGTATGATTTATTAAGTCTACACTCAAACAGACTCAAAACCAGAGCCAGACAGAGCCTGCGGTAGGCCTACTTAAAGTAAAAATTTTAGAGAAATTTAAATAAGTATACTTATTAAAATTTCTAGTAACTAGATTAGGCACCTACTTAGTAGTACTTAGCTCATAATTTATTTTAGAGATTATTGTAGACTTTAAATACTAAAAGCAAAGTTTAAAACATAATAATATTACGTAAAACGGTTTTAAATAAACGGTAAGTTACTTCGTACCTGCATAAATTTATTTTCTGTGTTAAAGCTCTTTGTGCGTGGCTCGTCCGGGGAAGTACTACTACCATGCTCATACAAGCTCTGTCTGGCTCTGGTTTTGAGTCTGTGTGAGTGTTGACAAAAAACATCCCACGTCGAAACGTCACACACAGAGTATAATACACTGGTGAGCACTCACACAAATTCACAACCAGAGCCAGAGACAGAGCCAGATGGAGCTTATGGTAGACCTACTGTTATAGCCTTCCTTGACAATTATTAAAGCTCATTCAAATAATTCATGTATTATGTTTGGGTTAACGCCAGTGTTTCAGTGCTATGCTAGTTTTTGAAAGCTTTGTTTGATATCATATTGTTACGTATTTATCTTAGTTCGCTCACAATATCCTCTATTGGCTAGCGACGAAATGGCCAGTTATTACAAAGGACAAAAAGTGCTTTATTTACTCTGGCCTGAGACCTAGAGTCATGAATTTTGGATGACAAATTAGAGCTTATAACTTCTGTGCTCCTACAAAAGGCTTAGCGTAAGAAGGCTTAAGTAAACTCTATAAACCACAGAATACAGGATAGGCATTAGAATGGCCATGTGGCTGGAAAAGTGCTGAACATAATATGCGCCTGGTAGATGGACCGACGACATTGTTATGATTGCGGGAAGTCGATGGATGGAAAGGGCTCAGAAACGTTCTTCCCGGAAATGTGTGGGAAGGCCTATGTCCAGCAGTGGACTTCTTTCGGCCGTTGATGATGATGATGCGCCTGGCTGCATGCAAATTTGTTAGTTGTAAAATAAAAAATGCCTTCTTGCGCAATCTTTAATTGCCGAGCAAGAAGTCACGAGACAAAGACAGTCTTTCTTAGAATCTTTTAGATAAAACAGTAAATAAATGTACAGGTGACCTACACAAACGTCGAATGATCGCCTTTCTAGTCTCTGTATTCTGCGCTATACTGAAACAAAACATCATTAAGCTCAAGAAACTACACATTAACTTCGCCTTCCAAGTAAAAAGGACGAACATTGTATGTTTTGGAACAGCAATGTTTGCACGTAGAACGAAGTTCACTGACGAAGCGAAAACTAGGACGGGCAACATTTTAACTGTAGACATCTATAACAGGGTGTAATTTTGTAATGCCACCTGGAGGGAAAGTACTCTTAATACTGCAGATAGAAAATTTTACTCAAAGGAAACATTCCTTTATTTTTGAATAGATAGCAAACTGCATTCAAAGATTTTCTAAAATTCTCTTCTCCCACACCCGGGAATCGAACCGGCTAAAATCTGAAAAAATTATACCCTGTACTTTTATTGTATCGATCGTTAGGGTCAATTATAAGGATGAAATCTCTCTATGAGAATGGAGCCATTTCGAGCAACTAATTAGTTAGTTTACCATTTTTTGTAAATAATTAAATTAATTTAAGATTTCCTGGTTTTTCTTTCATTTAATTTATCAAGTGTGTTAGAGAGATTTCATCCTTATAATTGACCCTAACGATCAATGCAATAAAAGTACAGGGTATATTTTTTTCAGATTTTAGCCGGTTCGATTCCCGGGTGTGGGAGAAGAGAATTTTCGAAAATCTTTGAATGCAGTTTGCTATATATTCAAAAATAAAGGAATGTTTCCTTTGAGTAAAATTTTCTATCTGCAGTATTAAGAGTACTTTCCCTCCAGGTGGCATTACAAAATTCCACCCTGTATACGTTTTATGAAGATTAAAAGATTTTCTATGGTGCATGCTATTTGAAAATAAAGTACCTACCTACTACTTGATTTGGATCAGTTGAGCTATAAATCAATAAATAAAATAATTAAATATTATAGACAATCCACGCAACACTATTTAGCCCCAAACTAAGCAGAGCTTGTACTATGGGAACCAGATATCTAATAAAATACATACTATATATACATTATTTTTTGTAAATACATACTTAGAATAGAATATAACACCCAGACAGAGATCAAACATCTGTGTTCACCACACAAATATTTGTTCTCGGTGGGAATCGAACCCACGACCTACGGCTCAGAAGACAGAGCTACTACCAACTGAGCTGAGAGGTCAGTCTGCAGATAACTCAACTGTTTCTTGTGTATTTTAGTACATTTTGTTGTGCAAACTTAAAGTTGTTGCTAAAGTTTATTTGTGCAAATAAACAATATTCAACTACATATAAATGTAAACTTGTATTGTTTGTGTTGCCCCACTGGACTTCTTGGGTTTTCCTTTTCTTCTTTTTACTAGGAAGAGGTGAGAGAAACTTATTTTTTTTGTTTTTTCTAACAGAATCATATTATTTTATATCAAACCGGGAACTGGATCATTTAGCTCGGAACCAGTTCAAAAAGATGCATTTTGGATTATTTAGATGATATTTGCGAGAAAACCAGTTCCAATTTTAATGAGTTTTCCCTCCTAAGCGATTTCGTTGCTCTTGTTTACCTAAACCAAGTGTTTACTCAAGCTTGATAATAAACCTACCGTATCTTTGATCAACGTTCGTAAACCGTATTCCATCAAGCTTAAACTCTGACATCATCAGTTCAAACACTACTATCTATTCTCTTCAAGGTAAAGAGGGTCTTCTAGATAGAACAAATCTTCATCAGGTGAGATTGAAGTAAAAACAAAAAAAAACGGTTGTCTGTAAAGTCGATTTACCGAAGTATGTAGATTCATGCGATTTACTGACGACGATAGTTTAACGTGACAACGTCATTCAGTTGTCCACGCGGACGCATCGCTCACTCAAGTCAAGTAGGAGAGAGACAGATGTCGAACTCTGTCGAACGCGGAGGCCGATTGTGCCTCTTTGTCGCTCGTGTCGCGCTCTTGCTTGCACTTCAAGCCTCAGAGCGAGGTAACGCCGCACGAGTCATGTTTTATCGTGCGTGCAGCCGGCTCCATCGAATTATAATACGTTGCCATGTCAAAAACTCGGGAAAGTACTACAACCATGCTTATTTCTGCCGTAAAGTTTGAAGGGTGTGGATGCAGATGAAATTACTGACGCTTGCGGCTGAGCATCTGTATGGATCTGTATGGAACCTCAAGTTGATGGACGCAGAGCAGTATCGAAGGGCATTTTTTCTGACGTGCGAAACTTACGAGGCAATGCTTTGTGGTGATGTTTGTTCCAAAAAAATCTAAAAATAAAATTAATTTTAAAGATTTTTCCTGACAAAAAAAAATTTTTCAAAGATAGCTCAGGCAGTATTTAAGTAAAATAAGAACTATCTAAAGTGACTCAAAATAAAATAAGTGATTTGAAAACATTGCTCGAACAAGACAGACTTTATGGTTTACGATTTGGTTCACAACAAACAGACGCTTTAATACACCTTGTTGCTTACAAATACAGGCAAAAATATGCCCTAACCCATTAAGATAAGAAGCAGAATAATAAGGGCTTTATGCTTAGTCCATTCAATCCCTTGGGGAACAAAAGTCAGCACAGTTTTATTAATGTAGATACACTCAGCGATTGGGGTTGTTTGGATTGGAGGTCAAAATTTATTAGCATTACGTTGGAGAAATATCTAAGTTGATTGTGAGCTACTCAGAAAAGTAAAAAAAGTTGTGCTTGTAAGCACAACTTTTTTATAAGCGACCGCCGTCAATGATCTTATACACACATCCTAACTATCTCGTACACACTTTTAAAAAAATATAAAATCACTAACTAAAACTATTTATCGAAAATCGCAAGCATGTGTTATTCCGATTGCACAGAGTTCAGAAAAAAAATATCCTAGCATGTTAATCGCAATTCGACGGGGATCTTCGCCTTAAATCCTCTACGAGACTCTATACATGGATATAAAATTTTATTGATTCTCAAAACCCATTTTCAGGGTCAATTACCCTTCCTTTAGTACGTCTCAGGCGAACTAAAAAAGGCGTTAATTGGAATTCTTCAGAAACACCAAAGTTTCGATTGTTAAAACTTTTAAGGCTAAAAAGTTTTGTTTTTATTAATGCGTCGCTCACGGATCATCAGGCAATGAGCTTGTTATGTTGGTATTCGCTATCCATACATACTATAGTACATGTATACGCACTCGCAGTGGGCAGTCGGAAATAAATGTCATTTCGATTACGTCGGCGTTTACTTTAATAACTGTTTTACGGTGCTAATACAGACTAACTGGCAACGAGGATAATCTGGTGTGATCGACTAATCAACATGTCGATCGGGAAGATTGGACAATTTGATGTGGATAGTGGAAATTGGACTCTTTATTGCGAAAGGGTCGAGTTGTACTTCGAGGCGAACAGTGTGAAAGACGAGTTAAAATTGCCAACGCTTATAACTTTAGCGGGTGATCGCATGTACGAGCTCATGGTTAATTTGGCAAGTCCTAAAAAGCCAAGTGAACTTACTTTTGTGGAATTAGTGGAATTGGTGCGTGGACATTTACAACCACGGCCGTCTGTAATGGCGGAACGATACCGGTTCAGACAACGGCGCCAGTGTAAAACAGAAAACGTCACACAATACATTGCGGCGTTGAAGCAATTATCTAGATACTGTGAGTTCAAAACAACATTGGAAGATAATTTGCGTGACCAATTTGTTTGTGGAGTTATGAGCGATCTTATTCGTCAGAGGTTATTCGCTGAAGAAACGTTGACATTTGCAAAAGCTATGAGCCTTGCGAACACTCTTGAAGCTGCGGAACGAGACGCTGCATCAGTCGATCACGGGACTGACGTCGATACCCGGCCTCAAGGGATCAATTTGGTGAAGTCGGGGCGTGGACAGCGGTACGGGGCCACCGGTGCTGGGGCGAAGGCCGCGTCCAGAAAATGTTCGGCGTGTGGGTATCAGGGGCATGAAGCCTCGGGGTGCCGGTATCGCAATTTCGTGTGCAATAATTGCAAGACAAAAGGCCACTTGAAGCGAGTGTGCACGAAAACGAGGACCGGTGGCACTAGAGACCGTGATCGTGGAGTGGGAGAAAGTCAGCGAAATTTGTTCGCGAGCGAGTTGTTTGAAGAAACCCTATCAGAGCCGGAGGAAGAATTGGAGGAGGATGCAATATTTCAGATGTCTCTGAGCGATTACAAACCGGTGAGTCTCACTGTGCTAGTGAATGAAGTACCTCTAGTGATGGAAGTGGACACGGGGACTCCTGCTTCCTGTATCAGTAGATCTACATACGAAGAAAAGTTCAGAGACTTACCGTTAGAGAAGATAAGAACTTGTTTCAATTCATATACCGGAGAAAAGATTAACCCTATAGGAATTATCTCACCTATAGTGTCTTATAAGAATAAAAGGAAACGGTTAGATCTTTATGTGGTAGAAAGGGGCATCACCACCTTGATTAGCAGGCAGTGGTTATCTAATTTTGATATTCAGATACCTAGGTTTCAGGATGCAAAATGTGTTGATGTAAATAACATATCTAGCTGTAAATCAACTTCTATATCTCATAGTAATAAATTGGGTAATTTGTTCGACAGATATAAACATGTATTTGAAGCGGGGTTGGGCCGGTACCTGGGCGGCACGGCGCGGCTACGGGTGCGGCCGGACGCGCAGCCCGTGTTCCACCGGGCGCGGCCGATGCCGTACGCGCTGCGCGAGCGGGTGGATGCTGAGCTCGACGCGATGCTGCGCGAGGGGGTCGTGGAGCCGGTCGACTGCTCCGACTGGGCGACGCCGCTGGTGCCCGTCCATAAGAAGGATGGTGGCCTTCGTGTATGCGCTGACTTCAAGGTAACATTGAACCCGGTTTTATTGGTCGACAGATACCCATTGCCGAAGATACAAGATGTTTTTGCTAATTTATCTGGGGGGGTTCAGTTTTCAAAGATAGATCTATCGCAGGCTTACAACCAAATTTGCTTATCGGAAGACTCCAAGCCATATACAGTTATAAACACACACCGTGGCTTGTTTCGTTATAATCGGCTGGTGTACGGACTTTCATCTAGTTGCGGTATCTTCCAGAGAATAATCAGTGATTTGATTAAGGATATTCCTTATACGCAAGCGTTTTTAGATGATTTAATCATTACGGGTCCGGATGAGGCAAGCCACTTGACTAATTTAGAAGCGGTACTTGCACGATTGCAAGATAATGGATTTAAGGTCAAAGGTAGCAAGTGTGAGTTTTTGGCGGATGAAATTAAGTATTTAGGTTATATAGTAAGCAGGCAGGGCGTTAGACCGGATCCGAGCAAGCTAGAATCTATTAAAAAAATGCCAGCCCCAACGAACGTATCTGAATTGCGATCCTTTTTAGGTATGGTTAATTTCTATGCAAAGTTCGTACGCAATATTAGTGACTACCTATTTCCATTGTATGAATTACTAAAAAAAGGTCGAAATTGGCATTGGGATGCGGAATGCGCCGCGGCATTTAGAGAAGTCAAGGAGTTATTATCATGCAGCAAAGTGCTGGCGCACTATGAGCCCAAGCATTCCTTAGTGCTGACGTGCGACGCCAGCTCGCACGGCGTCGGCGGCGTGCTGTCGCAGCGGGACGCGGCAGGCGTAGAGCGGCCGCTCGCCTACGTATCTCGTAAGCTTAATAGTGCTGAGAGGTCTTACTCTCAGATACATAAAGAGGCGCTCGCGATTGTGTATTGTATTAAAAAGTACCACCAGTACCTGTATGGTCGGCATTTTTTGTTGAGGACAGATCATAAGCCATTGGTTAGTATTTTTGGCCCTCAAAAGGGCATCCCTTGTATGGCAGCCAGTAGAATGCAACGGTGGGCTATAATTTTATCAGCGTATGATTACGACATAGAGTATGTACAGTCAGACGATAACGGGGCAGATGCACTATCTCGGTTACCCATAGACGGCCCGGCTAAGGAACTGGATCCGTCGGAACAATCTTACCTGAACTTCGCATCTACTGCGCTTCTATTGGATTGTGAAGAAATAAGAAAACAAACTCGGCACGATCCGCTTACGAGTAGGGTTTTGGGTTATATTGAGCACGGCTGGCCTCAGAGTCTCGAGATAGAGAATCTTCGCCCTTACTGGAATAGGCGGAGTGAGTTATATTCGGAAGTAGGGTGTGTTATGTGGGGACATCGCGTTGTAGTTCCGCAGGCGTGCCGCGAGGGCGTCCTTCGCGAGCTGCATGAGCCGCACATGGGTATCGTTAAAACGAAGGCCATGGCGCGTAGCTACGTGTGGTGGCCCGGCCTGGACGAGGAGCTCGAGGCACGGTGCCGAGCTTGTGCCGTGTGCGCGGAGTGCGCAGAGGCGCCGCCGCGGGCCACGCCCGAGCCGTGGCGGTGGCCGACCCGTCCCTATGATAGGTTGCATGTTGATTTTTTAGGACCGTTAGACGGGGCCACCTACCTAGTTACTGTTGACGCTAGGTCAAAATGGATTGAAGTTTTTAAGATGCAAAGAACGACCGCCGATAGCACTATTAAAAAATTACGGGAGTCATGGTCACGGTGGGGGCTACCTAGACAGGTAGTGTCGGATAACGGACCGCCATTTTCCAGCAAAGAATTTAATGAGTTTTTAAGTGGTAACGCTATTAAACATATATATTCCCCTCCCTATCATCCGGCATCTAACGGTGCAGCGGAAAATGCGGTTAAAATAATAAAAGGCGTAATTAAAACAGCCAAGGTCTCGGGGGAAGATCCCGATACTGCGATCTATAGATTTTTACTTAGTTATCATAACACGCCTCATACTACAACGGGCGAGACACCAGCTAAGCTATTGCAAGGGCGCTCGCTGAGAACTAGAATGGATGCATTACGACCGAGTCTAGATGTACGAATGAATGAGAAGCAAATCGAGCAAAAGAGTAAGAGTAGTTCTCAGTCCGCCACAGATAGGCAGTTAGAGTCTGGTGATAATGTATGGTATAGGAACTATAATGCGCAGGAAAAATGGTTGCAAGGTCAGGTGATAGATCGTTTAGGCAGGAACAACTACAAAGTATCTTCGGCAGTGGGTGGTGTTCAGCATCGTCATGTTGACCAATTAAGGCGGTGTTCAAGGCGTTCCACGTGCGTACACCCGGGGGCGACCGAGCCGGCGGACACCGGCAGCAGCGGCGTCGTCGTCGGGCCGCCGCGGGAGGGGGCTAGCAGCCCGCCGGCCGAGCTCGAGCAGCAGCGAGTCGAAGCCAGCACTTCACCCGCGCCTGCTCGCCCCGAGGCGAAGCCGGCAGCTACCACTGTGCCTCAGATAAGCTTGCACCGGAACAAAGAACAGGAAGTGAGTTCTTTAGTTCCGGCACGACCTGAGCATGTACCGGAAAAACGGGCAGTGCCGCCTAGGGTTAGGAACCCGGTTAAAAGATATGGTTTCGAGTTTGATTAAGTCGAGTTTAATTATTTCAGTTACCCGTATTTTCTATTGAGTGTTAAATATAAATCGTTCCTATTTCCTTACCATTGAGTGTACTTTAACATAAAGCTATTGGGTAGGTACAACTTAATTGTAGGTTTAACTGGTAGACTGAGTTAGGTAGTTAAAATAAGAGTATGCTGAACTAGGCTACCTATTGTTTAGATAAGTAGATATAAGTATAATTTTAAGGGTGGAGGTGTTATGTTGGTATTCGCTATCCATACATACTATAGTAGGGGAGATGTAGGTAATCGGAGTCAGTTGGCAATGGTGGTCACCACAAAATAACAAAATCCGAACACGAGCAAGTGATGCCAACATACCTACCCGCTAGCTTTACGTTATTCCCTTGCGTGGGCGGGGGCTCAGTCAGTTTGCGCGACGCGCTGGTGAGAAACAAATGTGTGAAGATTTCGCGCCATTTTGATCTAATTTTTCGAGTAGATACATTAGAAGGTAAGTCTTAAATAACTGCTTCTTTTTTTCTGTACGTGTGATATGTGATAATCGTAACATTATAGATTGCAATTAAAAACCCAGATTGTTGTTGTATCTTTAACTTTTTTGTGAGGATTTTTTTTTTCTCCTTTTCGCCCATGTATGTAATTGGAGTCACCTGACTCGAATTACCTACATAGTGACCCTCATTGCCCACATTACCTTACTTCGATGAAAAAATATATTTTTTGTTTGTAGAGGCCGAAAGTACGAGCTAGGAAGTCAGATAAAGCTAGCTAGACTCTGGACCAGTCCAACCAGACTAATTATGTGTGCGATATGTGTTGATCACCATTGTCCACATACTGATCACCATTGCCAACCGATGCTGACAATGGTGATCGACGAATTATTTTATTTAAAAATTTATTTTTCCAGAATTGATAAGCCAAAGTGATTAAAGTTGATCTCAATTGATAGTTAAATAGGTAAAGTTTATTATAAGAGCAAAACAATAAATAGTTGATTAATAGATATGGTTTTATTTCAATTCTCGCTTAAGTGATCCTCATTACCTACATCTCCCCTACATGTATACGCACCCGCAGTGGGCAGTCGGAAATAAATGTCATTTCGATTACGTCGGCGTTTACTTTAATAACTGTTTTACGGTGCTAATACAGACTAGAGCTGGCTATTTGGTCGTGGGTTCGATCCCCACCGAGAACAAATATTTGTGTGGTGAACATTAATGTTTGTTCTCTGTCTGGGTGTTATATTGTATTCTAAGTATGTATTTACAAAAAAAAAAAAAAAAAATGTATCCAAGTATTATATCAGCTATCTGGTTCCCATATGTAAGAAGTCTGCCTCCTCGACTATGTAGCACTAATTAAAACTCTTCGGATAGTATGTAGAACATCATATATAATTTCTTTCACATTCAACATCACCATAGATCCATAACCTCCCTGACGTCTATCAATTTCCCGCCAAAGCCGGCCTCTAACTGTCACTCGTTGACATTATGCTGTGCATGACAGGTGACATAACAGAAGTAAGGTGATTCTATCTATATCTTAGAGCTTGTAAATAACGCTGCGTTACAGTCGGCCATCCTACTTGGGACGGGTCCCTTCGTCCAGTACGAAGTAGCAGAGTGGTCGTCAGTTATGACCACACAAAATAGTTGGTATTCCGAACTAAACTATTGAGTATTTCTAGCGATTATATTAATCCAATAACCATGTGTTCGCCTACTATATCAACTATTTCGTTCACATTATGTTTACATGTTTTTCCACTTTGGAAAAGCTTTAAGCTTCACAGCCTGGTGTTACAATCCTAAATCTAGACATTATACCAATATAATTGGTTCCTAAAGTTATTACAACAAGTATTAATGTTATTAGTCTCTAATTATCAATGAGTGTTTTACTGCTTGAGTATGCATAACTAATCTTAATTTATCCAAAATCTAGATATTATACCAATATAATTGATTACAAAAGTTCTTACAATTTTAATGGTATTAGTCTTTAATTACCACTTTGTGTTTTGCTACTTGAGTATGCTTATCTAATCAAAGTTTATTCAAAATCTAGATATTATACCAATATAATTGGTTCCAAAAGTTCTTACCTACAATATTAGTCTCTAATTATCACTTTGTGTTTTACTACTTGAGTATTTAAAACTAATCTTAGTTTATTCATTTACTTTTGACAAAACATTCATTTAAGTTTAGCAATAAGACTAATAACCAAGTAGGCTACAGATTCGTATTGTAAAACGTCGTTTCTTGATTGGGACACAACTATGAAACACTCGTTCACCATTGATAACATCGCAACCATTATAATATTCCACCAACCAAAACACCGCTAGCTATACAACTATATCTAGGTTGTCTGGAAAAGATCGCTCTTCAGCGATAAGACCGCCCATTGTACATTTGTATGTTTTCAATTATTGTTACTTGTTTTTCCACTGTTAGTTTTAAGGTGTGCAATAAAGAATTTTTCATCCCACCAGCTCTGAAAGTGTGTTTTTGCTGTTTAATTTCTGACTGGAAAAGCCATTTTTATCCGCTAGAGGATAAAGTAAATTTGAATTTAGAATATCGTGTTCAATAATTTTGTGAATACACAACCTATTTACTTCTACCTCCATGGTGCCGAACTTATCTTATCATACAACCTTTTTTATTTTGTTAAAAACTCGCACTCGTAACCTTCTTGCTGTATTTGTGAATTCAAAACACCATTAAACCTATTTACTTCTACCTGCATGGTGCCGAATTTATAATACAACCTTTTTAAATTTGTTAATAACTCATACTCGGAACCTTCTTGGTGTGTTACTTTTAGTCGCGCCATGTTCTTTTTATTTTTTTGCATTTAGTCATTTCCTCGAAGGTGAGATGAAAAGTTACGTGTTGCACTCGAGTGCCAAGATTTTCCACCTTGTGCTCTTTTGATTCCTTCGCCAACGCTTAGGATTCTAACTTTTAAACCACTCGCTACGCTCGTGGTTAAACTTTAGAATCCTGCGCTTGCTCAGTCATCAAAATTGAGCACGCGGTTAAAAGCAGCTTTGCACTCTTGTATAACAAATAACTATTCTTTTCTATTCTATTGTTTTTATCCTTCTCTTCCTGGATCCATGCGCGCGAAACACGAATATATATCATTTATAGGTGTCAAACACCTATAAATGACAGCGACAGATTGACAACCTACGTTAAGATCATAGTAAAGCCATAGCTTTTAGAATGGCATCGTTACAGTCGGCCATCCTAAAAGAACAAGTCCCTTCGTTCAATATAGTCAGTTAGTCTCATCTACACAAAATAGTTTGTTGGTAGGTACACAAGAATTTCAGCTAAGTTTTTAATATACCTACCTACATTCCTTTCAACACATCTAACGGTTCTGGCAGAGTAACGGCGCTGAGCTGCCGCTGGTGGTGAAGCTTAATGCTGAGCCAGAGCCGATTTGCTGCAGTAGCATACTCTAGCTCATACAACCTCTTTCGCTGTTAATATTTGTAATTATATCTTTCTTTATGATTTTGATAATATACAATATTAGTCTTTAATGTTTTCTTAATGTGCAAATAAATACCTGTCTGTGTCTGTATGTCGTCTATAATACATCGCATCATCATACTCATCAATAATATCATCAATAACTTAGCTAACATTATGTGAGCCTGAAAAGTCAATCGGACGGAACTAGATCAGGACCCAGACAAGTGCTTTGCTCGTAACTTAAAGCTGAAGCCTCATCAATTTACAGTAGTACCTACTCAAATAACTTTTATCTAGTCTTGGCGTACCAACATCTTACTTTAACAATTCCAATATTATTATTTTTATCATCAATGTCCATTAAGTTTTGTATAATATTTTCGTCAATCGCGAAGTATCACAATGATAGTCCTATTTATAGTAGGTATCACGAGTATCAGGAATAGTGAGATTTAACTAACAGTCATGTTCAGATTTTCATGCACCTACTTACCTACTAGTCGCTAAGTGGCAATATTTTATTCTTTGGTCTATGTAATCATCTTAGTCAAAACATGACCGATGCTTCTACGTTTAACAATCCTTATTCACCGAGAACCCATTGTATTGAAACAGGAATAACTTCCTTCACGTTGTGACTTACACACACATTTACAACTGTTTTTTTTTTATATTATTATTATTATTATTTTTTTTTTATATTATTCCCATTGACTGGTGTCTTACTAAATCCAATATTAATGGCATCACAACCTTCAGATCCGTCATCCACAAAAATTTAAAGCAATAGAGGCCCCGAAGAATTAACTTTATAAATAAAACTCATTGTTTATCCAAATACTCTGAGCATTACTATCAGCTACTTCAGAAAGGTCACCAAAGTTATACTTAATGGTACCTTAAAGAATGTCATGGTTAAGCCCAGTCACCGCATAATCTTGTTCGTTTACTTACAATTTTTTTTTTTTTTTTTTTTTTTTTGTTCTTATTCTCAAAATTTCCATTTTCAACTAAATGTGTACTATCTCAACTCTATGTTTTTGAGGTACATGATGTCCCAACGGATTACTTCAGTTAATTCATCACAGATGTTTTCATTACTAATTATTTTCCAGTCCCATATCATTTTATGTATGTTTATCGCGTATTCTCCATACACATTCAATATAGTGAGTTTTTTTCTATTTAATAACTCGAAAGTTAACTGTATAAGTCGAATTGTCGCAAGGAGTCTTCAAGGCATATAATTCAAGTAACCAAAAGTCATGGCCTAAGCTATAACCATAAGTACAAATTCACAAAAATATTTAGGATCAATATTTGGGCTTGTCTCTGTAATTTAACAGGCTGAATCTCGATTATGCCATTCTCAAATTTTGCTTTATAACAAGGTATAGTCAGAACATAAAGCTAAGCATTTAATAAATAGGTATTTTAAATCTTGTTATTGTTGTCAACCTGTTAA
Organism: Thera britannica; assembly: GCA_939531255.2. Taxonomy (NCBI): domain Eukaryota; kingdom Metazoa; phylum Arthropoda; class Insecta; order Lepidoptera; family Geometridae; genus Thera; species Thera britannica. Next base: position 3,586,141 of record OW618041.2, on the reverse strand, counting down.
TTTAATTTTTGCTGGTTTTATAGTTTCCAATCAATCTTAGTTTTACGTTCATAGATTGAACAAAATTATCAGATCTCACTCAAGGAGTCTCGCAACATAATTTGTTTCGCATGAATCTGTAACAAAAAAAAAGTTTCCAACCCATCGAGATATAAGTCCAACCACAATAATCGTACCCGTAATTCCAGTATACACATATGGTTGCTGTTTCAGCAAGAAGCAATCCATCAGATCAGTTTTTATCACCTTTTTTTTTTTTTCTCAGTGCTATCAATTTATTTAACCCTTAGGCAAAGTCAAATCAAATGGCAGATCCGCCTCTGTATATAACCACTTTATTTGCCTCTAAGTCATCTATATGTGTTCAGTAAAGAATAAATAAACTGTTGCATGCCACTAAAATAATGGCACTTGGTTTTTGACGCATTCATTTATGTTTAACATTAACTAATCATAAGATTATTAATCCGCCTGCAATCACAATTGGACGGCAAAATCATGCATCCGTCGTTCCTTCACATAATTACAATTTTAGGCGGCAAGGTCGCAAGTCAAGCTTTGCTATCCAACTACAAGTTGGATAGCAAAGTCGTATAAAATAAATAAATAAATAAATAATGCGGACAACCCACACAACACTATCTAGCCCCAAACTAAGCAGAGCTTGTACTATGGGAACCAGGTAGCTGATATAATACTTAAATACTTTTTTTTTTTTTGTAAATACATACATAGAATACAATATAACACCCAGACAGAGAACAAACATCTGTGTTCACCGCACAAATATTTGTTCTCGGTGGGGATCGAACCCACGCCCTCCAGCGCAGAAGGCAGAGCTACTACCAACTGAGCTATGAAGGCAGTCAATGCCATGTTTCACATAATTACTTGGGCTGCAATATCGTTTGTCAGTTGTCTGTACTCGTTCACCAATAAGGCGGCCACTCCTTATTGTATAGCCAGGTCACATGTCATGTTCTCATTAACTAATGAATTGGGTGGCAACGTCGTATGCCGGTCATGGTCTCTATTGATAATCAATTGGCAAAGTCGTATGCCATTATTACCCTCATTCAGTCAAGCATTAAGCGGCGGCAAAGTCGTATGTCATGCCACTCTCTGAGTTATCAATTGGCAATGTCGTATGCCAGTCAGGTCCTCTCTGGGTTATCAACTGGCAATGTCGTATGCCTGTCATGCCCTCACTTAATCATTACTGACCAGCAAGGTCGTATGCTGGTCATGTCTTTACTCGATCACATATTGGGCGGCAATGTCGTATGCCTGTCTTGCCCTCACGGCGGCTCCTTCAGCCAGCGCTCCCTGTGTCGCGCCCTCAGCACCGCATGTACCTGTCGCGCCGTCGACCGGCGCCAGGCGGGCCAGCACCTCGCGCGCCACCTCGCGGTACAGCTGCAGCGCGCGCTCCGCGAAGTAGGCGGGCACCAGGTAGCGCGGCTCGCGCTCCACGCGGCTCGCGATGTAGTCGGCGAGCCAGTCGCCGGCGCGCAGGTTCTCGCACAGCTGGTGCGCCAGCTCGTCGCGCGGCATCACCTCCGCCAGCAGCGAGGCGACGCCCTGCAGGCCGCAGTACACGAGCGGCCCATGGCCCGGCACGTCGTAGGCGGGCGGCATCAGTCTCTCTCTGGCTCAATCAGTTGTCACCCATGTTCTAGAACTTAAAATATTAACTGAATACATCATTCTGGTCTTTATGTTTTTAGTTCCATTCAGATATAAATGGCATCCATCAAGATAATATAACTTTAGTATACATAGGAGGCCATACAAAAAATCATCATTAGTAAAGTACCTAGCTAAGTCTGTACCAGCTTCTTCCATTAATTCTTCACACTAATGAAACACTTCACAACGAATGGTGTCACAAGGTAAGCAATATCTCATAAATAACATATTCATGAATGCGGGAAGTAGCATTTCAATATAATCATTCAAAGGTTCATCGTTCAATCGGTTTGATTATTTCAGCTAGTTTCAATAATAATTAATATTTGAACAATCACCGCAAAGCCCCAATGATTCAAATAATAGTAACTTACAGGTAGATAGTATTTTTATCACGAGTATTCTTATTTTAATGGTGGACGGAATGGCGGGTTGAAGGAATCAACTCGAGTCACAAGATCCCAAAGATTTAAACACTTGTTAGAGCCCAAAACTCGGAGAGGTCAGAACTCATACTCTAATAAATTATACCATTATTTATTATTAGGAGCACCCCATTTGTCATGGCTGTTTGAACATTCAATTTTGTCCTGAAGCTCGCTTGGAATTCAGATAACTTGTGGCCTCAGACCAATTCTCAACAGACTTACTTATCCATAACTTGCTATTAGTCCCACAAAATTATTTATTTATTCATTTAAAACTTCCACACAAACTATTTAGTGATATGAAGACTTAATGCTAATAGCATTGTCTACCAGTCTAAATCTCTCGGTCTAAAATTAATATTTGCTCGGATATTCTCCGACTCACAAAATTCAGTTTCTCAAGTCAACTTCAATATATAATAATATCAAATCTTTGCAATTGTTATTAATGAAATACTATATTTACCAATTTCCATCAATGCCATTTTGTCTTACCACACCAGGTCTATTTGCTTGCTGAGATGAGTTCCAACTTTTAGCTCCATAATATTGTGTAACTCAGCACAACATTTTTTTTTTTGTCCATTTTATCATTCAAAACAATTCAGTAACCAAGCTTCAGGTTTCCAGGTTTGTAACTCTGCTCAGGCTCTGTGTATTTTTGTTAATAACGTTGTCACATTTTACTGTTTTATTTCTTGTCGTGTACAGCTTGTTTTTCATTCTTTCTTTCTAACAACAATGGTTCGTAATTGTTGTTGAAAATTGTTGGATATCTTTATCATAAATTATCACGACACGAACGGCTTGTAGGCCCGTTGGTTCATCCTATCTTCTGACTTGTAAGAAGTCTGCCTCCTCGACTATGTAGCACTAATTAAAACTCTTCGGATAGTATGTAGAACATCATATATAATTTCTTTCACATTCAACATCACCATAGATCCATAACCTCCCTGACGTCTATCAATTTCCCGCCAAAGCCGGCCTCTAACTGTCACTCGTTGACATTATGCTGTGCATGACAGGTGACATAACAGAAGTAAGGTGATTCTATCTATATCTTAGAGCTTGTAAATAACGCTGCGTTACACATATTACAAGCTCTGCTTAGTTTGGGGCTGGGTAGTGTTGTGTGAATTGTCCACAATATTTATTTATTTATTTATTTATTTGAAAAACTTCAAAAGCGATGGTGTTTTTCAACCAAATAAATTGAGAAAATTAAGATAAGTATACCTACAGATATAAAAATCTGCGTCAACTTATTTATTTCGAATCCTAGTTTTTACTATCATGAAGGTTTTGATTTGCTTGTAACAGCAACAAAGTTTTTACATCCTCACTTTTTGAAATTTACTGAAAAGCGATCTGCTGTAATTTACGATAGCGATCAGTGTGTCACTGTCGAATATCGCTGCGAAGCTTAATTTTGACCTACCCCATTTTTTTAAAGGATTTTTCATTACTCATACTCTGAAAGTAGGTCTGAAGTTGCCTGAGGGGCCTAATTGAAAGTAAAACTTTCAGCCCTAGGGAGAATCGCTTTCTACTGACAGCTGTCAAATTATAAAAAAAAACAAGTTCTATTTTATTCAACCTTGTTCCAACTTTCTAAAGATTTTCTAACTGCAAGGAGGTTATTCAACCAAATTCCAACTTTTTATTCAGCAAGTAGGTTGGAAACCCATTACAACGGTAAGAAGTTTAAAAAGTCTAATTAGAGCGCAATGTAATATTTAAATTTAAATAACATAAAGATAGTATTAAATAAATAATATATCTTCTAAATTACTTGATTAATATATAACTTCAACTATTTATTTAAAATAACATAGATTTGAGCAAACAATTTACCATTTTTTAAATTATGAGAATGAAAACAATGGCTGAATAATGCTGGCGAGCCGTAGCCGAAGGCCCGCCAGAGAAAAAGAAAAAAAAAACCGGGAAGGCGGCAATTCAATCTTCATTTTCACGAATTTTTCTTTTATGTTTTTATTTTTACTTTCTTTGTATTCGTAATGAAAAGCACAGTGTTTACCTCGGTTGAAAGTCTTTTAAGTCCCTCAAGCTCCATTGGCGCCCTCGCTTACGCTCTGGCGCCAAACCCGTCTCGGGACTCAAAAAACGTGACTTTCAACACTCAGGTAACAATGTACTATTGAGTCTTAGTTTTCCCTAATTTTACGACAGAGGTGCGTATCAAATAACTCAAATTAAACTTGTAGAATTAAAACAGATGACTCTCTATCATGCAAATCTAGAGATTTGTCAAGTAGGTAACTAATATTGTTTTTTTTATATAAAATATTATTTATGACTCCCTCATACATTATGCCGGACTCTTTTTAACGGTTCGCTAAAAGTCACTGTCATGTCAACAATTAAAGATGGCAACAGACTTATCGCTTCTTTGAGGCGCAATTAAAATCCTTTCACCACACTTGGTTCAAAAGAATCAGTGACTCGATAAGAAGAAGAAGAATGTAAATAAATAAAACATTTCGATGTTCCCTTTACAATGCGCATACATTTTCCACCAGCAAAGGCACGGAAAGTGCGTGAATTACAATATTCATTCAGGACCTGTCTTTGATAACACCTTCCATTACAATAGATATTCTCTCAAGGTTTGTTTGTGACAAAGATATTTTGTATTCAGACAGTTTCGGGGCACGAAATGTCTATATTTTGAATTTAAAGGAGCCTTATTGAAGTGATTGTAAATTCCGGGTATATTCGTAATGATCCTAACAGCAGTTATTAAGCTTAGCAGACCAATTAAGTCCGTTGCCATCTCTTCTTCTTCTTTTAAATTAGATGCCATCAGTGTGACCGGGAACCAATCGTCATCAGCTGACGTGGACATGGACACGTCACCGTCTCGCAATCGCTATTCATGCTTGTTGAAGAATCCGCTAGGGGCGCTTTTGGTTTATCCATACAAAATGGTGGCAGAGGTGGGCGATACGATCGGCGATTGGTTCCCGGTCGGCACACTGTCCAATGAGTGTCCAATTGGTCAATTTTGCCAGTGTCGAGTGAGTGAGATTATAAAACATTAATTAAACTGTGATTCTATCATCACCGTTCACCGAAAACATTATTTAAATAAGTAATCAATATTGTGGACAATCCATTGGGGGCTAGTTACACGGAATGCTAATCGACAAATTAAACACGGCAACTGTTTAACTATTTTTTTTGCAGTGTAGGTATTATTTTTAGAATATCAATCAGTGAACCCAACCTTAAATTATTATAAAACAGGCAGAGAAACAGATCTGTAAAATCACTTAAGCCTTGCGCACATCTAAGTTATCTGTGATGGCAATCAGTGAAACGTTATTTGACAACGTTTTATAAGTATAGTTTTTTTAAAAAGGTCGTTAATGATATCAAAGTTTAAATTAGCGTCAAACGCCGGAAGCACCTGCTCGCTGACACTTTATAAAGTCTCTAATTAAAAGTAGAAAATCTTCACTTTCAATTTTACCGAATGGACTCATGACTTTTGAAAAATTTAACTTAATTCTTCTTTGTAACAATTCGCGCGGAAAATAAACTGTACCATGAGCTCTGCCTGGCTCTGTGTCTGGTTCTGGTTTTGAGTCTATTTGAGTGCTCACCAGTGCATTATACTGTGTGTGTGACGTTTTGACGTAGGATTTATTTAGTCAACACTCACACAGAATCAAAACCAGAACCAGAGACAGAGCTCATGGCACTGTTCTACTAAGTTATACTAAGCTTGTACGAAAAGAGCACACTTAAAATCCTTTCACCACACTGGTTTTAAAGAACTAGTGACACGATAAGAAGAAGTACTAATTCTCTCCCAAAAGTTCGATTATCAAGGCATATTTGGTTTTCAGTAGAGTTAATAATATAAAATCTGTAGTCCATGATAAGTCTAATATTTTATTGAGCTGAGTAAATATTACAGAGGGAATGCAATATTTGCCTACTTACCTAACTCTTTGGAAGCTTACAAGACGGCAAAAGCATTGGAGCGGAATGGATTGAGATAAAACATGCATCACTCGAATGACGAGAATATTTACCTACAGTCGTAGGTACGAACTTGCGGAAGCATGGAACGAATGTTTGTGCAAATGCTCTAAATGATTTTTGACGTGACAACGTCTGATAATTCGATGGAGCCGGCTGCACGCACGAAAAAACATGACTCGTGCGGCGTTACATCGCTCTGAAGAGTTCCATTTAAGGCTTGAAGTGCAAGCGAGAGCGCGGAACGAGCGACAAAGAGGCACAATCGGCCTCCGCGTTCGGCAGCGTTCGACATCTGTCTCTCTCCTACTTGAGTGAGCGATGGGTCCGCGTGGACAGCTGTATGATGTTGTCACGTTCAACTATCGTCAGTAAACCGACTTTACAGACAACCGATTTTTTACTTACCTTTTTATCAGAATAAATACACATTTCATATTATTTTATAGAATTTTTGTTCTATTCAGTAATTAGTTTTTTTTAATAAGTTTGAACTCTGTAGGTACCTATTAAAAAAAGTATTAAATCACTGCTCAGATGTAAAGGAAATGTTGCTCATAAATTCACTTCTATCTTGGTTGTTCACCTGTTTTATAAACATTTGATTTGAAGATAAAATGGTAGGAAATAGGTAATAAATCTTAGCTGTTTTATTAAAAAACGAGATTTTGTCTATGGTGATAAATAAAAGTCAAATTCGAAAGGTATTTGCCTGCATTTCCTTTTTTTTTACAACAGATGATATACCTAACTTGAAGTTGAACTTAGAAAACCAGCGCTGCTTGACGTGGTAGGTCCTTACCGGCTAAGCAGCAAAAGCTGAGTCCAAAATCAAAAGTGTATTTATTCAGTAGAATCGGAAGGATCACTTTGAAACGTCTTAAAGCTAAGTGAGTCTAGGTGCCAGTTCCACGCGACCAAGCCTAAAAGAACAGGCAACCAACCACGGCTTGGTTCCTAACGTTTTTTTTGTATGATCCTTTGAGTCAGGGGCCTATTTGGCATAACATGTATCACGGGACGTAGCTATGCTACGTCCCGTGATACATGTGTCCCGTGTTACGCTAGTAAGACGTAGCGTAACCTATAGTTGTTTTTTTTGTGCTAGGATAGGTACCTACTATATTATTTGCGTTTTTTTGTGCCTATTTTAGTATATTTCATGCTTACCAATATTCCGTTTTATCAGTTATGTTAAATAAATAAATTTTACATTCATATTAATATGCATTGCTTCATGTGTTATAAAGGTCTTAGGGGGTAATAACGTCCAAAACATGAGCCCCGCTGTGGCATTACAATGGCCTTACGGCTAATTACAATAAGGTAAACCTTAGGTAACAAAATTATATTATTATATTCTAAAACTTATAATATCTCTGACTAAACTTAAATTTTCTTTCTTTCAAAGTTCTCCTCAAAAAAGTTCATGAACCTACATACAAATAAATAGCCTAAAGCTCGCAAACTGCACTTATCCATTTACATGCTGATAATAATGTCTGCCAACTTTAACGCTAGATTTATTCCGAAGAGTGCAGTGCACGATCCTTTTACAAAACCGAACTTTGTCTTGTTATGAGTTTCGAGATGCGTTTACGGAAACTTTGCTTATTTTCCTGGATAATGCAAGAATGCCCTAGAGATTTTCCAAGATGAATGCAAATGTAGGATGAATGCAAATATCCTAAAACAAATATATCTTCTCTAGCTTCTTCTTCACAAACGTTTGAAACGGTTTGCAGATGGAAAGTTTCTTTATTATTTTATTGAGCAACACTTACTCAGACAGACTCAAAACCAGAGCCAGACAGAGCTTGTGCCTACCGGTTTTGATTGCAACAAAAGATTACGCAATCAGCCTACTGTTTATTTACTTTCTGTTGTTTACGTAGAAAAAAATAAGTGCGTAAGGAATGTAAAACGTCTATGTTATGAAGGGTTCTCGTTTATTCAGTACATTTCCGTGTTTCCGTTTGATTTTATACGGGGAATATAAAATCAGCCACAGTTTGCATTGCGACTCAATTCTGCCTCGCGATATGAGAATATGAGCATGAATTTTTATATTTTACTTAGTTTGAAATATGTATTACACGCGAGCTTTTAAGTTTCCACTCGCTGTTTCAAACTTAAAATAATACCAAAGTAGTTCCTCAAACTCATTTCATTAAGTGAAGATATTTTTTGATTGGAAATAATCTGTGACTTCCTGCCAGAAAACACGTGGAGTTTTTTTAAATACAAAAATCCAGCCGTATTTTCTTTCCAAATATCGCAATAAAAAATAAAATTGGAGTTGGATTTGGTTCAAGTAGAAACCGAATTACGATTGAGTACCGCAGCCCATACGCTCTTTGGCCCTGAGGGTAAGTACCTACGTCTAATTATATTGACACTTGAATTACACTCGATATGATTACGATTAAGTAGTTGGGTACCTACATATTTGGATACAGTTATGCATAGTGGGTCCAAGCGCCATTTTCAGTTTTTTGGGAAATTACATAAACGCGTTTTTATTGGTAGAAGATTTGCATTTGCATCGTCAGAAAGTAAATCTATTTACATCGAAGCTTATATTTGTAATTTAACATGTTACAAGAAAAAAACACAAAAAAAGTTTTTATTTTGGAATATATCGTTAAAAATGCACTTGGACTCCTAATAAATATGATGTTCTCATTTTGCAAAACGAGTCCAAGAGACAAAATAATTATTTATTCTGGAAGATTAGCTTTAAGTGCACGTGGAAACGAATTAATAATGATGTACTCATTTTGCAAAATGAGTATAAGTATAACATAAAAATGTTTCCTGGACTATTTTCCTATAGTTTAATAAAAAACCCTTGAATTTCCGTATTTACTCAGCATCTTATATTAGATGTTACAGAGGATTGATAAAAATAAATAAAAAACTATTAAAATGGCACTGATAGTATGTCCAGAAAATAAAACAATATAATTATCTAAAAAATATATTAAAAATATATTTAATAAAAACAATAATAATTTAAAACAAGTTATGGACTATCTCAGATATATCTTCAGCTTTCAGACAGACAGAAAAATGATTGATGATATTATTGGTCAACACCAACCCCAAACCCAGAACATATCGGGTAGGATGTAGGATGGAGTAGGTAAATAATATATAAATCTACTCTTCTTCAATAAGTTCCGGATCAAAAACCTAAATGGCCATCAACACCTTCAACAACAATATCATCTTCAATCGTGTCATCAGAAATTAAATCTTTGTCAAATGCTATAGCGTCGTTTGGGACATTATGAAACAGTGATTTTAAATCTTTTAGTTTTTTCTCTGAAACATTTTGTCCTTTCCTACCCTTTCTTTTCTTTACATCAATTTCTAAGCTTTCTTCCTCTTCTACTGCTCCTGCCTTGACATAATGAGGCAATGGATGATTTTAGGTTTCCTTTATCTGGTTTATTCTTAACCAATTATTATTGACCTTCTCGCCCACTGTTATCTTTTTTCTGTTGACAATAGCTTTTTCCTTTTCTTCAGTATTTGTGATTCTTTGTTCTGCAGCTTGCCATAACTTTCTTGTAGTCTTGTGGAGTATAAAGTATTAATTGCAGTTTCAGAAATATAGGGTGCTTTTCGAGGAGAGATCATCAGGTCTATTTTTATACTTTTTTGCTATATTGTACGCCCGAAATAGGTAAGCTGTTGGAATATAATTATACACAGTTTTACAATAAAATATTTTAATCTTTATCTTTATACGTGTATTCTGGCCTTTATTTTTTTTATTCTGTTCTCCGCAACAATTAAGTTGACCAAAGAATTAAGTTTTTGACTTTGGTAAACTAGTATAATATGTGCTTCCTTAAACATGACTTGGGTTCTTCTGCCAGCCCCTCCTTCCCAAACAAAGATTACGTTCAGAAGTTACAAACAACTGTCGCGTAGACTACTGATGCGTAACACTACGTCGTTTGGACTAGTAATGTATAATGGAAATGTGCTTTTTCATCATAAAATTTGGTTGTTAGTTTTAAATTGGTTGTTGGACTTGTATTGCATTTCAAAATACTTAGTTTGCTATAGAAGGCGCTTGGACTGGGTATCAAAAAATACCACTTAGAGTGAAGCTGGCTGCAAGAGTGTTTTTTCTATGGCTTAATTATGCCCTAGTGATTACGAAAATGCGAAAAAATCAAAAAATGAAATTTGGCGCTTGGACTCCTTATGCATAACTGTATCCATTTGTGACTGGCCTCTAGCTCAGTTGGTAGTAGCTCTGCCTTCTGCGCCATAGGTCGTGGGTTCGATCCCCACCGAGAACAAATATTTGTGTGGTGAACATAAATGTTTGTTTTCTGTCTGGGTGTTATATTGTCTAAGTATGTATTTTACAAAAAAAAAAAAAAAAAATTCAAGTATTATATCAGCTATCTGGTTCCCATATTACAAGCTCTGCTTAGGTTGGGGCTGGGTAGTGTTGTGTGAATTGTCCACAATATTTATTTATATTTATTTATTATATTATAATATCTACTACTGCTATGAAGCAGTTACATTGTCACTATTACTAACTCTACGAGCTATGTCGGTGACCATGGTTCTTCTAGGGACACCCTCATTACTGATGTGAATCTTTTATTTGTATAAAGTGTATTTTAGACGGTTTAAAACCACCGTTTCTACCAAGGTGACCTTGGCAAAACGCTTCTGTCTACACGGCTTAAAACCAACCCTAAGCTTTACTGGGCGCGCCTTTCTAGCAAGGGCGTTCAGTGATCATTTGAATTTGGTTTAAAACCACCGTCTACACGTTTCAAACCGTGTAGAACGGCAATAATCTTGGACGGTGATTATGACTATTGCCGTTTTTAGGGTTCCGTAGCCAAATGGCAAAAACGGAACCCTTATAGATTCGTCATGTCTGTCTGTCTGTCTGTCTGTCTGTCTGTCTGTCTGTCCGTCCGTCCGTATGTCACAGCCATTTTTCTCCGAAACCGTAAGAGCTAGACTGATGAAACTTGGCGAGTAGATGTATTCTGTGAACCGCATTAAGTTTTTTACATAAAAATAAAAAAAAAACTATAAATTTCGGGGGTCCCCATACTTGAAACTGAAACTCAAAAAATTTTTTTTCATCGAACCCATACGTGTGGGGTATCTATGAATAGGTCTTCAAAAATGATGTAGAGGTTTCTAATATCGTTTTTTTCTAAACTGAATAGTTTGCGCGAGAGACACTTCCAAAGTGGAAAAAAGTTGGTCCCCCCCCCTCTAACTTCTAAAGTAAGAGAATGATAAAACTAAAAAAAATATATGTTGTACATTACTATGCAAACTTCCAACGATTTTTGGTTTGAACGAAATCTAGTCAGTAGTTTTTTTTTTATACGTCATAAACCGTAAACCGCAATTTACCTTTCGACGAACTACAAGAACCTTATTATGTTACATCAAGTAACATAATTAAAGGTTTTTGTAGTTCGTCGTGCTACGGAACCCTTCATGGGCGAGTCCGACTCGCACTTGGCTGCTTTTTTTTATTTGTATCTGTCAGTGTCAAAACAATATTGAGCGCTTGACTTGTCCAAGATTTATAATAAATTTACATTTTATATGAATATTTAACCAAATTCATACGCGATCATGGCGATGGCTGAGAAGAAAAACGAGTACCCTCCAGCGGTGGAGGCAGATAGACGACTGCTACCTTTCGACACATGGGAGGAATATTTGGACTCGCTGATAGAAATAGCTGATCTCCGGAACTTGAGGAGCATTGCTGCTTCTAGAAATATTGCTTCACTTGGTTACAGGTATATTTAAAGCCTCCAGGTATTGAGGTACATGTATATATGTTTCTCTTCGTATATCTAGTCGGTCCTGCCTTGATGATGCATTCTTTTACTATAACTTGGTGTGCATATAAATAAAATATTGAACGGAACCAATATACTTATAACTTCTTCTTCCAACCCTTATAATATTAGGTGGGGTCGGCACAACATGTATTTTTCTTCCATTCTCCTCTTATTATTCGTCATGCCACCTTATAACGCCAATAATTAAATAAATAAAATAAATATCATAGACAATTCACACAACACTATCTAGCCCCAAACTAAGCACAGCTTGTACTATGGGAATCAGATAGCAGATATAATACTTATATCCATTTTTTTTTGTAAATACATACTTATAATACACCCAGACAGAGAACAAACATCTGCGTTAACCACACAAATATTTGTCGTCGGTGGGGATCGAACCCACGGCTTACGGCGTAGACGGCAGAGCTACTACCAACTGAGCTGAGATGCCAGTCAATAAAAAAGTTAGATTCATTATTCATCCATCGCTGGTTTTCCTCCAGAGCAAATGGCGATACCCTGTCAGAAAAAGAGTTCTACAATCGCCGCGCAGTCATCAACGAGATCGTATACCCAACTGTAACTCCTTACGTGATGGTCAGCGAAGGTGCTGATGTGGAAGACCCATTTAACAGAGAACTGGCGGTTAGGGAGAGAGCTAACCGAGTTGGGATCCTGCAGGTAATGGTATTGGCCTGGCCTGCGGGGCTTGCGGCAACCATATAATAAGAGATCCGCGCAGGCTAGGTCTTAGCTTCTGCAACCTAAATGTAAAACTAGATCATATAGTTCGTTCATACAGTTAGAGAAATGAAATAGAAAATTGGTTGCCTCGGGCCCCGGGCGTGTGGTTTTTCCGGCCGGTTTTTCCGGTCTGGTCTTTTTGGGCTTTTGTATCCGCACTCAGACTAGAGCCCCATACAAGATACACTCATCACTTCTATTGCGATATCATTATATCCTCAAAACTAAGTAAAGATGTTCTGAAGTGTAACTTCAAGGTGGTGCAACTTTGCTTTCTTGATGATAAACGACAGTTTTCGTAACATTTTAAAGTTTTGGCTGATTTAATTAACATAGTAACGATCGAGACTAGATCGGAAGCAGAAAAGTTTGTCTATAAACCCTCTTCTATTATTATGAGATATACTTAGGCACAGAACATTGTTTAAGGTATCTGATGCAAAATACCTACGGTGAAGAAGTTTCAAAAAAATATACACATACAAAAGAAGTCGTGTTAGTTACACTATTTATAACTATAAATAATAAATATAAATATTCTGGACAATCCACACAACACTATCTAGCCCCAAATTAAGAAGAGCTTGTACTATGGGTACCAGATAGCTGATATAATACTTAAATTTTTTTTTTTTTTTTTGTAAATACATACTTAGAATACAATATAACACCCAGACAGAGAACAAACATCTATGTTCACAACACAAATATTTTGTTCTCGGTGGGGATCGAACCCACGACCTACAGCGCAGAAGGCAGAGCTACTACCAACTGAGCTGAGAGGCCAGCCGATCTCAAGAACGGCTGAACCAATTTGGCTGATATGGTGAAAATGGTGGGGAGCTAGCTTAGAACTAGAAGACGGACATAGGATACTATTTAACCCAAATAAACATCGGGAACGGGACGAGCAAAGCTGCGGGCGGTCGCTAGTTTCTTCTAAAAACGAGTAATTCGCATGCAAGTTTTAGCAGTGAAAGATATTGCTAAGCTGAAACAAAATGTTTTGGTAATTTGGAACACGTTCGTGAAAATTATCTTTAAAACTAAAATCTCTTCAAAATGCGAAGTACCTCAAAATTCTTAATCTCAGAATAGCGTGTAGAATCTAAGAACTCGTAATAATTGGCTCTCATCATAACTGGAGAAAATGATCTCTACCCCAGACTGTATTGTCTTTTTAATTCAATGAGAAAATTCGAGCAAGTCGATTATCGAAGTTCCAAACGAGTAATTGTAGATCTGGGACGAATTATATCGGTATTTATGGCTTGTTCGTGGAGTGCAGAACAGCTTATTGAATTTAGAATCGATAACATTGAAGTGGTCGTAAGCTTACTCGATTGAGTTTATTTGAAAATATGAAATGAAAAATGAAATGAAAAAAGTATAAAGTTTACAGTTACCTACTTAGGTACAAAGGAAAGAAACTGTAAACAAAATTAATTATATAACATAATATCACATTTGACCTGTAGGTAGTATTAATAATTGCAAATTTCTACCAAAAATAAAATTCAGTGAAACAATCATTTTTTTTGTTTTGGCTTGTTTTCCTCCCAGAACAATCTTTTTTTGTCTTTTTGCGTTGACATTAATTATTTCATTCATTTATGATGCTTAGGGGACATAATAACGATGGTGAAACACTACAACCACTTCGGAATCAACCACAGCAAAAAGATGCGCGATGACTAATACTTAATTCAAAAAAAGTTGCTGGTTTTGGTTCCCATCAATATAGTGTGTAGAGAAATATGAAAATTATGTTAATGGATAGCCTACAAATGGATAGCCTTACAAATTGGTATTTGCATTTTGTGCTGTAGAGAAAAAGGGAAAAAGGATTATTGAGACGCACAAGATAACTCATTGGATTTCATTCTATCTGTCTGTCTGTCTATACGACACAAATTGACAAACAATCCTGCCTCAGGCACTGTAGGGCAAGTAGGGCTCGAGTACTCACCAGTTGCTCCTGACCCTATAAATCATCTTTATTTATTTTAAGCCTTAAGATGTAGTTTTATAACTAAATTTTATTTCGCGCTACGACATCGACACTGTCACTATCTGTTTGCCCTTTTTTGGCAAAGGCCTCCTCCAAGCTCTTGCACTTCTCTCTAAATGTATATAAATCATCTACTCTACAATCATATAAATCGGCAAAGGCCTGTTTACTTTTTATACGACGACAGCAATACCATTAGACAGTTACATCAATGCCTAGTATGCTTATGTATGTGCTTGAATGCGCTGCATTCACTGAGATCCAATCAGAGCACAATGGCCCGTGCATATCAATATGTAACCAAAATCATGATAGCAATCAGTGTCCAATAGCCGGTTCTCTATACGTCGTAATCTTTAACCCTTGTAACTTCAAAATTGGTATCCAGGTTTCCGATGAAAGGTTGCATGCTTTTGCAATGATGTGGTATGTAAATTGAGAGAAAACGCTAAGTTGTGTGATGTACCCAACAAAACAATATCAGATTTTAACTATGAATAAGTTAAACTTATATTGCACAGCAAGTCGTCTTGGGAACGAAACTTGACTTCATGATTTTTCATCATTATCAGACTGAAGAAATCCACTACTGGCTTTCTCTACACATTTCCAGGAACGATTAGAGTCCTTTCCATCTACCGACTTTCCGTGATCATAACAAAGCTGGTCATAATGTTTCTGAACTATTAACTAAACTCTTCTAATATCTATAATATTCTTGTCCCCAGTCCATCATTTTCATCAGGCACTTCACCAAAGGCGGCTTTGAGATATCAGGCTACATTGACTACGCACACAGATTAGTCTCCGAGAATTGGGCCTCATTCTTCAAGTCAGTACAGTATTTACTAACCAATTTGTAGGGAAAGATCTAATTAAAATCTGAATAAGAATTTTTCCTCCATCACCTGCTGTGGATGTCGTAGGAAGCGAATCCGGAATTTTCTAGAAGGTAGGCAGCTTCATCTCAATACTACAGCTACCAAGCGTTGTAACTCTAAGGCAAACACCGCAGAGGCCCATGTTCATCAAGGACTCATACTGATGATGGTGACTTCTCTCCAGGTCATGCAAGATGCTTTGGCCGAGAGACAACGATCTGGGATACTACCACTGGAGGCACGGTACTGTGAGGAGCAATATCAGCAGGAATTACAAGGTCAGTGACTATTTTGATATTCATTGTTTATCAGGAGTCCAAGTTCCAAAAAAAAATTGCAGTAAAAATACCACAAGCTCAAATAATATTTTTGATTTTATATGGGTTGCTTACAGCATCGTAAAACTGAAAAGGACTGACAATACTTTTTCTGAAATACTCTAAGTACATTGCAAGAAACATGAGCATCACGTTTCGGCGTTCGTTTATAATGCATACGAGAAGTACTCTCAACCCTTACAAAGTGCGACATGCCACAAAACTTGAAAACTTTTCAACAATCCAAATAGTATCTTCAAATGGTACGAGTTGTTGTTTAGAACTTTGCATGTATCAGATATTGAACGGATATGAAACGAAGTTTCGACACGAAACGCTCAATTGTTCACTACTCTCACAGAAACAGAGTCTGTATTTGAATGTAAAGAGTATACCAACATAACACAGGAGTTTAAAGACAGATTTTTTTATTTTACAGCCACTAATGGACCCCGACAGGGGTTTGCTGTTTCAAAATCGTCACGACCACAAAATTATATGTCCGGATCCTCAGCAAGACCCAGGCCAAAACACCACAAAACAAAGAATATTTTCACCAAACTACACTCAGATAGAAATATACGACCATGTTGTGAGAAGAAAGAGCTAGTATCCACTACGCTGTTTTTTGGCATGACGAAATCAATTAAACAAATACGCTCAATCAAAATATGTCTTTTTATTTCTAACTAAATATTATATAACTATTCGATACTTTAGTAGATACTGTAATACTGAACTTAGGTGACACCGTTATTGGTAAAAGTACTTATAAATATTTTTTTCTCTAGCGGTCTATAATCAAAATTTGATATAGGTAATCACTACAATAATTATCCTTTGGATCAGATCAGAATCATGAATAATAATTTATTACGTGGCAATGTGTGTAAATAATCATAGGCAGCTTACTACCAACTTTAAATGCATCTAAATGATTATAATATAAAAAAATATTTCTAAACATGAAAGTTATCATACTCTATTTGCATTGCACAGCGAATACAATGATGGTTATCATACATTTACAATAGATTGAATCAAAAGAGAAGAATTGAATCCTATTCATTTTAGTTAATTTTGAGATTGCGCAGTATCTTGTCTTGTTCTTTTAGCGAATTCTCTTGATGCACTTTGGACCTTTGCAGTACGTAGAGTTATTCCGAAAATGTCTTCGTGGTATCGGTTTTCATCCTGAAAAGAAGTTGTTTTTTTGTTGATCTTTATCATTATCATTATCATGTTTTGGAAAATTTATATAATCTACTTTTCTTCATATTATGTTCTGCATTAGTATACCTACTGCTAACATTTTTAGTGTTCTCTATCTTTATTTTAGCATGAGAAAAAAAAGGTGATATATCTTTTGTTACTCTTACCATTAAGTCAAGAATGAACTCTTCACATTCCTGATCAGTCATTTTGGCGTGTTTTTTGATAACAGCCTTGAGTTTCTGCTGAACTTCCTCGGCCATCTTACAGTCACCGCAAACGTAAAAATGGCCATTCTCTTCGATAAGCAATCTAGTTATTGCTTCTCCTTCATCTTCTAGTAATGATTGAACGTGTTTCTGTTGAAAAAAAAGTACCGCTTTACTATTTCTAGATATAGTAGTCTTTCAACTAATTATTTGTAATTAACATTGAACAATTGATGATTGAACAATTGATGTTTATGTACCTTATCAACACCTGGTTCTCTCGAAAGAGCAACCATTGTTTTGGTAAGCACTCCTTCAGCCAACGCTGCTTCTTTCTCTTCCTTATACAAATCCATTCCTCTATTCCTACATCCGAAGAAGAGCCACATCGGACCAGGTTTTTCATTTTCAAGCAACAGGTTTTTCATTTGATGACGTCTATGGTTCCAAAAACCTCTAAATGGTGCTATACCAGATCCAGGACCAATAAGAATTAATGGTGCTGTTATGTGTTTTGGCATGTGGAAGCTTGATGCACTGAAAATTAAACGTGAAATATTCTCAGATCGAATGGAAAAGGTTTAAAAAATGGTATGTTTTACATCAACAAAATAAAACCATCAAAGGAAACAGTTTATGAAACGCCAACATAATTAACAAAAGGTATTGATATGCAAAATCAAAGAGTTGCAAGAGCATGAAGTGCTCAGATTTCTTATCAGAATACGTGAAGCTATGACGTTATGGGACGTTAGCACTATTGTTGTATTATCGTGTTCTTATTATGCATCGCACTATACCTTGAATGGGAACTGAAAACTCACCGTCTTATGAATACAAAGAGCTCATCGTTAGGAGTACGACTTTTCAAATAATTAGAACATACTCCATAATGTATTGGTCCTTCACCGTCTGCAAATAATATAAATGAATATTGATTTACTATAGGTATTATGAATGCTGCAACATAGTTATAGCAAACAAATTTAAATAATCACTTACTTTGAGTGTTATACATCACAACAGCAACAGTAATATGGATTTTATTTGGATGGGCTAATGGTGATGACGATATTGAGTAGAATCTCGGCTGCAGAGGTGGTAGTAGAGCAGCTAATAGCGACGCTTGAGGTCTGCAAGATGGAAACTGCTCCAACACCTCACCCAAATGGGGAAAGTAGAAATGTCTCCAGTCATCGTATTTGTTTGAATCCTGAAAAAGATTATCAATGAGATCATCTTTCAAAAATTATGAACTGCATTATCAGCATGTTTGAGGTAAGTCTTACCGTTATTAGTTCTCTTATTTCTGCTGCTTCTTTTTTATTTGTGCACGCGTGCTCAAGATACTTCAGAACCCTTGTAGATGGTGGAGTGGTTATGTCTAGGAAGCGAGTGAACATATCTCTTACTGTCACTGTTGGTATCCTCTCATGTCGCTCCCACGTTTTTACTGAACCTAAACACAACCATAAAATAAATAATAAATACTGACTCTATTTATTTAAATGCTTTCTTTTTTCCAAAATCATACCTGTAGGTGTTAATGTATCTTTCATAACTTGCAACTGTACGGATTTCTTACAATCATCGACATCTTTAACTCTTTTTAAAACAGAATCAACTATTTCTTTACGATTACAAGCCAATACTCCTACGTGATCTCCTGGGTCATATTTTAGTTCAGTCTGCAAAACAAACATATATTAAGATTTAAAATAAATTACTATAGGCCACCTTACTTTCGCATTAGTTTGGGATTTACTAACTATGACATGGTTGGTTACCTGTGGTTCCATATCTAGATAAATTGTTTCTCTATCAGCTGTAAAGTCTCCTAAATGTTTACATTCCTGCACATTACATGTAATAAGCTGTTTTCGGAACCCTACTTCAAGTGCTGATTTCAATGGTATCACAACACTAGGCTTTCCAAATCTGACCGTTTCTTCAGTGAGTGGTACTCCGCCTATTGCTTTCTTAGCGTCTTTTACCATGTCATTTTCTTCAAGGCAGAATGTTTCACACGCTACCTAAAATAAAGATTTACCATTATTCGTAGTACAAAACAGTTTTAATTTCATAACAGTGAGTTTGAAAAAAACTTGAATACTTACTTGAAAGATATTAGACGACCATGATCTGAATTCTTGTTCCTGTCCAAACATTTCGTCACCACACGATATTTCTAAAATCCTTTCTCCTCCCAAATCACCTAATATTTTGTCAACTGTTTTTCCAAAGTTGCAGAATTTCGGGTATGCACTAGAGCCTAACGCAAATACTGCATAGCAGACGTTGCTCAGCGGCCCTATTTGTTCTATTGAAGACGCTCCTGCTGTACTACCTGCAATGCGCATTATGTTTTAATTAGGTCTATAAGTTTCAGTTTTAATATACCAGATATTTTATTTCAATAATGTTTACTTTTATTTGATTCGAGACGTGTCAGCTGCCGCTTGTATTCAATGCTCGGTGCCAATAC
Source organism: Thera britannica (assembly GCA_939531255.2). Lineage (NCBI taxonomy): Eukaryota > Metazoa > Arthropoda > Insecta > Lepidoptera > Geometridae > Thera > Thera britannica. The sequence goes on along the minus strand of OW618041.2, from coordinate 3,566,287 downwards.
ACTGTTCGATCGCATTACACTGTTAGTTCTCATCAACGATTTGGGTGTAGGTGTCTTGTGAAATCTGAAATAAAACTTGTTTAGTGCTTGTTTCAAAAGTACATACCTACTCATTGAAATAAAGACAAATCTATTTACCCGGCACTAGATGTGTTATCTGATGTTTGACTGTCTGAATTGTTTGATTCGTTATACAGCATTTGAAATAGATGTTCGGCAAAGTCCTATAACATACAAAAACTGTTGTTTGTGTGTGTTCTCAAATGTTTGTAAGTCCACGCGCCTTTCGCCTTTCACTCGCAATTCACTGTGATGTTTTTTTTTCAGATTTTAAACCACTTACCACTCCATTTGCTGGTGGTTCTCCATTTCCGAAGGTCGAAGTGATTATAAGAAGTAACGTCTCGTGCTCTATTGAGAACATGTCATATTCTGACATACAATGCACCTGTTCATGAAAAAAAAAAAAGGTTTCAGTTGTTCGTACAATCCATAATGAATCTTTAGAATTCTATTGATAGGCGATTTTTGCATAGTTATGAACTTTGAAACTAACCTGTGCATTAAAAGCGTGTGCAAAAATAGTTCCTAGCTCCTTCGCATACTGCTCAGATTTGCCTGTCTCCGTGGCGTATAGGATAGTCGCCTTGATGCGTTTCGAGAGAGCTCGTCCGAACAGTTTTGAAGTGAACTTCACCGCTCGGGCAATCTGCTTGAAGTGGAACTTTCTGTGAACTGTCTTTGTGCCTTCAGACTTTGTCCATTGATATGTTTTCCATGGTGATTCCTAGATAGTAAAGCAAAGATTTATTACAAAGTATCTGCCTGCTCCGACGTTACCAAATTAATAAGGGCAACGTTTTATTGAGTTTTGCAAACCTTAATTAGTTTAAGTTCGTAGTTAGACTAACAAATAAAACTACCGTATCATTTATCATGAACTTCCTTCGCCCAATTATGAGGCTAAAGGTTCAAGGGTCTTTTGCCTTTTCATATATTTTAATATAGTAGAGATGTCGTACATACTTGGTAATCATAGGAGGGCCGGAGGTAATATAGAGCCATTTCTTGGTGAAACACTGTTGTTAGCGATGACGACATGGGTGGGACTATCCATATCCAGTCAGCTGGACAACCTCCTCTGGCAAAAGATTTGTAGAAAATAAAATGTTACTTTATTTTCAGTCTTAAATTGTGCTTCAAGAAATATCAAGGTTACCCAATTATTTCTTTTGTTTGAGACTTTTAGTCAAACTTAGATAAAATTAAAACTTACAATTTATTTACTTTGGTATAATAAGTTGAGAAAACGATTGTAACGACTTAGGTACTTAACATACATACTTAACAGAAGTTGTATTATTTAGTAACTTATTTAAGATTTGCTGTTTTATCGAGTAGATGTAAATTTCCAAATGTTATTTAGATACTTACCGACTTTTGTTCTCGTTGTCCAAATGTTTGAGAAACTGTTCGGATGCAGAATGGTGATCGACTATTGAAACAATATCTCTGTGGAAGCTGTGGAGTACTGCTACGTTTACTTCAACCAATGCCTTGTCTTTCCACAGGGATGCAAAAGAGTTTGTATCTAATCCCATTTTTAAAGCCACATTCTGCAAATGGTTAACATGTTATAGAATTTCAATAGAAAAAAAAACAATTTGCATGGTAAGCCAGTAAATAAAATTCAAGATAGCAGTTGATAAGTTTTTGATGGTAACATAAAAGGTGTGAATCAGACATAGATTGGATGCAAAAATAAACAAAAACTAAGAAATTCAACAGCGATGTAACACCTTTTCTGAGGTGGATTTATCATTAAATACCGATAGCGACACATTCGAACATTAATACAGAAGTAGAAGAAAAAAATCTTACCTCTATAACATTAAGTCGGTTACTATCACACAAATTCCGACAGCCAATCTCAGTACCCATGTACCATCCGTTGAAGGCAGTGCCGGTGAACTCAAGACCACCACAGTCTAGTCTCATCCCGGAAACGGCTGGAAGGGCATACCATCTAAGCCCAAGATCTTTGAACCAATCGTAACTGGAGAAATAATTACATGTTTACAAACCCACTGTTTATTAGCTTCTCAAGCTGTTAGATATTGCATTAGCAATTCTCAGCAATCAGTTTAAGAAACAAGATAAAGCGAATTGCTTTATCTTCTTTTTTTATCCTGATTGCTAATTAAATTAGGTACTTTTTCTGCTTATAGGAATCCTCGTCACAAATAATTTAGTAGTTTTATTTTCTTGAAGTATACTGAGTCTCTGATTCAGATCCTAACGATATCGTAATAGCATATTTTCATAGCATATCGCTCATTCATCATAGCGCTCTATGTATGATGCATATACATAGTATCTACTCGTAACTTACTTTGGATGTTCGAGATTCACTTCCATGACTATTTCCCGAGGCAGCTCAAAGAATTCTGGATCCTTGCCATCAGCCTGTAGAACCAACGGTAGAATCTCCCAGGGAATCTTCTTTGGTTTCCATCCAAGCCTCTCACAAATCTATCAGAATAAAAAAGGTTGGCTCAGTATTTGTGTTATTTCGGTATTATTCAACATTATGGTTTGAATCGGTGCTATCAATTTCTGATTTGAATGCTACGATGACTCTTCACTTCTTATTGTTGTCAGTTTTGTCATCAAACCTCTAATTGAGAAGGTATAGCAATGAACCGGATGCTTCATTCTATCAATGAGGACCATCAAATTATTTTTTGCGGTGTAACGCTAGTAGGTACTCTGCGTCATGGATAATCGTCTTCGTCATTGTCATCAGCTTAAATAAGTTCACGGTCCATGTTGAGGCCGTGTGAGAACAGATCTTTTTTTTATAATTTTACATCTGTTGGTTTTGTTCAAACCTTATCAGTTGCTTCTCTTGGATTATACTGTTTTTTACGCACGCGTGTAATAATTTATGTTAACTTTTCCAAGGTCTTACCGATGTGAATTCAACTCTAGCCGGGTCACCTATGAAGGTTCCATCTGGATTCTGGTACCCAGCATAGGCGATGAGCTGGTGGTTCCATATGCGGTAGTCGTGCTTGCCGTCTGTCCGCTGTGGGAATATTGTTATTGCTGATCTGAAATACAAATCATTTGCAATCAAGATACAAGGCACCTAAAGGTAGTTTTTATTATGGTAGAAGAAGAGCGTTTTTACCTAATGTATTATTTTTATTTAAAAAGTTTAGGCCATTAACCTAAAATGCGTTACTGAGGTATCACACGATTCTTAAAATTAACCCTGTAATTATTTGTACTTACAATTTCTTACACACTGATTACCTTTTATGAAACCCTTATAGGTAAGGGGGTATAAATCTAAATGAAATAAAGCAAATACCGTGGTATAAATAAAAAAACCTTAGAAGGTTCATGCGTTGATTAGAATAATAGAGCGTAACATTGAGTTCTTACAATATTTTCGACCAAAGAAGAAAAGCTTAATATTTTTTTTGTACCTTATGTTTCCTCTATTTGTCGCATACTTGATGTGGTTGCAAAGTGCTTCGAACATTCCGCTTGCTGTAGTTACTTCTCTGCAGTCGAACACCTAAAAATATATAGCTAATGTATTTTGAAACGTGGCAACAAAAGGATCTCAACCTCAACCTCATTTTCGAGAACAACTTTTAGTTTTACGTATTTTGAGACTATAGTTGCCAGTTGTTTTTCATTGAGCTCAAATATTTGTGTGGTGAACACAGATGTTTGTTCTCTGTCTGGGTGTTATATTGTATACTAAGTACTAATGTATTTACAAAAAAAGCATATAAGTATCAGCTATCTGGTTCCCATAATGCAAGCTCTGCTTAGTTTGGGGCTAGATAGTGTTGTGTCGAAAATATTTTTCATTTTATTTTTTATTGTAGATTAACCAGAAAATCAAAATTTAACGTAGTACAGGTATCCGATTGCCAAAAAAGATCAAACAAAACTAAACTGTCAAAAATTTATAGGAAATATAAAATTTACAATTTCAAATAAAAAATGAGAGCTACAAACGCAGCTGTTCAGTATCAAACACAACAAACCCTTCCTGGTTTACCAACACGCTGTATACACTGTTCATGTAATGTATTCACTGGCTACAAAGTTTGTCAAGGGCCTTAGCACATTGGTGTAAATAAGGATACATGCAGTACAACCAACACCGCTAACCATACCCAACAAATATACAGGGTGTTTGGACGTATGCTAAGATATTTTACGCGTTGAAGGAAAGATGACAACTCTTCATAATCTATGTACTTTTTGGAGGATGATGCAACAGGAAAATTATCTATTAAATACCTACTTGTTTATTTGCACCAAAGCTTTGCACAGTGTGTGGAGACGACAGGCGACGCGACGTCAAAATCCTACGCGTCAGCCCGATATCCAATTTAAGTACCTAGCCGCCACAATAATGTTTTGGGGGGCAGATAAGATTATTTGCAACTTAATGTCTGTCTTGTTTACCTATATAGGATCGTATTTTGCAAAAATATTGAGAATTTTCCAAAAAATATTTTTTTTCTTTATTTGTGTTTGTAAAATTTGTCTGTTCCACCAATATTTTAAGTTGATTAGTAGGTCTAAAATAACTATGAACTACAACGTCGTACTGTTGCAAATAGTAGTGAGAACCCGCCCACCATACCGCATGACACAAGTTCTGTGTGCGTCAGACGCCGAACACCCTGTATTACCAATTCCGTGTGTTTATCTCGAGGAGGCTACTTCGTCTAATGACATCTCGTTTGCGACTTGTTATAAAGCTGACAACCCTAATTAAAAGTTTGTGTCTCTGCTCCACATAATTACTACATCCAAAGAGTACACAACACAACCAGTGAAAGTTTTGTTACATGAAGGTGTTTGTACAGCTTCGAGACAGTAAGATTGATCAATAATGTTGCTGGTATTTGTTTTCACTGGGCATGTTAATAGATGTTGTTGTATATTCGAACCAGTTTTAGACGCAAAGCATAACTTTACTGAATCATCCCTTTACGTTACGCTTTTGTCTTTTAAAGTTGGAACCTAACCCTTAAAAATGTTTAAGAGGAAGCATTATTCATGTCCAAACATTTATAGACACGATAATGTCAATTTTATTTATAACTATACTTATCTATTTAGCCTGTTGAGTATAGGTCTCTTTTTTAAGCGTCCTTCTCTTCAGTCTTGTGCTAGTCTATACCATTCTTGATTTTACGTAAAAGATAAAGATTATAAATGATCACAACTTTACCTGCAACTTCTTCCACTGTATTCGTCCAATACACCTGGATGCGTTCCGCCATGCTAATTTCGCTCCAAACACCAACTCTGACGTCTTCAGCTGATATGTCCCCCGGTCTTTCAGCTCTTCTTTGACTGCATTTAACCTTGATGTGTGAGCTTCTGTATTTTCTCTGGAATAAAAATCTAAAATTATTGATTTGTTTGTTATTTTTTTACCCGTGTTGACACTGAAGTGTAAAAGGGCATAGGCCTGCCTTTCTCCTACTCTTTGCGAACTAATATTTTTAATGTTATATTCCCATATACTAGGATTTATTTAGAATTAGAAGATTAGGAAATTGCCTAACTATACTGCAAAGCTCCATCATTTTCATTTAATGTCATTAGAAAATAGTCGCAAATTTCATGATCTACTGTATCTTTTCAAAATTATCCACTCGCATATCGACTCTCCTTGCTTACTTTATCTTATTAATCTAAATATAAAGCCTAGACCTCGGCAACCCTTTCAGAACACTTTCGCCCTACAAGTCCATTCAAACAACACCTCCTATTATAACCCCGTTGTCAGAATGTGTCGCCTATTTAACGATTTATTGATTAAATACAGTGATAAAATTGATATCTTTAACAATAATCAAAATAAATTTAAGAATGCAGCTTTGGCCACTCTTTCATTAGAGTGTGCCGAAAACTCAAATTAGTTAGTTAATTAATTCTGCACTCTCTTCGAGTCTTAACTCGAAGTGTGTGCACTTACTGTAATAAAATAATTGTATTAGTACACCTAAGTTCCAAGTAAATGTTAGTAGGTGATTAAAATCACCTACTACTAGTTAAGCCTGGTTACACGCTATCTACATAACTTTCCTGTTCTATGCATTCTGTGTACGCATGTTTTGGGCTGTTTTGGGGTACTGTCTAGCTCATAATTTAATAATATTTATGCCTGTAAATTATCGATTGTGCTCTGTTTTGTGTACCTAATAAACAAATAAATAAATAAATAAATAAAATTTATTGTGTTGTCCATACACTGATTTCCATTGAGTCCATTTAGGGCGGGATTTCAGGCTTCATCATCTGCTTATAATCATATAAAATTTACAATTTGCCTCACGATTTTAATCTCTAGACATGGTGCTTCCAGATCTCTCTGTTTGATTTTTTGAAGATCATTCCAGATATCAAATAATAGTAAAACAATATTTATAGCAGTTCGCGTATGTTGGTTTTTAGTCCTCCGTTTGGTAAGTCTGGCTTCTGATTCAAAATATCTAGATTATAAAGACTTCATCATGAGAATCATATAAAGTGACATTTTACTTTACATGATTCTGTGTGATAATAACATCTCAGACTTCCTGATTATCAGAGGTGGGTGGCACCACACAGCTGGCTAGTTGAACTACGCATTCTGTTCCTTGACCTTAATTGATATTGTTATTACCCACCATATTGAAGTAAATTAGCAATTTGTATATCACATCTAGACATCTTACCGTGAATTAACATTGTATGGGTTATTTATAGTCTTTATTATCATCACTAGATTTATGTTTGTCTAGACAATCTTGTAAGGTCTAAGTAAGTCCGAAGTGCTTGCGATAATATTTGCCTATGCATTATCTATACAAATGATAAAAGTAACTTTATTTTGTTATAAATGTCGTTGTGGTTTTCCTGAACGAAGTTAAGATTGGTCAGTCTGTTTACATCATAAATCAATTACGTATGATTTCTTATTGTAAATACTAAGCAATGAAAATTATCATTATTAACTAAGAATGATTATTTTATTTTCTGATCATTATCATAATCAGCCTGCAGAAATTCACTACTGGACATAGGCCTCCCCTATTCATTTCTAGGAAGAACGATTCTGAGACCCCACCATCCACCGACTCCCGCTATCCTAACAAATGATGGTTCTTTATTGACATGCTCATCTTCAAATCAGCTACTAATTTTACAAGCTACATCAGGGACCTTGGACCTTCTACGGAGTTCTTTATTTTTGATTCTATCATGTAATGAAAATCTCTGAATACCTACTACCTTTCATAGGTTGTCCTGCAACTTTAAGGTTATATTAAGACTGCCTTTATAATTACCTTCGTATAGAAGCAAAGTATTGTCCTAGGAACACTTGCGCGTCTTCGTATACCTCTTCTGCTGTTCTTGGAATGTCTCCTCGATTTGGGATGTCCATTACACTTGACTGGCACACTTTTTCGTTGCATTTTGTGTTCTGGAACGCAAAATTTAGAGTCAACTTTCTGGAGAATTAAACATTGTGAATAATGGTGTTGGTAATGATGAAGTGTGATGTTTTTTAAAAATAATTTCGTTTCAAAACTATTTTTAGTGAAGTCATTGTGAAGCAGTACTGAAGAACTTGATTTTTATCAATGTATATAAAATTATCTGATAGAAATGAAGAATATATTTCAGTGCTCGAAACCCTGTGATTAAGTAGATATCTACTTCGGGTATTGGGAAAGATTTGCATTATATTTCGCAATTTCATTGACATATTTTATTAATTAACGTACAGTATTCTTTTAAGATTAATGTTCAAGATAATAATTAAGTTAAATAACTTGAAAACCAACATCATGATCTTTTTGATCGAAAAATCTGTTTAAATACAACCGAATTAAAAACCACCTCTTATTTTTAAGTCCGTAAAAAATACAGTGTCATTTTAAATGTGTGAATTCCTTAATAAAAACGGTTAGCTTGTAACAATATAAATATTATACCCACACACTAATGAGCAAATAATATTAATTTACGCAGGTAATGTGCTTACCGCGTAACAATAATATCTAATTAGTATTCTATACGACTTACATAAATAAATATGAAACCATAGATACGTAGAATTAGTTGAACAGCACACATATTTTTTAATAGCTGTTTTATTTAACATGATGATGTCAAAACTTCCTAATCGTTTTAAAGATGACTGTTATTTGACAAAAAACTGTTGTTGTTTGAAGTAGGTACTAATTTCATGAGAAACTGCGAAACTAAACACATTTGTATTATTTATCTTTTTTACAAATACATAATTAGGGGAGGGTGGGGCAAAATGAAGCTCGGGGCATAACGGGAAGTTAGCTTGTGTGCATGGCACACACGCGTATACGAGTCAACAGCGGTGCCATTCACTGGTTGTTCAGTTGCCGCACGTGAGTCAGAGTAAGCGGAACGTTTCGTTGCGTGTTTTTATGTCGTGGCTAACAAAAACAGTTTTTGAGAGTTTTGTTATCCGTTTTCATAAAATATACTCTTGTGTAGTGAGGTAAGTACATGACCTGCATTAACTTTTATACCATAAGTCATTGGGAGTGGTATTAACCTATTCAAATTCAAATTTGTTTTTGATGAATTCTTTTGAGGTTAGAAATGGCCGACCTATTTGAAAGAGGTAATGTTTGGGGCAAAATGAATGGGGCACAATGGGATGGTATATCATCAAGGAAAATAAGGAAAATATTCTTATTTTCCTTACTTTCCTGCACCAAAGAAGACAAATGACCAAAGAAAAATATCCAAACCAAATAATAAAAAAAAGGCTAAGAAACAAACCAAGGGAAGTCACATTTTCTAGTTCATCGGAAGAAGACGAAGATGACAGTGCTTGCATATATTGTGGTTATTTGTATTCGCAGACAGATGAGGGTTGGGTTTCGTTTAGCTCTTGTGCGGGTTGGGCACACAATTCCTGCACCGGATTAGACGAAGATGATGATGAGTCACACATTTGTGCACAATGTTTGCCTGACAAAATTATATCTTCATTTTGCCCCATAGCGTTTCCTGTTTTGCCCCGACCATGGGGTAAAATGGGAAATTTGACACTTGGTGATTAGTTCCTCATAATTAAGAAAACTAGTTGATTAAGCCTAAAAGTACAAATTAAAATAATAAATAAGAGTATAACGAAAGTTTCTAATTAAAAAATTTATTAAAAATATCATTGATTTCGTGTACATGATTTTTTTTTGCTTAAGTATCCCATTTTACCCCACCTTCCCCTACCTACATTTAAATCATTTTAACCAGGTTTATACCTCACCTACCCTAGTTATAGATAGAATAGATACTTGGAAGAAATAAAGTTTGAAACCTGCAATACTGGAAAATAAAAGGCCCATGATTATAAAAAAAAAAATACCATAGTAGTTAGTTCAATCCATAATACCAACTTTAGTAGTGGTGAGGATGGGCATACAGCCTGTCACGTTTATAGCTCCAATATGGTTGATATTAATAAATCCTTTCACCACACTAGTTCAAAAGAACCATAAATAGGTCCAAAATAATGCATTATTTTTATTTTTAAAGAATCTTTAGCCAAAACGCACAAAATTTAATCGTGGTAAACATCCCATTGTTCATGAAAATAGTGTTAGAAACCATGATAGTTTCAAAAGTTATAACCTTAAATTAGTTCTTGGTACCTATAAGATCTGAGATGAGATATCTACCGTATCGTATAAAAATCAAGAGAATAAATATAGCGTAAATAACAACAAATATAAGTATAGAAAACTTTCCGGAAAGTTACATTAATAATAAATTCAAATAAAAATTCCTATGTCTAACACAAGCGTGCAAACCATACGCATAACTGTCTATTAAATGGATCAATTATTCTCACTGGTCAGTAAGATTTATTCAACAATGACCACAGCGATTCAGTTCGTAGTAATCCTTTGCTTCTATAATAGTCCGGTTATCGATACTAGGTAAAGATATTAGACGAGGTACACATTCTATCAACCACTCTGTAGCCATTCGTGAGGACTGGTAATTGGCTTCTAATAACAACCTAGACTAGATTAATTTGTTATTAAATTTTATAAAGCTGTTGGTCTTCCTAAAACAAATAAATAAATAACATTCGTCACAGCGACTACACCCGGATCCAACAGACACCCTATTTATTAAATTATAAAGATTACAAATCTCTAATTACAAGGTAGTAGTTTTCCAGTTTCATAGTTCATAGGACCTTTAATTACTTATTAGTATCTTCAACCAAAGTGCCATACACCGATGACTCAAGATTATATACGCCACGGGTGGCTCTAACTGAATCGCGTAGTGAGGTATTTATCTAATCAAAACACTTCAAAGCTTTTAGTCATCAGAGTTTCGGCTAATGCATGGACAGAATCGGAATATTGACACCTCGTTATAGAATTATCGTGACGGCTGATAATTTCGGATGTTCGATCACTTTTAATATTTTTAGGGCTTGATTCATCATCTCTGAGTAACGGTTTACATGTCGAAAACAATTGCTTTTTTTTGACACACCAAGAAGGTTACGATGTCTGAGTTTTTAATAAATTCAAAAAAAAAATTATAAATTCAGCATCATAGAGGCGGATAAAAATGGCTTTTGCACTCAGATAGGCCTTAAAAGATAATTTTGGCAAGTTGAGCTCTCACTTAATTGGATTCGTCAAATAAACCGTCACACTTAATTCAGCGCAGCTAACTTCTCAGATTATTCTTAGAAGCTACCATCTAATGCCATGCTATTGTGATGACTGTCCTACACTCCAGGTTCCGGATTCGGTCTGCTTACGTCTTTGGGTTCGTGGTTAAGAACCTCCTTAAAATGTATACTTCTTTATTCACCTCTTTTTTAAACACATACTAAAACCCTGTTATTTCAAGCTTACACATCCTATTTTTTTTGTGTAGTTTAAATTCGGTATTCTGATTCTAACGCGTTACGTGCCACTAAATAGCTCTTCAGGCGGTTTGGAACGAGCAGGTGCTTATTTTTTTATTCGAGCGGTTTCGACCAAGCAACTTATTTTTTGCCCACTCTCTAAAAATCTGTAATACTTTCGGGAAACGATTGGACTGACGTAAAGCTGGTAGGTTTATAAAAAAACATTGTTTAGTTTTTGAACTACGAGTAAGGTTGGTCTGTTAAATCTACTCATTCATTTGTTAGGAAGGCAAAGCACTAAGAAAAATTCATAGAGATTTGACTAATAGCCTATTTCGTGTATTACAAATTGCCTTATTTAATCCGCAACAAAAGTCACCAAGTACGGCTTGCAAAAAAAGCTAAGCGCAGCAACAAATTACCACTCTTTTGACTCAAAGGTTTGCCGAAAGACCGAGGATTTCCGGTTCCGCCCATTAGCTGATCACTGTAAGTAATTAGTGCTACAAGAGCCACTGAAAAAAACACAAAAGTTTTCTTTAATAAATGTTTAAAAATACGACTCTATTTACGGGTTAAATATTTTTTTACGCAGATATTGAAAAATATATCTAATTATATTAATTTGTGTCTGAAAACGATCCCTAGAGATGAGGCCGCCCATCATTGTGCCTATATTTGTATATGTTGTATTTGTATGTTTTTTTTCATATTAAGTCTTCTTTTATGTACAATAAAGCTATCTATTTATCAATGTGTACCGATTAATTAACTATTTTATTGTATGTATACAACTGTTGGATTATAATTGTTATATTTTTGGAAAAGAGGCACACTGGAAAGAAGAGATCGGTAGAATTATGGAGGCCTATACCCAGCAGTGGATGATACCGGGCTGGGATTTTGATGATATTTTCGTTTCGATTTTAATTTCCAGTGTGAATATTTTTCTTCGTTATTGATATTCATCGTAGCTAAGATATGTTATACACTCAAAACTGCTTCTACTTCTTCTAAATTCGAGAAAAGGACATTCGAATTATTAAGAACTAGCGGCTGCCCGCGGCTTCATTCACCCCATTCCCGTTACGCCCCGTTCTCATTACTTACATCCGTTCTCAGTTACAATATCTTTATAAATTTTAGCTTATGTGCTATTCTGATGTATATGCTATATTAATGTAAAGTTTTATTAGCATCCATGCAGTTGTTTTTACGTGAAAGAGTAACAAACATCCATACATATACATACACACAAATGTAAGGTCTCCTGAACCGTTTTTTTAGTACTTACCTAAATATAATACGTAGTACGTAATATGTAGTTTTAAATATTAGTTGTTTTTTCTGTCATTATGTAATTGTGTATATTATGTTCTTGAATGATTGTGTACCTACTGTAGAGGAAATGGGAGTCTTTATCCATGGCGGAAGGTCCTGGAGACTTGTATTACAGGCTATCTAAGCCTATCTCAAGCTCCAGTCTCTTGCAAAGTGGGTGGACACATCTCATCTAATTACTCTTCCTATTACATCTTCACCATACATTGTGTTCGCTACCTACTTTGTGAAAGAAAAATAAATGCTTTTATTATTATATATTATTATTCATCCATACTTCAAACTTTCGCGTTTATAATATTAGTAGGATTACTTTTTCAATTCATTTGTTCGCTTGGTCTAGCCGTGATTCCGTCTATTTACGTCATCTAGCCGGTCAATTTTCTTTTTCTGATTGTTTAGACCTTTAACAATGAGACTGTGTTGCAAAACGGTATTCCCCACGAAATAAAGAAAAGCAAAAGCGTGTTGGCTGCTCTGTGGTATTCCCCATATCCGTGTCTGGTCATGCCGCTTCCGTGACTACTTATAAGTACTGTCATCTGCCTAAGTGATACGAACTAGGTACATTAATCATGTTCAAAATGATTTCTTGGGTATCTATCGACATAAGTCTTGTGTTGGTCTAAAGTAATCTATATTATAATAAGATCAATTGAACTTCACGTGTGAAGTTTGATCATTATTATATGATTTAGCTTCATTTGAAGATATAAAAAGGTAGACTATGTAGTACTTTCAACCTACTAGGCAACTTCGCACATTAAAAAGAATAAAATCGAGTTCGATTTTCAAAACAAAAAGTGACATCCAACCTCAGCGCTGCACCTCCTTCAGCTTCATTCTTTCAGAGAAGACAAAACTTTTCAGTTCAGGGATCAGGGAGGGCGGGTTTATATCTTCAAATGAAGCTAAATCATATAATAATGATCAAACTTCACACGTGAAGTTCAATTGATCTTATTATTATATTTCTTTAGCTTCATTTTTCAGATATAAAAAGGTAGACTATGTAGATGTTTAGAGCAAAAAGTTTTGTCCATCAAAATAGAGTTTTATGAAATAAATATTGCCCTTTTTTAACAAAAAACCAAAATATTTATTTTATTCTTAAATCTTATAATTATGACAACATTAGCTTAATCATTAGATAGGATTGCTCTTGCAAAATCCCCATTATAAGAAATGGGCCGCTGATAAAAATTTTCAAATGTTTCTGATGTTTTTGTCCAGCCCGCCGTTTTTCGAATAACGTCAAGAGATATGCCTGCTGAGCTGGCTGCTGACGTGGACGCATGCCTCGTGCTATGTGCACCGAACACTGATACGTCCACGCCGCTGTCGGCCAGCACTGTACACAGTACACTGAACACTGTGCACAGTATTGCATTAACGTGTTCTTAGCAAGCGACGCGATCATTAAATTTAAAGTGGCTTCCGGGGTTCCTCTTCTATAAAACGCGTGCCGGAGAGTCTCACTGCAGCCAGGGTAGCCTGCTGCTGACGCGTCCGTATTTACTGCCGGGGAGCAGCACGTGATTTGTTGTAGCTGTTTTTTACTTGTGGCATCGTATTCGACGCTCTTTGCGTCGCTGAGGATGTCCTCAGAGCACCTCCCCTCCCCCCCCCTGTTTGACGACGGCTGATAGCGGGAAGGGGTTGTCCAGTTTCCCTGGTAGGGTGTCCGCATTGCTGCTGCTGGTTGTGCTGTAGAAGGCACGGGGGCTTTTTGAGCCCCGGTAACTTTCTTAATTTGGAGCCCTTGTTTTTCTATTGTCTTAGATGCCTTGATCTTGTCGGCCAATTTTGCTGCCGAAGAGTGTTTCATCCCTTTCCATGTCTTGCATTAGGGTGATGAATGATTTGTCTAACGCTGGTGTAATTAGATTTATTCTAGTCTTTGTTTCCACAAAATGGAGGTCTGAAAGTATGCGGCAAGCATCAGACATAATCTTGACAGCCTGTACTTTGGTTTGCTTGTCTTCGCCACCAGTAACGAGTATATTCATGGCTCGACTAACAGCTGTTATGCCGAGGCCCAAGAATTGAACCCGAGAAGATTGTCGCAGATATTTCCGGATTTAGCATTGGAGCTCTCAAAAGCTTACAGTTTTCAGGAATCTTTTGCTTTCATGTATTTTCTTGCCATAAATAGGCGTATCTGGAGCCGAATCACCTAACGCAGAAAGAAATTCCACGCCAAGTTCTTCTGCGTGTTCTGCATCTGTGGTAGTAGGCTCGGGTGGAACCTCCACATTAAAATTGTCTTGTTGAGGTGTTTCCTCGTTTATTGTCTTTGCCTCTTGGTCTGTAACAACGTAAATTCCGTTTGTAAAGATTTGAGGTTAGACAAAAGATGAAAATATAAGTATATAGGTATATGGCAAATTTGGCAAGTTTTATCATGCGCACTTGATGTGCGGGCAGGTTTTTTCCGCAAGTAGGTCGCTGGTGGGCCCTTTTTGCGTGACCCCTGACACGTGTTGCTCGAACTTTTTTAGGTTCTACAACACACCGGTTTCCTCACGATGTTTTCCTTCACCGTTTTGAGAGTACTGGCATAGTGCACATACATTTTTCGACAGAAAAACTCATTGGTACACGAGTGGATTTGAACCCACGACCTTCGGATCGGAAGGCGGGGCCACTACCACTAGACCACCAGTGCTCTCAAATATATAGGTATATGTATATTTGTTATTATTTTTCTCATCAAACTGGTCATCGCCTTGACTCACGGCCAAAACCTAGACCTTAAAATGTAGGTAGGTATGCCTTCGCCTTGACTCACGGCCAAAACCTAGACCTTAAAATGAAGGTAGGTATGCCTTCGTGGTGACTCACGGCCAGCACCCCGGCTCAGAACTTTCCTTCGCGTTGACTCTCGGCCAACACCCAGGATATTAATGTGACTTTGTAGACACAAAATAAGCACCCTTGTAAAATAATCGTTTGAGAAGCTTACCTGAATAAATGTAGGTAGGTATGCCTTCGTGGTGACTCACGGCCAGCACCCCGGCTCAGAACTTTCCTTCGCGTTGACTCTCGGCCAACACCCAGGATATAAATGTAACTTTGTAGACACAAAATAAGCACCCTTGTAAAATAATCGTTTGAGAAGCTTACCTGAATAAATGTAGGTAGGTATGCCTTCGTGGTGACTCACGGCCAGCACCCCGGCTCAGAACTTTCCTTCGCGTTGACTCTCGGCCAACACCCAGGATATTAATGTGACTTTGTAGACACAAAATAAGCACCCTTGTAAAATAATCGTTTGAGAAGCTTACCTGAATAAATGTAGGTAGGTATGCCTTCGTGGTGACTCACGGCCAGCACCCCGGCTCAGAACTTTCCTTCGCGTTGACTCTCGGCCAACACCCAGGATATTAATGTGACTTTGTAGACACAAAATAAGCATCCTTGTAAAATAATCGTTTGAGAAGCTTACCTGAATAAATGTAGGTAGGTATGCCTTCGTGGTGACTCACGGCCAGCACCCCGGCTCAGAACTTTCCTTCGCGTTGACTCTCGGCCAACATCCAGGATATTAATGTGACTTTGTAGACACAAAATAAGCACCCTTGTAAAATAATCGTTTGAGAAGCTTACCTGAATTGTTTTCATCCGAAGATGACTCCGAATAAATAATATACCGTTTGCGCACATTAGGTGCACGTACTTGTTTATCCCGCAACTTTAGTATTTTAGATTCGTAATAACGAATCTTTTCATCATTTTTGCGTTTCGGCATTATTACACAGTAGAAATACAGAGAAGATTTTACAGAAAAAACGCTTAGAAATAAAAATATTTTTGACAGAAGAGACGTGCTCGTTGCCTCGCACGAAAAAAGAAAGAATGAAGCTGAAGGAGGTGCAGCGCTGAGGTTGGATGTCACTTTTTGTTTTGAAATTCGAACTCGATTTTATTCTTTTTAATGTGCGAAGTTGCCTAGTAGGTTGAAAGTACTACATAGTCTATACTCAATACTCAATACTCAATACATTTATTGCTTTACACATGGTTTAGTTTGTACATACATAGTTTTTAGGTGTAAGTAGGTATCACATGGACCCTGCATAGGGTATAGCAAACATGGAGGCAGGCCGAGGTTTTAAGGTAAGTAGGTACTTTCGATTAAATTATATATATGTAGTTATCTTGATATTTAGGGTTGTGATGTACCTTATCTTGGTAGGTAGTTATCGTGCCGGTTATTGTCTAGTTTTTGATGTCAAAATTTTATGCAGGTATCATGTCAAAGTCGGATTATATAATTAGAGGAAATGTCAAGTTTTTATTTAATTACGTACTTACACAAAATGTCAGATTGTCATTATTATTTGTTTCAATTGTTATAATTATTCTAGATAGTCTTTGATGTCTACCTTTTTATATCTGAAAAATGAAGCTAAAGAAATATAATCTACTTTATCATCATTAACCATTTCAGTCTATTTGTATTTGCAGATAAGTATATTTCTTTTGCCAATCTTTTTGATCTCTTGTGAGTCTCAGCCACTGATTCCCTTCAATGCCGTTTTACTGACAGGGTTTTAACCTAGGTCTTTGAGCTCCTTTTGGTTTGGTCATCATTATGTGGCCACCATTTCCCATCGTTATTTCTTTTCGGGTGCTCTACATGTTTCTCACTTATCGATCATTCATTTGTGCTAGCAATTTTTAAAACTATCAACTGCAATTGTGTCTTGACTTGAAAGATACTAAATAAGGGTTCCGTTTTTGCCATTTGGCTACGGAACCCTAAAAACCTGAAGATCTTCAGAGCATTAGTTAGGTACATCCCGGACACTTCCCGGACACTCGACCATATCCCATACAAAAGCCGCGTTCTACCTATTACGAAGCATACACAAATGTCGGGCCATATACGCACGTCTGTATGCGGTTCTTACACGGACGTGCGAGTAGTGTGTCTTTTGCTCAAATCAGGCTAACCGCAAGCCCGCGGGGTGCGGAAGCCCGAATTTGTGTGGGGTTGTGTCCACAGTAGCCGTTTTATACGTAGTAGGTATTATCGAAGTCGTGATGAGGCTGTTTCTTTTTTATGAAGTGTAAACACTTTATTGTGGGTGATTGTACTTGAACCTAGCAACTACCACGGTAGCTATCAAGTATTCTGCGGGTCAATTTGTCTCGCGCGGTCATTACACGGTTTCGTCATCGCAATGATATTTCTAAAGATAGTTGATCGGCATCTGATTGTTGATTGAGTATTATTGGGAGCAAATTGAAGCGAGACTGGAAGACTAAAGGCATTTTAAAATAGTACAATTCCGAAAACTGCAATTTAGAACGCTTTATGTACGTAAATAAAGCGTTCTAAATTGCAGGTTTCGGAATACAAAGCTACTTGCTTATTATAAAAGTACCAACAAAATAATTTCATGTAGTGAGAACTCCGTATTTCATTTACATTTTTGTGGTACCTATATAAGTAGGTACAACAGGCAATCATGATATCATCTGTGAAGCAGCATTGCTGTGTTTTAGTTTGAAGGTTATGGATACCGGTGAAATTACTGGTACGTGAGACTAAACATCTGTATGCCTCAAGTTGATGGACACATGGCAGTGCATCTTTTGACACGTTGCTGGCGTGTGTGACCTACGAGGCAATGCTTTTGTTAAAAGGCGAGCGTTACAACTTAATACAGGTGTTGAAGGCAAATTCCACATACAATCAATATAGAAATAATAGAAACAGAGTACAACTTTTTACACAACTTTTAGATCCTGAGTTTAATAATGCTAATTGCTCCGATTAACCAATTATCTGCTAATAATTATAGCATTTGCGATAACTTATCAGAATTGTATTGTCTTGCAATGATAACCTTGCATCTAATAGTTCGATTCATTGTTATGCATATTTGAGAGCACTAGTGGTCTAGTCGTAAACCCTTCCGATCCTAAGGTCGCGGGTTCAAGTCATGTGCACGTATGGATTTTTCTCTTCCAATTATGTATTTACAAAGTGCAAGTGCTCTCAAACGGCTAAGGAAAACATCGTGAGGAAACCCGCGGCTTAGCCACTTCCGCACGTATTGACCATGTCTTTTCTGTGGATTTGGCCGACTAAGCTGTCAGGGTGGTTATGGTGCTGGGCAAGCCTGCTCCATCTAAAATTCTGTCGAGGCAGTATGGCGTCCCGCAAGTAAAGGCATGAACAAAAACCGTTGCCCCTGATGCTTATAATTCTTCTAGAATAGAAAGCTTGTTACCATTAGTTTGAGATTTACTCGATCAGTGTCTCTCTCTTTTGTATGGAGAAAAGATTAGACAGCAACAATAAGTTAAATAGAAACGATCGAAACAAGTTGTTGTCTCAACTGTGTCGATGCATTACTCTGCGTCCATCAACTTGAGGCATACAGATGTTTAGCCTCACGTGCCAGTAATTTCATCGGCACCCACATCTTTCAAACGGAAACACAGCAATGCTGCTTCACGGCCAAAATAGGCTTGATGGTAGTACTTCTCCGGACGAGCCCATCACAAAAAGCTCTACTATATACTACTACACCTAAAAATCTAAAATAAAATACCTAAGTATTTAAAAAATATACAACGTGTATCAAAATATGTGTACTATCCTGAAGGGGGGTGAATTTCCACCCCCCGGGGAACAACTTTTGTTCAACGACTTTTCGAACTTCGATTGGTATCTCTGAAAAAAACTGCAACGAAGTTTCAACATGAACAGCTGACTTTATACAAAGTGACAACCCTAAACTCAGCTACAGAGGTAGTAGGTAGTAGTAGTAGACCTACAGTAGGTCAAGGGGTAGGTGAGTTACAAGGATAGGGTTGTCAATTTATTTAGGCATTATGAAATTAAATATTTTTGTATGGGAAACTGAAAATAGGAATTTTTAATTTTCTCCCACCCACAACTGATCACCATTGTGGTCTGAAACCCCCCACCTTCGCATAGTACACATATTTAGATACACCTTGTATAGTTAAGGTGGATTATAGCTAAGGATGCTTTCTCACTTTTCATCAGGTGTGATGGCAGCCAATGACATCAATAATAAAAAAAATACGTCCTATAAAAACTAGAAAATAAATAAATTAAACTGAAGTAGGTCTGCAGTGTCGATCAGCAGGGCTAGCACACGGGGAGGATAAGTTGTCTTTCCACCTTTTTTATCTACTTGACAGTAGAAATAATTCTCCTATCCACCTTACATAGCACGGCAACAGGGATAAAATGTTTCCACTTGACGTTTACCGTGGACATTATGTATTGCTATTCCCGCTTCATAGCATGGACTAGGGAAAACGTGGATAAAATCCTCTCCGTTTGACGTAAGACAGAGAATAACTATCACCTAACTTTGAAGGTGGGTATAAAATATATTTCCTCTTTTACAATATGTCGCGAGCATTTTATAATTTTCGTTTGTCCCAACAAATGGAAAAACATCAAAGAAAATTACATAGGAGGGCTCTAAGAGATGCTAGTAATCCTACATAGGTGCACTACCTACTAAGTATAACGCTGGTCCGTGACGCCGGAGTACAAACAAAGGCAGCCACTGCGGTGAACAGCACCATAATTTTTCAAGTGAATTAAAACAACAAACAACAACAACAATATAACAACATACAACATTTCCACAACATAGATTTAAAATAGTCATAAAAAGAACGAATGAACGATGATTGATGCGACAATAATGATTAATTTCTTATAATGCAACAATAAAATAGGAAACCTTCGAAACGCTATTCCCACCGCCTTTCCCCGTGGATACGCTATCCACTGGCGAAGTCAGCCTGTCGATTCCAGCAACACGGCTCAATTGAGTGATCGCTGAATCCGAGTTCCATTTTCAAAATTTTCAAACAAAAGTCTACAACTCGCATCGATTTACGCGATTTGTGTTGCTAGAATCGAGACGCCCAGCTCGGAGGTCGGATAAAACTGACAGCGGGGAATAAGTTTTTATCCTTTCCCGGGGATAACTTGTCCTCCCCGTGTGCTAGCCAGGCTGTAATAATTATAAGTTTAAAAAACTTGAGAAACCGACTTCATTGTCAAACGGCTAAACCGATTTTAATCAAATTTGTTTGGAACAATCTGGACGTAAGAATAACCTTCCAAATAAAAAAAATAATTTCTAAATTGGTGCATAAATGACGGAAGCGTGCAGTTACAAACATTAAAAAAAATATTTAAAAAAAAATGGCAACACCGATTTTAATAAAATTTAAATGGGACCAATCTGGAAGCAGTACCTTTCAGATAAAAAAGTAATTTTTCAAATCGGCTCACAAATCACGAAGTTATGCGGTAACAAACATAAAAAAAAAAACAACTGAATTGAGAACCTCCTCCTTTTTGATTGGAAGTCGGTTAAAAAGCTGTAAAATATTGCTGTGACAGCATTTCACTCATCGCCACCGCACAACGATTAGACGTCCTCAAGGCTTTAGTTAAACAAATTATTCCGTATAATTATTACTTCAACAACCCTTATTAAGAAAGCTCATCATTTAATTTTATAGACTTTTTAATTATTTGTAAACAGAAAAAATACTATACCTTAATTATATGATCTTTTATTTTATGAACAGAATATATTTGCGTAAAATATACTTAATTTGCATATTTTTCATCATTAAAAGCCCGGTATTTGACAGAGTATTTATGTCCTAAGGGGGTATTATGTTGGTCGATGCTATTCTTATCTGTTCATTATAATAACTGTATCTGTATAAATATTTATTATTTAAATATTCTGTATTGACTGTCCGGCAAAGTCTTTGCATAATTTTATGATAATAATGCAAATGAAACTAAAAGCACGACAAAACTACGATAAATAATAAACCAGGAAGGTTTTATTTTTGACAGGTGTCACAGCTCAGTTGGTAGTAACTCTGCCTGCTGCGCCGTAGGCCGTGGGTTCGAACCCCAACAAGAACAAATATTTGTGTGGTGATCATAGATGTTTGTTTTGTGTCTGGATGTTATATTGTATTCTAAGTATGTATTTACAAGAAAAGTATTATGTCAGCTATCTGGTTTCACATCGCACAAGTTCTGCTCAATTTGAGGGGAGGTAGTGTTGTTTGGATTGTCCAAAATATTCATATTAAAAATAAACAGAGCATCACTCAACAAAAGTTTTAGACGAAGGAACTAGCTGCAAATTAGAACAAATCAGCCAAAATAACTAAATAGATGCAAGATCTCATCAAGACCGTAATCCATATTATGTTCTTCTCTACTCTACTCCTTTCAGATCTATTTAATCTGTGACACCGTCTGTCAAGTATCTATTCACTAAAGCTCAAGAAGGATGAATGCCTGTTCTATTGTCTATCAGCTAGAAACTTCACAGACGGCTTTAATTTGTGACATTATATTCACTCCACGTGCTAACGTTTGATACCCTCTCGTTGCGTATCCATAATTCCATAATTGATTTCGTTACTGACGAAGTTTAGGTATTTGCATACCAAACTACAATATAACTTTGCGAACATCTTTACTGTCTTGTGCGGCTTTAGCAAAATTTTGACACGCTCGCTGGGACTGTGCCGGGATCTAGCAAACTATTTCCATCATCATCAACTTATATCCGATATGCAGACGTAGGTCTTTCCCAAGACATGCCACTGAGCTCAGTCTTTGACTCTTCTCCTCCAGTGCTTGCCAGCTATATTATACAGATCTTTGCCCCAACTTGCCATGGGCATAATCACATTTAGGCTTGGACGTACATGGAACGCCGATTTGAGTTTTTGTAATATAATGCTCACTTGAAAGAAAAGGAGAAGGAAAGAAAGGAACGGGAAAACGAAGGATAAGCTACATGAGCCAAATAAAAGCGAAGATCACTGTCATGTCGTATTAGGAGGTCAAGGATTTTGCCCTCAAAAGAAATACCTGGAGATATTTTTTTTTTTTATGTAACTAGCTGATGGAACAAGCATATGGCCCACCTGATGTTAAGTGGTAACCATCGCCTATAACAAAGCAATGCCTCGTAGGTCACGCACGTCAGGAACGTGCCCTACGATGCACTGCCCTGCGTGCATGAACTGGAGGCATACAGATATTCAGCCTCACGTGCCAGTAATTACACCGGCACCCATACCCTTCAAACCGAAACACAGCAATGCTGCTTCACGGCAGAAATAGGCATGGTGGTAGTACTTCCCCGGACGAGCCCTTCACAAAGAGCTCTACTACTACAAACATACATTACGCCGACGGGAGCCTAGCTCTTAAATTGGAAGAAGATGCTTACTTTGTATTCTCCTTACACACATACTTAGCTTAGCACGTGCCTCATCAATAGCTTTATGTTATAAAAGAATACGCTAGAATATTTATTGTATTATATTTTTTACGCAAATTGAATGGGATTCCCTAGTGACATTAAATTTTACGAGCTTATTAGTGTTATATCTGAAAACAAGTTTGACTCGTTTTTTAGCAAGTCGCTTATAAACTCCTACGCAGATTGATTTATTCACAAAATTATATTTTTAACTCTATTACAATAGAGGTAAAGGTCACAGACATATTATGTAGTTCGTAGAAATAGTAAGTTGATGTGGCAATGAGCAGGTCATATAGCTCAAAGAACCGACAGCCGTTGGGGAATAAAGGATCTCGAATGGCGACCACAAACCGGAAGACGAAACGTATGGGCGCCCATCTACCAGATGGACTGACGACATTGTTAAGATCGCGGGAAATCGATGGATGGAAAGGGCTCAGAATTTTTCTTCCTGGAAATGTATAGGGGAGGCGTCCAGCAGTGGACTTCTTCAGGCTTATAATGATGATGATGAAAATAGAACAAAAAAACCAGTAAGTATCTGAGTAGATATCTAGGTATAGCGATTAGGTAAAGATTATCCAAGAGTTAATCTAGGACACTCCAACCAAAGTAGGTACTTATTTTTGCTAGCTATTGCTAGATGGAAACGGTGAGCACGGGGATGGATTGTGTAGTGAAGACACTACACAATCATAAATAATTTATTATCTGTGAATTTAAAAAGAAGGTAATGCATAAACCTTGGAGGAAGAATATCAATACTCTCCTATTTACGGTAAATAAATGTCAAAGTTTGAGTCGGGCCATTTGGGCAAAAATACTTTTACAAAAAAAGTATTTATTCATTAAATAAATATTCATGTATTGTGTATAATGTAGATACAAATCACAATATTTTGTGAGCTAGGTATAAGATAATTTATGTATTGGTTATTGAATAATAGTGAATTACGAATATATTTTGACTATGACTATTTATCGTCACTGATGCGTCTCCGCGGAATGTGACTAACCCTTAACCAACCGGGATAGGTTAAAGTATTAATTAAGCTGGGGTCGCAGCGGTCTACTGTTCATGCAATATTTTGTGCTCAAACTTTAAGGGTTAATTTGTCATCCCTTTTGAATTCGAAGCATGAAATTTTGCTGTTTGTTGTCGCGTATTTGGTTCGAGTTGAACTTTATTTTTGTTTATCTTTAATTGGAGTTTGATTAAATTTTCATCATCGTGATACTTTGGTTTTTTATTGCTATCTTTTGATTAACTAGGTAGTAATAAACAAATAGGTATTTATCGACTACATAGTAAAAATACTTTTACGTTGACGCAATATTGTTATTTTTTAAAATAAATAAGTCTTTTAGAAGTTTCAGAACTACAAACACTGAAATAGTGTTATTATTTTTATAAAAAAAATAAAAAGTGATATAAATAGATGTACTGATATTTTGTGTGTGTATTGTTTTTGATTTTCTTTTTGCGAGTTTTTATTGTAGGTATGTTTCCCATACATGTACCTACAACTAAAATACACATCTGTATTTTTGTACAAATTGTGCCAGAAATCTTCTTTTTCTTAGGGTCTCTCCAATAAAGGTCATCTTTTAAACTTTCTCTGAAAAAAATATTGTTGGTTCCAACAATAAAACTTTAACAGGGGAGAGCCCACAATGGTGTATAGTCCGTGCGTCCATGTTTTTATTGTCATCGATCAAGTTGTCAGTACAACAATATTTCTATTGTCAAGAAGTACATTGTCATTGCAACAATGATTCTATTGTCAAGAATTAATTTGTCATTGCAACAATGTTTCTATTTTATCAATAAGGCGTGTTTTGATACTTGTTACGCTAGGCGCCTCTGAATAAACCGATGACAAGACAATACCTACTTACCGCGCACCTTGAACTGCAGCTTGCGTCAGCGCAATCAACGCGACGCACGACACAGTTACAGAATCACCTAGTTTTAAGATTTTGGAAATGTACTCATTCTGTTCTCACACTTAGAGACTCAATCATTGGCAAAATTAATTATAGATTTAAATTAAAAATCTTCTTTCCTTTAAACCCGGTCGGCAGCCTACGTATTTGGCGCAGGCACGGATATTTTAATTTACTAAAATTAAGAAAAAGAACCTACTAGTGCTGTTGTTCCGGGTGGTGATAGTGGAATCAAGAAATCGATTCTGCTGAGCAGCTGACGACGGCGACAAGAAAAATGCAGTAAGTCCTTGAATCTTTCAAGTCCTTGCTTAATCCTACCTAAACTATAGTCCTTCCTTTAGTGTATCCCATATTTTTTTATAACGTTAGTAATTAACTTCCAAGATTTTTCATCCAAGAGAGTCGAGGAATATTAGGTTAGGTAGTAGGTTAAATAGTAGGCTCAGTGTAATAGACGAGCATAGAGATATAGAAGAAAGCATGGCTCAGCCTCCAGCTTCCGCCGGCAGTAACCCGATTGATATAATTTTTAAGTCCTTAAGACTTGTGCCAGATTTCGATGGAAATCCGCACGTATTAACGAGATTTATAAATCTCTGCGACCAGTTGGTCCTGGCTCACTTTAAACCAGAACCAGGCAACGATTTGACCAATCTAGCGCTTGTAAACGGAATTTTAAATAAAGTCTCCGGTTCCGCCGCTAGATTAATAAATTCGAACGGGATACCAGATAACTGGTTAGGTATAAGGAACGCTTTAGTGAACAATTTTGCGGATCACCGTGACGAGACCGCTCTTTACAGTGATTTATCCTTAGAGACCCAAGGTTCGAGTACCCCGCAAGAATTTTATGAACGATGCCAAAACTTATTCAGTACCATAATGACGTATGTTTCACTTCACGAGAACTTGAAAAGCACCATCGACGCAAAACGCGATTTATACCAAAAACTAACTCTTCAGGCCTATTTAAGAGGACTCAAGGACCCACTTGGATCCAGGGTACGTTGCATGCGACCCGCTTCGATGGAAAAAGCTTTAGAGTTTGTTCAGGAGGAGCTCAATACTCTCTACATGCAAGAGCGCAGTAGTGGTTCAGCTAGTAAGAAAGACTGGCGGCAGCCAAACTTAAATGCAGCCAAGTTCAATCTCCCTATTCCCAACTATGTCCCCAGACTGACTGACGGATTCGGACCAATGAAACAACCCATTTTTACCATGTCTGGTCCATCTAGGCCCAACCCCATTCAAGCTTCACCTAGTCAGGGTTGGAGGCCTACATTTCAACCGCAACCACTACGTGGTCTTACTCACACGCAACAAATGTTCCGCGCCCCTCCACAAAATTACAACCCGCAAAATAACGCTTTTAGGATGCCTTATAGACCCCCACAGCAACCAAATAATTTTGGTAATACTTCGCGTCCTACTCCAATGAGTGGTGTTAGTAGCTATGTAGAAAGACGTCCACCAATGACGGGAATGACAGGACATGACTGGAGAAAACACGGGAATCCACCCCCGACTAACTACTTCAAAACTCGCGAAATTAACTTCAATGAGTTTGACGAAAATGACTATTACCCCGAGTATCAAGACTATTATTCGGGGGAGCAATGCCCCGATTATTACTACTATGACCAAGACCAGTATTATAACTCCGAGACCCCAGTAGTAGAGGAAGTTGTAGATCAGGCCTCTAATGAAAATTTTCAGAAGGAGTCGAAATCCGAAAAACCAAGATAGAAGTCAATTTCCACATTCAAAGGCAACTAGGTTACATCCAGATAGCAAATCCACCTTTAAAGTTCCTAATCGACACAGGTGCTAACCAATCGTTTATAAGCCCTGATGCCGTCGAGAAATACTTTCGTCACGTTCCTTTGAAATATGATCCATTTGAAGTGACAAACGTGCACGCGACTAGTATAAACAATTATTCTGTAACAATGCCTTGCTTCGAGGAATTTAATGACTCGAATGATATAACTTTGTACGTCTACAAGTTTCATAATTACTTTGACGGACTTTTAGGCTTTGATTTACTTGACGTATGGGACTCTAACATTGATTTAAAAAATAGGTTACTGAAAACTCGCTATACACAGATACCTATTCAGATGTATGATTCTAGAAACGCTAACTTGTACGAGGAAATTATTCCAGCTAATTCGACTAAAGTAGTTAGATTACCAGTTAATACACATGACGGAGAAGTATTAGTAGGCAACCAAACGATTTGTAATTGCCTTATTTCAGACTGTTTAACGACGGTTCAGAATAATAGGGGCTGGGTAGAAATAACTAACCCTACGTCTAACGATGTAATATTTTCTATGGATCGTCCTATTGAAGCTGAAATATTTAATATTGAATGTGACAGTACTGAAACTTTATCAGACCGCGCTAAAGATGTTTTATCTCGTCTACGAACCGATCATCTTAATTCGGAAGAACTCGCCAATTTACAGCGTTTGTGTTCTAACTACGCGGATGTGTTTTATCTTGAGGGCGAATCACTTTCGTTCACCAACAAGATCAAACATAAGATTAGGACTTATGACGAAATTCCAGTACATACCAAGAGCTATCGCTATCCTTACGTTCACAGGCAGGAGGTCAGAGATCAAATAAATAAGATGCTTGATCAAAATATTATAAGGCCATCAGAATCTGCTTGGAGCTCTCCCATCTGGATTGTACCAAAAAAAGCAGATGCCTCCGGTAAAGTTAAATGGCGTCTTGTCGTGGATTTCAGGAAAGTTAACGAGAAAACGATTGATGACAAATACCCTATACCTAATATAACAGATGTATTGGACAAATTAGGTAAATGCCAGTACTTTACGACCCTTGATTTGGCCAGTGGATTTTATCAGGTTGAGATGGACCCCTCCGATGTTCATAAGACAGGGTTCAATGTAGAAAACGGGCATTACGAGTTTTTAAGAATGCCCATGGGGTTGAAAAACTCACCCTCTACCTTCCAACGGGTTATGGACAATGTCCTCAGGGGCTTACAAAATGAAATTTGTCTAGTATACCTTGATGACATCATCATTTTCAGTACTTCGCTTCAGGAGCACATAGTTAACCTCGACAAGGTATTTAAACGATTGAGAGAATCCAACTTCAAAATTCAAATGGATAAATCCGAATTCTTGAAGCTGGAAACTGAGTTTTTAGGTCATGTTATCTGTAAAGAAGGCGTTAAACCAAACCCGAATAAAATTAAAGCTATTGAAAATTACCCCATTCCTAAGACTACCACTGAAATCAAACGTTTTCTCGGCTTGCTCGGATATTATAGGAAATTTATTCCAGACTTCGCTCGTATCACTAAACCACTAACCCAATGTTTAAAAAAAGGTTCAAAAATCACGTTGGACAACAAGTACACCAGCTGTTTTGAGCATTGCAAGACACTCTTAACTAATGATCCAATCTTACAGTACCCGGATTTTACACGTGATTTTATATTAACGACTGATGCATCCAACGTAGCTATAGGTGCTATCTTATCACAAGGCACTAAGGCCTCCAATAAACCGATTGCATATGCATCGCGGACTCTTAACAGCAGCGAGTTGAATTACAGCACCATCGAAAAAGAACTTCTAGCTATCGTTTGGGCAACTAAGTACTTTAGACCGTATCTCTATGGCCGTAAATTTCTAATTCTCACGGATCATAGGCCTTTACAATGGGTAGTGAATTTAAAAGATCCTAGTTCAAGGCTTACAAGATGGCGCTTGAAGCTAAGTGAGTATGACTATAAGGTCGACTACCTACAGGGAAAGTGCAATACTAACGCCGACGCGCTATCGCGAATAGAAATTAATAATGAGGAGCTCATGTCGATAGCAGTTAATCCATCGGAAACTGACCCTGAGTTAGATGAATCTCGAACTTTAACTGCTACAGAAACTGAAGCTGGTTCGAGATCTGCCACTGTTCATACAAATAGCGAAAGCCCCATTTTAGAGGTCCCAATTTCAGATGACCCCCTAAATAGATTCACGAAGCAACTAATTTTCAACGTTGTAGGTGACATTAAGAGTAGACCAGTAGTCACTAAGCCGTTTGACACGCACACACGAACATCTGTTCAAATATCTGCATCTAATATAGAGGAAGATATCATAAATGCGATCAAGGAGTACGTCCACCCTAAGATAAAAACCGGACTTTTAATAAATCCTTATTCGGCTATGTACACTATCGTACCTACTATACAAAAAACGTTCAAAAATTCGGCAATGAATCTGACACTAACTAAAACGGAATTAGAGAACGTTAGGGAATATTTAAAGCAGCAGGAAATAATTAATAAATATCATGAGGGGAAGACCAATCATCGCGGCATCAATGAATGTTACTTAGCGTTATCTAATAAATATTACTGGCCTAAAATGCGAGAACACATTACTAAATTAATAAACCAATGCACTATCTGCGGCCAAGCGAAATATGATCGCAGTCCGATAAAGCAACAGTTTAAGGTGGTACCACCCACTAGCCGGCCCTTTGAATTAGTTCATCTAGATCTTTTGACTATTCAAAGCGAAAAATTCTTAACCATTGTAGATGCATTCTCTAAATATGCACAAGCCTATCATATAAGAGACGGCACGGCTGTTAGTGTGGTTCAAGCCCTATTGAATTACTGTACTCATCATGGTATACCTATCACTATAGTAACTGATAACGGAACCGAGTTCACAAATCAGCTGGTTGCGGAATTTGTGAAGATGCATAAAATTCAGCATCATAGAGTGGCTCCTCATTCCCCGAATGAGAATGGTATTGTTGAAAGGTTCCACTCCACGGTACTTGAACATCTCCGTATTCTAAAATTAGGACAGAAATCTGAATCAGTAATTAATCTTATGCCATATGCCCTTCTGGCTTACAACAGTAGCATCCATAGTTTCACAAAATGTAAACCATTAGAGGTAGTAACGGGACACTATGACCCTCGCGATCCCTTTGACGTAGACCTGTCCGCCCATTTAATCCAACAGTACATGACTAATCATAAGAATAAGATGACTAAAGCCTATAACACGATTCACGACATGTGTAGTACGACTCGTAAAGACCTGACAGACCACCGAAATAGAGAACGGGAACCAGAGGTTGAGTACTCTCCTGAACAACAGGTTTTCGTGAAAAATCCGTTTGCTTCCCGACAGAAGTTAGCTCCCCGTTATACACATGACGTCGTAATGGCAGACCTCCCTATTCATATTTATACTAAGAAAAAACGAGGTCTTATTGCCAAATCTAGGCTAAAGCGTCTCCCTAAAAATGCCCAATTGTTACAAGACCCTCGTGATAATTCACTTGCTCCTGGTACCAGCTTTGATATTTAACAGAGAAAAAGTGTTCAATTTAGACATTGGAGAATATTTTGATATAATTAAGTTAGGTTCATATTATGTAGAAAATAATATAGTTATAGTTTTAAATTCCCAATAGTGCTTTCATCGTTGTATGTTATGTATAAATTATCAATTATACCTAACAAACACCATGAGATCCTTACTCCTCCTTTCCCATACCTAGCTATCCATGAGAAAGATTTCAAGCACATTGAGGCTGAATGCCCGAAGACCAGTAAATGGTACCTCTGCGAGGAGAAGAAAAACCAGCAGAATCGATCACCAGACGACTGCATCCAGCATCTCATCTCAACGCAGCAGCGAAACGACGCATGCAGCCCTACCACTATCACCCAGTCCAAGCCAGCATACGAAGAACTCGATGAGAAACACTACACCATCAGTTTCCCTATCTTAACAAAAGTACACCTATCCTGTGGACAAAATCTCTACCAAACCCTACAAGGCAGTTTCCTCGCTATAATTCCCAAGCAGTGCTACTTAGAAACACCAGAATTTACGATATCCAACACCAATGATCGGTTGAAGGGTCAGGTATTGAAGATAATGGACTTGCCCAAGAACAATGTCGTAACCCCATCTGCAACTCCTTCATTCAAACTAAACTCTATCAACCTGGACCAGCTTCACGCCACTAATAGGAAAATAGCGCTACAGTCCCCACTTCACCTGCAGAAAGACACCGAATATACCCTATACCCCACAACGATCCCTATGTATGTGGTTCTATCCAGTGCATGTGCACTTGCTAGCGTCCTTTTATACAGAAAGTATAAACTTAAAAATAATTCACATAAAGAACAGAAAGCAAGTGAAAGCCAAGCTGAACCTGATCACCAAGCAATCTATTCCCTACCATCTACAGGAAGGGTTGACCGCACTCCAACCCCAATCCCAGCTCAATTTACAGCAAGCTTCAATACTCGCTGTTCTTCGGGGAGAGGTGTTACGCTAGGCGCCTCTGAATAAACCGATGACAAGACAATACCTACTTACCGCGCACCTTGAACTGCAGCTTGCGTCAGCGCAATCAACGCGACGCACGACACAGTTACAGAATCACCTAGTTTTAAGATTTTGGAAATGTACTCATTCTGTTCTCACACTTAGAGACTCAATCATTGGCAAAATTAATTATAGATTTAAATTAAAAATCTTCTTTCCTTTAAACCCGGTCGGCAGCCTACGTATTTTACTACAACAATGTATCTTTTGTCAGCGGAACTAATTTCGAAAACGAAGGACTAAAAATGTACAACCAGTAGGTACGAAAGACCCCAAGTGTGAGGGGTAAAAAAAGAAGATTTGATAAGACTGGAGTTGATCCGATGCATTCATCGGATCAACTCCACTCCAGTCATCTCAAATCTTCAAGGGAATCATTAATCCGTTGAATACAATTTCATAAAACCACTTCTACAATATAAGGAAACGCCGTGCGTTTTCGTCAGCGCGTTCTAGGATCGTTACAATTTTAGTCACGCCATCTAGTTCTAAATTTAGTAAGCAGCTTTTTTGTTAGTTTACTTTACTAACAATGTTCACATTGACAAACTTGCAATGTTCCATTTTCCCCTCAGCGACATATTTATTATATGACAAAAGGTAGTTGAATACTACGACTATAGTTATTTTGCTAGGTTGTTTTACAATGTTCACATTGATACACCTAAAACGTTTTATTGTTATATAATCAATTTTTTTATTAACTTTGATGTAAGGACAAAGCTAAATTGTTCCTTGCACATTAAACGAAGGAAAATCAGCGGACAATAAAAAAGTTGCTGAACTCAACAAAGCTCTTTCTGCTAAAGTAACAGAGTATTTAGTTGCTCCAACAGGAAATTTCTGACAATGCATTTATTGTGACTTTGTTGACCCATTTTTTTCTGTGTGTAGGGCAAGCCTAAAAGGTATTTTACTTTCTCGATCCCAGTCCAGAAGAGCAAAGTCAGAAATAAGCAACTTTTTTTAGTACTCGTTAGTAGAAGCTAAAATTGTTAGGGTGCAAATTATATTAAAACTTCTCCGTTTACTTAATAGTACTAACACAAATTCCAGTAATAAATTAATTACTTCACTAACAAAGCGTTCGAGAAACTCGCTCATTACTTAAAGCGAACGGTTTCGCCACAACCAGCCTTTGTTATCAAATTATCACATGCATATCGTGCGTAGATATTGAAACCACTTGCCAATCAAATTTCAACTCTATGACTAAGCACTAAGGTTCATGAGTCTTGCTGGTCGAGTTCTCACAGCCTTGGGACGTCTTTAGGTATTATGTGACCAATATTTTGGGCCAACTGTTGAATACCAAGTGAAGTAGTTAACATAATCATGCTAGTTAGGCAAATTGGTGTAATTTTTCCAGGTAAATGAGTCAAAGGGCTGATCTATGTGGTTAACATACATAGATGTTTGTTCTCTCTGGGTGTTGTATGGTACAGTCGCGGTATGAAAATGTTCGCCTTGATCAACACATTTTTAATTGACATAATTTGTGATGTTAACTTATCGGTGTATTCTGTCTATTCAGTTTCAAAAGGTAGTAGGTATGTGATCGTGATACGTTGAACAAATCAAGTTGAAAATCGACGAACATTTTCATTCCGCCACTATACTCTAAGTAACAAGTAGGTATTATAATATCAGCTAGGTCCCATAGTACAAGTTCTGCTTAGCTTGGGGCTAGATTCTAGATAGTGTTGCATGAATTGTCTACAGTACTTCTTTATATCATTTATTTATTACAACTTCAATAACTTTATAAATATTAGCATAAAATCTATAGTTCCTTGACACCTAAAAAAACCTCAAAAATCAAATGATTTTGTTGCACCTAAAATTGTTTAGCAAAAAATGTGGATTTACAAGATTCACATCAATAAAAACTAGTAAGAAATATTATTTAACACCAACATTTACCTGCTTTACTCAATAGTGCGAGACGTATTATTACTAAGTATTTTTATTATAATATTGCATCACGCATCCTCCGAATTTTCCATTGAAAACCCAGTTCATATTGAGTTTATATTTTAGACAAGCAATTATATTTTTACACTATTTTTATGAAACAACGGGATATTTACCATGATTAAATTTTGATGAGTTGACTTCCGATATTTCGGCACAGTTGCATGCACCATGATCACGGTTCAATCGTGATCATGGTGCATGCAACTGTGCATAAAAATAGTGTTAAAAACCATGATAGTTTCAAAAGTTATATAATTATTTTTACAGTTTTCTAGGGTTCCGTACCCAAAGGGTAAAACCTGTTACTGAGACTTCGCTGTCCGTTTGTCTGTCTTCTGTCACCAGGCTGTATCTCATGAACCGTGTTAGACTTTGAAATTTTCACAGATGATGTATTTCTGCTGCCGCTTTAACAACAAATACTAAAAAACAGAATAAATAAATTGTGAAGGGGGCTCCCATACAACAAACGTGAGTTTTTGCTGAACATTGATAACAACAACAGGGGCCTAATTCTCGGGCCGATCTTGATCATTTTGCACTTTTATCTAATTGCTCCTTTTCTAAGAGAGAATGGATGATTTCCTTGAGTAATTCATCATCGACCTCATCGTAGAAGCCTCGACAGCTACGATATACGGAAAACGTAGAAAAAGTGCGGGGTTGTGCCAATGTCAATGTTTATTTAAGGGACATTGAACATCTCGGTCGGCCCGAGAATTAAGCCCCAGGTAGACGCGTGAAATATTCACAGATGTAGTAAAATATCCACTTTAAAAATGAATAATTAAATAAAATCAAGAGCTCTAAAACGTATTTTTTTTGCCATTTTTATAGATCATACGGGACCCTTTGTGTGCGAGTATGCGCAAAGCAATAAAATGCCATCCATGTTATTTTTGCAATGATTTTTACCGATACGAAATGCTGTCAAGCAAATCATGTACCATTTACATAATAAAGCAACTTTCATGTCCTTTTTCTGAATTGAAACAGCACGCAAATAATACAATATGTATAACACCCAGACAGAGAGAGACAGAGAAAAAAATAAACGTATTAGCAAACAAAAGTTTGCTATGCGTGTATTTCACATTTACTAGTGCTGATGTTGTGGGATAGAGTACTACATGGTTTTGTTTTTAGAGAAATGTGGATTCCGAGCGGAATACGCTGTTGTGGTTTTAAGCTCTCTGTGTTAATCTGCTGAAAATAAATGAAATTAGTTCATAAATGGTGAAGTTAATCGTTAACAAACATTAAATTCGAATTATTTGTATTCGCCTAAAAATAAAGATTGAGCGTAGGGCAAAGCTTTGAGCAAAGTTTCGAGTTTGTCATTATTTCCGGAACGTTTCGATTTAGGATTTTTTAAGACAAGAGTTATTTTTGCTATGCATGCGCCATCTTAGGCTGCATCCTCACTTTCCATGAGGTGTGATAGCAGCTTAATGCTATCTATATCTAAAAATTGACCGAAAATTAGAGATGGGCGCTTACCCGGTAAAAACCCGAACTTTGGGTATTTACCCATTTATACCTAATTTTACCCACCCATTTTGAATTAATACCGGGTAAAAATTCAAAACAACTTTTCTATTACTGAAGTTTAGTTTTAGTAGGAATATTATGTTTTTATTGGTAAGTATTCATTCTGATCTACAATGGTTTAGTATTAAAGGTAAAATAAACCAATAAAAATACATTTCACCAGTGTAGGTAACTATTAAAAACATATATTTTTGATGAGGTGTAGTTTTAACTAAGTATATAATTATAGATCGAGTGAGCAAAGCGAACGAAGATCTTTCAAACAAACCGACGTAATGAACAAAATTGTAAGAGAAAAGAAAAGTGGCGAAACGTTAAAGTTGCTGGTGAAAGACACGGTGGGGTAGTCATGTAACCGCACTAAAAAGTCTAAAAAATACAAAAACAGCCTTATTGGTCCTAGCTATACACGAAACCACGGTACTATTGCCTTCAGAAACAAAGTCTACACTTCTGGATGAAGATTTTTGGAGTATGATAGAAGATTGCATTGCAATTTTGGAACCAGTTACAGGACCTATTTTCAAACTTAAATCAAATGAATTTAATAAACACATTTAAAGATATCAAATCAAAGATGGAGTTCATTTTACCCAATATGGTGATATTGGGTACAATGAACTCCATCTTTGATTAAAAGATCGATTGTTTGTGATCATCACCTAACTAGCTGTTACCCACGACTTCGTCATCGTGGATATTTGAATTCGTTTTTAGGGTTCCGTAGCCAAATGGCAAAAACGGAACCCTTATAGATTCGTCATGTCTGTCTGTCTGTCTGTCTGTCCGTGTATGTCACAGCCATTTTTCTCCGAAACTATAAAAGCTAGACTGATGAAACTTAGCGAGTAGATGTATTCTGTAAACCGCATCAATATTTTTACCCAAAAGTAGAAAAAAAACAAAAAATTTGGGGGGTCCCCATACTTGAAAATGAAACTCAAAATTTTTTTTTTCATCAAACCCGTACGTGTGGGGTATCTATAAATAGGTCTTCAAAAATGATATTGAGGTTTCTGATACCGTTTTTGTTTATAGTTTGCGCGAGAGACACTTCCAAAGTGGTAAAAAGTTGGCCCCCCCATAACTTCTAAAATAAGAGAATGAAAAATCTAAGCAAAATATATGATGTACATTACTATGCAAACTTTCAACGATATTTGGTTTGAACGAGATCTAGTGAGTAGTTTTTTTTTATACGTCATAAATCGCAAACCGTAATTTACCTTTCGACGAACTACAAGAACTTTTATATTATGTTACTTGTTACTACGGAACCCTTCATGGGCGAGTCCGACTCGCACTTTTTAGTTTGACATGACCAACTGCTAGTTACCATTGTTTTGAGCTTGTACTTAGAGTGTATTTGAACTTGAAGGCGAGTGCTGTTGGAGCTGACTTTTTTCAGCAGCGTTTAGATGTTTCCCGCGATTTTGTCTTAGTGGTTATCATCGGTTTTTTTGTTAACCTTTGTGTGTATTCAAACCTGGTGACAGATGCTGCGGCAGCTGACATTTTTTTAATGTTTTTTTTTTGCGTATTTTGTAAAGATCTTTTCGTGATTTTCTTCTATTGGGTAATTTGGGTAATATCGTATTCGTTGGTGTATAATCGAATCTGGTTTTTTTATTTGACATGACCAACTGCTAGTTACCATAGTTTTGAGCTTGTAGTTTAGAGTGTATTTGAATTTGGAGGCATGTTCTATTGTAGCTGATTTTTTTTAGCTGTGCTTAGCTTCGGTATGATAGGTGTTTTCCGTGATTTTGTCTTAGTGGTTATCATCGGTTTTTTTGTTAACCTTTGTGTGTATTCAGACCTGGTGACAGCTGCTACGGTAGCTGAAAATTTATTAATGTTTTGTTTGCGTATTTTGTAAACATCTTTTTCGTGATTTTCTTTTTGTGGGTAGGTAATTTGGGCTTTTGGCAATGGGCGGTCTTACCGCTATGAGCGATCTCTTCCAGACAACCTTTGGATGGACAGGATCATTTGGATCGATTCACGCAATCTCAGTTCGGGGCGAACTACTAGTTATTGTGATGAGTTTCATTGATGAGCACTTAACTGAAACGATAATTAGTGCGCTATTTATTTATATTGGACCAAATAGCACACTAATTTATCTTCTGTCATTGGTTTTATTTGTCAAAGCATGTATCATAAAGGTTTAATAAGATGATATTTACCATTTAAATACATTGTTAGTACTTTTTTAAGTATTTAGATTTTCTAGGATTATAAAAATGCAGGCCGAATTTTTACCCGGTATTAATAAAATTTACCCGGTATAAATGGGTATTTTTAATTTTTAACATTTCTTCCCTTCCCTTTCCTTTTTTACCCTTCCAATTTTTACCCACCCGCCCATCTCTACCGAAAATGCTTTTGTCCCGTTCTCCTCACTTATAGGTCGCATATTTCAACCGATTTAAGTAAACTTGATTCATTTGAGGAACACTTAAATAGGCAAAAAAGACGCTAGTTGATATCTCTAGCCGGTAGAGTCTACCGTGTAAGATTCGATTTCGATGGTTCTTTTATTATTTGAACTTTAAATTGGTCTCAAGAAATCGGCTGTCTGTAAAGATGGTTTACTGACGATAGTTGAACGTGACAACGTCATGCAGCTGTCCACGCGGACGCATCGCTCACTCAAGTAGGAGAGAGACAGATGTCGAACGCTGCCGAACGCGGAGGCCGATTGTGCCTCTTTGTCGCTCGTTCCGCGCTCTCGCTTGCACTTCAAGCCTAAAATGGAACGCATCAGAGCGAGGTAACGCCGCATGTGTCATGTTTTTTCGTGCGTGCAGCCGGCTCCATCAAATTATAAGACGTCACGTCAAAAAAATTGGCCACGACCTGATGAGGATTCTAGCATGATGATGAGTCGAGATCGAATAGCTCCTCAAAATGCAGTAAATTGCTCACTTTTATTGTGCTCGCGAAGCTCACAGCCACTAGTTATCCGACGGATAGCGGTTTAGAATGGTGAAACCCGCCTTAAGTTATTCTAGTATCCGGATGCTTATAGATTGATGATGACGTGTAGTGACAGCGTCTGTGCGACTGACGTGAATGATAACGAGAATTCTTTGAACTTGTTTTAATTCTAATTATAAGTGTATTAAGATGCAAAGTGTACTTTGTTATGTCAGTATCAGTATGCCTACCACAAGCTCTGTCTGGCTCTGTCTATGGCTCTGGTTTTGAGTCTGTATGAGTGTTGACTAAATCAATCCTACGTCGAAACGTCACCCACACAGTATAATACACTGATAAACACTCACTCAGACTCAAAACCAGAGCCAGAGACAGAGTCAGACAGACCTTGTGGTAGGCCTACAGACGTATCTCTATCTACCTTTTGTAATAAATTATGTACAATTTAAGTTGGTATCAAATCGAATTACCTCATAGATTTTTATCATTCATGGTATTGTTTTTTTATGAATTAATGAACTTAATAATCATAAATAAATACTTAATATTGTGGACAATGCACACTACACTATCAGCCTCAAATTAAGCAGAGCCAATACATTTTTTTATTAGTACATAACTTAGAATACAATATAAGACCCAGTCAGAGAACAAACATCTGCGTTCACCATACAAATATTTGTTCTCAGTGGGGATCGAACCCACGACCTGCAGCGCATAAGACAGAGCTACTACCAATTGAGCTGAGAGGCCAGTCAAATCTGTATGTTAAAAGTTTAAGATGACGTTAATATTGGCTCATTATGTCAACTTTATAGTAATCAAGTTGACTAACCTTTTAAAAAGGTCTGCGCTAATTATTTTTGGTTTCCCAATCGTTGATATTTATTTTAAGATTTACTTACTGACTGTTTTGTTTTTTAATAAATGAAATATTTCTTTAGATTTCTAATTTATGATAAATAAATATTTTTTATTGATTTTGTAGTGTTTACTACGCTTAAAGAAATAAAAAAGATTCGCGAAGGAAGGTCGCGGTTTCAAATCCTCTTAACTTTTAGGACATTATAAAAATCTGAGTAAAGATTTATTGCATCATTCTGACCTTTAATATCCTCTTAAACTGATCTGCAAGATTTCATTTTGTTTTGTTATAAGATCAAGGTTAGCTCGTTAGAACTATTAACTCCTGTTAAGTTTTCCTTATCATTTAAATCATTAATCACAGGCGATATGAACTGTTATCGGTATCTAGAAGTTTGTTTTATTCTAAAGGTTTTGATTAGATAAAGCCATAAATTTATCCGGAGGTGTGACTTTACGTATGATTATGTTGACTGTAGGAAAATATTTACCTCATTTCTGCGAAGATAAAAAACCCAAATTAAAAATTGATTTATTCGGCTATCACAAGAACGGTTTTTTGTTTATTATAAATTATGATCGTGCCAACTTCTTCTTCTTCTTGTCGTGTCTCACTAGTTATTTCGACCAAGTGCGGTGAAAAGATTTTAAATGCTGCTACAAGAGGTCTTCGATTGTGAGTCCTGTGGATTGTGTGTACTACTGTTCAGTCGAAATATATACACATTAAAAACGTAGCCTAGCTTCGAATAGAAAGCCAGCAGGAGTTCGAATTTTTAAAAGAAACATTGGTAATATCCGATGGTGGTCGCAACCCGAAACGAGTTTGCTACAGAGAAAATAAAATAATGTGAGAGTCTGTACTAAATTATTCTGAGCTAAGTACAAGGCCGGCTCTCCCAAGTAAGTTTGCATAGTAAAATAGCTTATGTCTAGAATCTATTTTAGCCTACCCATATTAGAAAAAAGCTTCAATTTTATTTTTAGCAGACCTGCAAAACATTTGTATAAGGATGTGCCACAATAAGCTATTGATTTGTTTTTCTAAATTTCTTTGTTTTAAGTACCTACGAAATTAGATTAATTAAGAAATCACTTTATATCACAAAAAAGTACATCATCATCATAATTTCAGCCCGGTATCACCCACTGCTGGGTATAGGCCTCCTTCATTTTCTGCCCTCCTCTGTCCTGTGCGTCTCTTGTCCAGGTGTTTCCTGCGACCCTTACGATGTCGTCGACCCATGGCGCTTTCGGACGCCCCAAATTTCTTCGGCCTGAGTTCGGCCACCATTCGGTCAAGGCTTTACTCCACCGGCCATCACCACGTCTAGCCAGGTCCTGCCCAACTCCACTTGAAATTTACCGCCCTGTCACCGACGTCGAAGACATAAAATAGTCCATAGGCGAACTTAATGCTAATCAGCATTTTCTTTCGTTAACCATTGTTTTATGTGGAGTGGGTCGTAGTGCTTTATGACAAGAGAAAGAGAAACATTGACTTAAAACTAGAATCCTACTCAATAGAATTACTGGCACGTGAGGTTAAACATCTGTATGCTTCAAGTTGATGGACGCAAGGCAGTGCTTCGTTCCTGACGTGCGTGACCTACGAGACAATGCTTTGTTAATAGGCAATGGTTACCACTTAACATCAGGTGGGCCATATTTATTCCATCTGCAAGCAGTATAAAAATGAATACGGGCTCTACTTATAAAATCAAAATTCTTAATTTTGCTGATCGTTTAATGCTTATTTTTATGATCAGATAAAGATGTAGGTAGTTTATGTTTACATTGATCTCATTAATAAGATGTTGATGACACAAGCAAATATTTGTATGAATAGCGGATACTGTGGTTTTTTTATAGCCCTAAGTTCTGTTATTCATGATCATAAAAATTATGTCTCTAACGTTACTCAGAAAAGATGCGAAAATAAAAATATATGTGGGATTGGAATTTTTTTCCCGAATTTGTTTCTACCACGCAACAGATGATACAATCAACGACATAAGTTAAATAGATTTACAATGATTTTATGCTATTTTTTTTTATTTAGAATAAGAAATGGCAATTTCGATAAGAAATAATAAGGGGTCAAAAATTTTGGGAACATTAGAAAACAGAAATGAATGAGACGAAACTTACGAGCTCGTGACTTGATTTACATAAATATTAGTTTTCATCAAGGTACACACATTTTTATTCCAAAACACGTTGTATTTATTCAAACTATTGCTATTAGCATAATAATAGATGTAAATTTTTGTATCAACCTATTTCGAGCAAATATTTTGCTCGTGTTCTTCGTATTTTTATAAGTTACCGTACGTATGAGAAAACCGTAAGCGTTATACGTTGTGATCATTCGGTCAAATCTTCGGGGATCCAAAAAGAAATGTTATTTTCTGTTATCAATGTCTGTCTGTTGATAAATTGCGTTCTACATTGATGAACTCGCATGAACCAAATTTACATCCCTCTTTAGAATATATTCGCTATCCGGATTTTTAGATCAAACGGTGATGAGTGATGATACGTAAGATAAGCAAACTAATTGTTTTATAATGTTTTTATTACCTATCTATCATCAGATAGACGTAGGTACTAGGGTAGTAGGTACATTAAACTCTTTACCTGCAGGTAAGAATTTTAGGTAGATTAACAAGGCACGCATAGCAAAAAGTGTACAGTATCGGTGTCTTAGAAATAGTTCAACGAATTTGCTGGAATACCAGCAATAGCTTACCGCCCTTATTGTTTCAGTATTTTTTACGATGTAGATTTAAATCACTGTTGATTGAACCTAGAAACAATGCAAACGAATACTCGAGCACATAGCAAAATGCCCAGTATTGGTTCTTATCCTAGAAATACTTCATCAAATATATTTTTGAGTTCATGTTAAAAACACTTACTAAGTTTGTGACTTCTTCAGTTCGAGAGTGCAGCGTATCGAAGTTCTCATCCAGATTGATTTGATGCTTCAGTTTTATCGGCTGCGGCACTTTTATCCGGAGACTTGTCCTCACCGATTTTGTATTGTTATTATCATTCTTCAACTCGACACTTTCACCACTGAAGGGGCACGTGGCCGACACTAAATGTCCATTCAATTGATCCATACTAATGTTTTCTTTCAATGATCCCTTCGATTCCTTACAGCATTTGCTGGACATCGGATACGTAATGCGTGTACACAGATCGCGAGCTAACTGAATCAGCAATGTTACGCTGCATAATATATACAGAGATTGAATGCTGGACTGGAATGTTTGAGGAGGCGATCGGTCTGGCCGTTCCAAGCGGAGATCGCGAGAAATATCAAAGAGTGGACGTCATTAGGCGCCCGCGCCGGTCGTCGTCGGCGACTGAATGAAGCGGTATCAGCTTAGTTCGCATCAAGTTGGTGCACACGTGATCATTATCAGATACTTGACCAAATTCGTGATTGGTGTACTCACTTGTTCGCAATCACCACACTAGAACTTCACTGCTATTGTTATTTTTGCTTTGTAGATGGTTCATACAAAAAAACTGTAAGAACCAAACCGTAGATTGCAGCCAACAGCACCTAGACTCACCTCGATTTTAGTCTTTCAAAGTGATCCTTGTGATACTATTGAATAAATACATAATTGACTTTGGCTTTCACTTTGTTCCGTACCTTTGGTTATGGAATGTACAATCACAAAGATATATATAATACATAGATATATATACAAGGTGTATCTAAATATGTGTACTATGCGAAGGCGGGGGGTTTCAGACCACAATGGTGATCAGTTGTGGGGGGGAGAAAATTAAAAATTCCTATTTTCAGTTTCCCATACAAAAATATTTAATTTCATAATGCCTAAATAAATTGACAACCCTATCCTTGTAACCCCTTGACCCCTTGATCTACTACCTCTGTAGGTCTACTACTACTACCTACTACCTCTGTAGCTGAGTTTAGGGTTGTCACTTTGTATAAAGTCAGCTGTTCATGTTGAAACTTCGTTGCAGTTTTTTTCAGAGATACCAATCGAAGTTCGAAAAGTCGTTGAACAAAAGTTGTTCCCCGGGGGGTGGAAATTCACCCCCCTTCGGGATAGTACACATATTTTGATACACGTTGTATAATACATAGATATATAGAATACATAATACATAGGTACATTATACAATTAACAGTTCAAGCGATCAAGTTTTGATCGGGGAAGAGGTAGTATCAAATAGATAAGCGAAGGTGGATGGTTGAGTAGTGGAGAATGTATAATAAGTAGGTTAAACTACACATACTGCTCAGCACAAAGCTCAAAAACTTCTTGTCTAAATACTGGTGCGGCAGCAAAATATTTGCAACTAGCGGCCGCCCACGGCTTCGCTCGCCCCGTTGCTTTTTCTTTTAAAAGTTTTTCCTCATTTTCTCCACTTAGAGAAATAATTTTCCGATTTCCTTTCTTAGTGCACCCCTATGCTATAAGAGGAACATACCCTCCAAGTTTCATGCTTCTAGGACTTACGGTTTAGGCTGTGCGTTGATTGTCAGTCAGTCAGTCAGTAACGTAAGAGTTTTATATATTTAGATATTTCTGTGAGAGTCTTTTCACTGCGGCTTTGTAGAAAATGCGCTTCAGATAAGATCCTCGACTACTTAAGTACCCACTTCAAATAATACTACGAACAATATTTCAATAACCTAGTTTAAATAGCATCAAAGGCATATAACATTACCATCCAAGACGTTTCAAAGTGATTCTTGTGGTACAACAGAATAAAGATTTTTTTTATTTTGATTACGATACGAGTATCAAAAAGGCACTATTTTTAAAATAGACTGTGAACGTTACTTAGCAATTTGGCGCCTCTGCGTTTGAGATAACTTTGTATATGGCCCTCCTGATGTAAAGTGATATAACCACCATCTTTAGGTATTGCCTCGCAGGTCACGCATTACGTTCCTCCACGTCATATAATGCATTCTGCATCAACCAACTTGAGGCATACCTGTGTGTGTGTGTGTGTCCTCATGAGCTTTTAAATTTATTGGCACCCCACGGTTCAAACTGAAACACAGCAATACTTTTTGCCGGTAGAAATGGATAGTAGGACTTCCCCGAGCGAGCCTTTCACAAAGAGCCTAACTACCTATTAGGA
Source organism: Thera britannica (assembly GCA_939531255.2). NCBI lineage: Eukaryota > Metazoa > Arthropoda > Insecta > Lepidoptera > Geometridae > Thera > Thera britannica. The sequence continues at coordinate 3,522,818 of OW618041.2, read as the reverse complement.
TTTGTGGTCATAGGTAGTACATTTTTCCTTAATATAATAAACTAGTTTGGCTAAGTCATCATCTCCCTGTTTATACAATAGGTACATGTGAAATCTCACGTACCCGAAGGTTTCAGTCGACGTCTCTGCAATAGTAAAACTTTTGGTTATAGGGCCAATTTCTGTTTATCTCAGATTTTACAAGCAATTTGGCCTTAAATTATAGTTCCTTGTATTGCTAGTTTATTAGAGAGTGTATATTTATGCAATTGAGTTGAGACACATTTCAAGCGTTTCTTATTCACAGGTTCGTTTTTTGTCGCCCCCTCACAAAATTCGGTTCAAAAATAGATCCTTCAAAAAACTTACATCATCTTTGCCAAGTTGAGACCTGTAGGCCTACCACAAGCTCTGCCTGGCTCTATCTCTGGCTCTGGTTTTGAGTTTGTGTGAGTGCGGACTACATAAATTCTACGTCGAAACGTCACACACACAGTATAATAGTATTATCTTATCTGTGCCCAGACTCAAAAACAGAGCCAGACAGAGCTCGTGGTATGCCTACTGTCTGCTTTTTATGGGATATGGGATTATTTGCGGGATTATACCAGGATGCAAGATATCAATCTTAAACCGTTCAATGACGAAGTTAGAGCTTTGGTGACTGTACTATTTTTTAGGCAAGTGCAAATGTCATAAGAGTCAAAGTACTGAAGGACTCTTGAGGTTCAGCTTCTTTATTTGGTTTTAAGTTAATAAAAATGAATTCATTTTGCACATTTATTTTTATAGTGCGTTTGTGCCCAGTAGTTCTGTTGAACAGTATTGTTGACCAAACTACTGGGATATTTTTTGTCCCACTAGTTCTGCGATTTTATATCAGACTTTGAACTACTAGCAACTTCGAGTTTTATTTTTAATATTTTCTGTCTGGTCACAGGCTTAAATAAATATTGTGGACAATCCATACATCACATAATTATGGGAACCAGATAGCATATATAATATATTTCTGTAAATACATTAGAATACAATATAACACCCGAAAGAGAACAAATATGTGTGCTCACCACACAAAATTAAATATTTGTTCTCGGTTCTAACACACGAACTATGACGCAGTCATAATAAAAAATAATAAAATAAAGACATTCATAAAGCGTTAGAGGAAAATGAACGGCCTTATCTCTCAAAAGTGTTTTTCCAGTCTTTTGATATATGTATATATATATATTTTTTAAATCTTTATTTAAGTAAAAGGGGTTTTGTCAAACAGTGACTATGTCACCCCCGTAGGATAATGCACAAATAAACACCTTAATTATACGAAAAAACAACAACAATTATTTTCAAACTACCCGCAAATAAAGTTTTTTCAACATAAAATACAAGATTAATACTTTTTTAAATTTTCAATCGATGAGAAGGCCTATATGCCGTTATGAGGTAAGTAGGTATATTTTATACATAAATATTGTTGTTTTCTTATTCAAATTCTTATAACAGAGCCTGACTAACTCCAGACGTCATTCATCAGAATTCGTAATAACTTTTGTGACTTATTTTGTCCTCCTTGATGCATCTTATTTGTCATTAATAGAAGGTTCATAGAACAAGGAAACTTCTGGAAACTCCCTGATGGATTCAGGTTGCAGGTAACTCCCGACAACCTCAACACAGGATGTGTAATAGTACTTAAAGTTTTATTACATCATCAATTAGTTTTTGAAGGTCACATGGCAGTAGGTAATAATCGAGAGCACTGGTGGCCTAATGGTAGCGGCCCCGACTTCCGATCCTAAGGTCGTTGGTTCAAATCCAGTGTACCACAATGAGTTTTTCTGCCCAAAAAATTATGTTCACTATGCTAGTGCTCTCAAACGGTGACGGAAAACATTGTGAGGAAACCGGCATATCGTAGAACCTAAAAAATTCGAAAATATGTGTCAAGTGCTCGAAGGGAGCCTCTTTGAGACGCACTTTAAATTCCTCCACCACACTTGGTTCGAAAGTATTAGTGACACGATAGGAAGAAAGTAGGTAATATTAAATTAATGACGGGTTGATTTAGTAGTAGAGCTCATTGTGTTTGGCTCGTCCGGGGACGTACTACCACCATGCTTATTTCTGCCGTGAAGCAGCGTCGCTGTGTTTTAGTTTGAAAGGTGTGGGTGTTGGTGCAATTACTGGCATGTGAGGCTGAACATTTATGAATGTATGCCTCAAATTGATGGACGCAAAACAATGCATCGTAGGGCACGTTCCTGACTTGCGTGTATTATTTATTCTTCTTTTATGTTAAAGTATTTCAAAATAAAATGATTTAAAATCAATTTAATAAATATTTTTTTTATTTTAATGCTTTTTTTTCATTATAGGTAAAGCTTTGTTATAGGCAATGGTTACCCATTAACATCAGGCCATGTGCTTGTTCCAACAACTAGTTGAAAAAAAAAACAAATTTAATAACTTAACTTGTTACCAAAGTTATTTTGACTTTATTCAGTAGAAGTTTATTCAGTAATCTATGATTAATAATCTATGTGAATCTAATCAACGTGACTGACTTTTATAATTAGATATAAAAACATAATACTGGTGTGTGGGTGAGAACCTACTGAATGTATAAGCAAGAACCGCTTATAGCATAACCATGTTTTGTTTATCGCTATTGTTCGTAATCTTTTCACATAGAAAATCCATTTCACTATCGCATAGGGAATTGATCCGATGCCACATACTCACCCACTGTAAAGGCTTGCATAACAGTGAAACATCGCTGTCATTAGACAACGTTTCACTGCATCTGCTGATCGTCACCGCAGAACGCTTAGATGGTGCGCAAGGCTTAAAAACAATACGAAAAATCATTAAAATTCTGGTTTAAGCTGAAAGTTCATGATCACGATAAGATTTATTTCAGTTATTCAATGCCTATTTTCTCTAAAATTGCAAAAAAAATCAAGTAAACCTAAACTTGAACCAAAATAAGGTTTATGTTCACTCACCTTTGTCACTGACCGTGCATAACATTTTACTGCGGAAATTCAAGCATTTTCAGAAATAAACTAATAATATACATTGTTCTTATGTTGTTGCTAATGGAAATGTTGTGTTTTGCAATACTTCAGGCTTCGTTTCAGCCCACATAGTACAAGATGAAATGCAGCTAATATGCAGCCATCAATAGCAAATGTGTTGAATTTTAAATAGGTGCGTTTTAATGATACTAGAGGTTGTATTTAGGTAGTAATAGACCATCAGAATAGCACGGAATATGGATTTACAATACACATATTCCAACGACGAGTTTATTTGACAGAGAACCAAGGTAGTCGACATAGCTCAAAGGATGAGTAAGCTGAAGTGGCAGTCATGGGGCGGTCATGTTTGCCATAGAACAGACAATCGTTGGAGCAAACGAATACTGGAGTGGAGACCGCGTTTAGGTAAGCGTAGTGTAGGACGCCCTCCGGCAAGGTGGGGCGACGATCTGTGAAATGTAACTGGCAAGCACTGGAGGAGAAGAGCCGAAGACCGGACTCAGTGACACGTCTATTGGGAGAGACCTACGTCCAGCAGTGGACTGATATAGGTTGATGATGATATTTCAACTATATTTTAAGCCTGTACATTTATCTATATTACAAAAAAAAACATTCTATAAGCTCAGGTTGACGCCTAAAGATGCTCTGCGAAAGTTTTCGTATATTACCGTACATTTTAAAAGTACAAATCCATATTTATGTTATAGTATGAAATATGAAGACGTGTATCTGAGAAAGAAGGATATCCTTAGACATTATCAAGGATCTAGAGATACGATTGGAATCTAGAGATTAAAAGGAATGCATGCCAGCTACAATCGTGAGCCAATTTTTTTCATAGCTGTATCTGTTCAACATAGAAACATCCCAGGAAAACGGATATCAAATAAAAATGCGAAAATGAAACAATTTCCTCTGAAATAAAACACGCGTGATAAAGATGAAACTTGATTTCTTTTTTGTAGATACTCTGACCTGCTCTGATTTAGAGAACTGTATAATATTATATATTATATACAGGGTTTCCTTGAGTTCAAATTCGAAAATGTATTTATTCAGTTGTATAACAAGGATCACTTTAAAACGTCTTAAAGCTAGGTGAGTCTAGGTGCCAGGACCACAGACCAAGCCCGGAAGTGTTCTTCTACGCTTGTTTTCCACGATTAGGGTTGGTGTAATCACTAATTGCCTCTGACGCTATATTAATCATCTACAATAGATGCAAAAGCCCTTATTTTAACTTTATAGGTAAGTACTGTAGTCACTAACCCGAGTGTAGTGCAGATGAAGGCAAACCATCTTGATGTTATGGCAGGCTTATGTCCAGCATTGGTCTTATTCGGACTGCTGATGTTTTCACTAAGATGATGATGACAGGGGTGGTTGATAGATATGTGGCAGAACCCAGCTTAAAGGTAGTACAAGAAAACTCAATTTTGATTACGAAGGAACTTTATTTAACCAATTAAAGACAATTTCATGCCGTGTTAGTTTAAAAACTTTTTAGGTTATAAGATACCTTTGTTATTTTCAATATCAGATGTAAAGTGCAGAATAAGAATAGCGTGATATTGCGACATTTCGCTAAACCGCTGTTCGAATAACTTTAAATAGATTTGAAATTCATAACAAGAAATATTTTGTAATATTTAGTAAATACAATAATTATACGCAGCATATTATTTTAATTAGTAAGTCATAATATTAGTTATGTTAATTAGGTATGTAACATCAGAAGAAAATTGTATATTAGGTATATTAAATTCTTAGTGATAGAAAATATGAATACATTCCTTATGACTAGTTTAATGAATCACAAAGTCAACACTCACACAAAGTTAAAGTTAATTTATATAATAAAAATTTATATAATATTAAATATAGTAAGTATTAAATTTATCCAATGTTTTAATCGATAGCGATAATTTGTTATTAGCTAACGCATGGAAAAGTAGCAGTAACAATACATAAATATCACGATAATCTGTACATAGTTTTGGCAATTTTCAATATAAATTACTATCGTTGTTTTTATACTGTGATAAAACAGCAAGATTTAATTAAAATTTCAGTAATTTAGCTACCTACTCTACTACAGTAAATAGACTTTATGAAGCAAATCAATGCAATCATGAAATAGATACATCGTTACACGTAAATATGGCAATAGTAGAGAACTACAAATTCAAGCAAAAGTTGGACAATAATGAAAACGTTAGTACATATTAGTATATAACTTCATTTTACAATTATTCTTAAGACTAATCGATAAATTTATATTATGCTCCCAAATAGTGATATAGATTTTGATATACATTTCAAAGCTGCTAAAATAACCGCTAGATTTATGCATTTGTGCGTTACTGATAATCATCACCCTGCTTAGATTTTTAAATAAAAAATAAAAGAGAGTAGCCTAATAAACAGCAATTTATAATTTTGAGCATACACTAGTTGATTATATAATAGCTGAATCAAAATAATAGCCTGTAGTATTATGCATTGAGAAGTTAGCACTATATTATACATTTTAGAAGAATGTCGCTTATATAGTACACAACCTCAGTAGCAGCCGCTTCGGCCTCAAATCAAATAAATTCATGTCACTCAAGATTTCTGTTCAACAAATCCACGATGGATTGTTCTTAATTGACTTGTTTGTATTCAAAATTTAACAATTTATTGTAATACCAAGTTTTTTGACTTTGGAATACCATAAAGTTAAAGATCCTGAATAGATTCTGGTAGTGCAGATAAGCAAAATTGATATTTCATAAGATACAGTATCAATTTACGAGAGTAAAATGATCAGTAAGATTATCAGTGGATGCGAAACCAGCGTGACATATTATAAACGAGCAATAGTTGGTCGATTATAATAAGCTTGGTGGCATGGAACCCGGTATAAAGGTATCGATCGTTTCAAGTCTAATCGACGACGGTCGTATCCCATGCTATCCTGCAGCCGCGTTGCGTTGATTTTATTCAATCTTAGGTAAATTTAAGATTGAAATTTACGAGAATAAGATTATGAGTGGATGCAAAACCAGCGTGGCATATAAAGATACAATAGTTATTTTGATAAACAACGGGACATTTACAATCATTTGTGAGTTTAGATTCCCGATATTAATAACACTCAAGCTTAATAACCAGTTGTTAATAAAAATGATGTTTAAAACTATGATAGTTCCAAAAGTGATATAATAGTTGGTCGATTAAGAAAGCTTGGTGTTGTGGAACCGGGAGGAACGCCGTCAAGGGAGTGCAGCGACGCGGTTCCTTCTGGCAGACTCGCGAGACGCGCTGTGGACCTCAGCCGTGCGGAGCGTGATGCCGAATATGTCTTCGTGGTAGCGATTTTCCTCCTATGATAAATGAATATTGATGAATAATAGAACCGTCAAACCATGGATATTAAAAGATTTTAAATAGTTTACGATTTTGGATGAAAATGATGCGAATCTGGATGTTGATTTTGAGACAAACGGCAGAGAAATATGAGTGGGAAAAGAATCATAAAGAAATTCATGTATAGAAAGAGAAAATATAGCATGAAAATACAAATGTTAAGACTATTATTTATGTTGATTTTGGGGATGGACGACAGAGAAGTGAGTGTGAAAGGATAATCAAAGAGAAATTCATAATAGAAAGAGAAAATGTAGCATGAAAATACAAATGCTAGGACTATATTATTTATATTGATTTTGGGACGGACGACAGAGAAGTATGAGTGCGGGAAGATAATCATAGAAAAATTCACATAGAAAGAGAAAATATAGCGTGAAAATACAAATGTTAAGACTATTATTATTTATGGTGCTCTGAGCAGTGGAATCAATGATCTAACTAAATGAAATACTGATATAATTAGTTGTAGGTGATATTTGTGACACGCACGTATAAGAAAATAAGTTGGCATAAAATGAACCCAGCAGGATACAAGGCTGAGGAGATAATGCAGTTATCAAAATACATTAGAAATAAGTCTACACATTTGGACTTACCTTGAGCATATACATGAAGTTCTGCACTTGTTCATCTGTCATGTTCCCGTGTTTCTTTACTATGCCCTTTAACTTCTGCTGAACTCCTTCTGCCATTTTGCAGTCACCACATACATAAAAATGAGCTCCTTTGTTAATGAGCAAATCGTGTAATTGAGCACCTTCTTGTTCAGCTAAATCTTGGACGTACATCTAAAAATATAAATAAAACAACTGTAACAAAAGTTTCGCGAAATCGACTATTTTTACTCAATTCAATTTCATTAGGCATTAATGATACTGACCTTTGGTACATTTTTTTCTCTTGACAGTGCAAGGAATGCTTTCGTAATGACTCCATCTTTCAAGGCCTGTTTCTTTTCCTCTCTGTACAAATCCATTGTGTTCGTTCGGCATCCAAAGAAGAGCCATACTGGCCCAGCGTTCAGACGTGTGCGAGAGTTTAGTTGGGCTCTGCGATGATGCCAGAAGCCACGGAATGGTGCTATTCCAGTACCAGGTCCAATCAGAATAAGAGGAACTGATAAGTCTTGAGGCAAGTGGAAGTTTGGAGCGCTGAAATCGTATTTACTTTTGAAATCTAATCTTTTGATATTGATTACCCAAGAACTTCTAATATAGGCAACAGGCTTACCTTCGGATACATAGATGAACTTCGTCACCAGGCTTGCGGTTCATCAGATAATTTGAGCAAACGCCGTAATGGACAGGGCCTTCACCGTCTAAATAAAAATTACATCATGGTGTTTAAAAATAAAACTGATCTACCTTCTGTGTCATTAATGTCTTATAACCCGAACCTATCATTGTTTTAATAATAATATAATAATAATAATAATATCGTTTATTTCAGACAACATAAAATGCACACATTACAAAAATGAAACATCTTAGGTCCATAGTTAATAAATACCTTAGAGACTAACATACATAAAATAAAATAAAATTACTAATTAAAATCAAATTATAGGGGCTTTTTTCCTTAGCGCACCCCTAAAGCGACGATAGACGATTCCTGGCGGCCAGAAATCCGAATTGAGAAACATGTCCCCATGCTTCGCAGGCACTTGGAGCACGTACGATTTGAAGGCCGTGTCTCTCACTCCGGATGGCTCTAGCCGCTGCAGATGTAGCTGTATTGGTGGCGGGTCCTTAATCCAAAAACGGATCCTCTCCTTTACGTAGCGAAAGACCTCATCACCTGAAGTATTCGGGTCCAATCTTGAGAGGTAAAGGAGGATGGTCGGGTCCACAGCACGCAGGGTGGCTTCGGATGCTATGACGCTCGCGGTACCACGTTTATTTCGTGACGGTTTCGCTTTTTTCTCCACCAGGGTGAAACCATCTTTATCGACTTTCTTTGATGTATCTACGGGGATCTTCGTTTCTGCCTTCTGCCTCAAAACAGCGCAAGGCACTGGAGATGGTTGAGGCTGGCCGGACGCTTGCGCATAACTTTTCTTCTTCGCCGGTTGACGAGCTGGCGGAGTAGGAAGAGATGGTTTCTTCAAAGGCTGCGGTGTTGGCACGGTCGGGGCAATCGGGCGGTCAATAACCTGCACATCGGTGTCACATGTCGCGCTGCTGACGGGTGACGTTTGGGATCGGGTGACACCACGCTGCACACATACGTTACGTGCTGACGCGGGCGAAATCACTGCTTCGGTATTTTTATTGCACAATTCTTCGACTTGCGTCTTCAATTCGGTGATAATTTTCTCCGAATTGTCCAACTTGGTCTTTAGATCTGTGACATCGGTCCTTAGCAGCATGATGTCCTTAAGCAACCTCGTAACATCGACATGGTCAAAGGTCACGGGGGGCAGCTTGTGGAGGTCTCGTGCTACGTAGGTGGGCACATCATCCGGGTCGGTTTCTAAGAATACCTTGAAAATGTCCTGCAGGTCCTTCTTGCCGCGGCCATCTCTCTGCCTAGTTATTAAGCGGATAGAGGTCACGGCTGTGTCGGCAAGCACCCTCTTCGCTTCCAGAATCTGGTCCTCGGTGAAGCTGGACACAAGAATTTGTTCCAGAGAAACCTGGTCCATAACGTCCAGTTTTTGTTGAACGAAAGCCAGGAATTCCTGCACCAGGATAGTGTCGGAGCGCTTGGGTGATTGGGCCATTGCGAATTAAATTTCGCAAACTCGCGGAAATTAAGTGGGTCAACTCACGAGCAACCTCAACATAATGACCGCTCTGTACGGTGTCAGCGACGCGAGTGAGTGAGTGAGTGAGTTTTAAACGGATATCGGGGTTAGCACGAAAATAGATCACCCGACTACATAAGTACCTACAGTGGTACGTTTAGCGTAAATCGAGAACTGTGAGACATTTTAATGCAGTAAATTGTTTATGAATCTGGTGAAGTTGTGTTTGTTCTGGCATGACAGTGGAATCTTGGTGATTCACATTTTGATGCAGAGTCTATCTGAAGAAAGTTGAGAATAATTTTGTAATAGCTGCAAGTAAAGAAATACAGATAGCAGATAAAGTTAATAAAGAACTAATTACTGCAGACCAAAAGTTAACCAATGAAGACGAGTAACATTTGGATATAGTGGTGGTCAATAATAAAGCTGACCTTGCGTATTGTATGTCACAACAGCAACAGTAATATGCAGTTTTTTCGGGTGAGCCAGAGGTGAAGACGAGATAGAGTAGAATCTCGGCTGCAATGGAGACAGCAGAGCAGCAATCAACGACGCACTTGGTTTCGCTGAAGAAAACTGTTCCAACACTTCTGGCAACGTTGGGAAGTGGAAGTGTCGCCAGTCTTCGTAAGCTGCTGGGTCCTGGATAACATTTTTTAAAACGATTAAAATAGTTTCGAGTTCGAGGTCAAAATCTGTGATATTCACTGTAAATTTGTTTTTGATTTTATATTCAACATTGAGGTGAGTCAATATGTCCAACATTGGTTTAAATTACGCGTCAAGTTCATAACATTGAAATGTAATCTTATGCTATTTGAAATCTAAAAACAAGAGAGATTGATTTTTTTTTTTCATATAAAGGCACATGCATTTAACATATCAAATGATGCTATAATGCGTAGATGCACTCTACTTACAGTGGATAGATTATTCAGTTTTTCCCTTTCAGCAGCATTTTCGCAAGTCGTGGCCAGATACTGCAGTAAAATCGTAGTAGGCGGGGTTGTTATATCAAGGAATCTTGTAAAAAGTTCACGAACGTTCACAACTGGCAGTCTTTCGTGTGGTTCCCAGGATTTGACTGGACCTAGAGAAAATTCAATAAATTTACATATTTCCTTGTTGATATTATCTTCTCTTGTTCGTTAATGCTCCAAAATAACATCTATAAGTTTAAAAATGAACATACCGGCAGATGTATGGGTTTCCTTCATGAGCTGCAGTTGAACCGGTTTGTCATAGTTATCAATATCTTTCATCCGGGATAGGAGGCTATCTACTAATTCTTTGCGGTTGCAAGCCATTATGCCTACGTGGTCTCCCGGGTTATATTTTATTTCTCCCTGTAAATTATGGTACTTATTTTAGTTTTATATTTTATTAACATGTCTTCCAAGTTCTTGTCAAAAAGTTAATTTCCAAAAATGGAATAATGTAATTATTGAGACTTACCTAGGACTATTATTACCTTTGGTTCCAATTCAATGAAAATAGTAGATCTCTCAGCCGAAGCATCACCCAAATCGTTATTAGCTTTTACAATGCAAGGTACAAATTGCTTGTTCAAAGCAGACTGCAACGCCTGGACTAGAGATGACGAGCAAGTACCAGCAGTAGAGAATCGAACGGTTTCTTCACTGAGAGTGACGGAACCTAGAGCTCGCTTAGCTTCTTGAAGGGTTTCATCGTCGTCAAGGCAGAAGGTTTCACAAGCAACCTAGATAAAAAAGAAAACACAGATTCGTACTAAATTTTTAACACTTACTTGTTGAAATAATTCATCAGTATCATGCACCTATACGCTGTTAACTTATCTAGTAAAATCATCACCTTTTATTTCTGGTTTATTTATCGGAATCTGGCTTAAAATATATTCTTCAGATTTAGTGGAATTTAGCAGAATGTTATTGTTAGTGCATTAAAATAGACCGATTAGTGTCTTTATATATAGACCAGTTGAGTACGTAACCTAGGTGCTGGAATTTTTATGGTAACACAAATAATCTTGAACCAAAGTTTACGTAACACGTGACCGTAATTGTTTGCAGTAAGAACAACAGACGTGACAAATTACCAAAACATCTGTCGGACTATTGTTGTAGACACAATTCTGAGAAAAATTTGTTCACTCAGGCCTACTTCCTGAAGGTTTGATGCTGGCCTTATCAAGTCGCAGACAAGGTCGCAGCTCCGTTTGAAATAATTGACCAATGTACCTAAATAATAGATTAGTATCTTGATAAGAGATAAAAGCTTTGTTGTCACCTGTTCAATTTCTTTGAATTAATTTGTCACCTTGACCACTCATATTATTTACTCTTTCAAAACCCATTCCTTAGTACTTTTTAAACTTTCGCAATCATAACACATATATAATTTTAATTCTCTGAATCTTCCATTCCTTAGTGTTTTCTAAATAAGATGTGGAAGTAGTTACCAGTCTTAATAAGTTTAAACTTGTTCTACTTATATGAGTTTCCTAAATCATAATGTATAAGATCTTACATTAAAGACTCCTGAAGCCCACTTCCTAAAAGCCTGGTCTTGTCCGCACATCTCATCTCCCATCGCAATCTCATGGATCCTCTCGCCTCCAAGGTCACAGAGCAACTTGTCCACATACTTTCCGAAGTTGCAAAAGTTTGGGTAAGCGCTGGAACCGAGCGCGAATACAGCGAAACGAACGTTGCTGAGTGCTCCAAAACAATCTATTGAGGTAGCGTCTGTTGTGCTTCCTGAAATAGAAGACGTATGTGATACAGGTTGGAGTTTTTCTATGTTTGAATTGCAAGAATAATTTACAATTTAAATGTGTAATAAATAACCATTAATTCCACTCCTACTTTGATATTTTATTGTGTTATGTACCTTATGTACCTATGGGTCCTAAATAAATGTTATGAATTAATAACATCTTCGGCGTCTAGACACTAGCAATGTGTTGAGTACTTCCAACCATTGGGCTGGAAAATGAGTTCTATTAAACCTTGCCTACATCTGAGCATTCTGCGGTGCTGACCAGTCAAAACCCTGTCAAATATTGCTGTTATATTTGAGAGCAATTCACTGATAGCCACCGCAGAACGCTTAGTGCCAAGGCTTTATAAAATGTCAAATGCTTGGTCGATCGGTTACATACAAAGCAACTCCTATAGCAACAATAGAGCAGTTTACCTTGCCTAAACGTGTCTCACGTTATTGACAGCTACAAGGTCAACTTGCAGAGATAAGGCAATTGATTATGATGATTTACTTCTTTTTGTTAGCATTAGATCACCATCACCCTTTTTTGTAAGTGGTTCTTTTTATCCCTGTTTTTAGACAGGTTTTCTTGTGACCTGGTAAGCCAAGTGAAATGGTAGTCTATATAGTAAATCCTTCTTCCGATCCTAAGGTAACGGGTTTGAATTAAGTCATCTACCTATGGATTTATCTGTTCTAAAATTTATGTACACAATGCTAGAGCTCTCAAACCGTGAAGGAAAACATCGTGAGAAAACTTAGGCCTAGTCAGCTCTGCACGTATTGACCATGTCTTTCTTGCGGATCAGGCCGAATCATGGTTTAGGTGCTGGGCAAGCCTAATCCATCTAACATCCAGTCCGAGGCACTTACGTCCCACAAGTGGAGCTTGAGTAATCACCAGTTGATCGCTGACACTATATAAATCACCTACAATAGATGCAAATTCTTATTTACTTATAGTAGTGTTGTGTTCATACCTTTTAGAGATTCCAATCGACTAAGTTTGCTTTGGTTTCCAGCTGCGTATTTCTGTAATTCAATTTGACTATTTGCCTTTACGAATGACGTTTGTGTCAGCATTTGGTTTCTGAAAACAGCAACAAGACGTTACATATAATTCATTTTAGTATTTTTAACATTTTATATATGACTAGCGGCCTGTCCTGGCTTCGCCTATGTTACTCAAGGTGAATGTACCTTCCAATGGTGAAAGAATTTTTATAATCGGCACAGTAGTTTTTGAGTTTATTCATTACAAACATACAAAAAAACAAATCTTTCCTCTTTATAATATTGGTCTAGAAGTATAGTTATAGAGGTAGAATAAGATATAGATTGGTGTATCCTTACCCAGAGTTATCTTCCATTTCTGAAGCGTATAGAAGTTCACACAGATGCTCACCAAAAGCCTGCATATGAAAATCGTATTTATCATCACAATTTTGGTTACATTAATAGTATAAAGACGAATTGCGAAATGTAGCTAGCAAGCACTGGAGGAGAAGAGCCAAAGATCGGGCTCAGTGACGCGTCTTGGGAAAGACATACGTCCAGCAGTGGACTGATATAGGATGATGATGATTTTATTTTTATTTTTTTTATTTTTATTTTATTTTAGAACAAAATCCACAGCTCTTAAAATACAATGTAAAAACTTAAATTTCTAACATACAGCCAATAACGGATTTACATTTTTAGTAGCATTTTGGCATGATGATTTATATAGATGTGAAAAAGAAATAAGAATACTTACAACGCCATTTTCCGGTGGATCTCCGTTTCCAAATGTAGATGTCACAACCAGTAAGAGAGCTTCGTGCTCTATTGACGTTATATCATAGTCTACCATGCAGTGGACCTAAAATTTTATTTTAAATTATATTTATACACCTTTTAGAAAATCTAATAAATATAAACCATTGAATTATAACTTCTTCTTCCTGCTCTTATCCCTCTTTATGTGGGGTTAGCACAACATGTTCGTCTCAGCCGTCATCTTTGTATTCACTTCTTTCTTATCCATGTCATCTTTCACACTGTTCATCCATCTTTTCTTACATTGACTATATTTATTTGGAGGCAAGGCATACCTGAGCATTAAAAGCATGTCCAAATATAACTCCCAACTCTTTAGCATACTGTTCAGATTTTCCAGTCTCCGTCGCATACAGCACAGTAGCTTTGATCCTTTTAGACAGGGCTCGGCCAAAAAGCTTGGACGTGAATTTGACAGCTCTAGCTATTTGTTTGAAGTGGAACTTCCTGTTGATTGGTCTTTTGCCGGTTATGGGCTTGGATTTTTGCCACTGATGTGTCTTCCATGCTGCTTCCTAAAAGTAATTTCTTGATGAAAATAACATCAGTCAAAAAAGTATCTAAAGGTCCTCTACAGGCATATTTTTCTTTGGGTAAACACATTTTTGTTTGTGAATTTCATTATTGAGTATTTTCCCTAAAATAATGTTTTTCTTTACCTGATATTCGTACGAGGGTTTCAAATAATACAGAGCCATTTCTTGGTGAAAGACTGGCGTGATAGAACCAGACATTGGAGGTACTATCCATATCCAATCGGCAGGACAGCCTGACCTATAGAGGTGACAAAAGTATTATATAATTTCCACTCTACATTCAACAATAAGGATAATTAATCATTTAGTGCCATGATCGTTACTTTCGCTATTTTATATTTGAACAAAGTGAAATCATTTATTTGTAATAGTGCAGGTACCTACTAATTGTTGAAAGAGTGTTACTACACAGTAAATGAATTTATTGCATAAGACATGTTTAATTTAGATTAATATGTTTATTTGATTTGTTGACATTTTATTGGTATAATTATTTAAATATGTATTTTTAATATAATTTTTGACAAGTTTAACCTTTTTTGTGCACGTAGTGTTATGGTGTATAATAATTAATTTTGAATACCTACTAAGTATTGTTGAATAAATATGTGAATAAATGAAATGAAAATGCAATCAAATGCATTGCTATTTCAAATCTAGGTAGGTTATATTAACCATTTTCCTTCCTCGATATTTGTAAAATAAGTTCATTCATTATTCAATTTTGTTCTGTAGCAAGGAACTAAATAATACCTGCATTAATAAGCTATTAAAATTAAGTGCTAAATAGTTAAGCAGATCGTAACAATATCAATAAAACAACAGCTGTAAACAAACCAATTAATTAGAGAAGTTAGTAGTTAGCCACTTGCCAAAACTGCTTAGGCTTTTACTACCGTTTGTGGTGCCAAATATTTTGAAAAAGTATGTTAAAAGCTATTAGACACAACGAAGTAGAGAACCAAGTACAAACTTTAAAACGAAGAAGGAATGCGGCAAGACCAAGGATTTTTTAACCAAGGCAAGACTAATTGCCATCTCTCTACAACATCAAGCACCTCTCGGATTAAAAAATAAATAAAGAACAACAAGTAGACGCCTATAAATAATCACACTCTTTTGATTAGTAACTTAACTTTGCTAAAGAAAGTTATGATGTCGCTATTGAGCAGAAAGAAAAGTTCAAGTTCAAAAAGACATTACAACCGCAGTTGAAATGTAATAAACTGTTATGTATAAATAAATGTATTACTAACATCCCTACATAGAACAAGAAAAATGTGTATGATAAATTTCAGCAGCCTTTCTTTAAAAATATGAATTTTAAAGTTATAAATTTATGTCTTTGTTAATTATTTCTTTGAAAACAACGTTATATTAGAGTGGGCTACTGAAAAGCCTTATTTTGTTAAACTTAAAAGTAAATGAGAAGTTTATTGATAAATAGTTAATAAGAAAGTAGAGAAGTTAGTTTTTAAATAATGTTTCACATATTTGAAGTAAAAGCTTTTTGATTTTATTTATTTAGTTTATTCAAATCCCTATAGAGAAACACGGGCATTCACAAATACCTCATTCATTTCTGTTCATTCAGTCACTGTCGTATTTGTGTAGGTGAGTATTTGGTCTTGTACTTAAAACGAACTAAGTCAAATAAAATGAAAATAAATAAAACATGTATTCTTAGAATTGCCGAATAAACTATAGTACTTACAAAGATTGTTCTTAGCAAATTGACTTAGTTTAGTGGTTGTGGTGCTTCAAATCTAAACAATCACACGGTAGATAACATTGTTTACATCTACTTATCCACATGTTTGCGGTGGACGTATTAAGGCAAGTGAACACGCAAGTTTTATGTAAATGTAGGTAATAAGTTTATTTTTTAAAATTAATAATGCCGGACACTCTATACACTAAGGGTCAATTCACACCGAGACGCGACGCGACGCGACGATACTCAAACACCTCAAGGCGCAGTGCTGCGTGGTGCAACGTAATCTGAATTCTCACAATGTAATGTGTATCTTTTCGTGTAGTGAATAAAGTATATTCTGAGTCGCTCTATGCAAAATGTGCGCGCAGCGTCGCGTCGCGTCGCGTCTCGGTGTGAATTGACCCTAATAGTCTCTTGTCACTGTCACTTTCATTTCAAAAAATGAACATGGCAATGGACTTATCGGTCATAATTTTAGTAGAATAGAGAGTTGTAGTAGAGTTATTTGATAAATAGTAATATATTATAGAACGAGTACCAATATTTTTGTTAGGAATACGCAGAAGTAATAGCTCAAAATCAGGGAGCGTATCTGCATGTTCTGCCATTCTTTTTTGTCATAAAAATTACACTGCTCCTCTTCCGGATTCCAGTTTCACAAAGCCCCAATAAATATTTAAGAATTCGTTTATAATTTAAGCCGTCTTTTTTTAGTCTGCCGCGTCTTTAATTAATCTTATTTTTTATGCATTTTTATTTTTTCTTATACAAGAAAAATTTAGTACCTACACGAAATTGGGTAGAATCAAAGCATGTTTCAGATAGTTGTTGAAAACAAACACTTGTTCAACTGGCGATTGAGTGCTTTTTGCCCCTGATAATTATTTTCTAATCCTTGATACAGCCCATACGTTGTCCACAACATTTTGCTATTATGCTACGAAGCTGCAAGGACCCATCGCTGACAGGTTAATAACAAACTGCGGCTGTTCATAATTAAATTTGCAGTTCTCATCCGACGTGTTTACAAAATATGTGCTATTGACCAAATTATCCTCTGATAATATTTCGTCATCGTATTATTTGTGGATGATTAATTCGGACGCCGCAATTTGATTCTGTTGTTCGTAATATAATTTGGTTCTGACAGCATTTGGATATCTTATTGTCACTGCATTTATTATTTGAAACAAAAAGGCTGCTCTTTGGTGGACGTAAGGACAAACAAACCCAAGTTTGTTTAAAGTACCGACTTGTTTTTTGGAGTTCCCTACCCAAAAGGTAAAATGGAACCCTATTACTAAAACACCGTTGTCCGTCCGTCTGTCTGTCTGTCTGTCGGTCCGTCTGTCACCATGCTGAATCTCATGGACCGTGATAGTTAGACAGTTGTCATTTTCACAGATGATGTATTTCTGTTATAACATCAAATACTCAAATACTCATATCATAACAACAAATAATCAAAACATCAGAAGATAAACAGAATCAGAATAGAACTTTTAATCGCAAAAGGCAGAGCAACTAACCAACTGAACTGTGAGGCTTCAGTTATTTGAGCTGCAACCAACATTTAAGATGTAAAGATACACCATTAAAATGGCGATAAATCCAATAGATCAAAAGATGAGTAGGTATTCTTAAAAATAACAGCAATGTTTACCATTGGAACGGTTTTTCCAGCAACAACGTTATTTAATTTAATCAACATACATATTGTCCAATTATCCATTTTATTGGTAACTAAAATGGTTCATTTTATTTTTAAGTGCCTCAAATCCGGATGTTTACCGCAACAAACTTGTTTCTTTCGTGCTCTAAAAACGTTGAGTTACAGGAAGTTGTGACCACCTTTCTTTTTAATTTGTGAGAACTTGCAAGTACATTTTTAAAACTACTTGACATTCTACACCACTATATAGCCCCAAACTAAGCAAAGCTTGTACTATGGGTTCCAGTTAGCTGATATAATAAATAATATACTTTGTTTTTTTTGTAAATACATACTAAGATCTTACTAATACTAATAATAGCAAATACTAAAATCCAATAAATACATCTACTTGCCAAATTTAATCAATATAACTCTTGCAGTTTCGGAAAATAAGTGGCTGTGACATACGGACGGACAGACAGAGACATGACGAATCTATATGGGTTACGTTTTTGCCATTTGGCTACTGTACCCCAAGTCCCACTGCAATTACAACATTTCGTTACCAAATGTTGTTTTCGTTTCGCCTATTTGTTTCTGTCTATTGTATGGAGAAAAGATGAGACAACAACTCTAACTACGTAATGTATTTTTGCCGTCTCATATTTTCTCCATACAATAGATAGAGACAAATAGGCGAAACGAAAACAACATTTGGTAACGAAATGTCGTTGCCAAACTCCGACTTCGGGTACGGAACCCTAAAAAGACACAAAATAACAAATTGGTTCGAATGTCCAGCTTCGTGTAGTCTTGCCCCAAAATGTTGCGAGAGCAATGATAAAATCGTGATAAAACTTGTGTGAAGATGTCCCGGTCCTTTTGTAGGGACACGTAGCAGTTCGTAGCTCGTTCTGTTTTTATTTATCACAGCTTTCGTGACCTCTCAGGATTTATCTAGTTTACAAAGAATATGTTCGCGTTGTTGAGTATTTTGTTGGAAAATTATTCGGTTTTACGATTCTTGTTAGTTTAAATTTTCAGTGAATCTCGTGGAAATAGAAATAAGGTTATATCTCAACAAAGAGTTGCTCTAAAGTTTTTTAAGTTAAACAGTACTACTGTAAATATAAAAGAGGGGCGCTATATTCCAGGAATAAGAAGTAATATTCAATTTTTCATTTCAAGTTTTAGCTCAGCTTAAATCATTCAAAACCCTCATTGTGATTTTATTTGATTTGACTCAATATGATTTTATACTATAACAATTATTTTTTTATTATTATGTCATGTTTACCGTAGAGCAGACAATCGTTGGAGCAAACGAAAACTATATAGAGTGGAAACTGCTTAGTAAGTGTAGTTGTAGGACGCCCTCTGGCAAGGCGGGACGGTGATTATTTATGTGAAAATTTTGATTCCTGACATTAATTGTATTAAGCTAGCATACCTACATATTTTTTGCGAATTTTTGTCTCAATTTTTTTTCATTTTCTGTGTTAATTTATTTTTGTAAACTATTGCATGCTTTAAATTGCTGATTATGGCTGAACTATATTAATTTTATTTTGAGATGTACGTACATACCAACCGATTTTCACAATAAATGAATTATGATTACGATTATTATGACGATCTGCGAAACGTAGCTGGCAACTACCAACTAACTGGAAAAGAAGAGCCGAAGACCGGGCTCAGTGGCACGTCTTGGGAGAGACCTACGTCCAGCGATGGACTGATATTGGTTGATGATGATGATTAAGGCCTTATAGTTACTGACCTCAATCGGTTCTCATTATCCAGGTGCTTGATAAAACTGTCCGAAGCGGTGTGATGATCCACAATGGTTGTGTTCTGAAGCTGGAAGCTATGGAGTACGGCCACGTTCACTTCGACCAGCGCCTTGTCTTTCCAGAGGGAGATGGCTGTTCGCGTATCAAGGCCCATGCATTGGGCTACTTTCTGATTGGACCAAATTAAACAAATAAATATTGAGGACAATTCACACAACAGCATCTAGCCCCAAACTAAGCAAAGCTTGTATTAGAGGAACCATATTGCTGATATACCTAATACTTATGTATATTCTTTAAGTAAATACATGCTAAGAATACAATATGACACCCAAACAGAGAACAAACATCTACGTTCACCACACAAATATTTGTTCTCGGTGGGGCTTTAAACCCACGACCTACGACGCAGAAGGCAGAGTCAACTGAGCTGAAAGGCCAGTCCAAAAAAGGACACAAAAGCAAAGTGTAACGCCTGATGTGTAACTTGTGTCCATCTTTTATTCTTTGTCACAGTGTTTTTATTTTTATCATTAAGAAAATCAAAAACGTTGATCATGCATAAATCACGCCTGATCAGCGCATTCTCAGCTTAAGGTCTATTTCTGTACTGACAAAGTCCTTAAACCATCGCATCGTGATAAAACAGGGATAAAAATACTTAAAAGTTTGCTGTCAAGACCAGATAAAAGTGGATCAATTCTAAAGTAGGAGATCGGCGATAACTCAAGAAGATCCTTCTCGATAGAACGCTGATCAATCGTAATTTTTAAAAAATTATGCATAAGCCCACTGTATACTGTATCGTATCTTTCTGACAGTATTACTCATTTATTTACACAAAGAAACTTACAATTAAACAAATATTTACAAAATGTACAAAATAGACAAGAAACAGTTGAGCTATCTCTAGATCGATTGTAACGATCTGCAGATAGCTCAACTGATCCAAATCAGTGCCATCATGATCATCTTTTTTATTTTTGCAGGGTGGTTTTCAGTTGCAGATTATCAGGGTAGGGGTTATTCCTACAAAGGCTTTTGGAATCCTTTTACTTAATCATAATCTTTGCTTTTACGATACCTACCTACTGGCTCTTTCCCTATTATAAAAAAAATAAAATACTGTCAAATAAAAAACCAAAGGGCTTTTTTTTCAATCTACGCAGATATAAAAATATATAGTATGTAATATAGTATTATAAATAAGTGTATATAAATAATATAATATACACGGTTATTCATTATTAGCTATAGGTACATACTCTACAAGAATTAAGCGAAGAAATCGAAAGCGGATTAAGCGATCACCCGAGCCGTGTAGCAGAAATAGTAAGATTCGTTAGTAGGTGTTAAGAATAACAACAAAAAAAATGCTTTTTCTAAAATTGTCATAGAGCTAGCTGAATATTTGCTCAAAGATGGGAAAAAATTAAAGTCTAGAAAGTCTAAGCACTAAAGAAATTCAAGTGCCTAGTTACGACCTAGTTTATTATTATTATTATTATTATTATGTGCCCTCCGGGTCCCACTGCTGGGCAAAGGCCTCCCCTCATTTCTTCCAGACATCGCGTTCCTGGGCTACGCCTGCCCAATCCGTCAGGAAACCATCAAGCTCGTCTCGCCATCTCCGTTTTGGTCTGCCGCGTCGCCTTCTCGCTGGGTCAGGAGTTAAAACCAAAATAATAGAAGAATACAACGTAATTTAAAAGCAACTTACCTCCAGCATATTCAGTCGACTGGTGTCACAAAAGTTGCGGCATCCGATTTCAGTGCTCATGTACCATCCGTTGAAAGCATTAGCGGTGAACTCAATACCGCCGCAGTCGAAGCGCATGTTAGCCACGGCCGGTAGTGCATACCACCGAAGGTTCAAGTCTTTGAACCAATCGTATCTGGAAGAAATTGTTATATCAGCAGACTCTATTTTTATCAAAATCAAAAGTGTATATATTCAGTAGAATCGCAAGGTTCACTTTGAAACGTCTTAAAGCTAGGTGAGTCTCGTGCCAGTTCCCCGCGAACAAGTCTAGAAGCAGGCAACAAACTACGGCTTGGTTCCCACCATTTTTTTATGTTTCTTTTTCAAATCAAAAATAATAATAATAGCAGTGAAGTTTAGCCGACTTAAGTCGAAAGTTAGCAAGCCTTTGCATCATTTTCAGATGATTTATACATATAGCGTCAGGGCAACTGATGTTTACTCATGCCACTAATAACGGGACACTATAGTGACCGAGACAGGATTTTAGATGTTATTGGCTTGCCTAGCATCTAGACCATCCTGACAACTTCGGCCTATTCCCAAGGAAAGACATGGTCAGTACATACATTTTTCAAACAGAAAAATCCATAGGTATACGACTGGATTTGAACCCGGGACCGTAGGATCGAAAAGTGGGGTAGGTACTACCACTAGATCACCATTGCCCTAAATTACCTATTTATACAGGGTTATTCATTATTAGCTGTAAATACTCAGGAATTAGGTTCAACAAATAAAATAAAAAATATTTATGAAATGATTTTTTTTAAGTTTTGTTATGAAAATCCCGAGAAAATCGATAAAGGAATCATTGGCGCCTGACCTATTTTGACCTTTGATCCGCGCCCGCGCGCTGTGAGTGACACTCTGCGTTCAGTCACCGCCTGGGTGGGTCATCGTCCTGTTCTCCGTGGCAATCATTATGCAATAGCCGTAAAGAAATTAATAAAAATAAAATTTTGATACAAAAACTTGAAAAAATTTTGGATCAAATTTAAAAAAATTAATTTCATAAATATTTTTTATTCTATTTGTTGAACCTAATTCCTGAGTATTTGCAGTTAATAATGAATAACCCTGTATTATAAATCGAAAAATGAAATAATACACCCAGAGCGAGCAGGCAAAGTTACATATCCGCGAGCATTTGAGTACCCTCCATAAAAAAGTTTTAATACAGTAGGATTCTACTTGCATAACTTAAAACAACTATACGTAATTAATGGTGTCTGGAGCATCCATCATCGTAAAATGCATGTTTTCTCTCCGTAAGAGGAAGCAGGCCAAACTAGGTCCCGCAAATTTACATTGGCTGACTGTGCTAAAAACACCATAGAACAAGTCACTTGTCGCCAATCGATTACCTAGAAGCGGTAGAATGGTAGAGTGGGACCGTAGATTTTAAAATAAAAAAGCAGAATTTAATAAATGTTTAATAATAATATATGGAAACACTAGTTAGTAGTTAGCAACACAATTTTTCCCGACCACTGTGTTTTAAAAATGGAAGATTTTAGAGATTATAGAAAAAGTTTAATAGTGTTAACTTTTACTACTGATCCAGCCACCACACCTCTGGTTTATAAAGTCACGTGTATAACCAAATCACACGTCAAATAGCATAGTGTACCTAGATACTACTCAATATCCTGATCACGTAACTCACACATCATCCCAACATTTGCTCTCGACAACGAGTAATCGACGTTTACACACACCAATGCCTGTTAGCATTATCAATGGCGGCGACATTGAATCGCCTCAGTTATGGCCGATAAACACTGATTGGAGATCAGTGGACCACACTTTTACGATGAGCAATCTAACCCGAGTGTATGTACGCGTATTTGACGTACTTTTTACCTCCCCCGACATGATATGCATTCCCGACCTTTTAGCGTTGCCAGAATGTTACTTTTGTAACATTTTCCGTTACTTTTGACCCTCTCATGTTACCTCCATGTTACTCCGACTCGGACACGACGTAAAAAATCGGTTGTCTGTAAAGTCGGTATACTGATGACAGTTGAGCGTGACAACGTCATACAGCCACGCGGACGCATCGCTCACTCAAGTAGGAGAGAGACAGTTGTCGAACGCTGACGAACGCGGAGGCCGTGCGTGCCTCTTTGTCGCTCGTTCCGCGCTCTCGCTTGCACTTCAATCCTTAAATGGAACGCCTCAGAGCGAAGTAACGCCGAATGAGTCATGATTTTTCGTGCGTGCAGCCAGCTTCATCGAATTATAAGACGTTGTCACGTCAAAAACAAATATCAACAAAAAAACTATTTTTTAATACAGTTGCTCAAAAAGTGGCGTATTGCAGGGACGTATAGCGTTCGGGATGTGGGCTATTACACACTCGTGCTTTTTTTTTACCTTTCCCGCACTAGTGCTTTTTCTTTCCCAACTGTCAAAATAATGTCTAAAAAGAAAAACCAACCATGAAGTTTTTACTAAAAACATTCATCGAAGATTTTATGATTCATGCAAATACGTATTATTTCTAAAAAGAAGCTACTAATTTGTTTCATTAACAGATTTAATGATTTGACTGAATGAATTATGTTAGGTTTCATCTCATTAAATTTCATTTTCAATTCATATCAATAAAAAAAATCTACTGAAGACTTGGCTGTATGGGTATAGTTCCCTTTGCCTTCCAGAATGGGTGAAGAAAAAAAAAATCTCTGCTTATATTCTACGGTTGGCTCAATTATTGATATAAATTTCACCTATAGAAAAATTACGAAAGACGTAAATTTTAAAAAACCCTACTCAAGGGAAAAAACAAAACGTAAGACTAGGCGGTATGGTCTTGGTACTATAGCCTGCTTCGAAAGGAGCGAAAAGAAAAAAAAAAAAATCTACGGTTGGCGCCATTTTTCTTTGCGAGTTTATTTGTTTGTTGCACAAAATGAGTAATTTCAACCCTAGTTTTTTTGAATGAACACCACCGGAACTCAGTATAATTGCACAAAATGCTTCGGAGAACATTTTACCGGAAAAGTCAAAAAGTCGCTACATGCATACATACGACGAACTTATTGCGTGGAGAGAAGAGAAAAAAGCAAATGGTATTTTATTATTTTATTAAATTGCTTCATTTTTTCGCAACTGTATTAAAAATAGTCGTTCAGTACACGTGCGGAACTTGTTCCGACTGTCAACCCTCGCCTTCGGCTCGGGTAGACATTTGTCGGAACTCTTTGCAATGACAGCTTTTCCGCACTTGTAATGAAATATACTATTCCATAATTCAAAAATTATCATGAAACGGAACGCATCCAAGAATGTTTTAGTTTTTGTTCAATAAAGTGCCTTAATAAGGTATTGTATCGTTTTCCACATAATTTATGGTAATGTTACTTTTCTCGTGAAAATGTTTTGAGGTGTCTCATGTTATAATTATTTGAGTATCTGTCACTGGCAACACTGCGACCTTTTTATGTCGGCATAAATCCGTGATGGAAAAATGTACGTGTTGCACGTACGGTTCGCAGCTAAAGACGATGAACACCGTAAAACAAATTTACTGTGCGAAAACCAGTTGGGAAAAGTTTTATGAAGAAAAATTTGTTGGGATCAAAATTATTTTTCTGCTAATCTGTGTGATATCGGATGTACACAAAATAGCTCGTAATTTCCGCTAAATAAGTTCAATAATTTTATAACTTTCAAAGGATCAAAATGTGCGAACAAGAAGTACATCGACGGTTGTCCTCGCCACATCTAGGCGATCGCAATGGCGCTCAGTGAAACGCTGTCATATTTGACAGGGTTTCAATGTCGCCATCGCAAATAGCTTAGATGTGCGCAAGGCTTAAACCCACTCTTCCGGAATGCTATTTTAGCATGTTTGCTGTTGACGGTATTATGCAAGGTTCGGATACCGTAAATCTAGAATGTCTTTTTGCTGTCGTATTGAGATCGTCGTGGCTTTAGATTTATTGGCGTAGATTGACTCCAACGTTATAAGGATGTTTTGTAAAAAGTACCTGTTCTTCATAAGTAACTTTGATAGAAATTACTGCTTAGGTAAAAAATTCGGCAAATTTTTATCACCTGCCCTTGATGTGCGGGCTGGTTTTTTCGCAAGTAGGCCGCTGGCGGGCCCTTTTTGCGTGACCCTTGACACGTGTTGCTCGAACTTTTTTAGGTTCTACGACACGCCGGTTTACATACATTTTTTCGATAAAAAAACTCATTGGTAAACGACTGGATTTGAACCCACGACCTTTGGATCGGAAGGCGGGGCCGCTACCACTAGACCACCAGTGCTCACCACTGCTTAGGTAATTGAAGCAGGATTATTTTACAACGGAAGTGATTTCGCTGATAAATTATTTAGTACCTCAACCAAATCTCCGGTCTTTGCATAAATTAAATAAATATTACACTGGTTGCAATCTTCGAGATTTTGAACTGAAATAAATACCATAATTTTGAATTCAATTACAATTTATAATAACACATATCATGTGTTTTGCTGTTTGCCAGTTCAAACTATGAAACACTAAGCAAACAAGCTAAATTTAATATTATTAAATTTTATTTAAATTACCTAAGTATTATTAGGATTCAAAAAGTTTTATTAAAAACAGCATACTACGCTTTTATTTATATAGGAGAGAGCTTGTTTGCTTAGTATTTCATAGTAAGCTCATAAAATTATTTTCCCTGGTAAATTAAATATATTATATTGTGGAAAATCCACACAACACTATTTAGCCCTAAACTACGCAGAGCTTGTACTATGGGAACCAGGTAGCTGATATACATTTTTACTTATACATTTTTACTTATATACATTTTTATAATACATACCTACATAAAATACAAATAAATCATCCAGATAGGGAACAAACATCTGTGTTCACCACACAAATAGGTATTTGTTCTCGGTGGGGATCCAACCCACGACCAACGGCGCAGAAGGCAGAGCTACTACCTTTAGTCTATTCAGAGCACTGGTGGTCTAGTGGTAGTGGCCCCGTCTTCCGATCCGAAGATCGTGGGGTCAAATCCACTCGTGTACCAATGAGTTTATCTGTCGAAAAATTTATGTGCACTATGCCAGTACTCTCAAAATGGTGAAAGAAAACATCGTGAGGAAACCGGCGTGTTTTGGAACCTAAACAAGTTCGAACAACACGTGTCAAGGGTCACGCAAAAAGGGCCCACCAGCGGCCTACTTGCGGAAAAACCTGCCCGCACATCAAGTGCGCATGATAAACTTGCCGAACTCTCGAGTCAGCATCATCATCATCATCATTATCAACCTACATTAGTCCACTGCTGGACGTAGGTCTCTCCCAAGACGTGCCACTGAGCCCGGTCATCAGCTCTTCTTCTCCAGTGTTTGCCAGCTACATTTCGCAGATCGTCGCCCCACCTTGCCGGAGGGCGTCCTACACTACGCTTACCTAAACGCGGTCTCCACTCTAGTATTCGTTTGCTCCAACGATTGTCTGTTCTACGGCAAACATGACCGGCCGACTGCCACTTCAGCTCCGCTTGACTTGGTTAGCGGTTTAGCGGTGATTCGAATCATAACTATGTTCAAATAGTAAGTAAGCATCACTTACGTGGGATGTGTCATATATATCTCCAGGATGAGTTCTCTCGGTATATCGAAGTAGTCGGGATCCTTCCCGTTAGCAGAAAGCACCAGCGGCAGAATATCCCAGGCCGTGCGAGGCGCCTTCCAGCCGAGTTTCAAGCAGAGCTGACAAAATTAAATGTGAAATAACTTTAATCTTTTCATAATAACCTGCTTACATTCTACCTATTATCTATTCCTGTTAAGGCTTGCCCTAGATAAAGAAAAAGCTTCAGTGGTGGAGAGGCACCTTAAGAAGAAGAGCATACAATCTGCATGATTATTAATATCGGTCTGCTTCTACTGTATTGCAACACCTTCACAGGTAAAATTATGTATACATTCAAAAACCTAGTCCTAAGATCTGACAATATTAAATTAACATGCATACTAGGTCAATAAATATACTGAATTCTTAAATTCTGAATGTTGAAGTAGGTAATCTTAATATGCCTCTCATTACCAGCCACACCTAGATTTCACCCACTGCTGGATATTATAAGCGTCTGTGTAAGCGTGTGTGTGTCTGTATTGTTATTTTTTTTGTATTGTTATTCTGGTATTGGCTAGTCTCATTCAGGCTTAGTCCTCGAGGTTCTTAGTTATCTTGCCACGGGATGACCGATGTCTCTGTCTAGAGGGCCTATTTTGAGTTTTCAACACTTATCGGTAGGTACGTTATTTCAACTAAAGTCATTTTGCTTTAAGCTAACGGCAAAATTATGTTTAAAGTCAGAATAAGCCCATTTCTTAGCCTTATTTTCTTATACTCTAGCCAAATTCCGTTTGGAGAGTTCGTTTTGAGAGCAAACCGCAATAGAAAAACCTGAAATTCTCTTTTTAAAAAATGCTGGATTAGTGCTAAGGGAACGTAATTAAATTCAGGGAAACAGTAGTGTATATAATTGAAAACCCCGTTTTTGTTTCAGATAGATATTTACTAGTTTGAATATATCACCGAAACAGGTGGTGCTTACTCAAAAACGTCATGCGCTTGATTGATTTATTTGCAGTGTACCTACTGTGTGAACAACGAGTGAACTGTTTTTGTCACCATCAATTTCAGTTGACGTAGTACGTATAAACTGAATCTTATTAATTTCAAACATTAATAAACGGGAACAAATGTGGATAATTTGTGACAGTGAATTTTCTTGAGAATATATTTCTGTATGCTAAAGTGTGCGAACGAAATGGTTCCCTGGTAGAACAGATGTTGGTCTGATTATATCAGTTGTTCAAGACTTCGGAACATTTGTTTTTACGAGTACCATAAACTCATCTACTTATTCTACAGTTTATTTCATTTATTGCTATCCCAAAATTCTGTTTCACGTAAATGAGATGTGAGTGGCTAAAATAATTTAATAATATTGCCATGCATGTATAACTTTTTATAATCAATATAAATATATTTTATAAAAAGCTTTCATTTTTTAGAATAGCCTAATTTAAATATCTGTGTAAACTTTTACCTATAATACTCGAGGTGCCGATTTGTTTTTTATATTGTAATATAATCTGACATAATAATAATAATATAATAAAAGAAAGTCATGTTTATTACACTATTGACAATTCAAGAACGGCTGGAGTTAATTGGCTGAAAATGACATAGGGAAAATGTTTTATCCTGAAAAAAAACTGGAACGGGGCCAGCAAAGGAGATCGAAAGTTATTATATTACTATTGCCAATTAAAATATAGTATATTGTATAATATAATTACCTCTGTGAACTCAATATGCATCGGGTCTCCAAGAAAGGTGCCATCTGGTTCCCTATACCCGGCATAGCTAACTAATTGGGAGTTCCATATTCTGTAATCGTGCAAAGCGTCCGTTCGTTGCGGGAACACCGTCATGGCAGATCTGTAGTAAAAAAATAAATTTTAAATAATTGCTCGAAAATATCTTAAAAAAATAAAAAGTAAAAAGGCTTACCAAAGTCTACAAAACCACCAGGGACAAGAAGGGAAGGGATTATTTTACCCCAAAATTAAATAACAAATAAAAGCCTAAAACACGTGAAAGTAATGAAACTGTAGAGCCTGAGTATTATACAGTCAGCATCAAAAGTAGATTGGCATTTACTGTTTGTGAAGTTCAAATATTTTTTAAGCATAGCTCTTGCAGAAGCTTTGAGCCTATTTGCAAACCGAAGTTGCCAAATCTTTCGATAAGCCCTGAGAAAAGAGGAATATACTAACTGAAATTCCTAATCTACTTTTGATGCTGACTGTACCAGGGGCATCTTAAACATAAAGCAGAATATTATCAATGCAGCGGGTTTTTAGAAAATTTTAAAACCTAGAGGAAAAATTAGTAAAAACATTCGGATAATTTTTGAGTATCTTATATTATCATCTAATTGATGTTTTTATTGAATAGCTTCTAATAAATGAAAACTCCCAAGATGTAGAATCCGAAAAGGTAAAAAATAAGCCAAACGTAAAAACCCAGTTGCAATCTTGAAAGTCCCGGATACAAACTTGATATTTACATACCTGATGTTTCCTTTGTTTGTGCTGTACTTGATATGGTTGCAAAGAGCTTCGAACATCCCACTAGTAGTAGTCACTTGCCGGCAATCAAACACCTGAATGAAAACACCTTGCCGTTATGGAAGAGAAAACAACAGGTTTATCACAATAAAGAAAGAAAGAAAATACAAACGTTTAAGATAACGAAAAAAACAGAGTTGATTATTATACAAGAGAGGAAGGGGAAAACCAAGGCTAAGCTATATGAGCGAAATAAAAGCAAAATCGCCGTCATGTCGTACAAGGAGATCAGAGGTTGCCTTCAATAGAAATACCTGGAGAAAAATGCATACATTACACTGGCAACAACATTGCTCTTAAATTAGAAGAAGAAGGCCACACACTGACCAACATAATTTATAAAAAATCGGTTGTCTGTAACTCAGAGCAGCAAACACGCTTTTGCTTAATTCCGTGGTCTGTAAAGTCGGTATACTGACGATAGTTGAACGTGACAACGTCATACAGCTGTCCACGCGGACGCATCGCTCACTCAAGTAGGAGAGAGACAGATGTCGAACGCTGCCAAACGCGGAGGCCGATTGTGTCTCTTTGTCGCTCGTTCCGCGCTCTCGCTTGCACTTCAAGCCTTAAATAGAACGCCTCAGAGCAAGGTATCGCCGCATGAGTCATGTTTTTTCATGCGTGCAGCCGGCTCCATCGAATTATAAGACGTTGTCACGTCAAAAAATGATTGATTCTTCTGTACGTGTCACTATTTATTTCGAACCAGTTTGGTGAAAAGATTTTAAATACGCCTCAAAGAAGTGATGAAAGATGATCATTTTATAAAGCGGGGTAACGACCACTCCACCTCTGTCGAGTATTATAATACGTCTCAAATATTTATTTTGGAGATATTGTATACCCTATATAATAGGGTAGCACATATCCACAAATGTCTTTATCACTGCTGAGCCTTTAAGATAACTAAAGCTTATTGATAAAAAAACTTTTACCTCATAAAGTTTTGATTATACGTAGTTGAAAGCATCAAATTTCAAACTGCTAAAACTACATCAATGTTTCAAAGTCAATGAAAAATGCATTGTTGTTTCTCCCGTAGCGGAACTCAGTTGCTAATGGACCCCCGAGTGACTTCACTTTATAAATCAATGGATAATGAATTCAATCTCGTCCACTCGCCAGAGCAAACTGCTGAGACGTTGCAAGTTCTCAAGATCTAGTAAAAAAACTTTAATGACGAGTTTTTTTAAGGCAACTATAACAGTCAAAGCAGTCTAAAATCTCGACGAAACTCAACTAAGTGCAATCACCTAGTTACCTATCATGATCAGTTGATCGGGCGTAGCTTGATAATTCCTAATCAAATAGACTGATTTGAGCATCATTTTGGTGATATCGTTATTGTGTTATTGTGATATCAATATTGTGTTAATGCTTACTAGTGTAAGCATTTACACCTGAGTACTAAAATTACGGCCTAAAGGTTCATCTAGGCGTTTAGCTGGCGATACTGGTATCGCTGTCAAATATCGCAGCTTATCGCCCAGATGTGGCCGTAACAGAATGTTATAATGCTACTAATAGAATATCCAAAAGAAGCTGAACTAAGATAATACATGTAGTAGCAGCTACTATTGCTGCAGCAATATGCAATGCAATTGCATGATTAGCCATACCTTAAAATATTTGTACGCCTTATAGCAGATCACAGTGGTACCTGTATGTAACAACTTTATAACCTGTGTTTCCCAAATAAAGAATTGAATTGAGCAAAATCGCGTGTTTTTATCAAATAAAATAACGTTTTCCTTGTGCGTAAATTTCACGCTTACTAACTTCCACATCTTGCGACGAACATCTTAACAAAATTAATTCATTTGCGTACCAGAACTCCTAGCTGGAATTCGTGCAAATAAATTCGGAACTTGAACTGAAGTGGAGTTCCTAATCGTCGTATCGTCGTTGAGTGGCGTGATGGCGTCACATCACTCACTGATGAATTACTTGCTTGAGAGGTTGCTAACGAGTGCTCCTGCTACCTAGTTAATCTTTGGGTTAATTTTGGGTTGGCTTTGGAGATAAAAGTATTTTTATGTTCAGTGATTTCGTACGGCATGTTCCTGACGATCGTGACCTATGAGGCAATGTTTTGCTATGGGCGATGGTTACCACTTAACATCAGATGGGCCATATTATGCTTGTTCCATCAGTTAGTTGTACAAAAAAATATACATTAGGTCGCGTGAACCAATATTTTTAATGAAATATATCTTAAAGAATTGAAGTGTTTGAATTATTCTTAAACTTAGCAAAACTTGTACTGTACCAACCATAAGAAATGATGAATGTTAATATATCATTTATTGTCACTTAGAGTATGCGAGATTATTCTCACCTGTTAAACAGAATACGTCTCCCAAGCCTCGGTTCTATAATCGAATCGCACCGATTAACCGGCGCAATCTATTTGAGCTACATAATTACAAAGTGTGGCGAACAACTTCAAGACGGTTTAAAAGCCTGTCTGGCTGTCGTTTTAAGCCCTCAAGTCAATCGTCTCTACCCCGCGACCGAGGAAAGTGAATGGAAATGAATGAATGAGTTGGCGGATTCATTCTTAATTGTGAAACATTTCTGTTTAGCAATTTCAATAGCGTTTTCAGAGAATTTATTTTTATTAGTATCTCTAATAACACCAACAGCAAATAAATTTTTGGGGCATATGGTTTAGTGGCCCTACTTTTTGATTATAGTACTCGTGGGTTTAAATATAGTGCAGCAGCTGATTTTTCTCGTCCATAAAATCAATGCAAGACCCACTGCTTTTAGACGATAGTAAATAGAAAAATCTTGAGGAAATAAATTAGTTCTATAAAAAGCGGCGAAGTACTGCAACTAGAATCTAACGTGGGCAAGTGCAAAATAGCACCTTTAAATGGATTGTGACTATACTGTGTGTAAAAAAAACAGTGGATAGCTTCATTATTCAAGCTTCAGCTTAAATATTTTAATTATAAAAAGTCTCCAAAGAAGTCTAGGGTTTCTTTAATATTTATCTTATCCATATTGCGCGCTGAAGCGATAGCAATTTTCCTAAAAAAATATTGCCTTCAACTCCCAAACTAGGTGTTAATTAGCTACCTAATTTTTTTCCACAGGAAATGAGACTTTTCTCATTAAGGCTGCAAATTAATTTGGATTTCGCAGAGAGAACTACGGACAAGAACGGGTATAATTGATTCTGGACTAAAGTTGTTTGGCTTTTCATTCAAGAGGTATTTCCGTGAACGTTGGCTCCACTTTGTTCCAGTACTCGACAGTTACTGAACAATGAACTGCTCTTTTCAAACACTTTGAGCTTGTAGACGAGTTCCGGTACTGCGGTAAAACTGCTGGGAATATATAAGTTACTATCTTATCTTATCTTATACCTTTAAACGAGAAAATCTTGTATACAGGGTTATTCATTATTAGCTACAAATATTCAGAAAGGTTCAACAATTAAAAATCGGCTGTCTGTAAAGTTGGTTTACTGACGACAGTTGAACGTGACAACGTCATACAGCTGTCCACGCGGACGCATCGCTTACTCAAGTAGGAGAGAGACAGATGTCGAACGCTGCCAAACGCGGAGGCCGATTGTGCCTCTTTGTCGCTCGTTCCGCGCTCTCGCTTGCACTTCAAGCCTTAAATGGAACGTTTCAGAGCGAGGTAACGCCGCCTGAGTCATGTTTTTTCGTGAGTGCAGCCGGCTCCATCGAGTTATAAGACGTTGTCACATCAAAAATATTGATGAAATTATTTTTTAAAGTTTTGTTACGAATCCCGAGAAAATCGAAAGGAGCTTCGATGAGGTGCACTAAAACTCCTTTCACCATAATAGTTTGAAGTAATGTGTATTTATAAGACTTAGTTCACCAGACATAATACACGTAGATGAACCCTTGACCTAATGCAGTGAATAGTGAACTTTTTTCACTCAGGTAATTTACCGAGCAATGCACAATCAGCAATTAACCTACATCGCATGCAACCTCTTTCCAACCAACAATAACAGGGACAGCAAATGTCAAATTTGATGGCAAACGTCAAATTTGATAGCAAATGTCAAATTTGACAGATAAAGTGACACAAGAACACACCTGTAGTTTGGACCATTGTATCCGTCCGATGCATCGGCTCGCATTCCTCCAGGCTAGCTTGGCTCCGAAGACCAGCTCGGTGGTGGTGAGCTGGTATATACCGGATCTGGCCACTTCCTCCTGCACAGCCAGCCAGCGAGCCTCGTGTGCTGGCGTGTTGGCTCTGTATAGATTACAACATAATTATAAAAAAATGGAAATATTTTCATCGGAAATGTGTACTTAGATGGAAATGTTTAAGTGAATTGGTATCCGAGAAGTATTCAGCATAATATTCGTATGAAAGAAAACTTATTTTTTATGATTATTGTTCTGCATAAAACAATTCGAAGGAGGAAAGATTTTAACGCCAGTTTCCTGAGTTTCCATAAAGTTTTGTAGGTATTTTTTTTCTTTGAAATATACATTAATACATAGTAAAGAAAGAAAAAAGAAAACACATTTTAGACACACAGCACACATATACACAGCACAAACAGAGTAACACAAAAATAAAACATAAAATATTAAACAAAAAGAACAAAGAATAAATGGAGCACATAAAGAAACGAATACTTAAAAAATATTAACAAAACGTACAAGCAGCAGTTGAGCTATCTGCAGACCGTTACAAACAATCGAGAGATAGCTCAACTGATCCAAATCAGTACCAGACGGAAGCGTCCCAAAGACGCCTGAAAATAAGGGTCTCATGTTTAATTTACGTTTACTTTCACTTACAAAAATAAGGTGTTTAAAAGTTATTTCAGCGTAAATAGACTTGAAAAAACCGAGGAAAAGATGTCACAAAATATTTATCTTGATACTTCAAAACATGTAGAACAATTCAGCCATAATAATGAACACAGCTGTTGAGCGTCGTTTTCATTAAATTTCCATGAATTTGGAATAACATTTTTATTTTCACAAAATTAATATTGGCGTTGTCAACGTTTTCATTTTATTTTAGACTCTCCAAAGATAGTGATCTACTTATTGTTTTCAAAATTTACCGACTTCATATAAAAAAGGTTGAGGTTCTCAATTTATCATTTTAGTAATGTTTGTTATCGCTTAATTTCTACATTTATGAGGCGAATTGAAATAGTACATTGTTACCTGAGTGTTGAAAGTCACGTTTTTTGAGTCCCGAGACGGGTTTGGCGCCAGAGCGTAAGCGAGGGCGCCAATGGAGCTTGAGGGACTTAAAAGACTTTCACCCGAGGTAAACACTGTGCTTTTCATTACGAATACAAGGAAAGTAAAAATAAAAACATGAAAGAAAAATTTGTGAAAATGAAGATTGAATTGCCGCCTTCCCGGTTTTTTTTTCTTTTTCTCTGGCGGGCCTTCGGCTACGGCTCGCCAGCATTATTCAGCCATTGTTTTCATTCTCATAATTTAAAAAATGGTAAATTGTTTGCTCAAATCTATGTTATTTTAAATAAATAGTTGAAGCTATATATTAATCAAGTAATTTAGAAGATATATTATTTATTTAATACTATCTTTATGTTATTTAAATTTAAATTTTACATTGCGCTCTAATTAGACTTTTTAAACTTCTTACCGTTGTAATGGGTTTCCAACCTACTTGCTGAATAAAAAGTTGGAATTTGGTTCAACGACCTCTTTGCAGTCAGAAAGACTTTAGAAAGTTGGAACATGGTTGAATAAAATAGAACTTGTTTTTTATATAATTTGACAGCTGTCAGTAGAAAGCGATTCTCCCTAGGGCTGAAAGTTTTACTTTCAATTAGGCCCCTCAGGCAACTTCAGACCTACTTTCAGAGTATGAGTAATGAAAAAATATTTTCTATCTCATAAGCTATATCTAATAATACTTTCAGATTGTTCTCATAGAAATTCCATCAAAATCGGCTCAGTATTTATTTATTTATTATACAGAAAGTTAGGTACATTTAACATCGAACAGTGGTTTAAAGCCTAAGTAAGGTTTGTCTTACCACTGGGTTATCTATATCAATACACTTATAACAAATAACTTACACAATAAGAAAAAACGCAACGAACAAACCATAGTAGTTTGGCCATGAAGTTGGATTCTCAAGTTTTGTAAACTTACGAGTAAGTATATTATTTATCATAGTGTTTTCAAGTCGAGTTTTGAAACGATCTACATGGCTCAATATGAAAAGATTTTAAAATTACTACGTCAATTCATTTGTGTAATTTCAGAAAACAAAGTAACCAGTGAACCAGTATATAATAATATTAGTATATAGTAATAATTACGTAGGACTTACTTATGTGTAACAAATCAATGGACCCATGCACCTATTGCTCAGTAGTAAAATATACAGACCTACGAAGCTTGAACAAATGTATGTATGACTCACCTCCTTATAGAAGCGAAGTACTGTCCAAGAAAGTCCTTAGCGTCGTTGAGGACCTCAGCTTGCTCTCTTGGCACGTCACCCCGGCTGGGGATGGACATCAAACTGCCAAGACACGTATTCTCGTTGCATAGTGCTCGCTGCAACAAAAAACAAATTATATATAAAATAAACAAATAATACAAGCGCAAACAAATCTTACAAAACAAGGAGAATGTCCTGCATGTACTTATATTAGCACAAATTGTTCTCTTAATTTACAAACTAAACACAATAGAACAATCGGATTTTTACGAAGTGTTGAAAAAATCGATCGTCATATATTTTATTTTTCATTTTATGTTTTTAATTGGCGCCAAGTGGTTTTTACCTGCCAGTGCGTTTTTTTTTATATTTGTGCCAAAATAAAAAAGCTACGGTTTGGTTTTGACTAAGATAATTACAAAGAATAACAAATGTAATGTGTCGAAATTAGTAATTGAAATATTTAAGGATTTGAATTTATTAAAATGTTTATTCCCCAGTGTTCCTACGTAGGTTAAGCAATGCGATTTATAAGTAAAACAATGCGATTTGTAGGCAAGGCTCAATGATATCGAGAAATAGGAAACACTTTATCTAGTTATCCTACATTACCTTTCTTACCGAGCAATTGATTCGATAGAATCCTTGAACGATGGCTTTTATATACTCGTAATGGAGCAAATAGACCATACTGTCTGGAGCTTTAACTTCAATTCGGTGGCTCTGGATGACTTTAAAGATAAATGGAGGCTCTGTTTAGTAAATGTTAGAAAAAAAGTAGTTTGATTCAACAAACTAATATAATTTCATGTTTAAAAGCAAATCTCAGCAGACAGCTCCTTGGGAAAATAAAAAAAATCTGATTGTTTAATACGAAACTAGAAATCCTGCAAAAAGGTTAGTTTTCTTTTTACTTTTTTTTTTAACTTGGCATGAGTGTAATAATCTGTGGTAGAATGCAGCATAAACAGCAAGCATACTAACAAAATAGTTTCCTACAAGAAGGTTCCATTTTTAAATCAGTACATCTTTTCTTTTTTTAAGGTTACATAACAAAAACAACAAAATTAAAGAGACGGGAATTCTGCACAAAAAAAAACAAATCGTACGCATTTTGAAATTTATTCAGCATCAGCACCAATAAAAAAAATCTTGCGCAGCAAGGAGTTTCATAATGTACAACCTCTATAACTTTAATTTTATTTTGTGTTGGTAAGGGTCACAGGAAACACCTGGACAAGAGACGCAAAGGACAGAGGAGGCTGGAAGAAAATGAAGGAGGCCTATACCCGGGGGTATACCTAGGTGGGTGATACCGGGCAGAAATGATGATGATGAAGGGCAAGAAGATGATGATGACCCCAGGTGACCCTTGATGACATCGATGTCATGGCATTACCTACTGACAACTACTACTACTGAGGATTATATTGACGGGGCATTTTTATGAGGTAATTTTTTGGAGTCTCCATCAAATATTGATGCAGTGACAATGTGGTTATAAAAACATGTCGCTTACGAACCCATCACTCATAAATCGTGTTTGTCAAAAACGATTTTACGATTACTTAACAGCCAAAGCCATAACACATGTTTTTATGGCATAAGAGGTGTCGGGCGTAAATCGATTGTGTTTTTACGCGGCATAACATTTCAATGATTTAAAGATAGTATCCCGGATAAGATAACTTTTAAGTAGGTATATCTTTGGAGTAGGTAATATTCATTGGCACTTGACTGATGTGACATTGCTTTATGAGCTTCTGCCTATTATCACCTATTAAGTTGGCAATGCTCTTGACATGCTTACCCATCTTTTTTTATGAGAGTAAAGGCCCGCGCACACATATTTGACAGTGTTTCACTGACAACATGGTGGTGGGCCACCTGATGTTAAGTGGTAACCATAGCCTATAACAAAGCATTGCCTCGTAGTATTTCCCCGAACGCTTTCATAAAAGCTCTGCGAATTTTTTTCATACCGGTTCTGTTGTTTTCCCGAGATAAAGATATAAAGTTACATAATATCCAGGTTACAATCTATATTTGTTCTTAAATTCATCCAAATGGGTCCAGTTGCTAAGGCGTGATTGAGCCACAAACATCAAGTCTCCAAAAGTTATAAAGTTCATCATACTCGTAACTAAGCTACGTAAGTATTACACAATATTATGCATAGTATTAAACAATATAACATTATACCCGGCACAGAATAAATAGAGAATGGATTTTCATTTGCTTTAATTTTTACGACCTGTAAAACTACATTTTCTTACACCAAAAACACCTATTTTGAATAATTTTGATGTTGCTAAACTTACCCCCATTCGTATGAATAGCAAGTTGTGTTACAAGCCGCGCTTCTCCATAATATCAAAATTGATAAGTTTGATAGTTCCGGTTGTAACTTTGTAAGGTGTACTGTACCCTCGGTGCTCAGTGGAGTACCCCATTTCAAGGATACGTTTGAAAACGGAATGAATATTGTATTATTTGTATACAAATGAAAGCAAGGGTTGGCAGTTTGCAGCTGAATCTGATACCGATGCTAAGAAGTGTGCATATTTTATTGGATTGCCCCTCCTTGTCCCTTAGCGTTCTAGAGATAAGGTTAATCAGACAAGTAAAAATGTGAATTTTTGAGTTCAACTTCATAATTATTATACCTTTTCTTAAGCCTGCCTGCCTTCGTCCCTTTCTTCTTCGTGACGAGTTCTTTAACGACGAACGAAAAGAAAAACGTTAATTATAAATAACCCTTATAGCATTCTATACTAAACCTGCTTACAAATCTGCGTGATTATAATAATATCAGCCCGCTTCTACAGTATTGCAACACCCTTACAGGGTAAATTATGTATTGATTCAAAAAATAGCTCTAAGATCTGAACTGTTAAATTTACATACATATGGCAATAAATATACTGAATACTGAATATTGAATACGTCAAATATGACAGTAATATTTGACAGCGTTTTACTGGTCACATCGCAGAATGTTCGCAAGGTTTTGCTTCTAAAAAATAGACCAACAAAACGCGTTTGGCAGTAGTAACCCGTCACGCATAAGCGCACCTAGGCAATGACAGCTGTCAAACGTAACTACTTACTTTTTTTTTCGAGTTGTCGCAACTTTGTCGTTGTTGTAATAAACTATGGCAAGCTTTAGATAAGTCATACGTCAAAATAACGAACCTGACTACCAACATAAACCTAATTACTGACCCTAATAAAGGCATACCAAAAATCTGGAAGTGAAAATCGAGACCAAAAATCTGGAAAAAAGTTATACCAATAAAAGGTATACATACTAAGTACCTATACATAACTAATTGTAAAGATGACTAAAAACAGAAATATTTGCTTCGACTATTGATACAGACTAATGGGAGGAACGTTTTAAACCGTCTGCCAATAAAATCAGCAACAGTGTGCTGGCAATGATAATATATTTTATGTAAAAACCTCTTTATGTGCGCCACAGATTTCAACCATAGTCTACATAAAATACTAGCTATAGAGATATTTGTGACAGTTTTGTAATATTATCATACAGGTAATGACATTTTCACCACATCTTCTCGTCTTTGGATGTTTGTGGCTCGGCTTTATCATGCTTTTGTACTGTAGATCTATTCTTGCAACGCAATTCTTTACACTGTAAGTTTTCAATTTTTGTTTGAAATATTTGATGATCGAACGTGGATTAATCGGTCACCCAAACGAGGCGTTTTGCAGAAATAGCAAGGCAGGACGAATTTGAACGGAACAAAATTACTTAGAACGTGACAAAAACCATGGAAAAGAACTAGTCTGAAACCCATAAATCGTCGTTAACTGTAATGTACTGCATCTAATTTACTGTTTGTTAATGAGCTCGTGCTCGCTATTTAGTAAGTAAATGAGCATACGTAATCTATTCACTCATTTACATAAAGTAAACATTGTTTCCGGAGCAAATAACTGTATGATAATTGTCGTGAATTTAAGCTTACTCCAGTGTGTGTACTAATCTCCATTTGCTATGGGTTCACAACAATACAATATGTATAAGCTTTGAAGGATATACATTTGATATTAAACTGTGTATTTTTTGTTTAGTACTTATTTCAAACCAGTGTGCTGAAAGGATAAGTGCCCTCTTTGAACCGCACTAATCCTTTCACTAGACTGGTCTTCCATATACGGGGATTTTTTGGTTTGGTTTTGGTTTTTGTTGGTCTGACCTTTGCGAACACTTATCACACTATTTTCTAACTTTTCCGGTTCTACAATTTTTGACGTGATAACGTCTTATAAATCGATGGAGCCGGCTGCACGCACGAAAAAACATGACTCATGCGTCGTTACGTCGTTTCGTCGTTCCATTTTACCTGAGCCCGAGCCCGGGTCGGGTAATGGGTAAGGGTAAATGAGGGTAAGGCTAAGGGTTCGGTCGGGTTCCGGGTCCGGGTCCGAGAGTCCGAGTCCGAGTCCGAGTCCGAGTCCGAGTCCGAGTCCGAGTCCGAGTCCGAGTCCGAGTCCGAGTCCGAGTCCGAGTCCGAGTCCGAGTCCGAGTCCGAGTCCGAGTCCGAGTCCGAGTCCGAGTCCGAGTCCGAGTCCGAGTCCGAGTCCGAGTCCGAGTCCGAGTCCGCGAGTCCGCGAGTATTTTCTTATGACGTTATCACGTTCAACTATCGTCAGTAAACCGACTTTACAGACAACCGATTTTTTTTTCAGGATACTTATGAAACCGAATCATTAATTTTTAAATAATTTGGGAAAGTTGAAAGTTATTATCAAAATTATGTTCAGTGTCAGTAGGTTTTCCGGCGGTTTTCAGTTGACTTTGGTGCTGGAAAATGAATGATGTGAGGACTCTGCCTTTAGCCTAGTTTTATTCGTTTTTTTTGCAAACTGAAATCATGTCGAATGTGCATTTAATCATTTGCAATTTTGATCTATTTCAAGTTGTCTACCTACATCCCTGTATATAAAACTTTCAAACACCATCCTAGGCACAACTACTTCCTAAAAGCAAAGCCATCTGTTTACTTACGTTTCTGGGACACGGCATATCATACAATCTATCGTACAGATAATCATGTGATTCATAATTCTTCAGCACTTTCGGCCTGATGACTTTCCGCACTGGTTTTTTTCTCACACCATTATTAATACCATTGACATCGACCGGGCAAATTTTGACTCCGTTGTTATCGGACAGTTTGCTGATATTAAGATCACCATCAGGTTTTGATATCGCTTTGAGGGCATTGTCGATTAATGTTTCTGAATTTTGGTTGACACCGGGAGCCATTGTTTCTATATACTTGTATGTTTTGACTTGTGCATCCAAAGGATGGCCAATTAGTGAGGCAGGCACTCGCGGCGCGGGCGACTAAAGGAGCGTCGGTTTGGTCACAGTATTTATAACACTTATCACTAAAGACAAACTAGCTTGTTTTGTTTGCAAAAAGAATCACACATTTTGATGATGATTTTTAGAGCTTTGGTCACGTAGCTTAGCTATAACGATGAATAATCAGACACACGCGCATACAAGTTAATGTGTTGTAATTTATTCATTTTCATATTAGAGCAAAAGAGGGAATTTTACAATACTATTTCTTATTAGGAAAATCCTTAAAAATATCGGTAGTTTAATTGTTGTAGCTTTTAAATGAGCATACCTAAGATTTTAATTTTGTTTATTTTTGATGAACAAAGCTTGAAGAAATAATTTTCCACTGAACTCAACAAAGCTCTTTCTGTAATATTAACAGAGTATTTAGTTGCTCCGACAGGAAATTTCTGACAATGCATCTATTGTGAATTTGTTGACCCATTTTTTTCCGTGTGTGGTCTGGTGGTAGTTACCTCGCCTTCAGATCCTACTGGCGCGGGATAGAATTGAGTCATGTGCCTATGGATTTTTCTGTTCGAAAAATGTATGTAACTACACAATGCAAACTCAAACGGTGAAGGAAAACATCGTGAGAAAACCCGCGGCTTAGTCAGCTCCGCACGATGACCATGTCTTTCCTGTGGACTAGGCCGACTAAGCTGTCAGGATGGTATAGGTGCTGGGCAACTCTATTCCATTTAAAATTCTGTCTGTATAGCGCCCTGTACCCTAACGCTATTTATATCATCTGAAATAGATGTAGAAGCCTGTTTACTTTTTTCAATCTGATGATGATCTGAAAGTCTTACAATGACCTTTTTTGACCCCATATGCAAATATTTAACAAAACATACATTTCAACATTATCGCATCACAAACAACCTCGGGTTCTAGTCATGTGCTACTGTTTAACAATATTTGAACAGAGTCATGCATCTCTTACTCCAAATGCGAGGCATACTGTTTGCTGGTGATTGTCATTGTAATTCCCATGTTTGGTTATCTTGCGGCGCTAAATTGTTGTACCAGAGATCACGGAAAAGAGTAGAAAGGCGATCATGCGCCGTTTGTCGGGTCCGCTGTCGCCAGTTATACAGCTTTACTGTTTCATTAAAAAAAATGTTTGCAGACAATCCGATTTTGTTCACTAACACCCTGAAAGACTTGCAACAAATGCTAAAAAAAATTCACGATGTCTCCTTGGAAGCTGGCTTAAAGATGAACATGTTTAAGACAAAAGTGCTGACAAGTCAACTGGCCTTTCAGCTCAGTTGGCAGCAGCTCTGCCTTCTGCGCAGTAGATCGTGGGCTCGATCTCCACCGAGAACAAAATATTTGTGGATAAAGGTTCATGTATTTTGGCGATACTTTTCCAGGCACAGGGCTGTTTTAATAGTAAAACAGTCTCTCTCTGCAAGCTCTGTGTTTGTTCTGTGGTTGTTACAGTTAACAATGTATAGTTTGTATATCGGTATTCAGGTGATTCTCGCACGTGAATCAAACAACGAAATCGCACTTAGATATTTCCTCAGGTCAATGCTCGTACAGCCACTATCAGAAGGAGACTTTTCAGGATTGATTTATAAAAAACAGATCTTTATATATTGTAGATGATTTATATAGCGTCCGGGGAAACTTAGACCCCACTTGTAGGACACTACGATGGACTGCCCTGCGCCCATAAAAAGCTATGTTCTATAAAATACTCATCTTTTTTTGTTCTTGCCATCAATTTAAAGCATAGCTGTTCAGCCGCACGTCATGCCACAGCCTCCAAACCCAAACTCAGCGATGCTTGCTTAGCTGCAGAAATAGGCATGATGGTAAGGGCGCTTGTACACGCTAAGAAAATTTGCCGTTCCTGCGGCAGACAAGACAAATTCTTCGTGTAGACGACAAGAATTTTGTCTTTTCCACACACGAAAACGCAACAACGTTCGCCGCGCCGTGTCTTGCGCAGATAAGATTTTTTTCGTGCACCGCTGCGAGCAGTGTACACCGTTATTTTCTAGTTACGACACGAATTCTTGGGTAGACCCGGCGTTTTTTCTTAGCGTGTACAAGCGCCCTTATACTTCCCCGGACAAGCCACACACAAAGAGATCTACTACTGCTAAAACCAAGCCGCGGCCGTAACCATAGTAAAGTA
The DNA here is from genome assembly GCA_939531255.2 of Thera britannica. Classification (NCBI taxonomy): domain Eukaryota; kingdom Metazoa; phylum Arthropoda; class Insecta; order Lepidoptera; family Geometridae; genus Thera; species Thera britannica. The sequence continues at coordinate 3,479,454 of OW618041.2, read as the reverse complement.
AGATAGTACCTATACTAGAGAAGCTTGTTTTTTTTAAAAAGCTCTGCTTAGTTTGGGGCTAAATTGTTGTGTGGATTTTCCACAGTATTTATTTTATTTATATAAATCCTATTTAGCTAGACTTTGTAGCCGTCGATATCAATTCCACAAGGGTTTTTACTCCTATACTAGTGGTATATCTAATGTATAGTAAGAGTGAGCACTGGTGGTCTAGTGGTAGTAGCCCCGCCTTCCGATCCGAAGGACGTGGGTTCAAATCCACTCGTGTACCAATGAGTTTTTCTGTCGAAAAATGTATGTGCACTATGCCAGTACTCTCAAAACGGTGAAGGAAAACATCGTGAGGAAACCGGCGTGTTGTAGAACCTCAAAAAGTTCGAGCAACACGTGTCAAGGGTCACGCAAAAAGGGCCCAGCGGCCTACTTGCGGAAAAAAACCTGCCCGCACATCAAGTGCGGATGATAAAACTTGCCAACTTGTATAGTAAGAGTAAAAGTAGAAAAGTGTATAAACGAGGAGTTCCCCTGCAATCGTACTACTCGAGAACAACATAACCACAAACTGCGGCTAGAGCATGTCCATAGATTAAAAACATACTCCTCTACTTTATTGTGATTTAGATGAGGCTACATTAGATACGAAAGCCACATTCTTTCTACACAATCGGCCGATCTTTCTTTGTGCTGTAGCCAGTTTTATTCCAACAAATTTTGTAGAAAGGTCAATGTACTTACTAGGTATGTCCATATAAGAGTAAACAAGGGGATGTTTCTTCAGAGTTACAAAGAGGATTTTATTTTTCTTCACAAGATGAGCTGGCATTGCAAGCAAGCATTATTACAAAGAGAAAGAGTGAGGTTATTACAAACTACACCGTCACCGGCCGGCGTTCTGCTTCTTCGTGTTTTTTTTTTGAAGTGAAAACTTCTTTAGCGGCGTTGAGCACTTTTTCTGTAATGGGTATAAAATCTTAAACTCGCGTCAGCGCGTCAGGACACGTGACCTGATCGAAAAAGCGTAAGACGGATGGAGAGTAGACAGCTATCCCCTCTCTACGGCGCGGCGAAAATGTATGCCTGGGCCTACTGTTTCGTTTAGGCAGCGCAGGGCGCTTGCGCGAATGTTCGTGTATGTTACAGCGTGCCAAATAACAAACAAGCCCCCCCTAACCATTCCAAAATATCAAACATGCTCAACGTTAATAATCAAGTTTTCACTTCTGCCGGCACTCCCGGAGTGCAACCCGTATTTTTTTATTGACAATAAATTAGGCGTCGCCTACAGTCAATAAATAAATGTTGTGGACAATCCACACAACATTATCTAGCCCCAAATTAAGCAGAGTTCGTACTATGGGAACCAGATAGTTGATAAAATACTTGAATACATTTTTTTTTGTAAATACATACGGAGAACAAACATCTGTGTTCACCACATAAATATTTGTTTGCAGCGGGGATAGAACCTGTACAGAAGGCAGAGCTACTACTAAGCTGAGAGGCCAGTGAATTGTTTATCGTAATTAGTAATTTTAACCATTATAGTCTAGATTTATATATTAGCTTTATCACATTACATTATATTTTGCTTCAACTTATTTTACCTGACTGTACTCAAAAGTATTAATAATGATGTCCGAAACGTCAGTAAAAATAATATTAAAATCAAAAGTGTCATTTGGGACACTGTGTCCCAGGGAAATTTGTCCGAAACGTCAGCAAGTCTTATAGACCAAACCACTGCCAGTTGCCACAAAAAAAAATGATTAATGTAATATAAAAATAATTCTCTGCAAGAAGTTCTACCCAATTAAAATTGAAATTGAAAGAAAGCATGATACAAAACATGCCAGAATATACTTCGTTTTCAAAGAGATATAAAAAGAAATAATTATTAATGTTTATTTAAGAAAAAAAATACCAAAGTCACAAAGTTGATACTTAGAGCCTGTCCAGATGGAGCGTTTTACGCGCGAGCGCCCTCGCGCGTTTCAATTTATATTGCGTCCAGATGCCGCGTTTTACGCGCGCTCCTACCAAACAGTTGCTCGCGTTTTACGCGCGATTGAGGAATCGCGCGTAAAGCGCGCGTAAAACGCTCCATCTGGACAGGCTCTTAGGTAACTTAAAAATTATAAGTCGGTAAACTAGGCACACATCATAGTAGGTTCTTTGCAACTTAAATCTTTTTAAATAGTCTATACTTTGAGTATATACCTTTGTGTACCGTTGTGCAAAACTTTTTGTTGGTGGATTCCGAATACAAACGTTATGTCGCAGTCCAAGCTTAGCTCAGTTTTTGTCTCGGTGACCAGCAAAAACAGGCCAACAATAATTACTTTCATTAACATTAGTTCCTGTACTTGTCTTGCACTTTTGTTCTTGTACTGTTTTAGTTCTTGTTATAAAAAAAATTAAAGAACTAATATTTATACCTTTGCCTCAAATTTTTCTAAAGATTTCACGTAGTCATGATCATGGTGCCAATTTCCATCTACCGAGTTTTTGAAGTAAAAAAAACAAGGAAAGAAAAAAAAGTCGATAGGCAAAGCATTGCCTCGCTGGTCACGTACTTCAGGAACGTGCCCTACGATGCACTGCCTTGACATCAACTTAAGGCATACAGAGGCTTTTGTACACATAAAGACGTAATAACAAGTTAACTTTTAGAAATACAAAGGAGACTGATTATAATTCATGATATGTGATGGCTCAGTAATTTAAATACAAAAACAAACAAATTTTTTCATAACAAAATGGTCTAAGATCTCTTCGGTCTCGTCTTATTCGTATTCCGTTGAAGTATGAAACTTTCGACGCACCCTAATAAGATTATATGATTTCGTTTATTCAGGAAGAATCTTGCTACTTCTTGCAACTAAAATGAAACCTAACGAGACAGCAGGAAAAATAAATGGGTATTTTTATAAAATATCGAAGATGTGAACAATTACTCTCTTTTTAGGGTTAAGCTTGCCTTTGTACACGTCCTAATTTTACGTTTTCGAAACGTATTTTTCTATCGTACAATAAAGAATAAAGAAAAAAATAAAGAATTTCTTTGTCAAAAAATGACAAGGAAATTAAATTAATAAACTTGTGAATTAAATTTGAAAGTGAAAAAAATCTCTTTGATTGATTTCATTTTCCTTTTTCACAAAGAAGAAATATCCACCATGCCCAATAACTGGAAATGTTGCTGAAAGGCTGAACTGCCACGCAAGTTAACAAAGGGTCAGTGCCACCAACTTATTCTGTACAGACGATAAAGGCTCCCCAGCAAAACTGAAACACCAAAGGTAAAAAAAGTAACTGGTAACAAATGAAATAGATTTAAGATATTAGTTCCTGTATCTATCTATTATGGTTCCAAAGAAAAGATGGATGGACTGCGTCAAGGATGACATGAGCAGGAAAGGAGTGAGCACTGAGATGACGAATGATAGAGGTGAGTGGAAGAAGAAAACCTGTTGTGGCGACCCCACTTAGCGTGGAATAAGGGTAGGAAGATGATGATGATGATCTATCTATATGGTTAACTGAGCTGTAGGAGAAGAATACAAGTATCATCTCCTTAGCCTTGCACACATAAAGATCACGCACATCTAGACAGCTGTTGGCTTAGATGTGGCTTTGCGCACTTTCCCAAAATTATTTCTTAGAAGAGTGAATCTTCTCGTAGGTAGACGTACCTATAGTTTGGACTGATTGTTGGTTCTCTAAAACTGTTTTGAAATACGGGCATTTGTCTTCGATTAGTTTGTTTACTCCACTTAGCCCGCTGCGGTACGACCGGAATATTATGTAAATATAATCAATTCGGAAACTTATTTACATCTCGGAACAATGTTTTAAACAAAGTTTGTCGCGTAATTTGTTTGCGGATCAAGTGAGAAGCCACTTGGATTGACTGAATTGGATTTGGCATTTCGTTTTGGGAGAGGAGTGTCTCTTGAGAGTCATTAGGCGAATTGATGGGCCACTGTTTTACATTTTATTGTTTTTGTGATCAATTTCTCAATTATTATAATTGCGTGGCGAGCAGCAATGATAAATTGGTTTGTTATTTTTAGAAGTATACCATTTCATGTCGTTTATTACCTACTTTGCTTGTGTTCCGTGTTTTTCTTTCCGTTACAAACACATGTATTTATTTCTTTCCATGTGGATTAATTATTTTTGTTCACTTGTAATTTTTTTGTAATTTCGTAATCAATACTTAATCATTTATTTGGTAAGCATTATTACAGGTCAAGTTTATTCATTCATAGGTTTTTATTTCATAATTTTCATATGTAAGTAATTTTTTGTTTTAATCTAAGACAGCCAAAGAGCCTAAAAAGAGAGTTTTCCATTTAAACATCATTTCCCCTGATAAAAAGTACGACAATTGGAAAGAAACCCTGATAACTGTAATAAAATGCTTTAAAGATAAAAGAGTTTTATTTATTGCAAGTGTTGTTACACTGTTCACAAGATTGAAACTTTATTGCGACATCTAAACAAGAAGTAGGAACAATACAATTTATTACCCGCTTGGACAACAGGTGGTCGATTAGACCGCGACGTTTGACAAGGAGCAACAGGCAATCTTGATGGCTGTTCGATATCCTTTATCACTCCAGTTCACATCATGTTTTTTCTTCTCTTTAGATGTTATACGTAGTTTTTATTATAGCTTTTTTACTTTAGCGTATAAGTTTGAAAGTCCAAGGCCCGAATTCAGAAACATTTTTGATATTTTTCAATGGAGAACGTTCAGAAAATCTGTTCTACTAAAATACTGTCACATTGGGTTCTTTTTCATCTTAAATTTAAGATGAAAAAGAACTAGCTCTTGTCGGGGTTTTGATGCAGTTCATATTAGCGTCCATGCTTTGGCGAAATTTAAATTATGATGAGATTAATTGTGTATTTTAGATATTTTTCATGTGTATGTTTTGTTTTATATTTTTTGTCTCTTCTAATGTGTGTTGTGATTGTGTTACTATGATCTAAGATGTTTTTTTTTTCTGTGGTGGTTACCAGGTGATGGTTACCACTCATCATCAGATGGTGTATAATATTTTTTAATCGTTGTTTTGTCACATTAAAACCTCATACAAAATAAAATTTACAACTTTTTTCTTCTTTTTGCGTCAAAAAATCTGTTGCATATATTTTGCTATATTAAGCTCAAGTATTCGTTTTTCTTACTGTAACTGGATAAATTTACGAGTATCTATGTTATTAATAGATGATGGGAAAAATACTTTTAGTTGGGAAGTTCGAAAAGTGGATTACCGTGCGGCCGAGTGATATCTCGTCAAAGCCGATGGATATTAATAAAAAAGTTAATCGTCCGTGCAAAGCCGAAACTGGCCAACGTGGGTTAGCGAGAAATTGCCAGTAGCTCTATGTCAGAGAGCGTTTAAAATTCGAACATGAACACTCTGGCATAGTTTCTTTTAGGGTTTCTTTTCCTTTCTCATTGTATATTGTATATGACTTACTTTTTAATATTCCCATCCTTTTCTAATGGGTTTCATCCTACTACTATTTTGTTTGGTTTTAAAAATTATCGACCCTTGTCTATTTTTTTTTTGCGAATAACCTTTTTGGTTGCATAATAATTTTATAGACAAAACAAGTGAAGTTTAAAAAACTTGAGAAACCAATTTCATCACAGATTACTAATATGTAGCAAGCAATTTCATGGCCAAACTGTTGAACCGAATTTGAAAAAAATCTAACCATTCGAAAAAAATATAGTTCCAACCGTTTATTAAATGTTGAAGTTATGTTTAAGTACACAACATTTATACAGTTCACGGATGGAGTGTGAAATTGTACAAATAATTGTACAATTATGCAATCATAATGATTGCCATGGAGAACAGGACGATGACCCACCCAGGCGGTGACTGAACGCAGAGTGTCACTCACGGCACGCGGGCGCGGATCAAAGGTCAAAATAGGTCAGGCGCCAATGATTCCTTTATCGATTTTCTCGGGGGAAAACTTAAAAAAAATCATTTCTAAATATTTTTTATTTTATTTGTTGAACCTAATTCCTGAGTATTTGCAGCTAATAATGAATAACCCTGTATAGCTTCAACTATTTATTTAAAATAACATAGATTTGAGAAAACAATTTACCATTTTTTAAATTATGAGAATGAAAATAATGGCTGAATAATGCTGGCGAGCCGAAGCCGAAGGCCCGCCAGAGAAAAAGAAAAAAAAAACCGGGAAGGCGGCAATTCAATCTTCATTTTCACAAATTTTTCTTTCATGTTTTTATTTTTACTTTCCTTGTATTCGTAATGAAAAGCACAGTGTTTACCTCGGGTGAAAGTCTTTTAAGTCCCTCAAGCTCCATTGGCGGGTTTGGCGCCAGAGCGTAGCGAGGGCGCTACGCTCTGGCGCCAAACCCGTCTCGGGACTCAAAAAACGTGACTTTCAACACTCAGGTAACAATGTACTATTATTTACGAAATGTATCCTCACTTGAAACTAGCAAAATTGACCGTATGGACAGATGCCATCTAATTTAGAAGAAACAGAGCTTGTACGATGGGAACCAGCTAGCTGATATAATACTCTAATACACTTTTTTTTAATGCTTACCTATAATACAATATAACTCCCAGACAGAGAACAAAACTCTGCGTTCACCACACAAAATATTTGTTCTCAGTAGGGATCGAACCCACGGCCTACGGCGCGACATTTGAAACCTAGCCTAGACTTCAACTGTCACTTTCGTATTGTATAACTATCTGACAGTAGCAACGCCACCACCACCGAAATTCAACCCTAACTTAGTGAATGAATGGAACTTGATGGAAATTCGTATTATGGAATTGCGTAACGCCGAAATGAACACCCTTACAGGGTAAATTATGTATTGATTCAAGTTTTGAGATCTGATACTGTTAAATTTACATGCACAATAAATACTTATACTGAATACTGAACTTCAGGTTGATACCTTAAAGTCTAAGATCCCGCTATAGAAGGACCTTCACCGAGCTGGTTATTTAATGAAACGTATTTTATATTTAATTAAACATGCCAATAAATATATTCTATATGGGTTGCCTATCAAATTTCAATCCAGGATAATTATGATTAATTAATAATTTTTTTTTTTTTTAACTTTCCTTTGGTTTGTTTATTAAACAAATTCTATACCAATCGAAAGTGTAGACCCTAGTATTTTTATTCAATAAACATACCGGTGCAAAATGCTAATCGATTTACCTGTTTATACCTGGCTACCCGAGAGTTGTGACCGAAAAAAAATAGGCAACCTAACGTTTGCATATTCTATGGGGTCTATACTTTCGATTGGTATAGAATTTGTCTAATAAACAAACCGGTGGAAAGTTAAAAAAACATTTTTTTTAAATTATTAATTAATCATATCCTGGACTGAAATTTGATAGGCAACCCATATAGAATATATTTATTGGCATGTTTAATTAAATATAAAATACGTTTCATTAAATAACCTGCTCGGTGAAGGTCTTTCTATAGCGGGATCCTATACTATTAGCTTAGTTAGACAATACTTTACAACAACAAAATTTTGACTGGGTCGACCAGTGACAATTGGCTTAAAGTTCACTGATAATGGATGTCAAGTTAGACAATAAAGCTGCGGGCTGGGATGATGATGATACAGCTGAGTAAGAGTGTTGTCTACGTAACAAATTACTACCTAATATTTATAACGTGGCGCTCCGTAATTAATATCCAACCAAGCTTGCTAGAGGTTGCTCATACATAAACATTCACGCTCGTGTCGTGATATTGATATATATCTAGTTAGTAGCCTAACGTGGTTGCGATAACATTATTTCAGGTGGATAGTTCTGATAGATTAGTACCTAGACGACTACAGTTTTAAATATCAAACATAAATTTTATTATCGACATAAAATAAAACACCACTTTGCGTTACGTAAAACAAAATTATGAAATAAAAAAAGACGGGTCTTCAAAATTTTGTCTAGGTGACTTCTTGTGTATTTTGTACATTTTTAGGGTTCCGTAGCCAAATGGCAAAAACGGAACCCTTATAGATTCGTCATGTCTGTCTGTCTGTCTGTCTGTCTGTCTGTCTGTCTGTCTGTCTGTCCGTCCGTATGTCACAGCCATTTTTCTCCAAAACCGTAAGAGCTAGACTGATGAAACTTGGCGAGTAGATGTATTCTGTGAACCGCATTAAGATTTTAACATAAAAATAAAAATAAAACTATAAATTTCGGGGGTCCCCATACTTGAAACTGAAACTCAAAAATTTTTTTTTTATCGAACCCATACGTGTGGGGTATCTATGAATAGGTCTTCAAAAATGATGTTGAGGTTTCTAATATAGTTTTTTTCTAAACTGAATAGTTTGCGCGAGAGACACTTCCAAAGTGGAAAAAAGTTGGTCCCCCCCCCTCTAACTTCTAAAGTAAGAGAATGATAATACTAAAAAAAATATATGTTGTACATTACTATGTAAACTTTTAACGATTTTTGGTTTGAACGAGATCTAGTCAGTAGTTTTTTTTTTATACGTCATAAACCGTAAACCGCAATTTACCTTTCGACGAACTACAAGAACCTTATTATGTTACATCAAGTAACATAATATAAAGGTTCTTGTACGGAACCCTTCATGGGCGAGTCCGACTCGCACTTGGCTGCTTTTTTTAAATATTAGTTTTATTATAAGTCTCTTTGTGTAAATAAATGGTTTTTAAATAAATATTGGCTTGCCCATAGCAGTGTACAAAAACGTAAATATCTATAGAAATAAAATATAAATCCCGAGACACTATGGGCTTTTTATAAGACTTACGACCTTTAAGTTTCAGTGTGACGCAGTGTAATGCCCCATTGGGCATGTCTTCAACGGACGTATTTCATAAGATAATCCAGTTTTAATTTTTATGAGGTAACATAGAGTTTGTTGGTATCAATTGATATTTTTAACAAATGGGATACAACTTTTCAACCCATCGTGCGTAGTATTTATTTATATTCTATGTGCATAGTGAATGGGGTCGTTGGCACTGGGTAAATAAATTTTAATAAATGATGTTAACGAGATAAAAATAATATGCAAATTTACACAGCATCAGTCGGAAGCGACTTAATTTTCACTCAAGACTATATTTTATTTGCAACACGTGTAGTGCCTATATAGGACATCAAAGAGCGATAAAAAGTATTCGGATTGTTGCAAACTCTATTTTCTTTGGCTATTTTATTTTCCCTCTCTTATAATTTCTTATGTTGCTATAAAAAAGAAACATTTTTATGATCAACATAATATATATGTATATCGAAAACATAAAATAAAATAAATAAATAAATATTTTAGACAATCCACTCAACACTGTCTAGCCCCAAACTAAGCAGAGCTTGTACTATGGAAGCCAGATAAATTGTATACATATAACATATACATATAGTTATATCAAAAGAATGTGGAATTTATTCTACCTTCTTACTTCAACACAATATTCACTATTTTGATTTCCGAACTTGTGGCAGACAAACTACCCCATATTTAATGGTAAATTCTGTATGGGTATAACATAATTTGTACTCATTCTCCATTTATTTTCTACTGGAGAATGCCGCTTGACTTCGTTCCTACAAAGCAATTTTCATACCAACTTTAAAACAGTTTAATCCCTAAACTTTAAAAGAACTGACTATGACACCCCTAACGCACCAAGATAAATATACAGTGAAAACTAGTCTCAACAACCAGCGTTTATCTTCTCACTGACATAATGAGAACGCACCTAATTATGTCTAGATTTAAAATTATGAGATGTGCAAAGACTAGATTTGGGTCCATGACACGTATAGTAGTGTAGAAGCCTTTTAAAGTAGTTTAAATATCTTCACATTATTCAATACTAATTTAAGACTTCACATTATTAAGGCCTGTCCCGGCTTCGCAGGGTGGACATTAATTTTTTAAACACATTAATATAACTTTTACTCAAGGTGAATGTAGCTTTCCAATTTTTGAAATCGGCACATTTTTGTGTTTATTCATTACAAACATACATACAAAACTACAACAATTCAAATCTTTCCTCTTTATAATATTAGTACAGAAAGTTGCGTTTATCAAATAAAATTCAAAGAAATGACTTTTATAAATAACTAGTTGAAAGAAAAAGCATACGGCCCTGCTGATGTAAGTGGTAACCGCCTATAAATCATTACCAATCCAAGACAATGTATTTTGAAAGAAATGTAACAGCACATGTATTAAATAAGCAAATAATTGCACTGTAAACTTCGGAATCTGCTGCATTGTAAGTAGATAAAGTTCATGAGCATGTTTATATAAATATTAGCAAATAATTACAATGTAAGCTATAATTACAATCTTATTCATTGTAGATAATGTTCATAATACTTTCATGTTTATTTAACAAAAAAATTGAAATGGGATTGGGCAATAAGGATCCTGGTACACAGTAGCCTAAATCAGAAACGAATGGAGAGAAGGAAGGGAGGCCTTTGCCCAGCAGTGGGACACAACGGGCTTTTATTAAAGATAACTAGCAGTTGGTAACCGAGCTTTGCTCGGAATATTTTCGTTAATTTGTATTTTTAAGAAATCATAAAAGTCATATTATCATTTTTACTGGTTTATTGTTACTGAATAACTCCATCTGCTGGACATGCTTGCAGTTAGTTGCTCACAATCGTCAATAGATGGCAGGAGCAGTCACATATTCAGTTTATGTTTAATTATTGAACTCGGAAAGAAATAATCATTTTCTTAAAATGAATCCTAGCTAAATCGTTTTATAGTCCCCGAAAACCGCCGTATACTTAATTTCATGAAAATCGTTGGCTCAGTTTCCGAGATCCTAAATATATATATATATATTTATACAAGATTTTCTCGTTTAAAGGTATAAGACTAGCAGTTGGTAACCGAGCTTTGCTCGGAATATTTTCGTTAATTTGTATTTTTAAGAAATCATAAAAGTCATATTATCATTTTTACTGGTTTATTGTTACTGAATAACTCCATCTGCTGGACATGCTTGCATTTAGTTGCTCACAATCGTCAATAGATGGCAGGAGCAGTCACATATTCAGTTTATGTTTAATTATTGAACTCGGAAAGAACTAATCATTTTCTTAAAATGAATCCTAGCTAAATCGTTTTATCGTCCCCGAAAACCGCCGTATACTTAATTTCATGAAAATCGTTGGCTCAGTTTCCGAGATCCTAAATATATATACAGGGTGTCCCATAAGTCAACGTCCAGCCGAAAACGGGTGATGCGCCAAATCATGACAGCTATCAAAAAAATATAAAAAAAAATATTTGTCATGCAATTTTCGAGTTATGAGTATTTTAAAAAAACAGGAAAAACTGACACCCTGTGATGATCTTTTAAGTCCTGTGACTACAAATACTAACTTTTCATGAAACTTTTTTCTGCAACGTAAGCATGAATAACCCTTCTGTAAATTACAATTCAAAATTAAGCCATAACTGCCTTAGTTTTTAATGAAATCGTTGAGTTTTGGCCAACATTTCATTTCAGATAATTACATCACCCAACTTTAACCGTCTGTACCGCAAAAAAAATGTACTACACTATCGTGGCAAGTAACTTTAAAAAATGGCGCATTTATCCAAGATTCCAAAATGGTATAATACTTGCTAGAGTACTCTTTTTTGGAAATAAAACATGTTTTTTCAACTAAACCGGATTTCCAATCAATTTTATTTCATGAGATAAAATGTTTGTACCCTTTAAATTATGGACTTAAAATGCCTACACTGCGTTTTTAATTCACTCACAATTTACAGGTACAAGTAAATACCATTTTGACAATGCAAATAAACAGATAGAGCCACCATCTTGTCGAAAGAGTAATAACCATGGGTGTTCAAGTAATTTGTTAGCTTTCGGTGAAAGTTGGAAATAAAATTCAATAGGATTATTAGATTAATGTAGGACTGCACTTCAAGTATTAAATGGAACGCCTCAGAGCGAGGTAACGCCACATGAGTCATGTTTTTTCGTGCGTGCAGCCGGCTCCATCGAATTATAAGACGTTGTCACGTCAATAACCATGTAATAAGACCGGCGACGGGCGAAGGCAAACTTTAGATTAAAATCACGATTGAAGTAATCCTATGATTGTTTTTTTTTTTTTTTAATTTCAAACTTTCACCTTAAACTAATAAATTACTTGAAAACCCATGGTTATTACTCTTTCGACAAGATGGTGGCTCTAACTGTTTATTTAAATCGTCGAAATGGTATTTACTTGTACCTGTGAATTGTAAGTCACTTAAAAACGCAGCGTAGGCATTTTAAACCCATGATTTAAAGGGTACAAACATTTTATCTGATGAAATAAAATTGATTGAAAATCCGGTTTAGTTGAAAAAACATTTTTTATTTCCAAAACTAAGGAGTACTTTAGCAAGTATTATACCATTTTGGAATTATGGACAAATGCGCCATTTTTTAAAGTTACTTGCCATGATAGTGTTGTACATTTTTTCTGCGATACAGATGGTTAAAGTTGGGTGATGTAATTATCTGAAATGAAATGTTGGCCAAAACTTCACGATTTCATTAAAAAATGAGGCAGGTATGGCTTAATTTTGAATTGTAATTTATAAAAGGGTTATTTATGCTTACGTTGCAAAAAAAAGATTCATGAAAAGTTAATATTTGTAGTCACAGGTCTTAAAAGATCATCACAGGGTGTCAGTTTTTCTTGTTTTTTTGAAATACTTATAACTCGAAAATTACATGACAAATATTTTTTTTTATATTTTTTTGATAGCTGTCATGACTTGGCCTATTGTCCGTTTTCGGCTGGACGTTGACTTATGGGACACCCTGTATATATATATATATATATATATATACAAGGTGTATCTAAATATGTGTACTATGCGAAGGTGGGGGGTTTCAGACCACAATGGTGATCAGTTGTGGGGGGGAGATAATTAAAAATTCCTATTTTCAGTTTCCCATACAAAAATATTTAATTTCATAATGCCTAAATAAATTGACAACCCTATCCTTGTAACCCCTTGACCCCTTGACCTACTACCTCTGTAGGTCTACTACTACTACCTACTACTACCTCTGTAGCTGAGTTTAGGGTTGTCACTTTGTATAAAGTCAGCTATTCATGTTGAAACTTCGTTGCAGTTTTTTTCAGAGATACCAATCGAAGTTCGAAAAGTCGTTGAACAAAAGTTGTTCCCCGGGGGGTGGAAATTCACCCCCCTTCAGGATAGTACACATATTTTGATACACGTTGTATATATATACAAGATTTTCTCGTTTAAAGGTATAAGATAAGTAGGTATAACGGTATAGATCATAAGAGTTCTAGATATATACTTAAGGCCTGCGCACACCTAGGCCGCTAGCGAACGCGATCCGTGAAACGCTGTCAAATTTGACAGCGATATTTGACAGCGTTTCATTGATCGCGGTCGCCAGCGGCATAGGTGTGCGCAGGCCTTTATGAAATTCTGAAAATGTCATCAACTTCTAATGCTTCGCTGTATATCCAGCAAACAAACCCACTGCACTGGTAAAAAGAACCGTTTCATTAAATGTAACGACTTCTTTAAAATAAGAAGCGACAAAAACTTTTGAAAGGACACCTTATTCAGTAATGAGCCACAGAGGCTTGAAGATTAGCCATTCATATTTCCCTTTAGCATACTTTACAAGGGTGCTTTTTATAATACGGTTCTTTTCATGATATTATGAGTGAGATAAGTGCGAAGCTGGTTTTGCCAAAACCATTTATAAAATAAACTTTTGAATTTTTAACATAAGTAATATTTTAACTGATAAATGAGCTTTCAACTCCTGTAATTTTACTGCCCTCTCAGCTCAGTTGGTAGAGGCTCTGCTTTCAATTATAGCTCAAGGCATGTGTGAAATGTTTTCAATTCTTACGTCTTTTTTCTGTATCTGGGTGATTCTAAAAGTGCAATATCAAATAATAATTTACCAAACTCTTACGCAATTTGTTATTTTTTAAGTTTTTATTCTACAACTAGCTGATGGAACAAGCATATGACCCACCTGATGTTAAGTGGTAACCATTCAGAATTATAATATACTAGCTGCCAGTCCCGGCTTCGCACGGGTGGACATTTATTTTTTAAACACACAAATATAGCCTTTGTTACTCAAGGTGAACCTACGTCCAGCAGTGGACTGATATCAATTGATGATGATGATGAAAGAACATTCTATAACGTTTAGGGGCACTATTTTCTAGAACATTTTGTCCAAACCTAGAATTCAAAACCGTTTGCATGGGTATATTTGAGTATTCTAGATAATTCTGGATTACTAACGTTTGGATGCATTCCGGATGCTAGCCGAATAATTTCAGTCTTCGAATTAAATTTGATCATTCCAGAACCTCAAAGACATTCTAGAGCGTTCTTTCCTCGTCAAAGTCGAGAATTTTCTGAAAAATCCCTAAGCGATAGAAAGGGATAGACATATACAAGTCCCTACGTGATAGAAAGGGATAGACATAGATTTCGAAACTTTTGCCCTTTATAAATTAATAACACCTAAATATTGAATATAAACTATCCTATCTTTTAAGTCCGACCATATTTTAGGCAGTTGCAAAATTTTATCGAAATCCGTTCAGTAGTTTCGGAGTTTATCGCGTTCCAAATTGTGGCACGAAAGATTTATACAGGGTGGATACGACTGATGAGACAAAAAATAAACTGCATATACTAGGCACCATTTTCAAGCTCTGTACCAAAAATCTTTTAATTGGGAGCAGTAGTTTAGCCGCAAATAATTTTTCAAGTTTTTTCATTTTTTGAACACGATGTATTTTTCATAGCAGATGACCTATACCTACCTACGAAGCGTTTTTGCCACTCCGACGCAAGTAATACACATACAGGCATTTTCACTACGAGAGTGACATAGAGAGAGACAATGACATAGCAAAAATCCCGCGGGTAAAAGGAATAGACATAGGTCAGTGCGTTCTTTCTTATTGCTACCTAACTGTAACTACTTTCAACTACAGTTCGCGACCGCTGACCGTTTGGAACGGATGTGCCTACCTACCGGAACACGGAAGCTTACGTTTTTATTTTTACGAATTGAATACGAAGACAGGCAATTTGTGATAGGACACTAAATAAGTTTAGGACAGTATTTCTTTTCTCTATTGTGACAGGATACGTAACTTGGGATTATTATTATTTAGTGTTAGTGTTTTTATTGTGATTGACTGTTTTTTATTGTGATGTGATGAAGACACGTTATTAAAATTTGGTTTTGTGTGTTCAACAATGCCTCGTGTAACTTACACGACGTCAGAATACACTGACATGATTTTTATTTACGGCGAATGCCGTGGAAACGTATCTTTGGCTCTACGAACATACAGAGAGAGGTTTAGTGACAGCCGCAGTTGCTCTAGAAACGCCCGCACTATACAAAAGTACTACTAGTAAAAGTAGTGTTGTGACTTGTGAGCGTACCTACCCAATTCAAAGGCGGCTCAGGCCTCCACTCGCGTCGCGCCAGGTCATCGCCCCGGCCGCCGCGCCGCCTGCCTGGGCATGTCGCGCGCTTGCCGGAGCGCGTTTCACTATCAAGGGTGTTTGCGTTTTAATCGGATCGGTAAGCTATTTAGTTTGTTTGAAATAAAAAAAATCTCATTTTTGTAGCTTTTTATTTTTATACCGTATCGATTTAATACTTAACACGTATAGTGTACGTAGTGTAATTTAATGCCCATCTGTCGTATCCACTCTGTATATATAGATTATTGCCTCGTAGATCACGCACGTCAGGAACGTGCCCTACGACACACTGCCCTGCGTCAATCAACTTGAGGCATACAGCCTCACGTGCCAGTAATTTCACCGGCTAGCTACTATAGATTTATGGGATATGATATCAACGTTAATAAGCGATTTCTCGGAACGCAGCTGAGATGAGAGATACAGCACGCGTTCGATCTTTGTGACGTCCAGGAATTGCCTCGCTATGGCGGTTTTAGTATCACCATGGTTCGGTAACGCATCGGGTCATTGTAATTGGAAAAAATCTCGTGATGCTATCAAGTTAGTTTAGTTTGTATATTTCACTTTTATTTATGTTTGAAAGCACTGGTGAGACGATCTGTAGGCCACCATATATGTAGTTAGTTTGATATCATAATATATACCTTGTATCACAAGCTCTGTCTGGCTCTAGTGTTGAGTCTGTGTGAGTGCTGACCAATCTATTACACTGTGTGTGTGACGTTTCGACATAGAAATTATTTAGACAGCACTCACACAGACTCTAAACCAGAGCCAGAGACCATAGACAGAGCTTCTGGTAGGCCTACTGGGCGCCTTCGAAACCAGATGGTGGGAGGAAGCTTGGGATAGAGAAAACTAAAACTCTTTGGGGAGGTCTTTGTCGAGCAGTGGGATGCAAAGGGAAAGAAATGAATTTATGATCGGAACGGAAGTATTAGTTTCGTATGAATAATGAATTATGCAACCTGTCGTAATTTTTGTATGTTTGATGTAGTAGCACACAAGTAAGTATTGTTTGGTATTACTACTCGTAGTCTTGTGAGTTGATGAATTGTTTGCGCTGAACATAATTTTCGGTGATCATGAGTTGCAAGAAATGACTAGGAGAGTAATGAGTATGGATGTGGATGGATATGTGAGCAGAGGTAGACCAAGGAAAACATGGACGAACTGTGTGAAAGATTTTTATTGATTTAATAGTGTTTACTACACTTAAGGAAATCACAAAGATTTTCCGTCTTTATAAAAGATTAGATAAGTTAGTGTGGAACAGTCCCTTAGTTATTCGTCGAGTGTGATTAGGATCCAAAGGCGCAGTGGTCAGCGCAGCCCCGTACCAAAGGGAAGGTCGCGGGTGCAAATCCCGCTCGGCTCTTAACTTTTGGGACCTTATAAAAAATATTTGTGTGAAAGATGACATGGATAAGAGAGGAGTGAATGCAGATATGACGGCTGACAGAGGGGAATTGAGGAGGAAGAGACCCCACCCCACATAAAGTGGGATAAGGGCAGGAAGAAGAAGATGAGTTGCATAAAATCTATTCGATCGATTATAACATGGAATATTTTTTTTTTTTGTCATCTGCGATCAGTCTTCTGACTATAAGCAGGTTTGGTGTATGCGCTGGACATGCTGGGGAATTTCCCCAGTGATCATTCCCCCTTCTTTTTGAAATCATATGTTGAGAGTTCTATGATGTGTTGTCTTTTTAGTCTCGTAAGGTAGTTTATGGTGGTCAGCTGGGATGCAGAACCGCTTTATTTCGTCGCGGACGGTGTTAGTATCTAGTTCGTTGTGGAGCTCATCGATCTTTAAGAACCAAGGTGCATTGGATATGTTTCTTAGTATACCATTTTGTGCTCTTTGGATTATTTCGACGTGGCATATGATGACGTAGAATGTTCCAACCCTTGTTTCAAACAGTAGCTGCATAATAAGGGTTAATCTACTCTATAAAATGCATAAGCCTCATCAAATAGGCTCTTTATGAATACGCATTCGTGCACTGTTTGTTATACTGTTCAAATTGTGACATTTGCATAATTAATTATAAACACAAATTGAACCAAGATCCGTGGCTCGTGTTTGCTAACGCATTTTTTATAATTAGACTAGCAAACCCGGCGAACTCCGTTTCGCCAGCATATGTTGGTTCGTCCTGAATTTTTCCTGAATTTTCTTTGCTTTAAACCTCACGGAGCCCGAGACCTTTCCAACGAATGCAAAACCGTGGAAATCGGTTCGTGCGTTCTGGAGTTATAGCGTCAGGAAGGAAAACCCGACTTATTTTTATATAGTAGACATCATCATTTTTGCCAGGAAGGAAAGGAGTAACCTCATAAAGTTGGTGGTGACTGGCAAGGTGGAGGGAAAGAGGCCGCGAGGACGGAGCCCGATGCGTTGGAGCGACCAAGTGCGCTCAGTAAAGGCGCTACTCCACTTGAGCATGCTCGGGCAAATGAGCGGCTCATTTGGCCTGAGCATGCTCAAGTGGAGTAGCGCCTTCACAGACTCCTCCGCGAGCGAAGTCATCCATGTCGCGGAGGACAGAACCCGATGGAGGAACATAGTGCAGACTAGGGTCCTGCACAAAGGTCACGACCCTCAACAGTGACGATACCGATGCAAGGAAGAGGATTAACTTTTGAAACTATCACAGTTAAATCATTATTTTCAGTCATCATAATCATCATTATTGTCAGTCAGCCGAATGAAAAAAGTGGGCTAATGTCGTCACTCCTTAGGTTCCTGAAGACGAAAGGCGATGACGGGGCCGGCAGAGACGGGACGATCTTGAGGTTCACCGGAAAGATTTGTGGAAGATCGCCAGAGACCGGAATGAGTGAAAGATTTTAGGGGAGGCCTTTGCCCAGCTGTGGGACACAACAGCCTAATAATAAAAAAAATGTCATCTGCCTTAAGAAGTGCTAGAGAAAGCCAACTTTCTGCGATGTTTACAATGTCATCGGTCCATCAGCTTCGGCTGCAATGGCCTCGTTTTCCGGTTTGCGCGGTTGCAAGTAGTCAGTGATCCGAATTCGTCTGCGAGTTTTGAGACAAGAGTGAGTTTCGAGACAAGCTCTGTAGCTGCAACGGACAGCTAAGATGCTAAAGAAATCACTCTTCACAACTGGAGGGCTACCACGAGCTCCATATGGTTATGGCTATGGCTGTCAAATTGTGTATAGATAGGCTGACCCACACATTCATTTTCTTCTTGGGTTTGAATGTGTTGACACGGTTGACACAATTTTGACAGCCATAGCCATAACCATATGGAGCTCGTGGTAGCCCTGCAGGATAATCGAATCCATGACACAGAATAAAAATAAGTGAGACGTACCCATGTCCACTTAATTAAATAGTGAAAACATCTGCTCTTATCTCGGGTAAAACAAATACTTCAAGTAACGAGAAAATTGATGAAATGTAGGGTAGCACAAATTTACTTAGCCCTTCATTTAATTAAGGCTATTGCAATCAATAAGAACTCATTGTATGTCCACCCTAGCATCAAAGGTGTTTTTGTCCCCTTTTTTCAGTAGCAGAAAGACAGAGACTACGATACTGGTGACACAATGACCTCGTAGAAAAAAGAAAATAGCTTTGCTACAAGTGAATTTGTTGGCCCCAAGGTGGATGTCGAACCGTAATATTTTACTTAGGCCAGCATCCTAAAGAAAATACCCATCGTTTACCGTAATCTAAAGTTTAAACGCCCCATACGTCTCATAAACGTTGCATTTTGAACATTGTGTTAAAATTGTTCGAATTCCATTCAAAATTACAAATTGATTTAACATTTATGGGCGATGAGAGTATTGTACACTATAAATAAGTATTGTGGATAATTCACACAACACTATCTAGCCCCAAACTAAGTAGAACTTTTACTATGGGAACCATAGGATAACTGATATAATACTTAAATGCATTTTTTTTGTAAATACATACTTAGTATGTCATAGTCGTATAACACCCAGACAGAGAACAAACATCTATGGGTCTTATTAATAATCCTGGCGTAGCGTTGGACTAGTTAATCCATGTTTTGTCTCTTGCATTGACATGCAATTGTCAACTCGAGCAAATGTGACAAAACACGGATTAACTAGTCCAACGCTACGCCAGGATTATTAATAAGGCCCTATATGTTTAGGTACTACCTATGTATTTATTCTCGGTGGGGATCGAGCCCACGACCTACGGCGGAAAAGGCAAGTTACTTCCAACAGAGCCGTGACGCTTGTCAACTGTGTTTACGCATACATTGAAAAATAACTGTGGTTGTCTATATATTCGTATTTTTTGACGGCAAACTGTATTCAGTATAACAAAACTATAGATAAACAGTAATAATTAACAATAGACACCCATAAAATGCATTCATGGTTTTCTATTGTTCAGAAAGACCCCAAGCTACAATTCAAAGCCACCGTAAACCGCTCAGTAGGCCTACCACAAGCACTGTCTGACTCTGTCTCTGGCTCTGGTTTTGAGTCTGTGTGAGTGCCCACCAGTGTATTGTACTGTGCGTGTGACGTTTCGACGTAGTAATTTATTCTCACACAGACTCAAAACCAGAGCCAGAGACAGAGCCAGACAGAGCTTGTGGTAGGCCTACAGTTTGTGTGGTGACGAACAATAGCCTGAGGATATCAGGTTCAATCAGCTGCCTCTAATAATGTTAGTTCCAGTATTGATCGCTTGTAACGTTGAGCTATTTCTATTACGATGACAGGGGTGATATTATACAAAAATAGTATTGTGACATCTCTCACTTGAAAGTAGGCCTAGAATAGATAGGGCTCGTGCATTTCATCAAATCAAAAGTTATATATGTTTATTGATGCCACACAGTATACACAAGGATTATACAAGTAAAATTGACAAAAAAATTGGCCGTCACTCAGCATATGCTATAGTAGCGACCGCCACTATAACGCTGGTCTTCCGTGACACCAGTAATGTAATATTTTTATAACATAATATTTTGATTAATGATATAAGTTGATTACATAATAATGTAATCAAAGATGCCATAATTAAACCTGAACTAAAACCCTTCACACTGTTTTTCTATACCGGTATCAGAGCACTGCGCCCATTATTTTTGAACAAAGAAAATTCAATTATAAATAAAAAAAAACTATTTTATTTATTCAGCTGTATGACAAGGAGCACCTTATCAATCATACATACTTGGTGCGACTAGATGCCAGTTCCACGCAACCAAGCCTTGAAGAACAAGCACCAAAATGCGGCTTGGTTTCTACCGTTATTTTTGCATGATCTTTTTCAAACAAAAGTAAAAACCATTGGAATACCGCTAGATTTGAACCGGATCAGATCAGAAAAATTAATCACCAACGAAGATGTCCCTATAGGTTGGTTTTCAGAAATACTAGGGAATAGAATAAATAAGTCACGTCGTAAGTAACGTACATATATTGCTATTGTATAGGTATGTATTATAATAACAGTCAACGAGATAATTCAGCCGTCAAATTAAAGCAACATCAGCTGTGCCAGCACAATTTAAAGGAGCTATTTCGAAGCACAACACGTATACCGAACCGCTCGACACGCGACCGTCAGCGCATTTCTTAATGAACACCAAATAATTACAACGCACGTCTCTCATGCATTAGTCAGCATTAGCCACCGCGCAACGAGATCGCAGTTGTGATGTGCCAGAGGGTACTTCAGGTGATTTGTTGATTTAATCGCGTGGTTTGTTTGCTTTTGTGTTTTAATTAACAAATGAATAAAATATACTTAATTTTCTTATAAGATGTAGTTCTGCTAGTTGTAGTCACTAACCTACTTTTTCTGTTCTTGTTACTAACAAAATAGACCTCAGTGCGTTAATAAAGATTTTTTTTACTTTTTATAGGGTAACGCTTGACCGCAATCTCACCTGATGTTAAGCGATCGATGATGCGATCGACGGTGGAATAATTAATTAAATTTTATCGAGTCACAGGTTTTTTCAAACCAAATGTGAAGGAACCAAAAAAGACGTGGAAAGTTTTAGGAAGGTAATAAAGTTTTATAAAAACGCTTTATAGTCGTTTATGTTTTTAGTGTACCTTTCTACTAAAACAAGCTTTATTATTTCTTCTGCGCTTTTGCTGTAGAAACCGTGCAGTAACATAATGTTTTATTATTTTTCGTGTGCAAATTACGCTCGGACGAACTACATGAAAAACTTTGGTTGTTCTCTTGTGTTCCGACACATGAATTAAAAAAAAAACTTTTTTTTTTGCTGTTTTTTTTAACAAACCAATTAGTTTTTATTTCGTAGTTCCGTTGGACTTGCTTCCTGTCCGTATGAGATGCTAACCAGGTAGTGCAAAAAGCATGAGCCAAATGTAAAGACATTTATGTACTTCTGACTGGCCTCTCAGCTCAGTTGGTAGTAGTTCTGCCTTTTGTGACGTACCTAGGTCGTGAGTTCGATCCTCCCCGAGAACTAACATTTATGTGCGGTCTTCTTCTTCTTATCGTGTCACTGATTCTTTCGAACCAAGTGTGGTGAAAGGATTTTAAGTGCGCCTCAAAGAGGCTCATTTTGTGCACTTGACACATATTTTCGAACTTTTTAGGTTCTACGATATGCCGGTTTCCTCACGATGTTTTCCTTCACCGTTTGAGAGCACTGGCATAGTTGAGCACTGGCGTTTTCAGAATTCGCAATTTCCATATGAGGAAGCTGGAGACATGCACATAGTGTACATACATTTTTGGGAAGAAAAACTCATTGGTACACAACTGGATTTGAACCCACGACCTAAGGATCGGAAGGCGGGGCCGCTACCACTAGGCCACCAGCGCTCTAAAAACAGGTAGGTAGGTATGTGCGGTAAAAACAGGTGATGGCTCTCCGTCTAGGTTTTATATTGTATTCTAAGAATATATTTTACAAAAAAATGTTATATAAGTATGTACTATATCAGCTATTTGGTTCCCATAGTACAAGCTCTAATTAATTTGGGGCGAATTTGGAGCTCTACTTAATTAGCGTTGTGTGGAATTTCCGCAATATTTATTTATTTATTTTATTTAAACCTCTGACTTTGTAGTCAGTGGTTTGTAGTCAGACATCCTTTCAATTCTGAGTGCTAGATCCTAAAGAGAGATATACCCTGTTAGGGGATTACCAGTCGGGATCCTATTGTTCATTTAAATTACAACATTGTTGTGATTCTGAAGAGAAGCAAATTATGACGTTTTGTTATTCAAGGCGATATCTGTAAAACAAATTGTGTAGAAGTTACGAATCTTGAAATTTATTAACTGCTGTTCTGTTACGTGGCTGGAATAAAGTAGGTAGGGTCTATGTCGGCTCGAAACTATTTCATGCTGTAACTTTAAAGCCTCTATGCTGTAACTTAAAGCCACCTCTACACGGCTGTGACTGTAAATTGTAAGCTACGACATACGCTACGATTACGTACGTACAAGCTCTTAGTTTATTAAAGACAGTCAACGCTGCATACTGGGCCTTATCTTAGGTTATCTGAAAGAGATCGCTCATAACGATAAGACCGCCCACTAATATTTCGCTATAGTTTTAGTATTTTCGCTATGTCTAATATTATCTTATCTGTGGCTATGTGTAATTTATTTATTTAATTATTTATTTTCGGTCAACATAGATCATTTTGTTAGTAAAACTTAATTAACCTATACCTATATATATACATTTATATGGAGAGAACCTCGTAGCGTGTAGCATATATGAACCATATCGAAATGGTTCATGTAATGACAATCAAACCTATTGGCAAACACGCTTAGGATGGTGTTGGAGCTGGCCCGCACTCTGCGCAGGGATGTGCATCGCTTGCGCATGGTCGCGTAGAAACAGTCTACTCGCGCTTCTGCAAACATCCCGGATGCGCTGCAGAAGCGAGGTCCTATTCTTGTGGTGTACAATAAAGTGTTATCTATCTATCTATCTTAGGTCACATTACACGCGTGTATCATGTTTGTTTAAATACGAAAAGCTTCTCTAGTCAACTTCGTAATGACGTACAAAAATGTATGACCAATACGTTACACTTTTGTTGTGTCAAAAAAACTCTGACTAAACTCGTCACCCTTACAAATCTAAACACCGTATATCACTGCTAAGCAGAAGAAATATGTCAAAATTATAGACAAACCTTGTCAGGAGGTAAGAGATTAAACCTCATAACCTTGTAAGTCGTATGCTGCATCGTCACATCTCCATTTGCAGCCCATTAGGACGTAAGTGCAATCCCACCGCAGTCAGACGAGCCGTAGTTGTACCGAGTTCGGATGCTGGTATGCTGGACTTACACCGTGTTAGTTTTCGGTTTAGGTGGATTCATAACAATGATTTTTTAATTATTTAGAAGGTTAAAGAGTAAAATTTGATTAAATTTTTTTTTATCCCAATTTGAATCTCTAACTACAAAAGAAATCCTAGAAGTATTCTGTCAAAACTTCTGCAGTATTTTTATTGAGTGTCTGCCTGAAGTCGCCAATCAGAATTGAAACCAACGTATTTCAAAATCTGTTTCAATATTGAACATAAGACATTAAAATGGTTTCAATTCATTAAACAAAGTGACTATAAGACATTAAATGCTTAAGGTAGTCTACCTTAAGCATTTTATTTCTATTCTTTGCCTAAACTAGAAGTTAATCCGGTATTGTCCTTTGTTATCTTCGGGGAACAGGTCTATCCTAATCCTATTTATTTTGTCTATTATGTGCCAACCGACGCTTTCTATACGCTGATTGCGTCTCATTTTCTTAAAAACTTTGGTGATCCCACAAATAGGTTAATTATCGCCCTCAATAGGAGATTTCGTTCAGAAAAATCTTTAACCGTTTGAGGGATTAAAAAGAGCCCTTAAAATTCACGAGTCTTTAAAAATTTCCGCTGTTCTTGTCGATGTTATATAGACTTACTTTGTAAATAGGGTAGAATAAAATTCATTTTCACGTATATTGCAGGACTTACCAAGATTTGATACCGCAGAAGTCAAAGATAGATATTTTTATAACTATAAAATACAATGAAAGCAATCGAAACCTGGATGATCCGTATCTATAAAGTAACTTTAGAGCTTAAATTTAAGGACCATTGGCCCTATCTACCGGAACAGCCGACTATCAAACCAAATGTCGATCAATTTGATATTCAGGGCAGTTGGACATTCCTATAAACGTGATCCAGCTGCTCATAAAGATGACACAAGTTAACAATGATAGTAAAATGACAGAAACTTTGATCCAGGCTCGGTATTCCTTCCTGGGGATGAAAGAAATAAAATACTTTTGAATTAAATATAGAACCCTAAAGTGGTTGGAAGCCTGTTTTAAATTTTATGAGATTTAGCACTACAAAGCTTAGGAGCGAAATATTTAAAATCTAGCACGCGTTCGTTCCAAAAACCACTCAAATAGAAAAACAAAAACCTGATTCCTGTACTTTTACAAATAACAAACCAGACGAAACAGCTCGGCTGAATGAAAAAATACTATGGTTAATTCCAAAGGTCGGCTTCGAAATGCTTGCACGCCACCTGGCGGCGCGTCGCATGCATACTAAACAGCACTTAGCTGATCCCCATCTTGCGAATCAATCAACCACTCATACCTACTCTCTCTCTCTCTCTCTTGATCTTTCGAGATTTTTGCAATCTAATAGATCAGAAAAAGATGATGGTTTAGATTGAATGGAAATTATGATGTAGACTTTTGCGTTGGGTAAAGAAAAAGCGTAAATGTACCAATAAATACTCAATATATTTATTGCATACACATCATGGTTTAGGTACATACATAGTTCTTAGTTGTAACTCAGTATCACATGACATGGACTCTGTTTTATGTAATTTTTTTGTGATGAATGCCTGACCAATTAAAAACTAACAGTTCTGCATATTATGTATAAGACTTCTCGATAGCACAAATGTTTTTGCAATAATTGAAAAAACACTTAATTCTCACCCAAATATTATATAAATCACCCAGTAGGTCCAGCGCCGCAGCAACTTCTTGCCTTTTTCTCCAACGCCGCAGAAACTTCTCCAATCCAAAAACACCACACCGATGACATAATAATTAGCATTTAATTTTTGTAGATCCTTAAAATACTTCAATCCATTAGAGTCTTCGAATATGAAAAGACAAATTAATAACAAATCAGAAAACTATCGGTACGAAGCCTACGATATTTCTTCGATGCCATCTCATGACGCTTGACCAGTATCGAAGACCTCTTCCCTCTATTCAAAATGCCTAACGTCAGATTCTTGTGTGACTGGTCGTTTTGCACGAAACAAATTAATGTGAAAGATGTTAATGACGTGAACACACTCGCTCGATCGCTTACAAGTGTGTGAATAGGTGACGTAATCATGCGTTAACTTGTTACCATTGTAAGGAATGCTACGTTGATTTGTTCTTAATTAAAGTTAATTCTGGAGTAGAATTCTGTGTTCGTGAAGAAAACATTTATTAAGCCTATTTTTTAGGTCTAAGATCATTTACATTTTCACAGCGAGGACAGCGTATCGAAAGGGCACGTTCCTGATGTGTGTGACCTATGCGGCAATACTTTGTTATAAGCGATGGGAACCAGCTAGTTGTATAAAAAACATTTATTTTAAGGTAAAAACAATTTAAATTTAAAATTCAATGTACATACTAACGGTAACAAGCTACAAGTCCTTTGAGCACCTAATTTGTTCACACTGACCCAAACTCAAACACCGAGAGCCAATTCACGACAGATTCGATTAAAATTCGCATTAAGCCATCCGAAATCGTCCCATCTGACCCTTAACAGATTGTTATTGCTTACGTACATAAGCGAGGTGTAAAAGTA
The DNA here is from genome assembly GCA_939531255.2 of Thera britannica. NCBI lineage: Eukaryota > Metazoa > Arthropoda > Insecta > Lepidoptera > Geometridae > Thera > Thera britannica. Next base: position 3,452,991 of record OW618041.2, on the reverse strand, counting down.
AACAGGCCTTTGCATCTATTGTAGATGATTTATATAGCGTCAGGGGCAACTGGTGATTACTCATGCCCCTACTTACGGGACGCTATAGTGCCTGGGACAGGATTTTAGATGGGATAGGCTTGCCCAGCACCTATACCATCCTGACAGCTTAGTCGGCCTAATCCACAGGAAAGACATGGTCAATACGTGCGGAGCTGACTAAGCCACGGGTTTCCTCACGATGTTTTCCTTCACCGTTTGAGAGCACTAGCATTGTGTACTTAAATTTTTCGACAGAAAAACTCATTGGTACACGACTGGGTTTGAACCCACGACCTTAGGATCGGAAGGCGGGGCCGCTACCACTAGACCACCAGTGCTCTAAGCGAGGTGTACACAGAACAAAAACGTAATGTAGACACGACCTAATATAAATGGAACACGAAACTCAAAACGCTCACGACACAATACATTACCTAAAAAAAAAGCAGCCAAGTGCGAGTCGGACTCGCCCATGAAGGGTTCCGTAGCACGACGAACTACAAGAACCTTTATATTATGTTACTTGATGTAACACAATAAAGTTCTTGTAGTTCGTCTAAAGGTAAATTGCGGTTTACGGTTTATGACGTATAAAAAAAAACTACTCACTAGATCTCGTTCAAACTAAATATCGTTGGAAGTTTGCATAGCAATGTACAACATATATTTTTTTTAGTATTATCATCCTCTTACTTTAGAAGTTAGAGGGGGGGGGGACCAACTTTTTTCCACTTTGGAAGTGTCTCTCGCGCAAACTATTAAGTGTAGAAAAAAACGATATTAGAAACCTCAAGATCATTTTTGAAGACCTGAGATGAAAAAAAAAGGGTTCGATGAAAAAAAATTTTTTGAGTTTCAGTTTAAAGTATGGGGACCCCTGAAGTTTCTACTGTTTTATTTTTATGTAAAAATCTTAATGCGGTTCACAGAATACATCTACTCGCCAAGTTTCATCAGTCTAGCTCTTACGGTTTCGGAGAAAAATTGCTGTGACATACGGACGGACAGACAGACAGACAGACATGACGAATCTATAAGGGTTCCGTTTTTGCCATTAGGCTACGGAACCCTAAAAACAACAATTTTTTTTGTAAGCTACAATTTGGTTTTTTGTCAATTTTGAACCGACTTCAAATAAAAACCGAGGTTCTCAATTCAAAGGATTTTGTTGTTTTTTTTTTTATTTGAAAGGTATGACTTCCATCCAAATCACCTATCCATAGAAAATTTAATAAAATCGGTTCAACTTTTCGGCCATGAAGTCGGTATCTCAAGTTTTTAAAATTCACTCGTAATATTATAATAAATAATGTACCGCCTTCTCCCAATTGAATTTTTGTACACCGAAACAGTTAATATAAGTGATACAATTTATAATTTTGTCACTTTTGTACTTTCCCATACCATGTTATTTTATGCAAATAAATTATTAATGAAATGAAGAAAATCTTTATTTTTATTTGGTTGCTCCTTAAGCACCAACCAGTGATGCAACATTTTATGATTGAACATCAAAAAACCTATAATATTGTGCATCTTTAAAAATAATTAATTCAGCTCGTCAGAAATGTCAAAAGCATAAAACATCTAGTCAGTAATTATCCTCTAATTATCTTTTCAAAGCTATTAATTGCTTTTTGTAAGAACTCATATGCGTTGTCATAACTTTAAATACTTATATCGTCATGAGTATGATATTAGTACCTGAGGCTGTCATAACTTTAAATAGGTTCGTTCTAGGACTCTAGGTACCTACACTAACCGTCATAACTATGACAGAGAAGTGTAGGTACCTAGAGCCCGCGAAAGTTAACTCTACGCGTAACATATGGTGAAAAACATGAAAAAAATGGACTGGTGGAAACGGGAAATCGAACTTGCATTGCGTTTAATCCTTCCTACTAATATTATGATAGCGAAAGTTTGTAAGTATGGATGGATAGATAGATGTTTGTTATTAGGAAATTATTTAAAATTTCAGTTTAAGTTTGGAAATCTTAAAATAATTTAACAATCATCATCATTCATCATTTCAGCCCTGTATCACCCACTGCTGGGTATAGGCCTCTTTCATTTTCTGCCAGCCTCCTCTGTCCTGTGCGTCTCTTGTCCAGGTGTTTCCCGCGACCCTTACGATGTCGTCGACCCATCGCGCTTTCGGACGCCCCAAATTTCTTCGGCCTGACTTCGGCCACCATTCGGTCAAGGCTTTACTCCACCGGCCATCACCAATCATTTAACAATATGATAGTAAAAACAAACTATTACAAAAAATATCAACGAAAATAATAACATTATGTATACTTATGTTTCTCCTCATCTATCAGTGGTATCTACCAAATATTAGTTCTCAGGCCGACAAGTGTTTCCTCGGTCAACAATTTCCAATTTCCAAAAACATAATTGAAATGAATTTATTTTAAATTTCGGCACACAGCCATCGTCACGTTCATGATTAAGAATTGATCCTGCGATTAGCTAGCTCAGTGCCATTGCTTTCACCTGTGGGTACCCACCCATTTAAGTAAGCCTACCACAAGTTCTGTCTGACTCTGTCTCTGATCTCTTAACCCTTAAAGTAGTTAACTAAGTATTTAATTTTCTTCAAGGCTTTTCGATTTTATAGTTTGTGAACTTGAAAAGGAATCAGCTATCTGGTTCTAGTATACAAGGTCTGCTTAATTTGGGGCTAGAATCTAGCCGAATATATAAATATATCTAAATATTGTGGACAACACTATCTAGCCGCTAGATAGTGTTGTCCACAATATTTATTTTATTTATTTATTCTATTTTATATTTTCTGGAAAATTATGAAATGTTAGCATCAGATATCATATTATTATTTCAGAAGCTGTATTTCATATTGGATGTACGTACTAAATACAGACTAACTAAGCTCACTTTCCAAGTAATTAATCACCGGAGAGGAGCTTTGGTGGAAGATGTTGCTTATTATTTATTAATCAACGTCGGATGATCTTCAGTCCAGCTTTTACTGAAGCGCAGAGCACCTGGCCGTAGATTATCGAGTAGTTTGTACGGTCGTAGCAAGTTTGAGTCTGATTAGAAACAGTATCCTAAGTCAGAGTCTGAGTCAGAAGAAGAAGACAGGGTAAATTATTTATGATTCAAAAAACTAGTCCTAAGATCTGACAATGTTAATTTTATATGCATAATAAGGCAATAAACATACTGGATACTTGGTTCATTCAATTCAATTCAATAAACGTTTATTCAATACGATACAAGAATCACTTTGAATTCACCTTCATACCCAAACAATTTTTGGTTATAAAATAAATAAATATTGTGGACAATTCACACAACACTACCCAGCCCCAAACTAAGCAGAGCTTGTAATATGAAATCTGATATGCACTAGATAATTTAATAACTAGGTAGGTAGGTATGTGATTTGTTCAAAAGTTTCAAACTCAATACCGATAAACTGATACCAGTTTTAGGACAACACTGGGACCTGAAAAAGAAATACATCACTAGTCGTAATGGAGGAGGAAGAAAGATGGCGACGTAACGCGTAGATTCAATCAAACATTTTTTTCACTTGCTGCTCATTATCACTTGCTTTTTTTAGTTTAATAAGTTGTAGTATCTCTAGTAAAAACTACCGCGCCCACCTAAATAGTGACCGCCACAGAACATAGAAAACTTTTATAATCTGTGGTCACCGCGCTAAATATTGCACAGACTTTTACCCAATTTTATTCTACGAGTGTCCGTCAGTAGCACTAAAAATGGCGGTTATCGAATATTATCTCTTTCTAATGGCAAATTGAAACTGGTACTGCTATTAGCAAATGTATAATGAGAGATTATCCGCTGGACGGAAACCGTAAACCTAAGCGTTTATAGAATATGGAAACTAGGCATTTGTAAGTCCCAGTTTCACTGATAGCTAATCGAGCGGTCAAATATTTGACAGTTGTTCATCTGAATTTTTTAAAGTAAAAATCCTCTAGGTTAATATTTGATTCGTCTATTAGCAATCAGTGCACCAGCCCTAAATCTGCTAGAAATGACCGAGCTTATGTCAGAAATGCTTCAAATTTCCTTGAAAAAATGTGAATTCCACGAAACTTTTCAGTATTCTGTTCATTATATTCGTACCGAGGACGAGTCCCCTAACTTTTCCAGGGTGTTCCGGACCAGTTTAAAAATTGTTCTTATTAATTCGAAATGTTTAATAACTTTTTTGGTAATCGGTAACAAAGTTGGCATCGTTTAGGCTCGAGACTGCGGCGTATTCATGAATAATATAGAGAGGCTAAAAAGTCTGCGGGTACCAGTACATCTGCAGTTAATCATTTTCTTAGATTTTGTTTGAAACATTTTATATAGAGACATTCTGTGGACTGACTCAGAGCATGTTACTTACTTACTTTTTTTATTTATATTACGACACAAGAAAGAAACAAATTTTTATTATATTTAGTTTTTTCGAAACACTAGTTTAGTTAATACTAACGCCTAAGTGCTGGATTGAACTTCACCCCTCTATAATTTAGTGATAAGAAGCCAAGTTTAAACTATTAGCACAGGTTTTGCTTCGCATTTAATAAAAAATATTTCTTTCTTTACTTTAACATATCCTACTTAATAAATAAATTGTACTTTTGAAACTCTCGCGATCATAACACACACTGAGTCTATTACACGACTTACTATCTTATTTTATTTATTTAAATCAATAAAATAAGGCAATAAACGCGATAAATACTCGTGTAATCAATTCAGTAAAATAAAATTATATGATCTTGTTTGAAAACCTCTGCATAAATTCATACAACATCAATGTTTACGATGTGCCAGGTAATTGGCCGGAGGAGCCAGTCGACCACGAAGCTGCTAACACGCTAATTGAAGGGCATCGTTTTCGGTTTAGCGCTAAATATACAGTATCGCTGTCCAGGTAAGAGGTTAACCGGCAATTTGAAATGCTGCACAGATTTCATGTTAAACACGAGTAAACGTCCTTTTTTGCGTAAACGTTTGATAAACCCCAATTACTTTACGATTACAGAATGTTTGTGTACGTACTCTATCGTATCTTTACTTATTTATTTCAATAAAACATTATCGTAGAGTTGAAAACAGTGAGATAAATAAATAATGATAAAATACATAAGTCACGATAAAAATGAAGCCAAATAAAAATACTACAAACATTTTTTATTTTATTTCTATAATTCCAAAATAACAATTTAATTGGTTCAGCAGTGTTGATCTCTGCTTCATACCCTTTTTATTTTTATTTTAAAATTTTAAAACATCACTACCAACAAACTGCCAAAGAATTATGAATTCGCTTAGTGAAAGTTAGTAGTAAAAACGATTTTATTAATTCAGTTTTTAAAGTCACTCTAAACATGTTACAAAGTCTGGTTCAATCTTGGTATTTCCCAAAGGTATACCCTACTACCTATAAGATGGGTTTGCTGTGGAAATCCGTAAAAAAAGCTTTTTACTTAATTATTATTCAATCTCACACATAGCCAGATAACTGAAATTTAATAAAACATAGTGTTCAGTTGACCATGGAGGAATTGAAATAATCCTTTAATTTATTTTTGTTACCAGTTACTATCTTTTGTGGCTTTCAACTGCACAAATAAGTTGGTTGAACAGTAATTTATTTTTGGAGGTTATTTAAAACAGGTTTTACTCAATTATTATTTTTGTTAAGCTTTTGAAAATAAATGAGGATAGTGGGAGATACAAAAATAACAAAATTACATTATATGCAACTCAAGTAGTAGGTACACTTTTTGCAGTCAGTTATGTTTTTTTTTGCATTGAATTAAAAACTCGGTATAAATCCTCTCAAACACTCAGATTAGTCCAATGAAACATAGACTAATTAGTTACATTCATTTCTATAACTTAAAAGATATAAATTACACAGCCCGTATAAATAACGGCGACCGTAAAAGCCCCATTTGTGCCTATCAACAAACAGGCTCACACAATCGGCCTCTAAATAACGAGTGTCCAATTGATCTTACCAACGAAACCTCGTTTCGAATACCGGCATTATTCACAGGATTCCTGTCATTTAGCTCGGCTCTACCTTGTGTTATAGCCGCTTTATTTTTCGCAACGCATGGCATTCAAACATTGAACAAAACTCAAACTCAAAGATGTATATTATCTTCAGTATTAACGCAAGGTTCACTTTGAAACGTTTTAAAGCTAGGTGAGTCTAGGTGCCAGTTTCACACGACCAGAACAGAACAGGCAACAAACTACGAATTGTCCCACCGTTTTTTTTTATGACCCTTTTACGAATCAAAAACTAACTCACTGAACAACTCTTGCACTTACGTAGCTGGTATTTTATCAACAAAATACACAAAAAACAGTTGACCTATCTGCGAAACGTTGCAGATCGTAGATCGTTAGTTTGATGTACTGCCTCTAAAGCTTTTAGATCTCAGGCATAAATACATATTATAATAAAGTCAAAGTTAAAGTGTATAGGTATATATTTGCAGAATCACATGTATATGTATAGTGGCGGAATGAAAATGTTCGTCGATTTTCAACTTGATTTGTTCAACGTATCACGATCACTTATTACCTTTTGAAACTAAATAGACAGAATACACCGATAAGTTAACGTCACAAACTATGTCAAAATGTGTTCATGATCAAGGCACTGGTGCAAGCGAAAACCGACTCTAAGGTGACGAACATTTTCAGACCGCGACTGTACAATACATACAACAAATACATTTCTATATACCTTTAGAACATTTTAAATACTTACCAAACAAGTTTTATACCGACTTGCACGTCTGTTCTCAACTAAAAACTACACTCAAACATGTTTCACGAAACAGCGAAACGAGATGTTTCTAGAACTAAAATGAGTGAGCAAAGAAAATTGCTGATTAAAGTTTAAGCAATTGGAAATGTGAAGAGCACTTTTGTTGTTTGGAGCTTAAGCTTAAAGCTTCTTCGTTTCTTAACGCTTCCTTGAGTTTAAAACATTGGGTTACGGTACACTAAGCAAGTATAGCTGGTATTGTATGTAACTTGGCCATTCTCTGTTTTATTTTAGCCAAGTTATTCCACTTAGGTACTCATCTAACTGCATAAAAAGTTATCAATCAAAAACTTTCGTAAAAAAGATAAATAGCATTTTTTTTGGCTCATCAAAATTATTCAACAAAGTATTCCTTACGGTATCCGGGATTACCTTCCGGAAACTTTGGGAGACCGCCACAAATTCATTGTCATGAATAATAATAAAAGTGGTCAAGTAAGAGTACGGCTTTTAGGAAAATTTGCTCTTTGTCTAAAAAGAAACACAAATACACTTGTATTTTAAACTTTTTGTGAAACATGGATAAGTATAAACATTTTCTTGGTATTCCAGAGAGTTTGTGGATAGGATGACACTACTAAGATATTTCTTGATATCTTTGGATGCCTGATTCAAAATATCAAAATCGATATCCTTTTAACCAGCCCTCAAAGTATTACAACATTATGCGATAATGTAAACAAAAAAAAGCAACCAAGTGCGAGTCGGACTCGCCCATGAAGGGTTCCGTAGCATCAAGTAACATAGTAAAAAGGTTCTTGTAGTTCATCGATAGGTAAATTGCGGTTTACGATTTATGACGTATTAAAAAAAACTACTTACTAGGTCTCGTTCAAACCAAATATCGTTGGAAGTTTGCATAGTAATATACAACATATATTTTTTTTAGTTTTATCATTCTTTTCAATTTTATCATTTTAGAAGTTAGAGGGGGGGGGACCAACTTTTTTCCACTTTAGAAGTGTCTCTCGCGCAAACTATTCAGTTTAGAAAAAAACTATATTCGAAACCTCAACATAATTTTTGAAGACCCATTCATAAATACTCCACACGTATGGGTTCAATAAATAATTTTTTTTAGAGTTTCAGTTTCAAGTATTTACCCTCAAAATTTATAGTTTTTTTTCAATTTTTGTGTCAAAATCTTAATGCGGTTCACAGAATACATCTACTCGCCAAGTTTCATCAGTTTAGCTCTTACGGTTTCGTAGAAAAATGACTGTGACGTACAGACGGACAGACAGACAGACAGACAGACAGACATGACGAATCTATAAGGGTTCCGTTTTTGCCATTTGGCTAAAGAAACCTAAAAAGCCCAGACTTTGCGTAGTCGTGATTAAAAAATGGTTCAGAAAAACTTTAAAAAACTCAACGCTTTGGCAACAACTTTCTCATAACAAACGGCAGCGTATGCATTTTCTATCTGCCTGTACTTTGAAACAGTGGCTAGCACTGTATGGGCGGCGTTTTGCATTGTATAACCAAATTTTATAATAAATGACCATATTTCATCTCGATTTCTATACCCATTTCAAAACAAAATACAGTTGAGCTATCTGCAGACCTCTAAAAACGATCTCTATATAGCTCAAATGATCCAAATCAGTGCCAGACGGAAGCGTCCCGAAGACGCTGTCGGCATTTCCACGTTGAATATCAATGTTAATGCACTGCGCCAGATATCCAGCAGCCCTTGGTTCACGCGTTGCTTCCTTATTTTCGTAATAGACATTTCGCACCTTTAGGATTAAAGTGACACATCTCAAAAAACCCAAAGTTTGGGAAATCGCAAAAGAGTGTTGAAAATTGGTACGCATTTGTACTCTTTCACCGGCAACCGTACCATCTTATGCATAAATTTTATGCATAGGATGGTACGGTTGCCGGTTCGTAATTACTATAAACACAGCACAGAATCAGAAGTTTTCGGACCCCAAAGTTCTGTAACGTGGCATCTCATTGGTAAATCCGCAGGTGAGTTCCTGGACCGTGTAATCGTATTGTGTAAATGTAAATAGGCGACACTATAAATGTGCTAAACAAGGCAAACGGGCTAAATGTAAATAGATTTTATGAGGCACAGGGACGCATCGAGGATTTGATTGTTCAATACTAAATAAGCAAAACTACTTTAGAGTTTTTTACGGTCCGATCTTAAGTTTGCTCGATTTCTATACAAACAGATTTTTACCATATAAGGACGATGAGAGTATAATTGTACACTGAAACAAATGTGGTTGGCTTTAAAATTGGAAAAAAAATACATATTTTATATCATTAACGAAGACTTTACTATACTGCAGGTCTACCACGAGCTCCATATGGTTATGGCTATGGCTGTCAAATTGTGTATAGATAGGTTGACCCACACATTCATTTTATTCTTGGGTTTGAATGTGTTGACACAATTTTGACAGCCATAACCAATAACTATATGAAGCTCATGGTAGGCCAGCTGTATTCGGTAATAACTTTTTAAATGAAAATAAATGCATATTTTTACTCTTATCACCGTTAATCTACAGTTTTTTTCAACATAATAAAGTTTGCCGGAAATAAAGACTGATATGAAAACCAACCACATTTATTTCCGTGTACAATTATTCTCTCATCGCCCATAAAAAATGATAAAATTATTTTTTTTGGAAATCGTACCACCTGAAATTTATTTCACAATAACACAACTCTGTGTGGTTTTGTGTACAGAATTCGTGCGTCGTCTTTAAATGGTTACTAAGTTAATTAAAAAAAAACTTATACTTGACAACTAAGATATTATGTCCCTTCTTATATTTACTTTTTCATTCATGAATTCATGAATGAAGAAATGTGAGCAGATCTTTCCAACCAAGCACAATTGCCATTAGAAATAAAAACTCGGTCTTTTGTGATAAAGAGCTGAGAAAGCTTTCCTCCACTCCCAACACCCTTAATGCGGCCCTAGGGCTTAGTTCGCACGGAGGCACAAGTCGAGAGCAAATTCCTGAGATTTGTTTTGGGTTCGTGAATAAGTAAGAATGTCGTTTTTTGGTCGACGGTTTAATGTGTTTCTAGATAATGTCGAAACAATAAAAGCCACCACCCACAACCACCGCCAGGCATTTATATGTGAAACTTGCCTTTAAAAATAAAGACTGAAAATTTGAGTAGGTATTATGCCAAATGTATTGCATGGACGTATGTACTCTACCCCCCTAGACATTCTCAAAAATTCTGACGAAGTTAGGCTATAAAAAATAAAAAGCAACTGAATTGAGAACCTCCTTTGTAGGGTTCCGTAGCCAAATGGCAAAAACGGAACCCTTATAGATTCGTCATGTCTGTCTGTCTGTCTGTCTGTCCGTATGTCACAGCCGTATATAATGTCACAGCAGTGTATTTTTTTCTGAAACTGTAAGAGCTAGACTGATGAAACTTGGTTGGAACTTGGTGAACTTGGTGAGGTGAACCGCATTAAGATTTTTACACAAAAATTGAAAAAAAAACAATAAATTTTGGGGTCCCCAAATACTTGAAACTGAAACCGATTTTTTTTTTATCAAACCGTAGTAACTAGCAAGCAATACGTTCTGTGTAAACGAAAACACTGGCATCTAATTTGTTCCTTTGGTAGAAAGTAGCTGTCTATCAGCAAACAATATATAAATTGTCTTCCTGCTTACATTCTCTACAGGATACTTACTTACAGGATAAACTTGAAAGCTTTTCAATATTTTGTTACGCATTTGATACTTTTTCCGCGTGACAGGATGTTATCAACCCTTTTAACTCTTTGTTTAGAGCGCATCCGTTCATTTTCAATTACCTGTTATTATAATGTAATAAACTAATAATAATAAAATAATAATAATAATAAATATTGTGGACAATTCACACAACACTACCCAGCCCCAAACTAAGCAGAGCTTGTAATATGGGAACCGGATAGCTGATATAATACTTGAATACATTTTTTTTTTGTAAATACATACTTAGAATACAATATAACACCCAGACAGAGAACAAACATTTATGTTAACCACACAAATATTTGTTCTCGGTGGGGATCAAACCCACGACCTACGGCGCAGAAGGCAGAGCTACTACCAACTGAGCTGGAGGCCAGTCAATAATTATTACGTAGACTCGTGTTTTTAAATCATCTGGTTATACCTTTCAGAGGCCGACCACAGACAAACTTCTTGTTCACAGCTTTTTTTAAAATATATTGTGTTTTTTATCTTAAAAATATGTGCAAAAACTGATCAGCATTTTAGGTGACCAACGTCTTAATTTGTAAGAAGATTGCAAACGGACTATTAAAAAATACAAAGATAATGGGTTTTTGCTGTTATAAAATATATACTGAACCCTAAGGAACCCATAACTGCCTGAAAACCAGTGCTTCGTGTGGTGGTAGGTTCATACCCGCTAAGCAGCAAAAGCTGAGTCAGAGCCTATTTGGCATAACATGTACCAAGCGCGGGACGTAGTTGTTGTTTTTATTATGTGCCAGGATAGGTACTACCTACTTTAATATTTGTGTTACAATTTTTTATTATTTGTTGTGCTTATTTTAGTATTAAGTTTGTTTGATGTTCCGTTCTGTGTATGCTAGGTTAAATAAAATAAAAATGTTCTTTCTTTTTTAAGGCCTATCCGTTGCTATAAATAACAATGAATCCTATTATCAAGAGATGCAACTATTTCGTAATTAGGCCACCGCCTCGTGGACTAACTTGCAAGTCATTTCCGAAGGCATTTCTCAGTCTAACTTTAATTGGATATTTCCAAACTATACACCTGTTTGCCAACGGAATGTCTAGGTCAGTACTCTGACTCAAATAGTTCAGGCAGTATTTAGGAACTTGATTTAAACCAAGGTATTTCAATATGTTCAACTTCCATGACGCTCGTTCGTAGACACTTGCTACGCGTCTGCTACGTATATTCATTAATTTATTTATAAATGTATATAGAAGTTTTCGTGGACTTGTTTATTTCATGAACACATTTTTTTATATAACTTTAATATAACAGCAGCCCGCGTCTTTGCTCGCCCCGTTCCCTTTTCTTTTTCTAAATAATTTATTCTTAATTATTGGAGCTTTTGTGTATTTTACTTGTTGATTTCATGAACACAATTTTTATATATAACTAGTGGCTGCCCGCGGCTTTGCTCGCTCTGTTCCCGTTTCTTTTTCGGGATAAAAGTACCTATGTTCGTCTCCCGGTTCTAAGTTACTAATTATCTCCACTAATTTTCAGTTAAATCGGTTCAGCCGTTCTTGAGTTATAAATAGTTCAGTAACAGTTATATCATCATCAATCTTCTTCTTCTTGTAATGTCACTATTCCTTGCTAACCAGTGCTGTGGAAGGATTTTAAGTGCACCTCAAAGTGACTCCTTTTGCGTACTTCCTCATTGTTTTAAACTTCATTTTGTTCTACGCCTTCTCTCTGCCTTTGTGGCTTGAGGTAAAAGTTTCGTAATTTGTATCTGCCTGTCTGAAACTTGTTATAAAGTATTACCACTGTCGTAAAAATGATGAACTCATGTGAAACTAGTTCTCGTTTAAAGGCGCGGACTCACCGCTGCGCACGGAGAGGCTACGCACGAATTGACGCTATTGACACGCCCGGATAGGCGATTACATAGCTCAACGCTGTCAACGTGAGTTCCACTGGAATATGTATACGAATATGACCCACGACTAGGTATGTACAAATCATTTATCGCAGCGCAGTTTGTCCGTGGGTTACAGTGGCATGTGCATAGCCTCTCCGTGTGCCGGCCACGTTTTCAAACAAATTAATACAAGTGATCCAAGGGCTGGTGGGTATCTGGCGCAGTGCATTAGCATTCCTATCAGCGTGGCAATGCCGCCAGCGTCTTGGGGACGCTTCCGCCTGGTACTGATTTGGATCAGTTGAACTAGAGCATTTGTAACAGTCTGCACATAGCTCAACTGTTTCTTGTGTATTTTGTTCATTTTGTAAAAATTTGTTTAATTGTAAGTTTTTTTGTGTAAATAAATGTACCTTTTTGTTCCAAATTAAGTAAAATAATTGAAAAGGTTAACTTATATACGCAGCTAAACTGCGTCGCGTGGCCGTGTACAGCGTGTAGACATCGTCCAATCTTAAACTGCACGTCCCAGTACTTCAGTCAGTCAAAGTAAATTGTTCTATAATACCTACATCACAAAGATCATTTTGCAGTACTTTGCTGTGAGCCTCAAAAAAACGTGGTGGAGGGGCGTGCATTTTTAGACTGGTTTATCTATACCGCGGTGGGTCCACGCCTTAGGTCTTCGTTGGAAATATAAGAGATCCGTTTCCAAGTTCTATTGAATAGAACTTTATCACTTAAAGTTTTACAACTGTGAAACTTTTAGTCTCATCCTTTCATGGCAGATCAGTATAATGAGAGCGCTGGTGGCCTAGTGAAAGCGGCCTTCCGATCCTAAGGTCGTGGGTTCAAATCCAGGCGTGTTGAGTTTTTCTGGCCAATAATGTATGTACACTATGCCAGTGCTCTCAAACGGTGAAGGAAAACATCGTGAGGAAACCGGCATGTCGTCAAACCTAAAAAGTTCGAAAATATGTGTCAAGTGCACGAAAGGAGCCTCTTTGAGGCGCACTTAAAATCCTTTCACCGCACTTGGTTTGAAAGAACCAGTGATACGATAAGATAAGTTTTTTGTTTTAGTGCATTAAATAATTTTCTATCTCATAAATTTTCTAGACATAGTCTATTATGCATATTTACCTACTCCACGAGTAGGTAAATATGCATAATAATTATATGTCACATTTGTAAAATATTGTTGATTTATGCAATGAGTAGTAAAATTAACTCCTGCAAATGGTCTATAATCAAAATATTCAATTACAATCTTACTTCAATTAAATTTGTGTGTATTGTTTAATGAAATTTGGAAATTGATTTGGTTACTCATAATCAAACTAATCCTGACTGTAATAGATTATAAAGCCATCATGATAACATTATTAGGTCTTGCGCACATCTAGCGCAATGGCGATGGCGATCAGTGAAACGCTTTCAAATATGACAGCGATATTTGACAGCGTTTCACTAATCGACATCGCCATCGCGCTAGATGTGCGCAGGCCTTAAGTGCTTGTCGAATAGATGGAAAGTTCATGCATTTTTCAATATATAAGAAATTCAGTCACTCAGTAAAAACATCACGTTTTCTATGATAAATGCAAACAAAGTAAAATAAAAAAAAAACAATATTTGGTGGGAATTTTATAGGGTTATGGCTTCTCATAGATAGGACCAGAAAGGACCAGTACAACGAGTCCCAGTTTTTACCACATTTCGTCTACCAAATGTTGTCATGTGAGCAGGTGTCTCTCTTTAGTATGGAAAATTTATGAGACAAAAACTCGTTCCGATCGTTTCTACGTCACCTATTTTGGCTATCTCATATTTTCTTCATACAATAGAGAGAGGCAAATAGGTTATGACTGAATTCGAGCTGATTCGTTTTCTACCAAGTGGTGGGAAACGAACTCACAACCTACGACGCAGAGCTACCAACTGAACAGTGTCAACGTGAACCAAGTAAAACGCCGAAAGGGGTTTATACGCTTAAGTCGCATTTAATTGAAGAAGGTTTTATTAGATTATCGTATTATAAGCCTAATTGAAATTCGTTAGCGTAGCGACTTTGCAACTCTTGAAAAGGAAAACGGTTTAATTCAATAAGATTTCAAAGGAGCCTTAAGAAGTTATCCACTTGGCTCGTTTTGTACGATGCTGTCCCGTTGTGTATATAGGTTTATTTGGTTATGGAATAAAAATAAAATTTGGTCGGAAAATACAGCCCAAACGTGCGCGAATCACAATTTGATAAGCTGAGTTCTGTACATATTTCAAAAACGAAAATGAAAGGTCTTATTTATATTTGTGGAACAACCAAGTATTTTGTTTCGAACTCTGTTATTTGCTAGATGCATACAAATTGATCAATCATCAATCAGTAGGCCTACCACAAGCTCTGTCTGGCTCTGTCACTGGCTCTGGTTTTGAGTCTGTGTGAGTGCTGTCTAAATAAATCCTACGTCGAAACGTCACAAACACAGTATAATACACTGGTGAGCACTCAAAGCCAGAGCTTGTTAGGCCTACAGTAGTAAAATGAGTTCAGATAGTTAAACAAATAATAAGAATAGGAAAGTTTTTATATTAAAACAATTATACATCCGTATAAACTAGGAAATAAAAGTAACCTACAGAAAGAGAAAGCAATAAAGTGCGCGAAAAAAGGTCCGAATTGTATGGGATTTTGCTACAATTTACTTTATACGCCATAATGATATTGAACCCTTCTTATTAGTCAAATAAGGGAACGAATCGCAGGGATTGTAATAAATTCCTGTTTTCAGTGTAACTGAAATGAGCAAGCCTACTGGTTATTATTGCTGTACAAACAAATTTTACACGATACTGTTAAACCTAGTGTGGGTTTAAGATGATGACCCTTATTCATATATACATATAAATATTTTATATATATAACTAGCAGCCGTCGCGGCTTCGCACGGGTGGAAATTTATTTTTAAACACATGAATATAGCCTATATATGTTACTCTAAGTGAATGTAGCTTTCCAACAGTGGAATAATTTTTGAAATCGGCACAGTAGTTTTCGAGTTTATTCATAACAAACATACACACAAAAATACAAATCTTTCTTCTTTATAATATTAGTATAGTAGTATAGATATAGATAGGTTCTCAATCAACACACAACTAGCTTAGCTGACCGCTAAATCTGTATTGCTTCTTTTTTTTCGTCGTCATGGGCTCTGTCTCTGGCTCTGGTTTTGAATCTGTGTGAGAGCTCACCAGTGCATTATACAGTGTGTGTGACGTTTTGACGTAGGATTTATTTACTCAAAGCTCACACAGACTCAAAACCAAAGCCAAAGTCGGTAAAAAAACAAGTCGGAAAACAGGTCGGAGTCGTCATTTTTTCAACCACATGGCCATTCTAACACCTAATCTGTATTCTGTGATTATGAGGATATCATTTCAAGTAACCTGCTTAAAGTACCTGCACGTAGCACTACCAAACAACCGCATACTTTAAGTTTCAGATTCAACACGAAGCAATTATCAAGCTCGTAGGCTTTTGATTATAATTGAAAGTGTGCCTTAGACAGAAGCCGCACAATTACGCTCTCGTATCTGGAACACTTTGATGATGGATCTCGTCTTATTTCTTAGCTAGAATGATATTAATATTATACACGTTAAATACTTGATCGGTTAAAAAATACTTTGAAGCGTAGCGTGTGCTGTCTTTGAAACTTTTGCTTTTGTATAATTGCATACGTTTCACTTAGTGAAGTGGCACCACACTGGGACCTCACTGCTGATTTTAGATTATTTTTGATTTGTAAAAGGATCATATAAAAAAACGGTGAGAACCAAGCCGTAGTTTGTTGCTTGTTCTTCTAGGCTTGGTCGCGTGGAACTGGCGCCTAGACTCACCTAGCTTTAAGACGTTTCAAAGTGATCCTTGCAATCCTACTGAATAAATACACTTGAAAAACTTTGCTAAAAATAAATAAAAAAGGAATTTTATTATTTTTTTATCGTATCTCTAGTTCTGGGAACCGGTGCTCTTAACACATGAAAGAAGAAAGAAACTTATTTATTTATGACAACACGTGTTTTGTAAACGTAACGCTGATCTTCTGTATGTCTTCGAACTTTAAAGATTCTACGACATTTCGGTTCCTGATGTTTTCCTTCACTGTTTGAGAGTACTGGCATAGTGTGCATACATTTTTGGACAGAAAAACATGTTGGTGCAAGACTAGATTTACACTCATGACCTTAGGATCTGAAAGAGGGGCAGCTACCACTAGTCCATCAGTAGAAGCAATGTGCAAAGATTTAATCAGAAACGTTCAAAGTTTACAGTTTTTTCTCACTGAAAATACAAAGAAAGCTAATATAAAACTCACAAAGCATTCTTCAATGTCATTCCAAATCCAATAACATCTAAATTGCGATATAACGCTGGGCTCCGCTTGCCGGCTTTTAGAATAGACGTCATGCATTGCAAATGTAAAAACATGCAACCATGATGCATTTTTAAAGAAACGTCTACGCTTGCATCCATAGCCCCTTAGGCTATGCGGACGAGGACATATTATTTATTATAAACTTTGTCCCGGATACTCTACGCCGTAGCGTTTCGTAGCGCGGCGTAGCACCGCGAATTTCAATTGAATAAAATAAATTTAACAAGTTGTGTATTGCATACATTTTTAATTATGGAATTTTGAAATTGGTACCAGAAATAAGAAGGTAAGAAAAGATCCGGATAGGGGAATAGCTACCGGCTAGTTTAAAAAAACAAGGTAACTAGTATTCACTGATAGTAACACAAATATAGAACACTTTAGAGAACTACAAATAGGCATAAAACAGTTCATAATAAAAAAAATCGGCTGTCTGTAAAGTCGGTTTACTGACGATAGTTGAACGTGCCAACGTCATACAGCTGTCCACGCGGACGCATCGCTCACTCAAGTAGAGGAGAGACAAATGTCGAACGCTGCCGAACGCAGAGGCCGTGCGTGCCTCTTTGTCGCTCGTTCCGCGCTCTCGCTTGCACTTCAAGCCTTAAATGGACCGCCTCAGAGCGAGGTAACGCCGCATGAGTCATGTTTTTTCGTGCGTGCAGCCGGCTCCATCGAATTATAAGACGTTGTCACGTCAAAATCAGTATATGCGGATCAGTAACGGACAGATTTTTTGACAGTTTTTTTAAATCCTGTCATTGTTGATGATTTTTACAGCGTCACGGTCACGGGCAACTTTTTCACTGCTATTTAATTTTATTGTAACTACTAAGTTTGCAACTGATTACAGTAGGTTTACCACAAACTCCGTCTGGCTCTGTCTCTGGCTCTGATTTTGAGTCTGTATGAGTGTTCACCAGTATATTATACTGTTTGTGTGTGTGACGTTTCGACGTAGGATTTATTTAGACAACACTCGCACAGACTTAAAACCAGAGCCAGAGACAGAGCCAGACAGAGCTTGTGGTAGGCCTACTTTTCCCGTCACACAGTTCACAATGTGGATTGCTAACACTCCACCGCCCTAAATAAACTACCGTAGTTGGACAACACAGTCCTTATTTATGATTGCGGAGAGTTTGCACACCTGTTACGGCCCAACATACAAACACTGACCATTTTTGAGCACGACACTCACCCACTCGGCAATGTGCGGAAATAATACCAAAGAAATAAAGAAAACACTGGCTTAAATCCGTCTGTTTTACTTTTTCTCTTTTTATCGTCAGTCGTGGGTTTGACCCTTTTGAGCACGACACTCACCCACTCGGTATTGTGCGGAAATAATACCAAAGAAATAAATAAAACACTGGCTTAAATCCGTCTGTTTTACTTTTTCTCTTTTTTTCGTCGGTCTTGGGTTTGACCCTCTCAGCGAACGGCGAGTTTGGTGAACACAGATATTAGTTTTCTGCCTGGGTGTTATATTGTATCGTCATCATCATTAGCCTAAATAAGTCTACTGCAGGCCTCCCCTACATATTTCCAGGAAGAACAATTCTGGGCCTTTTCTATCCATCGACTTCCCGTGATCTTATCAATTTTGTTGGCCCATCTGGTGTGTGGGTGGTTATATTTTATTTACATTACATATTACAAGATAACACAATTACGATTATTATAAGATTTGATTTGCATTTTATTTTTAACTAGTGGCCGCCCGCGGCTTCGCTCGCCCGTTCCCGTAACACCCCGTTCCCGTTGCTTTTTCGGGATAAAAAGTATCCTATGTTCTTTTCCTAGTTCTAAGCTACCTCCCCACTAATTTTCTGCCAAATCGGTTCCGCCGTTCTTGAGTTATAAATAGTGTAACTAACACGACTTTCTTTTATAAATATAGATTTGGGGCTAGATAGTGCTATGTGGACTGTCGACAATATATATTTATTATTTATGTATTTTGTGGCCTTCTGCTGGCTAACTATCACGATCCTGTATGTTAGCTATTTAGTTTATTCACGGTGCGCAACAAAAACATCAGATTCAAATTGAGACACAATATCACTAGATACGTTGCGCTTAGTTATGTACTTGCTTATGTTTTGAAGTGATCCAAGTGAACACAAAATGTTTGACTATTATCTTGGCTATATACTTCTTACTTAACATTATCACGGGGTTCTCCTGGGTAACCCAGGCTCTTAAGAGGCTGGTGTTGACGGAAGGGCCCCTTTACGTGAACTCGGTTTTTGTTTTGTTTTTAGTTTAGTTCTTAATGCTATACATACATAATACCTTTACTATAAATTATATACAACTTCCTTACAGGCCTAACTCTTATATTATGCATATATTCTACCCTAGTTACTAATATATATTTATAACCTACTGTTTTTAATACCAACTATGTATATTTTTATTTGTTCATAATACCTACCTACCTACAGTTTGTGCGTCACCAAAAGCCTTGTGCTGAAAACCAGCGCTGAGAACTCGTTCTCAGCCCATGCTGAGCTCAGGGCTTTTTATACAGACCGTACATGGCAGCATTTCACACACACACACACACACACACACACCCACCAGAACTCTGCGTATTGTGCTATTAACACTGTTTTTTTTTACTTTTTTATTGTTAGTTTTATGTCTTGTCGTGTACAGTTTGTATAAATAAACGTTTTTCTTTCTTTCTTTCTTTCTAGATATAATACCTGCATTGGTTTTTATAACAGGTAAATATAACACCGACTTGTGTATTGTATCTGTATTATTCCTATTACAATGAGGTGCGTCTAAGTTCAAGATAACATACAGAGAGTGTGACTCCTTAAAACAACACAAAAGCTGTAAATTAAACAGCGTCAGTTCAGCGACTTTAGCCTGAGGCTTAACTCTGTGAAACATTCGAAAAGTCTCAGGTGAAATTCCATCAAGAACGACCAAAAAAACAACAGCACGTCTCAATAACGAAGCTTCGTTTGTTTCGTATTGAGATTTTGAATTGTACTGCAAGGTTACTCCGGTTGCAATAGCATTGCTATTCAGCGTGGCAATGCCACCAGCGTCTTGGGGACTCTCCCGTCTGGTACTGATTTGGATTAGTTGAGCTATCTCTTGATCGTTTGTAACGGTCTGCAGGTAGCTCAACTGATTCTTGTGTATTGTATATTTTGCAAATATTTGTTTTCTTGTAGTTTTCTTTGTGTTAATAAGTAAAAAGCAACTGCGTAAGTCTATTAGTGTGTTATCCAAAATAATATTATCAAGGTCTCAGCCTTCGTGGCACCTTAAAATACAAAAATAAATATTATGACCGTCCCATCCCGTCCGTTTTCTCGTCATGTCTGTATATCCTCGTATAATAGTAGGAAACAAATATTGCACATCGGCTATTTCGGCTTCATAGGGCGTAGTGTGCGTCAGAAAGAGATAGCGTTCTACAAAGCCGAAAAGCCGATGTGCAATATTTATTGCCTACAACCGTATGCGGTGTAAAAAAATCGTGAAGAAACGGATGCTGGAGCGGACACGATTTTTTGAAAAAAGAACGTTATTGAGACCTTTTGTTCTCAGTCGAGATCTGACGTCATCTCACCAGATAAGACACCATGTCAGATGTTTCAAACCAAATTAGACCCCCGCAGTAAAACTTTTGATATTGGCACGGCGAGGAATTAACCCTGTCACAGGCTCATTTTACCTTAGTACTTAAAATACGGTTTAACGATGTATTTGGATTTTATGATTTGTTTTATGGCCGCCTCTACAAGTTAAGATGACTGTATGCAGTCGTATTTCAGGGCTATCACTGAAGACACCTGAAGAAAGACTGTTGCACGTGATTGCAATATTAGCTCATTTTGAGTAAAGCAAGGTAACTAAAATAGATATAATATATTTTTTTAAAGATCAGTAGGCCTATTACAAACTCTACCTGGCTCTGTCTAAGGCTCTGGTTTTGAGTCAGTGTGAGTGCTCACCAGTGTATTATACCTACTGTGTGTGTGACGTTTCGACGTAGGATTTATTCAATTAACACTCGCACAGACTCAAGACCAGAACCAGTAACAGAGCCAGACAGAGTTTGTGGTAGGCCTACAGATATGTCCGTAACCAGCCCACTTTTGTTTAATGTTTTTAGTTGAAGATCCGTTTGAGAAATAATAAGTAGGCGTATGCACTTTGATGCTAAATCCAAATAAAAATGTATTAATAACAGGGATTGTTCGTATTTCATTTATTAATGGAACCTGGATGAAAACCCCATGTTATCCAAGTCACAAACTATGTATGACTGGCCTCTAGCTCAGTTGGTAGTAGCTCTGCCTTCTGCGCCGTAGGTTGTGGGTTCGATCCCCACCGAGAACAAATATTTGTGTGGTGAACATAAATGTTTGTTCTCTGTCTGGGTGTTATATTGTATTATAAGTATGTATTTACAAAAAAAATATGTATTCAAGTATTATAACAGCTATCTGGTTCCCATATTACAAGCTCTGCTTAGTTTGGGGCTGGTTAGTGTTGTGTGAATTGTCCACAATATTTATTTATTTTTATTTTATGTTTCAAGTTTCATCCAAATCCGTCCAAACAAACCTTGTGTTCATAATATTAGTAGGACCTCATGCCTGTTTCACACATGGGTAGAGAGAAACCAAGTATTTTCATTTGCTACGATCCTGACATACCTCATAACATTCTTTATACGCTCGTTGGTTCGGTGTCTTGAACTGGCCGTATCGTCTTCAATCTGATCACGACTCATCTAATCCAATTTTCCAACATTCCTTTCCATCCTTTGAACTTTTGTTTTTTCAATATTTTCAAGAAATCCAGTTTTTAAATACAGGAAAGACATTACTTTTAAAAAATCAATTAAAAGTACATAAGTAAGTCACGGGAAGAAAATTTATCTGAACAGATTTTCATGTAACAATAGAGGAGATTGAAGAGTGGAAAGAGTCCCATATGAAGTGGGATGGTGAGAGTCCCATATGGGACTCTCACCATCACCATTTCACTATTTTCTTGCCTTTGCAAGAAAATGGTGAAATTATATGGATTTCAACAAAAATTTTAGCTTAGGCCTCATTGTCATCATCCTGAAGAAGTCCACTGCTGGACACAAAGCTCCCCTACACATTTCCAGGAAGAACGAGTCTCAGCTCTTTCCATCTACCACCTTCCCGCGATTTTAACAATGTCATCGGTCCATCTGGTGAGTGGGCGCCCTACTTTTCGTCCTCCGGTTCGTGGCCGCCATTCGAATCCAAATCCAATCCACATGCAAAACACACTAGCTTAAGCATATATGTTAGTATTACAATATCTACAAAAAACCCACCACCGTTTGCTACTTCCTCCACAAATCAGGCCACAATGAGCACAATAACAGAACATTTCTAAGCAGGAAGGGACTAATGTCTGGAATTTCGGGACTCGCGTGTCGCCCGCGGCCTTCGCAATGCAAATCTCAACATGAGAGTGTTTTTTTTTATTTTGTTGGTAGAATGAGACTTCATTATTCTCAATGTGGCTATTTGTGGTAAATACAATTTTCTTTTTAAATTACTACGGTTCTCTTGCCAAGGTGTATCAACATTTCATGCTTAATTTTTATACTTATGGGAATGAGGATGTTTCTATGGGTTTAAAAGATTGCTTCTTCTTCTTATCGTTTCACTGGTTCTTTTGAACCAGTGTGGTGAAAGGATATAAGTGCTTCTCGAAGAAGCTCCTTTTGTGCACTTGACACCATGACATATGTTTTTCAAACTTTCTACGACATTTCCGGAATGTCGTAGAACTTTTCCTCACGAGATTTTCCTTCACCGTTCGAGAGTACCGACATAATGCACATAGATTTCTGTTCAGAAAAACTGATTGGTAAACAACTGGATTTGAACCCACGACCTTAGGATCAGAAGGCCTTCCTTCGGCTGCTTACCGTATTCAATAAATTCATAAAAAAAATATGGCACACACACAATACATACATACGTTTTCTATTTTATGACTTACTTCACCATAAGGCGCTGAACGAAGAAGAAGGTGAATGAAGTTGTTTGACAATTACGACGCATAAGCAAGAATTACCAGTTTACATTTATAATGGTTTACATTCCAAAAACCGACATTTCTCATCGCACGCGCCCCTTGTTTTCGCAAATAACGCTATTTGTGTACTTCCGCCCCTATTTTCATTTTCTTTATTAGTTTGGAGATGTCAAAGCGATTTTCTACTCGGTTTTTACGACCCCTTACCTCACACCGTCCCGGAAGTTGAAACACAGAGTTTGTAAGATCATTTACTCTTTGTTTTAATAGATTACGGCCTTTACTTGTAAAATAAGTACTATTTAGCTCTGTATTTTGTTAAATAAACTTTCACTTTTAGTGCTTAAATATCCAAATATCGTTAAGATCGCGGGAAGTCGATGGATGGAAAGGGCTCAGAATCGTTCATCCTGGAAATGTGTAGGGGAGGCCTATGTTCAACAGTGGATTTCTTCAGGCTGATGATGATGATGATATGCAGATAATACAATTTAATTATTTCCATAATAATCCATTGTTTTTTTGTTTTTTATTATAGTGGTGCTCCAAGTTTTTGAAGTCGAGGTATATTTCCGTTTATATCCGTGTGCATTGCAAAGATTTTCTTGGTTTTTTCCCTTTGATAAAGAAGGTCTTGGTTCTAAGAGATCTTGCTTTTGTTAACATTGTACGATGTGATTTTATCTTAAAGCCACTGAGAAAACTAGGTATACTCAGGTTCTTACTTTTGAACCGTTTTGATGCATCAGTAAAATAAAATGCTGCCTTATATTCACCATGTTTTTTGTTTCTTATGCCATAGCTGGCAGACGAGCAGATGGGCTACCTGATGGAAAGAAGTCGTCGTCGCCCAAAGGCACCTGAAACACTAGTGGTGCTGATGCGCTGCCGGCCTTTTTAGAAATGATAGACCCATTTTTTATCGACATGGGTCTTACGGATGGCGCCGTAAGACCAATGTCGATAAAAAATGGGCCATTTTCCACCTCAATGCTTACTATCGCACCTATAGCAAAGCATTGAAAGAAATAATAGCAATTTATTGACCGTACCTTACATGTAAGGTATATTCTTAGGAGTCTAGAGAGCTCTTTGTAAAGAGCTCGTCCGGGGAAATACTACAACCATGCTTTTTTCTGCCGTGAAACAGCATTCCTATATTTCGGTTTGAAGGGTGTGGATGCCGGTGTAATTACTGGCACGTGAAGCTGAAAATCTACATGCCTCAAGTTGATAGACGCTGGGCAGTCGTCATACATCATAGGGCACGTTTCTGGCGTGCGAGTGATCTACGATGGACTGTTTTGTTACCTCTGATGTTAAGTGTTGGTTAACACTTAACATCAGGTTTTTAAAATTCAAATATTATAATAATGGTATGTATAAAAAATATTAGGTATGTATAGGCAGGTGCCATACCACGGATTAATAACTTAGGTCAATTAATTAGGTCCCAACTATTCCGCTAAGGCCTAGGCGCGACTGCAATGACGATGTAGGCATTCATTGCAGGTCACGCACCTTTTAAATGCGCTATACCACTACACTAGGCTTGCGTCTATCAACTTAAGAAGCATAAAAGTGTCAACCCTCACGTGCCTCTGTTTTTTTATTATAAAGATACCCATATTTATTTCGTAGTATCAACAGTATAAACAAATAAAAACATAACACAAAGCTGCCTACATCGGTGACAGCTTGAAACAAAATCGAGCACTTGAAGTCTGTCTCATGGGATGAAATAAAGCAGATTTTTCACAGTCGAAGACATATGAAAACTAGACGCAAATACAGTTAACAGCTGTTGGTATGGCACATCATGTTTAGTGAGCTTGTGATCATCACTGCTAGGTGTTTTGAGCATTTTTTTTTTTTTTTAAATATATCTGCATTTTTATTGTGACATTATTCGCTACACAATAAAGTTTTTTTCGATCGCTACATAAATAAAAAAAAAATGAGTGGAGACGAAGATCAGCTTAAAAACCGTCGCTGAGGATACCCGGACATTTATTATCAACCGTTTTGTCCCCAATGTGCCATAGCAAAACGTCGCGCCCTGTAGGCCTTCTGAATCTCAGTAATTTCATGATGTCAGTCAAAGATTCGAATTCCGTCTAATGCTGCGAGAAAGGCACTTTGCACGTCAAATGGAAATTCGTACATTCAATACTTTCCGTGTGGTACTGACAGGCTGTTAAAGGCTGGTTCCTATTGTTCGATTGTTCTGCTAACTTTGTCCTACGTGAGTGTAAATAACACTCGCATTTTACAGGAATAGAATTCACAATTCACAGAATAAATAATAAATAAATAAATAAGTTTATAAACAAATATAAAAACACAAAAAAATCTCAAAATCAAAAAAAAACAGTTGAGCTATCTGCAGACCGTTAGAAACTATCTTGAGTTTCTTATTAATTAAATAAATTTGATAAACAAGCAGATTTATTATATTGTTTTGATTTTTGAATATTTTATATTTAAAAAGTAGTTTGGAATTACAACGACTGCTGCGTGTTCAAAGATCAGCTACTTTCTTTCGGGTCAACACTCTTTGAAGCACTGTGGTGAAAGTATTTTAAGTTTAGCAAAGCTTCTTCAGTGAACTTGACACAATACTCGTTTGCGAACTAAGCTAAGAAACTATTTCAAGAAGTAGTTTCTTAGTTCTAGCACGAGTTCATTGCCAATCCACAACAACTATAATTTCAAATTAAGTTCCGTGAGTGGGCAGTTAGCCACTCACGGACTTGGCTACATTTGGCAAATGAAACCCAGGGCACCGCCACCTCGTTATGTGGCTACGGAGGCGGGAACCACACGCAGATCTATTACCCGAGAGCTAAATGAATGGAGTAGTTTTATATTTACTGGTCTTCTTCTTCCTGTCCGTATCCCACTCTATGTGGGGTTGGCACAACGTCCTTCATTCTCCTCTATCAGCCGTCATCTCTGCGTGCTCTCTTATCTATGTCATCTTTCACACAGTTCAGCCATGTTTTCACTTCAGTCATGGAGGAATCTAAATATACTAACTCTTACGTTACTGACTGACTGACAATCAACGCACAGCCTAAACCGTAAGTCCTAGAAGCATGAAACTTGGAGGGTATGTTTTCATTATAGCATAGGTGTGCACAAAGAAAGGAAATTGAAAAGTTATTTCCCAAGGCGGAGAAAAAAACGAAAAACTTTTAAAAGAAAAGTCAACACATATCATATGCTCACAAATAACTCTCTTGCATAAAAATTGGTGGGGAGGTAGCTTAGTACCAGGAGACGGACTTGTAACTTGTTATCTCGTAACGGCAGTAACGGCAACGGGGCGCGCGAAGCCGCGGGCAGCCGCTTGTTGAAAAATAAATTGAGAAAAACCTTAAAATTTTTGGTTATCTAGTACAGCAGTGCTATGGTAGAATTAAGCTGTTGGCATGACGTCAAATTTAATTATTCCACGCTTTGTGCTAACAAAATAAAACAACTCATTCCCCGCTTTTGTATGGTCCAAACTTCTGAATCGCTAATCTTGTAAACTCGTGTGTATAATCCTCCAAACTTTATATTAGAAGTTGGAGTTGCCATACATAATTTACTGTTATTTGCTTAGGCACTTCATTTGCAGGAGTTTTGAGTAAATTTACCAAGAAACATTACCAACTCATAGCCGCAAATGCTTTTAAAGTTTTAAATATTTTTTTTTTTTTTTTTTTTTTATATTCTGGACAATTCACACAACACTACCCAGCCCCAAACTAAGCAGAGCTTGTCATATGGGAACCAGATAGCTGATATAATACTTGAATACATTTTTTTTTGAAAATACATACTTAGAATACGATATAACACCCAGACAGAGAACAAACATTTATGTTCACCACACAAATATTTGTTCTCGGTGGGGATCGAACCCACGACCTGTGGCGCAGAAGGCAGAGCTACTACCAACTGAGCTAGAGGCCAGTCAAAAAATAAGCTTAGTGTTTGTTTCAGTTTTGAGCTGTGCCTTTTCAGGAATCAATTTCCCGTAGTTTATACCTAATAGGAGTTTATAGAATGAATTGAATTTGATTTATTAGTAGTTTACACCAACTAAAAGTCATCTGAACATCCTTTAAAGAAGGATGTGTGTTAAGGTCTAAGGACCTTTTTGTAAGGGATATTTGTAAAGGACCTTTTCTAAAAGATGTGTTCAAATTAACGTATAAAAGCATTTAATTATTTAACTATTAAGGAAACGGAAATGAATTAAATCGGCGGTACCTGTTTTTATCCGATATAAAACGTCCCTAATCCCCTCAAGCTTATTTGAAGAATTAATGTTTTATAGATGTATTATAAAACAAACATTATCCACCAAAGCCGGAATGCCAATTTAGACTTATCTAAAGCATAGCTGCTGGAACATCTGTCAATAAGCCGTCATGGCCGAGCTTACAGAACAAACTAATAGATTGACCTGGCTAATCCAACCGAGGAGTTTGCTCTTGATCACCGTACAATAATATTCGACACGACAATGCTAACAATTTTTAAGTTGTAAAAAAAACTCTAGAATTTACTCTGACACGGATGAATATAGGTCTAATCAAATATTTTAAATTTTTTGCTTGCTAAATTAAACCACTGTCAAATATTTGATTGGTCAATTAGTAAGCTGTGAAACTTTATCCTTCTTCTTTAATCGCCGCCAAACTAAGAAAAAATTACCTAGCAAATGTTGGCTATACCTATTTTTTCGAGTAGTATGATTATGAGAAAGAGTGCAAAACTGCCATCACAAATAAATATTTTGCACCAAGCTGTATAATAACGTACTCAAAGTATATAATTAAAGTTACTAATCCGTTAAAGTAATACGAATCTTAATTTAGAAAAATGAATTGCTGTTCGTTAGTCTCGCTAAAACTCGAGGACGGCTGGACCGATTTGGCTGATTTTGGTCTTGAATGATTTGTGAAGGTCCAGAGAAGGTTTGAAAGGTTTTTTTTTGTTTTTTTTTTACGGGAACGGTAACGGGGCTAGCAAAGCCGCGGGCGGCCGCTAGTTAATAATAAAGTTTTACTCCCGTCAGTTTGTAAAGTGCTTTAAAATAATTAAGGTCGCGTCTCACAAGACATGATGCCGAAACGTTGATCCTTCGTTTGCGCCATGAAATGCTACCTGGGGCGCGGAGGTGGAGGGCGTGGGTTCGATCCCCACCGAAAACAAATACTTGTCTGGTGAACATGTTTGTTCTCTGTCTGGGTGTTAATATTGTATTCCAATTATTTATTTACAAAAAAAATGTGTACAAGTATCATATCAGCTATCTGGTTCCCATAGTACAAGCTCTGCTTAGTTTGGGGCTCGATAGTGTTCCATGGATTGTCCGCATTATTTATTTATTTTAATTATTTATTGTGGCGGTTTTAAAACCGTGGTTTGACCGTGAAGCATAGCCTATAAAGCGTTAATATCGTAAGTACTTGAACAACTTTAAAGATGTTATTGCGAATTAAAGCACTTTATCAAGTTGACTAGAAGTATCGGGAAGTCTTCATTACAAAAGTTTTATAAGTACTTCATTATTAAATTCGTGAGTAATCCTTATTAAATTAATTGAAACTACAGAGGTCAACGACCTTTTAACATTTCCTAAGGGTAATTGAAAATATTACTTTCCAATATAATATTACTTTTATTAACTTAATTAAGGAAAGAAATGCATGTTATTCTTTTAAGTGTTGTAGAATAATTGGCTTTTTTACCTTTTACTTTACCTAAAAGTAAACCACATTTCACCTATATCTTACAGAGGAAGTGAAGTGTTAGGTGTCAATCAATGCGTAAAATTGCAGAGAGTAGACCGATACGAACCGATTGGCTTACTCAATTCACTAGAAAATATCCATTTTATAGTCGCTTGACTCCGACCTACTTTGTCCTGCGGTATAACATAAAACTCGGTATGAAACCCGTTTCAGCTACATAAGCTTTGAATAGTAATAATAGCTTATGCATTTATCGACGCCATTTTCAAGTTTTTCATGTGGTAAGTGACTGACACGTTAAAAACATTGCCCTAAGTTATCGGCTCTGGGAAGAATTTAGTACTTCAAGCTTTGAACATTACAAATATAAAAAAAGCGGCTCAGTGCGAGTCAGACTCTCCCGTGAAGGGTTCCGTAGCAGTAAGTAATATAATATAGAAGTTCTAGTAGTTGATTTAGTTACTGGTGTATCTGATAGTGCACAAAACGAGCGTTAGACGCACATCCTTTCACCACACAAGTTCTTACGAACTGTGTCAAAAAGAAGAAATGTCTGATATCCATTAATTATTCTTCTCCATCTGCTAGAGTTACAGAATAAGGAGGTGTTTGATCAACCAATTCTGCTTTTCTACCGTTCCAGTGCGGGTGAAGTGTTATATCTATTGAACAGTTTTACAGCTGAAAAACCACAGGGTTCTAAATAAGTTCAAGCGATTTCCCTGTGAACTTAATCGTATGATTTTTATTGGGAGCAGATTAAAGAAGGTGAGTTATAAGAAGATATTGCCACGCTGAATAGCACTGGCGCCAGCACAGTTACCCACCAGCTCTTGGGTCACGCGTCGCTTCGAACTGTCGCTTAGACAACATTTTGAAGACCCGCAAGGCCTCGGTTCCCATTAATGTGATTAGTAGCTAAATAGATGAATTGGTTATACAATTCAGATACTAGTTTGTACCTATTAATCCTATTTACATCTAAATCTTGCCAAGATTATCAAATTCAATCGAACTCAGGACAGTTATTGAAACCAAAACAGGTCTAAGCCAAGGATTACGCTTTGAACATAATTTGATTTTGAAGAGTGAACATTAGTTCTATGGCTTTTATCCCACGCACTGTTGACATCCTTTGACATCTTCTAGTAGCAATAGTTATTTGTTACGCAAGAGTTCAACACGTAACTTTTCATCTCACCTCAGCGAGGAAATAACTAAAAGCAACAACAAATGGCGCGCGTAAGCAAATTAAAATAAACGAACACACCAAGAAGGTTTCGAGTTTGAGTTTTAACCAACAAACGGGCCACCTGATGGAGAGCAGTCACCGTCATCCTTAGGGCGCTTGTACACGCTAAGAAAAAACGCCGGGTCTACCCAAGAATTCGTGTCGTAACTAGAAAATAACTGTGTACACTGCTCGCAGCGGTGCACGAAAAAAATCTTATCTGCGCAAGGCACGACGCGGCGAACGTTGTTGCGGAGCGGCGGGGGGCGGTGTAGTAGGGTTGAGCCAGCCCAGCCAGGTAGTTTTTGTTGTGCTTGTTATTACTTGCGCGCCCTACGCCCGACTGACGACTGCAAGAAAAAAATCGTGTCGTGTACACATTTCGATTGGTCTTGTCTGCGGAAGACACGAAAAGTTTTCGTGTGTGGAAAAGACAAAATTCTTGTCGTCTACACGAAGAATTTGTCTTGTCTGCCGCAGGAACGGCAAATTTTCTTAGCGTGTACAAGCGCCCTTAGACGACTGCAACACCAGAGGTGGTGCTGATGCGCTGCCTGTCTTTTAAAACAGATAGATTATTTAGAAAGGTAATTATAAAATCATACCGATCATCAGACCGTTTCGAATAAAACAACTGATTGGCTACTCAGAAATTTCAAACGTAACAATACGTCTTAGAACCTTCCCGTTCTTCGCAAAGCTTATCATGTTATCTCTCAGTGGTGTGAAGCCTTTACGATCCCGCAAACAACTAATCCGGTTCAATACAATCGAATTGACAATCAAAGCCTTAGTTTTTAAGCAAACGTCTTATAGCGTCCGTTAAGCGACGAGATAAATCTTCTTGGATTTTTTTTACTAAAGGTGGTTATCATCATCATCTATCATCAGTCTAAAGTACTGTCAATGTGACATAATATGATTAGATTTTATTATTTTATTCTTATCTTGATTTGTTTATTTATTATTTTTGACTTAATTATTTGATTTGTATTTTTGTTTTATTTTAATTAATTAGTTGTAAGTACCTAGTCTTTAGTAATTTGTTTTAGTGTAATTGGATTATATCCGTTCTAATTGATTCAATAAATATAAATGTAATACCAGCCTGAAGAAGTCCACTGCTGGACAGAAGTCTCCCCTACACATTTCCAGGAAGAACAATTCTGAGCCCTTTCCATTCATCGACTTCCCGCGATCTAAACAATATCGTCGGAACATCTGGTGTGTGAGCGTCCTACGTTTCGACGTTTCGCGTTTCGTAGTACAGACGACACACACAACCCGTCCACAATGACACATGACATGCTACATTTAGCAAATCTGTACTCGCCACTAAGTGATTACTTCATCTATAACAAAGCAGTCTCTCGCTCACAATGTCACGAGGTGACGAGGTAGTCTACAACAGACATGAAACTTGCATTGAGTCAACGGTCTCTGAGACTTAAACTACGTTCATTTGTATTTCATAGCCTCATTATGACGGAGGCCGCTTCAAAAGAACAGAACCTTTACAGAAACGTTTCTAAAACTTAAATAAAATGAAAAATGTTGTGTTGTTTAGAAACGAGATAAATTTAGTTCTCACAGATGCTGCCGGTAAGAAAATAAAATAAAACAACTTTAGGCCTAACACAAGCTCTGTCTGGCTCTGGTTTTGAGTCCGTGTGAGTGCTCATCAGTTTATTATACTGTGTGTGTGACGTTTCTACGTAGGATTTAATTAGTCAACACTTACACAGATTTTAAACCAGAGCCAGAGACAGAGCCAGACAGAGCTTGTGGTAGGCCTACTGGTAGCACTGATCTTAGGTGTACCCGTAGTTTCTTATATCTTTAGGTGTTGTTTTCCTTATCTTAATTAATGGTGAGAATAGGATCCTACGATACACAATAAATCAGTTTTACGTCAGAATTTGTGTTATGAACAAATTATGGCAAGGTTTGTTTAGCTAGGAACTGGATGCTAATTTATATTTATTTTATCATATAACCGAATAATCTCAAAAATATGTTAATGGTTTATCCAATTTTATAGTGGTCGATTGTATTGTCTCTATTTATTCAGCTTCAGATTCAGTAGGCCTACAATGAGCTCTGTCTGGCCCTGTTTCTGGTTCTGGTTTTGAGTCTGTGTTAGTGTCGACTAGAGCCAGACAGAGCTCATGGCAGGCCTACTGAATCTGAAGCTGAATAAATAGAGACAATGAAGGAAGTCTATGACAATTAAGATGGGTTATTCCAGCTCGCTGGAGACGAAAAGTGTGGAACTAGCGGAAAGTCATTTCAATAATCCTTCTTGGATTTTTAGTCGTTACTTTAAAAAAAAAAAAACATGACAGAAATCATAAGTACAACTGAAACAAGAAATTTTTAAATCGAATTTTAATACAAAGTTAGAACTACGGATTAATGCAATCGGTAGTGCTAACTTTCGACACCCGCGAATCCTGCAGGGCTACCACGAGCTCCATATAGTTATGGCTATGGCTGTCAAATTGTGTATACATAGGCTGATCCACACATTCATTTTCTTCTTGGGTTTGAATGTGTTGACACTGTTGACACAATTTTGAAAGCCATAACCATAACCATATGGAGCTCATGGTAGGCCAGCAGAATAAGCTCTTTCAAACCAGTGCCAGTGTGGTGAAAGGATTCTTTTCGTGTATGATTGACTAAGTCTGTTAAAAAAAGCAAATTTCACAAAAACCACTTTAACATTCTACGTACAACTTAGTTAGGTCTACTGACGGGTCTGACCCACCCCGGGGCATAACGCCCCCAATTTTGTACACTGTCACGAACTCACAGTACGTGGGCAAGCATCAGTTTTCTCGTCTCAAACCCTCCGACCTAACCCTTACATAAGGCTTGGCTTGACATGTAGCGGACCTAGGGTACTTCAAACATACAATAGCGGTCATCAACCTTTCTGCATGGTCGCTTACCATCAGGTGAGGTTATGGCCATTGAATAGTGTATTAATTTAAAAAAAAACGGTTCTCGGTTGCATCAGATTTGATACTTTCGCCCCGTTCGCAGAGAAATAGTCAAACCAATAATAGTACAAAACTTTCAAAAGAAAAAAGATTTCTTTCACTTTGATTATTTGATGATACGTTTTTGAAAAATCAAAGTGAGATTATGTAGTATGATTAAAATCATTATCACAAAAAAAAAATTTTTTTTGGGTTGCTTCCGTCTGGATCTGATTTGGATCAGTTGAGCTATCTCCAGATCTTTTGTAACGGTCTGCAGATAGCTCAACTGTTTCTTGAGTATTTTGTACATTTTTTAAATATTTGTTTAATTCTAAGTTTCTTTGTGTATTTTTTTTTTTACTACTGTGTTCTAAAAATATAAGGTACATAAAAAGTTAAGATTTTCGTGTTGTGATCCTGTTATTAGAAACTGCATCTCCTCTATAATTTACCCGCTAGATGTAGGTACATCATTCAAAGGTAGCACGGTAGGTGTTACTGTTTTCCTCCTCCAGTATTTTATGGGAGAATAGGCAAGATTTATTGTGCCATAAAAATATTACCTTCCTACTCGTGTTGGGGGTAACGAAGTGTTGTGATTGTCTCTTCCATTGTTCATGCAATTGGACCTTTTCTTACCCCTTTATACTTTAAGCTATAAGTTTCATGTTGTTTTTATTTTATTTGACATGTACCCCCCTTATTTACAAATGTTTCTTAAAAAATAATCAGTGTTTAAAAAAAATCTAAGAATAAATAAAGTATTTTCATTCTCTAACCACCGACTTACCGCGATATTTACAATGTCGTCGATCCATCGGGATGACGTCCCACATTTCATACATTCATAATTACAATGTATTTATTATGAGTCACATTTTTTCCAACTTTACTACAGCCATTCCTTATCACTCACATAAGTGGGTTAAATCAAAATCGATGTAGTGAAATAACAAGGACGATAAACTGATTACACCTACAATAAACAAACGGGGTAAAACCGGCAATTACACCCACAATCATCAAACGAACTCAACTTCTCCCAGATCAATATAAACTCTATTGTGTTCAAGATAAGACAGATTCAGAGTTGTAAAGACAAGTCCGTAGCTCTCTGTTTATGTTGCGGACAATCAAGGGGTGGAATTCCTTGTCGGCGTCTGTTTTTCCGAACAACCATAACTTGAAAGTGAATACTTTTAAGGAACAAACGTGATTACCTTTATTATTTCCCGACCTTTCGACCGTGTTTAAAGTAAGACGGTAATCGCGATAAATACCCGTTTGTTTCCATATAATTATGCATAACGATTGCGGTAATTTAAAAAGTGCGAGAGTGAAAAATCTTCTAGGTAAGCGTGCTACACAGTCCACCGCATCATCACCTAACAGCAGGTGAGATTGCGGTCAAACGCAAACCTGTGAATTGTAAAAAAACTCGCGTACTTCGATTTATACACTTTTTAAGAAAAGTTGTAAGCAGGAAAACGCGTTAGGAACATCGCGCGTTGATAAACTGTGTGCAATCGGTTTGCACACAAAATAGTTATTCGCGAATTTGGATAAATAAGTTCAGTTTTTTTTAACTATCTTTTATGGATTCTTAAATTAGCACTTACCGAACTGTTCTTCGCATAGAGCGTGTCATAAGATTCAGCCTTCGAACACACGTTCCGCAGCTTGCATGGTTTCTTCAGCGGCGTCGGAGGCTGCTTATGCGACGGTGAGGCTTTCTCGCTCCCTCCCATGTGGTTTGCCTTATTCTCTTTCTCTTTCACGTGCTTTGAGTTCGGCAGGCTGTTCTTGGTGAAATTTCCGATTTGCTCGAACATGCTGGTCAGGTGCTGAGACATCATGGTGGTTGAGTTAAGTTGGGTTAGTCTTACTTATTTAGCCAAATCCACACATTTGGTTTATTGTCTTTGGGGGCACTGGTTAGACACTGGCGATGGATGAAAATTCGTATCTTTAATAATAATAAAAAATAATCACATACGATGCAAATGCGTAAAAAAATATTGATAAACAAAGTTTTGTATGATCGAACGCACGAAAGCTCAGTGTTCAGTGTTTAGCCCTTATGTTTCCTGAAAACCTGTTCAGTCTAACATTCTCTTTAGTGTATGTTACTCGTAAACAAATAGGTATGTACCTATATTCCTTCTCTTTATTAATGCCCGCGCTAAAAGCACCCAGATTTTACTAGTTGGCTAAGAGGCTACGCTGCAAAAAGCATTCTACCTAGCCTACTAGATACCTGCTTGCCTACTACTTAACCCAGGTATATATACTCTTAGCTCTTGGGGCAGTTTTCAGAAACAATGATTGAGTCTCTAAGCCTCAAGCATATATTTTTTACGCTTTTTGATGGAAAACTGTCAGAAAAATCTATGCATGAGGCTTGACTCAGTCTCAAGAATTGTTTTTGCATACGGGCCCTAGTGTCTAATTGATAGACAAAGGCCCTCCTAAACATATTTATGTATTTTGTTCGATGTCTAGATTTTTTACTGTATAATATGTACGAGTACTTAGATATTATATGGCCGAACTGCTAGAGTAAAAAAAGCTGAGTAAATTCATTAAATAAATAAATAAAAAAATATTGTGGACAATTCACACAACACTACCCAGCCCCAAACTAATTACCCATTGTGTGTATTAAGGATCTCAAGAGGTGGTCTGTGCTCGTGGCCCGATTTTGAAAGACGTATCGTGCCTAAATAAATCACATTTAAAACAATTGCGCTTTTATTGAGCTTTCAGTCAGAAGTATAAGAACCATCTAAAAACAAGAATTGTTACGTTTGGAGCTAGAGTTTTCTTTGTGAAATGTCCAGCAATATAAATTCATTTATATCCTTTGAAAATGGCAATAAGCGAATGTTTATTTTGCAATGTCTATTTGTCGCGTGAGGAGATTTTTTTCATTTGAAGCACGTCCGTATGTTTTATGAGCTCTGCAGTAGTTGAGCATTTTCTTTGACAGTTATTATTTATCGAAATTTTTCATAAAAGAACAATTAAGGACGCAACTACATATTTTGCTTACGCATGCCAGTATGTAGCTTAGCATCACAGTTCATCTGTGTTGTTTATTCAAATAAATATATTTAACATCTTTTCTTCTTATTATTATTTAAGAGCTCTCTCTCTCTCTTGCTCTTGTCGGCGTAATGTATGCATTTTTACATTTGAGGGATAACTCCTTGGCCTCCCTATACGACATGACGGTGATCTTCGCTTTTATTTGGCTTATGTAGCTTATACTTGGTCATCCCCTTCCTTTCTTTCCTTCTACCTTTTCATCCATGATATTTCTGATAGCTGTCATGTCGTACAAGATGGCCAAACTTCTTCTGCTCTCTTAGCGACTTTTATGAGGGCTCTTTTTCTCTATTTAAAAAATGTGTTTGTGTTGTCACAGTATTCTGTTTCTCTATAAAATGACTACAGAAACTAACACCCAATTACTTAGCTGCCACAAAATTGTACACTAAAACCAGACTAAAACACAGTACTCCGACCTACAGTTACAGTTCACGCATACCTAACTACATTAGCTCGGAGACGTTCGTTATACAGCAGAGGCAAGTATCATGTAGAGTTTATCTTGGAATTGCAGAAACTGCAGTATTTAATGTAATTTTTGTATTTTCTTGGATCAAATATTTTTGAATTTGATTCAGAGGGAATGCTGAATGGTTTTTGACACCTTGTTGGTACAATTGCAGCTTCTAAAGACCTTTATTCCGAAAACGGGCTTGAGTCTGAGTATAGCTTTTTTGATAGTTCTCCATTGAAAAGTGTCAAAAATCTATGCTTGAGGCTCGACAAAGACTCAAGCACGGTTTCTGAATACTGGACTTAATCTCTTTTTATACAACTATTGGCAATTTTCCATGCGTAGTCCCGTAGTTTTTTCTAGCCTTTTCATTATAATAGCACTTGTGTGCAAATCCAGAACTGGCTGATTGCTAACTTTCTAGCATTTCAATTCCCGCCTACATGTTCCACAACATGTTATTCTATAACGGTATTTGAACCAGCTCTCAACTTGTCACTGTCCTAAAGTTAGCCTGTTGTTTCCAAAAATCTATTGCGCATCCCTACAGTGAACTAAGGTATGTATGCTATAGAGCTGACTCTATGCCCCAAGCCAGAGATGGGTAGCATCATCTTTCGAGTACCTAACTCCGACTTAACGACGTAACTTTTGT
Source organism: Thera britannica (assembly GCA_939531255.2). NCBI lineage: Eukaryota > Metazoa > Arthropoda > Insecta > Lepidoptera > Geometridae > Thera > Thera britannica. The sequence continues at coordinate 3,415,819 of OW618041.2, read as the reverse complement.
TGCAATGGTTTCAATCAAAATCTTATTGAAACTGTCAATTTTCTGACAGTTGCAATAAGATTTTGATTGAAACCATTGTAATATTATCTTAGGTAACCAGTTGTATTTTTGTCCTAGGTTTTATTTAGCCTTAAAAAAATGTCCAACACCGTGTTTTGTAGGATCACAGAGTAATTCGTAGGTTTTCGAACCGTTTTACTATTGGATAGTAGTTTGCAGTAAAGTTGTGCGAATAGCCGCTCTAATGTAGCCGTTCGAACAGGGTCGACATGTAAAACAATGACGTCACGATACTGTCACGAGATCCGGACGGAGTTCGCCCTCGGGGACTTGTTTAGTCTTCGCGTACACTTGCGAGCACTTTTTGCAACAAAACAACAAAAAGACTGAAAGGAACTCGAAGACTGAACGGAGTAAACTTTTTGTAACAGCGGTAGGTTTGAAAATAACCACCTTAAACCAGAATTTTGAAAAAAGAATAAATGGGTAAGAAGTCTGTATTCTGGTTGTAGCGCCTATGATAACATTTAGACTGTTTCATTTTTGTATATTTTACAACGAGATGTTCAAAAGAAGTGTATCCATAATAGAAGTATGAAACTTAGCTATATGAAAGGCCTAGGAACGAAATTTAAAAACTAGATGCCAAAGTATGTATGGAAATATCTCACGCAAAGGAACTTTTATGCGGGATTTCAGTAAATATTCGTAAGGTTAACTAGTAAAATTATATAAATAATTAGACAATTCGAACGATGGAGAAACCGGTTGAGGACTATCAGTACTAAATGACCCGTGGTAAGAGCGTCCGGAATGCTAGAGTAATTGTTATTCCAACACCCATTATTGAGATCCAAACCAATATTAACTTGGACAATCAATTTCATCTGAAGTTTGCTGGTTGTCTGACCACTAGATTCTTGGTCAGACGATTGAAGTCCCTATCTATTTCTCTGTTATCTACTGATATATGGAAGCTGAGAGTATGGAGCATTTTTTAAAGCTACTTAGAAACCATTAAATCACCTGTTTAGATTTTTATTTAAAGTTGTAAATTTAAGTCATAATTCACCGTACGTAAATATTTCAATTTGGTTCATCATTTTTATAACTTTCATCAAAGTAACAAAACTAATTATTTTAGGCATAAAATAACAACTTATGAGGATTCGGTTGCAAAAAAAGTACGAAACGAATTCTGCTTTTTTATTTAGAAATTTTTAAGTTGGTCAGGTCGAAAATTCCCGAAAATTCAAAAAAAAATCATAACTTGAAAACTATAAATAATCGCGTAAAATACATGGGGGTGATTCGGAAACCCCACAATACAAGGGGCCAATTTTTTTTATTTTGGACATCAATGTTCCGGCCACCCTGTTTAAAACTTATGTCCAGTGGACTTCTTTAAGCTTGACAGGGATCACGGCTCAGTTGGTAGTAGCCCTGCCTTCTGCGCCGTAGGCCGTGGGTTCGATCCCCATCGAGAATAAATATTTGTGTGGTAAACATAGATGTTTGTTCTCTGTCTGGGTGTTATATTGTATTCTAAGTACGTATTTACAAAAAAAAAGTATGTAAGTATCAGAAAATAAAGATGATGAAGCTTATACCACACATCAAAGAACTTATGTAACTTACAAGTAGTTACTTAAGTTAAAGTAATACGCTTTGTAAAACCGCAAACAGTGTTTCACACTAAAGTTATTTGCTATTTAATCCATCTTTGAAGTTTATCCAGCTCATATTTCATCGCAATGCGACAATTTAATGTTTTTGGTATATTAAAGAAGTCAGTAGATCCTAAATACTGCTAATTTAGGAATTTAAATTTGGCTTTTTATCTATTTATTCAGTCACAAGGATCATTTTGAAACATCTTAAAAGCTAGATGAGTCTTGAAAGCTAAGTGGATCTAGGTGCCAGTTCTTAACTACGGTCACCATGATGTACCAATTTTGACTGTTTTTATTCAAAGTCAAATAAATAAGTTAACTTTCTGTCTTATTCTCAATCAGAAATTATTTTCTCTAACTTTTCTTTGCGAGTGTACTAAAAGGTCATCATGATCATTTCCTTGTCCTTGTCCCACTCTATGTGGGGTCGGCACAACAGGTTTTCGTTCTCAATTCTCCTCTATTAGCCGTCATTTCAACAGTCACTCCTTTCTTACCCTTCACACAATCCATCCATCTTTTCTTTGGCCTACCTCTACTTCTTTAACCATCCACATTCATATTTAGCACTCATACACATTTAGATTGTATTAAAAGGTATCCAATTGGAATAAAACTGTTTAATAATGCACGAATATCGTTTATAATGTCTTATAGTGTACAAAACTTATCTATATTAAGACTAAGTTTCAAGAAACAGTGCCACAAACTGCTGTAACATAATGTTAGGGTACTATAGCGTTGAACTCGCTTATACCTACTTAGTTTGGGAACTAGCAAGAGCATGAATCAACAAGTCAGACAGCATCGACACTTCAAATTCTACTGAAATTCACGAAATTCGCTTTGCATTTAGTTTGCCGTTTTTGGTAGATGGGATAAAAAAGTGCAATTTATACGAAAAACTTCAACCATCATCGTCTAGAAATATTTGTATACCTAGTAGATGTTAAATTTTTGTTTTGGTATAAATATGGAAGAAACGAGTATTTATCGTGAAATCCTTTATTATGCATAACGATCGCGTTAATTTAAAAAGTGCTATTGAGTTTAGTTAATACATAATAAAAGTTTAAAAAGCTTGAGAAATCGATTTCATGGCGTAACTTATTTTGATAAATTTCGATGGGACTAATCTTGAAGGTTTCTGGGACCTTCCAAATAAAAAATAATTTTCTAAATAAGTTCATAAATAACATTTACACCAGGACCGATCTGGAAGTATTACCTCAGTTATGCGATAGCAAACGTTAAAAAATAGGTATAACCAACTTGAGAACCTCCTCCTTTTTTTATCAGAAGTCTTCAAAATACTAAGAAAATTTATTGCAATCCTATATGAACATACAACACAGTAATAAGCTGCTTACTACAGCTGAATAGCGCACTGAAAACCTAAGTTTCCATTCCATAAAAACGTTCAATTCACAACGTTCGAACGCAAACGAAAAATGTCATAAAATCCTCCGAAAAACAAACAGGTAAATTTTAAAAGAAGTAAACACTTATCTGTGAAAATGAACGCAACAAACAGGCTCGGCGGAAAAATCAACAATGAAAAAATGACGAATTTCCGCATCTATTTCAAAAGATTACAAAAGGAAGTTGTGAGAAAAATGTTAAGGGTAATATTTTGAAAGGAAGTGCTAGATGAAACAATGGACTTTCGAAAAGTGTCAAAGAAGCGGATCGGGGGAAAAAGACCCTGTTATCACGCCTGACTTGCCACAACGACACTTATATACCATTTTGCTTTATTGATTGATTGGGAATCTGGATTGGACAACAACAGATGGGCAATAAAAGCCTATTTTATGGTGACGTGGGATAAGATGGAGGTAAATCAGACGTTGTTGAAGGAAGAGGTTTTACCGAACCACCACCTTGTAACAATTTATTGTTTATCCAATAAATAAAGCTGGATACCATCAGGTCAAAGATCTTTGACCTTTGCAAGATAACTACAGAAGAAAACGTGTTACCGTAAAATACAGTACAGTATAAATTTTTCGTACAAGACAAGTGTACAAAGTACATTTTAATAAATATTAAAATGTAAGGGAAAAGAGAGAATAAAAACGAATGGTAGATTCTCACTAAAATGCCAAACGCACGTGAATATTGTATATCGAAGACGTGTTTCGCCTTTTAAAAGCTAAAGGTAAAATTGCACCTGAAATGGTGATAAAACAATACGCAAACCATCTGCTGCACTAACGATTTGTTGGTGTAAATACTAAACATTTTAACTTTTATCTTTCAGTTTGCAAGGTTAAAGGGGGTACGATTTCCATACAAACTTAATTTACACAACTATGGGCGAATAAAGTATTAATGTACACTGAAATAGCTGTAATAGGCTTTTACAGTGGTCCTTATTACCGGCCAGTTATATAAAGTTGGAGTGTCAGCCGTTGGTCGTGGCAGTCGGGGCTTCAGAAAAAGAACTAACAGACTTTTACGTCTATTTTGAGACATGTTTTAAGCTCATCCACGTATTCAATGCCGAGTACCCGTTAGAAAGAATGACGAAAAAAATACTTTTTTGTTTTTTTATTAATATTTCTGTTATCCTACAGTTTTCTCCAACTTTATATAACTGGCCGGCAATAAAGACCACTGTTAAATTCTATTACAGCTATTTCAGTGTACATTTATACTTTGTTTGCCCATAGTTGTGTAAATTCAGTTTGTATCGTAATCGAACAACATTTATGGAAAACAATACATTGAGAATACATAACAAAATATGCAAAAATAATGCGTGAGTCTGAGTCAAGCTACAAGCATAATTTTTTTAAACTTTTTAAAGGAGAACTGTCGAAATATCTATAAAGACGCTAGACTCCATGAAACAACATCTCGCTTGTACACTTTTACTTTTTGAAAAAACTATGATCAAAATGTCTTATGCCAAACTGTGCATGTGCAATTGTGTGTTTATTAGATGCTTGCGATCGTAATTTTCGATAAATTAGTTCTGTATTTTGGTATCTTTCAAAGAGTCTAACAAAATATTCGGGCGAGAAGTACATCGACGGTGGTCTTTGCCTTAATAACTAACGGGCAAATCTTTTATCTAATTCAAATGTGTCTTTTAATATCATCATAATTCCAAAACTCATATTAAGTCCATGAAAATAATAATGATAATATTTTAGACTGTTTTAGAGCTTGATTGAAACGTCAATGTGACAAAAGAGAGTTGTGCCACGCCGGAACTGATGGCATACACCTGTATACCTATTTATTAGTAAGTACCTTCATAATTGTGTCTATAACAAGAAATGGTTTTTCAACAGTCACTTTGAGATGAGCTTATGAAGTTACAAAAGACAAGGCTTTGAGATGGTTCAATTTTGATTTCACGTTGATCTGAGATGTAAATTGATTTACAATGTAGCTTTCGTTTCGTTTCTTAAAAGAAAAAAATCCATGGTTTATCTGTGCATGGTAATACGAAATATCCATTTTTGGTAATGCTGCGGCATGGGTTGAGATTTCGTATTTGATTGTGCAAAAATCTTAATAACACGTTTAACGAAAATAAGCGGAGGAAAATTGAGCAATATAAATGACGCCCACATCGGGTTCACCTGACTGACCCGAAGCATAATTTTTACATACATTTTTTTTGTTTTGATTTAGAATTTTTTTTGTAATCTATTTTAATCTTAGTTTTTGTATTAATTAGTGTAAGTGGTCGAAATGTAGTTTTAATTAATTAAATAAATAAATACTGGATATCTGGACTCAGCTCTAAATCAGGGATGTTTAGTGCTGCCGTAGATCAAACATGGGTTTTTTTATGTTTTATCTGCTCATGCTCTTAAAAGCCGCGATACCGTGTAGTGAAAAGTGAACTACACTGTAAATCAATTTATTTTTAATTTTTAAATTCTGTTGCTATCCTAGAAAGGGTAGGGCACCCCTGACCAAACCTTTTATGGCGCGTATTGGAGGAACTAATTACAGGATGTAATTAAATACTGCGAGAAGTGGTTTAGCTGTGTTTAACTGGTTTGGATCTGTTTTTACCTAATGGCAATTGAAGTTAAAATCGTGTCAATATTGAAAAATGCCCCACTAATCAACCTTTTTTACGTTCATAAGATTACAATTGGACTTCATCTAAGCAAGTTCATCAAATTTTCAATTAGAAATCCATTTAACAGCAAAATTAACGTGAAATAAGCATTAGAGTCCGAGAACAATGGTAATTCGGTTTTACGTTTATTTCACTGGAGACTGAATTGTAATTTTACTAGAAAATCTTGGATGGGATGGCATTTTGGAAATATAAATATATATTTAATGTTCATTATGATACTTATTGTTCTTGAATGTTTTTGTATTTTGTAAAGACTTCTTAAAGGCTTTCTATAGGACCAATTTAACTGTCAGTAAATGGGTAAGGATAACAGGACGTGAACAATTATTTTATTTAAGTAATTAAAGTAGATTCATACCTATAGGTATATATACATACCTCTATAGTATGTTTATATGAACAATTTCTTACTCTTAAAACCAAACCATAGTTTTCATCAAAAATCACGCCACACCATCTTTTTGCACGCCCAGGAAGACTGGTAGGCAATGCTATTAGCATGAAGTCCTCCTAGCACTAAATTATGTAAGTTTTAAATAAATAAATATAACAGTTATTTCCTATTGTGTGTAAGAAGCATATACAATTTAAGGGCGTGTGAAGTAGTTAACATGACTACACGCTCGATATTCAGCTTTTTCTCAAAACTTAAATTTCGATGATACTTTGTTGTAACTTTTACAACAAAGTATCATCGAAATAGGTATAGATAAGGGTGCTCTACGACAAATACTGAGACGTATAGCCTAAGTTCCGAACGCCCGCGGCCGTCCGGCCCAGCCGGGCGTGTTGCGATAACCAAGTTACATCGAGCTCCGATAAGCTATGTATTACATTAATAGGTTAGTAGGTAGGTAAGGTCTTGTAAGGTGGCTATGTAATGTAAAATTACTACAGTCAGTGGATCGATTTTGATGGCTTTTTATTGTTTGAAAGGGTATCTTTTCCACTTCAAAAGATACCCCAAAAGATAATCCCTTTGTCACGGTTTTTATATTTTATTTTAAAGTATTTAAGTGAATCGCTTGTAAATAAGTAACAGAGTAATATAATCTTTCCATCTTTGTTGTCTGGAAAAGATCGCTCTTAGCTATAAGACCGCATATTGTACCTTTTGGTTTTTTTTTGTATTGGTGATTTATTTTTTGTAATCTTTAACTCTGGTGTACAATAAAGTGGTATTCTATTCTGTTCTTTTCTATAAATAGTGAAGTCCAGTAGAGTTCACCTTGATTAAAAGCCATAGACTATACAGGGTGGTCCAAAAGTCATGGATCAAACGCAACTAGGGGTTAGATGGGGTCATCAGCTGCAAAAAGTTATTCTACGGGAGGTCCTTAAGGTCAACCCCCAGGATGTAGATTTTTTGGAATTTTAATAAGAATTAGTTAAAAAAGACAATTTTCTCATAAAACACAAAATAAATTATAACTCTGCAGGGGTTGACCTTATGGACCTCCCGTAAAACAACTTTTAGCAGCTGATGACCCCATCTAACCCCTAGTTGCGTTTGATCCACGACTTTTGGACCACCCTGTAGAGTAAACTCTAGTGAAAATCACTTAGTAGACGAGTTTTTAAGATGTGTCCACTCATCCTCAAATCATTTCGTCGTCCGTAAAATATTTATTTTGATGAAGATTTATTTTCGTGCTTGCGGTAGGACAATTTTCGAAGAATCTTTCTCAGAAATTTATTAAACTAATTAATTAGGCGGGCGACAAATGGAACTAACATTTTTCTCATTTGATGAATAACGTTTTCTTATGATATAATCGAATTTCAGTGCGAATGAAGGTTTTTTTCGGTTCTTAGCCGTTTGAATAACTATTGTGTAGCCACGGCCAGCCAGCGGACTATACAAAAAATGTTTGCAATTGTTCGGTGACGATACTGGTCGATTTCTGTAAACTGTACCTTGGTTAGTCATTTAACCCTCTTAATTATGACTAACCTTTTTTTAAGCATTATTTTCTTTATGATAGATAAATCTTATAGGTATGTACAATTAAAATATCTTTAAAAAAAAAATTGTACTTCTACCTGTATCTTTGCAAATATTTTAATTTTCAGGCTAGTACAGGTGTTTAGAACTAAGTTTAGCAAATCAGCAACGACGTGAAAAGAAGCCCCAACGTCACCTAATTAAGGGGTAGTTTAGCAAATATTTATGAAGCAAATGTGACATTATTAGGGTTTCCCGGAGTTCCGTGCAAAATATAATTTCAAAGGAAAACTTGCTAAGCTATTTTTAGGGTTAATGTGTTTTGAATAACAGGGTTGGAACATAAAGGTTGCCATAATTACATCGGGTACAAATTTTGTGATACGGCTTTTTTTTTTCGTTTTGGGGTATTTTTTTCATAGTATGTTGGACTGAACAGACAAATAAATGGCAAATTCATTTGGTTTTTTTATTTGATTGGTTTCAGAAAAGTTTTGTTAGATAATATAATATTTCTTATAGGCGGACGATAATTACTTTCTCGGCAGTTCCTACAATTCGTAATTTATACAATCGATAATTAATTCAATAAATTAAAATATTTAATTGATTTACATTTCATTGTCTGTGACGAATTCGTATCTAAATTTCAGCTTGAAATAGGACATAATTAAACAAACCATTCCATAAATTGTTGTTTGCTTCAATGTTTTTTTAGATCTCCCTTATTTCTATCATCTCCATATTTTTTTGAATTACCATTTACTTCTGTTTCTACGTCTGGTAGTATGTCATTACTTCTGTTTCAAGTTTCAATAGAAATCTACTAGGTGCAATACGTTTTTGTGTTTATCTATTTACACTGACTGAAATAGAAATAGAACACATTGATTTCAAAAGTTAGTTTAAACTAAATCTATCTAGAAGAAAAAGTTTTTGCAAGTTGAGCTTTCGTCGTTAAAAAACTTTTTCATACATTTCATTCTTAAAACTATACACGTACCTCTGTGATGGCTATTTAAATTCTAACCGAACGAAAGTAACGAATTTTCATCCAAAGAAAACTTTTTTACCAACTTTAAAAGTTGTTACTTTTTGGAAAATGTTAATTCAGTTATGAAAGGTAACTTTTTAAATACTTTCACTACGATTCTCTAGGCTAGAGGCATCCGATGTGCGACCACACTGCACTGTGTCACCGCGGCAACTGCTGCTCTTCTTGCGGCCATCGGCAGCCGTCGACGTGGCCTGTGAAGCAAGTCTTCAGCGACTGAAGCACGCATGCGCAGGCAAGTCCCGCCTACAAACTTTTCACCGAGTTCGCGCGCTTATTCTTTTGAACTTTTTTAAGTTCTACGACAAATGCTGGCAGAAATCATCATCTCTTCTTTTTAGTCCATTTTCACAACCAGTTTAGAAAAAATATTCGATGCCTAGTTATTAGTAAAATGGAATAAAGAGTGTGTTGTCTTAACTGACATCCAAAAATAGTGAAGAAAGGAAAAAAATGTTCTGCCTTTACAACTAATAGTTACGAAATAAGAATCTATACTTATTTCATCATTATTCTTATTCATCATTTAATTTATCATGTTTGTTAGAGAGATTTCATCCTTATAATTGACCCTAACGATCGATGCAATAAAAGTACAGGGTATAATTTTTTCCGATTTTAGCCGGTTCTATTCCCGGGTGTGGGAGAAGAAAATTTTCGAAAATCTTTGAATGCAGTTTGCTTTCTATTCAAAAATAAAGGAATGTTTCCTTTGAGTAAAATTTTCTATCTGCATTATTATGAGTACTTTCCCTCCAGGTGGCATTACAAAATTACACCCTGTATATAATAGCTAAATTCATTTTGACGTTTGCAGGGCAGGTTTTTTTTAGGATGTTGGAATCGGGAAATGCTGATTGGGGCATACGTGACTTGTTTCGAAGTAATTCGATTGAAATCTCCAGCTTTAGTACGTGCCAGCGGTCGTGCCAGCCCAAACTGGCATGAATACTGCATCAGCTATCGAAATCAGTTTGTTACTTTATTAGTCTGACTTGCATTTGCACCTGTGCCACTTTTTATTGGATATGGGCCCAGTTAGCAATATTTTTTACTGGATTCCTAATTTGACTCACGCTAGTAAGTTAGTCACTGATATTTGTTTGTATGAACGTCTCACGTATAAATTATTGTTATTTGATCGAGTGAGCGAAGCGAACGAAGATCTTACAAACAACTTGGGCGATTTAGCATTTTATGTGCGTATGTATTTGTGTATGTTTGTCCGACGATAACTTTCGAACCGTTAATCCGATCTGCATGAAATTTGATAAGCTTGTACTTGAGAAATTTACTGGTTAATTATGAGTAAAATCGGATAAGGGGTTATTGAGATATGAGGATTTTTAAGGGTGCAAAAATAAAAATGTGATACAAAAAAATCTAGTTACATATCTTAAGAAAGAACTTGGTTTGGACATTACAAAACAATTTTAATCCTTTTTCTAGGACGCTTTGTTTTTACTATACAAAAAAATAGGTTAAAAAAATCTGTTTACTTACTATGTACTTATTGCAAAAGATTATCCGTGGTAACAAAACGCAAGTAAATAATTCAAGCCAATATTTAAATATTCATGAAAGCACTAACATTTTCAGTGGTTGTAAGTGGAAAATGTTTTTGCTCTTTGATAGACTATTTTATTTGACTCCTAATCGGTATCAGTTGTCGACAGTTGCACGGGAGAGGGCGTCGTAAAACACGCTCATTATAAAGTCGCCCGTTACTTTTGCAACAGAGTCTATCTGCAAAGAGTAGTGTGACCATGTCCACTCCATAGCTGGAAAATTTCATAAAGGAGGCTTCATGTTTCATGGAGTTAGAGCCCGCGCACTGTGTACCTACATCCTACCAATATTATAAACGCGAAAGTTTTTAAGTATGGATGGATGGATGTTTGGTACTCTTTCGCGTAAAAACTACTGAATGAATTTTAATGAAACTTTACAACAATATAGCGTGTGCATCAGAATAACACATAGGCTACAATTTATAAAGGTATTGTAACGGAAAACGGATGTAAGTAACGGGAACGGGGCGTAACAGGAACGGGTGAGCAAAGCCACGGGCGGCCGCTAGTCATCCATAAATACAGCTTAGCAATATAGTATTCGCTTTAAATTGTTATTTTTCATTAATTTTACTTCGTTTACTAGTAGGTACAGACTTTCTTGATCAACAAAAGCAACACAACGTACCAAAAAACATGGCGGACCGACATGACATGGGCATGACGTGAAGTAGAAGAAAAATATCATTTTGAAAGCTAACGCTGTCAATTAGCAAAACACTGACACTTATTTGTGTCAGTCACTGCACCATTGCGGTCACGAAATAAAGAAGTAAAGCAAAAGCGTGTTGGCTGCTCTGTGATTGCGGTAAAACTGCTTTTGGTATTCACCACTACAAAAAATCAACCTCTATTGAACATTTTTGTACAACGTCCTTGTTAGTATTTTTGTGGTAATCTTCATTAGTAACCGCATTTTTCTTCTAGCGTATAAACCCTGGTGCACTATGAAACATCTCTTTTCTTTAATTCTCACAACTCGTTTTTTAGGTTCTTTGATTATGGCTTTCCCCACGATTTTCGGGCATTCTTAAACCATTTTATAGTAAATTAACAATTACTCTTAATGAAAGAATTAGTTTGTCTCCCGACTGGATTGTCCCATCCAAGACAGATGGATGAAAATTGCAATGGGCTTAGATATAATTTTATTTTATTTTATTTTATTTATCATTTGTGACATTTTATTTTATTGAATTGTTTCTGAATTGAATTGTATTTGTTATTTATATGAAATTATGTTGATGTAATGTAATGTAAAGTAAGTTAAGTATGGATTGATCTATCTGAAATAAATGAATTAATAATAAAAATAATAATAACATAAATATGTCAAATTTAAATTATTACATTTGTAATATTCTTTTAGGTATTTAATTGCATGCGGTAGATAAAGTTTGTTATTTTTTAAACGGCTTGTCACTGTACAAGCAATAAAATTGTAAATACTTCCAACGTAGCTCAGCTCCGGGTCGTTGGGGCCTTTACGCCTATCTGTAAACAGTTTACAGGCGATACTTCTGCTTTACATTTACACGCTTTTCAACAGTATTACGCACCCTTATTGCGGGCGGAGTTTCTGTTGTTGGAGACGGCTTTGCAGAGGTTTATTTGTTTATTATCTGTTTGTTACATCAAAATGTAAGTATTGTCTGCTTTAAATCATGTCGAAGGAAGGTAATATAGAGCTCCAGGCTTTCATTAAAATGTGTCTGTCTGAAGAATATATATATTTTTTTCTTTTTATATAACTAGCTGATGGAACAAGCATATGGCCCACCTGATGTTAAGCGGTAACCATCGCCTATAACAAAGCAATGCCTCGCAGGTCACGCACGTCAGGAACGCGCCCTACGATGCACTGTTCTGCGTCCATCAACTGGAGGCATACAGATATTCAGCCTCACGTGCCAGTAATTTCACCGGCACCCACACCCTTCAAACTGAAACACAGAACATAACAAAAAAGCTAGTTATCTTAGTTGTAGAGTCGCAATAGCATTGCTTATCTGGCATAGTATAGCTCACATAATATACTTTTCATAATTTTCAAAATTATCTCTCATTACTTTTGAATGGACTAATAATATAATAGTAATAATTAAACAAACATATGACTCACGTGATTTTAAGTGGTAACTATCGCCTATAACAAAGCATTGCCTTGTAGGTCACACACATCAGGAACGTGCCCTACGATGTACTGCCCTGCGTCCATCAACTTGAGGCATACAGATGTCAGCCACGTGAGACTCACGTGCCAGTAACTAGACTTACTGCTCATTATATCTTTTGCTCTGTTGGACATTTAGCTATTTAGACCTTCTGATCAGGAGGCGTAATTTCACCAGCACCCACACCCTTCAAAGACTTATACTTACTACTCTAACATATGTATAATTATCTAACAGACGTGAATTATAAAATGAAGTTGCACAACTATACCGTTTTTATAGTTTTTCATCATTGCGTTTATTTAGTTTTACCTACCGTCCATAAAAATCCAACAGCAACAACATTAGTTTAACCAACATTGTTATACGCAAAATTCGTATTACATTTTACGTCCTAAATAATACTCGTAATATGTCCGGCTTGGAGCGTCAGATAACGAGTGAATGTGTCTCGCTACGCTTTTGTGCCGCGACTACAAAATATTGTCCATAATATTGAATGTTACACTGTTTGCCCAACGGCTACCTTTGCGAATGCTTGAAGAATGGGTATGCTACGTGACTTTTGAGGCTAGACTGGGCTATTTCGATTTAGAAAGAAAGGACTCATTGCTTTAAAGAGCCTCACGCCTCGGGCTATAGATTACAATGCTGTGTTATTTTTAACAATGGGTATTGTTAAAACGATCTATCAGATCATACAAAGCTTCTAGTTAATTTTTTTAATAATATGAGTTTAAAAAACTAGCTAAATCAATTTTGATATTTTGATAGAATATCAATGGGACAATAAAATATATATTATTCTATTTTCTAAATGTGTTATATTTTGGACGATTTTTTTTTTTCAAAACGACTCATTTAAAATTCAAAACAACGAATTTATGCGATAGCAAACATTTAAGAAAACAATACGGCTAAACTGATTTTGATTAAATTTCTATGGAACCAATTTGGAAGTAAGTAGGTACCTACAATAATATAGCTATAACCTTACAGGTATTTTTTTTTCAAATCGGCTCATAAATGAAGAAGTTTTGATATAACAAACATTAAAAAAAACTGAATTAAGAACCACCTCTTTTTTGTTTGAAGTCGGTTAAAACATTTGATCAGACATTCGAATAAGACAGACTGTTTGTACCCAAATTAATTTTAACGTATTGACTTTTACTTTTGACTTTACTAAAGAAAAAGATACAAATATTTACTTTGTAAACAAAATCTTGTATCTATATTGGCCCAGACGTTAGAAATAGGAGCTCCTTTGTTACAAAACCTTCTGAAACTATTTACAGTTTTACAAAGTAAGTGATATGTGCAGAAACCGACTTCTCGTCTCTCTGTGGGGACCTCAGGATCTAGACTGCGGTATTATAATATTCTAACAGCAGCTTTGAGAGTGCTAAGGTTACTTTGTTGAGGTAGAGATGAACCGCATAATTCTGTTTCTGTTAGGAAATCTTTAACTAGACTAATATTATAAAGAGGAAAGATTTGCATTTTGTGTGTATGTTTGTAATGAATAAATTCAAAAACTGCTGTGCTAATTTCTTAAATTCTATACATTCCACCATTTCATTCAGGGTAAGCTCAAGTTTACCGTCTTCAACTCATCTTCTTCTGTGTTTAAGCTCTATTTTCAAAAGATCTTGACGAATTTTGGTGTTTTTTGAATTGACTCAAAGAACACAAAATGTCAAGATCTTTTGCAAGAACTCAGCTTTGTTTCAGTGACTATTCTTAATTTAAACAATGTCAGTTAAGTAATCTTTAATTAGATCTTCATTGCTGATATTATTCATATTACAATTTATTTAAGCTATTGCGTATGGACTCCTGTCACACTTATTATGGACCATGGACCCCACTTTAAGAAACCCTGCCATAGAGTAATGAAAAATATCTAACCGAGAGTGTCATTTCAATCACTGTGCCTGCGTGGCCTGTATAATCTGATTTATAGATCTACGGAATTAGCATATACAGGGTTATTCATTATTAGCTGCAAATACTCAGGAATTAGGTTCAACAAATAGAATAAAAAATATTTATGAAATAATTTTTTTAAAATTTGATTTAAAAAAAATCAAGTTTTTGTATCAAAATTTTATTTTTATTGATTTCTTTACAGCTATTGCATAATGATTGCCATGGAGAACAGGACGATGACCCACCCAGGCGGTGACTGAACGCAGAGTATCACTCACGGCGCGCGAGCGCGGATCAAAGGTCAATATAGGTCAGGCGCCAATGATTCCTTTATCGATTTTCTCGGGATTTTCATAACAAAACTTAAAAAAAATCATTTCATAAATATTTTTTATTTTATTTGTTGAACCTAATTCCCGAGTATTTGCAGCTAATAATGAATAACCCTGTAGACTAGGTACTCTTCATTCGACCCAGCCGCGGCTCATCCATCCGGGAACCGGGTTTGTCATAGCTGCCTCTATTTTTAAAGTGTCGTATGTGTACCTCAAAAAACGGAACTTGTATTTGTAATCTACTACCTATAATTCTTAGTGTTTCGTGCGTTTTTGAGGTTTCTCACCAAATGCGCCTGACTGTTTAGCGGTTCACAGTAATAATTACTGTGACTGTTTATTTTTAAGCTTAAACTGTATCCTACTCACCTTGTGTGTAATTGTAATCAATAAAGAGTTATCTATCTATCATGACCCATTTTTAAAGTGTTTTAATTTGAGATAAAAGCCTCATCACAGCTACACAGGGCGCAAACTTCTGAATGTACCATATACCTTGCAGTACCGTGCCAGCCACATCCAGGTCACACCCATGGTCAAATATAGTTTTAATCAGGTGAATTAAATCCAACAAAGCCTTCAACACATACATATTGTTGAACAGACAATCATTGGAGCAAACGAATACTATAGTAGAGACCGCCTTTATGTAAGCGTATATGTAGTTTAAGACGTAATCCGGCAAGGTGGGGCGACGATCTGCGAAATGTAGCTGCCAAGCACTGGAAGAGAAGAGCCGCAGACCGGGCTCAGTGGCGCGTCTTGGGAGAGACCTACGTCCAGCAGTGAGCTGATATAGGTTAATGATGATGATGATGACGAAAATCTTCAAAATGTTGTCTATAAGACTGATCGAAGTAATACGTGACCCAAGGGCTGGTGGGTATTTGGCGCAGCGCACTAACATTGCTATTCAGCGTGGTAATGCCGCCAGCGACTTGGGCATGCTTTCACCTGGCATGATTGGGATCAGTTGAGCTATCTCTAGATCGTTTGTATCGATCTACAAATAGGTCATCTGATTCTTGTTATTTTGAACATTTTATTTTAATTTAATTGATCCTATTTTTCTTTGTGTTAATAAATAACCAAAATAAGTAGGTTACTGTGTTTAAATTGAATTCCGTTTAGCATTTTAATTATATCCGTATTTACAGGCTAAAAGATCACGCAACAATAATATATACCTGGTTTCTCTTTGTTCGCAACCTTAATCATAAATAACTTGCCAGCAGCGTTTCTGCACGCAAAACTAAATTCCACAAAAATAACAGTCTATTAGAAAATTAACAACAATATTGTGATAAAAAACAATTCAAGCGTCAAGTGAATATTTATTAGTCCGAATAAATATTTATAAGTTATTTACTAAATAAATTGACTGGTAACTGCGACCGAGAGCTTAGAAATGGATTTAATAAGAGTACGAGTAAGTTCTTTGTTAACATAATTATTTTACTTTCATCTACTTAGTGCCTATTGTTGAAATAAGTTCCTTTATGACATTAACTTGAGGCATACATATTTATAGCCTCGCATGCCAGTAATTTAACCAGCACCCACACCCTTCAAACTGAAACATAGCAATGCTGCTTCACGGCAGAAATATAATTGATCCAAGACCAATTCCCTGTATAGTTTCATATTGTATAACAATTTTTATCATCTCAATACTTTTAGGATTCAGCATTCTTCACAACGCTTTTGCACTGCATCCTGGCGTATTCACTTCCAAACGACAATTTGGCTGCCCAACCTGGTCCCTATAGTACCGTGTCTACGATTCCTAACATTGGAATACTACAGGCACCTTACGACAAAAGGTCACAACCATTATTGGATGCCAATTTTTTTATGGTAAACCCCAGTTGGCACGGATATGACAATTCAAACTCTGACTTTGGTCGCAAAGTGAAGAACGATCCGCCTTTGTACAACCCATCTCGTACAGCATTGAAAGGCAAAGCATTAAAAGATCCTCTGGCTACGCCACGTGTGAAACTCACCTTTGCTGGTACTAGTGGTATGTTGCCAGTGAATACTCAGCCCACACCACCAGATAAGCATAAACCGCCAAGTAAACCACTCAAACCAACTGTCTCAGATCTTACAACAAAGCCAGATGTAAGCGATAGCTTGACTGATAGCATAATAGGATGGCTTGCAAAGATGAGCAAAAACATGCTACTATCGTCATCTACACCCAAGTATTCCGAAGACAAAGTTGATGACCTTGCCCCAACTTATCCCAGTGTATACAGTGAAGCCAAACTGCCAACAGATACGTTTCAATCTGAACTATCACACAAACCGCAACTGCCTAAGAATCCAACCAAATTGAACTATCCTCAGACCATTCCAGAGATAAAGTACAGAAAAGGACAAGAAACATTGACGTCTGTTACACCATCTTCTAAATATATTTTTCCAGATTTGGGATCTAGTTTAAATCCTAACAAAAACTACGCTACCAACCCTGTCTTACATAATAGTGATAATCCGGAAAAAGCTAATAGATATGTACCGAATCGACTGAACCGACCAGCAACAGAGACTTTAGCAAATAAGTATGTATATTTTAACCCAGATCTGCCCACACAGCAAACAAAATCATATAAAGCTAAAAAGCCTGAAGTGTTGAGACCGACCAATTTCGACTTTGTTTCAACAAAGCCCAGCGTGGAGAAGAATGAGGCGGTAGCGTTACCCCCTGTCCCGGCCACCATGTCTCTTCTACGCAGAACCCAGCTAGTTCTTTTGAACACTGTTGCTGGTCTTCCTGGAGGAAGACCTCAGGCTCTTGCCGCATTGCGCGCTGGATGATAGCATGGTGTACGATAACAGATGGGGAACAGTAGCTGTCCCCCATCATCATCATGTGTGTTTGTAGCTGTCATTGGTGTGTGTGCGTAGCAGTAGTAGTGTGGGATGAAGTAGTGTGTGTGGGTTTATGTCTTACACACGTTTAAACTATCAGAAAATAGCAAATATTACAATTTGTTGTCGCTGTAATTAAAAACGTTCTAGTATAAAACAATCAGTGTTGCTGAATTTTATGTGAAAACTGCTATTTGTTTTTTGTTTTATATATTTTTGTTTTAATGGACCAAGCATATGGCCCACCAGGTAACCATCGCCTAATAACAAAGCATTGTCTCGTAGGTCACGCATGATAAAATACTTCCAATTAAACCATTTTGTTTATTCCTCGTTTATTCCATTTAATCAAAGCATTTATTAGTTATCGATGCACTAATTCTTTTAGTAATTTTATTTATGTTTATTATTTATTGAAACATGGCCACAGCTACAAATACATGATATTTTGAGTAGCTGACGTTTCGGACAAATTTCGCTGGGACAAAGTGTCCCAAATGACACTTTTGATTATAATATTATTTTTACTGACGTTTCGGACACCATCAAATTATTAATACTTTTGAGTACAGTCAGGTAAAATAAGCAAAATATAATGTAATGTGATAAAGCTAATCAAATTGCTTTGCGAGCGTGTGGTGAAGTAACTATGAAAGATACATACTATAAATAGAGATCTCAAACCATTTATCTTTCTTTCGTTTTAAAAAAGTCATTCGTTTAATCTAAATATATAAAACTCTTTCGTTACTGACTGACTGACTCACTGACTGACTGACAATCAACGCACAGCCTAAACCGTTAGTCCTAGAAGCATGAAACTTGGAGGGTATGTTCCTCTTATAGCGTAGAGGTGTACTAAGAAAGGAAATTGGAAAATTCTTTCCCGAAGAGGAGAAAAAGGGGAAAAAAGGTTTAAAGAAAAATCAACACACAGCCTAAACCATTAGTCCTAGAAGCATGAAACTTGGAAGATGTGCTCCTCTTATAGAGCAAAGGTGCACTAAGAAAGAAAATAGGAAAATTATTTCCCTAAAAGAAGAAAAAAGGGAAAAATAGTTTAAAGAAAAATCACAAAAAATTGCTTTACAAAATACGCAAAAAAACAGTAAAAAAAAATCTGCTACCGCAGCTTCTGTCACCAAATTTGAATACACACAAAAGTTTACATAAACCCCACCGTAACCACTAAGACAAAATCGCGGAAAACACCTATCATACCGAAACTAAACACCGCACCGCTTCAAAAAATGGCTAAAGAACATGCTCAAAACTACGGTAACCAGCTGGTCATGTCAAATTAAAAAAATCTGATTCGATTATACACCAACACGCATACGAAACCCTAAATTAGTCACTAATACAACATAAAATCACAAAAAATAGCTTTACAAAATACGCAAAAAAAACCATTAAAAAAATTTCAGCTACCGCAGCATCTGTCACCAGGTTTGAATACACACAAAGGTTTACAAAAAAAACAATGATAATCACTTAGACAAAATTGCGGGAATCATCTATCATACTTAAGCTAAACACCGCTGAAAAAAATCGGCTGCAACAGCACTCACCTTCAAATTCAAATAAACTCTGAAGTACATGCTCAAAACTATGGTAACCAGCAGTTGGTCACGTCAAAAAAAAAAAAATGATTCGATTATACACCAACACGCATACGAAATCCAAAATTAGCCACTAATCTAAATATATAAAACTCTTTCGTTACTGACTGACTGACTCACTGACTGACTGACAATCAACGCACAGCCTAAACCGTTAGTCCTAGAAGCATGAAACTTGGAGGGTATGTTCCTCTTATAGCGTAGAGGTGTACTAAGAAAGGAAATTGGAAAATTCTTTCCCGAAGAGGAGAAAAAGGGGAAAAAAGGTTTAAAGAAAAATCAACACACAGCCTAAACCATTAGTCCTAGAAGCATGAAACTTGGAAGATGTGCTCCTCTTATAGAGCAAAGGTGCACTAAGAAAGAAAATAGGAAAATTATTTCCCTAAAAGAAGAAAAAAGGGAAAAATAGTTTAAAGAAAAATCACAAAAAATTGCTTTACAAAATACGCAAAAAATCAGTAAAAAAATCTGCTACCGCAGCTTCTGTCACCAAATTTGAATACACACAAAAGTTTACATAAACCCCACCGTAACCACTAAGACAAAATCGCGGAAAACACCTATCATACCGAAACTAAACACCGCACCGCTTCAAAAAATGGCTAAAGAACATGCTCAAAACTACGGTAACCAGCTGGTCATGTCAAATTAAAAAAATCTGATTCGATTATACACCAACACGCATACGAAACCCTAAATTAGTCACTAATACAACATAAAATCACAAAAAATAGCTTTACAAAATACGCAAAAAAAACCATTAAAAAAATTTCAGCTACCGCAGCATCTGTCACCAGGTTTGAATACACACAAAGGTTTACAAAAAAAACAATGATAATCACTTAGACAAAATTGCGGGAATCATCTATCATACTTAAGCTAAACACCGCTGAAAAAAATCGGCTGCAACAGCACTCACCTTCAAATTCAAATAAACTCTGAAGTACATGCTCAAAACTATGGTAACCAGCAGTTGGTCACGTCAAAAAAAAAAAAATGATTCGATTATACACCAACACGCATACGAAATCCAAAATTAGCCACTAATCTAAATATATAAAACTCTTTCGTTACTGACTGACTGACTCACTGACTGACTGACAATCAACGCACAGCCTAAACCGTTAGTCCTAGAAGCATGAAACTTGGAGGGTATGTTCCTCTTATAGCGTAGAGGTGTACTAAGAAAGGAAATTGGAAAATTCTTTCCCGAAGAGGAGAAAAAGGGGAAAAAAGGTTTAAAGAAAAATCAACACACAGCCTAAACCATTAGTCCTAGAAGCATGAAACTTGGAAGATGTGCTCCTCTTATAGAGCAAAGGTGCACTAAGAAAGAAAATAGGAAAATTATTTCCCTAAAAGAAGAAAAAAGGGAAAAATAGTTTAAAGAAAAATCACAAAAAATTGCTTTACAAAATACGCAAAAAATCAGTAAAAAAATCTGCTACCGCAGCTTCTGTCACCAAATTTGAATACACACAAAAGTTTACATAAACCCCACCGTAACCACTAAGACAAAATCGCGGAAAACACCTATCAAACAAAAACTAAACACCGCACCGCTTCAAAAAATGGCTAAAGAACATGCTCCAAACTATGGTAACCAGCTGGTCATGTCAAATTAAAAAAATCTGATTCGATTATACACCAACACGCATACGAAACCCTAAATTAGCCATTAATACAACATAAAATCACAAAAAATTGCTTTACAAAATACGCAAAAAAACCATTAAAAAATTTTCAGCTACCGCAGCATCTGTCACCAGGTTTGAATACACACAAAGGTTTACAAAAAAAACAATGATAATCACTTAGACAAAATTGCGGGAATCATCTATCATACTTAAGCTAAACACCGCTGAAAAAAATCGGCTACAACAGCACTAGCCTTCAAATTCAAATTAACTCTAAAGTACATGCTCAAAACTATGGTAACCAGCAGTTGGTCAAGTCAAATTAAAAAAATTGATTCGGTTATACACCAACACGCATACGAAACCCAAAATTAGCCACTAATATAACATAAAATCACAAAAAATAGATTTACAAAATACGCAAAAAAAAACGTTAAAAAAATTTCTGCTACCGCAGCATTTGTCACCAGGTTTTAATACACACAAATGTTTACAAAAAAAACGATGATAACCACCAAGACAAAATTGCGGGAATCATCTATCATACTTAAACTAAACACCGCTGAAAAAAAACAGCTACAACAGAACTCGCCTTCAAATTCAAATACACTCTAAAGTACAAGCTCAAAACTATGGTAACTTGCATTTGATCATGTCAAACTAAAAAAACCAAATTCGATCATACACCAACGATTACGATAGCCCA
Source organism: Thera britannica (assembly GCA_939531255.2). NCBI lineage: Eukaryota > Metazoa > Arthropoda > Insecta > Lepidoptera > Geometridae > Thera > Thera britannica. Next base: position 3,394,179 of record OW618041.2, on the reverse strand, counting down.
AATTAGCCACTAAAACAAATCACGATAACGAGCTTTACAAAATACGCAAAAAAAAACATTCAAAAATTTCAGCTACCGCAGCATCTGTCACCAGGTTTGAATACACACAAAGGTTTACAATAAAACCAAATATAACCACTTAGACAAAATTGCGGGAATTATCTGTCATACTTAAACTAAACACCTCTGAAAGAAATCGGCTACAACAGCACTCGCCTTCAAATTCAAAGACACTCTAAAATACATGCTCAAAACTATGGTAACCAGCAGTTGGTCATGTCAAATTAAAAATTCAGATTCGATTATACACCAACATGCATACGAAACCCCAAATAAGCCACTAATATAACATAAAATCACAAAAAATAGCTTTACAAAATACGCAAAAAAAACATTAAAAAATTTTCAGCTACCGCAGCATTTGTCACCAGGTTTTAATACACACAAATGTTTACAAAAAAACCGATGATAACCACCAAGACAAAATCGCGGGAAATCATCTATCATACTTAAACTAAACACCGCTGAAAAAAAACGGCTACAACAGCACTCACCTTCAAATTCAAATACACTCTAAAGTACAAGCTCAAAACGATGGTAACTTGCATTTGATCATGTCAAACTAAAAAAACAAGATTCAATTATACACCAACGAATACGATAGCCCAAATTAGCCACTAAAACAAAATCACGAAAAAGAGCTTTAAAAAAGACGCAAAAAAACATTAAAAAAAATTCAGCTACCGCAGCATTTGTCACCAGGTTTTAATACACACAAATGTTTACAAAAAAACCGATGATAACCACCAAGACAAAATCGCGGGAAGCACCTATCATACCAAAACTAAACACAGCTGAAAAAATCGGCTACAACAGCAGTTACCATCTTTCGAACACACTTTATATAGTTTTGAATGCAAACTCGAAACTAAGGTAACCAGAACTTGGTCATGTAAAACCAACGCATACATAACCCAACTTAGCCACTAAGGCAAATTCACGAAAAATAACTCTCAAAATATAAGCAAAAAATCGGTTGTCTGTAAAGTCGGTTTACTGACGATAGTTGAACGTGATAACGTCATAAGAAAATACTCGCGGACTCGTGGACTCGCGGACTCGGACTCGGAATCGAACTCTCGGACCCCCTCCGGACCCTCATTTACCCTTACCCTCATTTACCCTTACCCATTACCCGACCCGGGCTCGGGCTCAGGTAAATGGAACGACGAAACGACGTAACGACGCATGAGTCATGTTTTTTCGTGCGTGCAGCCGGCTCCATCGATTTATAAGACGTTATCACGTCAAAAACAGTGAAAACATATCAATAGTTGTCCGCTTTCCACCATAAAATAGTTTCTTTTAAACGAACTCAAACTATGACTTTATACTAACCACGCGGACGAAGTCGCGGGTGTCAGCTAGTAATGTATAAAAATCACAGACAATTTATAGTTTACTGAGCAAAATATCCCGACTATATTTACCGATTTAGCGCTGTTTATTATAATGAAATGTACTAAATTCAGAATCACAGATAATCGTTAGTTCGTTAAACCTCTATAACAAGATAAATAAAAACATTAACCTAGAACAATCACAGTAATTTACACAGCATTTGGCACAGTATTTTACCTAAAAAAAATTTAAAATTATCAATTTTCTTATATTCTTCTAATATTTTACCAAATAAACCCTTAAAATCATCTATTTTCTATATTATCTTTTTAAATAAAACTTTATTATCTTTGTTTTTTTTTCTATTTTTATATAACAAGGCGTTCTATGCATAATTGAATATTTATTTGTCCTTGCTCAAATTCAGTCAAAGTAATATTGAGGTGTTCATTGAAATCAATCGTGGATTTAGATTTTTTTAAATAAATAAATAGATAAATAAATAAATAAATAAATAAATAAATAAATAAATAAATAAATAAATAAATAAATAAATAAATAAATAAATAAATAAATAAATAAATAAATAAATAAATAAATAAATAAATAAATAAATAAATAAATAAATAAATAAATAAATAAATAAATAAACAAATAAACAAATAAATAAATAAATAAATAAATAAATAAACAAATAAATAAATAAATTAATTAATTAATAAATAAAGAAATAAATAAATAACTCAATAAATAAATAAATCTATTTCGTCACCTTGCTATGCCACCACCGGCACCGCCTTGGTAGAAACCTGTTTTTTTACCTGACTGTACAATGCAGTTATTTTGAATGATGTCCGAAACGTCAGTAAAAATAATATTAAAATCAAAAGTGTCATTTGGGACAATGTGTCCCAGCAAAATTTGTCCGAAACGTCAGCTACTCGATATTTTAGGCAACAAATTTTACATTGACAGTAAATTTTCAGATTTATTCATTTTATATTTCTAGGTAATAAAAGGTAAAGTAGATTTCCAAAACGTCCTCTCGAAATAATTTAGTTTTCAAGACCTCTTCGTAAAAGCTATTTTCACGGAAATTGCTTTTAAAGAGTCCTTGAATAACAAGTTTTGTAGATCTCAGCTAGACCATCGAAAAATCCATCATCATTTCGAGTAATACAACTTTTGTGACGCTTCCAGAATCTTTATTGATTTCAAGATCCAAAAGGGTTATAAACAGTTTAAAAACGATTTTAAGAATGTTAGGGTTCACTGTCTGAAAGTCGAGCGGGAAGTCGATGGATGGAAAGGGCTGAGAATCGTTCTTCCTGGAAATGTGTAGGGGAGGCCTATGTCCAGCAGTGGACTTCTTCAGGCTGATGATGATGATGATGATGACTGTCTGATAGTAAACCCTAGCATAAGTGGACTGTGAAGTCTGTATGAGTTAAAATAAAGTTCTATAAACCGAACATCCTTAAAATCGCATACTGATTTGGATCACTTGAGCTATCTCTATTTAGTAACGGTCTGAAGATAGCTCACCTGTTTCTTGTGTATTTTGTATACTTTATAAATATTTTTGTTTAATTGTAAGTTTGTTTGTGTAAATAAATGTCTAGGGAGTAAGATGCATACTCCCTAGACTTTTTAAGTAACTTTAGTAGTCTAGTGGTACGCAGCAGCCTACCTAAAGTAACAAGACCGTAGCTTATGGATTCGAAAACTGTATATAGCTAGGTCTAAAGCAGGAAAAATTCCTGTGGATACAAAACCTTCAGGATCGCAATCCGAAGATGTGCTACAATTACTCAAAGTCAAAATATAAAAACCGCAAGTGCTTTTAAATAACAAAAGTGTGAAATTTATAGATGTTGCTAACTCAGAGACTATTTATAGCTAAAACAAAGCATGGCCTTGATTGCACTCGATCGCCTGCGCTAATTTTCCACTACATGCTTCAACCACGGCCCGATGCTTTGCTCGGAATATATAACACCCTTTGTCTTGGAAATATGGTTTATTTTTAATTTGTAGTCGGATGTTGATAGTCAAAACCAAGGCTGGTTTGAAAGAATCAGTGACACGATAAGAAGATGAAGTCAAAGCCTACTGCGTGTAGCCTCAAACAGAACCCTCAGAGCTTTTTTAAAGTATCCTACATCCTAGATTAAACTCTATAAAATGCATAATAAACTCTACGCTGCTTGACTCTTAACGTGAAACGCTTTGCATACAAGACAGTATTTTTATAACTTCACCTATAATCAGTGATACTATGTCAACTTAATTAGATTTTGAGACCCTGCCAGTGAGTCAGCCAAATATATATGTATTAATTATGTATACCTATCTAGAGCAAGAATAGGCTCTGACGTCATTTTCCTGATACCGGTATAGAAATTCGTAGATCGCGATAGCGACTCGTTAGCTCAGTAGGTTAGAGCACCGATATAATATCAATTCTTGACCATCGGAGGGCGGAGGTTCAAATCCTTCACGAGTCATTCGACTTTTTGTATTCTTTTATTTCAGGTTCGGATTTTTTTATACAACTAACTGATGTGGAACAAGCATATGTTAAGTGGTTACTATAGCCTTTAACAACCCTACGATGCACTGCCCTGCATGCGTCCATCAACTTGAGGCATACAGATGTTCAGCCTCACGTGTCAGTAATATCACCGGCACCCCTTCAAACCGAAATACAGCAACGCTGCTCACGACAGAATTAGGCATGGTAGTAGTACTTCCCTGAACGAGCTCTTCACAAAGAGCTCTACTAAAAAATAGTTAGTTTACCCGGTATATTTTATTGTAATGTAATTTGTCGCTTAATAAACACATTCCTACTTTAATATGTTTTTAAAAGTGTTGGTTTTAGGCCTGTCTATAAATTATAAAGGTATTGGTTTATTTAGAATTTTATAGTCAAACAGCTAATCAAAGTGCTTTAATTCTAGTTTAATTGGCATGGAAAAGATTACTCTAGGCAAAGTCGTTAAAAATTTATTGCCTCATAAAACAAAAAAAAATGTTGAGTAGTCTAAACCACTAAAATCTAAAAACCATTGATTGAACTTATCTTTGTACATATTATAATACGTTGCGAGCCTCTTTCGTCCGATTATAAAATAAAAGAATGAGGCAAAAGAGTTGTCCCAAAATACCTTTTCCCTAAATCTTTTTCCTTTTCATGTCCACATTGCAATTCACCGCAAAAATAAAATATATTCAGCTGTTTAGCAAGTTATCTCGGGGCCCACTTTCATTTATCAGCGTCACGTGTGGAGTTATGAAGCTGTGAATGTCAAACGGATGGACGCCCAGGAGGTAAGAGGTAGGTCGTGAGATCGTGAAAATGTTCTCGAAAAAAGCCGAAATTTACATACACGGCTGAAACTGAAAAAAATTAGCACCTAGGACGAACAAATTCATGGCGTTGGCAGTAAACCTTTGTCCATGAAAAATAATGATATTCATAGGGAAAAGATGTTTGCTCTTATGTAAAATTTACCAATATAATCATAATTTCTAATAAACAAAAAACTGAATTACAAAATCACTGCAAAAAGAATCGAATGACTCGTGAAGGATTTGAACCTCCGCCCTCCGATGGTCAAGATTTATTTTATATCGGTGCTCTAACCTACTGAGCTAACGAGTCGATGCTGCAAGAGACGAATTCGCAGACCGGTTTCGTGCAAATGACGTCACAGCCGACTCAGTTTTCCTGTTGTAGATTATAAAATACTTAGTAGGTCGTCATATTTTGTGATTCGGTATGCTTTGTGTTTTTGGTATTTTCGATGGTTTTCTATTGATTCTGAAGATTAACAGAGTTACCTTGGTTTATGAGTTCAAACCCCGTTTCTTACGTACCTACCTACTGTAGAATCACTTGAAGCAAATTACTTTTTACACTTTTAAAGGTACCGTAGATATGAATTAGCATAATATCTCACGTTCTGGGCTAAAACAAGCTGCTAGGGATCCCTCGGGTGGGATAAAATAAATAGACAGACATTAATTTTGACCTTACATATTCCTCGCTATATTTGAAGCCTTTAACTAAGTATAATGATGGACAAACATTTATTAGACAAGATAACATTTGAACCCGCACAATAGCTTTTTGTTGTGTGGTTTTAAGGTCATCGTTGGTAGAATTCACTGCCAACTCATGGCCTTACTTTTATAAATAATTGTTATAAGATCATAGCGACCACGAGGTAGACCACCCGCCCGTTGGTTGGATGATATTGACGGAGTAGTTGGGCAGCAATGGCAGAGACTGGCACAGGACCGAAGAGAGTGGTGTATTATGGAGGAGGCTTATACCCACACGTAGTAGGTACGTACGGGCTTAATAGATAGAATATAGACTTCCATTTCTTACCACAGTACAAACGTTATGAAAAACAGTGACAAGACTAACTTTATGCAGGATCAAAAAACTAGGGATTCGTTTTCTGTCATTTTGAGTCCCATAGCTTTTTCATTTTAATTTTTTTTCTGATGTTATTTTGACTTATATTAGGGTACAAAGTGTGAGTAGTTGGAATAAACGCCATCTTTTTCTTCAAAGCCAATGGTAGGATTTTAACAAGCGACTTGTCTATTGACTGAATTGACTAAAAGCTATTTTTCATTGCTCATACTCTGAAAGTAGGTCTGAAGTTGCCTGAGGGGCCTAATTGAAAGTAAAACTTTCAGCCCTAGGGAGAATCGCTTTCTACTGACAGCTGCCAAATTATAAAAAAAAACAAGTTCTATTTTATTCAACCATGTTCCAACTTTCTAAAGTTTTTCTAACTGCAAGGAGGTTGAACCAAATTCCAACTTTTTATTCAGCAAGTAGGTTGGAACCCCATTACAACGGTTAGAAGTTTAAAAAGTCTAATTAGAGCGCAATGTAATATTTAAATTTAAATAACATAAAGATAGTATTAAATAAATAATATAGCTTAGCTATTCAAAGAGGTAACGTTGCCAGCCTTTTGGGCACATTGCCTGCGGTCGGTGATCTGAACTCTGTTTTCTACCTGTAATACCTACAGGTGGAAAACAGAGTTCATATAAAATTTTCTAGTTTCTTATAAAATGTAATTTTTATTTTTTCTTTTTAATTAGGTATTTCATGTTGTTTAGTAATAGTTTTTGTAAATAATGTATATTCTGTTGTAAATAAAATATATCTTAATAAATAATATATCTTCTAAATTACTTGATTAATATATAGCTTCAACTATTTATTTAAAATAACATAGATTTGAGCAAACAATTTACCATTTTTTAAATTATAAAAATGAAAATAATGGCTGAATAATACTGGCGAGCCGAAGCCGAAGGCCCGCCAGAGAAAAAGAAAAAAAAAACCGGAAAGGCGGCAATTCATTCTTCATTTTCACTAATTTTTCTTTCATGTTTTTATTTTTACTTTCCTTGTATTCGTAATGAAAAGCACAGTGTTCACCTCGGGTGAAAGTCTTTTAAGTCCCTCAAGCTCCATTGGCGCCCTCGCTAACGCTCTGGCGCCAAACCCGTCTCGGGACTCAAAAAACGTGACTTTCAACACTCGGGTAACAATGTACTATTTATATGTAAGTGAGGGTTTATTTGACACCGGCAAAATTGGTCCAAAATGGACAAATGCCATTAATTAAGTAGAAGATAATTTAATTGGGTTTATATGGCTGTTATTCGTTCATAAAGTAAAGACACTAATGCTGTTTAATTGTAAACTCGAAAAATAAGGTTTATGTATGTAAGTACTGTATCAAATAAGTATTGTTTCATTCTCTTCTATCAGTACTTGTCACATGCGAATTGTTGTGAACTTATTTAAAATTCCATCAGCAGGATCCTTTGTGGATGAGTAAATATAAATAACGCCATATGCCGACTATCGGTTTAAAGTCTATTTTTATTCCATTTGCCCGGGGAAATGCAAATAGCTGTTTTCAATTTATATTCGGACACCCACAGTTCGCACGAAATGGAAAAGAAGGGAAAGAGAAGAGTGGCTAAATGCATTTGGCAAAAACAGAAGGCGAGGATCCGTATTTGGATGCGTCAATTAGGGTTTCATAGAATATGGGCCACTAAAGCATATGAGCTTCTAGGAATATAGGAGATCATCTTTATAGTTTGAACCGTAGCACGTTGGCTGAATGATTGGTCTCATCAATAGATAGAAGACGACTGGCCTGCGCCCAAGCTTCTTTGGGTCGGCTTTCTATTCAGTAAAGTTGCTATTCTATGCATGATGTCCACTTGAGCTTACTTTCAACAGTCTGTTTTTCGAGCTATATGCCACTTCGATTTGGCTGATTCTGGCTGATTCTGGCTTCTTCGTTGGTGACTTTACCGATAACGATACAGTAGGTCGATACGGATGTCTTCACTTACTGTTCGGCTACTCTAACTCAATCTGGATGTCCGTGAAGTCAACGCAGTCCTCAGTTGAAGAAGCGCTACTGTACTTTAACAAACTGTAGGCCTTTTCAAGAGCGATTATTATTTTTTATAGATCTTTATGTTTTCTGTTTTATTTTTATGCGTTTTTTGTAAGATTTTAAATTGTTGTGGTTGAATAAATTATTTTTCTTTCTTTCTAATTCAAGTAATAAACACGGAGCTAATTAAACAGAATCGAATTCAGAAAAACAGCCTTCAGTTGTATTAAATCTTTTCTGCCAGTAAACTTAAAAAAATATCCTGGATCTATTGATTATGTACAATTATCGAGTAAATACCATTTCCATTCATTCGTTTTCCATGATTCATTCGAACAGTGCGTACCGGATTGCCCGGCGGAAAATTACTCGCAACATCTATTTAAGTCTATGAATGAAAAATAAAACCGTCTGGAAAGTATTAAAATGCTAATTCTACTACTAGCTCTATCGGTTGTAAAACTCTTAGGATAATTAAAAATTCAGAAAAGCTTCAGTTCAACAAAAAAAATTGAAGAGAACCCAAACACGCTGGGTTAAGTACATAGAGTAGGTGATTTAGGTTCATAGGACCACAAATGTTTAAAGAAACCTGAATGTGATCTCTGTTCTACAAGTTTGTCTTACTTATTTGCCGATGTTTGCCATCCATTTTTCATCAGCCTAAAAGTACTTAGTAGGTACCTATTGGTACAAAAAAACATTCGTTCACTAGATGTTCTTGGTGTAGGTACCTAATTTTTACCCATGATTTCTGGATTTTTTCATGTTTCATCCCATCACATTTGTTTTGAAAACTTTTTAGATATCATAAGTTCAGGATTGATCTCTAGGAATGAAGGAAAGTAGAAGCCTATAACCTTTGAAAGCATCAGCTACTATGGCTTATAGCCTTTAAGAACTTGAGAGCCTTTACGGCTAGCTACCAGAAATATTTTACTCTTACCTTCTAGAGTCAAAATAAGGATACAGAAGTCCAATACAAACCACCAGAAATCCAAGTGCCTTCCGGAACTTGAGATCATTTACGCCAAGACCAGAAATATTTCGCTCTTATACCTTCTAGAGTCAAAATAAGAAGTCCAATACAAACCACCAGAAATCCACGGATCTTCCTCCAGATGCTGGACACCACTACAAAAAATAAAGCACACAAAGACAATCCTAAAAAAATATATGGAAAACACGGGTATTTAAAAAGTGCTAATCCTAAAAAAATACAGCAAAAAAAATACGCATATCGTAATATTTCAATATTGTTTTTATTTTCTACCGCCTGCTATTTCTATGCTATTCCTCATGTTGTATGTATTCAGATAGTCGCATATTTATGGCAGGCGCTTTTACCAATATTGTATATGAAAACTTTTCTATATTTTTGCGGTTTCTGCATCGTATTGATATTACAATAGATTTAAACTAGCCACCTGATGTTCCCTTTTGTCTACTAGGTGTATACCGATTTGGATCAATTGAGCTATCTCTAGATAGTTTGTAACGGTCTGCAGAAAGCTCACCTGTTTCTTGTGTATTTTGTAAATATTTGATCAACTGTAAGTTTCTTGGTATAAATAAATAGACTACAATAAAAAAAAGACTGTAGTAAAAAAAATCTTTGAAGTTTACAAAAATTCAAAACAAGAGAACGCAGCGTCAAAGCACTTTCATAAAACAACCGCACTAACCTCAAGCCCCAGCATAATTTCCTAAGCTCATTTCACCGCGTTTCCAAATCATAAAACTACACATAACTACACTGTACTCAGTGTACATACCTACAGTGTAATTTACAAAGGTAATCCATCACCGGGGATAATCACAGGATTTTCATAAGCTACGTGAAAATTTTGAGACCACAGCGCGTAATCAGAAATTTACTGCGCGCATTTTGTAAAGTCAACAGGTTGTAACTCATAAGGAGGATAGGTAGGTTTACAAAATAGGCAATTTTATGAAAATTTATTGAATGTTTGCTTCAAATGAAAGGGCGTCCTATGCATCGTCTTCCGGTTTTTAGGCCCGGTTCCACAGATGACTAATCGCAATCAAATATAAATTTATCTTTATAAATATTATTTATTTGTTTTATCTCAAATTTTGAAAGTAATAATTTTAGTTTAACAACCGTCAGATATTTGATTGGTTGATAAGTGTCCTTGAAACTGGCTCTAAGGACTGCAAGTACTCTCAAGCATAGATTTTTTGACAGTTCTCCACGTCAAAAATCAATGCTTGAAGCTCGACTCAGACTCAGATACTGTTTCTGAATATGGACCTAAGTAACCATTCATGAACCATTTTTCCAATTGTCAGTTCTTCAAGCTTCATATTATATAGCGAATAGCGTATGAATTGCTTCACACAGCCTTATACACCTGCGGGTATATTCCTGCAAATTAAGGCCTGCGCACACCTAGTTCGCTGGCGGTAGCGATCAGTGAAACGCTGTCAAATATCGCTGTCAGATTTGAGATTTGACAGCGATATTTGACAGCGTTTCACTGATCGCTACCGCCAGCGAACTAGGTGTGCGCAGGCCTTAATTCAGGCGATCGCTGAATCCGTAGTGAGTTGTCAATTTTGGTTTAAAACATTTGAAAATGGAATGCGTATTTACCGATCACTCAATCGAGCCGAATTGCAGGAAAACTGGGCTATACCGAGACTTAAAAGTTGCTAATAGTAGCTATTAGTTCTTTATTAGTATTTTACTTCAAAAGTACACGTTTTAGCTCCTTAGCCGGCATTTATCTCAACCCGAGCATTAATTATAAAGCTCGGTGTGCATTCCTTGTGGTGATTTGAAGTTGTACAGCATGCCTGTGCGTAGCATTGCGCCATAAGATCTCTGTGGCGTGGTGTTGAACAGCAGAGCGGGAGTCTTGTGGCTGGTCAAACCCATGTTAGTAAATTTTTATCTAGTTTTATTGTGTCACTAACAAAAATTGTAAGTTCATTCTTTCTAACACTGTTCATAAATTACGAAATTTTATGCGATAACAGATATTAAAATAACTAATTGAGAAGTTACTCGTTTTTTATTTGAAGTCTGAATAATGAATAATGCTCCTGAAAACTGAAAGCCTACGCATCATCTTAATCTCCAATACAAAATACTTGTTATATCGGCGGGCAGTCGATAATGCATAATATAATTGTATTACCCTTGAAGGTCAGATACCTACCGTTTTGTTGCTTATCAATCAACGTCATGTTTTGTAGTTATCGGCTCTTGACACCGACCTCGACCCCACTGAGATAGTTTTCTAGTGACTATAAACATACCTAATACCTATCAGTTGTTATTCTTGGAACAGTACCCGAAGTCGGAGTTTTGCTACCACATTTCGTCTACCAAATGTTATTTTCGTGTGAGCACGTGTCTCTCTCTTTTGTATGGAAAATTGATGAGACAACAACTCTAACTACGTAATATGATTTTGCTGTTTCATCTTTTCTCCATACAATAGAGAAAGACAAATAGGCGAAACGAAAACAACATTGGTAACGAAATGTTGTAAATGCACTGGGACTTCGGGTACTGCATACTTACTGGAACCAAGGATTTTAATCTAGTCCCTGACTGGAACGCACTAAAAAAAGAAAGCCGATTTTGAAAGAAGTTTCATCAAAAATGAGCAGCGGGTATATTCCTGTAGGGATCGCTGATTCCACATTCGGTTTTCAAATTTTGAAACAAATTTAAAAACTCACAGTGGTTTCAGCGATCGCCTGTGGACGAATAATGTTATATAACAGAACTTGTGTGATGGGAACCAGATAGCTGATTTATTACTTATATGCATATGTTTTTTTGTAAATACACAGGTATAATACAATATAGTAACCACAAAGAGAACAAACCTCTACACAAATATTTGTTGCCGGTGGGGATCGACGCCACGGCTTACGGCTCAGAAGGCAGAGCTACCAACTGAGCTGAAAGGCCTGGAATAGACCCGCTGAAGCAAAATGTTACCATCACAAAAGGTTTTTTCATTGCTCATACTCTGAAAGGACACGTGGCCAGAAGGAATGATGGAAGATGGACAACGGCAATTACAGAATGGTGGCCAAGAGATGCACAGCGACCACGAGGCAGACCACCCGCCCGTTGGTCGGATGACATTGTCAGAGTAGTTGGGCAGCAATGGCGGAGACTGGCACAGGACCGAAGAGAGTGGCGTATTAGGGAGGAGGCCTATACCCAGCAGTGGGTACATACAGGCTGAATAGATAGATAGATAGATAGATACTCTGAAAGTAGGTCTGAAGTTGCCTGAGGGGCCTTATTGAAAGTAATACTTTCAGCCCTAGGGAGAATCGCTTTCTACTGACAGCTGTCAAATTATTTAAAAAAAAGTTCTATTTTATTCAACCATGTTCCAACTTTCTAAAGTCTTTCTAACTGCAAGGAGGTTGTTCAACCAAATTCCAACTTTTTATTCAGCAAGTAGGTTGGAAACCCATTACAACGCTAAGAAGTTTAAAAAGTAGTGCGCAATGCGCAAAAATTTAAATTTAAATAACATAAAGATAGTATTAAATAAATAATATATCTTCTAAATTACTTGATTAAGCTTCAACTATTTATTTAAAATAACATAGATTTGAGCAAACAATTTACCATTTTTTAAATTATGAAAATGAAAATAATGGCTGAATAATGCTGGCGAGCCGAAGCCGAAGGCCCGCCAGAGAAAAAGAAAAAAAAAACCGGGAAGGCGGCAATTCAATCTTCATTTTCACAAATTTTTCTTTCATGTTTTTATTTTTACTTTCCTTGTATTCGTAATGAAAAGCACAGTGTTTACCTCGGGTGAAAGTCTTTTAAGTCCCTCAAGCTCCATTGGCGCCCTCGCTAACGCTCTGGCGCCAAACCCGTCTCGGGACTCAAAAAAACGTGACTTTCAACACTCAGGTAACAATGTACTATTACTTTTATGACATTTGTTGAGGAACTTCGACGAAGCCTTAAATGTTGTGGTACTCGTTTAAAGAATAAATGTGAAGGCAAACTCGGAATGGTATCTATTATAATTAAATTATTATATTGAATGGTATTTTTTGGTATTTTGATACCTGACAAATTCAAATCATTGTAGTCAATATATAAGCACTTTAATGGCGCGTGTCTCACTCGCAATGGTCCACTATATTTTTATTAACAAAGTCTAATGCGACTAAAAACTATATGGAGGTATTTATTTTAAGTTTGCTGCTTATTATTCTACACGTGAGGCTTTAAAAAAATCTATACACCCATTTATTACGAGTTTCGGGCATAACTAAACATAATAATTTTAAATGAACGCAAAGAAGAATACGCATAAACATTTTGTATTGAGTAAGTACTACATAAAAAGTATTCTATCTATCTACATAGTTTTATAGCTGCACTATGCGTATAGGTAGGTAGGTATAGTAAGTACCATCCTCAGAGTTGGGACTTCCCGGTGCATTATGAATTAATTTATTATGGTACGTGCATTAAACCAAGGACATTAATTGAAAGTATTTTGTATAATAAATGTAAAGGCGAAGGCAGCTGTAGATGTACTTCTTGCTCGCACATTTTGACCCTTTGAAATCTATCTATATTTATAAAAGAAAGTCGTGTTAGTTACACTATTTATAACTCAAGAACGGCCGAACCGATTTAGTAGAAAATTAGTGGGGAAGTAGCTTAGAACCGGGAGAAGGACATAGGATACTTTTTATCCCGAAAAAGCAACGGGAACGGGGTGTTACGGGAAGCCGCGGGCGGTCACTAGTAAATAAATAAATATTATAGATAATCCACACAACACTATCGAACCCCAACCAATAAAGCCCCGCCATCGCCTGCGTAAAAAATAACAAGCCAGGTGTTATTTTATTGGCTGATTTATGTCTTAGGCCCGTAGGGCTTCAGAAACAGTGCTTGTTCTGAATCGAGCCTCAAGCATAGATTTTAGTACCTATTTATTTAATGAAGAGCTGTCAAAAAATTTATGCTTGAAACTCGGCTCGACCACTGTTTCTGAATACGGGCCTAAGTATAGTCTATTGCTTTTTTTTGCGATACAAAACTCTGAGTCATTGGTTGTCTCGCGTAGAAAAAGACCCCATAAATTATGGTAGAGGAAAATACTTCATCGCTTTTGCCAATAATTTGTATTAGTACGTAGGTACTGCTTGTACTATGGGAACCAGATAGATATAATACTTATATAGGTATCCATATTTTGCATTTGAAGTAGATGACTTTTCAGAATTTTGAATTTGTTTTTCAATAGCCATGATTTATACCCATCGTTTTAATTTTACTTTTCAAATCACTCTCTCTCTCATATCTCATAAAAATGCATATAAAAAACAACATGAAACCCTTTTAAAATTCAAACAAAAACGATCATCATTTTACCTTCATGCTGTTGGCCTACCACAAGCTCTGTCTGGCTTTGTCTCTGACTCTGGTTTTGAGTCTGTGTGAGTGCTGTAAATAATAGTAATAAATAATATTATACACAACCCCCATTATAAACTTAACACCAGAGCCAGAAAGAGATTGTTGGAGAGCCTACTGTACTCGCCGTGATTCAGAATTAATTCTGATACAGAGCGCGTCATATTTTGCCCTACAAACGAGACAGTCACTTTTTTAGGGTTCCGTAGCCAAATGGCAAAAACGGAACCCTTATAGATTCGTCATGTCTGTCTGTCTGTCTGTCTGTCTGTCTGTCCGTCCGTATGTCACAGCCATTTTTCTCCGAAACCGTAAGAGCTAGACTGATGAAACTTGGCGAGTAAATGTATTCTGTGAACCGCATTAAGATTTAAACATAAAAATAGAAAAAAAACTATAAATTTTGGGGGTCCCCAACCCCATACTTGAAACTGAAACTCATTTTTTTTTTTTCATCGAACCCATACGAGTGGGGTATCTATGGATAGGTCTTCAAAAATGATGTTGAGGTTTCTAATATCGTTTTTTTCTAAACTGAATAGTTTGCGCGAGAGACACTTCCAAAGTGGAAAAAAGTTGGTCCCCCCCCTCTAACTTCTAAAGTAAGAGAATGATAATACTAAAAAAAATATATGTTGTACATTACTATGTAAACTTCCAACGATTTTTGGTTTGAACGAGATCTAGTCAGTAGTTTTTTTTTATACGTCAAAACCGTTAACCGCAATTTACCTTTCGACGAACTACAAGAACCTTATTATGTTACATCAAGTAACATAATATACAGGTTCTTGTAGTTCGTCGTGCTACGGAACCCTTCATGGGCGAGTCCGACTCGCACTTGGCTGCTTTTTTTTTAATACATATGTTCTTCATAAAGCCATGTCACTTATCTCGTTCATCCTCCTACACTAATTACTACTATACTACACTACATAAATTAGTACATATGTGCCTAAGTGCTATAAAAAGGTACATATCAAGGCCCAAATGATTACTATTCACTCGTAATAATGTTCTTTACCTATGTGTTTAAGACGCAAGTTATGTGCTTATTAATATTAAATTCATGTCGTCTTCATAATGCCTCGATTTTGCACGTTCAAGGACAGTGTTTTTATAATAAATCTGTTTGTATTCTATTCATGCCTTATGTGCGTGACCTACGACGCAATGCTTTGTCATAGGCGATGGTTACCACTTAGACACAGCGTTGCCTCGTAGGTCACGCTCGTCAGGAACGTGCCCTACAATGCACTACCCTGCGTCCATCAACTTGAGGCATACAGATGTTCAGCCTCACGTGCCAGTAATTTCACTTCACTCCTCACTTTCCTGCACCAAGACAGGCTTGAGTGGTTGGCTCAGGCAATTGGGCTTTCATGAGATCTCTCTTCATATTGGTCCACCAGGTGGATGGAGGGCGGTCGTTTCCTTTCTATCCTTCCGGTATTAAGTATGGTACAGGCCTTTGCATCTATTATAGATACTTTATAAGCGTCAGGGGCAACTGGTCTTTACTCATGCCCCTACTTACGGGACGCTATAGTGCCTAGGACAAGATTTTAGATGGAATAGGCTTGCCCAGCACCTATACCATCTTGACAGCTTAGTCGGCCTAATCCATAGGAATGACAGTCAACACGTGCGGATCTGACTAAAGCTTTGGTCTCGCGATCGTAACGCACAACGCTGCGGTAAACGGCTTGACGCACCGTCACACGATTGCACTTCGCCGCTGACGCAAACTGCGACGGAACAAGAGACCATTCTAGACTTTTTTCATAAGATTATATGTGTCCGCCGCCGCATGCTGCATACCGCAGCGTTGTGCGTTATGATCGCGAGACCAAAGCTTAAGCCGCGGGTTTCATCACGATGTTTTTCTTTGTGTATGCTCAGTGTAATTTGCCATACATTCTTCAGTACGTCTTTTTACGTGACCATACCACTTTTGGTGTGCCCATATGTGTCCATACCACTCTATCGTAGTTACATTACATACAATAGGTAAGCCATTCATAACCAATTCTCATAATTATGCAGTTTTCGATTACACCAATCAGACTAACATAACTGTTACGTAGGTACTGATTTCCTGATGAACAGATAATACAATCCCACTTATATTATAAATGTGAACGTTTGGATGGATGGATGTTTGATACTCAATAACGCCAAAACGGCAAAAATTCGGCACAGAGATAGATTAGTCTGGAATAGCACATACGTCTACCTGGTAAAATGTATGGTTCCCATGGGATGGATTTGTTTTGAACCTATATGTATAAAAGAAAGTCGTGTTAGTTACACTATTTTTAACTAAAGGCCGGCTAAGCCGATTTGGCTGAAAATTGGTAGGAGAGTAGTTTAGAACCAGGCGACGGACAAAGGATTATATCCCGAAAAAGTAAAAGAAACGGGGTGAGCGAAGCCGCGGGTGGCCACTAGTCAATTTATATAGCTGTAACAATAAATCTGCTTCGTTAACTTTATGACTACAAGCTGTAAGGAACAGCTTGTTTATATTCGACTATCTCTGGGATCTGGGGGCTTATTCGGAGTTTTCAACATCGTTTGCAGCTTAACGCAAAATGTCTTATCAGCTGCGTAGCCTTACCCTGATTTTTTATAGAGAAACGATGAGCGCCCCTGTCGGCTTTGCGAGAGCTAATGTTTTTACTAAGCGTTCGTAAGTAATAATAATATTTACATCGCTCATCGCTTCTCCATACAGACGGGGTTAACAAATACGATAATGATAAGATATTTTGCGGATGTTGAAAACTCAGAATAAGTTCTCTGGCGTACTCAGACTGAAGACGGGGCCTGTATATCGGGGGGCATGCAATATCGATGCGATTGCTTCCAAGGACAGCGACATACTCATATTCATATTATTTATTGGTGAGGTCCTCACACACCTCTGCACATCTCCTCCCTCCCTCCTCTGGCCTCCTATGTATATTACAACAATGCTGGCCCATTTTTTCGGTGGGGATCGAACCCACGCCCTCCAGCGCAGAAGGCAGAGCTACTACTAACTGAGCTATGAGGGCTGTCAATAATAAACTCTCAAACTGCCTTGAGTATATCCGGCGCATGCATAAATGCGGTAGTTAATCTGTACGTGGGTAAATAAATATCGGTACAGGCTGCTACAAAAGCAGCAGGCCGATCATGTAACTTTTGTTGCAACGGTTTAAATCAAAATCTTATTGAAACTGTCAATAATTGGCGATCACGTATTTGTTCGAAAATTAACAGTTTCAATAAAATTTGATTTCTTTATTTAAATTTGATTGATTGATTTGATTGAATCATGCATTGCAGCAAAAGTTACATGATCGGCCTGCTGATTAACAATTTCAGATATTCAAAGCCCATTATCTCTTGATTACACAAAGAAGTGCCAACTTCGTGCTTAGTTATACTTAACTGAGCATCAGTTCGTTTCGTGTTTTAGTTGTAGCTCTTTGTGTGTGTGTCTCACCCGGGGAAGTACTACCACCATGCCTATTACTGCCGTGAAGCAGCATTGCTGTGTTTCGGTTTGAAGGGTGGGGCTGCCAGTGAAATTACTGGCACGTGAGGCTACACATCTGTATGCCTCAAGTTGATGGACGCAGGGCAGTGCATCGTAGGGCACGTTCCTGACGTGTGTAATCTACGAAACATAGCTTGTTATAGGCGATGGTTACCACTTAACATCAGGTGGGTCATTATGCTTATTCCATGCTAGTATTTGAATAAATACTTTTTTTTTATTTCGATGTTTCCTTTAGCTAGTTCTATGCTTAGTATAAGTTACTTAATATTATTGTTTTTTAATCATCGACAGTGATTACTGGATTAAAGAATATTATCTACTATATTTATAAGAAAAAACAGTATTTTGCACACACATTATTTAATATTCAATTCACAAAACAACTTACAGCTAACAAGGTTATTCTAATTATTACTAATTCTAGCTTTTGTACTATCTTACTAATTAGGACTGCTAACCACATAAATAATTGAATGTTTTGAAGATATGAAAATACCTGAAGAACATAGGACAAAATAGTTCTTGCCCAAAGTAGCATAAGCCAGTAGTTATTTTATTCAAGAAATTTTAAACAAGAATATATGAGCATATACAGGGTTATTCATAATGTAGGACGGAAACTGCAAAAACTGCATTCCGAATTTCTATAATATCTCGAAAAAAAATCGTCAATTTTTTATCCGTTTGATTCCCGGCCGCTGAGTCTATCACTTCAACAGCTCAGAATATCTTAGAAATGGAAAATTGTGTATTAAATTCGTATTGGTAACTTTGGAAAGAAAATAGTACATTGTTACCTGAGTGTTGAAAGTCACGTTTTTTGAGTCCCGAGACGGGTTTGGCGCCAGAGCGTTAGCGAGGGCGCCAATGGAGCTTGAGGGACTTAAAAGACTTTCACCCGAGGTAAACACTGTGCTTTTCATTACGAATACAAGGAAAGTAAAAATAAAAACATGAAAGAAAAATTTGTGAAAATGAAGATTGAATTGCCGCCTTCCCGGTTTTTTTTTTTTCTTTTTCTCTGGCGGGCCTTCGGCTTCGGCTCGCCAGCATTATTCAGCCATTATTTTCATTCTCCTAATTTAAAAAATGGTAAATGTCAAATCTATGTTATTTTAAATAAATAGTTGAAGCTATATATTAATCAAGTAATTTAGAAGATATATTATTTATTTAATACTATCTTTGTTATTAAAATTTAAATTTTACATTGCGCTATCTTATTAGACTTATTAAACTTCTTACTGTTGTAATGGGTTTCCAACCTACTTGCTGAATAAAAAGTTGGAATTTGGTTAACGACCTCCTTGCAGTTAGAAAGACTTTAGAAAGTTGGAACATGGTTGAATAAAATAGAACTTGTTTTTTTTATAATTTGACAGCTGTCAGTAGAAAGCGATTCTCCCTAGGGCTGAAAGTTTTACTTTCAATTAGGCCCCTCAGGCAACTTCAGACCTACTTTCAGAGTATGAGTAATGAAAAATAATAATATTATGCTCTATCAGTTTGTGTCACTACACTACTAATGAATAACCCTAATATAATATAAATAAAATCAGCTTTTACCCTGACGTAACTATTAGATGCTGTGCTTGGTCTTACCACAAACAAATAATCTAGCCTTCTTTATAAGTACTAACAGCCAATTATCCTCTAAAATTCGTAATTACACTTAAACAGATTTAGGGATAATTTCGCGTGTTCTACGAACAGTTCATCCGGCGTTTTCACACTTTATAATAATGTTTTACCGAAACTACTAAAGAACTCGTTATCACAAGTTATCGCACCAAAAATAACACATCACACAAACATGACTTTTAGGCAAACACAATATACCTACACTTGTCACTTTTAATTAAATTGTGACCTGCTGAAAACTAACTGAAAATTTTAACGGCAACAAGTAATAGAAGCAGTTTTAACACTTTTCTATAGCTTTATAAAACTGATTCAAGAAACATCAAAGTAAGAAACATAAAAATAGAATTTATGTAATAAAAAGATCGATCGTTCGAAAATATGCGATAAACATTTAAACTGATGAATCCTTATGACACAGGTCGCAGAAGCTTACTTGTTCGTCAGGATTCGATTGGTGTGATTGCAGGTCAACCCATCCTCATGATGTTGCGGCGGCGGAGCAGACGCTCCACGGCGTAGAACACGCGCTCTGACCGTCAGTATGGACAATTGGATATTCCGTTGTGCACTCGGCAGATGTCATTGTAGTCTTTCCCTGCTCTGGGGCCTCCACCTCCACCGCCACCATGACCACCACCGCCGCTGCCACCGCTACCGTAGTTGTACCGTGGCTGGGGATACCCCCAGCTACGGCCGCCGGTAATAGCGTTGTAGAGCGCGTCGAAGAAGGGCGCAGCTTGAGCGGCGCTGCAGATCAGCAGGAGCGCGCAGAGGATCGGCAAGAGACGCATCGCGGAAGAGTGCAGAGCAATTGTGTCAATCAGTTGGCGGTCAGTGCGGCCTCGGCCTGCGGAAGCTCACTCCGGTGGCGTTTAATCACGAATGGTGGCGGGCGTTCACGCCGCCGACTTATATATCGGCCTCGGATCATCCGACTCGGCGACAACACGGGTGCGCGCGCGCCGGGTTCACGGTCTGCACCCTGGAATCGCATTGAGACACATTAGCGCGGAATATTCGAAGGGTACCTAAGCGTTTCGTAACGCGATTTGGTAAACAGGAAAGGAATAGCGCGGCTATCGGGACTTAGCTCGCATTTACTAAATACCTAATTAGAACGGTGCAGCTGCGGACGTTAAAGTCAAAGTTAGAGACCGGGCTACAAGGTGCGCCCACTTAATCTAGCGCAAGGCGCAGTAATGTCTGTTATTGCGAAAAAACGTTGCCGAGAAACAAAAGCGCGATTGCGCTCAAACTATCGATACTAGAGCAGTAGTCTTATACAAATCATACCTAATGTGAGACCTTCTAGGACCGTTGTGCCTGCTGAGTAGTGTTACGACAGATTAGATAATTTCCTGGTGTCAGGTCGGTGGTCGCTCGCAGGAGCAATGTTAAGGTAAAGCGAGTCAAGTTCAGCGTGGCGGTGCGTTCACCTCTGCCCGCGAATGCGTTTGCCATTCAACGCGTTGCTTCAACTCAACGTAAAGATGAACTCCAATTTAATTCAATCGTTTAAGGAAAGACTTCCCGCAAGTAACCGATGCACGTGAATTGGATGCGGCATGAGTAATAAAAGTAACTATCATCATTTACGTCCGTTCCCAATATTCAATCTAAGTAGGTATCTGTTTTTTTGCCGGTTTTGCTCCCCTTGAAGATATAATAGATGAAGTCTGTCCAGCTGATATTTTAAGGCATGCGCACATCTAGGCGATGGCGATCGCCTGAAACGCTGTCAAATATGACAGTGATATTCCACAGCGTTTCAGCTGATCGCCACCGCCAAAATGTGCGCAGGTTTTTAATCAGCAGTAGAATGACAGATTGTTAATTTCTGTCCTCGGTAGGCAAAACAAGAGATGGATTGAATATCGGGATGGTGTCGTTTTCGCTATCACGTTCATCAACAAAATATCTGCTGCTAGAACCGTTTTTGAAAAACAGAACACCATTTTTTTCATATTTTCTGCCTTGACGCTGCCGTGTCCAATGTTTTTAACCAATTAGATCCAACATAATTTTATAATTTACAGTTTTCAATTTCTCGAGAAACGATTGAAATTACACAAATTGAAACAATATGAAAAAATAACTATTAGTACACCTCTCTGTAATTCAAATAATGTATTTCTTATTAGTACTGTCGCCGGTACAAAAAAGTACTTACACAAATATATTGCAAATTTATTTTATTTATTATCAATCCGTGTCAGTTTGGCTTACTACGAGTAAACAATGGGTTGAACTTATTCATAGTAGAATTTATTTTAGTATCTCATGTACCTACTTCTAGTGGAATCACATGCGAATGGGTTCACATGAGAATATTTTCACTAGGGTACGAAAAAGAATTGCTGTAGGTATATTTAAAATCATCAGAATGCTTTCACCCCAAGGATTTTTGAAATCCTTGTTTCACCCCCAGAGCTAGAGCCTTAAATAACTCTAAGCCGAACTGACACAATCTTTAGGGTTTTTAGTTTTGAAGATTTTGCGATGAGTTAGTGGACTTTTCTCTATACCTACATAGCCCTATTAATAAAAATATGTCAAAAGATAAGCTGTGCTTAAACTATTGCCATCTCTTACCACTAGGTAATGACAAAAAGTGACAGGGCTAACTTTAAGCCATGACTAAATTAAAATTGCGTTTATTAATATGGCTCATAAAGATTACATAGGAAATAGTTTATTTGCCAGGTCGACAGGTTTTTTTTTCCAGGACAGCATAGCTAAAGCGTCAAAGTAAGGCTATTAATTTGACCTTAGCCGTATGTAATGTATACCTATGGTAATAGTTCCTATACCTACGTTTGAATTGCAATGTGTCATAAAATGTATTGAACTACACATGCACATGGATGTACTGAGCTGTTTTGCTTTTGCTAATTTTTGCTAATATAAGCTATAAGCGATGAGTTCAGTAATTGTCAGTGTTTTATTTGTCAATAAGCAATCCGTGAACCAGCCTTAGGAGTGTAATTTTTCTGGTTTCCAATAAATAAACCAACTTACCAAATATTTGGGTAATTTTGTTCCGTCAAAAGCCCATTGGTCTAAATGCCTATTGGTATAAAATCAGCTATGTCTAAGTATTTCTTTTGGGTCATTTGAGTCGGACAGAAGATGACAGGTGGACCTGAACAACAACCAAATGGCCCAGCTGTCAAGAGGAAACGAGGGATACCACAGGAAAGATGGGAATTGGCTGGGTGAGATTGGACGAAGAAAGCGAAAGAAGAGGAAAGAATGGAGACTTCTGGAAGAGGCCCATATACCTGCCGAGGGGTCCTAGTTAGTTTTTTATAAAAAAATATACATACATAGCTAGTTAAACTAAGTATAGTAATTTGGGAATAATAAAGACTTTGTTTTTTTTTATTCTTATTATTTATTTACTATACTTTACCTACCGCTTACCTATTACCGACATATTTTTTATCGGCAATTCGGTACGCTAATGACTGGGCACGTAGGTTATCATGAAAACACGGTACTTAGTTTAAATCACACAGAATCTCTTGTCCAATTAGCTTTTACAAATGCCAAAATAATCGAGTACCAGGGGAGCCATGAAGCAGTAAGTACTGGTAGCAGCAAAAGTTCATATGAGTAGGCCACCGTCAAATGCATAAGTTCTAGTAATACAAACTTTTTGGTAGCAAAACTTATTTTTATCAACATAATATTTTTGCTGAACTATGTGCATGTTTGCAACAAGTTTATTGAATGGGCTTCATCAGAAATATTTTCACTGATTTGAATCTTTCAAAAGGAGAGAAGTGAGAAGTTGTTTGACGGTTGTCAACGTATTACAATTTTATTTCAGTAACTCCTGATCAAATGATTGGCAAATATTTAAAGATTAATCTCAAAACCATTAGCAAAAAAATGTAAATCATTATCATTTATTTTATCAATTTTAATTAATAGTCTTTTATAAATCCATTGAAGATTTTCAAACTACCAACATTTTTGTTTCTGCCTGTACCTAAGCAGGGATTACACGAACGGCTCACTAAGTTATGGCTAATTACCTACTTGTGATCCGTCGGTCGCACCATATTTTGTGAATCTGGCGGCTATGGGAATGAGGACTATAGCCAGGAAAGAAGGTCGGCTAGAAAACTAGATAATAGGTAACAGGAAGGTCTTATTTTTGTTTGTAAGAATATGCTCATCGTTTCACTGATTCTTTCGAACCAAGTGTGGTGAAAGGATTTTAAGTGCACTTCAATGAGGCTCCTTTCGTGCACTTGACACATATTTTCGAACTTTTTTAGGTTCTACGATATGCCGGTTTTCTCACGATGTTTTCCTTCTCCGTTTGAGAGCACTGGCATAGTATACATACATTTTTGGACAGAAAAACTAATCGGTACACGACTGGATTGACCCACGACTTGAGGATCGGAAGGCGGGGCCGCTACCACTAGGCCACCAGCGCTCTCTTACTTAATTTAATTACCACAGAAGAGTAACCAGTATGAATCTCAAAATGGCTCTCCAAATCTAAATTATTATGCTTAGTCTCGTGTAAAAAGCTGTTGGTCCTCCAAGAAAGAAATAAAGCTATCGTTGTAAATAATGACATACTATCTTATAGGTTTTGGGTTAGGTATCTAAAAGGAGCAAGGATATCTAAACTACAGAACGAAGTATAAAAAATCTTTGGCTCTAAGTACTTGTACGCAGGAAGTCGTGTCCTTCGCACACAGGTGCTCCATAACTTAAAACAACGTGCAATAATAGCCCTTTCGCTTGAGAACTAATTACTCGTACGCAAAACGGAATATACCTACGAAGGTATTTCATGTGATTAGTGGATTATAGAAAACATTTAGGGTGTTATTAATAATCCTGGCGTAGCGTTGGACTAGTTAATCCGTGTTTTGTCACATTTGCTCGAGTTGACAATTGCATGTCAATGCAAGAGACAAAACACGGATTAACTAGTCCAACGCTACGCCAGGATTATTAATAGGACCCTTACAGACTAAATCTAAGGCAGCAAGATACATCTTAGACACAGAAATTATTGTCTATGTCTATGTTCGTAACCTGAGAGGCAATGCTTAGTTATAGGCGATGGTTGATGGACCATATGTTTGTTCCATCAACTAAACGTATAAATAATAATAATTTAAGTTTAAAAAACTTGAGAAACCGACTTCATTGTCAAACGGCTAAACCGATTTTAATCAAATTTGTTTGGGACAATCTGGACGTAAGAATAACCTTCCAAATAAAAAAATAATTTTCTAAATCGGTTCATAAATGACGGAGGCATGCAGTTACAAACATTAAAAAAATTATTTAAAAAAAAATGGCAACATCGATTTTAATAAAATTGAAATGGGACCAATCTGGAAGCAGTACCTTTCAGATAAAAAAATAATTTTTCAAATCGGCTCACAAATGACGAAGTTATGCGGTAACAAACATAAAAAAAAAAAAAAAAAAAAAAAAAAAAATACAACCAAATTGAGAACCTCCTCCTTTTTGATTGGAAGTCGGTTAAAAAGAAACATTAAACATTATGTCAAGGTCACGGTACCCACACCCATCGTACCGAGAAACCCCGACGCTGCTTGGCAGCAGAAATAGGCATGTTGGTAGTACTTCCCCGGACGAGCCCTTCACAAAGAACTCTACTATTGCAAAAATAGTATTTAGTAAAACTGATTGAAAGGTAGAACATAACTATCCCGTTTTGAACTTAACACAGATACCTCGGTTGTTACAATTCCTATCTATTTATAGAACGAACTAATCCGGTCGCCATTGCTTCATAAACACAAGATGTATCTACTTTTAGAGCACTGCAAACGTTTCCTTTCTAATTTCTAGCCAAAGGTACCGAAATGTCAATCGAGGGATATTGCATCAATAAACAGAAGACTCTATCTATTTTTAAACCCGAGTGCAGAGAAGGATATAATATTTTGAGTGTAAGTTTGTATCCTTTGTCCTTGAGTCTATCCTTGATGGCGCTATGTTTGATTTTGGTAAAAGAGGTGTCAGTATACAGGGCGTCCCACGGATGTGCCACATAAAGGGAAAGTACCTTGAATATCCTAGATGGAAAAAAGACATTAGTTGAATTTAAAAAACAATTTAAGCAGCGTTCATAGTTTTTTTATCATTTTGAGCATTTGATAAATATAAGTAACTAGCGGACGCCCGCGGCTTCGCTCGCCCCTTTGCCGTTACGCCCCGTTGATTTTTCTTTTAAAGTTTTTCCTCTTTTTCTCTGCTTAGGGAAATCATTTTCCAATTTCCTTTCTTAGTGCACCCCTATGCTATAAAAGAAACAAACCCTCCAAGTTTCATGCATCTAGGACTTACGGTTTAGGCTGAGCGTTGATTGTCAGTCAGTCAGTAACGTAAGAGTTTTATATATTTAGAATGATTAATTTTGTATTAAAAATGTTGAAATTCATGATGTTATTTAGCAAAAATAATCCTTATGATGAAGCCTTTCGATCGATACAATAAAGCTGATTATTTTTCTCGCACTGAAAAAAAATAGTTGTTGAATTTACAAAATTCCTAGTATTTTATACGAAAATCAAGGGTTAATATAGGTCCTACACACATCTTTGTTGATTTTACTAAACAAAAATTGTTGAATATTTACAAAACTGTAAATCGTAAAACTCGTCAAAGTAAGTTTAATAAAATTTGAATTTTACGTTAGTAATTTAGCGTTATTATTTGAAGAATACTCGAAATTGATTTTGTACATAATAACATAGTTATTTTGTAGCATTTACTACATTTTGTTTCGTAATATTTATGAAACAATTTTAGTATTTCTTACTGAATCAGTTTAGTATATTCTACGCTGTTTGTTTTGTACGTAATACTATTCTAATGTTGTAGCATTTACTAGAATGTTTCGCAAAAATAACGAAACATGTTTAGAATTTCCTAGAATTTCCTACTAAAGCAATTTCGTATATGTAAGCTATTTAATTTGTAGACAGTACAATACTTATATTGTAGCATTTGCTATATCTGGTTTGCAAAATTTACGGGTCCTGTTTAGTAATTCTCAAAATCAGTTTTGTAATTTTGACGATTTGCTTTCATATATTTTACAAGTATAACTTTGGTATATTCTACAAAATAAGTTGTAATATTTTACCCTATAATATAGTACCGCTTACAAAACTGCTTATGTAACATTTACTTATAAATTTTCGTATAGTAGGTATTCCACGAATATTGGATTGTTACATACCTACGTGTTTTAATTACCTGTTAACCTCTTAGGTGAAATAAAATGATGTGTGTTGGCGATTTTTTTGCGGCTATACAACACATAAGATATTTTATTTCATGAGTAGATCCAATCACCTAAGAGGTTACAGGCAACTAAAACGTGTACGTACCAACATCTTAAAAATTGCTAGTATTCGTAGAGTGCCTACTTACCTGCTTATAGCAAACAAACAAATAAGCAAATGTCACAAAACATTTTCAGAAACAGTACAATGTTACAGGGTAAAAGCGCACAACATATATAAGAAAAACATACCAAAGTAGACTAAAATATACGAAAGCAAATGGTGTAAAACAATCCTAAGAAAAAGCAATAGTACAAAGTTAAAATACAAAATAGGACCCTTAAAATATGCACGTACAAGTAAATCACAAATCAAAGAAATTTGAACATGCATACAATCATTTCGTTATTAGATTGTAAATTAACCACATGAACAAATGTTACAATTCATAGAAAAACTTCTTTAATTTGGGTGGATAAGGATTCAATAATAACAATAACTGTGAAAATAGCAAAATTTTATTATAATGGGATTTGTACTTAGTAAATATTATTTACTACCTAATATTATATTATTTACTACTAAGACAGTTTCGAAAAGTACGCAAAAGTCCGTAATGCCTTTGCTCGATGGCCATAACAACGGTTGGCACGTAAGTCCTTTGGCCAGGTGCTCCTCTTGACGAAGTCTGGTTTTCGTTCTCTGGTTCTGTAACAAAAAAATAATTAAAATTAAATACATTATAATTATTTTATTTTTATTTAATTCTTTATTGCACCAAAAATACGTGACAATAGGAGGGCTTAATGCTAGACAGCATTTTCTACCAGCCAACCTTGACAGGTAAAAACAAAGAGGTTGGCGTGCATAAAATGTAGTGAAAACAGTTTTGATAAACCTACGTAACTCGCTATAAACTACGTACAAAATACCTATAAAAAATTATTATAAATACCTTCTTCTTCTTATTTAAGAGCAACGCTCTTGTCGGCGTAATGTATGCATTTTCCTCCAGGTATTTCTTTTGAGGGCAACCTCCTTGACTTCCTTATACGACATGACGGCGATCTTTGCTTTTATTTGGCTCATGTAGCTTATCCTTGGTCTTCCTCCTCCTCTCTTTCCTTCTACCTTTCCTTCGATAACAACCTATAAAAAAACAATATAAATATAAAATAAGATAATAGAAATAAATAAATATACGAATATATACCCTATAATATATAATACACGAACATATATAAATATAGTACATATCCCGAATTAAAGTAGAAATCGTGGACAAGACTTTTAAAAGCGGGTTTTATAATTATGTTCTGGTTCTGGAGTTCTGGGTTTTTTCTATGTAGGTATAATACTTACCAACTTGTAGCTTAAGCTTGCCTTGAGCCACTCGTTAATTATGTCCTGGATAGATTTGTCTTTTGCAGACAAATCCTGGCTTCGTAAATTCTGCACTTTTCCGTTATTCGTGTCCAAAGTTCTCTATTGAATATGAGAAACAATTTCATAGATACTTCTTCCTCGGTTGTTTATATAGACTGGTGATCTGAAATAAAATCCAACTGAAGTGGGTAGGTAGGTACTGGGCGTTAATGAAAAATGGCAAAAATATGGTTCATACCTTCAACAATATTCATGAGCAAGGGGCTCTTTTCAGGGTTTTTTTATAAATGAGGCCAGATTCCTCAACAGGCGTCTTTGGTTGTGGTATCGGTCTACAAGTTTGCCTCTCGCAGGAGTATAGGTATGTCTTTTTCCCATATTTTCTACTTCACTAAATTGTTTTATGTTGTAGCCTAGCCGCCTAGCGTCGGGGAAACACCAGAGTCACTTTATAGAGAGTTTATGAATATTATGTTCACAAGATAATTAGTCATAGTTAAGCATTCACATTATAATGACGCGTGTCCCGGGCGCAAACGGGCGTGCTCTCGGTGTGAGGCTAAGTAGTACACTGCGGGTCGCAGCGTCGTCGCAGAGTGGCGCTGTTGTCCCGTCGTCGGTCGCTGCGCTCGCGCCAATCACGTGCGAACGGCATATTGCGTTCACTCCAAACGCACAGAGATGAACTTGCAGTAAGATGGATGCTTTTTAGGGTTCCGTAGCCAAATGGCAAAAACGGAACCCTTATAGATTCGTCATGTCTGTCTGTCTGTCTGTCCGTCCGTGTCACAGCCATTTTTCTCCGAAACCGTAAGAGCTAGACTGATGAAACTTTGCGAGTAGATGTATTCTGTGAACCGCATTAAGATTGTGACACAAAAATAGAAAAAAAAATTATAAATTTTAGGGGTCCCCATACTGGAAACTGAAACTCAAAAAAAAAAATTTCATCGAACCGATACGTGTCTATGAATAGGTCTACAAAAATAATGTTGAGGTTTCTTATATCGTTTTTTTCTATACTTAATAGTTTGCGCGAGAGACACTTCCAAAGTGGAAAAAAGTTGGTCCCCCCCTCTAACTTCTAAAATAAGAAAATGATAAAACTAAAAAAATATATGTTGTACATTACTATGCAAACTTCCAACGATATTTAGTTTGAACCAGATCTAGTGAGTAGTTTTTTTTATACGTCATAAATCATAAACCGCAGTTTACCTTTCGACGAACTACAAGAACCTTTTTATTATGTTACTTGTTGCTACGAAACCCTTCATGGGCGAGTCCGACTCGCACTTGGCTGCTTTTTATCTCTATGAATGAATGGCATAAAACTATGCTTGCTAGGTACTGTCAAGACGCTAGAAAAATGAACAGAAAGATCCATCCAATCATCACGTGTCAGTTACTAAACAAAAATGTTAAATAAACTAAACACGAGGGTTGATTGTACAATATCACTTTAGTAAAAAGGTTGTTTTTTAGCAGGGTGAACCTGACTTTCGCATGCGAATGGAGATAAAATATATTACCTAGGTAGGTATGTACCTACTTATTAAAACTATGATAAAGTATGTTTCTTTGCTAGGTAGGTACTTCTCGTTTTATAATCGGACGCTGAATACAATTAAGGAGAGTAGGTTACTAACTAGTAGGTAGGTTACTAGCAAGTAACTGTCTCTATAAGGTAGTTAGGTAAACTACCTTATATAGATAGTTACTTGCATCGACATAGGTAACATTTTTAATACCCGCTAACAGAGTGTTATAGTATGAGGCCATAAAGTAGAGCCATTTTAATAGGTCACATTTTACATCTGTAAGCATTATCTCATAGCGATGCGACCTGCCTACTATTATCGATTAATTTGTATGAATTTTCAAACATCAGTGAATACAAAACTTAAATGGCAATGAAATATTGCAAACTTCATGGCAACCTTCAGGAACTACCATCAGCTGGCAGCTGGCTGTTGTTTTGTTTGTAGAAAATGTGGGAGGTGCTGATTAGCCAGCGAGCATAGACATATATACCTATTACCAGCATTTAAATCAATGCCATCGAGAACAAAAGTTGTTTCTGGTACGCTTTTACAGTAGGTAGCATCCACCTGAGTACTCAACACCAATACTGCGATCACTAATCCGTCTGCTAAGAGTAGTGATTATGGCAAAGCCCTCCATTGCAATAGATGCTGGAGGCCTCATCCAACAGTGGACTTTTAAAGGCAGTGACGATGAGGAAGCTGGGCCGGTGTAATGAAAGTTTACAGAACGTAGTCGGTAAACTTTCATTACACCTGTCAGAAAAAAACCTTATTTACCTTGCGCTTGACTTATTTAATCTGCCTAGTTGTATAACCAGGATTGATCATTTTACAAATAACTGTAGTAACGATGCATGAGCCATCAAATGGTTCTCACGGGAATTATCTTACAAAACTAAAACGTTGTTTCTACGAAAGCTCATTGTTGATTACATCAACGTTCATGTGTAAATTCTACAAAGTATTACTGTTGAAAATACCAAACTGTAGTTGTAGTATTAGGTTTAATAAAACCAACATTGAGGATTGTTGAATATGCAAATGACTTTAGTAGCGATGCATGCGCCATCAGACGGTTCTTACGGGAACTATCTTACAAAACTAGAACGTTGTTTCTACGAAAGCTCGTTGTTGATTACATCGACGTTCATGTGTAAATTGTACAAATTATTGCTGTTGAATATACTAAACCGCAGTTGCAGTATTAGGTTTAGTAAAACCAGCATTGAGGATTGTTGAATATGCAAATGACTTTAGTAGCGATGCATGCGCCATCAGACGGTTCTTACGTGAACTATTTTACAAAACTAGAACGTTGTTTCTACGAAAGCTCGTTGTTGATTACATCGACGTTCATGTGAAAATTCTACAAAGAATTACTGTTGAATATACTAAACCGTAGTTATAGTATTAGGTTTAGTAAAACCAACATTGAGGATTGTTGAATATGTAAATGACTTTAGTAGCGATGCAGGCGCCAGCTTATGGCACTCACCTACAAATCATACTTTAGTGGAACCAATACATTGATTTCGTAAATTCTACTAAGCACAAAATTGCAACTGTCAACCTTTACTGGTTTGGTAAAATTAATAATTGTATTTTGTAAAAACAACGAAGAATTTGGTTAATTTTTTGCTTGTAAGCTCAAACCATGCGAGTTTAGTAAATTCAACAACTATACTTTTTCAGTGCGTGCAATTGGTTCTTTTCTTTAAATACAGTTTAAATGGTTTTTAAATACAAATAATGTCGACTTTCAGTTAAATGTTCCATACAATATTCAAGGTACTTTCCCCCCATGTAGCATATATGTATGTGGGACGCTCTGTTTAAGGTAATTAAGCTATATAAAGTTAAAAAGTCCACAAAAAGTTATTATATTCATCCATTTCACCACGCGCAATACTATATTTACACATAGACTTTTCAATTTTCTCTTTGGGTTTTATAATTCAATTGAATTTGATCCAATTAAATGCTTACTCACGCAAGTGTGAACTTCAATTATTCGCTTGCGCATTTATTATTGTTTTAATAATAACTTGTTTGCTTTTTGACTGGCCCCTCAGCTCAGTTGGTAGTAGCTCTGCCTTCTGCGCCGCAGGTCGTGGGTTCGATCCCCACCGAGAACAAATATTTGTGTGCTGAACTCAGATGTTTGTTCTCTGTCTGGGTGTTGTATTATATTCTAAATATGTATTTACAAAAAAAAAATATGTATGTATTATATCAGCTATCTAATTCCCATAGTACAAGCTCTGCTTAATTTGGGGCTAAATAGTGTTGTGTGAATTGTCCACAATATTTTTTTTTTTGTGGCGTGATGAGCGACTATTTGGTGAAGGTTCGAATCCTACTAAGGGACAACAATTCAATACTTGCCCGTGCACTAGCAGTCAGCCATCCAAATGGTATAACATTTCTTAATTTTACAGAAAAAAAACCAACAGATAAATGCATCTAATTATAATGTAGGTGTCGGTCACTATCGCTATTCTAAAAATCCTTATTAGTGGTATTATTGCAAAATATTCCTATTTAGGATTAGAGCCATATTTAACAGCTCTACGATTGCATAATTCCTTTATAACTCGCATTCAAACAACCTTTTGCAAGTCTGAACTCCTGACCCAAACCTCCGTTCACTATCTGTTCAATAGATATTTATTTGATACAAAGCTGCTGGAAAACATAGCTTTAAAGCAGTAGTAGTTTTAGTAGTAGTAGATGGTCTTTGTGTGTGACTCGTCTTTTTCTGCCGTGGAGCTGCATTGCATGCGTTTCGGTTTGGAGGGGGTGCCCTAAAAATACTGGCACGTGAGGCTAAACATCTGTATGCCTCAAGTTGATGGACGCAAGACAGTGCATCCTAGGGCACGTTCCTAGGGCAATGCTTTGTTATAACAAAGCATGCATGCATTGCATTGTTATAACAAAGCATTGCCTCGTAGGTCACGCACGTCTGGTTACCACTAAACGTCAGGCGGGCCATATGTTATAAAAAAAAGATCTATGTGTCGCCATATTTTTTAACTAATTATCTGGGCTCAAGGACATGTAGCTTTTGGCGTAGCATCCTGCGTAGCGAAGTGCTACGAAGATTTTAAAGATAAAGTGTACTCGACAAAATATTTTCGATATTCTACGTCATATTTATACCGATATTCTCCTACGTGAAGTGAAAACTTAAAACAGTGGAATGTTCCTTACGATTATTACTTTACACATTGTACCTATCATAAGGTCTGTACCTTTGTGTACTTGTGAATAACAGAGGAGATAGAACTACAATTGGATTTGTAACCAGCGCACGCTGCGATTGATTAGGTTGGCATCGAATGAATTTGTTTGGCTACATTATAGTGTAGCTATGCGTATCGATAGCAGAATCCAGTGATTGACTCGTTCATACCTGCTTTATAAGTTCGTCATCCCATTTGCATAGAACCGAGCCCTTATTCATTAACTACTGAAATCCTTTTTCACTCTCCATATTAAAAGTGAGAATAGAACGGTTAACTATAATATCTTATCTCGATGCCGCTTACTAAATAACAAATACATTATTTGGAAAATAATACAAAAAAAAGCCCTTTCAAAATTACCTGCTTCCTTTCCTAAACGTACAATATTATTATATATAAGTATTATATCAGCTATCTGGTTCCCATAGTACAAGCTCTGCTTAGTTTGGGGCTAGATAGTGTTGTGTGGATTGTCTATAATATGTATTATTATTTATTAGGAAATATTGTGATGAAAGATTTACCAAATACCACCTTCAAAAATCTACTGCTCTCTTTTTTTGAGGCTACTTCGCCATCTTAATATTTTAAAGACGAAAGATTAGTATGTTTGTAATGAATAAACTCATAAAGTACAGTGCCGATTTCAAACATTCTTTCACCATTGGAAAGCTAAATTCACGCTAAATTCCCTGAGTAACATACATATGCTACATCTATGTGTTTAAAAAATAAATGTCCACCCGTGCGAAGCCGGGACAGGCTAGTATTGTTTGTTATACGCTAGTGTTGTTATACAATAGGTAAAGTTCATTCTCTTCCTAAGTTGTGTTATTATATTATATTCTCTCTGAGCAACCTATCACTATCAATATATCGACCTATCAATGCGAATGGCCAGTGCTTGCAATCAAAATTATTCAGCTCCATTCCAGCTCTGGCGGGCGGAATGTTTGACTGATCACTAACAAACTTGTGTTGACCGTTGCTGATTAGCGATTTGAGTTATTTGTACCTACGCAGAGTGGTTTTCGAATATTGAATTTATTAGTTTCAATCATTACTGAAACTCTGATGGTTTAATTTAGAAAACATGTTCTTTGTAATAAATACCTACTTTTTAACAAAACAACTGTTTCAAAGATTTTTATAATGTCGAGCCGAGCGGGATTTAAACCCGAGACCTGGCCCTTGGTACAGGAGCTCTCCTCTTTGTGATTTCCATAAGTATAGTAAACACTATAAAATCAATAAAAAAATAAAAGAAATATGTTTTCCAAGAGAGCGGGATCAGCGACGACCTGCCATAGCCATAACCATATGGAGCTCGTGGTAGCCCTGCAGATGACCGGATGATTAGGTACAGTACAGTCCAAAAAAAGTGTGTGCGATACAGAAATATCCTTTAGTGCTTGTAATAACGTAGCCAGGTTTCGTAACCAGCATATAAGTTCAACTAGCACCTACTCGTTGAACATAATAAATGCCATTTCTTTCTTTCTTTCTTTCTTTCCTTATTTATACAGGGTTATTCATTATTAGCTGCAAATACTCAGGAATTAGGTTCAACAAATAAAATAAAAAATATTTATGAAATGATTTTTTTTAAGTTTTGTTATGAAAATCCCGAGAAAATCGATAAAGAAATCATTGGCACCTGACCTATTTTGACCTTTGATCCGCGCCCGCGCGCCGTGAGTGACACTCTGCGTTCAGTCACCGCCTGGGTGGGTCATCGTCCTGTTCTCCATGGCAATCATTATGCAATAGCCGTAAAAAAATTAATAAAAATAAAATTTTGATACAAAAACTAAAATCAAAATTAAAAAAAAATCATTTCATAAATATTTTATATTTTATTTGTTGAACCTAATTCCTGAGTATTTGCAGCTAATAATGAATAACCCTGTATTATAGCAACCCACTATGAAACGAATAGCAGTAGTACGATACTTATAAAGTTAACCATATTGTACATAGAGGTACTTATTATATACCGATACTAACATCAATTCGCCTTCATCACCGTTTCGCGTCACGTAGTTGTCTTGTGGTTTGATTGACATTTTAGCGATGCATCTCTTGTTCTCATTGTGCATTAAATGCATACAGGAGTATAATTTTATATGATATCTCATAAAAATAGGTCATCAGTTATGCGGATCACAGCGAGAGATGACATCCTTAGCTTCAAAGTTGTACTAGCCGATGAAATTGAATCATAGCTATTCAATTTCATCGGCTAGTAGGTAAGGTACGCATACGAAATGAAAATGATATATACTACAAACAGTAAGGGGGCGTCCATAAATTACGTGAAATGTTTAAGGGGGGAGGGGGTCCAGTCAAATCTCATCTAATCTTACGTTGGGGAGAGGGGGGTCTCGGCAAATATCACGCAATTTTTTTTCTGATTGAAACTAAAAAAAATTATACTATTTTGGTCGATTTAAGTATTCTATTGTTAAATTTTTATTACACTTATAACTCTCAGCAATATTGATAACTAGTCATAGCTAGCCGTAAATAAAAGCGTGAAGCAATTTTTTTTTTCTTTTTAATTAATAACAATCCAAAGCGTTTACGTAAGAAACCCACATTTTGAAAAATCTCATGTGAGATTGGAGGATGGGGGTGGGGGTTGAACAAAATCTCACGACATCTCACCAGGGAGGGGCGGAAAATTAAAAAAAAACCTCACGTAATTTATGGACTAAGGTAATCCTACTCGTGTGTACTAGTATAGCGTGTAGTATTACCTTAGGGGTAGGGTAACTAGTAAGTATAGAATAGAACCGGAGGACGAATCTTAGAATGCCGAAGGCGCAAGATATATCAAAACTTAGCTATCATTTCAAAGCCCTATAAGTAATTAAAGGCCACGTCCTAAGACCTGGAAAAAATATTTATGATTCTTCTCATCTGTGCTAATATTTATCCGTTATATTTGATGCGGTAATACTAAAACGTAATGAATAAAAAAAATACTAAAGACACCTAATTGATAGATTTACACCGATTCTTCTTCTAAATCCCTAAACCGATCGCGGGAGGTCTGGATCTGGAATTGTACAGGGACGACCTATCCAACAGTAGTCTTCTGCGCAAGCTGAAGATGATGATTGACTATTTTTGACATAAGTCCTAGAAAATAATTTCTAGGACTTGACTATCTTCTAAATAGGTGACAAAAGGAACACGTAATTGTATGAGCAGCAACATCTGAGTGGGTACGTAACACCGCCACTGCGGTCACCAATAGGCCTGCCAAACATGATGCCTCCGGAATCCCCAAATACGGGGCCATGACAATTACAGGACAATTTCTACAAAAAAACGCATCAAGCTTGGACGATTCATTTCGAGGCTGCGTTTTGACAGAAAGACTAACAGACAGACACCACCGAGGAAATGTGTTTGGCGTCGAGTCCATAAGTAACGTGTTCTAGCAATACCATAGATAAAAAAAATATGTGCGTTAGATTGATCTGAATGTGAAGATATGATTTTGTTACTATATGCATTTAAGGCTTAAATAATACCTTGTAGGTAATCTAGGTAGATACCTGCTCACACGTGCATTTTTCCTCAAACAAGACTAGCATATCAATTTAAAAAGTTCGAAGCAAGTTCAACAACCTGCAATTTAAATGTCTGCAGCACCATCGTAACTTGTTTCATAATTGCGTTTGTCTCGAAAAACTCTAGCACTTTTTATCCTTCTTTCTTCGTCTTCTTTCTCACCTTTTTGTCACTTTCTTACTATATTCCCAAAGCCGTCTAACAAATGTTTTGATACAAACGTCACCTGCGTTATAGTTTATTTTCTAGTAAAGATTTTATTTACACAAAGAAACTTACAATTAAATAAATATTTACAAAATACACAAGAAACAGTTGAGCTATCTGCATACCGTTACAAACGATCTAGAGATATCTCAACTGATCCAAATCAATTACCAGACGGAAGCGTGCCAAAGACGTTGGCGGCATTGCCACGTGCAAACTATTGTTTATCGCTCAACCAATCTCATCTCTCTCCTTCTTTCTGCCTTTTATCATCTCTGTAAATTTTGGAAGTGCGTTTGACTCACTGGAGTTTACTATTCATGAGGACATGCACCCGCTTACCTTTAAATTGCACGTCTTCCGCGTTGGGAATCCTACAAAAGCTATCCAACCAGTCAGACAACCAGTTTTGCATAAACTTACAATGAACAAAGAAAAAACATCAGAACAAAGCACATACACTGCATCAGATGACGATAAATCCGCTAAAGATGCTAAATGGCAACGTAAAAACAAGATCTTTGTCTCACTCCGAGTGTTTATTCTTCATAGCTTCCCTTACAAGCTGTAAAATTTAGTAAAATTGAAATAGATGAATCAATTCATAGGCATACCTACATCTAAACCATGTTGTAGGTACCTAACGAAGAAAAAGAAAAACCGAACAGAAGTAAAAACTTGAACAAATTACTGCCGTCGTTCGTACTATCTCTTATTGTATATATGCAGCAGTTATGTATCCAGGTACCCATCGCAAAAGCTTGGTTCTAGCTGTAAATAAATACTAACCTCCAGCCATTTCGATAGAACTACAGCAGAATGGACGGTAAACGCCAAGAGGAGCAGGAATTATGACGAGATATAACGATAATGCTTTTGCAGCTCTCTATAGAGCGATAAACACGGCTTTTACCTTCATGGTTCTTTCGTAAACTCTTTATAGCATAGTGTTTTCCACAAGCTAAGTACGTCGGTTTATAGAAACTGAATGCACCGGTTTATTAGTAAGAAAGCCGTTTTTCAAATCAAATAAATAAATAAAATAAATCACACACACACATACTACCTATTCTCAAACTAAACCGAGCTTGATCGATGGGACCATATGGCGGATATAATACTTACACATGTTTTTTTTGTAAATATATATTTAGAATACAATACATCACCCAGAGAGAGCAAATATCTATGTTCACCACACAAATTATAATGTTCTGGGAAGAGATCGAACCCACGGCCTACGGCGCAGAAGGCAAGGCAACTACCACTGAGATATGACGCCTGATATAATGTACGATTTGTTGAACAAATATTTATGTTTCTAGAACAAAATTTTTATCGTAAACCGTCTAGAACTAAATTGCATGTTATGTTTTTGTTTTTGAATTAAGTGTGTCAATAGATTTTCCTCGTAAATTGACAGATAATCCGCACTCAGTTCCACAAACTACTATAGCTTTACGGATAATAACAATTTGTACCGAGAACTGTCAAGGGCACTTTAGTGCGTGTTATTTTATTTCATCATCTGTTCTATTAATTTGTAGATTATAATAATTTTGTAGAACTTTAATAGGATAGCTAGGTTAATACTTGGCTTTACCCCCAATTAATTAGTTTGGCGACTAAGTAAGCGGTGTAGGACGCCCTCCGGCAAGGTAATAGGGCGACGATCTGCGAAATGTAGCTGGCAAGCACTGGAGAAGAGCCGAAGACCGGGCTCAGTGGCGCGTCTTGGGAGAGACATACGTCCAGCAGTGTACTGATATTGGTTGATGATTAACAATTTAGTGCAACTATTTACTCCGAAATCAATGTGAAAGTTTGTCTGTTTATTACGTTTTCACGGCTAAACCACTCAGCCTATTGAAATGATGTAGCACAACAAATGTCAAATAAAAGCGGTTTCACACTAACGCTTTCTTTCACGCGTATCGCCTGTTTCGCTTCAAAAACGCGTACACCGGCTTATTCTGGCGTTTACACTTGGACCGGGGTGGTAGTAGTGGCGAGTGTAAGTTGCAATATTAGATGAGGTGGATAGATAGATAGAACATTCTTTACGGCACTAAAACAAAAATTGCATCGTACATAGGCGAACTTAATTCTAGAGAGCACTCTCTTCCAGTTAACCTTTGTGTAATTTTGTCATTTTTAATGGGACTTAGATTATCACAACTGTACGAGTTGCGCGTGCGGCAAAAGACGCACTCATACGCGCTTAAAAATTAAGCTTAGGTATATGCGCCGAAAAAACGCTAGTGTGGACCCGGACTAAGCGTAAAGCGAACTAATTCCCACACCTTTCCCTACCCCTCATCAGAACCACTCTACACACTTCAGTCACTCTAGTGATTCACTGTCACTCCGGCGACATTGAGATGCATTAATATAATTTGTCACTTGTAAACAAAGGTCAGCTCCAGGCTTAGGATAATATTCGGGATAATAGCTTGAAGGCTATTCCGTGTGAATGACTGATGGATAAATACGTTTGGCAATGGTTCAAGTGCGATTGTCGAGTGGTTCAATGAGGCTGAGATACAGAGGAAGCGCTCTCAGCATCGCTATGTAGGTATGTATCCTAACGATCCTATCATACTGGTCTATCCCCTGTACCCGTACCTGTAATTCTGTAAATAAATCCACTTTGACTTTGACTTTGACTTTTATCTTAGAAATATATACTCTGTGGACGTGGCTCACAGTGCCTAGTAGCTCTACTTTCTGCGCTGTAGCAGCTGCAGATTTTTTATACTTACCTACAACTTGCTGAAGGAACGAGCATAATCTATATTAGCGCAGTAATTGTATTTTATTCAGTAGTTCTGGTTTCGTTTTGTTTCACAAGACAAAGTTTGACAGTTCTGTGAACTTTTGTGTCTATTCTATACCTACATTCTGTAGTAGACATCTACATTTGTGATGTTTTTGTCTTGTGAACCCATGTTTTTTCTATCTAGTCATTAAGCTTAATGATTACCTACTTAAAATTTTCCAAAAAAAAACAATGTAGGTATTTTTTGTGTCACGGTATGAGGAAGTTGATAACAAGTAATATTCAAGGAAACGGTACCTACTTTATGTATACCTACCCTGTCATTTATTTTCTTCTCATCTGTCCATTTTGAAATAACGCACATTTAGTACAGTACCTACCACTACCACGAGTTTTGTCTGACACCTGTGGGAAGCAATAATGTACGACCCGTTATTGCACAGCATGATAATGTACAGCAGGTTAATGTACACACCGTTATTACGATGCCAGGGTTTGGATTAACGGGGCGTACAATAAAAGGACGCGAAATAACATGCTGTACAATGTCGTCACGTGTTGTTATTGTACGCACCGTTATTACGATGCCAGTTAAGCCTAGTGCACACTGTAGCAATTCAATATTGATTTTTGCTGTTTTGTTCAGGCAGCGGATACTTGTACTTGTCCTTGGGACTTTATAGGGTGGATCCGACTTGGTTAGGTTAGGTTATGTTAGAACATATAAATAACGCACAAGGCGAGCGAGCAAAGCGAGCGTGCCGCGGCAGCGGCCGCCGCAGTGCCAGAAAATGTTTTTTTTACATTTAGCCCGAAGGGGCTATTCTCTTATGGAGCAGTATCGATTGCCTACAAAAAATAAGAAATAATTGAATTGCCTCAGTGTGCACGGGCCCTAATGGCATCCAATTAACATGCTGTACAATAACATCACGTGACAATTTTGTGCACCCAGTTAATTCGCAGCCAGTTATTGCACGGCAGGTTAAAACGAATCCAAAAATCGAAAAAAGGTTTCGTTTTAACATGGTGTACAATAACATGCTGTACAATAACTGGACGTACATTAGCTGGACCCACACCTGTCACTACTACGTTTGCAATCTTGTTTTAAAAAATGAAAAGCGAAGCTACACTTCCTGTTCCTGTTGTCGAGAACTTTTTTTTTTCATATTTATAAAAATTGGGTGTACAGTCTTGGAGGAATTAGAAATTTCTAATTCTAATTTCTAATTCCTCCAAGTGTAGGTACAGTACACTACCACACTCTGTCCTAAAGCGCGTATTATTAACTCGTGGTAGGGGTAGGTACAGTAAGTTTTTTTCGCGACACGGAAACGAAACTGGCCAGTGTCCACAAATTGCGCCACTTATGTCTCTGTACGCACCGCACTGGCATTGAACTTGAGAGAGGTCAGTATAATGCGCGAGGAACCCTGCTGATTGGGTTCCGTGTATTGAAAACGACGTTGACTAATGCTGTGATATTTTTCTTATGTGTCACTAGCTCTTTCAAACCAGTGTGTGGTGAAAGGATTGTAAGTGCGCCTGTGGATGGCTCCTTTTGCGCACATGCTGCCACATGTATTCGAATTTTATTTTTTTCTTTGATCAAACAAAAGCTCACCCCAGCCCTGCACTACAAACTCCGCTCGAGTTTCGCGGTTCTATCACGCTTGTAATTGAGTTGGTTGAATGATTGTAATGTAAATGCGGCCTTAATAATGCTCGCTTCTGGAATTGAGGCTTATGGAACGTCGAGACACTTCGCATGTAATTTATGGGCAAAATAACAAAGACTGCTCTTGATTGCACGAGCTTCTATAGATGTCTAGTTGCTTACCGTTAGATACGGAACACCAGATACGAGTAGGTACTGATGGGTACTGTAGCGATGAGCGCCCCTGTCAGGATTTCTAGATCTATTGTTTTACGTAGCGTCCGTGAGTAATATAAATAATATTACTTAAAAGAATATTGTGAATCCTGATCGCGTCTCCTGATTAGTTTTCGTAGCCATCTCGTAGATATCACGCAGGCATCCCGTAACCATCTCGTAAGCATCACGTAGCAAGCTCACGTAGCGTAGCAACTTGGAGGCGTGCGTAGCAATCTCAAATCTCACGTAGGCATCCCGTAGCTATCTCGTAGGCATCACGTAGCTGTGACGTAGGCATCCCGTAGCCATCTCGTAACGATGGCGTAGGCATTCCGCAGGCATTATGAAGAAATCCCCTAGTCATTAAGTCCTAGTCCCCTAGTAAATGTCGCGTAGACATCCCGTAAGTATTTCGTAGGCATCCCGTAGTAATCACGTAGCTGACGCGTAGGCATCTTATCATTTCGTAGCCATACGGGACATTATGATTTTTCTAGTATAAGATAAAAACAAGTACATTTATGTATTGGCAAATAATAAAGTTTATTCCTGGACTTTATTGACCTTCTTACATAAATTAAAAAAAAACAACTACACGTAATTACTGGCACGTGAGGCTGAATATCTAGCCTCCAGTTCATGGACGCAGGGCAGTGCATCGTAGGGCACGTTCCTCACGTGCGTGACCTACGAGGCATTGCTTTGTTATAGGCGATGGTTACCACTTAACATCAGGTGGGCCATATGCTTGTTCCATAAGCAAGTTACTTAATAGCTTATGGAACTAATTAAAATTACGCAAACAAAATCAGATTGATTTTACTAAGTGAAACAGATGTTTACGACTCCCATTAGTCAAAATTAGTGAACAACGAAATAGGTGGAGTCAGCCAGCTAAAACTTGCAAGCAAATCGGTCTCAAAAGTGGCAGAAATTAAGACATCTACAAGCGGCATTATTTTTACTACATGTGTATGGGGGAGTAGCGACAAATACTCCGAGATATATCGTCTTAAATGTCTTCGTCTCCATCCCCATCTCAGTCGTTGTTCCCGACCAGCATGCTCATGTCGATATTGACACGGCTCCAAGCATCTTCCTCATCAGACTCAGACTCCCCATCGTCAATGTCCCATGTCTCCTTTACGTCTGTAAATAAGTAAATATAACAGTTTTGAACATAAATGAGTATTACGATAGACATTATAAGCAGAGTACCAGCAAACTTTTGTAACACATTGTTTCTTGATTGGGATATATCATATGAAACACTTGTTCACTATTGATAACATCATAATTATTATAATATGCCATAAAACACAACACCGCTAACTATCCAACTATCTCTCCATCCTCTTCCTCTCTACCTCTCTCTCTTTCTCTCTTCCTCTTCTTGAACCCCAGCGCGCGAAAAACTTTGACACTTTGACATGACAGTGACAACCTGATTACAGAATATAGTATAGCTTAGTAAATGGCATTGTTACACTTTTAAGTTCTACTACATGCCGGTTTAATCCCTCTCTCACTAATACTACTAAAATATATATATTTAGACGGGCTATATTATTATTCTAATTATTATACATTTCAGATTTACAATCCAATCAATCTAGTAAAATAAATTAGGTACTTACTATTATCCACATTCAAGAGAGACAGCTCTTTCGAATTACATTCTCCCTCAAGTATAGCAAAGTCTTCAAGGTTGGAAGGCTGATGACTTTCTACCATGTCCTGGAATTCTCTCAAAATGTCATTCGCAGTTAATGCCTGTTTAGAAGTGCAAGGTTTGTCCGACTCGGGGATCAGATCAGGGTATATCTGCTCAGGAATGGGGACTTCATCGTCTTCCTCAATAGTCATTGGTAATGGTGGTGATGGTGGACATGGATTATTGTCACCAAACTCCTTAGCATGATTTGCATACAGGTCTGCTTTTAGGCTTTGGAAGTTGAGTGCTTCAACCTGCAAAGGAAAAGGAGGTTTCTATAACTGGATTTGGAAACTGATCTTGCTTTGTTAAAATATTAGACAGGAATTGTATTACTTTTAAATCAAGAAGTGAGAATTGATATTTTTCCGTTTACTGCAAAGGAAATCTGGTGTGATGTTTCAAGAACTACCTTCAATGCATTTCTTAGCGATCTGATGTACTTTAACTTTTCAATCAGCCACCGCTCCTCAGCCAACAAGTTCAAGTCGCGAGCATTTTTCAACGCGGGATTGTTTAGGAAAAATTCTTCCTCCGATTCGTCATCGCTAGAAGAGTCTTCATCAGACTCGTCCTCAGAAATCTCAGAAGTAGCCTCGTCCTCGAGGGCCGACTTGTTAGCGTCACGGGGTGGCATTTTTATGGGCACGCACAACTTTCCCAATGTAAATAACCGAAAGCACTGGCCGGCAACACTCCAATTTTGTTGTTCAATTCCGATTTTGTTTCGTGATCTAAGGTACCTAATTAGTCTCAACTCAATTCTATCAAGGTAAGGTAATATTTCCTCAGTAGAATAAATAATCAATTTTCTTCGGCCGATCTTATTTTCACGAAAAAAGAAGAAGCAGATTTCTATGGTTTATGTGTGCGTATAAGTATGTATATCTACTTCACTTCTTCTTTTTTGGCTACTGCGACTTTATGCCACAATTCTGCCAATGTATATCTACATTTGTGTGCGTAAATCTTATATTTCAACTGTCAAAACTGACATCTCAACTGTCAAATGTCAAGAGGTCAATGTCATGCTTGCTTCTGCTTGCTACTGTTCTATAATTCTTGCTAGGCTATTTCGAGATACGAGCTACTAAAATCATCCGGAATATTAAATAGGACAGAAATGCGATGGCTGAAACAGCATCAGTAATTAATGATCTGTCTTATTATTATCATTTGAAGAGTATTTACCATTTCCTACAACACAGACGACTCCAACGCCTCCAGCAGCGGTGGGAACCAACCGCTCCTATGCAACTCCTACGCATAGTTAGAACTGGGCAGTCATCACTAATGAGAAGAACTTTTAATTCTTCAGGGCTGGACACCTCTGCCAGCCACCTCGTGGGCTTTCATCTTCAGTGGGCTGAAGATATGTGTCAAACTTAGCGCAAAAAAGTGGTAGACCAGACTTTAGTGGGTCTGTGATGTGTGTTTAAAACCCTGCCAAAAGTGTGTGAAGTCAGATTGTGAATGAAGTAACTAGATAAATGTGTGTGATGAAGTAACTACCTACTAAAGATATCTACAATGTTGTATCAATGTTTTTATAGCGTTAAAGATTTCATATAAATTATATTCCATTTTCTTTAAGAATTATTATTCTGAATTGATTATTGTTATTAATTTTTTTATTTGGCTCAAAAAACACAACTAAAGAAAATAAAACCACAGAAAGAGAAGAACATTGAGTAAAGGTAATTTCCGTTTGTAACCTTTTTACTGAACCGATCGTCGTGAAACTTAACACAGAGATAGCTAGAGCTCTAATGGCAGACATAGACTTATTTAATCTACTTATATTGGAACTAAATTTTTCCATGAACCGTAAAAAAGTTTTTTTTCGTCTCA
Organism: Thera britannica; assembly: GCA_939531255.2. Classification (NCBI taxonomy): domain Eukaryota; kingdom Metazoa; phylum Arthropoda; class Insecta; order Lepidoptera; family Geometridae; genus Thera; species Thera britannica. The sequence continues at coordinate 3,349,190 of OW618041.2, read as the reverse complement.
TGCCCATGTAATGCCCCCGCTGGGGCATTACAATGGCCCCGCTGGGCCATTGTAATGCCCCAGCGGGGCTCATGTTCAGGACGTTATTACCCCCTAAGACCTATAATACACATGAAACAATGAATAAATGAATATGAATATGAATATAGGTACCGCTACACAAGAAATCATAAGAGAAAATAAAACATAGAACACATAGGTACAGAAACACATAGAAAGAAATAGGTACACACATAATCCTAGTTCTATTGCTGAAAAGGGTGCCGACAGTATCCAATTAGGTATACTTATAAGTATTTGTTTATGAGCCAAAATGGTCCTCACTCAGCTTAAATGCTACTTCGCCTTCAAAAAGGGGATGAGGAAGCTGGGATCTAATAATTGTACCATACTTCTTGCAAATAAATATATTTCATTTCATTTCATTTGTACCACCTGTTGAACTACTCAGTAGTTACTAAACTACAGTACAGATGCAGAGTTATTGGTGAAAGAGACTCATATCCTGTAGGTTTAATTTGATTGAACTAGGTATAATGTTATTCAGGGATAATTCAGCATTATAGTGGCAGAATAAATTTATCAGTCCAGTAGTTTTTGAGTTTATTCATTACAAAAATACAAATCTGTACAATTTATAATAATGATGATGATCCACAGTAGCCCAAACAAGAGATGAATGGAGAGAAGGAAAAGAGGTCTTTGCCCTGCAGTGGGACACAACAGGCTTTTAATAATAATGATGATGATAAGTTACCTACCTAAGTACCTATAAGTACATACCTACCTATTTGCTGAGAAGTCCCATTTTCACACAGAATGCCTACCTACATTATATGATTATATAATGATTACCAGCTCCTCTGAATCCACCATCAGGTAAGCTCGTTGGCAGACAGCACTGGTCTAGACGTAGCGGACCCGCCGTCCGATACGCCTAAGGTCGTGGGTTCAAATCCAGTCGTGTACCAAGTAGTTTTTCTGTAGAAAAATGTGTGTGCACTATGCCAGTAAAACATCGTGAGGAAACCGGCGTGAAAGTTCGAGCAACACGTTGGTGTCAAGTGCCACGCAAAAAGGGCCCACTAGAAGCCTTGCGGAAACCAGCCCTCAGTGCCTTGCCTACCTTATTCATAATACATAACTAATTATGCAGTAGATCTACAAAATCATGTAGGTAAATAAAACAAACATTCCACAGGATGGATGTTAGCAATGACCACTACTAAGCGGGCAAAGCCTGCCGCGGGCGGCCGCTAGTTCATAAAATCTATAATAGGTATATAGAGTACAGTCACGAAAAACGCCGTAAGATGCTTGATACAAACTATTATCTATTCTGTGACGTTACCGTGTCATCATAGTAACTACTAGCGTATCTGTAATTCGAAAATATCTTAGAGTCACGAAATCTAACATCATCATCACCCTATCCCTGTCGTAAGAACCGCCCATTTTTTATTTTTTTACCTAATTGCATCCGGTAGATGCCAAGGTAGGAGAAGATTTGACTTCCGTAAAAAAAATGTTTGCTAAATGTTTGCTAGTGTGTATCATCAACTTATTATTATAAAATGATGAAAGCTTTAATTAAAATTCGATGATAGATAAATGCAGTGAGATTAAACGTAATTAAGCTTACAAAGAAAGAATAAAGAAAGAAGATGAACAAAGATAGTGGAATATTACAGAAAACTTTAACCCAGAAAGTACAATCAAAAATTAAAAAAAAGTTTTGATAAACATGCCGTGATGAATATTGCGTAAATATAAGAGCGCCGATTTTCTTCCCGAATTTCAATTCTGCTTTTCATTTCAAGATTATCAAGGCAGACAAAATCAATCAAATCAATAATTCGGGAGGCAATAATGTACGACCCGTTATTGTACAGCAGGATAATGTACAGCAGGTTAATGTACACACCGTTATTACGATGCCAGGGTTTGGATTAACGCGGCGTACAATAAAAGGTCGCGAAATAACATGCTGTACAATGTCGTCACGTGTTGTTATTGTACGCCCCGTTATTACGATGCCAGTTAAGCCTCGTGCACACTGTAGCAATTCAATATTGATTTTTGCTGTTTTGTTCTGGCAGCGGATACTTGTACTTGTCCTTGAGACTTTATAGGGCGGATCCGACTTGGATAGGTTAGGTTATGTTAGAACATATAAATAACGCACAAGGCGAGCGAGCAAAGCGAGCGTGCCGCGGCAGCGGCCGCCGCAGTGCCAGAAAATGTTTTTTACATTTACCCCAAAGGGGCTATTCTCTTAAGGAGCAGTATCCATTGCCTACAAAAAATAAGAAATATTTGAATTGCCTCAGTGTGCACGGGCCCTAATGACATCCAATTAACATGCTGTACAATAACATCACGTGACAATTTTGTGCACCCAGTTAATTCGCAGCCAGTTATTGTACGGCAGGTTAAAACGAATCCAAAAAACGAAGAAAGGTTTCGTTTTAACATGGTGTACAATAACATGCTGTACAATAACTGGACGTACATTAACCGGACCCAATAATTCATTCAAATTCTAATTCAAACTCATTCATTCATAAACAAAAGGAGTAAGTTTTTTTAAAGTTTCAGGGCAGGCTAAAGACTTAAAACCATACTACCTCATCTGCCATTCTTTATTATTCAATCGTTTCAGGTTCAATCTGGGTTCAATAATACGTATAGTATTATAATATTATCTGTGAGTGATAATACAATGATCTAAGGAATTTAGAACCGCTGCAAAACAAAGATCACTTTCAAACGTTTTATCTTCGATCTTATCTATATTCTCCAAGCTCTGTGTAGCTACCTACCCTACTTCATACCACTTATTAATTAAACATTAAATAGTACTGACCGTGTCTTTATTAAAGTAAAAATACTTAGACCTATTAAAATACCTTCTACTCAACTTTCTCTTTATTTTTGAGGAAGATCAGACTAACAATCCGTCGTAAAATAAATATCAGAAACTTAAAGATGCAGTAAAATATAAATCCTAGCATCAACACAATTCCTAATATTACAATATAGACATCTATGAGCAGATACTCGAACCAAGTGTTGAATCTTGCAGGCAGCGAGGGTGGCGCGGATTTGTGTCGAGCTACGTACTCTGTCCAATAGATGGCGCTGTCCATAACTGGTTGTGGCCTGTCGTGCCAAAGCTTTGAGATCCGTTGAGCATTTTCTTGCATCCTGGAATGTAGACAAAAAAACTATCATCCTTCTATACAGGTCCAGTTAATGTAAAGCACAGTAATTAATAAGTGAACTTACTCTGGTGATGCTAGCTCTCTTATGGTCTCCTCTAAATTGTCAGCGTTGAGGAGGTTAAAGAACATGGTTTTCCCGAGGCCGCTTGCCCGGACTGCAGCGGCGTTAGAGAACTGATCTCCAAAGAACGGTATCGTGAGGATGGGCTTCCCGCAGTGTGTGGACTCGGATAAGCTGAGCATGCCTCCGTGGGAGACGAACGCTACCACTTTTGGATGGCCTGAAAGCCGACATTATATTCATAAGCAACGCATTCCAGATAGCAATATTGGTTCAATAAGTATTCATACAGGAAACGCACTATAAACTAACACTGTACGTTTAATTAGTCTTCATAGCGCCTTCTGGGAATCGCTTTGGAAAATGTTCCTTCCTCATTCTATGTACATCCGAATGATTTTCAATGTTTTCTCTCTGTCTGTCAGGTTTCGCGGTAAGACCGCTGCTGGCTTAATTTGTACCTCCCCCAGTTTTTACTATTGTAGTTGAGATCTGTAAAACACTCAGCGAGCTAATCGATTTCTTTTCAATAGTCCCTTTGTTAGCTATTTATGTAACTACCTACAGTACAGCTTCGTCTTGTCGTGTCACTAGTTTTTGTGAACCAGTGTTGTGAAAGGAATTTAAGTGCACCCCCAAATAGGACCCTTTCGTGCACTTGACACATGTTGTCAAAGTTTTAGTTTCACGACATGCCGATGCCGGTTTCCTCACGAGTCGTGAGAAAAACTTTACACGTGCAGTTAAAGGCTCGTGAGTCACGAGCCTTTACCTGCACGTGTAACTGTTCTTTTACTTATTTATTATTATGTAATTACCTACCTATGCTCGACTACTTACACAGTATATCTAACTGAGAGAACCAGCTCCCCGTATAGATCCTGTCGTCCGTGAAAGTTGCATTCTCGTATTTCCAGATGAACTTGTAAGGTAGCCGCTTGAAGGCAGTCAGGAATTGTTGCAGCTTGTGCTCAGACATTGTGCTGGCCTTCAGGTTGGATCCGAAACTGACGTAGATGGCGCCATGTGAAGCGTCAGAGAGGAACTTCTCCATATCCTGAAGGAGAGGCATTTGTGTGTGTACAATATGGCTGGCGGTGGACCGTGGCAGGTCTGAAGTTAGCCGTTTGACTTATCTTCTGTCAGTCATTGGCCATTTTTCACACAAACGGCTCACTTTAGACCCGCCAACATCCGACGTAGGTATTGTATTGTACCTACAGCAAACAGTAGCCGCACTATCGGAGAAAGCTTTACGGTCGCGAGAGACATGATAAAATCATGAGGAAATCCGTAAGAACTAAGGTCACCAAGCTTGCCGATTAGCAATAATCAGCAAGTTGAAGTGAAAGGCAGGTCATAAAGTTCGAGGAACCGTTGGGGAATAAAGTTTTCGAATGGCCACCAGGAAACAAGAGACTAAACATGGATGCCAGATTATGACTTATGGGTAGGTACTAATTTTATTAACATCGCGGGAAAACAAAGGATGAATAGCTGACTATCGTTCTTCCTAGAAATAAAAGTAGGCCAGTAGTGAACTTCTTCAGGCTGATGATAACGACAGTGAACAGCACCAGTTGATCATACATTATGATCTTGAGAGACGACTGACAGAATGCAACAGGGAAACCGGTTGTACCAAGGACGACCCCACTTATTAATAGCAAGTTCGTTTTACGCACTTATTACTGCAATTTCAGGCTGTAATTGACTCTACGGAGCTCTCGCATATCTTGGCGCATTGATGAAATGTTGATATTATCACGATAACCCACACCTGGAACTTACCAGTGGAAAATGTGTTGCTATAATCTCTATTTCTTATTCTAAATCTGACGAACCATTGATAGGTAAGTATACATATTTAGGTACTATGATGGTCACATACCTCTGGCACAGGTTTCGGCACACCAACATGAATCCCAGCAATTTCAAGAAGCTGCGGCGCCAACGGCCTCGCTCCCGTCACCGAGAAATGCTGGTACGAGAACATCATCTTCATACGAGACCTCGCTTCCTTCTCTATATCCAGCTTCAAATTAGGCATTTTACTATCAAACACTTCGTAGATGCAGCTGTGGAGGTACCATCTCAGAACCGTGGTGAAGAACAAGTTCACAAGAGTCGTTTCCACCTTTTGTAATAGCGGGGGGTTGGGCCCAGAGTTGGAGAAGTAAAACGCATCCGCAGCGGGATCGAAAGGTATACCGAAACGAGGATAGGCGAAAGGCAGCAGAACGTGTGAACTGATGCCGATGATAGGAGCATCGTAAAGAGCCAAGGCATATGCAAGCCCGCAGTCCCCCATGAATTGCTCCACAAATATCACATCGTACTTGCGACCTTCAGCGAGATGGGCTCTAGCATTCTCGCTCGTAAACAGTTTCTCGCAGTCATCTCTATTTCCTTTCCCCGATGAAACAATATGCCGATAAACATTTAACCAATGCTGATACAAAGCGTCTATATTCTCGTAGTATTCCAACCCTAAGAAAGGTCCTCTACGTACGCTGTGCAGATTTACAAAATTCAAGTTTGGGGGCGGATTCTTATCGGGAAAATTATTGATTACTGTTACATTGTGACCCTTAATGGCGAGTTCATGAAACAGCGTTCTGAAGGCCATGTAGTGGCTACCGAGAGGCATTGACACGATCGCAAGAATGTTGATCGCGAATATATGGTGCGATAATAATAGAAATGTGAATGTTTTTATATATAACTTGCACATGGTGGGGTCAACTTTCAACCGCAGAATCGAATAAGTTTGCTATTTTCCGCGAACACAAATGCCTTCTCCGCGACAAGCGACAGGAAGGACCAGTCAATGCCGTGCCGAAGCACTCACTGACTAATGTAGTAGATATGACCAGATGGGTAGGTGCTGGACTGACTGAGCTAGCTACTGGCTTTATTATAACGGACTAGCAGCCGCCCGCGGCTTCGCTCGCCCCGTTCCCGTTACTTACATCCGTTCTCCGTATGTAATGTCCGTACAAAATCTTTTTAAATTGTAGCTTATGTATTATTCTGATATAGGTAGTTATGTTATTGTATATTTTCAGTAAAATCCATTCAGTAGGTAGTTTATATGTGGAAGAGTAGGTAACAAACATCCATTCATGCTTTTAAACTTTCGCGTTTATAATATTAGCATGATGGAATAAGGAAGTAAATACATACATAGTAAGTATTTAATTTAGTAAATAGAGAAAGTCAATATGTCTTTTGTGAAATAGTGTGTAAAGTAAATAAAGCCTATCTAGGTAGGTACTTATAGTATAAGTAGACAGGCTAATAGATAGATAGGATAGTATAAGTCTTATACTATCGCTAATATTATAATGAGGAAAGATTTGTATGTTTGTGTGTATGTTTGTAATGAATAAACTCATAAACTGCTGTGCCGATTTCAAAAATTCTTTCACCATTGGAAAGCTTCATTCACCCTGAGTAACATAAGCTATATTAATGTGTGGGATACACATTAAGCCGGGACAGGCCGCTAGTTCTATATTATTATGGAATAAGGAAACGATTCATTGCAATTATTTGCACTACACGTACTGACATGAGGATAATTATAATTACCCGTTCAGACGCGAAATATAGAACAATCCTAACCCAAACAACACAGACGGTCTGTTATTGACTATTATTATTATCAATATTAAAAACCTTTTGATATAATTAATAGGAAAATGACCTGAGCTGCTTCGAGAAAAGAATGGTAACGGGCGTGCCACTTTTTTTCTTGCTCAACTTGGCGGAAGCACTGCCGTGCCCCCCCTTTTATATAGGTTCCATGGTGGGCGCGCCATGGGAGACCTACGTTCAGCACAGTACAGCACTCGATTGATATAGATTGATGATGCTGCCACTGAAATTATTGCATTCACCAAATCACTTATTTTTTTGTTGTTTATTATGTACAGTTAGTACCTACAAAGATGATTACATTATGCATGAATAAAATAATGCAGTTAGGAATGTAAAATTTTCTTAAGTACCTAAAGTAAAATAAATAAATAAAATTGGTAGGTAGATACATTATGTACCTACCTACATAATATGATACAACAGAAGTCATCTTAAACCACATAATGCAATAAATAAAATAATCATTATAATCCCTACAATAAAAAGCTAAATAACAAACGAATCTTAGGCTGAATTGCGATAGTGGCGCCCTCATCAGGTTTTGTCGAATTAGTAAAAATACCGCCCGAAGGTAGATGGTGTCTACTACAAGCTCATTTTTAATGCTTCTACCATAGTTTTACACAGATGAAAAGTCATTTAGGCAGAAAATATAGCATTGATCTTTATGATTCTTACTTAAAAATAAAAGCGCGGGTTATACAGGGTTATTCATTATTAACTGCAAATACTCAGGAATTAGGTTCAACAAATAGAATAAAAAATATTTATGAAATTATTTTTTTTAAATTTGATCAAAAATTTTTTCAAGTTTTTGTATCAATATTTTATTTTTATTAATTTCTTTACGGCTATTGCATAATGATTGCCATGGAGAACAGGACGATGACACACCCAGGCGGTGACTGAACGCAGAGTGTCACTCACGGCGCGCGGGCGCGGATCAAAGGTCAAAATAGGTCAGGCGCCAATGATTCCTTTATCGATTTTCTCGGGATTTTCATAACAAAACTTTAAAAAAATCATTTCATAAATATTTTTTATTTTATTTGTTGAACCTAATTCCTGAGTATTTGCAGCTAATAATGAATAACCCTGTATTACCATACCAAGTTTAAATAGGTGATTATTTTCTTGTCATAATGCCCCGAGAAACAGTTGCTTCACAGGACTGGTGTGTTTCATTCAAACAACACATAGTTTATACTGAAGAGAAGAACTCAGAGTCCATACAAAAAAAGGAGGGAACGCAAATTCTTAGCTCAATAGATGGCGCTGGCTTTGGGCTGGCTGGGCTGGCTTTTACAAGGCAAAAGTTACTACTTTTGCGGGTTTGAACCCTTGCCTTAATATAAGTGAACTAAAGTCGACACGTTGATTGACTGCGCCACGGAGGAGATTATTTACAAGGCGAAATTATCTATAACTCCCACAAAAGCATTATTCGCTATCTCGCTCACTACTTGTAACCCATGTAGGCTTCCCCCTCCCCAGCCAGTCTCTCATTCCCCAGCCAAAGTCGACAGGGCCTGGGTTTAATTAGAACAATCTCTTCTGAACAATGTACAGACAGACAGCTAGGAAGAACAGAAACGCAAAGAACATTATCACTTTGTCGGTGAACTCCCGGCGCCCATATTTCTTTAGTAGCTTGCTTGATTGGCTTATGCTGCCGGCTGTATTCTCCAGTTCTGATTGTGTACCCTGGAATAAAATATATGATTACCGACCAGGAGCCTAATTCTCGGGCATTTTGCAATTCTATATTATATTTTTTTTATTTTATTGCTTCTTTTCGAAGAGAGAATGGATGATTTCCTTGAGTAATTCATCGACGACCTCATCATAAAAGCCTCGACAGCTACGCTAAACGGAAAACTTAGAAAAAGTGCGGGGTTGTGCAATGCCAATGTGTATTTAAGGGACATTGAAAATCTCGGTCGGCCCGAGAATTAGGCTCCAGATCTTTTTTTTTAATAATTCAGGTCCATTTCCGGCAAAAGTAAAAGATTTTTGAAATAAATATGCAGTTATTGTTTTCCTTTAAATCGAAGGCATGACTTCTTTCACAACTTTGCCCTAACTTGTGGTTTCGAACTTGGCCATCACCACCCTTCTCAAAAAACCACCCTGTAGGTATATACCTATGAGGATTTTTTTTATTGATGTATCTGAGCTTACTCACATGCACTGTTGAGCTTGACTGTACTAAACTATCCAGTGTGTTTTGACTTTTTTGTGTTGTATCAGCCAGTTGTCTGCTGATTGAAAGTAGTTGCTCTGTTACTCCTGAAACCAGTTTAGAACTTAATCCACCTCACCTTATGTCAAATATCTGAGTCAGTACTAGACCAGTCCACAACTAAAATTGTTAATCTACTTTTCTCCTTGACTGTACAGTACTATAGTGCCACCAAATTATGTGTTTGACTATAGTTGATAAAGTTTGTTAACTGTTTTAATTTTTAACACTATGTACACTTAAAATTATGGTTGAAATATATTTATTTCTCAAAAATTCACTTATTAAAAATTCACTTACAGAGAAAACTTAGATTATTATTATAAAGTGCACTACTTTATATAATAATCTAAGTTTTCTCTGTAAGTGAATTTTTAATTCTTAGGAGAAATAAATATAATTTCAACCGTAATTTTAAAGTTGTGTTAGATCATGTTTTGTTAAGCTGGCCACACTATAGTGCACAAAGAATGCAGTAGAAAGGTGATCATGATCATCTATTCCGTCTTTACCATAAGGGCACACGGGGCCCGTGCCCAGGGCCCCCATTCTCAGGGGGCCCCGAAGGACCGACAATTTCTACACATTCAATCTCAAAACATTTTTGTCGGGCACATTACATTTTTTTCACAATACTACGCCATTATAGCCTACTGTATTTGATTACCTATAAAAAATGGTTATGCTTAGTAAAAAAATGTTATTATAATTAGCTTTTATTACTTTCCAAAAGGGCCCCAAATTCTTGTGTGCCCAAGGGCCCCAGCCTAGTTTAAGACGGCCTTGATGATCATACGCCGTTTGTATGGGAACCGCTGTCGCGAGTTTTACGTTATCACTGTTTTATTACTAGTAGTTCGCCCCGAACTGGGATCTCGTGATGCGATCCAAATGCTCCGAAAAGGTGCATAGGTAGATGGTAATCAGAAAAAAATGTGCCAACATGAAAAATACCACTAAATATAGATTCTAAGAAAAAGTAAGGAAGGAGCATTGAAAGAAAGTCTTTCTTTGTTTCAACTTGTCGCTTGACTTGTTAGAAAGTAATTATCGTGCAACAAGGCACTTTTTATTTTAAGACCCCCAAAAAAACTGCTGAATATAAAGGAGCACATGATCATTTATATTGGGAGACACTTTTCTGACCACATGGCTGTTTCACTATATTCTGTGGTGCTCTATTGCACACAAGTGTGTACTTACTCCCATCAGAATAACTAATTAAAATAGTCTTACCCGATGACATTTTCATTATTCCATCTCTGTTAACCTTTGATGGTCTTCTGTTCCGCAGCTCCGTATCGGGTACTTCTTCTTTTCTCATCAGCTCATTTCTTTGAGCTTTCTCTACTGCGAACATGCTAGTGATGTTTGCCTCTTTGAACTCCTTGAGAAGACTGGAAGAGAGAATTGTTGTATTGCTTGTATTACTAATGATTACCAACATTAAGTTTCTAGAATGGCGGCCACGAACCGGAAAATGCAATGTAGGGCGGACTGACCAGATGGACTGACGACATTGTTAAGATTGCGGGAAGTCGGTGGATGGAAAGGGCTCAGAATCATTATTCCTGGAAATGTGTAGGAAAGGTGTATGTGAGCAGTGGACTTCTTCAGGCTGATGTGGATGGTGGTGGATGTGGACCTCACACACACTACAGTTTGTAATAAAAGTAGAGGTAATAATTAACAGTTTTTTTTATAAGATTAATTTCTTGGGACAAATCACACAAGCTACAAAAGTACTTTTTATTTAACTTTAAAGAGGAATCTCATAAAACATAATTCTCGTAAGTATAATTAGAGTAACACACTGGAACATCACACTATTTCTATTTTGTAAAAGGATTATTACAAAAAAGTTGCAGGAAACAAGCCATAGTTTGTTTCCTGTTCTTCTAGGCATGGTCACGTGGACCTAGCACTCATAAGACAATTCAAGTGATCCTTGTAAAATAATAATAAAAGTGTTTATTACATATTACTTTCTATAATTTTGTTTGTAACAATAGAACCAGTGTCAACGCGATATTAGAAAGACTATTGTTTGGGCCAAGCGTGCAGCTGCATCTAAGAGTTGTTCAGGACTCAGCTTCTTAATTACGAGCATTGTTTGGAATTATGGCTTGAAAGTTATTTAATAAATTTAAAGGAAATATTCCAATGTGCTACAGAAATTGGTCTAAGAAAGTTTTTTTTACCTGGCCAGCTGTTGCCTCTGTGATACCAACTCAGCCGTATACTTTGGATTGTTAACATCTTTGCCATACAATTCCACGTTTTCAAGTTCTTCTCTTAGCGCTGCTAGTTTTGTCCTACCTTTTTCATTAAGCTGATTCAGTGTCTCCATCGAGTCTTTACATTCTAATATATCCTGTTGAAATAAAGGTGTATTAAATTATTATTCTTCATAGTGGTTATTTTAAATAATAGAGTAGGTTGCTTGTTATTTTTCTTTACCTAATGTAATTTATTTTTTTCAGGGTGTCTTGGGTAGGTTTTTAAGACTAGACTTTAAAGTGATATTGCGATAATTTGTTATTAATTCAGTCGGTAGGAGCATAATAATCATATTTATTTTTACCTGAATCACCGCTTTCACTTCAAAATGATGTTTTGCCAATATTTTCACAAAGTTTTGGTAGTTCTGATCCGGATTCGATGTCGATGTCATCATCTTTTGAAAAGCTTCTTTATTATGAAAATCAAGCATTGAAGTGTTCATTTTAAAGTTTGTGGAAAAATAAACACTTGTAAATCTTCGCTCAGCCGTTCGTCACGAATTTTGTTATTTTGTAAACAAAACCAGAAAACGAACGACTAATGAAATCGGAGTAAAATGACATTGACTGTAGAAAAAAATTGACAACTAACAGTGACAAAATTATTTTTAAAACAATGATTGATTCTGTGATTCTTACCCCAGCCTATACGCAGGCAAATTTTTAATTCTCAACTGGTATTCTGTCAAACTATCAACGAACTAAATTAAAATTGCCTAGCATAGCGACTGTTTGGTAAGGCGGCCAGGCAGAGGCAGACAGGATGTTTAGGTTAGGACAGGATAATGTCTATAACAAAGAGAAATGAGAATCTAAGGTCGTTAGAGTACGGGAGCACGAGAGCCGACCGACAATCAGATTGCCTAAAATAAACATTAAAACAAGTACCATTGATTTGGAACAAAGAGTTATAAGTATAGATATTGAATCAGAATTACTTTGTGGTGCCAAGGATCTCATCTTTGTACCATTTTTTTAACCGGAAACTAAGTTTTTTATTAAAATGATTACGATTGCTTCAGATTGATTTGAAATCTTATCTTTAACGGTCGGCTGATCGGCCACTAACTGTCGCATTCTACTCTATGTACCGTTGGGTATTTTGTAGTAACTGAGAGTACGTACTTAGGGCTTAAAATATTTTCCACAACCAAAACTTCACATGAATCCAGGTAAGTATATTTAATAAGGTAATAGGTATCTTCTCAATGATCTTAATAACTATTTAAATAAGTAGGTATACAATGCTCCTATGTGATATAAATATTTACCTGTAGCTCACAATTTTTGTCAGGCAGGCAGGATACCTTACCGACAGAATCAGATCACAGAAAATGTAAAAAACTGACTTGTAAATCACATCTATGAACATAAACGCAATGCAAGTTCGATTTCCTCATTCATGTTTGTAATCGAAAGATCTATATTTCCAGTCCTTTTTTTTTCATTTCATTCGTGTAATAAATGTATCGCTTTGGAGTGTCTGTTAGGATGCATTTATGTTAAATAAACAATTTGAATTTGAATTTGAATTCATGTTTCGCCATTATCTGGGGTGGACTCCAGTAGGTACTTAAGTCTGAGTTGCGCACACTAATTTTTAATTAAATGCGGACTTATTTGCGAGTGCGTATTGTAAGCACGTAAACACGAAAGTTCTCAAAACGCTCACTAGGGGCGCTTACAGTGATCGCCGATGACATTCTGATTTGCATCTGCAAAAAAGTGAGCGCAACTCAAACTTGGCGCCCAGGGTACTGATTTTTTAAAATGATCATAGCCTATGTATGGTACATAACTCAGTAGTATAATATTTAGAATCTTATACAAATATTCAGGGTGAGATACTTTTACGGAAACCCTTCGTGAATAAAAGTGATCCGGGTTTTCGTGTTTCTTGAAGTTTTTTTACATTGGCTTCGTAATAGCTTCACTAGTTTCTTTGGTCCACAGCAAAATAAGTTTAGGTGATATCTGGAAAAAACATGGAAATTAGCCTAGAATTTAACAGGAAGTCGGCACCTAGAAGTGTGCCTGCTGTAATCCTACCAATCTTTTCCGAATAGACGCGGTCTCTTCTAATCTATTAACGTAAATTTTAAGTTCATGATATACTTACTGAGGATACAGATGCACCCAATATCCGAACACCCGATCCCAATGAGGCCTGCCCCTTCTAACCCTACACCCTAGAAGCGGGTAGTCTCTAGCGATGCTATAGCTTTCATTGACAATTTCATTCTTCCTATTAAGATTCGGTGTAAGTAGTGTTGCTTTTTCAACATCTTTCTGGTTCAGAACATGAGTGAATTGCCCCTTTTTATTCAGTGTTATGATATGTTGTTTTCCCTTATTGGGTTGGGAGGAGTTTGTGACGTAGAATTCTAGATGCAAGCGATCGGGCCGATTGGCGCTTCGAAGGTGACCGATGGTTTTATTAGCTAGCTCCGCGAGCCAAGTGAGTTCTTGTTCGTGTCTCACTATCCAGAGTAAGTGGATTCTGCCGGGGAGATGGCTGCGAGGATTTCTGCAAACAGGAATTAATAGGTCTAAGAATTGGCTGCTCTGTTTATTGGTAAACTGCGAAACTAAAAGCTCAGAAACTTACTGAAGCATTTGATGCAATACAGCCACAAAAGGCGTGATCCCAACACCAGCTGCTACACATATTGCTATTTCATTGCGGCTTACGCTTTCCATTGGACTTGAGAATGGTCCATCGACTAACAAACTAGAACAAAAAAAACATTAAACTAAAAAACTGTCCTCAATGAAAAAAAAACAGGGAATCTCCAAAATGAACGTTTTAGTCGCAAAAGACTACATTTTTTAATGTCTTTTATCAACTGGGATAATACTAAAAACAAACTTGGTTGAATACTTAATATTAATTTGGTTGTCACTACAAGCACAAGCAACATGTTATACCCTGACAACATGTCAACTACAAAATTAGGTAGGTTACTTCTTGTTTGTTATTTTCACTCCAGAAGCCCTAGACACAAGCTTATCATTTAGTCTTTGCTGGTAAAATTTATTAGCACCTACTTAACCCTCGTTTAAATTATGCATTAGACTTTGTTTTGTATATTGATCTGTGTATTTTTGGCATATGAATGTTTTATATTTCTTTAGGTACTTATAAATCTTATATCTTAAACTTACTTAATACCACGAGCACCTCTTTCTTTTAGCAGATTTTCCAATGCTTCTGTCCAGTCGCCTTTTACGCGAATCCACACTACTAAGCTTCTTTGGTAAGAATTAGGAACCTGAAACAGAAAGAACATACATACTGTAAAGACCGTAAGGACTTTATTTAGTCATCTATTGTATACCTACGAATGTACCGAGGTTATTGCCCGCCTAATGGATTTAACAGCTGCGTTTTATAGCGTAGTTTTTCGAATACATGGCCATCAATAACGCATAACAGAATTTAACAGGAGCGATGCATGCAATCATGATTGGATCGCATTCCTATTCTAGGACAACTACGTTTTGTCACGTCAGGCCTTCTGGAAAACCTACTGTTGAATAGGTTTAGATATGATTTTAATACATCCCAGAACCTTGAATCCATATGAACCCTTGGGAGTTGATCGAATAAGTCCTTTTCCGTCAGATCTCCGTTGAGAAACCGGTCACTGAAATTACCTTGACCACAGTGAAAGGATGCCACTCGAGCAGCGAGACCTGAGGACATTGCAGCACCACATACTGCCCCGAACGACACACTGCCTGTTCTTGGGGGCAACTAAGCTTCAGACTTATTGTTCGACCAGCCATGTGTCGCACCTGGAATTAAATAATTTATACCATCATCGTCCACGCCTATTGCTGGGTATACCCTCTCCTCCTCCTCTCTTAATTTGTGCCTATGCTATTTACCATAATCCTGTGTCTGTCTGATACTTTTCCACCCCGCTACTAAAAATATTTTATAGGCCATGCAAATTCCTCGAGTTTGTTGAATCAGAGAAATTGAGTGAGATCATTACTGAACGACAATGGAATTACCAATTGTGCCTCCTAATTTATAATGTATCTGCTACTACCCGTAGGCCCATTTTGAAGGTAAGCTTAAATTGTTCAAGTTTAATTAAAACTTGGCATCGAAAAGCACAACCCTTTTATGGATTGCCTTGATGAAGGCCCAGATAGTGATGAAGGTATTTCAGAATGACGCTGAAGTTGATTTTAAATTGCAACTCAGAACGTTATGCACGGCTCATATCGTTCATGGAGGATTATGCTAATTTGGTTATTTGATTCGGTTATCGGCTCAAGTTAAATTGAAATTTATGCATCTCACTCAGGATTTATTATTACTAAAGCCTGCAAAAAAGATCTACAACTATATGTATACAAGAAACTACAATGAAAGTAATGATTTCGTCCATTCTCTGTTGAAACCTTATAAGTATTTAGGTCACAGGGAATCCTAGTGTGGAATCAAGTGATTATCCCTAGTTAAGTTTATTTCATTACGAATAATGAATGAAAAATCACGATGAGCCACCGATAGATTCGTATCTAAATAGGTAAGTAAACGTCAATGAATAGATATAATAAATTATGTCATGGAATATCCACGCTCTATTGAACACTATTTTGAGTCCACAACATGGAACATGGTATGTCCTCAACAAGTTATTATTCTATTGTTAAAGATGACCAAACTGATTGATCAGGAAACAGATCTCGGCAGACCGTTCCATTCTAGTGCATGTAAGCCTTGGTAGTTAGGTACCCACCTACAACCAGATATAAAAGATGAAAACTGAAAAATATAATATAAAAAAAAAAAAAAAAACTGAAAAAAAAAATATTAGAGATACTTCAAACACTTACTTCCAATACATCGACGACTGTCCAATTTCTAGAGAATATCCTCCACAGTAGATCGACGAAAAAGCAAGTCAGTGGAACAGACATCCACAACCAAGTCTGAAACATGGATTTTTACTTGAAGGAATAATAATCAAATTCATTCAAACTCAATAAAATTTTATTCAAGACAATTGCAAGAATCAGTTTGAAACGTCTTAAAGCTAGGTGAGTCTAGGTGCCAGTACCAAGCCTAGAAGAACAGGCAACAAACTACGACTCGGTTCCTACCGTTTTTTTATATGATTTGTGGATTAATTGACCTGAGGAGGTAGTTATAAACTTACTGTCAGTTATCCATATTCCTAATCGAATGAAACTTTACCTACGCCGCTTGAACATAGATGCTATTGTGTCGATAAATCCGATAAATTAGGACCAAAGCCGAGATGTGCCGAGATTAGAGTTATCAAAGCGAACGGGCGGAAGGCCACCGAAAACCAATTATTGGACGCAAATAGCACTACTGGACACAGTTATTTGCCAATAAGTAGGTACCTAGTCAAGCCCCTGATAAACAAGCGAGCAGTTCAAGTTCAATGCACAGGATGATTATTACAAAGAAATTGAAAAACGCAACTTCGATTTCAGAAACTTAATCTATAATTATAAAGCTGTTGGTTTCTCCAATAAATAAATAAATAAGCTCTAAAAACTGATAATTTACTCTTATACCTTTCGAAATACTCAAGTCTTTTTAATATACCTAGAGCTACTCGGCAAATTAATTCGCATTAGGAACATGTAAAGCAGTGAGCGTAATTTACACTCGGGTTACTTACTGCTTGGGAGAACAAGCTTGAACTTACATGATCAAAAAATATGCCTAACGGTATGTATGTTATAGAAATGATGTAACTTCTTAAATACCGAAATATTATACCTAGTCTATTTAAGGTTAGTTACTCACCTTTGATTTAATCGAGGTAAAGCTAGGAGTATATTTTACAGTTGCATTATCACTGGTCCAACTACCAATATGACTAGGATTCAGACTATCATCGCCATCGATCACTTCTTGCTTCAGAACACCACTGGAAAAAAATATTAAACCAATTTGTGAAACCTTTTTTTAAGCGCTCCACTATTTTTTCGAATTGAAATGTTGGTACAACGATAGATTCTGGAAGTTGGTTGATCATTTTATTAATTAGTTGCATACGAACGAGGCTACAAAAAACGAAAACCAATAAAACCCAGAAACCGGTTCACGCACTAGTAAGATTGAATTTCGGGAATCGGGCCTTGGCACGATGACTAAAATTATTGGCAAAATGAATCATGAGATATACTGGCTATATAGATTGTGGATAGTAGTTGTAAAAGTAACCTGAACTGCTTTCTTGACCCAAAATTAAAACACAACGCTAAATACTTTTTAAAATGCCTCGGTATGCATGATTATGATTCTAAGCTCAAGGTAATTTAATTCAAAAAGGTGTAGCAAAACCTTTAGTAAGTACGTACATAAGTAAGTAGATAGATAGGTGTCATAGTGACTGTTGGATGTTTGTTTACTTAATTTTGCAACTTTTTGGTTATTTACCCAACTAATTTAAGAGTGAAAACCGCTAGTTTGATTTATGGGTGGCCTATTTTACCTAGTACCTATGTTACTTTATGTCCAATTTGAGACTTTATCATCGACTTTAATTTAAAAAAAGTTTCTAATATAGTTGTAACTAAACCATAAATCAAATCGTCTTAGTAATATAAATATTACTAAACAATAAATCAAATCTCTGAAGAACTGTTTGAAATCATGCCAACAGCTACATTCTACCATCGCACTGCTCGCCATAGGCAGAAAGTTCATCCTCACACCTTAGAGCCTGGGTGGTCGCGCACCGTTCGGTTTCAGAGGAACTTCCTCCCGCGAACACTCAGGCTGTGGAATGATCTCCCTGCTGAGGTTTTCCCTAAGGACTATAGCATGGGGTTCTTCAAAAAGGGCGTTTTTAAAGTTTTAAAGGGTCGGCAACGCGCTTGTGATGCCTCTGGTATTGCAGGCGTCCATAGGCTACGGTAACCGCTTCCCATCAGGTGGGCCGTATGCTTGTTTGTCAACTTAGTAGTATAAAAAAAAAAAAAAAAAAAAAAAAAAATCGTCTTACCTTAAAGGATGAATATAGAACAGCACCATAAAAGGCAGATAGAGTTGGTGGGCGTACCAGAACGCGTTATAAACCCGTCGCCTGATGACCCTCAGTGACGTCACCCCCATCAGTAATATCGTGAACAGCATCAGAAGGCCAGTGATGCAGGTCATGCTAAGAAGCAATTTTAAAGGATTCTGAAAATATCATAAATCGATGAAAATGTAAACAACTCATAAATACCATACAATAAATCGACCGAATGCGTGTAGGAGTATGCACTAGAAAAATACAACGGCGAGCAACATTAAGAAACTCAAGAAAACCAAAGATATTAGGATGTGACGCCTCACGTGCGAGTAATTACACCGGCCCCCACACCCTTCCAACCAAAACACAGCAAAAAGGCATGGTCTTAATACCTACTTTCCCGGACGAGCTCTTCCCAAAAGCTCTACTACTACTAAATAACTACTAATAAAATACAGGAATCGCAACGCAGTTGGTAAAGAGTATATTTAGGTTACCGGTTATTTAGGTAAGGTATTGGTTTGTTTTGGTGAGTTATTATAAATACAACATTTAAACATAGTAAAAGCATAAAGTAAATTTAGGTTACTGTTGATAGGTAGGTTAGGTGGTATGCCTTGTTTGTTACATGGTTACTGACCTCGTTCCTGTAGTTCGCAAAGTTAATTTCGCGACATTCTTCGTCGAACCCTCTAGAGAAATTCCACAAGTTCACGAAGTGGGATACGGAATGTAGCACTGTAATAAAGTATGAAGAGCTTAAAGTAGGAAAGTTCGTGCAATGCAGGTGCACTACGTTCCTTATTTTATAGGGCAGATAACTTTCTTATTAGACTGGCCTCTCAGCTCAGTTGGCTAGCTCTGCCTTCTGCGCCGTAGGTCGTGGATTCGATTCCCACCGAGAATAAATATTTGTGTGGTGAACGCAGATGTTTGTTCTCTGTCTGAACAGATTTCGTTTGAAATTATTGCTAACCGCTAATAATATCCATGAATCTAACTTGACTTATGAGCGCTTGACTTGTAATTATTCAGCGACAATGGCATTTCAGAAGCATTGAACGCAACGATCTGAATAATGTGAACAGTAAAGCACTTTACACACAAACACTTTATCGAAAAGTGCGTAGGCCTAAAAGGCGAAAGCGTAAAGTATAAAACGCTTTGAAAACAATAGGTTAACCTAAACAGCTACTGCCATTAGCCTGCGTCTCAACAACATAATGGTACGCTCCCTGAGACCCCTAATGAGAGTTCTACCATTCCGAATTCGCTTTGTGAACGCCTTTGCGATTTAAAAGCTTCTTCACGGAACTTTCAGGAACTTCGTATCTAAGTTTAGTGCAGAGATACTCTACACGTAGTTTAAATGCTAACTGAAGCTTGAAATAAACATAAAGCATTCATACCTTTTTTTTAATAGGTATGTCTGCCATCACACCTGATGGAAAGTTCAGAAATTCTGAATTTCAAAACAGCACAAATTAAAAACTACGCTGCACGTTGTTGAGCCTGTGATTTGATTAGTCAAGGAGTATATTTAGAACACAAGTTTGTTTTATTTCAACTGTTTCGTGCGTGTTATAATAATAAAGTAAATAGGTTTCAATAGCTTTTGAATTTGGGTCTAGGGTATCAAGTTATTTAAAAATGTCATCACATTATTTTTCTTCAATATCTCCTGTTAAACAACCATTCCACCATTGTTTATAACTCTTCAACGATCTTATTTCCCATTCAGGTACTATTTTCTGATGATGTAAGTACTCACCGCCGAATATCACAAGTGTGGTAGCAACAGTCATGTGAAAGCTCTTGGCTTTTTCCAGCCAGAAGAAAAACAGCCCTGGCCATAGCTTTGAGAGTATTTTGTACAAAAGTTGATTAAGTTTCTTGCATTGCGGCAGTAATATTAGTGCACCACATAAATTCAACACAGTTGCTGTTCCACGAGACACAC
Organism: Thera britannica; assembly: GCA_939531255.2. NCBI lineage: Eukaryota > Metazoa > Arthropoda > Insecta > Lepidoptera > Geometridae > Thera > Thera britannica. The sequence goes on along the minus strand of OW618041.2, from coordinate 3,328,742 downwards.
ACAGGCCTAACTGAAAAAGAATTGGGATTATCGAAATGACATAAAACAGCTACAAAACAATTTAGGGGTCTTATTTCAAATTCTTACCCCTAAAACTCTTCTTGTGTAATAAAATTGTCTTCCATTCTTGTAATAAATAAAAGTGTCGTAAAATAGGTATAATACTAATGAGATCCATAATATCTGAAACAATAAAGCAAATACTTAATTTAACTTTCAATTCGCAGACAGAACAGAACAAGACGTTGGTCATTAGCATTGATCATCAAAATCAAACATGATGACTCTTTTAACTCAAGCATGCTTTTCTAAAATGCAAGGTGGTAGGTACAAACAGTGCGTCGGAAGTGTAAACTGTCGTTATGTACCTACATGGCCACTTCAGACTCTATTCAACGTCCGTGCGTAGCGTGTGCCTATTCAGTGAGAGCCTTTGCAGCCGTGTTGTGCCAGCCTCTATTGAACGCTGATGTGAATAGGACCGATGACAGTGACAGCCGGGCGAGTGGTCCCGCATTAATTACCATGCCGTGTTGATGCCGCTATCAATGAGATCTTATTTGCATCTGATGACGGTATCTGTCCCCACTTTGATGCGCTTCATTCCTAGTCTTTGATTATGTAAATGAAACACTAATGCGATCCCACCGGAAGAGACACATTTTCACAGATGAAGGGTTTTCCTTTTCAGTGCGTAATCTCAGAGGGGCGATGAAAAGCATTTTATTTGAATTACTAGGGACGTAAGTATCTACCTACCTCTAAATGAAACAGTTTTTTTTTTGCTGAATCTACAAATATTACAAAATTGCTGGCTATATAAAATCTAGCGAGGTCTTCTTCTTCTTCTTCTTATCGTATCACTGATTCTTTCGAACCAAGTGTGGTGAAAGGATTTTAAGTGCGCCTCGAAGAGGCTCCTTTCGTGCACTTGACACATATTTTCGAACTTTTTAGGTTCTACGATATGCCGGTTTCCTCACGATGTTTTCCTTCACCGTTTGAGAGCACTGGCATAGTGTACATAAATCTTTGGGCAGAAAAACTCATTGGTACACGACTGGATTCGAACCCACGACCTTAGGATCGGAAGGCGGGGCCGCTACCACTAGGCCACCAGCGCAAGCGAGGTAAATGACCCGATCATAACCTAATAATACTGTTTATCTACGTAAATTATTGCTACGTTACGTAAGCTTACACTACTACTGTATTGCTACATTTTTTTGAGTTACAGGTGATTTATTGTGCTTCTATTTATTTTACAAAGGTATTTATTTTACCTATGATAAGTTTTCTAATATAAGTTCTTAAATCCAAACACTTCTTCTTATCGTGTCGATTTTTCATTAAATAACTTTTACAAAGTAGGTGGCTACCTTAATAGCACTTGCTGGGTCTTCCCTTGTGCAGGTGTTCGGGCTCAAGGGGCACGCAAGCAAATGCTGCATGGACTGTGATGGAGCGCCACAGTCGCATGCAGCCAGACCAGGGTCCCTAAATCCCCACTTACAGAGATTTTCCCTGCAGCGGCCCACTCGAGTGCGGAGTCGGTTTAGCGACTTCCACACGGGCCAGAAAAGATCGTGTCTGGGTGGTAGTTGCTCCCGGGGAGAAATGTAATCAGGTGGTGGGGGCTTTTTCTCTTTCCACAACTCACATCTACTGACTGCTGGATGGTCAAATTGGTCGATGGTTCACAGAATCCAAACACTATTATGTACTTAATAATAATTTGAGAAAGGATTGTTATGAGTGAGAATCGAATCTACGACCTATTACAAACTATAACGCAGAAAACTGAGCAGAAGCTGCTGTTATGAATACGTGTGTAAAATTTAAAATTTTCATCAATTAATTACGGTATGTTTAGGAAGGCTTTCTAATGGTTCATGACCTTTCCATATCGGTCAACGTTGAAGTAAAATGTTATCAAAGCCTATCCATCAAAAGAATCATTGCCAGCCTTGATATCCAGGTACTTAGGTAGGTATACTATAGGTATACGCTTTACTATAATCAAGAGAGGTACCATTTATCATCAAGTGAGACACAAATTTTCTGGGAGGGAGTTTGCTCCATCAATCAAGCTTGTCTCTAGGTACAGTGATTACTACCTACCTAATTTAATTGTATGACACGTTCATTAGGTATGTAGAAAACCCAGAAAAAGTTGCAAAAACTAACCATAGTACCTACTTACCAAATTACTTTATTATCTACTCTACAATGAGTAGGTATATTATTATCGCTACTACTTTATTACAATTTCTGTCGCCAATTCCTCTATTATAATTTTTGTAATCGACTTATTGCATAACTTCGTCAATAACGAACCTCTTTGAAATATATTTTTTTATCTGAAAGGTATACTTCCAGATTGGTCTCATAGAAGTTTTATCAACATCGGTTCAGCAGTTTGGCCATGAATTCGGTTTCTCAAGTTTTATAAACTTTACTTGTTTCATCGGAAACCATTAGTTTTTGGTATCTAATTAGGGCATCTGACTTTCGGCTCCCGTACTAAGTAGCCTACAAGCCTAATACCTACAATAAAAGTAAAAAAAACAGTAGCGCTCCGGGAACGCTGACAGAAGGACCCGCCCTGGATGCATTGTTTTTCCTCTCTTCAAAAATAACTCAAGCCCGCCAAAATAAGTTTTCACTTCAAAAACTCGGACTAGGCCCTCAGGCATGACGACGAAATGACATGACGTTGAGATCATCGTGTTCTGGGAATTTTGCAATGTTCTGTTAAATGTTATCTTGGTCGCTTAGGTAGGTATGCTCGTGAACGATGTGTCGTATTCTGAATAACAGGTGCTCAACCTCTGTCTTCTCACTGTTCGTATCACAAGTTCTCTAGAACCAGCGTGGTGAAAGGATTTCCACCGCGACTTCTTATTATTTAAAATTTAAATAATCAAAGCTTTAGAAAAGTTCTACGGCAGCAAGATGCCGTTTCCGGCTTCCTCCAGATATTTTTTCACCGTTTGAGACTTCTGACACTTTCTGACATACCTACCTAATAATAACCTATCTATGTACTAACCCTTAGATTTAAAATAATGGAAAAATAAATTTAAAAGTTAAACTAACTTACCAAAAAAATGCGCGTTCTAAAAAAATCTAAACTATCACGAAACAATTTAAATGCCATGTTTTAAATCACGGGTCAAAATAATATCATGCTTATTTTTATCACGCTTCGGTTTCAGAGTTATTTCAGTTTTCCATTATTTTACACAAGACTGGCTCATGCTCATTCATAAACACGATTGACCATGACGAAGATACCGAAAATACTACACTACAAGCTCACTAACAACGTGCGAGCAGTAACGGCCGATTCGGCACTGCCCGCCGCGCAGTGCAGCTTGCCGACTAAACTCTTCTGACTGACTGAAGGAAGTTGCAGATTTTGCATTCAGGGGCCTCTACACATTTGCCCATGCTGGCCCACTACAGGCCAACGCCAATGTGTACAGGGGGTATTGGTGTATGTTGGCGGACATTGGCGGGTATTGGTGTATGTTGGCGGCAAGCATGGCGCGCAATCGGGGAGTTGTCGGTTTTTTGGGCACACTTCAAAGGAATCGTGGCGTAGCCTGGCCTGTGGTGTTTACACAATCGTCCAATGTTCAGTTCGTCACCGGCCGCTGACCGGGATAGAACACTTTTGTGTTGCGTTCTGTAATACTTGTTAACAGTATACAATAAATTATAGTTTAAAAACTAAAAAAAAACGCTTTTATAACTAATTGAACTTAAAAGTTAAAAATAAAACTGTAATAATCAATTGAAAAATTTATATTATTGTACAAAAAAGCGTAGGGTGCTTTTATAATAACTTCAGATATAATAAACTATTGATAAAATATTTACAACAATCAAAATATATATTTTTTTTCATATATTTTTTTTTCATATTATTGCATTGTCATCGACCTTTGACAGGTGTGCAAAGTTTGAATCAAATCTGATCGTTCAAAGTAAATAGCCGCAGCCGTAATTACTTCGACGTCCGTCGCAATTGGTTTGCCAGGCAGCAATGAGCCATGCGCCAATGTGTGAACACCAAGTGATCGTGGTCTACAATTGTGCATTGGCGGAGCCTGGCCCAGCACAGGCAAATGTGTACTAGGGCCTTTCCAGTTGCATGCCTGTCTTGCCGTGTGTCACCAGCCTAAAGGGGCCTCTACACATTTGCCCATGCTGGGCCAGGCTCCGCCAATTCACAATTGTAGACCACGATCACTTGGTGTTCATACATTGGCGCATGGCTCATTGCTGCCTGGCAAACCAATTGCGACGGACGTCGAAGTAATTACGGCTGCGGCTATTTACTTTGAACGATCAGATTTGATTCAAACTTTGCACACCTGTCAAAGGTCGATGACAATGCAATAATATGAAAAAAAAAATATATATAGTATAAAAAATTAAAAAAAAACGCTTTTATAACTAATTGAACTAAAAAGTTAAAAATAAAACTGTAATAATCAATTGAAAAATTTATATTATTGTACAAAAAGCGTGGGGGGCTTGATTTTGATTGTTGTAAATATTTTATCAATAGTTTATTATATCTGAAGTTATTATAAAAAGCACCCTACGCTTTTTTGTACAATAATATAAATTTTTCAATTGATTATTACAGTTTTATTTTTAACTTTTTAGTTCAATTAGTTATAAAAGCGTTTTTTTTTTAGTTTTTAAACTATAGGTAATTTATTCTATACTGTTTACAAGTATTACAGAACGCAACACAAAAGTGCTTTATCCCGGTCAGCGGCCGGTGACGAACTGAACATTGGCCGATTGTGTAAACACCACAGGCCAGGCTACGCCACGATTCCTTTGAAGTGTGCCCAAAAAACCGACAACTCCCCGATTGCGCGCCATGCTTGACAAATGTCCGCCAACATATACCAATACCCCCTGTACACATTGGCGTTGGCCTGTAGTGGGCCAGCGTGGGCAAATGTGTAGAGACCCCTTAACTTACATACACCCACCCACTAGTATAGCTAGGTACCTACTATCTATCCGTCCCTAAGTAGGTACCTATAGATTACTTGGCTTACTATGTTCGCCTAGGATCTAAATTCCCATCTCGACATGTGAAAATACCACCTAAGCAGGTAGCTACTAGCGAGCGACTTCATACACACAAAGCTTTCCGCGATCCTAATCGACGAATCGACGCAGCGCACAGCAAAAGTTAGTTAAGCATAAACAATATTTTATTAACGTCGCTTCAACCTTATCCTCTTGGATCTTAGGCTACATTTAGCTATAAATGGCAAAAAAGTAAGTATCCATAACAAACAAAAAACAACACAAAATTAAAAAGAAACTCGTGCAGAACATAGTGCTGCCAACTAATGGGGTTTCCGCATAAAGTCGGGGGGTTTTGGTCTCCAGGGTGAATTTTGTGGGGACAAATTAATATTTTGGCGATTTTTCTAAATTATCAGTCAGATAATCTGAATCCATCACCTATAGATTAGGCAATGGATAGCTCCTATACCCTACCACTCTCTCTAGACTGTAAATTAGCAGTGAATCCCAGGGTTGCCCTGATAAATTCTTTGAAACAAATTTGATTATTTCACAGAAGAACATTCTGGATCCTGACAGGGTATTCAAAATCATTTTTAAATTATAGTTATCCAAAATCAATCTTTGTATAAAATTGATTATTCTAGAGGCTAGAAAACATTCTGCTCTAGAAAACTTTGGCAAAATGTTGAATTTGTAGAAGAAAAATCCATATGTGAAAAGGTTAGACATTGATTTCGAAACTTTTGCCTCCCCCTCTTTTTTGTGAGTAGGGGAGCTTGGACGGAATTGATGGAAGTGGGTGGTTGTACCCACTTCCATCAATTCCGTCCAAGCTCCCCTACTCACAGCACAGCAGGAGACCGAGGAGTATCTACCACCACAACGGGGAGACCTAGCTGGCGGTGATAGAAATACGGATTAATAAATTATTAGTGTGGTTTTCTGGTGTGAGTTTTTCGATATCACTTTATGCTAATCTTTTTTTCGGGGAAGTAAAACGTAGTTAGTAGGGTGTTCTTCTGTACTTTAATAATGTAGTTATGCAATTAATGGGTTTTTTTATATATTTTAATTGTTTAGTAGGGATATTCGTAGCCATCAGTCAGGCAACACTAGTGCCAGGCGCGCCAAAAACAACAGGTGTTCGTGCCGTGCGCGATGATTTGTTTTTCGGCGCTCTTATATTTACGCAATATTCACCACGGCATGTTTATCAAAACTTTTTTTTAATTTTTGATTGTACTTTCTGGGTTAAAGTTTTCTGTAATATTCCACTATCTTTCTTTATTCTTTCTTTGTAAGCTTAATTACGTTTAATCTCACTGCATTTATCTATCATCGAATTTTAATTAAAGCTTTCATCATTTTATAATAATAAGTTGATGATACACACTAGCAAACATTTAGCAAACATTTTTTTTACGGAACTCAAATCTTCTCCTACCTTGGCTTCAATTATGTAAAAAAATAAAAAATGGGTGGTTCTTACGACAGGGATAGGGTGATGATGATGTTAGATTTCGTGACTCTAAGATATTTTCGAATTACAGATACGCTAGTAGTTACTATGATGGCACGGTAACGTCACAGAATAGATAATAGTTAGTATCAAGCATCTTACGGCCGGCGTTTTTCGTGACTGTACTATACATATGTACCTATTATAGATTTTATGAACTAGCGGCCGCCCGCGGCAGGCTTTGCCCGCTTAGTAGTGGTCATTGCTAACATCCATCCTGTGGAATGTTTGTTTTATTTACCTGCATGATTTTGTAGATCTACTGCATTTAGTTAGGTATTATGAATAAGGTAGGCAAGGCACTGAGGGCTGGTTTCCGCAAGGTTTCTAGTTGGCCCTTTTTGCGTGGCGCTTGACACCAACGTGTTGCTCGAAATGTCACGCCGGTTTCCTCACGATGTTTTACTGGCATAGTGCACACACATTTTTCTACAGAAAAACTACTTGGTACACGACTGGATTTGAACCCATGACCTTATGCGGATCGGACGGCGGGTCCGCTACGTCTAGACCACCAGTGCTCTCTGCCAACGAGCTTACCTGATGGTGGATTCAGAGGAGCTGGTAATCATTATAATCATATATGTAGGTAGGCGTTCTGTGGGAAAATGGGACTTCTCAGCAAATAGGTGGGTTACTTATAGGTACTTAGGTAGGTAACTTATCATCATCATTATTATTATTATTAAAAGCCTGTTGTGTCCCACTGCAGAGCAAAGGCCTCCCTCCCTTCTCTCCATTCATCTCTTGTTTGGGCTACTGTGGATCATCATCATTATTATAAATTGTACAGATTTGTATTTTTGTAAGGAATAAACTCAAAAACTACTGGACTGATAAACTTCTTTTGCCACTATAATGCTGAATTATCCCCGAATAACATAGTTACATTATACCTAGTTCGAGCAAATGAAACCTACAGGAAATGAGTCTCTTTCACCAATAACTCTGCATTTGCAGTTCAGTAACTACTGAGTAGTTCGACTGGTGGGTGGTACAAGACAAAGGAAATGAAATATATTTATTTGCAAGAAGTATGGTACAACTATTAGATTATAGGGTATGTAAAAAAGCGTATACATATACTTTGTCGGAGAACAATATACAAAATTCAAACAAAAAGTAGAAAATATAAGTTTAATTAAAATGAATCAGTGTGTCAGAATAATAACAATAATCAATTCAGAATAATAATTCATAAAGAAAATAGAAAATAATTTATATGAAATCTTTAACGCTATGAAAACATTGATACAACATTGAAGATATCTTTAGTAGGTAGTTACTTCATCACGCACATCTACCTAATTATACTTCATTCACAATCTGACTTCACACACTTTTGGCAGGGTTTTAAACACACATCACAAACCCACTAAAGTCTGGTCTACCACTTTCTAGCGCTAAGTTTGACACACATCTTCAGCCCACTGAAGATTAAAGCCCACGAGGTGTCTGGCATGTGGCAGAAGTGTCCAGCCCTGAAGAATTAAAAGTTCTTCTCATTAGTGATGACTGCCCAGTTCTATTGCGTAGGAGTTGCTTAGGAGCGGTTGGTTCCCAACGCTGCTGGAGGCATTGGAGTCGTCTGTGCTGTAGGAAATGGTAAATACTCTTCAGATGATAATAATAAGACAGATCATTAATTACCGATGCTGTTGCAGCCATCGCATTTCTGTCCTATTTATTATTCCGGTGGATTTTATTTCGTAAATAGTAGCTCGCATCTCGAAATAGCCTAGCAAGAATTATAGAACAGTAGCAAGCAGAAGCAAGCATGACATTGACCTCTTGACATTTGACAGTTGAGATGTCAGATTTGACAGTTGAAATATAAGATTTACGCACACAAATGTAGATATACATACGTATACGCACACGAAGTATGTAGATTCATGATACGCACACATAAACCATAGAAATCTGCTTCTTCTTTTTTCGTGAAAATAAGATCGGCCTTTGTTTTTGTATGTGCTAGACGCGAGATTAAAAACTGCAACTGAAGCATTTTACAAGCACAACATTATTACATACCTATTTAATAAGCACGTATTCTTCGGTATTTGAGTAGAAACCTGACATTGTTGTTTGACTGGCAGAGCAATACTGTAGTGAAATGGAACCAACATCTCCTTGGAAAAGACCAAGCGAAGTCATGCAGATGCACAAGTTGAAAAAGCGAAAAAAAGCTTTACAGGTAAGCTTTCATGAGGTTTGTAACGATTGAGCTAATGCGAGTTTTTTTGTATGCAATGATGTTTTGGTAAGCAAACTTTATCAGTAGTTCTAAAACTAGTGAAAATAGTCTATTGTAAGTGTATTGTAATATTGTCATCAGGAACAGATTGCCTACTGAAGTACTTATTTTTTTTTAAATACAGGTTACTAAGCATTGGGCTGCCATCACACCTGATGGGCAGTGAGGATGTAGCCTAAGATTGAGCATGCTTAGCTATTTATAAGCCACCTTTTCACTCTTGTCTTAGAGCGCTGGTGGCCTAATGGTAACGGCCCTGTCTGCGATCCTAAGGTCGTGGGTTCAAATCCACTCGTGTATCAATGAGTTTTTCTGTCGAAAAATTTATGTGCACTATGCCAGTACTCTCAAAACGGTGAAGGAAAACCTCGTCAGGAAACCGGCGTGTTGTAGAACCTAAAAAAGTTCGAGCAACATGTGTCAAGGGTCACGCAAAAAGGGCTCACCAGCGGCCTACTTGCGGAAAAACCTGCCCGCACATCAAGTGCGCATGATAAACTATAAACTAGCTATGTTTATGTTTTTTTGTTGGCAGGAACGCATGAGACAACCCTCCTGTTCAGTAAGTGAGGAAACTACCAACCAGAAACCAATTGATTTAGATTTCTCCAGGCTCCTCGATGGGGATAAGAGAAAAAATCCATTTTCCAAGTAAGTGCTTCACTTTAACTCACTATTTATTGGGGATAGTAATAGGTATTTATGGTTAATACATGCATACATAAAATCAAGCCTCTTTGCCATTGGGGTAGGCATAGATTATGGATGTCCACTTGAACAATCCTGATATACCTACCTCATAACATACCTAACAAGTGAACATAAAAAACTTGTCAAACAAGCTATGGCCAAACTGCTCAACTAATTTTGATGAAATTTCTATGGGACCATCTGGAACCTTTCAGATAAACATTTTTTTTTAAATCGGCTCATAGGTGGCGAAAATTTGGGATAGCAAAAATAAATTGAGAACCTCGTTTTTTATTTGAAGTCGGTTAAAAATAAAAAGGTATCATAATTCTTAGGAACAGCTCACAGCCAAGTAAGAAAGCTAAGTTAGAAGATGGTTTGCTGGACGAGTCAAGTGATAAGACCCTGTTCGCACTTCTCAAGCTGCCGGCCAAACTGCTAGAGAAACCTCCGCAGGATGTTGACACTGAGAAACTATCTACATTCTCCAATTTATTACAAAAGTTCACAGCCGATCATACTGTAGAAGTAAGTAGAATTAATTTTTACAAATAATATTGGAGTACAAAAACAAAAAATCTGCATGTGGCCTAGTTTTAGCACTAACAACTTCTTCTTCTTCCTGCCCTTATCCCACTTTATGTGGGGTCGGCACAACATGTCTTCCTTTTCCATTCCCCTCTGTCAGCCTTCATCTCTGCATTCACTCCTCTCTAATCCAGTTCATCTTTCACACAGTTCACCACATGTCATGTTTTACCACCAACAACTATAAAATTATTTTCCCAATGCTTATAAATATAACTTTAAAAAGCTCAACCTATTTATATACACATGCTTTTAAAGTGTTTAACGATGCTAGTTAGTTTAAAATCAAAACTTAAACTATAATAAATAAATAATAAATAGCATAATCAAGAATCAAATTATTTTTATTATAACTTTGAATTACATAGAATATTATAGAATACAAATTTATTTTACGCCAAGGTGATATATTACAAATAACAAAATAAGAATACTTAAAAAAACTAGAGGTACAATGGACGGTCTTATCGCTAAGAGCGATCTCTTAGACAACCTTTGGCTGGAAAGAACATATTGCAAGAGTATGGACAGTTAATTTGTCATGTTACATAACTTACAGCACATTGTTGAGAAGAAATACAAGCATTTGCCCATTGACTGGGCGTTAAAAACCAAATTAAGACTGATGTCCTCCAAACCATTTGCCTGGTCATTGAAGCTGAAAGCTTGTGAAGAGGCGTCAGGAATCACCGGGTGAGCTTGAGCATTCTTAGAATACTATACATTATAACATTCAGACAGATAACAAACATCTGTGTTCACCACACAAATATTAGTTCTCGGTGGGGATCGAACCCACGACCATGGCGCAGAAGGCAGAGCTATCTACTCATCTGCGTGGCCAGTCAAATATTAAATAAATATATAATAAATAAATAAATATTACAGACAATCCACACAACACTATCTAGCCCCAAACTAAGCAGAGCTTGTACTTTGAGAACGAGATAGCTGAAACATACATTGACACATTTTTTTTACAATATAACACCCAGACAGAGAACAAAAATCTGTGTTCACCACACCAATATTTGTTCTCGGTGGGGAAAAAAACTCTGGTGTTTTCCCCCTCACTAGATTCGTTCGCTGCCTCGACACAACTACCTCACCAACCCTCGACACGTCACCTCGCGCTCGTTTCCACCAAAGCTGCCTGTACTGGCAACACCCGCACTTGCCGTGGCTAGATCTGTTCCCGCGCGCGGCTGGCAAGGTGGCCGCGACTGGCTTCCTGGCTGCCAATGAGGAGGTCAAGCTAGCGCTGCACAGGGAGTGGACTGAGAGCTTTCGATCACTCTTTCAGGTATGTACCTATGAGAACTGCGTGGGCAACAAAGCATTTTGTATAAAAAAAATAAGTACGCCTAAAAGACATGTTTTCGAACTTTTTTGGTTCGTTAATAACATTTTTTTTATGTATATATATGTACATAATAGACTATACTTTGACCACGATCTCATCTGATGGTAAGCGATGATGTAGCAAGACAGTCTAGAAGACACCTATTCGAACTTCGACGCTCTTCATAATCTTAATTTCCTTCACAGTTGTTACGAGCGCTTCATTGTCCGTATTTCTACGTATGTGCGAACACATTCACGTGTTTATTCCGTGCGGCCGGCATATGCGGCGTATCGGAACCTAGCGCACTCATCGCGCCCACTACTAGGGGGTTCCGACAGACGCTAAGACAGGAAGGTAATTCAAAGTCAAATATATATTCCAACCAATAATCAAACCAATAATATATTATGTCGACTGGCCTCTCAGCTCAGTTGGTAATAGCTCTGCCTTCTGAGCCGTAGGTCGTGGGTTCGATCCCCACCGAGAACAAATATTTGTGTGGTGAATACAGATGTCTGGGTGTTATATTGTATTCTAAGTATGTATTTACAAAAAAATATATGTATACAAGGTGTATCTAAATATGTGTACTATGCGAAGGTGGGGGGTTTCAGACCACAATGGTGATCAGTTGTGGGGGGGAGATAATTAAAAATTCCTATTTTCAGTTTCCCATACAAAAATATTTAATTTCATAATGCCTAAATAAATTGACAACCCTATCCTTGTAACCCCTTGACCCCTTGACCTACTACCTCTGTAGGTCTACTTCTACTACCTACTACCTCTGTAGCTGAGTTTAGGGTTGTCACTTTGTATAAAGTCAGCTGTTCATGTTGAAACTTCGTTGCAGTTTTTTTCAGAGATACCAATCGAAGTTCGAAAAGTCGTTGAACAAAAGTTGTTCCCCGGGGGGTGGAAATTCACCCCCCTTCAGGATAGTACACATATTTTGATACACGTTGTATAGTAAGTATTATATAAGCTATCTGGCTCTGCTTAGTTTAGGGCTAGATAGATAGTGTTGTGTGAATTGTCTATAATATTTATTATTTATTTATACTTCCAATCCATTTTCGCTATACCAACGCAAGTTGGATTATCGATATAATCAAATCAAAAACACAGGGTGGAAATGGATTACCCTGGCTCATTATCGTGGTAAATAAACAAACATGAAGGAGGCTTATACCCAGCAGGTGAAATTTGAATATACAGGGTTATTGGTAATTATATAAGAAACCAGTTAAGGGCTCCTTCTTTACATCTTAACAAACAATATTTGTTCTACGACTTTTGCCAAAAATCAATACACTTCCCAAAAAAAATATTTTATGTTTTTGTTACACTTTTTAGCTCTGTACAGCGTTGACGTTTCATGGTAATGACCAGTGACCGGAGTAGCATCGCGACCCCGCACTGCACGCCCCTTTCATTGAGATTGCCGCGCGCCGCGCCACGGGGCATAGTTATAATTATTTAGAGTGACAAGTTTGTTATTTTTAGTTTTGTATGGAAAAAAAAATTAACGAATTATTGAAAGTCGTAGAACAAAAGTTGTTTGTTATGATGAACAGAAGGAGCTCTTAACTGGTTTCTTATATAATTACCAATAACCCTGTAGATGACATACATCATTTTGCTCACCAATATATTTGGTCACGAATTATGTATATAAGAATAACAATCATTTATTGTAAAAAACTGTGTAAAAAAGATCTTAAAAGTTATTTTTATTTTTTATAAATTACTAGACGTGAGTCCCGGCGTTGCCCGGGTAGTCTTAATCTAGAATCTAGATCATTCTAGAATATTTAAAAACATTCTGTCCTAGAATACATTAGCAAAATGTAGAATTTGTAAAAAAATCTTTATGTAATACCTAGAATCCTTCCTCCTCCTCCTCGATAAATGGACTATCCAACACAAAAATATTTTTTAAATTCGGACCAGCAGTTCCTGAGATGGCGAGTGATAGGGGAGAATGGAAGAAAAAGACATGTTGTGCCGACCCCACCTAGTGGGATAAGGGTAGGAAGAAGAAGAAGAAGAAGTTCCCGAGATTAGCGCGCAGCCAAACAAACCCTTCAGCTTTATAATATTAGTATTGATTTTATTTTCTATATTTTTAATTTTATATACCTAGGAACATTCCAAGTTCATCCAAATCTGTACAGCTACTATGGGGATATTGGAACAAATATTTTCGCATCCGCCCTTTTTGCATTTTTGCATTTGTGCACGGCAACAATTTCTTTAACGAAGTTCACGATTTTTTTTCCTTAGATGTGGAATTCACAATGCCTCTGCGACCTGAGATTAAAACAAGACTGAATAATTCGGAGGAACAGCCGAAAAACGCATCGTTCGATAGCTGTTACGACACTATGGACGAGAGGACTGACCCAACTATGGCAAGTAGAGTGGTTTTCTTAAAATATTGAAAATTTATCATTGACTTCAAAACTTAGATCGAGGGACGGTAGATATCCACAAAGGGTATGCGCCAATTTATTATTTGAACTACTTCTGGCTATCCACCTCAGACCAAGGATTTTAAGTATGTAGATTCATGCCTCAGACATCCTTAGAGTGTCTTGAAGTTTCATTATTTGGTACATGCTAAAAGGTTTTTCATTGCTATTAAAATTTGACCCAAACGTATTAGGAGATGGTGAAATGAAAATGAACCCCTATACTTTAAATTCCTAAGCCCGAATTCTGTAGTGGTGACTTTTACCCAGCATTATTGGAAGGAATGAGGTTAGAATAATAAATTTTAGCTTATAGACTGACTAGGTTTATGTTCTGTTTATAGGAAGAGGAAGACGAAGAGGACCCTGGCCAGTTCCTCACCCAACTGGGACTAGAGACGGAAGTCATCAAGAGGATAAACGTAACGCAGGTACATTTCCACCTTATCACCGCCTTGCCAGTAAAGTTGAAGAGCATAGAAGTTTTTGTGGCAAGGCTTGGAGCCAATTGGTTGGAGTCAGGAATTGTCTCTGCTCAAAATTTATCAAACTTATCCCCGAATACTGAAACGCAACTCAGATTTAAGCACGTCTCAAGCGACGAATATTTGACAGTTTTCAATGAAAATCTGTCAAATATTCGTCGCTTGAGACGTGCTTAAATCTGAGTTGCGTTTCAGTATTCGGGGGTTAGCGATAAAAGTGCTCTAGCCAAGCTTCATTCAAGTTCTCGTGTACATAGTATACTTTTAGGCTCTTGCTTACGAGTAGCGATAAGACTGCTCTAGCTAAGCTGCATTCAAGTTCTCTCGTACCTACTTACTCTTTGGCTCGGTCTTACGAGTGAGTTCTGCTTGGCTAGACATAATAGGCCACGGAAATAGTCTTTATTGCAAAAAAACTTAAAATTACATGTACAAAAGGTGGGCTTAATGGTATAAGCATTTTCTACCTGCCAACCTTCGGAGTAGAGAATGGCTTCTTTACTGTCCCGCCACGGAACCGAGGCGAATCAACGTGATTATCATCAGGTAGACAACAAACCTGTTAGCCTAAGCCACAGTAAATAAAAAAAAAACATGTTTCCAGGCCCGAATAGCAAATAGCACAGAAAGCAGCGTGGACAGCGCCGCGGAATCCCTCGTCCTAGTCCGCGGCGCCGACGCACAGGCCTTATTCAACTTCCTACTCAACTGCAAGAGTATCGTGAGCCCCACGGGACCCTTCGCGGGAGTGCCGCCTACGTTACTGGCGCCCACGGCTTTCCACGGAGGGACGCTGCAATCCTTGAAGGTAAAGTTTAGTATAGTTGACGTCACAGCTCAGTTAGTAGTTCTGCCTTGCCTTCCACTCGTTGTTCATGAAATAAATGTACATATTATTATAATTTACTATTGCGAATTTAAACTACAGCACAGGAGGCAAGTAAGAGGAAAAAAACAAAAAATTAAGCCTGTCCTTAAATCGACGGAACCACATTTAGATCTAGTTGGCTTGCCTAGCCCCTATACCATCCTCCAGCACTTAGGTGGCTTCAGGACATGGTTGATATGCAATAGCATATTTTTACAACGGTAACGGCAACGGTATAACACGTATAGAGATGGGTTTTTGCCTGGGCATTTATGGACGTATTGAGTAAATGCCGAGTAAGCGTCCATTTACGCCCAGTAAACGTCCCAAAACAGGGCGGATATATTTTTATTGTAAAATATCGCAAAATTCACAAATTATTACACAATGCTAAGTTCTAATGACTAAAAAGGTTTTTTAAGTTAATCTATAATCATCATCAGGCTGAAGAAGTCCACTGCTGGACAAAGGCCTCCCCTACACATTTCCAGGAAGAACGATTCTGAGCTCTTTCCATCCACCGGCTTCCCGCGATCTTAACAATGTCGTCGGTCCATCTGGTGGGTGGGTGCCCTACTTTTCGTCTTCCGGTTCGTGGTCGCCATTCGAGAACCTTTATTCCCCAACGGTTGTCGGTTCTTCGAGCTATATGACCTGCCCATTGCCACTTCAATTTACTAATTCAAAGAGCTATGTAGGTGACCTTGGTTCTTCTACGGATATCCTCATTTCTGATTCTATCATGTAGTGAAACTCCCAGCATAGCTCTCTCTATATATAGCTCGTTGCGCGACTTTGAGCTTGTGTACGAGGCCAATAGTTAGCGACCACGTCTCAGTTCCGTAAGTCATCACTGGCAACAAGCACTGATTAAAGACTTTTGTCTTGAGGCTTTGCGGTACCTGCGACGAGAAGATGTGGCGCAATTTCCCGACGCTGCCCATCTGAGTTGGATTCGTCGGCTGACCTCTTTGTCGAAGTTGGCTCTACCTAATTGGATCGTCTGACCCAAATTAACATGAGCATTAGACATGATTTTTGTCTTGCTCATGTTCATTTTTAGACCCACCTGTTGGGAGACAATATAAAGGTCTCTGAGGATTGATGTGCCTAAATCTTCCAGCGACTCCGCCATTATGACTACTTAGTCATAATGGGCAGTCGACGGCAAATCGAAGGTGAGTGATGAATTCGCCGTTGATGTTAATGCCATACCTTGTCCGTCCTGGACACGAGCTTGAAAATATCCTCCAGTGCCGAGGTGAACAGTTTCGGAGATATGACATCTCCCTGTCTCACCCCTTTTTGCATGTGGATTGGCTTTGTACTCTGATCCTGAAGTTGGATAGACATTGAGGCATTCCTGTTGATACATATCAACTCTTTGATATACCGTTATCCAATTTGACACCGCTGGAGCGACTGTAGCACTGCCCAGGTTTCGACTGAATCGAAAGCTTTCTCATAGTCTACAAACGCTAAGCAAAGTGGCCGATTAAATTCCTCAGTCTTCTGTATAATCTGCCGTAGCGTGTGGATGTAGTCTATGGTGCTAAAGCCTGTCCGGAACCCGGCTTGTTCGGGAGGCTGAAAGTCATTGAACCATCGAGCAAGACGATTGGTAACTCGAAAACAGCTTATAGACGTGGCTAAGCAGAGAGATGGGCCTATAGTTCTTTAAGAGGGTGTTATTACCCTTCTTGGAGAAGAGCACCACTAAGCTCCTGCCCCACGCTTCAGGCATCGTACCCTCAGGGATGACAGAATTAAAAAGCTTCTGAATAACCTCAAGTATCGGCGTTCCACCCGCTTTCAGAAGTTCTGTCGTTATTACGACTTCCCGCGGTGTCTTGTTACTCTTAAGCTGCTTGAGAGCCGTTCGGATCTCGTATAGGCTGACGAAAGTAGCGACTTCCTAAGTCAACTGAATAGCGGCTGTGCAAAAGCTTTTTGTAGATGGGAAGAGATATCACTTTTCTGATATCAATAGGAAGAGTGTTGTGTGTTGAGTGTACAACACACAACACTGTATTCCTGCAAAAACGAATAGGCAACCACTTAAGCTTATTACAAAAATCGGAAACATGGTCATATTTGCGTAAACCAAATATGAACCTAATAGAGAAGCAATAGTCAAGCATCAACTTCTACATCCAGAATATTTGAATTTTTCCCGACTTCATTATGATAGTACAGTATGGATTTAAGAAAGAGAATACAGCTGGGTTGGGCGGTATTTTTTTTGACTGGCCTCTAGCTCAGTTGGTAGTAGCTCTGCCTTCTGCGCCGTAGGTCGTGGGTTCGATCCCCACCGAGAACAAATATTTGTGTGGTGAACATAAATGTTTGTTCTCTGTCTGGGTGTTATATTGTATTCTAAGTATGTATTTACAAAAAAAAATGTATTCATGTATTATATCAGCTATCTGGTTCCCATATTACAAGCTCTGCTTAGTTTGGAGCTGGGTAGTGTTGTGTGAATTGTCCACAATATTTATTTATTTATTTGGGAAACTTCGTCAGGTCTTCTAGTAACCCATCCAATAGTGCTCAAAAACAAAAGCCAGTGCGTCCTACCAGTTATAATAACACGTGGAAACTGACGGGTCCATAAATTAAAAGTCGCTCAAAAAGCTATGGTTAAGGCTATGCTCGGAGTCTCTCTCAGAGACAGGATCTGGAACGAGGTAATTCGATAGAGGACCAAAGTTGTCAACATAGCCCAAAGAACTAGCAAGCTCAAGTGGCAGTGGGCCGGTCATGATTCGAAGAACCGATAATGGTATCAATTCTGTTGTTTACGATCTGTCTAGTTAAACTAGCCTAAAATTTTCTAATTTAGTTATGAAAATCTTATAAGCTATTCTGTTATCGCATTTTACTAAATTTAAAAGGTGTCTATGACACCTCTAAACTTGTTCTAAATTAAGTTCACAGATAACATAAACATTTGTCATTTCATGCATCTTGGCACTACTCGACGCTAGATGGCGCTCTATTTACACTATTTTTACGGGTTTTTTGTATCTGTGGGTAGCTAAACTTCAAATCATCGACATGTAAATAAATCTAAGTAGTCTGTGAAATAAATAAATTCAACAACTCAACTTTTCTCAAAGAAGAAAAATTACAAAATGCAGCAGCCTACTGACCGCCCCCGATCCCGAAAAAGAACAAATACTAGACAAAAAGGATGGCCGTTCCACCAGGAACGGCTTTTGGCTAATAAGTTGATTGCACGAGGTACGTAGGATTTGTTTTATTGGTTCTGAAATAGGTATAATTAATGATTTATACTTACCTAGCTACACACTTCAGTGATTTGATTGTTGTATGTCCGGTTTTCAGGTAACCAAGCTGATAGAGCAATAATAGAATTTTATGGGATGCTGGCGGGGGAGCTGAATGCTTTTGGCTGAAGCCGGACTGCTGAAGAGTGGCAGCATGTAAGTTATTTCATCCACCTACTAATATTATAAAGAGGAAAGATTTGATTGTTTGTTTTCCGATAGTAAATCTAGCAAGTGATATCCAACAAAACCCATAAACGAACTGGGGTTACCGCGGTAACCAAAAGTGCCCCTAGCGAGTTCTTTGATAAGCTTGGTTTCTCCATACAAAATTGTGGCATACGATAGACGTGAGGCGTCAGGCACCTGCACACCGAAACTAGCGGTAACCCCACTGTCCATTGCTCGAAGAGTTTAGGTGTGCGTTGCAAGCTTTAAAGTGTAGACGCAGGGTCGAGCATGTTTGTAGATAGCCATAGCTTGGATTAAGTATGCTCATAGAGCATGTAACAGTGTGTGTAGGTACTTGCCTATAGGCTATATTCTATTAAAAAAATATGAATCCTTGGGGTAAAAAAATATTGTGAGTTTGTGGCGTTGTAGTGTTTATCTCTGGATGTTCTGAACCGATTTTAAAAATTATTTTACCAGTAGAAAGCCACGTTTAAACCAAGCCATTAATTTTAAACCAACTTTTTATGCAGTTTTTGTCCTTCTGTTGTCCTTCTAATTGAAACTAATATTTCTTTCCACAGATTTGGAGTATATGGGTGGCAAAAGTGAAGGGTAAGGCCAGGAAGGTCGGTACCGGCTTCAATGGTACTGTAAGAAGCCCGGCAGGGGCAGACCTCGCGGAGGAAGATAAAGAAAATCCTCCAGTGGCTACTTGATATAAAATACGGTCCTGTTTTATCTGATTCCACACCGCTGTCTGTCATACTCTATGTATAACGCATGTTGTTTGGTTATATTAGTTACTATGATTTAATATTCGATGTATGACCTATTTGTTTCCACCAGCCTAATGCTCCTGTATTGATTAAAAAAATATGAAAGTGAGAGTTTATTATTCTTTGTCGTATTATACGTGCTTCATGGAGGAAATCTATGTCGTGCTCCTCTTCCTCGACTCCATCATCTTGTTCAAGCACTATGTCTTCATCCCTATCTGCAATCACAGAATACATCTTATTAGAGAAGGAATAGTAGGTAGGTAAAGCATAGTTCTATTTATATTTGATTCACGAGATAATAATTTTGGCTGCCTTTTCTGGTTAATAATGCAGACAACGATGGCGATGCAGACATTTCTTCTTCAGCCGGCCGATTGTCCACTATGTTTCTTGCTCATAAGTGGCAGGCGTTATAGTTACTGTACAAACTATGGCGGGGCTTCTATATTTGCAGCCACTACAACCAGCTTCCATGATTTTTTGAGTTTGATTGCGTTTCGTCCACAAATTCACAACAACCATACAACAAAACTTTAGTCAGCACCTAGTAACGTGTCGCCTAAATTTAGATTGACGTTTCTAAAATTAAGCGCAAATTACCTAAAATATTGTACAACCGAATAGCAAAATGACGGATTTACGTGTTTTTTGACTAAATTGAGTAACTATCCTAATTTTAGAGCTGTCACTCTAAATTTAAGTTTACGATGCTGCCAACAGAATAGGAATAACAATTTTACGAAATTTTAGCTCGGAATTAGCTAAATTTTAGGATTTCTAAACAACAGAATTGATGCCAATGTGAAGACCACGTTTAGACAAACGTAGTGTAGGATGCCTCAGATTAGATGGAGCGACGACTTATGCAGAGTGGCGGGCAGCAACTTGATAGGAAGAGCCAAACCGAACCCTGGGCTCAGTGGCGCGCCATGGGAGTGACCTATGTCCAGCAGTGGACTGCAAAAGGTTGATGATGATAACGATAGTGACAGCGATTAGCAGGCACGAATCACGAATACCTACCATGTGCGGTAAAATGTTGATTTAAATAATACCGACCGACTGTGATTCTGCTGATAATTCTGTAATTTGGCAACAAATACATTTTTTATTTTCAGTAAGTTCCTCCTTTTTGGTCAATTACTATTTGTTCTAATATTAAAATGGTTTAAACAGGTACATCTTACGAATACTCAATGAAAAAGTCTGATTTTGGCTAATTAGAGTTTCCGCCCTGATTTTGGACATTTAAAAGGACGTTAATTCGTTTTTGCCCTATTTGTCCAGTTTATGGCCTTTTTGCCCAACTGGGTTTAAACCCTCTGCCCATCTCTAAACACGTATAATGTAACTTGCGATAGGTTCGCGAATTTATGTAATTTGAGAATTGATGCCACGACCATTTCACCATACTTAGGTCTCCTTTGAACTGTGATTAAAATTACTATAAACCCATAAACCGATTGTTTGAGCAACGGCCTTCCTCCATTTCCGCCAGTCACTACCATCGTGCTAACTCAGGTCAAAATAAACTAACCCATATATTTTGCAGGTGCGAGAGAACACAATACATTCGGACAGCAAGAAGTACTACTCGATAGAGGTCCGCGGGCCTATCCTGCCCACAGCCATCCACACCCTCTTCAATGTGCTGAAGAGTAGTTCTGCGGCGCAGTTCAGCGGCACCTTCGCGCACCATCAACCCACGCTGGCATTCTCTTACGCAGCTAAGAGTATAGCACAAGGTATAGCAACATACAATAGGCTCATAACTGATCCCCAGACAGACGGTGGTTTGGTATTCAGACTCGTGCGAATAGATAGATAACACTTTATTGTTCACCACCCAAAAATACAGGACATAAAAGGTAAACAATTAGGCAAAACAATGGGTGACCTTATAGTTCAAAGCGATCTCTTCCAGGCAACCTTGGCATGGAAGAAATAACGAATTACACTGACTACGACATTAAGATTACATTAATTCTTCATGTTCATAAGTAGCTTGACAGTATTTTTTACAGAATTTAAAAATGGTTTTGCATTAGCTCCAATTATAAGTATACCAAAGATTTTGCTAGTTTCATTCATAGACTTTATTTACTTTGACTGAGCTCGGGTGGATAAGTTTATGTTTTTTTTCAGTTATCATCTCAGGGTGTTATCATCAGTTTCTCAACCCATAGTCCATGTTATAGTCTTCCTGTCGTTTGTTTCAGATGGGAATACAAAAGAGAACGAACCAAATCACTTC
Source organism: Thera britannica (assembly GCA_939531255.2). Classification (NCBI taxonomy): domain Eukaryota; kingdom Metazoa; phylum Arthropoda; class Insecta; order Lepidoptera; family Geometridae; genus Thera; species Thera britannica. Next base: position 3,306,952 of record OW618041.2, on the reverse strand, counting down.
GCCAAAGCCTTCAACAAAGAGAACCTATCAGATTGCGGCATCACCGACAGCATGCTGCAACTCTTCTGTTCCGCCGACCCCGCCGCCGTCCAAACGCTGGATAGCGTCAAATATAATACTGAAGACGACACGTATACGTGGTGATATTTATTGTACCTTATTTAGTATAGGATCCCTAGAAGAAGGACCTTCACCGAGCTGGTTATGTAATGAAACGTATTTTATATTAAATTAAACATGCTAATAAATATATTCTATATGGGTTGCCTATCAAATTTCAGTCCAGGATATGATTAATTAATAATTAAAAAAAAATAATGTTTTTTTAACTTTCCACCGGTTTGTTTATTAGACAAATTCTATACCAATCGAAAGTATAGACCCCATAGAATATGCAAACGTTAGGTTGCCTATTTTTTTCCGGTCACAACTCTCGGGTAGCCAGGTATAAACAGGAAAATCGATACTAGCATTTTGCACCGGTATGTTTATTGAATAAAAATACTGGGGTCTATACTTTCAATTGGTATAAAAATTGGTTTAATAAACAAACCAGTGGAAAGTTTAATTTTTTTTTTTTTATTATTAATTAAACATAATTATCCTGGACTGAAATTTGATAGGCAACCCATATAGAATATATTTATTGGCATGTTTAATTATATATAAAATACGTTTCATTAAATAACCAGCTCGGTGAAGGTCCTTCTTCTAGGGATCTTAGACTAATTGAATTGTGATTGAATCATTGAATAAATACTCTTGTACCAAGTCTGCTGTTATTAATATCTATCATGTCAAAGTAAGTCTGAAAGAGCTTGATGGACTCGTTAAAATCCCTAGGTACTTTTTCCTAGCCTGTTTAGTCCCGCTGCTGGGTAAAGGCCTCCCCCCTTAGGCCCTAGTAACAGTAGTCTCTTGTCCCTGACTTCTCTATCCTGGCTAAATTATAAGTCCATAGACAACAAAGACTTAATTGGAGAAAACTGTTTCAAAACCCCAACAATTCTAAATTTAGAGGAAGAGAGAAGAAAAAAAACATCGGAGTTTGTTTACTTAAACGTATTGATTTATTTCATTTTTGGTAAATTAAAATAAAGATTTATCATAAGTCCACAATCACTTACACAATAAACAGATTCATACAGATCAGGATGAAATAAATAGTGTGAGAGTCCTGTTTCATTTGTAATTATTATAATGTCAACTAAAAATACCGGCACTAATCACTATAAGTTATCACTTCAAAGTTCAAACCCAAGGTAGAAGACGAGTCTTGGAAAGCTTACATCTAAAATATTCATCTATGTGACCATTTATCCGCTCACTAAAACAAAACAATACAAATTTAATATTAATCTAGGTCTTACAACTAACAATTGAGCTCGACATAAATAGAAGTGCGAAACCTTTGCTAGACGTGCACAATTTTAGAACAATTACTATTACAGTAGAATGAAGCAAAACGTTACATTATTGCTGAATGATCCAAATCTATTAAAATTTACCTGCGCGCGTGTAGGTAGAGACGAATATTATTACCGAGGGCTTATGATTTCTGAAAGTGAAAACAGACAGCGTTAGCAAGGATCATATTATTTATAGCTCGAGATAATCACTTTCAAACTGTGAGGAATCTCTCTTAGCTTAGTCAGAAACCATGTGGTGTAGGAAATGTGCCTACTTTCATGTAAATAACCGCATGGTAAATACATTTGCCTCTGATGCTGTGATAATATGAGTCATCATCATCTCAGCCTGATAAAGTATACTAGACATAGGCCTTCCCCATAGATTTGATAGAAAATGTGTTATTAGCTAATCAGCATCACTCACTACATCTGGCCGGCGGATCGGTGGTAATATCTAGGGGATGCTGCTAGTTCCTTTTATCGTTCCCTTAGTCGCCTCTTACGGAGAGAGTTTCACAAATATTTGCTGTTGTGTTATAGACCTATTTATTTGAAGACGCTTAGCAATTTAAGGTACACGCTATACAAGAGACAAAGAGCAAAGAGCTGCAAAACGGTCCTGACTTAGCGTGACGTTAGTTGACTAGCAACTCCAAACAGTATATACATCAATAAATCAGAAAGTGTGTATAGTTACATTAGAGGAAGGCGTCGCAGCGGGCTGTCCCGGCACGGAGTACTGCGGCCGGAAGTTGGAGAAGTTGGCGGCAGCGGCGGCGGCCGGCGCGAACCCACCCAGGGAGCCACCGCCGCCGAACCCGGCTGGGAACTGCGCCATTTGTGCTGCAACACAAACACACGCATCAGATAACATGACACAAACTGCAAGCAATACACAGTAGACAGCATTCGAACGAGACAGAGGGGAACGTCGCAACGACCCCCCACCCGCCATGCAAAAAGAACCCACTTGTGGCCTACTTGCGGAAACATGTCCACTCATCAAGTACCAAGTAAGGGACTTGGTACTTGATAAGCAGACGGATGAAGTTGTTGTATTATTATGTTAGAGCCATTTCAAATGGCAAAAAAAACTCTTGAGATTGGCGAGCTGTGGTTGGCGTTTCTACAAAATCGAAGAAGACTACGATTTTGTAATACGCGGTTATCTGTTGATATGAAATTAATAAATAAAAGTCAATCACATAACCCCAAGAGGATTGTGATGGAGAATTAGAAAAGGAAGGCATAAAAGGCTTATCAGCTTTTTGCTAATACTGTAAAATTAAATTATTAATTTAGTCGAGACTTTATTGGCTGGCACATCATTTGAAAGCAGGGCAACAACACTACATAAATTAATTAAGAATAAATTAAGACAACGCAACTAGAATTGGATGGAACCAAACACTTGCGGCAGAAATGTTCTCGAGTTCCGGAAAGCGCTAAATCGAATAGATAAATATTACTAAGTACTAACCGGCGGGCACAGGGTTCCCGGCGGTGGCAGCGAGACGGGACAGGATAGATCGCTCTGACATCTGCAGGCGTTGTGCTACGGGCGGAATGCGCGCCAACGTCGCCGGCAGACGAGACACGTCCGACTTCATGTCGGATAGCAACTCCTCCAGCTGGTTCAGCACCTGGAATAAACATAAACATAATTTATATCCTTATTAAATAGTACAATTTCCTTGTAACCCTTAAGGCTAAACTTATATGTTAGACAGTAAGCTACTTAAAACTAGACCTTACATTTCAAAGAATACAATATTATGATGAAACCATAGACAAACCAAGGTGTAAATAGGTACCGTTTGGGAATCGTTTATTCTAAAACGCACATGTTACACTGTTGACTCTGTTAAATTTACATGCATACTAGGGCAATAAATATACTGAATACCGAGTACATCTATTTTCAGTTTCTTATGTGGGTATGTTTCTGACTACCCTCCCAAAGATAATTTCATAAACTATTTTATTTAGGAGGGTAGTCAGAAATATACACTACATTGCTATATTAAAAACGAACGGTGATTGACGGTTTCAGACCGAAAGTTTCGTAAAAATTCGTGCAACTAGTTCTACATCTACAATTTATTTATTTAATTGAGCGGGGTTTTATATTTTCTTTATAACAAACTTAAAAAAATTAGAAGGTCCTTATTTCGGTTGCATTTTTTCAAATTACGTAAACTGAAACTAGGATTTCTTTTTTCAGTGCATTAATTAGGACGCTTTGGGAACGGGCCTTGCTATGCACTGCCATGCGTCATCAACTTGCGGCATACAGATGTTCAGCCTCACGTGCCAGTAATTCTTACTTAAAAAATACTTTAACCACGCTTCGAAAGAACTAGTGACATGATAGGTTACCTTGTGCAAGACAGCGTTGGCCGGCTTGTTCCCTGCCAGCGACTCCTTGCTAAGATGCTGGTGCGACTCCGCGAGACACTCAACTTCGGCGAAACGCGCGTTCAGCGACATCGCCGGATGGTTCGGATCTTGCGTCAGGTTCAAGTACGCAGCTCTGCGTAGTTGTTCCTCGATCACTAACGCTTGTTCTAGTAGCTGGGGACAAATGATGAGCCACATTATTTGTAAGATTTTTATCACAATCTGTGGGGTGCTTGCGTATCTTTTATTGTAATGAAAACTCAGTCGCAACTGTCAGTTTGAAATTATTTTGAACTTCGATTGCAATTAAAAACAAATTGAAAAAAATATGTATAAATATTCTATCAGCTATCTGGTTCCTATAGCACAAGCTCTGCTTAGTTTGCGGCTGGATAGTGCCGTGTGGATTGTCTATTTATTTATTGAAACAAAACTTATCATTGACAAGCAACGATTGAGATAGCGAAAAAGAACATCGCTTTGTAAAACTAGTATGGCATTAGATAGATAGTGGTGGAAAAATGATGGTAACAAGATTATGTGATCGCTGTTCCTTGTTATTATCAAACTTTTGATTGCAACAGAAACGCACAATCGCCCAGCTGAGCTATAATGGAGCTTTTTATTACATATTCGCTATATCTTATTGCAGTTTTTGTGTAGAAAAAAAAAACTTATGTCTGGAATCTCGACACAGCTTTTAAAATACCCAGATTTCAATATTATGAAGTCTGGTCTATACCCGGATTTCCATATCATGACTGGCTCCCAGAGATGCCTGTCATAGGATTTTCAAAGGCCCCTACATTTTATTTGGCTACTTCCTGCATGATCAGATCAATCACAAAATGGGCTAGTTAAGTGTAGAATGGTGGAATGACCTACCCATATGAATACAGGCAACAAACTTTAGATCCGTTTTCAACGGATTGTGCACAGAGTACATAAGAGAACACACTCGTGCCAGTGTTAAAGTAACAAATATACTCACATTCTAAAGGTTCATAGTAGGCCCATGGACAAAAAGGTAACATTAACATTTTATTTACATGTTTTAAAGCAATTTCTGTATTTGAAAAAAGTTTTTGTTTGTTTTCACATTGATTTGTTTTTTTTCTAAAGGGGTAAGAAATGAGATGTTTAATGTTTGAGTAAAAAAAAGCTAGAAGCAATAGTCACCTTGAAACGCCTCGCCAGAAATTTATTCTTGATCTCCAAGAAGTTTCCTTTGCCCACGTCCATTTTAAACGGCTCATTGATGATGGCAAAACGGAGATCGTTCTGTATGTCTTGCCAGCGTCCGTAGCCGTGTGTGACGATGCCAGCCAGTAGCCAGTAGTCGTGTCGTCTGTGCCAGATCTCGTATTCCCTGCCAGGCGCTGCGGCGCGCTCTTCGTTCAGCCAGAGTGTGTGGAGTTCAGTGAACCCGCCGTCTGCTATGTTGAACATGAACTTGCGACGCTCCACTTTGAGATCCTCTTCCTCTTTTACGAGTACTACGTCATCATCGTCTTCGTCCTGTGAAAGATAATCAAATTAGTTTTAAAAACTCTCAGTAAATTGATAAAATGCAATTTTTTCTTAAATCAAATTCGATCAATTTTTAGATAAATAATAAATGATTACCTTCTTTTCATCCTTAGGTTTGATGGAGCTGTCTAAATCCTTCTCAAGCTTAATATTGTCCTTCTTGTCAACTTCTTTGTCATCTTCTTTAGCCTTATCCAAGTCTTTGTCATCTGCTGGTGCTTTCTTTTCCTCCTCAACTTCTGCCGGTTCCTCCTTTACTATCGGATCTTCGTCAACCGACATACGTCTATCCGGCTCTTTCTCCTTAGGTTCCTCGATCTCCTTAGGCAGTTCTTTTTCCTCAGGTTCCACTTCTTCTCTGACGTCACTCGTGTCCATTGGTTCTGGTTTGTCCTTATCATCTGCTTTGGCTTCGCTCTTCACCTCGGCTTTGTCTTCTTTTGCGGGTTCATCCGCCGACCCTGGTTCTTTCACTAGCGTAGGGGCGGGGGATGGAGCGGCGGAGTTGATGGGGGTTGTGCTAGATGGGGCGGGGCTGGCCGTAGCGCTTTCCCCAGCGGCATTCTTCACAGGTTCGACCGGCTTGCGGACTAACTCCGGCATACTGTAATAACCGTTGATGTGTTCGAACTCTTGCACCTTCTTTCTGATGAGGCTCATTACGCCGATTCTCGTCAAGACGTGCTGGCGCGATAATCCCTCGCGCGGGACTCCATCTGCGAAGGATTCCGCGTTGTCAGCGCCCGGCTCGCAGAGATGCCGCATAAACAACGAGACGTAAGCCTTGAAGTTTCGTTCGGATTTCCCTCTGAGATCTCTGACTAGCCACTGCGAGTTGAACGCGTCCTGCGGCGGCATGCCGTACCGCATGATAGCGTTGAGGAATGACTTCCTTTGGCGTGCGTTGAAGCCGAGCACCTCCATGTTTCCTCCGACTCGGGCCAACAGCGGCGGCAGCGGACGGTCGCGTTCCTCACGACGCTCGAGCCTCCGCTTGCTGCGCCGACTGAGCAGATCTCCATTATCATTCTTCTCATCGAAGTCGTCATCTTCTTTGTCATCCTCGCTGTTCTGTGAGAAGTCGGAATTATAGTCGGATCCGTTTTCTTGCCAGGTGGAGTCCTCGCGGTTCTCCGTCTGCGCGACGCTGCCATCATTGTAGTTGACCTGCTTGCGCACTCGCTTGCCTTTGCCCAGCGTCCTAGCTTGGTCTTCTTGGTGTTGCTCGTAGTGATGCCGGAGTAGTTTGATCCAGTACGCGGGGTCGGTGTTCTCGGCTTCCTGCTTGATGATCTCCGTGTCGACTTCCTCCTCTCCGTCTCCTTCCTTCGTGGAGTAGCTGGCGACCTTGAACGAGCTGAGATACTCGTTAGCCCACGATTCCTTCGATTCAATACCTTCCTTGGACCGATCGAGCAGATCGCCGACCGCTCGGTCGTCGTAGTGGATAGCCTCCTCCTTGCCATCGTCCTCTTTGAACAGCTCTTCCGTCCCGAATCGCAGAATGTCATCCAGTTCCTGTTTGGTAAAGTTAGCACCCTTTCCACCCATTCCAGGACGCACCACCAAATGTGTCAACATCATTTTCCTCTTGGCAACTTGGGTGACTCGCTCCTCCACACTGTTGCGCGTCACGAATCGATAGATCATGACCTTGTTCGCCTGACCGATTCGATGAGCGCGAGAGAAGGCCTGGATGTCGTTGTGGGGATTCCAATCGGAGTCATAAATGATGACGGTGTCAGCGGTCGCCAAGTTGATACCCAATCCTCCGGCCCTCGTAGACAAAAGGAACACGAACTGCTGCGCGCCCGGAGCGTTGAACCTATCTATAGCCTCTTGTCGAATGCTGCCCGTGATACCACCGTCGATCCTTTCGTACTTGTAACCTTCACCCTCCAAGAAGTCTTCAAGGATATCCAACATTTTCGTCATCTGCGAGAAGATAAGTACTCTGTGGCCTTGCCCTTTGAGGAGCTTCAACATTTTCGACAACAGAACTAGTTTTCCGGAGGCTTTGACGAGAGCTTGAGTGTCGTAGTTGCCGTGAGGGCCGAGCGGAGCCTCCTCGGCCGCGACCGGGAACAGGTAAGGGTGGTTGCAGCACTTCTTCAGATCCATCATCACGTTAAGAAGAGAGACTGTCTGCCCGCCGCTTTTAGGATTCAGAGCTTCGTAGTTCCTCGTCAGAATGTACTTGTAGTACTTCTTCTGCATGGGGGAAAGCTCCACTCGGACAATAAATTCTGATTTAGTGGGCATGTTCTTCAATACGTCTGCCTTGAGACGCCGCAGCATGTGCGGGCCAAGCATCTCGTGAAGTCTCTTCACTTGCTCCTCCTTAGAAACGTCCGCGAATTCGTTTTGGAAGGCGGCGAGGTCGCAGAACTTTTCTTTGTTCAAGAAGTTCAGGAGATGGAATAACTCCTCCAAGTTGTTTTGTAGTGGCGTACCAGTGAGGAGAAGCTTGTAGCTAATATTATAACCAGCTAACAGCCTGAAGAATTTGGATTGATTGGACTTCAGCCTGTGGGCTTCATCTACAACTAACACGGCCCAGTCTATGGAGCCGAGACATGTCGCGTCAATCGATACCAACTCGTAAGACGTGAGCAGAACGTTGAATTTCACTGAAGATTTGATTTTCGACGGTCGTCCCCCTCTGTTGGAGGTATCGTCAAAAGTCATTTCATTTTCTCTGATTACCGCTCTAGAATCCTTGTCGCCGACGTAAGTTATGCAGTATAAATCAGGTGCCCACAGTTCGAATTCTCGTTCCCAATTGATGACAGTCGACAGAGGAACAGATACTAAGAAAGGTCCCTTGCAGTGTCCCTCCTTGAACAGAGAGTTTAGGAATGTGACTGTTTGGATAGTTTTCCCCAGCCCCATCTCGTCTGCCAGGATGGTATCGATGCCGTTGCCCCAGGAATACCGCAGCCAGTTGAGACCTTCTAACTGGTAAGGATGGAGTTGCATGCCAGTTTCGTACACAAATGCCGGTTGATCGTCGTATTTCTTGTTGAGGTTTGAGAGAGGGCGGTCTGGCGGTGGATTGTACTTCCTGTTCCTGAACTGGATGCCTCCGCTGTCATCATCTTCGATGATGTCGCGGTTCTTGGACTTGCGACCTGGCTTCTTGCCTTTACCCTTGGATTTGCCTTCCGATGTCATGTAAGTACGCATATCCTAAAACAAAAATAATAGTTTAGACTTTCGTCCAATGCATTATAGTGGTTTCATTGGTGGCCTAGTATTAGCGACCCGCAACCGGCGGCACCAATAATTTTTTCTCGCCAAAAATGTATGTTCACTATGCCAGTATTCTCAAACGTCGTCGTGAGAAAACCGGCCAATCGTAGAACCTAAAAAGTTCGAAAACATGACCCGATAAGTCTATTGCCATCTCTATTTGTTGACATGAAAGTGACAGCGACAAAGAGACTTTTAGCAAACCGTTAAAAAGTATCCGGCATTATGAATGAGTAGGTATATCTATGAATAGTTTACCTGATAATATTCAACAGCGTTTTTCAATCCGTTGATATCTTCGTGTTCTGACTCCCAAGTGGCCTGATCGTACGAGAGATCACGCCATTTCACTAGGAAATATGTCGTGCCATCTCGACCTGTGCGATGGTTGATGACGCGGTGAACTACTAACCATTCGGGTTTTACTCCATACCTGTAAAAGTTACATGAATTTGTGATGTAAACAAATCTAGTTCTGTTTTAGCTTTAAAATGTTTTTTTTTATAGGGTCGATGAATAATATTTCGGCAAGAGATAGAGTAACTAAGTAACACGCAACGTATTTTAAACAAACTTCAAAAAATCGAGGAGGCAATCAATGCAGCTGTATTTTTTTTGTTCTTTTTTTCATTTTTTGACGTGATAACGTCTTATAAATCGATGGAGCCGGCTGCACGCACGAAAAAACATGACTCATGCGTCGTTACGTCGTTTCGTCGTTCCATTTACCTGAGCCCGAGCCCGGGTCGGGTAATGGGTAAGGGTAAATGAGGGTAAGGGTAAATGAGGGTAAGGGTAAATGAGCGTAAGGGTAAATGAGGGTAAGGGTAAGGGTTCGGTCGGGTTCCGGGTCCGGGTCCGAGAGATCGAGTCCGAGTCCGAGTCCGCGAGTCCGCGAGTATTTTCTTATGACGTTATCACGTTCAACTATCGTCAGTAAACCGACTTTACAGACAACCGATTTTTTTTAACTAAATTATGTTAGATTCGTTTCATTATCTGGCGTAGCTCAAATCAGCCGTTAATGATAAATTAACACGACACGACATCTATATAAGTCCGCGTCATCAAAGATTTTGTCTTCTCCTAGGACTCGGCAGGACAATGTCGACTAGTGTCATAAAAATCCTTACCGATAGAACTTTTCCTCCAGCATCTTCTCATCAGTATCCTGGTCTCCTAGCTTCTGATCCCTCAGCCGTTTGAGTCGACTGTCTCTCTCATCCAGCGGCTCTTCCAGTTTAGGCGGCTCTTCGGGATCTGACTTCCGCATGTAGTAACGGTACATCAGAGGGTGGAATACGTCGAGCTGTGGAGTAGATTCGTCTTTATTTATAAGGGATTAGGTGCTTTATATTCGACAAAGCTCGAAAGAGTTTTAGACCATAAGCTCACAGTCTTTTTGATTGAAACGGTTACTAATGCTACAAATACCTAATAAAGATATCACAAAGTTGGCTGATAAAAAAATCTCATCCTCTCAGATCTTTTTTGTACAATCTTATAATTTTTTGAGAATTTATAAGAGGGATTTTAAAATGAATCATACCGCAATAAAAAAACAACGATTTAAAACATTTCATTACTAGCGGCCGCCCACGGCTTTTCTCGCCCTGTTCCAGATACTTTTTCGGGATAAAAGTATCCTATATCCTATATCCGTCTCCTGGTCGCCTGGTCGCCAATTCGCTTCAGCCGTTCTTAAGTTATAAATAGTGTTAATAACACGACTTTCTTTTATATATTTACACAGATATGTTTTCTCCTGGCTCACCTGTAGTTCTGATATCCAGCTGCAATGCCAGTAGGACTGCTCGAGCCATTTGACGAAGAATTCTCGTTGTCGTGGCGCTTTGTTTTTAGTCGGCTGCTCTTTCCAACGCCACGTCAGAATCTTAGCCACTTTACCATCTAGCGGAGGACACTGGAAGACATCATTCATACATTTTATTAACCAACATAAAAAAACAAACCAAGGTTAGGGATTGATCGTTCGCGTAAAGCTTTTTCCAAGCTAACTTTTGGGGTTGAATTAACAAAAATCCTTTCATATTAAACACAGTACACACCCTCCAAAGGCTGTGCGTTGAGTTGAGTGGAGTCATGCGAAGACCTTGGCGTGAGTGACTGACATACAAAAATATAGTAAAAATATTGTGACTGGTGGTTTAGTGGTAGCGGCCCCGCTTTCCGATCCGAAGTTCGTGGGTTCAAATCCAATGAGTTTTTATGTCGAAAAATGTATGTTCACTATGCACTATGTATGTTGTACTCTCAAAACGATGAAGGAAAACATCGTGAGAAAGCCGGCGTATACAAAGGTCACGCAAAAAGGGCCCGCCTGCGGCCTACTAGCGGAAATACCAGCCCGCACATCAAGTGCGGATAATAAATTTGCCGATTGTGACTAATGATACGAGTATATGGGTAAGATCGGTGGGTAAAATAGAAGGTGTACAGAATGATGCTCACACTACATCGCGGACATTTCCAGTCTCCGTCCGGCACCTCATCGAGCGGTGGGTTCAGGCAGAAGCGATGGTAAGCCGACGGACACGAGTCACAGCAAAGCAGCTCACCGCCGTCTTTGCACACTCTGCAACAGATAACAGAATAATACTTATTTTTTCAATAACAAATTGCCGGCGTAAAGCGGCCCAGTTCAAATGGGACCGGGCGGGACATGTCGCCCGATAAATGGACAAACCTGCAGGCCGATCATGTTACTTTTGTTGCAATGGTTTCAATCAAAATCTTATTGAAACTGTCAATTTGCGATCACGTATTAGTTCGAAAATTGAGTTTCAATAAGATTTTGATTGAAACCATTGCAACAAAAGTTACATGATCGGCCTGCAGGTAACTTCGTGGCAATCAGACGGATGGCGAGTCTGCAGTCTTTCGAGTGAGGATGGTGGGACAGAGACGGTTGGAATTAATTTGTGGGGGACCTTGGCCAGTATGACCCAAAAGGTGGGGACCTTCTGGGTCATACTGACCTTTGAACACATCCAAGTATTCAAGTGCTAGTTCGGAAAAAAAAAATCGTATTTTTTAAAGTCGTTGAAGAAACGTGATTCTCCAAGACGTGTGTGATAGTATATATTAGAGGCGTCTGGATTATCCTCATGCCAGAAGACGTTACCTGCAGAACTCCTGATGCTCATCATCATCGTCCTGGTCCTGGTTGCCCTCGGCCTCGCAGTGCGGACACGACCAGCGTCCCTCCGGAGTCTCCTCCAGCTCGGGCTCCAGACACACCAAGTGGTAAGCGCGAGGACATGTGTCGCAGAGGATAATCTCACCTCCTTGTTGGCACACCTAGCAGAAAGATTAATAATATATTATTGAACCTGCCATGTTACGACTGGGGAACTATCAACTGTGAAATAAAGAGTAAAAATCATCACTTCATCAAATGGTACACTTGTACATCGAACTTCTAGCAAGTCACGCACGTTAGGAATGCAAAACCTTTAGGCTTACAGGATTTTAGACTAGAGTACAGAAACACAGCGATACTGTTTTCAATGATTGTCAAAAATGTTCAAAAATATAGGCCTAATAAAAAAGTCGGTGGACGAAGGGATCAGAATCGCTCTTCTAGGAAGGACCTTTATTTGTTACAAAATTATAGTTTAAAAAACTAAAAAAAAACGCTTTTCTAACTAATTGAACTAAAAAGTAAAAATAAAACTGTAATAATCAATTGAAAAATTTATATTATTGTACAAAAAAGAGTGGGGTGCTTTTTATAATAACTTCAGATATAATAAACTATTGATAAAATATTTACAACAATCAAAATCAAGCACCCCACGCTTTTTTTGTACAATAATATATATTTTTAAATTGATTATTACAGTTTTATTTTTAACTTTTTAGATCAATTAGTTACTCTCAAAACGGTGAAGGAAAATATCGTGAGGAAACCGGCGTGACGTAGAAAATAGAAACTAAAAAAGTTCGAGCAACACGCGTCAAGCGTCACGCAAAAAGGACCCGCCAGCGTCCTACTTGCGGAAACCAGTCCGCACACCAACTGCGGATGATGAATTTGCCAATTTACAGAGGTTTTTTTTATTTTTTTGTTAATGGCACCTTACCTCACAATAGTCTTGGTGCTCATGTTCCCCCTCTGCGCCGTCGGGGAACTTATTTGTTGTCTTCAATTTATTCTTCTTCTTTTTGGTCTTGTTGCCGATCTTTGTTTTAGCTTTTTTCCTGGGAAGCTGTAATTCATAAACATAATAATATTAACGACAAAAACTAAACTCACTGCTCTACCATTGAAAGGTTATGTAATAATATAGCATCTTCTGCGTTTCATAGCAAGAAGTTTGTGATACAAACTAAACACAATGCAACACATGTATGTGACATCCCTTTAGCTAAAACAAACGTAGAATTGATGTCAAACCGGAGAGAACCACTTATCTGAATAAAGTATTGCCAACTTAAAGTTACTACCTTCCCAAAAAATCAACCAAAGATTACATGAAGCGGAAATACCCAATAGCCTCCATAATTTGCCCATATTTATAGAAAGTACCATGCATTGTACACCAAGTTTCTTTTAGAACTTTTGTAAAATACGACCAGAAGGGCAAGTTCCACTTCATTTACAACATTTCGTCTACGAAATGTTGTTTTCGCTTCGCCTATTTGTCTCTCTCTATTGTATGGAGAAAGATGAGACAGCTAAAATACGTTACGTAGAAACGATCGAAACGAGATATTGTCCTATCAATTTTCCATAGAAAAGAGAGACATGCTCACACGAAAGCAATATTTGGTAGACGAAATGTGGTAGCAAAACTCCGACTTCGGCTACAGTAGAGGAGCAAACAAATTTTGCCAGATTTGTCAGTTTCAGTCAGTTCTAGGTATGATTGTTTTGTTTACCGGAGGAGCATTCTCGTCGATTGGCACGGGTTCTTCAGGTGGCGCGGCGACCGTTGGCTCTGGTTTGGGCTCTTCTGCTTCCGCCAGCATTTGCTCGAACTCCGCATCCGAATCGGAATTGACGCCGGCACTGCCTTCTTGGTCTTCCTCCTAGTATCACAAAGAAGACAAGTTTTAGTCAAAATTACAACTGTTTTATTTTTAGACTAGCTTATGCGCATTTTGGGAACAAAAGCATACCTCTCACGAATGTTTCTTTTTATATACAACTAAGTTGACAATCAAGCATACGGCCCACCTGAAGGGTAGCGGTTACCGTAGCCTATGGACGCCTGCAATACCAGAGGCATCACAAGCGCGTTGCCGACCCTTTAAAACTTTTAAAACGCCCTTTTTAGGGTTCCGTAGCCAAATGGCAAAAACGGAACCCTTATAGATTCGTCATGTCTGTCTGTCTGTCTGTCTGTCTGTCTGTCTGTCTGTCCGGCCGTGTCACAGCCATTTTTCTCCGAAACCATAAAAGTTAGACTGATGAAAGTTGGTGAGTAGATGTATTCTGTGAACCGCATTAAGGTTTTTACACAAAAATAGAAAAAAAACTATAAATTTTGGGGGTCCCCATACTTGAAACTGAAACTCAAAAAATTTTTTTCATCGAACCCATACGTGTGGGGTATCTATGAATAGGTCTTCAAAAATGATGTTGAGGTTTATAATATAGTTTTTTTCTAAACTGAATAGTTTGCGCGAGAGACACTTCCAAAGTGGAAAAAAGTTGGTCCCCCCCCCTCTAACTTCTAAAGTAAGAGAATGATAATACTTTAAAAAATATATGTTGTACATTACTATGTAAACTTTCAACGATATTTGGTTTGAACGAGATCTAGTCAGTAGTTTTTTTTTATACGTCATAAACGGAAACTCAAAAAATTTTTTTTCATCAAACCCATACGTGTGGGGTATCTATGAATAGGTCTTCAAAAATGATGTTGAGGTTTCTAATATAGTTTTTTTCTAAACTGAATAGTTTGCGCGAGAGACACTTCCAAAGTGGAAAAAAGTTGGTCCCCCCCCTCTAACTTCTAAAGTAAGAGAATGATAATACTAAAAAAAATATATGTTGTACATTACTATGTAAACTTTCAACGATATTTGATTTGAACGAGATCTAGTCAGTAGTTTTTTTTTTATACGTCATAAACCGTAAACCGCAATTTATCTTTCAACGAACTACAGGAACCTTATTATGTTACATCAAGTAACATATATAAAGGTTCTTGTAGTTCGTCGTGCTACGGAACCCTTCATGGGCGAGTCCGACTCGCACTTGGCTGCTTTTTTTAAGAACCCCATGCTGATACAATTTAAGAGCTCCACAACCTTATTTTATCCCTGTCTCACGTCATGGGTGTGAGCTTGTGATTGTTGTTTACTATCTGGGTGGGGGGTGAATCGAGCAAATCACCGCGCACAGGCCTAAATAGCACTTGCAATCTTATGAAATGATAAAAAGATGTAGTAACAAAAAAATCTAAACATATTTCAAATAAAAATAAACAAAAACGCTCACGATTGTACTCCCAGGCTCAGTAGTCCCTCAGATCTCTAAGCCATGGATAAAAAATTAACAAAAAATGAGATGGTGCAACTCACACTGATACTCACGCTGCTAGTTCGTTTACGTTTGCTGAACTTAATCTTAAGCGTGGGTACTTTAGGCTTGCGGCCCGGCTTGGCGCGCGGGGTAGAGCTGGTTGTGTGCTTGGGCTTGCGGCCGCGCTTGCGAGGCGCTGTGATCCCTTCGTCACTGCCTTCTTCCTCAGGCTCTTCTTCTTCTGGCTCTTCGATTGCTTCTTCGTTCTGAGGAATGATAAGCTTATGTTTGGGGAAGTTCGTAGCGACAGTCTAAATACCTGCAGGCCGATCATGTAACTTTTGTTGCAATGGTTTCAATCAAAATCTTATTGAAACTGTCAGTTTGCGATCACGTATTAGTTCGAAAATTGACAGTTTCAATAAGATTTTGATTGAAACCATTGCAATAAAAGCTACATGATTGGTCTGCTGGACTTGCTATAAATAAAAACTTTTTTGCCGTAACTTGGCAAGGATGGACAATGACAGGACTAATTTTAAGCTCTATTATAACATGATGCAACACTATGTGGGAAAGTTCAAAGCCAACTACAGAGTTTACTTGTGTTAATTTCACTTGTTCACTCAAGCATTTTTTGAAATTTTGCTAACATCAGTTGCTTACAAATAACTAGCTTCCGCTCACGGAATAGCTCGCTTAATAAAAAAATAACTTACAAGCTATTAAAGCTTATTAAGGTTGTTCGATTCCGATACAAACTGAATTTACACAACTATAGGCAAACGAAGTATAAATGTACACTGAAATAGCTGTAATATAATTTTACAGTGGTCTTTATTGCCGGCCAGTTAAATAAAGTTGCAGAAAACTGTAGGATAAAAGAAATATTAATAAAAAACCAAAAATGTAATTTTTTCGTCATTCTTTCTAACGGGTACTCGGCATTGAATACGTGAATGAGCTTAAAACATATGTCTCAAAATAGTCGTAAAAGTATGATAGTTCTTCTTCTGAAGCCCCGACTGCCACGACCAACGGCTACCACTCCAACTTTATATAACTGGCCGGTAATAAGGACCACTGTAAAAGCCTATTACAGCTATTTCAGTGTACATTAATACTTTATTCGCCCATAGTTGTGTAAATTAAGTTTGTATGGAAATCGTACCCCCTTAAAAGTAATATTTTTCCGAACTATATTACTTACTTTTAGTAATAACGTGACAAAACTAGTATTTTTAAATAGGAGAAAGAAACTACTGGCTCACGATGATGCTAAACTATTACTTACTTTGGACTCCTTAGGCGTTCGTCCGCGGCTTTTCGGCGCGTAGTCAGACGCCGTAGACGCGTTATCTTCTGATACAACGTTGGCAGAGCCCGGATTGCTGAGGTGCGGGTTCGTTTCACAGAACAGCCGCCATTTTGCCGCTACTAGCATCATCAATTTTGATACAGGGACCTGGTAATAAACAGCACACCAGTAAGTCTTGGGCGTCGGTATAACGGCGATAGTCTCGTGAGAGACTGGGGGGTCAGGTGCCGAATGAAAGACTCATAATCTATATGCATACCTATCTACCTACTAAATCTGTGTTTGTTGTGTTGCGTTTATTATACTAACATAGCTTATGATAGCCTGTAAGTTTTACTAACACAAATGGACCACATAGTTGTCTGATAAATAAATAAATAAATAATTATAACGTTCCCTACCCTGAACGATGGTTTCGGAACTCCAAAAAGACCACGTTAACACTTCGTAATAGGTATAATGCTATAATAATAATAATAATAATAATTTTATTTCAGAAAAAATCCAATTTGTTAGTAGCACACAAAACTAGAACTAATGTTAGTAAATGGCAATGACAAATTTTACATAATACAAAATATAATTATAATTACTGATATGTTGGATCCATACTTCAACAGTCACTCTTCTCACTTCTCACTGGGTCACTAAGTGGGCAACCGGTACCAGTTTTGCCATGCAGTGACTGAAGAAGTCTGAATCCAACCTATCAGCTACCACAGCTAGCATGCCGTTGGTGCTGCCGCGGATGCGGCTCATTAGCGACGCGGTTCTACTGCGCATGTTTGCGTAGAAGTCATCAATCCTGGCATCCGCGAACATGCCTGATGTATAAGTGAAGTTTAAAAAACTTAAGAAACAGACTTCATGGCTATGAAATTTCTATGGGACCAATCTGGAAGTAATGGCTTTAAGCAACTTTTTTGCTATAAGATATAAGTAAGCAAATTTTTGCTAATTACAGTGTTGGTAGGTATCTGTATCTACAAATGGTAATTGTTTTTTTTTCCGCGCCACCTTTCTAGTTTAGGAAACCATGTTGAAATAAGATTCATCTTCCAGATATTTTTTTAAATTGTCGCATAAATAGGTAAGGAGAAATTATCACAGAGTAAAAGAATTACGGAATAAAACGGCGAGATAAAGTACAATAAGGCAGTCGTGTATGGTAACACAAAGTTAAATAGGCTGAAAAAACTATGCACCATTTGTAAGTCTTACCTTTGGATTCTCTTTGACGATCATCGGACGTAAATGCTGCTGGAACAACTTGTAGGATGTCAAGTTCTCTAGATCAGCGTCTGTGTACTCAATGTCCACATCAGTGAGGGCAAATGACGAGCAGACCTC
Source organism: Thera britannica (assembly GCA_939531255.2). NCBI lineage: Eukaryota > Metazoa > Arthropoda > Insecta > Lepidoptera > Geometridae > Thera > Thera britannica. The sequence continues at coordinate 3,289,191 of OW618041.2, read as the reverse complement.
TTCTACGGTTGGCATACCTGCTGGAGATAATCAATCATGCACAATATTAATATCACTTCTTCTTATCGTGTCACTGGACCTTTAAAACCAGTGTGGTAAAAGGATTTTAAATGCACCTCAAAAAGGCTCCTTTCGTGCACTTGACATATGTTTTTCGAACTTTGTATAGGTACTACGACTTGCCGGTTTCCTCACGATGCTTTCCTTCACCGTTTGAGTACTAGCATAGTGCACATACATTTTTCGACAAAAGAACTCATTGGTACACAACCTTAGGATTAAAGGGCGGGGCTGCTACCACCAGGCCACCAGTCTTCTAGATATCACTCGAAAACAACAAACTTAGCTTTCAAATACCACAATTACCACTAATTGTTACTCTGCTCTGTGCTGTGTTTATGCGTGGTATGTCCCCAAAATAAATGTATTTTCTTTCTTTCTTACAAACCCACAAGCCCTTGTTTTTTGTACAGGAATTGCAAAAATTTGTCTTGATGAAATGATTCTAGTTGAATTATTACTAGCAGCCGCCCGCGGCTTCGCTCGCCCCGTTACCGTTCCCGTTGACAAAAACATATTTATTCACCTTTTAAACCTTCTCTGGACCTCCACAAATCATTCAAGACCAAAATCAGCCAAATCGATCCAGCCGTTCTCGAGTTTTAGCGAGACTAACGAACAGAAATTCATTTTTATATATTAAGAAGAATATTAAAACTTGTTATGAATTTAGAGAAAAGTAAGGGTCATGTATTTACCGGAGCCCGAGTCGGAAGCCACGGGCGTTGAGGGCGTGGTGCCGTGTTTGCTGGTGCGGCTCTTCCGGGACTTCTTGCTGGAAGACATCGCACTCAAGGCGTAGTCACTGTCACCTTCCGCCTCCATCTCTACTCCGAAGTCCTCATCCTGAAATAGCAGTTAATTAATAATGTTTAGTTATTTAAGAGGTGAGCGGACTGGTTTCCGCAAATCGGCCACTGACTTTACTACGTTCTTGAACTGTCAAGTTCTACTACATGCCGGTTTTCTCACGAAGTTTTCCTTCTGTAGTTTTTAGTTGTCCATGTAAAATAAAAGTACTTAGTACTCCAAATTAATGTAACTTTTATCCTGTTCCTAGTGAGGATTTTACTTATGATTCACACAAGTGGGAACAGCATGTCGTAGAACCTAAAAAGTTTGATATGTGTCAAGGACTTTAGGCCTACCACAAGCTCTGTCTGGCTCTGGTTTTGATTCTGTGTGAGTGTTGAATAAATAAATCCTATGTCGAAACATCACACACAGTATAATACACTGGTGAGCCCTCACACAGACTCAAAACCAGAGCCAGAGACAGAGCCAGACAGAGCCAGACAGAGCTGTGGTAGGCCTACTAATAGAGATAGCATATTTTAAACTAAATGGGCTTTGTAAAAAATGAAGAATTAATAAGCAAAACACAATAGAAAACATTTTTTTGTAGCCTTTGAACCAAGTTTATAAACTTCCATTGTCTCGGTAATTTAATAGTCATGGGTACTTTTAGGTACTTGGGTGTATTGGGATTATAAGGTACATTGAATGTAGATAGATATAAAGTTAGTCTAAGAGATGGATGGATTTTGTGAGAGATATTAGAAATTAGGAATTTTTAATTTTAGTTTATTTAAAAGCAGACTCAACAGATCTTTTGAAACTTATAATAAGTTTCACTGAATTGTGATAATGTTTGTAACAGACCATTCATTACGAAATTATTTTAATTGTTTGTTTTCATTGTTATAATTAAAAAACTTTTGAGTAGATATACACACCCACAGTACTAACCTATACATTAACAATATATTACTTTCTAATTAAGTACCTTCTCTTTTATTGACATAACAATAAAAGGGGTCACTCACCTCTTCACTCTCATTCTTTCGCTTCTTCTTTTTCTTTCTGCCCTTTTTGTCTTCACCTCTGGCCTTCCGCTTCTTTCCCTTCTTTTTCTTTCTGCCATCTTCTGGGGAGTAGTCCTCATCTTCCTATGCAAACAGATAAATTATTGGTAAAAAAAATTGTTTAAAATATTGAAGTGGTGAATTATGAAGTTAAATTGTTACCTTTGGAGGCACTTCATCACTCTCACCGGAGTTCTCATTCTGGCCTTCACCTTCCTCCACATCCTCATCACCTGTAAGTTGACAAACAGGTCACACCACTACATTGCACAAACAAAACACACCAGACCAGCATTCAGGAAATCTATCAACCAGCTTTTTTTTTCTCCCACGGGTGCACACCTCGCGCTAAGGTCACTAATCCCTTTGTTTGGCGGCGTCCATTTTGTTAAGTAGTAATGAGGGGATATCGCATGTTCTTTTCTGTCACAACCTGCCACTCAAAAATATTTACAACCATGAAACACCAAAACACCATTGTCGCACTTCTTAGATTGTTCTTCCTGAATCACGGGAACCGATACAATATACGAGCTCTGGAGAATCTTCAATCTCAAATGAAAAAAATCTAAATTTTTAATTGCATACCGCAAGTAAACACATGATACCGCTATTCGCGGCTTACCTATGACATACTAGCAAAATTGACCATTTACCTGCGAAAGAGCCGTCTACTTCATCATCAGATGCCATTTAGATCACGTTAGTACACAACCTGAGATAAGGTTTGAGATTTTGGTCTAGAAAAGATAAAGGACGCGCAGTTTTTGCGACAAATGGTAATTAATTCAGAAATTGATGCCGCCGTCACTAAGCGGTGCTCAAGATTTTCCTTCTCGCTCGCTCTCCACACTTTTGAAAGAAGAAAAAGAAATTCCAGGGTTGCTAGGAAATCGAAGATACTGCTACTATTTACTACCAAAGCAATAACCAACGCAACGGCTCCCTCAAAATTCAATTTATGATACGAATATGATTTTTTTATCGTTTTGAGTGAATGAGTCAAATTTTTATCCGATTTCAAAATAGGAGGAGATTCTGAATTCAGTTGCATTTTTTCCACGTTATAACTTTATCATTTATGAACTGCTTTGAACTATTCTGGCTCAACTCAGACTCCAGCATTGTTTCTGCATACGGACCTAGGTATACTTAATAAAAGTATAAGTTATCTTGGTCCATTCCTTTAACTTTTGACAGATCAAATAATGATGTCATAGTTAGTTTAATACATTACATGAATATGTGTGTACCGATAATAGTAGTATTTAATACAAAAAATTTGTGCCAAACCATTTTGGCAGAAAATAGTCTTGTTTTGAAATTTTTACTCAATTTCTATTAAATATTTGTTATTATATTAAATTATTATATTATGGGTCTCATGGACACCCACTTTTGTTAGATTTTTAAGGTTTAGTTTTAATTAGTTTTAGTTTTTTTTGTTAATATTATGAATTTTTGTTTTGTTGTTATAAAATTAATAAAAATATTTGTTTATTCTAAACCTGAATATAAATTTATGTTATAATGTATTTTATTATTTTACTAATATTAGATCTAATGACTAATATTTCGATGGAGGGACGAGCTGGCCTTTAATACCTCGAATACATCAAGACATTCCCGTTGCCACTCGTGTGGCCCGACATCTTGCCGGATGTATGTGCGCAAGTGTCGACGGCATCCAATGTGCGTTCATAGGAAGGGTGCGTTCACATTATGCCTGTACCCTTATTTTGAGTAGTTACTCGATCAGTTTGAACTAATTCGCCTAGGTGTCTCTATCTTTTGTTTGGAGAAATTATGAGATAACAATAATACGTTGCATAAAAACAACGAGAGACGAACGAAAAGGAAAAACTTCTTGCTTACTACACTAATTTTTTTAAACTACCAATTTGGAAGTTTTTAATTTAAACTGGCAAACCTCACCAGTAAGCCAACCTGAGAAAACCAACATAAACGAAGTGCGTTGAGCTCTCCAAAAAACCATCAAAGACAATACAATACAGACTGTCATGTCATTGATATGACAGTGACATAAGCGTCAGTGACTTACCCCCTCTATAAATGTCTGTCTTTCTGCCCGTACTCCCAGTGTGACCAGATTTAATATTTTAAAATATATTAATACTGAATCTGTTTTTGGTATTTTTTCTCGATTTTTTTAACATCAGTATTTTTAAAAGTATTCAAATTCAGAGAGGAGTGAGTGCAGAGATGGCGGCTTAAGAGGAGGTGTGCCGCTTGGACTGCCGACCCATGCACCAGTACCAGTATTGTAATAGACCCATGGCAGTTTAGTGGGTTAAGGCCTGCGCACACCTATAGAACGATCAGTGAAACGCTGTCAAAATCGCTGTCAGATTTGAGATTTGACAGCGATATTTGACAGCGTTTCACTGATCGCTACCGCCAGCGAACTAGGTGTGCGCAGGCCTTTATGGGCAGGAAGAAGAAGATGTTCTAACAGAAGGATGATCTGTGGTAGCGGTAGCTCGCTTGCCTTGCTCGCATCCTCTCGCACTCTCGCACACAGAACACATAAACTCAAGAGCTCTCGCATCACAATTTGATCTGTGACGTCAAGTTTGTTTTCATTTTTCAAAAACTCTATGTAAATCTGAAAATGGAATTTGCTTCGTAGTTCGTAATAATAATGTTTACAGAATGTTTAATTTAGCAGCTTATGAGGGCAGATTGAGAATTTCGTCAAGTCCAACAAATTATAGGTGTTTTAACTAATGATCTGAACTTTCGGTGTGTTTTCTTGTGAAGATGAATGCTCTATTGGATTATGGTTCATCATCAAACGATTCGGAAGACGATTCTGCTCAAAAAGAGTATGTAAATCATAATTACGCAAGATTTTAGCCAGTTGCCAATGGAAATGGATGTTATTGATTGATTGTATTTTCAAATTTTTAGGGCTTCCAAGGAAAGTGCTACACGGATGAAATTGCCCAAACCCAACCTTGAAGCGAGTTCCTTGCAATGTTCTGTGTTTTCCAATCCATTTGCTGAAGCAGAATTAGCAAAGTCTGCAATACTTGAAAAACATGTCAAAATGGTATAAGTTGACTTCCTATTTCTATGTTTTATGTTTCCCTCAGTTGTTTAGTCCTAGGTACCACATTATACCAAAAACTGTGCTTAATTGGGGGTTTAATTTTTTTTGGTTTAGTTGGCATGCTCTGAATCGAATTTTGCACATAATCGTCAAGTACATAGTCGATGACTGTAAGGTTCCAGGTAAAGATGGCACCCAGATGATCAACGGGAAGAAGATATGCTGGAACTACAGAAAAGGGAGATGTCGGTTTGGACACAACTGCAAGTATGCACATGACTCAGATATACAGAAGACTAAAGATGAAATAGAAGTTGACAAGAAGGTAATATTTATGTAAACATCTTATTTGAAATGAATCCATAGTATTGATGACTCAACTACACTAGACTTTTAGGGAATATCTCGACACAGCAATATCTAGACCCAAACGAAGCAAAAGCTTTACTTATCAGCTTTACTTATAAGCTATACTTATCAGATCTGATACAAACAACACAAATATTTATCCTCTATGGTTATAGAGCCCATAACATACAAAGTAGAGCTACTACACTACAGACAGCAGTGAGGCCTGCCTGTGCATGATTTTAGGTCTTGATGAAGTAACAAAGCGGCCTCTAATTCTAATTGATTTGGGGAAATAAGATCTGCACTGACGTCCTGTGATGGGGTGTATTGTGGGTGTAGCGGCCTGCAGAAGCTGATATACATATAATAAAATCATTATTTTTCCATTGCAGAAGTTAAAAACTGTGGTCTGTGAGAGTGCAGGTTCAGTATTAGCCACTGTACCACCCGTTGAAGAAAATACTGCATCTACAGATGACTCTCAATGGGAACGTGCAGGGCCAATGAGGAAGAAAAGACCAGGCTTGAGCCAAAATCTGGTTCCAGGAAAGAAAGTCTTGAACATTTATAAAAGAATGAAAATGAAAGATTCTCAGAAAAATAAATAATAAAAAAAATAAATGTCTTGTCTCTTCTAACATGTTTTTCTTTCAACTCACCACTATTAATCTGAAAAGGTAGGTACCTCATATTCAAAATTGTGGTTTGAAAGATCTCTACTCCAAGTAGACAATCCACCCAGAAAACGCAAGGCATTATGTGTGGCCATTGTCTGAACCATGTGGTTAAGAGGTCAATTATAAATTACCTAGTTATATTTAAATTACCTACCAAATAATCTATGGCATAGTAGGGAGGTATAAATAAAATAACAAACTACTCGCATTTTTCTTTATTCAAGAGTCAATGCAAAGTTCACAGACATGCAATTTAGAGATTTTGTCTGGAAAAGCTCCAAGCATGTAGCACCAAAAGACATTTGCAAATACATATTATTGTACGTACATTTTCAGCAAGTAGGTACCTAAATCTCCGTGCCAAACTGTTACACAATGTGAACATTATATTAACTTGGCATTAATTTATAAACAAATTTTCTCGTCTTTTGATGCAACTAGCTCGTAATAAAGAGTTAGTACATTTCCTGCCAACATAGCAGATTTCTAAATTGCTCAATTATAATAGCACAGCCATTAACGATGCTCTTGGATACTCGCCAACAATTCAATAGCTTTGACGCTATTATCAAACCCTCGGTTTGTCCTCGCCTATCAGTGGCTTAAAAATACTTTTGTAAATAACATCTATGCGATTATCACATAAGAAAATAAGTACCTAGTTTCCTTCGACGTGAAAAACAATAATTACAACACCGAATCAATCAATACGACATAGTCTATAGAAATATTTCATGATCTAACAGTACAAAGCCACTAAATCTAAAGGGACCATTTTTTAATACGTCTTATGTATTAAAATAGAAATGGTGACCCTAAAATTTAAGTGAACGATCTACTATGACGATACGACATCAATATTATTAATAATTTACGTCACGATCTACAAAAATAAAATATTATGTAGGCAAAATGTAGTACTACTTCACCAATATGATCTTGATAGTAAAATCCAATAAAATGCAAAAAATGTGTATGCTAGGTGCATACACATTTTTTGCATTTTCCTTCCACAGCAATATGTGGAATTTAAAGAACACAGATTCTCTATTCCGTTGTGGAATAGTACTACATATTTGTTTTATTCTATCAGATTTTACAATAGACTTTAGTAAGCCACATTTGAATTCATTAACTACAAAAATAGTTCTATTTGCGTGATCTAAACATCAGTGTTTTCGAATTTGTTTTTCCATTTAACTAAATTCATTAAATTATTAGTCTAAATAAAATGCTAGTGTTAAGTAAAACAGAAAGTATGATATTCATTAACAAGGCAATTTAAGTATACTGCAACAATACTTACTTAAAAGTTATATTATTGCAATTCATTACGTGCTAGAACGTGAACTAGTCATACAATTTTAGTTATGATTTGTGTAAAGGCACAAACAATATTAATAACATTTTCAATCCATTGTTTAGCTCAAAACTTTAGTTTATAATACGTGTTTATTTCATGTACAATACATGTACAAGGAATCTACAAAAATATATCTCATTTGGCAATTTATAAATTTGAAAATTAATTTTGATAATTGATAACTTAATAGCTTTGACAGTATCAGGTGAAATTCAACTTTGAGAGTACCTATCTAGTAGTTAGCACAAGTAGTAGGTATAGATTTCAAATTGCATAATAATATTTCAAAAAGATGATGTAGTGTATAAATTGAAATGTTACAAAGTGGAATATCATAAAGTTCTAAAATCTAATACTTAATAGTAAGTTGTTACTTAACAGCAACCTTTTGAATCTTTGGTGTTCCGATATCCATTCTGTGGCCGGTCTTCAAGCTGTTGATCTCGAGATCATGGGCGCCATTTGTCTTCGCATGACCGTTCATGAGATGCGCGTTCATTTTGTTACGAACATCCATTTTGTCAACGTGATGGAGTTTGTCCCCTCCTAGCCCGTTCACTTTCTCCCCATCGTGCCCGTTCATTTTCCCTCCTCCATGGCCATTCATCTTATCGCTATGGCCGTTCAGTTTTTCGTCACTGTGACCGTTCGCATACTTATGCCCTGATGAACCAAAAGAAAAGCTGGTTTAACCCCAAACTCTACACAGACGAGACACTGGCGCAATTGTGTTAGTCACATAAAAACTACCTGAACGCTAAATCTAATTTCTTGAATCCGTATTAGTAGAATCATCGCTTGTACATATTATATCAGAGCTGTTATGTCCCAGAGTGACAGGTTTTGAATCTGAAAATTACGCGTCGTTTTATTTTCGAAATTAACAACTACTCTGATTAGCAGACTTTTACAAGACATCGAAAGTGAGACGAAACTAAACAAACCTGCGTGATGGGTAGCTACGGAAACTAAAGGAAAATCTACACTAGTCTATCACAATTACGCCAGTGTTTTGCGTCACAAGAATGTTACATGCAGATACACAACACAGAGAAAGGTGGAAAATCTAAAATTAGTTTCAATCCAAACATCAACAGAGCCTCAAATGGCAATAAAGTTTATTCAAAACAGATTCAAATTTCTAGCAACATTTTATGATGTTTGGGATGAACTAGCAGATACAAAAAGTAAGTATATAAAATGTACACAAATAAATTTACTTAATCGAGCAAAGCGTACACTTTGTATGCTTACCGTGACTATCATTACCAGCGTAGTACTTTTTTGAGGTCTTCCAATCTTCTTTGAGTGAGAGATTGTACATGGAGTAAGCTGGATCGCCGGTCACCTCCTTTTCAATGGTTAGAAACTTTGGCAGTGATTCTAAAAGCGTGCTTTGTTCGTATGCAGCGCTATACGTCTCTAGGAGCACCAAACCCCGACATCTGGAAAATTACAATCATTATCATCACTTTGTGATAACATTTGCATACATAATCCAAACGATATTAATTACCAGAGCAGCAGAAGATAGAAGAGATAGACAAATAAACATAATAGAAAGAGCAAAACAGAAAAATGTAACTTTATAACAGCTAGTGAGGACTGTAAAATCACCTGGGATGCGTCGGTTGCCTATAGATGTCCAACTGATAGTACTGATTGTTGTAAATAAAGCAGCGGCGTTTCTTGAATATCGTGAAGTGCGCGTCGTCCCTCTGTGGGAGTAAGTTCAAGTAATCCCGATGGTTCAACTGCGTCCGTACCTCCACCGACTGCCCATTGGTGGGGTGGAACTTTCTCAGCGTGTGGATATAAGACCAGTGGTTTTTCTGTCCACGCTTGCGAAGCCTGACTTGCGCCTTCCGCAGATCGCTCTGCAGATAGTTATGAACGACGTCGAAGTCTTGGAATGGCGGGAATTCTGTGTCCGGTTTGAGGGGGAGCTTGACGAGGAACTTGCGCTTCTTGGAGTTGACGTTAAGGCGGTCTCCGGTGTCGATGCCGATCTTCTGGCAGACGCAGGCGATGAGGCGGTTCATCTTCTTGTCGAAATCACTGGAGTTGTCGATCACGTCGAAGTAGGGATGGCCGATCCAGGCCGCTGCTGCGTTGTAGTCCAACTCTCTCGCGAGCTCCACGCCTTCCGAGCGGCAAGCGTGATCCTGGAATACACGAAACGTCGGTTTGAAATAATATTTCGCAAGCAGAAATGTCATGTCAATAGGTGAACTCTGTCAATGTTATTGGCCTATTTATTTGTACTGTTACTGATCCCACCCATATCAGACTGAATAATAGGATATTTATTAAGTATAATACTATTATTGCTAATAACTACTAATTATTGATTTTGTTTTCTGACGAAAACGCAAGTCAGAGTTATTCAGTAAGTAGGTATTTTAAACGAAAATTAAATAAAAGCAGTAAGCCCTTAGCATCATTATTTTTTGCCAGAAAATTCGAGACGTTTATTATCGAATTGGATCCTGCTCAATGCTAATTTAAATTCTTTTCAGCTTAGCAATGAGATAAATGTCAGTCACCTTAGTCTAAACATGGTCACAGAAACAATTATTATAGCAATTTAGGTGAATGCCAATCCGCCTTAGCGATACCAAATAAAATGTCTGTTACAATACCAACCACATAGCGAATAAGTACACGTTTGAGCAATAATTATTTTTCTTAAAACAGATATCGAAACCGTGCCATTCAATCATCGCGATGTTGCTTTTGGCTACGACCAAAGGTAGGTACCACAAGTACCAAAGCACAGAGTGAAAAGTACATAAGAAGAGAGAAGAAAATACATAAGATTTATTTACGAATTGCAAATATAAAACCAGCACAAAATGTGTGCTACAGGAGTTTGTTTTGTTTTTAGTAAGTTTTTAGTAATGTCTAGTCCGCAAAAGATTGCTATTGCTTACTACTCTATAGAATAATTACGTACTCAAAATAATTGTAATGACTGAGATGGCACGCAAAAAGGGAAAGAGAGTACAAATTCAAAAATGTGTAGTTAAATCTATCGGTCCTGTGCCAGTCTCCGCCATTGCTGCCCAACCACTGTGACAATGTCTCGAAGAGAGTGGCGTATTAAGGAGGAGGCCTATACCCAGCAGTGGGTGCATACAGGCTGAATAGATAGATAGATAGATAGAAATCTATCTATTTATCTATATGAAAAAAGTAGAGCGTACAATGTGGCCGCAGCCTTAGTCCCAAATATGGCAAAACGCCATGGCAGGTCAGAGTCAATGTAGGATGTAGGAAATGAATAGCTGCAAATTTCGCAACACAATGCAATTTGCGTTGCCTAAGCATTTTAAAACAATAGCAGGTTTGTTAATGCCAAATTATTTTTTCTTGAGATATGGGTCTCAAAAATATCCTTACATGACGAACTTGGCACGATACTAACGGTTAATATTAGATAGAGACACAAAATACGAGTCAATAACCTTTTGTTTCAAAGCCTTTTTTTTGTAAGTTGATGTACCTACCTAAGACTAAGGCCGTTGTTCTTAATACAAAACCGAACAGAATTTACCACGACAGTATTTTTAGCTTTCTATACATTAGTTGTCATTGTTACCACTGATTTTGTTCCGTTATCATCGGTTTTCCTCATTTAAAAGTAATTCATGGCCTTATAAGTACATAATAATATATTGGTTGCCGAGGGCTTCAATAGCTGGCTGATAAATGTTGCCATCTCTTTTTGTTGATATGTAAGTGACAATGACAATAATATTTTAAAGAGGCGTTGTCGGATCGGGGAATATGACTAAGAGGGTATTTAAAATATAGATTTATCATTTGACATAATTTTTTAAAAGATAATTTATTTTTACTACATTTGGAGGTTGAATCCTTCAATGACATTTGGCATCCTGGCCTTTCCGTGTCAGTGCAAATACCTTCTAGGTTGAACAATACTGACCTTGAGGGTTTACGCTATAAAGCGATAGCGGAATGTTTCGTATTGACATTTAGATTTAGGCCCGTATTCTGAAACAGTGCTTAGGTCTGAGTCGAGCCTCAAGCACAGATTTTTGACACTTAGAACTGTCATAAAATCTATGCTTGAGTCTGAGTCGAGCCTCAAGCACAGGTTTTTGACACTTTTCAATGCAGAACTGTCAAAAAATCTATGCTTGAGGCTCGACTCAGACTCAAGCGCTGTTTCAGAATACGGGCCTTAGAGTTACACTGACTAAAGCCGATTTTTCTCTTTTGACGACACGCGTGTTACACACGCCGGCCGACTGTCCCTCTCATTTAGTATGGGGCAGACGGAGACGGGGAGACCCGGTCTGAGCTAGCGTGATTACCTCCAATTAAAATGTATGGGAGCCCTTATTCTATCACCATCTTCTAAGCCCTTTATCCCACGCTAATGAGGGTCGGCACTTTTAGTTTTCTTCTAACCCTCACCTCTCATTCTTCATCTTCTTTGACACAGTCCATCCATTTTCTTTGGTCTACCTTTTCTTCTATATAACCAACCTTCCCATACATACCTGACCATCTCTGCGCATGACATGCCCACACCACCCATGCATATAATGCACTGTTTCCATGCTATGTTTAATTCTCTCATACTCCGTCACGTTTTCAATCACATGTTTTATCTTTGTTATAACCATGCAGGTTTATAATGGTATACTAGTATAAGTTAGTAAACGTGTTTGATGCGATGGGATTATGGTATTATGGCGGGCACTCGGCTGTAATAACATGATTACGTGCCAAGTGCTTTGCAGGTTTCTACCTATCAGTGCTTATTGCGCGTCCAAAATCGTAGAGTACCGAGTGTTATCATATCATATAAACACAAGGTGGTAAATTATGGTGTAAGCGCATAAACATAAATTTTCAACTAGGAAAAATATTGACCAGGTAAGGTGCATAAAATTGGAAATGAAATCACAGTTGCAATTATTGTTTGCAGTGGAAGGTATGTCTCCAAATCGCTAGCTATAGGTTCCCAAGACTCTTCATTTAGGACATGTATATCATCATCATTTTCTTGTCCTTCTCCCACTTCATGTGGAGTCGGCACAACTGGTCTTCGTTCTCCACTCTCTTCTATTATATTTTTTTATGTCATAGCTGGCAGACAAGCAGACGGGCCACTTGATGGAAAGTAGTATATATGTACAATAATGTACATAGATCTGCAACACCAGAGGTGGTGCTGATGCGCTGCCGGCCTTTTAAGAAGTGGTAGGCCCGCCTTTTAAAGGACCCCATGTCGAAACATTAGCCGTTACTTCAGCAGTCACTCCTTTCTAATCCATGTAATGGCCTACCTCTACTTCTATACCCATCCACATTCATATTTATTCTTCAGAACATCTATTTTTTTTTAATCTATTTTTCGGGGGCACAATTTTTGTTCATTTGAGTTCGTAATGTTTACTTATCTTGCCATTATTATCTTAGTGCACGAATGGAGTCTCTTTGAGGCGCACTTAAAATCCTTTCACCACACTTGGTTCCAACCAGTGACACGATAAGAAGAAGGACATCTAATACATATAATTATGATGATAAGTTATTGAACGATGTAGCTTACCTCAGTGGAATAAAAGTCCTCAGCACCGTTAGCGGCGGATACGCAATGTACGATGTGGTTATATCTGTTGTCGCGCAGTTCCACGCTGTTCCAGTTGTTGGCGGCTAGCATCGCCTCCCATTTGTCTTTTGAAATAACTGTAATGAAGAAAAACTATTGTTTATTTTCTGACTCATTATGACAGCATCGTGAAGATCTCGGCACGGGGAAGGTTTCAATTAGTTCATCCTGGCTAAGAGCCGGCTGGTACGAGCAATTGCGTGGAACTGGCACCTAGATTTACCTAGCTTTTAGACGTTTCAAAGTTATCCTTGTGATGTCTTGGAATCATTCAGATGGTGTCACTTGGCGCGAAAGAGTTTCTAGTGATAATATTCAATTAATAGTACGAACTGCCAAAGAAACTCTCTACCGGCGTCAGTATTTCCGGAACGCTATAATTTGGGAATTTTCAAGACAAGAGTGAACAGGTGGATTATGGCTAAGCATGCTCCATCTTAGGCTGCGTCCTCACTTTCCATCAGGTGTGATGGCAGCCAAATGCTTAGCTATCTATTATAAAAAAAAAACAGTACCGTAATGGTCTGTAGGTATGATGTAAAAGAAGAACTTAACCCGTGCAGAACCAGGGCTAGCTTGTGTGTGTAACGGTGCCATTATAATGCTATGGAAACATATTCTGTAAATGTCATGTCGGGATGTCAAAAGGTTTTGGCGCGCGGGGATTGAGAAGAAGAGGAAGGAGTTATGGTTATCTAATAACTAAGCGGTGTGATGTTTGGTGATAGATTATAATAATTAACGATGATAACATAGTGAACGAGTGTTTCAGAGTTGATATCCCAATCAAGAGATGACCCGTTACATGTAATTGTAAAATATTTGTCACTTCGGTCGGGGATTTTTATTTTTTTGTAAAACTTGTTTGAAAGACAACATTCATCATCACATTTGTCTAAACGGAAACGATCCTCGTGACTTGAAACGTGACGAAACAAACAGCTGACGCAGTTCCCAACTCTGCTATTAAACTTGAAACCGTTCACGATAAAACGTTTTTACTGCAACAATAAACAATGTTTGGATTGCTAAGGTTGTATAGATAGCGGTCATGTTTATCGAAATCCATTTAATTTACTGGCCTATCAGCTCAGTTGGTAGATCTGCCTTCTGCGCCGTGGGTTGTGGGTTCGATCCCCACCGAATACAAATGTCTATCTTGAACACAGTTTGTTTGTTCTCTGTCCGGGTGTTTTATTGTATTCTAAGTATATTAATAATTATAAATCAGCTATCTGGTTTCCATAGTTTGTACTAATGCTCTGCTAAATGACAACAGTTTTTTATTATTTTTTTATTCTACTAGATCAGACAGTCTTATTGAATGGATTTTTTATGGTAATCTTATTCATAAAAGCAACAGCTTCTCAAGAATAAGAACTGTATTACTTAGGGCCGGTTTCACGGATTGCTAAACGACCAATTAAATTGACATTGAATTGAATTTGACAGATGTTTACCGAAATTTTTGCTAAATATACATGAATATTTTGAGATAAACAACTGCCAAATATATCTTAGCAATCCGTGAAACCGGCCTTAATTCATATAAATCATCAAGTTAATTAGCGGTATAATATTTATATTCACATTAGAAGATGTCGATTTAAATATTGCATAATATTAGAAAATATTATTTAAATTAGTACATTATTAGATTTCGAAATTGCTGTGCGCAAATTTTTATACAAATACCAGTTCAGTCACTAAAATCTAGATAATATTGACCCGACTCATTGCCATGTCATGTCATAGCTTACTGTATTGTGCTATGTGCGTAAATTCATATACATTATTGAAATTGAATCAATCAAGCGAGTCACTGGTACGACTGTTCATTTTGTTATAGCAGTTACAGTAAAAGTATTTTTATCAAAATATACTGTAAAGACAATGGCTGATTATTAAATAATGGTTCCCGAAATAATACATAATATAAAAATAATAAAAAAAGTGGAACTCCAGGAATGCCCACAGAATGTTATAGCAGTTACAGTAAAAGTATTTTTATCAAAATATACTGTAAAGACAATGGCTGATTATTAAATAATGGTTCCCGAAATATACATATGTATAAAGTTAATAAAAAAAGTGGAACTCCAGGAATGCCCACAGAAGGGAAAACTTGAGCAAATACCCCCTTCACGACTCCACCCAGACTTTGGAGAAGTTTGACGATCTGTTCGGAAGAGGTGTCGGTCACCCGATCACCAATTTTGTAATGTACCTAGTTCTAATCTAGTTCTCCAGATTGTGAAGCAAGAAAAGTTATCATTATCATCATCCACACCACACCCACAGCTGGATATAGGCCTCCCTTAGTTTATGGCATCTACTACGATCCTGTGTCACACTTACTTCCGCCCTACGTTTCTGTAGCTGGTTCTTGGCCACCCGAAAAAAGCATATGAAATACCTAGTTTTACGAACGATGTTTTAGTTAAAGTCACCGATGACCTTAAACAATGAGTTTAAGCTTCCGTCATTGCTAGTGACTAGAGGTATTGAATTAGACTTTATTAGTAGTTGAGGTGAGTAACCTATTAAGTTAGATTTCCATAACTTATCAAGTAGTGTTTGTACTTACATGCACTAGCGTCCATAGCTCCCCTATCACAAATAATCAGGCAATTCCTCTGGCATGTCCTTCCGAGCTCGAAGAATGTGTTCTCAATCTGGATCATGGTCTTCAGCAGATTTTCTTGGAACTTCACAGCTGTAACAATGAAAAAGGTGATAAGTCTACGCGTTAGGTAGTAGCCAGTTTGCTGTTCTCAAGATATTCGTCATGACTCCCGTCCCATTGTGTGTGTCGTCTATTATAACGAGTTGGCTAATTTAAAGTAAAACAATTTAGATATTTTTAATAATAATGTTAACAAATATAAACGTTTGTTTATGGTTTGCTGTTGATATAATTAGAAGTCTAATGATATTTGTTGCCTTTTCTAGGGAATTTAGGGAAAATTTAAATTTTACTATGTGACATTTTACAAGCCCATCTCTTTCGAGAAAAATGATAGTACACTGTTAATGAATAACCATTTGCCATAAGATAATCTATCTATAGCAATGTTCCCCCGACCTGATGGACTGTAAAGACCGAGGCATGTCTTTAAAAGCGCTGGTTTCTTTTTTTTTAGAAATACGTAGAAAGAGGCGGTTCCAGTAGGGACTTTTTTAGGCTGACGATGATACAAGAATCTATACCACGTGCCCACGAGTGCTTTGTTTGTATACAAACACTGACAGTTTGTAAATAAATATTATCTTTGTTTGTAAATAATTGCAATTGTAGTTTCTTATCGATACGTTATGCTGCAATTAAAACTTATCTGTTGCTGAAACACAGAAAGTTACTCTTCAACCCTTTGATAGAAAACAAGAATTTTACGCTATACCAAACGAAAAGTCCATGTTTTTAGAAGTTCATTTACTAGCACTACTATCATTTCGGCATTTTTATAACAAAATATACGAGAGTAAGAAAATAAACTATTTGCGACCTCAAACCCAAAAGTCAAATTGAAAACTAGATAACTTAGTTACCAAACTACAGAACAGAGGTGAGCTTTGTGCGAGGAAAACGGACTCTGCCTTAGCATAATATTGGTTGGCTTGCGACCAAAGCTGGTCTACTAGAATTTACTGAAAATTTGCAGGAATTTGCTTGTTTTGTCAAGCATATCCCACTTCAAATGGACGGCAATAACTAGCTTTTCTTCTTAATTATGCCATGAAGACCATTTGTTTGTATTGATCAATTATTCTCGCTACTGACATGGGAAAAAACCATTCAGAACAAAGCGGTGTGCACTGTGCAGTAATTGCGGAGAACACGACGCAAATAGGTACTTCGCTGGTGACATAATGACACAGATACATGCCGTCATGTTTCTAACCAAGATTGTAAATGATTGGAACTTGTGCCTGAATCTTATACCTTTAAACGAGAAAATCTTGTATATATATACAGGGTTATTCATTATTAGCTGCAAATACTCAGGAATTAGGTTCAACAAATAAAATAAAAAATATTTATGAAATGATTTTTTTTAAGTTTTGTTATGAAAATCCCGAGAAAATCGATAAAGGAATCATTGGCGCCTGACCTATTTTGACCTTTGATCCGCGCCCGCGCGCCGTGAGTGACACTCTGCGTTCAGTCACCGCCTGGGTGGGTCATCGTCCTGTTCTCCGTGGCAATCATTATGCAATAGCCTTAAAGAAATTAATAAAAATAAAATTTTGATACAAAAACTTGAAAAAATTTTTGATCAAATTTAAAAAAAAAAAAACATAAATATTTTTTATTCTATTTGTTGAACCTAATTCCTGAGTATTTGCAGTTAATAATGAATAACCCTGTATATATATATATATTTAGGATCTCGGAAACTGAGCCAACGATTTTCATGAAATTTTCTATACAGGGGTTTTCGGGGACGATAAAACGATCTAGCTAGGATTCATTTTCAGAAAATGACGAGAAATGGTTTTTTGCAATAATCTTACATAAACTAAATATATGACTGTTCCTGCCATCTATTGGCGATTGTGAGCAACTAACTGCAAGTTATTCCAGCAGATGGGGTTGTTAAATAAAAATATGCCACTAAAGACTCTTCCTGACATCTATTGCCCAATAATAATACAATTTTTTATAATAATACGATTTACAAAAAAATAAAATACCGAGCGAAGCTCGGGCATACCGGCTCGTATAATATAAAATGAATAAGCTTGCCAGTCACAATTGTTAATTAAAACCTTGCATTCCCTAATACTTTGTATTTGAGGATGTCTCGAGTAGTACACACCACTTTTGGCTTCAGCCCATTCCTTTCCTTTTCAATATTCAAAAATAAAAATTCATTGGTGATGGTGAAACATTTCGGCTTTGGACAAGGCGGGACAATTTATCATAAAAACACTTAGAATTGGAAACAGAAGACAGGGTGCAGATGCTCTTACATATTAATCTGAATCAAACGCTATCAATTTAATTAGCAAGACATGAACAGAAACTCGTGCAAGATTATAATGATCTTAAGGTCGTGTCAACGTCCTCGGTGGATAGATTCCGATAAAACATTAATCTTATGGCATAATGTTATTACTAGATCCATCGAAATATTGTTAGGAAGATAGATGAGTTAAAAGACGGAAGGGGTCGGTTTAGTAATAAGGTTCCTCGGACATCTTTTGGGTGATAAAACGATTCACAAAGCCAAAGCCAAGGTTTAGGTGTGTGCCTTTCCCATCAAATGGCGTGACGAACGATTCTTACCTCGCAGTCTTTCCGTGACCTCCGCGAGGTCAACGGTCCACTGCGAGGGGTCGCCCTGCCATGCGTCATCGGTTCACGGTCAGTGTCACATGAAGACAGTATGATTTATCGATAGACTATCTGTCGTCTAAGTTTGAAAAGGATAGAAAGATGGAGATGATACAAAAATTCTACACAAAATCATTTTTCGGAAATCAACCTATCACTTATCGGTAAAATTCTAGTTTGAAAAATAATATATTTTTTATAAGCTCACTAAGTTTATCGTTGTCCCAGGAAGATTTACTTTGAGTCATCATAACTATCTGCAATTGAGGACCTTGCAGCAAAAGAAAAAATTAGCTATGGTTTGGTGCATTTAGGAGGCAAATCCGACGACAAACAAGCGCGCTGTAACAAAATTTGGATCTGCTACCTTATTCTGTTTGGTGCAAGAAGGGAGCAGGTCCGGACCTGCCTCCTTGCATCAAATGAAATTATGACATCATTTGTAAACAAGTCAGTGCACGTTTTGTGCTCGGCCCGAAAAGACATGCAAATAAACTCAACATCCACCAAATAAACTATATTTCTACAGGGCCCTTAAAAGTGAAGCTGTCGGACCAACAGATGATATTTCTAGCGAAGACGACGATGATCAAGCTGAAGTAGACCTTTATTTTTATTTTTTTGTTCAGCACTCATTCGTTTTTGTATTTCTTTTGATTGTTTAATTCTTTGTGGACTGATTACTAATTCTTGAAATAAAAAAATAACCGTGTTTACCTGTTTTATTATCCTTAATACAAAATAGGGTAGTATTTTTCTTCAATCTTGGTGCAAAACGGAGGCAGATCCAAACTTTAAAAAATCGTAGTAATTCTATTACTTCTTCAATTGCCTTAAATCTTGAATAAAATGTGTATATATGTTCATATTATATAATGCCATATAACGATAAGACATAAGTACATCAATCAATTTTTAAAAACCTTTTTTTTTAATACCCAACAGTTTTGAAATTTGGACTTGCCTCCCTTTAGCTGCAAGGTCCTCAATTTCTTTGCAAAATTCAGGGAAATTGGGCATTCAATAACTGAAGTTGTCTTATGTCGTTAAATGTAATTATGGTTTAGATTGTGCGTCGAATGTCATTGACCCGGTTTAATACATTTATTATTTGCAGTATGATCCAGAGCGAAGCCAGTTCTAATTAAAACATTAAAATTGTATCATTTCAATTCTCTCATCGCGCCACTAGTTTAGCCGGTTTCAGTAAGATTAGATAGTTCTGTTCTACATAGTCTTGCTTGATTCATTTGATAGGTGTTTTGCTCGTGAGTTCATCTGTGTAGACGTTATGATTGAAACCGGACTTTACCCGATTGCTGTCATTGAGCACAAGTAGCATAATCAGCGGTACTTGGTAGGTATAGTACGCAATGTTTATTTTAAATATTATGATTAATAAAATAACCTCATTACACAAAGTTTCACGAACACGTCATCGCTTTCCTTCGCAGAAGCTTTAGATGTAAAAAATGTTGATTCATTAAATTTAGGTAAAATTTCGGTTAGGTCATATAATAAAAAAAAAACAATGAAAACACAACGTGAATGTGAACATATTTAAAAGACTAGTAACTTCTAAATTCTTTTTATTTGTTCTCGACGTGACTCTACAAACGACATTAATCTCTGTAATGTCAACAATGAAAATGCAAAATTGTTACGAACGTAGGTATTTTAGCAATCTGAGAAAACATAATTATAAGCTTCGTAGAAAATGTGTTCACAAATATATTGTAGTGGTAGGTAAGGTACTAGGTACGTGGTTCAAAATTCAATTAAGTGTGTAAAGATGGACACAAAACGAGTGAGCGTGGCTTTGTGTCAGCAAATCACACAAAACCCCAGACTGCAGTAATAATGAACAAACAATCATATTACCACAACGACCTACCGAAGTGTAGGTTTAGGTACGAATATAATTTTGCACAACAAAAGCTGTCGATAAGGACGTTTCGCTTCCGATCGTTTGTAATTGAAAATGTCCACAATGCATACCTCAATCAAGAAAATTCCACTGTGACTACAAGGCTGTCGTGAAACACAATACTTGCATCAACACCGGGTTTTGCATTGAAAACAAATCAGCAAGACTGACAACCTGACACTAAGTTGTAATGGACCAGAGCCAGCCAGACTGGTGAATTGACAGTTTTATTCTCAACCGATGCTGATGGGTCTCATTAGTGTCTCTTTAGATGTAGATGCTACTCAGATAATAGCTGTAGGACTTTAAATGTCAGACGGAGTCAGACCACTCTTCACGTTCGATCTTAATACAGCACCCGATCGTTGCCTTCAATCAAACAACCAGTTATATCAGAAAGAAACATCTACTACCGTTACCAATAACAAACAAGTACCCAGTATGGAGTCAAAAAGATGCAAAAATCAAACTCAATACAGATTAAAAGAACGTCCGCAATCGAAGCGTCTTTCTCTCAGTTTTATTTCATTCACTTGCCGTGCCCCAGTGTGTGCCACATCATAGAGACAAAACTGTGAATAGAACGTTTAAAACCAATAAAGAAGTTTGAGTTGATGAGACAAAAAAGGATGTCAACGATCTAAGCACTAGACCAGTCAAAACAAGCGATGATAATGATATGACGTAATCTAAGGATATAGTCAGTGCTTTACATCATTATCACCTAACAAATCACTGTTAATGACCGAGGCACATCTTGACATGCCATGACACCGTGCTCTGCCAAAATGTAGTTGATGATAATTTTATAATTTGTATACGGCTAATACATATTAGTGAGGCACGAAGGTGACTGTCAAGTTTTTTAGAGGCATGAGGTTGATTATTCGGTCATAGTTAGTGCTCATAATAAAATTTAATATTCTCTTCTCTCCCCGAGTTTTAAATTAATAAGTTGTGCGTGCTAAGACCTAGTTAAGACGCAATGTCAGACTACTATTAAATATTTGCATTAGTAAATTTCTTTCATGACTTACTAAATTGCTATTTAATAGAACAGCAAACGGGTGATTACAATAATTTATGTAGCAAGCCTGAAATTTTGAAAATAAATTGTATTTACGTTTACTACTCCATGCCACATTCATCGATAATTTAATAGTTATTATTGCACAGCAAAAAAGTTAGGTTACTATTGTTTTTAATTAGTTATATATTCTGAATACTTTTTCAATGATAAGTCGAATTAGGTATACTTGTAATTTGGTATTTTAGTACCTACTTGCTGATGAAAATAGAAACACGAATATCCAGTTTTAAGATACTGAAATATGTACATATATACTTATAAATGAACTCTTTAGAATGAGACTTTAAAAAGACTATTCGAAGAAGCGTTGAATTGCAAATTTCCTCAGATGCGTCGCATAAATAACATTTCCACATGAATTTTATTTCAATTCAATACATCTACAATTAAGATTACTAGGAGAATTGAAGCGTTTATCGCACAAAAAAAGGCTTCGACACTTCAACAAAACAATGGCCCCTACTGTCAACAACTAACAAACCAATAGAAATATTTACTGGTAAAGGAAACAGCTACAAAGAATTCTTTTAAAACCGGATGTCAAAGACAAGGTTTTTTTAGTAATACACGTGTATTTTTGCCAGCGGACGGCCATGATTGTCTCGCTCTTTTTAGAATTATTTTCCGACAGCCAATGAACCCACTTCTAGTAAAATGAACACTTGCTTTTATTTATTCAACAAAATCCATGCGCACAATATATCATGTTCTAGATCACTTAACTAAATAAATATAATATTTTTTATAGTCATCATCTTAAAGAAGTTCAGCATTGGATTTCTTGAAGATGATAGGCCTCCCATACATTTCCATTAAAATCAATTTTGAGCCCTATCTATGCACTGATTTCCCCCTATCTTCACAATGACGTCAGTATTACTTATATATAAATTGATGGGAGGACGTTCTACGCTTCGTCTTCCGATTTGTGTTCGATATTCGAGAACCTTTATTCCCCAACGGTTGTTTCTTCTTCGAGCTATGACTCGCCCATCGCCACTTATACTTGCTAATTCAGCGGCTATGTCGGTGACCTAAGAATTTCCTAATTTCTGATTTTATTACGTACCTAGTGAAACTCCCAACCTGTCTCAATAGTAAAAAAAATGTCGCCACTACAGAATTGTTGTCAGCACAGCGGCTGGTTCAATGTATTCGTTTTATGACTCAGGGGAAATATGGAAATCCGTGAACTTTTACGAGTTTCTGACAGTTAAATTTCAGTAAAGTACATTGCATTATAATACAAAAGAGTTGCCCACAACTTCGTTTGCGTAGATTCATTTGCTTCTTACGAAGTTGAATTTGAAACATTTACCTTTTAAATTTCGTGTTCTTATCATCTTCCTATACCCTTATCTCACAGCATCCCACAGCTTATACTCCTTTCTTACCGATGCCATCTTTGACACAGTCCATCCATCTTTTCTTTGGACTACCTCTTCTTCTAAAACTACCATCTACATCCATATCACACACTTTTATCTTTCTTTCTCACTTTCCTCTTTAAATTTAGTTTGCTACGAAACGATAAAGAGCCTCTGCACCGGCTTCTCTGTAATGCGCTAAATAAAGCACGTCCACACTTTATTCTGTTATAAAATGCTATTACTTTTCTGCATGGTATACTA
Organism: Thera britannica; assembly: GCA_939531255.2. NCBI lineage: Eukaryota > Metazoa > Arthropoda > Insecta > Lepidoptera > Geometridae > Thera > Thera britannica. Next base: position 3,266,169 of record OW618041.2, on the reverse strand, counting down.
ATATTAAACTCATCTTCCTTCAACTTTACGATTTAAGATAGATAGATAGATAGATTAACACTTTATTGTACACAAAGAAATACATACAGAAACTATTACAAAAATAATAATTATAAGTTTAAAAAACTTGAGAAACCGACTTCATTGCCAAACGGCTAAACCGATTTTAATGAAATTTGTTTGGGACAATCTGGACATAAGAATAACCTTCCAAATAAAAAAATAATTTTCTAAATCGGTTCATAAACGACGGAGGCATGCAGTTACAAACATTAAAAAAATTATTTTAAAAAAAATGGCAACACCGATTTTAATAAAATTAAAATGGGACCAATCTGGAAGCAGTACCTTTCAGATAAAAAAATAATTTTTCAAATCGGCTCACAAATGACGAAGTTATGCGGTAACAAACATTAAAAAAAAAAAAAAAAAAAAAAAAAAATACAACCGAATTGAGAACCTCCTCCTTTTTGATTGGAAGTCGGTTAATAAGCTTAAGCTTTAATGACATGGATTATCGCAAGGTTTTTTGCCAACATTCATTAGATTTAGTAGCAGTAAAGAGATACTTTGCTTTTTGAAACTGTGTATAAAGTTTATGACTTTGTAAACTTAACTACAGCGAGATAAGGATGATAAGAAAAGCTATTACCTATATCCATCCATAGTATATTATGCGCATGATAAATTTATTTGGATTGGTAGTACACGCATCGAACCGGTTCGAATTGTGATTATTTTATAAGCAATTTTTATGTTTCATTTTTGATGTTTCATTTTATGGCTGTGTGAATAAAAATTATATGCTCTATTCAGAGCTTGCGACTATGATAAGAACACATAAAATAATTTCAGTTATGAACTAATTTCCTTCAAACACTAATCGTGTTCAAACACTAGAACATAAAACTTTGAAGCCAGACATAAGTAAAAGAACATTGTACTTTGTAACGATCTGTTTTATATCGATTGGGATAGGTGCCTGAATAATTGAAAGGTCATGGGCATGTCATTCACGACAAGGGCACGAAACCTAATGTGTATTTTATAGCGTTTTTCTGCGCGATTTTCTGTAGGTAGTTTAGGACATCTAGAAGTCGAAACAACTGATGGTAAGCGATCGGCTGCTGGTCTTTAGCGACCAGCTGTATTTTGATTCAAATAATAATTTCCTTTAAGAAGTAATGCTTGGAGACAGTAAATTGTTGATATTAACAGTTCGGTACGTATTGCTAATAAGTAAACTAGTATATTGATAGCATGATTACAACAACTATATATGTATTTCTTCAATAGTATCTGGCTTATATAAATGAAATTATCTCAAGAATCCGGTTGGAACTAGATGTTCGGACTATTCTATCCATGCGCGGTCGGGTGTCGGAAGGGTCACGCACGTCTTATCATAAATTAAACAAATTGTTCAACGCTAGTTGGATAGGCTTCAATCACGTCTGGATAAACTGACAAGTGTCGATGACTTTACATAATTTGATCTAATTATATTCACTGCTATAAAATAAATAGAGGAACCCCGCGTGACTTTATTGGAGTTCACATATTTCCGTACAAACTTTGACACCTCTTCTCAACCCTAACGTACGAAATTCCCAAAAGAGGATCGTAAGTGCGCATCCAAAGACCATTACCTCGTATGTTACCAATTCAGGGTAAGAACAAAAAAAACATAGTAAATTCATACGAATCAGCATTAATAAAAGCGTGGTAGAGCTACCACGCGACCGACCTTTCCCAGAGAACCGTGAACATGGAGCATACAATAAACTGAAAAGGGTCCTATCCTTGGCCTTAGCTAGCACTTTCAACATTGAAAATAGATAAGAATCAAAACCATTTCCCGAATCTACGACAGCGTGACATGAAATGTACAGATAACGGATAACTCAAAGGAAGTTTATTTAGGAATCGCGTGCTTTGTTTATGACTTCGTGTGCAGTTCAAATTAATATTATTCATCGTCAACGAAAGACAAATTTGATCGCCCGGGTAATACCGGTTGTTTGATCTAGATGATCAACCATACCGCACCGCTGGCTCCGAAGCTTTCTGTGATTCTGTTCGCCGGTTCCTGTGCTAGGGTGTAACACAGAGTAAAGATAAAATACGTAAAATACTATATAACCTAAACTCACCCCAGACTGCCACAACTCCTAGCTTCTTTTATCACTGCACAAGATTGTTCTCAGTGTTCCGCGTTAATAGTTTTTCCAATAAGATAGCAAATTATCCGCCATTGCCTCTGTCTGTTTCGAAATCTATCGGTCGACAACTTCCCGATCTCACCGCATCGGGTTGGGGCGCTCGCATCGCACAGCAAATGCAGACGCGTGACGTTCTTCCGCTTTTGAGATGACAGTGACAGCCAAAACCCAACCAAAACGTCAAGAGGGATAATATAAACTGATATAGATACAGAATAATGTGTAATGTGCACGTGTGTTCTGTATTCTACCTATATATATTAAACATCCCCCCGCCCGAGAAAGGCTGAAAAAAGCCTTTATCAAAAATAAACCGCTAAATAAAAACAACCGCAAGATAACTAAACCGCAAAATATACTACATCTTAAACTAAAATAGAATAGGTTCGTAGTACCGCACCTAGTCCAGCGGTAACCTGCAAATTTTTACCACTGGCCTCATGAATGAGCCTGAAAGAGTCTTCAACCTAACGGCACGGACTACTCCGTCCTTCCCAGGCAAAAGCTCCGTGACTCTACCGCGTCTCCACTTGAGACAAGGCACGTTTTCTTCTTTAATCAAAACGAGGTCCCCTATTTTAGGTGGATCCGTAGGGGTTGTCCACTTATTCCGGTTCTGAAGACAATGCAGGTACCGGTCACTCCATTGTTTCCAGAACCGTTGAGAAATGGCCTGTACCAGTTTAAACCGACCTAACCGCGCGTCGGGTACATCTAACAGATTGTACTCTGGTACCGAAAGTAAGGCCTTGCCGATTAAAAAATGTGCTGGCGTCAACACTTCGAGGTCTTGAGGATCCTGTGTTAACGGACAAAGTGGCCGAGAGTTGAGTACCGCTTCAACTCTGGTAAATACCGTGGACAGTTCCTCAAATGTCAAAACCTGCTCTCCTATCATCCGCTTTAAAAGAGTTTTTGCAGATTTAACAGCCGCTTCAAAAAGACCACCAAAATGAGGAGCCCCTGGTACGTTAAACAACCAAGTAATACCGCTCTTGGCTGCAACGTCCACCAGTGTCTTCTCAACGTCTTCGCTACGTAAATATTTATTAACCTCGTTTAAGTGCTTGTTCGTCCCTACATAATTGGTACCATTATCGGACCTGATAACACTCGGAAGACCACGCCGAGCTACGAACCGTGACAAGGCCGCTGTAAAGGCCTCCGTCGTTAAGTCGCTTACGACCTCCAAATGAACCGCTTTTGACGACGAGCAAATAAACACACAAAGATATGACTTTAAAATCTTCGCGTTACGAAGGCGCGACGCCTTAATAGAGAACGGCCCTGCAAAATCCGTTTGCACCGTATGGAAAACCCCAGTCGCGTTAACTCGATCACTTGGTAGCGCCGACATCATAGGTTCTACAGGCTTCGCCTTAGTCCTAAAACACGCAATGCATTTAAAAACGCGACTTCTAATGGCTTGTCGAGCCGCCAAAATCCAGAAATTCGATTGTAAAATTGCCTGTAAGGCTGTTGGACCAACATGACAATGAACCCGATGTGCATTGTCAATAACCATATTAGTAAGAGGATGGTTCTTGGGTAAAACAACCGGATGTTTCACCTGAAATGGTAAGCTCGAATGTTCCAGGCGACCCCCTACCCGCAAAAGACCCGCATTGTCTATGAAGGGAAACAACCGCCGCAACCGCGTGGAACACCGCTTGTCCCGCTTTAAAGATTCCAAATCCGCAGCGAATTCCGTTTGCTGGACTAGACTGACAAGCCGATCCATGGCTGACTTGCGTTCCTCAACCGTCAGAACACCTAGCATTTTATTGGACGGGTGCCTAGCATTATGCGCAAACCGAATGCAATAAGCTACGACCGACTGTAGCATTGCCAATGAGCTAAACCGCGTGAAAATGGGATCAGGCTCTGCAGTACCTACATGGACTTGAACCTGTAAGGAGGACTTCCGCATACCTGGTAGGTCCTTGTTCTGCCTAACTCTATCCGCTGGCCAAGTCGATGCTTCACCGTGAAGCCATCGTGGGTCCCACCATAAGGTATGCCCGAGCAGTTCCGAAGCTCGACAACCTCTACTCGCAACGTCCGCAGGGTTCAGCTCTGATGGTACATGCCGCCATTTTAAATCTAGCCCGCAATTAACAATTTGGGAGACCCGGTTCCCCTCAAATGTTTGTAGTGTGTGAGGAGGCAACCGCAACCATGAGAGTACGATGGTGCTATCTGACCAACAGACTATCTCCTCTATCCCCACTTTCCTCTTGATAGATTCAGCGACGTATTTAACGAGCCGCACCAATAACGCAGCACCTAATAATTCAAGTTTAGGAATTGTGACCTTTATCTTAGATGGTGCGACTCTCGACTTCCCCATCATAAGAGACACCTTAACTTCACCCTCTCTGTCCATGGTTCTCAGATATACCACTGCGCTGTAACCACTTTCAGACGCATCTGAGAATCCATGCAAGGTGCAAGTTTTGGTATCACCGCTTAGAGCAAAACGCCCCATATAAATATTTTCAATTTGAGGTAAATCCGCTAATATTTCACCCCATTCCGCTACCACATCCGGTGGTGGAGTCTCATCCCACGACAAGTTTAACCTCCAAAGCCGCTGCATGAGAACCTTGCCCTGGAAAAGCACCGGTGCTATCCAACCTAGTGGGTCGAAGGTTCTTGCTATGGTTGATAAAATAGTCCGCTTGGTACAGCCTTTGCTGTCCTTTATTTTACAATTATAAGAAAAGGCATCTCTATTGGGATCCCATTCTACCCCCAAAATCTTGAAGAAACCAGGCCCGTCCATCTTATCAAAAGTCCGTGGTTTCTCTAGATCCTCCGCAAGAACATCATCTAGTAACCGATCACTGTTCGCCACCCACTTGCTCAAATCAAAACCGCCAGAGCGAAGCAAGTTTGTTAGGTCCGACTTCAGTTTTTTAGCTTCCTCCTCAGAGTCGGCTCCCCCTAAAATGTCATCCATAAATACCGAGGATTTTAAAAGATCAGCCGCAGCTGGATACTCAGCAGCGCCATCATCAGCGAGCTGCCTCAACGTTCTTATCGCAAGGTACGGACTGGACTTCATACCGTAAGTCACAGTGTTGAGCGAATATAAACGCAAAGGCTGATCCACAGCCTCCCTCCAGAAGATGAGCTGATACCGCCTGTCATCTTCATGGATAATAATTTGACGAAACATCATCTTAATGTCGGTTGTGAACACGAATGCCGACATCCGAAACCGACAAATAATCTCCATAACGTCCCGTTGCAACTTTGGCCCCGCATGTAACGTATCGTTCAATGACAACCCCGTGGTCGTCCCGCAACTGGCATCAAATACCACACGAATTTTATCAGAGTTCGCCTTGAAAATACCGTGGTGGGGTATGACGTACCCTTTTCCGCTGGCATAGTCGGCCGGGTCCTGGTCACAGACCGACATATGCCCCATTTGTTCATAATCACGCATGAACTTAATATATTTTTCACGCAGTTCTTCATTGAAGGAAAGCCGCCTCTCCATTGCCAAAAACCGCCTTTTAGCTAAACAAACCGAGTCACCTAACTCCGGTTTATCATCCAAAAAAGGTAACCTAACGATATACCGACCCGACTCATCCCGCTGATGAGTGTCCCTAAAAAATGTTTCGCACTCAGCATCTTTAGGATCAACAATAACCGTGTCCGGAATGTCCTCTACCTCCCAGAACCTCTCCAGAATCTGATCGGTTGTAACATGCGCCGCAAAAACCGAATGTGAATAATGAACCGCATTATATTCACTTTGTGAAACCGCATAGGTCACCGGACCCATAAGAACATGCCCGAACACCGTGTTCATTGCACATGGCAAGTACTCATTTACTTTTAATATACCACCTAACATAATATCCCCCATCAAATCTGCCCCAATCAAAATATCAATTGGTCGGCTAGCATAAAACTGTTCATCTGCCAGGTAAATTCCCCTGTACCAAGCCGCTATATTCGGCGATAAGTTTGCGCTAGGTAAGTTATGAGTAATGTTACCCAAGATCGTGGCCTTAGTGACAAGCCGAGGGTGGTCCGCATACCTGGGGCTAATCGTTAAATTAACTCCCCCCCTGCAGTCACTTACCGGCAACCCCCCTAATCCTGTGAGCGTAACGATCTCAGACCTAAACCGCCTCAAACCTAACCTACTAGCACAAGCCTCGGTAACAAAAGTGCTCTGACTCCCCCCGTCCAGTAGTGCGCGCACTTCCTGATATTCACCGCAAATATCCATAACGCGCACTACGGCCGTCGCCAGTAGTACTGTTGTCTGTTGACAAGGATTTCTAACCGCCCCCTTGTTATGTGACGTTAAAGCCGCCCCTTGGTCCAAATTAGCCGAACTTCCTCTATTCGGATCATAACTGGGACCGCCTACCCCATTCGGCGCATTTACCCTATCCGGTCCGGGTAAACTTGACCAACCTGTATTGGCAGAAGAAGTACGAGGTCTATCCCCCGCTGGTGGCCCCCCCGCCCCCGCACTAGCCGCCGCCGGCTGTGGCAAATCGAAATGGATGAGGTTGTGGTGTTTGATCGATTTGCATTTATAGCATGACCAGCCTGATGTACACTGAGCGAAATTATGTTCCCCTAAGCATCTGAAGCAGAGCCTGAACTCTTTGACGCGCTCCTTCCGCTGGCGTGGCCTCAGTGCCAAAAATTGCTCACATTTTGATAAATTATGGTTACCCCGTTTACACAATTTACAACTATCTGTGGCACCCTGAAAAGCAACATGATGTGCCTTAGATGTGGAAGCACCACCTCTACCGCTGTGGGCTTCCCCGCTTGATTCTAAAATTCTCACCTCATTTTCTAAAAACTTGATGAGGTCCGCAAAACTAGGCAACTCCTTATCAGAAATCTTGTCCTCAAACTGCTTCTTCAAACTTACCTCTAACTTCTGAAAGTTGATGAAGAAGAGCAGGTATGACCAGTCCGCTACTGGAAATTTCATATTTTCTAGAGCCTTGGTGTTCTCTAACAATGTGTTAAGAAATGGCTTTAGCGAGCTCAAATTCTTATTTACATGGGATGTGCCTAGTAAGTTATTTAATAACTTATCCGCAAGTAACCGCTTATTATTATACCTATTTTTCAATAGCTCTAAAGCAATTGAATAGTTGTCCCCGGTGACTGACAAATGTTGGGTGAGCACTTTAGGTTCCCCGGTCAATGACCCAACAAGATAATACAGCTTTTCTGTATTGGTCAGTGCCATATCCTGTCCCACCAGTGCCTCAAATAGATCCATGAAAGACACAAACTCTTCTATTTTACCCGAGAAAGTAGGTAACTGCACCCGTGGTAAAACCACCCGCTTGCTTTTACTTGTTCCATCCATAGAACCTGCAGTACCATACTCAGAAGATTGGCTACTGATCCCAGGATATAATTCTAAATACCTACGCTTAATATCATAGTATTTTTTATTATAACCTAAATATCTTATTTTAAAATTATCAGGCTCCTCATCTCCCTCAAGACCGGCCTGCAGTTCAAGATGTGTGGCTGTGAACTCTGAATAAATTGTTTCCAAATCCCTAAACCGCAGCTTAAACTCATTCCTTTCAGTTTCAGAGGTCAAACCCGACTGTGCCATATCATGCAACAGATCTAAATTTACTATGGCCATATCATACCGCACCTTGAGGAGCTTACTAGCCTGAGTTTTAGGAGGCATTTTGACTGATTGAAAACTCTTTCAGTCAATACAATTAAAAAATAATGACACAACACAATAAACAATTGATGAACAAAAGATAAACAAAATTAAATTTCCCCCGCTGGGAATTAAACCAGAGTGTAACTTGAATACCAGATCTAGACCGCTTAGATTACTGGATAACCTACTGGCTACTAGGTAGGTATAACCGCTTTCGTAGGCCCGACACCACGAATCTATTCACTTTATGTACAGAAACTACAAACAAAGTGATTGAACTGTGCGCAACGTTTCACACAATTTACCCCAATAATCACTGTTATATACACAAAATAAATCCAAATAAAGAGCCGCTAACTTTAATGTCTCTCTCTATAATAAACCAACTAACTTTCATACCTACCCAGGAAGATAAAAGTATCTACAACTTTTATAATACAAATATAAAATGTAAATGTTTGTGTAATGTAAGCCTATTTATAGACTGTAGGTATATACTATTTATAGATTTTAGGGGACACTACTTATAAACTATGTGTAAGCCCTACCGCAATACCGTCGATAAAGTGTGAGTTTCTCTGTGCAGTGTAACCTGGTGGGCACCTAACCGCTCGGTAACCTCACCAAGAGAATTTGACTGAAAATACTATAACCGCCCAGTATTTTCAGTCGCCGCGTTCCGCACAAGCAGGAGTTGGGTTCGTAAGATTCCGTGCCAAAGCTACTCGTGGACCGCCAGAGTATTTGGGCCACGGAACCGACCGCGTGTATTGTGTGCTAGCACGGGATGACGACAAAATCACAGGGCTTCGGAATTATACAAATCCGGCTCGAAGGACCAATGTTTGATCTAGATGATCAACCATACCGCACCGCTGGCTCCGAAGCTTTCTGTGATTCTGTTCGCCGGTTCCTGTGCTAGGGTGTAACACAGAGTAAAGATAAAATACGTAAAATACTATATAACCTAAACTCACCCCAGACTGCCACAACTCCTAGCTTCTTTTATCACTGCACAAGATTGTTCTCAGTGTTCCGCGTTAATAGTTTTTCCAATAAGATAGCAAATTATCCGCCATTGCCTCTGTCTGTTTCGAAATCTATCGGTCGACAACTTCCCGATCTCACCGCATCGGGTTGGGGCGCTCGCATCGCACAGCAAATGCAGACGCGTGACGTTCTTCCGCTTTTGAGATGACAGTGACAGCCAAAACCCAACCAAAACGTCAAGAGGGATAATATAAACTGATATAGATACAGAATAATGTGTAATGTGCACGTGTGTTCTGTATTCTACCTATATATATTAAACACCGGTAAAGTTATACAGTTTGATAAAACGACCGTTATAAACTTCGACATGACTATGTAAATTATGGTTCGAATGCGGGTTTTTTGTTCTATTTGAATAGTTTTCTACATCTGAAGGCAACTTAAAGGCCGTTGAATACACAAAACAATATCACATGGAACCTTAGCTGAATGTGTATCTTTTTAAAGCTTGGCAACGTACAGTAATGGACATTGAACATCGCGCCTCCTCTGACGTCAAAACATGCCTCATCTTCCACGTCAGAAGACACAATCAGATGCTAAATGAACAACAAATTTATTTGTTTATCTTTTCGTATGTTCAAATGCAGCAACGTATCGATAAAAAGAAGAAGAATGCGGCAACTAAGAAAAAGATGATAATAGCAGACACAAAACAACAACAGGCTCTTTTTCAAAATAGATAGACGGTGTATGAAGATAATGCAGATAAAACATATGGCTGATGGCAAGCTACCAAATCCAATTTTTCTAAGGATGCACGAGGTGATCTCAAAACCACGAATGTGCTAAACGATTTGCAACAGAACGAAATGATTGTTGTCTTAGCGGACTTTGCACTCAAAGTTTCAAGTGTCAATCCATTGCTATAATTTGATTCCATGTTGAGACTATAGCTATCCTCGATCAAATGGCAATAGCGGTATCGTTTTAAAACAAACAAGCTACTCCAATTAATGATATTAAAACTCCGATCGGATATCACATTACTAGCGACGACGTATATCAACTAGCAACACCTAATTATGATGACTCCGGTAACGGACGACGACCCAATAATGTTCTGGTTGATGCTAATTTGTATATACTGTGACGCCGTGCTGACGTAACTACGTAAGCGTGCAAGGCAGTGAAGTTTTTGGCAAACATCGTCATTGTCACAACGGCCGGGCTGTCGGAGCTACGACTGCAAAGCAGACGTACCCGAGTTCGAGCCCGGTCCAGCTATGAAGATTTTTGTTCGACATTTTAATGTTACCAGAAAATTCTAGTAGCGGCGAGTGCCTTCTTTAAGGAATTCAAATAAAGAACCGAAAGTTCTGGACTAAAACAAGAAATGATGTAAGAAGGAAAAGACGATCGGAATCCAACAGAAGAAAACGAAAAGACTAACGAAATTCAATAAATGACGATCGAAATCCAATAAATGACAATCGAAATTCCGGGTATATAAGGAGCTGCAAGCGCGTCTACGGGCAGTTCAGTGGAAAGTGATCTGAAGAAAGGAACAAGAAGGAAAAGTGAAAAAGTGGAAAAAGTGAACAGTGAAAGTGAATAGTGAAGTGAACAGTGAATAGTGAAGTGAAGTGCAAAGTGGTAAAGTGCTCCCAGTGGACTGTCAGTGTTCGGAGCACAGCGTTGGACCGTGTAACGCATAGTGCGCGGGGACAGTGTCGGACAGTGCTACGCGTTTTCGTGCAGTGCTACGCGTTCAGTGCAGTGTTACGTGTTCGTAGTGCGAATAAATCGCTACTTTCGGTGAAATCAGTCGCTTCCTTCCAATCCCTGTACCCACTTCCGTAACATTTGGTGTCAGAAGTGGGATTGGAAGGTAAAATGCCTGTCATGCCGAGAGAAGGCATGAGTACTCGCGCTAAGACTGCCTCGCAGCAAGCAGGTGGCTCCAGCGCCGAGGCTCCTGAGGAAGATACCCCTGGGCGCCGAGACCACTCCGGTGGAGCAACCCCGGAAAGTTCGTCGATGAGGACCCAGGTTGGACCAGACCTTGGCGCCTTATTTGAGCAGCTGCGCGCCATGCAAGCGGACCAGGCTCGCCGGGAGGAAGAACAAGCCCGCCGGCAGGAGGAGCAAGCCCGCCGGCAGGAGGAGCAGCTGCGCGCCATCCAGGAGGAGCAAGCTCGCCGCCAAGAAGAGGATGCCCGCCGGCAGGAGGAGCAAGCCCGCCGGCAGGAGGAGCAAGCCCGCCGGCAGGAGGAGCAGCTGCGCGCCATCCAGGAGGAGCAGGCACGCCGCCAAGAAGAGGATGCCCGCCGCCAGGAGGAGCAAGGCCACCGGCAAGAGGAACAGATGTGCGCATTGCAGAAAAGTCTCTTGACCGCTATCACCGACAGCATGCGGAGGGTAGAAGCGGTGGAGGAAACTATACAGCAGCATGAGACTCGCCTCTGTTCCATTGAGGAAGGTATCAAAACTGTACAACAACACGGAAGCCGCCTCTCTTCCGTCGAGGAAGTCGTCAAGAAGCTCGAAACGAATGGAATCCCGGCCTCAGCGTCCATAGTAAGTGCGTCAACTGCAGGCGGAAATTTCAAAGTCCCGCCTTTCGATGGAACCTCCTCCTGGGCGGCCTACAAGCTTCAGTTTGAGGCTGTGATGAACCTTAATGGGTGGACCAAGAGTCAGGCTAAAACCGCACTCACTTTGGGACTGCGAGACAAGGCCTTGACCGTACTGGAGGCCTTGGGGAGTGATGCTACCTACGAGCAATTGCTAGAAGCCTTGGAGTCGCGCTATGGGGACTCACACCTGGAGCATGTTTTCCGCGCTCAACTCCGTGATCGATGCCAACAAGCAAATGAGTCATTGCAACAGTGGTTTCTGGAGGTAGAAAAGTTGGTCCGGAAGGCGTACCAAACATCGCCGGCATCGGTCATTGACAGCATGCTTTTGCAGTCGTTTGTCGACGGTATTTTCGACGCGGAAGTAAGAGCTGCCGTGCGCTTGGGTCATCACGGTCACATCAAGGAAGCCGTCGCACATGCGCTCGAGGTGGAAGCCGTTCGGCGAGACCCGAGGAGTGGACGTCTGAGGGGAATAAATTCAATGGAAGTGGCGCGGGTAAGCCAACACAGAGCTTTCGTCCCTAGATGCTACAACTGTGGAGAGACGAAGGACCGATGCTGGTGTACAAGCATTGGAGAAGCAGAGAAACTAATTCCAGCCAGGGCTGAAGGGTGGGCACCGGCCGGTGGACATGAAGCCCCGAAAATCAAGATTTGTCAGAGCACAGATGGCAACAGCTTAACTGTTAATGGATCAGTAAATGGAAGTCCGTGCTCATTGACTTTGGATACTGGAGCGTCACGTACGGTAATTGGGACACAGCTGACAAGAAGAAACGGAAAGATCAACGTTCGGAAGGGAGCTTACCAGCTAACAACGGCTACCGGCCAGCATATACCAGTATCAGGTGAACAGAAAGTGGCTATAAAGATTGGTGACAAGCTGTACTGGCAACAAGCGGTAATAGCTGACATTGTGGATGACTGCATTATCGGCCTTGATTTCTTAAAGGATCATCGATGTAAGCTCGACATTCACTCCGGTGTCCTGAAGTGTGGGGAAGACGAAATACCAATGAGGGGCGGTGGCGAGGGCAAGGTGTACTGCATTAGGAACACTAAACTGTTGCCAAGATCACAAACGCTAGTTCCAGTAATTTTTCCCGGAAATAAAAGTTTGAAACAGCGACGTTGGACAATACTGGAAAAAGTGGATAACGAGTCATCATGGCTGCCGGCACGTACAGTCGTCAATTCATCTATGGAAGCAGTGGTACCTGTATTGAACTTGAGCAATGAAGAACAGGTGTTAAAGGAGGGTACGCTAATAGGACGAAGCGAAGAAATTGTGTGGTTGCGGAATTGTCAGGAAACCAAAAAGACGGAAGCAAGTACAATCGACGTTAACAGTATACTAGAAAAATGTAAGCAAGATTTGACAAGTATTGAATTGCTCAAGGCGAAGAATTTGCTACGTCGGTACTCCGATATATTTTCGAAGAATGATGGTGATATCGGAAGGACGAGCATGGTTCAGCATAAAATCAATACTGGAAATGAACAACCTATACGACAACGACCCCGCCGAATTCCTTTTGCCAGAGAAAAGGAGGTGGACGACATGATTCAAGACATGAAGGATAATGAAGTAATCGAACCATCGTCCAGTCCGTGGTGCTCACCGGTGGTTTTGGTAAAGAAGAAGGATGGGTCAACGAGGTTCTGTATTGACTATCGCCGCCTAAACGACGTGACCAAAAAGGACAGTTATCCATTACCAAGGATAGACGACACCTTGAATACTCTCAACGGCATGAAATGGTTTTCTACGCTGGACCTAAAAAGTGGCTATTGGCAGGTGGAGTTGGATCCTAAGGATAAGGAGAAGACCGCGTTCTCCACAGGAAAGGGCCTCTGGCAGTTCAGAGTGATGCCGTTTGGGCTGTGCAACGCCCCGGCTACTTTCGAGAGGTTAATGGAACGTGTCCTTGCTGGGTTGCTGGGAGAAACCTGCTTGGTGTATCTCGATGACATTATAATAGTGGGGCGAGAATTTGATGACCATTTGAAGAAGCTGGAATCCGTATTCAACAAGTTGAGAAGTGCAAATCTGAAACTAAGCCAGAAGAAGTGCTCATTCTTCAAACGGCAGGTGAACTATTTGGGACACGTTATTTCGGAAAGCGGCGTCGAAACGGATCCATCGAAAATTACGGCAGTTAAAGATTGGCCTGTGCCTGCTGACAAAACACAAGTACGAGCGTTTATGGGACTTTGCTCTTATTACCGTCGTTTTGTCAAGAGTTTTTCAGATATAGCGAAGCCATTGCATAGACTAACAGAAGAAAAACGGCCTTTCGTCTGGGACCAACAATGCCAGGCGGCTTTCGAGGAACTTAAGAGCCGGTTATGTGAAACACCAGTACTCGGATATCCAGATCAGTGTAATGAATTTGTAGTTGACACAGATGCAAGTAATACAGGGATAGGAGGAACACTCTCACAAAGAAAAGGAGATCAAGAAGTTGTGATAGCTTATTACAGTAAATCCCTGTCAAAACCAGAGCGGAATTATTGTGTCACTCGAAGGGAGCTACTAGCAGTTGTCAAAACACTTCAGCATTTTAAGAAGTATTTATTGGGTCGGAAATTTCTAGTCAGAACAGATCATGCAGCCTTGAAGTGGCTACTACAGTTCAAGAATCCTGAAGGACAAGTTGCGCGATGGATTGAACAACTACAGGAGTACGACTTTGTAGTAGAGCATCGCAGTGGGAAGTCTCATGGGAATGCTGATGCTTTGTCAAGACGGCCGTGTTCTGAAGACTGCAAGCACTGTTTGAAACAGGAAGATAAAGAAATATCTATAGTCCGAGTTATAAGAACTGATACAGTAAATGATGATTGGAGCAGCGATGCCATGCGTAAACTACAAGAAGAAGATGAAGACCTTAGACCAATACTCAATTGGGTGAGAGATGGATCCGCACGCCCAGGATGGAGTGAAGTTGCTGGAATGAGTGCAGTAACGAAGAGCTATTGGGCACAATGGAATAGCCTGCTCTTACACAATGGTCTTCTATGTCGAAAATGGGAGAGTGCATCAGGACAAGACAATCATCTTCAGACAGTTGTGCCGAAGTCAAAGATTTCTGATATACTGCGAGCGTATCACGACGGAACATCAGGCGGTCATCTCGGTGTGAAGAGAACTTTGGTGAAAATTCGTCAACGTTATTACTGGTTGCACTGCAAGGAAGATGTTGAAGACTGGTGCAAGAAATGTACGAGTTGTTCCTCTGTCAAAGGACCACAAACAAGAAGTCGGGGAGCGTTGAAGTTATACAACGTGGGTGCTCCTTGGGAACGAATAGCTTTGGATGTGGCTGGGCCGTTTCCAATGACGAATAGTGGAAATCGTTACATTTTGGTAATAATGGATTACTTCACAAAGTGGCCAGAAGCGTTTGCATTACCAAATCAAGAAGCTGTTACTGTGGCTAGCAAACTGGTGAATGAAGTTTTCTGCCGATTTGGGCTACCCCTTGAAATCCATAGTGACCAAGGCAGGAATTTCGAGTCGCAAGTCTTTCAGGAAACATGCAAGATTATGGGAATACACAAAACTCGGACTACGCCGTATCATCCGCAATCTGATGGAATGGTGGAGAGGTTCAACCAAACTCTAGAGCGGCATCTGGCAAAAGTTGTTGAAAGTCATCAGAACAATTGGGACGAGTACATTTCTCTGTTCCTTCTGTCGTATAGAACTGCGGTTCATGAGAGTACCTCTACTACACCGGCCCGAGCGAACTTTGGTAGAGAGCTTCGACTTCCAGCGGATCTTCTCGCGGGTTGTCCTCCAGATACGCCTAGCTGTATTTCGGAATACGCGGAAGATTTGAGAAGGAAAATGGAGGAAGTTCACGGGCATATGAGGGAAGAGAATCTGCGTGCTAGTGAGCGAATGAAAACGCGATACGACAGAAGCGTCAACTCCAAGTCCTTTGAAGAAGGTTCTGCTGTTTGGCTTCACAACCCCGTTCGAAGGAAAGGAAAATCTCCAAAACTACAACCGAGTTGGGAAGGCCCTTTTCAAGTAATTACGAGGATCAATGATGTCACATATAGAATTCGGAAAACGCCAAGAAGTCCAGCGAAAGTGGTTCATGTGGACAGGTTGGCACGGTACTACGGCTCTAACGATGCTCGGGACGAGCACGTCTAAGGAGGGGGTAGTGTGACGCCGTGCTGACGTAACTACGTAAGCGTGCAAGGCAGTGAAGTTTTTGGCAAACATCGTCATTGTCACAACGGCCGGGCTGTCGGAGCTACGACTGCAAAGCAGACGTACCCGAGTTCGAGCCCGGTCCAGCTATGAAGATTTTTGTTCGACATTTTAATGTTACCAGAAAATTCTAGTAGCGGCGAGTGCCTTCTTTAAGGAATTCAAATAAAGAACCGAAAGTTCTGGACTAAAACAAGAAATGATGTAAGAAGGAAAAGACGATCGGAATCCAACAGAAGAAAACGAAAAGACTAACGAAATTCAATAAATGACGATCGAAATCCAATAAATGACAATCGAAATTCCGGGTATATAAGGAGCTGCAAGCGCGTCTACGGGCAGTTCAGTGGAAAGTGATCTGAAGAAAGGAACAAGAAGGAAAAGTGAAAAAGTGGAAAAAGTGAACAGTGAAAGTGAATAGTGAAGTGAACAGTGAATAGTGAAGTGAAGTGCAAAGTGGTAAAGTGCTCCCAGTGGACTGTCAGTGTTCGGAGCACAGCGTTGGACCGTGTAACGCATAGTGCGCGGGGACAGTGTCGGACAGTGCTACGCGTTTTCGTGCAGTGCTACGCGTTCAGTGCAGTGTTACGTGTTCGTAGTGCGAATAAATCGCTACTTTCGGTGAAATCAGTCGCTTCCTTCCAATCCCTGTACCCACTTCCGTAACAATACTATAATACGAGATGTACTTTAGCGAAACAACTTCTGGCGTCACATGACACTCACCACCATCGCCTTGTTTTGCTAACGCCAAAGCAGCCTCAGTGCATCGCTTGCATTCTATTGGGCAGATATTCCCTGCAACACTTATCGACGAATCTGCTACAATACCGAAAACTAGGTTTTATCACCATTTGAGTATAGATAATCATTATCTGATTAGTGATTACAATCACTCACTAGCTCTCTTATTATTATTACAGAGGGGAGACATTAAAAACAACGGCAAAATATGCAATGCTACTGAAACTTTCTGCATAAAAGAGTTCAATGGGCTTGCTAATAGCTGAAATAATCTTCAAACAACCTTACATTGGAAGGGACGACCAACCCTAGACAATAACTTAAGTGATATATGGGAGAAAAAGACATCATAGAAACACATAAAGCAAGTAATATTGCTAAGATTTATGCATTGTGCTGGGCAATAAAATTGTTTACATGAAATGAAACCCTAACTGCAGAGCAAGCAAAGTCAAATTATTTACTGTACTAGAACGTGAGCAAAGCAATTGAATTCCTTTTTAAGCTTCAGTGAACAAGGGTGCGTACGTGTCCCTTTGTGAAAACGCAATTTCAATTCTCGAAGGTTTTTAAAACCTATCTATGTATTTGGATTGCCGAGGTCGAACATCCAGAGCAAGGCTATATAGTCACGAATGCTTTTAAGTAACATCTAGGGCACAATTTGTTATGACCGATCGTTAGCTTTCTGTTCCAATCGAGTAAACACTACGTTGTTTTCTTGCAAGGACGCGCCGCCCTGACCTTTCAGGGTGATATCATTATTGTACAACGTCAACTTTATAGCATTTTCCAACTTTCGTTACAAACCAAAGCTATTATCCAAATACGAAAGAAAAACGGATGTTTAAAATAAAAGAAAATGATAAACGAGTTCGAAATTGTTTGGAGATCTAATAATATTTTGCTCGAAATACCTCCTCATGACTGTGATAAGTACATTATTAGCATTGACGTCAAAAGAGCACGTGAATTTAAAATGTATTGTGTCTCATACAATATCTTGAGATAAAGGTATCTCTTAACTGATATGTTGTGATGATGACAAGTTGGTGAATATACAAATAAAAAGATCAATATAAACAATTATTTGTTTCAAAAGATGAAGAGGAAAAAAGCGAAACGGCTGAATTGTACACAAAAAGAGCTGTTTCAACGTGTTTTCATCCGCTTGCGGATTGAATTAATTTGCTTGTAAATTGAAACCAATGTTCTTAGAGCGAGCTAAATGTATGGAATTATTTCGAGTTCTATTCAGTTCATTCAAGTGTCTGTTATACCGCGCAGAGATTAATAAACGAAGTAATGAATCGGAAAAATGCGGTTCGTTGGTAATGTGGACTGTATATACAAATAAGCTAAAAGCATTAGAAGAACAATCGAGTTTCTTTGAATTATGTTTTTTATAATTTCTAATTAAACCAGTCTCTTTATTATTGATTTAGCTACTAGAAAACAGTATACAAGGTTCAAAAATAACGATCTTCTGAAATATTTTCACCAATCAGTCCGCCGAGGCTACCCTTCAGACATGCCCAATCAACAACAGACTTAATTAGTTTTTTCTCTCCTAGTAATTATGAAAATCAGAGCGGTTCATAGAAATTTTCTTTTCGTCTTGCAAAAACCTGATTCCGTAATGTGCCTATTACGTGGAACCTAGTATGATGATACTTGGACGCATTGCAAACCAACTGTAAAGATAAATAAATTGGAAAATTACAGACGTATTGTAGAAAACACGTGATATCTGAGATAGGAAATAAAAATACCTGGCTGTGTCATTCGGTAGGTAATTGTTCCCGATATTATTACTTATGCAATGTAAATGCTTGCGACTGAGTCAGATAGACAACGTAAACAATAACAAACGTTTTGAGTCTTATCATTGACTAAAATAGTATTTCAATTAACGTAGATTACAATCTCATTAATATTTCGATATCGCATTGATTATTCAATTGTATCTAACTTATTCGTAGCTGACGTGAACATTCCCAGATGGGGAAACTCTCTACAGTGCCCGAATTCCCAAAATTCCCGAATTCTGAAAGGCAGATTCTTTCCCAAATTTGCTCGGGTGTACTTAAATTCAGAACATCCTGTCGCACTTTTACAATCACAATAATAGTCAGTGTATGATTATGACAGCTTGCGATACCTATAATATGTATATTATACTAGCTGCCTGTCCCGGCTTCGCACGGGTGGACATTTATTTTTTAAACACATAAATATAGCCTATGTTACTCAAGATGAACCTACGTCCAACAGTGGACTGATATCAATTGATGATGATGATGAAAGAACATTCTATAACGTTTAGGAGCACTATTTTCTAGAACATTTTGTCCAAATCTAGAATTCAGAACCATTTGCATGGGTATATTTGAGTATTCTAGATAATTCTGGATTACTAACGTTTGGGTGGGAGCATTCCGGATGCTAACCGACTTTAAATTTGACTATTCCAGATCATTCTAGAGCGTCTATGTGCATTCTGCTCTCGTCAAAGTCGAGAATTTTCTGAAAAATCCCTAATCGATAGAAAGGGATAGACATAATTATATAAGTCCCTACGTGATAGAAAAGGATAGACATAGATTCCGAAACTTTTGCCTCTTATAAATTAATAACACCTAAATATTGAATATAAACTATCCTATCTTTTAAGTCCGACCATATTTTAGGTAGTTGCAAAATTTTATCGAAATCCGTTCAGTAGTTTCGGAGTTTATCGCGTTCCAAATTAGGACAGGAATTTTTTATATATATAGACTAGCAGCATAGACCGGCGTTGCCTGGGCATTCCGGAATGATAAAGAACATTCTAGAACGTTTAGGAGCATTCCATTCTAGAACATTTTGACAAAATCTAGAATCTATAGAAAGGTCCCTACGTGATAGAAAAGTCCCTTTAGAAAAGGATAGACATAGATTTTTGAAACATTTTGCATTGATGCTGTTCGTATTATTCGTAGTGTGATGTTATATAGCCTTCCTCGATAAATGGACTATCCAACACAAGCATAATTTTTGAACTCGGACCAGCTGTTCCCGAGATTAGCGCGTTCAAACAAACAATCAAACTCTTAACCTTTATAATATTGGTATAGATATATCTATAATAGATGCATGTTGCTTTGTTGATATAAGCATGATATAAGTCACATTTCCAGCAACGCGCGTTCGTGACCATGAACGTGCTATTTACGACACGTCACACACGTGGCCAGACAGCACCACGGAAGCCCCTAGTAATCCTCTCTCCGCCGTAATTCTATTCTTTTAAAAAGATTAGGTTTGCAGCTAGAAATACTTCGTTACATTACTCTTAAATACAATTAACGAGGATTACCTACATTGTTTATCTTACAAATGTTACGAAACAGATTCAATGGATGTACATTAATTAGGCGATAGAGACAGCTAGAAAGTGTGATTTTTATTTTGGACGAGCAGCCGTACTCAAGACCCAGTAATAACGAAGCCCGGCCGAGGCTCAGACGAAAGATTGGGAAACTAAAATAAACCGCACGCGTGACCGACGCAAAACAACCGAAATAAACGTAGTAATTCGATTCAATCACGTCTCGCTCGATACATTACGTAATTTTAAAGATAATAGACATAAAGTTATACAATTTTTTTGATCCGAATGTAACAGTGGAAAACCAACAAGATGCATCTTGATGGATTGCTTAGAGGCGTTGCTTTCTATTCGACACACGTAGATAATCCAACCCTCTGGAATACTGAGTTTTATCACAATAGGTAATTACCCCAGTTTCACAGGACCACATTGTGTGCGTATTTTTTTTTGAATGGAACAAATCTTTGGTTCATCTAAGAATGGAGGGCGGGGTTGCTCCCACCCACTAACACTACGAGTGATCTTCGAATTCAACTCCCAAGTACCTATCTATCTACCTATCAAGATTTGGCAAGGTGTGGTACCTACACATACACATTATTCTGAGATGACAAGGTGTTAGGAACAGTTTGAAACAAGTGTTGTTGACTGGCGCGGACAAATTACAAATAATGACACTCAAAATCTTGAAACCACTACCGAAATACGGCTGTAAAAATTTAAATAAAACTGTAAGTTATCAGTAAAAATATATAGGACCCATGCAATGTTTTGAAGCTGATAACACCTTTGCACGGAGCATAACCGAATTTCCTGTTTGCGCTGTTTCTGTTAGAAGCATTATTTTAAGTATGCAAGTTTTACTTCGCACCAAAATTATGATTCACCTTCGACATTGAGCTAAGGGATCCAAAAATAGGCTTTTTGATGTGTTAATTACTGTTTTGTAGACCAACCTCTTGGCAAGGTGGCACTTCGACCTACCTCACGTGATTCTGACGTCAATACAGTCGCGCCCATAGGAATTCATTCGAATTCATGTATGGCTCGGGATTTGTATTGTGATACGAATTATATTCATGTAGTAGATTCTCGAAACATAGGACACATTGAACGAAGACATTGATAGCTTTGCGGAAAGTCGGTGGATGGAGAAGCCTCAGAATCGTTCTTCCTGGGAATGTATAGAGCGTGGACTTTTCAAGCTGATTATGACAGACTCAAGCATATATCTAGCTGCGTAAATGAGTAGTGGTATTTCGGTTCTTTTCCATTCATATCATGTATTTTTAAATAATCAGTACCTACAGCATTTCAAATTAAGCCTTCAGGTTTTGTGTGTTAGACTTTTTTAGAGTACAACGCAGTTTGCAAATCCAATCACCTGTTTTGTTTTTTGATAGGAAGGAAATATACTCGATTTAATGCCCGATAGAGCGTGGTATTGATAACGCTTTGAATTTGAACTACGCGTAGAAGAACATTACACAATCAAACTGAAGAGCAAGGTCATATCGACTAAAGATTCAAGGTCAACGTCATTTGTCGTGCCCTCTACTTTACACATAAAATATTGTTACTAGCAATTTTTATGTAAATTAGAATTAATTATTTGATTTCGTTTAGTTCGAAAACGTGAAAAACGTGAACGTGAAAAGTGTCACGTGCTTTCGTGCACGTGACACATGTTTTTGGAGGCTTTGAGGCGCACTTAAAAGCCTTTCACCACACTTGGTTCGAAAGAACCAGTGGCAATATAAGATTTCGTTTAGATCAAATATTTATCTAGTTAACTAAAACGGTTAAATCAATTTTGATGCAACGCATTTGCTACTCTAGTTTCTTACAATTATACAATAGCAGTTCAGCGGTTCCTGTTTGCTAAAGATACCAAGAGAACAATGTCATGTATCCACTGTCTGATAAATAACCATTGGATTGTTAAGGCCATTCTTCTGTTTTACGAAGTACTACATTCATGGAAAAACACGACGAAACGAAATTAAATTACAGGATTACGATGACGTCCAAAACATATAATGTAAATATGTAAGTTAAATAAAAAAACGATAGTAACAAGAATAAATGTTTTTTCCAAGGTAAACATATGTTTTTAGCAGAATTTATGGTGTTTAGATGTTTAATAATAAAATATGACATACCTTCTTCTGGCGTCAGGTCTGCAAACTTGACCCCTCCACTGTAAAAGAAAAGAATAAGTTGAACCAACACAATTGAACATAGCATTATATTAATCCCCAAAAATTTGACAAAACAAATACCCAATTTTATAAGTATTTAAAATGCCAAAATGTGGTACTAAAATATTTTCACAGTGCATTACAAGAAAATACAGCTAACTTAAAATCTTCCTGACATAAAAATACCACAACTTTTAATGAACTTGACTTCAAATGCTTATTAACCCGGCGTCATGGGGGTGGAAAATGACTACACCGACGTTGGGGTGGGTCATTATGACCCAATATTTAGACCGACGATATTTCTAATATTTCAAAGACATGAATTCTTATTTTTAGGTTTATGTGTTTATTGTTTCATAGTTTAGTAAATTAAACAAGAATTTTCATTGCAGAAAGTTTTTATTATGTATATAAACCTTTAAAAAGAAACACGTAATAAAATCAACAAAATTTGCATTCCTTAGCTAGATGTCACTAATCTTATAATTTAATTAACAATCTATAATTTTTTATACTACTTTTTTAAACTAAACTAAGACATCTTTGGAAAAAACTTACTAAAATCTAATCAGAGTCATCGTTGTAAATGCAATAACTGCAGAAAGGTACGACATGTTCAGAGCAAATATATTTGTTGCAACCATGATAAGTATGGGTTGTTTTGCGATCTTTCTTCGCTGGACATACCTGGCATCTTTTACGAGCATTGGCTCTCTTAGCTGGAGGCTCCTGTAAACCTTTGCCAGCGAATTGTCGAATTTTTTTTTCAGTTCATGAAACAAATTTGCCACATTCTGGCGGAAAAAGTAAATCAGTTAACAACCAATCATAACAAAAGCATAATACACATAAAATTACACCAAAAGCAACAAAAATCATTACAAATCTTATAAAATCATTACGAAAACAATGGCGCAAAATTGTTACACCGAGTGCGGGGATGGGTCAATAATACCTTTTTTAACTTTGGGCACACGCAGCTGCAAGCACTGTCGCCGTCCAACTGTTTCTTTGTCAACAACACTTAGAGCAACTCATTAACTCCAGCTACTGAGAAAAACGGCAACGTCACCTACGTATTTACGAATCTACAAGCTAAAAAAAACGTCCCGGGTCAATTTGACCCAACCCCCATGACGCCGGGTTAACTACTACAAATTTTTTGTCATTTTATAATACTTATTTGTGCTAATAATGCATCTGTAAGCATTTAAAAAT
This sequence comes from Thera britannica, assembly GCA_939531255.2. Classification (NCBI taxonomy): domain Eukaryota; kingdom Metazoa; phylum Arthropoda; class Insecta; order Lepidoptera; family Geometridae; genus Thera; species Thera britannica. The sequence continues at coordinate 3,242,859 of OW618041.2, read as the reverse complement.
AGTTGGGTTTTAAGTATAATCATCACATTGTTAAAAACCTATGAAACATGATCATAATTTATTGGACCAAGCATAATAATAAAATCTTTACCTATACTTTGTTTTGCTAAAAGAAGACTAACAATAGAATTTTGTGTTTGGAGAATGGGGTATCATAAAACAATCTCAAGAGATTGGTCCGATGTGCCATCTGAGGTAAATGATAAATTAAAAAAACTGCTATTATCTAGTATGCACTGTGTCAATATCCGTTCACATCGTACCTTAGAAGAACGCTTGCCGTTTCGGGCACCCGGAACACCTGGAAAAAGATCCATTGTGGAACGATGTCTTACTGGATCTCCCAGTGGAGATACCATCAAATCTAAGCACCCTAAAGGTATATTTCATGCAAATAAAATAAGGGCAATATCTTTAAGATTTTAAATAAATGACTATATTTCAACATAAATAAATAAATACCAATCATTACAAATAAATGCATCATAAATTCTGATGATTCTAGATTGAATTCTATTTATGTTCTGAGCAGTCAAGACTAAGAAGCTGCATTTGATCGAGTAAATTCAATTCAGTTATGATTTTGTATAATGTCTTGGTTTGTCTAACAGAATGAACAATCTATTCAGATTGTTAATAAAATTGTTAAGTGACCTATGATGGCCTAGTCCTAGATCACTTACTATGTACATTTCATTAGATCTAAAATTGGATCGCTCTTACCTTCCATCCCAAATTCTCGAAGAATGTACTCAGGCGGGATTGCCCAGTAGTTTTACCGCCGCATGGCCCTGTTAGAATATTTAGATACATTTATTAGCATAACATTTTAAATAAGACCCCACGTGTTTTTAGTGCGATTACAAAAACTATCACGCCAGCCTGAACATGAACACACATTCAATGCAATGTATCTAGAATTTCTTCACGGACCTAAGAACTGATTAGATATTAATCTAAATTTATAAAATCGCATTATTAGCACAAAAAACCAACAAATTTGACACATACCTCCTGTGAGCACCAGCCTATAGGTAATTTTCTGAGATTGATTAGCCATTTTGTTTGTAGATATATAAATAAAATAAAATTACAATTACACTACAAATGATACTAAGCACTTAAATATCATAAAAATGTTGAATTTACAAAAATGATAAAATAAGCCATCACAGAAAAACAGGCATCGCCCGTCAGGCGTGCGCCAAAATGACAGATTGACTTGATTGAAATGCGCGACAACGACAACGTAAAAAAGAAAAAGAAGGGACAACATTTGAATGACGTCATGGTTTGAGTTGCCACCAATTGATCAAGTTATAGCTAATAAGTTAAGTTATTTTTTCAAGAATAATTGATAACTAATAAATGCGCTCTCAGCCGTAACAGATAAGATTTCAAAACATTGAAAATAAAGGGTGTCAAGTTAAATAAATAATGCAATAGGATAGCATAAGTTTTATTTCTAGCAATTTATTAAATTTATCAAAATAGGCATCCTGTGAAGTATACTAACATTATGTATACAAACCTACATGTTGAGTTATACTACCTCCTTTTTAATTAGAAGCAATATTAGCTGTCATGCTATGAAAAAGGAACGAAGACACAGTTTGTCATTCCTGTGAAAAACTATATTTCTCAATTATCGATTATTAAAAATGTATTTCTACCTACCTCTCCAATTTTATTTAACATGGTAGCAGAGCGTAAAAACAAAGATCCGAAATTGAGTGAGTAACCCTGTTTCAAGTACCTAAATAAAAATGTCGAGCACCAAAATCGACCCTCTTACAAGAGAAAACTATGATACATGGGTAATACAAGCGGAAGCTGTACTTGTAAAACAAAAGTTGTGGAAATATATTGAAAATGATGCAACAGCAGCTGATAGGGAAGGTGATAGATTAGCAAGATCAGAACTGATCCTCATCATCGCTCCGTCTGAGCTAAAACAAATTAAAAACTGCTCTTCAGCTAAAGCATTATGGGATAAATTGAAAAATACATACGCCAGTAAGGGACCTGCACGAAAGGCCTCCCTTTTAAAACAACTAATTCTCACGAAACTGGAAGGGCACGACGTGCGTAACCATTTGAATAAGTTCATGGATGTAGTTGACAAATTGGCAGTTATGGAAATAGAGATCAACGAAGACTTGTTGACAATCATGATGTTGTACAATCTTTCACCTGATTACGACAACTTCAGAGTCGCTATTGAGACACGAGACACTCTTCCAAAGCCAGAGGAGCTTAAAACCAAAATTATTGAGGAATGTGAAGCTCGTCATAACAAAACTGTAGAATATAACGACAAACCTGAAACTGTAATTCAAGAAGAAGCGCTGTACGCCATGTGTAAAATTTGCAAACAAAGAGGTAACATCTTTAAACGCAAAAGCCACAAAATTTGTACAAACTGCTGGAAGAAGAACAATGAGAAAGCTAACAAAAACGACAACGATTCCGATAAGACTAGTTTTGCTAAGCAGTGCCTCCTCACATCTAACAACGAGAAGCCTGAAAACAACATTTGGGTCTTAGATAGTGGTTGTACTTCTCACATGACATATCAACGAGACTTATTTAAGACTTTAGAGAGAACATCTAGAAAATTGAACTTCGCAACTGAAGAACACACTGCAAAGATTGAAGGGAAAGGTACAGTTTCCTTCCTATCTAAAAACGGTGACGGTATTGCGCGTACAGACTTACAAAATACGCTGTACGTACCTAGTCTTTGCACCAACTTAATGTCCGTTAGCAAGATGACAGATGCAGGCTGCTCTGTTCTCTTTACCAAAAATAAAGCTACGGTCAAGAACCCAAAATCTGGAATAACTCTCATTGCATTTAAACAGGATGATGGTCTTTACTATATTAAACCAAACAAACATGAGCGCAACAATCTGGCCAATGATAACGATGATACTGTTCCAACCACTACAAAGAACTCATCAAACATCAACGAATGGCACAGAAAACTTGGCCACATGAACGCCAAAGATATGAAATATGCACTTAAAAACGAAAACTTAGTTGGTTTAAACTTTGATGCTTCGGAAATCTTGGCAGAATGCGAATCCTGTATCCAAGCAAAACTGCATCGTGTACCTGCTCCCCGTGAGAAAAATACTAATAGAACTACTGAACGCTTAGAAGTTGTTCATAGCGATGTGTGTGGACCTATTCAAACGCCCACATTAAGCGGTAACAGATACTTCGTTACATTTATCGATGACTACAGCAGATACAGTCGAGTTTATCTGATTAAAAGCAAGAACGAAGTACTCGACAAGTTCAAAGAGTTCAAAGAGCTAGCGGAGACACAAACTGAAAAGAAAATTAAGTTTCTTCAGTCAGATAATGGGACTGAATACGTCAACAAAGAGTTTGACGCTTACCTAAAACGTTGCGGAATACAGCGAAGGCTCACCGCTCCTTATACCCCAAACCAAAATGGAATCGCAGAAAGGAAAAACCGTACCCTCGTAGAAAAAGCGAGAGCAATGATGATCGACGCACATACACCATTAAAATTATGGGGTGAAGCAATATTTACAGCAAACTACCTATCAAACAGGAGTGTAAATAGCGCCATTCAAAATGTAACACCATTCGAAAGATGGGTTGGAAGAAAACCGTGTGTCAATCACTTGTACGTTTTCGGTTGCAAGACTTTTGTCCTGAAGAAAGGTGTCAATGGTCATAAAGGGTTTCCGCCAAATCTCATAGAAAAAAACCCCAGTCCCGGCGCAAAAGAATTGTATCTCAGATTTTAGAGAATTATTAGTAGAAACAATATCAGGTGTCGCTATTTTCTGATTTCGTGGCTAACATGTTTTTTTTACCCAGAGAAGTTTCATAGACGCTACATGCAAAAATGACACTTTTTAGGAAAAACTTCGTGTAACTGTGCTAGTTGACATTGAATTGGCAAAAAATTAATAAAACACATAATATAAACACATTATCACTTATGTAATATAACGTACCTATGCCTATTATTTCATTTTTTGAAAAACTTTATTTTACTGATTAATTCACTCATTTACACACACGTGTGGATAATTGCAAAAAATGAATATAATAGGTAGATATGTATTGTCCATATTATAAAAAAAAAAAAATGCGTATGCACTGATATGTATAGCCTGCATCATACTTATATACATTTTGTAGTTATATTTATTTTATAAGGAAAATAATCACCTTTAAAAGCTGCCTTTAGTAATCGGGGTGACTATGTTTCTCCCTTTAACAAATTGAGTGGGAGCGAGAGCGCGCTCACTCACGTTACAAGCCCTTATTGAATTCTGAGAAACGATAATGAAAACCTATTGTAATATTAATAATATAACAGAGAAAAGTTAAACCCCGATTACTAAAGGCAGTATTCTTTTTCTTATAAAATAAAGATAACTACAAAATGTATATAAGTATGATGCAGGCTATACATATCAGTGTGTACGCATATGTACCTATTATATTCATTTTTGCAATTATCCACTTGTTTATGTTGTTAACGAGTGAATTAGTACAGTAAAATGAAGTTTTTCAAAAAACTGGCATAATAGGTATAGGTACATTATATTACATATGTGATAATGTGTTTATATTATGTGTTTTATTCATTTTTTGCCAATTCAATGTCAATTAGCAAAGTAACATGAAGTTTTTCCTAAAAAGTGTCATTTTTGCATGTAGCGCCTATGAAACTTCTCTGGGTAAAAAACACATGTTAGCCACGAAATCAGGAAATAGCGACAACTAATATTGTTTCTACTAATGATTATCTAAAATCTGAGATACAATTCTTTTGCGCCGGGACTGGGGCAATTTTGGCGGAAACCCTTTGCACCAAAAGCTATTCCAGGCATGTTTGCGGGATATTCTGAAACAAGTAAAGCATTCAGAATCTTCATACCATCGAAAAACACTATAATTACTTCGAAAGATGTTCGAGTGGTAATGAAAATGTTCTACGATGAACAGAACAAAGATGAACTCTCCAGACTTTTCAACAGTGATCAGAGTTCAACTGAAATCTATAAACAAACGCCACGCAAGCAAGTGGATATTATGTTTGACAATGAAGGAGATAATCAGCACAGTTGATACAGACTGACACAGATGATGGAAATGACAATGGAACGTCATCCCAACATTTCGTTGAAAACAGTCAACGCATAGTACAAAATAACGAAAGTGACTATGAATCTCTTTCCGGTTTATCCAGTGATGATGAACCTGCTCATCATGCTGTAGCTGAAAGCGTTACTAGTGAAGCCAGATCTTTAAGAGACAGGTCTAATATCACAGCTCCTAAGCGCTACGATGATTTTATTTTGGCAGCTGTTGAAGAAATCGAAAACCTTCACAAGCCTAAAGAACCTGTCACTTTCAAAGAAGCGTTAGAATCTCCTGACAAAGACAAATGGCAAGAAGCTATGGAAAATGAAATGGCATCTCTGAACGAAAGCCAAACTTGGGATTTGGTTGATCTACCTAAAGGACGAAAAGCCCTGCCTTGCAAATGGGTATATAAAGTTAAAATGAATCCTGATGGTTCTGTCGAAAGGTATAAAGCCAGAATGGTTATCAAAGGCTACTCTCAGCAACCTGGAGTAGATTATGATAAAACGTTCAGTCCAGTGGTTCGTCTGAGCACTGTGCGTGCACTACTTGCCGTAGCTGCAAAAGAAAATCTAAAACTATGCCAGTTTGATGTATCAACCGCATTCCTAAACGGCACAGTCGAAGAAGAAATCTATATGAAACAACCTGTTGGTTATCAGGATGGCACAAAACGAGTCTGCAAGCTGAAACGCAGCCTCTATGGACTGAAGCAAGCACCGCGTTGTTGGAATACTTGTATTGCCGAATTCTTAAGGAAATCTGGATTTCAACAAAGTAAAGCAGATCCATGCTTGTATATTCGAGTTAATGGACAAAACAAGGTCTTGATTGGTCTTTACGTTGACGATGGACTTGTAGCGTACAACACAACTAAAGCAGGAGACGAGTTTATTAAAGAACTAAGAGCAAGATTCAAGATAACTGTCAAACCTGCGTCATACTTCCTTGGATTGGAAATTAACGTGCACAAGGACCAGACCATTACATTATGTCAAAAGGCATACACCAAGAAAGTTTTGGAAAAATATGGAATGTCCAATTGTAAATCAGCACCAACGCCCATCATCAAAGAGAATGATGAAACGGGAGAGGAAGAGAATGTAAATATGAATTTCCCATACAGGCAAGCTGTGGGTGCTTTGGCATATTTATCAGTAGGCACAAGGCCTGATATTTCATATGCTGTGGGTGTCGCCTTTAGAAACCTTGGTGCACCTACTAAGAAAGATGTCATGCTGGTGAAACGAATCTTTCGGTTCTTGAAAGGGACTCAACAGAACGGGCTGACTTATATGAAACAGTCGCCTTCATACTTAGTCTGTTACAGTGATTCAGATCACGCAGGAGACCAGACTACTGGCAGATCGACATCTGGAACGGTGTGCTTATTCTCTGGTGCTGCTATTAGCTGGAGAAGCCAGAAGCAAACAACTGTCTCCATTTCCTCAACGGAAGCAGAAGTGATAGCAGCCAGTGAAGCTGCTCAAGAAATTATATGGTTAAATAGACTACTTGGGAATCTGTACAAAAACACAGAAAAACCGGTGCTAAACCTCGATAATGAGTCAGCTATCAAACTTGCTAAAAACCCACAATACGAATATCACAAACGAACTAAGCATATCAAGCTGAAACATTTCTTTGTGAGAGAATGTGTAAACAACGGAGATTTAAATATCCAGCACGTTCCATCGGAGTTGCAGTTGGCTGACATGCTGACCAAACCACTGTTTGGCCCGAGGCTGCAAGTTTTAAGTTCCAGAATGGGACTGAAGAATTTATATATAAATTCTTAAAAATCTCCGAGGATGTGAAGTATACTAACATTATGTATACAAACCTACATGTTGAGTTATACTACCTCCTTTTTAATTAGAAGCAATATTAGCTGTCATGCTATGAAAAAGGAACGAAGACCAGTTTGTCATTCCTGTGAAAAACTATATTTCTCAATTATCGATTATTAAAAATGTATTTCTACCTACCTCTCCAATTTTATTTAACACATCCCATAGCCCAAGAATTAAAATGTGTAGTTTACAACATAAATTTTGGCTTTCAACTGGCCTCTTAGCTTCGTTGATAATAGCCCTGTCTTCAGCGCCCTAAGCCGTGGGTTTGATCCCCAACGAGAAGAAATATTTGTGTGGTGAACGTGAACTTAAAGATTGTTCTCTGTCTGGATGATAAAATTGTACTATGTACGTATTTACAAACAAAAGTATTTATGTAATTATATCAGCTACCTGGTTCCCATAGTAAAAACCATGGGTAAAAACTCTGCTTAATTTGGGGCTAGATAGTGTTGGTTACTATAGTGTAGGTTAATATCCACGATATTTATTTTATTTTAAAATACGCCAAACAGGACCAAGTTGGTAATACTAATGTTCCACAAATGACCAACCATAAACACCTAGAATTTGGAAAATGACTTTGACAGATTCCAACCCACAGCCATCAGAGGAAGAATAATCTACAGAGTTTTAAGCAGTTCTCAGTACATACAACGCCATCTAGGAATCTTTATGAATTAATATTCTGGTTAAATAAAGGAAGAAATAGAAAATATTTTTTTTGTATTCTTCTTTGCTTAGCAGCAGCAACTGTTGAGATGTTGGGAATCACCTATTGATTCTTGATTCCCAACGTCTCAGGTAGGTTACTTATTGATTCTACAAACAAATATTTAACATGATTCCTAAAGTTATGCACCAAGTGGAATTTGAACCTACGACCATCCCCTATTGATTCCTACAAAGAAAATATAGGCTTTTGTTCTAGCAAAAGTAGTTTATTATGTGCTCCTAGGTTACACCTAAAGCACTCACACTCAAACTACATTGCTTTATTTGGGCTTCCCAATAGTTTGACTTCATCACTGATAGTATCATTTGAGAAGAACCAATTTCCACTGAATAATTTTCTAGAGGTTTTTCTATTGACAAAACTAAATTGGGAATTTGATGCCAGTATTTTCCTAAACAGCGGTTTCTTCTTTCAGTGTATATTTCTTTTCCGGTTGTAGACCATTCTCCATCATCTAAAAAAACCGAAAACATTTTAGTACCTACACCTTATTTGGTTGATACAAGCGTCCAAAAAAATAGTAAATTGGAAAATATCTTCTACCTTCCTTTTCCATTCCATCTAAATCAATGATTTCTTGGTCTACCCATCTTGTTTGTATGTTTATGCAGATAAGGCTTATTTGTAACTCTTTAGTAAAGTATCTGCTGTAGTTAATAAAAGTATTGAGTAGTTTTAGACCTGAAATGAACATCTGTGAATGTTATTTTTACTAAATGCCATAGGTATAAATAATAATCAAACTTTTCCCATTCAAGATTTAATTACCCATTTTATTTTCATCACCAAGGAATTGGAGCATTAGACATGGCATCGAGTCTATTATTATAAGAGCCAGGTTTTCAATTTCGTTTTGTTTTACATTTTGTAACAGTTCAATGAGTTTATCTATAGTCCATATTCGGACCACATGAATTTTACACATTATTGCAGCCATTTCCTGAAAAAAAAGAACACTTTTTGAACATTTTTAAAACCAGAATTATTGTAACAAGTGATCCCATTCCCATTGCTATCCTTACTTTGCGTGAAAAACCTGAAGCATCAAGAATTCTTTGTATCCGTACTGCTGAGAAATCTCCCTTTGTATCTATGTACAAAACAGAACTATTTGTTTTAGCACAATTTATGGAAAGCTGGAAACATAACTGTGTTTTCCCAGAATCTGCAAGGCCACAAAGCTCAACTATGCAGCCTTTTGGTACGCCCCCTTCTAAAACTGCATCCAGCCTTAAACAATATAAACAAGAAAATTAGCTCTTCCAAAATACTAAGTTTTAAGTTTTAACTTGATGATCAAGTTCTTAAAATTACAGAAATTAGCGTATTTTTTGGTGGGAAAATATATGGTAAATAATATCAATGATTATGGATGGTACGTACAACAATGTGCGTAGGTACGGAATGCCTCTCTCGAGTAGGTACCTAGTATACTATAATAATAAACTTAGAGGAATATGTGCTACAGGGGATAGTAAATCAAAACAGCATGAATGCATAGTTTGGTTAGGTACTTGCCTTTCTATACCTGAGCTAAGAAATCTACATTGTAGCAAACTTCTTTCTAGTAGCATAGAGCCACTCTTAACAGGTGCTGCATATTTTGCAAATATTTCATTTCTTAGGGCTAAAATCTGAGGTAAATGTAGTTTGGTAATCGTTGCTAGCTTGCCGATATCGCCTTGAAGGAATTCGACTACTGTGGTGATTCTATTTTGATTAAGAGTTTGTAGTACACGTTCAGTGAGATAAATTAAGTCATTTGCTTTAAGTTTCTGCATTACACTCCAATTCCGTCTACGTAAAATAAAAACTACAGTAGCGTTTTCAATTCAAACTTTTGTTTATTATTTACAATTACATTTTTTTTTTTTTATGCTGGCTGCGATTCAAAGTCTTTCCGCCAAGTCCTCTACAATAAACTTCGCAGTGTGGCCAGATATTTTTTTTGAAAATACCGAAACAGCTTAAAAAAAATACCGAAACAGGGAAACAGTACACCAATATGTACAAAAAAGACTATAGGTCAACTGTTATTTGTTTAGGTACCAGTTAAATGAAAAGACATCTTGCTAGAGTATCTTAAACATAAAGAGATAAATAAATAAATTATAGACAATCCACACAACACACACACACACAGCGAAGAAAAAATAATTAAATTCAGGGAGTGCTTGGCAAACTTATAATTCACGGAAGTTTACAGTACATTTAACATGAACACAGCCTTTAGATGCTTTTATGATCTGTTGATGACATTTTATGAGTATCAGTTTTTAAATATAATTAAAAATTATAAATTTCATACCGTATCATAACTCCTAAAATGGATCACCAAGGGCTTGAAAAATTCTTCTAAAACCAAAAGGGTATTAAGGTACAATATTACAAACATAGGACATCGGTTAACAACAACAAAACAAATTATAAGCAATATTCTCGACTTCTTAGAGCTGGCATAGACAGATCAATAAAAACAACTAAAGGAAAAAATCTTAAAAACTCAAAAAACAAGTGTAAAACAGCGTGGCAGCTCATCAGACAAGAGTTTGAAAATATAAATCTTCATCCTAAAATGATCAAGTGTGTATAGCCCCAATAAAATTGCTAACGAATTTATCAACTACTGGGTTATTCTTACAAATAAAACAAACGACAATCTCCAAGTCACACATAATTTTGACGACCGGTGCTGATTGAAAACTAAAATAAAAGCCGAAAGCCGGAAAATATTTGCATGACGGTATGTAAATATACCCAAAACCACCAACATACAACCAACTTCCAAAAAATACCAACTTCCTGTAAAATGCCTAAAAAAATACTGATCCTCGAAAAATCGGCAAAAGTATCAAAATACTTTACTTTAGATAAGCACAATACCAATTCTGGTAACACTCCAGCTTATTTTTTTTTCAATTTAACCTTACAGGCCAAGCTAAAATTCTAAGCAAGATTACACCGCTTCCGTCTTAATCTTTTGGGTGGTATAAAGACGTCCGATTTGTTCAATCAGACAATCGAATTGAAAAGTGGACGTGAATTATTGAATTATTACATGGCCTTTGCTGTTACTCTGCCTCTTGCGTGCAAGACTCTCATAACCAAAGTCGTGGCAGACTACGATATATTATGGGAGAGGATAATGTTGTTTTAATAAAGCCTGTAGCTGTCTTGGAGGAATTAGAAATGGAGATGTCAATACAGGGCTTTCCCCTCTGCTGGTCATATATCGACCTCGATCATATCCTTTAAATAAAACTGTTTTACTCGCAACTGCAGCCATTGTGTGTCGTTTCATGTCGCGAAGTGGAGCTCCGCGAAAATGGTGAATTGCATGGTAGTTTCTTTTATAAGACGATCAGAGACATCAAACTTCCGGGAACATGGTATTTCCTACCACAAGGGAGTATTATTTTGTCAATTGTGTTTGTAATTTTGTAGAATTTTAGTTCAAAAGAAATACCGGTTGCGACAGATTAGCGACAGTATTACGACAGTATTGTCAAAGATTATACCTTGGTAGAAGGCATAGTGTTGGGAAAAGTTGAATGAAATTGATGAATGAATGAATGATAAAATAAACGTTAAATTATTATCACATAATGTGTTGTCTAATTACGTATTTGGTGCTTTTTAAACCCCGACGTAAAAACGACGGGATGTTATGAGTTTGCGGTGTCTGTGTGTGTGTTTGTCTGTCCCATCGTAGTTCCCGAACGAATCAACCGATTTTAATTTAGTTTTTTGTTTGTTTGAAAGGTGAATAGTCGGGAGTGTTCTTAGCTATTTCACAAATCCCACAATATGGTTATCCTAGGTACCAGGCATCAAACCCTCTACTCATCAATGTATAAAATAGGACATGACATCATACTCTAAAATAAAGTCGTGGGCGTAGTGAAAACATTTTTTTTGCCTATTTTATATTTCTTTTACGTCCTGTGCAGGTTTCCAAAAAACCCTGTTGCTTGAAGAGTGGACAAAACTTTTTGGCCAAAAAACAACTTGGCATGCAACAAGAACGAGTGTGATTTGCTCGGAACATTTTACAGAAAGTTCTCAAACTCGGGCAAACAAACATCTGCGTTCACCACACAAATATTTGTTCTCGGTGGGAATCGAACCAACGCCTCCGGCGCAGAAGGCAGAACTACAAACTTCACTGTGGTGTGAAGGCTGACGATGTAATGTGATTTCACTTTATATATATTTTTCAATTATTCAGTAAAAGACTAAACTTATGTGTACTATGCTATAACATGTTAAGAACTATTGATTCAAACTTATAACCATTAATAAAACATAACAACTAAATTCAGTTCTTTTATTTTCTGACTGTTACAAAATGTGAAACCTGTTGTGCATAACTTATTCATAACACTCACTATTACCTGTACCTAAAAACCCATTTCATTCATTATTTTATTCATCGTTCAATTTACCGGTCTTACTGAATGCCCATCACTAGAGATTATCCTAATGTGAGTCTTGACACTGCGTAACTACGTTATATTTTTTATCTGTGTGCAAATTTTAAGATCGTGTGCGGGATTGTCAATGTGTTTCAATTTCAATTTCAATTTTTTTTCAATTTATTTTATTCACTTAAAAAATAACATTACAGAAAATAAATCCAATGCGTTATTTTAAGTCTTTGGGTATTAAAAATGAACTAATACTACTAATATATCTAATATACCTACTAAAAAATATCTTAAAAGCTAACTAAACCACTATAAACTAAGTATACATTATATAAGACAAGAATAAATTTTATGAAAAAATATATTTACCTACCTACATAAAAACAAGAATGAGATCATTTTTTTATTAAATAAGTATCACAACAGTAACCACAATTTACAGGTTATCCACTGATCACCACGGTGTTAAAGAGCTGGGTTCCTCAGAGTAACCCAAGCACAGTTTTTCCACTACAGCCCACCTGTCTGCAAACAAGTCTAATTCTGGGTTGGCCAAGAGCAGGGCGTTGAGGTGGCGTTGTGCGCGGCAGACGGGGGATTGTTGGCGCGCTACGGTGCGCACGGCCCTCGGAGAAAGCAGTGGAACACGCCCAGGGCGGAATCTAGCGCGATTATCCGGGACACAGAGTCTACTTACCTCCGCTAAAAGATCAGGGCAATTTAGCAATCCACGCATAATGCGACATAGTGTTAACAATTGATCGCAGAGTCTTCGCGTTTCAAGTGAGTGGAATCCTAGCGTACCCTGAAGATATTTCGTAGGGTACATGAAGGGATAGTACCCATATACTTTTTTGTACAAAAAGCGCAAAAACCTTTTCTGCACTTTTTCCACCATCAAAGCATATGTCACCTCATGAGGATTCCACACGCACGAGCTTGACTCCAGTTTTGATCTTATAAGTGATGTGTATAAAAGTTTAATTGCGCCTATATTAGTGAAATCCCGGCAATTTCTGGTTACGAATCCCAGTTTTTTAAAGCTATCGATTACAAGTTTTCTGTGGTGGTTATGAAAGGTGAGTTCGGGATCAAATACTACGCCCAGGTCCTTCGCAGTTAGTGGTCTCATGAGGACTTCTCCGTTTAAATTATAGGGTATGGTAATAGGGTTCCCTGATCTAGTGAAACTCATTACTTGACATTTAAAGACGTTTAGGTTTAACCTGTTTTCCCAACTCCAGGCCTGTACAGCATCTAAGTCCCGTTGCAGTGCGTGGCTGTCTTCTATAGATCTTATTGGATAATAGAGTTTTAAGTCATCTGCGTAAAGCAGGCACTTCGCATTTTTAAGCGTTTTAGCTAAATCGTCTACCATCAACGTAAATAGCAATGGACCCAAGGATGACCCCTGACTAATTCCCGATCTGGTGTGATACGGCGCGGAGTCATAGCACCCCAGTCTCACGAATTGTCTCCGATCACTAAGATAGTCAGCGAACAGTCTCAAAAGCTTAGGTGTAAATCCGAATATACTTAGTTTATTCAAGAGAATATCATTGTCCACATGATCAAAGGCTTTTTGGAAATCTAGATATACGACATCTACTTGAGTGTTAGTATCTAGTTGGTATGAGATGTCGTCAACGAGTGTCAGCAGATTCGTATTTACCGAGCGGCCCTTTCTGAATGCATGTTGGGCGTCATTTAGGAAAGGTTCTATTTGTCTATACAGTTTAGTATGTATACCACTCTCAAATAATTTCGCTAGGGCTGATAGAATGGCGATCGGTCTATAGTTATTAGTTAATTTTTTATCACCTGTCTTAAAAACCGGAACAACTCGCGATTGTTTCCATGTATCGGGATAAATACCGTTTCTCATTGAGAGATTAAAAATATGGGCAATTGGGGATGCTAGTTGTGTTTTGAAGGCTTTGATTATGTATGGTGGAATATTGTCTGGACCTATTGAACTTTTGGGCTTAAGTTTTTGTATTAAGTGTTCTATTTCTACTTCTGTAAAATCGACGATATTTATGGAGGAATGACTATGTGTTGATGATAAACGATCTGCGTCAAGGCTCGGTATTTGGGGCAGGAAAACACTGCTAAAGTAATCTGCAAAGGCTGTGGCTGCCGCCTTTCCTGTGTGTTGTTTACCTTCATGAGTTATGCAGGGATCAAACCCACCTTTCGTTCTTAAGCTTTTTACATAGTTCCAAAAAGCTTGTGGGTTGGAAATTAAGTTGTTTTGAATGTTTGCTATGTACTTGTCATGCGCTACTGTAACTTCATGTTTAATATAGACTCTAATGGCAGCAAAGAAACTATATATGTAGAGATTTTTACTAGCCTTCCAAATTTTGTGTAAGTTCCACTTTAATTTAATATTGGCAACTATTTCTTTAGTGAACCAGGTGGGGTATCTACGAGTGGGTTTACTATTTCTTATTTTTTTAGGAACACTTTGGATAAAACTATCATTGAATTTGGAATAAAATAATCTAACAGCGCTATTGACATCATGTTCGGCCAAAACATCACTCCAGCTTGTGCCGCTAATGAGTTCATATAGCAACGGAAAATCCGCTTTATGAAAATTCCAGTCTGTGCTAATGTCAATGTTGCTAGCCTCCAAAAGTGCATCCCGTCCTGTGGCCACGATAGTGAGCGATATATCTAAAGGTGGATGGTATTTGTCAGCTTTATCTACAAGTCCGCAGTCTGCCTCACACACGCTTACCTCGTTTACTTTGTAGTTTGTAAGTACTACATCTAACTTACTCCCAGTTTTGTTTATCACGCTATTATAGTCTGCAAATTCACAAAAGTTTAAAAAATAGTGCATATAGTTGTTTATGCTCCAAGAGGCACTGTTCATATTTAAGTCACCTACTATAACGACACTAGAGTTCTGTAATTTTGATGACATATTTTCCTCTACTTTGCAGTACCAAGACATATAATCTTCATCATTAGCTGAAGGCTTTATGTATACAACACACACATACACTAACCGGTTTTTGAGGGAAAAAGAGGCCCATAGGTCTTCACCGTTTCCTGTCTCCAGGTGTTGCTGACGAGAAAGATCAAGGCCTGGCCTAGCAGCAAGCAGTATTCCACCCCTATTGGAACCTCTATCTCTCCTAACCATACTCCATCCGTACGGTGTAACTTCAGCGTCAGTTATTGAATCATCCAGATTTGTTTCTGTCACAGCAATAAAGTCAGTGTTTAGTAGTATCGTGTTTCGGCGCCACTGTAGCAATTTGGTTTTGAAGCCATTAACGTTTTGGTATATAGCCTGTACTCTACATTTAGATATATTTCTCCGAGGTGTTGGTGTTGGTGTCACGTTTCCCGTAGTATGATTGGCCAGGTGTGCGGGTTTGACTATAGTATTCACGCCTGACTCCTCTGTGAAACCACTCACAGACTTCGGTGCCAGCTGGCCATGATTCTGGAGTAAGCAGTAGATTATAAGAGCTTTCAGGGACTGTAAGAACAAAGGAGGCGTAATGATCGTGCCTTAATGTGAGTTTGTACGCATTAAATCCTTTTCTTTGACCAATTTTCTCCATGTGCGATATCATGGCTTCAACAGTTGTCCTTGGTGTTAAGAAGCAGGCGTGTATTTTTTTGGTTCTCTCTATGGCTTGCAGTTGGTGATGTTGTTGCGCTTTACCTATTACCAGGCCTTGGCGCTTGTATTTGCGTCCATGTTGCGCAATTTGCCAGGGATCATCGCCTGTCAGGTCTTCAACTTGTTGGTAATCTGAGCTTGGTACGGCTGGCGGAATCAGCTTTTCTGTTGACGGTAGTGGTATCACACTTTCAATCACCTGCGGTATCACTGTAGACAGTGATTTTGGTGATGCGGTCATATTTTTCCGTCTTGCTGGCGTTTCACGGCTGAAGTTATTTTGGCAAACAACGTTGGCAAACGTCGACCTTTCGACCAAGGCAGCGGTGGTACTTTCACAGGGGGGGGCATGTAGTTTTACTTGCGTACCTGCTATTTCGCTAGCAGTTCCACAGCCTAGAACTTCCTTAGTAGAAGTACTAACTGCTTCAGCAGGGACGTTTTGTAGCAGTGATGTTACTTTTATGCTAGTTGTAGTTAGCTCATTTTGAAGTGAGTGTTTTTCAGAATGCAGTTGCAGCAACCTAGATCTAATGGATTCAACCGTGTTAGTTATCATAACTTGGTTATCCTTCATTTCATCGACAGTCTCGCAAAGGTTATCAACATCTAGTCTTAGGGTGTTATGTTTTGTATTTATTTCAGTAACACAGTTCTTAATTTCCCCTAGGATTGCAAAAAGGGCATTAACCTTCTCATTCTGCGACATGAATTGTTTGGTGACCTGGTCACTAAAGTTTGCTAGTTCATTCATGATTGTTGTGTTAGTTGCCACCTTTTTCTTCGCAGCCGTCGTCGGTTTGTCTAGATTGACTGACGGCGACAGAATCGGTCGCGGTATAGACGTCCGGGGCGCATCTTTTTTCGAGGCTGAAGTAGTCAAGGTCACGTTTAGCTTCGACAGTGTATTAGTTCCATCCCTTCCATTATCCGGATTTAAGTGCGGAGGTTCTATCGCAGGTCCGAGTGGTGTGTTAACAGCGTGAGCATTTTTCCAAATGCAAGTCCCACACTTCCATTCTGCTCTACTTTTAGTTGACAAATAATTATAATGAGCTTCAGTGACCGTAGCGCATGTTTCTAGGTGCAGTTTTATATTGCAGATTGTGCAGGTCATATAATGTTTTGGCGGTAATGGCTGGCTGCATTTACTACAATTAAAATTAACTGGCGCCATCTCTGTTTGTGATTCAGCCGGCGACGCGAGAAGCGACGCGGCGGGCAGTTAGAATTTTTATTTGCACTGCTCACAGGATTTTTTAGATACTAGGTATTTTGGTAGCTTACCTGAAACGTACGTAATAATACACAATGTCAGGAGCATGAAATTGTTACTTCTTTTCCTTGAAGATCTTCCAACGTATCAAACTGGCAGTTTTGCAGTAAATGCAATTCAAAAGTTTTCCCGGTAATTTTTTAAAATCGAATTATCACTGAAATACTAGTTTATTCCTGATAATAACAGTCACAGATCTAGTTCATCACTATGTCCACATTTAAACACGATAATATCATCGATTTAGACACTTCTAACAATAATTGTTAATATTTTAAAATAATATTTAAAGAACGAGTTGTTTACTCAAAGAGTGTTGCTAGTGTGTGTTTACATGTGTGTGTTTACATGAATAGGATTTTGCTATGCGCGTGTGCCATGCGTGTTTACCTCGTCCCCCGTCAATTTTGGCAGAAAATATTGTTCGTGGATTTAAACGTTGACGCCTCCATTTCTAATTCCTCCAAGGTAGCTGTAGAACCTTGGAAGAATAATGTAGAACAAATTAAACAAAAACAGTCTTTTGTCAGCTGTCAGTTAAACAAGCATGTCAAGTAAAGTCACCTGTCAAAAAAAAAGCCGTCGGGTAAAAAGTCGCACGGATTTCAGTGTTCGTTGATTTGTTCGATTATTTTATTTTATCCCGCGGCGTAATAACCCAGAAGAATTAGTTTATTGGGGGTTTTCAAAGCAAATCATCATGTCTCTAACGCTTGATAAAGATACGTTTTATCGGCGTATCAAAAGACTATACGCGGCATGGAAGGTTGGTTGCTTTGCTTTTTAGCTTGTGCTAGTGATTGATTTCGGTTCAGTTCTATACAAATTGGCGTGTTTCACAGGCTGCTGCTGAATCCAAGAGTGAAGATGCCCTATCAAAGGTTGACTGCCTGGTTTCATGTGTCGGAGTCGACGAGGACACTCTTTACAGCAAATCTACAGCGCTACAGGTTTGCGCGTTTTCCCTCCCATGTGCTAAAAAATAACAAAACAATGACTGACTAAGACTATTTCAAATTGGCGACAATAATTCAATTTTACTTTCTTTAGTCCTTGCACTTTATAAAATGTTAGAACTCCTTGCAATGTTAGAACTCCTTTATCCAAACATCCCCAACAATATCTTCTACTACCTACTGATTGTTGGTCTATCTGCCAATCCGTTTTTATTTTGTAAGTAGGAAAACTACTTGTGTAGGTTGGTATTCTGGCCTCTAGCTCAGTTGGTAGTAGCTCTGCCTTCTGCGCAGTAGGTTGTGGGTTCGATCCCCACCGAGAACAAATATTTGTGTGGTTAGCATAAATGTTTGTTCTCTGTCTGGGTGTTGTTGTATTGTATTCTAAGTATGTATTTACAAAAAAAAAAATGTATTCAAGTATTATATCAGCTATCTGGTTTCCATATTACAAGCTCTGCTAAGTTTGGGGCTGGGTAGTGTTGTGTGAATTGTCCAGAATATTTATTTATTTATTATTATTATTATTCTTTATGAGGTAATTAATTATTTGGACAATCCAAACACATATTTAGCCCCAAACTAAGCAAAGCTGTACTATGGGAACCAGATAGCTGATATATTAGTTATATACCTTTTTTTTGGTAAATACATACTTAGAATACAATATAACACCCAGACAGAAATCAAACATTTGTGTCCACCACGTAAATATTTGTTCTCGGTGGGGATTAAACACACACTAAGTTGGTAGTAACCAACTAAGCTGTGAATGCTGTCAACAAAAACAATAAATAACTTACTGGTATATACAGTGTAAACTCTTTATACAAAACTCAAGGGACTGAGCATTTTTTGTCATTATAGAGAGTTATCGTTATATGGAGTGAACAAAAAAACAACCAAATTAACATGAATTTGAAAACAATGCGTCATACTGCATGTGTTCAAGGCAATCAAGGATAACAAAAGCTAGACAGACCTCGGATGTTTCGGAGATTCAAAGTCTTTTGTTACCTGATAACATAACATAAATAATAATACTGATAATAAATATTTACTGTCTAAAAATATGAGCACATTTCTACGTAATAGAGAATGCGCTTATCGCTATAAAGAGTGTTTCAATATGTGGTTTTTAACGCAAACCAACCAAGTTGGGCTCACTTCAACGTTACTGGGAGTTTATTGTTATAAAGGATAACATTATAAAGAGTTTACACTATATTTGATAATTTTAGACATGGCTGTTTGGATATGAATTGCCTGATACAATCACAGTGCTCACCGAGACGAGCATGTGCTTTCTCGCCAGCAAAAAGAAAATTGAATTCTTGAGACAAATTGAAAATGGAAAAGAGGAATCGGAGCTACCACCTGTTAAACTTCTCGTTCGAGACCGGGTAATTTATGTTTTTATCATTTTTGTCTAACTTTGGATATAAGAAGTCACAATAGTAGGTATTGTGACTTCTTATATCCAAATGTATTTTTTAGATATAATTCTCTCACTCATATACATACCTCTTGGACTTTACCAAAGACTCTGGTTTTGGGTTTTATTACTAAGAGATCTGATGAGAAATCTACTCCCATTATGGCTGGGGGTCAATCAGTGAATTTTGTTTTATTTCTGAAACTTCTTAATCAGTAAATTAAGTACTTATTTTGGCTTACAGACCGACAAAGACAAGGAAAACTTCAGTAAACTGATAGCAGAAATAAAGAAATCTAAATCAGGAAAGTCATTGGGAGTCTTTATAAAAGATAACTACCCTGGTGAATTTTGCGAAAGCTGGAAGACTGTATTGAAAGGAGAAAAGTTTGAAAATGTTGATATTAGCTCCGCCGTAGCAGCCCTAATGGCGCCGAAGGAAGATTCCGAAATTATTACAGTAAAGAAAGCCTGCTTGGTCACAGTGGATGTTTTCACAAAATACCTGAAAGACCAAATCATGGAAATTATAGACTCTGATAAGGTAAGACAACATTGCACCATACTTATGCAATATCTTGATGTCTATACAATACAGACCTACTACCTACCTACTACCAATAGTGCTACTTTTACTCACCTTAAATAGAGATAGAAAGGAAAGTGCCAACTAACACATCCTTAGTACTTAATATTTATTCTATGAAACTAAGTTAAAGCAAAATTGCTCATCAGCTTACTTGGCTAGATTGTAATGTTATTAGGGTACCACATAGATGTGTTACTATAATTTAGGTAAAAAAATAGATTACATTATGTCAACTGTTCAAATGAGACCACTCTCAAACCTGAAAAAACTAATGTAACATAATAATCTTGTCACAGAAAGTAAAACACTCCAAACTAGCAGAAGGTGTGGAAGCAGCAATATCAGACAAAAAATACGTCACAGGAGTCGACACAAGCCAAGTCGACATGTGCTATCCCCCCATAATACAATCTGGTGGCAACTACAGCCTTAAATTCAGTGCAGTATCCGATAAGAACCATTTGCACTTTGGTGCTATCGTCTGCTCACTCGGTGCTAGATACAAATCATATTGCTCAAATATCGTCAGAACCCTGCTTGTCAATCCGACAGACGAGATTCAGAGCAACTACAACTTCTTATTGAATATCGAAGAGGAGGTCATGAAAGCTCTTGTGGCCGGGACAAAATTGTCCGCAGTCTATGAGGCAGGATTGGAACTAGCTAAGAAAGAAAAGCCGAATTTGGTTGATAACTTGACTAAATCTTTTGGGTATGTATATATTTTTATGACAAAAAATAGGGACCTATAATTGGTCAGTTCGGCAAATTCGGCAAATTTATCATCCGCACTTGATGTGCGAGCAGGTTTTTCCGCAAGTAGGCTACTGGTGGGCCCATTTTGCGTGACCCTTGACACGTGTTGCTTGAACTTTTTAGGCTCTACACGCCGGTTTCCTCACGATGTTTTCCTTCATCGTTTTGAGAGTACTGGCATTGTGCACATACATTTTTCGACTGAAAAACTCATTGGTACACGACTGGATTTGAACCCACGACCTTCGGATCGGAAGGCGGGGGCGCTACCACTAGACCATAAGTGCTCTTAATTGGTCAGTTTCCTAAATACATAATTTCTAATGTTAGGGTTCCAAGAAGAGATAGTTAAATTGTCACATAGTCCTGAGACTGTGTAGAGACTTTGACCTTCGTGACCTTTGGGTCAGAACATGTGACTACTGGGTGTTTAATGTACTATTTTATACAGGTTTGTAATGGGAATTGAGTTTCGCGAAAGTTCCATCATAATTGGACCCAAAACGTCTGTGGTGGCGAAAAAGGGTATGGTGTTCAACATCAATATTGGTCTGGCTAATCTGACTAACACAGCAGCCACTGAAAAGGAGGGCAAGGTAATTTGTTGTTGTTGTGATAAGCTTATTATTTACTAAGGACTTCTTAAATAAAAAAAATAGCTGAACAGCTCATCGCAAACCTTTTTATGGTTATAAGGTCAATTCTGAGTAGCAAGTTTAAAAAAAAATATCAATTTAGTGTGCTAAATGCCTAAGATTAGTTCTAGTTCCTCCTTCCTATTTAGTAATCTAAAATGTATCTGAAAAGGAAGGCAAGGTAGTTTGTTGTTGTGATTTCAGGCAGAGTAGCATAATTTACTAAAAATTTCTTAAATAAAAAATTCTGATCAGCTCATCATCTACCTTCTTACAATTATAAGGTCAATTCTGAGTAGCAAGTCAAAAAAAAACATTAGTTTTGTATGTACTAACTCTAAGATTAGTCCTAGTTTCTCCCTCCTATTTAATAGTCTATAACGTATCCTTACTAACCTCACTTTCGTCTCTATCTAATCTACGGTACAGCCGAAAAAGGAAGCGGTGAGTATAGCACTATGTGCTATTTAGATAACTTTAAGTTACTACGAATTCCGCTTCTTCACTTTATAACTGTCTTGGCCCCTAAGAGTTATTCGTCGAGTGTGATATGGATCCGATGCGCAGCGGTTAGCGCAGCCCCGTACAAGGGGAATGTCGGGTTCAAATCACGCTCGGCTCTTAACTTTTGGGACATTCTAAAAATATTTTTTGATAACTGAATTACTATTAACTATTTGTTTTTTGTTGTATTCTAATCTGCGAATTGAATTCTGTCTTCAGAGTTTGCGATCAGGTTTAATGTTTAGGCTTGGTCGTGTGGAACTGGCACCTAAACTCACTTAACTTTAAGACATTTCAAGGTGATCCTTGGAAGACTATTGAATAAATACATTTTTTACTTTTAGTGGTCAGGCTATGATGATCTGTACTCTAGCGAGTGCTTTTCCTTTTCTTGGGCATCCTGTCCGCCCATAAGAATAAAATAATATTCATTTATATATCCAAGTTGTTTTAGAATGGATAAGAGAGGAGTGAACGCAGAGATGACTGTGGACAAAGGGGAATGGAGGAGGAAGACATGTTGTGCCAATGCCACATAAAGTGGGATAGGAGCAGGAAGAAAGAGATGCAAGTTATTTTAATAAAAGCATATTAATTACAGACATACGCTCTATACATCGGCGACACAGTATTGGTAAACGAAGAGACTCCCGCTTCGCTTCTCACGCAATCCAAGAAGAAAATAAAAAACATTGGCATCTTCTTGAAGGATGACGACGAAGAAGAAGAAGAAGAGAAAGAGAATAAGACTGAAATACTCGGTAAGTTTACAATTTTGTAAAATTAAATGTAAATTCAGCTTATATTCTGAACATCTTGTAAATACAGATCGAAAAGGCAATATTGTTTTCTGGCTTCTGTATAATTTGTTATCATTGATATAAAATCAATAGAATTTGTAGTTTTTTATAATGTGTATTGCATGATTTTGAATTATAACATTTTATGACGTGTTTTTAAAACAAATTTATTTACTTACATGCAATGGCGGATGAACAGAAAACGGCGGTAAGTGTTTTAAAACTTTACTCTAACAGCATGCATATTTTTAACTGAGGTGAACATGATTTAAATAAAAAAAAATTTGTGATGCAAAGAAGATAAACTAGACATAACAGACTTGACACCACTTTGATTCTCAAAAGAAATGTATACCAAAAAAGTCTTAACAAACCAATATTTTAAATTATTAAAAGTAAACCACTTATTTACCTGTTATTCGTTTGTATCCGCGCTGATAGCTTTCCTACAGAGCGCCCATCGCCTTTTACAACAAAAGCGCATAAATTTCTAAGTAACATTTCCAGGCCGTGGTAAAAGAACCGCCGTCATAGAATCCAAGCTTCGCACTGAACATTCCTCTGAAGAGAAACGTAAGGAACATCAGCGTGAGCTCGCTATATCCCTCAATGAAAAGGCGAAGGAACGCTTGGCGAAGCAGTCGGGCGGGAAAGATACGGAGAAATTGCGGAAAAGCACGGTGTCTTATAAGAGCGTCAGCCAGATGCCGAGGGAGAATGAGGTCAAGGAACTCAAGTTATATGTCGGTGAGTTTATATTCTAGTAGAGGTAAGGTTAGTTTTTATTTTCAAAAAAGTCCGTTTGTCTGACACTGAGTGGGGATAGCTTCTTGCTTTTCCTGTTTTCGTCGGGTTTCGGGGCCCACTTCTCAAGAGATGAATGTTAAAATACAACCTCAACTTATGTAAGTAGGTTCATTGCTGCGCCCTTACAGGGTACATGTCCACATTATAGCTCAATAATACCTAAGCTAATATTAATGCAACATGTAGATATGCAATAAATAAATGATAATGTTTTTGTGCCAAAGCTATCTTGTCGATTATTTTCGCCAAGAGTCTGTATATTATATACATACGCCAAGAGGTTGTATACATATACATGATACAATACAGTTTATCTGTACATTCATAAATCGACTATTGAGCTTCATCTTATATTCACCTAGCTAGTGCGTTCCTTTAGTCTCCTCTTACGACATCCACGGCAGGTAATTGACGCTTGCATTTTTTTTAAGTTTGTTTTCGGATAACTTTGTCATTTTAGGGCTGAATTAAAAATATACTTTTTTATCTGAAATGTAATGCCAAGATTGGTCCCATAAGAATTTCATGAAAATTGGTACCGCAGTTTTTACTTGAAGTTGGTTTCTCAATTCTTTTTAACTTATTTTATCTGTTACCAATATCACTTTTTTTTTTATTTTCAGATCGTAAATACGAGACGGTGATTCTACCGATATTTGGCGTACCCGTACCGTTCCACATCTCCACAATAAAGAATATCTCTCAGTCTGTTGAAGGCGACTACACGTACCTTAGAATAAACTTCTTTCACCCCGGAGCTACGATGGGGAGAAATGAGGGGGGAAGCTATACGCAACCTGATGCCACTTTTGTTAAAGAAGTGTAAGTACAACTTTATCGAGGCTTTTAGACAAAATACACTTTCTGTTTGCGTTCCCGCCAATGCAAATAAAATCAAAAAATATATTAGCCTGGTATCGTCTAGCGTTAGCGCAAACAAAATGTGAATCTTGTCTAAATGCCTTGGTCTCGTTGTCCCATGCGTAGTTTCGGAATTATTTCTTATAGAAATAATGAGGGAACGTATTTATTCCAAAGTAAATACTTAAGTACTAACTTTGACACGGAGGGTTAAAAAGGTGTTTCTACGTATTGGCTATACTTCTAATGATGACGTCTTCACGACTGAAAATTAAACTGTATTTTCTTCTAGAACATACCGAAGTACAAATACAAAAGAACCCGGCGAAATCTCCCCTCCCTCCTCCAACCTAAACACCGGCTTCAGACTTATAAAGGAAGTTCAGAAAAAGTTCAAAACGAGAGAAGCTGAAGAAAGAGAGAAGGAAGATCTAGTAAAACAAGACACTCTAGTTATGTCTCAGAGTAAAGGAAACCCCAAACTAAAAGATCTGTACATTAGACCTAACATAGTTACTAAGAGAATGAGTGGATCTTTAGAATCGCACACAAACGGATTTAGATTTACGTCAGTGAGAGGAGATAAAGTAGATATACTGTACAATAATATCAAGAACGCGTTCTTTCAACCGTGCGATGGAGAGATGATTATATTGTTACATTTCCATTTGAAACACGCTATTATGTTCGGTAAGTTAAATTTTTTGTAAAATTGTTCATGTTTCTACCAAATATCTTATTGACTAACACGTTCATTGTTGCTTCAACAGCTTTTCATTTCTACGCTAGTTTCAAATAATTTAAATGGATTTCAATATTCAATCCTACCGGCTGCGCCAAATCTCACCTCAATCTAAAAGCATTCGCTGCAGTTATTCGCAAAATCATCGCATATAATTTCACTGTATCAAAAAAAGCCTGAAAAAGTCATTGCTGGATATAAAACTCCTCCATAAATTGCCAGGAAAAATTAAATTGGGTTCTCTTCATCCCTCGGGTTCCCACCATCTTCCTAATGTCGATCCACCTGCGTCCTACACATTACGGTATTTATAACATGCCAAATTTTCTAGGTAAAAAGAAACATGTTGATGTCCAATTCTACACGGAAGTGGGTGAAATAACTACTGATCTTGGAAAACATCAGCACATGCACGACCGTGACGATCTGGCGGCCGAGCAAAGCGAAAGAGAATTACGACACAAACTAAAGGTTGCCTTCAAGAGCTTTTGTGAGCGAGTTGAGAACATGACTAAGCAGGAAGTGGAGTTTGACACTCCTTTCAGGTGAGGTTTTTTATTAGTGGTCTAATTGCCTTCTGATCCTAAGTTCACGGGTTCAGATTCGGTGGTGCACTTATGGATTTTTATCTTCCCTCGAAAATGTATAATGCTGTGTAATGCTCTCAAACGGTGAAGGAAAACATCGTGAGGAAACCCGCAGCTTAGTGATCTCTGCACGTATTGACCATGTCTTTCCTGTGGGTTATGCCGAATAAGCTGTCAGGATGGTATAGGTGCTGCGCAAGCCTATTCCATCTAAAAACTCTTGACTCAGGCATTACAGCGTCCCGTCAATAAAGGCATCAGCAAAAACAGTTGCTACTGACGCTTCTTCTTCTGATCGTGTCACTAGTTCTTTCGAACCAGTGCGGTGAAAGGATTTTAAGAGAGGCACCTTTCATGCACTTGACACATGTTTTCGAACATTTTAGGTTCTACGACATGACGGTTTCCTCACGATGTTTTCCTTCACCGTTTGAGAGTACTGGCATAGTGCACATAAATTTTTCGACAGAAAAACTCATTGGTACACGAACGGATTTGAAACCACGACCTTAGGATCGGAAGACGAGGCCACCAGTGCTCCTGACGCTATATAAATCATATAGAATAGATAGCAAAGGTACTTATTGCAATAAAATCTAAAATCTGTTATTTCTTCCATAGAGAACTAGGCTTCCCCGGAGCCCCATTCCGTTCCACAGTCCTCTTACAACCGACATCAGGTGCTCTAGTAAACCTCACCGAATGGCCTCCTTTCGTCATAGCGCTGGAGGATGTGGAGTTAGTTCACTTCGAGCGAGTACAATTCCATCTCAAGAACTTCGACATGGTGTTTGTGTTCAAAGATTACGCGAAGAAGGTGGCCATGGTTAATGCTGTGCCTATGAACATGCTGGATCATGTTAAGGAGTGGCTGAAGTGAGTAAAACCACCAATGGTTAATATTCCATCATTTATACATACATAAAATTACGCTTCATTCCCATTGGGGTAGGCAGAGAAACTATCATTTATACACTTACGTCAATTTCACCGAACGGCACGCTTTAAGATCATTGTTCAAGTCCGAATTTAATCAAGCATTTTTGAGCAGTTTCTTATAACATAGAGTTTTATGTACACAAGTTGTTAATTCATTTTTTTTGTATAACTTGCTGGTGGAACAATGATATGGCCTACCTGTTATTTAGTTGTAACCATCGCCTATCTGAGGAATGGTGGAAATAGGCATGGTGGTAGCACTTCCCCGGACGAGCCCTTCACAAAGAGCTTATTACTGCATTAAGACACCAATTCAACGCAATCTATAATCTTAGGCACTAAAGCGTCCAGCAAGTAGGGATTGTGTATCACCAGTTGCCCCCTAACGCTTCTACAAGAGATGCGAAGGCCCGTTTACTTTTTTATCCTTATTAATATTATAAATGCGTTTGTAACTCTGTCTGTCTGTCTGTCTTCCTGTCTGGCTTTCACGCCAAAACTACTGAACCGATTGAAATGAAATTTGGTACATAGATAGTTGAGGGCCTGGGGAAGGACATAGGCTACTTTTAAAAAGGGTTGTAAGGGGTTGAAAGTTGTATGGAAGTATCGTCATTTTTAGAGCTAGAAACTTAAATAGTACATTGTTACCTGAGTGTTGAAAGTCACGTTTTTTGAGTCCCGAGACGGGTTTGGCGCCAGAGCGTAAGCGAGGGCGCCAATGGAGCTTGAGGGACTGAAAAGACTTTCACCCGAGGTAAACACTGTGCTTTTCATTACGAATACAAGGAAAGTAAAAATAAAAACATGAAAGAAAAATTAGTGAAAATGAAGATTGAATTGCCGCCTTCCCGGTTTTTTTTTCTTTTTCTCTGGCGGGCCTTCGGCTTCGGCTCGCCAGCATTATTCAGCCATTATTTTCATTCTCATAATTTAAAAAATGGTAAATTGTTTGCTCAAATCTATGTTATTTTAAATAAATAGTTGAAGCTATATATTAATCAAGTAATTAAGAAGATATATTATTTATTTAATACTATCTATAAGTTATTTAAATTTAAATTTTACATTGCGCTCTAATTAGACTTTTTAAACTTCTTACCGTTGTAATGGGTTGCCAACCTACTTGCTGAATAAAAAGTTGGAATTTGCTTGAACAACCTCCTTGCAGTTAGAAAGACTTTAGAAAGTTGGAACATGGTTGAATAAAATAGAACTTGTTTTTTTTATAATTTGAAAGCTGTCAGTAGAAAGCGATTCTCCCTACTTTCAATTAGGCCCCTCAGGCAACTTCTTTCTACCTCTTTCTAACCTACTTTCAGAGTATGAGTAATGAAAACTTATTTTTTAGTCTGTTGATTTGATATAAAAAAATATGACGTTCAAAGTTTGTGCTGGGGGGGTAGAGGGAGGGGAGTACAGCGGGGAGTGTGGAGTGGTGGTGCGGGGGGAGTGTGGAGGGGAGGAGCGAGGGGGGGATACGGGGGGAGTACAGGAAGAGTGTGGAGGGGAGGGGCGGGGGGAGTGTGGAGGGGAGTACAGGGGGGAGTGTGGAGGGGAGTACAGGGGGGAGTGTGGAGGGGAGGTGCGCGGGGAGTGTGGAGGGAAGGTGCGGGGGGAGTACAGGGGGATTGTGGAGGGGAGTCTGGGGGGAGTGCGGGGGGAATGTGGGGGGGTGTTGAGGAGAGTGGGGGGAGTGTGGGGGGAGTTCGGAGAGGAATGCGGGGGGGATGAAAGTGTGGCGTAGTACGACGCCATATGTCTAAGTTTAGTAAGAGGGCAGACGACTGTGTCACGTGCACGCGAATATGACGTTGTTATTTAATTACTGTTTTCTTCCGCTGCAAATTAAAAATGCTACCCATAGACACTATACCACGCGGACGAAGTCGCGGGCACAGCTAGTAATTTCATATTCCGTTTATTTCCGTCTAAATTTAAACCAAAAAATGTGATGTCTACAAATTAATAATGAAGTGAACATTTCCAGTTCGTGCGACATTCGCTACGCGGAAGGTATCCAGTCCCTGAACTGGACTAAGGTTATGAAGACGATCACGGATGATATCGAAGGATTCTTCGAGAGCGGCGGCTGGTCCTTCCTGGATCCGGAGTCTGATGCGGAGAATGCTGCTGCGGTAATTACTTTATTTTTGTCCCCACTCTATGACTGGCCTCTCAGCTCAGATGGCTCTGCCTTCTGCGCCGTAGGTCGTGGGCTCGATCCCCATCGAGAACAAATATTTGTGTGGTGAACACAGATGTTAGTTTATAGTAGTAGATTTCAAACAATTTCACAGAAGTTCTTGTAAAAAAAAAAAAATTTTTTTAGGACGAGGATTCAGAAGAAGAAGACGACGCGTACGAGCCCACAGACGTGGAATCGGAGGAGGAATCCGACGGCGACTCCGAATACGACTCGGAAGCCTCGGATGAATCTGGTGATTCTGGAGACAGCGCGGGTAAGAACCACTCCTCTCATTGGCATAATTGACTAAATCCAGATTTACTTTTCATAATAATTAAATTCAAAGTCAATACATTTTCTTCATTGTTAAGATCGCAGGAAGTCGGTGGATGGAAAGGGCTCAGAATCGTTCTTCCTGGAAATGTATAGGGGAGGCCTATGGCCAGCAGTGGACTTCTTCAGGCTGATGATGATGATGACATTTTCTTCAATCATGGTCCATACATGTTTTGTTTGTAATGCCGCAGGTTGCCTCATGTTTTCCTTAAATGATTTATAATATTAGCACCCTGTGTTTTTCTAGGGTTTGTCGCGTGGAGCTGGCACCTAGACTCACTTAGCTTTAAGAAGTTTCAAAGTGATCCTTGTGATGCTACTGAATAAATATGTTTGACTTTAATTTTGACTTACATTTTTCAATTTAAAGAAATCCATTGGTTTCCATCGTTTGAAATTACGATTGGATTTAGGAGCGGTAGGCAAGATCGCTGTTGGTCCGGCCTCCCCAAAATTCCTACGCTATCAATTCACTTGCTACAAATAAATTTTATTCGACAGAAGATGAGGAATCTGGCAAGGACTGGTCGGACCTGGAAAGAGAAGCGGCTGAAGAGGATAAAAACAACGGCGACCCCATAGTGTACGACAGGAAACGCAAGCAAAACCGCGGCCGAGGCGATTATGATTCGGACGAAGGTCGCAGCAAGAAAAAAGGCTCCAGTCACAAAAGTAGCTCTAACCACAGGAGCTCCGGTTCAAACCATAAGAGCTCCAGTTCGAACCATAAGAGCTCTAGTTCAAACCATAAAAGCTCCGGCTCGAACCATAAAAGCTCTAGCTCGAACCATAAGAGCTCGAGTCATAAGAGCCCGTCGAAACACAGCAGTAGCAGGTAATTTGCTTTTTTTGTACTTCGTTGTTTCAATTTAGGCGCTCAGACAAAAGTGTAGTTACAGTTTGTAGTTTGCTGGAACGTTCAATTTCGCGTCGTTTCACGTTAGATATTGCCGTTTACTATTAACGTTCCCTTCCCATTACTTTAGTGAGAAAAACTGTTCGTACCTACTAATCACCACTGCGAAAAGCGCATCGTCTCTCTCTCGGAGACTCGCTTTGATATTATAAGTACTAAAAATGTGTCTACAGAAGTAAACCATCTTTGTTCGTTTTTGTTATTTCAGTCCGTCAAAGAACCGAGATAAGCACCACAAGTCGTCACACAGTGAAAAGGACCACCGCTCTTCGCGCGACGATAAGAAGCACTCCTCCAACAAACGGTCGCGGGATGACAGCCGCGAGCACGGTTCCACACCCAAGAAAGCTAAGTAAGTATAGGTAGCGGCACATAACTTTAGCGCTGATTATTGCGCAGAAGTCAAAAATAAGGTACCTGAGGGGGGCTAGCGGAATGAAGGGCGGGCGTGCGTAGCGCTGATTGGCTCTCCAGTCGCACTCCGCTCTCTGTACAATAGGACACTGCACACATCCACAGCCGCTAGTTATAACTATCCACTACAGGCCTCCCTACTGACTCGGTAGTAGCTCTGTCTTCTGCGATGTAGGGCTTGGGTTTGATCCCCACTTAGAACAATTTTATTTGTGCGGTGAACGAGCCTATTAGTTTGTTATCTGCTCTTTAATTATAAGACTGCCCGCCGGTAACCTCGCTGCATCGTCAGCGGTTTGTCCATTTTGTGGTCGCGAAATGTCGGTGACGGCTGGCATTAGTACTAAATCTTGTTCTTTTTGTTTCAGGAAATAGAAGCTGATGAGTACTTCGATGTTGATAAATGATAAAACGGGTTTCAATAGACTCTGTTCGCGTTACTTAAATTCGTTGCGTTCATTCGATAACACCCAATGTCCGTCTGCTAATATTCAAACCAGGTCTGAATGTTTGTATGTATTTAGATTATTCAATTCCAGTGTTTGTAATTAGATTATGTACCAACACAAATAAATGTAAGAATTTTTTATTTGATAATTTCATTTATTCCCAAGTTTAGGAACTATTTCTATTGCCAAAAAAATAAATTAAGTTTTTTGTACATTATCGTAACAAATACACTATCGTCTAAAATCACGGAGATGATGCACCAGGTTTTTTTAGATTAATTAACATTTGCAATAATGTCGAAATTGCTACAACAGTTTTTCTCATAAACAGCACAAAATATAGTACAGTTTGATGAAAAACTGCTAAGCAATTATTGTCCTCAATGCAAAATAATAACAAATATGCACAGCAAAATTAAATTCGCAAATTACGCAATTTTAGTCGTGTACGTATTTGTCTATAACAAAAATACTAAAAAATCTCGTTGATTTATTAACTTACAAGCTTCCTACTCGAATCACATAATTAAATTGTACATTATTTACACACACTACTTACAAGTAGATTATTCTAACTATGCATCATAAAGGCACAATGCATTTTGTCCCGTCAGTTTCAAGGTAACTAACATTTTTTAGATTACGTAGCCAGATACAAAAGTAGTTTTTAATTACAAATCTAATATCAATCTATAAATTAATTGACATGGCATTTACTACAGGATTTACGTATTAATCAAACCAAATAAATTAATAACGAAAACAAAGTAATAATAAGTACATACTACATACCCCTATTATCTGACCGCGTAATCTTTCAGCCTATTTCACCATTATGAGTAACGATATCCATCTAATAAAAATATATCCATCTTTGGTTTTTTGGCGAGTCTAAAATAATTGCCTTTTGGCTGACGGATAGCGTAATCAAAAGATGGTGAAACAGGCACTTATAGGCTAATAAGTGATAAAACAAGTTGTCCGCTGATTGCCGAACCAGCTGTGCAGAACGAAATTTTATTTGAATTTGCGTTCTCCGCAGCTTAGTCACGTTCTTCAGATGACAACCATGTTTGTCGGATAACGACCGATCCATTGTTTACAATCAACGTGGGTAGTTTAAATAGCTGGACTTCAGATTATTGCTAATAAAATCCTTAAGAGTACACAATGCAACGTTTTCGATTGAATTTGAATCTAACAATGCCAACTACTCTCTGGAAAGATTTGCCCAAGGGGTCTTTGTCTGATAAAAGTAAAAGCACGAGTGTTAGAAAGGGACAAATAAAAAAGTAAACTACTACTGCAGGTCTTAGCATCTATTAAAGATGATTTATAACGCGTCGGGGAGAACTGGTGATTAATCAAGCCCTATTTACGAGACGCTATAGTACCTGGGCCAGGATTTTAGATGGAATAGGCTTACCCAGCACCTATACCATCCTGACAGCTTAGTCGGTCTAATCCACAGAAAAGACATGGTCAATACGTGCAGAGCTGACTAAAGCCATGGGTTTTCTCACCATGTTTTCCTTCACCGTTTGAGAGCATTGTGTACATAAATTTTCCCAACAGAAAAATCCATAGATACACCACTGGATTCGAACCCACGACCTCAGGCTCAGAAGGCGGCGTAAATTACCATTTCAAAGATATTTGGTGCATACAGTTCGGCTAGCGTAACTTGGCGGGTCTGAAGTGAGCTGTTCGATCGAAAATGGCCAATGACTGATGAAAGATTGACCAAACGGCTAGCTTCAGACCCGCCAAGTTACGCCAGCCGATTTGTAATGATTCATATTGTACCCTGCCTGGGTTCGTTGAAGTTATAGTTTAAGACCATTTTGTACAACTATGTATATATTGACTAGTCCCTCCTATTTATCATGGGCAGCGACGACCGGCCCTCTGGGCAATACTGATATCCTTTTATCCTGTAGCTTATTCACATCTTGCTTCAAGTCCTGTTCTTGCGTGTCTGTGTTTGCGGAGCTCCAGTACTTCTTGTTGACTAACATTAGAATCATCAATGCTGGGAGGTGTATTAGGGAAAACCTGAAGAGCTTTCTTGAACTGTTGCTGTCTGATTTCTGGTAGAATTGCCATGCTGGAAGAGATAAAAACTGTGAAGGGTTTTGTAAAACAATTTGGTGGTGGTACCGGCGATGGGCTTGCAACCTGCTACATTAAGAACACTAAGTACAGCAGGATCATGTCAACCCTCTACCCTCCTCCTGACTACCCTCTTTCAAAAAGATCCTTGCGATAACATTGAATAAATATTAATAATCAAGAAGCTCAAGGTTCTTGATATTGAGAGATCAAAAACTACATATCAGTTCGAGGACGCAAGTAAACCACAAAACAATGCCTACTTTGCATAAGGCTGTCACTTATCTTAGTAATAATAGCCTATCATTTTTCATTCCTACGGCCTTGGTACTTGATGACCGGCAACCGGTCAAATAGACCATAAGTTATTCGAACGGGCATTTTTCTATCATTAGATAAATTACTATCGAATTATAATGACATAATATATAAAGCCTTCTAACATAGAACAGTGTAATCTCACCTAAGTACATAAAGTAAACGTTCAACGGAAGCGATTCGAGCGCGAACCAAGTGTTGGTGACATCAAGGTACGGGGTGGCGAGGCAGGTCGCAGTTATCACTCCTGTGTGCCTCAGCGCAACCCTCCGGCATAAGGCTGAAACAACATTATTTATTATTATTTAAATCCTGCCAAATCTACTAAAATAGTAGGGAGAGTGAACAGTTAAGATACACAACTGTCAAAATGTATCAGTTGATAGTGCTGCTATCTAGAGTGAGCAAACAGCAGTTTACCTGCCTCTTAGCAAGATCTGAAAGACCAAGCGTGGGATGTCGGTGGACGGAGCAATTCCAAACCGGAACTAGTTTTAAAAATTATGTCAATAATAAAACGTTATGTTGCTTCATCACGCAAATAGCTGACGTCACCCAGAAAGCGGCTAGCATATAGTTGAATTGGGCTGGCCATGTCTGCCGCATGTCAAACGATCTTTGGGCCAAAATAACAACAGGACATAGACATTTATTTATTTAATACATAAGCACACAAAAACCAGTAAAATACAAGGACACTAACAGAAGAAAGATACAAACAATACATTGATACTGGTGAAGTGCGTCGTGTTTCTGTGTACTACAGCAGCAAAAGGGCCTTGACTCAGCATAATGCCTAGCTTCTGTAAGGAAGCTATGCATTGTGCAGGATGGGCCCCCAACAAAAGCAGACGACCTCGCGGCAGACCAAGACTTAGCGAGACGATCCCACTGCAGGGCAAAAGCCTCCCTAACGTCCTTCCACTCCTTTGCTGTGGATGCCCAGTCTTCCATAAACGAGTCAAGATCGTCCCGCCATCTGAGTCTTGGTCTGCCGCGAGGATGGTATTCATGAGATAGACGGACCAAATCAAGGCAGCGGTGCGGAAAATGGTTAAGCGAGCTACTGTCCCGTCGGACGACCACGTCAACTGTTAAGTGTATTACGACCAATAAGATAGCCCAAAGGTTACCTGTAAGAGACCGCCCTTTGTATTTCGCTATAGTTTTAGTATTTTAGTTAAATGTGTAATGTCCTATTCTTGTGGTGTAGTACAACAAAGTGTTATCTAGTATATCTATCTATTTATAGTAGGTACTGCTACGACCAAGAAGATAGTCCAAAGGTTGCCTGGAAGAGATCACTCATAGCGATAATACCGCCCATTGTAGTTCGCTATAGATTAGGTATTTTCGTGGTGTACAACAAAGTGTTATCTATCTATCTATCTATAGTAGGTACTAACCGGGGTCAGTGACCGCCATCATCCGATAGCCCGCTCGCGAGTAGTCCGGCCTGAGGTTCCAAGAGAGGGCATTGAAGTGCGGGAACTGCCACGAGTAGAGAATCGCGGCGAGGACCAACGCGCCCGTATCCAGGCCGCCGGTGCAACCCGCCCATCCCATTAGCGGAGGTATGGCGCCAACTAAATAAATAAAAATAAATATTGCAGACAATACACACCTGCCTTCCTTCATGGGAATGACGCGTAAGTTTATGTATGAATGTACAATCCACACAACACTATCTAGCCCCTAACTATGCGGAGCTTATACTATAGGAACCATACATATAACTAATATACCTATATACTTTTTTTGTAAATACATATTTGGAATACAATATAACACCTAGACAGAGAACAAACATCTGCGTTCACCATACACATATTTATTCTCGGTGTGAATCAAAACCACGACGTACGGCGCAGAAGGCAGAACTTTATAGAACGCTTTTATTAGCTTCACCTGTATGTATGTTTGTAAGCTTGTATGTATGTAACCGACCCCTTTGAGCTCGATTTTGTCCTACTTTGAACGATCAGATTTGATTCAAACTTTGCACACCTGTCAAAAGTCGATGACAATGCAATAATATGAAAAAAAATGAAAAAAATGAAAAGAAAAAAAAACTTGATTTTGATTGTTGTAAATATTTTATCAATAGTTTATTAAGTATCTGAAGTTATTATAAAAAGCACCCCACGCTTTTTTGTACAATAATATAAATTTTTCAATTGATTAATATTACAATTTTATTTTTAACTTTTTAGTTCAATTAGTTATAAAAGCGTTTTTTTTAGTTTTTTAAACTATAATTTATTTATAAGGCTTTAATTAGCTTCACCTGTATGTATGTATGTATGTATGTATGTATGTAACCGACCTCTTTGAGCTCGATTTTGTCCTACTTTGATCGATCAGATTTGATTCAAACTTTGCACACCTGTCTTAGGTCGATGATAATGCAATAATATGAAAAAAAAAAAAAAATGAAAACAAAAAAAAACTAAAAAGTAAAAAAAAAATTATAGTTTAAAAAACTAAAAAAATACGCTTTTATAACTAATTGAACTAAAAAGTTAAAAATAAAACTGTAATAATCAATTGAAAAATTTATATTATTGTACAAATAAAGCGTGGGGTGCTTGATTTTGATTGTTGTAAATATTTTATCAATAGTTTATTATATCTGAAATTATTATAAGCACCCCACGCTTATTTGTACAATAATATAAATTTTTCAATTGATTATTACAGTTTTATTTTTAACTTTTTAGTTCAATTTGTTATAAAAGCGTTTTTTTTTAGTTTTTTAAAGTATAATTTTTTAACGTGACAACGTCTTATAATAGGCATGAAGACAGTAATCAAGTATCGCCAAAATATTTATCTGATCTAATAAAACAGGATTCAAATATTTTGAAAAATGTATTTATTCTCTTAATAATGTCGAGATTAATAATTTATTTGTTAAAATAAATCTACAAAATACAACAATCCGCCATGATGGCTTAAACACCGGTCAGAGCGAATTACGTCACGTTTACGTAGACGTCATTCTGATTTAGTACAAAAGCACCAATATTTACTGTTGATATACCTAACCGTGACGTAATAACAGACGCCATGACACCAGCGAGCGTTTTGGCGTGAATTTGAAAATTTAAATTTAAATGTACTTTTATTGCACAAAACCTTAATTTTCTACAGAAATATGATATATTTTAGACATAATAGAGACTTCTGAATATGATAGAAGAGATTTTGAAAATTAGTCGTCATGCCTATTCGATGGAGCCGGCGCGGCTGCACGCACGAAAAAACATGACGCATGCGGCGTTTATGCCTCGCTCTGAGGCGTTCCTTGAAGTGCAAGCGAGAACGCGGAACGAGCGACAAAGAGGCACAATCAGCCACCGCGTTCGGCAGCGTTCAAAATCTGTCTCTCTCCTACTTGAGTGAGCGATGCGTTCGCGTGGACAGCTGTATGACGTTGTCACGTTCAGCTATCGTCAGTAAACCGACTTTACAGACAACCGATTTTTTTCTCATAAAGATAATTTAAAAAAGAAATAGTTTGTTTTCCACATACCTACAGAGCCAAGCCACGTGTTTAGTATCGACATCCGCTTCATAGGCGTGTACACAGAGGTGTATAGGATAAGGTTGGTAGCACCGAGCGCCGCTGTGAGAGGATTCACTCCGAGTGCTAGGATGCCAAGACCCGCTGTGCTGGTTAATGCTGCGAAGCCTATCGCGTGTGTTGGTCTGGAACATAGGAACAAGGTAAAGTTATCGTCTCGTACGTCAATTGAATGATCTTAAAAACTCTTCTTCTTCTTAAATTTAAGAGCTCAGCTCTTGTCGGGGTTTTGATGCAGTTATCTCCAATTAAGTCTTTCGAATGCGGCCTCCTTGACTTCCTTATACGACATGACAGCGACTTTTTCTTTTATCTGGCTCATGTAACTAATTTTTGGCCTTCCTCTTCCCCGTTTCCCTTCAACCTTTCCTTCAATGATGTTCTCTATGTAGCCGTCATGCCGTAGAAGATGTCGTAACATTTTTCCTCTTCGATTTTGTATCGTCTCAAGTATAACTCTCATCTCTTTTACTCGCTCTAAGACCTCTTTGTTCGTAACTATTTCTGTCCAACTAATTTTCTCCATCTTAAAAACTTCCATTCTTAAAAACTGTTTAGGTAAATTAATAATTTCCACAAAAAAGCGCTCGAGCTACTGATAAATGTATAGAGCAAAAAATGCAATCTTTGTTTCTATATCATATGACCTTTCATCGTACGATGTACCGAATGTTTTTTGCTGCACAGATAGTACTTGCTATCGTTGAGTGGAATTAGCGAATACTTTTGAATATAAATTAGAAAAATAAAAGCTAAACCAATAGTCAGTGGTTCTTACGATTCCATGGGTGTATTTGCCAATTGATAATGACAAATCACGATAAGGCTAATATTAAGAATAAGGGTCGGTAGTATGGTAGAATAAAGCCATTAAAAAAACATGACCAAGTCTAGAAGAATAGTACAGTCCATAGTCTCTATGGGCTGTATGCAAAAACAAATGCTTGAGTCTGATTCCACATACACAGATATTTGGCACTTTTCAATGAAGACTCAAGGAATCTTTCTACATCCGGCTATAAGGCACTTGTCGCACCGCCGGCGATAAGCGCGTGTTGATTTAAGTTTCGTCGCTGGGCTATGAAAACTATTGAAACAGAGTTCTCTAATAAAATCAACTATCAATATATGCGACTCTTTTAGTGAAACGTAATCTATATCATTTATTCGTTTCATAAGCGCGAAAATCGTTGAAAGCTTATCGCTTACTCGCCATCAGTCAGACAGGTGCCTAATAGTATACTTAATATGGAGAAACGGGTATTTATCGCGTTTACCTTTATTTTTCCTGACGTTTCGACCGTGTTACAACAGCCGTGGTCGCGGGCAGTCACAACCGTAGCAGAAAGTCGGGAAATAATAAAGGTAAACGCGATAAATACCCGTTTCTTCCATATAATTAATTAATTATGCATAACGATCGCGTTAATTTAAAAAAGTGCTACTGTAGTAGTAGTAGTAGTAATAGATAGTAGTAGTCGTAGATCGTCGTAGTCGTAGATCGGTGAACAACCAACCGAGAGGGTTAAATTTAAAATCAGTGCTGGATGTACTTCCACCAAAAGCTGAATTTACACCCTTTGTACTCGTATCTTTAGTTTATCTAAATATATAAAATTCTTACGTTACTGACTGACTGACAATCAACGAGCAGCCTAAACTAATGGTCTTAGGAGTATGAAATTTGGAGGGTTGATTCCTGGTGTAGGGCAGAGGTGCACTAAGAAAGGAATTCCCGAAACTCAACCTCTAAAGGTCTGCAGCGGGGGTTGAAGTTTGTATGGAAAAACCTTAACGCAAACGAAGTCGCGCGGGATTCCACTAGTGTTAAGTATAAAAATGTAGTTCTAGGCTTATAACGAGGCAATAAACGTTTTTTATTTATTATTTTTTTATTTTATTTAGATATCAGTAGATAGTAGTAGTAGTAATAGATAGTAGTAGTCGTAGATATCAGTTGATAGTAGTAGATAGTAGTAGTAGATATTAGTAGTAGGTTTAACAGAATACTCACTCTAACAAACCCTTCACCAGCACTCGGTTCTTAGTCCTCGACATCTGTGCGTCAAAAGGCACCTCATGGAACTGATTCACGGAGTTGGCTGCTGAGGATACGAGGCCGGTTCCTATCGCGCAGAGGGCGAACGTTGTTAGCTCGAAGGGCGCCGGCGCAAGCGCGTAGCCGGCCATTGACGTCATTACTACTAGTGCTGTGGATTATAGAAGATCTCAAAACCATATACATGGAACATTACACAGATACATTGAACAAGTGGCACTCTTGAGAAACAGTTTTATGGAGCTGGGCAGAGTGGAGCGGCCCGTGAACTGGCCAATCAGGCAATCACAGTGCTTGAAATCTTCACTCGAGAGATTAACTAAGACTGGTTTGACTTTAAATAACTCTAGTCAAAAATGAGTTCAATGTTCGATAACGTGGTGAATAAACCAGTTACTTCCTAGCAACGGCAATATGCTTGCAACTTGCAACCTACCACATTTGGAATGCTGACTACTGCGAAAAATAGACATTTAGACTTGTGTTATGCTTGGCTCTGCATGAAAGCCTCTAAACCCTTTCGTTAGAGCTGTTTCAAGGATGTTTCGAACCAAAAGAGTTCATGGTAGAGACTACACTCTACTTTCTTCATAGGAGAAAGTAACATTTGCATAGGCTTTCCTTACTATATAGTATTCAGTAGCGTTACTTACAAGTTAGCCTAAACTTGGATAGCATCATGCAATACTGCAACACATTGTTTTTCCTCTCGTTCGAGGGTATTTCTTTCCACATCCTGTTGTCCTGTTGTACATTTTTACTTTTCAAGGTGGCCGAGGTCTGTATCTGTGACGTGATCGGTAGTTTGCTTTTCCAACAATGTGTTGTTGATATCCTGGCGAGTTGTTGTATAAAGGTTCCATTCTGAAAATAAATTGCACGCAGTTTATTTTAACGTTTTTTAAAGTTAGGTTAAGTTTGAGTTTTTTCGCACATTATCACCACTTCGTGTTTCCATTTAAACGTAATGAGACAAAAATATATCTAGGCCCATAATAACTAATAGGTACTAATAGGTTACATACATTTTATCCCCCTAATTTAAACCCTGAAACTTTTTAGTGACTCGATAAAAGTATCTTGTCTCTGTCACATTCATGCCAACAAATAGAGATGGCAACAAACTT
Organism: Thera britannica; assembly: GCA_939531255.2. NCBI lineage: Eukaryota > Metazoa > Arthropoda > Insecta > Lepidoptera > Geometridae > Thera > Thera britannica. The sequence goes on along the minus strand of OW618041.2, from coordinate 3,202,663 downwards.
AACGGCGTGTTAAGCTAAATGACTGCTTTATGACTATGATTATTATTATGATTATTATTATTATGAGCGAAGGCTCCCATGCTATATATGTCCCACTGCTGGGCAAAGTAAGTAAGTAATGTTTATTGACTTAATAAATAGGTTTCACAAATCTTTATTGAACCCATAGTCTCCTGAACTAGTTAAAAAACTGTGTTTCAGGAGCCAGTGGCTTCTCCTATGTAATAGGTTCACAAGTCATTATCTAGGCTCAAAGGCTATATCTCAAAGGCTGTTCCACTGTGGAATGTACTGGTCGAGCTCGTCTCGTCATTTTGTTCTTGGTCTGCCGCGATGCTTTCGCTCTTGCGGGCACCACTCCGTGGTTTTTTTGGCCCAGAGCTTGCATAACGAGCTCTGGGCCATTATTAGCCTAAAACTCTAGGGTTTCTTCATTCTTCACTCATGGGTTAGACCACTAGACAAAATAGTATCTAGTTAAAAATAACTTATAGATCTAAACACTTTATATAGGTTCTAAAGAACACAGGTGGTTTTCTGTTATTATGTAAAATGTACCTAATCATATTATCATATTTATAAACATGTAGAAGACTAGAATTTTATCACTGTATTTGACCTTGATAAGCGATTAAAAAGCATACTAAAAAGTATATTATCAATGTTTGGACTACCATGAAGATACCTCATGTACCTTTTTTATAAAATGTCAGCAGTTCAAAATAACAGTTTATCTTTAAATTTCTGTTATCAGGATTTACAAAAGAACCGAACATCTACAATCTACAAAAAAGTTAGCATAATATACTCACAGACTTCTCCGAAACTACTGCCACTTTATTTTAAAATAGTTTATGAAAACTTGTACCCCAATTACATACTTGAAAAAGAGGTGTCATAGTTTGTTTGAATATAGCTGTACCCGGGATTCTTGAAGTCTAATAATAGAGCTGTATGAAATCATTGTCTAAGGCAGTTACTGACTCCTGTGGCTTAGGTAGGTAGGTATCTACTATCAATCAATTTGATATGCCATAATTAGCCATTGTTTAAGGAGCAGTTGAGATGCAGCTTTGTTTAATAGGCATGTATGTTTCATGGCAAGAGATAAGAAGTTCAGAAGTTCTTCTCCAAACAATAATGTTTAGAGAATGAAAATGGTCAATAATAAAAACTTATTTAAACAAATTATGAGATTGTACACTAAAATTACTAGTTATTGAGTAGAAGTATTTCAGAATTTGTTAAAAAATTTAGTCTTAGCACATAATGTTCCTATTTTTTCAAATAAAATAAATAAATTCTTAGTACCTATTTTCAAAGAGTTTCTTTCCTTATTTTAGCAGAAAAAATACATCTGTTAAATTATTATCTGATTTATTAAAATACTCACTCCAGTTTTAAGCAGCACAGATTTGGTGGAAAGTCCTATGCTGCTATAGCTCAAACAGAGTCTGCAATGTAGGACTTTTATATAAGACATAGTGGGGCTATACAGTGTGTGGCGTTGTCAATAACATCCTGAAACAAACAATAACAATATATACGATCAGATATAGGATCAGGTAATGGATTAAAAAACGAATTGAATCGAACCACGAACAAATCGAAAAACGAATTTGACAACTGGCTACGAATTAGTAAATCAGTGCTTAGGTATATATATGTAGTTACCAAAAAGTAAAAATGACAATAATTCAACACAGTGTGACGTAGACACATCAGCAAAAGCTGCTTGACTAATAATAATAATAAATATAAAAAAAAAAAAAAAACATATAAAAACTGAATCCTCAGAATCCCAGTAGAAGTTAGTTTTTGCAAGTACATGTGGAAAAAAAAACTAAACGTATTTATTAAGCCATTAAATTGATACAGAAAAACTCACCAGGATAAAAGATTTTATTACATTCAAATCTATGAGTTTCGATAGCTTCAAAATACTCTAAATAAAATCAATTTTAAATACTTAGCAAAGGCTGATATAAAGGTACAATATGACCACTCAGTCTGAGGACACTGGTCATAATGAAGCGGTGAGTGATAATTCAATTCTGTGTAAAACTCTTCTACAAATTGACTGTCACAACAGGGGGTCAAGTGATAAGCATGGAGTTAGCTTATGATAGGGATAAAAAACTATAGAATATAACCACACAAACGGTGTTAATTATACAATTTAGTTCACAAATACTTGTCTCTAAGTAATATACCTTACTTATTAATATACAATCTATTCATACTCATGTACTTGAATGTATCACATATAATGATTAAAAAACACGATGGCAAAGCTGAAAAAATATAATTTGAAAAAACAATCAATAGATTACGAAACAATAATATTGCGACATAGCTCTGAAAAACTGAAAGTAAAATAATGACTGAAGTGTATTAGATTGGTCTAGGCTTACGTTTTCGTCAGATGAGGTCCAGTTCTAAGAATAAATTCAACAAATACCCACGTATTGCTGTTGTATTTCGTAAAATTGAAATATTTACGCAAAAACATTTAGGATAAAGATTGACCAAGACCGTGATAGCCAGTGCTGCCAATTGGGTTTTGTCAAATTTACCTAAAATCTAAAATAATAATAATCATCATCATCAGCCCGTTTGCACCCACTGCTGATTATAGGCCTCCTCTATAATGCGCCATTCTTGCCGGTCCCTCGCGAGTCTCATCCACTCATTTCCAGCACTTGCAACAATGTCGTTCGACCAACGGGCGGGTGGTCTGCCTGTCTGCCTCTAGGTCTTTAGGCACCTCTTGGCCACCATTTGTCAAAAAATACCTTTTGGTGTTTTCACACCAAACACAAACAGTAGCCTTTCCTTTTTTTTCAGTATTTCATAGCAGTTCCCTGAAATCTGAATTTACTTGCTCAGCTCAGTTTGAACAATTCGTTTCACAGACGTGTCTCTATCGCTTCGCTTACGACTGTGTTCGCCGTGCAGCGAGCTATGGAGAGAGCTATGCTGGGAGTTTCCCTACGTGATAAAATCAGAAATGAGGATATCCGTAGAAAAATCAAGGTCTCAGTAAACTTTCATGCTCGTAGAATTATTAAGTTGAAGTGGCAATGGGCAGGTCATATAGCTCGAAAAATCGACAGCAGTTGGGGACTATAGGTTCTAGAATGGCGACCACGAGCCGGAAAACAAAACGTAAGGCGCCCACCCACCAGATGGAACAATGACATTGTTAAGATTGCAGGAAGTTGGTGGATGGAAAGGGCTCAGAATCGTTCTTCTTGGGAATGTCTGGGGGATGCCTATATTCTTCAGGCTGATGATGATGATGACAACGCATCTTTTTTGTATGGAGAAATGATGAGACAACCACTCGTTGTGATCGTTTCTGTAAAAAACACAAATAAATTCAACTTTTCCAAAATCACCAAAAGTAAAAGGAGCCAAAAGTAGTCCAAAAGGTTACAAAAGTAATCTTCTGGCAGCACTGTGATAGTGACTGAATGACATTGACATGACACTGACTGAATACAGCTGGCTGACTGACAGAAGTAATAGTTGCTAGTTTAAATTAATCTAAGTAGAGTGATTTAAACTTTGAATGTATGGCAACACCCTATTATATGGATTTCCCCGAATACAGGGAAAAATATCAATTAAATTTGAGAGCTTGAAATTGTTATTCATAAATTCAAACATCACTAAACACCTTCAATCAAATTAAATATTTTGCACAACAGTATGTACCATTATTGAAGAAGTCATTATATAAATAAATTACCGTGGTATAAAAATTAACACAAAAAACTGGAAGTCTTACATTAGCTTAAAGCTGTAGTTTATAAACTAATTTATTTTCAGGGCACTGCATCGATATTTGATCGACAATTATTTATTTATGTATTACTAGCTGTGCCCACGACTTTATTAAATTATTTAATCAGAATCAGGAATTACTACAATACAAAACTGCCAGCAGATCTAGGTGCTTAGGAAGTTAGCCATTTTCACACAAACAGCTCACTTCAGCAAGCCCACCAAGATCCATACCGCGCCGCCTGCCCGCCCGGCCCCGGGGCGCCCGCCGCTGCTGCGCCCGTTTTGTACTTTTTCTGGGGATTTTTGCAACAGACGCATGCAACATTACTTGTTTTTATTTTGGTAGATTGATTCGCTCAGTTCACTGTTCACTGCGTTCGCTCCGCTCGAATCAAGTTTTATTGTGATTGATTTGATTGATATTCCACTAAGTTGTTTCGGTTTTGTGTGTAGCTGCATCTGCATGCCCAAGAGAGTATTATATTCCTTGTGCATGCCGCAGCTAGGGATGTCGGAAATGCAATAAAGTATCGATATATTAGGTCTTTACCTATGAAATTGCCGTTTTGTATGGAATAAGTAAAAGTACTTTTTTTTTTAACTTTTTTTATTTCTTTTATTCAAAGTTATCACCCATGCAATCGACGCATTTTTGCCAACGCATTGGCAGTTTATTAATGCCCTTCTTGTAAAATTCAGCTGGGCGGGAGGCAACAAACTCTTCAAAGGCACTTTGTAGGTACTGCCTCTCGGGAATTGAATTGTTTACCCACTACAAAGTTCTCTAAATTTTGGAAAAGGTAATTAGTCGGTAGGTGCAAGGTCTGGTGAGTATGGCGGATGAGGGAGAGCTTCCAATCCCAGCTCTTGCAGCTTGGAGACTGTCTGATGTGCAGTATGGGGGCGCGCGTTGTCGTGAAGGGGCAGTGGGGACGACCGATTGACCAAAGCTGGTTGCCGATGTGCAAGCTTCTCCATCATTGTCTCCAGTTCTTCACAGTACACATCTGCAGTAATGCTCATGCCGTTTTGTAAAAAGCTGTGGTGAGTCACAATCGCCTTTAATTCCTCATTGTTGACCAAAGTCTCCGGACGACCACGAGCTTCATTTTTCAAGTCAAAATTTCCATAACGGAACCGAGAAAACCAATAACGGGTTGTGCGTTCGTTTGTACAGTTCTCTCTGTAAACGTTTTTGATGTTACGTGCCGTTTGTGTCGCATTGGTGCCACGACGGAACTCATATTCCATAATTACACGAATTTTTAAAGTATCCATTATGACGAAAAATGTTCAAAAGTAATGAAAATACAACGCTAATCAATAAACAAAAGACTGATTTTGTAAAAGGAATGTCATGTTTTTAAAACAAAATTAATTTGAATTTAAAATACAAAGCCATTCCAAACTTTTTTTCTATTTTAAATGACCAGTACTGAAGAACGGCAATTTCATAGGTAAAGACCTATTATAAAATATAAATATCGATATCGATATTTTCAAAAAACATTGATATCGATATTGATATTTTTATGAAAAAATATCGATATATCGGTATGATTTGACTTGACAGATAATATTCGTGCTGTTGAAATTGAAATTGACTAACAGAGTTGCCAACTTAAAAACCAAACTATAAAACAGCAAATCAAGTCGGCCAAAAACAAAAAATATATAAAATATAATTTGTTAAAAGATGTTAGTATAAAAAAAGTATTTTCTTTTTGGGATTTTTTAATCTTAAAACTTATAAATGTTTATTGGTCTGAAAAAAATATCGGTTTTTATATCTTTTCGATACTTAGAATTTTATATCGATACATCGATATATCGAACTATTAATTATCGCTCAAAAATATCGATATATTGAAAAAATAATATCGATATATCGATGTATCGATATTTTTTCAACAAGCCTAGCCGCAGCTACTACTTCTTAGATTTCGAGAAAACCTTTTTGATGCTGTCCATATTTTTATTCTTCAAAATTCTACAGTTATGTCAAGATTTGGTTGAATGAAATAAAAGATTTTTCTTTTCCAAGAGCTGATGCGAGTCGTTTGAATTTTCTGAAGATAGAGTAATCTCTACACGTGTATTGATTGACGATTTGATTTGACGCCTTCTTTGAGAAAACATGAATTTTATTACTACAAACTAGAAAAATGAGAAAATTTTAGTGAAGTTTATTTAGCCATTGGTTCGCACCTAGCAAAAGGAACTAAATATGGCTTCTAGAGGGGACAAAGGGAATGGAAATGGCGAGGAACAGATTGTTGAGGTAAATCGATATGGCCTAGATTTTTGTTCGAGTGCTCTTGAACTGTTTGGTTTATGGGTTGTGATTGTAGACGCTGGCAGAGGTGTTCCGGTGCTTCATTTGTATGGAGAAGCTAGTGGACGCGCACCTATGCCCGCACTGTTCCAAGTTGTGCTGCTATGCGTGCGTCAGGCGATGGTTGACGGAGCAGAGGTCCCAGTGCCCGCACTGCAGGGCTGCCTTGCACCTGCACGAGCTCGTCAACTGCCGCTGGGTGGAGGAAGTCACCCAGCAGATCGAGACCATGCAGCAAACTAACTCCGCCACCCAAAGAGAAAATTATCGGGACAGGTATGTGATTAAACTTTTAGCTATTTTACTGACATTCTAGGCCCATTCTTTTTTCAAATCAAGGATTCAAGTTCTGTGTGAAACTGTTTATTGCTAGTAAATCATTGTTGTGACTTGTTACTGTTTACACCAAATAAAGTATTTACCTTTGAAACTTTCCTACCTTTCTTCCTGTTTTGTGCTACTTGGCTTGTAATCTCAGTGTTTTCATTCATGCCTCAGTAACACATCATCATATTTCCAAAGGTGAGTGTGTATTTTTACCTGACTACAGTGAAGCAAAAAGAAGTGCTATGATTTTATTTAAGTTTAAAAGTTTTATTCAGCTCTTTTTTTATTTTCACATTATATCTGCTATACATAAACCTCAGTTTCTATCACAGATAGTTGTGCCATAATTAAACTATCATTTAGTGCAAGTTTATTATTATTATTTATTTAATGAATTATTGTGATGGATCTGTCAGCAAAGCCTTGCAAAAATTATGCATTCTCCAGGGGCAATTCATATTTGACAGCGCTTTACCACCTTTAGCGCTTTTTTTTTTTGCATCACCGTGCAAGGCTTAAGATAAATCAGAACTAAATAAAAATACCTGACTACTATTTTCATTGCTTATTTTGCTGATGTAAGGTAATTTAATAAATCATTCTTGGGCTAATTGTTAGTTGTGCACTTTGTGCTGACTGCTTTGTTATCTCAATAATAATGCTATAAAAATTCTGAAAATATTAGCAAACAAAACCCTAAAAAGTGCAAATAAAAGCCAGACATTTCACACAGCTATAATTAGACCCCAACTAGAGATTTGAGAAGAACTAGAAATAGATTCAACCGGTAATAAGCCTGCTTTTGGATGCTAGAAAATTCTAGTTCTATTTACCAACACTATGTATACTACTTTAAAAAATGACACTAGTTTAAAAAATCCCAGGTGTGCGACCCACCAAGAGAAGCTTACAGTCTACTGCTGGACCTGCCGACGTTGCATCTGCCATCAATGTGCTCTCTGGGGCGGGACTCACTCAGGACACACCTTCAAGCCACTGGAAGAGGTGTACGAGCAACACCTTACTCAGATCAGAGATGAGGTTTCCCAGCTGAGACGTAGGCTGATGGAGCTTATCAGTCTAGTTCAGGATGTGGTTAGTATTCCTTGTTATCGTATCCTCGGGAGCTATGTTGGGAGTCTCACTATGTGATAGAATAAAAAATTAGAGCATCCATGGACCAAGGTCACCGGCATAGCTTGTAGAATTAGGAAGTTGAAGTGGGAAAAGGCAGGTCATATGACTCAAATAACAACAACTGAGGAATAAAGTTTCTCGAACGGCAACCTCAAATCCGAAGATAAAGCAAAGGACATCCAATGGACCAACCTATATTGTAAAGGTTAAAGGTGGGCTCCAACTGGTTTTGTCTGAAAATGTATTCCTGGGAAGCTTTATGTCAGGCTGATGACAATGATTCTTAGGTGAGGTAACAGTTGAATGAAACTAAAAAGTTAGGCAGAGAAAGTCTAACAACTCATTTAAATTCTTATTGAAAGTGAAAATATTTGAACACAACATCCTGTTGACAACTCTAAAACATTATCTACTTTAAGTTCTTTTGCTAAGGTATAAAATCGCTTGTCTAAAACAGAAACTTACTTCCCTGGGTATGTAATATTAATATACTATTAATTAGTCAATATTTTCATTCATTTATACAGGAGCGTAACGTAGAATCAGTCCGCGCGGCTAAAGACGAGCGCGTTCGTGAGATCCGCAATGCTGTCGAGCTGATGATATCCCGCCTTGACTCCGCACTGAAAGCCAAACTCCTTACACTCATGGGGCAGAAGAACAGCTTGACACAAGAAACTGAGCAGTTGGAGCATTTGCTGCAAGAGATTGAGCACCAAGTTCATACAAGCACCAGGTAATTTGAACCTTATTTACACCTTTTTAGATTAGAACATAACTTTATTTTACATCTAGGTGACAGTTACGAAAAACAAAACGGCGCGGTCTTATCGCTAAGAGCGATCTCTTCCAGACAACCTTTTTACTAGTATTTTTATATAGTAAGTATTGTGGACAATCCACACCACAGAATCTAGCCCCAAACTAAGCAGAACTTGCACTATTTTTTTTTTTTTTTATGTAAGTTGCTAAGGGAACAAGCATATGGCCCACCTGGTGTTAAGTGGTAACCATCACCTATAACAAAGCCATGCCTCGTAGGTCACGCACGTCAGGAACGTGCCCTACGATGCACGGCCCTGCGTCCATCAACTGGAGGCATACAGATATTCAGCCTCACGTGCCAGTAATTACACTGGCACCCACACCCTTCAAACCGAAACACAGCAATGCTGCTTCACGGCAGAAATAGGCATGGTGGTAGTACTTCCCCGGACGAGCCCTTCACAAAGAGCTCTACTACTACTAAAACTATGGGAACAAATCTTAAAAAAAATAAAATATTAGAGATATGTACATATTATGTTCTGTTAGTTTTCTAATTTCTGTCTTTCTCTTTTATCATTGTTGTTACAGTAAACTTATTTATAATTGTTTTTTCATTTATTAATGTGTTTTATGTTGTGTGCTAAAAAGCAAATAAATGACTGTCTATGTCTATGCCTTACCCCCAAATACTGAAACGCAACTCAGATTTAAGCACGTCTCAAGCGACGAATATTTGACAGTTTTCAATGAAAATCTGTCAAATATTCGTCGCTTGAGACGTTCTTAAATCTGAGTTGCGTTTCAGTATTCGGGGGTTAGTCTAGTAAATACATACTTAGAATACAATATAACACTCAAACAGAGAACAAACATCTAGTTCACTACACAAATATTTGTTCTCGGTGGGGATCAAATTCACACCCTCTAGCGCAGATGGCAATCTACTAAACTAATTTGCAAGGAATTGTGCTTAATTTTTTCTAATCAGAATCTTTTTTTCCAGATCTGAATTGATAGCGAAGAGCGGCGATATATCGAAAATGATCCACCAAGTACGCAAGAAACCAATGGCTAGCTTTGTGACTGCGCCTGTACCGGCGGATTTTCACAGGCAAGTCCATCTGTCTAGGTACATCTCATTTAATTACATAAATCCTTTAGAATATAATACTTGAAATAGAAAATGTCCCGGTTAAGTAGTAGTTGAATTAATATATGACCCTCAATAGCCTTTAGATCTAAGATATCAGCTCCCTTTACACATTTGCTCGTGTGAAACTATTATCGTACGCAATAGAACAATAGAGACGCGTGGGACTGGCACCTAGGTCGAGATTCATAGTCGTGACTTTGCTTTACAGCAGAGGAGTCTTCGCAAAGTAAGCTTTGTTTATCGAAGTTTACGTTCAACATTTTGAATAAAGAAGAGCTTGACAGAACTATGAAATATATTTTTGGTTGAAAGTAGAACTTACCATCAAAGTAAAGTCAAAGTGCGGTCTATGAATCTGTGCCCTAGACTCGCTTAGCTTTATGACGTTTCAAAGTGACTCTTGTGATACCATTAAATAAATATATATTTGACTTTGACTTGACTTATGATTATAATTATCAAAACATGTCCATAGTCCTAAGATGTCCACTATTACGATGAAGTCTGGCGTCGATTTTTCGAACGACCTTTAGACGTCTATCACCCTGCAAAAATTATTGATCTATGATAAAAATGCCACAAGCAGTTCTAGTAGTAGGCAACAGATATTGCACATCGGTTTATTTCAGCTTCATAGAGCGTAGTGTACGTCAGAAAGAGATAGCGCTCTACGAAAGCAGAAAAGCCGAAGTGCAATATTTATTGCCTACAACCGTACTTAGTCAAATGATGACGACGGCACAGAACAGTGTTCAACTCAGTAAATCGGTTACAACTTCTAAGATTGCACCATTGTTTACAGTGAAATCGTTCCGAGCTACGACAGCAGTACTTTCCCGTTAGTGAACTTCACGCAACTACAACACGCTGCCGCCCCGGTTTACTCCGCACCGCTACATGTCAACGGCCTCTGTTGGCGGCTGAAGGTCTATCCCGACGGCAATGGCGTCGTCCGTGGGAACTATCTTTCCGTCTTCTTGGAACTCAGCGCGGGCTTACCTGAGACCTCCAAGTAAGTTATGCTGGCCTGGTACTTTTTAAAATTGAAATTACTAATGGTTTGAATGATACTTTTTTGGTAATAACGAATCAGATTGTGGAACTGTGATTGAAAAGTCACTTCAGTATTTTTTAGACCACTTTGAGGTGCACTTAAAATTTTTTCACCACACTTGGTTCGGAAGAATCAGTGACACGATTAAAAGTAGTTTGTTAATTTATCAGTAATGTGAGTGTAGAAAGCGATCCACAATTCGCTTTGCTGATAAGTAATTTCTAGAACTTCACTCAAGCTATGATTTTGTAACAAAATTCAAAGCGTAGATTTGGTCAAGTTCAGCACAATTTTAGATAAATGCAAAGTCTGTAGTTCAACTAACACCACCAGAGTTTTGCCTTCTGCACACTCACCTAGAGTAAATTTTTTTAGTCCTAAAAACTATGTACTATCGACTATGTACCTGTATTTAAAAGATAGAAGAATTTGCCTCCAATCATTTGGTAGAGTTCGAAACCACAATAATTTTTTGCTTAAGATATACGCTAACCCAATAAATACCCAAAACCTTCGTTATTGCAAGCGCTGCTAAGTACAGAGTAGGGAAGCGGTAAGTACAGGCAAATTGGCAACTACATTAGCTGTAGCATTTCACGCTTCACCCCTGATGTTCTGTGTGCTATCCATGAGCACCTTTACATTGTATCATACTCCATCACGGTTTGAAAAGGTTCTCCGAACGACCATTAAATCGAATAATATTATTCCTACTGGCTATTATAATAGTGACAGTTAAAATTAGCGACTGAGAAGAGTGAATCCGATTGACTACGATGTCGTAACAGACGCGCGTAGAATATTAGAACCACTCATAAATTGGCTTGCATTCAACACATAAATAAATTTTTAAATTTATTTATTCGTTGCCAAAAAATCATGTTACATACAATCCATGTTCTATAATTTATGAATGGATAATTCAAATCGTGCCCTAGATTCCCTTAGGCATTCTACCAATGAACTGAAATGAATGAACCATTTTTTTTTTAATTATCTTAATTCTGTCTCTAAATTATAGGTGTATTCAGAAACAGTTGAGTCTGAGTCGAGCCTCAAACACTCTCAAGCATAGGTTTTTTTGACAGTTCTCCATTAACAAATGTCAAAAATCTATGCTTGAGGCTTGACTCAGACTCAAGCACTGTTTCTGAATACGGGCCTTAATCTTTTAAACCCATAAAACATTTGTCGCTTGTGTGAATTAGAATTTACGATAGCTCTCTGTTAGCCTCTTGTCTTTTATAGTATTTCAGAAGAATTTAATTTCATCGTCATATCCATTTGGACCAAGTTCTCTGTTCAGTGTGATTTGCTTACAAGTGTGTGAATTTCGATGTTGCTTACAAATAAATGTAAGCTTGATGTTATTTATTAAAGATTTTCTTGATGTTTTGTAAAAAAAAATACATAAATAGTCCTAATTACCCCCCCCTGCCCTGCGTTGATTGTATAATAAAAACTGAAAAGATTGATTTAACTACTCTAATTAAAATCGTTCTACCATAAGCGCTCATAATGAGTCGTTACTCACAGTTGCTCATTATAACGTATTACAAAAGAATGTATTGCGTAAACCCACTGCATATTTCAGATTCTTTTACCATCTTTAATCTGCGTAAATTAAGCCTTATTACCAAGTTATAAAACCTAGATTCGTTTCTTAGAAAACACTCAACTTCGATGCCTTATGAAATATGCAGGCTATTTCGTGACTACTAGAAAAAAATTAAGGACTGTTTCACCAGAGGCTACTAGACATAGACAGTTATTATACCTCTATGTACTACATAAGCAAACATAAATCACTAGAAAAGAAGGACACTAAAAGAAGAAAGATACAAGTAACCCATAAATTGTGGAATGAGCTACCACCAGAGGTGTTCCCTCTTAAATTCAACATGAATAGCTTCAAGAAAAACGTTAAAAAACTCCTCCAGGGTAGGCAACGCAACAACAGCACCCTTGGTGTTGTTGGTGTCTATGGGCGACGGTGACCATCAGGTGGGCCGTAAGCTCGTTTGTCTATCTTTTACATAAAAAAAGGTACATAAGTACATCAATAATAAAAAAAAATATAAATAATAAAATTGTACATAAAATTAGTCCTTTTTTCTTTAAAATATTTTTTTTATTAGATCAAAAACAAACAAAATTACAAAACACTAACCATACTATTATAAAAACTAGCCTCTGCTGAAAAAGTCCTAATGTTTTATTCTACAAAATAGAGATGTATAGATTTTACTGTAAATCAGGTATGAATATCGGGTGGAGATGCTTCACCAAGTATCTCGGGACCCGTCAAAGAACATAGTGAGAGAGTTCGCATCGGACTTCGAAGTGGGCGAATGCTGGGGATACAACCGTTTCTTCCGGCTGGACTTACTCGCCAGCGAAGGGTATCTCAACCCTGACACTGATACGCTGATATTGAGGTGAGACCTATTTTTATTTTGATTTATTTAGTAGTATAGGTAGCGGCACATAACTTTAGCGCTGACCGTTATTGCGCTGAAGTCAAAAATAAGGTACCTGTACCCGAAGTCGGAGTTTTGCTACCACATTTCGTTACCAAATGTTGTTTTCGTTTCGCCTATTTGGGTCTCTCTATTGCATGGAGAAAATATGAGACGGCAAAAATACGTTACGTAGTTAGAGTTGTTGTCTCATATTTTCTCCATACAATAGATGAGACAAATAGGCTAAACGAAAACAACATTTGGTAACGAAATGTTGTAAATGCACTGGGAATTCGGGTACTGAGGGGGGCTAGCGGAATGAAGGGCGGACGTGCGTAACGCTGATTGGCTCTCCAGTCGCACTCCGCTCTCTGTACCAATAGGACACTCTGCACACATCCACACATCCAGTGTGCGCGACATGGCACACTACGACGCATGCGCAGCTATCCCCTCCGCGTATCGCTCAGCGCTAAAGTTATTTGCCGCTAGTTATAGTAGAGCTCTTTGTGAAGGTTTCGTCCAGAGAAGTGCTACTACCATGCCTTGTTCTGACGTGAAGCAGCATTGCTATGTTTCGGTTTGAAGGGTGTGGGTGCCAGTGAAATTACTGGCACGCGAGGCACATCTATATGCCATATTTCGCTAATGCGTGTTAGGTAAGAGGTGAAACCTTAGCACGAAGAGGAATTACTAATGTACCACTTGATAACTAGTAAGTATTATCATTATCAGCCCAAGAAGCCCACTGCTGGAAATAGGCCTCCCTTTTAGTTTACCAGGAGGAACCATTCTGAGTCATCTCCACCACCGCATTCTATCTCAGAATAGCTAAAGTAGTTTTTCAAAATGATGATATTATTTTCAGATTCCAAGTGCGTCCGCCTACGTTCTACCAACGTTGCCGCGACCAACAGTGGTACATCAACCAGCTCATCACGATGCAGAACCAGCAGATTCTACAGATTAATGATCTCAAAGAGGTATGACACACCTCACTTGCTTCAATAGGCATGAAGACAGTAATCAAGTATCGCCAAAATATTTATCTGATCTAATGAAAAAGGATTCAAAGATTTTGAAAAATGTATTTATACTCTTATTAATGTCGAGATTGACAATTTATTTGATAATATAAATCTACAAAATACAACAATCCGCCATGATAGCTAAAACACCGGTCAGAGCGAATTACGTCACATTTACGTAAACGTCATTCTGATTTAGTACAAAAGCACCAATGTTTACTGTTGATATACTAAAACCGTGACGTAATAACAGACGCCATGACACCAGCGAGCGTTTTGGCGTGAATTTGAAAATTTCAATTTAACTGTAGTTTAATTGCACAAGAACCTTAATTTTCTACAGAAATATGATATATTTTAGACATAATAGATACTTCTAAATATGATAGAAGAGATTTTGAAAATTAGTCGTCAGGCCTATTATCATATATAATTATACATTATAGTTACCACGAATTGCTCCCAATAAAATTACACGATCTGATCCTCCCATCGCCTTTTTATCTTTAGACTACTAGGCGTACGGATAAGTATCACCCCTTCATGGTTGAAGCACCTCAACATCGCACAAAGCGCTTCACTTCTAATTTCGAGAAATGATGAGGCAATAATTCATTTCGATCGTTTCTACGTAACGTATTCTTTTGTCTCATCTGACTTGCCCTTCAGTAGGCCTACTACAAGCTCTATCTGGCTCTGGTTTTGAGTCTGTGTGAGTGCTGTCTAAATATAAATCCTACGTCGAAACGTCACACACACCAAAGACTCAAAACCAGAACCAGACTTGAGTTTGTAGGCCTACTGGTGTGATGGCAGTCAAACGTTTAGCTATCTACAATAAAAAAAACTCAATTAATTTTCCTTGCAGCGCCTCTCATTAGAGATGTCTCGTAACTCGATAGCCGCCACACGAGCCTCCCCGTCTGCGGCCACCGCCGTGCCCTCTAACGACGACAACCCGACACACAACAACCCAGTCGACGGCAACACTCTCAGCGACTCGGTCATGTACAACCAATGGAAGTACAGTGCGCCGATAGTCGCGCCGCAGAGGATTACTAACGCAGGCATGTAGTTACCGAATAGCGCCATCTACCGACGAATACTGAAACTGTCTAATGGTCCATAGTTGTTTTTTAACAACAACCCAGTCGACGGCAACACTCTCAGCGACTCTGTCATGTACAGCCAATAAAAGTACAGTGCGCCGATAGTCGCGCCGCAGAGGATTACTAATGCAGGCATGTAGTTACCGAGTAGCGCCATCTACCGACGAATACTGAAACTGTCTAATGGTCCATAGTTGTTTTTTAACAACAACCCAGTCGACGGCAACACTCTCAGCGACTCGGTCATGTACAACCAATGGAAGTACAGTGCGCCGATAGTCGCGCCGCAGAGGATTACTAACGCAGGCATGTAGTTACCGAGTAGCGCCATCTACCGACGAATACCTATCGCACAGCGACCTGTCATAAAAATGTGCAAGGGTACAAGCTGTTAGCCTGTCTTAGGAATAGGACATTACTAATGCGACCGGGCAATGAGACACATCACTAGTCGGGCGTAATGCGTAGATCAATGTCTTCTGTGTTTTAAAGATAAACAGAGTTCTAACGGTATTCAATGGATAGTTTTCGCCCTAATAGTATATACTTACAAAAGGCTACAGCTTAAACTTTTTATAATGCCCTCAATTTCCAATAATGTTCAATATTACAGATATATTGAATACAGCCATGTTTGCGGAAGATACGCGCAACAACGAAGTGTCGTCGCACTACGGGGATTACGGACAGCCGTTAGACCGACGCATTGTGCCTCATACACTCTCGCCTACCTACAGCCTGCCTTCAACATCTAGGTAACATATTATTATGCAACCAGAGCGACTTACCTTATAGATTACTGTTTTCGTACTAAAGAAAATAAGGAAGTTATAAGATTAAATTTACCGGTTAGATTTTACCGTGCTCCGTTATATTACAAAAAATAACATTTTAATAAATTAGATGTCTGAATGGTCAATGGTCGTCCGTTTTTATAGCAAATATTAAATTTAAGGGCCTGCTAATCGTTTTTAGTAACTAACAGATCATTGTGTAATCGAACGTAGTGTCTGGCCTCGTTTCAAATCTTCACCTTCATCTGATTTTAGTACGAAACATATTACACGCATGTAGAAAATGACATTCATGTATGGAATTTGATCGAGTGTCCGGGATAGACCTATAAAACACATGAAGCAATGCATAAATGAATATGAATATGTGTATTCATGTTGCAGATCGGCCAACTCGCTTCACGTGAGTGGTCCCGATAACATGGCGCTAGTGAGTCTCCACACGTTGCTTAGCGCTGCTAATGCACCGAGCCGGGGGCCGAGCAAACTGCCGACCAAGCAGCCGCGACCCGACAAACAAGTACCGGCCAAGGAGTCCACTCTCACAGGTATATTTACTGCTTGATGTACGGTTGTAGGCAAGGGGCAGTTTGAAAGTGGCGCCAGTGACTGAAAAGATGAGAAGCAATAGGTTAGCATGGTACGGGCAAATCATGCGAAAGGAAGAATGTCATGTAACGAGAAGAGTGCTAAATATGAATGTGGATGGTTTAGAAGTAGAGGTAGGCCAAAGAAAAGATGGATGGATTGTGTGAAAGATGACATGAGTAAGAAAGGAGTGACTGTTGAAATGACGGCTAATAGAGGAGAGTGGAGAACGAAAACCTGTTTTGCCGACCCTACATAAAGTGGGACAAGGACAAGAGAATGATGATGATGATGTACGGTTGTAGGCAAGAAAAGACGGGTGGAATGCGTCAAGGATGACATGAGCAGGAAAAGCACTGAGATGACGAATGATAGAGGTGTGTGGAAGAAGAAATACTGTTGTGCCGACCCCACTTAGCGTGGGATAAGGGCAAAAAGATGATGTGCGGTTGTAGGCAATTAATATTGCACATCGGCTTTTCGACTTTGTAGAGCGCTATCTCTTTCTGTCGCACATAACGCTCTATGAAGCTGAAATTAGCCGATGTGCAATATTTTTTGGCTGCTTCTATATTGCCTCATTCATAAGTAACGTTCGTTAATAACGTGCCCTACGATGCCATGCGTCTAACTTGAGGCATACAGATGTTCAGCCTCATGTGCCTGTAATTAGGGTACCATTCTAGCTTGTTCTTCTAGGCTTGGTCGCGCGGAACTGGGACCTAGACTCACGTAGCTTTAAGACGTTTCAAAGAAATCCTTGTGATACCACTGAATAAAAAAAAAAAAAGAAATATTTGACTTTGTCCTGTCATTGCCACCTGAAGAAGCCCACTGCTGGACAATTATGTAGGTTCCAGCTCCACGCGACCAAGCAGTCAGTTGATAGTCATTGTAATCTACTGATTATTAGCAGTTGCAAGCGCTCCAGTAACGGAATCAAACCCCAGCAACGTCGCACTATGCTCCTCCATATCATCTCCGGAACTGAACGGATCCAGCGGTGGTCCTTCGCCCAGGAGGGAGGCAGAAGCATCGCAGGACAATGACGGAGCACTGACCGGCAACGCCGCGTCCGAATCTAGCAGCGATACTGGGGTCAGTACTTTAGCTGTAAAGCTGGCAACGTCCAGTTATGCTTATCCATGCCATCTCCAGAACCTAAACGAAACTAGGTAAGAAAGAGACATCACGAGGCAATGACGCTGAATAGACCGGCAACGCCGCGTCTTTTCTAGCAGCAATACCGGGGCTAGTACTCAACTAGCTGTAATATTGGCAACGTCGCACAGCTCCACGATGCGATGTTGTTTCTGGATCTTAAACGTAGCCAGCATGAGAAGAGAAGTATTACGAGGTAATGACGGTAAACAGACCGGCAACGCCGCGTCTGAATCCAGCAGTAGTAATGCTGGCAACATCGCGCTAGTTCTTTAATTCATAAGCTCAAGTAGGCCATAAACACAGATGAAGAGAACGTTATTTTTTTGCAGGATTTGATGTTCAGTGAGCTGGAAGTGTTTGCTGACGTGCACATTCCGAGTCACATCGACGAGAATTCCAACGAAGAAAATGACGTCGATGATGAAACTATGTCGGGTAAGTTAAGAGGGTTTATCCCGAGCGGCGTGACTCAAAAGTCTTTAATTTAAAATTTTTGCCTATCCAAACAGCAAATAGACAGTAATTTCTATTCGTTACGTGCAGCTGCCCCTGTATTTGATAAAACCGGTCATGGCGTCGATTCACGGATCCATCTATTTACCAGAATATTTTTTTTTTTGGCTAATAGCGATATCTGTCTCTAATCCGAATGCAGAACATCTATTTACATTTTATAACATTTTAACATTTTATTTCGGTGATACCATCATCTTCAATTAGTCCATCCGGCGAAGCACCTGTAACCATAATAAATTGAAAGAAAACAATGATAAACAAGGAATAGATCAGAAACCGAAACCATAATGCGAACTCAGAAGAAACTACATAAAATCATTAAAAAAATAATATAATGCATGCAATAGGTCCCAATAAAATATGCAGTAGGAAGGTACTGATGTACGTATTTCGAACAAAATTAATTGATTACTTTACAATCATAGATAGCTCATCAACTCGGTGCAAGTGGCTCCGTGCTTCGAACACTAGCTTTGGTATCGTGCGGACTTGCGGACTGGATGACTATTTGAAAGTACCCGCTAATTTCGACCTTTTTTTCGGCGTGTTATGTTTTATGATAAGTTAGCAATAATGATTTTCATAATGCAAATTATTACTACTTCTATCTCCGTGTACGTTTAATAAAAATGGGAATTGACTATAACATGTTACGTTGTAAAAAGTAACCCCTGGGTAACATACCTATTAGCTTCATTAGCCTTGACCAAATCTTCGCAATTGGTCACGTACTCGTTACTTTTTTTCGTGATGTAGCCAGTATAGCGCCTTTTTTTAGCAATATCTGAAATAAAAGTAAAGAATGAAACCTGAATTCAAAAGAAATACAAATTAAAAATAATTAAATATTTTTTGCGTACCAGAAACCGGGGGTAATTAAAGTTAATAAGTTAATGCAACACCATTACTTTAAAATACAAAAAAAAAAACTCACCAAACAATAAAAAGTATCAAAACGTCCCAGTAGCGCTATAAACTCGCGAAACTACAATACATTTTTTTGCGGCTTGCGTCTTGCTTGCAGCGACCGGGAGCGACGCACGTCCTACCTCTGAAAGGCCTCGGCCGGCACTGAGCGTTGAACTTTTTTTTTTTTTTTTTTTTTCGAATGGACAAAATGCTGGTGATCGTCTGACGATTCTTACAGCGCTACCGGACAATGGTGAGCGCAGAGGGCGCTCAACCGGTAAAATTAGGTTGGGGCAACAAACTCAAGGGCACCGCTATGGTACGACCTCGGCTTGGGCTGTTGCCAGGGGGGGGGGTTTGAATCTAGTTTAGGCCCGTAGAGGGCGGGCACTAAGGGACGTCTTCGACCCCGCCGGCGGGGTCGGTGAATCTGTGCAGTGTTTCTGTCCGAGCTGGATGACTCGATCGCCTCCGCGTTAGCGGCGGTGATATCGTCATCGGGATCACCGAGGATATGCCTCGGTCTACGGAGGGATTGGTCGACGGGTGGTTCGCTTGGATAATCGGGGATGGTAGAGACAAGGGGGTTCGGATGGTGGGGGGCTGAATCGTAGTAGCGTCGAGAGGCGCGCTTTATGAATTCAGTAATTGACTCGAGGCCTATGTCGCGATGGAGATCGATGGTGCGCACATACCAAGGCGCACCTGTGGCTCTGCGCAAGAATTTGTTTTGAACAATCTGAAAGGCCTTAAGGGTCTGAGGGCGGTGGGCCAATACTACTGAGGAGTAAGTCAGGACGGGGCGGATACAAGTTTTGTAAAGTGTCACCTTATTTCTAAGGGACATTTTACTCTTTGCGCAGATAAGGCTATGGAGTCTACCAAGCATGAACTTGGCGCGGTTACTGACTATTCTGGTATGTTGGCAGAAGCTCAGGCGACGATCAAGATGCACTCCGAGATAGCGAGCTGAACTGGCCCAGGGGATGGGTTTGTCGAAGAGAATTATGGGGCGGGGCTTGGGGAACCCATTCGAAAAGAGCACTGCTGTACTCTTGGAAGGGTTAACCTCAATGCGCCACTTCCGGAACCAAGTGCTTAGGGCGTTGAGCGCGGCTTGCAACCTTATACAGATCCGATTGGGATTCCGATCCGATGTGTACAAGGCTGTGTCGTCCGCAAATAGGGCAATTTCCACCTGATGGGTGCGAGGAATGTCGCTGGTATACAGCGTGAACAGGAGGGGGGAGAGAGTGGAGCCTTGAGGAACTCCAGCTCGGACGGGTCTGGGGGCAGAAAGAGTGCCCTCTATGCGGTAGCGGAAGCTCCGATTAAGGAGAAAGTCTCGTAAGATGAGCACGAGCCTGACTGGCAAACCAAATTGGTAAAGCTTGTATAACAAGCCGTTGTGCCAGACCTTATCGAAAGCCTTCGCTACATCGAGGAAGACGGCACCAGTGTCTGCAGGCCAGGTATGGTGCCGTCGAGAGAGCACGTGTTCCGTGATGCGGAGCACTTGCTGGGGACAAGAGTGTCTCGCACGAAAACCAAACTGCTCGTCAGGGAGGAGTTGGAGCTCGTTGACATAGGACCAGAGACGATTCAGGAGAAGTCGTTCATAAATTTTCCCAATGGAACTGAGAAGACTGATAGGACGGTAGCTAGAAGGCTCGGATGCCTTTTTGCCTGGTTTAGGAATGCCGATGACGGTGGCTTCCTTCCAGGGATCGGGGAAGGTGCAAGTCGCCATAGCTGCATTGAAGATGCTTACTAGGAGATAAACGAGGGCAAGGGGGAAGCGCTTTAGCACCTTGTTGCTGATACCGTCAGCTCCAGGAGCTTTGCGAGGATGGAGGTTCTTGATTATCGCCTGAACTTCAGAAGCCCTAATGAGAGGTAGGGGAGGGTCGGGGGGCGGCAGAGAGGAGAGGCGTTCGACTTCGTCGTTCACCATAGCGAGGTGGATTGGATCGACGGGTTCGAGACTCGGGGAGCATTGCGATTCAAGGCTTTCCGCTAGGCAGTCGGCCTTTTCATCGTCGTCAAACGCCAGTGATTTGTCAGGTCGGGAGAGGGGAGGCATGACTGAGATGGTATGTGGTGATGTACTAGTAACTATGTTAGTATCTATGTAAGAAAATGCAATTAGTCAATATACGACGCGCTGCCTGTCAACACGTGTTTCATTATAAACCTTCCACACCCCCCAAGCCCCGGCACCACATGGCGACCTTGCCATGCCCAGCGTGCGTGGGATAGAGCGCGTTGGGATGGTTTAGTGAAATAATAAAAGTTTTAAAAATAAAAATAATAATAATAATAAATAAAAATGTGTCGGGCTACTGTCGAGAAGGAGGAAGTCTTCCAAAACGCTGCGGCCGGTGGCGATTCAATACTGAAAAGTATTGGAGGACGTGTGGAGAATCTGCACACCATGTTGCTAATAGTGATAGCAGTTATCAGCGTGATCGTAATATATTTCCTGTGGAAATCATACAATGGATGCCAGCGCAAACTGGTCCAGAAGGAGCTCGGGCAGCATGCTATGCGCCGAATCCGGTCATCGTTTGGTCGAGGCCGAGTTGCAGATGCGGATAACCAAAGTGCGTAAAGTGCATTAAAAGTTAAAAAGTGCGAGTGATAATAAAATTCGGAAATGCGTTAAGTGCGGAAATAAAAAGTGCGGATCTAGAATTAGTGGCTGTCGATGGAGAGACTATGTGCTATAGACGAGACATTAAAAAGTTTGTGTGAAAATATTAGGAAATTAGGTCCCAAGAGACGCAATGACAATTTGGGTAAGAAAAAGTTTACGGAAGCAGAAGAATTGTTTAATGAATATGAACTATTAATAAAAAATAAAAGTTTGTGGATTCAGGCTTTAGGATTAGAATATTCAGGATATACCTTAGAAGTGTTATCAGATAGAATACAAGGTACTTATAGAAAAATAAATGAATATAAAGTGGAAAAAGAAATTATAGAAAAAACCAACAAAATGGAAAACTTTAATTTAAGAACGGCTAGTACTTTGATTCCATTTATGGACGGAAAGGAAGAAACGGTAGAGAGGATTATAGAAGGTATTGAGATGTATAACAGTTGTTTGAAAGGGGAAGATAACTTGAAATTACTGATTTCATATGTATTAAAGACACGACTGTCAAAAACGGCTAAACTTAAATTAAAAAATAGTTATGTTACAGTAACTGGAATGATAGACGATATTAGATCTTGTCTTTTAACAAAGAAATCAGCAAATTCCTTGTTGTCACAGATAAATAATCTCTCCCAGAATAATCTGTCTATTTCAGAGTATGGTCAAAAATTGGAGGAATTGTTTATCAACCTCACTGTGGCTCAGGCCGACGGGAACCAAAAAGCGAGTGAGGTATTGAGTCCTATAAATGAAAAAATGGTAATAAAAAGGTTTTCAGATGGACTAAGGAACCAGCGGCTAAGCACGATTTTGGCAGCTCGGGACTATGCTGAACTAAAGGATGCAGTGCGTGCGGCAGAAGATGAGGAGTTGGCACGCCCCGGGACTTCAGGCCAGAACACCGTGTTCTCATACACTCGAGGTAGGAACCCTAGGTACAATCGTGGTCGTGGGAATCACTTCCGTGGGTACACCACTTCTAATTACCGTGGTAACCACACCGCTCAGCACCAGCAGAGCCAGGGATCCGCGCAACGTGGATACAATCGAGGAAGGTATAACCAGCAGCGTGGTTACTCGAGACCACCAAATAGGGCATACTATAGAGGTAACAGAGGTTATAGAGGCGGACAGCGGAACAACGCGTATCTCGCTGTACAGCAAAATGAAGAGCAGAAAGAAGAGATAAATCTAGGTCAGTTTTTTCGGGACTCCTAGCTATGTTATGACGTGTGAAAGTCTGGATTACATTTATTTGTATTTTAGGAACCAAAAACTTAAATTTTTAATTGATACTGGAGCATCTATTTCTATAATTAGCAGTCATTTAGTACAAAGCCATATAAAAACTTACAACGAAAACACAATCATAAAAGGAATCGGTGGCAAAGTCCAAGCGAACAAAGTAGCATACATTCCTTTGCAATTAGAGAATGGTGTAGAGTTACGTCACAAGTTGTACTTATTCGATACCGTACCATGCAAAACAGACGGAATCATCGGTTTAGACTTTCTGAGGAGCTATAATGCAAACATAGACTTACCGACGGACATGCTTACTTTGCGATTAAACAAGGTAGAGTATAGCATGCAAATACAGAAGCAACAGAATGAAAGCGTAGAGTCGGAAGGTTATTTAACTATTCCAAGTAGAAGTGAGTCTGTTCATTATTTTGACATAAATAAAAATATCCATAAGGACTGCGTGTTGTATGCAAAACAATTAGGTGAACATTTGTTTATGGCAGGAAGTATCGTTCAACCTAAAAGAGGTAAAATTCCGGTTAAAATTATGAACACAAGTGAAAATTCAATAAAACTTAAGAGAGAAAATTTAATTAACAGTAATGATTTGGATTATTTGGAAAATTATCATGTGTGTTTATTTGATCAATCAAAAAATGGGGTAGAACGTGTTAAGAAGTTATTTAAAGAGCTAAAGTTATCACATTTAAAGTCAAACGATAGGAAACAAATCGAAATTATATGCGCTAAATATGCAGACATATTTTTCTTGGAAGGAGATAAGTTAGGTACGGCGAGTGTCGTAGATCAGTCGATTGCCGTGAAACCTAATACGAAGCCTGTGTATGTAAAACCTTATCGGCTACCACAGTCTTCTAAGCCAGAAATTAATAAGCAGGTTGATAAAATGTTAGAGGATGATATAATAGAGCCCACCAGCAGTGAGTGGAATAGTCCAATACTTTTAGTACCAAAAAGATCTGATGGAGAAAAGAAATGGCGCTTGGTAAAAGATTACAGAAAAGTCAATGACTCAATTCAAGATGATAAATTTCCATTGCCAAATATAACTGAGATATTAGATTCACTTTCAGGAAGTATTTGTTTTAGTCATTTAGATCTTCAGCAGGGATTTTATCAAGTTAATTTAAAACCAGAGAGTAGGGACATCACTAGTTTTTCTACTAGTTCGGGACAATTTCGTATGAAGCGGCTCCCTATGGGTCTTAAAATATCACCCAGTGCATTTTCTAGAGTCATGTCCATAGCGATGTCAGGTCTAACCTTCGAAAAATGTTTTGTCTATTGCGACGATTTAATTGTATTTGGAAGGACAGCAGAAATACATAATAAAAACCTGATGGATATTTTTGAACGACTTAGGAAAATGAACCTTAAGCTTAACCCAGCAAAGTGTGATTTTATGAAAACACAATTACTCTATTTGGGTCACGTGGTATCAGCTGATGGTGTATTACCAGATCCTGAAAAAATTACTGTATTAAAAAATTACCCAGTACCAAAAACTGCAGAAGAAGTTAGGAGATTTGTAGCATTTTGCAATTATTATAGAAAATTTATACCATCTTTTGCTGAAATTACAGTACCATTGAATAAATTATGTCGGAAAAATGAAATTTTTGTATGGACGAACGAATGTCAAAAGTGTTTTGAAACTCTTAAAGAGAAATTAACTAATCCACCAGTATTACAATATCCTGATTTTTCTGAGCAAAATGAATTCATTCTTCAAACGGATGCGTCAGGAACAGCAATAGGTTCAGTTCTATGCAATAAAGATCTAAGACCAGTGGCTTACGCCAGTAGACCGCTAAATAAAGCTGAATTAAATTATCCAACAATACAAAAAGAACTTTTGGCAGTAGTATGGAGTATAAAATATTTTAGACCATATTTGTATGGTAGAAAGTTTACTATTTGGACGGATCACAAACCTCTTATCTATCTATTTGGAATGAAAGATCCGTCCACACGACTTTTAAAGTTTAGATTGTTATTGGAGGAGTACGATTACGACATAAAACATATAAAAGGTAAGGATAACGCAGTGGCGGATGCATTGAGTAGGGTGACCATAAGTTCGGATGATTTGAAATCAATGAATGAAAAAGTTACTATGGTAATGACTAGAGCGCAGAGAGCGAGGTTAGATTTACGAAGTACGGAACAATCCAGTTCGTGTGGTAATAGTTCTCTTAATATACCTGTTGACCCGAGGTTTGGCCAACCGAGGGTAGCGGAGATATTAAGAAAACCAAGAGAAGCTGTAGAGTTAAAGTTTATAAATGGTAAAGATCTACTCAAGAAAAATGTGCTTTTTGAAAAAGAGTGTCTAGCTTATGTAGAAAATGAATTAACTTTATTTATCAATCTCAATTATATGTCACATTTCTCGCGAGTCGAATTTGTGAATTTATTGAGCTATTGTTGTAATGAAATAAATATAAAAGAATTATGCATCGTAAAAAATGAGAATAATATAAAGTTTATTAAAGAATTAGTCGACGAAATAAAAAGTAGAGAAAAGTGGTCCGGACCACAGGTAAATATTTTAAGAGGAATAAAAAGAGTCCTAGAAAAAGATGAAAAAACATACATCCTACATGACTATCATTTACTGCCGACAAGCGGGCATGCAGGCGTTCGACGCATGATAAATAATATCAAAGGTAAGTACTTTTGGCCAGGTATGGAGAGTGACGTACGAGATTATGTTGCTAAGTGCCAAAGGTGCCAAACAAGTAAGTATTCTAGAAATATAGTAGAACCAATGGTCGTAACTACGACGGCATCAAGTGCTTTTCAAAAGGTATATTTAGATTTAGTGGGCCCCTTAGATAAGGATTTAGAAGGTAATGTTTATATTTTAAGTTTACAATGCGAGTTAAGTAAGTACGTTGAGGCGTACCCGTTACAGCGAAAAGATACGGTGAGTGTAGCAAGGTCATTCGTTAATAACTTTGTACTAAGGTATGGTTTACCTACAACAATCGCTTCGGATCGGGGTACTGAGTTTATGTCTGAAACTATGACGGAGATATGTAAGTTACTCCAAATAGAGAAGGTAAATTCAACAGCTTATCATCATCAGTCGATAGGTGCTTTAGAAAATACCCATAAACATCTAACAGCGTTTTTACGAACACAGTGTGACGGACATCCAGAGACATGGAGCCAATGGCTACCATTTTGGTGTTTTTCATTTAACACTACCGTACACACGGAAACAAAGTACACACCGTATGAATTAGTTTTCGGTAAAACATGCAATTTGCCTAGTAATTTAACTAATGACGTAGTTGAACCACTTTATAATTCAGATAATTATGTTTTAGAACTTAAGTATAGGTTACAGTTAGCTAATAAAGAAGTTAGAAATAATTTAATTTTAAGAAAAATAAATAGAAAATCTGTCTATGATAGAAAATGTAATGCAATTAGTTATAAAAACGGAGATTTAATTTTAATAAAAAATGAAACTGGTAAAAAGTTGGAAAAGTTATATGATGGACCTTATAAAGTGTTGAGTGAAAATGAACCTAATGTGACTGTACTTAAAGGTGGTAAAACGGAAACGGTTCATAAAAACAGAACTAAAAGATTCGTGACAACATGACCATGTTATTAGGTATAAGTACTCTGTAATCTGTAGTATCAAGTTACATTGAATTCTTGCAACAATGTATTTTGTTAAGTTTAAGCCATAGTTGTTTTAGGATAGAATATAGGTGTAGAAATAAATCAATGTTTAGTTTAGGATAAATATATTTTACAATGTATAAAAAAAAAAAGTTTTTCTTAAGTAAAATTTTTTTTTCTTGACAACCCCTTTGATGTGGTGATGTACTAGTAACTATGTTAGTATCTATGTAAGAAAATGCAATTAGTCAATATACGACGCGCTGCCTGTCAACACGTGTTTCATTATAAACCTTCCACACCCCCCAAGCCCCGGCACCACAGGTATCTGCTTTCATTGATCGGGCCAAAGTCCAGTATGCCTGGTGCGTTGGCTCGATCCCTGAGAGCAGATTGTCCCATTCGTCGTTAGCATGTTCGCGGATGCGTCTCTGAACTTCGGAGCGCAGAGAGCGTAGTCGGTCACGGTTGTCTACAGAGGGCCAGGAGCTGTAATGTCGGGTCGCAGCGTTCTTCTCCGTGATCAACCGTCTCACATCATCTGGCAGGGCCGAGCGACGGTATGACGACGCTGGCACCTGTTTCGATGCGCCTTTGACGGCTGAGGTGACATGGTTGGTCAGGGAGTCGATCGCAATGGTAATGTCGTCGGGGGACTTAATGTCGTCAGGGATCCTGTCCAAGTCGGGTGAATGGATAGACTCGAGGGCTTTCCCGAGCTTAAACCATTGTACCACGGTCTTGGTGAGGGGAGTCGGGTCAGTCGGGGGGCCTAAGTGCATGAGCACGGGGCGGTGGTCAGAGTCGAGTTCGTCGAGCGTTTCTATTGAGCGCAACCGCAGGGTTACGTTCTTTAGCAACGCCATATCAAGTATGTCGGGTCTTTGTTGGACTACATAAGGATAATGGGTCGGGGTCAAGGGAGGGATGACGTCAAAGTTAAGATCGTCGGCAAGGGCCTCGAGATGTTTACCGTTTGGGGTAGTTTTAAGGCAATTCCAAAGTTGGTTAGCGCAATTGAAGTCACCCGCCAGAATGACGGAGCTTCCTAGGTTAAAGAGGGACTCTAGATCTTTTTTGAGTGGTAACTTAGTCGGAGGAAGATAGCAAGAAGCAATGGTGATAGATTGATGACCGGTCATCGCTAGTCTACAAACGGAGGCTTCTATGTTTTGCAATGGAGGACAGTCGATCGGAATGCAGTGCAAGGACCTCCTGTAATAGATGACAGTGCCACCTTTAGTTCGGTCGGTTCTGTCATCTCGTACCATCTGGTAGTTAGCAATCCTGGGATTGCGATGGTGCGGTTTCAGGAAGGTCTCTTGCACAAGCAATATATCGATTTGGTGTTTAATCAAAAAGTCCTGGACTAAAGCACGTTGCTTTTTGAGATCGTCAGCGTTGAAAAACGCTAGCGTGACGGAGCGGGGTTTTAACCTTTCCTTTTGTGCAAACATCTTGGTTTGTTAAAAAGAGAGGTTATTGACGGCTTCCAAAAGCGCAGCCTGGTCTGCCAAATACAGACACTTGTGGATAGGGCTTGGGAGGGAGCGGAAGACGCTGGCAAATTCGCCGGCCCTCTTAAGGAGTTCGAGGTAGGGGAGGCCTTCCTCAAACAGGGGCTCTGTGCGGCGGTAGCCCTGATCTTGGGAGTCTTTGGATTTGGGAGATTTGGTCTTGGGAGAGGGAGGTTTGCCCGTGGGCGCACGCTCCTGGGGACGGGGAGGGGAGGTGGAAGGTTTCGCCTGCTGAGGGAAACTCGTCGAGGGAAGGGGGCGGGACCACGCGTTGTGGGATGGGACTTGAGGGGGAACCATGGCCAACTTGGAGGTGGTCTTGGTGTACTGATGGTTGGTGGGAGGATACGCGCGCGCTGGCGTCTGCCTCTGGGCCACGCGCTTGTTCGCCTTGGGTGCCATGGGGCAACCGCGATAGTTCGCGGTATGACCGGTGGCACGGCAAAGCACACAACTAGGTGGCTCAGGGGCGTCGCGAGTGCGAGGGCAGTCAGCGGTGCCGTGGTCGTCCAGGCACTTGACGCAACGGGGGCGGGCAAAACAGTTGCGCGCAGAGTGGCCATAGAGTTGGCATCTGTGGCACTGCGAAGGGGTACCGTTACGGTGCGGGGTCTCAACGTGGAGCCCGGAGAGGCCATTGACGGTCTTCAGATTGAAGACCGCCTTGCCTTCGGGAGAGAGTGAGAGGATTACGAGCACGAGCTCGAACGGGGTCTTGGTTTTACCGCTGTACATGCGGTGGACTTCCCTGACGGGGAAGCCCTGAGCGGTCAAATCGGCTTTGATGGAAGCAGAGTCGATTTCTACGGGGAGGCCGCGAATAACGACTCTAAGGAGTCGCTCGTCTTCCAGCGCATAGGTGTGGAAACCTATACCCTGTTCGCGGAGAAAGGAGGTGAGGTGGCGGTGGGCGGAGGAGGATGGCACCTGGACTTTAATACCGTCCTTGGTGCTACGGGCGCTGGTATAGGTTATGCCTTTCATACGGCAGGCAGAGGATACGTTCTCCCACTTTTCCTTCTGACGAAGGAATATGGGAGGGGGAGGTTTCTCCTTCTTGGCGGTAGCCGGGGGTGGTGGAGAGGCTGGGCGGGAAGGGGTAGGACTGGAGTGGGTGGCGGAGAGCTTGGCAGGGTTTGCCCGGGAGGACTGGCCCTGCTTCCGCTTACGTTTTCCTTGGACAAGGGTGAAGCCCGAGCCCTCGGAGTTGGATTCGGCTGAGGAGGATTCTGCAGATCCGAAGGATTCTGCGTCCATAGGACATTCATCCTCAGAGGTTGATGCTACGGAAGAGGCCGCTGAGGACGGGGTGGGGGAGGACACGGGGAGAGGGGTAATGGGTCTGCGCTTTTTGGAAGTTTTGGAGGCCTTAGGGGCAGGGGCGGGTTTGACGGCCTGAGGGGCGGGGGTGGGTTTGGAAGCCTGAGGGGCGGGGGTGGGTTTCGGGGCCATAAGGGCGGGGGTGGATTTTGGGGCTGGAAGAGCCGGGGTGGGTTTACGAGCCTGAGGGGCTGGGAGGGGTGTCTGCAAGGCCAGAGCGGTCTGGCGATGCGCGACTTGGGAGGGGTGGGGCTGCTGAAGAGCCACGGGGGACGTTTGGATGGCCATAAGGGCCGGGATGGCGTAAGAAGTGGAGGGGCGGGCGAGATTCTCGTGGAGAATCCCTTCCACTAGATGAGGGGAGCGCTGGTAGGCTTTCTGGAGGAGAAAGCCTAACTCATCTCTGCTGAGGGCAGAGATGTCTATACCTAATCCGGGGGGAACGTTTTGGACGTTGGAGTCCATCTCCGCGGGGGGACAACCCGGGAGGTGAGTAAGTGAATGAACCCTCTCCGTCGGGATAGACAGAGAGGGGGTGAGTTTCCTAGTGTCCTACCTATATGTGTGTCCTCTTGTCGTTTCTTTCTGACAAAATGGGTGTGTGCCTAATAGGTACTGGCAGTCGACTAGGAGATCCCCCAAGGCCGGTGGTCCAGACCCTACCGGATTCGGCGTTCCTCTGAAGGAGGAAAGCCGGCGCTCCGGGTCCACGCCCAACCAGGTTCGTTAACACCGCAAGGTATCCGCTGGCGACCACTGAAGGTGGATTTGGACGTGAATTGACTCGAAACAACAGGTTTCGCCCTGAGAAGGACGGGTGTGATTTGCACTGAAAAGTGCGAATCGAAGCGAAGCGAAGCGACGCGCAGGTGGCTGGAACGCAGGTAGCTGGCCGCCGGGTGCGATCTTCTTGGCTGAGCCAATCCGATGACGCGACGCCAGGTAGCTGGAGCGCAGGCTGCAGAAGCTTCTCGCACTGAAAAGTACGGGTTAGATTAGCGTGGGCCAATCACAATCGAGAGACGTGCGTTTGACACGAAACCGGAACGATGCGATGCGGGGTGCGGCGGGCGGGGGGCCAGCGCAGGTAGTCCGAACTCGAGAGCCGGGACCGGAACGGAGACACGTGCGTGCAGCTCGGCGTCTGCGATCGGAGTCTAAAACTGAACTCTGAGCGTTGACCTGATTCCGCCGACCGATTATATAGTAATACGAAATAATTCATAGTAAAATAAATATTCATGTTATAAAAAAAAAACAAACATGTTTTAAAACGAACACTTCTTCATTTACTAGACTAAAAAAATAACAAAAATACCTCGGATTTCATCATAAACTATCACGTCTAATATCTCCAAAAGTGGCTAAAAATTACTTCTTTGATTATTTTTTTCATGAATGAAAACTTATAGTAATCGTGTTTATTCTGCCACTAAGCACTAATAAATGTTATTAGCTTTTTTATACGAAAATATTATAAGTTTGTCGGTTATAGTTTTATCATTGAATCGCATCTGCGTAGACCATCAACCGAAAGTTTAGGAAAAACAGTTGAATCTTATGAAAAAACTATGCAACCATTTGAAAATGATTTTCCCATATGATTAAGTTTTGGTCATTCCCAACAATATGAGGTCAAATTATCTTCTGTGCAAATTACACATATTGTTTTATTGGCCGTCTGAAATCATCAATTTACGGATGAACGTTCTTAACTCCATGAACGCTGTTGTTACCTTCCCCTTCTATCCTAGCCCTCTCTCCTTCCGCTGAGAACTCTGCGTCAGCGAACGGCTCCGTGTGCGAGTCTTTTACATAAAGATCCACCTTCATATTCAAATATTTCTTTTGAATGAGTTTCAAACCTCCTTGAACGCTGTTGTTACCTTCCCCCTCTATCCTCGCATACAACTCTGAGTCATGGCTCCTTGAGTGAGTCTGACAGAAAGTTGCAACTTCATATTCGAATGTCATTTCCTTCCATTGAGTTTACCACCTTGAACGCTATTATTACCTTCCCCTCCCATCCTAACCCCCTCCTCTCCTCCCGCAGAGAACTCTGCGTCATCGAGCGGGTCTTGCGGGTGGTGCGGCGCGGGGGAGTCAGGTGCCTCGTCCCGCGCGCCCCCATGCTGCTACCGCCCCCGCGCGCGCCCCCGCCCCCGCCTGCACCCCCGCCCGCGTCCCTACCATCCGACGCACTCTCACATCTGCAAGCATTTACATAACGTTGACTAGCACAACACACACCAACATGCTAATATTATTAAGATAGATATTTTAATTTCAATGACCTGAACATTTCTTACCCCCTCATTCGTAATTTTCACTTTTAATCGGTCCGCTAAAAGTTTTTCTTTTAATATGCAACTTGCTGACGTCATAAGCACAATTTTACGCAAATTCCATTGAAATTGAAATGCAAAAAACACCAGAAGTACAATCCAATTTAATTTCGTACGAAAAATACAAGTAATGCTAAAACTAAAAACTATTACTTACTATTTTGAGACATGCGCTCTAGGTATTTTAGCAATTTTTTTTTGTTGTATAATTTAGAAAAGAAGCTGATTAGATAAATGAATATTGATTATTTTACTTGGTTTAATGATAGAAGTTATCCAGTTAAACCAAGATTCACAAAAATATTGAATACTTAATTTAAAATCTTCTGTAATTTTGTAACAAAACAATTTTATTTTAGTTTGCTAAGAATGTCCTTGTTATTTATTAATTCTTTCGCCTTTTTAATTCTAAATAAACAGTTTTTTATTCTCCTTACGGAACATTTGCTATGTTATTTCTGCAGTTGCATTAACGCTTGTATTGGTACAGTGAATAAGTTATAAATTTAAAAATTAAGCATTTTATAAGTTTAAAAAGCTTTATGGCCGAACTATGAAACCGATTTTGGTGAAATTCATATGGGACCAATCTGAAAAAATAAATTTCAGATAGAAAAAGTTTCTCAAATCAAGTCATAAATGACAAAGTTAGATAATAACAGCAAAACCTTACTAAAAAATCGCTATTTTTAAAATGCTTTTATTTAAATTTCGACACTACTTTGACAAAATTTAATTCTTACTGTGCCAATACATCGCGTCCACATAACAAACCACAAACCTAACATTCCGAACGTAAGTTACTTCACTTAGGTAAACCATTGAACATACCACTTCCTAAGAAGTTTACAGGGGCGGGTTATTTTCATTCAAAAACAAAAACGAGAGAGCATTGGAAGCGTAAATGAAATCCAGTCGTGTAGTAATGAGTTTTTCTGTCTAAAAAATGTATGGTACACTAAACCAATACTCTCTAACTGTGAAGGAAAACAGAGCATAAAAAAAGCATGTGTAAAGTGCATGAAAAATCCTTTCACCACACTGCACTGTTTCGGGGTTTATATCATAAGATAAAATTTTAATAATATTAATTTGCCTACTAATCAGAAGGTATATCTATCTATCTCAGTCTATCAAAGGGTATGTATGTACAAGTCTGTATTATAATGCCGTGTCCGTTGTTACTTGTTACCCTTCTGATGCAATGTGTGTGTTGAATTTTGTGCCTGAGTATCCAAACATTTTGAGAACCTGACTTTTTGCTGAACAGATGTTCTACTATACAGACCATCTGTTAGTTGGACGTTTTGCTACATGGATTTTTTGCTTATTAGACTTATTGCTCATTAGTGCTCTGTTGGGCAATAAGCTACTTAGACCTTCTGATCAGGAGGCATTAATTTTAGTATTACGCCCATTTCTCCTGTAAGCACTCAGGGAGTGGATTGACTTTTTGGTTTACCTATTACTTCTAACGAAGCGTACCAACAATAACCTTTTTCCATCCCACAGGCGAGAACGACGTCGAGGAGTTAATCGAAGGCACAGTTGATGGAGGAGACATCCTCAACCGACTGCTAGGTAGGTTTAAAGTTAATTTTGTGTAGGTGTGTGGTGTCATGTTTGTGTGTACTATTTTTTTTATTTTCTTTTATTTGCCGTTTATCTGCTTGGATGTGCTGAATAGGGCATGCAGTATCGGAACCATTCTCAGAACCGGGAATTTTCGCCCGATACTGGGCTCGGAACCGGGAATTCCCGGGAATTTCGATACTTTCGATACTGACTTAATTTTTTTAATAAAACTGACCGTATAGATATACAATGAAAGAAAAACTACTGAAAAATACACTTTGTATTATTGAGATATGTTTTTTTATTGAGAACCGTAAATTAACCCACACACAACCACAAAATACACGTTTTTTTTTTACAATTTATAGGTTTGCCTTTGACCGCTATCTCACTTGCTGTTAAGTGATGATGCGGTCGACGATGTAGCATGCTTACTAAAAGATACCTATTCACTCTTGTCTTGAAAACGTCCAATTTGTAGGTACTCGGAAAGACAGACGCCGGCAAGGAATTCTATTCCTTGGCTGTCCGCAGCATAAAAGATGAAGCAAAGCGCTTGGTACGGACTGACAACTTTACGACGATGTTCGAGACTTAGGAGCTTGGACTCGACTAGAGTGTCGCTACCAATGAGCCTTTTGGCTCGTCTCTCAAAAGCTTCCAATACCTCAAGCTGGTATTTGGCAGAGCCATCCGAGAGATGATTCAATAAGCGTTTATTCAATACGATACAAGAATCACTTTGAAACGTCTTAACGATGAGAACAGTACTCCATACACGACCGGACTTGTGCTTGGTACAGGTTAAAAAGCTGTCCCGGTGTGAAGTACTGTCTCACCTTCGATAGAATGCCTAGCTTCTTCGCAGCTGTCTTGTTTTTAAATTCTATGAACGAACCAAAATTCAATTTACTGGTTAGCGTAAACCCTAGAAGCTCTAGTTGGTCTGAAATCGGAAAGGATACATCTCGGAAAATAGAAGTCAGGTGAAATTGACTCCTCTTAGCGGAAAATAGTATATTATTGTTTAAATTAAGTATAGTTTAATGTCATAGTTTATAAGGTTGTTAATAAAGGCTAATTGAAATTGAAATTGAAATTGAGCGGAAAATAGACACGCCTGTGTTTTTGAAGCATTGTACTTCACCAAAATTGACATCGCCCCACTCTGCGACTACCTTCAGCGTTAAGTTCATGCGTTCAATCATTGCCTCTCTATGAGACTGGATCTGAGATCCACTGGAACGTGCTTCAGGTATGTATCTCTCCACAACGGTGCTGTCGTCTGCATACCCAATGATACCGGGCCTAAGAAGATCGTTGATGTGCAGCAGGAAAAGTGTTGCAGAGAGAACTGACCCCTGAGGAACTCTGGCATTAATTGCCATTTGATCAGACGAGCAGCCGTCAACGACTACTCAAATTGATAGGTCTCTCAGAAAGTCTGATACCCAAACACATAAGCCAGTGGGTAATCCATACGTAGGAAGCTTGCTTAGTAGGCTGTCATGCCAAACCCGGTCAAAAGCCTTCGAGATATCCAGAGAAACTGCTAAAGCTTCTCCGTTTCTCTCGGTGGCTTCACTCCATAAGTGAGTGACATACGCTAGAAGGTCTCCTGATGACCGATTTCGGCGAAATCCGTATAGGTCACTCAGGATATTCTCATTTATTTCTCGTATATCTTCATTATTATAATACTAAAACTCTCTGTGCGTGCACGCAACAATAAGAGTTAGGTTAAATCAAAGTTAAATCGAATATCCATCAAATAAATCAATAGTTAAAACTAACAGTAACAAACTATGTACGTTATCTAACTAAATCAGCACAGCAAAGGTATAGCGAAATATCAGCTAGGCGTAAGTTGAATGTAAAAGCGTTTCCATCTTTCGTAAAGAAAGCCGTCCATGTTATTTTCGTTCTTTTTCTAACTGATTTTGTCATAAATAGTAACGAATATCTAACTAAATATGAAGATTGTATAATACAATATTAAACAATCTTCAATTCAGGTAAAATAAACATGTCATTTTCGTTTTGACTTGTCCAAAATTGTTGAGATATTTATCTCTATTGATGATATTATCATTATAATGATGTCAATTATAGGTTTGTAATTTGTCAAAATATCTAGCAATGTATACAGAAAAGTGAAACTGAACGCATAGCTAGTGTTTTTATCGATATTTATATAAATCGTACTAGAAAACACCAATAATTGATCATTGTCATCAGTATCGAAAGTATCGAAAGTATCGGGAATTCCTTCGTGGAGAACCGGTACTAGAAAAGTTCAAAATCAGCGATAATTCCCGGTACTTTCGATACTGATACTTCCCGGGAGCATGCCCTAGTGCTGAATGTGTCAATAATGAAGATAAATAAAAAAGTATTGATGAGAGTAGAGAAAGGTTTGCTAAGATGGTTTGGGCATGTATAGAGAATGGATGAAAGGATATTAACAAAACAGTGCATCAGGCGAGTGCGATTGGAACTGCTAGAAGGGGAAGACCTCGGCGCATGTATCTCGATCAGATAGCAGATGTTTTAGAGAAAGGCCAGGTTAGGAGTACCCGAAACCGACGATCGTCTATAAATATATAAATATTATAAACAATTCTCACTACACTATCTAGCCCCAAATTAAGCAGAGCTTGTACTATGAAAACCAGATAGTTGATAAAATACTTACCTGTATTATAAAGCTGATAAGTATATTAATTTTGTAGATACGTACCTATTTAATAACATCCAAAAAGAGAACAAATATCTGTGTTTATATTTGTTCTCGATGGAGATTGAACCCACGCCCTCCAGCGCAGAAGACAGAGCTACTACCAACTGAGCAATGGGGGTTATCAAATAAAATGTATTCTATTCTATTGCCAGGCGTCGTGGGAGGGGGTACAGTCACCCCAGCGGGGACAGACGGAACAGGACCATCGGCATTACCCCGGGGGGCACATGATAATGACCCCCAACTGTCAACTTCGGCGCATACTGATATGCTGCTATTGAATCTGATGCGTATCAATGGACTGACACCTAGACGATCGCAGAGACATGGTAAGTTATTTCGGCTTTTTTCTCGTATCACTAGTTCTTTTGAACCAATTTGAAAGGAATAAATATTCAAGGATTTTAAGGCACCTTTTGTCCCTTGAAGTCATAACTCTTGAATTGAACCCTCAATCTTATGGGATTGAGGATTCCATTGGATTTGGTTGGGAATTTTCGTCAATTTTTCATCATCTGCACTTTATGTGCGGGTTGGTTTTTCCGCAAGTAGGCCGCTGGCGGGCCCTTTTTGCGTGACCCTTGACACGTGTTGCTCGAACTTTTTAAGGTTCTACGACACGTCGGTTTCCTCAAGATGTTTTCCTTCACCGTTTGAGAGTACTGGCATAGCGCACATAAATTTTTCGACAGAAAAACTCTTTGGTACACGACTGGATTTAAACCCACGACCTTCGGATCGCAAGGCGGGGCCGCTACCACTAGACCACCAGTGCTCTTTTGGTTGGGAAGTAAAAATACAAACCACTATCGTCGGTCGGATTCATTACCGGAACATTTCCGAAATCACGTTTTTTGAGATAAGTATGCAGAATGGTCGGAAATTTAATTCTTTATCCAAATCACTAACGGTATAACTCAAATGTTGGTTCTAGTTGACAGAAAACAACTTATTCCGTTAAAGAAAAGTATTTTTTTGTAATCTCTTCGTTTTCAGTATCAGTTTATTTGGAAATGTTCCGCTGCCACTCTAAATTCTAAGGTGCATCCGTGGTTCATCAATAGTATATTTCGAAATGTTCCACGATGACTCTGAATTTCTTTATAATCTATTATTGTTTATCGTGTTTTGTGCCAGTCGTGCTTTGAACGCTCAGTATAGTGGTCAGTTTTGTTAAATAAAATTTGTTGAAGAGCTAAAAGATTGCTCAGATTGGCAATAACGAAGAATTCAGACAGTTAGTAGGCCTATGTTTTATTTAAATACTTATTTAGTTTATAACTTTATTACGGTTTTTTTGTGTGAATTCGTTTTAAAATAATTTAACAAAGAAAGAAAAGGTATCCAAGAAAAAAGCTTCTGTTTGCTATAAGCAAACATAAGCTTTTACTTATACTAGCATGGATCTCAGATCTCTTTGCTTATCAGACCAAGTGGTACCTAAGTTCTTTCTTACTTATAGCACGGAATCAAATATTAGGACAAGTATTACGACTGGTAACTACTCTCAAAAACAGCTGATAGACGTGGCTAAGCACGGAGATGGGCCTATAGTTCTTTAAGAGGGTGTTCTCACCCTTCTTGAAGAAGAGCACCACTACGCTCGTACCCCACGCTTCAGGCGTCGTACCCTCGAGAATGACAGAATTAAAAAGCTTCTGAAGGACCTTTGCGTTCCGCCCGCTTTCAGAAGCTCTGTCGTTATTTCGTCTTCCCCTGGTGCCTCGTTACTCTTAAGCTGCTTGAGAGCCGTTCGGATCTCGTAAAGGCTGACGTCCGGGATATCTTCCGTGTAGTGTCGAGTTAGACGGGGTCTTGCATCGCTAGTAGTGCTTGTAGCAAGACTTTGCGATGAGGTGTACAGTTGTACATAAAACTTCCAGTTTCGAGGAAACGATGCTGCCGCTATCGGTCTTCAGTTTCGTCAACTGACTTTGCCCAATAGACAGATCTCTACACACACTTTCGAACCCTTATTCTGCTCTATTGCTTTTTCAATACAATTAGTATTAAAAAGACGTAGATCGTGTCGCATAGACTAAGAGGTCTGTTAATTGAACAAGCCGTATTTCGACCTGTCCACTGAAGACTGCAACCTCATTTCACTGCGGTCCACCAGAAGTTTTAGAGAATGCTCAGAGAGTTTCTGAGTTCTATTTTTCGTTGGGTCTTACGACTCTGAACCTACCGCTTGGACAATTTCCACCATTGTTTCGCAATTGGTGAGGCATTGGAAGCGATTTTCGAGCTCCAACTGAAAGCTCTCGGGGTTTTGGATTTGGGCAAGACTTGAGCGAAGAGTAGATTTCATCAAACGATATAGATAGATAGACGAGACCTTTCAAGCTTGACGTTAAGATTCAATGTGCGTCTTACGATGCGGTGATCACTGCTGGTTTTCACCCTATTGACCACGGAGATATCATTGAATATAATTATGCTTATTCGTCGTTATAATGAAATCTATCTCGCGTTTGTGTCCACCGGGGTGTCCACCGACCGCTTTTTAAAAAAGGAGTTCATCATGAAGAGTCCCTCCATCTACATGAAGTCGGCCAATCGCTGACCCCTTTGGTGCCGCAATCCAAATCCAAATTGCCCCACTCTCTGTTCATCGCTGATACCTACTCACGCCTAACCGCGCGTTGAAGTCCTCCATCACCACCGTAAAGTGTGTTTTTGAAAGCCATGTAAGCATGAAGCAGCTTGCATGAATCGCCATGCAAGCTGCATGGCAATTGAAATATCATCACACATTGCCTCCACTTCATCGTCCAGGCGTTTTGAGTGAGGGGCGTATACCTGTATGACCTTCAGCAAATACCGACTGGTGATTCTGTGTCTATGTTATATCACCTTGTCATTTCTTTTCATTTTCTAGATAATAAATAAAACGTTAAGATTCTTCTTATTTGGTTGTTTTTTTGTTTTCAATTGCTGGCTCTTTCATAAATATTCCAGTGAATACTTAGTTTTTCAGTAAGTTTTCACTTCATTAATGGAACATTTCACAAAATTACGGATAACTCAAAAACTACAAAAGAAACCTTAATCGTAGTTAACACACAATAAACTTGTCTATAATCTGAATAATATTCAATAAAAAAAATTACACTTATTGTTCTTTAAATAAAGTAAACTATCATTTGAACATTTTCAAAAACTTTAACCCTCAATTACTCAAAACGTATAATTTTGAGATGTTCCACTAATGATTCTCACCGACGTAATGAGACTGATATCGGACGTAACCAGTGATATCATAGTCCAGGTAGGTAGGTAGGTAAAAAAAAATCAGTATGAACTGATCGAATACTAATAAATTGACTAATAAATAAATAATAAATAAATATTGTGGACAATTCACACAACGCTACCCAGCCCCAAACTAAGCAGAACTTGTAATATGGGAACCAGATAGCTGATTATAATACTTGAATACATTTTTTTTTTTGTAAATACATACTTAGAATACAATATAACACCCAGACAGAGAACAAACATTTATGTTCACCACACAAATATTTGTTCTCGGTGGGGATCGAACCCACGACCTATGGCGCAGAAGGCAGAGCTACTACCAACTGAGCTAGAGGCCAGTCACCAGAGCCAGTAATAAAAATGCATGTATGGTTAG
Organism: Thera britannica; assembly: GCA_939531255.2. Lineage (NCBI taxonomy): Eukaryota > Metazoa > Arthropoda > Insecta > Lepidoptera > Geometridae > Thera > Thera britannica. Next base: position 3,162,829 of record OW618041.2, on the reverse strand, counting down.
ATTATAAATCCGAGCCAGCCCTGCAATTCCTGTAAGAGCTGGTTCAGACATGGCGGATTCCGCGCGGATGCAAATCGCGCGGTTCTAAACGCAAGTGTTCAGACAGGGGTGCGGATGTATTTGTGGAGTGTAGAGTGACAGTCCAATCATGGAAGTCGAAGAAGCGATATGTGTGTACTTGTTGCTCCGTATAAAAAAAAGAAAGAAGAACGACAGTATTGGGTGCATCCAATATTACGTGATCGGCTCCCCATGGTCAGTTTCAGGCTTTGTATCCAAAATTAAGAAGTTTAGAACCAAAATTCTTCAATTATCTAAGAATGTCGATAAATTCATTTTAGCAGGTCTTTTTTCCACCTCATCGATGAATAGCTCGGTGTCGAAGCGATCCATTGTCACCACACGCCCACATTGTCACGCGCGGTATCCGCGCAGTAACTGAACGCGCTCCTGGTACTTCAAGTAAATAGATCCGAGCGGCAACCGCGCGAATTCATTTTCTAGCGGTTGAGTGGCGGTAGCCGCGCGGATTGTCAATCCGCCCGGACAGGTATGAACGAATGAATAGGCGCTAATGTAAATAAGATCCGCGCGGTTGACCCGCGCGGTTTGGAACCGCGCGGATTCCGCCGTGTCTGAACCAGCTCTAATCGTCTGGAAGGGATGTCATTAGAATAAGCTCCGCGCGGCCCAACCACGCGGTTACAATCCGCGTGGATGCCGCTATGTCTGAATTAGGGCTTAGAGTTGAGTTTTATATTTGGCATAATATATGCTTGAGAAAATCGAACGCGGATTCAGCAATCACCCGAACGAGCCGTACTCGTACTACACCGTGTGGATATGCGCGTGAATACACCGTGTGAATACGCCTGCCCCACCGCGCGTTTTCGATCCGTGTGGCTTCCGCCAAGTCTGAACTAGAGCTAATAGCACCGATCATTTGAGTTATCATTGTTCCTAGGTCCAAAACGGCAATGGAGTAACAGTGGACTGACCGAGCCATTATCCCCTCGCGGACCATGTGGTCAGACCCGCGCTCGCCACGCCGCCATTACTACAGGAGCCACCGGGCCTATCGTTGGATCATCAGGGCCTATCCCAGGACCAACAGGGCCCATCCCTGGCTCAACCGGGCCCATCCCAGGACCAGCTACGTCACGGAGCAGGAATGTGTACCTGGGCAACAGAACTCGTCCGGTGCCTCGTGAATCCCCACCCTCGCCGGGACAGCTTAGGACTAGAGGAAATGGAAGAAACCGAAGTAAGTAGACCTCGCATTATCTTTGCAAAAGATTTAGTTCAAAATCAAATCAAAGATCTGACAATGTTTTTACATGCCTAATAAGGCAATGAACAGTATAATATTTACCTGTTATTCAAACTGTTTAAATTTTAAAAGTTGCCTGCTGATCAGATTCTATAATTCTTAGAGCCTCTATAATTATTCTAACATTGGCTCGAAAGATCTAGTGACAAGACAAGAAGAAAAACAGAGATTAATAGCTCCATCTCTTGTTTGTTTCTGTTGTTTTCCCTTTGTATTATTGCATTGCATACGTCTGATTAAGTGAAGTGGCACCACACTGGAACTTCACTGCTATTATTTTAGACTATTGTTGATTTGTAAAAGGATCATATAAAAAAAACGGTAGGAACCGAGCCGTAGTTTGTTGCCTGTTCTTCTAGGCATGGTCGCGTGGAACTGGCACCTAGACTCACCTAGCTTTAAGACGTTTCAAAGTGATTTTAGCAGTTGTATTGAATAAAGTTTATTGAGTTTGTCAATGAAAAATTCATTTTATTCCAGTTTACATGGCATGCTCCGGTGTAACTCCGCCGGGAACTCCGGAGCGCGGTGCCTTAACCCCATCTCCGCTCCATGACTACTGGCCATCCATGACGTCAGTCAGCGATACAGACGAGGTCGGCATCGGCGCCATTCTCGACTACAACGTAAATACTAACGCAGACTCACTATCATTGCGCGACTAATACCGGTGGACGGGGCTAAGGATCGTAGACTTAGGATAAATGAGCCCGGCAAGAGCGAGAGAGGAGAGTTTCTTTACTGTACCAAAGCGGTGTCGGGAAAGGTGTAAAAGACCTTTCAAAATATCAAACGCGTCTTACATTTAGTACCCAAAAACTTTTTAAATGCACAAAAGCCATGGTGACGGTATTTTGTAATTAATTCAGTTTTATTTAAGCGCAAGAACTAAAATACAGACAATTCTCTATCCGAAAACGTAGTGATAGTGATGACGCGGCCATCCAAAACTAACAATCAATAACAAGTTTATTTATTCCAGGATACCCTCTTCGACATGCTTATAAACAGTCTGACGATAGACGGTACCAGTCCGGAGAACGAGGACGTTCGGCCGAGCACTCCTCCGGTCCAGCCTTGGAGTCCGCCCACCGTGAGCCCTGCTCCTATGGCTCTGACGGCCCCCCACTCTGCTGCTCATTCCGGCTCTCATTCCGCCCCTCACTCCGGCTCTCACTCCGCTCCTCATTCCGGCTCTCACTCCGCCCCTCATTCCGGCTCTCACTCCGCCCCTCATTCCGGCTCTCACTCCGCCCCTCATTCCGGCTCTCACTCCGCCCCCCACTCCGCCCCGGTGGGTCGTGAGCCAGAGGAGGGGGATTGACATGCGGCCGGGCGCCGAACGCGCTACAATCCTGCGCTGTGCCCGGGTTAGTATACTATAGCTGTAGTGATGCAGGCTTTCTTTTGGACACACACGCACAATCTCTCTCATCGGTAACGGAAAATATCTTGAGAAAACTCGGTATGTCGTAGAACCTACCCTTACTTTATTTTTATTATGCATGCATTCATACCGCCCGATATTTCATAAGTCTCATTTGCGGATAACGGGGCTGATTACACTCTAAGAACTACTTAGTATACTTTATAATTGTTTTGTAATATGTGAGTACAATTGTTTGTTGTCCTAAATAAAAACTATAAAACTATAACCTAAAAAGTTGAGAAACATGTGTCAAGTGCAAGTGGCGCACTTCAATCTTTTCTCTGTGCTGGTTTGAAAGAAATAATGACAATAAGAGGGAAACCTCTGCTTCTACCTAGAGTCCTCGCCACCACTGAAGTCCGATAGACGCTTCTGCCATAGTATCTTTATATTCTAGTACTACTATTTTGGTACTAGAAGCTTAGTTCCTACTTTGGCTTCAGTCGTGGCGCGGACTCTATGATTTATGAGCCTTGTTATAACATTATAATACGTTTTCCAGAAGACCGCAGTCACACTTCACGCAGCTCCCAGTCGAGTCGTCGCTCCGATCCGTCCGATCGCAAGTGCTATTGCGATTGCACGCTTTGTGCACGTAGCTGCAAACGATATCGCTGAGGTACTCTACTTGCTACCAGTTTTATCACGCGTTTTATATTAATTCCTATTTTGTTTCTCATATACTTTCTTACAAGCGTGTGATAAATCAGTGATAACTATTGCTATCTCTTACCACTGGGGAATGAGAAATGTATGATGAACTAATGAACAGAGGTAGCTTTGAGAAGTGTCTCAAACTAAGTAACGCTTGTAACTAAGAGTGTCGATGGTTAGGCGGGAAATGAAGTTTAATTGGCAACAGATAAGTTTTGTCTAAGGAGGCATGTGAATAAACTGCGCAGAGCGTGTTTAATTTTGTTGGATAAATTACGTTTCGCGCAGCTCGTGGTTTGTCATTTAGCGGCCATCTTGTTTGTCAATAGCTATATATTTCGGCCGTTCTGGATGATCCTGAACTCGGAAATTCAACCCATGTGTTAGGGTTAGCGTTTAACGGCTTTATCATAATTTTATGGCTCACTAAGGCTCTTGTCACTGTCACTTTCATGTCAACAAACAGAGATGGCAACAGACGCATCGGTCTGCTATGCTGAATTACCATTATGAATATGAAGGTAAATCAATGTTTATAAATGCGGATACGTGCAAAAATCTGGTAGTGAAACAGATATTGTGTGGCTTGATATATAGGCCTGTAAGTCTGCGTCCCAGTCTGTGTTACAATTATGTGTCCGTAAGCAGGATATGAAACAAAAAACTAGTTACGTTACGAGAGTCAGACCCACATTGATTTGTTGCGACTACCACGATTGGGTATGAATAAGAGAGCCATGAATTACACATTTACCCCCTAACTTACACTTACGTACTTACGTTTCTTGCAAGACAATTTGTGTTTTTAAGCTACTACCATCTCTAACTACTAGGTAATGACAAACAGTGACAAGACTAACTTTAAGCAATGTCTCATACCTAAGTAACACTTTTAAGTAAGGCTATTATTTGTTTAATTTTAACTTGCAATGAACAGGAAAGCATGCATTCATAAATATATGATAGAAAAAATCATAATGCGTCAAGCAATGTCAGGAGATTTCATGTAGCTTAAAAAAACAATGTGCTGTTGCAGGCTCATTGCTAAAGGCACAAAAATTGTTTAAATGGGGGTTATTTGAGTATTTTTATTGATCTGTGATAGCGTTAGATTCGTTATGCAAAAGGTGGGTTTTACACGAACAAGCATCGCGTGTATGTGTGTGTGTGCCCTTATTTATACTGAACATTTTGGTTGACTGATTTATTTCAAATAATTGATTAAAATAAATATAATTATGACATTATTAGGAATCTATAAGATATAATTTTCTTCCTACTATTTTTTCGGAGTGAGAATGGGCATTAGGTAGATAAAAAATGAAATTTCAAAAGATCTCTTTCAATATTTATGTTATCAACGACTTTCGAAGGCAAATTTACAGCTTAGACTTACAGCCTAAGCTAAGTAAGTAAGTAGGTATAAACTGAGCCTGAAAAGATGTGTGAATGATAGATTTTAGAATAATAAATACTATTTTAATTTATTATTATTTTAATAATTGAATTTATAATTGCATTTATTATTTATATCCTAAGCATCTCTATTATGACTTCTCTACTTAGTGATGTCTTGCACTAACTAATTGATATGTATCATCTTTCAGAGATGTGTTTTCTTGTTTAACGAGTAAATTTAGACCACTTTACTCAATATTTAAACTTTCTTCTCGTCTTCTTTCTTTTCTTTTTTTATAGAAACACCTGTTAAGATGACAGATAGATATTTAAAGAAAATATTTTATAAATAATCTAATTAGAAAATATAATAATTATTTATATTAATTGAAGCTTTTAAAATAATGGCTACTTCGAGCAGCTTTAAGGAATACATGTTTTATAGTTTATTTCTTCAAAAAATCTTATTTTTCTTCACAAGCTAATGGTGATTTTTCTTTTATTTATTTATGGAGAGTGTTGATTTTGTTATCAGTGTTAAATTACATTTGCTTACTTCATAAGTTTTCTTAACTGTGTGTTAGATGTAGCGTAGAACGAATTGCAATGTATATTGCTTAGTATTTGTATTGCTTCGACTGAAAAGTTCAAAGTGTGTGATTCAGTGAGATATCAGAGTACTGAGTAGTTTTAAGGCTTTCGTTAGATAGTTAGCGGCCATATTCACAAACTGATTCATGTTACTATAACCTACTTTCTACCGTTGTCAATATTTCCGGAACATTACAACCTTGGACTGCATTTTGACTTTCCATCAGGTGTGATGCCAGTCAAACGTTTAGTTAACGTTAACGTTTAGCAATTTGTTTTTGCATTTGTGATAATAATGATGACTTATTTACGATAAATTCTTTATTGTACGGTCGCGGTATGAAAATGTTCGTCACCTTAGAGTCGGTTTTCGCTTGCACCAGTGCCTTGATCATGAACACATTTTGACATAATTTGTGACGTTAACTTATCGGTTTATTCTGTCTATTCAGTTTTAGTGCAATTCACGAAGACGCGCCCCTCACGGGGTGCGGGGAGTTTGCTCCGAGCGGCAGTCGCGAACCGTAGTCTATTCATTGTAGTGTGCGTGTGCACTCATAGCTAATAAGTGTGTACCGATAACACTGAAACATTGACGGAAGCTTGCACACATAATACTATAAACGGTTAGGAGGAATAGTGGGGCGCGCCTTCGTGGATTGCACTATCTATACAGCTACAGAATTGTGATCATAATCTTGTACTGTGGAAACCAGATAGCTGATATAAAAATGCTGACGCTGATATGAAAGCGTGTTTGGTAACTGAGCTGAGAAACCAGTCAATGTCAATAAAATCTACTATAATTACAATACATTTTGTATGGAGACACGCTCATGTCTGCTAGACTATAAAATACTATTTGTAAAACAACAGTTTGTGAATAATGTGTGTGCTAAGGTAAACAAAATGCTGTATAGAGTAAGAAGAATAGATAATGTTGGAAACTTTCAAATATCGAGCTCTTGTCAAAGACTTCTATTTTTGATTGAATTACAAATAAACGTACCTTGATGAATGTTTTGTTAGATTAATGTTTTACGAATAAAATATTTGTCTTCAAATTGTTGTTTTAAAATAATCTCTTGGAAGCAGTGTCGGATTTATGTTTTATGAGTGTAGGCCACTTTATTTCCTAGGACCTAGAGTTTATTTTATTAAAAACCAGTGAACTTGTTTGGACTTTTAGGTATACTTAATCAAGTGATAGTCCTCTGAAACCTGTCGCCTTTAAGAGGCCTATAGGCCGCGGCCTATACGACCTATTTACAAACCCAGGACTGCTCGGAAGTAGCTCTCAGATTGGTGGGTAGTCTAGGAAGTGCCTTAGGCCGAGATTCATAGACATGACTTTGCTTTACAGCAAAGGAGTCTTCGCAAAGTAAGCTTTGTTTATCGAAGTTTACCTTCAACATTTTGAATATAGAAGAGCTTGACAGAACTATGAAATATATTTTTGGTTGAAAGTAGAACTTTCCATCAACGTAAAGTCAAAGCGCGGTCTATGAATCTGGGCCTTAGTATAGTGGTGGTACCTTACAGGCTAGTGAATGAAATGACCGTCATAAATTGATTCATTATTTTATTTCCATTGTTCCAAAATATACACAATGACATAGAAAATGTGGATGAATCCATATTTGCAATTTGCCTCTAACAGTGTTTCAATTTGATAGCTGATTACACGAAGAACAGGAATACATAACTTGAATACAAATTTTTGAAAGCAGACATTTTAGCGAGCCGTCTCGCTTCTCTCGGCGAGACTGTCTTTTTATTGAATACGTTAGAGTTCTAGCACTGCATCTACTCTAAGTAAGTATATGCTTCAGTATAATTAGTAAATCCACTGTCCTAAATTAATATTTACAAATAAAACTTTTAAGGAACGCTTTGTAAACATTCAACAAACTTGAGATCGTCTTAACGTAAGATGGTATAAAATTTTTCAAAAAGTTAAAGAACGAAAGTCTAGCTTAACGCTTTTAAATGAACATATTTACAGAAAATTAATTCATATCTAAAATGTTTTGCCAATCACGTTTTTACATCTTTCACAAATAAATAACAATTGAATTTAGTCTAAAATACTTCTCTTTGATAAACAAAACAATAAAAAATAATTGCATTCAAAGCATCATAACAAATTTAATATAAATTAACCATAAAATAAATGTACAATTTATACAAAGCTAAATAAGATGGATCACGATATTATTATCACTGCAAGGTATGTAGTGTTACGTCGCCGTCGCTGTCGCGGTCGCGTCGCCGCGCTGTCGCTGTATCGCGATCAACGCGACAACAAGACACATTTACAATATAGTATTATGGGATTAATTTTAAAATTACATGTAATTATATTCAAATTAGCATTACTATATACATTTTCAAATATTTCTGCATTCATAATCTGAATAAACTATTCGTAATCTACAATTTTTGTTATAATAATTATTTACTAATCAATAATTTTTTTCATTATATTGTTTACTAATGCGACACGTGAGGTAACTTTAATTCGTAGAATGTATATTGAAAATTGTGCATAAATTCAAATCAGCTAAATCTATTGCAAAAGGCAAGTAGGTGATGTACGCATTTTCATAAGATTCTATTACATTTACTATTGAAAGTTATCAAATACCTTATAACTTATTTTTAAAACTAAATGGTGTTATCGAGTGGTCAAACTGTCGCGTCCGCGGAGGCACGCATCACTATACATAAAGCCACGGGCACCATACTCTAGTAACATTTATTCAGTAACTAAAAACTAGTAGCTAGTAGCACTATTCTACTATATTATGCATCTTCTAATTCTAAGGCATGGTTCCACCGAAACTCCGTAGATGGTAGTTTTTGATCTACGATGGGAGTTCTACTACAAACATATAATGTAGCTTTGTGGAACCGCGTCTCATTGTACTTTAGTACAATATAAATGTGGGTGTTATAGTCAGTAGTATCGTTGCAACAGCCTAGTCCTTGCATTCCGTTCACGATTCGTCCCTTCAATCTGGTATACGCTCCGCGCATGCATTACTCTCAGTATGTCAGTTTTATCATCTTTCTTTGGCATTATTTAGTGAGCTAAGTTCGTTCAACTTATACCAATATTGTTTCCATTTCAAATACTTCCAGTCCACGTTATACAAGCTGGTATGTATTGCATTGTTCGGATAATACAATTTAATTTAATTTTGTATTCATATCGATAAACTTTACATACATATTCATGGATATTTAAAAGATTTGAAATTTAAAATATTGATTGAGTATTTATAATATTTAAGTAATATACAATAGGGAATAAATATACATATTTGTGACCTAATCTATTCAGTCAATCGAGTCGAATCATAATAGCCTCTCTCAGGGTGTAAATTCGAACCGATAGGCTCGATATTATTGTACCTAATGAAAATAATGAGCCAACTTCGTAAAGGTGGGGGTCAAACTCATAACATAATAGCATTCGTTCATGAATTTCAAAGGAAATTCGTATCGGGTCACCACAAAACTAATAAAACAGCACCACAAAAACAGGCACCTAAAGTTCGAGTTCCGTCATCACAACGTCAGAACCGGGGAATGTCCTCCGTCAGTTGCATGCGAGCACCGCTTCAGTCGGTGAGACGTCGCGTGCGGCGGGGGCGCGGTCACACGTGCGACTCGAGCGGCGGCCGCGGCGGCGGGACCAGCGGCACCGGCCACACGCCGCCCGCCGCGCACAGCGTCAGGTCGGGCGACGACGTGCGCGTGTGCCGCGCGCTCCAGCCGTCCTTGTCGAAGTCCTTGGTCCCGCCGACCGTGTGGCGGCGCTTGATGCCGCGCTCCGGCATGCCGTTCTTGCGCTTCAGCTTGGTGGAGCGCCACGCGCCGGCCGCCTCGCGCCGCCGCACCACGTTCCACTCGCACTTGTCCAGCTTGGAGCGCTCCTTGCCGAGCGAGTCGGAGCGCCGCACGCGCCACGGCGGCAGCGCGGGCGCGCGCTCCAGCGACTCGGAGCGCTTCAGCTTGGCGCCCTCGTCGTTGTCTCCCTCGAGCGCGGCGCTGTTCCGCTTGGCGGGCTCGAGCGGCGCGCGCCCGTACGCCGGGTACAGCGCGCGCTCCAGCGTCTTGTCGTTGTCGGGCATGGGCTCGAGGCTGGAGGCCTGCGAGCGCGTGTCCACGTCCTTCTCGTCGTCGTCGTCGCGCTCCGAGGAGGCGCGCCGGTTCTCCTTCTCGGAGTCGTCCGTGTCGGGCGGCAGGCGGCGCGCGCGCGGCCAGCGCCCGTCCGGCTCGTCGCTGGACGAGGACGAGTGCCGGTGGTCGCGCGCCAGCCACGCCGCCTTCAGCTCGTGCGCGCGCGCCGCGGGAGACAGTCGCGCTCGGGACCGGCCGCTGCCGCCCGACGCCGTGCTGCCGCCGGACTTGTCATCCCCCTCCCCCTCGCCCTCCCCCTCCCCCTCCCCCTCCGCCTCGTCCGGCTCGTCCGCGTACGGGATGCTGCCGTCGTCGAGCGGCGAGGAGCTGTTCAGCGTGCGCAGCTTCTGGTCGAAGGTGCTCGTCAGACTGGACACGAGGTCTCCGGTTCCTACAACAATCGAAGGTCGGGTTAGTGCGGGAAACGGGCGCGGAGGTGAGTTCGCGACTAAGCGTGTTAGGGTTGAGCTCGGAGCGCCGCTCGTTAGATGGGTGCGGGTGAGTGGATGATCGATGGCGACGTTTGTTTGTACAGCGATGGCTTGCGATGCGATGCGATGATCGCGCGCGGGCGGCGGTAAGCGTTAGTCTGGTGTTCTCTTGTCGACGTTAGGACAACACTGCGCTCACACGGTGCCACGGCACGGAACAGGCGATGAACAACACATTAAGACGGCCGCACACGCACACATTCCTATACCTTTTATTGTGGACAAAAGAAAGAGATTGGCGTGTCTACTTTCTGACTTCAGTACTGGACACCTAGTGGGCAAATAGTAGATATCTTTACTTTCACGTATCAAATACAATCACATCATCAATCAATAGACGGTGCACCATAGCATATTATCATGTATGGTGCTTGAGAAAATAATTAAAACGTACCATCGATTGAGAAGTTAGTAAGCGCGTGCGTTTGCCGCGAGATCTCATGACGACCACTTCTCATCGTTGCCATCGACTCTAGCTCAATTCTGGAACAAATAATACGAACATTAGTTATTTCACCCATATACCTTAACTTCATGGTCTCTTCTCTTCTCTTATAAACTAAGTATACTCACTTGTTTCTTTCATGCTGCCTTATCGCATGCGGTAAGCCGTCATACTCCGCGAGTGACGTGGTCAAATGTGCCGGTGGTGACGTCAGAGGAGAGTTAGGAGGAGAACCAGAAGGAGACTCCACTCTCTTCTCTTCTACCCACTTCTTATCCGCAGAGGGCTTAGATCGAGGCTTGCGTTGGATCTTGCGATTCGCTGCCGATATGATTGAGGACACAATATCGCGGGTCGACACGTCTTTGCCTGAAAGAACGTGGTTAAAATCTGTAAAGTCAAATAATAAAGGGATAAATAAATAAAATTAAGCATAAACAATACAGCGAATATTCAAAAATAGAGTCCTTTGCTTTCTAAATTCAACAAATCATGTACAAATCACTATTTTACTAAAGCTAATAATTTGTTCTTTCCCGATCGGGGTCACCACTAAATAATGTAGGTATTTGTAAAATGCTACAATTTTGAATGCAAGCAAAACTGAGAACAAAAGCTAGTTGATATATTTCAAGTGACAAAGAAGGCGACAGTCTGCTTACCTTCAATCTTCTTAACATTATGTATGAGCAGGTCGCGCGAGGGGGCGGGCGCGGGGGAGAGCTCCTCCGCGGGGGGAGGGGGGTCCACGGGCGGGTCGCCTTCCTCCTCCTCGAAGTACCAGTCGTACTGGAACATAACAAAGCAATTTGACTATAGAAAATCACTACAAATTACTAAAATCTAAAGGCACCAAAAAAATAACCATAATATTATGCGGTTACTTTTTGGATACGAGAGACCCTGCTTGGATGAATCTTGAAGCATCTTGTATGGCATATAACTTGACACTCAAATTTCAAGAGTGTAGTCAGAAGTACGTCTTAAAATTTGCCACAATACATTTTACTTGCAACTTAAATTTTTAGGAGTAACGCTGTGAGCTTTGCAGCGTCTTCTGTTCACCATCATCTTGCGCGTCTATTCTGAGAGGGGTGTGAGTATGTACTTACATGAGTTAGAAAAGATTCTATAATTCGGCATTGACTGGACATGTCATTGACCATGGCCAGCATATCGTCGCTGGCCGCGCGGACCAACGTCGGCCCAAACACGATGGCCAAATTCCTCGCTTCCATCTTGTTGTAGGCGGAATGTGCAACCACCCGCCTCAAATGCTGTATCAGGTACTTCAGTGTTTCATAATGAGCTTCTGGCAACGCGCGAACGAGACGCCGCAACTCCCGCGCTCTTTCTGGCGACCGGTCGGCGGCTGAAACCAAATAAATTGGAATCAAAATATGTAAACAAAAACATGTTGTTTTGATGCATTCTTGAAAATCGTAAAAGTGATTTCTGGCTGAATTTTGAGGAAAATCAATAACAATATTCTTTTAGCTTTTTATACAGCTAGGTTTATTCTTTTTATCATTCACTCATTGGTTTCTTTTTACACTCCCTGTGAAGGTTCAAAGATCATAGCTAAACTTACCGATAAACGCGGGGTAAAGATCAGCCGTCAGTAAGGGATCAGGCAATCTCCTCAGGTATGCCTTCAGTAGACTGGACGCCACGTGGACGTCTGCCCATCTGCCATCGCCCTCCGCCGGTGGTTCGCCTCTGTCCAATGCCGCTGCTAAGGCTGCGACACCGGCCGCGTTACCCGGGACTCGGTACACGCCCACTGTGCGGAGACCGAACGACTGGGGGCAACGAAGAAGTTACGCATAAGAAAAATGACATTAGAAAAAAAATATCTACCAACTGAGAGCTTTTTGCGCTCGCCTATCCGAAAAAACCCTGCTCTAAAGCAAAAACCCCGAGCCCTTCTTCCTGCAGAAATGCGATTAGGAACACAACATTTTGATAGAGCCCATGTTCTGACCAGCTAGAACTGGTTGTGGTTACTGGCTAGCTTGATAGATTTAATTAACAACCGGAAGGTGCCTTTTAAAGCACGGAACCACTCGGTTCATAAATTATACCAATCTGTCCATTTAGCGTGACCCTTCAGAACGTTGGTTACGTGATTGATTGAGTCTAGATCCATGCTACATCACGAGTTAGACGAATAATTTTCTAATCACCTACTAAATGCTACTGAAACCTGTCTTGTATACCTACAAATTTAGACCTTTACATCAGCTTTAGAGGATTAGCATTGTAACCTAAATATGCGTCGCTACTAATTTGGCTGTAAGATCATTAGTGCGTTAATACGGCTGGTTTGACATCAAAACATGATCTTATTACTTTGCATTTGTTTGGTTTCCACTAGTTGGGATACAAAATACAATCGGAAACACTTACCTCCACAGCATTAGCAGGTAAAGTAACCGCCCGAGGCACGCAAGGATACTCCGGTTCTGATGGGCACCTCTCGAGCGGCGCTCCCAGCCAACCTGTCACCGCAGGAGTGGCGGGCGTGTTTGTACCACCGTGCATGCGTCGCAACTGCTTCGCCATACGACCCTTCCATGTCTTGTTCTTTGGAGACGATGGCAAGGTTGGGGTCGGTGGACCTAGGAAAAAGAAAAACGGAAACTTGATAAACGAAAGTCTGGGAGATATCTGTGAAGGTTTTTTGTGAGTTTATTTGTGTTTAGGCTGTCCTTTGAAAGCTAATTTTCGTTTAGATTATCTGATAATAGATTAGGTGGCTGCTGGCACATACCACGATCCAATTTTTGGCTCGGCATCCAAATAATAATCAGATAATATTTACCCATGAGATGGCGTGAGACCTATACGTAAGTGACTCTTAAAAACGAGGCCAAGAGATTGTAGCGTAGATGGAGGATATCTTGAACAGTGGAAAACTTAGGCACTATTTTGTATTATGTTCTCGAATGAATTATGGTGACGTTGTAATGGTAGGTAGCAAGACATGATATCTTACCAGTAGGCGATCTATTTCTTCCGATCTTCTTACTCCGTTGTGGGGGCAGCGGCGAGGGGCACTCCGGCGCAGTGGTTTGCGTGGGGGGTGCGGATGAGGGTGCACTGGGCACGGAGTCCGCTGGCGGGGGCTCCGCTGAGTGTCTCCGGAGAGCTGCCAGCCAACGCTGAGCGTCCGCTGCACCTTCAGCCTGGAAGAAGACAGCTCATAAGAACATGTCTTGTTCTTCTAAACTTCGTCGCTTGGAAATTTCAAAGTGATCCTTGTGATACAAATCCGTGTGATGAAAAGATTTTAAGTTCGCTTTAATGAGGCTCCTTTTGTGCACTCGACACAAGATTTAAATAAAACTGTCGATAGCTACAAGCACCTACGGAAAGTACATAACTGGAAAGTAAACTGGAAGTACCTACATCTTCTTAATTTTAGATTCTTCTCTTGAGACTTTCAGAGAGTTCGATGCCGAAAAGCTAGAACATTGTCATAAAGCTCCTCAATAGCTAAACCTAACCATTTATTGCCAAATCTGTTCCAGTGTTCTCACCTGTAGCAATAGTTCTGCGCCAGCCGCAGTGGTGACTCTCACGACGTGCTTCCGCTTGGTGTAGTCGTCTGCAAGAGCTGCCAGCGAGTAGCGCACGTCCAGGGCATCTCTAGATCCTGGCTGGGCATCAGTGCCGGACCCGCTTACAGCACCAGGGCTCTGAGGACAAGAAGAAACCTGGTAAGAACAGTATTCACAGCTTATACCCTTGGCTACAGAATGGACGGTAGATGGTGATTTGTTTACGACTTTAAAAGTGGTCAATGAACAACCAATTTTCTCAATGAATTTGCGAATTTCGGTTTGAATAAATTCTCAGCACATTAAACAATGTTTACGTTCTATACAATGAAAAACATTATAAATTTTATCCATTGCGTAGGCGTTGATATTGCTCGGTAGAGATCCGATGCAGAGAACATTACAGAGGTAGGTACAATAAAAACATCACAGTATTTAGAGCTGCTGTTAATCGTGTTTGAAAATATGAAATCGCACTCAACCACAAAGTGATGCTATTACCGATCCATCATGACGGATGTTTTAAACGAGTCGTCGACAAATCGTGCTCTTGCGGCGACACCGATCACGAAAAACGTCTAGCTTTCACCCCTAATTATAGTTATTCTAAAGTGAATAGACGTGAATCAGACAAGTGCTTAAAATATGCTTGAATTTTTGTCTCCATTATCTTTATGGCTGCCCCATTAATCAAAAGAGAGTAGCTTACACTAACTGGATCTACGATAAATTGACCGAGTAAAACTTTTAAATTCTTTCAGACGGCAAACATTCGTCGGATTTTCTGGCTCCGTCAATTGTTCTCTGGTCAAAAAATAGAATTTTTATGAAGATGCGGATTTTGTAGCGTAGCTCGTTAGCTTTTGCGCGTTCACCACTGTTTATTTTGCGGTACGTTTCAAGATTTATGGATTTTTGAACAATATCCATGCGGAACCGACTTGCAAATAGCAAATAGCGTCACTATTTAAACGTAAACATTACTATGTGGAGTTCATGTTGTACAAAATAAAAGAGTTAAAACTAGGACGTCTCGAGTGCAATGTCATTTCAGATGAATAGCTAACTGGCCACAAAATTAGCTTTCAGTAACTGTTCACCGGAGACCCGGAGGCAATCAGAGACTAGATGATGTGTGGTTGATCGCGGAAATTGAAAGTCGTGTCTTCCTAGCGCGGGCTCTATTCTCACACTATCACTATAGGGGAAACAAGATTTTTAATTATCTAGCGCTTTGGTGGTTAATCAAAAGCTCTCTATTACTGCAATTATTATTAAAAACACTCCCGGCGCACGAAATCTAGGTTCAAAAAAACCTTCTTAGAAATACTTTGCAAAAATTGCACGACTGCGATCAGTTAACTGAGCAGTTCGTGCTACGATACCATCTTGAGCCACGGCGAAAAACCCGTCATGCTTTCAATAGGCTTAAAATTGCATCGATAAGAATCTTCGATTATTGTAGTCGACCCACATGCCGGTTTCCGTGTGTGTAATAAAGAAAAGACCGTCTGACCGACGACATTACGCGATCGTAACCTATTCACATCAAATGTAATTAGAGGGTCAGCGTCTCGTCAGAATTGGCGCAAGTGACGTAACACCACATCGTTCACAATGCGCCTTTAACGGAGCACGCCTACGCAATTAACAGATCTTGTAATGAGGATCTGTTGATTAGACTACCGGTGGCGACTGGTGATTGTGTAGAAAGTAAAGAAATTCGAAATTGACCTGATATAAGCACCGGCGGCTGTTCTATCGATAGTCAGTAATAACATATTACTTGTAGGTCAATTGCCTAACCTCTCAATAAAAATAATTGTGAGGCGTGCGATGCGACGCGCATTGCTAGAGAGAAATTAAGTTTTTATGATAACGACTTTCTGACATTGGCCCAGATGAGACAGTGAAGATTGATTATGATTGGTACCGATTTCTCTTGAGTGTTTTTTGAGAGAAATAAGACAAAAACAGACCCACTCCTATTATTGTGCGAAGTATCATTTGAAACAACAATAATGAACCTGATAATATAATTTGATAAACTGCTGCAGAGATGATGGGTCATATTGGTAAACATTTTACACATATTCTTGCCTCAAAGCTTGTACAGTGAGAACTAAGTAGTTATCTGATAGAATACCTAAATACTTTTATCAGTGCAAAAACAATAGCGATTGTAAAAGCTCACCAATATATTGGTGTACCACAGAGTCATGTTTTGGCTTAAATCCACAAGCGTCACAGGCTCACAGGTGATACGACATGGTCATTGTCACATGTTGGCACCGGCACGGCACTTTGCACACAATGCACTCAAATCACACATTACAATACAGGAATTCACTGTATTTATCGTTCCAGTAAATACACGTAAATTCACGAGGGCATTGCACCTCCCATTGCTCTCGAACTTCCGAATTATAACCGCGATGAGTGACGCGGGTCGATTTTGAGTAGATATTCCGATTGGAGAGTGAATATAATAAATCCATCAATAGAATCGATTCGATAAATAAATCACGAAAAGTGAATAATAAATTTGCGGAAGTGTGTAGCGTCTGGGCGGCGCTCGCGCACGTCTGAAGGACTATGGCTCGAAGTCGCGTCTGCGCAGAGAAAAGAAAGTGCTCCCGCGCAGACTCCGAGGCGTCTGCCAAATTGACGTTTTCACGCTTCGGAAATTGGTGTTTTTCCGGACTAACCACTCGCAACAATAGTGCACACACTTTTACTTTTTAGAGTTTTGGAAAATAAAAACTAAGCAATAAGACCTTTGTTATATTTAAGACCGGACGACCAATTTTTATGAAAATTGAAAAATAAGTAGATAGTTTATTTTACGGAGCTGCTTGTGGTTTCGTGCACTTCCCACAGTGTTTATCTCCCAGTTCCTAGATCCGGATAGACATCAGCTCGTAAAGTGATTTATAATTTAGTTGCAGTCGTGTCTCGGCGTCGTGATCGACCGTGTCGCTAACTCCATCCGATCGTCGGACGCACCGCGTGCTAATCGCGATTTGTCATACTTTCCTCCACTCAACTACCCAGGGCTGTCAACGTCTTCGGTAATCCCATTTTTCCTCGTGTATAATCCGCAAAAGACGTCATATTAATATGTTATCTACCGCCAAAAATTCAAGAAATATTAACATTTTCCGAGAAATATTCTGCCGGGATACAGTATTTCAGTCATCAGTGTCATTTATACAGCCGTTTTCTTATATGGAGAGACAACCCTTCCGTTTTTGTCGTCAACTTGTCATTGACCTCGTGAGATTTGAGATTTTAGCGCTTTCTTCTAAATAAAAGTAAACACCAGTTGAAACCCAATCGGGTAAAGAGCTGTGATGACACCAGTGTTGGTTTGCTTAACGTAGATCCGCGGTTTATGGATTAGATATTTATTTTATGAATCATGTTATGATCCAGTCATAATCAAATTGGGTTACGCAAATAAGCCATCAATCATATTAAAGACGTAATAGAAAATAACATTAGCTGGTATTGCAAATATTTCTGATAGGAGGAACCCCTGACAGACGCCCGAATGAATGACTAGCCTGCAAATCGAATTGATCCATTCTTGCATCAATAGTAGATATACCTTAAATTCGAAGAACAGCTTGTTTCTGTAATATTTGAACTTCTAGTTTGCGTAACTTTTACAGTTGTTCCTAATATTTTAAGCTAACTTTACGTCATCGTTTGAAAACATAATACAGCTAACCTAATCGTTACTTAAAGGCGCATAAGCAAAGAAAGCTTCGTTTAGATGACTCAACGTAGAGGGTTTAAAAAAGTTACTTACCTACAAGTAGAGCCTCATTTTAGTAATGAGTCAACCTTGCATAATCTTGAGTGCTAGACCGAACGGCTTGACTTTTAAGAGGACCATTTCGTTATTGTCGAAGATAAACATTTGGCAATTTATTTCACATTATGTAAGCTCTAAATGGCAAAGATAGAGACTATCGAGACACCAGATTTGCTAAGATTTTAGGTATTAGCAGTTGACTCATTATTTATTATTGTTTCATGACTCATTAAAACCTGCAGTACCATTATGTAAGTCAGTATATCAGACGCAATGTATAATGCGTGTGAAATCTTTATGATTTCAAAACTGCTTTCAAAGTAGCAATAAATGTGATGCCCATTTTCAGCTTTCCACCTAACATCCTGCGATTTTCATATTAAGCGGCGTGCCTAATGCGTATCCGGCGATTAGCTTGTTAACTAGTCGTCAGCACGTGGATGGGCTTGATTTGATCCCAGGCTTACTATTCGGACCCAAATTATTTAATCGTTCAATCCTTTTTAACAAGAAATGAAATTTATTACAACATACAAACATATAAAGCCGGTTCTTATAATCTTTTGATACCCAGAGCCGTGTTAGTTTAGTTTCTGAATTATTTCGTAATAAAACAGTTCAGCGTTTTGATTACAAACTTTACCATGAAACAGTGTGATCGGGTGTGATATGTAGATCAGTCGAAACAGTGAATGAGCTCATCCCAAGCCATGCAGATCTGCGTTACGTTAAATCACGTCAGGTACCGACGTCATACTCGCATTTGGGTCAGTTTGTCCATACATCCAAGTTTTATAACCTATTTTATTCTATTTATATCGTTATTGTTGGTAAGTAGAACAGATTACGTGAGATGCGGTATTTGAATGAGCATTATGAATTGGATTTTGGCAAGCCTAATCGTTGTTAAATATGATTGACGTCGTAATACTCTTATACAAATGTAGAATTGGAATGAATCCACTTTGTTGTTATTTGCTCTGAATGTGGTATTATTTTACAGCGAGTTTTTTATAGTTTTATTTTGTTCAGTGGTAGTAAGCTATTTGTAGGTAGATTCTAATGTACTTGTTTGGAATCTAATACAAGGCATAAATATGTTGGTTGAAAGTTCAGTCGAACAATGGTGACAACGGAAAAAATTCAAAGCGGCATTTGTTATTCCATAACAAAAATATCGTACACGTTAGATACTGCTGATACCCTAGTTAATAATTGGGCTATGACGTTACTTAATCAAATCAATTAGCATTTATTAAAGACTTGTTCCATAATTTTGTTAGCAACAATATACTTAACTATATGACAGATGACAAACGACATTATTATTATCTGGGGCCTCATTCTCGGGCCGATCTCGATCATTTTGCAATTTTATTTTATTGCTTCTTTTCACAACCCCGCACTTTTTCTACGTTTTCCGTATATCGTAGCTATCGAGGCTTCTACGATGAGGTCGTTGATGAATTACTCAAGGAAATCTGCCATTCTTTTTTCGAAAAGAAGCATTAAAATTGAATTGCAAAATGATCGGGATCGGCCCGAGAATTAGGCCCCTGATCACAGATTATCGTAAAGTCATACCTTATTAAAAAGGTAACGTTACATAAGTTTCTTTGTTCTTTTCTCAACTCTTGACACGTGGCTTTGCTAGCTTTTAGAAAATAAGGTATAAATGCACTTTCTAGGTGCGTGCTACTCTGACCTGGAAATGCATTGGTCCAGCAAGAGCACGCATCATCGACGGCGGCAGATCGCGCGGAAAGCATGTCTCTTGATGACTTCATTATAACCGCCTGGCCTGCGCAGCGCATGACCATTGTCTAATAACAGGATTAGTGGGGCATGTCGGGAATGTTTATCATCATGTCACTTCTGATCAAAGTTCTTTGATGTCTTACTTCGCAAATCGTCTGATTTACTCGTACCATTGAATGTGAGATTCCACCGACCTAAAGTGTTATCAGATTTTTGCGATTCTGAAAACGGAGTATTTGTTAGTTTAGTCATGGAAGATAATTTAAATAATTTTCCTATGAAGTCGAATACACCAGATGTTTCGCATCTGTAAGCCGATGAGGTGTTTTATTTACTTGCAGAGAAACCCTAACAAATCTGATTGATCGTTCCAAAAGCGTTTCATTGACCGGTAAACATAACAAAGGTGAATCGGAGAGTAATTGATTTTCCATTAGAGAAACAACGGCATAACATAAAGATCAATGTATTTCCTTGCCAGATGAACGGTGAATCCAATTCTTAATCGCATTTAATTCAACCAAGTTACCTGATAATTGGTGCAAGTAATCTGATACAAACATGAATCATGAAACGTCACAGAAGTACAATCAATACGTAATTACCGATAGAAAGTCAGCAATTGGCTAACGTCCGTAAACCCACTCGTGTAATTCAGTGTCATCAATGATGCGGAAAGGCAACAGTAGGCGTGATTGTCTTCAGAAACCCAGGTATCCTATGAAGCCCGTAGCTAGAACGAGTTGCACTCGTGACTAAGAAATTCTAGCCAAGTTTGGCAGCGTAATACTTTTAATGACGCTCGTATTGGTCTTGCTTGATAACCAACGCACGGTCGAAGCACTCGAAATAGGAGATAATGGAGTGACGTTTGATGCAAAAGACCACTGCAATACGCTTATTGACTAGACTCTATCTATAAATAGACTTAAAATGAGAAATTATCTAGACATACTGCACCTACCCACTTTATATGCACACATTATATGCTTAGAATTTTCTATCAAGTAATTTATATTAATCAACCTTAGTACAAAGGTATAATGATGAACTGGGAAGAACTTCTGATTTATAAAGAAGATGTCTTTACATAATTTCCGAGTCTATGCTAGGTATGAAAGTACGTTGACCTCAGTTGTGAGACGCGCTTGTGCATTGCAATGTGCGTGTGCGCATAGACAGTGATTGTGAGATTCAACGATTGACAGTAAACAGCGCAGAGAGATGCGTAATTGCGATTATTTTTCATTATAAGAGAATTGGCACTGGCACATTAAGCTTTGATAGAATTCTGTAAATATTTTTTTAATAAGTATGTATCGAGAAATTTTAATTAAGTTTATTTTTAAATTTATTAACAGTAACCGATATTAGTAGGTAGGTAAGCGGTCATCATTGTAACAAGAGTTGAGACCTGTCTTGATGAAGCTGGTGTTACTTAGAAGACCTTAGAGACTATACCTTTCAGTGCAAAAGTAAAATATAGTAAATTTCAGATTTAGTAGGAAGGATAAAAGTACTTATAAGAAGGCAAAAAACGATTCAGAAGATTCGTGGCATTGAAAGATCCGCAAAAAGTTCCCGATTTAAGAGATCTCATCAAAATTCGCGAGTATCTTCAGTTAATTACAAACATAAGCTTACTCACGTTTCGGCGAAGCAGACACTCGGTCTGCGCCAGCGCCCGCCATGTGGCGAAGGCGCTTTGCCTTATTTGCCTACTTGTGCAATGCATGTTGTTTTGATCAAAGATTCTCTGTAATGTATGCGAATCCTTTAATGCAGTTATAATACACACAGAGACTGCTGAAAGATTTAAGAAAGACCGATTGCGTTTCAAATAAGCAATCGAAAAGTTCAATCAAAAAGTGAATGTTATTATAAGAAATGTATTTTAAGCAGCGCATCTTTACGGCAGTATTATGTTTTGGATGCCTCTCTAGAAGGTTAGGCAAATCAGTGGTGTTTGGTATTGGGCTAAAAGTTTCTCCATCCTACTATTTACCCACGTATTCAACCGTACAGGTAACTGTTTAGACATAATTGTATGTATGTGCGTGAACTTAATGGTGCGTAAGTATATAGGCCTACCTGTAAGTAATTAGTAGCACGCGAGATCGTTGATAACAGACATGGGGTATAGGAAATAGGGATTCGATCAATTTGTATTTGATTGAGAAATTGATAAGTCTAAAATACAATTAAATAGACAGTTGTAGGCTGCTTGCCTCATTAGCGATAGACCAATCGATAGCGTCGGCGACATGAAATGAAATTCCAACGAGAGACTTGTCTGTAGGGCTTTGGGTAAAATGAATTTTGCTACATGCATCACGCAGTTTCTAAAAATGTTGAGGCTATAATCATATTACCTACTGTATCAGAAAGCTCTCTCATGTCAATAAAGTAGCTGTAGGATACAAGCTTGTTACTGCAAAACCACGACAAAAACCAGTAACTTCACATCTAAACGGTTCTTAAACATGTCTAATATGTGGTTTATAACGAGCTAGCGTTCCACCTAGAGGAGTAGAGTATTCGTTCTTGGAATCCAGCACACATGCTCACGATCTCAGAACTCTCTGGCAGACAGGCGGACGCTGTATCTACAATGTGAAGGTAATGATGGACAGATACGTCGGAGTGACTCGACAGATTCATGCAAAGATATTTTGATACGCAAGAGATGGTATCGATGCAAAAAAAACAAGCTTACACGAACTATCAAAGAATGCTCTGAAGTTATTAAAACTGGTTGTGATATAGATACCTACTGACATAAAAAGAAAGTGTATGAAGTACTAACGCATTATTATTTTATGTGCCGATCGAGTAACGTAAAACTTGACCCAAGCACGAGAGCAATCAAGAATCTACAAACAAAATCAAACCAGTATGAATTTATGGTGTCCTCGCTCCGTTAGACATCAAGCGCCACGTCCACACAAACACTTTAAATCAATTATTTAATTTGAGATATCAAAGCGGGAATGGGTCAATGGCATTCGCATACCTCGCATAAACTATGATAAGTATTTTTGAAATCCCTGAATAGTTGAATGTTAGGAAACCGCTGTCTTATGCCAAGGAGTTGTAATAAAATGTAGATGTGTGATGTGGCGGTCTGATGGACGTTTTGTTTACGAGGGCCGGCGGCGTTGGACTATTGCGAAAGAATTTCAAATTCGAATAGCCACCGTGAGGCAATCCACGTACACTGCTGGTGAATACTATTGTTATAATATGAATCAGAAACCGCAACTGACAGCAGTTCAAATTTCTGCACGCGGCGCGGTCACAAACAAAGTTTCTATATTTTATTTATCATATTTTTTTGGAACTGGACTTTGGTATACCAATAGTAAGGCATTTCGTTATAAGTCAGCGACTTCAATATTATGAGGAACGAACAAACGCGCTAGTTGGTACACATCCAACAAAGTTCCACAAACGCTTTTTGACCAACTTTGCATCAGCTTGAAAAATATTTCCACATTTACTCGAATCCCGAAGCATAAGCATTTCCTAATGGATATCCGCAACGGGAGTCCACAAATGTTCGAAATCTATTCGCTGCTTATTTGTAATGAAATGAGTTTCCAGAGTAAACTGTTTGTTTTCTTTAATTTACGAATGTGCTTCTAGTTTTTTAATCATCATAAACTGTAGGTACTCTAATGTAACTGTACTTATCCACTCTGTGCTATTATAGAACCATCACAAACTTAAAGTGGTCATTAGAAGGAACTATCCAATTAATAATATGTATAAAATAAGTACAATATAATGAGAAGTTAATTACTAAACTGAACGTATCTAGAAATGAGTTGAATTTGCTGTGATGTGATTTGATTATTGAAAGTAAAAATCATAATATTTTGAATCCTGATGTGGAAGTGATGTCATACACTAATAGCTGATTATAAATTGTCTCTAAATTATGTTACGAAACTACTTATTCCGTCTACGGTTGTGGATTTCTTGACGCAACAGAGGTCGTTGATGCCATAAACAAACGAATTGGTTATAATACCGATAAATGTTCTTGCCATTTTTATTACCTATCCGCAGAAAACAGAGACGCGGGAATCTGAATTGGGGTAAAATTTAAGCACATCAATTTGGCTAAACGACCAGTTCCTGTGGCTCGTTTTGAAATGTTTATTTTAATTAGATAAAATGGGGCCTATTGGTGATTTTCGATAGCACGCGCGACCACAAATAACAATACATTTGTGGCATGAACGAATCAAGGATGCATACCGATTGCGTGGCAGGATCGATTTGTAGGTGGATCACGCGCTATCGCCGGCACCATGGCGTCATATCCTCACAGAATTGGACAAGACAATTAATAAAAGAACTGCGCGCAAGGTAGCACTATGTTCGGCAATGCGCAGCGATTGATGGATCGGGATGACAAAATGTCAAGCTGTGTTGACTGAATTGAATGGAATTTGTCAGGAAAGTCTGAATCAGCAGTGAATCACATCAGGCACAATGTGATGATGTCCTTTGACAAAACCTTTTTGTCTTTTGACTTATGAGCGATAAGCTTTTGTTATTAACTAGTTGGAAGATGGTTGTGTGTCTGATCTCGGCGCTCTCCAAGTTCTTTATCGAAGGTCTTTAAAATGGCTGCTCATGTTATCAATCAATCAGTAGGTTGCAGATACAATCGCAACCTCAATATTCTATACAATAAGATGAAACCGTCAGCTTCAAGGGCTTGCGTTGTCGGATGCATAGCGCGTCAGACATTTCTGTCATATTGACAGGCACGGTCTTATCTCGGCTGTCATCTCTCGCCCATTCGAGGCATAGACATGTGACCTCACCTGGCTATGCTCGAGGCCGACTCAACCTTCTTTCCTTTATGCGAGCTTTGTATGTGTCGAAGTCGAAGATGGCGAAGAATAATAGTTATCGATAGGTTCAAGGTGCTGGCTGTGGGAATATCTTGGCGAACTTCAATTGTTTTGCGTGATTTCATACTTGTTTAAGTTGTATTGAATTTAGGAACGAAGCTCAGTCACGAATCTCTAACCTAACCAGTTTGAAATTGAGAACCTCATTAAAGGTGCTTTTTTACTATACTTATTCAAGTTAAATACATCGATTTGTGAGCCAGACAATTAAAGTTACTACGAGTAGGTATGGTAATTGAGGTTCAAGGGTAGGTAGGCACAGGCGCGTTAATATTTTTTTCCCGCGTCAAAAAGCGGATTTTCATATCCGACTTCGACATTCCAAGGTCGACGACCTCGGCGAATTTCTATCCGTAATTCCGTATTTAATAAGCTCTGAAGGAAATTGAGAAGAATCACAACAATGCCTTATTTCAGAAGCTGATCACAAAAGATAGGATTTTACGAATTTGAGGCGTGAAAAGGCGCTCTCTTTATTAGATCAACGACCTTTAATGTTATACTAATTTAAAAAGTACAAAGGTCGATGCCACAATAACAAATGAAAATATTTTTGTATATATCAGATAATTTATTTCGAGTAGGTAAGTATCTTCTTTCTAGACAGAAGATACCTAGAATACCTATCACTATAGTTCGGCCGTTCAGAGAATGCGTTTGACAGTTTGATCAGTTAGTCACAGATAGTCACATTGTTAGTACAGCACTACAAATATAAAGCGCTGACATAACCTTGTAATAGCGCAGTATATATTTAGAAAAACATTGTTTACCAAGTTATTTGACACTCAGTTTGGCACAAAATTATAAAATTCATTGATAATTGATATAATAATGTTGTTTTAATGCTCATCAATTGTTAAAACGGTAAACAACCAGCAAAAATATTTTTATCGTAATTGCAACGCCATTACAAAGTTACGTCGTCAGTTCAATCGCGACGTGTCAGGAACGCATTCTCTGAACGGCCGAACTATAATTTAATACTAAATAGGCTTAATCTGACGACGTCATTCGATGGCTTATGGTTTCCTTCCCCATACAGGTGGACATTAATGGCGTGTGACATTATTTATTGTTGCGATTACCAGGGTGTTTTTGTATTATTTTAACGCATTTCCCCTTTTGTATATACACATTCAACTACTCGTAATAATAACACACCTATGCTACCCGCGAATGTCTTTAATTTAAAAAGCATTATTATCGTGAATGAAAACTTGCAATTGTTTGAACCAACTTTGAAAAAATATAATGTTTAGTAAATCCCATTGTCCTACGCGTTTTAGTGAACACTTTCCCTATAATTATTATTTGTACATCATTCTAATACGTTGGCCATAGAACACACGTGTAAGGCTTACAACACACGACAATTGGGCCGTAATAATCGAGGAGTAAGCCGCGCTAACCATCCGTTGTGTAACCGGCCTTTTTGAGGTAGGGTTGCCGAGCTATTATCATTCATTGTTTCATCATCTTGTAATTTATGTTTGTATTTTCTTAGATTAATTGTAATGTGGATATAATCTGAAATAAATGACTAAATAATTACCGACAATACTTTGAAAGTGGCAACAACAAGCCAGTTTCTAAGTGATACATAATTATGATAATAAATTAACTGGCAACCCTCATAATGTAGGTGAAGAAAACCGCAAACGTTAGAAATCGCGGACGTAGGTACTCGTGTATTGAATGGACGAACGGCTGCGAGGAAACTCGGTCGGTTTGAGGTTGAATGAAAATTATACACGTGAGTTCAATAAAACAGCATCTATTCTATGATACAGTATCATTCGCTATAGGTAAGGCTGCGTGCGCACTGCGTAGAGTAGAGTCATTCCGAAAAACGTCATAAACGCACCCTAAACATTTTCATTCATAGTTTTTAGCTTGTGATTAAGGAATTTTTTGCTTGTGAATTCGCATGCTTGGAAACTAAGCAATTACAATTACATTTCAAGTTTCACCTCGGCTAAAGCTTGATTATTAATTAATCAAGAAAAAACTGCCAACCCTATAGTCTCTAGACGTGTCAGGCTACTCGCGCATAATATCGGTCACCGTATTTATAAAAGCGTATAAACTGTAACCTTTAGAAAAGTACGGGCTTCCGAACGGATATTATGATAGGCGACTGTTACACGTTTATTACTAAAGCGACGTTATTGTAGGAAACATGCGTATCGTAAATTTCCTGCAACAAACTGGTTTGATGGAAAATCAAGCGTTTTGTTGATATTTTTTTATGTTTAGCTTTATGACATGGCACACTGAAAATTGTTTTAGGCAGAGGTTCACCGCTCAACATCAGATGGATTAAAATATTGGTCTGCCACCGTTTATCACAAACAAATACGAGTGTACCGTTATTTCAAGATAATAAACAAAGTCAGATTAAGGAAAAACTTTAAAATATATTATTAAAAAGCCTAAAATCAATAAGATAAGAACAACAAACTTAAAATAATTACGTGACAAGTGTTGTTGACCTTCAATAAGGTCCAATGCCCATTCCTGATCTCTTACTGCCTAGGTCGTGCAGTCCGCTAAGGTCTAGGGTTATTTATTGCGTTTGCCACCCTGAGATAACTACCTTAGAACATCTATCTATTTGTCTATGTTCAAACACGGTTTCCGGTCTGCGCCAATTGAATAAATAAAAATACTTAGTCTTTATACCACTCTTTCTCTCTGGCAGAGCACGGCATTTTTTCATAAACTGATATAACTGTTGATAAGACTCAAACTAAACACCTGGTCAAAGTACAACCCTCTGTCCGATATGGCGTTTGACCACCTTTAAAAGGGTACATATTTAACCTTTTTAATGTTTGACAAACAAAATTGTGCCTCAAAATAAATATTTAATATTACTTTGACCTTCTTGACACAATATAATATCTTTGATCATCATCAGTCTATTCCACTGCTCGGCTTTTCTTATATTTCCAGGGAAAATTCATCCAATGACTTCCTCCAATGTTTACAACTTCAATACCATTGATAAACAAACCAAAATAAACTTTTGAATCGATAAATGAATGAAATATTTTTATGGTAACAGTTCTTTTGAGCTTTTACACAAAAGTTCCAAACACAATCTTAGTATAAATACTATTTTTACATGCAAAATTTAAAGTAAACTAATGTCTAATATTTTATTGGTTATTAATGACACACATACTAAACTACGTTACTATTATTTTTTGTTTTATTACGTACTACTACGGTTATTTTGAATTTTTCAAACACGATTGATTTTTTAAATGAAATAATTAAACTAAACGGTCGATTAGCAATCCGAGAAACGGCTCTTAGATATCAAACTACTTTACTACTTCCAATGATTATCATAAACATCGTTTAAGTGTGCTTGACCACAACCACGACCTAGAAAATGTTGCGGATTCCTAAAAACCTGGATACTAAACGTCTTCTGCTGCATCACTGTGGCAATTTATCGAGGCCGGTGGTGTCGGCTATTAAACTAATTATATTTAACTAATTATACTTCTCATGATCATCAGAGTCAGCTAAAAACTAGAATTCGGGCGGGGAGTATACAGAATCTCTCGTCCGACCCCCAACACACCCTACCTTACTTTTACGTTTGAGTGCGTACGAGTTAATAATTTCCTTAGAATAGAATATGATAGACTAGATATTATATACTATATGGTTTTGAAGCCCGTTTGTACAACATCGTGTTTGTTCTCTGACTCTGTGATATTGCATTTTAAGTCTATAATGAATTAAAAAAAAAATTTACAAGCATTGTTACTATCTGGTTCCCATAGTTAGGTATAAGCTCTGCTTAATATGAGATAGTGTTGTGTAGATTGTCAATATTTATAATTTATATTATTTATGTAAGTTGTACGTCACCCAGACAGAGAACAAACATCTGCGTTCACCAAGAGTGGATCTAAAGGTGTCTAAGTAACCAATAAATGAATTTTATCTGGTTGGTTCTCGTGGAAGGAAAAATCACAGCAAGGTTAGTTGAAATTTCATAATTAAAACTTCAACTTCGAAGGGTAACTTACAAAAGCTTCCAAGCGAAACGCAAAATAATGAGAACCACTTTAAAAGGAACCCCTATCGTCAGAAAATTCCTCGAAAAGGTGTTTTTGTCGTAACTTAGTTTAAACAGTGTTATCGTATCAAAAAAACGTTAGGTTAGGACATTTTCATTCCATCGATGTGTGATGGAATTTCGTATTTACTCAACATGACAACCCAATATGAGCTTATCAGTTAGAGTAAAAAGCGAAGCGAAAGCGTTTATACAAATAAAATTTATTCAGCAAAATATATTTAGAAACATGAAATTGGCACTTGAACTTTCGAGGAATTTACCTTTTTAACTGACTTCATATAAAAAAGTGGTTGTGACATACGGACGGACAGATTCCGTTTTTTGCCATTTGGCAACGGAACCCTAAAAGGATTCTCGATTCGGTCGTATTTTATTTCTATTTGTTTTCGCATAACTTTGACATTTATGAACCGATTTGATATTTTTTATTTAAAAGGTAAATCTTCCAAATTGGTCCCATAGAAGTTTTATCAAAAAGTTTGAATAAGTCGGTTTTTATCTAATGTTTTTGCATATATTGCATTTTAGCCCAAGCAAAGTTCAATCCCATAACTTTTATTATGTGACAATTGCCAACCTCGAAAGCGGGAGATGAAAACAAAAGAACGCCCACACTACTAATGTCAGGGTTACCATTAGCCGGTCGCATTTCACATACATAACGATACAGGAAAAAAACAATAATTTGTTATCGAGCTCCCATTGTTTTGATACACGTAACTATTATGATACACTTTCACTTTTACTCAGAGCAATGAGGAAAAGAAAGAAACAAGACAAATTACAGATTGAAACTCGAGCACAGCCCTCTATTCCGGCAACACGGCTCGCTTGAGTAATCGCTGAATCTGCGTTCCATTTTCAAATTTTTCAAACGAATATTGATAACTTACATCGAATTCAGCGATTACTTGAGTGATTTGTGTTGCTAGAATTGCACCCCAGTTCAGGTGTATAAATACGCAACTGAAAATTTATGATTTTCCATACGTCAGAATTAATCATCCTCAATAATTAACGACGTAAATATTATTAAGGATGAGGAAAATGATAAATTACACGTCAATTTCCGCGGCTGCATTCAAAATTAGATAATTACATGGTCCACATGAAAAGATAAATACTTTCTCAACGAACCTTGACATATTAGTTTCATGTTTCGTAGGAGTATAATATTTATTTATAGCACACTTGTAGCAAAATGTATATAATTATGTACGTTTTCAAAACAAACTATTTATTATTAGTTGATAGATAATTAATTATTTTCTTATTTCAGTATCTATATTAATCACGGATACTTTTTGATACCAGAAAATGTCTTACAAAAAAGTCGTTTCCAACCTTTAAGGTATAATATTATGTACCTACTAATATTCATATTCATATTCATATTCATTTATTCCAAAATAACAAAATACATTTGTGTGCGGAATTTAAACTAAAACTAAAATTTAAATTAAAAAATATTCACAATAACAAACCAATTAATAAATACATCCATTACAAGTTTCTAGTAGCTAACAGGTGATATACTCGTAATATGCCTTAATACAATTAAAAGTTGTTTCATAACATTGTGTA
Source organism: Thera britannica (assembly GCA_939531255.2). Classification (NCBI taxonomy): domain Eukaryota; kingdom Metazoa; phylum Arthropoda; class Insecta; order Lepidoptera; family Geometridae; genus Thera; species Thera britannica. Next base: position 3,132,545 of record OW618041.2, on the reverse strand, counting down.
TGTCCTACTTAATTAAAATATGTCAAAAAGATAAGAAGTAACAGCAGAAATCCCAGTCGTAGCTACAATAATCCTATTTTGCAGAAAGCAGCATTATCTGCATTAGAGTTCATCTAGCGAATAGAGGCACTTATCTAGTAAGAAAGACTTAAGTTTATGTTTAAGCACTATTTTCTGGTAGACAACTGATTTTATTTCTAGTGGTAGTTTATTGAAAATGTTAACGGCCTGATATTTTGTGCAATGCTTAATTATGTTTAGTTTAGGAGTAATTTTATTTTTTAAGTTTTTTGTTCTGCTTTGTGTCCTTATAGCATTTTCTTCAGGCGTCTCAAATTCATGTACGTATTTGGATAAAAAGCTCATAAGGACTTGGACGTACAGACTCGGTACGGTTAAGATACCTAGTTTCTTAAAATGTTCCTTACAAGACTCTCTTTGTGAGATCCTTACAATTGTTCGAATACTTCTCTTTTGCAGTATAAAAGCTTTTTCAATATTGTACTTATAGCTATTACCCCAAAATTGTATACTGTACCTCAATTTTGATTCAACCAGTGCGTAATATACTAATTTAAGCTGTTCAATATTGATCTCATCACGTAGAGTCCTTAATGCATAACAGGCCGACGCGATTGAGTTTTCTATAGAGACTAATTCATCTTTCCAATTTAATAGAGAGTCAATGTGTACACCCAAAAATTTTACTGAGCTGACACTATCGACTCGTTCATTGTCTATCATAATGTCAATACGTTCTTTGCTTTTAGCAGTGGATTGAAACAGCATGGCGTTCGTTTTTCTCACATTGACAACTAGCTTATTAGCAGAAAACCAGTGTTGAAAAAAACCCAATGTTTTTTCCACTTTGGCAGTAAGGGTCGTTATGTCATTTGCACTAACAATTGCATTCGTATCGTCAGCGTAAACAACAAGTTCAACGTCAGGGATAGAATTAGAAATCCAATTAATAATGTCATTCATAAAAATTATAAACAATATCGGCCCAAGAATTGAGCCCTGAGGTACTCCTGTTTGGATATTTGAAAGGCGGGATGCATATATGTTCTGTTCACCATGATCTCTGTTTTTTATTTCAACATACATTTTACGACCGTTTAGATATGATCTGAGAAAGTTAAGAGCAGTATCTTTCACACCATAGTGTTCAAGTTTGTCTACTAATATTGCGTGGTCCACAGTATCAAAAGCGGAACTTAAGTCAAGGAAAATCCCAGCTACCTTATGCTTATTGTTAAGTCTCATGACAACGTCATTTACAAGAGTATTTACGGCATCAGCCGTTCCAACTGAGGTCTGATAACCATACTGCCTAGTGTTTAGGACTCTATTGAGATTTAGATGTGACATAATCCGGGATTTTATTAACTTTTCAAAAACTTTTGACAACGTTGGCAGTAACGATATAGGACGATAGTTTTTCGATTCATTTCTAGCTCCCTTCTTGTAAACGGGAACAATTTTTGCTATTTTTAGCTGGTCAGGAAAGATCCCCTCATCAAAACATTTATTAAAAAAATATACCAAAGGTCCCGATAATACTTTCACGTGATCTTTGATTACAGATATTGGCACTTCATCATGCCCACATGACTTTTTATTTTTCATAGCTGTAACCGTCTTTTCTATTTCTACTTTGTTTGTATGAGGTAAATTGTTCATTTCACTATCTATATTTACTGTGCTAGCACGCAATAATGTGATGGCTTCAGCAACGCCCCCAATCTGTGATCGGTTATTATAGTCAAACTGCTCAGCGAAAATGTTTGAAGTTTCCATGGGGTCATCCACGTGTCTATTATTATATTTAAGAGTAATTTTTTTTTAGGTTCTACAATCTTTGATCTGTGTGTATGTTTGTTAATTATTTTCCAAATTTCCTTAATTGAATTTTTTGCTTGAAATATCTGCTCCTCGATAGCCATTTTCTTTGCTTTTCTTATAACTTTTCGGTATAGACTAATGTATTTATTGCGATACGCCAGTACGCTTAAATTAGTGAGGTTATTTGACGAGCATAGAAAACGTTTCATTTTACTAGCCACTTTTATACCCTTCGTAGTCCATTGAATACCAGTATGAGATTTTAGCTTTATTTTCTTATCTACAATCAAGAAGCTGTCTTTAAAGATTTCGTTGAAGGATCTTAAAAAAGTGTTTATGTCCATATCGTACCAATTATGCTCAAGAACTCGTAACCCAAAAGCATCATTACATTTTTTACTATAGACTCTTTGTTTTATCTGAATGTAATTAGTAGTAACATTGTTCCGTACTTTGACTTTGTTGAGCTCAATTGTACACCATAAGGCACCATGGCCGTCTGACAGGCCATTGTGATCAACTTCACACTGTTTAATTACATATTCTTCATCTAAATTTGTTAAAATATTATCTAGGCAAGAGGATACACTATTACGAATAAACGTGGTGTCAAAGTTAAGGGGTCTAAAATTATAGCACGTTAGTAAAGTAAGAAATTCGGTACGTTGCTTAGTATCTATATGTAGGTCTATGTTAAAGTCCCCGCATATAACACATTTCTTTTTGAAGAAGTACTCCAAAACCTTTTCCAGACTGCATAAAAATCCATCAAAGTTTTTTTGATCAGGAGTTCTATAACAGCAGCAAATAAAAAGATTCGTTTCAACATCTTTCACACAGCATATTTCAAACCAATTCATTTTATAGAACTTATTGATCTCAGCGAAATCTTCAACTGCCCTATCATTTCGATGCAGTATAAGCGAGCCCCCCCTTTTTTTGTTCGTCCTAACATTATAAGAGATCATTTTATAATTAGTCATGATATACAATCCAACGTTAGTTTTATTCAAGAAATGTTCACTTATGCATACAAAATCCATTTCTTTATCTGCCAGATACATCTCTAACTCGTCTTTTTTACTAGCAATGCCACACACATTCTGATGAAAAATATTGATAGTTGATTTACCTAGTTTTAAATCACAAGATTCCGTATCATGATTATTTACAGGAAAAATATGACTACTTGTGTTATTCACGAAAAAACTGTAAGCTAGAGTCTGTTTGTGTGGCGGTGATACTTACGTCAGCCTTTCGTGCCACCTTAGCGCATAAATCAGAATCACCCCTTTCTACCGCCGATGAAAATCTGTCCTGCTTAGAATCATTGCAGTACGCTATGGATTGCCGCTGCTGTTCCCTGCGTGCCCTGGCTGTATAATTCCTGTAATTATAGGTGTAGCTAATTCTTAAAATCTCCCGATGCAATAATCTGCTTGCTTCTGATATGTCTAACCCTTTACCCGCTGTCTCCTCGTTCGTATGGTCCGCGTCCAAGGAAACAAATACAGAATTGCTACAGTACATACAAACATGTTTCACTAGCTTATTTAAGTTATGTAGATGTACTAATATTTCCACCACCCCTGTAAAGTCTTGTAAACGTATAATATAACCATAATTTTAAAGTGCCATAATAATCGTTATTGAAGGCATAAAAAGGGCGCAGTGAACATTTTGACAGTGACATTACTATAATTCCGCAAATTACGTAAAGCCCTAGGTCGGCACCTGATGAAACCTGTTCTGGTCGCGCATCGAGACCTGTTCCTCGCTGCGACCAAGGTCTCGCCTTAGACCTGTACGGTTACGCGAAAATGACCGGTAATCGAATAAACGAGGTATTAAACTGACTTTCCACGCCGGGCAATTTAAGTATTTAAAGACGCGATAGGAATAGCCCCTTTCTATACCATTAAGTACCGTCATCATCATCATAACCATGAATAAATCCAGTGCTAGTAATAACTAGTCCCCCTCCATATTTGGTTTGCCGTAGTCATAGTCACCACGCTTGGCTGCGTACTTTTCTTTATTTTGACCTCTGAGGCAATTTCTAAAGTGTTATTACTAGATGAGCCTGGATCTACAGTAAATCTTCAAAAATACCAAAATACTTCTTTTCATCATCATCTACATCATCATTAACAGCCTGAAGAAGATTGCTCGACATAGACTTCCCCTACACATTTTCAAAAAGAACGATTCTGAGCCCTTTCCATCTATCGACTTCCCGATCTTAGCAATGTCGTCGGTCCATCTGGTGGCTGGGCGCCCTACGCTTCGTCTTTCGGTTCGTCAAATACTTCTTTTACTCGTACAATATAAAAATGTACTGTCTGAATTTTAACATTAACATCTACCTCGAATATATCGAGTCTTGTCTTGACCACGCCTACAGAACTGTAGGCATATAAAACGATTTGCATCTTTGCTAATAAATTGTCTGATTCAATAACTTTTGCGCTCGCGGATGATTTTTCTCGTACACTTCTCGTAGCTTGCAATTATCGCGTCGCATTTGCCGCTTATTCAACACAACTTCTAGTGACGACACGGGAGCATTAGCCTCACCTATACCCGTTTATTATTTTTATTTCACGCATGCGAGACTGGAAAGAAATAATGGCTGATGTACTTACCTATAATGCTCGTTGACCAGAACGGTATAGTGATAGTGAAAGTTCTAATATTTCGTTTTGATTTAATAAGTCATACCTTTTTCAACAACCTTTTCTATTAGAAGACTGGGAACCACAACCGGGACCGGGTGGCTTAAACTATTTTCTTTTATTTCGACTACACTTAAAGCCAGTGGGTTTCAAGAGGTTAAATATTACTCGTTTAACAAGTGACGACTGCTGAGCCGATTTTTATAAAATTTCAATGGGACTAATATGGAAGAACTATAATAGGTAGGTACCTTTCAGATAAAAAAAAGATTGTTTTAAATCGGCTCATAAATGACGAAGTTATGCGATAATAAACATAAAAAATAAAATACAACCGAATTGAAAACCTCCTCCTATTTTATTTGAAGTCAGTTAAAAAGTCATCGTAAAATCAATATAAATATGTATTGCTTTGTGTATTATAATTTCATTATTCATAGTTTACCTTTACATTTACGAAAGGCAGTTGGTTGGTTTTCTCAAAACTCGCATAAAAACCACATAGCACAAATTGTTTGATTCTTAATAAAATATTGACTAAGAAAGCACGCATTTCAATAAAACACCACTTCACTAATAAAATTCAATAAATATAAAAAAACACGATTTTGAAATGAAATGAAATGAAATGAAATGAAATTTGATCAAACTCTCTTTATGAATGTTTAACACAGTTTGTTCTCTGCAAACCGATAGGCACCTGAGTTACTTTTGCTAAAACTTTGTTCAACGCAAGGTATTTTACTGAAGATAACTACAAGTTGATAAGAGCCATATAAATACAAGCTAAACGGGTTTGAAAGCATATCAGTAGCTGTTTAATATCCTATTTGCAAACTCGTTTTTCAGAAGAAAGTGCCTTGTAAACTAGAAAATTCTTGTACACTTTGGCAAATTTTAAATTCATTCAGTACTTTAAAGAAATGAAATGTCTATACACCTCTATTTATGATGATATTGGTTTTATATTCTGCCAGTGATTTACGGAAAGTTAAATATTGCAATTTCCGCCTACACTGGCAAAAAACCAACGAACTACATTGTAATAAGCAATTAATTATTTAAAAATACAAGCATACTACTATTATTTACCATATCTACCGTATGAGAACATGACATAAAACCAATTCCCAATATAAACAGCGATTAAGCCAATAAATGCATTGCAATTTGCGAAACCTAAATGCCAACAACCTAAATCAAAACATAACTTGTAAAAAAACCAAGGCTCGCAACTTAGTTGTTGTTCTACCCTAAAAAGTTGTGTGATCCATGTACTATCAAATCTGTTAATTTATTAAGTCCCTACTTATGGGTCCCTCTGTCTTAGGTGATAACGTAATTAGCTCACCTAACCACATCTTATAGTGACCATATCAACATTAACAATCTAAATGTTTTAAATAAATAGATTGACTTAGCCATCGCATGAAAACACTACAAAAGTAATACATTATTAAAATCGATTGTTTACTGCTTACGTAAAAAATAAAATCGCTGTCAATATCAACCCTCTGATTAATTTGCCCCAAGGATAATCGGAAACGACATCACGTGAGAGACACGCAGTTACCACCCCGGGCATCTTCGAACCGGCCCTTACAAGGCTTCATTTGTATAATATGTATACTGTACATGCGTATTTGTATATTTATGTATAGATTCAGACTTCAGACCATGAAAGTACCACGGGCATTTACGTAGGTACGTACTGTTGTGATAAAACTCAAATCTCTCAACTTTTATTTTCTTGAGGTATTTTTTATATTCTGTTTAATTTTCTTTGAAACATTAAGATTTACTAGTATAATAACGGATTATGAATTATCTTCGGTTCAAGGTCAACGAAATTTGTATGAAATTTTGTATTTTGTAGCCGAATAACTCTACCAATATTTATTTACATTATAGTAAGAATCTTATAAGATGTCTTGGAAGCTTTTATGAAATATCATAAGATCTTAAGAACCCTGCAGTATTTGCTTTCCAATTTCAAGAATTTAAGTTCCCCGTTCCTCTGAAGCCTCCACTTACCCACGATCCCGTGGAGCCCCAGCGCTTGAGCCTCTTCCCGAAAATGTTCTGGCACTGCGACAGGCACGACACCGACGACGCTGGCTGGATCTTGCCCACAACACTCTCCCCCTTGTCCAATGTCATCTTTCACTATCACACACTCTTTTTATATTTGAATGTCCGTATCCGATAATGTCATTTGTCACACGATTAAAAGTCAAGGGTTCTTTTGAACTGGTTTTTCTGCAAATCGCATGTTTATGTTTAACTAGTTAAGTAAATCCGCGGTTAACGCTATATTGCGGATGTGAGGTCGCGTCCGCACGAGTAGCCGGCTGCGGCACGAGTGTCGCTCGCAATTCAAGCAGCGCTCGATGTTCCAGCCGGGAAACCAGCCCCGCCCGCCCTCGGTCGCCTCGTCCGCCCAAACGCAAATCTCAATTAGAACACCCCTTTCCACATATTTTCTAAAGAAACGTATTATTAGTGTCGTATAACATAGTTTGGGTGTGGACGTGACGCACAATATTCTCGTGAAGTTGGGAATGTTTTTGGCACCTTTGTTATACCTCAAGGTAAATTATGAAGGGTTTGAATGCAATGTCACGTAGGCATAAAGATACCCGGTAGATTAGGTGTGTCATCAAACAGGTTTCTCGAATCGAAAACTATCTTATTCGAGCGAAACGTCAGAATATCAGTCAGAATATCAATTTTGACAAATGACATTGCATTTGATAGACGTCTGAGGTTTAGCGTGAGAAAAATTGGGCCAACGCATAGTCTCATAAGTTTTATTTATTTTTTCCAAAACTGATCTTGAAAAAATATTCCTTCCACTATAAAAACACACGTCCCTTTTCAAACCGCCATTGAATTGATACGTTCACGAAATATTTTTAACAGTTATATATGTTTACTATATCTATGACCTACCTATGTTTAGTAAACATAGATCACGATTTATTTATTGCTTGAAAATTTCAAGATCAGACGTCTCTTTGAATCAATTGACCCTACAGAACTCGAGAGCAACAAGGCTACGAACGAATTTGGGTTCAATACGCAAACAGTTCTTGAGGCAGTCATTTTCTTTGGTTATTATAGTAATATAATATTATAAATTGAGATAATGAAGGAAACATGATTGATATTTAAATTTCTAGAAATTTAAATATATAAACAAATCAAAATAAAACGTTACAAACTATTTGGTCCGAGAAACTATATCATAAATTCTCAAAGCAGAAATATAGCATCAATCTATCATACTATTACAGTTCTCGGAACTAAATAATATTGCAAAACTGAAAAGACATAACTAGGTAGCGTCACCTTAAGTTTCGTCACTAGCATCCTGTTAATAATAGCTTGTCTTAAACTATTAATCACTTTCGCGCAACGTTAAAATAAAGTGACATTTACGACACTTTTTTATAAACGAAATCGAGATCGTTGCGAAAAAATTCTCCTTTTAATCACCTGTGAAGTAAATTTATGAATACTTTTTGATTATGACAGTCGTTTAGTCACGAATACAAATGAAATTAGCGAAAGTCGCAATAAAATTAAAAAATACGAGCTTTTTTTTTTACATTTAATAAGTAGCTTCGGTTAATTGTATTTAACCTATCTAATCTTTTAATTCGTGCTCATTATTTGTTAAGTAATGTCTGTATTTTGTGCGTTTTAAAGTAGGTACCTAAACATACGAAGGTTACACCGTTTTGATGGTTACGGCCAACTGCGGCTGACGCTTTTACTGCTGGGCCGATTTGGATGAAATTGGGAACAAATATCGTTCCTTAACTGGACTAGCATGATAAGAGACTACATGTATTGTACACCCCGAAAAAAAACGGAACGCAAAATTATATGCCAATAACGGAAAATCACGCGCGCGAACTGCAGGCGGCCGGTAGTGGGGAATAAAATTCCCTCACTATGTCTTGGTCAATAAATTTTACTTTGAAGACATTTGTCAATCTGATTTAAACCTACAACCTGTACGATTTATGTTTAACCTCGACATCGGTCCAAACCGTTTAGTTAATTTTAACTTCGGAAGCAACCCTAAAAATACGTCGGCAAAAATATGAGAATGTCGGATGGAACCACGGTAGAGCGAGCTTATTAATTACAGCGCAACGCCATCTGGTTATTAGTTCCATCAGATAAGGATACCGAAGTAAGTGGGTGTAGCTGTTTCTAAGGAAGAGCTTTCGTAACCGCTACGGTGAGTGAAAACCTTCATAAGCGTGGATGAATACGAAATAGATACTATAGACCATATTGACTCCCAACGTGGTCCAGGTGGACCCCCAGGGGTCAACGATAGACTCGACATGGTCTACGATGGCATGACAAAAAAATGGGGGTTCCCAATTCGTAAGCGGCTCCACAAAAATTTATCTGATTTCGATAGTTATTTACTAAAATATTGGCTTGATTTCACCTATCAATGTATAGGCAGATAATGTTTAACGAAACTTAGTAACTGTTTCTTGTAAAAACTTTTATCGAAAACTGTTCATTCGTGGTAGGAACTCAGCCGCAAAGCAAATATCCATAGTTACATTGAATCTTCACAATATTTTTTTTCCACTGGGAATATAGTAAAAATGAAGCTGCAAGGGGTCCACCGGAACCAGCAAAATTTTGAAAGTGGTCTATGAGAAAAAAAGGTTGGGAACCTCTGCTATAGACATTTATTTATTTACTACATAAGCACACATAAACCAGTAGAAAACAAGCTAAAAGTACAGACAGTAAAAGAAAAAAGATACAAAGCGATATATCGATACTGGAGAAGTGGAGAAAGAACGAAATGGTATTTTAATTTGTACAAATTGAAAGTTACCTCCTTAGAACTGGAACGTGAAGAGCATTCTCGGACGAGTATTCGCCATAAGATTGTTAAAATTCGGTGAAGGTTTTTTGAGTTTTACTACTCTATCGATGAGTTTATCTATTGCAAGGATAAGGCCGAGATTTTATGTTGTTTTGGCAATTCGATAGCTTAATCGATAAAGAGCTTTTATGACGGAGCATGTCTAGTTTTTACTAACATTGCGCCGTATATAAATCTACCGAGAAAGTTGATTCAACTTCAAATAAGCTTATAATAAGTGTTTTTTCTTTCCGAGTATTGTGTGCCATCTACTTATATTTAGTTACTTACTAACATTTAAAATTATGTTCAATTTTTTTCGTTAGCGAACCTCACCAAAAAATAAAAGGTTTTAATTTAATTTTTTTTATTATTGTGTGTCCATTCGTTTGTAGCTAAAACCTAAAACTTTGCAGATTTTGTGAAAACGTTTGGGATAGACGGGAATTGAGCCCAGATCTCTCGTAAATACAGTCGCTGTGCATTACAAAAAAACTAAATGTTCTTTAACTTTTCCTTCTTTGCATGCATATGACTAAGAATATAAAATAAAAATAAATAAACAATGCGGACAATCCACACAGCACTATTTAGCCCCAAACTAAGCAGAGCTTGTACTATGGGAACCAGATAGATAAAAATTTTATTAGGTAAATATTCCATTCAACGACACCATCAAGCTCCAATTCCAAGAGGTGTAGTTTGTATAGGTACTGTGTATTTTCAAACTCGTGATTGAACGGCATGGCTGTTTCACAGTAGCCTCCTGCTGTGATGAAAACAAAGTGATGCTACGAACTACCAAACAATCACAAGGCGAATCGTATTTAATGGCCACTCGGCCTTGCGCCATTTCTCATTTTGCACCGTAGAAAAGATTTATGCTCAACACTGTTTTAATTACAATCAGTGTAAAAGTTTGACTAATAGTTTGTTAGTTTTGCGTAAATAAAATTTTACGATCGGCTGGAGCTTTCCTGGTGCAAGGATCTCCGTCAAATAAAAATGGTATTGATTTAATACCATAAACAAAATGAAGGCCAAGCTATCAATTTATGTGCTCCGATACACTATTCTTTGGCGTAAATAAAGTGGAGACGCGCGTGTGTATGGGTGTGTGCGCAATATTATAGCTTCACTTTAGACTCACCTATTACCAAACAATGTTTACAAGTTCTACCAAAAGCGCAGCTTCCGCACGTATTGATATGTATGTTTTTCATGACCTTGCCTAAATCATCTAAAATAGGTGCAAGAGCCTAATTGCTGACTCTACTAACTTACCAAAAGTCAATAATTTCGATCGTATCTTGTTTTATTATGTATGAGCGATAAACAATAATGGTAAAGACCTCCAAAACGCCAACAAGGTATCAATATAATTCCAAGATGGCACGAATTCCTTGCAGTTCCAGTAATGCAGTGTGTAGGCCCGCTCCTGTCTAGGTCATGCCCACATACCGCGTAGGATAAACGACTCCATTCTACTACTTTGAGGGACGCGACTTGTGCACGCGACTTTTGGGTTAATCTTACGAGGTAGCCCTCGATTATATACACGGGTTGAGAAAGCGAAAACTAGACGGCAGAAACAACGGTGGAAGATTTTGATTTTATATTATTGCAGTGATAGTGGAAAAAGACTTGGTAAGAAAGATTAGAAAGCATTTCTAAATCAGTGGAAGACATTATTTAAATGGATTATGTTGGCGACGAGGCAAATTTCTTTCATAAAAAAACGACCCAATGAAATGATTGAGAATACGATTGAAAACATGAAATTTAAATAACTGAGTATCAAATCAAGTCGGTATACGTCCAGGTAGGACGTTTCTTGTTTTCGATAACAGTGTCAATGCCCAAGAAGTTTCATTTTTAAAATCACCGCGACAAAAAATCGCGTCCGATTCACGCTCCCAGCCTAACTAGTTATTAAGCCGAGTTAGGCATTCACGCCATTTGTCTTTTCAGCTTATCTATTGAATAGGATTTATCTGGCACATGTTCAAGTATTGTATTTTGTATCGGAACCTGTATTGATGCGCTTGAGCCTTCATTAAAACAAGTGTAATGTTGTGGGATGTTCGTTTTAAGTGGTTGTATTTTATTTATACCTCATGGTTATATTGTGCATATAAAAACTTTGATAATAGTTGCTTTTATAACTTTTACGCTCTATTATAATCTAATATATGATGTAAGCTTGCTTTTATTTTTTACTAGCGATCTGCCCCAGCTTCGGGTGAAAAAATTACATCCATGCGAAGCCAGCGCGGGTCGCTAGTAAATAGCCTAACTAATATGTTACGCAAGGATAATGTCCAATAATAAATTGTAAAATTTATTTTTGTAAATTGAAAAATTGAAAAATTATTTTCAATTTTTCAATTTACAAAAATAAATTGAAAAATTGAAAATAATAATAATTTTTAATATAATAATTTTTCATATCAATAATTTTTGAAATCGGTCTTGTAGTGTTTGAGTTTATTCGTTACACACAAACCATTCCTCTTTATTATATAAGTCTAGATGAGTAAAAAGAAATAACAATTTACTTTCACAATAAAAAATAAATAATGTTAATTTATTTCTAATAAGTAACGATCAAGAAAGACAGATCAATTATAAATAGTTCAGATTAGCGAATGAAAATTATTAATGTAGGTAGAACTTTGATATTTATAACCCGTAAAACCTTGTTATAAGCCGCATTATAAATTAGCCCAATCTATAAGATACAAATCAAACTTCGCATTGCCAATCCTGTGGAAGTTAAAGCATTAGAATAAATTGCGAAAACACTCATTAGCCAAGGTTGTTATAATCTTTTGCGGAAATCGCGGCCGTGGATTCAAATCAAACTCAAATGTGATTGCCTTGATCTGATTACGCTTTAATTGTAGAATTACAAAAGTTAATTCATAGCGTATTAGCTAGTAAGCAAATTAATTAAAATTTTTATCCAGTAAGCACCAGTTTTACTAGTAGTAGAGCTCTTTGCGAAGAGCTCATGATGCCTCTAGTTGATGGAAGCAAGGTCGTGCATCGTAGGGCACGTTCCTGATATGCGTGACCTACGAGGCAATGCTTGGTTAAAGGCGATGGTTATCACTTAACATCAGGTGGGCTATTATAGGCTTGTTCTGTCAGCTGTATAAAAGAAATACATATAAGCTCTTGCTTGTTTTGTGTCAGTAAGGAAATGTACTTTTTCAAGATTCTTATCTACAAGTGTATTTCTTAACTACCAATTTTCAAAATCAAAGTCAAAGTCAAAGTCAATAGTTTTTTATTCAGTACGATGCAAGAATCACTTTGAAACGTCTTAAAGCTAGGTGAGTCTTAATATTAATATAGTAAATATTAATCACAGTAGATTATTCTCTTGCATTTTTGTTCCTATGATGATGTATAAATATATTAGTTTCCATTTTAAACCGCATAACATCGGTGACCTCTTCTAAAAGGCCACAACAGCGTGGTGACAATAAATCAGTCGTACGACAAAACATCGAATGTATAAATAACTATCGTAGAACATAAATATCATCTATCAAGCAACTAAGCTCTGTTTATTTTCAGTTTGATTCATTTTATACGTATTTCAAGGGAATAATGGCTCTATTGGATGTTGTTTGAGCTTGTTTTAAAAATATGCAGCTAATTCAAGACATTTCAAATCCATTACTGAAGATAAATAAATATTTTAGACAATCCACTCAACACTATCTAGCCCCAAATTATGCAGAGTTTGTACTATGGGAACCAGATAGCTGATATAGTACTTAAATATTTTGTTTTTGTAAATACATAGTAGATAATAAATATATAGTACGTACCTTACCTAGAAGTGATTCTTCTTCTTGAGCAAGAAAAAAGTTTAAAAAAAAAACATTTAGAAAGATTAAAAAACTAACCAACGTAACCAACTTTCATTCCAAAGTTATCTGTTTGTTTTTATGTATGAATTACATAAACAATACTTCCTTCTACTTCTTGATCTAAAACGGTGCGAAAAAAAGATTATTTTTCTTTATAACATAGAAAAATCTTTCAAGAATATGGTTTTGTTATTGGCCAGATATCTATTAATAACTCTCTTAGAATGAATTATGAATAAAAACTTATTTTGAGATTGCTATTTTTAATTTCTAAACAATCCGATAGAAATCATATGGTGGGTTAAATATAAATTCTAAAATTACCTCGCTTATAACACGAAACACTTGCTTGTTTTACAAATCCTTGTATCAGTACGGTTTAAACAGTATAAGAACTGACAGCAAACTTATACTATGTAGCTCATAAGTATGTTTGATCTCAAACGTGGCGGATCTGGCAGACGCTACTGTAGGTAAATATAGGTACGGCAAGCAAAAAAGTACCGGAAAACCTTGGTTAATTTAAAGCGTCTTATAAGTGAAAATAAATTGCTGCATCTGTCCGGGGTTGGTTTGCTTTCCGTTTTCGTATGATTAAATTGATTCCAATGATCCATCTCATGATGAGGAGATGATTGATAAGGTGGAAACTACAAAGTAATAAAATATATCTTCAAATTTGTGTCGTGGGTAGATAACGGTTCGTTCAGTACTGGTGCAAATAGGTTATGAATTGTATGAGAGTTCAGAGTTTGATTTACTATGAGCTTTACTTTTAGCACTGCGTTTCAATAGTCATTGTAAGGACACACCAAGTCGTCTGCGATGTGATAATAAAACGTCGAGGTTGTAATAATAAAAACACTATATAGAAATGGCCCGTTAGTACGCCCCTGAGGTACACCCTCTACTGGTGACGGAAGTAAGAATCGACAATACAGTGTTATATCATTACGTTAAATTCTGGTAGGTACTTACTCATATAACTGGCTACTAAATCCATCGGTAAAGTTCTATTTTAGAATAAAAATTCAGTGGACTGTATGTAAAGTCAGAGCGCGGATGAATATCATCAAGATATTATTTATTCATTGAATCTCGTTAAAAACGTACAGATTCAATGTTCTGACAGAAGCACAGCTGCCGATTCACATAAATTGTATCGATTAAAAATGAATTGCATTTTAATCGATTATATTATTATATCGCATTTGAAATGAATGTGCTTACGTACAGGTTTTTGATTGGCTGAAGCTCGTTGATGATAAATTGAACATACCTGTAACAAAAAAAAAAGATAAATTACGAGTTGGACCAAAGATATTTCTTATAACTAAATAGAAGATGAAATCATTGCGAAGAAAATTGTAGGCCTAAGGGCGCTTGTACACGCTAAGAAAATTTGCCGTTCCTGCGGCAGACAAGACAAATTCTTCGTGTAGACGACAAGAATTTTGTCTTTTCCACACACGAAAACGCAACAACGTTCGCCGCGTCGTGTCTTGCGCAGATAAGATTTTTTTCGTGCACCGCTGCGAGCAGTGTACACAGTTATTTTCTAGTTACGACACGAATTCTTGGGTAGACCCGGCGTTTTTTCTTAGCGTGTACAAGCGCCCTAAGTGGATAATATAATGACACAACTATGTAAATGGCAGAGTGCTTTTAAAATCCAATATGTCAAAAGATAACGACGTTTTCCGCACATACAAGAATATTTGACCTCAATTTTCGGCATATTTACAAAATGATAAACACGGGATGCGAACGCTCAATCGTTCCTTGAGCTTTCTGACTTGTTGACAGCCTTGTTTCGATGGCTATACCGAACTTCGAATCCAGTAAGCACGATTTGCCGAGCTTTGAAGCTTTAAGCACGTCTGGAAGCTCCAATACATTCCATTCGCGGTTTTAATTATTTTGGCAAATGAAGAGAAATGAAATGGAGTGTTATTTTTATCTGTTGTCCTCGAATGTCACAACATTCTTGTGAAGATGGACCGCGGAGTGTTTTCTGGATTAAGTGCAAAAGCTTGTTATGTAAAATCGTTTAGGTAGGTAGATATTACTCAAAAACGCGACACCGCGCCGCTGCTGGCTGGCTCGATTAAATGGAATAGAAAACGAGTTGTTCTGCCTATTTATATTATAGGTGGTTTGTATCTGCCTTTTTTGTGGTCCACCTTTTTTAGTTCACCTGGATGAACCAGATATTTAAAAAAAATAATTTAAAAACTGTTTTACAGCCAAAACTAAGTTCTTCTCAGGGTTTAAACTCGTTATAAATGCTTTCGGAATTTGTGAATTCCGAGATCAATTTGAAATAAACGAAACGTAAATCAAACTATTCAGAGAACCTATTCCCATGTTACCCACAGGACTTGTAATAGTTCAAACAAAGGTCAATTCTATACCCGAGATTGATGATATTACGAGTAAAATGGGTTTCTACCCAGATTCCAAGAAGGTAGGATCAGTGTACTTAGATTGAACCACAGAATAGGATTCCAAAGGGCGATGTACGTGCGCCCTTTCAGAGGTGAATTTTAAAACAATTACTGCTGGATGCTTTGAAACGTTACGGGACGGTTGACGTCACGCAGGGTAGTATGTAGATATCTACGTACTAGGTTCTAATAACTAAGCTGATGTGGTCATTATCCTTAGTTTTGAAGATATACCTATGTTATATCATTGTTGGTATTGTAGGTTTGTTATGTTCTCTGGCAATAGTAACTACACGCCTTCGGGATTATTTACTAGGAACGAGAATGTTCTTAACTATCGCTAGCCAAATCACAAGAAAGTTTTTTCACACACGTTCTTAATTAGTCATTCCTAGGACTTCCAACATTCGGGGTTTCAATAAGGTGACCGTCCACTAATCTATGTCAAGACAGCGACGATTACGCCGGCCGCAGTGGGACCAACTTGCTCTACTTCGCCCACTTCTCCGTACCACCACAGAGGATATAACAGTTATGCATCTATTGAAGTTTCCTTTTTATCACACCTACACTAATGATTCCACAGAAAAACATGCTGGGAGTACTATTAGCTGATGGAACAAGCATATGGCCCACCTGATGGCGGAACAAAGCATTACCTCGTAGGTCACACACGTCCGGAACGTGCCCTACGATGCACTGCCCTGCGTCCATCAACTTGAGGCTACAGATGTTTCGCCTCACGAGCCAGTACTGCTATGCTATACTGCTTCACGGCAGAAATAGGCATGGTGGTAGTACTTTCCCGGACGAGCCCTTCACAAGGAGCTCTACTACTACTAAACCACTACTAGATAGCAAACTCAAGTTCATCATATAAATTCCTACTAACTATTGATTTGGTCACAGTCCCCATGCCCAAGTTCAAAATTTTCACGTCAGCTGAAAATCATAAATGGCTATAACGCTTGGAATATTTAGACTATAAATATTAGAGGCAATAGTTTTAAATACCACTACTCCAGAGACTGAAAGCGCCACTTTGCACACAAACACCGACACAAACAGAACCCGTTAGCATGATGAGGCACATCTCTCTGATCTAACAGCTAGTAACATAGTGTAACAAAAGCCCAGTGGACCGTGGCATGACACCAATTATTTTTCAAACGTATGTAGGTTAAAGCTGAACAATAAAATGTCGGTGCACAATAAAGGAATAACGCCTGTGACGCATGCATTTTATGTCTTTATTATAAGATCTTAATGTTGCGGGTTTGCAAGGTTTTCTGGAGGAAAATGATTTAACACTATATGGCGTTGTATTTCTTTTGTTGAAATGTTCTTACAGCGTCCCGTGAATTAGTGCATGTGTTTAAAAAAATGCGGTGCGATTGACGCTGCATAAATTATCTCAAATAGCTTTTTAAGTCATAATTTCTAGAGAAATGTCTTGAAATGGGCAAATAATTTTAAATTTCTAACTAGGCTGCGTTCTTTAAAATCTTTTAGTGGGTATATTGTTTCCAATTTCATTTCTAATAAAGCATTTGATGAACTTATGTAACTAAATTTAATTTCAGCTTTTTATTTTTACAAACTGCGTCTGGTTGTGCTGTCTTGTGTTGCAACAGCAACTCTCTTTTATTTAGTGCCAGCGAAGAACAATAGGCCGCGGTGAGCTCACTTACAACTCAATCCGTTGAATGGATCAGTAGGTGCTATTTTATGGGCCATAAGCACGACCAATCGCATTGTAATGTGTTCGGTTACATAAGTTACTGTATCCGTTCTATGTTCCAATAATTCAATTACGTTTTTAATTGAACTCACGAACGCATTTCTTTTCTGAACATAGACGTTATCTATACCAACTTTTAAAGCTATACATCTTATGTTACTGTCAGTGCTCGTGTATCTGAGACAATGTTCTATGAAGTGTTTTGGAAGCATTGTTGGTTATTTTCATAACAGAATGATTCACGTTGCTCTACATTTCAGTTGCGAGGGTACTAACCGAAAATGTCCACCATTTGCCACGGTATGCATTTATTTTGGTAATTCAGTAATAATAGATCACCCACTAAACAAACAGACGTACGGGCCGCTTCTAAATTGCAGTAAAACAAAAGGTTAAGTTTTATGATGTACAACATACTCGCTGAACTGCCTGCCAGTAAATGATGACTCGTAAACTCCTCGGCCTGGAACTCTTTGTCTACTCTTCCTGGTTGTATTTGTAGCTCGTTAAAGGATTTGAACAAAAGCTTCGTAAGACAATGTGCGATTGTATAAATAAATTGAAAGACATAAAACCGGTATTTACTTTAGGTGAGAGCATCCATCATCGCCGAGCTGTTGTTCCTGATCTCTCTAATCTTTGGTGACAAAGATGGATTGATGGTGTTTGTCTCAATCAATTCAAGGTTTCGTTCCAATTTTCACAACGCTTCAACAATCAAACAAAGTTTTTGCTGCAAAATGTAATGTGAAGACTTTCTATAAGTACACCTATATTTGTAACAACAAAATTTTCTTTACGTACGTAAGAATTACCTAAAATAAAGTTTCTATACCTTAACAAAAACACTGTTTATGTATGTTTTTTAGCTAACCGAGATGAGCAAAGAATTGTGGAGACCGGTAAGAATGAGGTAAGCTAAACACAGAATTTACACCAAAAAAATACAACCAAAGTTAACTAGCTCAGTTCTAATACTACTGTTTCTTGTATTCAATCTCTTTCATGTTCTAATTCTGTCGAACACACCGGTGACCCGGCAGGGTCCTATGTATCCAAATACAAACAACTCCACTTGAAAGGATTCCTCAATTATTGAAATTATAATTTAATATAACAAAGACTATCCTTTAGTTCTTGGGTCATCATTATAATTCAATCTACAAAGGGTTATTGGTTTATGTAACCCAACGTACCAAACACAGTAACAGTAGTGCAAACCGCCTAAATAATGTATGTCCGTGCAAATATGGTAGGTATATCGCTGTAGAATAATTATAGGAACAAGTTTTTTGGGACACCGACCCGTAAACTGGTTTATCTAACAAACATACATCCTAAAAAGAGTTTAATTAAAAGCTTTATTTTTAGTTTAGTGAAAATGTTATGTGATTGATTTCTACTGGTTCAGCTAAACAAATAGTAACTAATTAATAAGAAATAGCACTAATAAAATGTAGGTTTATCGCTCGAGTATCCAGCTTTGGCATGTTCTTTGAAATCGTAAATATTCAGTTCCGCAAAAACTGTTTCATCCGAGTTTTGATCGTTCAGTTGAATACAGACATGCTTCATTTTCTTTATTAATTTGGACAGCTCGAAGTCTGTTTGGAGAAATTTTGCGAAATTAAAAGATGGCACAAAAATTGGAGCGCTCATTAGTCAGTACAAAGATCAAAAGCTCTCGGTTCCGATAGTTCTTTTTCCATGTCTTTTCATTCCAGTCTCCACCATCCACCATCAATGAGGTGGCCGCCATTGTAAGAAAATCCAAGATCAGGAATCGAACTCTCAACCTTAGGAACCGAAACATCTTCCAATTTTTGTGTCGACAATTATAAAACATCAATGATATGAGAGATTTTTTTTACAAAGGTGTCTCCATGTTTCTGGCTTGTTTACTAACAGATATTTCCGACCTAAAATTCGTTTTATTTCTGAACCTTTTCAGAATGAGGCATGTAAAAGTTATGAGCAATCCAATAAATTCGTCGTCAAAATTAAATGTTTTGTTGCCTTTTCTACATTCTAAAGTGATCACAACTTCGTGGACATTCAAAGTGACATTACAATAAGATTCCGAGAACAAGGGTAATGCAGTGTGTCTCGGGAATCGAGACGTGGAAAACGAAGAATTCGAAGCTTTCATCTTGCCAGCAGGAAATGTCTTATTTAAGACCAGTCACAGAAAAAAAGTCAATCGACAATCGGGGGCAGATTACAAGCGGAGTCAACAAAGAAACAATATTTTTTTATTATTGCCTCGACATTTATTTTTCGGATTATGACTACTTGTGAAAACATTAGGCGTTTAACTGGGTAAATTAACCGTGTAAATTTGGAAAACTTGCCTGAGTATTTGCCTAATTTGCGTATGGGATATCCCAATGCTAGCGATGATGCATAAATGTAACCTTATCACAGATTCATCTGTATGAATCAAATTTGCATCATATGGCTAATTATATTGTTAATTGATTCCTATTTCAGAGAACTATGTCACTAGCACAACATATTTCCTCTTAACTCGTACTTTCAGCAAAGTTTGTTTCTTTTTTCGTGAAAAATTACCACGACGTCCTTGATTAAACGCGTGATACTTATTCGTAACGTGAAATATGGGACGAGTCGCAAGAGATTCTTAGAAAATATTTCAGTTACGTGAAAACATCTAAGCTCCAATTAGCGGTTAAAGACACCGTACTATAATTAAAACTAGTATAAAATAAACAGAGGTTATTTTGGATGAGCGAATAGTGGGATTATTTATAGCTGGTGTTGCAAAATACATGCACGGAAAAAAAAATATGTTTTAAACCAAGAATATTTCCCTTGGTCAAGACATTGCGTGATTCATATATGGGGAAAACAATATATTCTTAAAATTAGTAAATATTTGTCTTGTTATTAATTCTCCTTCCAAGTATATATATTCACAAATTAAGACAATATCTGTTCTTGCAATAGAAAAGCAACGTTGTCTTTGCATAAGCAAACACATTTTTTTAAGTTAAGAATTCTAAATTCTCATATTTAATACCATTATGTCTTAAATATAGCATGTAATCATCGAATTTATTCTTGGTATTTATGAGGATATCTCATATCCTCCTTCATCTAGAATATATTTATTGGTCAAGAAATGATATTGTTTCTGATCAAGAATATATCTATTGGTCAAGAATTTCCGTGATTCATATATGGGGAAAACAATAAATGCTTGTATTGAAACAGAACTATTTTAAATACGAGTAAATAAATGTTTAAGTCAAGATATTTGTCTTCCTTCGAGTATTTGCATACTTGTGATTAAATAATAATTTTAAGTATAATGCTTTTCTCATTTGAACACTTTGTCCAATGGATCCCGGAGTTTTCTTACAAGAAAATAAGTTCTCCCTATGAAAAATAAATGATTTGTAAGAAGAATGGTATTTACTTATCTGTGTGCTACTGCATATTTCAGTGAAGCAGTTTAAATTCTTGCATCAATTAGTTCTATTTTCACACTGAGAATAATTTATCTTTAATGAAGAATGCCAACAATCTTAGTAACAGTTGCTGCTCTCCAGTTAAGAAGTTTTAGCTATTAGTTCAATAACATAAGTTATTCTCCGGAGATCAGGTTGTCTTAAATATAAAGTCTTAATGTTCTTAGTTCGATGATCATGCATTTTTAGTGAAGAAGTTTTATTTCTTAGTTTAATAATATTAAGAAATTTATACGGAGATCAGATTGTTTCGCAAGAATAATATGAATGTTTTTGGATCAATACTTATACTCATTTCAGTAAAGAAGTTTAGTTCTTAATTCAACAACAATAAGCAATTGATACGGAGATCCGATTGTCTCCAACCAATAATGTTAATATTGTTGATTTAAGAACGCCTACTTAACTGAAGAAATTTTAGTTCTTGATCTAACTCATTGCATGTTTCATTAGGAGATCAGATATCTCTTGGCCTAATAATAATGTATTTCACTAAAAGATATCTAAGTTCTTAGCTCAAAGCATAAAATGTTTCATACGAAGATCAGTTTGTTTCCAACTAATAATATCATTATTATCGATTTGAAACCCTCGTTCTTCAGTAAAGAAGTCTCAGTTCTTAATCTAATTCATTTCATGTTTCATACAGAGATCAGAAATCTCTTGGCTCAATAATAGTGTATTTCACTGTAAGAAATCTCACTTCTTGGTCCAACGCATGTCTTGTTTCATACGAAGATCAGATTGTCTCCAACGAATAATGTCATTATTATTGATTTTAAAACAGTGTTCTTCAGTAAAGAAGTTTTAGTTCTTGATCTAATTCATTTCATGTTTCATTCAGAGACCCGGAATCTCTTGGTTCAATAATAAATTATTTTACTATAAGAATTTTCAGTTCTTGAAACTTCTTCACTAAAATAACATTATTATTGAGGAGGTACCATTTGAAACATGAAATGAATAAGAAAAGCACTAAAACTCACTTACAGAATAACGAGCCTGCTGCACCTTCACATCTTCCAATCTGATCTCCGTGTGCCATTTCATGCCTGAAAATAGATATAAATAAGTTGGAAATACTCAAGGTAATAAAATAATAAAATAGATTTTTAATTATATGAAATATTTATTAAAAAATAAACATCTTAAAACAACAGTAGGTATTGATCATTTTATTTAAATATTTGTTAGGTATTCATTATAATTATTACCTAATAATGTTATGCAAGCTCAAGTAATTATAAATCAAGAAGGTGCTCAGTGCCTCTCACTCGCAGACTAATTTTTACATTGGCTCATAAAATCCACTTTCACTATAAATCTACTTCTCACGAGTGAAGCTATAGGTATGTACCTAGCTTCACTCGTGAGAAGTATAGATAAGCGCCGCAATTTAAGACTTGTTCCTTTGTTTGCCATCAGATTCTTAAAACTAGTAATATAACATAATATTTGTCTAATACAATAATTATCATTTTGTACTGTAGCCACAATACTAAACCTTCTGAATGTTTATCCTGCCCAGCTGGTTTTACTTAGTTACTACCATAATCACTAATTGATGTCCCGTCCATTTGCAGATTTAAATCAAAATTGAACTGATTCCCAGCATACCTACCTATACTCACCTGAGTATAGGTAGGTATGTAGAGGTTAACAATGGAGTTACTTCTAGAGAAATGGAATATGCCACAGGATATATTTACAAATTTCAACGGTAGGTGAATATTAATCTACTGAATTAATAATATTAAGTATATACCATGTTGTATACCTATTCCATGTTGTGCAAAGTATTAAATTATACATTAGTGTCATAAATTCATCTAAATACAATTTTAATGTGTTAATGAGCTTTAGGCTGCTAACAACCGGTATATTAAGAGTGAGTCGTGCGAAAATTTGAGATTTAAAAAAAAAAATCATAACTAAATAACTAAGTTACATTTTAAAAATCGCAAAAGGACTAATTGTAGACTATACATTTGAGATTAATTCGAATTTAAGTGTGTTAAAAAAATATACTATTTAACATGACATTCTATTTAACGCTAATGAAAATCGTATGTCAGCGTTAAATAGAATGTCATGTTAAATAGTATATTTATTTAACACACTTAAATTCGAATAAATCTCAAATGTATACTCTACAATTAGTCCTTTTGCGATTTTTAAAATGTCACTTAGTTATTTAGTTATTATTATTTTTTTTTTAATCTCAAATTTTCGCACGACCCGCTCTTAACTGTGGATCAAATAAAAGATATCAATGAAAATATACTGAAAGAACTGTGCCCAAAGATTGGACTAAGAATAGACGAGTATTTGGTAGCAACCTGCACAGTAAGTTTCCTACCTACCTATTGAATATTCTGTTTCTAATGATAATATTATTTTCATGATCACAATATGTTACACCATTAATCTCTTTATAACAAACACAATTATAAGCATCATCATCAATTTCAGTAATATTATTTAGTTTGAGTATTTTTCCAGTATGGAAACAATATTTAACTCTGTTAGAAATTACAGAAATATTAACATCTCAGATTTTCACTTTACACTTGATTGACTACTTCAGAACTTCAATCGAAGCTTACATGGAAAATTTAATTCAATTATTTAACTGCACATTAAAACCGAAACATCATTTTCATTATTTTATTTACACTTTTTTGAACACTTTGCTTGCTATGTAGAGCCTTTTCCTTCACTTCATCTATTTTCATTTGAATATCTCCAGGATTCTGCAAACAATAGCAAACATATAAAAATTGCAAAATTGATTAACATACCTACAAAGCACACGCGTTTAGTTCCAATATTATATATGGGCAAGCTTATGATCAAGTGAATATGTTTGTTCCCACTTATTTCCAAAAGGGCATAACGGATTTGGATGAAATTTGATATAAATAATAATAAATAAATATTTAAGACAATCCACACAACACTATCTGGCCCTAAATTAAGCAGAACTTGTACTATGGGAACCAGATAGCTGATATACTACTTACATACATTTTTTTTGTAAATACATACATAGAATACAATATTACATAACACCCAGACAGAACAGACATCTGTGTTTACCACTCAAATACCTATTTGTTCTTGGAGGGGATCGAGTGCAGAAGGCAGAGCTACTACCAACTGAGCTGAGAGGCCAGCCAAATATGAATGTAAGTTATACCCTGGTTAAACACAGGTTACTCTTTATCCAGGAAAAAACCAAGACATACCATTCAACGAAATAAAATAGTACCCCAATATATTTACCTCAACGTCAATTATGAAGTTCTCTACGCATTCTAATGTGGAAAATTTTCTTCGCTTGTTCAGTCTTCCTCTCGGGGGAATCAAGTAGGTCAACAGTTTTATTTGATCCTGGCATTTTTAGATCTGAAATGTATAAAACAGATGATTTATTTTAAAGTACCATGCGAGCGGATGCTAGTGACATAAATAATTTAAATAAGAATACTGAGTCATTTAGGACTCATAGTCAGATTCAGGTGATAAATTAATTTTCAAATTAATTTTAATTTTAATTTGTGAGAAGGGCGGTGATGGCCAAGGCCAAAACCACGAGGGTTAGGGAAAAGTCGTGAAAAGAGTCATGCCTTCAATTTATAAGAAAACAATAACTGCATATTTATTTTATTCAAAAATCTTTTACTTGTGACGGAAATGGTCCCGAACGATTTTTTCAAAAAATTACACCCTGTATTATTGAACCAATGGATTATGTTGCTGGTAAGATTCAATCTTTGCAAACAAAAGGTTTACTGAAAATGAATGGAAATAGCAAATTTTCACTTTGCCATTACCGCCCTTCTCAAAAAAAACACCCTGTATATGACACTTAATTTCATTTGTTTGGTTAACTTTTTATTTTTTACCTCATTTATAACCCCTAATCTGATTTAACTTAGATTGTTTATAATAATATGATTTGTCATAGGTATATTTATTATCCTGTGTAAGTATACTTATATGTATTTATAGAAACATGTAGCTATTTATTTATAGAATGTACAATTGTACATACTCAATGTATTTTATTTAAGTAGGTAAACATGATTGTATGTATCTATGTATTTATTATATTTATAGATAGATAGATAGATAACTCTTTATTGTTCACCACACAAAAGATACAGTACAGGACATAAAAAATTAACAATTAGGTAAAACAATGGGCGACCTTATCGCTGAGAGCGATCTCTTCCAGGCAACCTTTGCATGGAAAGAAATAACGAATTGAAAAGCGGTGTAGTTACATACGGAAATTTGAAAGAAGTAGTAGTTATTTATGTATGTATTATAGTCTATATAAATTTACTTAGGTATGTAAATGTCCATAATTTATATTCTTTACTATTTTTTCTTTGTGCACCCTAGCCAAACATCTTAATAAACGCTTCTCTCCATCCAAAGGTTGTCTGGAAGAGATCACTGTTCAGCGATAAGACCGCCTATTGTACATTGCTGTTTAGAATTATTGTTACTTGTTTTTCCATTGTTAATTTTAAGGTGGGCGATAAAGATTTTTATTCTACAAAGATACAATGTCAAGTTGCCTTGAAAATTTGATGAAACTGTTCGCTTCACTCACTCAATCAATTACCTATATATAATATATATTATAACATACATACACTGTACAAACATGTTTATCCTCGGCGGGGAGGGAACCCATGACCTATGCACAGAGTCCAATATTTGGGCACAGTTCTTTCAGGATATTGTCATTGATATCTTTTAATTGATCCACAGTTACATCATTTTCTAAAACAAAAATTCCCCTTATCACTAGACAAAATATTATTTATCTAAATGCGAAGGATATAATTAATATTCACCTACCGTTGAAATTTGTAATTATATCCTGTGGCATATTCCATTTCTCCATTAGAAGCAACTCCATAGTTAACCTCTACATATCGGTGAGTATAGGTATTATAGGTATGCTGGGAATCAGTTCAATTTTGATTTAAATCTGCAAATGGACGGGACATCAATAAGTGATTATGGTAATAACTAAGTAAAAAACAGCTGGGCAGGATAAACAGCACCTTTCAGCAGTTTTAGTATTGTGGCTACGGTACCTAGATTACAGTTACAAGAACCTCTGCTTATTAGGTAGAGATTACATATTTTCATCACCTCGGTTCCTCGGTTCAGTAATACAGAATGATTGTGAGATTGACAGGGATGTAAAGAGCAGGATAAACGCAGGATGGATGAAATGGCGACAGGTCACAGGAACAACGTGCGATCCGCGAATGCCCCTTAAACTAAAGGGGAAGATTTACAAGACGGTTATATGACCTGTCGTTTTGTATGGGTCTGAGTGTTGGGCCACCAAAGGGATTGTTGAAAGAAGAGTGCATGCAGGGGAAATGCGAATGTTGAGATGGATGTGTGGAGTGACTAGAATGGATAAGATAAGGAATGAGTATATTAGGGGCAGTTTGAAAGTGGCGCCAGTGACTGAAAAGATGAGAAGCAATAGGTTAGCATGGTACGGGCATGTTATGCGAAGGGAAGAATGTCATGTAACGAGAAGAGTGCTAAATATGAATGTGAATGGTTATAGAAGTAGAGGTAGGCCAAAGAAAAGATGGATGGATTGTGTGAAGGATGACATGAGTAAGAAAGGAGTGACTGTTGAAATGACGGCTAATAGAGGAGAGTGGAGAACGAAAACCTGTTGTGCCGACCCTACATAAAGTGGGACAAGGACAAGATAAGTTTTACATATTTTCATCACCCAGAGAGACATAACCTGAAAGGCAGTCCAGCAGCCTTACCGCCAGCCTTACAGCAGCTGCAGCAGCCTGCTACGTAGCAGAAGGCAGTGCCAGCGGCTGTGGTAGGTACCTAACCAGTGAATTTGAAAATTGAAGCGCAAAGCATTTTTTGAGTTTAATTCGTCCGGGCACCGCGAATGGTATACCGCCTCGCCTAATATAAGTAGTACCTACATAGAACACCTATCCCAATCAAACGATAAGTCCATACAATAAGCGGAAAGTTTCTCAACATGGCGCCGGCCGGTACTATGTCTGAGCGTGCGTCGGTCCGATAACAAAATGCAACAATTCTAAATACACTTACAACACAACACAATGTCAATTACCTAGGTACTTACTTATTATTCTCAATAACTCAAAAACTTACATGCCAGGCTCAAATCTCAGAATAAATGGAATGGAACTCAATAATCAATCACACACAATACATTATCACCACTCCGGCGCAAGCAAAGACAAGACTAAACAGAGTGTTGCCCGCTACAAAATGTTAGTTACCAAAAATAAGGCCGTATCTTTCACATTTCTCCACTATTTTTACTGACGTTGACTCACTACGAAATAATTATTATTCAATCGATAAGCTATAGACGGTGGAAAGGGTGATGAAAGGATTTTGTGCACCACGAGCCTTTTTGTGGTCTTTCATGCACTTATGCATTTTTTGTGCTAGTTAACCATACAAAGTTAGTGAGGTATATTCAGAGGTAAAGCCAAACAGTGAATCTGGATAGAAATACTTCCTCAAAGTAGATAAAACACAATGCGTGATGGACTACATAAGTTTTGACTGGCCTCTCAGCTCAGTTGGTAGTAGCTCTGCCTTCTGCGCCGTAGGTCGTGGGCTCGATCTCCACCGAGAACAAACATTTGTGTGGTGAACATCTATGTTTGTTCTCTGTCTGGGTGTATATATTGTATTCTAAGTATGTATTTACAATAAAAAGTATTTAAGTATTATATCAGCTATCTGGTTCGTTCACATATTACAAGCTCTGCTTAGTTTGGGGCTAGATAGAGCGGTGTGGATTGTCCACAATATTTATTTATTTATAAATAGGTACTTAACTTTTCAGAGCATTTGGATCGCATTACGCGATCTCAGTTCGGAGCGAACTACTGGTCTAGATGTTTTCGTTTTTTTGCTTCCGTGGTAAAGACCGATTAGTGATACATAGGGCTCCCGTGTATAGGATATATTTTATAAACACTCGGCAAGAGCCTAACCGAGTGAACGAATGCGTTTTCAATTATTTTCCCTACAACTTGGGAAAAACACTGCAACACCGGATCTATGCCTAAACGCGTAGCTATCTACATATAGTTTGTTTCGTTTCCTTGGTAAAACCAAGAAACGTGAATTTGGTCTAAAACACACCTTTGAATCATTGTTTAAATTCAAGAATGTTTTTGTTTTGGACTCAAGACATCTTTTCTTAAATATTTTTCAAGATTTCCATGCTAAAGTCAAGAAACGTCAATTTGGTGTGAAACACTCATTTGCATCATAGTTTTCATACAAAAAAATTATAGTTTAGGTTCCTACCTACTTAGGTGGGTAAACAAACTTAATTATTAATTTTATAAGCATTTGTCACACGGAAATAGATATGATTTTGGGGCATGATAAATTGATTCCTAATCGGAAAAAATAGGTGCAAATACTGGCATGACATTCAAGGCGTGTGCCATTTTTAGGGTTCCGTAGCCAAATGGCAAAAACGGAACCCTTATAGATTCGTCATGTCTGTCTGTCTGTCTGTCTGTCTGTCTGTCCGGCCGTGTCACAGCCATTTTTCTCTGAAACCATAAGAGCCTGACTGATGAAACTTCGTGAGTAGATGTATTCTGTGAACCGCAATAAGGTTTTTACACAAAAATAGAAAAAAAACTATAAATTTTGGGGGTCCCCATACTTGAAACTGAAACTCAAAATTTTTTTTTCATCGAACCCATACGTGTGGGGGTATCTATGGATTGGTCTTCAAAAATGATGTTGAGGTTTCTAACATCGTTTTTTTCTAAACTGAATAGGTAGTTAAAACTTAGCTCGACCAAATTGATATCGTCTATGGAGTATAATTTAAGGTTCATTTTGGGGTAACAAGGAAATAGCATAGTGTAAATCGTTTACAATTCTAGCTTGATTTTTCGGAGGCGGCTGGTAATTGGGTGGTGGCTGGATTTCGGTCATGTTACCCTATTCTAATGTATTAAAAGTATGTATTTACAAAAAAAATACATATAAGTATTATATCAGCTGTCTGGTTCCCATAGTACAAACTCAGCATAATTTGGGGCTAGGTAGTGTTGTGTGGAATGTCCTAAATATTTATTTGTTTATTTATTTTAATAGTACGTTCAACCAAACAATGAAAATCTTCAGCCTTATAATATTAGTATATGTATAGATTATATATTTTGTATATACTTACTTAGAATACAATACTTATGTAAGTATTCCTAAAAACATACCTTTAAAGGGTCGGCAACGCACTTGTGACGCCTCTGGTATTCAGGGCGTCCAATGGCTACGATAACCGCTTGCCATCAGGTGGACCATGTGCTTGTTTGCCTACTATCTTGTACAAAAAAATCTAGAACACCCATACAAAGAACAAAAATCTATGTTCACCACACAGGTATTTATACTACCAGCTGAACCGTGACGCCTGTCAAATCGTAGGGCACAGCAGTAAAAACTACTTACTGATGTATATGATGTAAAGACTTATTAATATCATCATCACCATCATCGGCCTCTAGAAGTTCACTGCTGGACATATACCCCTATCATCAGCCTCCCCTACACATTTCCAGGAAGAACAATTCTGAGCCCTTTCCATCCATTGGCTTTCCACGATTACGTCTTTTTTTTAAGTTTGTTTAACGTTCATATACGCCCGCGAGTCAACGTTTAAAATGTAGGTATCTCAACATGTTTTGAATCAGAAGCGTAAACTCTTGCTTTAAGAATATTATTGTTAAACGAATGTTAAACGCCATCTAGACGTTAACAGCAGAACTACATAATTATTTTGTTCAACAACTTATTTAATAAAAGCTTTCAATTTTCCCAGCTTGATTCATTTTACAATGAATTCACATACTTTTTAGTGTCATATTTATTTGTGTAATTCTTGCTTACCAAAACTTAACAAAGTAAAAAAATATTTTTTATTCAACTAATAAAATATTATGTATACCTACTTAGCTCCACTAAAACATTTTATCATTTTTATTGAAATAATAATTAAGTAGGTATGCCAGTTAACATAGACATTATAATTAATTGTAGAAGGAAATATTTTCTTGACTTAAAATTTTGGTTCTTCATCAATTATTTTAGAAGCGATATTCTTCAGTTAAGTAACATTGTACTCACAGCAAAGCTTTTAAATTTGTTTAACCAACAAAAAGAGGACTCAATGGCAGACCGTTATAATTCTCATTTGAAAAACAGTACGTAATCAAATCAAAATAGACAGATTTTTTATTGTAAAACAAATCTATCTTCAATTAAGTAAATATTTCTTTACATAAAATGTTTGTTCTTGGCTGATATTTGAATCCATATTCTTAGGTTAAGAGGCAATAGTTGTCACTTGAGAGCTTTTATAAGACAATTATTTTCTTGCTGTTAAATAGTAGATTCTAAAATTATATTATCTTTGTCGTATTTTGAATCAAAAGTGTAAAACTCTTGTCTAAACAATATTATTGTTGAAAGAATAAATAATAAATTCTTAATGCAATTTAATAAAATTCTTGTTTGGAGTTATAAGCAAAAAAATACTTTGTTTGTAAAATAACCAAATCATTAACTCTTGAGTAAAGAAAGTTTTAATTCTTCATGAAATAATAATGAAGAATTTCAGTTAACACAGACATTATTATTTGTAAAAGAACATCCATAGTCACCGAAGAAGATATTTTCTCGACTTAAAATGTTGGTTGTTTATCAATTTTAGAAACGATATTCTTCAGTTAAGAGACATTGCACTCACAGAAAAACTACTGAATTTGTCTAACCAAGTAAAAGAGGTCTCAATTGTAGACCGTTATAATTCTCATTTGAAAATCAGTATACGTATTCAAACCAAAAGAGACAGATTTTAAATTGTAAAACAAATCTATCTTCGATTAAGTAAATATTTCTTTACATAAAACGTTTGTTCTTAGCTGATATTTGAATTCATATTCTTAGGTTAAGAGGCAATAGTTGTCACTTGAGAGCTTTTATAAGACAATTATTTTCTTGCTGTTAAATAGTAGATTCTTAAAATATATTATCTTTGTCGTATTTTGAATCAAAAGTGTAAAACTCTTGTCTAAACAATATTATTGTTGAAAAAATAAATAATAAATTCTTAATGCAATTTTATAAAATTCTTGTTTGGGTTATAAGCAAAAAAATACTTTGTTTGTAAAAGGAACAAATCATTAATTCTTAAGTAAAGAAAGTTATAATTCTTCATGAAATAATAATAAAGTATTCTAGTTAACACAGATATAATTAATTGAAAAGAACATCCACATTCACCGAAGAAGATATTTTCTCGACTTAAAATTTTGGTTGTTTATCAATTTTAGAAACGATATTCTTCAGTTAAAAAACATTGCACTCACAGAAAAACTTCTGAATTTGTCCAACCAAGTAAAATAGGTCTCAATGGCAGACAGTTATAATTCTTAATTGAAGAACAGTAAGTATTCAAATCAATAAACATAGAGTTTTAATTGTTGAACAAATCATCTTCAATGGAGTAAATATTTCTTTACCTAAAATGTTTGTTCTTAGTTGATAGTTGAATCCATATTCTTAGGTTAAGAGGCAATATTTTGTCTTTCGAGAGTATTTATAAAACGAATATTTTCTTGATTTTAAATAGTAGACTTTATTTAAAATGAGTATTTTATGTATTTTGAATCAAAAGTATGAAAGTCTAGTTTCAATAATATAATTTTTGAAGGAATTCACACTTTTTCTTAAACCAATAATTTATTTTTATTCTTGGCCGTAATCTCTGAGCTTCTTAAGCTAAATCTTTATTTTTTCAGAGTAAGAATTCTTAATTGCTTTGTTCAAAATGAAAACGTTTTCTACAGTCAAGAGTAAATATCCTCTTGATCCAAAAAAATATTCTTGATGTAAAGAAATAAATGAAGAATAATATTATATATATTGAAGAATTCCATGTTATTTTATTCAAGATATTATTGTTACCTTAAGTAAATATATGCTTGAGATTAAACAATATACTTGAGAATAATTTTATTCTTGAATGAACACTTTGTCAGACCCCATTTTTTTCCGTGTGGCCGAGTTATGTCAGAGCGCGCGTTCGCGCTTGTTACTTGAAATTGTAACTGTCATCGGCGTGCGACGCACAGTGCACACGCACGCTATTTTCAAAAAAAGAAGAAAAAAATATTGCATGCATTCTATCACCACGTCATGCAGTGGTTTAAAAAATTAAAAAAAAAATTGCGTGGCAAGGAGTTTCAAAGTCTATGGATTTTACACTTGAATTTGAATTCCGATCATGCATATTTAAATTCGAGCAAAAAATTTAAGCTAGGTAGCGTTGGCATCGTATCTTAGACATCGTATATCTGTGCGTTGGTGTACTTAATTTGAAATTCGAAATACTTTCCGCAGAGTTTTTAAGTTTTTTTTATGTTTCAGTAAATAAAAGAAACACTTCTGTGAAAGCTTAACGGTCTATTTTTGGAATTATAAAACATAATGCCTCAGCGACGCTGATAAATGCCGACCGTGAATGTCAGAAATTGCACGGTAAATTCATTTCCACCTGGTTTTGTGGGTGAGCGGAGCGGGGTGCTCGTGGCCCACAGTCTATTTTTGGCCGAAACCCGTCAAATCTGTCGAGTACCGTTGGATATAAAAGTGATTCATATATAACGATATGTAACAGAAGTTTGACTGAAGAGTCCCATATTTGTATCTTTCACTTGTCACTTTCTACAGGCTTTCTACGAATGCTGCTACGAAATGCTACGTGCTCTACGCTTTGCTATAATAAAACAACTATACTGCGTAGCTGCTTGATAATGGATGGTGGAGGCCTATATCCAGCAGCATACTACTACAGCTGATGATAATAAATCAGACGAAGTTTTATTCTAAGGGCCTTCACACTACGACACTATGGTTACGCCCCAGCGGGTGATTTCGGCCGCTAAATTGGCTGTGCAACCAAGCGGACACTCAAAGAGAAATACCCTTTATACAGCTACATTTTGTTGGTAGCGCGACTAGTATCCTAATAAGATAGAGTCCTAATGGTAAGACAATTTTGTTCCCAACAGTACAAAATGAAGGCGGGGTGGCTAGCAACGGGGCTGCCTCCTAAAATGCCAAACAAACCCACGCGAAACATCATCATTACGAATCTAAGTAAATTGAGCTTTTCGTCCGTTAGACTTTAGGGTTGGTATAGCTTTATGTAAGGAGGATTAATTTCGATGTTGTGTACCCAGTAGGATTTGAATCGTACTGGTGCTTATATAACTTGGGGCAAAATGATTTCCAATGATGAAAATGAAAAATAATGACAGAATAGCTGGCCGGTCACAGAAAAAAAAAACAAAATAGGCGGGAAAGCGGTAATCCGATCTTCATTTGTTTTATCGAGTTGTAGAGTTTCGTTATATAATGTACTTTGTTTAAATTTCTTGTATTCGTAATGAAAAGCAGTGTTTATCTCGGGCTAAAGACTTAGTTACTTTCGCCACTTGGATGAAAATACACTATTATTATGTGGTTGTAGGTAACTGATTTAATAAACAAAAACAAAAAAGTCATGCTATTTCTTCTAGACTGTGATTCGATTTCGCTGGAAGAGGCAAAGTCACATCTATTGAGGACTTCGGCTACGTTTACACCATGATCCTTCAAAGTAGTCCTATTTGCATAAAACAAAGTATATAATTCTACGGAATATTATAGACTGAGTCTATTAATACAGGTACTGTACGAACAATTTATAATTATTAATACGGTTACCGTACGAACAATTTATAATTATTAATACGGGTACTGCGGGGTAAGGGGGGGGGGGCACCATTCTTGAAATTAAGTAGGTACAAAAAAAAAACCTAACAACCTACTGTTACTTTTGTGACTTAAGTCGGGGTGCCCCGAGTTTGAATAATATCC
This sequence comes from Thera britannica, assembly GCA_939531255.2. NCBI lineage: Eukaryota > Metazoa > Arthropoda > Insecta > Lepidoptera > Geometridae > Thera > Thera britannica. The sequence continues at coordinate 3,098,548 of OW618041.2, read as the reverse complement.
GTATGAATATACTCATTATAAAATTGAATAAATGTACGAATAAATATAATTTATTCATCCAGCACCCGTACAAATAGTCACTTCCAATATTTATAATGCTTTTGTATATGAAGATAGGTATTACGTATGTATCTATTCTTGGCTTGGGTAGGCCGTTATCATTGTTTAGATTTACGTTAAAGTTAGTGCACACTAAAATAGCGCATCCACTCAACGGAACATTAACTCTGCAGTATTCTTGATTTAGTTTCAAAGAGAATTAGATTTACAAAATTAGATTTAATTGTTGGTATATACGAATAATTGTATTAATGTTAATTTTATGAAATATACAAGGCTGGTCTGCGAATAACATATTATACTCGTAAAATTATGTTTTAACGGACCGTTAGGCGACTGATTAATAACTGTCCTGTATAATAATAACCTACTGATTAATAACTATAATTAAAAATTATAACCTAGCTCAGTTTGTAGTAGCTTTACTTTCAGCGTTGGAGAGCGTGGGATCGATCCCCACTGAGAGCAAATTTTTGTGTGGTGAACGCAGATGTTTGTTCTCTGTCTGGGTGTTATATTGTATTCTAAATATGTATTTCCAAAAGAAATGTCTGTAAGTACTATATCAGCTATCTGGTTCCCCTAATGCATTTTCTTTAAATAAATAATTAAGTAAAGTTTTGTTTTGAGCTTCAATTCAACAATACCTGTGTAATTTTAAATTGCACGCTACGATGTTATTCTGGCGGTACAAGCCATCTTAACGCAACCTTATCTAGAAAGGAGTCTTTTATATCCTAGAAAGTAATTTTGTGAATGTGTTTACTTTCGCTTACGCAATAAGCTTTTTAATAAGTTTATGGCTCTTAGACGCTAAGTCATAAACCTTTATATAGTGGAGTGGGGTAGTGGAGAAAATAAAAAGTATTGTTTACGCAAAAACATTTGATACTAACGAGAGTCGTTTGTTGTAATCGTATTAATTTCACGTTTATTTACCTACCCTCAACGCATGTGAGTGTTTTGAACACAAAGGTGTAAGTCGACGTACCTATACGACAAGTAAGGTCTTAAAAACTTTGAGAAACTAACTTCATGGCTAACTTATGAAACCGAGCGACTTAATGACCAAACTACTGAACCGATTTTTATGAAATTTCTATAGCACCAATCTCGAAGTAAACCATCCAGATAAAATCTTTTCAAATCAGCTCATAAATGAACAAGCTATGATGATTACAAACATGAAAAAATAACTAATTGAGAACCTCCTTTTTCTATTCAAGTCGGTTAATGTAATAAAATTTGTGATTCATATAATATATTTGGGAGATAATTCAAAAAGAACAGTTGTAATTCAACGTTTTACCGCATCATAAAGATTTCCTTACTTATAATTTGACCTGGTTACTGTATTTTTTGAAAACACATCAAAGCTGATGTAACTTCGCCACGTTTGCAAGGAGATTTATGCAATCCTTTATTGTGTACTTTACGTATTTATTTGAAATGGCATGAAAATTTAAAATAATTATGCCACGAGAAAACAAAGTATCCGAAAGAAGTCGTGTTGACCCAATTCGAGAAAGAATTTCTTTGATTTGTCTTAGATTATACCCCAAAATGATGACCGCCAGGAAATAACGTTCTTAATGGCATAAAAATAGGTATAAATAATAACTAAATATCATGGACAATCCACACAACACTAAATAGTCCCAAACCGTACTATGGGAACTGAAAGCTGATATATTACTTATTTTTTTTGTAAATACATACTTAGATATGTATTTACAGCCAGACGGAGAACAAACAATGTAACAAATAATCTTTGATAATGGCGACTACAATCTAAAAGCGAATAAATGTTTTTTTTCATATTGTTTTGTAGAAAAAACAATTAACAATTGCTCTAAATTCAATTGCCATTTAAAAACAAAAATGCTGTTTTTATGAAACAACGGGATATTTACCATGTAATAAATTTTTGTGAGATTTGACTTCCGATATTTCGGGACAGTTGGCGGCAAAAATTTAATCATGGTCAATATCCCGTTGTTTCATAAAAATTTCAAAAGTTAAGATGCTGTTTATTACCAAATCAATCGTTTATTTTGAAAGAGCCTTGAAGGCTTCGACAGTCAATAGATTGCTGCCGACCACGCGTTTTGGAAGCTTATTATGTATTGCGTAGTACCTTATGATACAATTGTATATTCATGATAGCGATAAGCTGATTTTGAATACTTTGTAGTGAATTAAGATCTGTTGCTACTGATAAAGTGGTTGTGTTGTGTGGGTCTGAGGCACCACCAAGCTAAGTTTGCACTTCGCATTTTTATAGTACAATATTTAAAAAAAAATGTGGACAATCCTCACAAAACTATCTGCTAGCCCCAAACTAATCGGACCTTGTAATATGGGAACCAGATAACTGATATATTAGGTACCTATATATATTTCTTAATACATACTAAGAATACAATATAATAGTTATATAGTTTAAAAGTCAATGGTGAAAACCAAAATATACCTACTAATAGGTTCTAAAAAAAGGTTCAATAATAAAGTTCAGTTACTCGTAGTAAAGTGTAGCATCTTAGCACACCTTAGGTACTAAGTAGGTAGATAGATATAGTTTTCAGTGAGAAACAATGTAATCTTGACCAAGATATTAGAGAATAAGCACCGACAAAACGTAGGGCGACATTGGTAAGATCGCGGAAAGCCGGTGGAGATTGAAAGGGGCAGAATTGTTCTTCTTGAAAATGTCGAGGAGTGGCCTATGTCCAGCAGTGGACTTCTTATGACTAAGGATTTATTCTACAATTCCGGATTTCTCATAACTATGACGTCATAAAACATGCCTCTAACAAAAATGCCATAAGCTAAAATGTTATCCTTGCCGTTACGAAAAACATTCAGTCAGTAAAGTTAAATAATACATTTGGTTCGTGATGCCAAAAACGCAGGGGAACAACCCCGTGTTGGGGGGTCAAAAACCCGTCAGTTATGCTTCAATATTAGAATAACTGAAGCCACAAATATTGTGACGGCTTCCGGGATGTTTTAATTTCAATTTTCCGTTTTGTTTTCCAATGTAATTAAATATCCACCAGTGATAAAAGCTGCTCATTAATTGGGCGACATATTCATTCCGCGAAATTATGGTCAATATTCACTTGAAAAGTTTGCTTGCATGGCCACGAAGCATTTTCGCCATTTTAGCGCAACATAAATACTGAGCCAGGGACCTAATTGACCATGTGAAACTTTGCCTAAGCACTTATTATTTGTATCTTTTTTTATGGTCAATAAACATATTTTTTTTCTTTCATTCTTTCTTTCAACATTTTACACAGAAATGTACAATTATTTATCAAGTTTCATGAATCTTGAAAGCTACTTCAATTGTAATTATTTTACCAAATTATCATCTACTCATACGAGTAACTTATTAGTGAACTAAGTAGGTAATGGGTTATTTTTCTTGTGTCGAAATTATAGTTAGTTTGTAAAAAAACCTCTCATCATCATGTTTGGTTAGTGTAGTGGCCGAGTTTTCGGTGCCCGGAAGATCATTGGTTGCAACTTGCAAGCCAACCAAGATATGCTAAAGCAGAGCCAGTTATGCGACTCACGAAGCTCACCTCTGTGGTTTAGTACTAGTAATCTAGCTTATTGTTAGTGTGAGTTATAGTTTTTGTTTCGCAAATAAATAAATTTTCTTTTATTCTTTCTTTCAATTGTGAAGCCGCGACCCGTGTTGCAGAACAAATTGCTTGTCTCATAGTGAATGGCCGGCTTTAGCTGAACAATGCACACGAGAAATGGAACACGTGTTTTAGTACTTTTCTGCTTTTCCCGTTTAGTCACCAAGTTAAAATTTAAATTGTGTTTAATTCTGACATTTATTTAGGGAAGACATAAGTGCTTCTTGGAAAACTCTAATGAAACGGTTTATCTGACGTTTGATAGATTTATTTAAATATTTACTGGCCTTTCAGCTCAGTTGGTAGTAGCTCTGCCTTCTTTGCCGTAGGTCGCGGGTTCGATCCCCACCGAGAAGAAATATTTGTGTGGTGAACAATGTCTGGGTGTTGTATATAAAGTTTAAGTATGTATTAAAAAAAATGTACCTAAGTAAGTATTGTATCAGCTATCTGGTTCCCAAAGTACAAGCTCTGCTTAATTTGGGGCTATATTCATAGGTTTTAATTAAAACGTCGACGATAGATGATAGAAAATAACAATTTAAAGCTTTCTTTACCACTCTAAGCAGGCAGACACAAGTGCAGTGAAAAAAATCAAAAAAGTAAAAAAATACCTAAGTTAAAACCAAGTTTTTTTGTACCCGATTGCTTGTGTAATGTAAACTTAACATTACTTTGTACAGTAAAGACAACAAGACAATTTTCTTCCTTTTTTCACCGAAAAATTCCAACACACTTTGGAATTTCTCTGGGATTTCCACAATGTAAAAATTTCACCAAGTGAATTTTCCGCTAGTCATAGAAAAACATTAATGAATATGCTTTCCGTTTAAATTAACACCAAATTGAGTAGGTATCTACGCAATTCATTCAAGAATTTGTCTGGGATTTACACATGTAAAAATTTTACTGATATTTGTTTAGGCGTGGCTTACAAGCAATTTAAAATTTTAGTACAGCAATAAAATTGTTTATGTCAAAACTTTTTTTCAGATTTTTAGCTCCAATGAGACGATTTTGATGTTACATTATTTTCTTCTATATCTTTTGGTAGATCTGACTGTGCATTTATTTAGACTAGAATGTCTTCATATTTTCTTGATGAATTTTATTATCACACTAACGCATGATCCCCAAAACCTTAATAATTACCTACAAACCAACGATCCAACGCTTTAGGTTGTGCGTTGTCCTGATTACTCAAGACAAATATTCTTCTATAACCTACTCGTATTAGATGATTGAATGTTTGTGATAAAATCCGAAGCTTGTAAACTTGGAAACAGGCAGCTATAAGGTGGGTCTACGCTAGAAGAGCCAAGCGCAAGCTGAGCACAAGCCGAGCTCAAACTGAGCACAGGCCGAGCCGCTCGCTCTACTCGTGGTGTCAAGTGTGGACGTACAACGAGCCTAAAGCAATAACTGTTCTCGAAGAGCACTATGCAAATCCGTGTTCGTCAAAAAAACGATGGTAAGTGGAGCACAGTCGAACACGAACCAAACGCTCGAAGCGCGCTCGTTCGATGTTGTGAGACGTCCACGCTAAATGAATTTGTGCTCCGCTCATGCTCGGTTCTTCTAGCGTAGACCTTTACGTGCACCTTCCATTTCCATAATGAAGTATTAATAACCTAGGCGTTGCTAGACTGAGCTAAATATAAACTCGCTTGATAATAACCGTATAGGGCTGCGTTGCTAATGGAATTGTTGAACAGTATTGCAGGCTACGGGATTATTTATGGTAACAGGTATACCTATGCTATTCTTTCCCCGTTGAAGAAGGAGCTAATGAAGATGCCCAATATATCTGTTGGATGACAAACTCTGCTAAGTAGGTAGACTTTTATTTTAGTTTCTACAATGAGTATAATTATAATTGAAGGTTTTTCAGGTTGAACGGTTGATATTTTGGATCTATTCGTTTGATTTTTACCTGACAAAAGACTAACTGTGTTTAAAATAATTAAAAAAAAACAAAATGTCAAGTTTTCTCTAGGTTAGGTAAAATGTGTGAAGATATATTTTTTTATAATTTGTTAATCTAGTTTAGGTTATCAGAGAAGCCCAATTAGCGGTTCCCACCAACAATGGCGAGTGTTATATAGATACGCGCAAACAAACAAACTAATAGGTATATTTTATTGGAGAAAATGCAGTACCTGACAGTTTTACAAAGCCGAAAAAAGAGTGTAATTAACTGTCGCAGCTACTTTACCGAGGCATAAAACCTTATGTTGAAATCTTAAAAATCACATAAACAGTGAAACGATAATTATCGCGACATTCATTGGACTAAAAAGCTTTTTTATGTCATTGCGCCGACAAAATGTCTCAATAATTGAGTTGAATGAATCATAATTTAATTAACCTACTGAAAAATGTTTCGACTCAAAATCATCATCATGAGTTGTCATTGTCACATATGAATACGACAATGTGGTGCCATTTTAAAATACGTAAGGCAAACCTACGTCAGGACAGAAATACGACAAGTGAAATTTAAAAAGAAGCTGACTTCATGGCCAAAGCGCTTCATGCTGAACCAATTTTAATGAAACTATGGGATCAATTTAAAAGTACAACCTTATCGATAAAAAAATATTTTTTCAAATCGGCTTTTAAATGACGAAGCTATGGATAACAAACATAAAAAAATAGAACCGAATTGAGAACCTCTTCCTTTTTATTAGAAGTCGGTTATAGTGGGCTATATCATGCCAGGCGCATAATAAGTCAAGTTTTGAACAAAATAAATCACGTAATAAGAACAATATTTTGAAGTTCAATCGTCATGTTCCTCGAAACTGTCTACGTCTAAAACTGAAACAAACAGTTTCATTGCGCACTGAAGTACCAACAAATATTAGTACAAAAGCCAGAAACAATCTAGTTAGTTGCGAACGTCATCAGTGCCTGTGACGTCAGACCCCCCCTTCCCTTCCATTGTGAGAGCCGCATCGCTTGGGAACCGTAACATTGTATAACTAGCAGTTTGTCGTCATAGACACAAAGCAGCCAACACGCTTTTGCTTACGCAAAGTAGAGAGAGTATGATGACGTATTACTAAGAGAACCAGTGTCGCCAAACTCATACACGTAAAAACAAATACACATAGAAATAAAAGTTATGATTGGTCGAAAAGAAACGTTAAAAAGGACCTAAAACCAAAAAAATAATTTAATTGATAATAAACCTTAACGCTATCGTAACATGGTTCTAAACTTAATAAAATAAACAGTGCTAAAATGAAATTCTACTTACCACGAGATGGCAGATTTCATTCAGTATTTTTTTCTTTTAGTCTCTATTTAGTTGTAATATGATTGATAATACAATGGCTGTTACTTGATTGACAACAAAACAAAGCTACTTGACGCTAGATGGCGTTATAGAAAACACAATTCTGTTAGTCAAACATTCTGTTAGTCTTTATCCACAAGTTATAAGATTCATAATACAATGGCTATTACTTGACATAGCCACTCACTTAGTGATGTGCCAAGGTGGATACAAGACAAATGTATCGACATCGATGATTACCTACCTACTTCTTATCGTGTCACTGGTTTTTTCGAACCAAGTGAGATGAAAGGATTTTAAGTGCGCCCCAAAGAGGCTCCTTTCGTGCACTTATTTAACACATATTTTCGAACTTTTTAAGTTCTATGGCATGCCCGGTTTCCTCACGATGTTTTTCTTCACCGTTTAAGAGCACTGGCATAGTGTAAATTAATTTTTGGGCAGTAAACCTCATTGGTTGGACTGGGTTTAAGCCCACGACCTAAGGATCAGAAGGCGAAGCCGCTACCACTAGCCCACCAGCGCTCTCACCTACCTACTGATGTATAACGATCGGTAGCACGTCAGGTTATATTTATGGTGGTCGAAATAAAAAGCTTTTCTTATCTATCTTTCTTTATTTACCCAATCAAATGTTTACAACTCGTAAAATTGTATACTTAACTGTTTCAAATATTGTTTCTTTTTCTTCTTGTGTTTTCTTTTTCCTGTTGCATCGATACATTTATTTTGAATATCGGAAAACTGAAACCAGAATTATTATGTTATTTCTTCAAAATATTTCTGTAATTTTCATCTTACCCAGCCACTGTGGGCTATAAGAATAAGAAAAGAATCAGAATAATACATAAGGAATAAAATCATCAATAAAGCAAAAAAAAAGTCAGCTCCCTAAACCTAACTATTTATATGATCAGAACTAATAAAGTATTCGATAGCACATTCATCACTTTATTGGGGTACCAGCCCTAATTGAGTAGCGAAAGTTGAGATTTATAGAAACGCGACCTTAACGAATATCATTCACAGTCTATTTTTGTTTGATGGTTTTGCATTCTAAATAAAACCAATTTAAGCAATAAAATAATACTAACCTGTGATACGATATGCCCCCTTTTGTTAAATTATTGGTTCGGCTATCGTTTTAGCACTGCAAAACAGCACAATACGGCATTTTTATATTTTTTCATGTTTTTCTCAGTTACGTTTCTTCTGACAGACTTCAAACACGACTAAACAAAGGAGGGCTTGAAGTCTGCTGTACTGCGCGTACTTGGAGCGTGAGAAGGTCGTCTACATGCTATTTCCATTACTTCTTTATTTCGTGGTCATAGAGTTTTGCTATCTGGTGTCGGCGATATAATTTTCATAAATTTAGTAAATTAGTGAACAAAAAAAATCGAATTAAAATTTGTTCTGGAGAAGGATTGGTGGAAAGACGCCAAAGATCGTGATAGTTGGAAGATTTTGGGGGAGACCTTTGCCTAGCAGTGGGATTGTCCCAAAGCAGGTTAAAATAGAGAACAATAATTCTGTAAGGACAAAAGTATGTTTTTAAATTCTTGGTTTCTGGATAAAATACCTAAATTATTTTCAGTGGTATTTATCTGGGGTTAGATCATTATAACAGTTCCAGGACCGAAACTGATTTTATTAAACTTTTGAACTATCGAACTAGCTAACGAAATAAGGTTAGATCGAGTTATGATTGAGTGGTCCGAAACTCATATCCACAGAAATAGATCGCCCAGCACTTTCCTACAACTTATAGTCATAACATAACTAAGTTTGTCGATGCTTTTAGGTTTCTAAATTTATCCTACAAGAGTAGGACAATAGACATTGTTGTGTCATTGATCTTTACTCGTGTTGAAAAACCTTTCAGAGTTCAGACGAAAAAGTATCTCTTTTCAACCAAATCAAATTTATAGATACAGTTCTCGGAAGTAATTCTTACAGAATCACCGGTTCACCGCAGACTGACAACCAAAATGGGCCGACGATAATATTATTTTCGCGTAAAACAAAATCATGGCGCAGTAAATAAAGTAATTTAAGACAATGCTTTTATTTTTAGCTTGAAACGTCCATCAACGCCGCAGGAATTGCGAAAATACAAAGCATAGCTCCCCATTAAAACATCGTAACTCTATTATTAGGAGGCTAAGGTTGAAGATCTGTAGATTTTCCTGGAATTAGGTCCATTCGTCCCGCAGCGTGAATGGATCACAATAAAACACTTATCAAAGAAAACATGACAACATGTTAGGATATGGTATTTGTTTGGGGCAATCTGATCTTCAAAGTGATTCATTGTGATCAAACTTTAGTGAACAAATGCATTAAGACTTTGATTTCTGTTTGGGTAAGTTTGATCATGCTTGGAAATGTACAGCCAACAATGCATCACCACATAGTAAGCTATTATTTCTATATGTCGTGATGATTATCCTGACTATATTTCTTTTGAAACGTCCACCACGTTTAAAAAAAACAATTATGTTTTTTAATATTTTTATGTAGGTTTCTCTACGCATGTATGCCATGGTCGATGTAAAAACTAAACATATATGTACCAATAATTGTGTATGGCACGTGCGAGGGACCAATCCCTTTTACACCCTCATGGGCTCCTCATATAAATTACTTCGGGTATTCGGTAATCAAACCATTTGGAATCAATTTGTTTGTCTCCGCCCAACCCTTTTACCGCGACCCGTTGACCAGCGACCATTCATCGCCGTGAAAAGTAGGCTGATGGAAAAATACCCCAGGGTAGGCTTCGCAGGCCTGTCATAGAAACTGGGTGACACGAAAACCCTTGTTTTGATGGCATGATTTGGGTTTTTTGGAGCGAGCATGACATATTGTGTGCAGGAGTACGTTATATTATAGGGTTGCTCTTAACAAACTGAATTTGTGTGATTTATCATGATTTTCCACCATTTTCTTGTTCTTCATAGTATCTTTGGATTTGTGAGCACCAATCATACCTTTATTATAAAAAAATTGGTCGAAATGAGTAGCCATGCGCACATCTAGATTGCCTGCGAGGGCAATCAGTGTATCGCACTGTCAAAGTTTGCGGCAGTATGTGCGGATGTATGCAAAACCCTATGATAAAACTGATCGCCATCGTAGATTGCCTGGGTATGTGCAAGGTTTCAGTGTAATACTATTTTACAAAACTGTTCTACACGTTCAACGCTCATAAATACTTATTAAAACTGATATGATACGATTTCTTATGACATCGAAGCAGGAAGCAGAAACACTCATAGAACCCACAGAAAAACTACCCACCGGATGGTCCCAATCCAGTTAAGAATTAATAAATGCTTGCCGCTATTTATTAGATAACAGTATTAATCATTCGAGAAATTGAATAATACTTCGGAGTATTTCGGATAAATGCCTCGTAAATGGACTGTTGACAGAAATGTGTCGTGCCCAAGAGGAGGAAGTTAATGAGTGAAGTGGAATTCGACCCAGATGTGGTACGACGCTTGGGACGTGGAAGCACTCTGCAATTTGGCATGATAGCTAGCTTGATATGGTGGCATTTTGTTGTTGTAAGACCAACTGTTGGGGAAACACGTGTTAAATTGTTTAAAAACAGAAGATTGTGGATTAGTAGCTATGGCTAACATTTTATGTGAGTATAGCAGTTGCCAACCGAAATATCCCACACTCAATAATAATGTTCCTTATCGACAAGATATTTAGTTGCTGCTTGCTTGATATAAACAATCAACTCTATATGGCCCGGTTTCACGGATAACTAATCGCTCAATTAATATTTGTCATTTTGTTTTATTGATTTTATAGTGTTTTCGCACTAAGAGTTATTAGTTGAGTGTGTGTAGGATCCGATGACGCAGCGGTCAGCACAGCCTCGTACCAAGGGGAAGGCAGTGGGTTCAAATCCCGCTCGGCTCTTAACTTTTGGAACATTATACAAATCTTTGTAATATTTCAAAGTTGTTTAACTCGTTACTAGCAAAATATGACCTAACTCTTGATTCCCGAAAGACTTCTGCTAACTCTGCCTGCAAAATCCTAATCCTTAGTCTAATCCTATGACCCGCAAGACTTCCGAGCTGAGTTCTTAGAATCAATAGTACACAACAGACGAAACTATTGAATAACTCCTCAGGAATTTAGTCCACTTTTTCTAATTGTCATAATAGGCCATTGGAACTGTTAATCGTAATTGGGGCGTGCAAGAAGCAGCTGCTTCTGTCGATCTTCGTAACATATCAATTACGTAAAGGGTAGATATTTCTAGGCGGCATTTATTAGTAGGGGAGGGGGGCCTAAGGTGGGCACCGGGCCTAAAGCAGGCACCCTTCATTAAAGCTCAAATTTCTAAACCTAATTCGGCGCGACTGCATGGCAACATGCCCCCCCGTCATGCTCCTTCCGCGGCAGTCACCCAGTCCGCCAGCACCCGACGAGCACACGCGTTGCGTCGCGGAAAAATAAAACAGTGCTTTTTGAAAAAAATATCACGGTAAGTTGATTGTGTTTTCATTATCTGTGTGTCAGTTGTCTTAATATCAGAATGTAGGTAGTGTTTTGTATGTATCTGGAAGTGTTTTGGTTATTTTTTCTCGTCTCTTTCTAGTTCGTTAGAGGTTAGAATTTGGTTATAAGAAAAAATCGTTGAAAAGGGCAAAGTGAACCGGGCATAGTGGGCATGCCCACTTTGCCCATTGCTCTTTGCTCCGCTCTGAATCAAAAAGGTTTATCAGGCATTTGTATTTTTTGTTGTAGATGGTAAACAAGTTTATAAGAAAAACCTCACAAGCGGCTTGGGATGAGACGTCAAAGAGCCCATAAAGACGTCAAAAAACTGAAAAAATATGGTATTCCAAGGTCTACACTCCAAAGACACCTTCAATCAGGATCTGCCAAAAAGAAACTAGGACAGCACACTACAGTCTTCACCCCTGAGCAAGAAGAATTAAGAGTATTTACCTAATTAAAAAGTTCCTGCCTTAAATTTTATGAAAAACGTTACCAAATTATTAAATAAATATAGATTAGACGAAAATCAGACAAATTCTGATTTTCGACACGTTTATAAATAAACGATGAATAGAACATATTACCCTCTTTTATTTTTAGCTTTGTTTAAGATTATAATAGAAAATACTAGATATATTTTCATGCTTTATGCAAACACTATTTACATGCCCGTTTTGCCCAAAGCATGTGCCCACTTTAGGCTTACTGTTTGGGCAAAGTGGTCATCAGTAAGGGGTTCGTTTTAACTGTACTCGCATTTTCATTTTAAGAGTTTTTTACAATTTGACCAAGCAATATTAAAGCTTATAAAATACAGCCCAAGCTACAATAAAATATTAACAGTAAATCTTTTTTTAACGTTTTATAACTTTAATTTTTACTAAAGGTGCCTGCTTTAGGCCCCCCTCCCCTATTATGCTCTAATTCACAGCTCAGTCATAAAGAATGTTGGGAATCAGAAATATTGGGCCTTCGGACCAGCTGTTTGGAAGCTGAAATCAGTTTTGTGGTTGTCATTTGCCATGTTATCGTTTCTAGCGTTTCTATTATTTTTTGTTCAGATTATAGATCTTCTTCTTCGTCGTGTCGATGGTTCCCATGATATTTTGTCCGTATAATTATGTGTTTTTCCCGGAAATGGGCCATATACATAGCGTTTAAAATAGATTATAGTTAGGATTTTTATTATATTTGTTGATTATATTTATATATTTGTTTATTATAGTGATATTTGTTTTAGGAGAGTAGAAGTAGACCAAAGAAAACATGATTGAACTGTGTGAAAGATAACATGAATAAGAGAGAAGAGAAAGCAGAGATGACGGCTGACAAGAGAATGGAGGAGGAAGACATGTTGTGCCCCTCATAAAGTTGGGATAAAGGCAGGAAGAAAAAGAGTTACATTTCATTCTTCTCTTTCAAGAGAGAGTTGGCAAAGAATTCGGATCGGAAGTCTTAATGTTTGAATGTCTTATTTTTATTTATATATTATTAAAATTAGCTCGTTACCTATTTATGTATTACGTATAACTTAAACTAAATTACAAGGCAATGTTGAGCCACAGAAAAGAGGGGGGAGGGGGGGGGAGGGGTGGGGGGGCTGGGTGTGTGGAGAGGGGATAGGGGTCTAATACAGGTTTAACAACTTAAAAGAAGAGATCCCAACACTATATTTGTTTTTTTAAAGACATTTTAGTTTTGTACAATAGAGATCATTATTATTTATCTTTATATATTCTAAAAGTAAAAAGAAACAAAGACTAATTAAAAGACTCATTGGGTGCCGGAGGACGGAAGGCGACGTCGGCGTGGCCGCCCAAAAAGACGATGGCGAGACGATCTGGAAGCTCTGGAGAAGGATTGGTGGGAATCGCCAAAGATCGTGATAGTTGGAAGATTTTGGGGGAGACTTTTGCCCAGCAGTGGGACAGTGCAGGTTAAAAAAAAAAAACTAAAATGTTTTTTATCTTCGGTCATTGTTGCAATTGGAGTCAGCCGGGGAATCATATCGAAAATCCAAGAATCAATCTTTAATGCCGAACGCACTCTACGCTCGCCACTTTGGATTCATGAGCTTCTCAGATGATAACCACATTTTATTATTCGCTGAAATCAAGCGGCTGAATTGCGTTTAAGTGATGCCTATCAATAAACCACGGGTTAATCCCAGCTCTTTAACCTACTTAAAAAAGGAGGAGGTTCTCAATTCGGTTTTGCATTGACGTCTGGTATCTCATCATCATCATCAACCTTCTGTGCGGTATCTATCTTTCCAGTTATGCTAAAGCATAACTCTGGAAGACTATATTTTCAGATTAGTCCCACAGGAATTTCCCACAGGGTTTTAAAATTTTTTATTTTTTTATTTTCAAACTTTGATAAACCTGTAGTATATTTTCATATTTTTATAGAATTGATTTCTTTAAGAAATGAATAAGATTTGATATTGTCTTCATGGTTGCGGTCATCGGTCACCACGGGTTCGAATATAATAGGTATCTACTTTGTATATTATGTTACTTTCACCAAATCTCGTTTCAGGAAACACAGAATAGACCCCGGAATCAAGGAGTTATAAATAGTCCAAGAGCTACCACCGAAGGGTATTACATAATACATCACTGAATGTGGGGCAGCCGCATTTCGCGAGCCTGATTCGGGATTAAGTGATCTCTCAGACACGTAATAGTTTCTGGGCCGACACAAAGATTAGTGGACCAAATAGTTTAACAACAAACGTCGCTGTCGGCAGTAAATTAATAAACAAGATAAACATATTGTTTCATCTGACACTTATCGCCAAGGCTGAACGATTTTTCACGAGTGAATCGTTTTGGGGACATCAATATTAAACACTAGTATTTATACAACGTGTATCAAAATATGTGTACTATCCCGAAGGGGGGTGAATTTCCACCCCTCGGCGAACAACTTTTGTTCAACGACTTTTCGAACTTCGATTGGTATCTCTGAAAAAAACTGCAACGAAGTTTCAACATGAACAGCTGACTTTATACAAAGTGACAACCCTAAACTCAGCTACAGAGGTAGTAGGTAGTAGTAGTAGACCTACAGAGGTAGTAGGTCAAGGGGTCAAGGGGTTACAAGGATAGGGTTGTCAATTTATTTAGGCATTATGAAATTAAATATTTTTGTATGGGAAACTGAAAATAGGAATTTTTAATTTTCTCCCCCCCACAACTGATCACCATTGTGGTCTGAAACCCCCCACCTTCGCATAGTACACATATTTAGATACACCTTGTATACATTTTCTAGATAACCCAATTAATATCAATATTGACTGCCGTCTCAAGTCAGTTGTTACAAGCTCTGCTTAGTTTGGAGCTGGGTAGTGTTGTGTGAATTGTCCACAATATTTATTTATTTATTTATTTATTTCTCTCTGGGTGTAATATATTATTGTAGTAAGTTTACAAAAAAAAAATATTTTTAGATTTTTGATTCTCATAGTACGAGCTCTGTTTAATTTGGCTAGAAAGTGTTGCGTGGATTGCACAATTTTTTTATATAACTTTTATTTTTGTAAATTTTATTATACATATTATATGTGTATTTTTACATAAATCGATTGAACACTTATTTGTAGGCACAATCAGCTGGCCTAATATTTTGAGCTGCATTTAAAAGCATTCTTCCCGAATGCGACCGAACGAAAACATAACCTACAAGAAGTTATTCTTGTTCTATTCTTGTTTGTTGTAGAAACATCGGCGTATTGTTACCGGGTTCGTTACCTCGGCATTGGCATTCACGTGGTAGTACTTCTACAATGTTTCGCTTAAAGAACCACAGTTAGGAAAAGTTAGTCAATATCATTTGATTCACGAGTGAATCGTTTTGGGGACATCAATATTAAACGCTAGTATACGAGTAGGTAATCTACATTTTTTATATAACCCAATAGATATCAATATCAAATTTATCGTTCCATTCAATATACACTTGAGCAATATTAGAAAAGTAATGTCAATAGCGTGATCAATTCTGCATTAAAGCTTTGCGCACATCTAAGTGTCTTGCGATGGCGATCAGTGAAACGCTGTCAAATATTGACATCCTTATTTGACAGCGTTTCACTGATCGCATACCTAGATGTGCGCAGGCCTTTATTTAAGTAGGATATTTGTCTAATCATTGCTTTTTGGGTGATATTTTCAATCTGTTGTTCACTATAATAATTCACATTTGATGTTTTACAGGTACAAATAAATATGACTGTATTTGTGTACTAAAAAGCTCTTTGTTACTTGCAATCAAAGTATTTGGGACATTTGACTCACGCTTCTCTGCAAAAAAAAAGTGAAGATAAATACTCAAAACCAATATCTAGAACCGTATAGAAATGACATGTTAAAATTGCCATAAATTGACGCATCTCTGGAATACCTACATGGACGAATCTTCTACGAGTACAAATTTTTACTTAGGTATATACACATGTCTATAAGGTGACTCATCTAAAAGTTCATCAAAATATGTGTCAAGTGCCCGAAAGGAGCCTTTTTGAGGTACACTTAAAATCCTTTCACCACACTTGGTTCGAAAGAACCATTGACACTATAAGAGAGAGAGAGAGAGAGAGAGAGAGAGAGAGAAGAGAGAGAGAGATCTAAAAGTCGCATTAACATTTTAGCAAATACAAACTGATATCAGTACTGATTTTCGTAATAAAGAGATGGGCGAGCTATGATTATCACATACAGGTACCATATTTTCCATATTCATTATTTGCAAAAGCTTTTGGGTACCATACACCGTTTGTTGCTGCCGGCGCCTGCGGCAATCTTCTGTTATGGCGCGATCACCGCACACGTCGATTACGCAAATTGGAGAAAATGCCGCCCTAAAATTAAGTATCGACCGCCGACACTGTCAAAATGACTTGTCACAGAGAGTGCGAGGTTTCCGTGCTCAAGTAGAGGTGAGCTACAGAATTGAGTTGAGACTTCCTTAGTTAGACTCAAGTAGTACAAGAAGTTACAAAAAATATCCGCACGTACATAATTATACGAACGTATTCCAAGGGCTGATTTGTAAAATAAGATGGTCTCAGCCCTAAAAGGCATAGTTTAAACATTTAGCAAAGTGCTTCTCTACAAGCGCTGCCTGAAGTTTTTCCTTGCTCTGCCCGCGGCCATAGGAAGTGATTATTGTTTATTTTTATAATTGGCGTGACAGGAAGTCTCTCGGTCACCACTCGCTGCAAATTAAATCAGAAGACGATCATGAAGGGAACGCCGACAGGTTATTGAGTAGTCTGTCTGCGAGTGATGTATGGTATATCGGTTTACGTCAGAGAACTGCGAAGGTTTCTGATTACATTTCTTTTGGAATTGAGATGGAAAGATTTGAACTGAAGCCTTGAGCAGCGCAGTTTATTTCCAGCCTTTAAAAGAATGAGCTGAGCTTGTATGATCTCTATGTTGAAATTGTAGACTCATTATCTCTGTTGTCTCGTGACGGAGGCCAATGCCACAAAACCAGGCACAAATACATGACCTTAGCGAAAATAACCATCGCTTTTATGTTACAATTGTTGGGCATTGTGCACCTGTCCTGAAATAACATGTTCGAAATAGCATCGGCGTTATTTTAGCAAGTGTTAAGAATTTGTTGTTCAATTGGGGAACGAAACAAACATAACTCCAGTACAAAAGCTTGGGTAACATTTTGTTGCAGAAGATTATTGTTTATTTGAAAGTAACTTTATAAAAAGCAAAGAAGGTTTAAAAATAGACGAAGAAAACGCTTTTGTTCCGATGATTCACGAGCTAAACATGGTTATAAATGAACCAGTAAGGAAACCAGTTGATCCCTAGCGCTCCCAATGCGGCTATTTATAACAAATGGCCTTGGCGATCTGCATCGCAACTTTTATTGGCTATGTTATGGTTCCTTACGAAAGGCGACCGTATTGTGATGCAAAGGTGTGGATGTTTAAAGTGTTGAAGCTCTAAACTTTGCTAGTGCAGGTGCTTTAACCTCGCCTCATATCGATGCTATTCACGTTTACATTTCTGTAATCTCTGTTATATTCTTGGATTGTAATACTAAAGTCGCCATGACGTCTTACTATACCATTACCTTACGTCTACAAGACCATTTATCTCTCCCTTGAATTGGTTTGTCGCAACAAAAATGCCTAGTAACGGGCACGTAATTGGCTATTCCATCCATCTTGCTGCTGACGAGGGTTAACGACAAAATCTCTGGATTCAGTAAGGTCTTTGACCCCTAAGCCGGATAGGTATACTTTGCTCGACAGGTAGACGTTTATAATAAAATTGAAAACCGATAGCAACGGGTAACGAACCCTACACGTGATCGGAGCCTCACAGAAGTGATTCTATTTCCGAACGAAGATCAACTTGCGTCACAGGGCTTTACTTCCGTGCAAATCTTTGAACTGTTTTCTTTATTAATGCATTGTTATGAAGGGATTATGTTTATCTTGCTCAAAAAAAAATTGTATCTACCATACGGAAGCAACAGTCAAAATAATCTGAAATACAGTTTAAGAACGGGACTTGAAAAATTTCAGCTTGATCACGTCATGTCACTACCATCATGTACCTAATCATTGCTGGCTGAAATGTAGTTCATCTTCTTGGCATAAACCAAGGGCCTGTCAAAACAGCAACCCTATCCATAAAACTAATAATCTGCGAAAGCATAATCTGTTTTGGGATGCGGGCAGAGCGTTCCGCAGGCTTAGCAAAGAATGGAAACAGGCAAATAGTGACCATAAATTATTGGAACAGCTGATGGCCTCAACAACGTGCGGATTAATCAATTTACAAAACAACTCGATCGTAGAGCTCAGCACAGAATGCAAATAGGCAAATATAGATCACAACATTTTTGAACAAGAATGAACAATATAAAAGTAATAGTCGAGTCGACGAGGAAAGAACCCTCATTGAAGTGGTTGAGAACAGAAGAGGAAAGATGATTTCTTGTACGACATGAAAGCTTTATCAGAAATATCACTGAAGGATAGGTAGAAGGAAAGAGAGGAAAAGGAAGACCAATAATAAGATACATGAGCCAAATAAAAGCAAAGATCGCCGTCATGTCGTTTATGGAAGTCAAGGAGGTTGCCTTCAAAAGAAAAAGGTACCTGGAAAAAATGCATAGGTACCTACATTACGCGGACACATAAGAAGAAGAAGAAGAATTACGTACAAATTGGATAACAGGAAAACACATCGATTCAAAATGGAAAGTGCATGTTTTGAGAATTTTGTGGCGAGACGTTTCTAAAGGGCAAAGTTTTAATTACTAGAAAAACATATTGTTCCTTTATGTGCTTATTTTTTTTAAACATCATGATTGCAAATTATTCTGCGGGCAGTAATTCTACCTTTCTCAAGCCTACTCACGCTGGTCCAAGCCAAGTCCATCGATCACTGATCGCGTGCCCCCATCCATTACCTGACCAGTCGCGGAAACCTGTTCCAACATTGCTACAACCAGTTTGTGTGATTGTTTTAGATTATTGATCGATTTTAGTGTGAAATGTGATAATAATACCTACCAATTACAATAACATTTGGCATGGTAACAACTTCCTAATCTTTTTTTCCACTAGTTACATTTTAATTTTATGGAAAATGCCGTGTAGCTTAGATATACATTATTATTATGGGACTCAGCTATTAATAGTTCTTTATTTATCTTTTGACATTATAAAATGTTCTTAGACTAGTCACATAAAGTTAAAATACAATAAAGTAACAGGTAAATTAAATTACATGTCCAACTTAAAAATATACAGCTTGAACATATACCTAGTCGGATTTTTAATTAGACGATACCGACTGATAGTAGCTAATGTCACTTTGTAAAATAATGTTGCCATATTTAAAGTAATAGTGCTGCGTTCAGTTCTCGTTCAATCAGATGAATGAACAATGAGTGAATAGTTAATCATTTCAAACTATATTACTAACTATAAGCCCTTCATCGCTATTGTTAGGCGAATCTCTTCTAGTTTCTTCTTCTAATGATTTAATTTTATGATTTTAAGATCGTTATTCCTATTAGATATTTTTATCTACAAGCTGACCATAACTTTAAAGCTATCAGGCTCTCAAAATAGACCGCAATAAATAAAGTTGTAAGTGTAATCTCGCATGCCCAAAGTTAACTTTACGACTGCGATAGCATCTGATATAAACATGCAAGTGCCAGGTGAAAACGGATTTACAAGCTATTTGCTGACAATCGTGCTAAGCCTACTGTCAAAAACGTTAAATTTTGAAAAATGTGTTCCTAGAAGTTACTTAAATAATGTAGTGTTAACCGGTTTTGGGAATAGGACATCCCTAATCGGACCAATCAACGAGACACATTCATTAGGGTTGAAAAAAGAAAAAGATGACCACTTGCGTGGTTGTAATTGTTTGCCGTGTAGTAAAGTAAAACAGAGTTGTAGCTATAGTCAATGGAGGTTTTCGCCGTAACAGTAGTCTTAACTAGTAGGTATTGTAGTTTATACTAGAATTTATCACTCGAATCAATTATCCTGCCCATCGAGAAAAAAACAGTGGCCTTTCGGTAACTTTTGGCGAAGTTTGTCGAGCTTTGCCAAAGAGGCGTCGATATCGGTGACGGTGTCTCGAGCTCATTGGCTTTTTCCCACTTCAAATAATACTCACCAACAAAGTCCACCTTAAGAAGTTTTACTTCAAAAAAACCTAAAGCGACATTGAAATAAGCGTTAGTAGAAATGAAAAAGCTTCAAATGGTCGTATAATAAATAGTTATAAATTAACCCATCGTAGATTTTATTATATCAGGAGGAATCTTAAAAATCAGCCGCGCAGTTATCAAATATAAGAGCAGCCCATTAATTTAATGAAAAACACTTGAGCATAGGCCAAAACTTTGCAATGAAAATAATATACATTGATGGATACTGATTTGTTTCATAATTCATTGACATGGAAAACGCCTTGGGTGGTTTTAGCATCTTATCGATCAAAACTGAATATAGTGCTGCTAGAGATAAGGTTGATTTTCGCAGTTGATATTAATTAAAGAACCTTCGTGCGTGACCTTGGCTGAAATCTGTTTCCATAATAACTCGCCCAGAATGGTTTAGGAACATTTTTATTAGCTGCCGATAATGATCAAAGTATTTTACGAAGTAAGTTTTAGATTGCCTTATTTATTTGCCTTTTTAACAATAAACATAATCGAAAGCTTCATCAATTGAATACCCAGAAACAGTGAATTAAAAAAAAATCAGATCTCTTACCCACTTAAGACTTAACACTGGATATACTCAAGTGTCTATACCTACTTAAGGATATCGTAAGGGTAGAAACGGGTAGTCCAAGTATTTGGATTCTTTCTTTCTTATCGTGTCACTGATTCTTTCGAACCAAGTGTGGTGAAAGGATTTTAAGTATTTGGATTGGCAGATACCCACTCATATTTGACAGCGTTTCACTGATCACCATAGCCATCGCGCTAGATGTGCGCAGGCTTTTAGGCTTCAAGCATAACCGCTGTTATATTACTAGCAACATTTTCCTTACAAAATTGAATACATTCATATTTTTCTTCTCGATTTGAGAGCACTGCGCATTGAATTTTTACGTAGGAATATCAGAGAAAGCTGAAATTTATCATCTGCTTTAGCTTCTTGGCGCAATTGCAAAGAGCTTTTTTACATTTTTATTGGTTTCAAATGAGATCACAAAACGAGTTGATTTGTGAATTAATCTAGCATTTTTTTACCACTTACTAATACTACCTTATCTACTTGTTCTATAAAATCCATTTCGTCTAGAAATTGAGCTTTATACGAAAGCCTGTATTATTTTCAAATCAAATCAAATATTTTTTTACAATTATGTGTTGTGTGTGAATCTATATTTGCTTATATTTAAGATCAAAAATGTATATACCATGCTTCAAGCAAATACATTTTTTCATTTCAAATTAGTTCACAAGGATCATATTATTATACAAATAACAATGACATAAAAAGCATTTTCGTACCAAACAAAAGCTCCTAGACAATTCTTAAATAAAATTTAATCATACTAGATGTACTCAGTTTTCTTTCAGTTCTCCAAAGCAAGCGAGGCATGCCCACAATAATTTCATTCAACCGTTCTCTTTCATAAAGCTTGCAATTTTCCTGCCCCCATTCAGCTGTGACGTACGTAAATGCCACAGAGTCATAGCAGTTCCTTTTGTAAAATAGGTCAAGAGCCCAGCTGCCGGTCCTGCCTCCATGTCATGGACCCCATAACCTCGGAAGAGTACCTCCACCGCCCCGCAGCTATTACTTACTGAAGATGATTGACAAAAGCTCTGCATCGCAACATGATGTATGACTTGTGAACTTGTATGTTTTTAGGGTTCCGTAGCCAAATGGCAAAAACGGAACCCTTATAGATTCGTCATGTCTGTCTGTCTGTCTGTCTGTCTGTCTGTCTGTCTGTCCGGCCGTGTCACAGCCATTTTTCTCCGAAACCATAAAAGCTAGACTGATGAAACTTGGTGAGTAGATGTATTCTGTGAACCGCATTAAGGTTTTTACACAAAAATAGAAAAAAACCTATAAATTTTGGGGGTCCCCATACTTGAAACTGAAACTCAAAAATTTTTTTTTCATCGAACCCATACGTGTGGGGTATCTATGAATAGGTCTTCAAAAATTATGTTGAGGTTTCTAATATCGTTTTTTTCTAAACTGAATAGTTTGCGCGAGAGACACTTCCAAAGTAGAAAAAAGTTGGTCCCCCCCCTCTAACTTCTAAAATAAGAGAATGATAAATCCAAAAAAAATATATGTTGTACATTACTATGTAAACTTTCAACGATATTTGGTTTGAACGAGATCTAGTCAGTAGTTTTTTTTTATACGTCATAAATCGTAAACCGCAATTTACCTTTCGACGAACTACAATAGTACATTGTTACCTGAGTGTTGAAAGTCACGTTTTTTGAGTCCCGAGACGGGTTTGGCGCCAGAGCGTAAGCGAGGGCGCCAATGGAGCTTGAGGGACTTAAAAGACTTTCACCCGAGGTAAACACTGTGCTTTTCATTACGAATACAAGGAAAGTAAAAATAAAAACATGAAAGAAAAATTAGTGAAAATGAAGATTGAATTGCCGCCTTCCTGGTTTTTTTTTTCTTTTTCTCTGGCGGGCCTTCGGCTACGGCTCGCCAGCATTATTCAGCCATTGTTTTCATTCTCATAATTTAAAAAATGGTAAATTGTTTGCTCAAATCTATGTTATTTTAAAAAAATAGTTGAAGCTTTATATTAATCAAGTCATTTAGAAGATTTATTATTTATTTAATACTATCTTTATGTTATTTAAATTTAAATTTTACATTGCGCTCAAATTAGACTTTTTAAACTTCTTACCGTTGTAATGGGTTTCCAACCTACTTGCTGAATAAAAAGTTGGAATTTGGTTCAACGACCTCTTTGCAGTCAGAAAGACTTTAGAAAGTTGGAACATGGTTGAATAAAATAGAACTTGTTTTTTTTATAATTTGACAGCTGTCAGTAGAAAGCGATTCTCCCTAGGGCTGAAAGTTTTACTTTCAATTAGGCCCCTCAGGCAACTTCAGACCTACTTTCAGAGTATGAGTAATGAAAAAACCTTTATATTATGTTAATTGATGCTACGGAACCCTTCATGGGCGAGTCCGACTCGCACTTGGCTGCTTTTTTATTATATAAATAATGTGGATAATCCACAACACTTTCTCAAGCGCCAAATTAAACTGAGCTTGTAGATAACTGATATAACATATTAAAAAAAAAACATGCTTAGAATA
This sequence comes from Thera britannica, assembly GCA_939531255.2. Classification (NCBI taxonomy): domain Eukaryota; kingdom Metazoa; phylum Arthropoda; class Insecta; order Lepidoptera; family Geometridae; genus Thera; species Thera britannica. The sequence goes on along the minus strand of OW618041.2, from coordinate 3,075,168 downwards.
CAACATAACACCCAGCAGAGAACAAACATTTGTGTTTACCACGCAAGTATTTGTTCTCGATGGGGATCGAACCCACGACCAGAAGGCAGATCTATCAGCAACTGAGCTAAATGAGCGAGTGACTGCAAACTTATAGTCAGTAAAAGCAACAAAAAAAAACCCGTAGCTGCGTTTCTAAAAATTGTACTCGTCATGTTAAAAAATAAATTATAGTTTAAAAAACTAAAAAAAAAACGCCTTTATAACTAATTGAACTAAAAAGTTAAAAATAAAACTGTAATAATCAATTGAAAAATTTATATAAACAAAAAGCGTGGGGTGCTTTTTATAATAACTTCAGATATAATAAACTATTGATAAAATATTTACAACAATCAAAATCAAGCCCCCCACGCTTTTTGTACAGTAATATAAATTTTTCAATTGATTATTACAGTTTTATTTTTAACTTTTTAGTTCAATTAGTTATAAAAGCGTTTTTTTTTTAGTTTTTTACACTATAATTTATTTTTTACTTTTTAGTATTTTTTTTTTTTTCATTTTTTTTTAATATTATAAATTATTTCTTCATATTATTGCATTGTTATCGACCTTTGACAGGTGTGCAAAGTTTGAATCAAATCTGATCGTTCAAAGTAGGTTTTTTTTTTTTTTTTTTTCATTTTTTTTATTTTTTTTTTCATATTATTGCGTTGTCATCGACTTTTGACAGGTGTGCAAAGTTTGAATCAAATCTGATCGTTCAAAGTAGGACAAAATCGAGCTCAAAGGGGTCGGTTACATACATACATACAGGTGAAGCTTATAAAAGCGTTATAATAATGACCTCTGAAAAAATGGGACATTCCCAACACAATAAAGAGTGAATTAATGTATAAGTCAGCTATTGCAACATAGCCGAAACCGTGAAAATAATTAAAATAAGGTAATATAATAGAACCAGATAGCTGATATAATACTTGAATACATTTTTTTTTTTTTTTTGTAAATACATACTTAGAATACAATATAACACCCAGACAGAGAACAAACATTTATGTTCACCACACAAATATTTGTTCTCGGGGGGGATCGAACCCACGACCTACGGCGCAGAAGGCAGAGCTACTACCAACTGAGCTAGAGGCCAGTCAAAGAGTAACTTACGTAAAGAGGACAGTTTAAGAGTATACTTATTTAAGAGTAACGCTTTTGTCGGCGTAATTTGTATTTATATTTGTATTTATTGTTTTACTTTAATTATAACGGCTAACACCAATTACAATAATTAAAGACATAATAGACAGACAGAAACATGAAAATAAATAAAGTATAAGTAAACAATTTTGGTCAAATTAAATACAATGTCAATAGTAAAAGTAGTAAAAAATATTAAACAAAATGTGTAATGTATGCATTTCTCTCCATCAGGTAATTCTTTTGAGGGCAACCTCCTTGACCTCCTTATATGACATGACAGCGATCTTTCTATCCATAAATCCATCTAAACTTTCACGTTTATGATATTAGTGGCATGGGATACTTTATGTTTACCAAATTTATCAGTTATTATTTCGTTCATCCTCCCCTAAATAATGGTAGCTGCCCTCATTCATACCATGACGTAGCCTCGCATGTAGGTCAAGGGCCCAGCTTCCGTCATAGTCCTGTTCAGAGCGTGTCAGGGACCTGGTAACCTTTGGAGCACGTCACGTCTACCCTACTCACCTAGATACGGAAGGCTGTATTCCCGATGCATCCTTCTTAATCCTACGTACCTCTTTTTATTGCTACAAATATGTCTTGTTGCCTAGATAAGGCATGTTTGCGTTGAACTTGCTCTTAGACTCCCTAAGAGAAAAACTTTTGCTTTTGTATTATTGCCTACGACTCACTAAGTGGAGTGGCACCACACTGGAACTTTTCTGCTATTATTATTGTTTTTATTTTGTAAAAGGATCATACAAATACACGGTGGGAACCAAACCGTATAGTTTGTTGCCTGTTCTTCTAGGCTTGGGCGCGTGGAACTGGTACCTAGACTCACCTAGTTTTAAGACATTTCAAAGTGATTCTTGGGATCATCACCATCATCAGCCTGAAGAAGTCCACTGCTGGACATAGGCCTCCCCTACACATTTACAGGAAGAACGATTCTGAGCCCTTTCCATCCACCGACTTCCCGCGATCTTAACAATGTCGTCGGTCCTTCTGGTGGGTCCTTGGGATACTACTGAATAACTATATTTGACTTTGACTTTTCAAAGTGATCTTTTTGATTTAAGTTTGGATGCAAAGTTTTTTAGTGCGTGTGATTTTTTTATCCAACCTTATCAAAATAAACTCAGCAGTTAAAGCTACAGTTTCTATAAGTATACTACTTTACGTTACGTTGGTAACTAGATCTTTGTTGAAGTCTTGAAGCATATTTACATGATAATAAGAGGATAAGAGCTCGCAAGGTGGCATTTTTACGATCTCTAATGGACTGAATCCAGCTTGACCTTTGAACCTACCCTTAAAAATTTTTTTTTGAGCGCGGAATACAGATTTAGAAGTATTTCGGTTTATTATTTGCACCGAAGTTATATTTTCTTGAAATACTACGTTTTATCTAAAACGTCACCGTAAATGTAGCCAATTAATATAAAATCCTGTATTTCCCATTTATCTAGATATATATTTGAAAGTTTTAAGGCTACTGACGATACGTCCATTAGGCCGCGGATGACGTCCATTTGGCCTGGACGCATGGATTTCAATCCAGACACTGTGGAAATCCAGAGCTGGTTTCCACAGTGTCATACGAATTCCTTAGTCGGTTTTCCCGAAATCCGAATACACTGGGAAATATCTGAGTACAAGCCAAGTCAATTTATTTTTTAATGCTGGAATGTAAGAAATTTTTATTTTATTATAGATCGACTAAGAACTAAAAAAGCTCTCTAGAGTGTTTCTGGGAAGTTTAGGATAAATATAGGAAAGTGCAATTGTGAAAAGGTGAATGTTTCTTTTACTTAGATTTTGTTTGCGTAACCGTGCTTTCCTGAAGGAAAAGTTCACAAAAAAAATAATTTAAAACAAATTAACAAAGTTTTTATGGAAAAATTACGTACTTAGTTCATAATAGGCAGTACGGGCAGTACGATTTGACGGACTAAGCAGTTACATTAATTTTAATGTAAAATTAGCTTAATTTATGACTTTTCCTTAGAGAAACAGAAAAGACAAAGAATATAATTCAAGCACATGACGACAAACAATATAATTAGTTAGGATTGTTTGATAGCAAATCAAGCTGTAAATCATTGTGATACGACATCTTTCACCAAAGGTCAGGTGCTAAGAATATCTCACTTTGCGATTTATGCTGAATTTTGAGAGTGTGAGTGACGTGTACGTGATTTTCTTGAATGGGCGGTGCGTAGTGCGTCGGCGCGGACTAAGAATTATGAGCGAGGAAATCAATTTATAACTTCATGAGACAAATTTCAGGATACAACTTATGAGTGCAGTGCAGTTTCACAGGTATTTGTATTTAGTATGCATAAACTAAACAACTTATGAGTGCAGTGCAGTTAAACAGGTATTTATATTTTGTATGCTTATATGACTGTGTCTCAGTTTAGTAAGTAGTAGATCTGCCTTCTGCTCCGTAGGTCGTGGGTTTGATCCTCACCGAGTACAAATATTTGTGTGGTGAACACAGATATTTGTTCTCTGCTTGGGTGTTATATTGTAAACTAGGTATTTACAAAAAAAAACAAAATTATAGGTGATACATCAGCTATCTGATTCACTTAGCACACTGTGCTCTGTTCTGCTGTATTTAAAAAAAAACAAACCAGTAAAATAATTTTTCAGAATATAGTTATAAGATTTTTATAAGTATGTATTTAATTTTGCTCTATGAAGTTTAAGTTTGTGGTAATCGTTTTAAAATAAGATACTGACTCTCGCCAAAAAAATATTTACCTTAATACCGGCGTAGGTGTCACGGTGTTTTTGAGTGGCACATAAAAAATGTGTTTTAGTAGTGCTAAAACCACATTCACAATGTGCTAAAACTATGAAGCATCCGGCCTGACAGATATGACTACTGCGAATACTGGAGTACGTGATCATCCCAACGTATTGGCATTCCCGAATCTTTTATATATTTCAAATAGATTATGAATGATCAAAAATATATATTACTAATATAACTTTCTGAAGAACTTGTAAAATAAGAGGAAAATTTCACGTAAAGAGTTAAAAAGCTAAGAAAAGTAAAGGACAATGAGTATACTTTCAAAGAGACAATAACCAAACTAGCAGCAGTGGTATTATGCAAACTGATTTGGAAACTCAAAGAGCTAAATCTATCAGATTCAAAATTCATATTTGAACATCGCGGGCAAGACCTGGATGAGATTAGCACAGACCGTCAACAGTGGCACAAACAGAGAGAGGCCTATAACCAGCAGTGGATGAAGACGGGCTGTGGATGATGATGCTTGTGGCGCCTCACCAACGATCGTGATAGTAAAAATAAGTGAAAGACTTTAGATTTGTTTGTATTGGAATGGCGACTCATGTGTAAGTGAACTTCCCAGTCTTCTCGATACTGGTAATGACGTTCAAGACTAGAGTCTAGCTAGACACTCGAATTTTCTTATAAAGATTTAAAGTTACGCATTATTCTGTCACTTGAGTGAACTCAGGCTAGTGTTTGATGTTTAGATAGCAATGATATTAAGTAATTAATTATAAGATTCCCCTTTCTAACTACCATTGTGTTCATAACAGATAACATAACAGCTGTTGCAATAAGGAACAGTGTCTTAATTTATTCGCTATGCTACGGTATGAACACTATGCGCTAACAGGGTACGAACATACCACGTGATGCGGTTTCCGTTAAGTTCACGGTTGGTTGGGCAGAGGAGGTGCGGGCTGGATGAGTTTAGGGGTGTGCAAATTATTTAAAAATTATTTTTACTGCGATCTAAATGAGCGATAGAGGTCTAGAACTTGTGTCATGATTGATATCTTCCATTTTCTACACTGTCTATTTCACAAATTGTAGTAGATGATAGTTTAATGATGGTAATTTATAATTTGCATGCCAGTCGGCCTTCCAAATTTGGTAACAAGCACTAGAGTTCATCTATATTTTCCACCCTTTAGAATAGTTACGTGTTTTGTTCAACCCTGCCACAGCGACGGCGCGTGCTTATGGAAGCCAGGTGTGCACAACGGGACGGGAAGCGTGTCACTAGATATTGTCTAGATAACAGCGACGCCTTCTGAATTCGAATGTGACTCTTATGACAGTTCATTATCGAATGAAATTGAGAAATTGACTAGGTACATGGCCAAACTACAGAACCAATTTTGATAAAATTTATAAGGGACCAATCTGGAAGTATCCTTCCACATTATTCCACTCCCCATTATTCTCGTCTAGTCTTCGAGGTTTAGTTTCACTAATTAACCGTCTTCAAATAAAAGAAAAAGGAGGTTCTCTATTCAGCTGTATTTATTTCAAAGGTTTATCATCGCATGTAGGTATTTGTCATTTATGAGACGACTTATTTTTTTATCATCTGGAATTTATACTACCAGATTGGTCTCATACAAATTTCGTAAAAATCGGTTCAGCTGTTTGGCCATGAAGTCGGATTCTCAAGTTTTTGTTTTTTGTTTTATTAGACCTTTCGAAGTGATCCTTGTGTTTTTGTTAAATACACTCCATTTGACTTAGATATTAGATTTTAAAAAATACTCAGATTTTTACAATATTAATCACTGGCCTGAAGAAACAAACTGCTGGACATCCGCCAAACATGTCTTGGGCGAATGATCATGGAGTCATGGGACTTTCCCATCCACTTTCCACAGTCGGTTGAATATTATACGGTCCATCGGGTATCGCTTTATCCCCCGGTTTGTGGTGTGCAATCTAGAACTTCTGATTCCCAGCAGTTGCCGGTTCAAATTAATAAGTAAAAAAATTATAAGTTTAAAAAACTTGAGAAGCCGACTTCATTGCCAAACGGCTAAACCGATTTTAATGAAATTTGTTTGGGACAATCTGGACATAAGAATAACCTTCCAAATAAAAAAATAATTTTCTAAATCGGTTAATAAATGACGGAGGCAAGCAGTAACAAACATAAAAAAAATATTTATAAAAAATGGCAACACCGATTTTGATAAAATTAAAATGGGACCAATATTTTTTCAAATCGGCTCACAAATGACGAAGTTATGCGGTAACAAACATAAAAAAATAAAACCAAAAAATATACAACCGAATTGAGAACCTCTTCCTTTTTGATTGGAAGTCGGTCAAAAATGTTCTTTGATGATTTTTAAAGCGTCAGGGGCAACTGGTGATTACTAATGCCCCTACTTACGGAAAGCTATAGTGTCCTGTGACAGGGTTTTAGATGGAATAGGCTTGCCCAGCACTTATAGGTACTATCCTGACAGCTTGGTCAACATAATCCACAGGAAAGATATGGTCAATACGTGCGGAGCTAAGCCACGGTTCAAATTATGGCCTGCCTATTGCCACTTCTACAATCAATTCTTCAAGGCCAAGTAAACATGTCCTCCATCATGCATACATTATTTCCGCATGCGTCCATCGTCGGAGTAAACGAATACTAAATGCGGAGACCGCGCTTAGGTAAGCGTAGGACGCTCTCCGGCTTGGTGGGACGACGATCTGCGAAATGTAGCTGGCAAGCACTGGAGGAGAAGAGCCGAAGAACGGACTCAGTGACGTCTTGGGAGAGACCTACGTACAGCAGTGGACTGATGTAAGTTGATAAGTAATCGAATATAAAGCATGTCTTTGATTTTGTTCTAAATACCTTGTTTCAGATTTTGTAGTAGTTTTCTCTTATTAAAATTTACATTATTTGTATAAGCAAAATCCTAGAAGTGAAAGTTTCCTGTTGAGTAATACATTTTACTTTGCAAAAACATTTTTACGTGGAAAAACACTTCAGAAATATAACACCACCACCCACTTAGTTAAGCAATCTGGACTATGTGCAAAAATGTGTCAAACGATCAGAACCAAAACAATTCGACGTAACAACAATATCCCATTACGTTAAATGCCTCAAAATATTTGTCCTGCAATGTACACACGTGGTGCTTGTTATGGGTACAGTCTATAGGACGTCAAGGCTACACTGCGAGGTATGTAAAACGTGTCTTCCATATGCGAAGGCCGGAGGAAGATTCCATCCGAATTTCAAATATTATGTTAGTTTTCGTGCGCATCATACCTAACAGTGCTGTTTTATATTATGTGTGTGGGTAGTTAGGTACAAGATTAAGTATTTATTTTAATATGTAAGTAAGCGCTCCCGTGTTTGGAAGGCTCGATGCCTATTGAATTTTTTATACGGCCTGAACCAGATCAGAGACTAAAGAGCGAGGTTTTGACTTTCAGCTGTTAATACATTCTATAGAATGTTTAATTTTTCGTTGAAAGTTTCTAATAAATATTGTGGTCATTCCACACAATACCCAAATAGCAAACCCCAAAATAGCCCCAAAAAAATGTTAGTAGCCCCAAATTAGCAGATCTTGTAAATGCTACGAGAAAATTGGTCTAATCATAACTATCAAATCAACATCTAACTGCTACGGTGTTTATCTGAAATCCTGGATCGCGCTTACGTTGTTTACACGGAGATTGAACACAAGTAATACCTCCGACTAACATCTGTTGATTCTAGGACTCCGAGCCAAAAGTTCGCTCGGTGGACGTGTTTGTTGCTCTGTGGGTGGAATAGTTTCCCTTTCCGTGAGAGGGCACACATTCTATCTTTGACATCTTGTAACGCAATAAGAATGTAAAAGTTTCAAAATACATGTAGTATGAGAACAAACAGTTAAATATAAATGTACACGAAGGGAACCTCGTTGAGGCGCACTTAAAATCCTTTCACCACACTTGGTGACACGATAAGAAGAAGAATATAAATGTGACTTACCTGACTGGGATGGTGGCGGTAAAGATACAGCTTCGTCCCATGCAGCACCCCCCACACCTGTTTCCACGATCTGTCACTTGCGCGCTGTTGGGACAAAACAGTACCTTGAACTTTACTGCTATAAAAGAGCTTATCATATTATATCCTTCAGTCAGTTAATTCTCTACTCAAAAACTTCTAGAATCGAGCTGTCGCTCTTAATAAATATCAGAGCTAATTTCGGCTAGTATTTTAATTATTCTCATTGATCCTTGGGAAATGTGAACAATATCATCATCATGAGCCCGAAGAAATCCACAGCAAGATCCCCCCCTATTCATTTCCAGGAAGAACGATTCTGAGACCTCCCATCCAAGGACTACCGACGTTCTAGCAAGTAGAGTGTTATGACAAACATACCTTTCCGTTGCTGACCACCATCTTGATTTGCACGTTTCCTTGGACATCACCTTCGACTGGCTCTACAACGCTTTCGGTAAGTTCGTCCTCTCCTTTCTTGTCTGAGCTGTTGGCGTGAAACAAATGCATAGGAAAGTTTTTGTTAGTTATGAATACGTGGAACTTTTTTCTTGTGCCTACCTAAAAAAGAAGGGGGAAAGCATTTTACGTACCGTTGAGGGGCTAATACAATGTTATATATTGTATATTTTATTTATACGCTATACACACACTTGTCTGCATATATGAATTGTCAAAACCTATACATAAACAGGTGCTTTTATAACATCTAGTTTAGCTGCTAGCCTACAAATCAGATGTACTTACCTACACTAATTCTAATGGTAAGTAGCCACATTTTTACAATATACATACAATTAGGTACCTACATACGAGTATTATCAAGACTTCCGAACATGCCGAACATTCAATATAAATAAACAAATATGGCTTTGCTATTCTATCATCACGTCATGCATTTTATTGTAAAACACTTATTTACTAGGTACGACATTCATGCAAGATATAAAAGAAACACGACATATTGTTATAAGTAATTATACCAAAAGCGACGGTAGATTATTGACAACAATTTAGTAAAATTTTGGTAATATTTACAAAACAACCGAATTTGTCCATGTGTTGGTCCATTTATTAGCTTTTTCTCAATCTGATGATCACGTACTTTATTAGCAATGGAATTTTATTTTCGTGTATTTACTGCTTTAGCTTTTTATTTGTTAAAATGGAATATAACAATGAACTGAAATATAAGCTGCGCGTGTTGTATAGCAAATTTTTTAATTAGTAGTCGACTTGTACTTCGTAGCGCCATCTATTTCACATGCGTGTCGACTACAGCACACATTGAAAAAAGCGCCATCTATTTTACGTAGAGTGAACTGTGTCGTCATGCGACATACCGCGGAGGAAGAACAGCGTGAGGGTCGAATATTCGCAGCAACGGTGTAATGTCATCGGTGAGCCGAGGGGGGCGCCACTTGCGGTACACACTGTATTTTGAACCCAATCACCATGGATAGCATCAATGTCACATAAAATTTTGAATATTATTTTAATAACTTTCTTTAGGATTAGGCACGAACCAAATTGTTATATACGAACGAGTAATAATAAAACGTCTAAAAACTACAAAATACAGAAGTTATCTATCTACAACATAACATTGTACAAAAGTTTGATGGGATAATACTAAATGCTTAAGAGCTTCCTCAAACAATAATTCATAGACAAGTAGATTTCCACAGAATATACATAAATAAGTACATAATACGGAATTCAGGAGGAAAAACTCCAATGACCGCCACCAATTTGAGAAGAGCAAAATGACAATCGTTGTAAAACTAAGTTTAGCTAAGTAAGTCGTACCTTCTGAGGTTATGAGGATCGATGTCTGGTTCCACGTCACCGTCCAAATGCAATCGATCGCCCCATGTGGCCTTCAAGTAGGAAACCCTACGCATGGCCCGCTCTTCTTCTACTTGAAAAAAAAACAAATCCATTATTAATCTGAACCAGTAAAAAATATTTTGTTTGGTTTTTATAAAATGTCACCTACCCCCAAGTTGAGCATCTTTTTTCTGTCTTCTTGTAACCACGTCATCGGCAAAACCTGTGCAATTTTTAAATTATTATCATACTGTTTCAAATTATTATCACATGTTCTGAGTTTTCCTAGAAGGATATTGCTTGATATTAGTAAAACCCGTTTAATAAACACCAAAAAAACATCCGTTAGAATTTGAATTGAGCTATGTTATTTTCTAAGATCATAGAACTACCTATAATCTCACAAAGTATTTTAAGGTTTTAATATATTTTTTTTTTATTTAATCAGTAGATACAGCCCAATAGCACATCTAGAAGCACAATAATGCATTCCGATGCAGGATTAGTAAAGTTAGGTCCAGTGCAACAGCGCCATCTATTAATTGTCCAAAGCAATGTGTTAGTACCATACATTGATTTGAAGCACAGGCGCAGGCTTTGTTTTTGATTGTGCAAGTCCATTTGTGCCCAATACCAATTTATAAGGGTAATTTATTTGTGTAGTTTTTCTGATAGTGCATGAAACGAAAAAAGTTTTACTTTCTATTCCGAAATACAATAATAATAAATAATCTTTACCTATTTTAATCATCAAGTATTTTCACAACATGTCACAAAAATATCTAGCAATGAGGTTTACAAGAATTTACATCAACAAAATGTTCACTAGACAAATGGATGGATAACCTAATAGGTACACCTACATTCCGGGCAGATACCTACGACAGTACAACAGTCACTACACAAACAGACTACCCTGTACACCAACAAAGACCCTATCATCGACTGCAAAGCCAAAGCGGAGGGAAGCGGCATTCAATACGACGTCGCGTGCTCGACCTGAATCGGCTGGCGTGCTCGGTGTTGGTGACGGTGACGTGGCCGCTGATGAGCCCGAGTGGCCGATCCCTGGTGGGGCCAGGCTCAGCTGCGTGGGCCTCTGCGGTCCCTGAGCACCGGGCAGCGACACGTGGTTCATCGCCTCCATTTGCTCCCTGTTCAGCCCCATTCGTCTCTTCGCGTGACTGCCATCTTGGGGCGAACAGTGCGATTAGACGCGGTGCAAGCCGTGAATGCCGTTTTCATGTATACGCAAACCGTCAAGCCTAAGCTAGTTAATCACCCGACGGATAAATGATCTAAGAGAATCCATATCGCAAACTCTTAAGGGATTAACGGCAGTGCCTGGAGGCTTTTTCATTTTGCACGTGTTCGGTTACACCGTAAGCCTATTAGTTTTTCATGGATAATAAAATATAATCGACTTATAAGATATTTTTGGACTTATGGCTATTCTACAGGCTGACACCAAGCACAACTTAATCACCTAAGTCGTCGTGTCTACGAGGACTTGGTGGGATAGTGATGGATATTTTGCTAGCCTTATCCCTTCCACCAATGAGGACGTAACAAGCACAAGCTCAGCTGATGGCCGAACCGAATGTATCAGTTTGCGTATGACATTGAAAACACAGCATTTTTAAAAAGCTGGTCAACTGTGACGAAATCACATTTACCCATCTTTCGTAGCGTGGCTCTAAAGTGCATGGAATGAAACTAGATTGTACCTATAGATTGAACTATAACTAAGAACTAAATGGTTACCTGTGGCATGATGTCTTCTAATGGGTAATCCTTCACTACCGGTACTGTTTGACCTTGTTCGCATTTGAACCTTTTCTGTCTCTGAAAGCGGATGGATGTTATATGAGCGGATCTAGTGAAAGGCTAAGCCTTACTTAAGTAGCTTTTTGATGTATGCCTAGCCTTACCGGGGTTGAATCCTTCTGGTGGCGGACAATGGAGGTGTTTGCTGCCAGTTATCATAAGCTGGTTTCCTGTTAAGCTGCCGCCGAGTGCCGCTTCGTTTTCAAGTTCTGTAAAATAAATAACCAATCGTTAAAAACTAATTTGTAAGAACTATTCAGCTCATAATTATCGTAATAATGGGAATGCTGGGTTTTACCATATCGTATGACAGCACGGCCAGCTCAGGAATGTGCTCTCAGAGCCACTATAACGAGTATCCATAAATCTGCTATACTACTAGTATTATACTAGCTTAGACTTGAACCGTTTTTAAACAAGGTTTTTGTACTTCTACACCAAAGTGGGTACAATATGGCAGTTCCTTCTTTTAAATTCTAATTCAAAGATGGATTTTGCTATGCTGAAATTTTCTTATCTATCCTTCTGCTGGAGAGACATGAACGCAAGACGAGACGTCAAAAAAGATGATAAATGTTACCTTGTGGTTGCACATCCAGAGACCTCGCCTCTCTCCTTGCCGTTCTTGTCTCAAACTCCTTCCGCCGCAGCGCAACGCTGGGCTCCAGCCGCGTTGTTGACAGCCGTGCCAACTCGCTGCGAGCCACTTCTGTTCTCCGCTTGCCACCGCCGTGAGCTTCCTCTAGCTGCCGGGTGCGCGCCGTCACTAATTGTAATTCAGGTACTGGGTATCTGCGAATGATAGACATGAATAAGAAGTGTGCTTGTCCTGATAGTTTATGTAAAAAATTGCAAACAATAACTGTGAACTCTTTAAAGAAGTTTGTACTCACTTATTTTCTTCGTTTCTATTCGATTCATCTCTTGCCTCTGCTGATCCATTCATCGTCCCAACATTCGTGCTGTGAATACTAGGCGCTGTCTCCTGTATTTTCGATAGAGTTGCCACGAATTGGTTCTTATCTAGTTTTAGTCTGCCTTTGTCATGAGTGCCATTCACCTCTCCGTAGCCGCTATACGTTCCACTGTCCACGCTTGCAGAACATTCTTCTCTTTTGTGTTCTTGAGGTGGTGGCGAGGAAGCAAGGGGAGGGGATGTGGCAGGTGGAGGCCACGCAGGTTTTTGAAGCTTCTGTGGCCTAGCGTAGAACTCTTTTTGTTTTATAGATGGTGGGATATCAGGTGTGACCCAACCGGTTGGCTGGCTGGGACGTCGAAGGAATGCCTCTTTCTGCTCGAGGCTCTTTCGTATTCGTGAGAGGATGATCGAGTCGTCCAACTCTCGACCGGTAAGGGTCGAGTTCGAGTCGAACGAGCCGAGGCTGTCTTTACTTTCTGTCGCCGATGATGGGAGGGAAGTGTCCGATTCCCGCCGACTGAAAGAGGAGAACCATTCATGTTAATGATATAACAGTTATCATTGAAGTGTTTTAGATAAAGCAACTACACTCACCCATCATGCAATAGATAGTGTGGTGGTCCACCGATCCGAGGCACGTCGTATCGTGACGGCGCCAAAGACGCCACACTGGCATACTCCGGGTCATCTCGGTGACGAGCCGGTGCCTGCGGGGCAGGCAGCGAAGCCCTTGGCCTTCGGTACGCGTCAAACAGCCGCGACTCGTGCTCCGTCACCGGTGCCGGCATTTCTAGCTGCCGTTGATGCTGGTTTGATTCAGGGTTGTAGGCAGCTTCGCTGAAATACTGTGAAGAAAATATGTTAGAAACAAAGTCTACGCTTGAGATTTTTTAGGCAATTTTGACTTTGGAATCTTAAAACTACGTCTGAACTTTTAGGACTCGGTTTGACTGAAGATCAGTTTTACATTTAGTATGGCCTGATTTTGTAAGCTTACCCTCTGCAGCAGATCGTGGTCCCTCGGCACTACAGTGAGCCTCAGCACCCGAGGCTCCCGCTGCGCGAGCTGCACGACCCTGGCGTAGGGCGCGCGCGAGCGGCCGCAGGCGACAGGCTCGCCGTTCACGGCCAGCACCCGGTCTCCAGCGCGCAAACCCGCCGCAGCCGCCGGCCCGCCCGGCCGCACGGACCTCACGAAGATTGTGTCCATTGGCGCACCCACGGCGCCCACCGCCAGGTGGCGCGCATCTTCGTATAACTCCTGGAATGAGAGTACCACCACGTTAGCGCGAAGGAAGAAAATGTGTATGCATTAACGTCTGAAGCGCTAAAAGTCACTGCTGGTTGTAAAACTTCATCGATTTCCGGAATATGATATACGAAATTTCCGGAATACAAGATTCGATGAAACCCTGCAGGGTCAAGAAGACTTGATGTTATTTTCACTTCATCACGTCAAATAGTGCATTACAATCAGATTTCCAACTCAATATTTTTTCGCGGGCAACGAAAATCGAGCAATTTAGAATTTGTCTACCATTGTTAAAAAGCTCTAACAGGTGAAATGGAATGGTGAATCAGACCAAAGAGTTACTAAATTTCAGGATAGTCTCACTTTTAGTAGATATAAAACAAGTATACCTGCAGGGAGTCCGGCGGGTAAACCACTAGATGACGTAGAGTGAATCCGAAGCCGTGGCGCGCGTCGGGCCGTTGGATGACGATGGTGCGAGGCGCTGAGCAGTGCGCGGGTGGCGCGGCGGCGACCGGCGGCGGCGGCAGCGCCAGCGGGGGACCGACCACTTGCTGTTGAGGCTGGAACAAGAAAAAAATGTTCTCAACCTGATTGCTTACTAGACATTTTATCCTTCCTTAGTTCTGCAAGGCTACCACGAGCTCCATATGGTTATAGCTATGGCGATCAATTTGGGTATAGATAGGTTTGAATGTGTTGACACTGTTGACACAATTTTGACAGACATAACCATAACCATATGAAGCTCATGGTAGGCGAGCTGGTTTGCGATTAGACTAGACGATTTGCCAGATTTTTTTTAGGATCGATCGGGTTTACGCTTATGATATTTTTTATAGATGAGACTTGGAAAATGAAAAATTACAATAGGAACACATTGACTGAACTATTGCTATTCAATTATATCGTTATACCTACTTGTAGAGATCGGAAAAAAATATGATAGATACTACAACACATGGCAAAACAGATTTGATCCTCCTATCCTATGGGTTTATCTTCTATATGATTGATAACAGACGAGATGGATGAAGACGAGTCAACGGTACACTTCAAAATAATATTTTATTAACACAAACACGACCTACTAGCAAGAGTGAAGGCTTCGACCCTTCGCTACCTTTTGCTTCGACAATACAAAAGTTTACACATCTGTCTCAAAAAACACAATGCCCTTTCCTGTAGGTTTGTTGTAAGAATTTTTTATACAAATAAGAGTCAGTGACGTCACGACAGATGGTTACCAGCTGTGGTAGAGGCCCCATCGCAAAATTAAACATTTGCAAAATATTTAAACAATAGGTATAAATTTAATATGGCTGTTTTTGCGTCATGCAACCTACACAAGTTGATGTTAAATTCCACTGAATACTCCTATGCAAATAATGTTAACTAGTTGGTAACCGAGCTTCGCTCGGAACTTTTTTCGTTAATTTGTATTTTTAGAAATTTTAAGAGTCATATTATTACTTTTACTGGTTTATTCTTACTGAACCACGCCATCTGCTGGATATGCTTGAAGTTAGTTGCTCACAATCGTCAATGGATGGCAGGAGCAGTCACATATTCAGTTTATGTTTTTAGATTTTTTTTAACGAACAGACTCATTTTCTGAAAATGAATCCTAGCTACATCGATTTATCGCCCCCGAAACCCTCTGCATACATAATTTCATGAAAATCGTTGGCGCAGTTTCCGAGATCCTAAATATATCTATATATATATACAAGATTTTCTCGTTTAAAGGTATAAGATTTATCTACCATGTTCAAAACATAGACAAGACACGTAGTTATAAGATTTGTACAACGTTGCATCTTAAATCACTTATGCACAACCGAAGGCTATCATAAATCATATCTGCATTTCCTATTTGCAGAAACACTGTCAAGCGAGACCTGCTAGTTACGCACTGATTGCAGAACCCACGCATTTTTGATGACACCTCGTTTGTTACGATACGAGCTGGATACGAGCTGTGAAAAGAAGGCTTCGTCCACACCAGAGAAAACCTTAGTTAATCTCTTAAGTCTCTCGCACACCTAGGTCGATGGCGATCAGCAAAACGCTGTCAAATTTGACAGCGATATTTGACATGTCATTGATCGCTATCACTAGCGACCTAGGTGTACGCAGGCCTTTACATATCGCGGTATTGGTTATACAATTTGCGTAGAATTTGCCGGGGAACCTTATTCTTAGAGCTTATTCTGAGTTTTCAACATCATGTATTGTTCACGATAATCACTTATCGTTGGCGAAGCCAGTAGCCCTGATTTTGTATGAAACGATAAGCGCCCCTGTCGGGATATCGAACTAATGTTTTAACGTAGCTTTCGTAAGTAATAACATTAGTTCTCGCAATATCGTCAGGGGCGCTCATCGTTTCTCCATACAAAATCAAGAAACCTTGCCTATATGAAACAGATGCTTAGAATCTTTTGAAAATGCACTGCATTCTAAGCATCTATAAGGTCTTTTACAAAATGGATAGAGTGCCCTCCGGCGCGCGTCATAATAGTTTTCTGTTTGTATATTTTTGCGGCTCACTGCACTAGAAAAATGTCTGGTCAAAGACCAGTGTGAATTGCAAATTCATGTTATGATTGCTTATCCGAAGTTGTTTGAAGAGAAGTAAACGAGATGACAGCTTTGCAATAAGTATGGGAATTTTTTATGGCGCTTTGCTCAAGTGGCTTATTAAAGAAATATATTTCTCGGATTAGAAGAGGCATGTTGTGGATTTAGTAAAAATCGTGTATGGGTTTATTGAGATGTTCAAGAACGTGCCCTACGGTGCCTTGCTTTGCGTCTAACAACTTGAGGCATAAATATGTTCAGCCTCACGTGCTAATGATTTCACCGGCACCTTCAAACCGTAACACAGCAATACTGCTTTACGGCAGAAATAAGCACGGTGGTAGTACTTCCATAAACGGAGCCACAACGTACGCAAATTTTATAACACATACTTTATTTTTTGCCCCCCCCCCCCTAACTTCTAAAATAAGAGAATGATAAAACTAAAAAAAATATATGTTGTACATTACTATACAAACTTTCAACGATATTTGGTTTGAACGAGATCTAGCCAGTAGTTTTTTTTTATACGTCATAAATCGTAAACCGCAATTTACCTTTCGACGAACTATCTTATCATGTGCCGACAAAATTAGAGGAGTTTATTCATTTCTTTTTTTCAACCAAAGATGTCTACTACTAATAGCTATGTGGCTACGAGTGTAGCCACACAGTCTGCAAATACACAAACATGCTGACAAATTTAAAATGCACGTGTCAGAGTGTTGTAGGAAGCCACATCGTCAGGTGAAGCACCTGCGTATCAGGTTACGCAGATTACTTCGTCTACCGTCAGCTGTGTTCAGATTTGTTGTGACCCTTCCTTCCGGGCTTCAAAAACGTTTGTAACTGTTGCTGATAGAAGTGATTTTAATAGAAGCACTAGTACATCTTATTATGCTTAAAACTGCATGGACGAAGTTACTTGAAGTGATTTTTTTATTGATTTTATAGTGTTAAAATTATGAAAAACGCAAGGTGACATCTCTTGTCGATTCAACTGAATGCAACTTCGGTTATCGAGCAGGTTAATTGACTGTAACGTCAAACTTGTAGATGGAACCACGGTCGCGTTAGTGCCGAACAGTCCCTAAGAGTTATTCGTCGAGTGTGATTAGGATCCGATGGCGCAGTGGTCGCAGCCCCGTACCGAGGGGAAGCTCGCGGGTTCAAATCCCGCTCGGCTCTTAACTTTTGGGACATTATAAAAATCTTTATACTTGAAGTCGTTTTGTTGGCTATCATCGCTCAGCAAATCCTCGTGCAGCAGGTGTAGATTGTGATTGTAATAGAGACAAATAACTGTATGTCTTGTTTGTTTGGAAATAAACGTTATTCTTATTCTTCTCTTTTTAATTTTTCAGTATTAATAAAACATTTACACGAGCACATTATCGTCGTGTTTATAATAATGTTCCTTTATTAGAAACAAAGTAATTTTCATATTGTTCAAAAACTTTTTTTAACTTATTCATTTGTGGTTTTGACGACTAACCGAAACAATTTAAACAAAACCAAATAGCTCTCTATCAAATGAAGTCCTTACGAACTAAATAAAAGATCGAGTCCTTTGTATTACGAGCCCGCAAGTAACCTTGTGACAAAGCGTCGTCCTTATTAGCTAGTGTACGTTGTATCTGATATAACAGCCAATGAAAGGAAAGATTCGACGGAAGACCAACCAACAGACGCTCATACACAGAAATAAGTCATACGGACCCAGACAAAAACTTGCGGTTTTAAAAATAAAACGGTAATTTTTCCAACTATAGAAATGTTCTCTCAGTTCAGTAACATACAGGTCTACTGACTACACAGACCGCGTACCGGTCTATTAGTGAAGACCGCTAATTCAACTCCGATTAATTCTCCTGCATTGGTGTCACGTGAAGCATAAATATATGTGCAAGAATAGGTCCTGTCTACAGTAGGTAAAGGGACTGTGCAGCTGCAACTCTTTATCAATTTCTCCTATTTGTAGTACTAGTAGTACTGGCTTAGCATGTGTGTCACGCGTCGTATGTGACTTATCTCAGATATCATTAAACTTTTCTTCCTATTCCGTGCCGTAAATATTTATGACTTTTACGAGTCCTACATGCCAGTATTTATATTCACGCTGTTCGTTTTGACAGTACATTTAAAGGTAGAAAGCGTGTGTTGAAAACTGGGCTTTATGTGTTGGTTGAGTTAAGATTGAAATTAGCTTGAGACTTGAGACTTTATCGGGATTTTGATTGCACACCCACCGGAACTGCTTTCTTAGGAATGTAAACTTCAATCCTTTGATGGTTTGTGGTACATATTGAAGAGAAACATTAAAAGCTAATCGATTAAATTTAAATTTCTGAAGTGGTATTTTATTTTTAAACTTTCTTTGTAAGAAATAAGTAGAAATCGAACAGCTTATGTGTAGTTTTTTATGTGTAGTGTATTACATTGCGGATATACCCAAGTAATGTGATCCATTCGTAAATAAGTTACATAGATAAGAAACATTTCCTTGATCATGATGTCTGTGATTCAAAATCAAAAGGGTAGAGCCCTTTTGATTTTGAATCACAGACATCATGATCAAGGAAATGTTTCTTTGCCACCACCACTTTGAAACTATAGGGCTCCACGTGACTAAGCCGAAATGAACAAACACACAACAAGAAATCAATTTAGTGAAGCTTCTTTTTCCTGCCCTTATCCCACTAGGTGGGGTCAGCACAGCAAAACATGTTTTTTCATCTATTTTCTCTCTCACACAATCCATCCATCTTTTCTTAGGTCTACATCTATCATTATGTCCATCTACATTCATTCCTGATTTCGTCATGAAATTCTTCTCTCTTCATAACATGTCGATACAACGCTAGCTGATTACTTCTCAATTGGATACAGTTATGCATAAGGAGTCCAAGCGCCAAATTTCATTTTTTGATTTTTTCGCATTTTCGTAATCACTAGGGCATAATTAAGCCATAGAAAAAACACTCTTGCAGCCAGCTTCACTCTAAGTGGTATTTTTTGATACCCAGTCCAAGCGCCTTCTATAGCAAACTAAGTATTTTGAAATGCAATACAAGTCCAACAACCAATTTAAGACTAACAACCAAATTTTATGATGAAAAAGCACATTTCCATTAAACATTACTAGTCCAAACGACGTAGTGTTACGCATCAGTAGTCTACGCGACAGTTGTTTGTAACTTCTGAACGTAATCTTTGTTTGGGAAGGAGAGGCTGG
Organism: Thera britannica; assembly: GCA_939531255.2. Classification (NCBI taxonomy): domain Eukaryota; kingdom Metazoa; phylum Arthropoda; class Insecta; order Lepidoptera; family Geometridae; genus Thera; species Thera britannica. The sequence goes on along the minus strand of OW618041.2, from coordinate 3,055,525 downwards.
CAGAAGAACCCAAGTCATGTTTAAGGAAGCACATATTATACTAGTTTACCAAAGTCAAAAACTTAATTCTTTGGTCAACTTAATTGTTGCGGAGAACAGAATAAAAAAAATAAAGGCCAGAATACACGTATAAAGATAAAGATAAAAATATTTTATTGTAAAACTGTGTATAAAACATCTTAAAAGTAATTATGTTCCAACAGCTTACCTATTTCGGGCGTACAATATAGCAAAAAAGTATAAAAATAGACCTGATGATCTCTCTTCGAAAAGCACCCTATATTTCTGAAACTGCAATTAATACTTTATACTCCACAAGACTACATGAAAATTATGGCAAGCTGCAGAACAAAGAATCACAAATACTGAAGAAAAGGAAAAAGCTATTGTCAACATAAAAAAGATAACAGTGGGCGAGAAGGTCAATAATAATTGGTTAAGAATAAACCAGATAAAGGAAACCTAAAATCATCCATTGCCTCATTATGTCAAGGCAGGAGCAGTAGAAGAGGAAGAAAGCTTAGAAATTGATGCAAAGAAAAGAAAGGGTAGGAAAGGACAAAATGTTTCAGAGAAAAAACTAAAAGATTTAAAATTAAATTATGAAACAGTGCATAATATCCCAAACGACGCTATAGCATTTGACAAAGATTTGATTTTTGATGACACGATTGAAGATGATATTGTTGTTGAAGGTGTTGATGGCCATTCAGGTTTTTGATCTGGAACATATTGAATAAGAGTAGATTTATATATTATTTACCTACTCCATCCTACATCCTACCCGATATGTTCTGGGTTTGGGGTTGGTGTTTACCAATAATATCATCAATCATTATTCTGTCTGTCTGAAAGCTGAAGATAATATCTGAGATAGTCCTTATCTTGTTTTAAATTATTATTGTTTATTAAATTATGATAATTATATTGTTTTATTTTCTGGACATACTATCAGTGCCATTTTAATAGTTTTTTATTTATTTTTATCAATCCTCTGTAACATCTAATATAAGATGCTGAGTAAATACGGAAATTCAAGGGGTTTTTATTAAACGATAGGAAAATAGTCCAGGAAACATTTTTATGTTATACTTATACTCATTTTGCAAAATGAGTACATCATATTAATTCGTTTCCACGTGCACTTAAAGCTAATCTTCCAGAATAAATGATTATTTTGTCTCTTGGACTCGTTTTGCAAAATGAGAACATCATATTTATTAGGAGTCCAAGTGCATTTTTAACGATATATTCCAAAATAAAACCTTTTTTTGTGTTTTTTTCTTGTAACATGTTAAATTACAAATATAAGCTTCGATGTACATAGATTTACTTTCTGACGATGCAAATGCAAATCTTCTACCAATAAAAACGCGTTTATGTAATTTCCCAAAAAACTGAAAATGGCGCTTGGACTCACTATGCATAACTGTATCCAATTTTTTGCGCTGCTATTTTATTCAATTTACTGAAGCATAGGCAAGATATAAATATGTAAACAATAAAATGTTTGTTGAGCTCCGAAGTAAAGCCATATTTGTAAATAAACTCAATATCAATAATAATATTACAAGAATGGAGTGGAACCAACGAGATCAATTTGAGATAAGATCTAGTTATTAGTTGTCCCATGTCTATTTTCAGAAAACAGTTACGGAACGGAACCATTTCTAGATTGACGTGTACGAGACGTGTTCGTGGAGGAAAAATATGAAGTAGAGCGAAACTGACAGCTTATTGGCTGTGGTATGATCTTTGTAAAATAGCGAAATACGACGTTTTTGTTTTTAAATCTTTTTTATGTTCGGTAGGTTCAAGAAAGATTTTTTAAATCAGCTTCAAGAAAATGCTCGAATAACGTAAAGACAAAGGTTATTTAAAGAATTAGAATTAGAGTTTTTTGAAATATTGATGTATTATCTGGTTTCATAAATTAAGCATGGTGTATATTATATGCTGTAACCAGAACCAGGTATCTGATAGATTACCTTTTAAATATATACCTTAGATAACCAACGTCTATATTCATCAGACAATGTTCGTCCTAAGCCTTGCGCACTAATATGCCAAATATGACAGCGATATTTGACAGCGTTCATATGATCACACCGCAGAACACTTAAATGAGCGCAAGACTATAAAGGGATGTCAAACCCATAATCCAACGAAGAAAGCCAAGCTACTAATACTTTCTAGTACATAAAACAAAGTAAGTATCCAACAGTTCGTCATTATTAGTATGCCTTATGTTACTATACTGGTGTACTTTACACAGTACAGTACAGTGTTCGTAAATTTTTGCTTACAGTTAGTGTCTTGATTGAGTGAGCCATGTTTGGTATTATATCTCCTAGACGAGATTTAATGATGTTATTGGAAAGAGCTAGTTTGTCACAATTAGTTAGACGAGATGTTGTTTATGGAAGAGAGATCAGGAAAATTGCAGCGATTTTTGTGCTGATCTTATCGATACAGGATAAGAGCAATCTAGATAAAAATATTTTTCTTACAAAAATAAATTTTGGATTAAAATTCTTATAGGATGTGATATAGTTATCAATGCAAGGAAATGATACGTAAAATGTGGTTCTGCTGTCAGTGCATATGTTTTGCATAAAAATAATTAATTGCCTACGTCAATAAGTTGTCCAAAATGTCATTGTTACTGATAATATCATTATAATTTATCTTTGATTCCGCCTTATGTGTCAGCAAGCTCATTTTTAATCTGGATTTACTCATATAATCTATTTTCGTATGTCTGTTCTTTCCTTATTTAGTAAAGTTATTGTGAGCTATTATTCCATATTGTGAGCTGGTCAATTAACACCGATACAATATTTCAAATATATCAGTCGGTAAGGTTCTTCTTCTTCTTAATGAATGGCATCTGTCCTTTTCGGATCAATTTTGCCAGTGTCGAGTAGTATAATGAGTTTAATGATGATAAATTACATTGATAAAATACTTTTTCGTCAAGTCGTCAGTCATTGGCATTGGAAAAAAGATGGCCGTTTTTTCCAAAAACCATCTGAAACATTTTCGATCAAATCAGAATATCACATTAATTCCAACAGCTAAGACCTCAAGTAATGCTGGTTAAAATACCACCGAAATTACACAACAGAACTCAAAATAACACCAGAAAAACAATTTAAATCAAAAAGCTATGTGACTTCCCAAAATGACAGAAAACGAATCCCGTCGGTAAGGTTCATGTTGCTTGTTTAGGCACTGACAAACGTGAGGACAACCATTACTTCAATGCACTATCGTAAATCGTTAGTAATAATTTCAGTTTCAATTCGATAGTATCGTTCATTTCGCTGTCAATTATACAGGGCGTCCCACGGTTATGCCACACAGAGGGAAAGTACCTTGAATATTGTAGATGGAACATTTTACTGAAAGAAGACATTATTTAAATTTACAAAATAATATAAACTGTTTTCGGCTCGACTAAATAGATGTTGCATGGATTGCCCTCAATATATATATTTAATACAGTTGTGGGAAACTTGACCCTCACGGATTACGTGTCTAAGCTGCAGAAGGCATTAACGCATTTCTTATAATTAATTTTCATCTTCCATATTTCACGTGGTTTATCGATCAGGGACCACTTGTTTGTTGCTTACGTTATTGCTTACTTTGTTGCTTACTTTGTTGTATACTTTGTTGCTTACTTTGTTGCTTACTTTGTTGCTTACTTTTTTGCTTACTTTGTTGCTTACTTTGTTGATTACTTTGTTGCTTACTTTGTTGCTTACTTTGTAGCTTACTTTTTTGCTTACTTTGTTGCTTACTTTGTTGTGGACTTTGTTTTAGGAATAAACTTGAAGAGGTTATTAATAAAAACTAAATCAAATCCATCCCTCAAAACGTTGCTCTCCGATTTCCCAATAAAAATCAACTATAGATCAATAGAGGCATCAAAACAATTTACGATCACAAAACATTCCATGCTAATCAATTAATTAGCCTTTCCGATAAATCCCGCGACTTTTATTATAGCTATTTCAAGTTTTACTGCTCATAAACTAATCAGAGATTCAACGCACATGGAAAAACTGTGCCTAACTGAAATTTATTATTTTATTCTATTAACAACTCTACCAAAACTTTTTTATGCAACGCACAAGAAGGTTAGACACGAGCAGACAAACATTATTTTCATTAATGCATAGTCAACATGTAAAAAAACTAATTTCTGCATTGTCATAGGTAAATAAATGAATATTTTAGACAACCCACAAAACATAGCCCCAAATTAAGCAGAGCTTGTACTATGGGAACCAGATAGCTGATATATTATATATTTTTTTTGTAAATACATACTTAGAATATAATATAACTCCCAAACATCTGTGTTCACCACAATCATATTTGTTTTCAGTGAGGATCGAACCCACGACCAACGGCTGCCAACTGAGCTGAGAGGCCAGTCAATTATTAAATAAGTAATGGTTAATCTGTATAAATCTTTTATGAATCATTCAATTTTACCACAAATGAGTCATACATTGATTTTGGACCTCAATTAATCGTAATACAAGTAATAATTTTAAATTTGTGAATGAAACAGATTTAAATAAGGATATAGCCCAATTAATGGTCGAAAAATCAGGGCAGCTTGAGGCCACAGCCCTATTAGTAGAGACGGGTTCGAAAGTATCGATAAAAGAAGGTCGGTTAAACAATGTATCGATTATAATCGAATCGATGTGAAGGTTGCTGATTAAGGCAAACAATCTATGAGTTTTTATTTTTAATCCGATCGTGTGAACGATCGTTTTTAACTTTACTTGCATTGTTATTAACTTTACTTGCATTGTTATTTATATAGTAAAGTGAAAAAAAACTGCACTTAGGTATGAACACAATAAACGGGTAATTCTCAAGTGAGATTTTAGCTGAAAAAGGCTCCAACTCCATTATACGAGTTTTTCGAGATAAAAATTTAGCAGGTTTGTAATTTGTGAATATTAGTTCAAGAAAGTTATAAAGGCAATAAACGCTATTGATATCTTTACACGAGACTGTAAACGAGTTAGAAATTGGCTGTATCACAGTAGCTGTCGGTTTGTAGATAGTAGCCCGCGCGTCGCCACCGCCCACCGTCTGTCTAGCGCCTTATAAGGCACCGAGGCCAGGTTTGGACTAGGGGAAATTTATTTACAAATTGAGTCGCACGATCAAGTAATCATCGGAAATGAGAATTGATACTTGGCATTTTAAGGGCCTCGTACCTCAAAACCAAAACTGAACCTTTTCCTGCCTAATGTTTTGGTCCTTTGTGCCTTTCGTACGTCAATAATCTATTTTAAACAAACAAAAATTAACTAAACGATCAGTTCGAAATTCAAAAAATCCACGGCTTATCCGGACCAATCACGGATTTTTGTTTTGCAAAAGGATCATACAAAAAACGTAGAAACCAAGCCGCAGTTTGTTGCCTGTTCTTCTATAAGCGTCGTCGTCGGAACTAGCACCTATAGACTCACCTAGACATTTCACAAGACATTTCAAAGTGATCCTTGTGACGCTACTTTTTTTTTAAAGTGGAATCATTTGGACCATTGGTCTTAATAACAAACTAGACTTGCGCTGCAATAAGCACCATTCACTAGCCATAACTCACTCCCGAACGTGTCTCAATATTTTCCAGACATTGACGCTTAGTATCCACTTCCTAGCACTAAATCAATCTGGCTAATGTACAACGATTATGCCAGTAGCCTAATTGATTAACGCACTGCAGATAGCACGCTAGCACGACCATAAACCGAGGTTGATACATAGATAGGCTGCGGATGAAAATACAGCCTCCTTTTGCAACAAAGTAACGAGCAAGGCGACAACAGTAACCCTGAAAACGGATTTCAGATCATATTATTTTACAAAATACTGCTGCGTAATAAATCAAGGATATTTTTTTTTTTTTTTAATTTATCTTGCCTATGGAACATGTAGATGGTGCATCTTCCTATAATACCTGCTGACCTCTCAGCTCAGTTGGTACTAGTTATTCCTCTGCCTAGGTCGTGGGTTCGATCCGCACCGAAAACAAAAATATTTGTGTGGTGAACGCAGATGTTTGGTCTCTGTCTGGGTCTTATACGTCACCTGCGTCTTATAAACGATGGTTGTGAGCCTTACTAGGAAAACTACTTTGAAATATAAACCACTTCTAAGCATCTAGAAATCAAAACGATTAAATATAATTACTTAGTTAATATCTCGAGTACGAGTTTATCGATATAAAACACGTAATAGCAGGCGTGTGTTATGGCAGAAAAACCAATAAATACCTTGGTTGTTCAATAATTAACTTTCGATCTTGTCCAATCTCTAGATAGGAGTGTGCTCTCACTACGCCGAAGTGCGCAACGTACAATTTGTAGCGTTGGAACTAAAACCACGTTTGAAAAAGGAACGTGAATATTTTTTTAACATTTGTATGGGCACTTAGTTTATAGGACTGAGTAGATAATATTGTTTTTACTAAACATGGAGTACTGTAGGCTAGAGAAATAAACGAATACTTACCTACTGATAATTACGAAAATCACCCGAAGTTCATTATTAAATTATCTCTGTTATTGAAAGAGTGATCTCTCTCTATCTATTGAATACAGTTAAAACTCTGTTTAGCTTAATATTACAGTAAACTACGTATATAGAAAAAACAATGGCGTCGCAGTCATATTTTTTTCTCCCGACTATTTGACTCTACTCCGGTTTTTTGACAGTTCAAAAATATAGGCTTGAGGCTAGACATCTTTGCTTTAAACAAAGCAAAGATGGCGCTGTTTAAAATTCTTGCCAATATTTTATATTTAATTTTATACTCGCAAGTTTACAACTGTAAACCCACTGTAAAGTGTACTTAGTAATACCACAGTGTAAAGAAAATAGACTGTGGTTGGTAATGCGATATGGCCAAGGTTGCCAATTTAGCGACCACGCACGATGGAGTAAATACAGTTTATGTAGCTAGAAGGGGTGCTAGCTCTAAGTGGTGGGTAGATACCAGTGCCAAGGTAAATACATGTTTATTCTAGGAAAAGGTGTGTCTCTTTCAATTTACTGGAACCCGATCTCAGAACCCTGCATTAGTCGGTTCCGGTTTTTTGCGAATGTAGATTAAAAAAAAATTCTTTAGTGACTAGCTACGCGAGATTGTCGAAATCAAAACAATATGTATTCATGGATAGCTAAACCACTCAAAGTTTGTTTTCCGAACTAAGCTCAACCCGCTCAAGATTCGAGCATACCTAAATTTTTTTACAGATTCTCAAAAAAATCTGTAGTATAAAGATTGTATTCCGATCTCGGCAGCATACGGCAATGCTGTCGCAATACTTTTGGTCTCCATAATAATTTTTATACTTTAACATTATTTACATTCATAAACATTTGCTAAGTTTAAACGACATTGCATTACGAGCCTCGCAGCTGCGTCGCGGCAGCACTGCAGCAAAACTGTCAAAATTGTATTCTTTCTTATCCTCTTCAGATTCCGTTTCGGGGCAGTGGTCCAACTGATCTGTCCAACTAGTTGGACTACGGGACTTTACTAGGGGCCGTGGTCCAACTATCTTTGCAGTTGGACCACGACACCATAGTAGAGTTCCCAAGTCCAATTAAACAATTTCAAATAATACCACTGCAACTGTGAAATGTGCTGTGGTTACCACAGCACATTTTTAATTAAATAATAAATTTTAAAATAAAAAATAAAATAATAATTTTAAATAAAATAAATTTGATAATAAGTAGTGGCTGTTAGCAAATTGCATTAAAAAAATTATAAAAATAAAAACATCAAAGACGTTGTAAAAATTAATTATTTAATTTAAAATGTGCTGTGGTTACAATTGCAGTTGTTTTATTTGAAATTGTTTTAATTGGACCTGAGAACTCTACTATGGTGCCGTGGTCCAACTGCAAAAGATTCTATCAACCAATCACGAGATTTCAGGACGTCTTTTATCTGGCTAAGCAAAAACAAACTGTGTACCTAGCTATTACAAGTCAATAAGTATAATCTCAGATCCAACTTCCCAACACTCTGACTTTCATTTTCGTTCATTACCATAGATAATGACGCTAACGACAGCTTGGTGTGACCAAAGCTCATTACGGTGACAATATCGTTTGCTGTCAATGACTTTTATCGAGACGAGAAATCGACAGGATATGGATGACAAGCGGGGTAAAATGGTCATAAATATAAAAATGCTTATTGCGTCTTTTAACTTATTTAAGGCCTGCGCACACCTAAGCCGCTGGCGTCATCGATCAGTGAAACGCTGTCAAATCTGACAGCGATATTTGACAGCGTTTCACTGATCGCTACCGCCAGCAAACAAGTGTGCGCAGGCCTTTAGATAGTGAAACATTTGGCTGCCATCACACCTGATGGAAGGGAGGATGCAGCCTAAGATGAAGCGTGCTTAGCCATAATCCACCCAGTTCATTCTTGTCTTATAAGTTCCTAAATTGTAACGTTCCGGAAATACTGACGTCGGGAAGAGATATAAGTAAGTATCTATGTGGACAAGAATTTTATTAAATTGAGCCGTTGATTGTGTTTATAAGTATTTTTTAAATTAGTTAAATAGTAAGAAAACAGTCTTAAAACATTTAGGTAATAACACTTTCAATGAAGTCGCATGACAATAAAAAAAACTAAATCAAAATCGGAAACCCAACTACAATTGCGTGTTCATTACTGAAACAAACTCGACTTTACAAAGGTACCTTAACAAATCCTGATCAAATTAATTTTCCCATAATAATTATTTACAAATTGAATAATAACAGTTTGCCGTCTAATAATAGTTAATTTGTTCTCTGAAGTAAAATTTCGCCCAGTTAGGTACTTAAAGGCACAAGTAGTTTCGTCATTGTGTCAATCAAAGTGATTTATGGGCATTCGGAACACTTTCTAAAATATAATGAACCAGTCTAGGACAATGGGGTATAATGACAAACCCGACTGAATACAATACAATTCTAAAGAAAATGTTAGTCTGGCTTGGTAGGTTCAAGTTTCTTAAAAAAAGACATAAAAAATAATGTAGGTTAATTTATTTTGTGAACCGTGTGTCTTCCAAGATGGTTTCTATAAGTATGCAAGCACATAGGTATAGTATCGCTAGGTATACTATTATAAGTATACTATGATATACGATGATACTGAATCGAGAATTTTCTATTGGACGAATAAAATGCTGATGTATTTTTCATACGGTTACTGACAGCGCTACCAAGCAACGGCCAGGGGCTCAATTCTAGACCAGTGACTTTTTTGTCACGGTAGATATATATCACAAGAACTGTCAGTTTCTCTAGATTTTGGCAACGAGTGTTGTGTGTTTTCTTTTTTTTACATTTTAGTCTTCCGATCTGTCGGGGGATCTTCTGATATACATATAGCGTCAGAGCTGCATTCGTTCAACTAATGAATCAGCAGTGAGACGGTGAGGTGCGCTCACTGTGCCGATTACAAAAATAGCCCAAAGTTGACACATAAATAATATCAGCGCTCGTAAACTACCGAAGTAACGTAAAATGTCAGCCGAAAATTCTTTATCGGACGCGACTTTAAGTTGCGACCTGCAGTCGTGCGTGACTGAAGGTGAATCTGATGCATAAGTTTAGAGCAAACATAAATATAAGATATGCCTGTCCGACAATCAAGTTTCATCTTTAACCATGGGTTCTAGAAGCACGAGAGATGAGTATCTTCATAGTCTAACATTGGGATTCATTATCTTAAGCTTAACTGAAAAAATCCACTCCTAAAGTCTTGCGTACATCTAAGCTTTCTGCGGTAGCGACCGCGCAATGAAACGCTGTCAAATATGACAGTGATATTTATATGACGTTTCAAAGCAAAAAGCTTCAAGCAGAAAGCTTAAATGTGTGCAACGCTTAAAAGAGCAAGCAAGAAGTTTAAGAATGTATAAAATTACATTACGCAAGTAAAACCGCAAGCACTCTTCTGCTTCTTCTCTTCTGACAATCTTAAGTGATTTATTGTAAGTTGTTTTTATTGAAGTCAATCTACAAAGTCGCGGATGTACCGTGAAGCAGGAGCAAATATTTTCAGAAACGCCAGGCATAGTCGCTATTAGTCGCGACTTTGAGTTTAATTTCAGCTTTTAGTCTATAACCAATAGTTTGGTATCACGCGGGCGAGTTTACGATGCTATGAGGTGAGTTCGTTGGTACACAGCTGATTTATTTGTTTTCCTGTAGATTCTGTTTGTGGCTTTGCTTGTTTATCGAGAAACATTGTTTGTATTGAGCTCAGTACCTATTTCAATTTCACTCAAACTTTTACGGTGAGATTAGTTTGTATTATTATTATCTGACTGGCCTTATCCCACATTATGTGGATATAGCAGCAAGTGCCATATCAGGTGGGCCATATGCTTGCTCCATCATCTAGTAGTATAAAAAAAAGTGGAGCTTCACTAGGCATTTCTGTGGTTTTGATTTGCACATAGTTTCATTTCAAACATTAGCTAATTTAGGAGGAATTAGAACTTTAACAGCCCCCGAGACAAGACGTCAAATCTACGTGTTGGAGTCAAACTTCAACACGTCAACTTTGTTTTATCCAAATCTTAGAGCTTAGACTAAATCTTCTCGAGCATAGACTAAATCTGCTCGAGCATAGACAAAATCTACGTTTTTGAGTCAAACTGTTTGACCGTCTCGGGGGCTCTTTACAGACTAGAAATGCTCATCGACTTTTGTCGCTCATCTTACCTATGACGGTCGACATTTGAGTCGGTCTGTCGTTGTGGACTTGCGGCATCAATATCGACTGATCGTAAACGTGCTCGAAATACCGCAGCAGAGTAACGAGCTATTTAATGTGCTCTCTTCCTTATGTCCTAGGGTTTACGATTCAATTTGTAAGTACAAAATAAAATATGAAGGTAAGGAATAAAAAGATTTTATGACGTCAATAAATTGGGTTAAAACTATGGTTTTGGGACTTGAGTTATTTGGTTCGATATTTCTCCTAAGTTCTTTGATGAATATCTTATGACGAAGGCTTTCCTAAAACGCATCGATTTAAAGCCCGGCCACATCAAGGATATCACTTACTGGACTTCCTCGTGTAAAATCATCAATCAAGATGATACTGACCTGAAACAATGAAAATGTCAATTAGTATGGAATGTACTAGCAATTACAATAGCACCTATACTATACATATAGCAATATTTTGAATTAATAGCCTAGACAAAATTACTATTCACCCACAGAAAACACAAGAAAAAAGTAGGTTGCCCCTGTCTGATATTGGCTGCAATCTAGTGACGTTAAAGCCGAAGATGGGATAGAAGGGTCTGGAAGACTCCTAAAGAGTCCCAAATTGGAGTGACCAAGAAAAACCAACAGTGGCAATGAGTTCCACTTCTTAGTCGTCCTATAATGACGGAAGAACTAAATAACACTGTAGGCACATTGTATGATGTGGGTAGGTAAACCTAAGTGAAATTTAACATAATTGTACTGAGTGGGTTTACAAAGTTCTTTGTTATGTTAGAACTTATTCCACTCATTAGCTCCCAGCTCATAGGATACGCCCAAGGAAAAGCATTTAACAAACACGAGAAATCACTCCAGTTCTGACATTTGCTAGTTTAAAAGCTATTTTTAATGTTTCCCGTGACCCAGAACTAAAAGAGGAAAGCTTAAAGTTGAAAGCTAGAGCCGTTAGAAAATGTTTGCAGTTTGGTAAACATAACAAAATGATAACATTATTTACATCTTTTTTTACAAATTTGCAAGGTTGAAAAAACTGCCACCGAAAACATAAGGCTGTATGCAGAAACATTGCTTGAGGCTCGACTCAGACTCGAGCATTGTTTTTGCATACGGACCTACGACTTGCAGTAAAACAGAACTTCTACATTTTTGAAAAAAGAATACTGAACCCAAAGTCGGAGTTTTGCTACCACATTTCGTTACCAAAATGTTGTTTTCGTTTCGCCTTTTTGTCTCTCTCTATTGCATGGAGAAAATATGAGACGGCAAAAATACGTTACGTAGTTAAAGTTGTTGTCTCATGTTTTCTCCATACAATAGACAGAGACAAATAAGCGAAACGAAAACAACATTTGGTAACGAAATGTTGTAAATGCACTGGGACTTTGGGTACTGTTTTCGTAAATTCTGCATGTCCAAACTCGAAAACAGTATTGTAAGGTAATTTAGTTCTTCACTCCTATTTATCAAAAATAGAACATTGCAATTATCATTAACTAAAAATATGAAGTAACGGACAATATTACACCGGCATTGATATTTTTAGCATTACTAGAGCCGCCAAAATTTTAATTAGCTATTTATTTTAGAATCTAGGTCAGTAGACATGACATGACGTCTTGGGGTTGTGACGTTTGTGGCGTGTCAACTGTCACTCGTATGTCGCACGGCTGTCAAAGTTTTGAAATTCGTAGTGGCAATATATTTTGAACACTTCAGTTTAAATCAGCAAGTAGTTTTAATAAGGTTAGTTAGACTGAAATACTAGGTAAACTAGCTTTTGTTTCGTCAGTGTTGACCTGGTTTCGAGTTTAATTTGGCTACTTCTTTTTCTTTCCGTTCAGAAACAGTGCGTGCTCTGAGTCGAGCCTCAAGCATAGATTTTTTGACAGTTCTCCATTGAAAAGTGTCAAAAATCTATGCCCGTGGCCGTGGCTCGACATAGACTCAAGCACTGTTTCTGAATACGGCCCTATGACTGGCCTAACTAGAAACAGCATTACATGCTTACAGTAATATATAATTTTGTCATAATACCTATTACGTTTTAAATTTACTAAGAAGCTTCCATAGACAAGAAAATATGATTTAGATGACTATTTTATTGGATTCGTACAATAAATAAATCCTCTTTCAGTTGAGACAATTTTTTTTTGATGTCCGTACGAGCCAGCTGAATTAAGTGGGGGTCGTTTAAGTAAACTTTTTGAAAGTTAAGCTAACTACTGTCTTCAAAACTGGACATACTTTCCACAGGATCCTACGCACCAATCAGAAGTCATTTGCCATCATCACTCCAATGAATTAATGCAACATTAGTGTCAAGCAGTCGGAATGCGGAATGGCTCCGGGCTGATATTATCCACTTAGCAGCTTCTGTTGGCGTTTGTCTGTGGTACAAGGAATGAACTTTATCATTGTTGCAAATACGTGAACAATGATAGCATCGACTAAGCCATGCATCAGCAGTTCGTTCAAAGAGTCGCGTGGAACTGGATTCACTTATTTTTTAAGATGATTCAAAGTGATCTTGGACATTTTTATTGGTGTTTTAATCAGGTTATACATAAATAGTTACATTTAAAAAGTCAATTAAAAGTCTTTCCTTAATTTTTCTAGAAAAATGGTTTTATTCGAGACGAGACTGGGACAAGATACAAGATTTTTTTGGAAAATTATTTTTACACGTCATTATAGGTACTAAGTACTAGCCACTTAAATAGGTGAATATACTGCACGAATTGTACATACAATTCTGAATTAAATATTCATTTACAATAAGTATTATCATCATCAGTCAAAGTGAATTGGTAAATACTTCTAAAACCTCTGATATATCTCCCTTCACAGCTTAGTTGGTAGTAGCTCTGCCTTCTGCGCTGGAGGACGTGGGTTCGACCCCCACCGAGAACCAATATTTGTGTGGTAAACATAGATGTTTGTTCTTTGTCTGGGTGTTGTATTGTATTCTATGTATGTATTTACAAAAAAAAGATATTTAAGTATTATATCAGCTATCTGGTTCCCATAGTACAAGTACTGCTTAGTTTGGGGCTAGATAGTGTTGTGTGGGTTGACCGCATTATTATTATTATTATTATATATCATAGCCCCTTCCCACCGGGCGGTGCGTGATATCGCGCACCAGCCCGCACCAGCTCGCACGACACACCATGGGAACGATCTCGTGCGCCGAGGTGCGCGGTAGCACAGGAGTATTTTCTGTGTGCGTTGCCGTGCGTCGTCGTGCGCGGTGAGTGACTATCTGCAGAACCACGCACCGTAGGAAGGCAGCATCAGTTACAGGGCTAACACCTTGTAACTTGGACCGCGTCCTACCAGCCTGCGTTTCATCCTACATGAGTGATATTATGTCGCAATAGATAATACGATCGTCAAGTGTGTGAAAGACGAGCTCATAATGAATGGTGCAAAACATACTCGTGTTACAACTGTTCAGCTTATCTGTATTATGTTAGTAAAATGAACGCTCTTTTCTTTGGGCATCGAACTATGGTGAGTTCCCAAGGTCCGTTTTTTGCATAAGTCCTCAAAGTTTTTGATCCGATAAATATAAGCCAGGTCCTTAGACTTCTTCTTCTTCCTGTCCTTATCTCATGGTGGGATGAAGGTTGACGCAACATCGTTTTCTTCCATTCTCTAGACCTGCCGCCAGTTCATCCGTGGCGGCAGAAATAGGCATGGTGGTAGTACTTCCCCGGATGAGCCCTTCACAAAGAGCTCTACTACTATTTAGCTTATTTGACCGATATATGCTCTAACTTCTGGTATAATATTTTTGTTCCCATTAATGTAATGTGATGTGATGACTGATGCGTCATCATTATACATGAGTGATAACAATATGGTTATTGAGTATTATACCGCATCCACCTGTAGGTCTACCACAAGCTCTGTCTGGCTCTGTCTCTAGCTCTGGTCATGAGTCTGGTGAGTGCTCACCAGTGTGTATGTGTGTGTGTGGCGTTTCGACGTAGGATTTATTTTGTCAACACTCACCCAGACTTAAAACCAGGGGTGCAATTTTAGCAACACAAATCACTCAAGCGATCGCGTAAATCGATGTGAGTTGTCAATTTTTGTTTGAAAAATTTGAAAATGGAACGCGTATTCAGCGATCACTCAATCAAGCTGTGTTGCTGGAATTGACGCCCAGAGCCAGAGACAGAGCCAGAGAGAGCTTGTGGTAGGCCTACTGTTAACAATAAAGCCGGCAAAGTTTGAACCAACATGTTTGTTGGTACCAATGTAATTATAGCACATTGACGTCAATGTACGCACGATAAAACTGCATCGAGGCTTAGGCTTATCGCTAAAGGTACGCAATCCTTTGAAGTCTTCAGCTAATTTCATAATGTAATATCAATCGACCGTCCATTGTAATGCTTTTATCTAATGTAGTACCTATTGGTAAAAGGGATATTGTACCTGTAATATAATGTAATGTTTAGCAATTGGCCTCTAGCTCAGTTGGTTGTAGCTCTGCCTTCTGCGCCGTAGGTCGTGGGTTCGATCCCCACCGAGAACAAATATTTGTGTGGTGAACATAAATGTTTGTTCTCTGTCTGGGTGCTAAATTGTATTCTAAGTATGTGTTTACAATAAAAAATGTATTCAAGTATTATATCAGCTATCTGGTTCCCATATTACAAGCTCTGCTTAGTTTGGGGCTGGGTAGTGTTGTGTGAATTGTTCACAATATTTATTTATTTATTAATTATGTATTGGTATAGGTGCATCTATACTTATATTAAAAACTAGCGGCCTGTCCCGGCTTCGCACGGGTGGACATTTATTTTTTTAACACATAAATATAGCTTATGTTACTCAGGGTATATATTCTTGCTAAGACTGTTCTATCACGAACAGTGGTATGTCCACAGCAACCACATTTTGGCTTCATCTCATATTTCACAAAAACCAACAATGCGAATTAGCGTGACGTCACAATTTGGAGCAAAGGCAGATAATAGCTGAACCATTATTTACAACTTCGATCTAAGCTAAAGCTTTCTAAGCTTAAATTTACGACTTATTCAAACACTAAATAAGACTTTATTCCCGTTGTGGTAAAGTTCAAACTTGTGAGTCTGGAATCGGGAATGTACTCAGAAACAAATTAAACTTTAAACTTATAGAAATAGGGTTTAAAGTTGAAAAATAAGTGGAAAGGATTGTGTCCAGTTTGTCACGGGCCGGGATAGCCGTCCGTCACTTTCACCCGATTGAGATAACATAATAGTTCCAGTGTTTGTAATGTTTATTGTCACTGTACAGTAGATAGAGTTCTGTAAAAGGATCAATACTACTACATTCTTACTACACTGGTTTAAATTTTCGTAGATCACTGGTTATCTGGTCCAAAGGTTGTCTGGAAGAGATCGCTCATAGCGATAAGACCGCCCATTGTACTTCGCTTTAGTTTAAGTATTTTCGTTAAATGTGTAATGTCCTATTCTTGTGGTGTACAATAAAGTGTTATCTATCTATCTATCTATCTATCTGAGGCCAGTTACCTATCTGTAAGGAATCGAATAAGCATGGGTAAATTGAGACATTTTGGGAGACTGTCTCATTCCAAGATATGCGCTTCAACGCTTTTTGTCATTACGATTCAAAGATTTTCCTTCTACTTCAGTTTTGCTTAGTTCCGTGTACACATTTGATTACAATTAGTGTTAAAATCCACCAATTCTCAAGATAAAAGCCTGTCGTATCATGTAAACTCAATTGATGGAGTTTCCAGTGACGTAAATGATCGATATATCGGGATTACGAGTACAGAAAGAGATAAAAATACGAAGATTTTTAAGTGCGCTATAAAATCAATAAAAAATTATGATAAAAATACATTGTATAATTCAAACTATTGTATAGGATGATTCAAAACTGACAAAGAAAATCTTCACATTATTATAAAAAGTTCAAAAGTGTCATTGATGCACCTATTTTATTTTGAAAATAGAACATTCTATACAAACGTTCAAAAATCGAATATTTTCGATATTCGATAATATTCGATATATTATTATATTAATGCTGATTCTGGGTCGAAAGAGCGTGTTATAGTGATGGCCGTTTTTTCAACACCTTTTTTTAATTATAAAGGATAAATCTTATACCTTTAAACGAGAAAATCTTGTATATATCTATATATATATATATATATATTTAGGATCTCGGAAACTGCACCAACGATTTTCACGAAATTTAGTATACAGGGGTTTTCGGGGGCGATAAATTGATCTAGCTAGGATTCATTTTAAGAAAATGATTATTTCTTTCCGAGTTCAATAATTAAACATAAACTGAATATGTGACTGCTCCTGCCATCTATTGACGATTGTGAGCAACTAACTGCAAGCATGTCCAGCAGATGGCGTTATTCAGTAAGAATAAACCAGTAAAGATGATAATATGACTCTTATGATTTCATAAAAATACAAATTAACGAAAAAAATTCCGAGCGAAGCTCGGTTACCAACTGCTAGTAAATATAAATTATTTGTGTCAAAAAAGGTTTGATACTTTTGAAACACACTGTAGAAAACTAGCAAGAATAGATATTGTGTTCGTATTACGCAAACGGTGAGGTAATATGAACTTTAGTTCGGTCAATGTCTCCGTGCCCAAATTACCATGCGTAATGGGATAAGGCACATCAAACCATGGGCAAAGGTCGAGGCATGGCATAAACAATAACAATTTCGTAAGGGCACCTTTGTTTGTAAGGTCAGGTATTTAAATTAGACTGCTTTGATGTTATTTATGGATGGGTTTGAAGAAGCCATCACATTAAATGAGCATGTATTTTTTTGTAAAAAAAAATGTTTAATTCGTTAGTTTGAAACCGTATTTTAGAAGCAGAGTTTTCAGAAGTGCTGTTTGCACTTAAAATACGGTCCTTTGTTATCATTTTTTAACCAACTTTCAATCAAAAAGGAATAGGTTCTCAATTCGGTTTTTTTTTGTTTTTAATGTTTGTTACCGCATAACTTCTATCCGCGTAACATAAATCTATAAGGGTTCCGTTTTTGCCATTTGGCTACGGAACCCTAAAAACCACTAAAACGATTAAACTTTTATATTAGCCTTATCTTTCTGTACATCTGTTTAATTCACAATCCCATAAAGCAATTACGACAATCGAACACCGTCAAATACTGTCACATGTTTTGTAACAGGGCATTGACCTCAGCATTGTACTCACAGAAGACAAGTTCAATGGTGATGTAAGATGTGAGGATAAGCTGGGGTAATGGTTTTGGCAGTATTAGCCCGACATTACGACGCCGTTCAAAAAGTAACCATATAGTCTATGGGATTGAAAGTACATAAATAAACTTCAATGTAAAATAGTTTTATGAAATAAAGTGTTGGGGCAAGCTGATTACCCACAGGTGGGCCTTCAGTGTAGTTGCCATAAATGTTTGTTCTCTGTCTGTGTGTTATTTGTGTTCTAAGTATGTGTTTACAAAAAAATAGGCACATAATTTATAAATGTATCGTTTCTTTTAGCTAATTTGGGGCTAGATAGTGTTCTGTGGATTGTCCACAACATTTATTTCTTATTCTCTATGCATTTCATAGACTGTAGATTTTATGAATAGCTCCGAGTCAAAACTTCGCTCTTTTGTCTCGGATTTGGTCAGGCTGTAGAGGAATTTCAAGAGGCATCGAGCCTTCCAAACACAGGAGCCATCTACCTACTAAAATAAATACTTGATCATAACTTCGAATCGTACAAGCTCTGCTTAGTTTGGGACTAGATGGATAGTGTTTACAATATTTATTTATTTAGCTGTAAAGCGTTTAGGTACAGTAAGAGCCCATTACAGCTCAAGTTACCTAAAAACAAAGAAAAATGACGCTTACTGCAAGGGCATAAGAGCTAGAAGTGTATTAGTCTGATGCGTATCTTTGTGTACGTGTACAACAAAGATGGTACTGAAAAAGATTAGTCTTAGCAACTCATTAAGTGTATCTAATTAGCACACTCATCCGTTGTGTGCGAGATGTCAGTCATCCCTAAGGAATCAGATCCAAGGTTGCAGCGTTTCTTTCTTTTTCTCTGGCGGCCATCCAAATGTCTAGCAGACGTTGATTCACGCTGGACAGATTGAACCGACCGACTCTATTCTACGTCACGGCGATCATCGTTGCCGTCTGTGGTCTGAGGCGACAAGAAATCGACGGAAATTTTGTTTAACGAGTGAAATCATAACATACCGACGCGTTATGTAAAGGAAAATGGGAGAAGAAACATCTACAATCGAAGTATGGTTTTCGCATCCTCAAGAGGACCCCTAGATCATTTTTTTTATCGAACCATGTCTATAGCTAATCGCTTTTCGAGGCCGTCTTATAACTTACTAAACAGTCTTATTATATCCATCGTTTTTATTTGTTAGGCGCAAACGTGGACAATTTTGAGTCTGGTTTCAGACATAAGCTATCGATGAATATTTAATTTCTATAGAACTAGTAATAAGGGGGGCAAAGGTAGACGAAAGAAAACATGGATGAACTGTGTGAAAGATGACATGGATAAGAAAATGGAATGAAGGAGGAAGACATGTTGTGCCGACCCCATAAAGTGGGATAAGGGCAGGAAGAAGAAGAAAGAAAGAAAAGCATTTTATTGACCTATTAGCATACAGGACACAGGAAAACTTACCTAGGAATACTAGTAACAGAAGAACTAGTATATTATGGAAGCTAACGGCTAGCACAAAATAATAAACCAAACGGACGAAACTTCCTCTTTGACTTTTGTTTTGGTGAATTTAGCAATCGCTGAAGCCACGTGGATCTATGAATATAAATTCGATTACTACTAGCATACGAACTCCTTGAACATAATGTGTGGTGGTATAGACTATGTAGGCTAAAGTATGAAGCCGACGATGTTTTGATGATTTCACGTCGGCTTATGATCAAAGCAGATTTGAGTAATGTTATTAATAAATGTTCGGCCTGAAAATATTGTTCGGTTCATCATTTTGCGAGTGGGATACAACATTATGTTCTTTTATTTTTTGACTCAAGAACACTTTCAGTAAATTTATTGACAAGTTTAAAAAACTTCATGGCTAAACTGGCTGAACTGATTTGGATGAAATTTCTATGGGACCAACCTGTAAAACCTTCCAGATGAACTTCTAAGTACATAATAATATATTTTTTTTTCAAATCGGCTCATAAATGACAAAGTTTTGCGAAAGCAAACATTTAAAGATAATTCGACCGATATTGAGAACCTCTTCCGATTTTATTTTAAGTCTCTTTAAAATTAGATGATGTTGAACTTTGGTTCATGAATAATACACTTGTCAAAATTATAGTATTTTCTTTGTGTTAGTGGGTTAGACTGGCACAGAATCCTGGTAGACGGCACAAACTGTCAGGCTGTGGATGAAGAAGGTATTCCTCAGTTCTCTATGACACTAATACGTAACTTTTTTGAAAGCTGATGGACAAACTTCATGTTGTGGTAACCATCTCCTATAACAAAGCATAGTCTCGTAGGTCACGCACGTCAGGAACGAGCCCTACGATGCATTGCCCTGCACGGAAAAAACGTAACGGTTGGATTTAAATAACTTATTGCTATTTACAACAAAGCAACTCGTTTCGGAGGGAACCTGCAAAGTGTATTGCTAATGCTAGACAAGCCATCTTTGCTACTGTAAGTTAGTAATATTAATCTAGAAAGTTGGTTAAAATTTGATAACCTGGGCTAGGTAGCTTCCAACCTTTTAATTTAATAAAGACAACAAAGCTAATTGTGAACGTGAATCGAGTAATTCTGTTAATTATAACCAAGCATCTTAGCTTAAATCGTCGATTTTATCAAATCAACTTTGTAAACACAGCTAATGAACGTTTCTATGTTTAACAAAGTAACTTTGTCAAATTTTGGTATACTTAGCAAAGTTACTCGGCGCTGTCAATCGTGTCCACTGGATAGCCATACCCAATATACTTTGTTACTTCTAACCAATTCAAATAGGTATACTTAGCAAAGTTACTCGCGCTTTCAGCCGTGTTGAGTGGGTTCGCTACAACCAATCTACATATTTACCTCTAGCCTACTTGAATCGGTATATTTAGCAATGTAGTTTGTTGTTCTTCAACGGGTTTATTGGGTTCGCTACAACCCATCTAGTTTGTTGTTCCTATGCGGGTTTATTGGGTTCGCTACAACCCATCTAGTTTGTTGTTCCTAAGCGGGTTTATTGGGTTCGCTACAACCCATCTAGTTTGTTGTTCCTAAGCGGGTTTATTGGGTTCGCTACAACCCATCTACATTTTTACTTCTAGACTACTTTAATTTGTACCTATTTTAGCAATGTTGTTTTTTGTTCTGCAAGTTTATTGGGTTAATACTGCTAAATACTTAGCTGCAGGTACCTACCATTTCCAAGTGACATAAATATTAATAAGCTTTATTTTAAGTTTGATAGCTGCTTTTAGTACAATGCACGTTCAAACTTAAAATCTGTAGCATATAACTAAGTATAATATTGTTGTCAATCGGAAATGGTACCAGCAGCTAAGTATATTAGCAGTATTAATCAACCCAATAAACCAGCAGAACAAAAAACAACATTGCTAAAATTCCAATTAAAGTAGGCTAGAAGTAAAAAAGTTCTTCATTTTGACGCTAGTGAAAAGTTGATATGTAGGGAATTGAAAAAGATCGTTAATCTGGCGAACTCGAAAAAGTTAAATCACCCTTTTAAAAAAAGGACTGAACGATCATATTTCATTTGCCCACAGACCGTACTTCAAAGTTAAAAGAATGTATATGAAATAATAAAGTTTTATTTAAATTCTTCAACAATCGTTAATAAATTCTAAAATTCTAAATTAGACCAACTAAAAATAATATTTTTAAGAGCGTTTACATCTATCAGCTATCTTTATAAAATTTTAATAAAAAAATATATGTAAATTCATATGATTATGATTTTTTTTGTAACCATCAATGCTAATATAACTTTTTTTTAAGTTACTCACATAGAAACATTATTATTTTAAAAAAAAGCTTAAAGGCAATAGAAGGATGTAAGCGCTCTTAATAGCTAGTAGATACACGATACTAAATAACGATGTATGCTTCAGAGAAGAATCAAATATGTTATTCGTTAATCAACATAAAAAGTTACATTCGAGAGTAGTTAGTCTTACATTGTTAATTTGTACAAAGTCATTTTTACCTCAACTTTTTCAATTATTATATTAACCAATATTTATCATAAATATTGTTTGTTAACTTATGAAATAGGTACTTAAAAATATTTTAACAAACATAAGTCTAACGAGTACTTATACATAAGTATTTTGTATGATAACAAAACATTTAATTTTTTTTAGGTAGGTATTTAATTTAAATTACTCATCATGTTGATGATGATGGCTTTAACTAAATGAAGATTTTAATTAAGATTAAGATTTTAGTAAATGAAGATTCTTTTACCTACATAGTCTTAGCAAAATATACAGTTTCTCATATAAATGCACAATATGCGAGATCGGTACTTAGATCATAAACATTATAATTATACCCACCCCTATTTTGTAAGCACCATACTGGTAAGTTACAATTATGTTTACCACATTTATATTATAAATACGAAGTTTGTGCTTTTTGCAAATAGCTGGAAGGGTGTTGATGAATTCATCTATCTATAACCACGAAGTAGTTATTTATACTGTCAAGAGATTCGCCTACGATCATGATAAAAGGTTGCATTGTAAGTCTATATTCTTGAAACTTTGTTCGCTTACTTGCTATTGCACTGTGGATATCCGAATCGTTTTTCACATGCTGTACAAAACTAGCAGTTGCTTCAGCTTTCGAAGGACACCAAATCTTTTTGCGACTAATTCTTCAGCCGAACACTTGTAACAGCCACGAGATATGGCATAAGCAGCAAACAAGCTATATTTGATGCCTCCTCTGAACCTAAAATTAGAAAATATAATTTATAAACGCTAATAGATATAGTACTCGTAGTTACTTACCTAACAGGATGAATTAATAAAATACTATGTTCAAACTTATGAGAGCATTTTTCGTTTGACAGCCTGACAGCTCAGTTGGTAGTAGATCTACCATCTACGCTGGAGGTCGTGGGTTCAATCCCCACCGAGAACAAATATTAATAATATAAAAAATAAATTAATAAATTACCATGCTGATAAGTGGTTTGTCCTTGGTCTTGGTGCGCAGTTTAGCCAGCTCAAAGATGTTGTCCTTCAAAGCAGGATTTTTTTCTGTAAAAGGATAAATAAATAAATAAAAAAAAAATCGGCTTGTTCAGCGGCACGCACCACACTTTGTTTGCTATACCTAGTGAGCCAAGCCAACCGCGGGCGCACTGCGGCTTGCCCGGCGCGGCCGCCGGTAAAGATGCTGTGGCAATCCACGCATAGTGTGGTAGGTACCTTTAAGTTAGGTAGGTATTCTGGCACATATAATTACAGAACTACGGCTTTTTTTGCAGAAAGTTCTACCAGGTAATTCTTTGTCTTTCACCTAATGTAGGTAGGTAGAAGGCTTCAAGCACCGATTAGCACACACGATATAGCAACGAGTTCTGCCAACTACAATAATCACCGTGGTAATACTTACTTTGAAAAACTTCGATATACTCCTCCAAGCCCCAAGCAGTAAGGAGATTCCTTACGTCTTCATCCATCGGGCGTTTTGTACTTAATGCAGTTGAGTTTTATTAAAAATGAATGACACACTGGTAAAGCACTGCAAGTTTTCTATGTTCAGGTGCCAATCTCACTTAACTCACTCAACCTCTGCTCTCACACTGTTTATTTTAAATAGGTACTCTCGTGTCCGCACCCAAGAACTTGTTGAAAAGAAATGGCCGTTGTCCTTGAATTGCACGCGTGTCTAAACGCATTATCCGAGTTTACACAATTCACATGTCAACGAATAACCATTTTCTTCGATTGTTCCAATTAAGTCACTTGTTTAAAATATTAAATAGCCAAACACTTGTCTATTGATTGCTGTGTTACTTGCTTGTTAATAGCTAATTTACTTGTTTAAAGTTTTATTAACCACAGTCGTAAATAATAAATATAGGGATAGAGCGTATCTATATGTATAATGTATATGCGACCAGGTTTATAAACCTGGTATTTCCTTGCGAGTACGCGTACTTGGTACGAGACCAAAAATACTCGCAAGTCTCATTTGGGTATTTGGCGGTTGCCTGTATCAAATCAAATACTTCAAGTCTTGCCAAATTTTTGTGTTCACGTACAATAACGAAAATGATATATCACAAATCAATAATAATAAAATAATTATGTTCCAATTAAATAATAGTAGCAATAATTTCCATGCCTTGCCTACCTGCACTGTTAGTATTGTAAATAGTGCTGCCATCCATAAGTACTTACAAACTTTCGCATTTATAGTAATAGTAGAATAAGCATAGGTTTTTAAACTTCTGCACCGGTTGCTTTAACAAAGACACTCACTGGGAAATATTGATGTACTCGGAAGAATATACAGCAAAACAAGCTTGTTTACTACAAACATACGTCTATTCCCTCTATTGTACGTTTTAAATGAGTCTTGGTTATTTGTAATCATACCAATCTATACAAATTTAACCGAGTAGGAGTAGTCTAAACTTAGATAGGTCAACTTGTCAGTTTATAAATCTGAAACTTATCTATTTTCAAACTGAAACCGAATAGGTTACTATAACTGAGGCACTCACTTTGAAACTATCTAGTACTCTGTTAGAATTACCTAGAATATACAGCAAAACCGACTTGTTTACTATTAACAGAGCTTTATTGTGCGATTTAGATAAGTCTTAGTTATAAGTAGCCCAAAAAAAAATAACCTAGCCAAATTGGTACTTTGCTAGTGCTCCGTTTTTTCCGTGTGCGTCCATCAACTTGAGACGTGATGTTCAGCCTTACGTGCCAGTAATTTCACTGGAAACCGAAACAACACAATGCTACTTCACGGCAGAAATAGGCATGGTCGGTACAACTCGAGCTAAATCAAAATTAGAAAACATTGATTCGATCTCTGAACGAACACAATCTAGTTGAGAGTTTGTTTTGATGTTCGTTTTAGCACGTTTCACTGTCGTTACATCACGACGCTTTTAATATATTTTCTCAGCTTCACGTAGTTTTTACAGCCGGAACATAAATCAAATTTAGAAAACAAGTAGGCACTTGTAGGCTTTCTCCAGTAAAGTATTATTGACGTAATACTTTACTGTTTTCCGTCACAAGTTATATCACTTATGGGATGGGCTAAGCCGAACACATAAATTTAAGAGTGCCTTAAGAAATTACACAATATCTATGAGGGCTTTAAATTAACTAGAGAAATAAGTATAATATTTTTCCAATGCGTCGTGATGACTTCCGATTGACACTGATTTGAATGAACCAAGGATTTTAATGTAGGTGAAGGCAGATGAATATAATGATGCGAGAGTAGGCCAACGAAAAATGATGGACAATGTGAAAGATGTCATGGATAAGAAAGTTGTTAAATAAGATGATGGCTGAAAGAGCGAAACGAAAATGGAGAACATTCTGTGCCAACCCCATGTAAAGTGTATAAGGGTAGGAAGGAACGAAAAATGATGAATTGTTTGAAAGATAATAGATAAGAAAAGTGTTAGTTATTATATTTGATGGCTGAAAGAGGAAAACGAAATAGGAGAACATGTTTTACCGTGCCGACCCCATCTACAGTAGTAGGTATTAAAGAAAGAAAGGAGCCTCTTTGGAGCGCTCTTAAAATGTATTCACTGGTCGCAAGAACTAGTGAAACGACAAGAAAAAAGAAGGCTGAAAGATGATGATAATCATACCAATGCATTTTTTGATAAAAATACAATGTTTATTTGTAATATAAATCCACCATCTTACAAAGTTGTTAGTTATCATAATCAAGATGCAATTTAGGCAAATCATCTAACACTCAAAATTATATATCAAGCTTTTTATTAAGTGGTTATAAATCTAAGCTCTTTAACGCCGTTTTACTCCATCACTAATAAACCAAACAAGAATAAATAAACAATAAATTATGCTAACAGTAAACATATTTTGCATTATTTACATGTGCCTTTTTATTTTAATGCCTACTTATGCCTGTATAACACAAGAAATCTGAGAATAAACACCACTATTTTGATGGAAAGTTAAAATTAACAGAGATTTATACATAGTTGAGTAATGCGGTGCGTATTTTGAATCAATTTAGGTAATGTAGTTTTTCACAAGTTCTTTGAAATAGTATGCCTAAAGCACACCTCAGACGAAATACTCTTCCTGCCCTTATCCCATTTTATGTGGGGTCGGCAAAACATGTCTTCCTCCTTCATTACCCTCTGTCAGCCGTCATCTTTGCATTCACTCCTCTTTTATCCATGTCATCTTTCACACAGTTCACCCATGTTTTCTTTGGTCTATTTCTACTCACATATCCATCCACATCCATACTCATCACTCTCCCAGTCACATGCCTTTCATCCCTCCTTTCATCAGTCCTTTTTCTCCTCCGACGAAGGGTCTACACACCGGCAATTCCATTCACAAGCCACTCCGCTAAGCTATCAATCTTAAATCAATCCGTTTAAGTAAAAGCACCGAGTATCGTTACGTGCTAATACTGATTTGTTCGACCAACACCTACGAACATAATGCTATCCATATACATAAAATATTAATCTAGTGTCTATTACAGGGTGATAAGGTCCTAAATAGCTAGAGAAGACAGGTGTTGCCTATTACAGCTAATCCAATGGCCGGACAGTGGCAACTCTACTTCAAGCCGGATTGATGGATGACTGACAAGCGAAACCAGGTGCTCTTTGCAGGAAAGGTTTCTAGTGAAACTTGTGTTATAATTGTTGGGCAACTTTGTGGTTATGGCGCGACTTCTGGGTATGTCTGAGATGACAACATCAAAGGACTTCTATGTGGGTTAGTCTCATTAGTCGCTTGTCCAGTATTTTTACCAATGAAGCGGAAACTTTGAGTAACCATTACTTCGGCAATCTTAATTTCTAGTTCGATAACAACTTCCCTTTGATTATTTACACTTCAATTTCCTTATAATAAAATGCAGAAGTTTACGATGTGTGTGACCCAATGCACGTGAATTTGAATAGAATTTGAGCACAGTTCGTGACCCGGAATAGCATATTAGCAAGAGATAGTGTCGTTTCTAAAAGTTTATTGAAAAACTACTAAACAATAAATAAAGAGTAGCCGATCTCTATCTCCAGAGTTTTTGTGACAGCTTCTCGATCTTAAATGGCAGCATAGCCGTGAAAACGTACCATGAAATCACATGCGTAGTCTAGTATGGATGGATTACCGTAAATATCAAGAAACAACAATCGTAGTGTAGTTTCTAATGTGTTACTCAATACTATGATGCACGTTTCTTCGTTGAATAAGTCATTTGTACAAGTGGGTCAAACAAGCGCGTCAGAAACTGCCTCTGCCCTACATGGAGCGGTTTGCGATTATCAATAGATATTGTCACATTTATGGGCAGGAAAGAAACTATCATAAATATTTATAACATTATAGTACTTAGGGCCAGTTAGCAAGCTTCGAAAACAGGCAAGATAAGGAAATCGGTCGCCGCATCGAGAACGCCTGGAAGAGCTACTGGTCCATGAAAGCGCACATGAAGGGAGACCTTTCTCTAACACTAAAGCGCAAACTCATCGACATGTGTATTCTGCCCGTCCTAACCTACGGTGCACAGACATGGTCACTGACCGAGTTGCAGAAGTCCAAGCTCAAGATTTGCCAGAGAGCCATGGAACGCAGCATACTCGGGTTTAAGCGCGCTGACCGAGTACGGAACACCATGCTGCGTTCACTAACGGGCATTGCCGATGTAGGGGCTAAGGCTGCCCGGCTGAAGTGGGATTGGGCAGGGCATGTCAGCCGGATGCCTCCCGATAGGTGGGCGACCATCAGTACACCTTGGGTCCCTGACGGGCAGCGGTCACGGGGCCGCCCAAGAAAACGTTGGCGGGACGATATCGACACCTTTGAGAGGAGATGGTGGGAGGAGGCTCGAGAGAGAGATAAGTGGAAGTCTTTGGGGGAGACCTTTGCCCAGCAGTGGGACAAAATAGGTTGATGAAAAAAAAAAAAAAAAAAAAAAAGTACTTAGGAGTTTCTATTCTAGCATTTTTTTCTGGGTGCGACTTCATTCACGTGGTTTTTATCAAATCAAATCAAATGTCTATTTATTCAGTAGGATCGCAAAGATCATTTTGAAACGTCTTAAAGATAGGTACAAAACATTTAGAGCTTTCCGCTGCTTGTATAGTTATAAAAATTTAAGGGTCTTCTTGCTCAGGCATGCTCTATTATAACAAGCTAACTTACTTCTAAGAGCAGTGACAAAAATACACCCAAGTGAAATCATTAATGTTATATTTTACGAAACTTGAACCAAAACATTAAATAGTTAAAACTATGTAACCTATATACCTATTGTCAGTCGTATCGTCAGTCTAAATGTGATTCTCTCATCTTGGCATAATTCTTATTAATGGTCAATTTAATAAACATTTGAATAATTTTACATAAAATATTATACCAGCTGGATTTCAAAGTAAAAGCTTAAAATCACTTACAGATGTTTCAAGTTATTTAAAACTAGACAATACCCGTATCACTTACACAGCAAAAAAGATTGTTATCTTCATTTATCATTACATTTATCAATAGCGTAATCTTTCAAAGGAAATTAGTTATTTGGCAAAGCAATAAATACTGATATCAAGTCCTAGTTTTGCTTATTTAGCAACACTTAATTGGTCAAAGCTAACCTTTGCAAATTGCTATGAGAATTCAATTTCACTGCACAGATCGCCGGTGAGATAGCTCATTCTAGGAGTAAGTACTAAGACTCGGAGACACAATTTACAACAGAGCGCTCTCTAGGAATTGAACTGAACTGCGAAAAACCCGGGGTAACAATAATCTCGTAAACTCTCTGCGCTTTACCAACAAAAGGCGAAACGGCAGGACAATATGAATTATATGGCTTTCTAAAGCCTTGCGCACACTAGATGATGTAAAATGTCACATGCTTGGGAGTCATTGTATGAAGTTTTTGAGACGTACGAGGATCTCATTTGTGAGCCTAAGCCACTATGCGGTCACTATACAACTCCGGATAAAGTCATCAGAGTTGCACCTAAGGGAAACAATAAAAGTAAAGAAGAGGAAGTTAATCTTTGTAGAAGTGAAGAAACACGAGATTCTATTGAGCTTGGTTTTGAATGAACATCTTAGCTCTCTAGAATTCATTTTTCTCACTCTGCGGTTCTCTGTATTTCGAATTGCGAAATCTGTCTGGAAATAGCCCGACCGCAATTAGTTAGGTTATTAGGGAGCAGCGTGAAGCACAGTAATTTGCCCAAAGGAAAACAACTTTATCCAAAGTAATTACTCGCGTAAATAAGCACAGTAAACTGTAGGACAACATGAGATCTATGTGAGACAAGCATGCGTTAAATTGAAGACATTGATATTAATGAAGCAAAACTGAAGGAATAAGAATGAATTCATGTTTTGATTATAACAGATTATAGATGACCTTGCAATTCATTAATCACCTGATGACAGGTAATTAGGTAATAAACATACAAGAGGCGTGCGGAGAAATGGGCAAGATCAAGATAAATATTACGGGACCATCGATAGTAGAAATGAAAATGAAATGAAAATGAAATGAAATGAAAAAAGTTTATTGAATGAACACAAATACAAAGAACAAACTAGAACTTAAATACAAACAAGGTATAGGTACAAGGTGAGTACTTATGAAAATTGGCTAACTACTAGGTAAAAATCCCGCGCACCCACCCATCCACCTAAAGAGCTACATTATGTTGTGTTCACTCAACAGGTTTCAGCTCAGCATATGCTGAATAGGACGGCAGGTACCTATCCAACGCTGATTTTCAGCTGAACCGTGAGGTGACGACGTACGACAGACAAACGCACAAACACTCGGAATCTAAGGGTATCATTACAAAAATTTAAAAAATAATAATAATTAAGCAATAGCTTATTACAAAGTGCATACCGTGGTAAATATATAAATAGACAGGTATAATAATAAGACAGGATATTACATTATATTACAGGTATAGACAGATTATATATATATTACAGGTATATTATAGGTAAAAAACACAAATACATATCTACTATCGTGGCTAAATAAATTCAGGTTAAAAAAAACAGCAGGAACATAAGATAAGAAGTGGATGCTATGGCCTGATAAATAATATTAATAAAAAAAAAGTTAAAATAAAAAAATTGTGATTGTGATGTGAACAATTGTGAAAAATAAAAAATTCTTTGAAAAATAGCCTCCTATTATTTTTTTTATTTTATTCCAATCATAACATTTTACAATATTAGGTACTTAGAAACATATCAGATAATGGAGGCGTCATTGTTGAAACCTTCTCGTTTCATTTGCTCTTCAAGTAAAAAACGCTTAAGACCAGTCCTAAAGCCATTCATATTTTTTAAGGTTCTGATCGGAGGAGGGATGTTGTTCCAACACTTAGTGGCTGCGTATCGAAAGCTACCTCGAAACGCTGCAGTTTTATGACGCTGTGTGGAAAGTTCTGGTGCGCACCGCCTACCACGGGTTTGGCAGCACATGGTATTATACATAGAGAGGCCTATACCCAGTAGCTAAAATTGGGCTATAGATTCTAGATTTTTATCAAATCTTACTATATTGGTCCGGATTTTTATTTTGAAAGTAGCCTTTGTTTTATTTGCAATACATACTAAAATACCAAAATATTATAATATTTTTAACTATAACTAAATCATTATTCAAGATCCCGCTTCTCGGAGGTTCGATCCCCCACCGAGAACAAATAATTGTGTGGTGAACATAAATGTAATATTGTATCATACGCTTGTATTTACAAAAAAAAAGTTTTATAACAGCTATCCGGATCCCACCGTACAAGCTCTGCTTAGTTTGGGGCTAGATGGTATTGTGTGGGTTGTCCAAAGTATTAATGTATTTATTGTAGTGATTTCCACTTTAAAAAAATATTTTTTGCCTTTATTAAGATCCCTGTTTTGAATTGAGAAGCCAAGAGTTCAACGACTTTCCTGTTCGCGGTTCTTTATCACCTCCATCTATCTCCATTTGCACAATGGTTTCATGAAAAAACTAATCTATTCTAATCATGCTTTGAGCGAGTGCCCTTACTTTTTGCCGGGTGTTTTTATAACAACTTGTAGTTAGTGCTTTTGTAAATTAGTTTCGGGAATGATGATATTGTTATTTGGTGGTCGTCATGTTTTGAACCGACTTCAACACGATCTCAATAGGCATACTGCAAGCTTTGTCTGACTTTGTCTCTGGCTCTGGTTTTGAGTCTGTGTGAGTGCTCACCAGTGTATTATACTAATAATAATAATAATAATAAAAGTTTATTTCAGAAGTAGGACATACAGAATAACAGATGGAAATAACATTTACGCAAGAGTGAGTTGCTGGACAATGTTTGTACATTATGTGATAAGCAGAGCCTACACTAAGATTGGAAACCTTGTGTCGCAGGTCCTGCGTTGCCTTCAATTATTACAATATTGTAGTCGAGCAGTAAAGTGTCAACTGGTTTGTCTAAGGTGAGTTAAAATTGTTTCTGACAGATTAGTACCTAATACTTAAATGTAAAATACCTGATTATACTGTGTGTGTGATAGCATTTATGAATTCAGTCAACACTCACACAGCCTTAAAACCAGAGCCAGACAGAGCTTGTGGTAAGCCTACAGATCTTAGCAGGCCTCTTCTCAACACGATCTCAGATCAAGGCAGTGAATATACCGGCCGTCATTGACGGTAGCTAATTATTAAGAAGAAAGCTTACAAAGTCAATGTCGTGACTAAATAGACACATGCGCCAATTATTTCACATGTTGTTTTTTATGGTATATTGATTGAATTGGGAGTACTTAGAATAAGCAATGAGCTTGACAAAAACACAATGGTGCCCGAATTAGACCGAATAAGAGTATCTTAATAAGTCATACCTTTACAACGAGATGTACCTAAGTAGCTAAATAATAATAAGTTCAGAGCTAAAGCACTGGCAGAACTTATAGCCAATATTACTTAAGTTAAGCTGATCTTTTGGATTAATGGTCAGCCATCTTTATTTAATCGTGTCTGAACGTGACTTTAACTAGCTATAGTTTTTGACAGCGGGGACAGCTTTCACTCCAGTTTTCGGGGATAAAAGTCTCGCCGAAAATCACCCCTTTCATCGATTTCCAACTCTATCGATTTTATCTGATCCCGGTCTTTCATGGTCTCCCTCGAATCTTTCACGTCCACAAGTTTCATAATAATTCCTTTTTATAATATTACTTAGTCTTGTGTTGGCTCATGACAAAGCTCGACGACAAAATACCTCAGCAACATAACGACAACAATCATATATTTCAAAACACCTGCAAACGTGTCCCTTCCAATTCTATTTCACCACGAAATTACAGCTGACACCATAATTATTTTTACTACCAAGACAACGGAAAATAAAACTTATTGCAATAGGAATAAGAACAAGTTAGTAATGTACGAGGGTGAGTGATGAAAATTATTTGTAGTGCTGATCGAAAACTGGCCATGATGTAGAATTAAATTGATATTTTTTGTAGCAATAATGTCGGGTGATTAACTTACATAAAACATTTATTTTTAATAACGCTGTTAATTATTTTAATAACACAGTTGCAAACAGAGGCAGTTTAACCAATTAAGTTACAGAAAACACGTGTTCAGTTATTAAACAAAATAGATTCGAAGTTTTGGCCTTCATACTAAGAACACAAAGTATATTAGCACACCCTATACTTTGGGTCGATCAGACAATAAATTATCTGATTGATTAGTTCCGCAAAATATGGAATTTAATAATAACTTATTGATAGAGCTGCAAGGATAGCAAGTCAGACAAGTTAAATCCAGTACATAGAAAGTGGTACACGTCTAGTCCCTAGACAGGGCTGTAAACACAAATAATTGGTATGATATGTTTCTCACACTATCACGGTACGACAAGAGGTATGAAGGTTAACGGGAAAAGATATGAGCGAGAATTTTCAGATGTGGCCCATGAATTGAATTTTGTAGTAGTCAGCAAACTTTAAATTATGTTGTAGATAGTCTCGATCAAAACTACTGAGGCTAAATATCATTTAGACAAAACTGATAAGAAACTGGTGAGAATATATTATGTAAAGTGTTGAATGAGAAAGCGGTTAATTTCATGACAAAAGTAGAGACAGAAGTAAGAGAGAGAAAAAGTAGAAGAGAGGAGATTAAGGTCTCCCGCGCACTAGGCAGCCTGGCTGCTCAGTCAGGCTGCGGCAGCCAGTCAAATATTGACGTTGTAAACAAGATGCTATTAAAAGGCCACAATCGTTTAGAAAAACAAAGTTCGTTGGCCCCGCCGCGTGTTGTATTTGTAAACAAATCATAATAATAATTTTGTAGGAAACCCTTTATAAATGGTCTTGAGTAGACGCTGCGGCGCGGACATGCAATCGGACTTGTTTCACTTCACTTTTATATTAACCTTCTTCAAATATGTATTTGTGCATAGTATAGTGTAGTTAAATGCAGTTACAGATATTTATATGCATGTGATGACCAAAAAAAACCCCTGTCAAAATGTTCGCTCGTGGCGTCGGAACTAAAACCATATTCAAACACGTCATGGCATTGGTCGAGAATCAATGAATTTATAATATCAATGAATTATAAGGCTATGAAATTTTTTATTTCTTATTTGTATAGGCATAGCATTCGTGGGACTAACCCGTATTTATTTGGGAGCATTTATTGTCCCGTTTCATTGTCTCTCAACAAGGTTTCCGCACGAATTCTAGGTTTTCGTTTGCTTTTGAGAACATCACTATCAGTGGATGGAAAGTTGAGATTGGAAATTCTTCTATCTTTGGTTACCAATTGAATTCTTCAAACTGCTGGTTATCAAGAACACCTTAGATTTTACGCCCCTGACTGTGGCCTTTAATAAAAAAATAAAAAAACGTTTATTGCCTCGTTTATAAACCTAGGAACTACATTATCATACTAAACATAAACTAAAAATACGAGCACAAAGGGTCTCATTCAGCTATCGCTGGAAGTATGTACATCTAGCACTGATTTTAAATTAAACCCTCTCGGTTGGTTGTTCACCGAGGAATTTAGAGCAATAAGCGAGTTACAGAAAAAACGAACAATCAAGACATATACAGTAAAAGTAAAACGGCAATCAGACCTTTCAAAATATATACAGTTTTGTAATAAAGTGTTTCAACTTAATAAACAAAAAAAGAACTTGTGTGGGTGACAATAATTCCTATGTGTGCGTGTGTGAGTGAAGGGTGGATGTGTGTGAGTGGTTGAGTGTGTAGTGTTGTGCATTTCGTGAGTAGGCTTCCATGATTCTCCCAGTCTCTTAAGAGACCCCGTACCCGTTTAGATCTTCTTTCAACATGAAACAGATGATTATGATTACTAGGTTTATATAGTTGCTACCAAAGTGAAATTCCGAGCATTCATATTTAATCTTCTATGGCGTGTAGCACGCATGCGCGAATGTTTATATCAATGGACACGAAACCCTCAAATACCCTCCTTGGAAACACCATGTTTAACTTTCGATGAGTTGGAAACAGTTAATTTGTATTTGTGAAATGTGATCGTGTTTTCAAGGTGGCAAACAACGTAGAGAGTGTGGAATTTCCTTTGCCATTTCAAAATAAAGCCGCAAGTAGGTGATTTTAAATTGATTAAAGTCGTGTATCAAGTTATTGATTACTTTGTTAAGTATTTGAATTTGATATTTGTGTTGTTTGTAGTTTATATGATCAAATAAAAGGCTTACCAAAATCACAAGACTTTTGCTGTTTTCACATTTTAATTGTTAATCGTTCTTACCTGAAACCAAAAAGACATAATTAGATACTAATATAATATGTTTTAAAGGGCTGTATTTGTTCTAGTCCCACATTTACAACCAAAACAAAATTTATAATGCACAATTCGGTATCATTTTCAATTTTTAAGAATTGATTATTACGCAAAAGAAACACTTCTTGATAACAAAAAAGTTAAGTATCAAAGTCAAAGTCAATATTTTTTTATTCAGTACGAATCACTTTGAATCTAGCTAGGTAGTAAACGAATATTCTAGGTAGCTGAAAAAATTCGCTAGGACGCACGTTATATACGTATATAATCTTGGTATAGATTTTGTTGTCGCAATTGATTCACGTCGGAGACACGTGAAGCCGTTGGAAAACATATAAGTGAGGCATGCTTTTCCCTAATGAGATTATCGTCCGGGTTGTATGACAGACAAGGGATACTTTTTTATTTATTTATTTATTTTAAGCTTTAATTACAGATGTACTTTTATAACTAAATTTTATTTTACACTACGATATCGACACTGTCACTATCTGTTTGCCCTTTTTTGGCAAAGGCCTCCTCCAAGCTCTTCCACTTCTCTCTATCTTTCGCTATCCGCGTCCATGTTTTCCCTGCAGTATACTTTATCTGGTCCTCCCATCTTTTAAATTGTCGCCCCCTCTTTCTTTTGTTGTATCTTGGTAACCAATTCATCAACATTTTGCTCCATTTCTCTTTTCCTCTTACTGTATGTCCTGTCCATCTCCATTTGAGTGTATTTACTTTGAGTGTAACATTTTCTATTTTTGTTCTTTTTCTTAGTGTTTCGTTTCTAATTTTGTCTAGGGATACTTAGTTCTTACTAAATAGATAATTACTTCAAAAAATGGCGTTTGGTTCCTAATGCTACTAAAACAGAGGTATCCGCTTTCCACCTCTGCAATAAGGATGCAAAATACGAGCCTAATATTGAGCTTGCTGGGACGCCCCTAAAGTATAACCCCACGCCAAAGTATCTTGGAGTAACTTTTGACCGCAGCCTAACCTACGTGGCTCACACCGAAAAGGTTGGGAAGAAGCTCCAAACCCGCAACAACATCTTACACAGGCTGGCGGGTACGACCTGGGGAGCGAATGCCGACGTGCTGCGTACGACCAGCCTTAGCCTTGTCTACTCAACAGCGGAGTACTGCGCACCCGTATGGCTCAATAGCGCACACACACAGCGAGTAGACGTGCAGCTGAACCAAGCCATGAGGTGCATATCGGGGACTATAAAAAGCACGCCACTGCAATGGTTACCCACGCTAAGCCATATAGCCCCTCCCCATTTGAGAAGGCAGCAAGCACTGCTCCGCGAAGCGTCCAAGATCATCTCAAACTCCGATCTGCCTATCCACGCCGAGTTTACGTGTCCTCCACCACACAGACTAAAGTCTCGCAATCCGCCCTATAAGACTGCCCGGGACCTCATCAGCTCGGACTTTAACATAGCTGCAAAATGGAAGCACGAATGGAAAACTGCACCACCGGAAAGCTTGATAACAACAACTAATCCTGCCGCAAAACCACCTGGTTTCTCTCTGCTCAGAAGAGAATGGTGCCAGCTTAACCGCATTAGAACTGGCTGCGGCCGTAGCCGAGCATTCATGTATAAATGTGGTTGGAGAGAGTCACCAGCATGCGAGTGTGGCGCTCCAGTGCAGGACATCGCGCACATCATCAAGGACTGTCCACTCACCAAATACGATGGCAGCCCGGCAGACTTGTTCACCCTTGAAAAAGACGCTATCCAATGGATAAAGAAATTGAATGTTATATTATAAGAACGATTGTGCTAGATTATTATGCCATACGAATAAATAAATAAACTAAATAGATAAGAATTTCATCGCGAAAACTATCAACGTAGATCATGTTAATATTAGTGTTCTTATATCGTAGTTTCTATCGTTTATGTTTGAAAGACTACCACCAGTTTTTAACTTTCTAAAAGACAATTTACTGACAAGGATGAGGTTAAAAATACTATGAATGTATATTCAAAGTTTCTCATTATTAAAAGCAAACAAGCGAAGCCTAAGGTAGTCAAGTAGGCTCTATTTAAATATGCATTTGTTCCATTTGGCGTGAGAACGGGTCAGCGACGCGCTCCAGGCATTCTGTCACCGGAAGCCGCCAGACGTGCTAGACATTATACTAGCCGACTAAACACTATGGCCATTCAAGAAAGTTAGTCTATACTACTTCATATTTCACATAGACTGAGCACAGGGTTGTCTCTGGTATTGGAAAATCTATTCGGCTATTTTATGTTCATCGTATTCTATAAAGTAGCAGTAGAGTAAAAAAGTTCGTCCGAATAAGTAGACTACTACAACATTTACATAATTTAGCTGCCAAGCTATGATGCCACCGTAGTACATACGTTCCTCCATTTTTTAATTATTATTCTGTTTCAATATCACCTTATTCATACTATTTTTATATGACATAAAATAAATAACTTTTTATTTGATTTGATAATCTATGAAGTTGTATAAGAATAACAGTATAAATCAAAAAACTTAAGAAACCGAAATTATGGCCAAACTGCCAAACCGATTTTGATGAAATTTCAATGGGACTAATCTGGAAGTATTATCCTTTCTGATTAAAATAATTAAATTGGCTCATTAAATGGCGAAGTTTTGCGATTAGAACCATTTAAAAAAATTGCAAGCAATCTGGTCCGGTTTCATTCCACGATAACAATAAATAAAAATAAATAAGGGTGTATGTGCCATGTTTTGTCTAACAAGCGTGAAACAACATCGTGACCCGCCTGTCCCGATTACTTCATATCTTCGATTACTGCTACTGCTGCATACCTACCACCATTGCAAAATACATTATTCATTTATATTTTTTCATTTACCAAAGCCCTTGTGCTATATAAATAAGGTTACAATTTCTTTACTTTGTAAGGTAGCAGCTTAAGGCACGGACGTGCATATCGTTTGATCTTGAGGTATACAACGTATCGTAGGTATAGTTTATTACTGAATTCATTAGTGCAGTACTTTATGTGTGTAAATAGAACGGAAGCAAGCGATTCCTTCGACATTTGTAATTATGCGACTTGATTTCTTCGATATCAGTATCCACGATGTTGGTATTGCAAATTGGAAAGCATATACAAATAATTTCATACTGAATAAGTGATTTTTGCTTTAGCTTTGATAATAGGTATCAAAATAAACACAAAGCCAAGTACAAAAAAAAAACTGCTAAGCGTTGGTTTATATTTTTAGTGAAAATATGTTTTGAAATTATTAAACGAACAAATGAAATGAACGATGAATCTAAAATTATAAAAACTTCAGCCTACGTAGAGCTTAAATACACTTTCATCTCTAATGGCATGAACACTTGAATAGTCCGTTCCCTTTTCTGTGAAAATGCATTCACGCAAAATAGGGATGCATTTTTGCTTTAAAAATAGTAGCGAGATTCGCGAGCGAGTGCACTTGAGCAGTTCTTTGTGCATCGGCATTATCTCTTGGAGAAGACTTGAATGTAGCGGCGTCAGCATCGGGAGGGTTGTCAAGTAGAACGAGCCGGGGTTAATGACCGGTTGAGGTAGGTCGGGATTTATTTGCCGAGTTATCTTTTTCTTTTACTTTTTGTCTGGTTGTGACGCAAGGAGATCCTGGACTTCATGCATTCAAACACAATTTGTAAAAGGATTGTTCGTGAATAAATGAAATGAAATGAATGAAATATCTGACCTTTGATGTTTTTGAAAGTTACTAGTAGGCATGTTACAAGGACGTGAAATCATCAACCGTTTTAATATTTTAAAATCATATAAGTATATTATACATGGGCTGATTCATTCTTTTACGGATTAACACTTTTCGTCGAAAAAATGACAGTCCTTGTTTTTGACAAGCGATATAAGAAAATATGTATTTTCTTATATCGCTATAAAATACAGACGGCTTGATATTTACAAACAAGATAAAAATACAGTGTTATAAGATAAGCTCTACTAAACTGCTCATGTTTCAATTGAGACGAGTTTTGGTAATCTGATAACAAGATTACTGATTCTTATTCCAACGTCACAGAAGATGAACACGCATAAATAGTATTATTTAAATTAAAATATAATTAGTACACATAATTTATTTTGGAGCAGCAGGCATAATAGAGTACCATTAGATAGAAATTAAATTTAGAAAATAGTCTACGTTATTTAAACTGAAGGCAATATACTTCTTGTGCTTCAATCAACTAAAGAAAATAACTAATATTAAAAATATTTTGAATAAGATGTAAAGTCCAGAAAGACCAATAGGGAGCCCCATAAGACTTAAGTTCACAACTTTGCTTATTGAAATGCCAACAAATATTTTGCACCATAATTTATATCCACGACACAGCGGGCTACCATGACAAAGAATAAAAAATAATGGCAATAGGACTTGCACTCAGTGGGATGCCAGTTAGTTTGAATATATCGACCTTGTAGTTGCTGATGCAGAACTCGTTGAGTTATGAACAAGAGAAGTGTACAGCTCAAGTTTATCTGCTAAAATTATTCTAAGCCAACTAGGGAACAACTTCAATGATTTATGTTTAGATAACTCTAAAATATCCGAAAATAAAATATAAACAATCCGACAAATACCTTAATCTTCTTTGAGCGATACTTGCCAAAAGCTTTGGCAATTTTTGAGAATTCTATTAAAAAGGGCGATTCACAAGAGCTATTCAACACTTTGAATGGCATTGTCCTGGATACAGTTGGCAACAATGAGCCTACGGAGACCCTTGAACTCTTAAATAGGGATATAAGTACCATAGGGCACATGAGCGCCCTTCACGATAATTGCGTCCAAAATGAAACGCAATGGTGAAGTGATATGAGGGCATTCTCAGCATTAGATGTTTTCATGATTGCTACATTCATCGTTGATTTCAAAGTAATTATACTGTTTGATAATACAGGGAACTCGAACAATAGTCTCCATGTTCCAGTAGATCTCCTAGAAAACGGTGGTAGTCTCTGAGAGGCTATAAATGCTAATGACGACGTAAATGACTTCTGGCTTTTCTCCGACGTTCTCTAATTCTCGGGAATCTAACCTTAAGATCTGAAGTTGTTAAACTAGGACGGGATAGTTGCATAAGCATTTTTAAGGAAATGTGCTTATAAATAAAACATAGCATGGTGCTGTACAAACAAAATGCAAACAGATGAATGCCAGAGATAAATACGGGTCAGACTGGAATATACCACGGATATACTGATTAAACTTATGGTAACAAGATTATAGTATGTTGTAAAACTAGATGACGTAGATTGGTTGCGGTCACCTTTCTATAATGTTCTGAAAGAACTAGGAAATGTCTAAGGACATAATTTCAAACAGACTACATTATGTGATAAAGGTATATAAAAAAACAATAAAAACGAAATCGGTTGTTTTGGAATAACATACAAAATAGATTGAAACACAAAAATCAGACATGCACTATTTAAAGAACCTTTGTGAGTCATAGCCATAATAAAGGGTCAAAACGAGATTAATAAAGGAAAAATGGAATTTAAACCTTACCTGAAAGCAATAAGGTTCCATAATGAAGATTTCATAAGGCAATAAATAATAATGGATCGTCTTTGGCCTTGGTGGAATTAGTCACCACGCAGCAGTAAATTGTGAATTAATGTAGTCGCGTGACAGTGGACGCATGTCTTTATGATCTCGTTGAATAAATAAGTAAAACTAAATCTGAACAGACTACATACATAGAGCTGTAGAAACCAGCCTGTTTCTTTCCTGTTCTAGATTTGGTCACGCTTGTTCTTTTGGTTGCGTGATGCTGGCACATAGAAATTTACGCCAGTTTCTACATATTCATACTAATCTATCCCTACTGGTGGACGATTTTTCTACTTATTAGTACTAGGGGGTTACTTTTCCACTTATATCCACTGATATAATCATTCGGGGTATGGGTATCATCATCGAAAATGTATAAGTGTTTCATTTCATCATCATCATTTACTTACTTCGGACTACTGACGTTTCAGAGAATGTGATCCTACTGATTTCGATGTTATTTATGAAAATCTTACCAAAAAATGGCCAACGTTTCTTACTAAATTGATTTGATACAAAACTCATAAAGCTTGTGCATATCATTAATTATTTTTATATTCCGAAGCAAGTATTTTTTAAACAGTTTTTTATAATTGTTATCAACCACATTAAGATAACTACTGGGATATTATCATTATCTGTGACATAACACAAACAACACGCTAATATTAACTGATTTAATTTAATACCTTCATTGCTAGTTTTTTTATGGTCAAAGTTCACAAAGTTCATTATAAATAAACAACAATTTTTCCTAGTCAATATTCATTAACAGACTGAAGTTTTAAATACCTTTGCTATTTAATCTATCGTTACTATGAACCGCAGCGCATGTTTGAATGTGAACCTGACGATAATAAGAATATTTGTTTAATAAGTCATATTTGTTATATTGACTCAGAAAGCTCAATGCCAAGTGCTCCATTCGTACGTGCTACAAGAAGAGACATATCTTACAGATTCACGTGGTTTAGTTTGGTATAACATTGTTTTAATTGATGAGGTCATTTTTGTATCACTTGTCTACATACTCGTACGTTTTAATTTAAAGATTCCATATGAATAACTGCTATGAAGAGACTCGTGTTATTCGAAAAAAATGAGTAGCATACAAAAAGTTGTTCGAGGTCCTGGAGTTCGATAGGGTTAAAATTGATGCCAGACATATGAAGTACTTAAAGTAAAAGTTAATACTAAATAAATTACTGTAACATTAGAGTCACTGAAAGTAGAATTAATAGTACTCCTTATTGAGAGTCACCGGTCAGAACTACTAAGTAACGTCCAATAAATAGGCACAGCCATTGATAATAAACTTATGCTAAGTGGGTACTAAACTAAAGCCAATAAGCAACGTTATTACTAAAATGAACTACGTGGTAATGTAGAAGGAACAAGATAGTAAATAATACTTACTTGGAAGTAGTACTAAATCAAAGTAAGTAGGAAACTCCATAGAAATGGTGGAAGCGTAAATGCACAGCGCTAAACTACTCTTGAATAATTAACACGGTAATCATAGAGAAAGCGAATAAAATAGACTGTTGCATGATACTGTTATGTTCCTATCTATCGTTCCTGACATGCACCCTGCGAAGCAATTGTTATAGTATAGGCGATGGTTACCACTTAACATCAGATTGGTCAGGTGGGTGGGTTTGTTTCACTTTGTGATAGGATCAAACAAAAAAACGGTAGGAACGAAGCTGAAGTTTGTTGACTGTTCTTCTAGGCTTGGTCGCGTGAAACTGGTGCCTAGACTCACATAGCTATATGACGTTTCAAATAGATTTTTGTGATACAACTGAATCAACATATTTTTGCATTTGAATTTGAACATGGGCCATAAATCCTTTTTCCATCGCGCCTAGATTATCTGGGTCTTTTCAAAGCAATCATATTGATTGTAATGAATAAAACTGTCTTTGACTCACTATGTGGATTAAAAGAACTAACATTGGCTTACACCTATGCGACTTCTCCATTAAACTCAGGATTTACAGCGAAAGCCATTAACAACAAATAAATTCCCTCTTACATTTTCCGGTTATCTTTGCAAGTTATATATTCCTGTTTACTAGGAAACGGGATATAAACATCGTTGTTTACTTCGCAGTTTCAAATACACTCGTGTTATGGACAAAAGTTATATCTTTGTTTTCTGATTAAGCTGATTTTTTTTCAAACTTTGCCAAAATCATCTTTACACCTATTCCATCATCTTTATCACCTTTGTTTGCAGCTATATATCCGTTTTTGCTATGCATAGACATTACATTATCTTCGGCTCGGTTTTCTTTCTTTATTTCAAATGCTCCGTCCATGCCTTGTTTAAAACCCCAGTTGCAAAATAAAAGAAACGTTTTTCAGCGAATTGATAGTACATGCATTGAATACAAATCCCACGTCTTTAACAAGGTGTACTGTCTTTTTCATACTGATTATGGAGAAACAAGTTAAAAATAGTATCAGAAAGTCCATTTCAAGAGGGCATTTTATATGAACAGTGTACCAATCCATTCAAATGTCTCCCAAGCTGCATTCGTATAATTGAAGTCCCCAGCATTCTTGATCCTCATAACACAGATAAAGTATCCAACTATTTATAGAGCGAGTATTAAAATACAGTCGTACAGTGTAAACAATAAGACTGAAAATTAAATAGCATAAGAGTAATTAAAAATTACGTTGGTAGAGTGGGTATGAATGACAAACAAGGAATAAATTATATCGAGCAATGCGAATGTAGATCTAATTTTGAGACTGATACTGTGATAGTCAAAATGATTTCAAGATTCAAACTATTTAACAGTGCGGTATCGTCTTCTAAAATTATTTATAGCACAAGTAAAGTACAGTCGTATGAGAATCATGTCACCATTCATTTTCAGTCCAGTAATATTGCCAAGAATGTAGTAGTTTTGGCGACGAGTACGACTCTTATTTGACTTTGTAAGTCTGAAATTACAATTCTGGCACAAAAACTGTTCGACTTGGCATAACCCTTGTGAACTGAGAATGTTTTACGACACAAAAAAATGGTAGTTTATTAGACGTCGTCTGGACTTAATAAAATATAAAACTCGGACAATAAATTGAGCAGTAAGTAGGTAGGTATGCACGATCCATAACATCCTGTTGGCCTTGCCATGATACGAAAATTGCTTTGATACCATTACTGTTCGTTGTGCACAATTGGACAACTTTTATAATGGAAAAAATTAAGGCGTTCAGCAAAAGTATTTAGAAATAAAAATAAATATTCACTTTGGCTTTAAACAGCTGAAATAATAGTGACTTATTTACATCAAATACATTAACATTACTGAAGATAATTATTTTAAAGACATTTATTTAAATTGAGTTTATTTCACTTCACTAAATAAAACTGTCCCAAACTCCGAAGTAAATGCATGACTGGTTCTAGAGGACTGCAAAGAAAACATTATATTTGCAGTAGTCTGTAATTTAAAATCCATTACACACGTACTATATAATTATTTACGCTTTTAAAACGCCCATTACGTGCAAAAAGTGACAGCTCAGCGCCAAAAACCGAAATGTCCCACCATAATAAGCGTGCATGCCACTTTTTCATTCCACCTGTCCAGATTGTTCACGCAATTCTCATCGGTATGTGTTGTACTATAGGGTGTGTAGTAATACTTACTTGGAGTCTGGTCCCAGTATAATATTACACAATTTTATTAATGTAAATGATTCGACGGTTGCGTCACAGTCACACTTGACTGGACCACGTGCTGTCTAGAAGTTGGGGGTTTGATCATGGATGATTTACCTATACTGTACTAGTAAGTAGATACCGATACACTGACTGTTGTTTCATTT
The DNA here is from genome assembly GCA_939531255.2 of Thera britannica. Lineage (NCBI taxonomy): Eukaryota > Metazoa > Arthropoda > Insecta > Lepidoptera > Geometridae > Thera > Thera britannica. The sequence goes on along the minus strand of OW618041.2, from coordinate 3,011,191 downwards.
TTTTTTTAATCCAATCACTCGAGCATATGATTGTACTATCAAGATTCAGTTATTTTGATGTAAGGTCTTTTATCTAACAACTAGATGGCGCCACTAGTATAGAACTGTTCTTGATTAACAATGAACCCACGTGCCCGCCATGCGTGATTCCTCATATTCACACTTTGCTTGTACTCGTATGAATAACATGTGCAAATGTATGGTAATAGTACGGTATAATAATGTGTTGTTTGTTTTGTCGTTTGGCTCTCGTGAGTGTATTTATAACTGTGATGATGATACATGTTTGTTTGCTTGAGAAACAAATAAGGTATTTTGTATCACTTCATAATTATTTACAAATAAATAACGATTATCAAAAACAGTAATACGAAAAGTAAAGAAGGGTAGAGGATCAAGTAATGAACCTTGAGGTAAGCCAGATGTTATTTTGATAAAGCTTAAGTTAGGACCAAATACTACTAAATATGTTGGTAGCTCTACTCTACTACTGCTCTACCTCTTGTTCCTCTTCATAAAGTATCCTCATTTAAAAAAACAGAGCTTGAGTGAGACATATTGGAATATTTCACAACTTCTCTTTTCATTCAACTTTCTCTACCATGCAAAGTGCAAATTAGTACTACCTAGTTTAACGACCTCAATGCAAATGAACTATAATGGTAGAACATTGTAATCATCCAGATGTCAAACAGAGCCGAACGAGAACGGAAGATGGGAGTTTACTACAGTTTGATGCTAATTTGAAGATAATTTGTTTATAAACAGGTATATTTTACATTATGGCGGAAAGTTAAAGATTTCCAAGACAAAAGAAATGAAAAAAATATGTTTGAGTGTTGGTCAACTTTTTAGTGTTGCTTAGACACCTACTGAATCGTGTCCTAGACCAGTAGTCCTATCCCAAAGCTCTATCTGGCTAAGTCTCTGGCTCTGGTTTTAAGTCTGTGTGAGTGCTCACCAGTGTATTATACCGTGTGTGTGACGTCGCGACGTAGGATTTTATTTAGTCAACACTCACACAGACTCAAAACCAGAGCCAGAAACAGAGCCAGACAGAGCTTGTGCACATGCAAACCTACGAATAAATTAATGTCTACGTCGGCTGATCTGTATATACACGATTTGACAGCAATAGCCATAGCTCCCCAGACCGGATTCCCTGGTAGTTTTGCTGCTATTTCGATAGGTATGTAAAATTTCTAAAAGACTGATAGAAATCTTTCCGATATTACATTCAATTATTCTGAAACATGAAGCGTGATGCCGATGATAAAATGTCAGTCACGCATCCCTCACGTATGTGAATAGACTCATGACTTCACCCGATAATGTATGTATTCTTTTCGCAAATTACTCGCATATTATGATATTACATTACACAACCAGCTAGACAAAGCCAAAGAATTGATAGTGCAAGCCACCATCTACTATTAGCGCGTCTCATAAAGGGCATGACTGAATGATGAAGTTGTTCCAGATACTGTATAAACTATCTACAATAACTGCAAATACCTATTTACTTGCGTAAGAATCATCCTCCGAGGACGTACGTACTTGCTTTAAAATAACAAATATAGATATTCTTGGAAACTGTTATGAAAATCGGAAGTGTCTACGTGTTAAAATGTGTGTATTGTGTTTCGTAACGAAGTAAACAGTCATAATTCAATATGGTGTCATATTATTATTTAACAAAGACGATAACGCCGACAGCTGTGTTTCTTTTACAATAACGCCCCCCCCCCCGATCTTTGTCAAAGAGGTGTCCGGTTGGTGACGTGACGCGACATCATTGTTTTTCCCATCTCAAAAAATACTCATGATAAGAAATTTTTACTTCAATAACTATGCCGTAGGAGACTACTAGCTTTCTTGAAAAATCTTACGAAACTGAAGCATCATAAAACGCAAAGTAGCGGATGCAGGAAGTGATATAAATTCAAATTAGCATAATGTCTTCAATTTATATTTAGTCATAAGCTATTATTAGATGCCTTGGCGCCAAAGAGACACGATCACGTAACTTTTTTCACCAAAGTAGAAGCTTTTAATTTTATGCTCAATATCTTGACACACTCTTACAAAATTGAATACAAATACATTTAAAAAAACGGGTGAAAGCAAATAGAAAAACTGTATGAATATTTCTTAGCTAATTTCAAATAATGACTAGGTACTTATAAAGGGCTCGCTAAAAACCCTCACAAAAGTTCGTTCATCAGTTTCGTATCATCTATTGTTCGGATTAACGGAACTACATCCGACCTCAAACCACCGCATTGCATATGCTAACAGGAGTACATAATGAGAGTCTGGCCAACATTGCAATTAACACACAAATGTCGGTCAAACAATTCGTTTCTTTTATTTCCATTCCATTAGAGCCGATGGTAATTTTATTATGTGTGAGAAATGTAGCTTTAATCCAACTTTCCATGTTAGTCTTTCATACCAGAATGCAAAAGTGTATTTGTCTGTTTGTAATGTCTTCACGGCTAAACTTAAGAGCCAATCAAATTGGAATTTAAAACAGCGACAGCTTGTCTCCTCAAGATGAACTTACTACAGCTCTTTCACAATATCAAACTAGGTTTGTATAATCACCTGCGCTTATACGGAAAGAATCTTATTTAGATAAACATACAAATAATAAAAATATTAACAAAAAACATTACTTATATAATTGTTTGCATAAACAGTGGAAGTTGGTACTTCGTCACGCTTATTATATCCACCGTTTCAATGAATTGCATAACCTGTTCACAAAATTAAATAATTTAAGCGGTAGCTAGTTTTATTTATTTAACTTATTAATCAATTTTATTGGCGCTATTATATCATAAATATTTAATTATATTTATTGCTCTGTCAAGGATATTTTAATTAGTTATATAAGTAATTAAAAGTGAGACATTTTTATTGCTCACAAATTGATTTTGGATGCAAGAAAAACAAAACAACTTCTTATATAATTATTACATAAATATAACAAACTTATGTTTAAAAAAATAAGAGCATCTTAAAGGCAATTGTCCTGATGAAACAAGTCGGTAGGTACCTATTTACATTATCTAATGTTTATGTTCAGTTCTGATCGCCGTTAGCGATAAGATCATCCATTGTAAAACTGTGACTATTTATTTTAAAGCTAAAAACTGTGTCTTACTTACCTAGTGTGTCATGGTAATCAATAGATTTATCTATCTATCTAAACGCCACATGGTGAGCCAAAATACACTCCGTAACTACACTGAGGAGCCAAAGTTATGTAGATATCTACTGAGATACTGTGTACCAGAACATATCTTTGGTTTAACCTTAAGTTAAGCTAATTACCAGCTCAGCAAAAAACAGTTCATTGACCTGAAGCCATTGATCATAATCACGTAAACGCACAGAATAAAATAGCAGTCGGTGAACTACGTGCTTTCAATTGGATCAGAGATCGTCAACCTCCAAGAAAAGGCAGGTATGAAAACACTTACCGTCTGAATAGGACTCATCAATCATTTAGTTGTAAAGAAATTTATACAGAACTGCCAGAGTCGTACTAGGTGTATAGGGAAATGTGCTTCTTTGAACTCAGAAATACATTCAACTGAATCGAATAACGAGCATAATATATCATAAACATAGAATTCAAAAATGAACTATATAAACCTTAACGAGCAGTTTAAGCAAGCAATCAATGATCAAGCAATTCAATTGATTTAAAATGGTAGTCAGTTTAAAAGCTTATAAATGGTTTACCAGTAAAGTGCTACGTACGGAAGGCTTACTACTCGTATATAGAAAGATGATCTCGCTAATGAGTAGGAATACAACTGAGATGCAATGCGTAAGTCGTATAGTTCAGTAAATCTAGAAATGTAAATCTATGTGAGGCCTATGTTCAGCAGTAGGCGAAATAAATAATTATGAGAAGCATTGAAGTAAAACAATAACAGCTAATATTTCTAAATCCTAGTTACGAGCCTGGATGTGACAATACTTTCACTTGCAAAACACTGAAGTGACTTCATCATAAGAAGCTTTGTCCTCAAACAAATGCTTTGGTCTCCTAAAAGGCTTTGTGAAATCCAAGGACATTAAAAGTTACGCAATAGACATAATGGTTAGAGCTTGAAAGTGGATGAAAGCGATTGCTGATATTTTTATCGTCCATATTATTTATGTCTAGACTTTAGAAAATGTTAATGAAGGATGGATAAGAGAGCAATGATTATGATAAGAGAAACAACGATTATTTTTTCATTACTTATATATTACGTATGCTGTATTAAACCAATAAATAATGGGCTTAGATACAAAAAACTAACCATAGATACCATTCTATAAAAACTATTTTATATATATGAGTTTATTCACCTTTTATTGTTGAATCAAGTTTTTTATACCTTTGGCAGTTTTACCTAGAAACAGATCAGTAGCCAATGAATCACTTTGAATTAAAATAAACCATATTGGTAGCAAAGTAGTATGTTACCGTGCAATCTGATTCATCACTCCCAAAGTTTGACTATGAATACAAATCAACAAATAACATTATGTACTACTGTTCATGCTACTACTACTGTATATCGATGACATATGAGTCGTGTTTGGAATTTAACAAAGGTTAACGGTTTGTTTTAACCGACTTCAAAGAAAAAGGGATGAGGAGAGTAAAACCAATATCTATCAGTTAAAGTTTAAAATCAATTATTCACTTGAAACCAAAGATCACTTTATAGCGTCCTAAAGCTAAGTGAGTCTAGTTATCACTTTCACAGGGCCAAGCCTGAAAGATGATGTGGATACTGGATACGACAAAAGTAAATATGGATTCATTAAGTTTCATTTTGTCGGAAGCATATGGTAGCCAAGAATCACTAAACGAGCATCAATAATGACGCAACATTCTGCGGCTTTTGGCAGACACATGTATTGCCCTTTACTGGAATGTGGATCTTTTAAGATGACTCACACCAACAAGGAACTCGGGTGTCTGTTACATCTGTTTCATTACAGTTATAACCCAAATCCTTTGAAATAAAGTTCACTATCGTTCTATTTTCTTCTTTTATAGCTTTCTTTATCAAGCTTTCTGCTTTAGAAATATCTTGGAGTCATACTTTTGCTTTATAAGATCGATCTTTGCATAAATACCTTTGGTCGCATGCTCTTAATGACGAGATAATATTATTATCGATAATATTTTTCATACACGCAACATACCTGTAACAAAACAAATAATAATTAACATTGATCCATAGCTAATTCATCGATAAAGATATAAATAATACTAGATCGTCAGGAATGGATCGGCAGATGGCATGAGGGCTTCATCCAAGATTGTGAAGAGGCAATCAAAGAGAAAATTTAAAAACTAATATCAAATATGGCGTAAGAAGTCGGTATGATAATTGATAAATAGTTTAGATAGCTTTATACTGACTGTATAGAACTTTCTACTTTTGCGGCCGAAGTCAAATGATGAAAATCAGAATTGAAGAAAGACAAAACCTTGAAATCATCGGCTGACAGTTACAAAACAAAAGTAAGCGTTTGAAACAATGGATTTAGTCATACGAGTGATACAAAATAATGACTCAGTGCATTACAAGAAAGCGTATTAACGCACAAAACATTAACCATACTCGCAAAAACACTATCGCATATCAAGATACTGCTACAGTCGTAATTAGAAGTATCTTTACAATTCGGACAGAGTCAATATTATGTTTTTGCATAGACTTTGAGTTATCACCCATTATGATCAAACACACTAACAGCCGTTCCCAACTAAGATGCCAGAAAAATATACCTAGTTTTTGTCGTTTAGAAAATATTACGTTAACGACTAACACGTCAAAACTATGATTTAAATTTTAAATGATCACATATATGTTAAGCTACTTTTGATGATGACTGTGTGGCTGCATACCCACTTATTGCAGAATAACTGGTAATAAGCGAAGCGTACGCAAGAACGCATAACTGTACATATAGTATTTTCTATTGAAGTCTTTGAAGCAGATAACATTTTAGGAAATAGGAACGATGTCAGATAATGAAAAAACATTTCAGTTATAAATGATGTCATATTATAAGCAACCAAATCGGGTAACAATAAGAATCCACGTCAAAGAAAACATGATAAGAAATTAGAATAGGTAGATACCTAAAGTTCGTATTCAAGAGGGAGTACCTAGCACGATAAAAATATTCGTGCGTAAACAATTGTACCAACATGGCGTGGCAACGAGGCAACACTCCGTGGTCAGGTTGTTGGTGCCAGGGCAATTCAAATAACAACATGATGCACCCCAACCCGACTTTTCAAAGAGATCCTTTCAATAAAACTGAATAAAAGATTTTAGATGTTGACTTTAGAAACAATGTTTGAAAATTGATTCAGAATAAGGAACTGACATTATAACAAGCAGTGCTCTTAGTTTGAAATTCTAGCTGGATTGTTACGTAACAGTTTAAAGTATAACGATTAGATGCATACGATTCCATATTGATGTATGCATCACATCAATCTCATTCTAACAAACCACAACTTGGATTTATCGATACAGTCCTAAGTTACGAAAGACCACAGATTTTATCTACCATCAGACTTTCGAGATGTTTCGATGACGGAACCTTCCTACAATCGGCATCGTCATTACGTGAGCCTTATCGATGAGCTTTACGAACTGGTTTTTACAAAATTGATTAGAGATCAATTGAATACTAGTTTAGCATTATGCATAAGAATTGGAACGCTCTCGTTTGGCATATTATCTATTGCAAAAGCGAGCTTAGTTCTAATGTATTTTCTGTTTGTATGTGTCTCAAGCTAAGCTCTTTCGTCATCCACTAGGACCAAGTGGATGAGCTTAGTCTGAGACCCTAAGATTTTGTTATCAATATTCTAGTCAAATCTATCATGTTAGATAATTATAGTCGTACGTAAGTCTATGTTTTTAAAATCACTTCTACAAAACTTAACTTTTGTTCCCCATAAGTTAGAAAGTAGTTTTTACCAAAAGTGTCACAGCATTGATATTAAAAGTCTTACGCAACAAAACAGCGTAAATTTCCGACGCGACAGTGTGTTCACCGTCGGAAGCAGCTGTCCAGTTCCGTTCCTGAAAAGATAATGCTTAAAAACTTGATGGCAAAAAGCCAGTTCCGTAATGCTCATTGGGGTATAACACAGAACTTGCGTCATGCTAAATTGAGATACAAGCCGACAAGTGCATGCGTAACACAATACAGACCAGGGTTTCGTAGTAATGAATCATGATAAGGTGGTTTATGTTTCCCCAAAAAATCTGATAACACATGGTTTTTATCACGATTGCGAGTTTTACTAGGTAACCAATTAAACTGACCGATGACATTGTTTAGATCGCGGGAAATCGGTGGATGAAAAGTACTGTCTGCAAATGTTTTGAGAAAACCTATACCCAGCATTGGATTTCTTCAGGCTGATGATGATGAAGCAACTACAGGACCTTAACATAATGTAGTTGATTTGACTAAAGAATTAATAACATTTTGACTGGAACTTGGAAATATACTGCAAAAACACTCGTTATGTCTCGGGGTTATTTGTTAGATCAAAAAACTCTAAAAAGCCGTTACCGTTACTGAACGGCGGCGGCGGAAGCAAATAATAAAAACAAGGGCTCACTATTATAGGGTGCGTTATACCTTGAGAAAGGTGTTTGGTATGAGTGACGTGGGAGTACGGAGTTTTGAAGGTTGGCAGGTCTTCTAAGTTTCCTAAGACATCATTTCAGATTTGAAGCCGATAATTCTTTTGCTGGTTAACATTAAAAAGTATTCCCATGTTTATAAGAGTTAATCATCTAAGTTTAATTCCACGTTCTCTTTGTCCAACGGTACAGTAGCACAAACAGAAGTCAAGCTCGCACAGTCAAACACTCTTCACGACAATATTAGATGAACAAACATAAACTTTGCGTAACCAGCAAACAAAACTCATTCATATCAATTGTTGACAAAACAATCGCCAAATATTGACGTTACGTGTAAAATCGATTTCCAGTTAAATCAATGAAATAACGTAGTGGTAGCCAATCGTGAGTCACGGTGCGCCCGCGCAGGTTACATGAACATGTTAATTGTTAAATGGCCTGTTCCGATCTTGATACAGAAATGTTAAGTGCAAATATGTATTGGTTAGAGGCTTTGGAAAATTCCTTCTTGTTAGTAAAACTAATCAAAAATAATATCAATACGAGAGTAACTCAACTTCTAACGAAAGGCAAATGAATAAGTTGTTTAACTATCTGAAAGAAGCACCTGTGTGTGCAAGATGAAGAGAAATAGGTTAGCATGGTATGGGCATGACATGCGGAGGGATGAAAGTCATGTTACGAGAAAAGTTAGATATGGATGTGGATGGCGGTTATAGAAAAAGAGGTAGACCAAAGAAAATGAATGGACTGTGTCAAAGATGACATGAGCAAGAAAGGAGCACTGAGAAGTACAAATGATAAAGGTGAATAGAAGTAAAAAAACTGTTGTTCCGACCCCACTTAGTGTTAGATAAGGGAGGAAGATGATGATGACAGGTAGTCAAACTTCAAAACAAATTGTGATTCACAAAACAATTTTATTCTTCGCCAAAATAATGCAATCAATAATACATACTATAAATAAGCTTTCATTGCGAAGCGAATCTTAATAAATATAGTTACTACCGTACATACTGCCTATCGATTAAATTAATGTGTTTAGATAAAACATGATGAAGCTAAAGGTTAGCAGATAAAGCAGCTGCTTACTGCCAGTGAGTTCATTCATTAGTCGTCGGTTTATCTCTCCAAAAGTTGTAAAATAAAATGATATTAATTAAGATTTTAGCAGCAGTTTCCAAGCGGATGACATTACTATCGCTGTATTTTTTTTTACTTATTTTAAAGGATCACTTAAATGGAGAAATAAATAGAGCAGGCTTTCTAGAAATACACAGAGAAAGCGGATGATGATGGTGATAATAGGACGTGAAAGTATTAGGAACAATCCATATCAGACTTTGCGCAAAGAATTAGAGAGCTAAACGAGTTCAGAATAAGCATATTCTATAAAACTTGCAATACCAGGCAGACGCAGGTGAAACGGAAGGGCAGACCATCCTGTTCCATACTGCTGTCAAAAGCTTGAATGAGCACGCGACACGGTCACGACCAGACCTAGAGGCACAGTACCACTGGATCTACTGAATAGACGACCTATTGTGATGTCAGACGTTTAAGCGTGGTCTCGCTCGTAAATTAAGCATTGGGTTTGTGGCACAGTAGATTATTATAATTAGAGGGGTTTTTGTTCCTTTGAAAGCTAAGAGGGTTATGTTTACCCAACAGAAGTGACTGACTGACAATGTACAAATTAGGAGGGTTTACTTTTTTGGAATTTAGACTCACGAGGACCAATGAGAAAAAGAAACCAGGGAAATAGTTAAACCTCTATCTAAAGGAAGCTAAAGCTTGAAAGAACACCATGCGATTAAATTGGCCGGAATCCACTGGCTTTCATAATGAAGTAGATACTCAGTAACGTAGACAACGGCAACCTTTGCATTTTCGATGAAGCAACGTAGAATATATTCTGAAGGACTTCTTACAAAGATGATAACGATCAATCTTTGTACGTCAAATAATGGTTACACTTACAATGCAACGATATACCTCATGAAACGATATGTTTATCAATAGCTAGTTCTTTCCCTTGACTTTATTTATATGTATTTATCTAGTATTATATCAGCTATCTGGTTTCCATAGTACAAGCTCTTGATGGTTTACAATATTTTTATTTATTTATTTATCACAATTTTACAGCATTCATATTTCCCGTTGATAAATAGCCATTATGTCCCTTTTCTCAGATAAACTGTGTACCAAATTTTATTTGTTTATCAGCAACAGTGAAAACGTAACCAAAATAATATAGACAGACATTTTAATTTATAAAAAGGTTCAATTTAAGCACCATGACGGTGTTTCCCAAAAAGGAATGACTAAACAAGAACTCGGTAGACCTCTGACTCGACGAGCGCACGCGTCGATCGCTGCACGATTTTAGGTCAAGGCACTTGCCAGTTGCCATCCCTCAGATTACTGCAAATTGTAGGTCTATTGCTGTCCTACTAAGTAACATTACATTATCATAGATGCAATGCAAATTTGTGTGGTAAACACGGATATTTGTTCTCTGTCTGGGTGTTAAATTGTATTCTAAGTATGTATTGACAAAAAGAAATGTATTCAGGTATTATATCAGCTATCTGGTTCCGGTCATACCAGCTCTGCTTAGTTTGGGTCTAAATAGTGTTGCGTGAATTGTGCACAATATAAAAATAAATAGTATAAGGTGATGAAGTGCAGTATGTTTTGGTTTCGCTTGGAAAGACAGCGTTAACATCACTGGAGGCAATTATCTCCTCAAATTTGTAGAAGCATAAATTGTTGCAATGCTATTAATACTACTGCAAGAACTTCACCTTGGCCACCTTTTCTGATATGAAACAGATGCACATGCATTCTGTGTAGTGTCAAAATACACTATTACACGAAGCACGAATTTCCAGAACTAAACTCTTACGGTATCACATGAAAATTTATTTAGATCATAAAAATCAATAATGGTGATGACGGCTAATAAGCAAAAATATACTAGTTTCCAGCAAGAAGAAATCAATTTTAATTATTTAAAAGCTATTAGGAGTAGAAATGCTATTTAACGGAATAAAGTACGACGTTTCCTGGTAATTTAGTATCCATAGTCAGGTTGAAATACAACGACTGAATAGTTAGTCCATTAAGTTACATTCATCCTTGGCAGAATGAATCATGGCACATGACTGTAAATTGCTACGAACAGTTTGCTATAATTTCAGAGACTCCAAATACGTTTAGCAATGCGACTGCTAATCACGAAACTGCAAACCCATTCAAAGAGACCATAAAACAAATTAATGCAGAGCTATACGTATTTCAGACCATTGCAAATGTCCAAGATAATAGATGAATTCGAATGAGTCGTGGGAATAATAAGTGAAAATCATGAGAACTGTCGTCGTGATGTTGGTAAATTGCTGAATCAGCTGATGGAAGCGTGATGTCAATTCAGCATTGTAGGTACAACGAAACGTGATGACTTCTACTGTAGAAATACTTTTTGATATTATTATGATTCAGATTAAAAATGGAACTCAGTTCTTTTTTACTTTTACTAAATTGCAAGTTAGAAATATTTCAAAGCCGGTTATGAGTTATGAGTACTTTTCTATTGTTTCTAATGCGTTATGTGAACTTGAATTGAAGGGAGCTCGTGGGAAGCAAGACATAACAGGTGATGTACTGACATGTGCAGTCACGGAACTTGGGCAAGGTGACCATGGAATGCTATGGTAAGGGAACATTCCGATGGCAGACGAAGGGTGTGTGCCGAAGTGTGTCGCCCTACAGGGCTTTACCGGAGCAGTTGTTTGGCATGGTGATTGAAGCGTTACTTTGAATTCTATAACATGAAATAGTTTTTTGTATTGCAACAAAAATGTACTTTACTTTTAAATTATCATTGTTATTTACATATTATTCAGATATTGTTAAGTGATCAAACTAACTTACCAAGTGACGTTCGATCATAATTGTTGCATCCTTGGCGAAGAGATTTAATATTTTCACTTGTAGTAGTCTCGCCTACGCTTCAACTCACTCGCACGTATTTCAGCTCCATAAGAAAGAAAGAGATAGCACACGCCATGCGGCCCCAGCTCCAAGCTTCATTTAGTTCAGAGAATAAGCACGTACAGGGTCTCCAACATTGCACATTGGGGTATCCTAAGGGATGGGAGGGACCTTAAATCTCTTCGCCAAGGATGCAACAATTATGATCGAACGTCACTTGGTAAGTTAGTTTGATCACTTAATTGTTGCATCCTTGGCTCAAGATTTAATATTTTCACTTGTAGGATGTTCAGAGAAAATGAAAAAATGTTGGAGAAAAAATAAATCAAATAAAATGTTACCGATTATAATTTTTTTTTTTTTAATCTAGTGTTGATACTAGAATATTAGAAATAATAAATCAATAAAATATTTCTTTCAAAAACAAAACAATTAATTTTTTTTTTTTTTTTTGTAGGCAAAAATAAAATTAATCAAAGTAAATTTAGTTTGTAAAGTTGGAATCAAATTCATAATTAATGGTCTGCTAATGAAATGAGCAGTAGCAGTAGTTTTTTATAATAACATCTACTCGGGCGCCTTCTGTTCGTTGTGCAGCAGAAGTATTTGTGTAACGAGTATTATGCGCACTAAACACACTGATAGTGTCGATGAGGCATCGACTTGCTAGCATTTCTTTTATTCAACCGCCTAAAGTTTGTGATCAAGCAGGATTGTTGTATCTTGCTTGGAGGTTTTTTTTTTTTTTTTTAACCGTCAATGTGGCCTGCATTGTTACTTGATCGATCGAAATCATAGCTATGCATAAAGGACACCAGTGTACTTACAGAACGAATGCAAGGGCGCTATAGTTAAAGATCAGCTTCGGTTGAGCTTACCTAAACACTACGCATATACATACATTACAATTCATCCACTATCCTAATATGTTTCATTCTAGTCAATGATAATGGTTGGCATCTTTGACCAAACAAAACCACGGAACAGCCAACAGAACGACTAGGTTTTTCGTGAGTCAGGGAACTCAGGAGTTACAACAAGTTTGGGTCTAAGTTGGCCTGGTAATCAGCACATCACTTGTGCTACACGTGGAGTCATTGTCATGAAAGCTGGGTTTAATTTTGAAGGAACTCAATCATACGAAATATCCGCTATCTGGTTTCCATAATACTAGCTCTGCTTAATTTGGGGCAAGATAGTGTTGTGGGGCTATCCACAAAATCTATTATTACAATTGGGGAATTTTTTAACTACTCGGTGTCTGAAAAAAAAACAACGGTGTTAACTGAAGTACACAACCCTAAGCTCATGTCATAAGTGCAACTCATGGAGGATCCCAGTTAGCAGAATTTTTTGTCAATTCTGCACGTATTAAAAATTGCCGCCTTTTGTTTAGTAATAAGGCATATTTTTTTTTATTTTTTATTTATGAGGTACATATTTTTTGGTAAATCTAAATGGGACAAGGATAGAAACAGCTGTTTTGAAATGACACCGGTTGACGAAAGGACTATTGGAATTACTGAAACTTTTTGCAAGCGCCACAAACGTTCGAACTCGTTCATGTTGTACTACTTTATTTTAGTAAATAAGGGATAAAGCGAAAAAATCATTATTTATCGAGCCATACGAAGATCTTTTCCGTAAAAACTGATAGGAAGTTAAGTAAGTCACAAGACCTTGATATAGTACCCTGATATGGTATGAACCTATACGCTAAGTACCACAGTACCCCCCATGGTTTAAAGCTAAAGGTATATTGAGACTTAGTAAGTACTATTGAACAAAGATGCAAGAATCGTAATCATTGCTGTATAGGGAATTGTTGTCTAGCCAAGGCTTGCTGGGTAACACCTTCGGCACCAGGGAAAAAACGTCGGTGAAGAGGGTAGAACATTATAGACAAGCGAAAAAAATAAAACCATCAGGCGGAATGAGATCAGATAAGAAGCATGAAGGAACAAGACTATTTCAGTAACCTGATTAGATAAAACATAATTATGTAACACCCTTAATTGGATACAGTTATGCATAGTGAGTCCAAGCGCCATTTTCAGTTTTTTGGGAAATTACATAAACGCGTTTTTATTGGTAGAAGATTTGCATTTGCATCGTCAGAAAGTAAATCTATGTACATCGAAGCTTATATTTGTAATTTAACATGTTACAAGAAAAAAACACAAAAAAAGGTTTTATTTTGGAATATATCGTTAAAAATGCACTTGGACTCCTAATAAATATGATGTTCTCATTTTGCAAAACGAGTCCAAGAGACAAAATAATTATTTATTCTGGAAGATTAGCTTTAAGTGCACGTGGAAACGAATTAATATGATGTACTCATTTTGCAAAATGAGTATAAGTATAACATAAAAATGTTTCCTGGACTATTTTCCTATCGTTTAATAAAAACCCCTTGAATTTCCGTATTTACTCAGCATCTTATATTAGATGTTACAGAGGATTGATAAAAATAAATAAAAAACTATTAAAATGGCACTGATAGTATGTCCAGAAAATAAAACAATATAATTATCATAATTAAATAAACAATAATAATTTAAAACAAGATAAGGACTATCTCAGATATTATCTTCAGCTTTCAGACAGACAGAATAATGATTGATGATATTATTGGTAAACACCAACCCCAAACCCAGAACATATCGAGTAGGATGTAGGATGGAGTAGGTAAATAATATATAAATCTACTCATATTCAATATGTTCCGGATCAAAAACCTAAATGGCCATCAACACCTTCAACAACAATATCATCTTCAATCGTGTCATCAAAAATCAAATCTTTGTCAAATGCTATAGCGTCGTTTGGGATATTATGCACTGTTTCATAATTTAATTTTAAATCTTTTAGTTTTTTCTCTGAAACATTTTGTCCTTTACTACCCTTTCTTTTCTTTGCATCAATTTCTAAGCTTTCTTCCTCTTCTACTGCTCCTGCCTTGACATAATGAGGCAATGGATGATTTTAGGTTTCCTTTATCTGGTTTATTCTTAACCAATTATTATTGACCTTCTCGCCCACTGTTATCTTTTTTCTGTTGACAATAGCTTTTTCCTTTTCTTTAGTATTTGTGATTCTTTGTTCTGCAGCTTGCCATAATTTTCTTGTAGTCTTGTGGAGTATAAAGTATTAATTGCAGTTTCAGAAATATAGGGTGCTTTTCGAGGAGAGATCATCAGGTCTATTTTTATGCTTTTTTGCTATATTGTACGCCCGAAATAGGTAAGCTGTTGGAACATAATTACTTTTAAGATGTTTTATACACAGTTTTACAATAAAATATTTTTATCTTTATCTTTATACGTGTATTCTGGCCTTTATTTTTTTTATTCTGTTCTCCGCAACAATTAAGTTGACCAAAGAATTAAGTTTTTGACTTTGGTAAACTAGTATAATATGTGCTTCCTTAAACATGACTTGGGTTCTTCTGCCAGCCTCTCCTTCTCAAACAAAGATTACGTTCAGAAGTTACAAACAACTGTCGCGTAGACTACTGATGCGTAACACTACGTCGTTTGGACTAGTAATGTTTAATGGAAATGTGCTTTTTCATCATAAAATTTGGTTGTTAGTTTTAAATAGGTTGTTGGACTTGTATTGCATTTCAAAATACTTAGTTTGCTATAGAAGGCGCTTGGACTGGGTATCAAAAAATACCACTTAGAGTGAAGCTGGCTGCAAGAGTGTTTTTTCTATGGCTTAATTATGCCCTAGTGATTACGAAAATGCGAAAAAATCAAAAAATGAAATTTGGCGCTTGGACTCCTTATGCATAACTGTATCCAATTTTGCGTATACATGGAAAATGCATATATATAAAAAAATAAAAAATACAGGTCCCTTGACTGTAAATGCATACACGTTGTACACAGTAGGATCTCTTTTTCGAAAGATTACTATTACTACTGCCATAGTAATAAACGCAATTTTTAAATACTTGTAAATTAGCTATGTCACTGTTTGTCATCATTCATTTGTAAGATGGCAATAGTTAAGACATTGTTTATCTTTTGACATATTTGAATATACATATTAAGGACTTTGTCTTTTACCCTCAAAGCGAATAGATCTATCTCTGATTTGTGTTTATTGTTATTAAAGCTTTTAATGCATTGCATTCAAAATCAAAATTTGTAGAAAAGTAACGAACAAATAAATGTTACGTAATCTTTCGAGTAATAATTTTATCACTAAGGCAAGGCAGTAGCTGCTGTATTGCTGATATATGTATGCGCCAGCAACTGCAGTTGTAGTGCTGTTACAGCTGCCAGAAGTTCCAAATAGACGACAATATCTCGTATTAACTCATTTCATAAATAGCTATTGGTCAATATCTCGTATTGACTCGAAGCATTCAAAATTCTACGGTCTAATATCACGTATTAGATCTGAGAAAATACAATTCCGTTTAGGTTACAGCTGCCAGAAGTTCCGAATAGACGTGTTATAGATATTTGATAACGATTTTTTCTCTTTTACAAGTTGCGCCTTGGGCAATAGAATAAAATCGGTATATTTCAAGATCGAAATCGATAGGAATAGCAAAACTTATTTAATTTCTGTAAGAATAATCTGTTGTCAGAATAATATTTACCGACGACAAAAAATACCATCGTGTATATAAAATGGTAACGTTTATTTTTGAATCGTGATACTCAATACTCAATAATATTATATTTATTGCATACACATGGATTAGTTTAGTTTTGGTAATAAAGGTACGTAATAACGCAAAGCGCTACACAAACGCACTCCAAGGATGTTGTGTAAGCCCAGCCTTGACAACAGCAGAACAGTCTGCAGTTAAAATGCTCAAAATGGACAAAGCGTTTTTTTTTTTTTTTTTTTTTACTCAGGAAGCTTAAAAAATTTAATTGCTGCTTTAAACATGCTTTGAGCAATCTTTGTAAGTATTACAAAAAAACAATTTTCATCTTTAGGCATAAGATTTATAATAATACCTTATCGTAATACCATACACCGTAATAGCTTGTAGTAAAACCATAAGGCGCAGCTTAAGCCACCACCGTTACTTTTGGCCCCTTTGGCTCCCCAACGGTTTTCATAGGGATAGCCTAAAGTAGGTATTTAATAGAGCTATTACTTTTTAATTAAAATAATAAACATCATTTTTTGAAGACGAAGATCTCAGAATAAAATGTTAGAAATTTCTTAATAAGAAATATTCTCATCAGATAATTATAAGTACTTCTAGAAAAAACTAGAAAATATTTCATGTGACTGCATGTACCTGTGAGGTTACTGCTTTTGCTTCGATATCCCCGACTGCTTGTACCGATGCGTCCAACGCACCAACGCCACCAACCACCAACGCTTGCTGCCCACGGGTGGATAAAGGCTGGTATGAAATCGGTCGGCGACAATACGGCACCAGGCGGGGCGCACCGCCCTGCCGCCGGCCGCCGTCACCGCGTGGTTCCAGTGTCATGAACCACGGTTACTCAATAATTGGCCGACAGGCGCTTTTGGAGTTTGAATTACTTGCAGAAGAAACTCAAAAATGTATATAAGTTTTAATATCTTCTGTTTACTACGCAGACTTAATGAGATAGCTCAGTTGGTCATCAATCAATGAAAACATGTTCCAACTTTTGTTGCATCGAAAAAGTATCAAAAGTATTTATCAAGCACAGCAAGCAGGCATAATAGCCAATTTTGCTTTATGAGAATTTTTGAGGCTCATAGGATTTTTGAGCAGACTCTTTAACATCAATCGTTAACATTGAGTTTATTTCTCGAAAGGCAGTTTTCGTGAAATAGGTATTCCTTGAATAAATGTTCTTTTACCTCTTTTTGAGTCCGTCCCGTCGAAGGTTCCCTCATAAGGTTCATCGTTTCTATGTTATCATAGGTGTAAGGACCCCACTCGTTTGTCTAGACCTCAAAGGTCTTGAAGGCAAGCGAAAGCTCTGACAAAGCAAAAGGCAAAGCATTAGCCTCTTAGGCTACTACCGTCACTGTATTTGTCGCACTGGGCGCTGGGCATCTGGTTGAACTAGACTTGTCACCACAGGTGGTGTTGTCGTGGCCAGACGGATCGTGTTTGGGCTTCCAAGGGAATGCACGTTGTTTTCATGACAGGTGCTAGCGATCGTGCCGGTGGTGACGGGAGCCAGGATAATAAAAAAAAGAAGGGTTAATATCCCGTATTAACTCATTTCATAAATAGCTATTGGTCAATATCTCGTATTAACTCATTTCATAAATAGCTATTGGTCAATATCTCGTATTGACTCGAAGCATTCAAAATTCTACGGTCTAATATCACGTATTAGATCTGAGAAAATAAAATTCCGTTCAGGCGGGTACATCTTGAGAAAATCCGTTGAATTCACTTAATTTCACATGTCACACCTTTTTACGACACCTTTCTTCTTTATCACTCACTGTATTCCATCTAGACATGACGATGAAAATTATAAGTAGATACGGAGTATATATATTTTTAGTCAAGTACTACGTGCGGTAGCCGTGCGCGCACGAAAACGAATGAAGCTTGGAGCTGGGGCCGCATGGCGTGTGCTATCTCTTTCTTTCTTATGGAGCTGAAATACGTGCGAGTGAGTTGAAGCGTAGGCGAGACTACTACAAGTGAAAATATTAAATCTTGAGCCAAGGATGCAACAATCATAGTAATGCTATGATTAATGATAACGAAAATTTTAAAAGCTAGTTTGTACATAAAAATTAATTCAAGTACCTACCTAACACAAAGAACTCAGCAGCAGATTAAAATGAATGTTTGATGAAAGAAACATCTCCCTGGAGCATGAACGGGTTGTGCATAAAATATGAAATGTTAATGAAAGCAAAGAGCCCTCTTTGTAGCATGAAACTGTAAAATAATGATCTGCACACTTCAAACTACGCCTGGCATTGCATAATGCATTGTCTCTAGTGTCTCTTTAGTATCGTCTGGGCGGTATTTTTAGGACATTTTATTCTAGACTTATTCCAAAAAATTTTTATTTTACGATCTCTTGCAACTTTAAACTAAGTAACAAACGCAAATAGTTTCAGATATATATTTTTTCAGTTTTTACATTAATCAAAACTATCTTGATTTAGCTCTGTGTAAGAATCATTACTTACTCTGGAACAGTTTGTTTTATAGATCTATCAATCATTCATCATATTTATCTAAAAATAAACGCTGCAGGGGTCACTAATCCTGATTTCACTCTCAGCCCTAGGGAAGAGAATCGGCAAAAAATCGATCCCATCCATGTGTCAAGCTTAGCTGTGCGTATCAAAAAGTGCGGTAGCAATAGCTTTTTTATCTCTGTGACAAATGGGATGGAAGAGATTGTTTGAATCGCTTATTGGAAAAACAAATAATACGATAACCACTCTAGAATACAATTCAGAAAAAACCACTGAGTTTTTCAATTTAATAGTTTACTGGGAAAATGAAACAGATGGATGCGTGGATAAAAAAATACTTGTCTTTGCATCAATAACACGACAAGGCAAGAGAAAACAGCTTTAACAAACAGTGTGGTATGAGTGAATTACTGATCATAGTGAATTTAAAGAAGTGTTTTGCAATAAAGCAACAGAAGGCCATTTAATTAAAATCTCTCCAGAACACGATAAACCAATAAACAATATAATAGACCAAGCTATAATTTAAAACCATATAAAACGTCCCGTGAGAATGATTGGAGATAATAATATTTCGCTCCAAGGGGGTAACAGAGGGAATTCAACGCAGCCCTTGCACAAAGCAGACAAAGAACGCATGCGCAGTGCATTGTACGAATTCGGCAGACATTTTTTTATTTTTGACGTTATAACGTCTTATAAATCGATGGAGCCGGCTGCACGCACGAAAAAACATGACTCATGCGTCGTTACGTCGTTTCGTCGTTCCATTTACCTGAGCCCGAGCCCGGGTCGGGTAATGGGTAAGGGTAAATGAGGGTAAGGGTTCAGTCTGGGTCCGGGTCCGGGTCCGGATTTTCATTCAGTTTCATTCAGTTCCATTCAGTTTCATTCAGTATCATTCAGTTTCATTCACATTCAATTCAATTCAGTAAAACTAAAATTTTCTTTTGAAAAATGCAACCATTCCATCAGTATTTTCTTATGACGTTATCACGTTCAACTATCGTCAGTAAACCGACTTTACAGACAACCGATTTTTTTAACCTAACAAAAGGTTGCACAAAACATTCGGTCACTAGGCGGGACACGCTTCACGGCTGACAACAATGACGTGATGAAATTAATCATAGCGTTGGAGGTGAATTGATGTACTTTGCGTCATATTTTCTATTTAGTGGATTGTGCTGTTTCCCAAGCGTTATACAATTGAAATTTACTTCGACACCGACGATCAAATCTTGTTCATCGCAACATGAGTTTGGCTTTAACTTATTTTGCAATTATCTTTCTTCATGTTGCTTTCAAGAGCTTTGCTTCAACTTATAAAGTTGCGGATAGCCAAGGAGTGGAATTCCTTGCCAGCGTTTGTTTTTTCGAACACCTATAACTTGGATGTTCTTGAGAGTAGAGTAAATAGGTATCGTTTAGGTAAGCGTGCTACACCGTTGTCGGTCGCATCATCACTAAACAGCAGGTGAGGTTGCGATCAAACGCAAGCTCAAAATTGTAAAAAAAAACTACTTTATTGACCTATTTCACAGCAATGCAAACAACAATCTTATTTTTATATTCTATGGAGTACTGGAACATGTCGTTGCTTTGCGTGAACACTGCAAACAGTCAAAAATAATCCAAACATCCAGTAAATCCAAGCATTACAAAATAATATACCTAAAACCATCTCTGCTTTAATAAACACATCATTCTCGGTACAGCATCGGATGCACGCTCTATATATCCCTATATAATACGTATATATTATATAGTATACACGTGACCGCCACGCGTCACGGAGGGACAGCCCTCTTTGCGAGGGTTGTTTGGCATGCACAATGCACACCCCACTGGCTTCAGAAATGCAATTTCAACGAGCTAAGGGGCTGCTTTTGATGTATTTCTTTGTTTACTCCTCGTATATCCTCTTTAGCTTTTCTGCTAAAAGTCTACCTTTTGCGATCAAAAATGACTGTGCTCAAGTTGAATAAAGTTTTCAGAGTCATTAGCACAATATTTTTTTAAAACAAAATATACATAATGGATCGCTCATGTCGGTTTTGGATTTGAAATAGCATCTGACGTACAACATACATTGTTTTAATAAAAAATTATAGTTTAAAAAACTAAAAAAAACGCTTTTATAACTAATTTTACTAAAAAGTTAAAAATAAAACTGTAATAATCAATAGAAAATTTATATTATTGTACAAAAACCTGGGGTGCTTTTTATAATAACTTCAGATATAATAAACTATTGATAAAATAGTTACAACAATCAAAATCAAGCCCCCCACGCTTTTTGTAAAATAATATAAATTTTCAATTGATTATTACAGTTTTATTTTTAACTTTTTAGTAAAATTAGTTATAAAAGCGTTTTTTTTAGTTTTTTAAACTATAATTTTTTTTTTACTTTTTAGTTTTTTTTTTTTCATTTTTTTTTCATATTATTGCATTATCATCGACCTTTGACGGGTGTGCAAAGTTTGAATCAAATCTGATGGTTCAAAGTAGGTTTTTTTATTATTATTTTTTTTATTACTTTTCATTTTTTTTTTTTTTTTTCATATTATTTCATTGTCATCGACCTTTGACAGGTGTGCAAAGTTTGAATCAAATCTGATCGTTCAAAGTAGGTTTTTTTTTAATTTTTTTTATTTATTTTCATTTTTTTTATTTTTTTTTTCATATTATTGCATTGTCATCGACCTTTGACAGGTGTGCAAAGTTTGAATCAAATCTGATCGTTCAAAGTAGGACAAAATCGAGCTCAAAGGGGTCGGTTACATACATACATACATACATACAGGTGAAGCTAATAAAAGCGTTATAAAAAGTGTGATGTTAGTTGCCATTAAACATTATCTATGGGGGGGGATAAATAACAAAGGGTTGCGACATAATCTCTTTTTGATTTACGCTCATCCAAAGTATTCTGTAAATCCAAACGGCTTTACTATGAAAACCCGGAGCTAACGTTGTTACCACGTTATAAATTCAACAATTCTATTGTAACGAAATACCCAATAAATTGTCACTTCCTAAACGTGTGATTTAAAGGGCAAAGGGTCGGTCGTTACCCCTTGTGCTAAGGTATTTGGGAAAACGGTCTTTAATAACAAACATTAACCAATAAAGAGGGGGTACAATGTTGCAAATATATTATTTGTTTGTCGTTCAAATGAAAACACATTTTCACCACAAGAATTTGTAGAAACAATAATTCTACACTTGAACACAGATTGACACACAGAAGAAACTGACCCACAATATAAGATTGAAACATTTGAGTTGGATTATTTGATTAAAATGCCAATTGACTTGTTAATTGAAACGTTGAAGTTGAAAAAAAATGTTTTTTTTTGATCGGCTCTAGGGCTTACGTTAAGTGTTATCAAACATTAATAAAAAACATCGTTTGTTACCTTACAATTATATTTCAGATTACGATTACTCTATTCAAAACGCTTATATGCCATACCTTAAAATTATATGTAGCGCATCAATTTTGTGTCTTGTTTCCATAGGCCAGAGTTCATAGTCCCTCAGCAATTTGCGGGTACAGTAGAGCGGAAATGTCAGGCAACCATCAACCGCAATTAATTTGAACCGCATTGTATGTATCCTGCAGAATGTGTTGCAAGTGTCGATGATCCCGAATAACTGTACCTACTGGAGAGCACTGGTGGTCTAGTGGTAGCGGCCACGCCTTCCAATCCTGAGTTCGTGGGTTCGAATCCAGTCGTGTACCAATGAGTTTTTCTATCGAAAAATGTATGTGCACTATGACAGTACTCTCAAACGGTGAAGAAAACCCGCGGCTTAGTTAGCTTATTGACCATGTCTTTTCTGTGGATTAGGCCGACTAAGCTGTCAGGATAGTATAAGTGCTGGGCAAGCCTCCTTCATCAAAAAACCCTGTCCGAGCGTAACTAATGGAATTGACTAAAAGTACTATAGAACAAATTGTCCAGTTTTCGTTTTATTAGTTCTACCATGGAAATAAGACAGATGGAGATAAAACAGTATTAAAAGTTCTAAGACGCCACAGTCCTATAGTGTCCCGTAAGTAGGGGCATGCATGAGCAAAAACGGTTGCCCCTGACGCTATATAAATCATCTATCCACTTGCACGTCCCATTTTTGCCCCATAGAAGAAATCATCTATAATAGATGCAATGCCCTGTTACTTTTCTCAAATATGGTCAGATATTTGAGCATTATTTTGACAACGAAATGGTGCAAGGAGGAAGGCATGTTGAATGAATATTCAAAGTATTGATGAATGAGAACGAGAGTTATGAATCTTGGCTATAAACCGTTGCTCATCTCGATTGACCTAGTTTAGCATGGAAATAGCAACGATACATTTCCTGCTTCTAACATTAGCTTACTGCGTCTTCTATCGCTATTATTTGAGTTCTATCGATATCTATCTTCCTAGATTGTTACCTTTTTGTTAATGTGACTGTACTTCTTCTTCTGCCTGCCCTTATCCCACTAGGTGGGGTTGGAACAACATGTCTTTTTCTTCCATTCTCTCCTATCACTCGCCATCTCAGTACTCACTCCTTTCTTGAACATATCATCTTTCACACAATCCATCCATCTTTTCTTAGGCCTACCTCTACTTTTATATCCATCAACATTCATGCCTAACACTCTTTTCGTCACAACATGACCTTAGTGTGTCTGTTCTAAGGTACTAAATAAACTACTTTTATTTATTTTTTACTTCGTTTTATTCTTTACCGGACTCATAGAAAAATACATTTAGAAAACTTAAAATTAAGACGCGTACAAAGGCGAACTTAACCCTACAAAGAGTTACCATACAGCAAACCTTGAGCATAGATGAATGTGAAACTAGAGGTGGGTTTTTAACGATGGCTTTTGTCTTTCTAGCTTGGCGTCACCTGCCTGTAGGCCTCCCATGAGCTCTGTCAGGCTCTGGCTCTGTCTCTGGTTTTGAGTCTCTGTGAGTGTTGACTCAATAAATCTTACGACGAAACGTCACACACAATAGTATAATACACTGGTTAGCACTCACACAGACTCAAAACCAAAGCCAGAGACAGAGCCAGTTAGAGCTTGTGGTTACTGATCTTGTTTTATTTTTTATTTTATTTTTTTATTATAGGCAAACTTACAGCTATGTACAATATTGGTTATGATTAATTTATCACGTATGCAAGGCACACATTTTATAAGGAGAGCCAATTACAAGTTTCCACATACATGCAGTACGAGTAAAAAGTAGATGTAGATTAATACAAACGTAAACGACAGAGAAACACTATTTTAAATTTTGAAAAAAGAATAGAATTCTTATCGAAGATTACACCAAAATATACCGTTTTCAGCGACCCATTCCATTTTTTCCTTGCAATAATCTAGAATCCAGCTTAGTAAAGATAAGTCTTGTCACCATTAAACAATAGCCTCAATCGATAAGGGTTAGATAGAAAACACACTGCTAATCATTCAAACCCAGATAGGTATTGAGCTATCAAGAGTTTGTTTCGAGTCTAGAGATAAAACTAAGGAAGATATAGAACATGTAGTATGTCTAGATACTAACACAATAAGCAAAATAACAATAGCTGATAAAGAACAAGGACAAATAACAAACAAATGTTATCTGTAATGCTTGAGAAACACATTTATGGTGAATAAAAAGAATCCAGTTAATTAGCTATTCTGATTTTATCTAGAAAAATAAGTATCTACACCATTGTATGTTTAAAATAATATTGAATTTTAATGGTCAGTTTTATTAACGTTAAAAAAGATTTATTTATGCTGGCTTGTCGTTTCAACAGTTCTGGTTATAAACGTAGGAATAGGCAACTGATTGGCCGAGAACAAATATTTGTGTGGTGAACACAGATGTTTGTTCTCTGTCTGGGTGTTTTATAGTATCCTAAGTATGTATTTACAAAAAAAAATATCTATATTAAGTATTATATCAGCTATCTGGCTCCCATAGTACAAGTTCTGCTTAGTTTGGGGCTAGATAGGGTTATGTGGATTGTCTATGATATTTATTTATTTATTTATTATTATTAGTATTATTATTATAAGCCTTTAATGTCCCACTGCTGGGCAAAGGCCTCCCTCAATCCCCTCCACTCTGTGCGGTCCTGTGCTAAGATGTTCCATTGTGGCCTGTATTTGTCGAGCTCGTCTCGCCATCTAGTTCGTGGTCTGCCGCGACGCCTTGGCTCTTGCGGCCACCACTCCGTGGTTATTTTGGCCCAGAGCTCATTAGGCATGCGGCAGACATGGCCAGCCCACTCCCACTTCAGCTTGGCAGCTTTGGTTGCCACATCCGCGATTTATTTATTTTATTTAAAAAATAAAGGTTTAAGTTGTAATTCTGTTTAAAAGTGTGTAGGTACTTACGTACAGAAGGATACAACTCAAGTTACAAAAAACTAAGAAAAATAACGCTTAACACAAGGATATAAGAGCGAGCAGTGTATTAGGCTGATGTGTATTCTTGTGTATCAGACCATACATGTAAACGATGTTATATGACATCTAGTCCCGTAACTATGCATCATAAATAAAACGTAGACACAAGCTCCTACAAATCCCCCTAAACTGTCTCCAAGACGGACGACGCAAGTGGGTCGCCAGTTCCCCGAAGGAAGCATCTTCAATCTTCATAAACAGACTTTATGAGAAGACGTTAAGGTCCGGATTCCATAACCAGCTAAGAGCTTTCATAGTTTAATTAAGAAAGTTATGATATGTGCTATTTATTAACTTGGTTAATACTGGATGGCTGTGGGCTGTGTTCTGTAGCTTGTTTGTGAAGTGAGATACAAGCTTAGGTTGGTCACGTTACTTGATGTGAGTTGAAAAATAGAACTCAAAGTAAGCTCCAAAGTGGAACTCTATGGTTTTACAAGCGTTACTTAGGTGTGAGACATTGCTTAAAGTCAGTTTGTCATTATCTAATATATGAGATACAGACTGATCTTTTAAGAAACGCTGAGTTCCAAAGCCTTGATCCCTCTGATGTTCAAAATTAATTACCTCTCTACTCAAGTTTTTACGAATTACGCTTTTTACCACCACTTTACTTCCCAAAAACTATCGAGAATAAGATTTCTGACAACTTGCTGACTGATCTAATCTAATATCAGTATGATGATCGCCTTCCTCTTTTTACTTGTCATTATGTAACTGGTTTTCTTCTTCATAATAGATAATCATCCTTTTTGTAATTGTCATCTTGCCCACTTTTTTCTTAGTCATATCATCATTCGCATATAATTCTTTGGCCTGCTCTTCTTTGGCCATCTCATACATAAATTATGATTTATTAATTGAAATAATCAATATTTAACACATTTTATTGTCATCGCATTGGTATTAAGAACATGGGGCTCTAGAAATTATATTAAAAAAATTTTTGAACAAAACAAGAAATCCACCAATACTATACGGTACACAATACATCAACACATTTCAACCTCCCATATTTTTATTTATGTACTGCGAGTACGATCTCTCAGTCAATAAATCAACATACCAGTGATGAAGTGGATAAGTAATTTGTATATTCATGTACATCCCGTATGATTTGAATGCCCGCATGTCAACGGATCGCAAGATTGGAAGGCAATTGAATAAGTGGACCCCTGATTGTAGACCTTGCGATGTCAGGATAACGTGCCTTTGAAGTACGAGGATGCAATCAGCAGGCCTACCACAAGCTCTGCCTGGCTCTGGCTCTGGTTTTGAGTCTGTGTGAGTGCTGTCAAAATAAATCCTAAGTCGAAACGTCACACACACAGTATAATACACTGATGTGATCGGGTGTTTAAGAATAAGTTGGTCCTAGCGAGCCATATTAGGGCTCCCACTAGGAAATAAATTTAGTTAGTTAATATTTGATTTAGGTTTTATAAGATACATATTAATTTTAGCCAGGGTCGTCCTCATCGAAATCGATGAGGAGGATTATATAATACAGATCTTACAGAAGCAGAGCCAGATCGGCTTCTGCTTCTGTATCAAGCTCAAGTCCGATCGGGCATGGAGTACTGTTGTCACCTATGGGACGGATCTGCCAAGTATCAGCTCGAGGCCTTAGATTCTATTGAGCGGCGCGCCAGGAGGCTCATCTGCAACGACGAGCTGTTTGACTCCAAGCTTTACAGCCTGGAACACCGTCGTCGAGTGGCTTGTCTATCGGTATTCTACCGCATACATTTCGGGGAGTGCTCACAAGAACTGCACGACCTTATACCCCCATCGCCCTTTTACCTCCGGACTTCTAGACGCACGGATAAGTGCCACTCCTTTATGGTGGATATCCCACACTCGCGTACAAAGCGTTTTGATTCCACTTTTATAGTACGAACTGCCAAAGAGTGGAACTCTCTACCGGCGTCAGTATTTCCGGAACGCTATAATTTGGGAATTTTCAAGACAAGAGTGAACAGGTGGATTATGGCTAAGCATGCTCCATCTTAGGCTGCATCCTCACTTTCCATCAGGTGTGATGGCAGCCAAATGCTTAGCTATCAGTTATAAAAAAAAAAAAAAAAAAAAAAAAAAAACACCGGTGAGCACTCACACAGACTCAAAACCAGAGCCAGAGTCAGAGGGAGGCAGAGCTTGTAGGTAGGCCTACAAGTTATCTGAAATTTTTATACATGTTATATAATGGCTGCAAGTTTTACTACGACATTACCATTCTTGACAATAACTACTAAAAATGTATTAGTTCATGATGCAGAAAATTACAAAAATATTCTTATCCGTTATTAAAGAAAAAATATGAAAAGGCCTTCAAAATAAAAATGAATCCATAATAATTAGTAGTAATCGTTGAAAATTATTAATAACCTAGCTTCGGTTAAAATTAGTGGTATTCGATCGTGACCAATCAATGTTCCGTTTATACACACACCAACTTTCCTTAACAATCGATCGATCACACAAGAATAATGATAATGACGAGTTTAGTTATTAACTGGAAAAAAAGAAAATACGGTAGGTCATAAATATGGACAAAGACATAGACAATACTCAAGTACAGTTAGTAGGTGTAGATGTAATCAAAGATTTACGGTAAAACTAAGCCTTAAACTACCTATACTGTTTGTGTAAAAGAATTTATGACTTAAAAGCTTCCACAAATTCTCCTGACGTAAAACACACTGTAATAGCACTTACTTTTATGACTCAACGTGTAGATATAACATTCGGTAAAGACCTACTCCGACCCTATAACCCTGACATAAAAAGGGACCAATTCTGTAAATAGCCAGAGGTTTTAAAATACAGGTTTTAAAACAAACAGCGCAAGTCAACTGAAAAGATTGATAGAATGATTGATAAGGTGTCAGAATATGGACAGCCTTCACGTGCTCCAGGCGGAGACATTTTGGGTCGGCCAAAGATTATCTGCAATCTGACTCGACCGTGAAACTGGCTGACAAGGTCAAACCCAGAAATGTATTGTAGAAAGTTTTCAATGATAAATTTGACATCAATGCGCTTATGTTCATAGAACAAAACCTTGAGCAAATTCATAAAATTAATAAACAAAGCCACATTATGATGGATTAGACGCCAGAAGGAAGGCTCTGTAGTTCAACGGTGAATGCCAAGGTTTTGTTCAGGCTTTGTAAACCTTTATAACGCTACACAGTCTGATGCATAGAGTAAAGGTTAATAGATTCAGTGAGAGTATAGATCATTGTCAATGAACAGTTACAATCACATATAGAGTTATTGATACGTCAAAGTTATTCAGTTATTCCGTGAAGCGAAACTATGTCGCTTGTCGAAATGTATCTAATTGTCGCCTCGAATCGTGTCGCGGGTTCGAGTCTCGCGTGACCCGTCGCCGTGCGAAAGTGCCGCCGTTATAAATGTTCCTTCTTTATGTCGCGGTGTAAAGACTCTATTGAATCACGACGGGGTATTTTATGGAATCCATGAACATGACGGTGGTTTTGTGATGGCTTGTGTAACAAGGTTTTCGTGGCGCTTTGCTTCGTTGGTCATGAGAATATCACCTTTGGTAACCCCCACTTCGTCTTGTTCACCTTTGGTTGCTAATATTTTTTGGAGATTTTAGTTTTCAGTAATCTTGTTAACTTTTAGCAATTTTATTTCTTGTAATTCTGTAATTTGCTAGTCATTTGCTAGTTCACAATATTTTGGTCAAATATTTTTGTTAGAAATATGCGCTGATCTAGGATCCCAATTACTTTTTATAGATCGGTTAATATGAAAATCAAAGTAAAGCCTTGTACACATCTAAGCGTTCTGCGGTGGCAAAAAGTGAAACGGTATCAAATATCGCTGTCATATTTAAGATCATGATTTTAAGGGAGTGAAGAAAAACTACCATAGAATCGATCGCTCTTTTGACCTCCGTCTGTGGTGGCAATCGCGATGCAAGGTCATTATTGGGTTCAAAGTCAAGCAAGAAAAACACGCAATGGTTTTGTTGTAGATAGAACCATTTGGTAGTGAAGAATGTATAGACAAAACACGAAAGACACATGATTACTCCTTGTGAGTTAGTCAGGGAAGTGTGATAAAAGAGTTGGTTAAAACTATTGACAACTTAGGTGACGGACTGAAATACTTTCATGACTGCTAACGACTGCGGTCGAAACCAACAGCTTCAAGTTAGAAAATCAGAGAAAATAACCCAATAAAGAAAACTAATCGCACAGAATAGTTCAAGCCATAAACGTAGCTACGAATGCAATGATCATTACTTCTCATAAACATGATTACGCATACAAGACGGACGTGACAACTCGATAATTTACCAATTAACCGATTTCTTCATAAAAAGCGGTTGGGTCTTAAAGAAAAGTGGTGCTGCAATAAAAGGAAAATAAGGATTTCCTCGAGACCAGTTGGAACTGCTCTTTTATGGGAATCTGCTAAAGTTGCTCTAGATGCGATCAATCTTTATGCATACAGGATAGGAGAAAACACTTAAGAATTTTGTCATAGTTATTAGGTAAGTGTATTACTCTGAGTAATGATAACTAAGGCTACTTAACCAGACTACTGAAAGATTTCAAACCTGCTTACAAATAGCATGAATATAGTTTTATACTATAGTAGTTTCTTAAATGTATGTATGTACATTCATAATACCTTCAAACCTTCAAATTTAGTACCTAGCCATTTTTATAAATAGTTTTTCCAATCGAACGTCACGGCTTATTTGTAATAAAACCGATTTTGCATCATATACAATGCATGTTGCGGAAATGTTATTATTTGCATTCGTTTGGTTAGAAATAGCCAGCACCGATGCAAATTATGCGGAAGACATGCTGAATACGATACTACTTACTTTCCATTTCAATGCTCAATATTTATAAACCTTCGTACATACATCTTATGTGACTCCCTTTGTGATATCGTGAAATTGCATATGTGATTAGATGTTACCTCTTTTTCTTTAAAATAAAATACATAGCAATATCCTGAGCTATCTCTTGATCAATTTAATCTCCATCATTTTAATAGTAAAACCTGTGAATATTTTGAACGCACTATGCCAACTTTTGCAAATCGGGATCTTTAGAACGCTCTTTGCCTTTTTTATTTCTTTTGTGTCTATTTTAGTATTATTTATGTCAATTTTCCTATCTGTATATCATGTCATGTTAAGTAAATAAATTTTCTTTCTTTCTTTTCTTTCTTCAATGCCCGTATAAGAAGGAAGATCTTACTCAGAATTTGCGATATCTTCCTCTGGTCTAGGTCCCCTTTCGCTTTCCGTTGAGAGGAACTATTAATCGTCACATGATATGAAATCACGAACACTCGCGTTCTCGAGAGCATGACCAATTTTATCTTTGAAATATTACTGACTAGCGTCTGCCCACGGCTCTGTCCGCATGACATCCGGATAAAAAGAATAGGCTACACGCTGGTCAGGTCACGAACTAGGTAAATCTGTACTAATTCCATTCACATCGATAGAATCAAAGTCTAAAGGCATTGACCGAGTTGAATCCAACGAATCACGTTTAAAAGCTTGGTGAATCTATACGTTATCACGTTTGTGATTTAATTATTAATAATACCTTCAAAAGTAGATTCAGTTTCAAAATAAGAAACTGTTTTGCCTCTTGACATCATAGTTTTTATAGTGTTTTTATTCTTCTGGTTTTTATTTTTGATAAAGCTACCGTTCATCACTAAGCACCTGTTTAAAAGTATTAACGCCACCTTTCCCTGAATGGACTGCTATGGCATTTTGCAGCTGGCTTTTTACCTCATCTAAGATAACGTTTGCATCGTTCTTTCTGGCATAATGGCTTATGCTATTGCTATTAAACAAAAGATAAAAATGAAAGTGACATGGAGTAGGCGTAGAAACCGACAGCATGATGTAAATTGGTTCATTGACAAGCTTTTTGTAATGATTGATCGCACGAGAAGATGAAAGTCACTCACGCACGATGGTTTCTCTAATAAATTAAATTATTGCCTGAAAAACATGGAAAATAGAACCTTAGCGGAATAGAAATACCTAGTTTATTTACTAGAAACATGATTAGGTGTATTTATTCATGTTGTTACAGGCAATGATCTAATAACATGCATAGTCAAACATATCGCTTTAGACAAGAAAAAAACAAAAACGATCACCACTTTACTAACACACCAGCATTCCCGTGATTTCAATCACGATTTTTTCATAATTAGGTCGATCCAAAAAACAAAATTCTTTTTTCAAGGCCAAGACACAAAACAGTCTGCCACTCAACGTTCGCTTCGATAATACGTAGTTGTAAACCAAATCAAACACCCATAAAACAAACATGCTTCAAAGCGGCTCTAAGGCTTCTATTAAGAAAATCAGGGTAATATATCGCGGTCGTTCTCGGAAGTGGTTTAAGAGTGTTTAACATACATTCTCCAGGGGCTATGTCAGCCGTTACCTTCAATACCTACCTCACTAAAGTGTAGGGATAATGTTATGGTAAAGAGTCCCGTTATATCACTTAAATACGTAACCACTTCAAAGTATCTAAATAAGTTCACACGTATGCACACAATTTAAATTATATAAATTTCACGTCACGACCGATTAATATAAACAAAACCGGATCAGTTCATAAAAATAGTATTAAAAATCATGACAGTTTCAAAAGTTTAAACCGGATCATTGAATAATTACCATAAAAGTGTGAATTATTGACCCCAGATTTTAATAGTGCTAAATGTCGTCGCAGCACTCGTAAAGTGCGATTTATAAGTGGCATAATTACATTTTTATACAGCTAATTACACATAACAACTGTGAAATACGAAATTTGTCGCATACTTATAATCTTGCACGATAATATACTTCCAATACGTGAAATGGTAAATATTCTTGTTAAAACATTTTTCCTTATCCTCGTCGAGTCGGCATTCTATTTTAATGTAGGCATCCGCTTCACCGTTTACGGCTGTCCATCTTTCCTTTTGGGACACATCTTCGTCGGCGGCATTCCGAATGTGACCCACCAATTACGCGGGAACGAAATACTGAAACTTTTTTATCATTGACCGTTATTCGATGACTTCGACAATATTTAAGAACCTGTCGGCGGACCTTATAAGGAGCTCCGTGTTCCGATTTTCTAGCCTCATCAGCTCATCACACATCTTTAACTTTTTTCCGTAGGGCTCATGACGTATTGGTGTCAATGCAACAATAAAATTTAACTTGCATTTATTCATAAGACCGTCGCATTTCGTCGTTCGGTCCCATCAGTTGTGTGAATTTGTCGTCGGAAACGTCGGTTTACCGATATACGACCTCTTAACCAATATTTGCAAACATTTAATCTTCAGAGACAAATGAGTCATAAAAACCTTCAGCTGGCGGACGATATAATTGAATGTTGCGAGTAAAAACATTCGAACTGGACCGATTAATCAGTGCGACCGGATCCACCGAAATCGGAGCCAAGGCTGTTTACGGGTCTACTTTTCCAATTTCAATTCAGGATCGAAAAGTGAAACCGAATCGGTAACTAATTAGTTCGATTAGTCGAATGGGTCACGGGGACGATCGTCGGTGTGGATCGGTTAAGTTTTTTGAAGACACTTCATGAATAAGTTAGTAATCATTTCGTACTTTGTCGCAGCTGGGTGTCCTATTGACACCATTATTATGAGTATCCTTGTTCACGCGGTGCTTGCATTGTTACCGACCTCCGTACAGTCAACATTGGTTCAACGAAACAAAAGTTTCGTCGATAATGATCATTCGACAGAAAAATGCCGCGATGAGTGATTGCGCATTCAAAATAACAGTAGCCAAGGTTACGAAAAATGAGGACCTACATACACAACTGTAACGTAAACTGTTCATGTGAACTAATAATAAACACGTAACAATGAGTTGGTCGCTTTTGATGTGAGCTGGCTCCGCGTCAGAGCAGGGGTACTCGTAAAACTATATTCAGTTCGAGCAGCCGACTGCAAACTGACCGGCCAACGCCGTCTGGAATCGAAATACACCCGATACGGGAAATTTAAACTATTTTTGACCCAAGATGTGATGCAATCCTACTGCAGTCTGGCCAAGCCTGCCTGACACACGTAAATCTAAAATATTAGGTCGCACAAATGGACCCATTCTGCGAATACGGTGCTGTAGTGGATCGAACCTCGGCATATCCTGGCGTAAAGCCAACATTGCCAATTGAATGAGTGACGATTTAGTAAGAATAAAAGAAAACAGGGGTAGACAACCGTCTATTTCGAGGAGGTCGAATTTGAAGTACCTGAGTCAGCCAAAACCACTCGAGCGGTACGGCCATTGAGCTAGAGGAAATGCGTATCTGTTTACAGTTGCTTCGGCATTCGGCAATGCTCTGTAATGACGGGATAGATGGAGCGTTTCGAGTTTATCGTAATCGCTCATTGAATATTGAAACAGATCGTAAGAGAACCATTATTCAGACTTATAACGGTGTTTAGTATCGGTAAGTTGTTTGTTAAACTTTGCTGGTTATATAAACATGCTCAAGTGGATTATTTTTGACGTTAATTTAAAGATACCAACAATAGAACACTGCTGTGCTGGATGCTTACTGATGTTTTTCTGGGAAAGAAAAATAATAGCACGACTCAAAACTCCACTCAAAAACATGAAAAGAGAATCAAGCAAGCTTCTTTTTGCGACATAGTAAAGAACAATATAAACCAACAGCAGAAAGGAGGTAGTCAGAGTGTGTCAGACGTGACGCGAGTGATGAAGGAGCGTTGTACGGTCACGTACTTCATCGTACTGTATGTTCTCTTTATCCACAAATTATTAAGATTATTGCATGTATAAAACAAAATATGGAAATCAGACCATTTAAAAGCAACTCTTATCATTTAGCTGAATACAGTTCCAGTATCAAAGAACAATCTACAGTTTGTCAATTTGTTGTGCATGTATTTAATATAAATGTAATTGACGTCAATTAAGTATTCTATATCTTGCAAAGTTTGCGAAGTGCAGAATTATGATAGGTATTTTATAATTCAGATTTTTGCGAGGAAGAGTAGGTATTTATTTGTTTGTGTTTGGCTCAAGATTATGAACAGAGGTTCTGTAGAGCCTTGTGTAGAGCGCCGTTCTGTCTGGACAGTCAGAAATCCTTATCTGTTATCATCATCTTTAAGAATTGCTTTCAATATTCTTCAAGAGTAAAAAAGTATAAGGGTGGGAGTAGATACAATTTATGAAGGTAAAGAACGCAATACAAGTAATACTTGATGAAATAGAACAATTTGCAAAAACAAGTTAATCATTTTGTGATCAAAACAATACGCTGAAATATAAAACATTCATGCTGATAAGTAAGCCTTTTCAAACGTGGTTTAGGAACCATGATATTTACAGCTTGATAGGCGGATATTATTTCTAATTCCATGGCAATGCCCTTGAGAAAGCACACGATAACACTACTGATAACACTGTTGATTATGTAGGTAGGTTTAGCAATACCAACGATAAAACATATTTCAGTATAGAAAAATTAGACAAAACAGTTTTACATTAAATCTTTTCGACAATATTCCAGCTGTTTGTAGAAATTGATTGTCATGAGAATTGTGTCGTGCTGATTATATTTTGTAAAGACAAGGCAACACTATTCAATAGAGCCATTATGCCAGACGCAGGCCGAGCGACTGAAAACATGTGTAGTCAATTAAACAGTCATTATAACAATGGACGGGCTACGGCACGATGCTGATTGCTGATGTAGCAATTGCAAAACTCGACGTAGATTACTGGAACAACACAGTTTGTAATTTCTAGAAAATAGTCGTGGAATAAACAATTGCGAAAACCTACAGTTTTTTTATAAATACCTAGACGTGGGTGGCGCACAAAACGTGGTTATAAAATTAATACAAGCGTCAGATAAGCCGGGTGACACCGATAACGATAAAAATTCCGAAGTTTACATCTTTCTAAAATACTTTGCGAATACCAAGGTGGATGATAATTTTGCTCACCTTAGCACCAGAGCTGGCGTTCATCCAACTATCGAGGAGCGCCCTGGCTGTCGCCGAAATTTGGAACACTTCAGAACATAATAAGTTTGTGAAGCGAAACTTCAAACACAAATTCAAATCAAACTAAGCACCAATCACAATATTAAGCACACGAGAACCATGCACTTCACGTCAAATATTTGTTTATTCACAGGTGTACGGTGTTATAGTGCTTGACGCCGGCGACACGTGCGCATTCGACGGAAACACGCGAATAACAGCGATAGAGCTAGGCGACGCTACGAGACCCCTCCACGAGCGATGCACGCACGGGGCACAACGCGACTGACGCAGCGGTGGCGCGTTCGCCATCCGCAAGCCAATCTTCCCTGACCCCAGCATCGCAATCTAACAGTTGCCTCGACACCCCCAACTCCGCAGCGTCTACATTTTCCCACCCCTAGAAAAATCCAGTTGCATCTCTTTTTAGCTGCAGGAATCCAACCACTTTTTCTGTCATCCGTATAATTATTCCCTCCATTTACGGAGACGAATTAACGCAGTTTATTTCTCATGAGAATAGTTGAGCCGAGTTAAGCAACAACGTAGCACTGGAAATTATGTTTGGAAAACGTGATAAAGTAAAGGCCGAAAATGCGTAGTGCATTGAAACTAGAAAGTGTGTCACATCCTGAAGTGAAGTTAATGGGTGGATAATGACGAGCGACGATAATGGTGCTAGCTAGGATCACGTAGTCACAACGGTACTTCTGTACGACGATATGCACCGACCTTATTTGAATAATTATTGCATCGACTGCCTACACCTCGGGGCTCTTGGGATGAGTGCCTTTCTAGATAATGGTATCTGCTTGCTGCTCATAATTTGAGACTATGCACAACTTGTGATGTCGTAGCCCCTCTTATAAACAGCAGCACAGATAAGATATAAATATCAAATTATAATCTAGTAGTAAAACAGGCTTACCAGTAGGTAACCAATTCTCAATTAATAAATACTACTGTTGTAAAACCATAAACAGTGTCCCAATCACCTTCAAACCTCCCACATCTTATCTTCAATTAGCTTTTCTACTTTTACAACAGCGAAAATTAATAATGCCAAAGAATGTGCTGTTAAGATTCAAATTACCGATAGGCTATCTAAGAACACTGATACAATTATATGGGAATCTAGAAGACCCGGTCAGAAGATTGTAGCTATTAATCACGCTTGACCATCGGATGCTAAATGCCGTGAAGACGAAGCCAGATCAACTTAGCTTGCCAACTTAACACGGTCTGTTTACTGTCGTTTGATGCGCACCGAAGAATTTAGCACGCTTTAAGAATTTGCACTCGTTACGACTTCCTTTAACAAAGTGTCCAGTAAAACTAACCGTTTATCGATTTCCGCTTCTACAACTTAATCGGCGCCATCCTTTACTTTACCTTTTAAATCAGTTCCCATGATTTTATCAGCGGCTACCGATTCAGATTATCTGAGTCAATGTGGTGGAAGTGAATGATGAACATTTAAATTAATTAGGCTTTTATCTAAGCGGTTGCATCTTTTGATATGTTGCTTGATTAGTAAAAGGTTTATGAAATGCTTCTTACGATTATGTAATAAGTTGATGGCTCTAAGATGACCGTGATTAATGTAAACAAATATGTCACTTGTGCAACGGCAGACGTGTTTTTCTCTGATTCTTATGGAAAGTGATGATGATACGTGTACCTGGGAAGGTGATTTGTAATTTACAGATAAAGTCGTTTCTTGTCTTCCTTGCACAAGACATTGCAAATATTTTTAGGGATTTAGTAAAAGTAAATAACAATAATGTTACGTGAGCCAGATAAAAGAAAAAGTCGCTGTCATGTCGTATAAAGAAGTCTTCGAAAGTCTTCATGTCGTATAAAGAAGTCTAGAATTCAAAAAACTTTATTAGAAAAAACTGCATCAAAACGCGAACACGAGCTAAGCTCTTAAATTTAAGAAGAAGTTTAAGTAGCATTAGGTCAGTCAAATTTGTTGAAGAACTGACTACCGGTAACCGGACAACGAAATGAGTTCTGGAGTGTGGACCGTGTTTAGGAAAACGCGCTTATTCCTTGCAGATCAGATAATCTGTAATCTGCGTGTATTTTTTTTTTCTCAGAGGTAACTTGTTATTGCAAAGCCCTGAGACTGGATGGAGCGACGACTTGCGCAGGTTGGCGGGCAGCAACTGGATGGGGAGAGTCGAAGACCGTGCTTAGCAAACTAACTTCAGGCATCAGTCTTTCACAACGATGGCATAACGATACGATGATGGCATTATGATGGTAATACGGTTCTTGTGAAAGAAAACAAATCTAACTTGTATAAGTGACGCGCCATCATGGGAGATATTGTCCAGCAGTGGACTGTGATACGTTGATGATGTCGTCAATGCATAACAGACTCACATTATGTGTTATGTTTAAGAGCAATTCAATATATTTTTAAAACAATCAGGCAGTCGCAAGGTGAGCACTGGTGGTCTAGTGGTAGTGGCCCCGCCTTCCGATCCGAAGGTCGTGGGTTCAAATCCACTCGTGTACCAATGAGTTTTTCTGTCGAAAAATGTATGAGCACTATGCCAGTACTCTCAAAACGGTGAAAGAAAACATCGTGAGGAAACCGGCGTGTTGTAGAACCTCAAAAAGTTCGAGCAACACGTGTCAAGGGTCACGCAAAAAGGGCCCACTAGCGGCCTACTTGCGGAAAAAACCTGCCCGCACATCAAGTGCGGATAAAACTTGCCAAAAGGTGGTGATCAAACTAACGAGCGAACACGGTACATTTACGCGAATTTTTATCTTTTTCAATTGTCCGATCGGGCAATAATTTCCCTAGACTTTCTCTTTTCCATTGTAGTCGAGGTGTCGACGTCCGGCGCGATTTATCGTTGGTCGGGTATCGTCCGACACGACGCGAGAATCGAACCCCTTAACAAAGGCATTAAAACAAGTTTCACTTTAACTCGCTACGAGTGACTCAGTAAATTAATGGGAGCAAGATAATGTATGGATTGAGCGCGGCGCTAAAAGAACGATCGAATTTCGCAAATGTCGATAAAAATGTTTGAACAAAAGTGAAATGCAGTTTACATATTTATTTTTTTATACAACTAGCTGATGGAACAAGCATATGGCCCACCCGATGTTAAGTGGTAACCATTGCATTAACAAAGCATTCCCTCGTAGGTCACGCACGTCAGGATGCACTGCCCTGCGTCTATCAACTTGAGGCATACAGATGTTCAGCCTTACGTCTCAGTAATTTCACCAGCAACCATACCCGTCAAACTGAAACACAGCGATCCTGCTTGACAGCAAAAATAGGCAAGGTGGTAGTACTTCCCCGGGCGAGCCCTTCACAAAGAGCTCTACTACTACTGAATATGAATATCTGAATAGTTATCTAAATATATAAAACTCTTACGTTACTGACTGACTGACTGACAATCAACGCGCTGCCTAAACTAATGGTCTTAGGAGTATGAATTTGGAGGGTTAATACCTGGTGTAGGGTAGGAGTGCACTAAGAAAGGAATTCCCGAAACTCAACCCCTAAAGGTCTGCAGTTAAGTTTGTATGGAAAACCCTTAACGCGATCGAAGTCGCGCGGGATTCCACTAGTGTTTTTATAGTTTTCATATACCCAGACTGATTGTCTATCAACAGTTTAGTGTGGTTTGTGTTTATTGCAATTTTTTTAATAAATAAACACTATAAATAGAGGGTCGAATCAGATTTCGTGCTACACGATCTAGCCTCCACATACATACGTCGCTAAGTACTTCCGTAGCTTCGATTATATTACTTACAATTAATAAAATTCGAGGACACAGCACGCATTAAAACATTTAAATTGAATGGTATATCCAGAACTAATCCAAAGCCTTTCCGTGTGTAGTATAATATTTAGATATAGATAGATAGATACAGAATTTATTTGCCTAGAACATAAACACACACGAAACAAATAACAAGGGAAATAGAAAATCAAAAGCATAATTAAAACTAAAAATACAAATAAGTACAATATAAACTTAAAAAGAAATGAAATGGTGTGCGTGTTACAGCTACACAAAATGATATTTGATAGTAGTAGAGCTCTTTGTGTGTGGCTCGTCCAGAGAGTACTACCATTATGCCTATTTCTGCCATGAAACAGCATTTCTGTGTTTCGGTTTGAAGGGTGTGGGAGCCGGTGTTTTTTTTTTTTTTTTTACAATTTATAGGTTTGCGTTTGACCGCTATCTCACCTGCTGTTAAGTGATGATGCGGTCGACGATGTAGCACGCTTACCTAGACCTATTCACTCTTGTCGTGAAAACATCCAATTACTGGCAAGTGAAGCTGAACATTTGTATACCTCAAGTTGATGGACGCAGGGCAGTGGCATCGTACGGCACGTTCCTGATGTGCGTAACCTACTAGGGATATGCTTTGCTATAGGCGATGGTTACCAATTAACAGGTGGGCCATCATAATGCATGTTCCATCACCTAGTTGTAGAAAAGAATGAACCGCATAGATACCGTAAAAAACTATAGCGTCACACCCATTTCTGTGTAACCTATCCAAGTACGAGTAACCTTCCAACCTACCCTTATGCGGTAAAGGTAGTCAAAGGCACATTTTAAACGAAACATTATCATAATTTTTAGCATAACTTCCTAATAACAATAGAATAGGTCACGACACCATAATTTAAAATAAAAAATCTAAACTAAAAAATAAATAATTTCATAGGTACCTAAGTACATAATACCCAAAATACAACTTTATTAATAAGTTTCTGGTATGCTCCTACAAGACTGTACTCCAATCATTTGTTCAATATTTACCAGTGGAAAGTGAAAGCAATCCATACCTGAAACAAAGGCAAATTGCGATTACAGCATCAAACAATATAATCAAATCTTCAAAAAGACTATAAAGCATCCAAATAATCAGTCCGTAATAGCCTATCTTGGCCAAAGTTAATACTATACTTAAAGATGTGAAACTCGCGTTCACGCGTTGTCTACGAACAAGCTCACTGCAAAGTTGAAGACGATACCGTTATAAAGCTCACACTCGCTCACTAAACTTTCCTGTGAATTTGCCCGCTTCTTTGACTTCTATATGACCTGAGTACGTTTCCAAAGTGGCGTTGTCGACGAATTAGGTACCTACAATTTTTTTTAGATCCTATCCTTTAATGTGAATGATGCTAAACACTAAACAATTTATAAAGAATACTTGGCCACATCTACTGCGTTGCCTGTGGTGTTAAGTCTTGAAG
Source organism: Thera britannica (assembly GCA_939531255.2). Taxonomy (NCBI): domain Eukaryota; kingdom Metazoa; phylum Arthropoda; class Insecta; order Lepidoptera; family Geometridae; genus Thera; species Thera britannica. The sequence continues at coordinate 2,970,526 of OW618041.2, read as the reverse complement.
TTGTGGGGACAAACCAGTAGGCCTACCACAAGCTCTGCCTGGATCTGTCTCTGGCTCTGGTTTTGAGTCTGTGTGAGTGCTGTCTAAATAAATCCTACGTCGAAACGTCACACGCACAGTATAATACACTGATGAGCACTCACACAGACTCAAAACCAGAGCCAGAGACAGACACAGCTTTTGGTAGGCCTACTGTAAATACTTACAATAAAGCCGTGGACTGAATTGAAGCTCCGTACTCACAACTAGTCAAAAACAAATGGCAATAGATGATAAAAAGCGAAAAATATGAAACATGAAAATGCTAAATGATAAAAGTGACACACACAAATCTTGAGTATCACAAGCTCGTCTCTTAACTTCTGGGACATCATAAAAATCTTCGTATCAAGACTGTTCGGACGTATTTTATGATGGGGAGTTTTATTTCTATTCGATCTTGTGATGGCCTAGTGAAAACCTATTACGTCACTGTTATTGCATCTATAGTGCATTAGAATGGTAACAGATTAATTGGTTCGATAAAGGGCGAAATGGCAATCTGTGAAATGGAATAAGATTATTATCGAACGTTTGCCGAGGTCAATATTGCTACGGCTGTATGGGTATGTGTGTTTCCTTATTATAAAACTTATTAAGTTTCTCATTACTAACATCATCATCAAAAAGTCCACCATGTGTTGTAGTATAGACCACACATTTCCAAGAAGAACGATCATTTGAGTTCCCGCCATCTTTACCAATGTCGTCGATCTATTGAGTAACTAAGGTCTAATAACGGATTAGTATTTATTCTAAAGAAGATTTTTTCATCATATTTCAACACTCAAACTAAAATTTCACAACGAAATTGACTATTATATTATATTAGTCTTAGTCCATGTTCATTGACTTTTTCAAGCGATTATCAATATTCCTATCACGATCGTTTTGTTATGTTATGTCACATTATTAGATAACCGTGTCCAATTATAATTTAACGCCTGAATTAGTTTTTAATTAATGATTAATTATGACAGCAATAGTTGTATCTTGTAATTAGCTTTTAGGTTAATCAGTGAGTCATTTATTTTAATTTGATTTTTCGCTTGCAATGATTGCCACACGCAATCTCATTCAGTCAAAAAAATTTGGCAAGTTGGAAGATAGATTGAAGACATTTAAAAAACTAGGTATGGCTATAAGCCTGAGGCAATAGGACAAACGTGGACTTTTTGCATGCAGTGGGTGAGCAGAATAATAGTATATTTCACATTTACAAAGCAATGGCTAGGCTAGCAGAGGATTATGCGGTTTACCATGTCATTGACGTTCCGTTGCCTGGAACCTATGAAGTAAGTCAGAAAAGAAGTATGGTAAATACTCAGTGCATGAAACCACAGAATAAATAAATCTTGAGTTTCAACAAAGATTAAATAATAATATCAGCTTGACTTAAAAAAAAACTCAAAACAAAAGCTTGATCACGTTGGAATTCAGCACCACTGTACGAAGACGAGAGCAAATATCACGTACACACTTTTGCAAGAAACAGAACGTTCTATTATTTTAATAAAGATTTGTGAGAAATACAAAACGAGATCCGAAAATAAACCTTCTGGCATCGGATGTAGATTCAAAATGTATTTGAGAATCAATTTCTAAAAGAATAAATACATACCTACTGTAAACGAAACTGCATACCTGGAATAGTAGACACCAAATTTGGTCATACTCGTAGTATGAACAATTCGCAAACAAAGACACTAGGTTGTATGGAAATTCAGTTTTTATTATTTACATTCCGATCCATGGGCGAGCCAAACAACAATAACATATAATAACTTAACTACGCAACTCATACCAACAATAATGGGTAAAGAATTTATACTCAATTATTGTGAGGTTCTCCGAAATACTATATGGATTTCAGAGATATAATAAACAAGGTAGAGGGTGTCTCTGAATCATATCATGAAGGCGTTCAGAGGCGTCTCTAGCCCATGTAGCGCCCGTGTGCAAACATTACCCAAGCGCCCCCTAGTAAGCGCGCGTTCAAAACTGAATAGATACAAAGTACAAGTATAGATAGTGCAATCCACGAAGGCGCGCCCCACTATTCCTCCTAACCGTTTATAGTATATGTGTGCAAGCTTCCGTCAATGTTTGAGTGTTATCGGTACACATTAATTACCTATGAGTGCACACGCACACTACAATGAATAGACTACGGTTCGCGACTGCCGCTCGGAGCAAACTTCCCGCACCCCGCGAGGGGCGCGTCTTCGTGAATTGCACTATCTATAACAGCACATCAAGTTACCACAAACTGACAAATTTCCCCAATGGGTAATAAACTTGTTTTAAGATTTTTAAGAAGAAATTTTTCAGTTTGGTTACCACGATGTGCTGTTGAATGTATTTAGAATTATGCAAGGTGTTCTGGTGTTTTCTATAACAAGCCAAAACGTATCCATGATTATGATGTTGACATGACTATCTTCTTCTTTCTTCTAAATAAATAAAACTCTTACGTTACTGACTGACTGACTGACAATCAACGCACAGCCTAAGTTAGTCCTAAAAGCATGAAACTTGGAGGGTGTGTTCCTTTTATAGCGTAGAGGTGAAATCGGAAAATTCTTTCCTTAAAATGAGAAAAAGGGGGAAAATGGTTTTAAGAAAAATCAACGCACAGCCTAAGCCGTTAGTTCTAGAAGCATGAAACTTGAAGGGTGTGTTTATTTTATAGCTTAGAAATGCATTTAGAAAGAAGATTCAAAAATTATTTCCCTAAGAGGAAGGGGGCGCCAAAGGCCACGGCGCTCGGCGCCCCACTTTTGAGCGCCACGGCGGCGCTCGCCCGCTTTGATGTTATTCATCAAATATTAGTAGAGCTCAAGATGCTACTCAAAATCTATGCAGAGCGGAGCGCTTTTTACGATAGTCATTGAAAGTGCGGCGCCCGGCCAACGCACCTGCCTAATGGCCGAGTGGAGCTAGGGAGCGCCACGGCGCGGCGCTCGCCCGCTTTGATGTTATTCATCAAATATTAGAAGAGCTCAAGATGCTATTCAAAATCTATGCAGAGCGGAGCGCTTTTTACGATGGTCATTGAAAGTGCGGCGCCTGGCCAACGCGCCCGCCAAGTGGGGCCCCGTGGTGGTCATAGGGTGGTCGCAGCGCCCTAGGGCGCAGCGCTCGGCGCCCCCTAGGACGCTGCGCCCGTGTGCACCGCACACCCTGCACAATAGGTAAAGACGCCGCTGAAGGCGTTCATATTATCTTTACGGGTATGAACATTCTGCCATCGCACGGCAACACTTACATCAAGTTACAATTATATCAACATTCTCAATCTTTAAATGCATCCAGTAAATTTGCTAACTTCTTGACTAGAGAAATTGAAAAAAAAACATATAGAAAACAGCTAATTAATGATATGAAATTTTCAAGTGCAATATGATAGGAGTGAAGAAACATTATGAAAAGGAGAACTCTGAATTAGGCCAAATCATAAGGCACATAGTGAAGATACTGAATAAAAAAAAAATATCCTGTTTTTAATACTCATCTGCCAAAACAAAACATTCAAAAAGTGAAAATAATTTACGACAATAATTATAATTTTTATACAAAGGAACAATGGCTATTGATATGCAATAAATTCAGGTATGTTGAGTATGAGCTTTCATAGAATTGGAAAAAGTAGCTTTCGTAACGACCACCGGGATTACATTTCGGAATATAATACAACTTTTATCAATTTATGCGACTGAAGATTTAAAAAGTCTAATATTATAAGCCATATACATTTTTTTGGACGTTTAATTACTAATGCAATATTATAAGACAAAAAAAAGTACAAATGAAGAAAGCAGACCGTATTAAAAATAATCTGACCACACAACGACCAAACGCAAAAAGTAAACGTGTAATGAACAAAATGGTAGCGAACAATGTAATTGATATCAGATCAGATAGGCATAGACTCTATCAAGATGATAAATAAGAAAAAACTGCGCTGGCTTACTGAGCTTTGGAACAAGCAAATTAGCCCCTTTCTCGTGCCCTGCAAGATAGCTTACCTAACATCGAACACAATTAAGTGCAAATTCTCTTTAATTGGCGGATCATGCGACAATTGGGTCCCAAGCTGTCCCAAGTCGTGATACTGGGGGTCGCGTGATATGTCAGCGTGGGCATATCGCCCCATCTCAGATTCTTATTGTTTTAAATTATTTGCAGCTTGAGTTCACGCTATGGTATTGCTTTTGTTGTTTCTTTACCCTCGGATATTTCACGCTTGCTGATAAAATTCTAGGCCCAACTTTTGAACACTATCTTCCTACCAAATATTGTTTTAGTATGGAAGTGGCAAACTAGTTACTAAATTTTATTTTTCACTAATACTTATATCAACACTGAAATGTATTTCAAAAATTAAGACCCCCTTCAGGTTCTGCACCCGTTCTGCCATATTATTATGCCTATTACGAAAAAAATAACAATCGATCGAGGATATCGATTAAAGTACAGTTTTTTCGTAAATTATGTCGAATACATCGATATCCAATGATTTTCAGCCTTGTACAATTTAACTACTTACTGGTAATCATAATGACTTACAACCAGTTGCCTATAAAACAACGAACCAAACCAATCATAAGACGTTTCGCAATCCGATCTTCGATTAAGACTTAAATACGAATCAAAACAGCACTTTCGTCACTAATTGCAACAATAAACACTCCATTATCTTAATAAATCAATGAGATATTTTTCTCGGATTTCCCATAATTGGTCTCTTAGTCGATTGCGATCACACGATGTGTGGCCGCTTGCAGCCCTATGCCCAAATCAGTCAGACGATCTCCCTGACACTGACCGGCGAAGTAATTAGCACTGTGGAGGCACTTGCTCATAAACTGTAGAGCTCGGGTGCAAAAGTAGGAAACATTTTTTTACTTTATCTAAAAAATATGCTGATTCAACTCATATTGTTTCACTGTAATATTACAGTTAAAATAGAATGGTTGTGGAATATTCTAGACTAGAATATGATATGTCAAGATCACTGAGCTCAATGCAGAACGTGTTTGGGTTGAATCATATTATTTGGATATAGGTAATTATATTTTTTTACATAATTAACTTCGAACTACCTTAGGCTCTTCTAGCAATATCATGTGTACCCTTAGGTAGCAACATAGCCAACTTAACTATGACAGTGAGATTGTACAAAAACGGTGGTGTAGAAACTATAAATATATAGGTACATAATCTGTGAACTGTACTTGTCTTGTTCACATATTGAGTAGACCACACGCAAGATCGCACCATTAATACCAATATCAGCGGCTTACTTTCATTCTCGTTCTGGTGTTGGGCCGTATGAATCACGAGCGTGTAAATTAGGGCTGATTTTTGAGGCCAATTTGCATATTGATTAATTGCATGCACTGGATATAAATAGGTACGGTGCATTATTAAGCGGGGTTAAAACTATTTTGACCATTGATGAAGTATTAGTATAGCAAGACAAAGTTGTACGATCCCTTAGAACATTTACTATTAGGCATGAAATGAAAGAAAATTTGATGCACTGGCTCAGTGACGCGAGAAGTCACAACTTAAATTGAACCGTGTACTGACAATTAAGGTTGATGACGATAATGATAAAGGAGAATTTCAGATAAACCTCTATTTATTTAATAATGTTGTACTTAATAAAAAACCTTGCTATTTGACACTATGCTGCAATGTTATTCTTACCTCGAAAATAGGGCTCATAATTTATCGAAGTTATAAACATTGGTAGTTTGAATTTTGGCACAAGCAAACATGGCAGTAGACAAGCTCATATCGTCAATTTATTGTCAAATCAATCTCTTACACAATCGTTTCAAAACGAAACTTATGGCAACCCTGTCTCCTATGTAAAGACACTGTGACACGGCCATAAACCAGCAATCTGGTGTAACTAAGACACTAACACGACAAGAACAGTGCTGTAGTGGAATTTTATTCCGTTATATTGCATGTAGCGCCACCAATAGAAGTGGTTATCACTATAATAAATAAAGCAGAACTGTGTATCTGGAGCAAATTGTGTGAGAACAACTTTATTCGTGAGCTATTAGCTGTTGAGCACTTAAATTTATCTCCATAATTATCGAGTGTTACAGTTAGGTGTCTCAGTTTATATGCATACTATAAATAAGAAAGGCAAGAGTCATCCCTTGTGCTACTCCATAAAACTATATTGATTGTAGAACCAGTTTTAGGCTATCGCACAGAATAAAGCTTATCTGATTTTGATTCAGACATGGCAATAAAAACTCTTTGTAAGTATAGGTAAGCAAAATAATATCCAAATTCATAAGGTCACAATGATGACTTGATGAAAGGTGACGTAATAAGAAGCTTCATTAAAGTCTTTGAAAAAGAGTTCAGTGTTGGCTACCTAGTTTAGTGAATCCCGAATTACATAATCCCTTATACTAGTGAAAGTGAAGAATCTCACGACTAATGCTAATGTAATACAAGCTTAATAATAGATGACGAAGTAGTGTAGAAAGCAAGCATTATTTATTATTTATGATCGTCAAACCCATTGTTGGATGCGCTGAGTGATTTAGAATGACGCCGCTACGGTTGTCTTCGGTTAATTGAAGTTAATTTATAATGACTACGCCCGCTTTTGGTTTAATGTGAATTCGTGATCACTGGGACTTTTTTAACTATAATTTTGAGATTGAGTTTAAAGATAAATTGTTGGCTTTTTGTAGTGATCATTATTTTTACGTAAGAAGATACTTGTTATTAAACCATATCATTAAATTGAAGCCCGATAATAAACTAGCGTATATGCTATAGTCAGACAAATATAACTCCAGCTCCATTTATGGTCGATTTTTTGCATACATTTTGCCACCATCTTTAACAAGAATAGACATTGCCACATATTCTGCCAGTATATCAATATCAAAAGCCGGTATGTAAAGCCTTATTCTGGATCCAGCTTATTATACTTTCAAAGCCTGTCAGCGTCTTTTCAATACATCAAGCCGTTGCAATGCAAATCAGCATTTGTTTATGGATTAATTTCAAGACCCTCTTTGGCGAGTTGCATAACTGGTATCTGTTGTTCTAGATCTTTTTGTTTTCCGTTCATCCATCCATCCAAAATTCCATCGCACATCATTTTTATTTGCATTTTTTTTTAATATTTGTTCATTATTTTTTATACGAGTAGTGTAAGCTCTTTTTAGCTAGTTAAAAAGCCACAATGCTTAAGTTAGAAAAAATAATAAGAGCATCAGTGATATCACGATATCTACGATATCGTCTCTTCGATGAGAATGAGGTTGAGAAAGAGTACTTTAAACTTCAGTTCTTTTTTTTTAACGTTATTGTTATAAATTTCATGACAAAGTTATACTACTTTAGCAAAATAGTTCAAAAATATATATCAAAAAAAGATTGAACGGAGCTCAAGATGATCCAATTTTCAATCTAGGTCAAAATTTAAGACTGTAGAAACGGGGCTAATAACAGTGAACTTGCAAACCTCTCGGCAACTGCAAATCAAAAACCCGTCTAGACTTCGTTCCCCACCCACTTTCTATCGAACGTGTCAAAGCATAAATCGCGTTGCATCATCCAATTTTGTGCAGTAATTAAACTGTCTGGTGCAAAATTATGTTGCTACTTTAAATAACATGTAACAAATAATAATTATTGACTGTGTTGTGATTGCGAGTTTGTTATTCCAAAATGGAAAAGGCAAACTTTGTGAGAAAGCCTATGAAGCCTTGCGCACGATATCACTGTCAAATACCGCTACAATATTTGACTGCCTTCACAGCTCAGTTGGTAGTAGCTCTGCCTTCTGCGCTGGAGGGCGTGGGTTCGATCCCCACCGAAAACAATTATTTGTGTGGTGAACGCAGATGTTTGTTCTCTGTCTGGGTGTTCTATTGAATTCTAAGTATGTCTTCTTCTTCTTCCTGCTCTTATCCCACGAGGTGGGGTCGGCACAACATTTTTTCCATTCATTGGATTCTATAGAATCCAATGACTGGAAAAAACTATATGTACATGTATTATATCAGCTATCTGGTTCCCATAGTACAAGCTCTGCTTAGTTTGGACCTAAATAGTGTTTAATATTTGAGAGCGATATATTGATCGCCATCCTAGACTGCAGCTGATCGTCTAGATGTGCTTAAGGCTTGACTTCAGTCAGCTCATGCTAACGTAATGACTTATCTTGCTGTTGGATTAAATCGACTGTTTAGGCTGGAAGGATCATTTAAATCCTGCTGCCACGCAGTATTGTCTTAAGGCCTGCGCACACTTAGGTCGCTAGCGATAATGATCTGTGAAACGCTGTCAAATATCACTGTCAAATACAGCGTTTCACTGATCGCCGACGCCAGCGACCTAGGTGTGCGCAGGCCTTTATGTTTCGTTATACCTTTCCACCACCGTTTGCATACTATATATAAAACTAAGCAAGTGTAAAAGAGGCGAACAGTTCGCTATCATTTACATTTCTGACCTCATCCAAAAGCTGGTTTAACTGCTTCCAGCTACCGTGTGGTCTAGAGAGAAACGATTATAAGCGCAGCAAATTAGCACTGTGTCCATTTTGAGTAGCGACACAGATCTGTACAACAGCTGGTTAACTTCATACATTGGCAATTTCGTACTTTATTACATGTCTGAGGTTTCGATTTGACTTTCTGGAAACAAACAATTCGATCAATAAGTTATAACAAAAAAAAAATACAATTCACATAGCACATCTGGCTCCAAATTAAGCAGAGCTTAAAAACCAGACAGCTGACATATTGAACAAAAATCTGCGTTCCTCACACAAATTTTTATTCCTAGTGGGGATCGAACCTACGACCTTATGGTGCAGAAGGCAGAGCTTCTACCAAGTGATCTGAGAGGCCATTCAATACATAAAAAATACGAACGTAGGAAAACTTTATCGCATACAACAAATAAAACATTTGGACAGAAAGGAAACCTATAAACGAGATGTTTGATTAGGTATGAGCTTAATGGCCAGCTTTGATTTAGTTTTGCCAGAGTGACTAAGGCCGTTATTGAGCTCTCCCTTAGTACTCCATTAGTTCAAATGGCCGTAAGTATATCGCTATCTCTATTTAACGACATGAAACTGACAGTGACAAGAATACTTTAGGGAGCCGCTCAGAGAGTAAGAATGAGGGGGTTAGCCTTTATATCTATTAGCTAGGAGGACTATTGTGCAGCAGAAATTAGTAGTAAACCATAAAGATTCGAAAGGCGATTGCTTTCGTACTACTTTTTGCCAATTTAATTGTTTTCATCAGAGCGTTTGATTAAATTTTAATAAGCTTCGATGTTTATGTTTGCGAAAGACGGAAGGTTAAATTTAATTGTAGGAAGTAAGAGTTGTGAAACTATTAACTAATTACCGCCCATGGCTTAACTTGCCTTGTAAATGGATTAAAAGCCATAATTGAAAGTTTTGTAAGACATTATCAATTTTTTTCAATCATTGCTGCGTGTACACAAGTTTAAATAATAGTAGATGAGTCAAACTTGGTGTATTTCACGATATAGTTATTCGTTTAAGTCCAACATGATCGATATAAAAAATTCATTTTTTTCAATTCATTTTTCATAACATAAATGCTAGGTTTTCTGTTCCGTAATTTCATTTATTTTAGATCATTGCATATTGTTTGCGCGAATGCTAGACTTCTATCTAGGGTCGTAAAGCTTGCGCCACACTTTGTGCTCCAATTCGGCTACCGGGTCCGATACCGCAGACAATGCATTGTTTTGCTCTAATTTGTCCGCTTTATTACCCACCATCTCCTCCTCCTTTCACTCAGTTATGCAAACAATGAATTTTAGAATTAGAATTTCAACAAGTTTCTTGCAATAAGCACTTAACATTTAGAAGCGCTAACGAGTCTCTTTCAACTTTTGGTAAATGACAAGCGTTTGATACTAGTGATAACTCAAGCTGGCACTGTTGATATAATAAGTATCCTAAAGATGTAAGCGATTAGTTAAATTTGATTCCATCTGAATAATAGAAAGTAAAAATTGGATTTGAATTTACTTTTAAAAAATATTGTAATAACAGCAGTGTAAGAATAAGGATATCCTTGATATGAGTGTTTTAGTTGCGAATTTAGTGTTGTGCCAATCATTATCTTTATATCTCACTCTGAAAAAAACTGTTTACAAGTGGCAGCTGTCACTGTCAACACAAAAACATTCGAAATAGAACGTTCCGTTTGACGTTTCACGTCATCCCATCGAAAACGAGCCAACTCTAGTGACGTAACAACGCAATCTAGAATGACTCAACCCAGTGATATTAAACGTACATTTGTAAAGCTAATGCGATTATCTAATATCGATTACTGAACTCCCACGTCGGCTGTCATACATCAAAGACGGTTGTGCACAAACATGAATCTCGACAAAACAAACGGTGATGTAGGTGTATCGGCGATCATCGATAGTTTACAAACGACTTACGCCGTTCACTTTCGATTGTCTCGATTTATTGTCATGCTAAGTACCTCAATAATATTTGTAAGCACTAATATATTCGATTGTGTTGTCAGAATAGTAACGTTACATTTATCTAAGGAGTATGAAAGTTATGTAACGATGATAATGCGGTTAAAAATAGAAACTAGACGGTAAACAACTTCATTATTAACTAACTCCTTATTAGTAAGTATTTGGTAATGTAATGTAAATAGTATTATTCAAACGAAAAATATATCTTAGGATGCACGCATAAAATATTTACGCGAAAGAATAATTCCGGTCCAAAATAATTGATTCAGCTCACATTTAACAATTGAAATTTCTGCCTCCCGGGAGCAGCATAATAATTGTCTTGACATCTACAAACCAAATATTTGTTATCCTTCACTTTCCCTTCAGAATTGAAGATGACGCATCCAACATGACCAACCGATTAAGACGTCGCGGTGGTATTACGGAACTCAAAACAATAAAGATCGAGATAAATGTCTCGATTAAAATAATCGCGGTGACCTTTGCGTACTCGATCCGTCATTCGTACATCTCTATATTCATGGGGTATGGTAAAATGACGTACGTCAAAAACCCTAAAAGGAACGGATTGGCGGGCGCTGACAGAAAAATTACTAGTGTGCTCTTACGCATTCTACCCATTGTTTGCACGAATGAGATGTGTTGTGTACGATTTCACTTAACTCCGATACTGCTAAGTGAACTGACTCGATGATTTATGGTTCTGCGTTATAAGAAAATTACTGTCGAAAATGATGTACGAGAAGAAAATATTGAAAGCTGTCTGTTCTTTCAATGAAAGAGAAATTTAATCAAAGATACCTATTTAATATTTCATAGTACGACGCAGTGGAATTATCAATTTATTGAATGTGTGTACCACAATATGATATTATTTCCAAAGTCATATCTAGTAGCTGAGCTATCTGTAAATATGTAGAGCAGATCAGGATCAGCTGATTTAAGGTAACTCTTAAGCCTGTACATACTACCTAAGCACTCTGCGGTGGCAATGCTTGAAACGCTGTCATGTTTGACAGTATGAACTGATTGCCACCATATAAAGCTTTAATTAAGAACTTTGAAAGCGTATTAAAATTATTTTGTAACAATACTATCGAGTGAGTTGACTAATATGGTAGGAATATGGCCACTTTACAAAACACTTTCCCGACCAGCCTTGGCTGCACAAATACCTATAAATCAACTCCAAATTAGCTCCTAATAAAGCATTTCCATACCGAGGAAATAAAACAATTTAATCCAGATAGCAGACAGGCATAAACAAACTTTCACAGCGACGATTAGCAATGAAAACGTTAATGTCAATCGAAACGCATTTATTTGTTGAAATTATTTGTACAGCAACTTCCTTATCTCCGCTTTCAGGTGCAAATATGGCGGGCCTTATCGGTCAATAAATTACTTTGACGCTTACACTTTCTATTAGGGTCGTAAATTGTCGATATATTTTATGGCGAGGCTGTATTTTCTTGGTTATATAGCTGTCTTGTCTTGGGCCTGACTGACTCTAAGCTGAATGAGCCTTCATAAATTTACCTATACAATATTAAGATAAGTTAAACTCAGCGGTAAAGTTACGTTCAATAGTTGTCTGGGATTGAATTTGTTGGCGACAAAGTTGTACTACTAGAGAGAATATGGGTTACGTACGGGAAAGTGAGTTTGTTTAAGAAACCACTTATTTGACACTAAATCCGCCAAATGAGAAATACTTTCACGCACTGAAACATCTGTAAGAAATCCAAATAAGAATAGCAATCTAAAAAGCTTTTGCGTATACTGACATAACTAAAATAACCAATGAGGAGTATATGATTTTTCTGGTTGGGAAGGCCAATTAGGCTAATAAGTTAGCCCATTATACATGCTAGCCCATTTTATTAAATATCACTACACTCGTAAATAGGGGCATGTATGAAAAGGTTGCTTCTGACGCTGTATAGACCCGTTTTGTTTTTTACAAGCATCATAAAGGTGCAGTGATTATTTACTAATCAGAGAGCTCTTTTTATTTCAGTCTCGAGAAATCAATGATAGGTATAAAATCATTAAATGCACATCTAAACAAAGTGGACAATAAAAACAACGACATGGTCGATTTGTTTAACAACATACCAAATGACGTCGTAAAACAACTCAATACCACCAATTTTGGAGTTTCGAATAATAATGAAGCAGTTACAAAGACAATCACTGTAATGCATAACGTATTGGGAATTAAATTACTTGTAAAAGTACTGTGTGGTGTACCTATAAATAAGTAACAACAAAACATGATGCGTATTGCTGCTTTAATGCTCTGATTTGCGTAGGTTTAAGCGCGTGCAGTTTTATGCTTCATAATAAGAATTTTGATCGTTTCACAATATGCAGTATTAAAATTAATGTTGTTTAGTTTGTTAACACTAATATTGAGGTTACTTCCCCTTCATAACTAGTTCGATCTTTCCATCCTTTAAAAACACTTTTTAAAGGTGCATTTTAAGCGTTCTTGCAGTGACGATCAGTGAAACGCTGTCAAATATCGCTGTTTCGATATTTGATAGCGTTTCACTGATCGTCACCGCAGAGTGCTTAGATGTGCACAAGGCTTAGAGGTACATTAGGAAATAGTTGCCTAACATCAACTTATCTCCTTAAACCTGAATTTAATGTCATTACATCGACTATTACATCCTAACCTAAGGTCCATACCATGTCTACAAATAGCTTAAGTGTGTCCACCTTCTTACGTCTGCTATAACATTTAGATAAGATGGCGATATTGAACTGATAATATCCTGTTTGACATAGATTAGTTTGTGTCTGACTGTGGTCGACCACCTAAGGACGAACGTGCTAAAGAACAAATTCATTGATTTTGAGATAAGCATTGGCGTTGGCTCAGAAGTTTTGTATCAACTTATAGAAGTGAAAAATAAATACAGTTAGAAAACGTCAATCGCAATCTCAGGTTGAATAAGCTAACCTAATGGTGATCAGCTGAAACGCTGTCAAATATGACAGCAATATTTAACAGCGTTTTAGCTGAAAGCTATCGCCTAGATGTGCGCAGACCTTTAATAAGGTGCAAATTTATCTAAATCTCATTTCAAACAGAAATGAAAACGGTAACCCCGGGCTTACATCAGTTTCTTATTCAGTTCTAAAGCTATCCTGAACTCATCTAGCGAGATCTAAATGCTGTTACGTATAGAAAGCAAAGGCATATTACTTGTCATTTCACAAATGAGTTTCGTTCATCATTTAGAAAGCTAGGTCCAGGTAAATTGAATTAATGTTGAGTCTGGGTCTGAGAAATCTACTTCGAGGTAGGGTAACCAAAAGTACAGACATGTTTATCGCTTGAATTTGAAATATATTGGTAGAACAAGTGTACGATTTGACTCAAAAATACTGGGTCAGCGTCCACATTAATAATATCATAGGGTTAAATAAGTAGCTAGCGTGGTATGTAGCTAGAGTGGTATGGTCATGTTATGAGGAGAGAAGAATGTCATGTGACGAAAAGAGTGTTAGGCATGAATGTAGATGGATATAAAGGTAGAAGTAGTCCTAAGAAAATATGCATGGATTGTGTGAAAGATGAAATTATGTCCAAGAAAGGAGTGAGTGCTCAAATAACGAATGATAGGGGAATGGAAGAAAAAGATGTAAAAAAACATGTTGTGCTGACCCCACCTAGTGGGATAAGGGCAGGCAGAAGAAAAAGATGATTAAATAAGTAGGTCCCTAAATTATTAATTGTTTGCTCTTGTGTTTTTCCTTTTTTCTTGCAGATAACTAAACTTATGACTGCCATCACACCTGATGGAAAGTGAAAATGTGGCGGCTATATGATTTGGGCCAAACAAATGGCATTCCTCGTCGCCTTTTATATTTCATCTATAGTATGTTTGTCTATGTAAACCCATGCTGGTATGGTCCCGTCAATTAGCTTTCATAATTTGTTAGTTTAAAATAAGAAAACCATATTGTATATTATTTGACAATTGTTGTACGGCGAGCAGTTGAGCTGAGTAGAAAAAATCATTTTTACCTAGTTATTAGTACATTCGTTTGTAATGGTAACCCTACACCAAAGTAATATAAATAGGAAAGTAAGTACTTTGTTAATGAAGTTTAATGACTTGCCATTAGTTTTATTGAAATAGAAGTGTTAGCCTCTATCAACATTGACTGGCCTCTAGCTCAGTTGGTAGTAGCTCTGCCTTCTGCGCCGTAGGTCGTGGGTTCGATCCCCACCGAGAACAAATATTTGTGTGGTGAACATAAATGTTTGTTCTCTGTCTGGGTGTTATATGTATTCTAAGTATGTATTTACAAAAAAAAATGTATTCAAGTATTATATCAGCTATCCGGTTCCCATATTACAAGCTCTGCTTAGTTTGGGGCTGGGTAGTGTTGTGTGAATTGTCCACAATATTTATTTATTTATTTATTATATTTATTTATTATTTTATTATTTATCGTCGTTAGTTATCATTATGAGATTGAAATTGAAACAGTTAAGGCCTGCACACATCGGGGCGATGGCAATAGCGATCAGCTGAAACTTGACAGCGTTTCAACTGATCGCCATCGCCGAGATGTGTGTTTGCATGGTTTTTATAAACCATGGTATGTTATGTCATTGTTTGCGATGGGGTTTAGCTGAAACGCTGTCAAATATCGCTGTCATATTTGAAAAAGAAAATTTAAAAAACTGCTCAATAAATCCTACTACAGCATTAAAAAAATTATGGAAGACGAGATTTGAAAACTACACCTTACTTACGTCTACGTTACCAAGCCGTCAAAGTTTAAGATTTATTGTTAAGTTAGATTTAATCAATTAAGAAGTTTGTTACCAAGGTTTAGCTAATTTAATTAGCCGTAAGGCCATTGTAATGCCCCAGCGGGGCTCATGTTAAGGACGTTATTACCCCCTAAGACCTATAAAACACATGAACTGACCTCATGACTGACACATCGACTCACCTCTAGCTCAGTTGGTAGTAGCTCTGTCTTCTGCGCCGTAGGTCGTGGGTTCGATCCCCAATCCCCACCGATAATAAATATTTGTGTGGTTAACGTAAATGTTTGTTCTCTGTCTGGGTGTTATATTGTATTCTAAGTATGTATTTACAAAAAAAAATGTATTCAAGTATTATATCAGCTATCCGGTTCCCATATTACAAGCTCTGCTTAGTTTGGGGCTAGGTAGTGTCGTGTGAATTGCTTACAATATTTATTATTATTATTTATTATGAAGCAATGAATAAATGAATATGAAAATATGAATATGAATATGACAGCGTTTCAGTTGATAACCATCGCCATGTGCGCAGGCCTTAAGACGCTATCAAATTTCGTCATATTGGACAGCGTTTCAGCTGATTGCCTAGGTAGAGGTTCGCAGGCCTTGTCATTCACCATTGTTTATAGCGATATCATTACTGCACTAAATGCTATTCACTGACCAAGCAAGCCATCAATCATTTTCAAAGGAAATTGATCTATAAAAACGAGACAGAATATTGAAAGAAAACTTGACCGGTGCTGCGGAAACTATGACGTTATTTAATAACCACAGTACAGAGACACTTGATAAATGAAATGATCTTTAAGGAAATGAAATAGAACATTGCACTAAGGGATCTCGGTAAACTGGCGACTATTATCATTGAATTGCTGTATCTGTTGATTCTATCGAGGCTGATAATATCGTCGGGAAACTAGATCCAGTATCAACTTCTTCTAAATGGAATACATAAAGCTAGGCCACTTCAGACGTAGTCTTAAGTGGTGTTACATTATTAGAGAATGTGAATTTCAACCAATCGAACACTAGTCAATATTTTTGATTCTTTTTTTTATTATTATTTTTATCTTTGGGCTAAAGCCATTACTGATTGGGTGCACAATGTAAGACGTCCACGCGGTAGACCACCACAGAGAAAAAGAGCGTGACGAGTTAGATGTACATCAACCAGACGAAAGTTTTCGCTTCTTTTGGTTTTGGCTCCATTGATTTTATTATCAGTCGAGTTGTTTTGCACTTCTTACCCAATTTACTGCGCAGTTTCACCACATACCTGAAACAATATCAGATTGCTGTTAAACAATTTGCGATAACAGGATATTTTACAAGTTGGTATGAGATATTTACCTCACCTACCATGGTATTTAATGCTAGATCAGATTGTAGAAATAATAATGAACAAGCTCTAATAATAACCCGTGTATTTACAGGCGTAGCCCAAACGCATTCAAGAAAGTAATTGCACAACCTAAACTATAAACATTTGGTTGCAAACTTCTGTTGTGTTATAGAGTAGGTACTAGTTAGTACTGTCAGTCTGTTATTGTGCTGTAGAATAAGTATTAGTTAGTATTGCTAGTCTGGTGTATAATATAGCCCGGAAATGTTCGGCTGTTTATAGACTGACCGGCAGGCATAACCTGTATGACTGACACTGCAGTGCGTTTGGACATAACCGTAAAACATATTTTTGGTATAGAGTGTACAGTAACAAATGTATTGAAATTCAAACTAAAGTGACTAGTCACAATAAATAACTATTCTAAATTTATCATCGAGAAATATCATCTCGAAATCTCTAAACTCTTTTCGAAGGGTCTCTAGAAGCCTAATAGGGTTTGGTAAACAGGTCTTCTATCGTTGATCAAGAAATATAAAGGGGAATTCACCGTCTCTGGGAGATTTTCAGATTTTCAAGATCAAAAGGCAATTTCACTATTATAACCGAAATAATTACGGCTAAAATCGTTGCGTTGTCCAAGAAGTTACAATCGTCAGGGAATAAAGGTTTTCAAGTGGAGACCACGAACTGAAAGACAAAGCGTAGGACCTGATGGACTGACAACATTGTTAGGATCACGGGAAGTCGGTGGATGAGCTCAAATTATTTTTCCTGGAAATGTATAGGGGAGGTTTATACGCAGCAGAGGATCTTCAGGCTGTTGATGACAATGAAAATATAACCATGAATGTATTCCTCTGATAAATTCTCTTAACTGATAAAACAGTTACGGTCTATGACTAATGAGCCGCGATACAAGATAGCGGTAGTTGTCTCTACCAATCACCTGCTCCAGTTTACTTATTGGTATCTTTGCTAAAGGCTCTAATTTGACGCGATTCTTGAATACGGCTGCTTTAGGTTGAATAAACTTCTTGAACATCACACAGTTGGAACGGTAAACTCATATTTTGGGGGTACTGAAAATTTTTGAGGCTGATTTAAAAGTTTGGGGAAGTAGTCGAAAGGACGCTAAATATTGTATTTGACCTTTATGCTGTTATTGCAAGCCAAAACAATTAAATTGGGACTAAAAAGCGCTGCGTTAAAACGCTTATTTTGTATGCTTAATTGCTTTTTTTTTGTAACTTAGTTTGCACTGCACGTATTGGACATTTCTTTCCTGTGGATTAGGCTGACTAAGCTGTCAGGACGGTATAGGTGCTGGGCAAGCCTATTCCATGCATAAAATCCGGTCCCAGGCACTATAGCGTCCCGCAAGTAGAGCTTGAGTAATCACCAGTTTCCCCAGACGCTATATAAGTAACGTACAATAGATGCAAAGCCCTGTGTTAAAATTACAAAAATATACAATACAATGGAGGAATGCAGGTTCTCAAAAATAGCGATTACGAACTGAAAGAAGAAAAATAAGATATGTGATCATAATGGATGGGGAAGGCTTAAAAACATACTGTTTAAAATTATTTAGGAAGGCGTATGTGGGTGATCCATTGGCGAGCTAAAACCAGCGAGCCAAAGGTATAAACCACCATTGGAGCACCTACCAAACAGCGGTTTTGTTGGCGGTTCATACATTTGGCTCGCAGCCTTGTCGGTTTTAGCTCGCCAATGGATCACCCACTTTATCCAGCGCAATTCCCAGGCTGATGTAAATGAACATACTCAGATAACCACTACATATGTAATAAAAACACCCATTGACACAGATAGCAATAACAAACTACTGTAAACAGGAAGGGTGCAGCTGATCCGACAGGAATTCGATAAGGACGTTTCCATTCCA
The DNA here is from genome assembly GCA_939531255.2 of Thera britannica. Taxonomy (NCBI): domain Eukaryota; kingdom Metazoa; phylum Arthropoda; class Insecta; order Lepidoptera; family Geometridae; genus Thera; species Thera britannica. The sequence continues at coordinate 2,951,884 of OW618041.2, read as the reverse complement.
GTCCTGCTTACAGATTATTAAATTACTCGTAGACCGTGTGACTTAGTTTGCATGATGCATATTTATACGAGAAGTTTATTGTACTGATAGGAGATATTATAGAGAAGACTTTATTATTTTTGTCGTGCCGCGTTTTAAGTGTGATGAAATTATTGCTCCTTAAAAGGGTATTTTCGTGCACTAGACACGTGTTTTTCGATTTTCTATAACGAGCCGGTTTCCAAACGATGTTTTCTCTAACCGCTTGAGTACATAAATAATGCACATGATGTTTTGGATAGACCTTGAACCCACAATCTTAAGACCAGAAGACGGGGCCGCCACACCAGCGCTCAGTGGAAATCTTAAAGTTTATGATGATGTATAAATATAAAACACGTACGATATGACCTAGAAGGGAGATCAAGAATTCGATTTCGCCTCGCAGCAAAACGGTTATGCCCAAGCATCACAATAAAGCCTGTCGACATTAGAATATCACCCACCTACAGTATCAGGTAGGTCCAATCCGCTCTCTATGTTATTACACATTCATACAATTTCCCTGCATCTTGTATACACAAACTGAAACTTGATCCGGGCTTCGATTTCACGCGGATAACCAGCTATGATTAAAATATCAATGGGCTTGCCTTTCACTGTTATTGTATGCAAACTACTGTGTCATTTAAATAATCGGTATGGATTTACCTCGTGCAAACGGTGACGAAAACTATAAACTTGCATCTGTACCCGAAGTCGGAGTTTTGCTACTACATTTCGTCTATCAGATGTTGTTTTCATGTGCAGGTCTCTCTTTTTTGTATGGAAAATTGATGAGACAACAACTTGTTTCGACCGTTTCTACGTAATGTATTTTTGCGATTTTTTTATTTACATAAAGAAATTTATAAACTCACCAGCCCTTAGTCACGCATCGTCGCTTCAATCGTCACCTAGACAAAATTTTGAAAACCCGCAATGCCTAACGGTTCCCCACGGACCCAGAATCTCAACCTCAAGAGAAGCAAATAAGTGGGCTCGGTCAAGACTTGCATAATTGTGCCTCTTGAGATCCTCATCCTATTCATATCATTTACCATACCCAGCTCTTCCTACATAAATGTTACCATTGCTTGCACTGGCACCCACACTCTTCACATCGAAACACAGCCATGCTGCTTCACGGCAGAATTATATATTTATATTTTTTCAATATGCAGGTAATTATCAAGAAAATTGCGGTAAAATCATTGCCTTGTCTGCTCTGTGTGAGAATTATTTTCTATCAGAATATTCTGAATGGATTTTACTCCGGTTTTTCACGAAATAGTTTGTTGTTGTAAATGATTGATGTATGCAATTGCTTGTGTGAAGCCGGTTTGCGTGGGTGGTATAACAAATATTTGTCTGTAAGTAACAGTAGCCTGCGGCAAAATATGAATAAATGATACGAAAGAAACCACTTTTCTTCCAGCAACAATCTTATTTATTGCCAATTTGCTGAGAATGAGATTTATATTATCAATTTAATGCCAATTCGTATTTGGCTGCGTGTTTTTAAGTAAATATGACGTGTGAGAATGTATCGAATTGAATAACTTAAACAAAAAGCGGGTAGATTTGCAATCAGTCACGTCACCAGTGACACCAACTTATTTGTTAATTTGGCCAAAGATGAGCTAATGACGCCATCTCATTTTGCTTCGCTTTTAGTGGTATCTATGTTTCACAATTTAACAATAGTGACGCCTCCCGATTGGTGGCACTGTATACCGTATCCCAAGAAAAACAATGATGAGCTTTTATAACTTCATTAAAATTTATCAAAAATGTATAAGCCGTAAGGTACTAAAATTAAATGCAGTGGTCGTAATAGTCATAATATCTAGTTTGTAAAGAAAATAATTTATTTACAAACTAGATATGACAAGAATCTTTATTTTGTGTTGTTCATTATTATTAATAAAATACAACTATATTTTGATATTATGTATTTGATAGTAAAAATTAAAGTAGGAACGAAATCTCGAAAAGATAGAAAATCTATTCGAAATGGAATATCCCTATAGACAATGTTGATGTGTGTACTTTGTAAACTTCAAAATGTTGTCTAGGCGATCGAAGTGACGCGTGACCCAAGGACTGGTGGGTATCTGGCGCAGCGCAATAGCATTACTTTTAAGCGTGGCATTACCACCAGCGTCTTGGGGACGCTTCCATCTGGCACTGATATGGATCATTTAAGCTATCTCTAGATCGTTTGTAACCGTCTGCAGATAGCTCAGCTATTTCTTCTATTTTATACAGTCAATCCTCATATTTATTGTAAGTTTCTTTGTGTAAATAAAGTTTCTTTGTATACAAAACGATAACATTACTTCAGACAAACGCTACGTGAATGGGCAAGTAACCGTAGATAATTATCACAGAGGCAAATGGACATGAGTTATCATCCAGATAATATTACAATGTTTATGAACAATCAACGCATAGATGCATACATTTTAAGATATAATAATTTAAAAGAAATTGTACGGGTTAATCTGCCTGGTCATAAAGATATTATCGTTAGCTATCAAGTTATGCATAAAAACTCTTTACTTTGACATCTTCAATTGCATCAAACTTCTTACTTTTAAAATACGAGTTATACAAAGTATATTGTAAAAATAAAATTTGAATTCTATTTTCTCATAATGAAAGCCCAAGAATTGTAACACGTAAAATATTTCATTCATCTTAATTGTAAATCTCACAGTGAATATTCTTAATTATGTTTAGATTTCCCTTATTTTTATATCACATTTTTTTTTTTGTAGAGAGTGCACACTTGCACAGGTGGATTATGGCTAAGCATGCTCCATCTTAGGCTGCATCCTCACTTTCCATCAGGTGCGATTGCAGTCAAATGTGCAATCGCACCTGATGGAAAGTGAGGATGCAGCCTAAGATGGAGCATGCTTAGCCATAATCCACCTGTGCAAGTGTATATAAAAAAAAAAATTGCCAGAAATCTTAGAATACGTTAGAAATTCGAAGGCAAAGTTGCGAGCGCTTTGCTTGTTTCAAAATTGTTGTCCTTTCTCTTAGTCTGCCTCAAATCAAATGATCAAGATCTCAAAATCTGACAGTAGCAGACTGACTCAGTCCCAGAATCTGCATTCCAAATTCCCAGCATACCTTCCTAGACACAATCTCGCTTTCACTATGATGATTCTGATAGCCCGTGCCCATTGCGTAATTGAATGGAATGCTATGAATCATGCACCGTACGGATTCTTCAGTGGATGCTGTGCTAGGTTAGATGAGTTGCGTAACATTAAATTACTTATTTGGAGCAAAGGAATGAGGCATGATACCAAAAGGTTGTCTATAATATTAAATAGATATGTCATGCGAAGAGAAGAATGATATGTAATACGAAGAGTGGTAGATTTTACCTATTTATACATCGGGACCAGTTAGCAAATCAAATCAAAAGTTTATTTATTGCAAGCATCACTTTGAAACGTCTTAAAGCTAGGGGAGTCTAGGTGCCAGTTCCACGCGACCAAGCCTAGAAGAGCTTTAATATAATATTTGTGTATTTTGGTGATTATAAATTATATAAACATCCGTCTTTTACATTATGTAATGCAGATTAAAAAATACATTACCAGACATGTTACTTTTAATTAATATTATGGAAAGCTAATTTATGATTATGATAAGTTTGATACCTACATATTTGAGCCTAATTAATATTAATGACACGGCAGGAATAATTTAAACGGCTTAAAAGATAATTACAAATTGTTATTTAATATGCGTTCGATAACTTACTTTTAAAAGTTAATAAAAAATCTATACACGACTTTTCATACCACCAACGAAACAACAGTAGTCATGGCTGTGCTAAAGCCGTGGTTCTCAAAATGTGGTAACCAATATATTACGGACTTCACATTCAAATATAAAGAAACGGAAGAAAATACAATTTAATAAACTGAAAAATAGGTTAATTAAACAATACCCATATTGTTTTCCTAACTTGATGTTGTCCGAGACACTAAGACTTTTTAGTCTGTGTAATAAAATAAGTTTTGCATCTATATTTTCTTAAGATTTACTCTGTAGAAAAGCACTGCCACTCGCTCTCTTTCTAAAAACCGTCCTCGTGTGTCACTGGCAAGATGGAAGGAAGCCGCAAAATTCAAAAATATATTTATTCAGTTGTATCACTAGGAACACTTTGAAACGTCTTAAATGAGAGTCTTGTTGCCAGTTCCACGCAACTAAGCCTAGGAATAGGACGGAGCCCAGGAACGGCTCAGGAACAGACACCTCTTTGAGCAAAATCTTCCATACCGCGGAGGGAACACGATGGAGGAACATAGAGCAGTCTTAGGCCCTGAACAAAAACCCTCACCAGTGAAGATAGTATCGACGCAAGGAGGAGAAAGATGCTATTGTCATCACTCACTAATGGAAAACAGCAATAGCACTTATTAATATTTTATAACATCAGGGTTGGGTTCACGACAACATCGTTAAGGTCGCAAGAAAAACCTAGACAAGAGAAGCGCAGAATAGGTTTCACCCAGCAGTGGGTGATACCAGGCTGAGATGATGATAATGGTTTGAAATATCTTTAAAAAGATATTTCATTTTGCTACTGCTAGATACCGATCAAAACGGTCCTTTACGAGCCCGAGTTGAACCCAAAAAAACTTAACCGACTTACAACAAGAAACATTCCGCTATTTATTTCGTTGTTATGAATAAAACATTTTGCCAAAAGAGTCTCGTTCGAATGCGCACGCCTAATAAGGAGTGCATGCTTGACCATTTATCATTTTGTACTGTGCTGGAAAAAGTGCACTGGTCATTCTAAAGCTTATGTTGTTTTTATAGTGAATACGGTTTTTGATACTGTCATTTTCTCCTCAGAATATACTGCCGCATGTGAAAATAATTTCTATCTTCTCATCATGTCATTGGTTCTTTCGAACCAAGTGTGGTCTTCTCCTTAGAGCCTTGTCTCATCTTTGGCGACGTGAAGTTTGTCGGATTGTTATTTCTTGAGCGGCCAGCATTTGCGTCCTATATCAGCAAATTTACAATACATTTACTCGGTTTTATCTCGAAACAGGTGTGGTGAAAGGGTTAAAATAACACTCCACTATGGCTCCTTTCATGCACTTGACACATATTATATTTACTGTAAAATATTTTTTTATAAACCTTCTTATTGGAGTAATTGGTTCAAATAAAAAAAGTTTTGTGTTGGGTTAGGGGGCAAATTCGGCCTAAGAATAACTAAATAACTTTTTGCGTTAACATTTTGTTTATCTTAAAATATTTGCATTAATAATTATAAGCTTGCTAATTTTCAAGTGTGCGATTTTGACAATAAGTGCACAAGTAAATCACTATTGAACTCATCTGTACGCGCTTCCTACTGTGCTTTCACAGTAATTACAATTGACAGTATGTCAACTCGATCGGTAGCCGTAGCACAGTGTGTAGGTACTGTACCTTACCTACATTAATATTTTAGTATGCTAGCTTTGTTTTAGCAGAATTATGTTTTTGTGGTGTGCGCCGTGGTATGCTAGTACGAGTATCATTTACCGGTTAACCTTTGGAAAAGAGCAAAAAGATATAGTGTTCGAGAACAATATCAAAGTCAAAACATGTTGGGTGTTCGAACACCTAATATGCTTTGACGTTGATCAAATCAGTCAATTTTTCTTCTTAGATATGTTTTTCTATTAACTTAAGGTAGGTATTATGTCAAGTAACAAGTCTTGAATCGTCGTGTGTTTAGGATCCGATGGCGCAGTGTTCAGCAAAGCCTCGTACCAACTACCAAGGGGAAAGACGCGGGCTCTATTCCCACAAAGTTCTTGACTTTTGGGTTTTTTTTGTGGTCTTAAGTGGAGCCCCGCTACCACTAAACAACCACAATAGTTAGATATATTATAAACGTATTACATGCGAATCTCAAACATCATAAATAACTTTATGGTACCTGTAGAGCACAACAAATGCAATAGAACTGATAAACAGAATAAAGGGCGCATTACACAAAGCGTGTCTAAATAGTAATCGACAAATCGATTTCGACACGAGTCAAATACCCAAAGAATACTGACATTAGACAAGTTACAGATTTGCGAAACGTTGATAGATTTCCAAAGGTTAGGATTGTTGAAATGTACACTGAACTATTGTTGCAATGCACATCTAAGTTTTCTGCGGTAGCGATCAGTGAATGCGGTCAAATGTGACAGCATCAGTGTTGCCAGTGGCAAATAGTTAAAAACAAAATAAAACTGCCCAAAAACTAACATTTTCACGAGAAAAGTAACACTACCAAAACTTATGTTGAAAACGACACAATACTTTAATAGGGCACTTTATTGTGATTATATAATTATGGACCATGAAATATAGCTTTCATTATTTATTTAAAAAAAAACGTGACAACATCATACAGCTGTCCACGCGGACGCATCGCTCACTCAAGTAGGAGAGAGACAGATGTCAAACGCTGCCGAACGCGGAGACCGATTGCGCCTCTGACGCTCGTTCCGCGCTCTCGCTTGCTCTTCAAGCCTTAAATGGAACGCCTCAGAGCGAGGTAACGCCGCATGAGTTATGTTTTTTCGTGCGTGCAGCCGGCTCCATCGAATTAGGGCGCTTGTACACGCTAAGAAAAAACGCCGGGCCTACCCAAGAATTCGTGTCGTAACAAGAAAATTACTGTGTACACTGCTCGCAGCGGTGCACGAAAAAAATCTTATCTGCGCAAGACAAGAATTTTGTCTTTTCCACACACGAAAACGCAACAACGTTCGCCGCGTCGTGTCTTGCGCAGATAAGATTTTTTTCGTGCACCGCTGCGAACAGTGTACACAGTTATTTTCTAGTTACGACACGAATTCTTGGGTAGACCCGGCGTTTTTTCTTAGCGTGTACAAGCGCCCTTATAGGACGATGTCACGTCAAAAAAATTGTAACATGAAAGTAACATGAGAGGGTCAAAAGTAACGTAAAATGGACAGCTGGACAGCATTCACTGATCGCCACCACATAACGTTTTAAATACAAATTAAAACATGCCTTACGTTATCAATATGATTAAACCTACATAGATTATTGTTATAAGTCATCTTTGCCGCCTGTACAGGTCACTGACCGATAAGAATAACAATACCAGTTATTAATATATGCTTCACAGAAAATTAAATGGAACAGCATTAGTTAAGGTACTTGTTTTATCCACAAAATAATGGTTATATAAAATACATTATTTTTTAAGACCCAATTAATAGTTTTATAGAACAAATGGGTTTGTTTTCATTTTATTCGTTCTACCATGAATCTAGAGGGATAAAAAGTTTTAGCACTTCTAGGACGTAGCAGTCCCATAGTACAAATGGGAATTACCGACTGGACATCTGTCTCCCCCCTAGCCCCCTAATTTATATTTACTTTTTTTTCAGATGCTATAAATTGGTATTACTGTTACGTTATTATATTTGGTCTTGAACTTTACTCCCATATACCCAGAGAGAGAAAAATATTAAACAGATTTGCAGAATATTTATTATATCAAGTTCTTTTGGTTCTATTCGTTCTCAAAGTATGATAAATGCAACAATCTCCTTTAAATAACATTATACTGTTGTCATAAATAAGCTTATAGACTCAGATTTTATAAATGCTTAAGCGTATTGTAGCGGCTGTAATAGAACGGACCTCGCAATTTTTTATCGAAATATATAAAAAGAATTGATAACTCAGTTCAGCTCCAAACTAAGCAGAGCCGGTACTTTAGGAACCAAGTAACTGATTACACATCATACTTTTATCCGTTTTATTATTATCTAATTGGTACCCGAACAGAGAACAAAGGAATACGTTCATCATTCATCACACAAATGTTTTAGAAGTAGTAGAGCTCTTTGTGTGTGGCTCATCCGGGGAAGTACTACCACCATGCCTATTTCTGCCGTGAAGCAGCATTGCTGTGTTTCGGTTTAAAGGGTGTGTGCTACGTAATTTCCGTTGCCGTTCTTTTACAGATTCCAGCTAGGATCTTTCTGAATACTCCTTTCATAAGAACCTCATTTATCAAGACTAGAGGCAATACCTCATGATTTATCCCCTATTCTCTGATCGCTCGAGAATTTGTCCAGCCTACGCGAGATGTATCACCCCAGTCTGAATGTCGACCGGGCTAACCAATTTATGACCCACGGTATGGAAGTCAGGACAGATATTTTAAGGACAGATACTGGACAGAAACGATGAAGAATATGGAAGAAAATAAATGAGTATTTACATAAAGATATAAATATTTTATCTGAAAGATTTATACTTTTTGATTGGTACTCTAGAAGTTTCTTCAATTTGGCAGGATCAATTTTGGGTCCAGTAGTTTGGCCATGAAGTCGGTTTCTGAAGTTTTTAAACATTCACTTGTATTTTTTATGCTTTTATTTGCAACACATAAAAACTGTGATAACATTAATATTAATACCTACCAAAACCATAGCAAAGTATGAATAAACTAAACATAAAAACACACATACGCACAAACTAAAACATAAAAACAACAAAATAACAATACCAAAAGGGGGTCGTAGCTACAAATTGGACCATAACTGCATAATGCAGGTTAACAACCCACGCTGGTCTTTCATTATCAAAAAGATTTGAAAAACAAAGATGGAATTCAATCGCTTCTGCTTCGCTATCTTGCACACCACCATGGACGCAGATTGGAACGCGTTGGTTTAGCCTTGGCTTTACCTATTAACAAATTGTTACAACATAATATCAAAACTAAATTGCGTATAATAGGGGACTTGGATAACAATCGGAAAATAACAAGTCACGTAATATATTAGCCACAAGTAACGACAAAAAGCAACTGGATTGATAGTTTTTGTGTTTAGCAGTGGGCGATCTATCTTGGCCTCTCTGAAGTCTGCCAAACGGTACCATTTATTATGTTTCCCAGCGACTGAGCTCGGTTGGTACCTATTCAGATAAAAAGTAGCCATTATATTATTCAGGTCATGAATTATGTGTATTCCAAGTTTCACACAGCCAAACTCACTGACAAAGTTCTCTCTTATTTATACTATTACACGGGTATTTATCGCGTATTTTACATTATTCGTGTTTTTTTTTGTTGTTTTTTACGGTTATTGCAACATAGCCGAAACGTCGGGAAAATAAATAAAATAAGGTAAAATACGCGATAAATACCCGTGTAATAGTATAAATATGTTTTATGATCGCGAACGTTTAAAAAGTACTAAAGTTCTCTCTATTGCTTGTACGTAACTAGGTTTCGTAACCACAGCTACGTAGGCGGTTTTTTTTCTTAGTTCATAGCCGGGTTACCAATGGGTTATGAACTATCAAAAAAGTTCTGTCTTACAGACAAGATTATGAAGATAGTGAAAAGTTGGTGGACGAAGAAAAGCTTAGCTCTTTACCCACTTGTTATGTAAAGTGAATTTTAAAACTTATGACCGTAATGATTGCATTTAAAAAGTCTAGAGTTCAAAATTGTTGCCTCCTGCCTTTTTTAGCATCGAATTGCTTTCTGCATTTGCCATAAAAACCACGATAAAAGTTAAAATTTTCACAGAAATGATTTATTTATGTTGCCGCTATAACAACAAATTCTACAAAACAAAAAAATAAAAATTTTAACGGGCTCCTAAAGTGATTTTATGCCGTTTTATAGATATGTGCACGAATCCGACTCTCACTTGGCCGATTTTTTAAATAGAAGCGGCGGCTTTTGTATTAACGCACCCGGAAAATGAACGTTACATGCAAATAAATCAGATCTTATTATCGAGAAGCCTGAAGCGTTACCAAAAGGACCAAACTATAATTAATAGTGATACTTATTCTTAAATTAATTTATCATCGCCTTGTTGATTGTGTCAGGGTTTTGGAGAAGACTCAAGATTGACAAACTTACGAAGTTCGACTCTGAATAAATTTTGGAATTCAGATTGCTATTTCAAATGTTGTTTGATATTTGGAGCTAGATAGTGTTGTGTGGGCTGTACACAATATTTATTTATTTTAATATTTAAAATTTAAATCGTTTATGATCGATGGTTTTCCGTATTATTTATTATTGAATTGACTAGGTTTTTTATGTTTCGTTACTATCAGCCTCAAGAGTCCATTAGGTCATACGCCTTCCATATACATTTACTATTACTACTAGCCAGTAATGTCCCACAGTTGGGCAAAAGCCTCCCCTATTTTCGCCAGTCACAACGATCTTCTGCTTTAAGTTGGCAGTCCTGCTCATAAGCATCCAGCTCGTCCCTCCATCTCATGCGTATACATTTAAGGACGGAAAATGTTGAGTCTTCTCCATTCAACTTTCGCCATCACTCCGGAAACTGGGCTTAGTCAGCTCCGCATGTATTGATCAGCTATTATATATACGTATTGCCTTCCCTTGGGCCGACTAAGCTGTCAGGATGGTATAGGTGCTGGGCAAACCTACTCCACTACTATTATCCTCATATCTGCCATACATTTTTCCTTTATAATGTTACGCCTATCCCACAGATATAAATGGTTTGCCAAAGGGCAAAGCCGTGTGTCTGACGTTAATTAAATAAGACGATGGTATCGTCGGTATTGTCTTTAATACACTTTCGAATACGTCCTCGGACCGAGGACGGTGCTTCGGAAGTCCAGGGGGCACTGCTTCAGACGTCATTAATTTGATGATGACGGGCTGGTTACGTAGAAATGTCAATTGGTCGGTTCAATCTAAAAAAAGTCTTCAATTTTTTTATTGTAGCCAGCGTCAGTATTTCCAGAAAGTTTATATTTAGGAATTTGCGAGACAAGAGTGAACAGGTGGATTATGGCTAAGCATGCTCCATCTTAGGCTGTATCCTCACTTTCCAAGATGCGTGCATTCTATGTGATGGCAGCCAAATGCTTAGCTATCTATATAAAAAAAAAACTTCAAATAGTTTTGTATGAAACCATATATCATAGTTTTGTATGGTCTTTTTATTAAACCAAAAAAAAAATCGGTTGTCTGTAAAGTCGGTTTACTGACGATAGTTGAACGTGATAACGTCATAAGAAAATACTGATGGAATGGTTGCATTTTTCAAAAGAATTTTAATTAATATTTGTGACTCGCGGACTCAGACTCGGACTCGGACTCGGACTCGGACTCGGACTCGGACTCGGACTCGGACTCGGACTCGGACTCGGACTCGGACTCGGACTCGGACTCGGACTCGGACTCGGACTCGGACTCGGACTCGGACTCGGACTCGGACTCGGACTCGGACTCGGACTCGGACTCGGACTCGGACTCGGACTCGGACTCGGACTCGGACTCGGACTCGGACTCGGACTCGGACTCGGACTCGGACTCGGACTCGGACTCGGACTCGGACTCGGACTCGGACTCGGACTCGGACTCGGACTCGGACTCGGACTCGGACTCGGACTCGGACTCGGACTCGGACTCGGACTCGGACTCGAACTTTCGGACCCGGACCCGGAACCCGACCGAACCCTTACCCTTACCCTCATTTACTCTTACCCATTACCCGACCCGGGCTCGGGCTCAGGTAAATGGAACGACGAAACGACGTAACGACGCATGAGTCATGTTTTTTCGTGCGTGCAGCCGGCTCCATCGATTTATAAGACGTTATCACGTCAAAACGATTCAAACCAATTGACCAGTCAGAGAAGATTTGGCACATACATACGCTTTTGGATCACCTTCATAATAAATCTGACTCTATAGAAAATCAGTTCACTGCATGACATTAGGCTTTCCTATATTTTATATTTTCAAGTCATTTGAGGAATGATCGTAATTAATAGCTATTGGATGAAAAAGAGATTGAAAAATATCAAGCAACTTCTTGCATAAAAGCATTTTAAAAGTACTTTGCTAAAACGTTGATTGCTTAATTTAAAGTTCAATCAAAGATGATTAACGTATTGAAACGATACAAATAGGCAGTAATGAGACGCTACTTGTCCGTAAAGTTAATTTCTAAATTCAATGAAGAACGTAAAGTATTCGATTACGTCGGCATTAAAGAGAAAACCATAAGTCATTAATCTTAATAAGTGACGGAACTGAAACCACGAGATTATTAAAGTCACAAAAGAAATATTGAACAAAATAAACATGTAAATACCTATATGTATGAGTAATCCTTTCGATATAAGATATATGCGTAGGAAGCGATTTAAAGTCAATAAATTATGAGAGATTTACTGATAGCCCTACTTTTGAAGCTCGCTCTTTGTTCCTTCCTAGTCATGTAAGAAAAAAGCACGCGTATTAAAGTGAAAGGGTAAGTGTTTATTCAATTAAACCACTAGGATCACCTTAAAATGATCAATAGGATGTCTGACAACCAATTTTAGAAGAACAAGTAACTAACTTATGACTTAGCTCCAACCAATTTTAATTTGATCTTGTTTTCTCTTCTTTCTGCCGTTATCCCACTTTATGCGGGGTCAGAACCACGTGTCTTCCTCCTCCATTCCCCTCTGTCAGCCGTCATCTCTGCATTCACTCCTCTCTTATCCATATCATCTTTCACATAGTTCATCTCTCTGAGGTCAGATCTTCAAATCTTTTTTTTACTTATATTAATATAATATAGCCAAATAATAATAATGCTCTCATGTGCCATAAAGTAACCATAAATCAACTAATTTATAATAATAATTTCTAAGCCCACATTAATATGGAAATCAATTTAAAGAGAGATTTGTGTATGATAACAATTTCAACATTTATCTTTCGAAGTTGTTAACAAAGATGTAACACGAGACAAACTGGACAATCTAAAGACATATCATAGCAAACATTTATCAGCTTCTGTCAAATAAAACAATTTTATTATCTCACAAAACACAGCTTTCATATCTAGTCACAATCGCTAAATTAAATTATAAATCAAGATAACATAAAATTAATAACATTAATTTTGAAAGAGAAAGGACTTTAAAAACTAGGAAACAGGTATAAAGGTGTAAATATGTTTTATTTATTTATGAGTTTAGAAAACTGAATGACAAAACAAGTAGTCGTGTTTATTGCGAATGTTTAATAACTAATCGATCGTATGTTTTCGATTGGCTTTCTATGTAATAAATTAAGGCTTTGGCAGATGAATGTGAGAACGTACCATTAGCAAGAGCACAGACATCCTACTAATACCTATTATGTAAGCGAAAACTTAGATTTTGCTCTCGCTCAAATAGACCGTCATTGTGTGTGATGTGACGTGCCAGAGCGAAGAAAAAATTGCTTTTCTTCAAAAGCAATTTTTCACCAGAGGAAACTCTAGGGGAAAAAGTTTTTTTTTATTTTTGTCTCTCAAATGACATTGAACCTACAGGAGCCTACAATAACGAAATAGTACATTGTTACCTGAGTGTTGAAAGTCACGTTTTTTGAGTCCCGAGACGGGTTTGGCGCCAGAGCGTTAGCGAGGGCGCCAATGGAGCTTGAGGGACTTAAAAGACTTTCACCCGAGGTAAACACTGTGCTTTTCATTACGAATACAAGGAAAGTAAAAATAAAAACATGAAAGAAAAATTTGTGAAAATGAAGATTGAATTGCCGCCTTCCCGGTTTTTTTTTTCTTTTTCTCTAGCGGGCCTTCGGCTTCGGCTCGCCAGCATTATTCAGCCATTATTGTCATTCTCATAATTTAAAAAATGGTAAATGTCAAATCTATGTTATTTTAAATAAATAGTTGAAGCTATATATTAATCAAGTAATTTAGAAGATATATTATTTATTTAATACTATCTTTATGTTATTTAAATTTAAATTTTACATTGCGCTCTCATAATAGACTTTTTAAACTTCTTACCGTTGTAATGGGTTTCCAACCTACTTGCTGAATAAAAAGTTGGAATTTGGTTCAACGACCTCCTTGCAGTTAGAAAGACTTTAGAAAGTTGGAACATGGTTGAATAAAATAGAACTTGTTTTTTTTTATAATTTGACAGCTGTCAGTAGAAAGCGATTCTCCCTAGGGCTGAAAGTTTTACTTTCAATTAGGCCCCTCAGGCAACTTCAGACCTACTTTCAGAGTATGAGTAATGAAAAAGTTTTTAGTGTAGTACTATAAAAAAAACACAGCATTTTATTTTTGAAAATGGAACTGAAATCTGCGATCTCTTTGGTAGAATGCATGCAATTTTACGGATACCGGCAAAAAAAGACATTGGCAAGTCTCTAGAATTTTTCTGTAATTGCAAATTCATTTGGTAGTAATGACCGTAGTTATTTTTTTATATTGTGTTGGATTATTTTATTTTCTCGCAATCGATCGTAGTGAAAAGTTGAGTGCAACGGCGTTAAAAACCTCATTATAAACTACTTGTAGAACAATCTACTGCTAGTTTTAGTATCCCTGAATAAACAAGCGTGTTACATTACTTTTTCATTGAAAAGCTTTGGTGTACACGAGCCATAATTCAGTTTCCATTTCAATAATTTTGTTTTGGAACTGGGTGTGTAAAACAGGCAAATTCATTGCTGTAATTAAATTAATAGATTTCACTTCACCTGAGTTTGCAAATAAATAGATTGATAGCCGAAGGCTGCGGTTACATTTGGATTTATTATTGCAAATGAGTTTAGCCGTTTTGAGTTTAGCGTTGAACGTCAAATACCGGCCGTACTTTTACTTGCTAAGCTTAAATACAAATATATTTTTTTATGAAGGAACAAGCTAAGGGCCCGACTCATGACTATTTCCTTTAGTAAATGCTTACGAGTTCTGCTTATGACTTGTCATGGCTTAGTGACTGCTGTAGCATCGATAGCTTATCTAAAGACATATTACGTAGCATTAAAATACTTAGGCTTTACCATAAATTAATCTTTATTTGATAGATAATCCTAAATAATAACACCGTTTTATGCCAGCAGCAACTTTGTCTGAAACTGAACTGAACTAGAGTTAGTCAGGTGAAAAGAAAATTAATTGAATTTGAAAACTTGTGGCAGGAAGTCAAATTGATAAAAAAGTTATGAATATTTTACTTTTAAATAAAAAACGTCACGTTCATTTGTTATTATCAAAACACGGAATAAATTAATAATACTCAAGCCGTTATTTTAAATAAATTCAAATCGTTTTTCAGGGTCTTATATGTATTAAAAACCGTCACCTATATCAATAGAACCTAAAAACTTCATACCCTCTATTTCTTTGAGAAGGGTTTATCGTAGTCACCACGCTAACCCATTCTCTTGGTCGCCTCCTGTATCACATCCACGGGAGGAGATAGAGAGGTCCTATCAAAGTGATCATGTGATACAAATGAATAAACTATTTTTGAATTTGACTTGACATGGCAATCACGAACCGTGGCGTGGTGTCAATAAAAAGCCACAAACCATCACAAACAACTCATTCACGCAATGTTAAAATGTATGTAGCGCATGTAGGATTTTCCGTCTACTACAACAAAAATACATTACATGTATTTTTTTAATACAGTTGCTCAATAAGTGGCGTATTGCAGGGACGTATAGCGTTCGGGATGTGGGCTATTACACACGCGTGCTTTTTTTTTACCATTCCCGCACTAGTGCTTTTTCTTTCCCAACTGTCAAAATAATGTCTAAAAAGAAAAACCAACCATGAAGTTTTTACTAAAAAAATTCATCGAAGTTTTTATGATTCATGCAAATACGTATTATTTCTAAAAAGAAGCTACTAATTTGTTTCATTAACAGATTTAATGATTTGATTGAATGAGTTATGTTAGGTTTCATTTCATTTCATCTCATTAAATTTCATTTTCAATTCATATCAATAAAAAAAATCTACTGAAGACTTGGCTGTATGGGTATAGTTCCCTTTGCCTTCCAGAATGGGTGAAGAAAAAAAAAATCTCTGCTTATATTTTACGGTTGGCGCTTGGCACCATTTTTCAGAAATTTTCTTTGCGAGTTTATTTGTTTGTTGCACAAAATGAGTAATTTCGACCCTAGTTTTTTTGGATTAACACCACCGGAACTCAGTATAATTGCACAAAATGCTTCGGAGAACATTTTACCGGAAAAGTCAAAAAGTCGCTACATGCATACATACGACGAACTTATTGCGTGGAGAGAAGAGAAAAAAGCAAATGGTATTTTTATTATTTTATTAAATTGCTTAATTTTTTCGCAACTGTATTAAAAATAGTCGTTCAGTTCACGTGACGGTTCCCGTCATTGCAACTTGTTCCGACTGTCAACCCTCGCCTTCGGCTCGGGTGCGGCATTTGTCGGAACTCTTTGCAATGACAGCCTTCCCGCACTTGTAATGAAATATACTATTGCTGTAGTAGAGAGCTTTGCGAAGGGCTCGTCTGGGAAAGTACTACCACCACATCTATTTCTACCGTGAAGCATGCATCGCTGTGTTTCGGATTGAAGGGTGTGGCTATAAAAAAACATGAAAAACCTACTGTCTTCACACGGCGCCATCATTAGAAATCACGACGCGTTCACCACACGGGTTCACGGCTCATTACCCGGCAAATGATTGACGACAATGATTGATCGTATTAGCGTATCGTTGCCGCGATCAGGCGTGACCGTTGTGACAAAGCGCCTGGCAAAGTTCTAGTGGATAGGTAGTGTGGGTATATAGTAAATAAGCCTTTACATCTACTGTAATAGTAGATTGTTACGCATCAACAATTATTTTTCAGAAAAAGTTTTCTTATCATTTTATAATAAAAGAGATTATTTTACACATGAAATAAAAATAAATGTTTTGGACAACCCACACAACACTAAGAGGCCCCAAACTAAACAGAACTTGTACTACGGGAACCAAATAGCTGATAAATAATACTCATAAATAATATTTTTTGTAAATACATACATAGAATACAATATTACACCCAGACAGAGAACAAACATCTGCGTTCACCACACAAATATTTGTACTCCTTGGGGATCGAATCCACGACCTACGTCGCAAAAGGTAGAGCTACTACCAAGTCTACCAACTGTGCTGAGAGGCCAGTCATAATAAGAATAAAAATAATATAGACAAGTGTTCTCAATAAAAATGGAATGACATTAAAGTTGGCTGCCACTCAGCATGTTCTACTATAGTGCTGGTCTTCCGTGACACTACTCTCCGTTCAAACAAGAGTTATCTAATAGATTTACCGAAATCACTTAGATCACGTCGATCTTTCGCCAAGTGATAACTAGCAATAGTTCAACATGCTCTTCGAAAATTAATTTCCTATCGATGCCATTTGCCTCGCAAGCCGCAATTCAGGGAGAGAAGTTCAGATACTTGCGGGAACATAGCTCATCCATATAAGTCTTGAAACGTCTGCTATTCTGCTAACAAGCTGCTTAACATTTTGCTAACACGGCGAGATTATAAATTTCATTCGGCACAAAGGTCGGGCTTATTGCATGCTACAATGTTGGTGCACTAATGGGTGTGCGTGGAAACGTGATCATGGTTGAGGTTCATTTTGTTATTATTTTATTTTTATTTTATTTTATTTTGTACATGTGAGCAGCCTGAGCAGTTTGCTGTTAGATACATGCTTTCTTTAATATTTTAAGGAAGAATAATTTAAGAGACTTCACAATCATAAAGTTTCTTCATTCATAAAGTTGACGGCCCATCGAATGAAGGGGCATCCCAAGCTTCGTTTTCCAGTTTATGATCGCCTTTTGAGAACTTATTCATCAGTCGTGTATACGAGCTATCTAAATAATAGTCGGCCCATTGAGTGGTGCACTAGGTTGGTTCTATGTAATGATGACTGCAAAATCTGATTCTTCCGGTTGAAGCTGAAAAAGTCAAGGAAAGTCCAAGTAAAAAGAATCGACGAAGGTGGAAAAAAACGAAAAGTTTTTTTTTTTTTTTTTTTTTTTATAACTGATAGCTAAGCATTTGGCTGCCATCACACCTGATGGAAAGTGAGGATGCAGCCTAAGATGGAGCATGCTTAGCCATAATCCACCTGTTCACTCTTGTCTTGAAAATTCCCAAATTATAGCGTTCCGGAAATACTGACGCCGGTAGAGAGTTCCACTCTTTGGCAGTTCGTACTATAAAAGTGGAATCAAAACGCGATTGGAGAATTAAACTGTAAGCCTACCACAAGCTCTATCTGGCTCTGGTTTTGGCTCTGATTTTGAGTTTGTGCGAGTGTTGACTAAATAAATCCTACGTCGAAACGTCACACAATTTAATACACTGGTGATCACTCACACAGACTCAAAACCAGAGCCAAAGCTTTTGGTAGGCTTACCTACTACTCGTAGTCTTAAAAAAAAAATACCCATAAGTAAATGATACAAACGGAACCTGAACGATTATGATAACGAGGTTAAACTAGATACAGTAAAATACAGATCCTAAGGTCAACAGTCGATAATTGCCTTCGAGTCGATGAGTTCTCGTTCGGAGCTAATATTAATGTTAATGCGTCGAGTCACGATCGCGAGCCACTTGTCTTTGTTTACGATGCACTTTTGACACATTTACAGTAGAACGTTATTTAGGCGTATAACTGTAAGGAACACTGTCCACTGAGACGTTGAATATCTAACTTTTAAAGACATACTGACTGTCGACCTTCTGAAGGCGTCCTTTTTTATTTGCTAATGGAACAAGTTCATGACTGGTGTTAAGTGGTCACCATTTATTGCTCTTAGGCCGCATGCATCAAAAAATGCTTCTTAAGCCTGTAACTTCACTAGCACGCACGCTTTTCAAACCGAAACACAGCTTGAAGGGTGACATTAAAGGCTTACATAAACGAAGGATTATTTTAATCACGCTTGTACTAGTATATTTTATAACGAATGGACAATATTAAGCTTTAATTTAAGTGGCTATTGAATTACGCAGTCAGTAGTAGTGACAAAACGTCACTAATTATATCGATGTTACGTGACTGGCAACCTACCTTTGTATGTTTAAGACCAACTTGATAGGCTGTCACTTCGCCCGGGGCTCCGACGTAAAAAGACGCAAAAAACGCTTTAGTAGAGATTGTGCTTTTTTTAATTTACTTTACTGTACATTATGCATGCTCTATTTTAATCAAATTCACAGTAGTGCGTATGTGACAATTTTTGACGTGACAACGTCTTATAATTCGTTGGAGCCGGCTGCACGCACGAAAAAACATGATTCATGCGGCGTTACCTCGCTCTGAGGTGTTCCATTTAAGGCTTGAAGTGCAAGCGAGAGCGCGGAACGAGCGACAAAGAGGCATAATTGGCCTCCGCGTTCGGCAGCGTTCGACATCTGTCTCTCTCCTACTTGAGTGAGCGATGCGTCCGCGTGGACAGCTGTATGACGTTGTCACTTTCAACTATCGTCATTAAACCGACTTTTACAACCGATTTTTATTATTAAAACTAAAATGATTTCATGATTAATTGTATAAAAATAATAGAGAATTAATTAAAACAGTGTGTATTTAATTTGAAATAGACAATTCCATAAGTGAATATTACAATATACATGTATTTTATAGTCCAATTCCCAAAACAAACACTCGTGTAAGCACCGAACAACGCTTGTACAATATCGATATCGTTTTCTTATCGATATAATGGATCGATTTAAGCTTATACAAGCGATCTACTTAGATATAATCGCGAACGACCGTGACTACTATTCTAGAGCTTTACGACTTAATCGCTTACAATAGAAAGTTAATGCCTTTATTGAGCTGATGTTAAGCTTTATAGTTCTATTATGTAATTAGGGACAGTCATTTTCAGTCTAGATTTAGTGACTAGGAGAGTGATGGGTATGGATATGGATGGATATGCGAGTATTGAAAAAGTCCTTACGTGATAGAAAAGGATGGACATAAAAAACTCCCTACTTGTTGGAAGAGGACAGGCATAGAATTCGCAACTTTTGCCTCCCATAATCCATAGAAAACATGGATGAACTGTGTGAAAGAGAGGAGTGAATGCAGAGATGACGGTTGACAGAGGGGTATCAACTGACTTCCCTCAATTTTGTAATATTAACACCGTTCTTATGAAGCAAAGTTTGAGTGTATTTCTTGAGTCATATCTGAGAATACCAGTGACTTTGGTTTCCGTAAGCCAAAGTTATGACGTTCTTATACAACAGCCCACGCTAACTGATCCAGTCTGTTAGATTTAAGCCATCTTCGGATATAACGATTGGCGATCGAAAGATCGTTTATGCATTTCCATCGCTTAGTTAATTCAAAGCCAATTTGCAGTTTCCGTATGCAAATGTTGCCATTGAATTATAGACCTTAGTGCTTGGAAATAAGGTTGCAGGGCTATTGGGAAGTGGAGTTTCTAGGCATGCGTGGGCGCAACTGGTTTGCACTAATTAATGCAATACTAATGTGCAGTGAACTCCGAGGAAATGGAATCATCGTTAATGTCTTTGGAAGGAAATTGGATGGAAACGACAGACTGGTACTTTATCTATTTTTAAATCCTTCCGTAAAGCCTTGCAGGCATGCGCACACCTAGGCCTATGGCGATCAGTGACACGCTGTCATATTTGACAACATTTCACTGATGACCATCGCTTATCGCTCAGGGCGTCGATTCTAGCAACACAAATCAATCAAGCGATCGCGTAAATCGATGCGAGTTGTAAATTTTTGTTTGAAAAATTTGAAAATGGAACGCTGATTCAGCGATCACTCAATCGAGCCGTGTTGCTGGAATCGACAGGCTGATGAACACAAGGCTTAAAGCTTGTTACGGTGGCGATCAGCAAAACGCTGTCAAATATCGCTGTCATATTTGACAACGTTTCACTGATCGCAATGCTCAAGTAATAATGTTTTTTTTATTATTACCTATTTTTGATACACATTAAAAAAAAATTGGGTGAGAAGAATATTAAATATTTAATATCTTATAAGCTTCACATTACATAATGCAATTGCAATCTTTGTTTTTCGAACATGAATATTTCAAACTGAATTAACATTTCGCATCATAACTTCATTCAGTGATACTCGTAGCTCGTAAATGCAGCTTTCTCCACCTTTATAGCAAGTAAAATCTGAAAACATAAAATTTCAAAACGACCTGGGTAGTTATAGCACTGGTTTTAACTTTACCAGTGCGGTAATGCTCAAACTGCTTCGCAAACGATGCGATTCCGTCGTACGACGAGATATTTCTCTTACCTATTCGAAAGTCATCTCGCACAATTGAAGGATCGAACAACACTTTTGTGTGACTTTTTCAATTTAACAGTGCTATTCCTGCAACTTGGTTTGTTCGGGTGATAGTTGAATCTGCATTCGATTTTCAAATTTTGAAACCAATATTTAAACTCACACTAAATTCCGGTGATACCTGAACGAATTGCGTTGCCGGAATAGCACCGCTAACGTTTTGGTCTTAGGGACGTAAAACTTTAAAGACATTTTTACAGTCATATCCATATTCAAATGCATATTCATATATAAAATAAAATATAAAGTACCAATATCTTTATTATTTGTAGTAAAGTCATATTATTCATTCATTGTGCGGGGGGCACAATAAATGAATAATATGACTTTATTCTATCAGGTGGACCGACAACATTGTTAAGATCGCAAGAAGTCGATTGAAAGGGCTCAGAACCGTTCTTCCTGGAAATATGTAGTCCCCTACCATATTTCTGGCCTATGTATAGCAGTGGACTTCTACTGGCTGATGATGATGACGATGATGATGATGATTAAATTTATTTGGGAAGCACAACCGTGCTTACACTTACGTGTTATACATGTAAGAGCGCAAGAGGAAGAAGAAGGGGAGTACATCTGTCATACCTAAAAGCTATAACTGTCAGTTGACAGTGACATCTTCATTCAACCTGCGTTCCAATTGTGATTATGTCACAACAGACTGGAATTCAGTTATTGGTGCCAAAGAGTATAATAAGTAGTGGGGAGATTGGTGCTAATGGTACTGAGTATTGACTCCTATTTTTACTTTTTCGACCTCTCCACTTTATCTTTGCAGTTCAAAGGTTCACGCGATATTTTATCGCTGAATAAAATACATACGCAACGGATTTATGTCATCTTATTTAAATTGACAATATTCGTAGTAATGAGCACGCATTTAGAGATCGATAGCTTTTAGATTACGTACTTATAAAATGGAAAAGATCGATGTGATGTGATCTTTGTGCTTTCACACATCTATTATAACTACTCACGCAAAGTCTACAGTACACTTTAATTAACTTTAAGTCTTCTGTAGACTATAAACACATAGTACAACATTAAGCAAAAATAGAACACAGTATAAGTATGTTTAAATATATAAATTATAAAAAAAAATGTGCATACTTAATAAGATAATTTAATTAGACAGCCTTTTGGTTATTTAGCCTGATAGCCCAAAAACCAAACTACACTTTTTCTCGAGAAGATTTTTGACCTAAGCCACTGGCTCTTGAAACACAGTTTTTTAACTAGTTCGGTAGACAATGGTTTCAAAATCGATTTGTGAACTTATTTATTAATAAACATTACTTTATTATTATAATTATTATTAATGAGCGATTGGAAATAGACAGAAATTCTATGATAATGGCGACAGAGGGTGAAAGTTCCCTGACAGAATTTAGGATAACCCAATCCTGTCGTGGGAAGACGTAGGCGTCTGTGGGCCGAGCATAATTATCCAACCAGCATATCATGACCTACCCCACTAGAACAAACTATGATAAGACACAGTTCAGGAAATATTGGGGTCGGCTTAAAGGAACAAAATACCGTTTTGTCCCGGATCGAAATGGCGTATCTGTGTAATCGATTTCGTTTGTAATCGATGATTTCCGTTCGAAATTAATCGATTTCTTATTAGAATGACCGATTTCGGATCGTGCAAATAAACAAAAAGTTTCATAACGTTTTTCTTAGCTGTATATTTTAGGCTTGACTAAAAACGCGAGAATTCGAAGAATCATTTGACGAGTTTATTGTTTGCGTCCTCGGCAGGGAGAGAGAGAAGGCTTTAATTAGTCACCTTTGCTTGATGAAGATTTTTATTGCATACACGCGCAACACACCAATTCCACACGCCCCAGAACCAGATTCCATCCTCACCCAGTTGTATGGATGGGTTTCCATAACTGCTCGTTTTTCGAGGTACTTTATACCGCGCACGAGTAAGTTGTGGAATGAGCTGCCTTCTGCGGTTTTCCCTCGAAGCTTCGACATGGGGTCCTTCAAAAGGCGTGTCTATCAGTTCTTTACAGGCCAGCAGCGCATCAGCACCACCTCTGGTGTTCCTTTTGCCTTAGAAAGCTACATTATTCTTGCCTAACATAGGCTAGTTATTAGCGACCCGCTCTGGCTTTGCACGGGTGACATTTTACACCCGTGCAAAGCTGGGGCGGATCGCTAGTGAGAAAATAATTAAAACTTGAGAAACTGATTTCATGGCCAAACTGTTGTACCGATTTTGATGGAATTTCTATGTATTAAAAAAGTTATTTTCAAATCGGATCAATGCGATAGTAAATATTAAAAAAAAAGTTGAAACAAAACGGCTAAACCTTTAATGAAATTGCTATGGATTCAGATAACAAATATTTTTCTAATCGGCTCATAAATTACGAAATTAAGATATAACAAACATAAAAAAATATACATCCAAATTGAGAACCTCCTCTTGTTTTATTTGAAGTTGGTTAAAAATAATAAATGTCACAGTGCCCAGAGAAACCATATTCCTATTATTTAGTGCTACTAAACCTCGCTAGTTTGGTCAAGATAGTTACTTACTTACTTACTAGTGTTGTCGTGATAGCAACTCAAATTACCTTCAAACGACGCTGTAAAAGTATAGTTTCATAGGCTTATTTTATTATCATCCTATTTTGATATTGGAAAAAGAAAAAGAAAGACAAACAGTGTGAAAGATGACATGAATAAGAAAGAAGTGAATACAGAGATAACGGCTGATAGAGGAGAATGGAAGAAGAGAACATGTTGTGCCAACTCCTTATAAAGTGGAATAACGGCAGAAGAAGAAGTAGGGGACTTTGTTAGTGGACACCCAGAATAAAAAACTAAAAGTATGAAAATAAAAACAAAGAGACAGGGCGTATGATGATAAACACATTGAAAGTATCGAAAGAAAAACAAAGTAATAGAAAGTATGATGATGATTAATTTGATGATTTAAGACCAAGATAACCATGAGTTATATCGTTATAATCAGATTAACGATAATTTAATCAAAATAAATATTTGAATTGCACCTAGAGGCTAGAAACGTGTGGATTGTGTATTGCTATTTTTTACATAATCTACCCACACGGTACCATTTAGAAGGTTATTCGAAAAAGTATCTAATTTATGCGTTCATAGGAACCTTTTTGCATTGTCGTGCAAACTAGGTGAATTACGACTGCTCAAATAGCCCCATTATAATTTGGACAAAAATATTTAATTTCTAAAGTTTGTTTTTCAACCTGATGAAGTCGCAAACTTTGTGGTGGATATTATATTTAAATTCAATTCAATTTAACATTATTTATATTGGATTTTCAATTATTCAGTCACATTTTCTTACAAAAGTACCAATTATTTAAATTTAATAATTTCTTGAGCTGACTCTGATTCATGACTCATGATGAGTATATCCTAGACTACATAATATACAGGATGAGTTTTTACGATCACTACATCACACAAATATTTCTGTGATGAGCACAAATGTTTGTTCTCTGTCTGGGTGCTATATTGTATTCTAAATATGTATTTAAACAATATTTAAGTAGGTATTATGTTACCCATCTGGTTCCCAACGTACAAGCCTGCTTAGTTTGGGGTTAGATATTGTTGTGTGGATTGTCCACAATATTTGTTAATTATTTATTTAACTATAGCCGTAAAGATTCAGGGCGTCGATTCCAGCAACACAAATCACTCAAGCGACTACGTAAATCGATGTGAGTTGTCCATTTTTGTTTGAAAAATTTGAAAATGGAACGCGGATTCAGCGATCACTCAATCGAGCCGTGCTGCTGGAATCGACGCACTGTCCTCAGAGTACGATCGACATGACTCACTCTGTATACAGCAATCACAAATAGTTAAGTAGAAACAGTTACATAAAAGCTTGTAAAAGTCTCGCAACAATTGGCGCGTGCGTAATTGAGTGCTACATCTGACGGCCAAAGATCGTTGACCCCGCAATCTGCAATAGGCTAACTGCTAACTGGTTATATCGTTAATAGTCTGATGGACTAAAGATAAGTCTTCGATCGGCAGACGTGCCGTGGGTGTTAGCGACGCAATGCTTGTTACAACGCTCGTGACGTGGCGACGTTTGTAAGCCACGCGTGGCTTGCAAACGTTGGTTCCTAACAATAGATTAAAAAAAAATGCCTGTTAAATAATATAAGATAAGGATTGCATGAGAGTGTATGAGATAACCTATTACTTCCAAATTAGATTGTTTAGATGTATTTAGACTTGCCCTAGCTAAAGAAAAGTTAAAATGGATGACTGCTAACCTTAGTGGAGAGTACCCCAAGTAGAAAAAATATGAGATGAGAATGTGAGACATTACTGCTGCTTTTGTGCAACAATTCAATTCATGATTGTAGATGTCTAAATTGGTGTCTGCTATATTTAAATATCAAATTACCGAATTATTAAAATTAATTTCGTATTTACCGATTATGGAAGTCCCGGCAGAAAAAAAGACCCCTGCAAAACTTGAATGTCGAAAAATGTGTCCTATTATGCGCAAATAGGACTACGGCAAATGCCCCAAAAATATGGAAGGCCTAATGCCTATCAGTGGACTTATTACGGCTGATGACGATGCTGACAAATTAGTTGAGGTACCTGAAACAAAGAAAATAAAAATAAGTAACAGGTTAAAGACATTTATTTCTCAGAAGAAAATATTTTTACTCTTTTATGAGAAATTACGGAGAGTTAAGAAAATACGGGGAGTAAGGGGGCCCAAATAACATCTCTCGGGACCCAAGCCAACCTCACCTGCCCGTGGTACACCCTGCTGATCAACGAACGAGGCTCTGGCGAAACCACCCACCAACCCGCACTGGACCAGCGTGGTGGGTTACGGTCCAAACCCCCCCAAATATGAATAGACACAATCAACAAAGGCCCCAAGTGCCCGGGGACACCAGTGGCTGTGCTGGTGTTGACGGGCGCCACGCCAGCCCTGGGGTCAGGGGTGCGAAGAATCTCCGGGTGAGATCCGACCGTCAAACGACTCTGGCTAACGTTATAAAGGATACCGACACGCTTAACGTTTTATCATACAACGTAAGAACCCTTATGAGCGATGAGCGATTAATCGAATTGGAAAACGCACTTAATTACATAAATTGGGATATTATTGGACTTGGAGAGGTGAGGAGGTTAGGCGAAAACACAGAGGAGCGTCACGATGATGTATTTTTCCACTTTGGAGAAACCAGTGGACATCACGGTGTTGGGTTCCTGGTGGCTAAGAAGTGGAAAGATAATATCATAGAATTTAAAGGATACTCGGAGCGTATAGCTGTGCTCAGACTTCGCGTCACATCCAAAACTACCTTGACGCTAATACAAATATACGCACCAACATCCACACATTGTGCTGAGGAAGTTGAAACTTTTTACGACCTACTCAATAGAGCATGTGATGAAAACCGAGGTACTTGGAATATGGTCCTAGGTGATTTCAATGCCAAGCTTGGAACCAGGCAAGCAACTGACACTAATTCCGTAATTGGTCAATTTGGCTTAGGTGACCGCAATGAACGAGGTACCAGATTAATCCAATTCGCTTTTGGACAACGCATGAATATTGCTAATAGTTTCTTTAACAAAAAACCCAGCAGAAGATGGACCTGGGTTACACCTAATGGTGTAACACGAAATGAAATCGACTTTATACTTTCATCCGATTTACAGATAATAAAAGACGTCAATGTTATAAACAACATTAAATTTAGCTCTGATCATAGACCAGTCCGCGCAGTAATCCGATTTAATTTCAAAATTCACAGATTCAAACGGTATAGAAGTAAATTAGTGAGCCATTCAAAATTAACTCTTTTCAAAAACTCTGATGAATTTAACCTAGAACTTTCAAATCAATTCTCTAGTTTAAACATCAATGAAATCGGCGATGCCGAAGGCCAGTATAAAACAATAATAAAATCGATTGAGCGTAGCAGCAAAAAGATAAAACAGGTAAAAACAGATAAAGCCAAACTTTCAAAGGAAACTAAAAAACTTATATTAGATAGGGAAAAAACAGAAATTTGCACATCAGAATATTCAACATTAGATAAACGAGTAAAGCGTAGTATTAGAAAGGATATAAGAACATTTAACTCAAAGTTAATCGAAATCGCAATAGAGAAACACACTTCATTAAGATCAGCTATGAAAGGGTTTACCACAAAAAAACATTGGATAAATAGTCTACAAGACGAAACCGGAACAAAACAAAACAGCCGCGACAAAATAATGAACATTTGCACAAAATTTTATACGACTCTCTATTCAGATGCTTCCAAAGGCGATGAAACTGTGGAATATGTTCGTTCCGTTCCGTTCTTCACAGGAAAAGAGGTTTATAATGCTCTGAAAACTATGAAATACGATAGGAGTCCAGGAGAGGACGGTATAACATCTGAAGCCCTGAAAATTGGTTCACCTGCATTGCTACCTCACCTTACCAACTTGTTCAACACAATTTTAGATTCAGGACAGCTCCCAAAACAAATGTGCCACTCAAACATAGTCCTTCTTCACAAGAAAGGAGACAAAAGCAACATTGGCAATTATAGACCTATTAGCCTAGTGTCACATTTGTATAAAGCGTTCATTAAAACAATACAAAACCGTATTGCAGCTAGCCTAGATAAACAACAACCTCCTGAGCAAGCCGGATTTCGTCCCTGCTTCTCTACATCGGATCATTTACATACGCTTAACCAGATCATCGAAAAATACTCAGAATTCAAGAAACCCCTCTATTTAGCTTTTGTAGATTATACGAAGGCTTTTGACAGTGTGAAACATTCTGCAATATTTACGGCCTTGAAAAAACAAAACATTGATGACACGTATATAAAACTCCTTAAGTTAGTATACAGCAATAGTACAGCAGATATTAAACTCAACATTACAGGACCAAAATTCTCCATCGAAAAGGGAGTCAAGCAGGGCGACCCGTTATCTCCCATACTGTTTACGGCAACTCTCCAGGAGATATTCAAATCCTTAGATGTTATATGGGCAGCAAAGGGCATTGACGTCGGTGGCAAGCGCCTCACCAACTTGCGTTTTGCGGACGATATTGTTCTTTTTGCCGCAACTGCACATGATCTGCAGGAAATGCTCGAGGATCTGAGTACGGCAAGTCTTGAGGTTGGACTTCAAATGAACCGGTCGAAAACACAGTTAATGACCAACAGCACGAGGCGTAGGGTCGAGGTAGATGGGCAGGAAATACAGTATGTCGATGAGTACATTTACTTGGGCCAGTTAGCAAGCTTCGAAAACAGGCAAGACAAGGAAATCGGTCGCCGCATCGAGAACGCCTGGAAGAGCTACTGGTCCATGAAAGCGCACATGAAGGGAGACCTTCCTCTAACACTAAAGCGCAAACTCATCGACATGTGTATTCTGCCCGTCCTAACCTACGGTGCACAGACATGGTCACTCACCGAGTTGCAGAAGTCCAAACTCAAGATTTGCCAGAGAGCCATGGAACGCAGCATACTCGGGTTTAAGCGCATTGACCGAATACGAAACACCATGCTGCGTTCACTGACGGGCATTGCCGATGTAGGCTGTAAGGCTGCCCGGCTGAAGTGGGATTGGGCAGGGCATGTCAGCCGGATGCCTCCCGATAGGTGGGCGACCATCAGCACACCTTGGGTCCCTGACGGGCGGCGGTCACGGGGCCGCCCACGAAAACGTTGGCGGGATGATATTGACACCTTTGAGAAGAGATGGTGGGAGGAGGCTCGAGAGAGAGATAAGTGGAAGTCTTTGGGGGAGACCTTTGCCCAGCAGTGGGACAAAATAGGTTGACAAAAAAAAAAAAAATGAGAAATTAAAAAATAAAGTTAACCTATATTGTTGAGCGCGTATGCACAGAATAGTAGCTATTAGGTAGGTAGGTAATAGCTAGGGAAACAAATTTAGAAAGGTGTAAAATAAGTAGGTAATTATTTTAATCAATAGAAATGGTGTGGGAGTTTAAAGATGACATGAGGTTAAGAGTGAGCACCGAAATGATAAAAAAAATATAAGAGAGTGGGAAATGAAAACCTTTTGTCCCAGCCTCACTATGCAAAAGAGGAGAACGACGTCAATTCATATATCAAGTTGCTATCAATTTCTATTCTTCAAGTACAAGGCAAGTTATAAAAATATCAGTTTTTAAAACAAACTGATGTAAGCTTGGTGGAGAGCATCACGTGATGCGAAGGTTGCCCAAGGTCCGAGGTTACGGCTATCAGTATTGATTTCTCGAAACCTTGAACTCTCTAACGTGGCTTACTCACTTTTAGTTTGAACGTTACAAAACCAGCTGTGGAATTCAATTTAGTCGAATCATCAACGGTTTATACTTTCGCTTGGATAAGACCGACGACTAGGCTGAGAAGGTAGAGGTCTGGCTATTTGTCATAATCACCACCAACAGCTTATAAGTCCACTGCGGAATGCAGGTCTCTCCGATAGCCTTGGAGCCTTTTCCATGCTCAAACTTCTTGTGATATTTAAAAATCAATATCATCAGTCAATCGAGTCAAATAATTTTATATCACAAAAATAGAGATTAAGTACAAACGAGCTACAAAAACAATATCATTCTATCTATTCTATTCTAGGGAAATTTTTAACTCGTTCGTACTCAAACAAAAGTAGGTAGGGTGTGTTGGGGGACGGACGAGAAATTCTGTATCCCGACCTCCAGCGCTTCCCTTCGAACTGCGAGAAGTTATTAATGCTAGGGATACAATACATCTTAAAGAGTGTTGGGTTCTTGCACATATTATGTCGTTTTTCTTCTTCTTCTTCTTTTTCTTGGACCATGATTCTTCAGTTCGCCAGTAGTTAGTATTCCAATTCTATAATCTTTATGGCCATGGTTATTCTTTCCATTATCACTTCTTCTTGCTTAGTTTTTATCGGAGTCATCTTAAAATTGTGTTTTAATGTGGCTTAAAATTAATAAAAAAATCCGATAAAAAAGACACGGACGTTTCAGTCAAGCACGAAACCATATTCAATATTGTTAGAGTAGCAATTGAATGATCATTGATAAAAGAATAAAGCGTTTTCCCATAGGAAGGTCTTTGTCAATGCCAAGGTTTGTTCACTGGTTGAGTTCAATGCAGTTGCAGTTGTAAAAAAAATACATGGCTATAGACTGATAGGAATTGGATTTGGTAGGAATATTATTAATAATATGTGACTCTAAGTCATATATGTATATCTTGTTTATATACGCTACATTTTATTTAGGTACAAAGAGTTCAAAGCCGCTGGAATAAGCTAAACTTTTTTATAATATGTTCTTTAATGTAAAATTAATTATGTATTTAGAATGTGAAAATGTTATTTGACTTTTAATAAGTGTAATTGGTTCCAAGACCGTTGTAATGAATTAAACAAAAAAAATAATGAAATTAGTGAATAATGAAATGACCGCGAGCGTTCTCTAGTTACTTACAAAATCATGAATCAGTAAAGGTAAATTAGTAATTACTCAATCGGTGTTTTCTCTTGCTAAGGAGGTTTCCAAAGGGTAATGCCCATGTCAAGGACATGGCGGTCAAGGACGCAGCGGGCAGTGAGAGTGGAATGGGCACAGGGATAGGTCGGCATTAGATCACAATGTGGGACGGGTCAATTAGGTCAGTAAGGCGAGTAATTTGTTTAATTTGTAGGGCGTTGTTTGAAAAACCAGAAATTATGATGACAAAATATAATTATTATCCATCAATGGATGTAATAGTGCAGTAACAGAGGATAATCTTAAGTAAGGAGAATAACTAGTTTCCACAATATAAAATGTGGGTTAGCATCAAAAATATAATTCTTGATCCAATAAAGCTTTCGATAAGTGTCCTAAGTCTTAAATACCTTTAAATATTGGAAAGGGCGTGAACAGTCGTAAGTAAACTTCAGGTGTGATTACCAAAAAAAGTATTTTGTTTTTCCAAACTCCATACAAAGCTCTATAAAAAACTTCTCGTACTGAAAATACGTTGCAATTGCGGAAGTAAACTAAAGTTAATACCCACAAGATCATAAAACAGTAGGTAATTGAAATTACAGTGACTTTTACGTTTTACACACCAATTACTTGCAACAACCTACGCCACACAAACAGTGCCCTCAGCACCGGTTTTAAACCTATAGAACAGACACTGTTCCCCCCCACCCCTCCAATCAATAACCCTTCCACAACCCGTGGCCTTGCGGTTTGTCTGATTTGAGCACAGGACACGCCCTGCGCACACACACGTTTGTGTAAAAAACAACATTTGTGTAGTGTCTATTCCTGCAATACGGCTCGATTGAGTGATTGCTAAAGGCCTGCGCACACCTAGGCCGCTGGCGACCGCGATCAATGAAACGCTGTCAAATATCGCTATCATATTTGACAGCGTTTCACTGATTGCGTTCGCCAGCGGCCTAGGTGTGCAGGCCTTAAATCCGCGTTCCATCTCCAATTTTTTTGTTTAAATAACTTGATAATGGAACGCGGATTTAGCGATCGCCTGAATGAATTGTGTTGTAGGAATAGACCCGTTGGTCTGTGTGAGAACTGCACACAGGCACGCGTGGATAGAACGACATTTGTGGAGTTTCTGTGTCATAGTAGTTAGAATGCAACTCTTGCATAGGATTTGGTCGAGTGTCCTGGGTGTTGTGGTGCTAAGGGCACAGAACAAAAAACGGTCTACCGTAAAAACTCGGCTCGTAAAATTTCTCGACCCTGACACTTCGGCTCATCTGTATTCAGACATTCGTGAAATACCCAGACTGTTTATCAATATAACGATTTAAATTGTAATATGTTTTTGTGAATTGTAATATGTTTGTATAGACTTCCGTCAGACGCAATCAATTGGTGTATTGTTAACAGTAATTGTTATTTTAATATTGATTTAAGGATGAAAAGATTCCGGTTTTAATTAAGTTTTGTTTTATCTTTTGCGTTGCAATAAAATTTTCTCATGCAAAAGACATAAACGCGCGTGGTGCGCAGATTTCATATCATGTCAGAATAAATATTTAATTGCTTTGTTATTTCCACTACAAAAAAATATAACGAAAGGTAATAAATATTAAAATAAACATTTGATTGTTTGTTTTTCAGTATGTTTCATTTTTATAATCACTCAGATAAAAATATGATACTTTTGATGCACTGAACCTCAGTTCAACCGTGATCATGGTGCATGCAACTGTGCCGAAATATCGGAAGTCAACTCAAAAATTTAATCATGGTAAATATCCCGTTGTTTCATAAAAATAGTGTTGAAAACCATAATACTCGTAGTTTCAAAAGTTATATGATACCTTTCTTCTTAAAACAAGCTTAAATCTAAATATATAAAACTCTTACGTTACTGACTGACTGACTGACTGACAATCAACGCTCAGCCAAAACCGTAAGTCCTAGAAGCATGAAACTTGGAGGGTATGTTTCTTGTATAGCATAGGGGTGCACTAAGAAAGGAAATTGGAAAATGGTTTCCCTAAGCTGAGAAAAAGAGGAAAAACTTTTAAAAGATAAATCAACGGGGCGTAACGGCAAAGGGGCGAGCGAAGCCGCGGGCGTCCGCTAGTCTTGTATAGGCTTTGATGCAGAGTTCTCTATAATTGAGAAAAAAATGATACCATACAAAAACAAATTTAAAACTAAAAAAAGCAGCCAAGTGCGAGTCGGACTCGCCCATGAAGGGTTCCGTAGTGTGGGGGCTAGGACTACTGTGTAATCTGTGGCGATCGACGACTGTAGGTTTGCAAAGGTTTGCACTTTAGAGTAGCGTCGATCGCAAGTCCGAGCCTGGCCCACTCAGTCGTCGCCGCACCCGTGTAATGATCGGTTCATACAATAAACGTGAAAAACATTAATATCGGATTTTCTCTTGGCACGTGGCACACCTGCCACACCCAGATAGAGACCCCCAATCCGACTAGTGCTTCTCCCCAAAAGTATATCTCAACAGTCTCAACAGTGGTGACCCCTGTGAAAGTGAATAAACAGTATAACAAAGCGGTGTAAAAAAAGTGGCGGCGATTCCCTCTCGACACACGTTCGGTCTCGAGAGGTAGTATAAAAGGATAAGTTTCAAGGTCAGAAGTGACTAAAGGGTGTAAAAGTGCGCAGAAATGTTCGCGCAAACAGCAGTTCCCCTACCAGAAGTGAGCGGAGAAAATAAGAAAAGTGAAGAGAAAGACATGGCGAGTACGTCCGAGCTGGCGGCCATAACCGTGTCGGCGAGAATTCCAGACTTCTGGAACGACATGCCTCGTTTATGGTTCGCGCAAATGGAGAGCGTCGTGGCATCGCAAAAACAAGGAGACACCGTGAAATTCAACCTAGTATCGAAATTGGGACGAGATGCTCTACAACAGGTCAGTGATATTGTATTCGCTCCACCAGAGAATGATTAATATAAGACATTGAAAGACAGACTTTTACAAGTATATGAAGAGAGTGCCGAAAGGCAGTTCCAAAAATTAGTGGGAGAGATGGAACTAGGCTCCCAGAAACCATCGCAATTATTAAGACGAATGAGAGATTTGGGTAGAAAAGCGCAAATATCTGAAAATACACTGCACAACCTGTGGATAAGTAGATTACCATCATCAATAAGAGCAGTACTCACAGTAAGTCAAGATCAGGATTTGGAAAATTTAGCAAAAATCGCAGATAAGATTAATGAGAATTTGCGATCAGGAGAGATTGCGGAAGTGAGTACATCCAGCGACAAACTACCAATGGGCGAAATAGTAACACAGATACATAAAATGAACTTGGAAATAGCAGCACTACGAGAAGAAGTCAGAGGACAGCAAGAACATCGGCGAAGCGCGTTTAGAGGGCGTAACAGCAATGGTTACAGAGGCAGGTCGCAGCAGAGATCGCAAAGTAGACCGACTAGAACGCCGCAAGACCCGAATTGGCTCTGCCGATTCCATTTTAGATATAAGAATAGAGCATGGTCTTGTGAAAAGCCCTGTGCGTGGAAGGTGACTACAGCGCCGTCGGGGAGTCGTCCTGCTACGCCGGAAAACTAGATGTGGTACAGTCGGCGGCGGGAGGCTTCGTACCGAGTGAAAATCACCGTCTAAGTGTATCTGATAGGAAAAACGGCATAACCTTCTTAATTGACACCGGTGCAAACGTTTCTGTGTTATCCGTAAGTAAAGTGCATGCAACGCAGCGTCGCGAGTGTAAATACAGACTTTTCGCGGCAAATAACACCGAAATTAAAACATACGGAACTACAGTGCTAGAATTAAATTTAGGTTTGAGAAGAGCGTTTAAGTGGACATTCATTATTAGTGATGTGAAACAAGCCATTATTGGAGCAGACTTTTTAAAGACTCATAAGTTAGTTGTAGACTTACATAATAAGAAACTTGTAGATTCAGTTACATCATTACAAAGTAATGAGACCGTCAGTAGGTATGATGAAGCGTCTATCACGAGCATACAGGTAAATAATCCTTATCGCGATATATTGAAAAGATATCCGGAAGTTACTAAGCCTATAAATTTTAAAAAGAAGCCGTTGCACTCTATTTACCATCATATAGAGACAACAGGCCCACCCGTTTTTGCCAAGGCACGTCCGTTGCAACCTGATAGGTATAAAAAAGTTAAAGATGAGTTTAGCCTCATGCAGGAGTTAGGGATTTGCAGGCCTTCCAAGAGCCCGTGGGCGAGTCCGCTGCATGTGGTGCCCAAGAAGGACGGAGCCATAAGACCTTGTGGAGACTACAGACAGCTGAATGCAATCACCAAGCCGGATAGGTACCCGGTTCCGCGGCTACAAGATTTCACCTATGGATTAGCAGGTAAAAAAGTTTTTAGTAGGATAGATATAAATAGAGCTTATCATTTGATACCTGTGCACCCTGATGATGTTGAGAAGACAGCCATCATTTGCCCTTTTGGTCTTTTCGAATTTGAAAAGATGGGATTTGGCCTGAGGAACTCAGCACAGACGTTCCAAAGATTCATGAATAGTACAGTGTTGAAATGTATTGAGTACATGAAGGAAAAGGAAGAAGAATCGTATTTGTTTTGTTACATAGATGACGTCATTATTGCATCAGATTCAGAGAGTATAAGTAGAAAACACGTGACTGAGCTTGTTAAGCGATTTGATGAAGTTGGTGTGACCATAAATTTAAGTAAATGTTTATTCGGTCAAGCTGAAATTGATTTTCTCGGTTTCAGGGTAACGGCGGAAGGAATTCAGCCACTGGAGGACAAGGTGAGAGCTATCAACGAGTACCCCAAACCGGAAACCGTTGAGCAGCTAAGGCGTTTTCTCGGTATGTTAAATTTTTATAGATCGCATGTAGTAAATGCAGCTCATATTCAGGCAGAACTTAACAAGTTTTTACATAATTCTAAAAAGAGAGATAAAACGAAAATTGTATGGACATCGGAAGCAGAGACAGCATTTGAGCAATGTAAACTTAGCCTACAAAGCGCAGTTACGTTGTCACACCCTGTCTCTAACGCACCTTTATCACTCATGACAGACGCATCGAATACAGGTGTAGGTGCGGTATTACAGCAGAAAATAGGAGAGAATTGGAAACCATTAGGATATTTTTCTAAGAAACTGGCCCACTCAGTCGTCGCCGCACCCGTGTAATGATCGGTTCATACAATAAACGTGGAAAACATTAATATCGGATTTTCTCTTGGCACGTGGCACACCTGCCACACCCAGATAGAGACCCCCAATCCGACTAGTGCTTCTCCCCAAAAGTATATCTCAACAGTCTCAACACGTAGCATCAATTAACATAATATAAAGGTTTTTGTAGTTCATCGAAAGGTAAATTGCGGTTTACGATTAATGACGTATAAAAAAAAAAACTACTGACTAGATCTCGTTCAAACCAAATATCGTTGGAAGTTTGCATAGTAATGTACAACATATATTTTTTTTAGTTTTATCATTCTCTTATTTTAGAAGTTAGAGGGGGGGGGGGGGGACCAACTTTTTTCCACTTTGGAAGTGTCTCTCGCGCAAACTATTCAGTTTAGAAAAAAACGATATTAGAAACCTCAACATAATTTTTGAAGACCTATCCATAAATACCCCACACGTATGGGTTTGATGAAAAAAAAAATTTGAGTTTCAGTTTCAAGTATGGGGACCTCCAAAATTTATAGTTTTTTTTCTATTTTTGTGTAAAAACCTTAATGCGGTTCACAGAATACATCTACTCAGTACTCACCAAGTTTCATCAGTCTAGCTCTTATGGTTTCGGAGAAAAATGGCTGTGACACGGCCGGACAGACAGACAGACAGACAGACAGACATGACGAATCTATAAGGGTTCCGTTTTTGCCATTTGGCTACGGAACCCTAAAAAGCAGCCAAGTGCGAGTCGGACTCGCCCATGAAGGGTTCCGTAGCATCAAATAACATAATATAAAGGTTTTTGTAGTTCGTCGAAAGGTAAATTGCAGTTTACGATTTATGACGTATAAAAAAAAAACTACTGACTAGATCTCGTTCAAACCAAATATCGTTAGAAGTTTGCATAGTAATGTACAACATATATTTTTTTTAGTTTTATTATGCTCTTATTTTAGAAGTTAGAGGGGGGGGACCAACTTTTTTCCACTTTGGAAGTGTCTCTCGCGCAAACTATTCAGTTTAGAAAAAAACGATGTTAAAAACCTCAACATCATTTTTGAAGACCTATCTATAGATACCCCACACGTATGGGTTCGATAAAAAAAAAATTTTTGAGCTTCTGTTTCAAGTATGGGGACCCCCAAAATTTATAGTTTTTTTTCTATTTTTGTGTAAAAACCTTAATGCGGTTCATAGAATACATCTACTCACCAAGTTTCATCAGTCTAGCTATTATGGTTTCGGAGAAAAATGGCTGTGACACGGCAAGACAGACAGACATGACGAATCTATAAGGGTTCCGTTTTTGCCATTTGGCTACGGAACCCTAAAAAGGAAAAGACTAAATCTGATTGTTTTACCTAGACGCGGTAGAATGGTAGGGTAAGACCGTAGATTTTAAAATTATTAAGTATGTAGATTGAATAAAATATATTATTATGGACACACTACTGAGTAGCTAGCAACGCAGTGGTGTTAAAAAAAATTGATAATCTAACAGAGAAAAAAATCAGAAATAGTTTTACCCCATCTTTTAATACTGAACCAAACACCACACTGATAAAAAAACAATTTATAAGTGACAGGTGGTTATGCAACAACGAGGATTCAAAAAAATCGGCGCAGTTTGTTTCTAGAGTTTTTAACCCGCAGATGCAACATTGTCGTTTATTGTAGAGGTACCTGTATCCAAATAAGACACGTGTTCCGATTTCATAACTCAATGATAAATGAATATTCGTCTTGTAGGTTCTTGAACGAAAATACGCAAACATAAACCAAAAGGAGTGAATAATGTGATTTATGGAATAAATCGGCCTACAATGTAAACTTCGCTTTACAATGCTCCGTTTTAATTGGAAATTTTATTTCAGGTGGACAGAACAAGCAGTGGATGTTGAAGGGTATTCATGAAGCAAGTGACCCTTTTTATTTACTGAACCGGAAGATCGTACGTTACTTATTCAAGATTTTTGTATAAATTAAAAGTTAATTTTGAACTCTGTTCGCAAAAAATGGACGGATAATTTAATTAATTATGTACAATCTACATAATTAATTAAATTATTCAAAATATCTACATTGTTGATTGTTGAATTATGTAGGTTACTAGGTACGATAGAATCTCACGCGGTGGTTTTTTACTTCTTCAGGTTACTATTACTTATTTTAAAATGTGTGTACAACAATTTAAGTGTGTGTACAACAAATTAACCTAGCAAAATATTTAGGCAACTTTGATAATTCGGAATTTTCTAATTTTAAGCTGCGAGTGAATTTATCTTCAAAGTACAGCAAATACAGCGTATTTGGAACGCTGTAAAAAAAATTATATACATAAATAAATCTTATTATAAAATACAAATAACTTATTTTGAATAGTATAACAAAATAAAATAATTTAAAAATAAATAGAAGAGAATGCACACTTTTAAGATCGCGGGAAGTCGGTGGATGAAAGGAGCTCAGATGCGTTCTTCTTGGAAATGTTCTATGAATTTCCAGGAACAACGATTATACGACGGGTGCCTATGGTCGGCTGTTGATTTCTTCAGGCAAATTATAGAATAAAGCTTAATTGCAGCACACCAAAGTAAAAGGTTAAAAAAACAAGAAATATGCTTTCTTGTTTATATTTAAACAAATGACAAATGATGTTGATAAAATAAAATAAATCAAGATGAAAAATAACGGAATGCCAGATTCTGATGTTGAATCGAATAAAACTGGCATACTCGAATGCGCAGCATCAGTTCGACAATCCACTGAAAATTACTGACAGAATGGAACAATGACCAATGCAAATTACGTACTTGCCTACGTATTATTTACATAAAGATTGCATACAAATTTACTTGGGACAGTCACCGAGAAAGATGCATAACAACTTTGTAGAATGCCAACCTAATGTAAGTTTTATGGAATGATTACAAAATAAATAATAATTAACAAAAACAAATTTTACTTTTAACCGACTTCAAATAAAAAAGAAGGAGGTTCTGAATTCAATTGTACTTTTTTCCTTTTTGTTATCGCATAACTTTATTATTTATGTACAATTGAGGTACGCTTCTTTATGAATCGATTTGTTTTTTTTTAAGTTTATAGGTTATAGGTATATCCCGATTGGTCTCATAGAAGTTCCATCAAAAACGGTTCAGCAGTTTTGCCTTGAATTCGGTTTAACAAGTTTTAATCGAACTTGTTTATCATCAACTGTACATTTGTACATTTCAAAGTAACGTGAACAAGGACGCTTGCTTTTAAGGCAACCCATGTCATGAAAACGTCGGGAAAAGAAACCCGGAAAACCAGATCACCCAGATAGTGTTCCAATGCTGGTATTATATTGGGATGACAGACTCTTGAAATGTAAATGAATCGTTTCCTAGAAATGTATTGGGGAGGTCGATGCCTACCAGTGGACTTTTGATGGCGATGAAAAAAAAACAGGCGTTTGCATGTATTCTAGATAGTAGGGGAGATTGGACGGAAGGTTCTATAGGTGGCAAAAGCTTTGAAATCTAAGTCTATCTTTTTCTAATTCATATACTTTTTGGGTGTTATTAATAATCCTGGCGCAACGCTGGAGTAGCTAAATCGTGTTTTGTCACAATCGAGTTGACAATTGCATGTCAATGCAAGAGACAAAACAGGGATCAACTAGTCCAACGCTACGCCAGGATTATTAATAACACCCTTTATGTCTATCCTTTTCCATTACACAAGGATTTAAAAAAAACAAAATCCTGAACGTTTTATAATGTTTTTAAGCATTCTTAAATTATCTGGAATAATTTAATTCAAATACTTTACCTGGGTAACGCCGTACTTTGCTAGTTTCATACTAAAGACCTTTCTTTGCATTCACATAAAACAGCAGCAAATTACTGTACTGAGATTCGCAATAATTCAAATTATTATTCGAATTTCGTGTTCCCGGCTGGGCAGTGAAAGTAGTCTGCTACTGGGCTTTTGCAAGTATACGAGTCACAGTTTTAAGGCATGAGCGGATGTGAAAACTATAAAACATAACATGACTCACGATCGGGATTGGCTTGGTATTTTCATCTGAGCTATCCTTATATTTTCGCATATTCTTGATGAAGGTATGATTTAGTAGTGGTTAAAATATCATGGGTGTTTTTATGGCTCATAGATTTTTTTCCAGACAACCGTAGGATGGACAGAAACATTAATAATTTACAGAGCTATCCTTTATCTTTTTAGATTTGTCTGGTGTGTTCTACGCTTAAGTATTTTTGCAGTGCAGTGCAGAAGGCAGCACTACCAATCAATCAGAGAGACAGTAAGTAAAATAACGTAACGATTTGCATCAAAAACAAAAGAGGGACGACACAGGAATGGAAGAATTAATAAATTTGCGATTCCTGTTTCGTCCCAAATGGGCCATTAGCTTGTGGGACGAATCAGGAATAACTCAAATAAGCAGTCAGCTTATAACTTTACCTCACCCCTAAGCGCGTGCTAAGCTCAGTCACCGATAGTTATCGTCTATTTATTGGCGCATTAACTAGTAAAAAGCCTATAATTTCCTCGAACTGCGGTGAAAAATGTCCTCAGGGCTGCACGCACCCTATAACGATGACGTATCTATCAGATAATCTCCTATAGTGATAAGACGCTCGAGGTGATATTTGAGTGCTCAACTTTTATGAATTGACATTTTAGGTGGGAAAGGAGAAATTGTAGCCAATAAGTGCCAATAAATTGATAAGGAAATGAATGGATAATGTATTGATAGGAATATGTACCTACCTATAATTGTTTTTTTACTGTAAACAATACCTATTTGTATGTATGTAAGTACATGATTCGCGGTTCACTTTAGTGCCTGGGACAGAATTTTTAGGTGGAGTATTAGGATTGCCCAGCACATATCGTCCTGACAGCTTAGTCAGCCAAATCTACAGGAAAGACATGGTCAGTTTTGCGGAGTTGATTAAGCCTCGGGTTTCCTCAGAATTTTTTCCGTCCTTCAGGAAAACATTCTGAGGAAACCCGAGGCGTATACAGACCCAGAGACAGAGCCAGAGAGAGCTTGTGGTAGGCCTACTGGGCGGAATATTTTCAACTATGATGAAAATTTTGCTTAAAAATACAGCTTCTCCACAAGATAAACGCGCATGCGTCATGAGGTATCGTCTAAGGTTTTTTTTATCTGTACCATCAAAGCCAATTACACCGCTACGTAATTTGCCTCTCGGTTCGTGTAAAGAAATATCGGCACGCGAGCTTGCCAATAAATCTGACGGACACAGCACTGTGGATGCTAGCTCAGCTAATGTGCACCGGCTGGTCACAGTGTGGTCCAAAGCACGAAACGGTAGGACTTTAAGCACCATAAGACATTAGGTGTGTCATCAAAGCTAAATAACTGCTACGTTTTTTGTCATTAAAACTAAGTTAGTTTGTACCCATATATCGTATAGCCGGTATCTCTTGATACTTGTGGCAACCTTTTGTGATGGAGTTATAGAAGGGTCACCTAAAATTTAAGACCCTAAGACCCCCGGCAGCTACCATAATTTTTATTTAGTTAGCAGGCCATTCCAAATCAATGTTCATATTGGAGCAAAAATCATTCCAACGCAACGCAACGCAATTTACCTATATTGCTTCAATTAATCAGTAAGGGAGAGCTTTGCAGTTCATATACCTATGGCAGCAAAAAGCTGAGTCGGGGCCTATTTGGCATACTTCAATATTGTTTTAAGTTGTGAACGTCTACACCTATGTACCTGTTATGTCAAATAAATGTATTTTCTTTCTTTTTTCTTTTTATTGATTTTACGAATGCATTACTTTATCTGCTGCACCATGCTCTGTGTACAAGTTCTTAGTTAATAAAGTTAAAGCTGTCCATGAATCACGGGCCGATGAAAGGGCGTGGGTGCCCACATGATACTTCCTACCACCCACGGTGTGAGCAAGAATTACTGCCAGCCATCTAGGAAACCATGCTTTGGCAGATTTAGGAATCAGCAACCCTAAAAGGTTGTTGCGTTGACAAGGGGAAATACGCTGATCTAAGGACGAGGTGGTATTATGAAAGCTGGACCATATAGGTTTTAGGTTTTAGTGAAAATAATGGAGTAAGTAAATATGAAATCCGATGAAAGTAACTAGATTTTTAGACTGTTACTGGGAAAACTACTGATAAAAAAAATATAAAAGTATCC
This sequence comes from Thera britannica, assembly GCA_939531255.2. NCBI lineage: Eukaryota > Metazoa > Arthropoda > Insecta > Lepidoptera > Geometridae > Thera > Thera britannica. The sequence continues at coordinate 2,909,742 of OW618041.2, read as the reverse complement.
AATAATATAACAGATTTTTTTAAGTATCTTAGTTTTCAAGTATCAGATGTTTCTCTTAAATAGTAGCATTTTTTTTAAATCAAGTGCCTCAACAACTAACTTGTTCAAGGTTCTAATGACCGATTACGTTGTATATTAAATTAGGTACCCCACCCCACAGAGCTAGAAAAAAGAAAAGAAGCCTTACATACAGGACTGGAAAGAGCCGAAGACTGGGCTCAGTATAGCGCGATATGAGAGAGACCTATGTCGAGCAGTGGACTACAATATAGGTTGATGATGATGATGACAAACCGAAAAGATAAAAAAGAAGTAAATACAGAGATGAAGGCTGATAGAAGTGAATGGAAGAGGACAGGTTGTGCCAACCTCACTTAAAGTGGGATAAGGGCAGGAAGGAGAGATGATAAAACCTATTGACGTTCGCGAAGTCAAACATTTCAAAGACTGACCGGTGCTAAGGGTACTGTATAGTTGCATCAAGAACTTTGTACCTGCAATGTTCAACGTACCGGCTATGAGATAAATCTTTGCTTAGCGAATGCACAGGTTCGTTTTATCGCGGTCAGCTTTTTCTTATCTACCGTACGCCATTTCAACTCGCTAAGGATCTGCTTTTAGAAACGAGTATAGCGAAAGCTTATATTTTTTTGTTTTTAATAGTTTGCGGTCAGTAGGCCTACCATGAGCTCTGTCTGGCTCTGTCTCTTGTTCTGGTTTTGAGTCTGTGTGAGTGTTGACTAAATAAATCATAAGTCAAAACGTCTGTTAAAGGGGGATGAAGGCTGATAAAGGGGAACTGGCACGTAGTCTCACCTATCTCTATGACGTTTCAAAGTGATTCGTGTAATCCTACTGAATAAATACACTTTTGATTTTAAATGGAGGAGGAAGACATGTTGTGCTGATCTCACATAAAGTAGGATAAGGGCAAGAAGAAGAAGAGAGTCAAGTTAGGTGCATCAAATCGCTACCGCGTATCAACTCAGTTCCAGCCGTACCTTACACTGCGCTTGAAGGAACTGACCCTATCTCAAAGTTCCCTTTCCCAGTGCCCTTGATGGTAATCTTCACTAAGTGAATGTGCAGTGAAACCTACGAAAGTCTGTTGGAAACGCTCATAATATTATGCGCCGTGAAATGAAATATTACAGTTGTTTCATTAGCTATTGTAATTGGAAATTACATGGTTTTATGATTGCTTTTCTCTGAGAACCTTTGTTTTTGATTATGAGGAAAGCTTTTACTTTATTAATTAGTATCTAGAAAGTAAATATATTTCCATTCATAATTATCGTAATGAGCGACGCAGCAGAACTTTCTGCCTTGATCTTATGGCTCTTATCCTCTAAACATGTTACCTATCTTGTTGCATTTCACGGTCAGCCTCTGTATTTGTATTCAATCCTTTATCATTAATGTCATCTTTCACATCGATTATCCATCTATTTGCCGCACAGTGTCGTCATATAAAAAAAAAACATCAATATCACAAGATTTTTACCAATCGTTTGCAGAATCATTCTTTATCAATTTCAATGGATCTTTATTTTAAGAACTTCCTGCATAAGCAGCACTTTTAGTAAACGATCTTAGTCATTTGTGCTAAGCTAAAGCACAATAATCATAGATAATTAAAGCTAAAGCGACAGGCAATAAGATATGTCGGCAGTCGTACTTAGTAATTGTGGAAGCGCCGTTGTAGCCTTTGATATACAGTTAAATAACTTCATAGCTCCATCTACTTTATGGAGGTACATCATCATAACTCCTATACAAGCTTCCTCTTTCCTAAAACAATGCAAAGTTCAGCTACTAGGAACTACCTGATGAAACCGTCCATTTGCAATCATTACCATGAGGAAGCTAGACAAGGCGTGTTCTGATAGCGCACCGGGTGGCCTGATATTTAAAAGGTTTTGCAACTCCGCTAGGAATGAATATGCCTAGTTTGTAAAGATAAGGGTAGTAAGATCGAAAAGCCAACGCTTTTACCGTCATATCAGACTACGATACCAACCAGATCAGTGGTGGTCATATAATTAGAAACACAGAGTCACTTGGTAGTGTTAATAACTTTTTATGATATTATTGCAATTAATTGGAAGGTAAAAGATTCATTTACCACATTAAAATGTACACTCGTAACACTAGTGTCTATACGATCATTATCTTTCTTTTAATTAATAGAAAAATAGAAAAATATATAACTTGGAAAATATACTATTAATATCTTCGGTACTGGCAGTCGGACAGCAAATTAGAAACAAAATGTAACTTGAGTTCTAAAATTTTATTTTAAAACTACAATACTTCTTGCATAATGTCATCATAATAGGCAGTTTCCGGCCTTTTCTTATTCATTTCGTTTGGTCACATTCCGAAAGGTTTTATTATTGAAAATGGGTAAAAACAAGCGCTGTGATGCAGCAATAAGAAAAGTTATAGTGAATTTTTATTTCAAGCGAATATGGGCTTACAGAAAAATAGCCGCTCACTTAGAGTGTTCCGTAAGGATGGTATTTAACGCCATAGCACATTACAAACAGCATGGAACACCGGATAATGTGCCAAGAAAAGTTCGGCCAAGGAAGACCACAATTCAAGAAAACAGGCTTATGATTCGTTTCGCTAAGACGGACCCCTTCAAAGGTTCTAATGTTATTCGAAAAGAAGTATTTTCACTGGACGATACTCGAAACGTATCCGCAAGACTAGTCCGTAGGCGGTTGGTTGAAGGGAAATTGTTTGGGAGACTTGCTAGGAAAGTGCCACATCTTACCACCATAGCCTTCGCGAGAAAATATGGCAGTTGGACAGTTCATCAATGGAAAAAAGTTTTATTTTCAGATTAAACTAAAATAAATTTGGTAAATTCCGACGGAAAGCGATACGTACGACGACCATTTAACGAGGCTTTGAATAATAAGTACTCGAAAAAGACAGTTAAGCACGACGGTGGAAATGTTAAGGTGTGGGGATGTTTTTCTGCATACGGGGTTGGTCCCGCGAGAAAGATTGAAGGACTAATGGATCAGTATCAGTACAGAGGTATCTTAGAGGAAACAATGATTCCATATTCTGATGAAAATTTGCCAGTGAGTTGGATATTTGAACACGATAATGACCCAAAGCACACAGCGAATAGCGTTAAAGTGTTTCTCTGAGAACAATCGGTGACAATGTTGGAGTGGCCTGCCAATAGTCCGGACTTAAATCCGATAGAGAATTTGTGGCACATTGTGAAGAAAGCACTATCGGATAAACATATCACTAACGTCGACCAACTTTACGACGCATTTGTTGAAGTTTGGAGAGCTAGTCCATTGGAAACGAGTGAAAATTGATAGTATCAATACCACGTCGATGTAAAGCTGTAATCGACAACAGAGGCTACCCAACCAAGTACTAATCGGTTATGAATAAGTATTCGAAGGTATCCATTTCACGATTAAACCAAATTATTGGAGTTTTGTTTAAGTTTTTAGTGTTTATTTCTTGTGTTTCTAATTAGTTGTCCGACTACCAGTAATAAATATATTCATGTTTTTTTCGAAGTTGCATTTTTTTATATTTTTTAATAAAATATCAGAATGTTAATGATCGGTTTTTGAAACTAGTGTTACGAGTGTACATTTTCATGTAATTGCAATAATAACATAAAAAGTCATTAACACTAACAAGTGACTCGGTGTTTCTAATTATATGACCACCACTGTATATACAATATTCTTTCTCTGCCATTAATAATGGAATTACTTCGAAGAGCACATGAGTTGAGACCTATGGAATAGCACTTCAATACTATGAAGCTTAATAGTCATTTTCTTGTTCTTATCACACTTCATGTGGGGTCGGCACAACAGGTTTTGTTCTCCACTCTCCTCTATTAGCCGTCATTTCAGCAGTCACTCCTTTCTTACCCATATCATCCTTCACACAATCCATACATCTTTTCTTTCAGTTTTCAACAGTCTGAAAAATAAAATACTTTCAAATACCAGTAATATTTTAAAATCCAGCCAAGGAATAAAACTCTTGTAAAGACTAGGCTTTCACGGTCTAGACAGTCGCCAATAAATTGGACCGAAGAGCCGTTACATGAAAAAGTTAAAAGCCAAAAATCGAAAGCCAAACAGGTCAATAAGATACGATCCTCTTTATACAACGATGCGCTGTCAATGGAGAAAGGAACCTAAATACAAGTACAGAGATCACACAGTCGATCATTGAACTGGAAATCGGGGCAGAAGAAAAAGGAATGGTGAACATAAATCAATAAAAAGTACTTAAAATTTAAAAGCTTCCTATAGCATAGTTCTGTAAAATGATGAGAAAAGCTAGCTTTACGGGCAAAACGTCGTTTCATTTTGTCGAAGAAACGAGTGGAGATAAACTGGAGACTTATTACGTAGCTTATTTTAGACGTAAATCGATTCGTGATCGATCGCAAAATCAATACAAGCGATCATGCACAAAGTGGACGTTTAACCTGCGACCAGACGAACTCGGGGCACACTCCGCGTCAAATCATCCATCACTGTTTCTACCGGCTGCAAATTAGCCCACTAAAGACGCCACTGATGGCAACCAACCAGACACAGATGACCTGGTTTCTTCAACAGTATCTTAGAAACAAAAGGTCAATGTGTCTGGTTACGTGTGCGCTGAACTACCAGAATGCGACGCATACAAATCGCTCCAGCAATAAGCACGTCACGGTTTCCAATTTACTTTCTTCCTCCGGTGACCTCTTCGACCATCATGGGTATCGTGAAATCGATATCATGGGAACAAATTTGCATAGAGACGTTATGCAGGTACAGTATTGCACATACTGATTGTGATATCGGTTGAAATCGAAATCGATTCGCGAAGCGAGTTGAGCGGACCTATAAAAATTCTTCGTCCATGTACTCCGGATTCTAGTTTCCTTATTTGAGATTATCTATTGCATTTCATTCATTCTACTTGGAACTATTTCAGCAAAGCTTAGCAATTTAGAAAGTTTTACTTAGGTATAAAACAACAGGTGCAAAATAATGTAGGTAATAATTAAGTACACAACCCACCTTTTCCGGTGAACTTGTTTGAATTGTTTTCATACGACTTCTCTCAACCAATTATTTAGTTATATTTAAATAATTTTTGGATTAGAAATATTGTTACGAATACAAATTACATGTTTAATTTATTTAGCAAAAGAACATTACAAGGTTCACACAAATTACTGGGGGCCTTAATCACTTACTTCTATTTAAGCCTAATTACTTACTTCAAAAGATAAACTTTGCTTTATTTTACGTTGTTTTAATGTAGTTGTAGAACAATTTTTAGCTAAGAAAATATCCGAAGACACGTCTCGTAAAATCCAGCATGACATTGATTTTCAAGAGTTGAATAAATACAAACTTGTGGCCAAACATTGTTTTCACGAATTTAATTCCTACAGTAGCCGAATGTTTTCTAAAAGACCAGTAGGTAAACTACCATGTACACACATAGCCGATAGGCCAGTTTCCGATGCAGGAACGCGAAAAATGCTGCTCCAATTGCCAACTTTTCCAAGGCTCTATCACAAGGTAAAAGTTGTACAATTTGAGATTATAACGAAGGAAACTCCACTGACACAGTGGAAGACAGACAGTCGATACTCTGATAAAAAACTGGTATTCCAGCTGGAAACGTCAATTATTTAAACAATTACACGAGATTTGATCGAATAAAAGCAGGTTATGGTTGGTACCAACGTACCTAGTCTACCTACCTACTTCAAAAGTAGTTATGCAAATGATAATCATTATATTTATTTACACAAAAAACTTACATTGCATTCACAACATGTACAAAATACACAAGAAACAGTTAAGCTATCTACAGACCGTTACAAACAATCTAGAGATAGCTCAAGTGATCCAAATCAGTGCCTGCCGGAAGCGTTCCCTAGACACTGGTGGCTTTGCCACGCTGAATAGCAATGATAATGCGCTGCACCAGCCCTTGGGTCAGGTGTCGCTTCGATCAGTCGCCTAGAAAACATTTTGAAGACTCGTTTCCCCCACGGACCCAAAGTCTCAAACCCAAGAGGTACAAATAAGCACGAGACCTGCATATTTGCGCTTCTTGAGATCCTCGGCTAGATCTGCCGCCATAACGGTTGTCCTTGGCTTGGATGAGAAGGCTTAAGAGTGGCACGAGCGTCCCACTCAAATGCATAATAAAACACCCAGACACAGAACAAACCACAAAATCTTTGTTCTCAGTAAAGATCAAACCTAGAACCACAACAAAGAAAGCGGAGCTCTACAAACTGAGCTGCCAGCCAGTCAAAGCTGAAAATGGGCTCAAGCAAACATATTTCAAATGCAACAATAGCACTGCCTTGCCACTGCCTCCACAAGGGCATTACTAGAGCACTTTACACTGTTGTAAGCGCATTGTGTGTGCTTGTTAGGGTCTGATGACACACGGAGATAGCTTATCTAAACACGGGGAGGCTAAAAGAGGCTTAATGTGGAACAAAAATGCTGTTTTGTGCCGCTAACGATTGAATAGCATCGCTTCTTTGCTTGTGGCAGCATACTATTAAGATTAAGATAGGATTATAGGGTAGGATTGCTTAGGATTGGTCTGTAGGCCTCAGTCGCGGTATGAAAATGTTCGTCACCTTTGAGTCGGTTTTCGCTTGCACCAGTGCAGTGCCTTGATCATGAACACATTTTGACATAATTTGTGACGTTAACTTATCGGTGTATTCTGTCTATTCCGTTTCAAAAGGTAGTATGTGATCGTGATACGTTGAACAAATCAAGTTGAAAATCGACGAATATTTTCATACCCCCACTATACTACAAGCTGTCTGGCTCTGTCTCTGGTTTTGAGTCTATATGTGAGTGTTGACTAAATAAATCCTACGTCGAAACGTCACACGTCACAGTCCACACACTGGTAAGCACTAACACAGACTCAAAACTAGAGCCAGAGACAGAGCCAGACAGAGCTTGTAGTACGCTCACTGGTTTAGAAACAGTTCAGGCTCTTTTTTATCAGAAAAAGTGACGGAACGCGGAGATGACCCTCCTGATGTTAAGTGGTTACTACTCTCTAATAACATTACCGTTCTTCATACGTTCACCGAGGACATTGAGACATTGCAGTCATCATCACTCTGAGCAGTTTAAGTGTTGCACCTTACACTACTAATATCGCTGTCATATTTGACAGCGTTTCAACCGCAAAACGCTTCTTCTTGTGAAGTGAGATGTGCGGAAGGCTAATGTGTCTGTGACTACATCGACCGACACCCATTTCCTGATTTCTTGCATTATAAACAGCTTTTTTTTTACGAAATAAAGAGTTAAACACGCATCCTCACAGCTATAGTTATTGAGTTCGAATGTTTCGTTTATGTAACACAAATTACGCGAACTTCCATTTTATAGTGTTAATGTTCACTATTACGTTTGGGTACAGTCTTGCACAAAATGCACATAAGTATTTGGTTTTAAGTAACTATCTCACAACAATCGTATTTCAAAAAAGAATATCAGAAAAATTAAAACCTTTTTCTGATAGGCAATATTATTTTGGTAGGCAATCTTGTTTTCTTGAGCAATAATTTGGATAACCCAGGCACTATAGCGTTCCGCAAGCAAGGCGTGTGTATCAGTTGGCCCTGACGCAATATAAATCATCTACAATAGATTTAAAGGCCTGTTTGCTTTACTATTTTATTTGTATAAAATGATCCTTTATGCCGTCTTTGTGTAGTTTTTTTAAATATATTATAGGTAAGCATTTAACTGACATCACACCTAATAGAAAGTAAGGATGCAGCCTAAGATGGAGCATGCTTAGCCATAATCCACCTGTTCACTCTAGTCTTAAAAATTCGTAAATTGAAACATTACAGAAATACTGACGCCGGTAGAGAGTTCCACTCTTTGGCAGTTCGTACTATAAAAGTGAAATCAAAACGCTGTGCAGTGTGTTTTTTTAAAGACTGTAAAACGAACTAAGTAATTATCGTCACCATGGGGGGGAACCACCGGCTAACTTAGCCTTTGAATAACTAAACGTGTGAAAGAACTATTCACTCGCCTGTACCACTTGTTGCACGATACCAATTCCGATTCCAATCAGTAATTACAGAACATTAAGCTGAATACACATTCACACGCTTGATTCCACACTATGTTGCCTCAGAGTAACAAGCAGGCGTGAATAACATTACAGAGGGCTCATTCTGACTTTTAATATTATTTTGTCGATAGCTTTACGCAAAAAGACTTGTCGTTCGCGTAGCCGATAGCCCGACTATGTATTTAGAAACGATGAACGCCCCTGGTGGGATTGCGAGAACTAAAGATTAATATACTCTGTCTCAGGTATCTCAACGCAATTCACGATAAGTCCGAGATAAGTGCTCCAGTCCTGAAAATGTGGTTGGAGGATGACGTCAGAAAGAAGGCAAAGAGACCGGCCACGAGAAATAGCTAAAACTCGTCCCAACAATGAATGGGATACAATTCAGAGACTACAAGAAAACACCCAAATTGGCCCACCTGTCTCCACCCGACCACTGCATCCACTGCACTTTTCTTGAGATAGATGAGAAAGCAATTGACATAGAGATGACAGCTGACAGAGAGGTATGAAAAAAGGGAATACCTCTTTGTCAGCCGTCATGTGCACAAAATTGTTGCGCTGTGCTGACTCAAAATCAAATAAAAACCAAAGTGATTCAGTAGGACTGCAAGGATCACTTTGAAACGTCTTAAAGCTAAGTGAATCTAGGTGCCAGTTCCACGCGACCAAGCCTAGAAGAACAGGCAACAAACTAAGGCTTGGTTCCTACCGTTTTTTTATATGATCCTATATGAATCCACATAAAGAGCGATAAGAGTTTGAATATGTCAGCCTATAACCCACTCCAAATGAATTGTGTTGAACATTTTCAAACACAAGCACCTAGGTATAGTAGAAAATTAATTACAGTCCCGCATATCCACCCATTGAAGTGTGACAAGGCTACAGAATTGAATGGATAGGCGTGACAAACAAACTTCACGGTGTAAGCATGATGGACGTGCGCTTTCATGAAAATAATTATTGTTTTATGTACACACTAAGACGCTGTGCAAACTTTGCCAAGTTATATAGCAAGTAGGCACGCTATACTGTACACAAGGATACGCATCAGACTATACACTGCTAGCTCTTATGTCCTTGCAGTAAGCGTCTTTTTTTCTTTGTTTTTAGGTAACTTGAGCTGTATCCTACTGTATGTTGCCAGTAGTTAGATAAAGCTAGGAAGACAAGCGAATGTAAGAAAAGGTCTGCGCACATCTAGGCGATAGCGATCAGTGAAAAGCTGTCAAATATAGCAGTCATATTTGACAGCGTTTCACTGCTTAAGACTTTTCAGTCCTTCTAAACAAAAAATCCTTGTTCTGTGTTTTGCGTGTTACGTATTAATTAATTCAGGGCCATTTTTCCATATATCCATCTCTTTTTTAAGCTCATCAAAAACAAGGACCGATATTTTTTATTTGACGAATATCGTTACTTCTTAGATGGAAAAATCTCCCCACAGTAAATAAGTAAATTTTCAAGAGTTTTATGTGATTCTGATGCGCATAAAATACGACGTTCTTATTGAATTTGCGAACGACAGTTTCCCGGAAAACCTGTCTGTAAAGGTTTCCTAGAAGTTCTAGCGAGATCTTTATTGAATACTTCAATAAATGAGGAACCTTTGAAGGTGTTTTCAATTCTGATATATTAATATTAGGATCTAATAAATCGATACGACAGTCCGTTAATCTGTCCAATAGATTGTATCCGATAGATAATCACATCATAGCCCCGAAGGGGACAGTAAAATATACGAAATAATGTATATCTGCAGGTGCCGTTAGCAACTGTTACTGACGTTATCGCGTCTCTAGGGAGACATTTGTCATAATGAAGCTTATGGGGACAGAGTATTTATAAAATTTCCAGCACAACAAAATTTTGATTTTTAGGGTTCCGTAGCCAAAAGGCAAAAACGGAACCCTTATAGATTCGTCATGTCTGTCTGTCTGTCTGTCTGTCTGTCCGTCCGTATGTCACAGCCATTTTTCTCCGAAACCGTAAGAGCCAGACTGATGAAACTTGGTGAGTAGATGTATTCTGTGAACCGCATTTAGATTTTTACACAAAAATAGAAAAAAAAAAAAAGACGGGTTGCACTCCGGGAGTGCCGGCAGAAGTGAAAACTTGCCGCTCGTATTAAAACTTATTAAATTTTCATCTAGTATATTTATAAAGTACTCACTCATTTTCTTTCGCTATTTTTTCATAACTTTTATCATTAATAGATGCACGAACCGCACGCGCCGCCCCGCCCCCATCGTAGCAACAGTGCCGGCCGGCGAGCGAAGCGGCAACGTCGCACACCGGGTACGGCGCGGTCAGTCGAGCGGAACGGCAACGTCCTCTCCATCCGTCTTACGCTTTTTCGATCAGGTCACGTGATCCTGACGCGCTGACGCGCTGACGCGAGTTTAAGATTTTATACCCATTACAGAAAGTGCTCAACGCCGCTAAAGAAGTTTTCACTTCAAAAACTATAAATTTTGGGGGTGCTTGAAACTGAAATTCAAATTTTTTTTTTTTCATCGAACCCATACGCGTGGGGTATCTATGAATAGGTCTTTAAAAATTATGTTGAGGTTTCTAATATAGTTTTTTTCTAAACTTAATAGTTTGCGTGAGAGACACTTCCAAAGTGGAAAAAAGTTGGTCCCCCCCCCCTCTAACTTCTATTTATTTTACGCACACCATGTAAACTTTTTGGTAGACAAACTTGCTTGGATCAAAATGCATTTTTTCTGGACTGTATGATGCAACTTTGTTGAATGCGATTTAAAATATGAAAAGGGCTCATAGTGAAACTATTATACGGGTATTTATCGCGTATTTTATATGATTCCTAGGTGGTATCCAATGAACTTTCCACAGTACGTAGATTATTATCTGTATTTTGTATCGTTGCGTGCATGGACATTATAAACAAAGAAGATCAAGTGAGGGTAGTTATTGATGGTACCTTCACTTCTCAATGACGGTAGCACTGCTCCGTCAATGTCAATGCTCTAGTCTGCTCGCGACCACATTTATTGCAACATAGCCGAAACGTCGGGAAAATAAATGAAATAAGGTAAATTATACGCTATAAATACCCCTGTTATGATCGCGAATGTTTAAAAGGTAGGTACCATAAATGGGTTCATTATTTTATGTCTTTCAAATTGTTGAAAAGTGCAAGTACTACAACGGTTGTTGGTTGAATTTATGATATCAACGACGTATGGGCGTGGATTGAATTATTCTTTCCGTTATAACTGTTCAATTTTATTTACAGACACGCCTGTTTATTGATGTTGAAACTAGTGCTAGAACGCGAAATATCGACGTCGATAGATAATGAAGAAATCTATTAGAGGAACGCCCTCGGGGAATGAGTAAATCACGTGGATCTGGGGTAATGAATGAGATGCGGCTGTGAAAATATGCATAACGGGTTACTTACTACCACACTTTTATATAATATCATCCTCATAAGTGGTTGGTTCTCTTGTTACCTCTACTAGAGGCACTGTGCTATCAAGAGAACCTTCACACACCCTCACACGTCTTGGTGTGTTGAGTGTGTTGTGTAAGGGTGAGTGTCTACTCACCCTTACACAACACACTCTGGTTATTGTGTGTTATCTGGACCGAAAGTTTGTGGTATAAAATTGTGTAACCCAAGACTCACCTGAAGATTGGTGTATGATGCACGTTTCTTAGATACCCAGCGTAGATAATGCTACCAGTATTACAAGTTGCATCCTGCTGCAAAATTTATGGGTTTGAATTAAACTTTCCTTTCTTCGATTAGCTCAAAGCGTAGGCATTAATTAAGACGCTGTTTGTACACGAAGCCGATTCTTGAACCGACTCTATTAACAAAGGCAATTAATTTCATCCCAATTAATTGTTTTCTCAACACTTCCTTGGGAAGATAGAAAGTTTTGGTGTTATATACGAGCTTCCCTGCGCTTTTACTATAGGCATGCGCACATCTAGGCGATGGCGATGTTGATCTGTGAGACGCTGTCAAATATCGTTGTCATATTTGACAGCATTTCACTGAATGCCATCGCAGAACGCTTTGATGTGCACATGGCTTTAGACTATTTATGGTTAAAGCTTTCATTTTTAAACTTCTGCAGAAGTTATGTACAAACTGGTTTTGTTCCCAAGAGGTAATTTAAATTATCTTATTTTACATGAAGTAGATATCCTAAGTCATAACGGTAAGACCTACTAATACGCTATGGGTATCCCGGAGATTAGGGTATAGTTAAGTGAAAATAAAATTAAGTACAGAATCTATAATTCAGTTTGCATTTTAGAAAATTGTATGCCAGCTTTTAGTAAAATTTACAACAAATTGAGCGGTTAAAAAACTTGAGAAAGCGACTTCATGGTCAAACTGCTAAACCAATTTTGATAAAACTCCTATGGGACCTACATATTTTACCCATCTGAAAGTATTACCTTTCAGATATTTTTTTTAAATCGGCTCTAATAGACCAACGTTATGCAAACATTAAAAAAAAAAAAAACAATCGAATTTATAATGTCCTCTTTTATTTGAAGTCGGTTAAAAAATTGCAATAAGGCTAAAGTGCAACTATAATATCGTTGGTTGGACGCTCCAGATTACATTATCTGCTTTGTCTGCTACTGCATTTTCAATAAGCGAAGCAACTAAGTAAAAGGACCGAAACTTAACACTCTTTAAAGGTTACTGACCCATAAATGTCTTTTAACCGAATACCCAGTTCATGTTTAAATTGATAAACATAGTGATTAAACGAAATCACCTACTTCCATTGCTGTAATACTCGGCGAATTAAGCAGAACGACCACCTCGGAACGCTGCTTTATTAATAACGCTTTTATTAGCTTCACCTGTATGTATGCATGTATGTATGTATGTATGTATGTACTTTGAACGATCAGATTTGATTCAAACTTTGCACATCTGTCAAAGGTCGATGACAATGCAATAATATGATAAAAAAAAAGAAAAAAAAAAACTAAAAACTAAAAAAAAACGCTTTTATAACTAATTGATATAAAAGCGTTTTTTTTTTAGTTTTTTAAACTATAATTTATTTTTAACTCATAATCAGTTGGACAGTTTGAAAGTGGCGCCAGTGACTGAAAATATGAGGAGCAATAAGTCAGCATGGTACAGGCAAGTCATGCGAAGGGAAGATTGTCATGTAACGAGAAGAGTGCTAGATATGAATGTGTAGAAGAAGAGGTAGGCCAAAGAAAAGATGGATGGATTGTGATTGATGGTAAGGAAGGAGGGAGTGACTGCTGAAATGACGGCTAAAAGAGGAGAGTGGAGAACAAAACTCTGTTGTGCCGACCAGACATGAAGTGAGACAAGGACAAGAAAATGATGATGATGATGCAAAGTCAACGTATTTTTTCAAAGTTTTTCAATAAAGTTTCAAACTCAAACTCAAACTCAATAAACTTTTATTCAATACGATACAAGAAACACTTTGAAACGTCTTAAAGCTAGGTGAGTCTAGGTGCCAGTTCCACGCGACCGTTTAATCTACTCAGATCCTGCTCGAACATATATTTTGTACATTATTTTTTTTATCCACGTTCCTTCTGAAATCGTGGGCACCCCATTATCGAACAACAAGCAACCGATACAATAATCGATAATTGCACATCACACGTTTTCAATAACATTAAGGAAGTTTATTAATTGGCGTCGTGTACCGGAAAGTAATAAAAGCTGTGGTAGGTGCGTCTTGTGCAATTACTACTATATATTCTTGAACCTCCTCCTCCCACCTTAAGATTATGGCCTTTTGTTTTGTTTTTGTAGTGATGAAGCTCCTTGTGAAGGGCCTGTCAAAGCTGTGACGCGCTCAGTCTCAGTCTCAGTCGCTTCATTCTTGTCAGAGCGGTCGTGGTGATCATGAATATCTTATGATTTCTTTTTATCAGGGGCTGCGGCACACCTCACGATATCTCGCCACTTCTCCCAACATGTCGTCATCCGGGAGCACCCACTGCTGATTTGGCCTGATCAGTCCAGCGCATAGGAGATCTTCCACGTGGTATTGTACCCTCTACTTGTCCCTGAACCACGAGGCGCTCAATCAAATCAGTGTCCCGCCGCGAGACGTGATGGAAGTACTTTAGAATGCGACTACGCTGGACAGACGTTGTTCGATGTTTAGTTCTTGGAGTATCGAAACATTGATTGGTGCGAAATTCAGTCAACGATACTCCAAGCAGTCGTCTCCAGCACCACATTTCCAAAGCATCAATCTTCTTTTTCTCTACTTCACGAAGGGACCTACAAGTTCGAAAATATGTGTCAAGTGCACGAAAGGAGCCTCGTTGAGGTGCACTTAAAATCCTTTCACCACACTTGGTTCGAAAGAATAAGTGACACGATAAGAAGAAGAAGGGCCTGTCCGGGGAACTACTACCTACCACCATGCCTTTTTATGCTGTGAAGCAGCAGTGCTGTATTTCGGTTTGGGTGCCGGTGAAATAACAGACACGTGAGACGCAGTGCATTCTATTATTGGAAGTAAATACCTATTTATATTCTAGATTTAAGGCCTGCGCACATCTAGGCGATGGTGATGGTGATGGCGATCAGTGAAACGGTGTTCGGCAAGTTTCGGTAAGTTTTATCATGCGCACTTGATGTGCGGGCAGGTTTTTCCGCAAGTAGGCCGCTGGTGGGCCCTTTTTGCGCGGCCCTTAAGGCGTGTTGCTTGAACTTTTTTAGGTTCTACAACACGCCGGTTTCCTCACGATGTTTTCCTTCGCCGTTTTGAGAGTACTGGCATAGTGCACATAAATTTTTCGTCAGAAAAACTCATTGGTACACAAGTGGATTTGAACCCACGACCTTCGGATCGGAAGGCGGGGCCACTACCACTAGACCACCAGTGCTCTCCAGTGAAACGGTGTCAAATATCGCTGTTATAACTGACAACGTTTCACTGAGTCCTATCGCAGAAAACAAGGCAAGGGCAAGGGAATCAACATTATGCTTTTGTTTCCATATTATGATAAACCAGTAATATACGCTTCTTTGTTTGCGTTCGTAAAAACTTCACCGCTTTATGGATTGAGCTTTAGGAATTTATTTCTTAGTCGCTATAATATAGCTTCGTTTCGAAAGATATATTTCAAAAGATTCCTTTGTAGAAAACCGATGCAGTGTACCTTGCTGACATGGCAGCGTAGGCAGTTTCTATAAACATTTGCTATCCTGCGATCCTGTCACGATTTGCACAACAACATAATATAAATAATAAAATAAACAAACATAAATAATATACAAACATAAACCGAAATCAACAGATCGCTGGAGATGTTCCTAGGTCGCAACACCGAGGAACATCGAACATAGTAAACCTACAACCAAGTAGAGCAAGTCTTATTCCCAATAGCAGACACGCACACGCACAGTGATAGTATAACTCGGTATGAAGTGAACAAAACATACAGTAATAAGTATAGCCTTCTACCCGTTCTTACAAGCATTTTTCAAAAGATAACTGCCATCTCTTATTACTAGGTATTGACAGTGACTGGGCTAATTTTAAGTAATGTCTGACATCTAAGTAGCGCATATAAGGGGGCTAGTGTTTTGAACTGAAATTGGAAGGTCAGCAAAGTTGAAAGACATGAAGCATTAAAAATAGTTTCTTATCACCATAATATATTATTATCTAAATATAAAAATTAAGAAAAAGACACCTTACTTTAGTTATCCCAGAACTTCGAAATTTAAATATTGCACTGCAGCTTACCTGAAAATAATAAAATTCATGGTTAGTATTTACAAAATGTTAATACAAACGGGTAAGCCTTTCTGGCGTTGACGGCCTAACTCAAACCACTCCTTTAACAAAACGAAATAAACATGACTATTTTCTCAATTATGTTGATGAGTTTTCGCAGACAGTCGTCAAATACTTGCTTGTCCATATCTTTAACAAGTCAAAAAAGCTTAATTTGTCAATTTCGCAATTCGTCAAATCCTTTAAGGCCAGCGCAAATCTAAGCGATCGACTGAAACGCTGTCAAATATCGTTGCCATATTTAACAGTGTTCTGTTGATTGCCATCGCCATCGCCTAGATGTGTGCAGGTCTTTATTTATCATACTACTCATACCTACTCATGTCAAAAGCTTAATTTGACATTTTCGCTATTCGTCAATTAAATCATTTGTCAAAACGTATACGCGTCAAATACGTAATTTATCTAGTCATTGAAAGGCATAAAAGCTACGTCCGCTTTAGACTGCTACATGGGCTGGCTGTACATGCAACACTGGATCATGTACTATGGCAGGGGTCTACAAGGTTATGACGTTACACAAATTTATGATTGGACGCGCCGTCGCGTGGGTGTCGCGTTTATGACGCTGTGGTCTGTGGTCATGGTTTAACACGGATGTATTTGAAGATTCTACATGTTTGAGAAAATATTTATGGAATACTCTATGGCTGTGGCGTTTCTGAACGCAACCGCGCGCTGTCAAAACGATGAGCCAATGAGAAAGGTGTGGAGAGAAAAACTTTAGCTTTTTAGCCGGTCTGACGACTCAAGTCTACATTTAGAATAACATCTAAATTACTTAGAATCTGGGACTTACTCCTCCATATTAGGTTCTCTACAATCTCTAAGTTTGAGCATTAGCATTGTATATATTTCCAAACAGAAAAAAACATATGATTCAAACACGCAACCTTAGGATTAGAAGACGGAGCTACTTCCAGCGCGGCTGCCACCAGTGCTCTCCACACAGTCTCGAGTCTCTCATCATCATCATCATCATCATCAACCCATATCAGTCCACTGCTGGACATAGATATCTCCCAAGACTCGCCACTGAGCCCGGTCTTCGGCTCTTCTCCAGCGCTTGTCAGCTACATTTCGCAGATCGTTGCCCCACCTTGCCGGAGGGCGTCCTACACTACGCTTAAACGCGGTCTCCACTCTCGTATTCGTTTACTCCAATGATCAGAGTCTCGTTAGTTTCTAGTAAATACTTCTATTTATTCGCAGACCAAGAATAAAATACTAAATTATAATACTACTCCAAATACTAATCACATTATGCAATCGAATCACATGCGTTGTAGATAATTCGCCTCGATCTGTCCGATTTCTAATTCGATTGCGAATCGATTCGATTGTAGGTATTGATAGTTGCAATTGTAGATATACGATCGTAAATTACATCGGTAATTTGGAACTGTAGCTTGGGGGGTTAGAACAGAAAATGAATGGATAAGCTTTGCTAAAAATTTTATTACTATACTTATAGGAAGTATGCAGGTAGTCTTTTTGGAATCTGATTATCTGTTTATTCAAACTATTTGTAATCTATTTGTTTTTGTTGGATAACGGCTCTCGCCTTGCGCACATCTAGATCACCTGCGATGGCGATCAGTGTATCGCTGTCAAAACTCGCTGAGTGCGGATACGTGCAAAACCCTATTGTGAAACTGATTGCCATCGCCAGATCGCAGATCGCCTAAATGTGTCCAAGGCATAAAAAATCGAACATTTTTAGTTTGTAACACAAATTTTTTCGCAAGATTCCGAACACGACTTTGATTTTGACGTAATTTTTCTTGTTTGTTCATTTTGATTATTATCTACTGTTCTAGACAAAAGGATAGCCCTTGCTCTGCTATTGACACTATTGTGCCATACGCAGGAGAGGTTGCAAAAACACTCATGGTGTATCGATCTTGTCAGTCCTGTCGCAAATAGCCAGAGGGACACAGTCATTCGAGATTCGGTCCGTGATTGCGTAATTATAATCGCTAGGAAGCGCGTGGACACTTGTCTTAAATTATGTCTGGCAGTTATTTTGATTTCTATTCTTATTTATAGAGACAGTAAATTTTTATGTGGCAACCACAAGCTCTGTCTGGCTGTCTCTGGCTCTAGTTTTGAGTCTGTGTGAGTGCTGACTAAATAAACCCTACGTCGAAACGTCACACAGACAGGTTAGCACTAACACTGACTCAAAACCAGAAGCCAGAGACATAACCAGACAGAGCTTGTGGTAGGCCTACTGTTATACTTCGAAAAAGGCAGTGATCATTTTTAAGTTGATCGTCTTTCTGGCGTACTTGGCTAAGGTCCTAGGAGACACTTCTACTAACAAAATAGATTTAAAACACTTGGGAAACCGACTCCATAGCCAAAATGCTGAGCCAATTTTGATGAAATGTATGAGGGACCAACCTGGAAGAGAGATGATACGAGAAATAAAAGATACGAGAGAATCTGCCTTTCAGACAAAAAAAGTTTTTTTTTCAAATCCGCTCATATAGGGCGAAGTTGTATCCCTGGCTATATTAATATGGATATACAAAGATGCACAACTAATTATTTAATATAAGTAGGTATGAGTATGAGTAGGTTTTAGAGAAAGGCCAGGTTAGGAGTACCTACCCTAAACCGACGAGCATGTATGAAGAATGTTATGAGAGTGAATGAAGAAAAAGAGGTGTGTCAGGATCGTAGCAAGTGGAAATCCGTGATCTCTGCCTACCCCCATGGGAATAAGGCGTGATTTTATGTATGTATGTATGTATGAGTATGATTAGTAATCATACTCCTACCTCATAACCTTTGGCAATCATTGATTACCAAAGATTTAAAATACATCGGTAAGTCTATTTACAATTGTTGCTCAACTTAAAAATACTCGTGTAAAAATAATGTATCTGTTCAAAGTACAAAACTTAATCTTTTGAAGAGAAAAGCCTTAAAATATAGGCCAAGAGCCTCAAAGCGGATAAGAGCATAGCCCTTATTTTATTGCTAACGTAAAAACATAAAATACAACTCGTAGCGTAAATGCACTCTTTGTCGCGAACAATGGACCTCTTCATTACATAGTTGAAGAAAATAATTTATGCATACAAAAATCATTAAAATAAACGAGGTTAGTGCCTGATGACCACACATTTTATTATAGCTTTATTTAAAGCTAGCGGCCGCCCCCGGGTTTACTTTTGACGTGACAACGTCTTATAATTCGATGGAGCCGGCTGCACGCACGAAAAAACATGATTCATGCGGCGTTACCTCGCTCTGAGGCGTTCCATTTATGGCTTGAAGTGCAAGCGAGAGCGCGGAACGAGCGACAAAGAGGCACAATCGGCCTCCGCGTTCGGCAGCGTTCGTCATCTGTGTATTTTCTTATGACGTTGTCACGTTCAACTATCGTCAGTCAACCGACTTTACAAACAACAGATTTTTTTTTCGAGATAAAAAAATAATGTCCGTCTCCCTGTTCTAATCTACTTCCTCACCAATTTTCAGCCTAATCGGTTCAGTCGTTCGTAAGTTATAAATTAGTATAACTAACACGACTTTATTTTATTATAGATAGGTACTTATTTTTACTATAGATAGATAGATAATGGCTCATAAGAAATAGACCTGAATTATTATTATTTTTTTATTTTTTTTATAAAAATTATAAATATATAAATAAGTATTGTAGGCAATCCACACAACACTATTTAGCCCCAAATTAAGCAAAGCTTGAACAATATTTTTTTTGACAGAAAATTTATTTGGTGCACGACCGGATTTGAGCCCGCGGCGAGCGTAACGCGGGAACGCTACCACTGGACCACGAGTGATTTGTTTATAAATAATTAGCATATAAAAAGCATAAAACTTTCTTTTGCATTACCTACACAGTTTTACAACCATTGTGCACCGTATTACCATTGTATATTGTATCGAGATGCGTAACGTAGAGACAATATTTGCATAATCACTGCATACGGGCGCATCATTGTTAAGTTGGTTTCCATTTTCACACACGACACGATAATACTTTGTTTACCAACATAATAACAATTTTTGAATTTTTACAATGTGAATCAGATTTTTTTTATTTTTTACACTTTTATTTTCTTAGTGTTGTTATGCCGTACAATAATCTTATGTACCTACCCAATTGACTTAGTATGAAAGTTATAAATAAATTACTATTATGACTATTATTACATTTGCAAAATATTAATTAAAAAAGTTAGTGTAAGTGCGTCCTAAAAGCTTCGACGACAGAGTTGGTAAAAACTTATAGTAATTATATTATTAATAAGAACATAGTTTCCCATGGTTAGGCAAAAGCCTCCCCCCATTTTCTGCCAGTTACTTCAATCTTCTGCATTAAAAAGCATAAAACATAAGCAATAAATCAAAGTATGATAGTGTGTTGTTTGAAATAATCGAACCTTATCGTGCAGTGCACTTAAAATCCTATCCCCACACTTGGTTTAAAAGAACCAGTGACGAAGAAAGACGAAAACGAAGAAGATCGTAAAACGGAACCGCGCGCGCACGCGCCATCGGCTGTCAATCCAGCGCAAACGCGCGCGTGGGCGCGATTATACATTGACATTGGAAAGCGACCGCGTAAACATTGCAGCACTAATTTAAACAGGCGTTATAAAATACAAGCTTTACTGCCCCGCCTTGTGCTAACGAACGATGTTTAACTTCTGAATCGAGTTCTCGTAAATTTAAAGGTATTTTAAAAGGGTTTAATCGTGCCGAAGCCGTTGGCTCACGAATTTTAAAGCGCCTTTTTTGTAAATTGAAACATTGTGTGCGCCAACAATCATTCAGCTTTTTTAAAACTTTTTTCCCGAATTTAAAAAGTAAAAATAAAGATAATCGCGATAAATACTCGTTTCTTCCATATAGGTAATTATGAAAATGGAAACTTTTTATAAGGCTTGGCATTTTTGCCAATTTAAATATCACTTGATTTGCTTCAAACAATTTTATAAGTAGGTACTTGGTTTATTTTACTGGCGGAAACTTCTTCGTGGTAATTTCTTGCACGACTTTTTAAGGACTTGTCTTCAGCGAAACCCGACCCCGGTTACTGGCTTCTTGCGAACGGCATTTTCCTAAATATACACAATAGTTGACTGTCTGTCTGGCTGACAATCGACCAATGAACACAAAGCACTAGCTATTTATTTACCGCGTCAGAGGGGAAATATTTTTAGAGAATTTCAAAATTTCGCATTTTTTTTATTTTTATTTATTTATCTTCTAAAAAAAAACATAATCAAATTATTATAAATAGCACTAAAGAAACCACTAAGGTTTGTGGGGTAATGCTACTAGAGAGTCAAAAGTCGATAGCTTTTACATATAAGTACAGAAAAAAATCTATTTAACAGAAACTAGGTAAATCTATAGGATATTTATAAAAGAAAGTCGTGTTAGTTACACTATTTATAACTCAAAAACGGCTGAACCGATTTGGCTGAAAATTGGTTGGGAGGTAGCTTAGAACCAGGAGAAGGACATAGAATACTTTTTATCCCGAAAAAATAACGGGACCGGGAAAGGGGCGAGCGAAGCCGCGGGCGGTCGCTAGTCTATATTTATAAAAGAAAGTCGTGTTAGTTACACTATTTATAACTCCAGAACGGCGGAACCGATTTGGCAGAAAATTAGTGGGGAGGTAGCTTAGAACCGGGAGAAGGACATAGGATACTTTTTATCCCGAAAAAGCAACGGGAACGGGGTGTTACGGGAACGGGCGAGCAAAGCCGCGGGCGGCCACTAGTAAATTATAAAGCTGCGTTCACGTGTGATCATTTTGACGTTGTGAAACGTATTGTGATTTGGCACGTTGAAATATCTATAATGTAGAAATGGGTTTAAGCATAAAGCTCAAGCTTCACGGACACAAGTTACGATAGGTCACTGGAAAACAAATTCCGCGCGACGAAGTCAGGGGCAAACGGTATACTATGGTTGTACGTAAGTAGATACAGTGCGTACGTACCACCGCAAAATAAATAGTAGATACTTTAGGCACAGTAGCCACGCTGATGCACGTATAAAGTTACTGAAGGTATTATGTTACCTGGCCTCCAAGACTTATTCACGCACGTTGTGTTTTAATGCTTATTAAGTAGGTAGGTACTTAGGTAGTGACCGACATAACAGTTAAAATCAGTGAAACGAGCAGGAAGTCTTTGAAACATGTCAGTGCAAAATTTTTAATAGCTTTTTATTGTAAATCGACGAAATGAAATGGCGAAAAGATTTGAATACGTGCATGCCATGCAAAAACAACAAATATCAAATTAATATTTGACTTGAAGAAGCCTATTGGCTCATATAATGTATTGCCAATTTTATTTGATTGAAAAACATGTACATATAGTATATTTCATTACAAGTGCGGGAAGGCTGTCATTGCAAAGAGTTCCGACAAAATGTCTACCCGAGCCGAAGGCGAGGGTTGACAGTCGGAACAAGTTGCAATGACGGTTCCGCACGTGTACTGAACGACTATTTTTAATACAGTTGCGAAAAAATGAAGCAATTTAATAAAATAATAAAAAAACGATTTGCTTTTTTCTCTTCTCTCCACGCATTAAGTTCGTCGTAAGTAGCGACTTTTTGACTTTTCCGGTAAAATGTTGTCCGAAGCATTTTGTGCAATTATACTGAGTTACGGTGGTGTTAATTCAAAAAAACTAGGGTTGAAATTACTCATTTTGTGCAACAAACAAATAAACTCGCAAATAAAATTTCTGAAAAATGGCGCCAACCGTAGAATATAAGCAGAGATTTTTTTTTTCTTCACCCATTCTGGAAGGCAAAGGGAACTATACATACGTAATTCAGTAGATTTTTTTTATGATATGAATTGAAAATGAAATATAATGAGATGAAATGAAATGAAACCTATCATAACTCATTCAATCAAATCATTAAATCGGTTAATGAAACAAATTAGTAGCTTCTTTTTAGAAATAATACGTATTTGCATGAATCATAAAAACTTCGATGAATTTTTTTAGTAAAAACTTCATGGTTTGTTTTTCTTTTTAGACATTATTTTGACAGTTGGGAAAGAATAAGCACTAGTGCGGGAAAGGTAAAAAAAAAGCACGCGTGTGTAATAGCCCACATCCCGAACGCTATACGTCCCTGCAATATGCCACTTTTTGAGCAACTGTATTAAAAATTCCTTTCCTTGTTCCTTGTTTTTGGGACCTTGCGGGTCTTCAAAATGTTGCCTAGGCGACTGATCGAAGTGACGCGTGACCCAAGGACCGGTGGGTATCTGGTGCAGCGCATTATCATTGCTATTCAGCGTGGCAATACCACCAGCGTCTTGGGGACGCTTCCGTCTGGCACTGATTTGGATCACTTGAGCTATCTCTGGACCGTTTGTATCCGTCTGCAGATAGCTCAACTATTTCTTGGCTTGTACTAATTGTAAGTTTTTTTGAGTAAATAAAATCATTATAAATCAATTATTTATTAATTTCCGTTTATTTCCTCAGTATGAATCAACGATACAGATTTGCCAAGCAGTTCCTAACACAATAAATTTCGAAACTCCATTAATATGCCGTACATAGATGCCACGTGGGTGTGATCCTACAATACACAATTAAAAGGCTAATGCACTGTATAATGCCA